>OY756215.1:10027500-14827500 GCA_963576875.1 Acrobasis repandana
AAGGGCAACGAAGACGTGATCACTTTCCCTGCGCGAAAGTATACACAGTGTACTCTAACGTGGCAATGTATCATCTACCAGTATTTATACATGAGATTTATGCTATACATCTGACGCAGTCCTTAATTAATAAATATATAAGGACAAATCACACTGATTGAACTAGCTCCAAAGTAAGTTTAGGTGTACTTGTATTATGGGATACTAACCAACGATACAATATTTTATATTAAATACGTATAAAAATAAACACCTAAGACTTAGGGCAGTTTAAAAAAGAGCATTTCCATCTTGCCCTGGCTGGGGATCAAACCCAGAATCTCCGGATGCCACGCAGGTCATTAGTATAATTGCTACCTTGCTAGTACGATAAATGTGAAAGACGTGTATTTTTTGGCTGTCGAGAAGAAGCCAATTGCTTCCATTTTATTGATTTTGATGATTTTTTGCATACTAGAGGGTCTGGAGAGTGAACATGTAGCTTAGGTTTACTAATTTTGTTTTAAGCCAAGTTTTCACAGCGATGTATGCAAAGAACACCCTTATCTCAGGATGTAGGTATGCATACGAAGTCACGGGTAAAGCAAGTCATTCGATACTTTGATGTTGCATAATAACAAAATATAGGATAGTCATATTAAATTTCACGCGCGAACAAAGCCGGGGTAAATTGTACCTACATACTTATTCATATTATAAACCAATAGCTACATATTTCGTTTTTATGATATGAAACGTATTTTATTCTGTTTTTAGTATTTGCTGTTATAGCGGCTATAGAAATACATAATCTGTGAAAATTTTAACTGTCTAGCTATCACGGCTCATGAGATAAGTATATAGCCTGTTAATAGACAGACAGACGGACAGTGGAGTCTTAGTAATATGGTCCCTTTGGGTACAGAACTCTAAAAACATAACTTACTCGTCACAAGAATATTAAAAAAATTAAGACTACAAATCAATTCATTTAATACTAGCAGTCCACCCCGGCTTCGCCCGTGGTACACACATAGCCTATGTGACTCGGGAATAGTGTAGCTTTCCAACGGTGAAAGAATTTTTTAAATCGGCCCAGTACTTTTTGAGCCTATTCATTACAAACATACAAAAATAGGTACAAATCTTTCCTCTTTAGAATATTAGTGTAGATTTACGCGTCAGTAAAATTCTTAAAATAGACTGATTAATCACTTTTTCAAAATACACGATAGCAAAACAAATTTAATAGATAGACGTGCATTTTATTCAGAGAAAAGCGATTGAAATAAACAACAAATCCATTTATCGCGACAGTTGACAGTTAAGTAATTAATTTTAGTAGAATCTCATCAATCATATTAATGTACCAGTTTGGACCAGCTCCAAAAGCAATAAGGTAACTCGCACACTAAACGACTACGCCAGGTTAACTAAAAAATGTACAGATAAATAGATAATATGATAATATGAATAGATAAGGACAAATTACACTGATTTAGCTAGCCCCAAACTAAGTTTAACTTCTATTATGGGAGACTAAGTTAACGTTACTATATTTTATAATCAAGTTTGTAATAAAAAAAATACAAAATCCGAGACAATAAAAAAAAGGAAATTTTGAACTTCGCGCTCCTGCATGGGCCGGCACAATGGTTACGACAAACCTTCTTATAGTTTACTATGAGCAAACGAGTTGATCGCAGCTTCTGCTATGAAATGCTCTTACTATCTTTTGTGCTTCTGCGACCAAGGTGCGTCCCACCTTCAACACTAGGTGACATGGGGTAACACGGCCACGGTCGTATTGGTGTAAACACTAGGTGACATGGGGTGACACGGCCACGGCCGTATTGGTGTAAACACTAGGTGACATGGGGTGACACGGCCACGGCCGTATTAGTGTAAACGAAATTTGATGAAAAGAGAACTTGACAGAGCAAACAGAGCAATTACTAGACAAAAAGCGACATTAGCTTATGTAATAAAACCAGCTGTGTGACCACTTAGTGTGCGAGGTACCTTAATGGACCTGCTACAACAATGACAAATGCTGTGATTTTTTACATGGCTGACACTCTCGATGACAGACGTTCGTACTTAGCGCCTATTTTAGATCAATTTCACTATAAATGATCACCAATAAATGGTCACGATAAATGGTCAATGACCCATTGTGAATTTTGAAGTTCGGCATCACTCTAATAGAATTTTATGCGACAGAATCTTGTGCACACTCCAATTATGAGCAGTAAACTAAGTTTACTTTGAAACACAATTTTTCTGATATTTTTACATTGTCAGGCTTGATTGTAAATGTTTAAAATAAATGAAATAGTTTCTGTTACATAATAATTATTATTCTCACTAATAAACAAATCTACGAAAGTATCTTTTTGGTCAGGCAAAAGAAGATTGTGGTAGTAGAATAATGGCGGCCAACAAGTGCTCTTTTGGTGTCTCGAGATATTTCCGCTCAAAAATACTTAGAAGAAACACTAAGATTCTCTTGTATAAAACCCTACTGAGGCCCATTTTGACCTACGGTTCTGAATGTTGGGTTTTGAGTAAGAAGGATGAGGACCGCCTGTTGGTACTCGAGCGAAAAGTGCTTCGGCGCATCTACGGAGCTGTCTGTTAGCAAGAGCGATGGCGTTCGCGCTACAACCACGAGCTGTACCAGTTGTACGATGAGCCGAACGTCATAAAAACCATTAAGCTTGGACGCCTACGATGGGCAGGGCACGTAGTAAGAATGGACGAGGCCAGAGTATAAAAACGTATACTGGAGAGTCGACCCGAGGGTCACAGAAGCCGAGGCAGACTCAAGTTCAGATGGCTGGATGGTGTCGAACAAGACCTTAATAACGTCGGCGTCAAAGCCTGGAGACAGAAAGCCCAAAACCGGACTATCTAGAACAATTTACTTAACCAGGCCCAGGCCCACCCGCGGCTGTAGAGCCTTAGATGATGATGATGATGAAAAGAAGATCGTAAATGTGAGACGTTGATGCACTATTAAGTATAATATACTGCAAATAAAATTTTGCATGCGAGTCCTTAAAAGGATCATTTGACTTCCAGACAGTCTATCAATGGTAAAACTGGTTTTTTTTAATGCACCGAAGTAATATGGCGTAATGTGCATTATGATGTGGTTAGATTATGCAGAATATGCTGCCGAATATTCTGCCGAGTAGTGGTGTCTGTGTAGCGTCACTGTAAAATTTGGCCAGCAATCGAAAGTGTGATCATTAGCACTTTCATTGACAGTGCTTTCTAGCAGAAATTAGCGAGAATGTTGACTTATGAATAAAGATTTTAGAGATGTGCAAATTTGCTTATTAAAATGTCTAAAATATTGTTTTTTTAACTATCGCGCTTTGAACACATGATTTATGTACCTATATAACGTATAACAACATATACTCGTACTGAAACTATTTTAAGGCCGTAATAGTGAATAACTTCCCCAAGGAACAAATGTCTAAATGATCGGTCAACTTGTATAGAAGGCCAAAAAATTTTTCATATTTGATATATGTTTCTTGGGGAAATCTGTTCAGTTTCATGGACTGAATCCCCCCCTTAAAATAGTTTCAGTATATTTTGTACTTAGTACGAACCTGTTTTGTTGTGTCTAATTTATTAAGTATTATAAATGTCACTTATTCGAAACGTTAGACGCAGCAAAAAGTCTTTTGTATATACATAAATCATATTTAAAATATATAATTAATTAAACACGAATGCGGTAAAACAGCGATAATAAATCAAATAAGTCTTATGAAACTAATAACATTTTACTAAAATATTGATAATTTGAGAAAACTAATGAATCATTAAACATGTCTCAAGCATAATGTAATAACGGCGCGTTGACATTTTTTCCTTTGATTCTAATTATGAAAAAGCAACAAGTATGTATTTTTAACTCTCATTGCAATAATGTTATAGCATAAAATTAAAGTTTACTACAGGCTGTTGATTGATCAATAACGATGATCCAATGATTCAATCACGATTTAATATAACGTAACAAGCGTAACTACTGTCAAGAATCACCACCAATTCAACAGAATCGTTTTCGTGGACCAAAATGAAATCGAATTCACGACTCTTACGTCACCGACAAAAACGCGAAACTTCATTCAGTGAAAGTGCTGCAAAAGGCTGATTTGGCGGTCAACGACTTTACGACTCGTAGCACGTAGCGGCCTTTTGTAGCAATTCGTAGTGTTTCGTAGCACTCGCGTTATGCAAATTACACACACACATTGTGCAGTGCTCGTAACAACTCTGTTCCAAGCAGAAGAATACCAAATGAAAGTTTTCTTAATTACACGTACCGAAACTACGCATTTAGAGTGCGTACTTAAATATGCATTCCGGAGAGTTTTGACGGACGTTACAACTCTCTTTAATGTGCCTCGCCTTTTATGCTAAGATGGAGGAAAAGTGAAGATTTGTTTTATTATTCGTTTACTAACAAATGTGGTATTTATTGCTTTACCTATTAAGTAGAAAGTTATATATAGTGGTGAATTGAACAATACTCAACGATTTTCATTATGCTCTGAAGTATTTGTCTTAGTAGTTATTGATTGTTAACTATATAGTTACTTAAACAAATTATTTTACATAAAAAGTGTCTCTTTAGTTGGAATTTTTATATAAATCCAATATAGGTGCTTTTCCACATAATTCTCTCAAGCCAAGCACTGTCCGACACGACGATGGCGCGGCAATTAACACACGATCAGCGAGTTAAGTTGATTTCTCTTATATACATTCAATATACGTAGATCAGCATATGCAGTTAGCTGCGATGGTCTGTTTTGTGGATGTGCTAACGGAATCATTAGCCTAGTTGCGGGGAACGCGAGCGGAAAAAGCTGTATAATGTAAGAATGGCTGCAGCGGGTGCGATGCTGCACGCCACCGCATCACAGGCCCGTGCCGGCCGTCCCCTCCCACTCTCCACATACTAAACTTGACTTGTTACATACTTCATTACTGAAAATGGTCGTAGAAAAGCTTACAGGTATTATAAAATGGCTGAGTGAAGATCATAGTATCAACTTAGAACGTATCACTTGAATTTCTTGGTAATGTCATCATTACAAAATCTGAATTATATATATTATGTATTTTGTATGCAGGTATATAATGATGTATATTCCAAATTATTTAGTACGTAACTATGTAGTAATATTTTGTTATGTATATTTAAAGTAAATAAAGGCATTAATGTATATGTTCAAGGTATTTCAAATGATGTAATAATAATCACCACTACGAGTAGATATTTTTCTTTTTTACGCCGCACAATTTTCTCTGCTTATCTTTATGGTTGACTGGGAGCATTCAGTCCGCCATTTGTTAAAAGTATTTCAATTTGGAACAATAAAGTGTGTTAAATAAATAAATAATTTATTTGATTGAACGAACAATAACACTAAGCGGTAATTTAATTGTGTAATTTAAGACCACGAAAGAAAAGGTAATAAAGTATTTTTGTGATTTTCACATAAATCTGTACATTTTGGTGTAACTAATTAGTCTTTTCACTTTCTTTTAACGTTTACCAGTTAAGCGTTTTATTTGAAGTAACTGGTGTGATCAACTCTGCTGGTCATATAGTTATAAATCGCGACAATTTGCCGATACGTTGCTCTTAATGTCACCAATGACTGGGCTCGTGGTCAGTTAGATGGTCTGTTACACGAGTAACTATCTGTGCTCAAACGGTATCCGCACCCGGAAGTAACGAGAGTGCAGAAGAAGAACTTCAGTGATGAATTATTTACAAGTCATAATGAACATGTTATCTTTGAATTTTATTAAGTATATTCTTGCTTAGACACTTTATTGGTAGTGAATGTTTAGCGAGTGTTTAACTTTCGGCCTAAAGTAAGTTTAAAATGGAATTACATTAGATATATTTTGTGTAGAGCCTATAATTTATATTCTATTCAAATTCAAAATATCAAATTAAATTCAAAATCGAGTTTTAACTTCCAGTACTACAGACGTTTTGTGTATAGAATCTGTGGCTCCCTGTTATAATAGGCGTGACTGCAGTCGATGCGTACTTAGCTAAAATAGAGCGCATCACGCACTGTATGGAGAGTCTTTGTACAGTGTTTAATTTGTATGCAAACTTCTCGGATAAAATAATACTTAGCACACTACTTGATAAATTGGTGATGAAGTTACCTACGCTTCAAAAACAAGTAATTTATTTTACGTTATTATTGTTCTTGTCCATGAAGACTTAAAATATAACTTCTCATCGTAAGTCAGAAGCAGAGAAAATTTTCGAAAGTTAGAGCACTTGTTGGAATTTGACTCATTTTCCAATAAAAAATAACTATTTAATTTAAGGCCGTACCTGAATTTTCCGGGGTCCAGTGCTGCCCCCATTTAAAATAAATCATTTCAATTCCAAAAGTGGCCGTTTTTCGCAAATGTGCGTAGTAAAGCTTAACGTTCTCACTTTAAACTGTAAACAGTAGTTCATAAAATACTTTGAAGGGTTATCTAGGACTTGGTAGTAGCAAAATTTTAAATGATGTCTCCGTTTTCTTTGAAATGATTTATTTTAAATGGGGGCAGCACTGGACCTCGGAAAATTCAGGTACGGCCTTAAGTTAATGAATGTAATAATCCACTAGTTGCCATCAAGTCAAAACAGATACTTTTTTTCTAAACGTCAAAACAAATATTTTCTATGGGATTTCTATGAAAAACGCACGGCGTGACGTCATAGTTTCTTGGAGTCAAATAGCGCTCTTGTTATTAGATTTTCGGCATTATTAAATCTAAAGTCATGTCCAAAATGAATATGATGAATAACAAGTGACTTTTTTTGTGTCGTTATATTCTCGTATTATTAAAAAATAATTTATTTTTACCCTGGAAACATAATAGGGTTATTCTGAAAAAGTCTATCGAATTAATTTTTAGTACAAAATAAAGTTTGTGGGCTTCTCCCACTTGTACATACATATATTTATAATTTTTATTTATCTGAATGAACAAAAAAAACTATTTACATCTTCCATTTGTTTGTTTCTCCTACATCCCTATATACTCGTACACACTTCCTATCTGGGACGCTCTGCCCAGGAGCTCCCATACTTTGGGCCTACCCTTGCCCCCATAAGTTTTACCGTAGTATTGCTACGGCCGCTATAACGTTAAGTTTCAAATTAACTTTTAAAGCTCAAATTTGTATTTTTATAATAAAGAAGATAAGAAAATATGTATTCAATGAGTATGATAACACATGCAATAGCACTTGTTATGATGACAAGATATAACTTTCTTTTTTCATGTCATGTAATGTTTACCAAAAGGATTAAAAAGTTTACGAACCTGTAACAGGAGCGTCGCAATCGCCAGCAATATCCTGGTCCTCTTCATAGTCACAGTCCAGCGGTCACGGCCTGCAACAACAACACGTTCAGGTGAGCACTGGTGCACTAGGCCCTCCCGCGGCCGGCGCTAGCATCCGCGCTAAGCACACACAAGCAACGACGGATTAACAAGCATGGCGACGACTATCCTCGGCGCGCTACGACCGACGTGTTGCCGACACGGTGTCCGCAACATCCCCCCCACCCCCCACCTGTTAGTGGGGCTGACCCACTGACCGAGTGCATACACCGCCGGAACTGCATCGGCGGCATCTTTCACTGCGCGCGCGCCGCTCCCGTTGCGTCGAGAGCAAACCGCGTGGCCTTCACCTTATTAAATGCAAGGTCGCGATAAGCACGAACGTTACTGACCAGTCGTAGTTATTTTTATGACCGTTTATCTAGACATTATTTTAAAAATGCTATCTAGAAATTACTTGACGCGGGTACAGTTCTCTACAAATCAATCGTAACTCGGTAATTCCGATTTTTCAACGCAACATAATCTGTATTGGCTGAATTATTGATATCATATTGCATATGATTATTTGAAACCCTATCTCTTCATACTCTTATGCTCTCTGCTTGTAGGCGCAGCAGGCAGATTTTGATTAACACATTTAATCTAGCTGCCATCACATATTTGCTATATCAAAATGATAGCAGTTAGAAAAACGGTAATTATCTCAGAATTGAACAAGTATGGAGTGACGGACGTCGAGACAAGCAGCGGTGGGTGCGCACTGGCGATTTCACCCCAGACACTCGATCGCTGGTTAGAAAGCACAGAAAGTCTCGCCGATCGATGCAAGAATATACATGGCTATGTGAACATCGATAGTTGCTACGCCAAATTACTTAAAAAAAAACATTATTTAAGCAAAAATAATGCCGAGTAGCACATTTAATAAAACTTTCTTTGAATCCAAACTAAGATAATAAAGACGTATACCCACCATTACAAAGTCACGGTATTTTATCAAGTAGTCTAAACTTTAATAGTCTAATAGTGTATAATAGCACAAACCTACAAGCTCTATTTATTTTCGGCTATAAAATCACGAAATATTTCACGAAAATATTACATTTCAAAAAAATATATAAATACATATTTGATACTATATCTCATTGCTAATGATAGAGCTACTTTCGTAAATACTTTTTGTTGTTTTACCTACCATTATGTACAAGGATATGGTCCAACTGAAACTTATGACCTGAATACACCTATTCAGTTTGGTTGTTCCGAAGGCATGATATTTCATTTGTAAGTAGAGATCTAACTAATTGGTCGTAGTTATGGCATCGGAATCGTGCGTAAATCTACAGGAGGATGTCAGTCTTCCAATAAAATTTAAATGACCAAAAAACAACATCAATTTCGCAGCGGAATGAAACGAGCATTACAATTAAGTTGTAATGTAGTTGTGCGAAATTACGAGTATCAATCTTTAGCGAGCGCCGAAACGTCATAATGACTATGCCATGATGCGCGAGAGTGGTGGCGTGGAGATTGATACTTTTTTCTCTGCGGCTGCACCCACCTGCTCATAACTAGGCTAGCGCTAGTTACTTGTAAGAAAGCGGGCCCTCGGGCATTTTCTATTTTCTGTAATCTGCGGCGATATTATAATAATAGACTGTAGTGGGTGCTGCGCTCAATTAAGCGCCTTACACAAGAAACGCGACGAATGTGGGCCATGCCACCAGACGCCCAATCGAATCTGAACTCAGAGTCACTCCCGCGTTCAGTTAAGAAACTTTTTATACAACGTGTAATTGATCTATACTAGATCACTATATAATGAAATTAAAATAACAGTCAAAAAACAAAAAAAGTGCAGTTCCATACAAAAGTATGCAGCCGCCCCAATTTGTATGGTAATGTTGATTTTTTTTGACTATGTAACTTGCAAATGCCAAACTAGCGGCTGTTCGTAAAACCACGGAAAAATCTGTATAATGGTTATGAAAATGGTTTTCTACCCCGCGAGATCTTTGAAAAATAACAAGTCAGAAACCCCACCCCGGGCTCTAAAAAGAATAGCTAAAGATGAAACTTTAGATTAGAAGAAAGCGCTCGGACCCTTATAGTACCGTCATAAACATCACTTTCGTTCCCCTATGATTCTGCAAAACCGCTACTATCCTATTAATATGTATGCTCGGCCGCAATTATAGCTGAAGAAACGTTTGGTTAATTGATTCTAACTGTAATGTTCTCTGAGAAATGTGTAAATGTGTAATGTTCTCTGAGAAATGTTTAAATATTCACTGCTCTGTTTCAGAACACATTTATCGTAAATTAGATGGACTACCAGTTTCTTTTATTTTTTTATTATTAACCGTGGTTATATAATGTTATCAAGGAAATCAAGATATGTTTTATAGAGTTAAGAGAATAGCATGTGAGGTTGGTATAAATTACATTCTCGCAATGATTGAGAGGACGCCGGCGGCTTCGTTATCATTTGCACGCGTATAATATTTGAAGCTCTTTAATTGCTCTGTCAAAACAGTCATTTGTCAGAGATGAGGCAGGTACCGCCGATATTATCCAATTTAACGCTCATTGATCAACGTCCTAGTGAAAGCTGCTCTAAATTTTGACAATGGTACCTAGCTTAAGGTGTTTAAAAATCACTCACATGTCTTAATGATAATGAGATTTTTAAAATTAACAAATGTCTTAATTACGACCACACGTATCGAAAGAGAAAAGTAGTAGTAAAATATAGTTAGCCGTGTGGTGTCGGTAGAGAAGAATACATCTTGTTACCACTCTTTTCCTTTCCCATGGGTGTTGTAAAGAAGCAACTAAGGATAAAATAGTAAACCATCCTTTGTAAAACGACTGTACACCATCAACTACGATCACGGACTCGTCTGCCCATTGTGGTGATTATGGGCAAATCTTCACTTTATTGAGAGAACACTTTAATCCAGCAGTGGATTTATATAGGCTGTTAAAAATAAAGATGTAAAGAATTTATTCGTCAAATGGGTAATAATGAATTAATGTGAAATTTCATTCTCGGGAATAAATGAAGCGCGACGGTCTGACTGCAGTGCAGCATGCAGTACTGGCTGCAAAACAGTCGTGATAAATGTAAAACATGTCATTTGCAACTTATATTATACTAGCTTTTGCCCCCGGCTTCGCTCGCGTCCTTTCTTAGCGGATGCCTACGTCATAACATCTACCTGCATGCCAAATTTCAGCCCGATCCGTCCACTGGTTCGGACTGTGCGTTGATAGATCACTATGTCAGTCAGTCAGTCAGTCACCTTTGAGTTATATATATTTAGATTTAAAAAACTAGAGCATTGTTTTCCTGGACGATGTAATAAAACAAGTTATTATTAAAAAAGGAAAAAAACCCGACTGCTAACATATAAGTTGTATATATTTTTGTAATTCTTGTACAAAATCCTTTAATTTGATACCCCACTCGATAGGTTTTGAATAAAATAATTTTTTGAAGACACATAATTTGGCGCGAAAATCCGCCATTTTGGATTATTTAAATTTTGGACATACCCAGTGTCACTCTCAGAGTCAGGACAAATCTAACGACACCTCTCAAGCTAAAATCTATCAAGCCGTTAAGGCTGTAGAGCGTGCCAAAGAAATGTATATACAAACATACATACATACTTACATACTTACATACATACATACATACATACACTCTAAAAACATAACCCTCCTTCTGGCGCAGTCGCGTAAAAAGGCGTGCGTGCGACCGCTGTACCTAAATAAAATGTAAGTACAACCTTGGCATTTATTGATTTTAAAGCCAATTACAAATCGAAAAGAATATATAAGGCATACCTAAGAGTCTTTGTGAATAGCCTTTGTGTGAAGGTAAGGTAAATAAATAAAAAGGGAGCTACTAAGACATTACTAAGTATTTTTATCTATACGTACAATTTTGAGTAGATAAAAAAAATGTCTATATAGTGTCTACATAAATACCCACTTAAATAGGCTATGTTAACTTAACAATCTGTTTTCCTAGATCGCTGCTGCCTGTACGCCGTGCTCTCTCGTGAGACCTATGTTCGCTAAAAAACGTAAAAACTCTTGTCAAGATTTCACACGAGATGATCAACAAAAACCGGCGTGAGGCATGACTTGTAATTTTATTCCAAAACTTTCGTTTTCTGTCTATCGCTAAAATGCTGTTATCACTATTTAAAGTCAATATCTTCGATGCAGCGTAATGTGGCTTTATTTTTAAATAATTTGTACCTCTTACATACGAAAACATATTTTTATTATCCACCGAATTCTATTCAAAACCTGATAGATAAAACACAGAAAAACTGCATAAATTCTGGGATAAAAACACATGAAATAAACGGGCAAGTGCGAGTCTGACTCGTACATGAAGGGTTCCGTACCTCCGTACAATGTTTTAAAACGCAAAAAAACCCTTTAATTTTTAACTTCTTTTTATTTTTAGTATTTGTTGTTATAGCGGCCATAGTAATACATAATCTGTGGAAATTTCAAGTATTTAGTTAATCCCATTATAAAGATCTAGTTAAAAACGCTGTAAAAACAGGTTTTTTGTATGGCGACCCCCTTTAATTATCAACTTTTTTTATTTTCAGTATCTGCTGTTATAGCGGCCACTGTAATACATAATCGGTGAAAATTTCAAGTGTCTAGCTATTACGGTTCAAGAGATAGAGCCCTGTGACAGACGGACAGACGGACAGACAGCGGAGCCTCAGTAATATGGTCCCGTTTGCTCCCTTCGGGTACGAAATCCTAAAAAAGAATTAGCGAAATCGGTTCACCTGCTCTCGACATTTGCGCTTAGCAACACATTTAGCGATTCATTTTTATATTATAGGGCAAGTCGGAAAATGGCCCTTTTCAATTGTTCTGGGTCTTGGGTGTTTATATATATATATACATATACGTGGCGCGCACTATAAGTTTCCGGAATGAATATGAAAAAATACTATTAAAGGTACAAAATTAATTTATTGTTTTTCAAAATAATCTCCCTTGGCGTCTATGCACTTTTTCATTCGATAAAACCAGTTTTGAAAACTTTTGTGCCACTCCTCTGTGGTGACCTCTGAAACGTGTTTTTCATACTCCTCGACAGCCTCTTCTGGTGATGAAAATCGTTGACCGCGTAATTGGTTCTTAATTTTTGGGAACAGAAAAAAGTCACAAGGTGCCAGGTCGGGACTGTATGCAGGATGACTCATGAGTTCTACATTTTTCGCCTTCAAAAAGTCGTTTGTCTGTCTGGCCGTGTGAGAACTAGCATTGTCGTGGTGCAGGATGATACGGCGTTTACGGTTATTTTTACGGAGTTCGTCAATAACTTCCGGCAAACAAATGGTCGTGTACCAGTCGCTATTCACTGTACGACAATTCTCTAAAGCAACAGTAGCCACGTGTCCAGTTTTATTAAAAAAAGAAGCAATCATCCGCTTAGATGCACTTTTCACGCGCGCCACTTTGGTTGGTTTCGGCTCATCTTGAAAGACCCATACGCTCGATTGCTGCTTTGTTTTGGGATCGTAGCAATAAATCCATGTTTCGTCACCTGTTACTATGTCCCACACCAAATTTGACGCACCTTCGTTGAATCTGGTAAGCATGGCACTGCACCAAGTGACGCGGTCCGTTTTTTGAGCCTCGGTCAAGTTGTGTGGGATCCACCGCGAGCACAGCTTTCTCACACCCAAATGTTTGTGTAGGATTAATTGTATTTGACTCATGCCTATTTCTAAGGATGCGCGAATTTCATGGTAGGTCACATGCCTGTCTGTTTCAATCATACGGCGCACAGCATTGATGTTTTTGTTGGTCACAGCGGTGGACGGCCGACCATCGCGAGATTCGTCACTGAGATTGATACGACCACGCTTGAATTCTGCAAACCAGCTATAAACAGTTGTCTTGCATGGTGCTTCATTGCCAAAAGCTGTTTCAAGCAGAGCGATGCTCTGTTGAGCTGTCAAATTACACTTAAAATCGTAGAAAATCATACTACGAAAATTTTCCCGAGTTAAATGCATGTTGATGCAGACACACAATTTTTTAAATGGCGCCACAAGATAAAATCAAAAGACAGTCAGATGAAACAAACTGCATTCTACAGCCAAAGAGTTCTATTTTCAAATGTTGCAATAAATTTTTAAATATTGTTTATGTAAGTGGCCAGTTCCGGAAACTTACAGTGCGCCCTATGTATGTATTTAATTTATCATAAAATATAGTATCGTTGAGTTAGTATCCCATAACACAAGTTTATAACTTACTTTGGGGTTAACTTAATCAGTGTGATTTGTCCCTATATATTTATTTATTATTTAGATGTGTGCAGCAAGCCTAAAGATTCCTTCCTGCCTTCGCCTATCGCTTTGTGTTCCGGATTAGCCGGAAAATCACCACGTCACGTCGTATAATTACTGCCTCGTATTTTATGATCATATCTTAACTCGCCATGCTATTGTTGTCATATAATATAACTGGATCATGATGAAAGAAGATTAGACATTTTTTATTTATACTGTTTTATATAGAAACAGTTTTTTCTTCAATATCCTAGTACCTACCCTAATGTTACGTATTTTATCGGAAAATGTATCTTACAATAATTTTGTTTATGTTTAAAAAATATTAAGATACTTTGAGTACTTTTTTTTCTAAAATTATGTTTTTGATACCCAGTGCTCTGTCTTACTCTACATCTGTTATCTTTAGCGAATACCCATACTGTCCATACTGCATGAATACGATTATAATAGTTCTAATTTAAGCAGTACAAGATGTAATTATTCGTTTCTAAAATTAAACTAATTAATTAATTTTTTGAGTACATAGGTTTATTCCTAGAATGCAGAATGTTTGCTCTACCATTATAATCGTCATAATCGAAGGGATCAATGACTATTCTACTCGTATTACTAATATATTCAAAAGAAGTATATTGAACGCTAACAAAGTAGCATCGATACCTTTTTTAGGTAACTCGTACACGACGTACACAAATGTGCTTGTAAAGGCATTCGCTGAGACGCTAAGTCATTTTCGGCTCTGATTACCGGCGCCTGCGCAAGCGACCTTTAATTAGCTGGTAACGAGCTGAAAGTTCTAGTTAATTAATGTCTGGGAATACTCGCAAACATCTCTTAAGCACAATTCTTTCGGCTCAGGTCGTTAGAAAGTGAACGTCACGGTGCACACAATCATGAGATACCACGCGATTCTCAACACCCTTGATTATTTTGCTGCAATTAAAATAAGAATATGTATGAGTGCACATACCAAAAGATTTCTCTTAATCGTTCGTTCGTCGCATACAAAATACGAATATACATCGAGAATTAAGAGATGGTTGTACAATTGACCTGAAACAGATTGTTGCTGCTCTAAAATGATTTCTCATAAATTGACTACAGTTTTATTATTTCCGCGACATGTCAAGAAAGTTAACTTAATATTAAACTATTTAAAAATCTCAATTTTAAACGACTTTTAGTTACGCTGGCTAAAATACCCAAATATTTCCAAAACAATAAATAAATAATTTATTTAAGTATATTTAATAACGAAATAAATAGATAATAACCACAGTTTTATAGACGGTGGTAGTAAAGCGATTTATTTATCTAATCATTTCGCACCAAGAACTCTTTCATTTATTTGTAAATCTTTGTGCAATCAGCATAAAATTGTGGAAAATGATTTGTGTGAAAATATTTAACAGAAAATCAGTAATAATTCAGCTCTATTGATGCATATCTGAGAACATTGCAAGCGCGACAGTGGCTCTGAATTCATCAAGACAATGTGAACATATTCAATGTCAGCTTTCGAACGCGAAGAAAAACGATGAATAGCAGTTTATAGCATAGAGCCTTGAATGCGAATTTCACTTAATGGGTCAATGAACGGGCCTTCCACGGATTACCATTGTCAAAGATTATCACGTGAATTAGAGGCTATGATGTTTTTTGTACGAGTAACTCAGATTTATATTCTAAATAACATCAAGTGTTTTTATTATACATACGCAATAAAACTTAATCTATATTTTCATCATCACTTTCCTATTTACTGTTAAAATGGCAAAAATAATTTACTGTCTAAAAATAAAAAATTACTCTCTAAAATAAAAAAACAAGTAGTTTTCAATTTAGTTAATTTGAAGATAATTATTTTCTTACCTTAAATATATATTAAGTATATAGTTTTAGTTGTAATGTTATTATAGTAAGTTTAAAGAAAACAAAAAGTTGTCAATTTGTTTTCAATAAAAAACAATTATTGATTTACAAAACAAAAAACTAAAATAAAAAAACAAAACAGAAGCGATTAAAGTCAGACGTACGTGTGCTCGAATACCTATGCTAACGTTACCTCAATATTTAGATTCGTGTTCTAAATTTTTTCTTAGTTGTTCTTCGCGTCACGTTTATTGTAATGAGAAAAGGGGAAATCCAAACCACTTTTTTTCAATGTTGGTAAATAATTACAAAAAAAACCGTATATACTTACTGATTCTTTATCTGTGTATGTTTTCGAGAAACATTGCGATATTGTTTTGATTATTATTACCTATTCGGTCTATATTCCGTTTTTCCTTTGATATACTTAGTTACAATTTGCTAATAAATAACTGTAATATACAGCGTGTGCAAAATGTGGAAAATAAAGTAGGTAGATACCTACTTTATTTTACATTGTATGTAAAATTCATATTTAAGCGTCACGCAGGCGGCATATGGATGCAGGTGGCAAGGGAGAGACACAAATGTAATTATATGGAGGAGGCCTATGTCCTGAATAGGATAACATAGAGGCTGCTATGGATGGATGGATGGAACATTCATATTATTTCAAAAATTTTTTAAACTTGCATCAATAAAAATGATGGATATAAAAAAAAACAATCGATTTAAGCGTAATCGATAATGATCAAAATATTGTCACGTTTATGAACGAAGTAAAACTTTTATGGATTCTAAACAGGTCCTATAATTGATATCGAGCATCGCGTGGGTACACTTGTGTACCCACACATTGTAGTGACGTATCGATTAGGTGATCCAATGAAGAGCGACGTAGGCTCAAGGTTACGCCACAACACTTTCTCCGCGGCCGCAGTTCGTTGCTCTCCGAATTCTGCATCTTGTATCAATGGCCAGTCGCCCAAGTTCGCACCTTGAAATCCCACTGACCGTCACCATCAAAATTACACCTAAACGTTAAGCCAATAAAACGCATTTTCCAGTTCCGCCGCGTGTAAGATGCTATCCGGTGGACGTTTACGTTCAATGCCCGTGTTAATGGTACCGAGAAACGTAACGTGGCCCACTTTCTCTTTTAAGCACACGTGGTCCCACTCTGACGTGGTGCAGTGTAATTTGAGTAAGAGAGACCACTGTATTTAAGACGTTTCGTGGACTGTGGGGGGAAGCTGGGCAGATCGCTTTCTTCGCGGCACTTAGCATTGGAAGTGCACAAAATCCGGTAACTTTCGTTAGCCAAGCGCGGCGCTTAATCTTTGTCTTGCAAGTGACGCGACTGCGCCCGCGCCGCGGTGGTCGGTACAATTGGCTGATTTTTAATCTGTTGTGTAACGATTAACTTTTTATCTGTTATGTAACAGAAATTTTTGGTCACCAATCGGCTGCTTATTGTTACATACATTATTAATATTTCAAATGCTTTTAATATTATAATGATATTTAGAACTTAGATTGATTTAATCAATTTTTGACTGCAAAAATTCAATAGATAACTCTTATAATTCTTGCATTTCGAAAACTTCATTTTTTTCAAAGTCACAAAACTGCAGTAACGTTATTTAAAGTTGTTACTACTAGTAAATAAAAACAGGCATATTATTACATAGCCCCCAATGATGGTGAGTGCCTCACATCGGTTGCTCACTCAGAAGGAATAAATCACGCTCTTTTTGAAGAAGCACATGTACTCTCTCAAGAAAATTGTGACAAAAACAGTAATTCTAGAATTTTAGCGTACGCGGGAGGAAATTTCTTTGAAAACAGTAGTAGACTAGGTACCTTTAAACAAATCCGTACATTATGGGCTATTAAATTACTAGAGTGAAATAATATCAGTTTGCTCTTTGACACAATTAAGCGTCACCTAAATAATATATCAATCACTCCATCACGACCGCCAAGTGAAATCGCCTAGTTTACCACACGTCAAGATATAAATCGGTTCACATATTATCACTGCCTTATACCTCGTGAAACAAGTCAATATACATAGTACTTTCGAACACCAAAGACTTGTTTACGAGCAAGATGCTGGGTCTACTTTTCCTCTAATGGTTTGGATTGAGTGACTACTGTTTCGAACCACTTGTCACAATCTGAGTATTGATGGGAACCGGTCCTATTCCGTTTTTTTAAAACTTTTATTGCTGTTTATTGCCGTTGAACATGGATTCTAATTGTTAGATATTTTATTAGTATTCAATAATTTCACATATCTATACAAAGTATTGTTTGTGACTTCACACTTTAAGCATACATAATAGAATCTGAGAAAAATTTAAATTAAGTTTTTTTTAATCTGTACAGGCTGACTTTTTAACCAACAGCCAAATATTTGGAGCAAGTTCAGTCCATGATACTGAACTACTTTCCATAAAAACAATTAACGAAAAACTAAAATAAAAATTTGCCTTCCCATACAAATCAGCGCGGATCAAATCATACGGATTTTGTATGGAAAGACGAAAAATGTTTATCGAAATTTAATAACTTTTTTTATAGAAAGTACTTCAGTATCATGGACTGAACTTGCACTAAAAATTTGGCTGGTGTTTAAAAAGTCACCCCGTATATCATAAAATTTCTTAATTTAAAATTCAAGCATTGTATAATCCTGTTTAAATCAATAAATTAATCCTAGATTTTTTATAAATACACACGTATAAAAAATAAGCATTTCAAATATTCTTACTATATTAGTTGAAAACGGAATTTTATTGGAAGTGAAGTCTGTACACCTTATTTTAGTATACTCAAGAGTATAATAAAATAAGGTGTTGTAAACGCAGTAAACATGTAATCGAGCTAGATAAAAAAGAAGATAAGATAATAAGGAAAATAAAAATACAATTTAGACACGAAGTAAGTATGAACAAAGTCAACCACCAATGAACATGTTCAACGACGTGAAAAAACAAATCGCTCAAGCGACCATGACAAACTGACAAGATATTTCTCCTGATAGTACTTCGTAATCTGATAGCACAGACGAATTATGCGATCCAATAATCAGGCTACGAACGAATGTGAAGCCGCAAGAGGGACGAGACGTGTTGCGGTGCCACGCTTGATCGAAACAAATGGAGGCCGACCAAATAAACTAGATTTATAGATTCCAGTGGTCAATTTATGAGCTAATTTATTCATATCTATTCTTACAATGAATTGTACTCTATAGTCCTATTCTTTATTATCATCATCCAAGCGTAAACCCGGTTTAATCCTCAGCGGTAACGCTTCAGAACCCGGGGTCCGCTACCTAACCTGGGTGATTTGATGAGGATACTGGTTTTACACAGCGACTGCCGTCTGACTTCCGCAACGCAAAGGGTAGACCAGAACTAATCCTAGGATAGATTTCAACAAACGCTAGATGGCGTTCGGGACCCACAGATTTGCGTGCCTTTCGAAGCACGGAATCATCTAACTCTTTGGATAATCAGGTGATTCAAGCCTGCAAATATCCTAACCAGACTGGAAACAACTTTTCACAAAGTATGCTTCCCAGTGGGATTTGAGCCCACGACCTCCGGATTACAAGGCAAACGCCTTGACCACTGGACCATGGAGGCAGTCCAATTCTTTATAATGCCATCGTTTATCAGACATTGACTTTCCTAACAACCTACCCCAAGAAGTATATTAATCTCGTCGATAACGCTAACGACCGATTTAGAAATCGCATACAGCCGGAAATATAACAGGTCGAGTAAATAACATCAAAATTTACGTTCATTACGTGACAGGGTATCACAGAGTAGACGGCGGATTTCCGGTGTGTTTAGCCCTACATATTAACTTCAAGTATCTAGACTACATTTCCCTCAATTTACATATCAGGCAAGTACATTGAAGGCACTAGGTGCGCACACACTATGTTGCCAAGTAGGGTACTTGGCATTAAATTAGCTTACTCGCAATTAGGCGCCGGTGTCAGCTATGCAAAGTCGGGAGACAGCTTCCGTATCTTGAAGAAATTGAGCCGGTTTTCTGGGAAAATTGCTTGGTGTTTGTACATTGAAGGCGGGAAAAGTGTATCATCGTGTCACTAAACGTTTTCTACCTCTAGTGTAATCACAATTATATGATGAATGAAACGCAAAGAAATTAGTACGTATTGCACAATGTGATTGTGATGTGAATGGAAGATGTGTTTTGAATTAATAAAAGATCACAATATATACAGAGTTAATACTGAACAACTTTCTCCTAGGAACACATATCGAAATATGATAAATAATTCATGGCCTCCCATATACTCATAATTTACTGATCAGCTGATACAGTTTTGTATATAGAGCCAAAATTCCATCCATACAAAATTCCTTGGGAAAAGTTGTTTAGAATCATAGACTGAATTCACACTTAAAATAGTTTCAGTATATTTTGTTAACCGTTATACATTTGCATATTTCAAATCGTAATGTTGATTGATACGTATCTAAAATATTATGCCTTTTTAATTAAATGAGAACGCAATGCCGTAGTTTGAAAGTAATTAAGAACCTCTGCCTTTTTAGGAAGTCGGTTATAAATAGGTGTTTAGCTCTCACGCGAGCAATGGTATGAAAGCAGTCTTTCTACGCGCCCATCCAGAACCTGTGTGCACTCCTTCCCAATATCTCCATTCTGGTCCAGCCGGACCAGAACTTCCGATCGGAGAAACGTGACATATGTCTGACGTGACCATAGAATTTCTTGATAGGCTATATTCACACACTTGTTGATTATGTCTACTTCACTTTAAGTTTGAATTAAAAACCTAAAGGTTCTCAAACAAATTAGATAATTGAGAAGTTCCTCTTTTATGATTTGTAAGCTACGAACTACGAATTTCCTAAAGTTAAAAATAGATTTGTACATCTACCACTAAATGCGATGTCATTTTCGAGTGTGCTCGTTGATGTCTTTTATATGATTTGATTAGTGAAGTTAATATAAAATCTATATTCTAATTCACCAAAGGCCAATTCAAAAAAAAATAATAATAGACACAACTTTTGAAAATGTATTTACGTATGTTTTTATTGGAAGACGTATGTTTTTATTTGAAAATGTATTTACGTATGTTTTTATTGGAAGACTTCATAAAGATGAACTTAGAACTGTAATAGAAGAAATATGTACTTACTAGAAATATTGTAATTCTATCTAATGGCTATACAAAAGTTTTGGATGAAATAAAAAGTAAGCAACATTATAAAAACATGACAAAATAATTCAAAGAAAAACAAATAAAAAATAATCAACAATTCCACCCCGAATTGTAGCCGGTTCAAAAGTTCCCATTACGCTTACTGCGTTTCCACTTTGAATGGCTATGGATATCCTTTGAGCCAAGTACCACGCCTAAAACACGATGATTACTTGCCTGAAATCATTCAAATCACGTTCACTGTTACTTCAATTTTACTAAAGGAAAGGTAAGAGTACCTATGCGACAGTATATAAAATGTTGTCACCATAATTATTATGTCATCAGCACGGTGCACACCTTACGTACTCGTACGATTATAATGTATGTCATTCAGGCAGTAAAATATGCAAGCAAATCGGTTGACTCTACTACGCTGATATAAATATAGATATATGTGACTATTGACTAATCATATTCGATACAATATAGTAATTGGCGAAACTTAGTCGCATTTGACTGTAAAACGCGTAGGCTCTCGATGACATTAAACGAAATATGTCAGCGATTTTATTAATTAAATTTGAGTTATTTTTTATTATTAAATGATCATCAGGACATTGATGACAACATCAAATTATAAGTACCCACACACACACATACAATGTGTATGTGTACATAAGTTTAGTGTACCGTTTTCATTTTTTTTTAGGTTTTTAAGTATGTTTTTCAATTTTGTTGTAAATAAAAAGAAAAAATAGCGTAACAGAAGAATAACGTGTAAACGTGCCTGCAAAAGCCTAATTACTAAATCAATATTTGATTTACATTTAATAAACTATAGTGAGAAAATAATATGACTTTGTTTGTGTTTGAGACAATTTGTCATCTTTTTTTTATTGCGTTTTTGCTTGGGGAAAGGTCTCAGCTAGTAATAATAATAAATGTAAATGTTTATATTTTGTAGTATGTTTTATATTTTACTTTTTATAAATGTATACCAAAACCTAGCCTAAGTTTCAAATTAAATAAAGAGAATAATAATAATAAATGTTTATTTCAGATAACGAGATCCATACATTAAAACTCAAAATAAAATTCAATTAAATAAAATAATTTCAAAATAAAATCAACATAAAATCAAAATAAAAATAAAATCAAAGTAAAATTATAATTAAATAAAATTAAAAGTCATAAAATTATTTTACTTACATTATAGTGTGGGATTTTAAGATTACCCTTCTCACAAGGCAAGCCCAAAGCGGGGACGTATATCTGTCTGCCAGGGTCTGCAGGATGCTGTTAGGAGGATATAGTAAACATATAAAAAAATAAGAAGCCCTCTTTATTTGTGTTGACAGGTCGATAACGCTGCATGCGCATACGCATATGTTTATGTAGCGCCGACGCGACGCGTATGCCACGCACGCGGCAGCTTTAATGATATTATGGAAATTGCTGCGATTAGCCGTATTCTTAAAAACCAGTATGGAAATCGGATAATAACTAGGTGCGATTGAGTCTTCTTACCTATATACTGAACTTGTTTTTGCATTCGTCACAGTTACATAGTTTATTAGCTGAATACTTCAATGTTTAGGGCTAGGTTTTACCTCGTATTTATGGAGTGTATAGAACCTCTATACGAAAGACTATGAGTTTGTCCATTAATATAAGCTATTAGTAATACGATATAACAGAATCGACAAAAAAAACAAATTTGTTTGTCAATATAACCAATTGGATTTGAAAAAAAATATAGTAAAAAAAGTATACCTAAGTATATAATAATAACCTATTATCATCAATTTTTTAGTGAAACACACTTCATGGAGTCGTTCGCAAAACTTCTCCTTTCGTAAAAGCAGATTCAAATCAAACATAAAGGTTTGCAGATTTGCGATATATGTAGTTTCCATTATCTTTTACTGCGATTTGTGTAGAAAACAACAGTTATTATAATTCCGTCTTATTTACATTTCCAACCGAATGTCGGTGTTCTGTCGTTACATAATGTAAGCTTTAGTTTTATTGAGAGTAATTATTTTTAGGATCCTATAAACAGGTCCTATTATCACGTTATCCTATCTTATTCCCATACTTTTTACATTTAATTCCGTCAACTTACACCGCAAATGTCTCTATTCCCCGTTGCTACAAAAACTAAAACGTGTCATAATAGCCACAGTATCCCGGACTTTATCGTTTTGAGTGATCTTCACACTTCTTTATAACACTGGAGATTTATTTTTACGGTGGCCAGTGCGCGGTCACGGTGAAGAGAAAGTCGGTTCACGGGCTCAAGGACGAATCCCGGCCGTCGCTCCCGATGCGCCCGCGCAGTATTGCGTAACATAAGATAATTGATGGTTCCGCATCGTATCATACTTACCCGCGATTGTGTCGAAACACCGAAATCACAGCCCGAGCATTCCTCAAGCCTATTTAAGGACGATGACTCCGGGAACTTTAAGCACATCTTTCTCGAGGTCAATGCTTTCACTAGTTGCGCAAAGTTCAATGGCAAGCTATCATTATAAACGTATTATTACATCTGTACTTGACACTTATTGTGACACATAACATGCAATTACTTGTATTTGGAGCCGCTGGCGTATAGAAAGTAATCGATAGCATGACTATCGATCACTCGTGATTTACGATCTGGAAAATATAATTTATGTATATGGATGTATTTCGATTTTGTTTTCGATCGAAAATCGATATAGCACATTATGCCGTTTCATTGACAGCCATAGTAATCGATATTGCACATTACCATATTTGTCTCTTATTTAATTTATCGATCTCTACTCTCCTCGACTATCAATTTAACTGTTATTACTAGAAATTACATAAAAAAAAATAATTTGACACACTTTTGGATATCAGGACTAAACAGAACTTAGCTGATACTCATCTCATACAAAATGTCAACCTGGGAACTCTTTAAATAGGCGATATCAATTTATTACTTCTGATTTGTCTTCTCTACATGCACCGCCTTATTGAAAATGATTCCTGCGGATTCGGTCATGGTTTAACCGTTTTTGTCAAGGGAGGTAAGGGTGACAAGATTCAGCACCCTATACAACGTGGAAGGGTCATACCCGTAATAAATCAAACCACGGTCTATACTAGATCAATATAGTATAATGAAATTAAAATAACAGCCAAAGAACAAAAACAAAATTTCGGCATTTCCATACAAGTGTGCAGCCGCCCGGGCGATTTTTATGGGAATGTCGAAATTTTTTTTGGTTTCTTGACTGTTATTTTAATTTCATTATACTTTAGTGATCTAGTATAACCCGTGGTTCGATTTATTACGGGTATGTCTTTTCCACGTTGTATAGGATCTAACAAAATATACCCAAAGAACACATATCGAAATATGAAAAAAGAAATTGCTTCCCATAAAAACTCTGATCAGCTGAACAGGTGATCGGTCAACTTGAGAGGAAAATCAAAAAAATATTTTTTGTATTTCGCTATAACTATGTTCCTTGGGGAAAGTTGTTGATTATCATGGACTGAATGTAACCGTTAAAATATTGGTTAAAATAGTTTAATATATTTTATTAGACCTTATAATATACTAAAGACTTTGACCATAACGTAATTTTAGGGTTCCGTACAAAAAATTAAAAAACGGAACCCTTATAGGATCACTCGTGCGTCTGTCTGTCCGTCCGTTTGTCACATCCAATTTGCTCCGAATCTACTAGACCGAATCAGGTGAAATTTGGTAGGATAGTGTAATCCTATGACCCAAACACACATAAGCAAAGTAAATAAATATTTTTTTAAATAAGGGTCATTTTTGGGGGACAAAAAAGAAAAAAAAAACCTTACTGTGTTTATTTTATCAAATTATTATATACTGTATAATTATTACAGTATTAATTACAGTATGTCATGTCAACTATTAGTATTATCAAATGAAAGGGCTGATTATGAGGATCTCAAATATATTTTTGTTATAATTCTAAAATAAATAGTTTTGATTTTATTCATGAAAGAAGACGAAGATTGACCATTCCCCCCCCCCCCCTGATCTCCAAAACTACTGAGCCTAAAATTTTGAAAAAATTACAAAATATAGTTCATTGCTTGTAGATTACAGGAAAACCTATAAGAATTCAATCAATTGTACGGAATCCTCTCCACGCGAGTTTAACTCGCACTTGGCCGGTTTTATTTTGTATTAAAATAATCCTTCTTCATCACTGATTCGCATACAAGCACTTTCACAAGCACGCGTTGCACGAAATTGGCTTACTACGACATTGCATAACAGTCCGTACTTGCAGATAATTACTTGGGAGAAAGTCGATACATTTCGGCGAGAAATGATCGAGTGTGCACAGAGCGAGTGCTTCCGTTTCATAACGAGCCATGTTGCACAACTGATACATAGAATTGAAATCGGGATTACATAATGATGAGGCGAAATTATACATACACATATATTACAGTAATAAATTGACATTCAAACATTCGATTTTCTCCTTTTACGAGCTTAAAGTTTAAAGACATTTTAACTTCTTATTAGTTTAATGACTAAAATCGTAAAGCCGATATAAGGAAAGGGCGAATATGTAAATCATGTTAATAGACGATGCGGCAACCCATCACTATTTGATTCCTTTTTCCACCTTCTCACCGACTATCACGCTAAAAGCGGTCTTTGAGTCTTGCGGCCCTGGGCCTTATAGATAGAGCAAAATAAAATCAAATAACTCGAGATGAATGATTTTTTATTATAATTGTATTGTCTTTATTCAGCAAAAGTACTGAACCTTGAGTGATAAATCCCTTGTCAAATATAATTCCTTTCAATAATTTTATATTATAAAGTTATTCAACAGTTGCCGATATTTAGATAAAATAAAAGAAAAATCAGTTTTGAAAATAGAAGTACCAAAACGTAAGAATGTTGTTCACACTTTTAAAATGTCGGCCCTACGAGTGTTCGCGCACTCGAACGAGATTATACGGCTACTTAACATCACAATAGTTAAAACATTATTGAAAATAAATCTATATATACTTACAATAAATTATCTTGGTGACATATATTTTGTGTGTGACTTGATCCTTGAAAGCCTGCAACAATAAAATTGGTTTATTAGATACATTAATAATTAAGAACATACGTACGTATACATTGCACAATATTTAAAAAAGAGAAAAAGTTTTTCTTTGGCGTGCAGTTAAAGAAATCGCTATTTGCATTTTTCAAAACTATATACATATTTGCCATCAAAAGCCTCATACTTCCTTTCAAACTTGTCTATCGTTTACCGGTAATTACAAACAAGAAAACAAGACAAGTAGTAGGAATCCACACCGTCAATAAAAGCAAAAGTTCCGACCTCATTTCACCATTCGGCGCCGAAGCGACATACTTCACCCAAATACCTACTTTGGAGGTTGAAAACAATACCACAACACATCTCATTGGCACCCAACGGTGGTACGTTAATAACAAACCGCTTAACGTTTCGTGACACCTCCTTTTTTTAATAACGGATAAGATTTTTACAGATTTTCGACATACGCATTGATCAAACGCAGTGACACGGAAACATACTTAAGATTTCCCTATGATATTAGATTTCGCATTCCGTTGAACGAACTATATTTTTTTTTAAATTGATTTGTGTTTTAATAAATATTAAAATGCGTGATGATAACAGGTACTAGCTAATAACACACTTTAAAAAGGAATAAGTTAGAAGTTATTTTTCTTAGATAAGTGTATCTTGTAATTCAACGTAAGAAATTATATTTTATTTATACACTAATTTATTCGTGTCGATGGCCATACAACTAGAGCATGCGTCATTTAATACACTATTTAAAATATTAACTCTATAATGCCTCACTATCATTATTTTTAATTCATATTCTACTTTTCTCCTTGCAAAACATTCCATGCGTAGCTAGGTCGCCAAATAGAGACAAAAAGAAAATAAAGATCTAAGTAATTATGAAATATAAATAATGAAAAAAAGATACAGAGTAACAAGAATAGTGAAGAGTGCCTAGTATAGAAACGTTTTTACAGAATTTGCTACGGCTGTAGAGACGAGACGAGCGCGACGATTATTCTCTTTGTGCTTTTGATGCACGAATATAGTGGAACCAACTGACAGAAAATATAGATATTTTAGGAGTGCAAGTAAAAAATTCCAATACCTCGTAGAGAAATTAGCTTAAGATTACGATTGAACAAATACAAAATAGAGATGAGATCCATGAGTCCATCACCCTTGATTGACTTTAACGATGTAACTTTTTTATGTTTTTCTGAATGCTGTAAATTGAAATAGTGGTATAATATCCTACGCCTAAGTCAAATTAAACTGCCTTATTGTCCCATTGTTTTCACAATATGATGTCACAAACAGTACAATTCTATTACAGTTCCCCAAGTAAGTGTCTGTTATCTGCGAATTGCCTGCATTGTCGCAGTGAAATCGTCCTTGTGAGACAATGCGCACATGCGGTGCACAATGCGCTATTTTTGCGCTAACGCGCCTTTCCGTGTCGGCCTCAGGAAGCGCGGAAACGAAAGTGAAAGTTACGGATAATGCCACTTAAGAGCCCTATCTTATCTCTAAGGAGCTTTACTTTTTTATTTATATTATACTATTTACATACATAAGGAGCTGTAAATTAAGACTCATTTGTTAAAGTTACTGAAAGTACATAACTTCAGGCTACTTATTCACACAAACGTATTAGAAATACATTCAGAAGAACAAACGACACTTAACCAAGTCGTATAGCTAGGTTTTTACATGCGTATAATGTCTACGCTATCATATTTAATAAATTATCAAACACATTTTCATAATTCCATAGCACGTAGAACTTACAAATTGTCTTCATAAAATCACGAAAGTATTTTTTATTAACGTTTATATGTTTAGCAAAACTAAATCAAAAACCAAAACAAACAAGCTAAGAAATTGTTCGTAATGCACATCTTGAATGACGTTAAAAAGATTTGTTGATAAAAAATAATCCTAACAAAAATTGATAAGATCGCTATAAAATAACCTACGATTGCTATCTTAAGCGGAAAATCTAGTGAGGATGGACGTAGCGTGTACACACTCGTAAATACCAGATGAAAGTGGTGAAATCTTTGGACTGCCGCGAGAAATCGCCGCGGTAATAAATAATGCACTAGTTCGGCGCAAGCGCAAGCCCTTCGATATTCTAACTGGTTTCGTACGATAGTATTTTGACAACGAGATATAGCGACAGATATGAACGCAAAGACATGTTTACAAGAGGTTTGGGTAGAGCTTAATTGGGATTAAAAAATTTGCTGTCAGTATTTATAGAGACAACGAGCTAGAAACAACCAGCTTTAACAAAAAGTAAGTAGAAAAGGTTCGTCAAAATAGGACTCATACGAATCCTCCTGAGGACGGGTCACGTCGAGCGAATGCAGTTCCAAAAACCTTTTTAATAGTACTTATATCTAATGGGAGAAGATTTTCGGTCGATTGAAACTTAGATGGCTAGATGAAATAACCAAAACTTAAATATCCTTGGAGATGGTTCGAGAGAAAAAGAAAAATCAGAATTGGCTGAAGAGGTAATAAAAATTATACTATTTTGTTGCGCAGCCGCAAGCCCTTCATTATTCTGATTTCTTATGACAGTATTTTTGACAACGAATTACAGCGACAGCATGACAGATATAAACGTATAGATATGTTTACAAGAGGTGAGGGTAGAGCTTAATTGGGATTAGAAAATTAGCTGTCAGTATTTATTGTGACAACGGCAAGCAAGAAACGACAAGCTTTACGAAAAGTACGTAGAACCAAACATTGTATAGATAGGCTGCTCGTGAAGAACGCACGTGGGATGAAAATGTTCCCAAGTGCCTTTTAAATGTTGTGTTTCGAGTGTGTAAGTGGCCAACACTGGTGTCAGATTTTTGAAGCTGACAAACAATGATGACAGCCACGACCAACGGCTTTACGTGCCTTCCGAAGCACGGAGGAGCTCAAGTATTTTTGTGCCACTTGTGGTCACTCATCTAGGTGCGGACCACGCCCGGCGTTGCTTAACTTGCGAAAGCGCTAGCAATGCGTACTCCCACCGAGCCACCGAGCCCCTCGCCTTTTAAATGACGATGGAGAATGATTGACTAAAACTCAAATGGAATGAAAAATAAAATGAATTTAAAAAACTTGTACAAACGGGGTTTAAAAAAAATCCAAAAACGGCTGAAGAGAATTACTTAAAAGCCATGCGCCTTGGCTTTACTTGGGATATAGTGCTCAATAATAAGATTATAATAATAAAAAGTTATAAATTAGTTCGTAAACCCAAGCCCTTCGATATTCTGACTGGTTTCAAACGAGAGTATTTTGAAAACGAGATATAGTGATAGTTGTGAATGTACTGACATATTTACAAGAGGTTTGGTTAGTTTGATTGGGATTAGAAAATTTGCTGTCAGTACATGAAGATATAAATATATTCATGAATAGCCCCCTATGTAGGCCAATCAAGCGTCTCCGGAGAGATAGAATCGTGACAAGTGGAAATTTTCTTGGCAATGACATTGTCATATTGCCTCGATGGTATCACAGTGTGGAGACGAGCCCGTAGAATAGGTCAGTGGCTTAACGATGAGAAAGAATGTCATAGACCTTACAAATTATTTTCAAGAAGAAAATCTAATACCACTTAAACCACAGAATGTAATAATTAGCTAGTATTGAGTTATAAACAATAGTACTTATAAATATTTTTAACAACTAGCTTTAAGGCGGTGATCCCACTTACCACGCACCGTCGCGGAGCGCGGGGCGGCAGATTTTAACATTGTATACAAGTATCTCCGTTTGTATAGAAAACACGCATAGTCCAACCCACTAAAAACGCGGCAGATCCGCGCACCGAAGCGGTGCGCGTTGCCAGTGTCTGAATCGCCTTATCTAAAGCAATGAAAAGTACTCCTTATGAAGAATCAATTGAGCCCAAACTCAATGGGGTTATGTTCACACACCTTCACCTACACCTTCCAGTTTCATCATGAGATGAGGTCATTGGTAATAATATTGCATTGTCAACCGAGATTTAATTATGGACACACAGACAACGGGACAAGCCAAAGCCAAACTAAATAAAAGCTTGTAAAAAGACACGCTTGGATAAAAAAACAGAAAAATAAACGTACTTATATTACCTATAATTTTTTTTCGTCTGCATCTCTGTCTGTTTGTTTCCTTCGTCTTATTCCAGATATAAAGTATCACTGGTTTATCTGTGTAAATTTATTAGAATAAAATAGGATCAAGGAGAATATGTAGGTATGTTAACTAGGTATATCAAAGTGGAAATAAATATTTTAACCTCCATATATCTGCAAGCTCTCAACATCCGAAGATAAATGAACTCTCGACCACCCAGAAGGTTCCATAATAAGCATACTTACTAAAACCAGCCACGCACAGTAATTGGTAAGATCTCCTTAAACGTGGTTACTTTGTGTGTGCTTCGTTAGAAATTGTCTAGTAGATTGGTCCCAATCATACGGTCGAGACGCCCCCTATCGGCTTATCAGATATGAAATAGAGTCTGGTGACTGTCTCACATAACGCACTTAGGGTGTGTTCATCTTGATCAGCAGACGAATTGGATATGTTTTTAGACGACCTCCGTGGTGTAATGGTCAACACGCTAGTCCGCGAATCCGGAGGTTCTGGGTTCGATCCCCAGCCAAGGCAAGTTGGAAAATGGCCTTTTTCAAATTGTCCTGGGTCTTGGGTGTTTATTTTTATACGTATTTAACATAAAATATTGTATCGTTGAGTTAGTATCCCATTATACAAGTATAAACTTACTTTGGGGCTAGCTCAATCAATGTGGTTTGTCCTTATATATGTATTTATTATATAATACTTAAAGGCAAGTTTAGTCCATCAAAATAAAAATTAACTTTTATTACCTACAGGGTGATTTTGAATCTCCTAGCTATATTCAAGAAAAGCACCTACTCGTTAAGTGAAATAAAATATACATATTCTGTCATCTGTACATAAAAACCAAAAATATCAATCGACAAATGCATACCAAAAATCTCCCATTTGAATGTCACCGTTCGCTACTGGACTCGTGGTGGGTGACGGCTGGCTGATGAGCAGAGGGCAACGGCCGTGTGTGAAGTCAGTAGGTTAGCCATTTATTAGAAATATAGGGGGAAAAGAAATTGACAAAAAATTGTCTTTTCTTACGGTTTTGTGTTCTATTAGTGATTTTGATTTTAAGATTTCAATTAAGCTTAGGGGTATAAAATCAACCTGTATGTATAATAAGACGAATAAAATTTGCCAGCTTTGAATACCACAACCCATAGTAAATATTGTTTGCTTTGATACATTAACTTGATCTTAAACTATATCACTTAATTTACTGAGACGGCTGTATATAAAAATACATAGTAAACAAACCACACGTTTGGTGTTAAGCTTCCAACATTTCTTTTTCGACCAGTTAGAGGAGGATAAATAAATAAATATATAAGGACAAATCACACTGATTAAGCTAGCCCCAAAGTAAGTTTTAAACTTGTGTTATGGGATACTAACTCAACGATACTATATTTTATGATAAATACATATATAGATAAACACCCAAGACCCAGGACAATTTGAAAAAGGCCATTTTCCAACTTGCCCTGGCTGGGAATCGAACCCAGAACCTCCGGATCAGCGGTCTAGCGTGTTAACCATTACACCACGGAGGTCGTCAATATAACGCAACATACGCTTCTATCTGGCCCGTATGAATGATCCCTTAGCCGTCCAAACATCACATCATAATTGGAGCACAATAATTTGAATTACTTTCTCCGATCCGACATTTAAATGAATTCATAAAATTCACACACATGCGCGATTTCGTACAATGCCACCTGCTCAATTAGTAACTACTTTCAGTTTCTATTGTATTATAGTATATGAGAGACAATGCCTTATTTCGAGCGAAGCGGCGATTATGTTTTTATGATATTCAGACAGAATAGAAACTATCAAGGTATGTTATAGTAGAAAATATTTACCATTAATTTTCACTACGCTACAATAAATATGTGGGCTTAAAGTGCGTTCGTGCGTAACAACGCTGCAGTGAACCGGGCCAATCCGGAACAATGTAAATAATATCAAAGTGCATTGCATGATGTTCGCTTCATACATACAAATGTAGATATGAGGAGCTCGGTGTACCTGGCGGGAGTACGAATTGCTAGTTAGCGCTTACATATGTTAGGCGACACTAGGCGTGTACAGCACTTGGATGGGCTCACAAGACATGTCATATGCCTTTAGGCAGCTTGAAAAATCTGACACCAGTATTGGCCACTTACACACACCAAAAATAAGAATGTAGATCTATTATATCTAAAACAAAAACTTCGTTTTTCTTAATTTCAAGCTACATTTGCTGACACACAGCTGACATTTGTTAACAACAGCCACCTAGCAAAAATAACCGGAAGTAACCTTGCATTTTAAAGTATAGAAGAACTCGAAATAAAGTGTCATTAGCAGGTCACCTTCGAGATTTGGCCCGCACACGTCACTAACCCAGAGAGTATCTAATAGCAGCAAGCCCAAATGGCTAAGCGAATTCTTAAAGGAAATAATATAAAATCTTTCATATTTTAATTTATAACTTTTAAAATTTGACGACCTCCGTGGCGTAATGGTTAACACTAGTCCGCCACTCCGGAGGTTCTGGGTTCGATCCCCAGCCATGGCAAGATAGAAAATAATATTTTTCAAACTGTCCTGGGTCTTGAGTGTTTATTTATAGATAAAATACTGTATCGTTGAGTTAGTATCCCATTACAAGTCTAAACTTACTTTGGGGCTAGCTCAATCAGTGTGATTTTTCCTTATATATTTATTTATTTATATATTCAAAATTATAGAAATAATTGTCAAAACGTCATAAGACGTCAGTTTGCCACTGATACGATAAGAAGCCAAAGCCACTAAGGCAGCAACACCTCGTTTACGTTCTTATCGTTTGTAACGTTACTAACTATAGAGTTAGTAACGTTAGTGAAGGAGAAACTAACAATGTCCCTGAAAATAGCCTGCCTATAACAAAAGTGAAATCCGCGCAATTTTCCCGAGGTACGGACAGTGCCGCCAGATTACCTTCGGATAGGGGCACTATCTCAGTAGTAACTCGTTACCGATGAAATGCGGGCGCCTGCACTAAGCTGGGTTACAACACTTTCACATGATTGATTGGGTGACATTTTATGGCATTGTTTGCAAGGTCACTGTGATTAGCTTTGTTATCATAACTTAAGTTACTCAATTTTATGAAATATGCAAATAGACGATAAAAACTAACTATAAACCTCGAACTACTGTTGACGTATACAGATACACTATCTCTTCTTAATCTCTAACGTGGTAGACAGAGTCACGTTTAGCGCATTAGTGGGCGTTAAATATTTACTGTTGAAATTAATTATATTATATTAATCGTTATTTCTTATGAATTCAAGCTGGTACCTAATGAAATAACCAATACGAGCGTCAATAACCTCTAAATCAAGATAGAAGAAACTTAACCCATAAAAGATGCACGCAGGGGAGTCGCGAGTAGTATTTACTTGTAAATACAAAAATAGATATTTGTTATTTTACACAATGATACTCACACAAACGGAACTAATTATAGAATACAAGCCAACAATACATTAAGAGTAGTTTTTTTTTGTACTCAACGTAAAAGATAAAATGATTATCCTAAGCATGAAGCAAGTCGTATCACAAAACCAATTAGAGCTGGCTGGCTGCAGACTGGAAAACTGTTATTAAATGTAGAAAGTACTGGCATCACTTTCAATTTTAAATTAATGAAATAGTAGTTATTTATAATTGTTTAATGTAGTTAGCCTGAATCGTTTGGAACAAGCGTAGAGTCAACGCCGCGAGCGCTGGAATCGATCAAAACAATCAGTGGAAAGCTGTTAGGCCACCGATCTCTGTTCGCATAACCGCATTCCTCTCACACATGCCAAAAATAAGCCAAAATAAATTACGTAAACAATTTTGAGTTTCTCAAAAAGACGGAACTTGTTTCAACAGGAAATATGACCATGTATACTTAAAGTTAAACGCCCGAAAATGTGTTCGGGAAGAGATAAGTAGGTATATGTTAGGACTAAATAGGTGCTCGTCTAGGGTACTGGACTACTGGTACAAGAAAGAAACATTTTTTTAAAACAAAATGAAAACAACCGACTTTATATCTCCAAAGTTCTTCATCATATCTTAACCAAATTAATGTAGGAACATAGTAACGGCTTTCAAATAAAAAACAATTTCGCATATTGGTCCAGGTGTGTTCGAGTAATCAGGGAACCGGAACATACATAAATGATTTAAAAAATCCGACAAATTGAGAACCTCCTCTGAAGTTGGTTAGAAAAATGAAGGAAAAGATTTATTTACGGTTGAAGCAAGCTAGTGGATCAGACGAATAAGAGTTTAAGTTTGAATATGGTCCAAAACAGTCTAGAACGTCGAATAAAGGCTTGTATCTCATTTCGAGGCTAACTCCTTGTAGGTATATGTATAGTGAATACCGAGTAGAAGTGGCGCCCTCAATTGAAAAAAAATCTGATCGTAGATATGCTTATAAATTATAATTAACATTTTGCCAACCGTCAAGTATTCGATAGCCCTTTAAATCATTTTATGAACAACCGTTGAAAGTATTGCGGTAATCGGTTTAGTTTTAAAACGTGATTTCATCAAAAATGGCCACTTTTAGCAGAAACGCGTTTCAAACCTAGACTGACTACCATTGATACTTTCAACTGTTATTCGTGAAATAATTTAAAGGTATATTTTAATGTCTAATGGTAGCAAAATGTTAATGATCACCATATTTACGATTAAACATTTTAAAATAATGTCGCCACTTCTGCACGGTATTCACCATAAATAATACCTACAAGGAGTTAGTCTCGAAATGAGATACAACCCTATATTCAACGATCTAGACTGTTTTGAACTAAGAGCAATAATGTAACTTATGTACCTTCGTTTTGAACCATACCTTACTCTTTTAGTCTGATGTACTCACTCGCTTCAACCGACTGGTACGATTCAGACCAACCGGCTCGCACCGGCCCGGGCCGGAACGGATGCTGCGGCAGCCGTATGCATGCCGCGGCAGCCGGCGCGGCGGCGAATTAACATTATGAAAATCACCTTCCGTTGGGCTCTAGTCGGCGCGCGTCGGTTGCCGCGGCAGCCGTACGTCACCGTAAGGAGCCGACCGGCAGCCGTACGGCTGCCGCGGAATGTGAATGTGACACGAATATGACTTAAATTTCTGTTTACAAGTTTTAATTTCCTTTACCGCGTATAAAATGCCGATCGGCCCGGGCCGGTGCGAGCCGGTTGGTCTGAAACGTACCTAATCTTTTTCTTCATTTTCCTTTAAAAAAGAGGTTTCTCAATAAGGAATATGCATGTAATACCAATCCGGCTCATATTTTTATTTTACAATTTCTATTCATACGTTACCATGTCTAGTTAATTATTTTTCTTACTGGCTCTTATTTGGATTAGAAATAAATTATTGAAAATATGCAAATATTGCGCGGGAACTTTTGACAAACAAAAGGGAAATGACGACAAAGTTCACAAAAAGGAAATGACAAGTTCGGGTGCGTTCGGTAGGACTGTCCGTCCATGTAGTTTGACTATCGATGACATTCGTAATGTATGTACTTTTATATAGAAGTTTAACAAACATCACTGGCTGATAATATCGAAAGTACCCAAAACAGAAAAACATGCGTTGACAGCTTCTGCCTCTAGCGGATATTGCAGACGTTGACGTCATATTTTAAAATGACGTGTTTTAGTTGTTATAATCTACTTGCTATTTTTAATATTTATTTTCTACACCATATACATGTTTTTCGGCACTGATTTATTTTTTGCGGCTATTTCTCGCCGAGGACTATCGATTCTAAATTTAAAAAAAATGCAAGCATACTCTCTATTCGTCGGAATCTTTTTTTTTGGTTAACTATGTTGCCCGGTTACTCGAAGAGCCTGGTCCGATTTGGAAAATTATTTGCACGGTATTCGACATAAACTTTGTTTGCTTACACGAAAGATTTTATAATTTACCTCAATGTTCTATTTGTAATATTTAAAGGCGTGATAAGTAATAATAAAAATAGACATCATGTTCATTCTGTTGTGATTGTGTCCGTGTTTACAAAGAATGGTTGACTCATTTCCCAGGCAAAAGAAAACAGACCCACTTCCGAACAGTGCCTCGGAACAATAGAGCACCTCCGCTCCTCTTTCATTAACATTATTGACGATCCGACACACTATTATTATCTTCTTTATGATTTAATGAAAATTGGATATGACATATAAGTTTTTACAAGCTTTTATTAAGCTTACCCTGTTTGTTGTTATTTTGTTTTGAGTCAAGTCTTGTATGTTAAATTTAAGCCACTTCTCGGTTTCCGATTGAGAATAAATTTTGTGTGCTAATTTAAATGAGATGAATTCAATATTATTATAACAAGATCTATTTCTGATGATGGAGCTGGAAGGTGCTATAGGAACCCTGTAATAAAACAAGGCAACTTCATTGAGTTTAGGCTTATTCATTTGTCTTTATAAATACTTACAATAAAAGCTTCACAATAAAAGATTGTACGAAAAAAAAAAATTTTTCAAAAAAAATTTTAAAGCGCGGGCCTATAGATGTTAACCATCTTTGTTTACCAACGCATCAGACTTGTCACCTTATAAATATTATTAGTCTTCTCTTTATGTAGTAGTTTCACCACCTATTCCTGTTATTCAAACAGAAATAGGTACAGGTTTTTTTCTGACGCAAATATATGCGAGCAAAGTAGCAGGAAGGTATAATTTGAAGTAAGCATTTTATACTTTCGCTTGCCACGATAAGTTCAGGATATTTCTCAACGATTCCTTCATCCTTATTTCTTCTGTAGTTACAGTCAGGATAAAAAGTTAATTCATTTCATCATCTTCATCAGGTTTTTTTTAGTCTCCAGAGTCATACTTGGCCGGAGCAATCAGAGGATTTGGCAAAAACTCTCCACGCTGGCCAGATGGATGGAGAGGTCTCATTGTTGTTTATAATTTCCTAAATCACCTTCTACGACATCCACGGGAAGACTTGGAGTGGTGCTATTCTACTCTGTCGGAAAGCACACTTGATTTGTGAAGTATCTACTAATAATACTAGTATTTAACATTTACCGTAAACTGCCACAAAAAACTGTTTTATCCAATGTGCTTTCCTTTTATATTTATTACGATCATACTTTTCCTATTACACTTCTGACATTAACTTCGCTTTTAATCTATGTCTCAACATCTCGGTTTACCTTTCATTCTTTCACTTTAATTACAATTTTGGATGCTCGTCTACTTTCCCAAGATTAAATTAAGTTTATTATCACCCAGGCATCGTAAACTCTGTGGGATACAATCTGGTGCACTTAGTGCAATACTTTTCTGTTCCCAATACATTCTTAAGTGCAATTTTATGATGTTAATGAGCTACCGAGTAAACCGGTGTTACTTGATACTGTTTAACCAATAAAATACTTAAACCTTAATGTAAACAATGATTATTATTATCACCCATATATTCTGGTTCTTCTTTGCTGGTCTGGGGGAAAAGAAAAACATAGAATATTATAATGGCATGTTATATTACAATTTATCTAACTAGTTTAATATATTTCAGTAATTAATTAAAGCCTAAAATCTTTTGCTATGAGCTACGCAGTCGTAGCACTTCGTAGCTTCGTAGCAAAAGCGCCAAATATCTAATAAGACCTAATGAGATGGATTCATTAGCGGGAAAATATAATTTATATCATATATAAGTATATAATCTTCTTTTTCCTGTCGAGTCGAAATGGTTTCACTGTAGCTTCAATTTCAAATCATCTTTGACCAGTATGTGGCCACGGCGATCCCTCTGTCGTTAGCCTCTTTAAGGTCCTCTATGGTATATTATTAATAAAATTATTCACGTTGGTGGATAAAAATCTTATCAATATATCAGTAAATCTCGGAACTTAATTGAAAAAAATTTACAGATTTCGTGCCTCGAGCACATTGGAAATGAATCTACGAAATTCGAAAAAAATGCCGTTCTGACTTATTGTCATTTGTTCAAAAAGGTTAGGCTACAGGGAAAACCCTTAACCCAATCGCCTTTTTTTTAAATAGTCTAGAGGTTATTTTCTCAAATTTTTGATATCATTCTTCTTTTCTAAAATATCGAGCGCTAAAATCAAAATTGGAAACACTTATTTTTTTTACTATTTCGGCCATAACTTTTTTCGTTATTGATTTTCTCGAATAATTATTTTTGCATCTTACAACTATCGTGAATACGCATCTTTTGAGCCTTTCTTGAATATAATATCTTCACAATTCTCCGTGATATAAGGGTATCGCACTTTTTCGTGAAATCGGAGCCTACACTGAAGCGAACGAAAATACATTTCCAATGTCAAAAATTCTGTAATATTATAAATGTTGTACATTAATTGTAGGATTACAGTATTGAATAACAAATAAGTACATATTACCCAAAGAATAATAAAAAACGGGCGTTGGGTGCAAGTAAATTAATTTGCAAAATTACGGCATTCAAATTATTTTCTAATTTGAATGTTGGCTAAAATCTAGCAAAGATGTGGTCCAACGGACTACAAATATACTTTTGAAGATAAATAATTCAAACCTTAAAAGTGAAAACCTCGAGGCTTGCAGAGAGGAATGTCGGTACTGTACTCTCATAAATATTTACATAATGAACCAACGCTTTTTGCGCTTAACTTTCGACAGTGCGATCTGATACAATGGTGAGTGTATGAACACTGCAAAGAATACATTACATGACAAGGTACACCTGTCTTTCATGTATCTACACTATTTTATCTTCTTATCGTTTAAATGGTTCAAACCTATATGTGAGGAGCTCGTTAGCCCGGTAAGAGTACCTACGCATTGCTAGCGCTTTTGCTAGTAAAGCAACCCCGGGTGTGGTCCGCACTTGGATGGGTGACCACAAGCGGCATAAAAATTTCTTAAGCTTCTCCGTGCTTCGGGAGGCACGTAAAGCCGTTGATCCCGGCTGTCATCATTGTATGGCAGTCGTTTTCAGATGCTTTAAGGCAGCACACACTGTTGTCAGATTGTTCAACAATCTGACAACAGTGTTAGCCCCTTACACACACTAAAAATAAAACAAAAAACCAAGATGTTACTATAAAATTCCTCAACACTTACAGATCGATCAGTGTTCATTATATAGACCGAAATAGCGTTAATTTTATAAAAAACATGAAGTTAAAATAACGGCAGAAAAATTTAAATAATCGCCTAATTATAGGAAAATAGGAATCGTAATGGCGCCACATTGCGGATAAAGAAGCAGCCGATACGTTCGACGTTTTTTTTGCTCCCAAACCAGTGTGAAGGCTTTTGGGTATAAAGAGTATTAGCTAAACATCGATCAAGTGCCAGATTCCAAAATGTAACATACAAAATACAATGGCCAATATTACTAGGCATTGTTTGCCTAGTGTTAGTTATTAGTTGAATATTGATCAAGTGTTGGAGGAGCGGCGAGCACCTGACACACTGACTCGCTTTCCACGAAGAGTAGAACCGCTCTCAACTAGGGTTGACTCAAAATATAAAGCTGAATTGGATAGGGAGTTCATTTTTAAGAATTCAAAAAAGCATAAAGAAAAACATGTCATTGGATTTAGGCCATGTATAGTATTGGAACGGCCTACACCGTTTGCAGGACACTTAACTAGACAAAATAATAATGGTACGAGTATTACGTCTATGGACTAAAGTGTCCCAGAGAAGATTCCATCCAGTTTCAAAATAAAGAATGAACTGGCCATTTTTAGTATCTATACTAATATTATAAAGCGGAAGAGTTTGTTTGTTTGTTTGTTTGTTTAAACGCGCTAATCTCAGGAACTAATGGTCCGATTTGAAAAATTCTTTTTTTGTTAGGTAGTCCATTTATAGAGGAAGGCTTTAGGCTATATAACATTACGTTCCGACAACCACGCGAACGAAGTCGCGGGCACAGTTAGTATATTATATATACATTATACATATTATATATTATTACTTATCATCATCTAAGAGTATTCCCGGTTGCATCGTCAGCGGTAACGCTTCAGAGCCCGGAGTCCACTACCTAACCTAAGTGATTCGATGGTTTTTACACAGAGCGACTGCCGTCTGACCTCCACAACCCAAAGGGTAGACAAGAACCAATCCTAGGACAGGTTTTATTTAACACACGCTAAAGAGCGTTTGGGACCCACGGCTTTGCGTGCTTTCCGAAGCACGGAATCATCTTTATTTTTGAATAATCAGGTGATTCAAGCCTGCAATATTCTAATCATAATGGAAACAACTTTTAACAAAGTATGCATATCAGTGGGATTTGAACCCATGACCTCCGGATCACAAGGCCTAATGCCTTAACCACTGGATCACTAGTATTTATCTAAAGTGTAGCTGAAGTTGTAACAGACATGTCATTCAATGTCTATTACTGAATTCTTTTACAAATTTAATAATATTTTTCCACCAGATCTTTGTTTAAAAAGAGAGGGAATGGAAGTACTAATTATTACGTTGGAAAAGATTTATTTTTATAATACATATTTGCGCGACAACCCTATTCGCCAACTTGCTTACTGACACCACGGATTCCCGTATCTCAGCACACGACACGCCAAGTATTGATTAACTGCTAGATATTTAAATTTTAATGCGTTATGATAATAATTAATGGCTTCAATCTAAAGTCGGAGTTATCCTATTCGTCAAAACTTCATGGAAAACGCACAGTTTTATAATAAATTATGACTAGGTGTGTAGGTCAATTAGACTTTTCTAAAGACTATGATGTATTTAAATGAATACGAGTATTATAGATATGGACAACAAATCAGTCTTATACACAGCTTGATTTGCGTTTTGTCATAACTGTCTTTAACGCGGTTTTTACTGACATGTTCCCGAAGGTTTACTATATATTTATATAGCAATGCCACGCAATACAAGCCATGGTAGCGGGCCGCTAGTATAGTTAAATATCAAACAGATGTACATTTCATTTCAAAATAAATATATTATTGTTATTTTTAAATAATTCAGAATTTTAATCCCGATTACTACAATAATTACTAGGTAGATACTTTGGTAGAAATACAGAAGGGTCAAAATAAAAAGCAAAAAGCACATTTAACTTCTTCAAAGAAGTTAATATTCGTATTTTCTTGGTAATTTTTGTCTGGTAATGTTTGTTAAAGATATTTGTTTTATTTTATAAGGTTATTTTTATAAGGCATCTTGACGAAATTAAAACTGGACATGCTCATTATCGCTTTCTCCGCAGGTTTCCGTTACATTCGAGAAATACTCATAAACATGAAACCTATACTACACCGAAGGAGAAAGTTTATTTGCTTGCAATTATTCATAGAATTAAAATTTATAGAAATGTAAATATCCCTACGGACGCAAACTTACTGGATATTTAAAGATACCATTTTTATTTATTTAAAACTACATCAAACTAAACTAAAATCTAAATTAAAAAACTAAATTAAAACCTAAATTAAAAAATAAAACTGTGTTTAAAAATCTAAAAGTTGATCATGTGGCATGGTGCCAAGAACACTGGCTGCATTCCCGCGCTGAATGGCTATTGCAATTCTCTGCGCGAGATATGAGCCAGCCCTCTTGTCACCAGCGGCGTCGACGAGACGTGGAGTAATTTTTTTAATAAATTTTTTTGTGCTTGGACCCCACGGACCAAAAGTTTCGACGCCAAGCGTAACAAAAATATATTCATTAGATAAGGGAACCTCCCTGATCTGACAGGGGACTGCGAGACTGCTCGTACAATGGATATAGATAAGATGGATTATTTATTAATTAATGCTTTTTTTTGAGCATCTGCCATAGCTTGACAACTGCCATACAATGTGACAGCCGGAACCAACAGCTTAAAGTGCCTTCCTAAGCACGGAGGAGCTCGAGAAATTGTGCCATTTCTGGCCACCCATCCAAGTGCGGACCACGCCCGAGGTCACTTAACTTGCGAAAGCTCTAGAAATGCGTTCTCCAACCGGGCCCCCGGGCATGTTATTATTAGTTATTGATATACACGTGAGATTTTATCCTAAAACTAGGTAAGCAGGCTCCAGATGGGGATTTTGTCTAATTTTACTGTCCTCGCGCACTTATTTAGGTATAACAAGTTCGAAGAATATTCGCAATGCTGTCAAATTAGATAGGGGTAGGTTAGGTTAGGTTTGTTACAGTTTTTTTCTGGAATACAATACCTATTGTATTCCAGTGAAAAAATTAGAAACAAGACTTAAGGATTCAAAGATCAGAATCTCTATAACTACTATAATAAGAAAATAATGAAAGTTTACCTAAGTATGTGTTATATAATAAATACTTCATATGACATTGCATTTTATTACTTATACCTATGTTTATATGCAAGACGAATAATTATATAACTTAAAGCAATAAGTAAAAATAAATAGCCGTTTCTCTTTTTAATAAATAGGCATATTCGTAATCTTAACAACCTACACTTAACTTCCATAAAAATTATAACTTACTCGTATTACTTACAGCTTTATAGTTATAAAGATTTTTTTAATAAGCTGGGACTTTTTGATGCATCCAGCATTGAAAGATAAGCTCTCTTTCTCTAGTTTGATCTAAGAATGTTGGGATTGATCTCGAATGAGGATATTGCTACTGAAGAAGTGTTGTTCTATATGTTTTATGATTCCTAAAGGAAAAAAAGATCATGCTGTACATATCTGCAACAGATGTGACGCTACTTTGTCTCATGTTACGAAATTTCAGCAGTAAAATGCTTCTGCAATTTACATTAAGTAGTTACACAAGGCACAATCCCTGGAGGCTGGCAGAGCACCGTGACGCCAGAACGTCGTTACAAAATCCGCATCTGAACAATAGCATGGGAAGTGCTACTTGCCCGGATTTTGCAACTATGTGCGTACAATATGCTCTAGTAATAACTCCCGCAGTTACTATATCCGCTGAGATAAGAAATAATGTCAACGTATTGCCATTGTACGAGCAGTCTCGCAGTCCCCTGTCAGATCAGGGAGGTTCCCTTACTATAATCTGTTGGAATGTTTGCAATTTCAGTAAAATTCATCAAACATACATATACATTTTTAATATTATTGTATTATTGTATATGACTGAATTTTCATTTAATCTTTAAACAGGCAAGCCCACAAGAAAGTTGTTTTTACTTTATTAGTTGAAATATTGATGAGATAGATCCTTTTCTCATGATAAAATACATACATAAAGATACATTATCATTTGCCAAAAGTGGCCGTTTTTCGCAAATGTGCGTAGTAAAGCTTAACGTTCTCACTTTAAACTGTAAACAGTAGTTCATGAAATACTTTAAAGGGTTATCTAGGGCTTGGTAGTAGCAAAATTTTAAATGATGTCTCCGTTTTCTTTTAAATGATTTATTTTAAATGGGGGCAGCACTGGACCCTGGAAAATTTAGGTACGGCCTTAACAGGGCATCACGTATACACATATGGAAAAAAAGAACCGATTAGATTATGTACGAAAAACTGTGCGCTCGTGATCACATTTCTCAAATCCATTTCCGATCGTGCGGAAAAATCTATGAAGCTTATCTGGCGGATCGAGTTTATTTCAACGTATTTGCTACAATTTTTACACATTAAAGTATACGAGAAACACCTCAGTACGCCTATAAAATGCGAGTTGTGTGACGCGTGCCCCACTTTCCACACCGGCTACACCACATGTCGTTTCTAAAGTCCTCCAACTCTTATTACTATAAGAATAAAGAATAAGATTGTAAAACCGTAATCTTCAACGTCAGCTGCGTGTTGTTAAAAAGCACCGGGCACATGTAAATTCGTTTTTAAAACATCGCGATACGCGAATTATTATTTTGGCGGACGTAAGTGAAAGCAAAATTATGCAACTTTCTACGACCGGTAACAATCCATCGAGATACTCAAACTTTGGTGGATTCAACGTATCGGCCTTTCGTAAGTCTTTTGTTTGAAAATACTGTATAATATTATCTACTTTACAAAGATGTTTAAAGTGAATAGTTAGTAAGTATTACTTTTAATTAGTATGTTGCATGCTGGCAAAGCTACGTGGACTTCTATCAATACATGTTCGCCTCAATCTGTTAGGACTTTCGTACACCTGTATTGTGTCCTAATTGTTTATTTGGGTGTACATATTTTTGGTCAACTAATATTAATTGTAAGATTTATAAGGCGAGCATACGAGGTATTCAAAAAATGTGTAAATGGTAAGTATTCTTGCTTTCTTCTATTATGATGCATTTTTTACATTTAAAATATAAAAAAAATGTATGATGACATATTGCATTAACATTAGATTATTTAAAAAGCCTGTTGGTATTATTATAGCTTCCAATTAACTGATTTTAATTACAGCTTTAAAAAAAAGTTTTCTTTCTTATTTATTTTTTTATATTTACTGCATTGTAAGCCGATTATTATAATTAATATATGTATAGCTAACGATTTTTTCACACTTTCATTGCTCATTTGTTAATATCTAGACCGTCAAAAATACATAATTAATCTAAATCTCACACATTCACTGTTCAAACACCGGCTAATCCTCAATCCAGGTAAACACAAATCCAGGTACCTTTTCAGGTGGTTCAGGCACAGAAGAACAGTTTCAGGATAACACAGCCAGCTACCGATCACTGCTCCAGAGTTCACACACCACTATCAGGATTAGACCATCTGTCAGTCACTTTCGATTTCGCGTGCGCATGCGATGTTCGTTGCGCATACTCTTGCAGGTCTCCGTTCACTGGCCGCGCCCGCGCCGACTCCGCGGTTTTATACGCGTGAAAGTTCCATGGACGTCACTATACTGCATCCCGGATCGAGGATTCGGATCTTCCAATTTTGAAATCCTTACTCATGTGATGTCATCGGCATGTACCTGAGCTGCGTGGGAACAAGCGCGGTCATCTTCGTCATAACGTACAAATTTAATAATTGTTTCACGGCTTTCTAATTTATTGGTTGTCCCTTTTAGGGACAATAGATAGGTGTAAACAAATAATATAAATTTAAAAATCCTTATAGATAGAGTATTTTTACGAAAGCGGTAAACGACTATACCTGTATCCTGTATGTATAAGAATTAATATTTCAATTTCATGCTGGTCTGGGACACAATAAGAAACGTAAAATTTACCAACTGCTTCTTTTCTCGTGCAGATTGTAAAAGCCTATTGAGGGAATGGGCGAGGGGATCTAAATCAAGTCAACATGCGATGCGGCTTGCAACCCATCACTATTTTGATTCCCTTTAATCACCTTGACGTCCACTAATACGGTCAACGTTTCCTATAGGTTTTACGGCCCATTGCTCTGTCCTATTAGACATAAAGACGTGGTAGTTTATCTGTATATCTTTCAATTAATTTTTAAAATAAGAGTCATTTCGGGGGACAAATTAGGAAATTACAAAAAAATATTTGCAAACCTTCCTTACTGTGTCATATATCAAATGAAAGTACTCGTTATGAGGATCTTAAATATATATTTGTTATTAATGTAAAATAAAAAGTTTAAATTTTATTCATGAAAGAAGACTAAAATTGACCATTGACCCTGATCTCCGAAATTACTAAGCTTAAAATCTAAAAAAAATACAGAATATTGTTCATTGCTTGTAGATTACAGAAAAAACCATGGTAAGTATGGAACTCTCTTCACACGAGTTTAACTCGCACTTGACCAGTCTTATTTTGTAAGATTTAAGTCAAGATGTTTTTGTTTGCTGACTAAACTTACCGATCACTAACCTATCTCACAAGCATATACAAAATTTTAAATAAGTATACCATATTTCAAAAATTCTTAATTAGAAGAACAAAATCAAACAAAATCACCTCAAGGCCATACCTAAATTTTCCGGGGTCCAGTGCTGCCCCCATTTAAAATAAATCATTTCAAAGAAAATGGAGACATTATTTAAAATTTTGCTACTATCAAGTCCTAGATAACCCTTCATAGTATTTTATGAACTACTGTTTACAGTTTATAATAAGAACGTTAAGCTTTACTACGCACATTTTCCAAAAGTGGCCGTTTTTCGCAAATGTGCGTAGTAAAGCTTAACGATCTCACTTTAAACTGTAAACAATAGTTCATAATATACTTTGAAGGGTTATCTAGAACTTGGTAGTAGCAAAATTTTAAATTATGTCTCCGTTTTCTTTGAAATGATTTATTTTAAATGGGGGCAGCACTGGACCCCGGAAAATTCAGGTACGGCCTTAATGAGATGAAAATTCTGGAAATTGCTCTAATTTTGCAGTTTCATCTACATAACGCATTATATCAGTATTAATTGCGTGCCAGAAGTATTTTATGTTAGAATCTTTTTACCTCCAAATAATAGACGATGCCGCTGACCGTGAAATATCCATACGAATGCGCATTCATCAGAAAGCAAGTAAAATTCAAATGAATTATATTCTTCATAGCAAGGAAATCGGTCCATACAAAAGATTTCAACGAGTGATAATCTCGACTTGTGCTCGGAATATTATTAAAAAGTAAAACGACTGGTCATTCCCTTCTCTGATGTTGTCGCCATCATTCTATTTGGTATCATTTGTATTAGTTTATGTACGAACTAATCATTTAATATTAAAATGTAAACATGAAGACGAACATTCGAATTTTTATTTAAATTTGAATCCGATGTGGGCATTACATCATAACTTTCTTAGTTGTTAATTCAATTCAGACATAAATTAAATTAAGTCAGCGATAACTTTATTTAATTCATTCTCGATAAGTTTTATGAACGTGAAATGGTGAATTTGTACGGTTAAGTATTGCACGCCTCATAAGCGAAGCGCATGAGGTAGTGCTCTACTCTCGCCTTACAAGAATCAAGTGATTTTTTTAACTAAATTTGTCTCTATTTATTTTCTATCGCACTTGTACAATAATATTTACACATAAATGTCAAGGAAAAACACTAGTTTCAACACTTATGACATTTTTAAAAGACATTTTGCCTTTTATATAAATAAAAACAATGTTTAATAAAATCATTTTGTGAACGTCCGTGTGTCTGTATGTATGGAAACTGGCGTGGTCACGATAACTCCCGAAAAACTTATCTGATCAAGTCCATTTTTTTTATACGCTTCAGTATTATCCAAAACTAAGTCCTTTCGAAGATCACGGTCTAATTCAATGTAGTTTAATCGTAATTATTATTATAAAAATACAGGTGACATTTCGTTTGTGTTGTATATCTATATATGTAGATAATAACAAGGAAAAACTTAGCTCCGTTTACAACGCTTGCGTGGTATGGTACTGAGTTAAAAAAAAGGCGCGTCTCATTTTTTATTCGAAAAAAAAAATTATAATGAAATAAAAAGTCTTGAAGAAATTAGTGGACCAATAATTTCTAGAACTAAAAAAATGTCTCTGTCTTATCTTTTATTATTAATTTATTTTGTTTAATTTTATTAGTATTATTATTTTAATTTTATTTTCAAGTTTTTTCGTTCACAATATTTCTCGAACGAATCAACCGAATTTGATTTCCAAAACGGCATTCGACGTGATTTTTTGAGGTTTAGTTATTCTCAAAAAACATCATTTTTGAAATTTTTTTCTTGTTTTTGCTTAGTTTTTTTTTTTATTTCTCAAAATCTACCGGTCCGAATCGGTTTAAATTTACAGGAAATCTGAGTTGTATAGAACTCTTTGGAAAGCTACTTGTTTGGTTCCGATCGGTTTAGTTGTTCAAGAGTTATAAGCGGGTCACATACACACCCACACACATACGGATAGGGTGCATGACACTTGCTCGTGAGTGGTCAGGGAAGATTCCTGAGACCTTTAAACGTGGAGATCTGATGAAAACTCGACTTTTCAAAAACGGGGTGAAACTAATAACGTCCCGAATTTTGAAAATTTTCAGTTTTCTCAGCGGGAAGTTAAAAATAATTTCCAGTCATGTGAAAGCCGACACATACTTTTCTTCGTTTTAAGTTAGCAATAAAACAATCAAAATCAATTTAATTGTGAAAAATGAGATTATGAGGCGTGCACTTTTGGATTTTCCAAACTATTTGTTTATTTTTGTGAATGCTGAAATTGCAGGCCGGGAGCAGCAGGCTGGACCTCTATGGTCTGACTATGAGTAGTCATTTTGGAAATACTCGAAGGAAGCCCACAGAGTTATTTTTCTAGTTAAACTTATAATGATGACGTATGCGTATGATATTAGACCCAAAATGTAGCCGTGTGGACTACTCCATCTCTTCCTGTGGATGTCGTAAGAGGCGACTAAAGGAATAAGCTCAAACATCTTGTGCTACATCTGCATTCGGTCCGGGAACGCGTTAAGATAAAGAAGAAGATTGGACCCTAAATGTGTTCTGGTATTGTTTGCAGGCAAATAACTCAACGGTGCACAAACGTCAAGAAGTTTTTAAATGAAATCAACCCATGACCTGACTTTTTGGACTCACTACAGGCACAGATACTATAATACTGCTACAGGTAAGTCACTGGTAAACATAATTTTAGTTTTTTTGTGCCACTGGAATAAGATCTAATTGTTTCTTATAGAATTTTTTGTAGTGAATATGGACAAAATTTACTTGTATTTTTAGGACGTCAGGATTGGAAATAATTAAATATTCTGATAATAATCCGATTTTTACCGATTTTAGATATTTAGAATTAGTTATAGTGAATAGTCTACTGTACAGGTTTTTTAATTTTAAAATTAAGAATAAAATATCACTCTTCGAAATCAAAACATTTGCTTTACCATTCTACCATTATTAGGGATCCGTACCCGAAGGGTGCAAACGGGACCCTATTATTGAGACTCCGTTGTCTATCCGTCTGTCCGTCTGTCACAGGGCTCTATCTCTTGAACCGTAATAGCTAGATACCTGAAATTTTCACCGATGATGTATAACTGTGCCCGCTATAACAACAAATACTAAAAATAAAATAAAGTTAAAAATGAAAGGGGGTCGTCATACAAAAAACGTGTTTTTTTTTCGCGTTTTTAACTCGATCTGTCACAAGGCTCTATCTCTTGAACCGTAATAGCTAAACACCTGAAATTTTCACTGATTATGTATTACTATGACCACTATAACAACAAATACTAAAAATAAGATAAAGTTAATAATTAAAGGGGGTCGTCATACATGAAACGTGTTTCTTCAGCATTTTAAACTATTGTACCGTGGTACGGAACCCTTCATGTACGAGTCTGACTCGCACTTGCCCGTTTATTATCTATATAGTTATTACTAGTATTAAGCAGTGCACAATGTATAATCTCGAATAATTCATTTTTTTTTTCAGAATTAAGCAATGGTGTAAATAGTATTTTTTAAAGTTGTTGTCAAACTGGTTTTTAAAAATTGCAAAACAGCTAATTGAGTTTTTCGCATTTAATAATTTTGAAATTAGAAAAATAAATTTAATTAAAATTTTTAACTGAAAAGATCAGGACCTCTAAGTTTTCAAATATTACATAGGTATATTTGAAAAAATAGCGGTCCTGATTTTTTAGAACTAGATTAGATTAGATAACTTAGATTTAATAACTAAATTCAATAAGATAACACTGCAAGTATGTATGTGGCTCTTCAACTCAAATCTTTTTGAAGAGGCTATTTTGTCCTTGACCTATATTTGCCTTATTACGTTACTTACTTTGCAGAACGCGCAATAACTTTCAACTTCTCATCACTAAACCGACACCATAAACTCACAAGGCTCTCGATTTTATCCGGATGGTACTATAACGAGGTTGTATCGTGATACTGTATGATGAGAACTCCTCGTGTGGTTCCGGGTCAGAATGGGACCAATCCATTTCTTCCTGTGGATGTCGTAAGAGGCGACTAAAGGACTTAAGCACATCCTTGGTCTCAACTGTCATCATTGTATGGAAGTCGTCAAGCTATGTCAGATTGCTTTTGGCAGCTTGAAAAATCTGACACCAGTGTTGGCCACTTAACATACGAAAAACAAAACAAACAATCAAGATATTCTTCTTTCTTCGGGTTTATGTTTTCTGTTGTGTTTTACAGTTTTTTGTTTAAAGACATAATCTAAACTTAGCAAAGCTACAAAATACTGTCTTGTCATCAATCTAGAGCTACAAACACAGAATTATGCGAAATTACTCTGTTCATGATTCAATTGTCAGATCGCTCGCGCCAGATAGAAACATGGAATTGACGTAAAGAGTGAAATCGAATAAATTGCCCATTGTGTTGGTAAGGTGCACGAATTTGGTAAGAAATCTCTGCTTTCCTCTCGTGTGATGTGTCTAGTTGGCCCACGTGCGCTGCCGCCGGTAAGATCAGCTAGATCATTATTGTGGTTTTATAACACACAATCTTTTTGTTTTGACATTAGGTGGTATACGAGTTATACAACGGATATCCTTCGTTTGATTACTCCAAATTTATTCCTAATTATACTTACTTTCACTTCTAGTCTCGTTATGCTTAAAATCAAGTCTTCCATTTAATTACGTTAAATGCTAAAGAAGTCTGAAAATAATTGCTCCTTACAAAACATCTAAAATTGTATGCTAAGCATTTATAATAATAATATTGCTCAACATTTAAAATGTACACTTCCAGCGCGAACGTAGCAAAAAGTACTGAAACGAAAGTATTAACAACCACTTTGCATAACAATCTATGTCACAGACTTTCTTGTAAACGGAACGCTGGAGATTCGGGCTACATTAGTCACTGTTTTCGACTATCTGCTCCTATTTACGTAAGAGGCTTACACAGTATTATCGTTAGTGCTAAATGTGCCAATACAATTTTGTAACGATGCATTCGAAATCAGAGAAAGTATTGAAGTAATTGCAGTATCACCCACATTAGGATTGGCCTGTATTTTTGGTAGGCGTGAAAATTATTATAAAATGTTTTGTCATGTTTATTCATTGAAGCGGTGGTGAAACAAAGGCCAGATGACTCGACCTACGATTGGATGGTACCGGGTTTAAATCGTACTTACTCGCCTTTGACTCATAGCTCTCTATGTCTGTAAATCAATTATGTGGGGTAATTTTAACCCATGACATAAAAAAAACATTGCAAGACAATCTCTAAACCTGTTATTGTTCATTTCAGTTTAATATCTAAAATTTGGCAAGAAAATCCACTCAATAGTTTCTACTTTTTTTCTTTCTTATCGAGTACTAACACTGGTGTCAGCCATACTACTAAAATGATTAGTCATTTTATCTTTCTTTCCAAACAATGACACGGAAAACAGGTCAGATTTAAAGCTAAGGATCATCAGTCTTGATTTATGAGAGTTTATTTGGTTAAATGTGACAATAGAGCCATGTAAGAGATCGCAGCACATTTCTTACATCCGCAAGCACTAAGCAATCATTCAGCAATTATGATGCATTTGAAATCAGCAGCGCAGCGCCTTAGATCCGTGGTCGGACCGCGCATACACACATTTCTCCGCATTTAACCCACTATACTAGCAGATAAAATCGCTTTCGGAACAATATGACAATTTAAACGTTTCTTTGCGAGACATCTTTATAATATGTCCAGATAAAAAATCTTTTTGATTTATTACCGCTACCTCTGAACAGATAGGATTACTCACATCGTAATTACATTGACCGGCGCCGGCTATTCACAATAGCTACGTAACTACGCCGCCATTGACCCTTGCCTTAACAATTTTGTTGTGTAACGTACATACATCAAAGTGGCTATTAGAATGGGGCAAGCGACTCCAATGATTCAACGACGCGGACGCCACTGGAATGGGGGCGGATCTTAATATTTCATAACGCGGACTTTGAAGGTACAGCCTCGAGGAAAGTGAGAGCTCGTGGGCGGATGTCTACAGGAAATCCCAATTGCAAGTTTTCTTAACGACGGTGCTTCAAACTAAAAGTTTATTGAATCTTCGATCACGTACATTGGTTTAGAAAACGGCTCTTGTTTTATTGATACTTTGATAAAATAGAAAACTAACCAATTAAACTGTTGACAGGCACTAACAGCGGAATTTGAACATAAATTGCTCCACAAGGTAATGGAATAAGAAAACATGAATTGTTTACTACACGTATACTTATTGCCCGTAAATCTATGTAAAAACAGTTTGCTTACAATGCACATAGGTATATGATGTATAAAAAAAATTTTTTTTCTATAGGTAAGTAACTAGGTGTTCCTTACACCATAGAAAGGAATGATACCAAGCTCAAGCATCAGATAGTAGAAACCTATCGAGTTAAATTGAAAGAAAGTGAAACGAGGCGGCATAACGGATGGAATAACTTTCAGGAGCAAAATAAACCAAGCCCCACAAATAATTCGTAGCTACTTTTCCTGAGAGTTTTCTCCAAGACTTGAAGGTAATATTGCCTCAATTTATATCACACCTTTATGTTTAAGTTGATTTGTAACTTGACAATTACAGTTCTCTCGGCGAGTAATCGTTCATTCTGTTCCATGAAACTGCATTTTCACATACAAAATGTAATGCCACTTTCGCTCGCCTAAGAATGTGTGTATGAGGTGGAATTATCTCTAACATTGTGTGCAGATTAGTTGGCGCCATGCCCCGTGGTATTAGCCACCATTGTTGTTGTAGGGTTGCCATGATAATTAACTTGTGCTACTTAAGCAACTTACGCATCGTATAGACCTTGGACTCAAATTTATTGATTCATAAATCCACTAGTTTCCAACAAGTCAAATCAATTTTTTTTTAACGTCAAAACAAACGGTTTCTATGGGATTTGTATAAAATATCGGACTGTGACGGGATTAATTTAACATAAAATTACGTATAAAATTGAAATTATCAATGACAAGTGAAATTATTTTGTGACTATCTATTTTCTTATCAGTACACAATAATTTATTTTTAACCCAGTCCACATCTCTTTTTCATATACTTTTAGACTGGGTTCTTGCTTGTGGTTGTGCTTGTACTTACATTATTTATTTATTTTTGTTAGCCTGATGATTTGGTCCACTGCTAGGTAAAAACCTTTCCTTTCTCTCTCTACCATCTCTATCCCAAGCAATCTGTTGCCATCCACTTAAGAAACAAAGTTTAATAATTTTATTTAACTCTTAAACTATTTACTTTAAAATTTACATACCAGTAGCATTTAATATACGTTACTGTGTGCATAGTAACAAATCTCGATCAGAAAAGCAGAACGAGAATAACCAATGTGAAATTACAAAAAGCAACCCTGTAATCAATCTGACAAATGAAGTTGTGTGAAATGCTTGTAACCCATTGTAATCCTAAAAAATGTCTACAATTTAATCTTTATACTTAATTGGCGTTGAAGGTGCATTCACAGAGAAATAAAGATTTTGCGATAAGCTGTTTTTGTGTGTGGAAGAGATCAGGTGAAAGCCTGTTAAAGTATTACTTTGATCATGTAACAAGAGTGTTAAAACTTAGACAATAGACAATACACGAGAGAAAAAAAAACTGTCCATCAGTTTGTTTACCTATTCAATTCAAATGATGTGGAATGTGGTGGCGCTAGAATACCTACATGTAATAGCGGCACACAGGGAAAAAGTTTTTAATTTTTACAAGCTTTTATTTAAAACTTGCAATGTATGTATGTAACTATGTTTGTTTGGGTGGAATCTTGCAAGTCTTGCAAGTTGCAACAGACAAGTTTTGAAGCAGATATCTTCAACTGATTAAGCTATTGCGCACATATGTAAGTATATCGCGTGACAATGCAATATTATGATAAATTGGAGATGATCTGATGATGGAGCTGGAAGGTGGCCATAAAATTTTTGTTATGAAACGACGGAACCCCATCGAGTTTGGGTTTACCTATTTGTTTTGTATTGACAAGACCTTTGGTCTCACAATAAAAGCTTGTACAAAAAAATATTTTTTTATAAAAACTTATTTTACACTATCATTCTATTCCTAACGGGGATTAAGATCCAAATGCCGCAAGACCCCAAGGCCACTTTAACGTGATGATGGGTGGATGGGCATGAAGGTGGAAAAAAGGAATTAAAATAGTTAAGGGTTGCTAGCCGCATCGCCTACGAGTATTAACATGAGTCAAAATGTTTCAAGAGCAAACACTTATGTAAAGTACTTTGTATTTACTTATATGTGAAATTGTATTTTGTGAACAGGAAATAAACGGTTTAGTTATTATTATATTTTAATTCATATTTTCACCCATTCCCTGAATCGCCTTATGTACACTGCGCGGGAATAGAAATAGCTAGTATATTTTAAGGTACTTATTCTTTTCTCCCAGACTAGCATGGAAAAAATGAATAGTTTGATTTTTAATTCATTGTTTCTTTCTTTCATAAAATAAACACAACGATTACTCATAAATCATATTTTATTTTACAGTGCATTGTAAATAACTTGCCGCATGCCTACTCAACTGGTTCCTCTAAAACCTAGCGTCTTACTCGTAGCCACAGAAAACCTCGACATAATGCTGATATTAACCATTTTGGTAGCATATTTTGTTTTTTCTGTCATTTGTTATTTTTATGCTCCAAATAAAGATTTTCTATTTCTATTCCATTTCTAAATAATGATCCGTAGGCTAAAAATACTCGTATCTTAATTAAACAAGAGTCTTGCTTGTCCTAATTTAAAATCTACAATTAGGTACTAAAATTATTCTCACTTTTTTTGTTTATCCTTATGATTGACGGGAGATAATGCCATCATTTGTCAAAATATTTATATGTGTAAATTATTATTTAAACTGTTACAATCAACTTAACAAAAATAAATATACCTATTAATTAAAGTAACTATCTACATCTTAATAACTTCTACACTACAAACTGGTACATTAAACAACATCTATCCAACCTGTCCAAAATACGTAACAAACTTTTCCAAAACATCAATTAAACGCTATTACTTTCATTTCACAAACGAAATTTTTTATTACTCTATCTATAGAACGAGTTACATCATGAAATCGCTCGGAACAAATTATGTAGATAATTTGATGATATGTATAAGTTTAGTAGCATTTATAATCAGATTTATTATGTTATGTAAAGAATACTTACAAACTGGTCTGGGAGAAAAGAAAAAACTTAGAATGCACCAGCTGCTTCCATTACCGCGCGATCTTTTTTCGAAAAAATCAAATCGAAAATTTAAGTAAAAATTTGAGTAAAAGCCGTTTGAGTTCATGGGTGAAAATGTAAGTCATGTTTATAGGGGATGCGACTAGCGACCACCACTATTTTGATTCCTTTTTAGGGTTCCGTACCCAAAGGATGCAAACGTGACCCTATTACTGAGACTCCGCTGTCTGTCCGTCTGTCCGTCTGTCCGTCTGTCCGTCTGTCCGTCTGTCCGTCTGTCCGTCTGTCCGTCTGGCCGTCTGTCCGTCTATGACAGGGCTCTATCTCTTGAACGGTAATAGCTAGATACTTGAAATTTTCACCGATTATGTATTACTGTGGCCGCTATAACAACAAATACTAAAAATAAAAAAGTTAAAAATTAAAGGGGGTCGTCATACAAAAAACGTGTTTTATCAGCGTTTTTAACTAGATCTTTATAATGGCATTACCTAGATACTTGAAATTTACACCAATAGTGTATTATTATAGCCGCTATAACAACTTTATAACTATATTTATAATACTAAAAATAAGATAAAGTTAAAAATTAAATGGGATCATCATACAAGAAACGTGTTTCTTCAGCGCTTTAAAACATTGTACGGAGGTACGGAACCCTTCATGTACGAGTCCGACTCACACTTGCCCGTTTATTCCATTATGATATATTTTATGACGTACTAGCTGTGCCCGCGACTTCGTTCGCGTGGTTGTTGGAATGTTATATAGCCTAAAGCCTTCCTCTATAAATGGACTACCCAACAAAAAAAGAATTTTTCAAATCGGACCATTAGTTCCTGAGATTAGCGCGTTTAAACAAACAAACAAAAAAACAAACAAACAAACTCTTCCGCTTTATAATATTAGTATAGATTAAAAAAAACTACTTACTAGATCTCGTTCAAAACAATTTTCGGTGAAAGTTTGCATGGTAATGTATATCATATTTATTTTTTTAGTTTTGTCATTCTCTTATATTTAGAAGTTACAGCCCCCCCCCCCCCCCCCGGTAACTTCTAAAATAAGAGAATGACAAACTTTTTTTTTTGGAAGTGTCTCTTGCGCAAACTATTCAGTTTAGAAAAAAATGATATTAGAAACCTCAATATCATTTTTAAAGACCTATCCATAGATATTTGATAAAAAAATGTGAGTTTCAATTCTAAGTATGGGGAACCCCCAAAATTTATTGTTTTTTTTTTTTGTATTTTGTGTTGAAAAATCTTAATGTGGTTCACAGAATACATCTATTTACTAAGTTTCAACAGTATAGTTCTTATAGTTTCGGAAAAAAGGGACTGTGACATACGGACGGACAGACAGACATGACGAATCTATAAGGGTTCCGTTTTTTGCCATTTGGCTACGGAACCCTAAAAATGGTTTTTATTACTCTGAATAGAGGTATATTTTACCTGTAACCTGTGAATAACTTTGTGAAGCTACGTGATAGGTGTCCAAACGCCCTAAAGGTCTCAACAAAACTTCGGATGCAGGGTGCTTCCAAGTGGTTATTTTGGAAATCCTTATAGGAGGAATACATACATAAAACTTCTTGTGGTTGACACGATCATGATAAAGTAGAAATGAAATCCCTGAGGAAGTTTTTCACCTTATTATAATTTATTTTAGTAAATTTTGAGACTTTGTTTGAGTTAGTTCCTGTGGATATTTCAGCACGGTAATGATATTGGTAAGTAGATATATTTTAAATGTATCTCATGTATGATTTATTTGTATCTCCTTTGGATTCACATGTCTTCCACCCCGGTCCTTTGGGAGGCTTGCGCGGAGAAACAGATCCAACATGTAGAGGCCCTTTGGAGAAGTTGATGTAATGTGGCGCTCCCGCCAAATACCAATTCTTGGATATACTAATGAAAGGTGTACCCTTGAATAGGTTTCGGCAGGAGAAGGATTCATGCAAGAAAAGGGAAAAGTTTATGGGTTATCGAATGAGGTTGGGATGGACTATGATGCTGGGCTACTGCAATGGAAACAATTGATATACATATTATTAGTAAATCTATACTAATATTATAAAGCGGAAGGTTTTGTTTGTTTGTTTGTTTAAACGCGCTAATCTCAGGAACTTATGGTCCGATTTGAAAAATTCTTTTTTTGTTGGGTAGTCTATTTATAGAGGAAGGCTTTAGGCTATATAACATTACGTTCCGACAACCACGCGAACGAAGTCGCGGGCACAGCTAGTTATAAATATGTACTCGTATGTATGTAATTATAACTATGCAGTAAGTTTCAAATAAAATTAAAATAACAGTTACGTATAAAGACTTTATTCTTAAAGTGGTGATCTCAAGAGAAAGCGCTAGGTATGTAAATTACCTACTGCGAATGACGCTAAAGGATATTGACTAATGGGGCATATCTAAAAGAGTTCTCAATAGGAGGTTGTGCATCATTGTTGTTATAAAGGCTGCATTGCGGCCCACATATTGCGCAATATGTCGCCGTAACAAACAAAAGGGGTCCTGCGACGTAACCGCGATGAATCACTTCGAAGGTGAAAGTGGCACATTTCGTGCGCCGGCGCAGCCCCGCAACCCGCGTCCTATCCGGTGCTATTGTGGCTTCGGTATTGTCTGTTTATAATTAGAAGCGGTAGCGGTCTCGTGGTTACTAAGTTTGGGTTTCGGACTACTGAGTGGTTCGAAGTTTGAATTAAATAATGTAGGTTATTAAATTAAATATATAGTTCGCCTGAACTGTGAACTCACGTGACTGCCAGTTTAAAGTTCGGGCAAAATAACAAATGATCTCGTCAAACCCTTGACCGAATTCGCAGACATTTGAACTTAAAGATTCTATTGATCTCAACCTAACGAATTTCAAAAATATACAATCAAAGATTTATTAATCCCGTAGTTCAACATTTCAAGCTTAAATCTATCATTACAGTGTGAACAAATACGATAGAGAAGTAATTAATTATTGTACAAACGTGTTCTTATAAATTCGCTCAGAGAACAGGCAAACAGGTATATTCTTTCAGCAATCTGGTTGAGGTTGCGAAGCGGCCAGGGATAAGTCAACCTCACCTAGTTTTGACAACCTCCGTGGTGTAATGGTCAACACGGTAGTCCACCAATCCGGAGATTCTGGGTTCGATCCCCAGCCAGGGCAAGTGTGTTTGCCCGCTGAATATTGTTCAGTGACTATGCTTGTACTAACTCCTTTTTAGGGTTCCTTACAAAAAATGAAAAACGGAACCCTTATACGAGTAGGATCACTCGTGCGTCTGTCTGTCCGTCCGTCTGTCACAGCCCATTTTTCTCCGAATCTACTGGACTGAATCAGGTGAAATTTGGTGGGATGGTGTAATCCTATGACCCAAATACACATGTGCAAAGTAAATAAATGTTTTTTTTAAATAAGGGTAATTTTTGGGGGACAAATTAGGAAATTAAAAAAAAGTTTTGTAAACCTTACTGTGTCATATATCAAATGAAAAGGCTCGTTATGAGGATCTTATATATTTATATATTTTTATATATTTTTGTTATAATTCTAAAATAAATAGTCATGATTTTATTCATGAAAAAAGATGAAAATTGACCATCCCCCCTGATCTCCGAAACTACTGAGCCTAAAACTTTGAAAAAAATACAAAATATAGTTCTTTGTTTGTAGATTACAGGAAAACCTACAATAATTTAATCAATTAATTGTTAAACACTATATTTTTAAAGATCTTAAATTTTATGTGAAAATGTTGATTAAAATGTTTATGAGCGCATCGTACCGCGGCGATTATTGCACTGATTCGTTTTTGGGTCAAATGCATCGACATGCGATGCGTTTGACGTCACTGTTCGTGTTGCTACACCGAACAGTACGGAACCCTCTCCACGCGAGTTTAACTCGCACTTGGCCGGTTTATAGTTACTTGTGTTAATGTATTCTGGCGAATAAAGTCTAATTTCTGATTTGCGTCTACAGGCCGCAGCTATATAAACCTCAGTTACAATTTACACCTAAATATTTGTAGCAGTTCTAAGACAATCGTATCACGTCTACAAATTATATTTTCTGTCTGAAGTATTCATAGTTCCTGCACTAACTGTGCAGGAAAAATACTTCATCATCATCATATCAGCCACAGGAAGTCCACTGCTGGACATAGGCTTCTCCCAAGGATTTCCAAAACGACCGATCGGAAGCGGCCTGCATCCAGCGTTTTCCTGCAACCTTGCACAGGTCGTCTGACCACCTAGCAGGTGGGTGTCCTACGCTGCGCCTGCCGGTACGTGGCCGCCATTCGAGAACCTTTCTGCCCCATCGGCTATCGGTTCTTCGCGCTATGTGCCCCGCCCACTGCCACTTCAATGAGCTAATCCGCTGGGCTATATCTGTGACCTTAGTTCTTCTACGAATCTTCTCATTTCTGATTCGATCACGTAAAGAAACACCTAACATAGCCCTCTCCATAGCCCGTTGAGCAACCTTGAGCCTTCTTATGAGACCCATACCCATAGTAAGGGACCACGTTTCAGAGCCATAAGTCTACACTGGTAACACACATTGATTAAGCACTTTAAGGAAAAATTATTAGGTAAGTATTTCTAAAACGTAGTAACGAATGAAATTACATTTGAGTAGGTTATATATAGGTTATAGGTAGGAGTAGGTATTTCGCTATCTAGGCAAAATATGTAACTTTTGCAGTAACGTAATTTGAAATAAAAGAAAGTGTACCTGTAAATTGAGTAAATATCCTCTCAATATATCGCAGGTTGACTGGAAGAGATCCCTATATGGGATAAATTCGCTATTGTATATTTGCTCTTTCGAATTTGGTATTTTATTTTCATGTTTTTTTTGGTACAATAAAGTTTTTACAAAGAAAAAAGACAAAGACAAAAACACGCCTTTTCATATTCTCCCCGCGTTCATCAATGGAAAAGGCTTAGATGTATAGGTAACTACTATCTTTCTAATTAAATTATAATGACTAGTTATGAAACCTAAAGAATCTACAGGGCGTGCCCAAACCGCCCGATCCGTGTTGGTAAGAACTACTCCGTTGGAGAGCAGCACCGGCATGCCGGCGGCGGCGCGGATATTCTGACCACGCACTTTCACTGCCTCCGAATAGGCCCCGTGCAATTGTTTACGTCTAAATGCCCCTTTATGTCCCATCTAAATAATATCCGGCCGGTCGTTGACTCCTTTTCTAATCCAACAAACATTATTTAACCATTTACGTAACATATTTTTAGCAATTAAACTAATATATCGTACGTGGCGGACGCGTTATTATTTACTCTTCTTTTAACCGCATGATACAGCGGTAACGTAACAAGAAAGCGTGAATGTCTCATAAAATTTGAGACTAATAAATTGTAATGAAAGCAGTTTCTAAATGCGTCCCTATCTTGCATTGGATTAATTAGTGGAAAATGTATGACTAGCTCTACTCGTGATTTCACCTGCTTGTTGTTTTATTTCATTAATCGTTAATACAAATATAAATGAAAAGGCTGACAGACTGGCTGGTAAATAATGTACCATCAATACAAATGCCCAAGTTTGAAAAAAAAAAATTATTCGAAACGAAATCAAATAAGTCCTCCACCTATATTGGCAAAATGTATGGATACAGATACACTGTCACGTTTTTATCCCTAATGGGGCATACAGAGTCTAGGGCAGTAAGACCTAGGCCACTAGTGGGCATAAATGTAGAAAAAGGAAACAATAATAGTTATGGGTTGCTAACCGCATCACCTAGGTATTGATATGATTCAAATTCTCACCCATTTCATCAATCGGCTTTTCCGATCTGCGCGGGAAGACAAGCAGCTGGTATAATCCATGTTTTTTGCTTTCCAGCAAGGAAGATGTATGGAACAGTAGATTTTTCGTGATTTCAGAGCAAAGGTAGTGAAAGTTGTTCGTATATCAATAGACTTAACACATAACATTAATTGTTATTATTTACCACTCAACCTTTTGGTATAAGTATTTATATTTGAGTTTGTATCGCAAGATCTACTGATTTTATAAAACACTTTCTTAATTATAATTAAAATACATAATCGATTTCATCACGTTATGAAAGTTACACATAAGTGTTTCTTCTTTTTCTCTAAGATTATTTAATCGCTATACATTTATGTTAATAGATTTATGCTATACTAATTAATGGTAATCTACTAATGCCTCATTTGCACTAAAGTGCCGCCTGCCATCTGTTTAAGTTGCAAGCATAGATTTTGCTATGCAAGTCTTACTGGCGCTCAAGAAAAGCAAATGTAAAATTTTATTCCAATAAGTATATTTTTACTCCATACGTTCCACCGCTCTCGCCAAAATGGAAGAAAACACTATCTTGCCTTTCTATGATCTGTTCTTCCATCCTTCTGACCTCCGCAAGACCAATAATATCCCATTGGTCTTGCGGATTCAGATTCAGGTCTGGGATTCTAGCATGCTGCAGACCAGCATGGAAGAATCCAAAAGAAGAGAACAAAAAAACTTAGAATGGGCAAAAATCCGAATCATGTTAATAGGCAATGTAGCAAGCAACCCGCAGCACTATTATGATTCTCTTTATCCACTTTATCACACACCATATAAAATGTGGCCGGAGTTTTTGGCGGGAAGTCAAGAAACCCCAACCGAACCGGTTGGGGTTTTCTTTAACTTATTTTGCAAATTGATTTTAGTGGACTTAAGAATATGAAATTGGTGTTGTTTGGTGTTATAAATGCTCATGCTCATGAACAATATGTGAAATAGTTAAAGTGGACAGTCATAGTACGGCTGTAGTGATATTTGTTTCGCGGACAGTCTTCGGGCGTCGTCCGCCACTCAATCGGCTATGAAAACCAGTGGACTCGTATAGATTTGTCGCCAGAAGCTCTCTTAAAGCAATCAAAGGCCTACACCAACCTTTGATTGTAACTTGTTAGGAAAAAAGAATTTCCCTCGTTTTATTAACTTGTTCCTGGCTAAATACGCAGAAGCGTCAAGCCATTAATAAAAAAATAAAAAACCTAAGCTCTGTTGGGTCAGACAGAGCCTAAGACCAGCGATTAAGACTTGATGTGTTACACCCACATAAACTCTCCCAATCAACCCAAAGGTTTGACTGTTAGAGAATTAGAATAAGAATACATTTGTATGTGTGTGTGTACAATAAAGTGTAAATACAATAAATAAATACTGTATACTTTCGGAGCATATTGGCTATAACAGATGGCTTGACTGACTAAAGGACTTAAGCACATAGCTACGATTGCATTCCCAAGGAGGGTTGACGTCAAGCGGCGGCCAGTTGTAAAACTTTTCGCACAAATACATTCCCAAAGAGGGTTGACGTCAGGCAGGCGGCCGGTTCTAAAATTACAGCCGAATCATTTCAACTGTTCCGGCAATTTCTTTTTCACTTCGCAAGATCTTTGGCATCCTTAGGTGAACATTGACGTGCATGTTATATTTGGAGAAGAAAAAGCGGGAAAGCGCACCCCGGGCTCAGAAGCAGCACAGCTGAGGATGCAACCGGGAACGAGCTTAGATGAAGAAGAATATGGCCAGACTGACACTGAACGATAATTCAGTTTTTTTCTTCTGAGGTACCCTAAAAAGTATAACTCTTTAGGTACATCTAGCACCTATTAGACCGTATACCTAGTTAACTTATGTTATGTCGTTATGTTGTATTTAATATTAGTTCAATTACCATCACTATATTTACACAAGTCGTCATCGTGGTTCAAATGAAAAATATTATGTAGAAAATATTTTTCTACCTAAATTACATCTCGTTTTGTACTTAACTAAGTATATACATAATATATGACGATCACGCAAAATAAAATAAAGGATTAGGCAAGGCATAATAAGATATTGTATTCTCTTCCTGCGATAGCCCAAGACTACGTCACAAAGGTCACGAAAAGTGTTACCACTGATTGTCCTTGTCAAGAGAAATTTGAGGACATATAGTGGCAACACTCCCAATAGATGACGTATTCTTATTATAATCACGTGACCAGCTGTCACGGGAAGAGAGTACCATAACTTATTATACCATGGGTAAGTCAGTGTAAAAGTAAAAATAAAACAGCGGAGTAACGTTTTTAAAAAAATATTATATGCCTTTAATTTCCTGCTCGTTATTTAATTATTTACATTATCGAGCATTTACAATAAATTCAACCCTGTTTGACAGCTTGGCTGTAGCTGTATGGCCTTATGACACTGCCTTTGCCCTGGCTGTCATAGAAATTGACTAGCTGTTTCACAGATCCAGGTCCGGGGGTGGTTACAGGAGTGGGATTACCTGGCTTTGCTGGGTTAGGCTTGACAGGAGCAGGAGTAGGCTTCGCAACTGAAAGATTGGGTTTAACGGGCGTTGGTGCAACCACGGTTACTATTGGTTTGGGTGGAGGTTGCGTCGGGGTTACTGAGCTGGCTGGCTTGACGTTGGTGGGCGATGGAGGAGGCTTTACTGGAGAGCTTGGTGGTGCGGCTGGAGCCTGGTTGGGAGGAGGCCTTGCTACACCACCGGCCTCCATGTTGATAAAGGCCAAGTTCGCATTTTTGTCAATCGGTGCGTACGCCTTACGACCTGTAAATATTTACACAAAAACGAATTAATTAGTTTTTCAAAATGTTAAGCAGCTGCCATTCAGGCGGTGACGAGTGCAAGGATGGTACTAGAGTCAGGGGTGGGAAGAATCCCTGCCAACCGTCAGATGACCAATGCTCACACTATAACGGATTCCGATTTGCTAGAATTGCAACGGAGTGGTTGCCTAGAGATACTTACTAGGTTAGATGGTAGGCAAAAAAGCGCTGGCGAGACGATCTCGATGTGACAAGGAGAAGTTAGGAGAGACTTTTCCAAGAAAGTGAGAGAAGAAAAGTTTGAGAATTGTCCAACAGTGGGCCAAAATAGGTTAACAAAAAAAGCAGTGAAATCGATCCAGTTATCGCAATGTTATGAGAAGATAAGTGATTCAGTATTATCTAAAATCTACAACTCTACACGTCAGTATGCACTATGCATAGGCAGATATATCTAAAATTAACATCAAATGCTCGATTTTTCCATTTGCAAGGCGATCTGATTAAGGCCGTACCTAAATTATCTGGGGTCCAGTGCTGCCCCCATTTAAAATAAATAATTTTAAAGCAAACGGAGACATCATTTAAAATTTTGCTACTACTAAGTCCTAGATGTCCCTTTAAACTATTTTGTGAACTACTGTTTACAGTTTATAATGAGAACTTTAAGCTTTACTACGCACATTAGCCAAAAGTGGCCGTTTTTCGCAAATGTGCGTAGTAAAGCTTAACGTTCTCGCATTAAACTGTAAACATAAAATACTTTGAAGGGTTATTTAGGACTTGGTTGTAGCAAAATTTTAAATGATGTCTCCGTTTTCTTTAAAATGTTTTATTTTAAATGGGGGCAGCACTGGACTCTGGAAAAGTCAGGTACGGCCTTAAGGGTACTCCATACTTGAGTTTTCCGGAGTCCAGTGCTGCCCCGATTATAAATAAATCATTTCAAAGAAAACGGAGACATCATTTAAAATTTTGCTACTACCAAGCCCCTAGATAACCCTTCAAAGTATTTTATGAACTACTGTTTACAGTTTATAATGAGAACGTTTAGCTTTACTGCGCACATTTGCCAAAAGTGGCCGTTTTTCGCAAATGTGCGTAGTAAAGCTTAAAGTTCTCACTTTAAACTGTAAACAGTAGTTCATAAAATACTTTGAAGGGTTATCTAGGGCTTGGTAGTAGCAAAATTTTAAATGATGTCTCCGTTTTCTTTGAAATTATTTATTTGAAATGGAGGCAGTACTGAACCCCGGAAAATTCAGGTACGGCCTTAACTTGGGCATAAAAAGTTGGTGAGCATTCGGATAAACATTTAAAATCAATGATCCGTTCCAAAAAATTTAAATTTAAAAAGGTAAGAAAAAGTAAAGAATAAGTAACCACTATCAAAGTAATTAACTATTTGTAGATACCAAAATAAGTATGGTAATGATAACATACATACTTAACCTCACTATTTCTAAATAAAATTAACCGGTTAGGTAGGTACCTTATAATTTCATCAATGCATGATTGTTAAAGTAATAGAAAATAATTTAAGTACCAAGTACTTTATAAGAGGAAACTACATGAAACAATAAATAAAACACACTTACATTCCACAGCGCAATAAAGGCACAACAACACAAGAACGCCGGCCTTCATCATGTCCTCACTTACGAACCGACTGCTTGACTGTTTCCTATATCTAATACTGACAGACTGAAGACTCTGGCTTTGGTTGATTTCGAATGGGGTGCGGCAGGGTCAATACAAGTTTGGTACAGCACTGAGAAGACTGCTCGCTATGACCTCAGCAGTGGCCTCAGCGATAAGCGAGTTCTCAGTACTGAGATTAACAGGTTTTGTTTATGCGAGAGGCATGTATTTATTTATACTTGTACGTATTAGAGTATTTACTGCAATATGGAGTAATACGTATTGATTCCAAGGAATTGACAAGTAGGTATATATGATTTACTTATTCCCCAGGTCGAAAAGTGTTAGGTATTTTACGTCTAAAACTAGTGCGTAAGCTACTTCCTATCGCCTGTGGTTGAGTGGACTATTCTTCTTTGACTGCCATCAGTGTATATCTACTTTTGCCTATACATTTACATTTATATTACCAACATAACCAGCTATGCCGTCGCACATACCTTCATACTAAGTTAAGTAGGTACAGAGGAAAAATGAGACACCTGTGCCACCTCACGTATTGCGCGACGCGCGCGGTGGCACAGGTATCTCATCTTTCCTCTGTACTAATTCTGATTCACGCTCAATGGCTGAATAACATGACAAAGGTATCTACTTAATTTACATACACATATGTACCTATGACGTCTTGGTTTGTTGGAGTAAAATAGCTTTTCTGCATTATTCAATTTAAAATCACGTTCAAAATCACAGATCTGTATATCTCTAGTATGTGTTCAAAATTGATATGACCAAAAACAAGTGACATTATTTTGTCACGTTTGCCTAATTCTTTTATCTGTATGAAATAATTTATTTTTACCCAGGATACTACCCTGTGAATATTATTTTGTTTGGTAACTAATAAAAAACCGAATAATAATATAAGTAATTTAAGAGCAAACTCGAAAAAGTTTAAGTAGGTAATTCATTTAGTATACTGGGCAATAGGTACTTTGTTGTTCTGCGTGTTTGACTGTCTGACCGACCAGATATCTTTTTTTCCAATACCATACCACTGCAAAATTGTACCTGATACACTGTATAATATATGATTTTTTTAACAAAAAAAAAACAACCGATTTCCTTTTATTTGAGAAGTTCCTTACATATCTTCAAAGTTCTTTATCAGGTCTTCAACAAAAATATGAGACTAACTTGGTAGTCAAGGCTTTTAAATAAAAAAGAATCATCAAAATCGGTTCACAATTGACGAAGATATCGCGTATCGCATACATACAAAAAAACATACAGGTTGAATATACGAGTATAACCTCCTCTTTTTTAAGTCAGTTAAAAATAAATTTATTTAGTGCACATAACTTGTGATTTGTACAAAATTATCATTTCCCTGTACCTAGACAATAATTAGGTGTCCAGACTTAAAGTTTTGGTAAGTAATGATTATCCATTCTAGCCACAACAATGACAAAGAAGAGACGATGAATTTGTGAGATTATCCAAGTAATGTTAATTCGATAATAAGTGTACGTACATTCGAACACTAGATGTATCTGCCTACGTCTTGTGATGGCCAAGCGATTTACGCACAGACTGTGTGTCTGTGAGGCACGAGAATTTAATGTATCCCTATCGAGAGTAGGGTCTACCAAGGTAGGTGAGGGTCTAGCAGGGTAAACAGAGTCTAGGGCTATAAAAGCCAGTTTTAATATTATGATAAGCATAAATTGGAATAAGGGAATCAAATTAGTGATGGGTTGCTTCGGATTTTTGCCCATTTGTTCTCGTCTTCATGATATGCACGGGAAGAGTAGCAGCTGGTACATTTTAAGCTTCTTTTCTTGCAGACCAGCTTGGAAGATATAAATAACTAGTCGTAAGTAGATAAGATATAATATTTTTATAAGAAAAAAGAAAAACAATAAAATACTTATTAGACATCTGCAGACTTCGAAAATATTTAGGCTGCAGAATTAGATAAGTAGTAGTTTATAGCTTTTGTACTAAAAACAATTTAAAAATGATGACCTACAATAAGTAATGAAAAAATTTCTTTGACTTGACTCCGATATTGTCGATCACTTAAGTTTACTACGTATACTTACCCTATCTAAACTGCAGTGCCGATTTTGATCTATGGATGGTGGAAGCCGCCTGATGCATAAAACATGGCATGAAGTTTAGATTTTCCCGGCGCGGACGCACGCAACGTTGCATTGCAGATGCGCGCTCGCCTGCGACCGCCGTGGTAATGTCTCTTTTCTGGCGACTTTCTTTTTTATTTGTATCACACCACGTAATGTGTTCTCTGGGAGATGTGGTATATGTCGAGCTCACCGCATTTATCCGAACTATCCGTGTCCGCTTGTGTCTCATCTCATCATAGATAGAAAGACGCATGGGTCCCGTTTTCCAGACTTAACCCCTTTCCCCAGAAAACAGAGATTACCACACTCGTTTGTGTGGTAATCTCTGTTTTCTGGCAACTGCCTTTTTTATATGTACTCGTACACGATCACGAGATGTTACAACGTAATTACACCATGTCATTTGTTCTGTGAGAGATATGGAAAATGCCTCATCATACGTGGATTTCAGGAGTTTAGCACGCGTCCCTTCTTTCATAGGTTCCTACTATTGAAAATGTTCACTACCTAAATATTTTTCTTACGTACTGTTGTTATTGTAAGTAGGTACTACTTAAATACTTATTTTTTGTGCACCTGTTTATGTTATTAAACGACGACGACGACCTCCGTGGCGTAATGGTTAACACCCTAGACCGCTAATCCGGAGGTTCTGGGTTCGATTCCCAGCCAGGGCAAGTTGGAAAATGGCCTTTTTCAAATTTTCCTGGGTCTTGGGTGTTATCTATATATGTATGTATCATAAAATATAGTGTCGTTGAGTTAGTATCCCATAACACAAGTTTAAAAAAAACTTACTTTGGGGCTAGCTTAATCAGTGTGATTTGTCCTTATATATTTATTTATTTATTAAAAAAAAAAAAAAAAACTATTCAGTTATTTACTTGAGTAGGTACTTATCTAATAAAAAGTAAGTTCTACACTACGTATAATATAATTTATTTGTAGGAGCTTTATAACAAATAATATGATTATTTGATGTAGGTAAGGACGTCTCACACGTATCAAGACTTTTTTATTTCAAGGTTCAATGACATAAAATAATTTGTTTTAATAATATTACAAAACCGGTTATATAACGGCATTTTAGATTATTAGTTTAAAGGAAGACCATGGGTTCTGAATGTTAAGGACCATTGAACATCTGCGATTTCCAATTCATGTTTACATCCTTCAGGATCATACCATATCGAATGCAAAACCGATGCGGCGAGATATTTTGAAATCGCATAACTTTTTGCTATGACTGGGTATGAGGTTTTCGTTAGTTAGTGAAGTTAACATCATAATGCATTTTTCCTTAACGAAATGAATGAATACGAAATTATTACAATTCGGCGTAACAATCTACAATACAAAAACTGGACGTCCGCGGGTTGAATCTCAATAACGTGTTGTATCTACACATACAGAGGGTGACGTCAGCCAGAGGTCACACCGCGCCGCTTGGCAGCGCGGGCGCAGAGATCACTAGTGCGCCGAGATCCCAACACACTCAACGTACTGATTCAATTACTTGACCATGAAAATCGCGTTTCTATTCCTGTTTTGTTTAGCGGCAAGTCGCGCTGACGACATCGCCCATGCCGCCGGCCAAATCTTCAACAGCATCTTGCCAAACCTCATCAGCAACCAAGTAACCAGCGGTGGACAACAGGGAAATTCCGCAACAAACACTCTCCAGCAAATCGGAACTGTAGTCGGGGGAGTCGTGGACTACGCTAAGAAGAAGAGCTATGAAGACCTCCTCAAACAAGTGCAGGACTCGACCACTGACGATGATCTTCTCAAGATAAGCGAGGAGATGTTCAACGCGGATATTAACAACGCATTCAACTACATCCAGGTCAATCTGCAAGGCAAAACCAGTCCTATGTCGAAGAACGACGAGGCGCAATCAAGGTAAGTCACTGTCGATAGGCATTTTCATTAACACTGCCTGAATACCAAGCAGGCTGGCTGTTGATTTGTTTACCGTCACCACTAACGACCAGGTAGATAGAATGCGCTGCTGATATACTCATTACCATAACTTTTAAAGGAAATGCAATATAAAAGCTGTCGTCTTATGGGTTCCTTTATAGGTCGACCAACCCAGTAGATGAACGGTAAGTACCCAGTAGATGAACGAATTCAATACTTTATTTATTTTTTAATCATTGAGTTACATTTAAACTTTTTCTTCGTCTAAGCGCGTTCCCAGTTGCATCCTCAGCTATGCTACTTCGGAACCCGGGGTGCACTTTCCTGCTTTTTCTTCTCCAAATATAACATGCATGTCAATGGTCACCCAAGGATACCAAAGACCTTGCGAAATGGACAAGAAATAGCCGAAACAGTTAACATGAATTGGCTATAGTTCTACGACCGGCTTGCCTGACGTCAACCATCTTTGGGAATGTATTTGTGCGAAAAGTTTTATAACCGGCCGCCACTCGACGTTAACCCTCCTTGAGAAGGCAATTATAGCACGAGATGTTAGTGCTTAGTCCTTTAGTCGCCTCTTACGACATCCATAGAAAGAGATGGAGTGGTCCTATTCTAACCCGGAACCACAAGGGTTTAAACTACTTCACTGAATACATCTACTACGGTCAAAAAACTTTCAGTAACTCTTGCGGTTTTTTGACAAGAAGTAGGTACATGAATTCTTGCCATGATTCTTGCCAAATATATGGAAAACTCCGTAAAGTGACTAATCATTTTTCGTTTATATTTACGGTATGGTTTCCCGATAATTTAATTAGTAGATACTATGTATGAGAATTGACAGAAAACAACTAGATTTGCCAAAGTTTTGGTTTGATTTACTGTTCATTTAATGGACTTAAAATGATTTTCAAATCGAAATCTAAACGGCCGTTCATAAATATTCGTAAGATTTCTCCCTCGGATAGGATAAATAAATTAGCTAATACTTTATACATATCTACCAAAATCTTTTAGAAACATCCTATAATAAATTCTATAAATTTAAAAAGAAAAAATCCTCTGTAACGTTAATCTATTGGGCTCACTGCCCTGTAAAGTAATTACCTGTTTATTATTAAATGTATGTACCTATAAACCAATTATCCAGACAATTTAGATACGATCAACGTAGTCTATGTATTTCTGCCTTTTGCGCATTTCCTAGTTTTTAAGATAATTATGTCCTGTATTTTTCTTTTGTGCAATAAAGGGTATTATGTTGTATGTAAGTATGGTGTTCTAAAACCGATTAAACTTGTTAAAAAAACATTTACCTATAGAAAAATAAAGAAAACCTTGTCAAGTATGGCTTAGTTGCTAACTTAGGTAAGTATGTTTGGTTTTGCATGCCAAATGTACAATATAAGATTTTATTTCGTAAAAAATCATTTCACAACCTTAGACCTAGATTTTTTTACTGTGTGTCACAACCACTCGTAAATTCATTGACAATGTAAAGATATACCTACGTATGAAAAATATTACATACGTATCTACACATATACATATTTAAAATCAAATTCAACATGATGGAATCTTACTTCATTTACATTCCCAGAGATGAGTCTTGCACAATGAATTCACCGTTTCATATGATTATACTCGTAGAACATTTTGTTGTAAATCATTGCAGACGATCGAGTCACCGAGTGGCTATATCATTATTGCAAATAATTTCCACAACTTTTTAATTAGAGTGGAGCAGGAAACCACTAATATGAATGTAACATTTTTAGGGTTCCGTACCCGAAGGGTGCAAACGGGACCCTATTACTGAGACTCCGTTGTCTGTCCGTCTGTCCGTCTATCACAGGGCTCTATCTCTTGAACCGTTATAGCTAGACACTTGAAATTTTCACCGATTATGTATTACTGTGGCCGCTATAACAACAAATACTAAAAATAAGAAAAAGTTAAAAATTAAAGGGGGTCGGCATACAAGAAACGTGTTTCTTAAGCGTTTTAAAACATTGTACGGTGGCACGGAACCCTTTATGTACGAGTTCGACTCGCACTTGCCCGTTTATTTAAACAACAGAAGTCTAACAGTAGCTTTACCTACTATATACTTAGGTACGTATTAAAGTAACGACAAACTTCGTCTACGGATCTACGATATTTACTATTTGACACTTAACGGATCTAAGCAAACTAATACTTTTTACGTCTTTTTTTAAGTAATTATCTACTTACTGACAAAAAAACCGGTCAAGTGCGAGTCGGACTCGTACATTAAGGGTTCCGTACCTCCGTACAAGTTATATAACGCTGAAAAAAATGACGACCCCTTAATTTTTAACTTTATCTATCGTACACGGAAACCCTAAAATGAAATCAGATACGGTAAATACACAAATACTTTAAAGATGGGTACTTCCTATATTTACTGGTTAATTTAGTATTTATGTCTCAATAGCCGATCAAACTCGGTAGGTTATGCTTTGCATCATATATCATTCAGAAATAACATTCTAGGTCATGCCATTTACCTAATTAGGTTGCTCCAGTCTAGATAAGTAAGTAAAGCACAGAAATAAAGCTATAAAAGGTTTAAGTACTGTATATACCGCTGACATTTTATTTTATGATATTATAACTGAATTATATTACACGGTACTAATACACGGTTAACTCACGTAAAAGTCAGCTACTGGCCGACATGTTTCGACCCCATCCGGAGGCCTTCCTCTCTGCGAATGTGACTCGCGACGCGTACACGAAGACGTCCCGAGCCGCACTAAATTATCACTACATAGTATAAAACAAAGTCGCTTCCCACTGTCTGTCCCTATGTATGCTTAGATCTTTAAAACTACGCAACGGATTTTGATGCGGTTTTTTTTAATAGATAAAGTGATTCATGAGAAAGGTTTATATGTATAATACATACCCGTGCGAAGCCGGAGCGGGCCGCTAGTATACTTATATAAGGAATTATCAAAACATAAACCGGAAATATACTAAGAGAGACTTTATAGAATACATACAGAATAACTACATAAAGAACTACATAAAGACTTTATTTTTGTGTAATTTTGTTGCAGTCTCCTGAACGTCCCGGAAAGTGTCTGGAATGGCCCCACGATCCGTCCTTTCGTTGCCCTCTTTGACAACTATCACAAGAACGTGATTAGGCCAGAGTTCGCCACGCCTAATGTAAGTTAGCATTCCAATCCTAATTATAAGACAAACACAAACATGCCATGCCAATATTGGCGTAGCTAGGGAATTTTTTTGGGAGCGCAACCACCCACCGGAATTTACCAGTCATATATGCCATAGTAACAATTTCGGAAGAGTAGAAAACCTACTTTATGAATTTTGATCTTGCCAAATCCACAATCACGATTCACGATAAATAAAAGAAAAATAATATTCTAACACGCCCACCCTTGCCCGTACACCTAGCTATGCCCATGCGTGCAAAACCATAAACTTGTCATTTCCATGGAATAAATCGGACTAGAATTAAACGAAGAAAATAAATAGCTACAAGAAACGACAACTAACGCTTCCTTTTAATTTTTTTTAATTTATCTTCCTTTATTAGGCTATAGTCTACTAGTTATACTAGCAGATCCCATGTACTACTTTAATACCTACACTACTTGATTCCATGTACTTAAATTTCTTTCTCTTCTTGCCCACTTTTACTTTATAGGTATGGTAGAAAACTAAGTATATTCTTAAAATAATTTAAAAAAAAACGGGCAAGTGCGAGTCGGACTGGCCCACGAAGGGTTCCGTAGCAGCAAGTAACATAATATAAAAGTTCTTGTACTTCATTGTAACTTTGATCGATGTTTTAATAATAGTGTATTTCTTTTTATTAAGTTATTTGCGGTTTACGATTTATGACGTATTAAAAAAAAACTACTTACTAGATCTCGTTCAAACCAATTTTCGGTGGAAGTTTGCATGGAAATGTACATCATATATTTTTTTTAGTTTAATCATTCTCTTATTTTAGAAGTTACAGGGGGGACGACACATTTTACCACTTTGGAAGTGTCTTTCGCGAAACTATTCAGTTTAGAAATAAATGATACTTATTAGAAACCTCAATATCATTTTTGAAGACCTATGCATAGATACATCACACGTATGGGTTTGATGAAAACAATTTTTTGAGTTTCAGTTCTTAGTATGGGAAACCCCAAAAATTTTGTTTTTTTTCTATTTTTGTATGAAAATCTTAATGCGGTTCACAGAATACATCTACTTACCAAGTTTCAACATTATAGTTCTTAAAGTTTCGGAAAATAGTGGCTGTGACATACGGACGGACAGACAGACAGACATGACGAATCCATAAAGGTTCCGTTTTTTGCCATTTGGCTACGGAACCCTAAAAAGTAAACAGTTCTTGAGAAAATGTAAACTGAAGTATAGGAAAGACATTACATACTTATAAGAACTAACTGACGCCCGCTACTTCGTTTGCGTGAAATTCAGAAATGACGATAACTTTTTTCCCACTTCTTTCCGACATCAGATTTCAATGAAAAAAAGCCTATATGTTGCTCCAAGTTGAGGTTAATCTATTGTTGAAAACCGCTTAAATCCGTTCAATAGTTTTGGATAACAGTGAACAGTCAGACAGACAAAAAAATATAATCTTTTTTGTCTTGTTCAGCACTCTGTTTTTATCGCCCACACACATTTCTTGATAAATTAATTTAATGTACAGACACACGATTGCTTCTGTTTTATTATACAACGTGGAAGGGACATACCCGTAATAAATCGAACCACGGTCTATACTAGATCATTATAGTATAATGAAATTAAAATAACAGCCAAAAAACTAAAATTTTTAGCATTTCCATACAAAAGTATGCGGCCGCCCGGGCGATTTATATGGGAATGTCAAATTGACTGGTTTTTTTTATTTCATTATACTTTAGTGATCTAGTATAGCCAGTGGTTTGATTTATTACGGATATGTCCCTTCCACTTTGTATGTATGGTGATATGGATCACAACAAAGTTATTTTAAGCAAATGCAGTTTACCTAGGAGGCAATAAACGTGTTGATGGTGATGTCATGTTGCAGGAGGAAACGGAACAAGTCACTTACATAAACACGATACTGGCGACCGGCCCGATTAGGACGTTCGTGACTTTCTTGGTCAACAAAGGTAACTTGATCCTTTTATTAGTGGTTAACTAATACATTAATTATCTTTTAGAGGATAACGCATACGAATATGAAATATAATGCATTTTTAAATCTATACTAATATTATAAAGCGGAAGAGTTTGTTTGTTTGTTTGTTTGTTTAAACGCGCTAATCTCAGGAACAAATGGCCCAATTTGAAAAATTCTTTTTGTTGGGTAGTCCATTTATAGAGGAAGCTTTAGGCTATATAACATTCCGACAACCACGCGAACGAAGTCGCGGGCACAGCTAGTAAGTAATAAACGTACCCAAACGTAACAACGTTTGGGTACCTACAGTCCTCGTTTATTACTTATTTCCGTTTTTGGAACACCAAAAACGGAAAAACTAAGAAACATTAAGGTGGTAGCATGGTATGGACATATTTTTAGTACCTAATGAAGAGGGAGGAACAAAGTAAGTTTAAAAAAAGGTGTATAAGTGTGTATAGGCAGGCCTGTCACTCCCCGTTTAGGTATCGAAATTGTACCTACATTAATATGCGCGCAGCGGCCCCTCCGGGTGGTAAATTCAGTTATACGAATCGTTTGTCCAGAGTAATAAGAATGAAATTGGCTTGCAATTGATGTCTAGGTAAGTATCTAAACGAATAGGTGCTGAGTTCTGACGTAAGCTAAATTAAACCAAATCGCTAGCTACATTGAGTAGATATTTCTTTGAATTTCTTTGCTGAGTGAGACTTCTGTACGTTAGTATTATTTATTCTGTGGTATAGGGGATCAAATCCAGAACCTCCGAGTGGTGGACTAGCGTGGTTATCAATACGGCACTGAGTAATTTACGTATCATTGGGCTAGTGATACACAAACCTGGTTTACTTAGAAAACGTAATGTTGGCGATCTAAAGCAGTACTTAATTGTTAGTAAATAAACGAGTTAGCGTCTTCTCGCCGCTCATCTTCATGTTTGCAATATTTCTATATACTTTTTACTCCGTTTTTTCGTTACCTTTTAAGTAGCAAGTGATGAAAATGTCCGTTTGTAAGTCAGATTGTCTGAAGGTAAATTTTATTCGACCTTATTTACTGGGTACAACAATCCTACCTCTATGTTATTTACTAACCGCTGATAATTCATAAAAAATGTCCGATGCTCAAGACCGTGCGAATCCGTTATGGCTGAGAATGCAACTGGGAATACGCTAAGATGAGAGAGAGAGAGAACTAATTCATAAAAAACATGCACGCCTTAAATCTGTTATATACCTACTTAGTATAATGGTAATAAAATTGTTAGATTACCTACTACTGTCACTCATCACTATTTGACTAATTTAAGGCGATTTTTTTATGAATGCGGCGGTACATCTTATCACTTAGTATTGGATTGGTTGTAATATAAGGCCACTCCACTCCATCTGTTTTTGTGTATATCTCAAGAAGCGACTATAGGACCAGATCTCGTGCTCCAACTGTATTTTCAAAGAATGTTGACGTCGCGTCGGCCGTTTGTAAAATGCGGTAAATGAGAAGAGTATTACCTACTAACTATGCTTTTTGGCAGGTCTGACCCAGCTAAACGAATATCCCGAGCAAGTGGAACTCCTGAAGAAGATCTGGTTCACCAAGTACGCGCGCCACTGGACTGGGCTATGCAAGTGCAGCTGCGCTTTTGAGAACATCTTTATGGCTGAGCTCAAGTCAGACACGGTTCTCGGTAAGAACTACACTCGTTAAATATATACCTAATCTACTGTACAAGAAACATACAGTAAAATACGGAAAAAACCAAATAAATCCTTTTCTTTTTTCTTTAGTGTCGTTTCTAGCTGAGTACAAAAAAGTGTCTTATTATATGAACAACGAACTGAAGAATACAAAACAAAATCCTGTACGTGCATTTAGACTCGCTGATTTCTTGGGCCGGACAGTCCTAAAAATTATACAAAAAATACACTAGCACGTCTTTATCCCTAATGGAAGAGACAGAGCATCGAGAGCTCGACTGCCTCCGTGGTCCAGTGGTCAAGGCGTTTGCCTTGTGATCCGGAGGTCGTGGGTTTGTAGCTTATGGATGCTAACGATGGTGTGTGTAGTAGGGTACGTGTACCTAGCTGGAGGTAAATAATAATGCGTGTTCTATGCTCCTGAGTCGATAGTCGAATGAATAATTTATTTACAAAATTCGGGTTTATATACAGTGGTTAGGGACAAACAGATAGCCAAATAAGGTAATGTTCTCGTTCCTGTGTTTTGATTGGCTGGCGCGGTGCGACACTGCTCCCGTGTCCCGATATGTTTCCTAATTTGGAGTTGTCGACGAATAGCGCGTGCGATGCAAGTTGATGACCAAATATGGTAATGAATTTTAAGCGCGACGTATGCTGTAGTGGCTACAGGACTCCCTCCTTAGCGAAAGCGTACCGGTAACTTGATGTTCCTTCCGGAGCGAGTTTGTCTTGTGGCGGGAAGTAGCGCTGTATCAGGCGCGGCCGGGATGCGTAAACTGGATCGCGCGGGCGGCGTGTGCGATGCGGGCGGCTCGCTGCTGGCATAGGTACGATGTGGAGTGGTAATGACCAAGGGCTTTTGCTTGGGCGGCATATTCCTTGCTGCATCATATCTTCGAATAGTTTTCGTACTTGTTCATAGCGATGAGGCGGGATCGGGCGAGCGCGGCAGAAGACTGGTGGGCCTTGAGTTTCAATGTAGTGTTCAACAGCTGTTTTCGGGTTAACTTTTGTCGGTGTTAGGCGAGTGATGCCGGGAAATTCAGCTAGTATGTCGTGGTATGACTGTTGAACGTCGATACTTCGTATAGTCGGAGTGCTTGAGGCGCAGACTGGAGCGTGAATTTGGAGATTCGTGATTCCATCAACAAGTCTTCGATTTGTAAGGTCTACGACGAGCTGGTGGTGTTTGAGGAAGTCGGCTCCGATGATAGGCTTCGAGACGTCGGCGACTATGAATTTCCATTTGTATGGACGGCGTAGGCTGAGGTCGAGTTCGAGCGTTTTTTCTCCGTAGGTATTTATCGTAGTGTTGTTCGCGGCGTACAGCTTGAAAGGTAGAGGCGTCGATTGCTGGCCTGTTCGCGTGGTAGGACGGAAATATTTGCACCGGTATCGACGAGGAATGATAAGCCTGTCTTCTTATCAGTGACGAATAGGCGGTATGTTCCGGCGGCGTCGCTGTTGTCTGTCGATGCGAGAGTTCTAGCTTCCTTGTGGCAGGTCGTCGTAGAACGGGCAGGTGACGTGGGACGCGGTAGAGGGATTCGTGAGCGGTGATGAAAATGTGCCGGACGGTGATGACTCGACTGACGATGTTGATGGCTGTACCCGGTGTTTGACAAAGTGGCGGATCTGACTTTCTTGAGGTGCGCGATTTCTTGTGATAGTTTTCGAAGACTGGACGAGCTCTTGATATTCTTGAACGGTCGTGGACATCGTAGTGCTTGGTACATACAGTGCCGGTGAAATGAAGTGCACGATAAAAGTAACGCTGGTTGCGTAGAGATGAGCTGGAGTTCCTGGTGCACGGCGCGCAGCCGGGCAGAATTTTCTTCTGGTGGCAGCTGGACGTGGGTGCGGAGGATGTGGGCTCGGTGAGTGTTTCTACATCACTTGCTTAGGACGCCGCGTCGGTTGACGCTGGAGCTGGTGGTCCACGTGTCGCGTGACACGCGGAGTCGTCGGCGGTCACCACTGTATCACGTCGGGGTCACCACTGTATCACGTCGGGGTCACCACTGTAGCTTATGGATGCTAACGATGGTGTGTGTAGTAGGGTACGTGTACCTAGCTGGAGGTAAATAATAATGCGTGTTCTATGCTCCTGAGTCGATAGTCGAATGAATAATTTATTTACAAAATTCGGGTTTATATACAGTGGTTAGGGACAAACAGATAGCCAAATAAGGTAATGTTCTCGTTCCTGTGTTTTGATTGGCTGGCGCGGTGCGACACTGCTCCCGTGTCCCGATATGTTTCCTAATTTGGAGTTGTCGACGAATAGCGCGTGCGATGCAAGTTGATGACCAAATATGGTAATGAATTTTAAGCGCGACGTATGCTGTAGTGGCTACAGGTTCAAATCCCACTGGGAAGCATACTTTGTGAAAAGTTGTTTCCAGTCTGGTTAGTATATTGCAGGCTTGAATCACCTGATTATCCGAAAAGAAAGATGATTCCGTGCTTCGGAAGGCACGTAAAGCTGTTGGTCCCGAACACCATCTACCGTTTGTACCTATCCTAGGATTGGTTCTGGTCTACCCTTTGGGTTGCGGAGGCCAGACGGCAGTCGCTTTGTGTAAAAACCAGGAACCTTGTCAAATCACCTAGGAATAGGTAGCGGACCCCGGGCTCTGAAGCGTTACCGCTAAGGATGCAACCGGGAATACGCTCGGATGATTATGATGGAACAGACAGAGCATCTTGGCCCTAAGCAGACAAAGCACAGGGCCACGAGACCACTTTCAGCGTGATGGTGGACGAGAAGATGGATAAAGGAATCGAAAGCACAGAAGACAGTAAGAGTAACATACAGAACGGAATATCTTAAGGTACGCGCAATATGCGTGCCCGTTCCCCGTCCCAACCTCTCCCCCGTTCTTGTGCAGCCACTTGCCGCCGTGCAGTGTGTGTTCGCCAGCTCTCGCCCGTCGACAAGGCGAAGACGGGGGAGAGGTGCGGGGACAGGGAACAGGGACGCGTATTGCGCGGGACCTTAGGAGATTTTATTTATTTATTTTATTTAATTTTTATTGACTACAAGGGTACAAAAGATGGACTTAACCTTCAGTTGGTGACGTACCGTAAAATTGACGTCACCCAAGAAAAATCACGAAATATCTTTCGAACGGCTTGTTCAGTCTCCGTTTGGATTCCCCCATAACTCAAACCTGATGTTGCACGCGCATAGGTGAGGAGATAGAGGGTACCCGACGTCAATTTGACGTCACATCACTAATAGTGTAAGTATTTTGTTTTGATAGTGAGTTGCACTTTGCCATTTAAAATTAATCCAAATGGAGTTGATTTTAACTTTCTAATTTACCACTTATAATAACCCTCCTCCCAAATTTAATAATCACCCCCAAAAGTGGCCATGGCGGCCACTTTTAAGGGTAAATTAGAAAATAAAAATAAACAAACTTTTGCAAACTTTACTGTATGACATATTGAATAAAATGTCTTGTTGCAAGAATCTTAAATATGTATTTTTTATAATTTTAAGATAAATATTATAAATGTTATTAAAAAAAATGGCGATAATATAATTGACCGTTTTCCCGGGACCCCCTAGACTCCCCGTATCTCAGAAACTACGGGGCCTAAAATTAAAAAAAAATACATAAAATAGTTCTTAACAGAAAAATCTAAAATAAGTCTATGAATTTAAAGTATTATATTCTGAGTATTATGATTTTCATTTTACATCAAATAAATATCAATTCTTATATGAGCTGTTTGACTCGCACTTGTCCGGTTTATTTTTATGGGACATATATTTGAAAATGATGCAATATCATTGATTACTTAATTATCATTAAGAAAAAGTATAAGCTTTATTTATTTCTATGATTTTCTAAAGTTTTATGTTAATTGATCTCACGTCAACGTAAAAAGAGCAAAAATGTATACAAAGTTCCTATAAGTATTTTCTAAGAAGGCGGTTAATAACAAAAGAAAGTTATCTTCTTATATATCACTTAATTTATTTTATTCTCCATGCGGTAAGTCTCCTGTATTTTGGCTTTTAAGCAGTACGCCACAATGACGGTACGTAATGAGAACGTTAAGCTTTACTACGCACATTTGCCAAAAGTGGCTGTTTTTCGCAAATGTGCGTAGTAAAGCTTAACGTTCTTACTTTAAACTGTAAACAGTAGTTCATAAAATACTTTGAAGGGTTATCTAGGATTTGCTAGTAGCAAAATTTTAAATGTCTCCATTTTCTTTGAAATGATTTATTTTAAATGGGGGCAGCACTGGACCCCGGAAAATTCAGGTACGGCCTTAATGCTATTGCATTCTCTACCAGTCAGCCTTTAGGAAAAACAGAAAATTCAAATTAGCGATAGGCGCTTATAGATAAGTACCTATGTATTTCTACACACACTATACACATATCTACAATACCTACATACATTTCGTTCTTTATGTTACTCTTACTGTCTTCTGTGTCAAAAGTCAGGTTGCTAGCCACACCGCGCGCCTATTAACGTTCGCACTTTTGCCCATGAACTAGGTCGGTTTTTAAGATCAGCGTGGTAGAGAAACAGCAGGTACATTCAAGGTATTTTTTCTCCAGACCAGCATGAAAAAAAATTATATCCGTATAAAACTGAAAGCAAGAGATGGTATACCATTCGCTCATTACTTTAATTTTTTCCACATTTGCAGGTCTGCACAGCTGGTTGTTCTTTGCCAAGCGCGAACTGGACCACAAAGCGAACTACCTCGGATACATGAACAAACTGGATCTTTCTGGCGTAAGTATCTACATTTCATTAGAGAAACTTTGAAACAAATGATGTTCGTAATCTACGTTCCCGTAAGTACATTGGTATCTTAATCAAGTTTGTTTGTTTGTATCTTTTTTAAATGTGCATTTTTTGTTCTTGAATAGATATATTTGAATAATTTTTTAAACAATTTTTTTTTTTTTCGTATCTACACTATATTATCATAATATGTCCTTGTATGTGTATGATACAATAGGGATGTGAACTGGGTCCAAAAAATATTATTTTGTTTAGTCCGTATACAATATTTTTTAATAATCTACCTTGAATCTACCTGATGAGCCAAAAATATTTTGTAATACTTACTATGATTGTAGCTTTAACGGTTGTTTATCGTATCCATCTGGTCCTAGAACCCATTTATAACAAACATAAAAAGGTCTAAACGTCTTCTTATGACAAACAATGCAATTTTCAGAAAGGAATGATTCTGAAGCAGCACTCGATCCTGAGCGAGACCAAGGATGCGCCTGAGGTCAACATGTTCGTGGGCACATCCCCCGAGCTGGAGACCGCGCTGTATACTCTCTGCTTCATGGCGCGCCCCGACCGGCCCTGCAACCTCCGTTACAACAACGTCAACTTCAGCATCCAAACCAAGACAATCACAGCGGATAATGTCAAGACCATAGACACAGCTTACCCACAATTTTGATTTAAATAAATTTTATACTTAATTTATTTAAAAATTGTTATAAACTACGTTAACATTTTCAGGGTCTGAACTGGAAATTAATTTATTATGTCAAATATTGTGTCGTACTTTGTGCGATAAAGAAGGAAAATAATATTGTTTTTCCCAGCTCTCTGTTTCAAACAATTACAAATTTTATCCCATTATTGTGTATGATTTCTGCGAACTGTATCTGTTTCGAAACTAATTATTGTTATCTTTGGAACTCAATACCACAGGTCACGACTTTAAGATAATATAGCCACGAATGAAGCGATTAGTAAACAGGGTTATAAATAATATAACAAGACAACGATAATGTTCAATATTAGGTATATTTCTTAAAAAACAGTACAAGTTGATTGATGAGTTGATTTCAATATTCCAATACTAATAATAGGGATGATGACTGGGTCAGAAAAGTATTATTCTAATAAGTCCGTTAGTTAGATTATCCAAAAATAATGTACGAGTACCTATATTTTTCTGTTATCAAAAAATTAAAAATTCACAAAGATACAGAGTATCTAAGTTGCATAAAGCGTGACGTCATGCGAAATTTATTTGCGTTGTATCTTCTTCATTTATTGTTTCTCAGAGAAAAGAAAAAATATTTTTTAATAATCTAACCGATGGGCCAATATTTTTTTAGGTCATCATGCCTATTGAAGTGATAAAGATTACAAAACCCGTAGATAATTTCAATTTTATTGTCTAGTTTGTAACTCGTGTCATGTGGCACAACAAACTTCTAAATTGCAAGAACATAAACACTTGCAACGTTTAAAACCATTAGGGTTGGTACACATCTGTTAGCACGGAACAGCATTATTCTATTCTGATATCCTTTTTTATTGCTCAGAATCGTCATTTACTAGAGCGAGAGAGCGACGGAACGCCGCGGATTCAGCAATGCGTCGATCTCTCTCGCTCTAGCAAATGACGGTTCTGAGCGACAGAAAATGATAGCGGCATAGGAAAATGCTGTTCCGTGCTGACAGATGTGTCCCAACCCAACCCTTATCCACCCTAAACAAGTTGACATCTAGTAATATGGCACTATCTCATCCGTCAATGTCAACATGATTTGGGCGGATAGTGGATAGATATAAAATTTTAAACCTAGTAACAAATAACTTTGTCTGCGTTTTATAATAACACGGAAAAGCTGCGACTACTTACATAAGCAAAAAAACTAACTGTTGGACCTACATCTACACTCTATGCATATTAGTCTATGGCAAGAATGACTACGTGCGTCGGTCACATCAATTTCACTTCAATAAAAATATAACATTTAAACTACATTTAAAGACTTATTAAGGTGAAAACCAAGCAGAAGTGGCGCCTTCATTTGAAATAAATTGATAACAAGTAAATATGGTGAAAAATTCCATATTGCTAAATGTCAGGCACTAGATAGCCCTTTAAATTATTTTATGACAAAATATTATATACCACCGTTAAAAGTATTACATTAGCACGTCAGCGTCTAGCTGTAAAACCCGCTTCCGCCTAAAGTGCCCACTTTTACGAGTTAACAATTTATTTCAAATGAGGGCGCCACTTCTGCTTGGTATTCACCTTAATGTTATTACTGTCTTTCTAGCGCGAGTGTAAATCGACTCATAGTAGTATCGTCATTGTAATATTTTTTACAGTAAAATGCTTCCTAAAATACTGATTCTATCGAAAAACAGTCATTGGATGTAGTTCGGATCAGACGTTATGTTACTCTATTGCGGTTACAAGCAAAAGTAAACTTACAATTCGCAAGGCAAAGTTTGTTACATATTTTTTTTACTTGTAAAAGGTATATAAAATATAACAATAAATATTTAGGAATAATTGGATTCGAAGATCAAAATAAAATAATCCTAATTTCCTTTTATTGATCTAATTTGACTGTGTTTTAAAATCGCCAAATAAAAACTTTAAACGACTGACAAATGACAGCATTCAATATATGTATGTTGCCAACATACACAAGTTTAATAGTTTTCAGATCAATCATGGAAATTACCTTGCGAATTAAAAAAATACTTAAATATAAAAGTTTATACTGATTGATGGTGAAATATACTCGTAAATACTCCCAGTTACTTAATTATGTTATGTCTATTTCAGTATCTCCGTTTTAAAACTTACTGTTTCGATAAATTTCAACATATTTGACACTTACTGCAGTAATACAAACTGATAAACATTTAAAACCGAATACAGAACCTCATTTAAATATTCCAAGTGTTTTCCTCATTCATTTGAACTCTGGAAAATTAATCTCAAGAGTAATTCACCGAGTGAAAGGTGTATCAAATTGACAACAAAGATATGTATTTACGTCTAAGGCTAAGTTCACATCAATGTATTATTGTATTCTATTTTATTTACAAGCTTTGAACTATAATTTTTTTACTTAAAGGATATATAATCTTATATAGATCATCATCAGGTCTTTTTTAGTCTCCACTGCAGGAGCACGATCCTCTATGTACTACTAGAGGCATATATTAGCAGAGAGATTTAGCCTACACTCTCTACGCTGGCCAGACGGGTTAGAGAGGTCTCATTGATGTTTATAAGCTGTTAAGCTTGTGTTTCCTAAGTCGCCTTCTACGACATCCACGGGAAGACTTGGGAGTGTTAGGACCACTCTGCCGGGAACCACACGGCTATATAGATTATCCAAAGGTAATGTTTATGATATACACCAAACCATATCATGTATTAATAATAATATTTTCGGTGAAATATATTTAAAAAAATAAAAACATGTGTTGGTAAACAACTAAGTATGACATAGGGTCACGGAAGTAACTACGTACAATAAGGTTGTCAACCTCATACATTTATGTAAACTTAACTTAATAACAACACTAAAAAATATCAAACTTAACTTTTACGAGACAGTATTAAATACTTCTGACTAGATATAGTTGGCGGAATACTTATATTCTATATATAAGACATGATTCGATTTCTATAAAATGAACACAACATACCTATACATATACAAATGTTCCAATACAAGTATGTCAAAACAAAATAAGTATTAAATATAGTTTTGCAATATTTCATAATAAAGAAGAAAACAGATTTAGGTTTTATGATAAGTCAGATCATATGTAAATTATTTAATACAGATAACAATGTATTGTCATTGTGGACAATAATATGTACTTACTCAAGTTCTTACTTTCGGCAAGAATATTTTATCAAATAAGTTTACTGCATTTTCCACAATGCTGTCAACTATTGTGAGTTTATTTGGAAAATCTTCATTACATTAAAAAAGTTATCATATAAATAACTTTTTCCTGTCTAGGCAGCATTCAAAATTAAACATTTTAATTTAGTTATATTGATAAATTGATTTTAAAATGTTAATTTGAATATCGTCCAAAACAATACCATAAACTCATAATAGATAGAGCTTATAAATAAAATTGCACTTAATTGACTCTTAATAATAATTATACTAATCTTGACATATGTCCTAAGCATACGCCACCGGCAATTTGATTATGATTTTTTACACATTGTTTCTAAAATGTTGTTAGCACTAGGTAACAACATTTTAGAAACATAATTAATTTAAAATTGTTGACACACGTAATATTAAAACGCAACGCAGCGCTGTGCTGAGCGGACAGTGACATCGTCGGGTCGCCGTTCCTGATACACGCTCTGAAGATGATCTTCTAAATCGATCGATACCTAGTCGGCCTTTTCCTTATTTCGTGTGTCAACCATTTTAAATTTATCTTTTATTTATAAGTTAGTTATATAAAATAATTTTAGAAACAAGCCACCAGTAAATGCGAAAAACATCGCCACTGTCATGGCCACTCGTATTGAACATTAAATAGTTAACTAAATTTTTACTTAAAACTAGACAAAGTAAGAGCCATATTCGTGTGGCATAACACCACGCCGCGGATAGAACGTGTGCGTGAGTGAGTAATTTAGTAGGTTGGTGATATTCGACGTATAGATATCAGCAAATCTAAAAAGTCGGCGGGAGAAGTAGGTTGGGTTGTGGTACGTCCGGAATACGCTACCGAACTGGGGGTTAAACACTGCCTTTATGTTGTTCCTGGAAGCGATATAATAACTCCTACAATGACAGCATGAAAAGCAAAGATACATTTGCGTTATTTACAGCGCCAATTGAAGTTAACACATAAATTTTGAAAAGCATAATTTCGTCACACATTTGACAACACATTTATTTAGCAGTCTAGCATACACAATCAAAGACACAAAAAATACTTGTATTGATTTCATTATAATTTTTGTATTAGCATAGTGTCTGAACAGTATTTAACACTGTTAAAGATTGGTAACTATAAGAAATCGTCTGAAAGGGTTCCACTGTCTATGCGAAGGCTATTCGTTTTTTTTATTTCATGAAGCAATTTCTTTTTCTACGTTTTATAGCTAGACTAAAATCATATCACACACATAAAGCCTCACATATTTTAATCAAATTATACACAAAAATATACAACGTAAGCCAGAGAGGGTACATCAAACAGAAAAGTCAATGTCTTCAACAAAATGTAAATTATTAGTTTAAACTAGCTTTTGCCCACGGCTTCGCTCGCGTCCTTTCTTAGCGGATGCCTACGTCATAACATCTACCTGCATGCCACATTTCAGCCCGATCCGTTCCAGTGGTTTGGGCAGTGCGTTGATAGATCACTATGTCAGTCAGTCACCTTTGAGTTATATATATTTAGATTTTTCAGTAAAAACTGCAGATGTCATCATCATCCTAATGTCCGGTTGCATCGTCAGCGGTTACGCTTCAGAGCCCGGGGTCCGCTACCTGCCCTAGGGGATATGACGAGGTTACTGGTTTTTACACAGAGCGACTGCCGTCTGACCTCCGCAACCTAAAAGGTAGACCAGAACCAACTTAGGATAGGTACAAACGCTAGATGGCGTTCGGGACCAACGGCTTTACGTGCCTTCCGAAGCACGGAATCATCTATCTTTTCGGATAATCAGGTGATTCAAGCCTGCAATATCCTAACCAGACTGGAAACGATTTTTCACAAAGTATGCTTCCCAGTGGGAATATAACCCATGACCTCCGGATCACAAGGCAAACGCCTTGACCACTGAACCGCGGAGGCAGTAAAAACTGCAGATGTGCTTAGATTTTTTACACAGCGGGTAGTTTGAATATATTTTTAGAGGCGGCCTCTGAGACGCTGCAGTAAAACTCTTTCCTTGCTTTTCTATCCATTATCTTCTTACGCTTGCACGGATCCCTTTCCATTAGGTCAATTCATACAAGTGCAAAGTCGAAGCGCATAAAATCGTCAATATGAAACTTAACATAGCAAATTCACCTTTATCTCCAGAATGTAAGGCATATATTTCTTCTAAAATAAATAAAACGTGCGACCTACAAGTTTTTTCTTTACTTTTACGTGTCATCATCATCATATCAGCCACAAGAAGTCCACTGCTGGACGTAAGTCGCCCCCAAGGATTTGCAAAACGACCGATCGAAAACGGCCTGCATCCAGCGTTTTCCTGCAACCATGCTTAGGTCGTACGACCACCGAGCAGGTGGGCGTCCTACGCTGCGCTTGCCAGTACGTGGCCGCCATTCGAGAAAATTTCTGCCCCATCGGGCATCGGTACTTCGCGCTATGTTACCTAACTTATACCTGTTTTAATTTAAAAAAAATACCTGTATTGTATTGAAAAAAGGATCTTGACAGACAGACAGACGGACAATGAAGTGATCCTATAAGAGTTCCGTTTTTTCCATTCTAGGTACGGAACCCTAAAAATTACTTGTATTGATGAATACACTGACTCTCTTACGGCTTGATATACCTTTTCCGAGTGACGTTATAAAGTTATCTGTATACATACCTGAGATAGTCCCTCTCGGCCATCCACTCGCCCAGGACCGCTAAAGCCTCCGGGTCCTTATAGTCCTGGTGGTCCTCGATCAACTGCGTGAGCATCTGCAGCCAGTTGGCATTTTCCTTGAACGACTGCGTGTTTAAGGTGTTGATCTCGTGCTAAAATCATAATTAATTATGCAAAATTCGTCTTTAATCCAAGGCAATAAGATACAGGTTATGTTTATTAGGATGTTGAGTGAACAAGTAGAAACAAAAGTCAGATTAAGAATTTCTAGTACATAATTTTATTGATAATTCCCAGGTACTTGCTCATTCTTCTGAATTAAACTGCTGTGTGAGGTAAAGGTAATACGGTGTTGGACAACATTTAAATAAACCATAATTTATTGTGATCCTACTTGATAAGGCTGTATAGAAACATATTTTACTTCATTATTATTTAAATAACACATGGTTTTTGCGAAATATACGAATAAAATTACAATATTTTTAATTTTTTATCTATGTCCAAAATGCCCTGTGAATGGCGTATTACCTATGTCACTTATGTGTGACGGACGTCATCTTACAAATAACCTCCGCCATGACAGAAATTAGCGTTTTTGGCGCAGTTATGGAAATTTAAACTTCAACGTTGATTTTTATTGATAATACAATAGATATCCCGGAAATATTAAAATATTGTGCTTATTAGGTACTAAACAATTATTTAAAATAATTTTCAAAATTTGTCAAATACCGTATTAGGTGAGAAATCCATTAGGGCTTTGGGGACCTTGAAGTTGCAGAGGTGTTTCGTTAACGATGCAAAGTTTCGCTGGGTACAGGCTGACCTACCTCCTCCGCCAGGTTTGTAAAGTTGTAGGTCCTTGTTATATGAGTCGTCAATCTATGCTAGCTTAAGCAGCTCGAAAATCTGACACCAGTTAGATAATGACTAATACATTCGCATAAAAAAAGTGGCACTCCGGGAGTGCCGACAGAAGTGAAAACCTGGGAGGTGTCTGTTACGGTAACAGTGTCGCGAGTTCAATGTTTTTTTCCCACCATGAAGAGTTTCGAATATAATACTTACTATATATATACTAATATGAAATCTGTAAGGTCCTACCAAGACATTAAAAAGATGGCAGAGAGAAGAGAGGAATGGAGGCATCTCCACTTAACTCCACCGACAAGAGCAAGCTCTTAAATTAAAGAAGAAGAATGAAATCTGCAATAAATTAGTTGCTTACCGTCAGCTCATTGATGATGGCCCCAGTACGCCAGCCGTGCTCCAGGGTGACGTCAGCGAGGTCGCTATAGGGATGGTCGCCGAAGTAGAGCACTTGGTGACCGCTCCAGCCGGTCAGGTCTTGTAGCTGCTTTACCGTACCCTACAACACAAGGCATACTTTTATCTCCCCATATTCTTAAATACATCATATGGGGTCGTCCAAGTGTTACGTAAGTAGAATTTAAGTAATTTTAAACCTCTCCCCCTTGTCAGAAAAAGTAAGCAAAGCTCATACCCCCCTCCCTCATTTGCTTGGGTAAAAATTGGTTATTTTTTTATCTATACAAATCTGTTATAAAACCTTGAAATAAATAATTTTAGATTAAGTATATCGAGCTCCTTGTCGGACTTTGCTAATAACAAAAAATAATTACACCACACTTCATTAACTAACTTAAGTTTGTGTCAGGTTTTTAAAACTTTTGAATAATTTTTGGTACCTATTAGATTTGTCTATAGTAGACGACATTTTTACTTTAACACTAGCAAAAGTAGATTAATGATACCATAAAATATCGTTTAAGAGCGAACCAGCGCTATCAATTATTTCGGGAATCCCCGAACATGGTTTTTGTTTCAGAGCATAGACAAATAGGGTTGCCATGTGTTCAAATCAGAATATAAGAAAAATCTGAAAAAGTAAATACATAAATTTTGCTGACATAATTATCATCCAGACCCCGTCCCCCATGTCATCAAAAATAAGCAAAGCAAGAACCTTCCATCCACTTTGGTGCTTACCTTACATTATACTTAAATGAGCCCTTTGAATTGAATAACGAGGTAGACTATTGTAGGTACTGACCATCAATTTATTACTCACCTCATAATAAATAATTCCTTTGTCCAACGACGACACCTTCTCCCATATGTGTGTATTGGCGTTTTTGTCGAACACTCTAATCGGCCTCGACACCTCAGTGAAGAACTTGGGCTTATTGGCATTCACTATGACCACGTCAAAGAAATCCCTCCAATCCGAGCCCACTAACATTTCCATACCAGCATTTCTAAAAGATTTGAAAAAAAAATCTGTATCAAGCATCATACTCGTATGCAAGTAACTTATCGTAAATATGTCACAATCGAAACCAAACAAAATTTGACATGGTATGACGAAGTAAGTATCTGTGAAGTGTGAATGCAGTCATTTAAAAAAAAAAGCATGAGCATGAAGAATGAAACACACAAGACTAGTAAACAGGTTTCCACACGATTTTATCTTTCACCACACCATGTCTTGCTTGAATGAGATTGTTCTGATTTAACTCGAAAATCATAGTCGAATTTTACTTACACAAAATGGAAAGGACTATTAGTAACAAGGAACAACTTCTTTTGACTATTCTGAACCATTTGAAAGTATTTCCTCAGGTCTGGATTGGGCCTTATGTATTCATCGACATTTTGCGCCACTATCTTATGCATTATTGGGTGACAACTTTGCACAGAGTTCTGAAAGTCGTAAAATAGCACAATTAATTATACAAAAGATATTTACTAAAACAAAGGCAGGCCTGGCGTATATCTATATATACGGCATTTTAGGAGTACGAAAGGTTCAAAGGTCCTTGAATAAAAGTCGACCAATCCTGATTTCGGTTGGTCATAACCACCCTTTCTCCATTATTGCGCGTAAATCTCTTCCTGTAAATGTCGTTAGAGGCGACTAAAGGACTAAGCACAAACATCTCGTGCTACAATTGCATTCCCAAGGAGGGTTAACATCGGGCGGCGGCCGGATGTTAAACTTTTTGCACAAATACATTCCCAAAGAGGGTTGAAGTCAGGCAGGCGGCCGGTCGTAAAACTAAAGCCAAATCATGTCAACTGTTCCGGCTATTTCTTCTCCATTTTGCAAGTAAAGGTCTTTAGCATCCTTTGGGTGACCATTGACATGCATGTTATATTTGGCAAATGCACACGCATCGTCTAGTGTCGGCGCAGAGGATGAAAATAGGTGACGAATAGAATTTTTTACAAATGTTGCTCGTCTATGAATTATTTTTATGTATGATACCATGGCAGAACAACTACAAGAGGACTGTCAACCTGTCTACTTTGAAGAATAATTCGATTTTTAGTTTAAATATTGTAGCTAGATGGAGCTACTAGTTCGAAAGGAGGTAGTATCGTAGTGGTGCCGCTTAATTTCGGAAAGATGGCAGTAAAAGCGTTCATTTTCTACGAACAAACAAGCGCTATTTCTGATTTTTCTTGGATACCATCAGCCTAAATACCCAGCATTCTTTGTATGGCTAGCGGGCGGGATACTGGTGATATCTAGATAATATCATAACACAGGATTTTGGCATTCTGGGAGAGTACGCTTTTTTGTATAGGGTTGTCAGTCCTCTTGTATTTGTTTGTCTATGATGATACCTACAGTCACAGAATAAATACCAGTACTCACGTACAGAAGTCTCACTCAGCAAAGAAATTCAAAGAAATATCTACTCAATGTGGTTAGCGATATGGTTTAATTTAGCTCACGTCAGAACTCGGCACCTTTTCGTTTCGTTCTAGACATCCGTTGCAGGCCAATTTCATTCTTATTACTCTGGACAAACGATTCGTATAACTGAATTTACCACTTGGAGTGGCCGCCGCGCGCGTAGTAATGATGAAATTAAATGGTTTTTATTTTGGCAACAAAGGCCCGTTGTCAATTTACTCTATATGTTGTTTTTGTCTTTAATTATGTGTTTTCTAAGTACAATAAAGTTATTACAAACAAACAAACCAACAAAGGCCCATTTGTTAGGAATGTAAAAGTAAAAAAATCTACCTTGACATCCAAGAACAGAATTTCAGGATGGTAATCGATGTGGTTTTTGATAAAATACTCAGCTACATTGCACAATAATCCCATTTCAGGTACAGAGAACAGATCAGCTAAATGCACCATCTTGGCTCGGTTGGCCTGGAAATAAAATTCACAAATATAATAAGATTATTAAAATAAGAAGACAAAGTTTTCAACAACAAATGGTTGTTTGGAAAACTTTTTGTTATAAATAGTTAAATTACAGTTTATTTGTGTATTTGATAATGTTAGCCAAATATGGTCAATTATCACTGTTTTTTATTTCCTACCTTTGGGCTTTACAATCCATAGCTCGGTCTACTTGGTGGATAAAAATATTATATTATACATGTATTTTAACAGTAAGTTGACAATTTAAAAAAACATGTACTGCATTAAGATACCTATGTCAATCTTGAAAACAAAACTGTTGTGTATTAGTTACAGTTACATTCAACCTACTTTATTAATAGAGATAAGTCCCTACACATCTGCAGGTTAATTGTCAATAATGAAACAATAATCCTCATGTATATAGTACAACTTCGCATGGCATACAATGCTTACAAATCAGCGCAGTTTATTTACAATTGTACATCAGTGCATGTCACATGTATACTTGTGTCAACACCAAAGACACAAATTAAAGTCAATAACAGAAGCAAGAAGGAAAACGTCGTGTCGTACAATACACTGAACTAAAACCACTGGCGGAAGTAAGAGACAAATGGAAGGAAATCCACTGACAAGAGTGACTGACTTTTAAATATACAATGTGTAAGGGACATATTATGCGTAATAAATCGAAACACGGGCTATATACTTGATATACTATATGAACTTAGTCAAAAAATCGATATTCCCATACAAATTGCTCGGACGACTGCACACTTGGAAATGCCGATTTATTTTTGTATTTAAAAAAAAAACAAAAAAAATCGACATTCCCATACAAATTGCTCGGACGACTGCACATTTGGAAATGCCGATTTATTTTTGTATTTTAACTATTGACTAAAGTGATCTAGTATAGTCCATGGTTTGATATAGTACGCATATGTCCCTTACACATTGTATATTGATAAATGAATAGAAAGAAACACTACTCTACATTTAAAATTTGATATAAGATTCACCTAATTTGTTTGTCTAATACCTCAGTTAAGGCCGTACCTGAATTTTCCGGGGTCCAGTGCTGCCCCTATTTAAAATAAATCATTTCAAAGAAAACGGAGACATCATTTAAAATTTTGCTACTGCCAAGTCCTAGATAACCCTTCAAAGTATTTTATGAACTACTGTTTACAGTTTAAAGTGAGAAAGTTAAGCTTTACTACGTACATTTGCGAAAAACGGCCACTTTTGGCAATTGTGCGTAGCAAATCTTAACGTTCTCATTATAAACTGTAAACAGTAGTTCATAAAATAGTTTGAAGGGTTATCTAGGACTTGGTAGTAGCAAAATTTTGAATAATGTCTCTGTTTTCTTTGAAATGATTTATTTCAAATGGGGGCAGCACTGGACCCTGGAAAATTTAGGTACGGCCTTAAAAGTCTAGCTTACTTTTTTTGAGGAAAATCTACCTAATCGATTGAAATGGAATCGCAGAATTACAGGTAATAGAACATAATCGTATAACATTAGAGTGAGGTCACAGGCCGGAATCTCCTAAGGTACGCGCAATATGCGTCCCCGTTCCCCCCCGCACCTCTAACCCCGGTTCTTGTGAGCCATCACAAGAACCGGGGGAGAGGTGCGGGTGCGGGGAACGGGGACGCATATTGCGCGTACCTTAAGGGATTCGGTTCTGTTTACTCTTACTGTATTCTGTGGTGAGGTAGTGTATATATAGGTTTATGTATACATATAATTAATGTTTGTAAATCCAAAATCCAGACGCGTACTTCGCGCGTAGAAAAGTAGGTGTAAAAATTCTAATATTGATGCAAGGTATCCATCTGGTTTCTCAATATTGTATATGTAAGGGGAGCACAAATGAATGATTGCCTACAAGTGCCGCTCATTAGACACACCGTCTAGGACACACATGAATGATGATAGATAAGATAGTTGTCACTTTATCTATTACAGATGCGAATATGCTGCTATTTTTATCAGCAATCAAAATATTTGAGTCCCTTGATGTTTCAGTGATGCCTAACAATGCCATAGCTCAGCTAGTAGTTTGAAGATTTTCTTAACAATAATTTAAATAATAATATAAATGTTTTTTTGTCCTTAAATATTTTGAATGATGACCGGAATGTCAATTCACAAAGTTAATCATCATCATCCGATCGTATTTCCCGGTTGCATCGTCAGCGGTTACGCTTCAGAGCCCGGGTTTTGCTACCTAACCGAGGCGATTTGACGAGGTTACTGGTTTTTACACAGAGCGACTGCCGTCTGACCTCCGCAACCCAAATGGTAGACCAGAACCAATTCCTAGGATAAGTACAAACGCTAGATGGCGTTCGGGACCAACGGCTTTACGTGCCTTCCGAAGCACGGAATCATCTTTCTTTTCGAATAATCAGGTGATTCAAGCCTGCAATATCCTAAACAGACTGGAAACAACTTTACACAAAGTATGCTTCCCAGTGGGATTTAAACCCATGACCTCCGGATCACAAGGCAAACGCCTTGACCACTGGACCACAGAGGCAGTCAATTCACAAAGTTAATATATGTATGTTTTGCATAAGGTAACAATAAAACTTAAAGGGCTTTCAAAAGCCTAGTGTGTGAATCTGAAGTATCAGCAGTTGAGTCTGAAAGAGTGTGCTTGCTAGTGGCACAAGAAAAAGTTATCTAGGGCTCCTCCATGTTTATGATATCCTAGCTGTTCTGGTACTGCGCTGGCTGCAAGCTGTTGAGGTTGTGGCTTCACCAGATTTAAGATATATTTGACAGTTGTTTAGCTAGTTCAGTTTAGCAGCTTGAAAAATCTGACACCAGTATTAGCCACTAGTGCGCACGCAATAAAGAACCAATGAATAAATAGTTAATATTTCAGAGATTACATAATTACAAATAAGTACCATAGACATGCAGATAACATAAAAATTTTACACCATTGAAAACATAACCAGTATCTTTATCACTAAAGTATTAAGTAAACACATTATTAGATATGTGATTCAATACAGTAAGATAACATAGAATTCATCATCTTACAAAATTAAATAATTTAAAACAAAGGAACCTGTCATAACTTCATAGGTACAAGCTAATTGACACAAGTTAACAGCTTTGTATGGTTTTTTGGTAAATTGGTTGTCACTCAACAGGCTCCTAGAAACAATGCCGTCAGTAAGGACCACTAGATTTTGCTGAACGGCTTGTGCCGCTGGCTTTTGCTAAGGTTGGCTCGTGGTACCAGCTTTTGCTGAGGCTGGCTCATGGCATGAGCCTTTGTTGAGGCTGGGTCATGCCTTGCCGCCAGGCATACAGTAGCTTGCTCGGCGGCTGTGCTGGCGGCGAGGCGTTGTGTGTAAGAGCCTTAATTTTGATTGGAAATGATTGTGCAATGAAGTGCAATCTGCTGTCTCTATCTATCCAATATTGTTTCTATAATTGCTTAATGCCATTAATTGGTAAAAAATATATAATTACTATACTTACTTTATGTGCCCTAGTGTCACCCTCAACATAAGCTATAGGTATTATCCTGTTCTTATACATCTTAAGTACTTCTTCTGTGGAAACTGGTGTGAGGCCTCTGTAAACTGCTCCGAATTGTATTTGTAGAAAGGAGTCCAGCTTTAATAGTAAACCTTTTTCAATGTCATAGTGTAACCCCCTCACGGCAAAGTTTGGTCTGTATTCCAAATTCAAAATTTCAGGAGGATACTGCAATTTTAAAAATAATTTTACAATTATTAAAACAGATCATAATTATATAATAGTACCATAGTAGTAGTATAAATTAACAACTAGGTAAGTATTATGATGATTACTTACAGTAGCTATAGCTACATATATCTCGTTGTGATTATGTTTAACAAAAACAAATTAGTGAAATTCAATTCATGAATATTGCAGGCCTTTTTATTCAAGATTTCTCAGATTAGCTAAAAACCCATTTCTGGGAATAGTCCTGTTACAGAAATCATTAAATGTATTGGTATTTTTCATAGACCTAGAATCGCGCCTTACGGCTATTCTATGGTATTTTTTGTAATAAGATCACTCAAAAGCAGGCGACCAAATTTTAATGCTGGAATGATATTCCACCTATTAGAGTCCACAGGTCAGACAAATAAAAAAAAAATTAAGTTGGAAAAACGGAGATTGGTCGCTTAGGTGACGGACTACCATGGATTGCAAATCGTAATTCATCACTTTCTCTACTTCTTGCTTTCATGTTAATTATGTTCAATGTTTTATTTTCACACTCTTAATTCCAACATGTCTGCACTTTATTTTTATAATTCTTCTACACCAAATGTCTACGTATATTGTTAATATTTTGTGTTAATTTATGTATATATGTGTGTGCCTCAGTTACACAAATAAAGTAATTATCTATCAAAAAAGACTCATACTTACATTGTATTTTTCCAACAAGACTTCTCTACCAAGATTGTAAAGTAAGTGTTCCAGGGTAGGCTTATAGTGAGCCAGGGTGTAATCATAATCGAAGCCGTACACTTTTACTTCTGACAAGTCCAATTCATTGCAGGCAAAAACGCCTTTGGGGTTCACATCTTGGGGCAGCTTCTTGGCTGTTTTGTAAAATGTTTTTGTTTATATACTTACGTGAAAAAATTATGATATTTACTTACAGACTATTTTATGAGTGTGGTTTATTAATGGGATATTATTAATTGCACATCAAATAAATAATCATATTATCAATTTAATCTCATCATTTATATACTTTTTTACATCAAATAAAAGGGTAATTCAATGGTTTAATTAAAGATTTAAGAGATATGTTTAATTCCATAAATATATTCATTTATTCTTTACACAATATTAAGTTAGAGTCATAAGTATTTTAAATAAATGTATTTTTAAGATTACAATTCTCGGAAATATATCTAAATTACATTTTAACGTTATATAATAATAGTAATCAAATAAATTAACAATCTCACCATAAATACTGACTGCACATCAAATTTACTAGGTTGCAAACCTATAGGTTAGGTAATGTTAGAACTGCGATCAACACACATAGGCCAACTGCTAGGAAAGTTCTATCCATTTTACTTCGCCACAAATATAAATTGCAGTTTGTTTAGTAATATTTTCAGTTGAGAATTTTGCTGTGCAGTCAGTAATTTTGAATTCCGTTTACTACTACCCTTATTTGTTCAGTAAAACAGTTCTGCAAACACCATTAAAGATTATACTAAATTTGATTTATTTAGTGTGCATAATTAGTGTGCAATTGAGTATTTTGGTGAAACTTTAAAATATTTTGTTAAAAAAAAAGGGAATATACCTACGTACGTAAGTACACAGATCTCGCTGGAATATATGTACAGATATCGATTTAAATACATGCCTTTATTATTTACTTACATCTACATTTTAACTTGGTGCGGCAGTATGCTTCCTTCAATAACTCCTTTGTTGAATATTTTCGTCTCAATAAGACACATTTCTCCGATTTCCCAAACGAAACACGATTTAATCTTCTTACACCAACAATAAATGTACTAAACAGACTCATACTGAATTAAAAAGATATTATAATTACTATCGGTAAATGTTATTCAAAGAACTTCAATTAATCCATTATAATACTTAATAAATAACTCGTTAAAGATTTAATAAAAACAATAGAACATCGTTGCATAATTCAATAACAAAACCCTTCACGTACAATTCGTATGATTCACAAAAACTGTCTGGCACCACAATCTGGCACTGGCAGTGGCAGCAGCTGGGTCAGCTGGGTGCACAGACTATGGAGCGGATACTAGTATCAGACGATCGACTGCCATACATATTTTTTTGTGGATAGTGTCTATGGGCGGGCCTTAATTGAATTTGACATTTGACTTTTTTTCTGTCCCGTGACATTTGAAGCAAAGAAATTGTCTATTTTGTTTTTTAAATAGCAGGTTCCTTTTAAGGTTAATTAAAACCTCATATTTATTACAAAGAAAACAACGAAATAAAAAAGGAAATATTTTTATTTATGTATAATATTACGTCGTACGTGAAATATAAAAGGTAGGTACATCGATATAATACTTATTCATTTTTATATGAAATTTAAAGTAGTCCTTTCAGGCAGTGAGGAGCAAATTTGATTTGTGTGATTTTTCTTATCTGAGAAAAAAGAAAATATCTTTATTTACTTGTTTATGTAGAGGCACAGGTAGAGGTATACGACATTTTTACATGTTAGTCAGGGAGAAAAGAAAATATTGGACTGGTATATTCCATTACTTATTTTCACGAGCAGATCTTAAAAAGTCCGATCGAGGGAATGGGCGAAAAAACGAATCATTTTAATAAGCGCGACTAGCAACCCACCACTATTTTGATTCCTATCTCCACCATAACGCTAAAAGAGGCGTTCGGGTCACGCGGCCCTAGGCTAGGATATATACTATTTTTACGTCGTCAGCAAAAAATTAAGTCTTTATCAGGAATTCAAAATGTCAGACACAAGTTGATATCCGCAAAGCCCCTAGTCGCCAAGCATTTAAGAGTGCTGTGCGCGCTCATTATCTTCACAAATTGTCATAGAGTATTGTAAATATTTATGTAGTTTATGTAGGGTTTATGAATTTATAAAGTATTTATGTATTTTTATATGTAGGTCTATGAATGTATAAGAAAGTATATATATGATTATGTGTCTTAGGTAAATGTTTAATAATGGTCAAATAGCTAATTTGAATGTACTAATCGTCCAAAATTTGCTTTTATCCGCACCACCTGTAGGTTGACTGGTAGAAAAGGCCCTAGGCCTTAAGTCCGCCTGTTACATTTTTTGTAATAAAGTTAAATAAATAAATAAGTTTAGAGCTTTCGCACATGGGCTAGCATAGCCGCAGCAGTTACTTCAAACAAACTACAAACTAATGCCGATGGTCTTACGGTCAATTTGGCCTCCTAGTTTTAGCTTTAAGTAAGACATTTTACTTGAAATATGTACTTACATACCTATGTACTACTTACTTTAATTCTGTACCTATCAAATAATATAAACTTACGTTGGATGTTGCTGCCTCACCCGTTCAAGTCGTAAAAGCCGAGTTTGAGCGAGAGGTAAACAAACAAAGATATCCCTAAATAGTTTATGACTAGAGATGGGCAAAGTGTTTATGCCCAAACGGGCATATTGGGAATATTCCTGGCATTTTGGGCATAAATCCATAAATGTCCAAATAAATGCCCAATCACAGGGCAGAAAAAAATAAAAGCTAAAAGGCGTTTTTTAGTATTCTGAAGGGCATCTATGCTTTAAAATATAGTAGAAACGTTCTTGATACCATGCTGCACTAGATCAGATTAGGTTGAGTTTGTAGTAATATAGTGTAATTTCAATTGTATTTATTTATTTTCTCCTTATTAAACAATTTGTAGAAAGGTTTATACTTATAGAGAATTAACTGCCTTAGTGGTTCAAAGGCGTTTGCCTTGTTATCCAGAGGTCGTGGGTTCAAATCCCACTGGGAAGCTTGACTGTCTCGTTAATAATTGTATACATTTCATTTTTTTGCAAATATGATCATATATCATCTTTTCGTTGTGAGCTTAAATGGCACCTATCCGTGAACGCAGACAAATACGAATTCTTTGCACTCTCTTTTCAATTGTTTTGAGTACCTAAATGTAAATTTTAATTTCTTTCTGACACTCATGCAACTTCTTTCTACTGATAATCTTCTCCTTTCTGTTCCTCCTCATCGCATACATTTTATGACAAGCTCTTTTACCTTACAAGCTATAGGGCTCTTTCTACATTTTTTTCTTTTAAGAGAAGAGTGCTCTCTTACTTTTTGATTGATGTTATTATATTCTTTACTTTTCACCATCATCATTCATTATTAATATATATTGCATGTTTGTATATATTTATTTGTTATATGTATTTAGGGTATTATAGATAGTCTTATGTACGTATGTAGGTATATTTTATGAGGTATAATTTATTCAATTATATATTGTATTATATAGTGTTAAGTAGGCATATATATTATGCACATATTTTAATACTTTATTTTGTATCTAGTTTTTTGCGCCGCAACATGATTCGTATCTGTTTATCCTTATGGTTGACTGGGAGAGGACGCTTTTAGCGTTAAGTCCGCCAATTGTACCAATTTTTTATTGTGGAACAATAAAGTTTTTATTAATAAAAAAATAAGCATAGGTACTTTGTTCAAAGTTGTTTCCAGTCTGGTTAGGATATTGCAGGCTTGAATCACCTGATTATTCGAAAAGAATGATGCTTCCCTGCTTGGGAAGGCACGTAAAGCTGCGGGTCCTGGACGCCATCTAGTGTTTGCTTAAACCAATCCTTGGATTGATATACCATTTGGGTTGCAGAGGTCAAACAGCAGTCGCTCTGTGTAATAAAAGTAACCTCGTCAAATCACCTAGGAAGGTAGCGGACGGAAGCCTGGGCTTTGAAGCGTTACCACTGAGAATGCAACCAGGAGTACGCTTGGATGATGATGATGATGTTATCTATGTACATAGAGAAATAAATTTAGGTGGTGCGACATATTGCGTAAATTAAATGAATAATGGCTTGGTATTACTTGTCACAAAGTGTGTGCAAACGCTATGATATGCTTAAAATGCTGGTATAGGACAAGTGAAACGTTAAAGTTTATGAAATCAATGATGTTTTCATAAACTTAACGTTGCACTCATACCTACTTGTCATACATTGAAAGTAGGCTTCGTTGAATTATTATCTTTTTCTTTGCTGGGAGGTGTGAAAAGACGTAATTATATGTATGAATAAGCAAACGGACATCAAATGCGATATCAACAAATGAGCACCCTCGATATACCTATGTAGTCAATTTTTTTGACAGTCTCATACATTTTAGATTTCGTATGGACTTAACACAGATAGATTTTGACGCTTCATCATTTAGACTAATTGAGAGATAAAACCGAATAAAACCGCTATTATATCAACGGAACAAAATATATTCGTTTTGACGAGTTCTTCGATTCCCTATCAACTTGTTATAACATTTCCCATAAATAGGTAGGTAATGCTCTGGCATAATATTTACCCCAATTTACCCGTCGTCAGAAGGGGACATATGAATTGACAGGTCTTAGTTCATTTTTTTTACTGGCAAATATTTGTAGACCTAATTATATGTTAAAATATGCAAACAGAAATGAAATGTGATGTCAACATATGAGCACACTCATACATTAGTCGAGAGTAGTCTTCTTTGACTGCTCATCCAAGAGCCTAAACTAGGTACTGAATTGGGAGTTGGCCCCGGAACAGGAGAAATTCGTATTGACAAGTTCTTCGATGCCCCATCAACTTGTTATACCATTTCCTCTAAAATTGCATGCCGGGTATTTACGCCCGTCAATGGCAATAATCAAATTGACAGGTATATGTTCACATTTTTTACTGGAAAATGTATATGATAAATTAAGCAATCAGACATTAAATTAATGAAATTTGTTCGGTAATTTTACCACACTGACGGGTAATGCATATAATTCGCAAAGTTTTTTTAAAAATGAGGGGTCTTAAACTTACCTAACTTCGTGAAAATTACTTAACTACCTATAACTATTAGCTCTATTAACAATAATGTTTATTTTCAATGTCAAAATAAAATAAAAAAATAGTATCGACATAAAAAAATAAATGCCCAGATAAATGCCTAAGGGAAGGAATTTATCGGGCATATATTCCTAATGTGCCCAAAATGCCCGGGCATTTGCCCATCTCTATTTGTGACAAAGTAAACTTATATGTTCACTTTTGGAATGAAGTGAGTTCTGACTCGGCTTTTACGACTGGCGTGGGTTCTTTTTTTCCAAAAAATGGCATGGAAGATTACAATAGTATGACAATTACGATAATAACTTAGGTGTTATATGTACTTACAACTGGACTTCAGTTCGGATTTTCTTAGGGTAGGTACCTTTTATATGGAAGATAGGTTAGGTATTGAATGTTTAAACTTTTACAATGGGGTGAATCGATTTGTTCTTTCCATGGTTGACTGCTTGAATTTATTTGCGCTAAAACAAAAAAATACGAGTTATAAAATATATGTACCTACTACCTACACTTGAATAAACCATTTTAGTACCTACTTAAATATATAGAGGTACCTAACCTAATCGGTACCTACTTACCAAATACCTACCTACTTCTTTCAATGTTCCCCATTCCATGACGAGCGAAAACTTCAATCTACATAACATCAGCACAAAATAAGATGAACTGTCTGTCTGAACTGTATCTTAGAAAACAAAATTATAATAACTTGTTTTAATTTTTTCAATAGTTGACATAATTTTCACAAAATGGCGCCAAGATGAAAAAATAGAATTCAAATTATTTCGAAACCAAACAAAGAGTTCGGGGATATTGTTGTGCAGTACTGCCAACCTTTTTGGGTAAGTAAGTGCTGGACGACCGCGGGGGTGAGGTGCGGTGCGCGAGTTGGCAGGTCATTCAAGGCCTCGCCCAGGCCTCGCCACTAAGAATTAATTTCTTTTTTTTGCTATATCTTAATTTTTTAAAAGGCAAGTGAATCGGCCGTGGCTGCGTGGTTGGCTGCTCAGAACAATAAAACCAATCCCATATCTCTGGTTGGCTGGCAGCAGCAAGTAGTAAATGACAGTGACAGCTATGGTTGACCATCGTTGACTTTGACAGCAGGCACTTTTTATTAACCGACTTCAAAAAAGGAGGAGGTTATCAAATCGACTGTTTTTATTTTTAATTTTTTTTATTTATGTTTGTTACGCGCTATCTTCGACATTGAGAGGTTTTCAACTAGACAGTTAAAAAATAAAAAAACAAGTTGTCATATGTTGTTAATAGAGGGCGCTGCACAGAACACATCACACACACACACACACCACTCGTTCAAATCCTTCGCGTACGGTACGACCGATTTAAAAATGCGCCTTTTTAGAAACGCTCGCGACAATCATTCTTTATGTGACTCCCTATTTCAAAAATAGCACTCCTGACCAAATAAAGACTGACAACTTTGCTTGACATATGCTCGGAATGTAGCGCCATCTATTGGCGTCATAAAAACTTTTTTTTCTCAGAAAAGCCCTCATTGTAAACTGATTTTGATGATTCTTTTTTATTTGAAAGCCTTTACTGCCAAGTTGGTCCCATTTTAATTTGGTGAAGATATGATGAAGAACTTTGGAGATATGGAAGAAAGTCCTTAAAAAAAATTGAAGTCGGTTGTTTTTTTTTGTTAAAAAAAAAAAATGGTTGCCTGTAAAGTCGGTTTTACGGGCGAAGATTTTACGTGACAACGCGCGCGGCAGACCGATCATAGTTGAGTGGGAGAGAGACGCAAGGCATTCGGCGGGCCTCTCTCTCGTTCGGTGACTCATCGTAACGTTACCGAGCGTTACACTTTTTCATAAGTGACTCCCAGCCGCAACCTAATTTAAGACGTTGTCACGTCAAAATTTAATTATTATTTTATTCTTAAGGACTGTATGCACTAAGCCACGTGGTCGGATTTGGCTCTGAAATATGCAAAATTTTCCCGCTAGGGGGATAAAAATGTCAAGATGAGTTAAAAAGTTACATAGAGTTAATAATGTGTAAACGGGACAATAGATGTAGGTAATCATAAATTGTAACGTAGAATTAGTATACAGCTTACTTGTTTCTTTTCGTCAAGACTTCCATTCCGCGATACTTATTAAAATTTTCAAATCAATCAAATCAAAGAATTATTTTGTTTGAATTATTATTTCTGAATTAAGGCCTTGGCAGACGTCATTATAATGTACTTAACACTTGAGTAGACAGGCTATCAGTAGAAAAAGTAAAGTCGAAAATACAGTAGTGTGCGTGAATGCAAGACATTTATTTAAAAAGCGAGTTTAAATATATGTGAAATTCATATAGCACTTTCTAAAAAATCCAAGTTATAGTTATTCGAATCTTGCGTTAAATTTATTACTTTTTCAATTTATTAGTCGACCTCCGTGGCGATTCCTTAACACGCTAGTCCGTCACTCGGAGGTTCTGGGTTCGATTCCCAGCCAGGGCAAGTTGGTAAATGGCCTTTTTTAAGTTGTCCTGGTTCTTGGGTGTTTATCCCATCAAAAACATAAATGTAAAAATGCCAAGTTCAAATTCCGACAAAACAATTGAAATTTAAATAGCTGCCAAGTTATGTAGGTAGAGAAAACTGAAATTTATTCATAAGAATCTAAACATTTGACTTGGACAACATTAAGATTGAAAGCACGGTCACCCATCCTAACTGTGACCAAGCTAGAAGTTGCTTAACCTGTAAAAGCACGGTCATTCATCCATCAATTTTTGAATTTATCGTATGCGAAGTGGAGCGAAATATTTGCACAAGTGGTTTTGATTACTCGTATTTTGAAATTTGTTAAAGCGCAAATGACAAAGAACCCTTAGAATAGAGAATCTGTATCGTTTCACGCAGCTTTTTAGGGTTCCGTAGTAAACAAGAAAACCTTATAGTTTCATCATGTCTGTCTGTCTATCTGTCCCCAGTTTTACTCATAGACTATTAGTACTAGAAAGCTGTAATTGGGCATGGGCATGGATATGTGGTAATAAAAACTTGAAAAAAAACTGTGTGGTGTGAGACGTCGTTGAATAGGTCTTTCAAAAATATTGTAAGATTATGAACACCCTTTTTCGTTTTAGCAATCCGTTTGTGAAATATTTGGTTTTTGTTTGCAAATTTTTGTTAGAATTATGTGTCTTCCCTCTCTGTCAGTTAAACGGTTATATATGGATACTTAAAAAAATTAACGGCAGTAGTATATAACGTATTCCTGTACTAAAACTAATTTAAGGTGGATTCAGTTCATGATACTGAACAACTTTTCCTAAGGAACACATAATTAAATATGAAAAGAAAATGTTTGCTTTCCATTCGACCTCCGTGGCGTAATTGTTAACACGCTAGACCGCTAATCCGGAGGTTCTGGGTTCGAGCCCCAGCCAGGGCAAGTTAGAAAATGGTCTTTTTAAATTGTCCTGGGTCTTGGGTGTTTATCTATGTATGTATTTATCATAAAATATAGTATCATTGAGTTAGTATCCCATAATACAAGTTTAAAACTTACTTTGGGGCTAGCTAATTAGTGTGATTTGTCCTTACATTACCATACATATATTACATAAATATTACATTTTGCCAAATCTTGTATGTAAGAGATCAAAAATAATTTTTGTATTTCGTTTGTTCCTTGGTGTAAGTTGTTCAGTATCATGGACTGAATTCAGATCTAAAGTTAGGCAGTTGTTAGTTACATAAAACAAGTAGGTACTGACTACGGAACCCTACACTGCACGTGGCCCGTCACGGCACGTGGCCGGTTTATTTTGGTTAAGTTGAAATTTTTGGGAACCATAGACAAATTTATGATATTTCTGTGTAAATCAATATTACTTATCGCTGAAATGACGTTCTCAAAAATACAATCAAATAGTATTTTACGCGAACGAACCTTTCACTTCTATTCACCTTATTATGTAAGTACGGAGGGTAAAAAAGATTGCACGTTGAACAGATCAACAGTCTCGGCTTAGCAGCTGTATGTGCTCAATCAATGACTTGACTGTTTGATTTTGTACAATATTTTTAACGAATCAACAAAAAGCACTAAAAAGAAATCTTTTCCTGAAAACAGCTAAAAAAATTGGTTGATTAATGAAGCAGTAATTAGCATTATTGCACCCTTTTATTTTTTATCTTCTAATAGGTTTTCCTGTAATCTATAGGTAAAGAACTATTAACTGTATATTTTTCAAAAGATTGGGTTCAGTGGTTTCGGAGATAAGTGTATTTTTATTATTTATTTTCAAAAATAACTTCAAAAACACCAACTTAAAAAATATAGAAAAATATATTTAATATTATCATAAAATGCTCTTTCATTTGATATTTTACGCGATATAGTTCACAAAACCCTTTTTTTAATGTCTCATTTATCTCCCATAAAGTGGCCCCATTTTTTATTTATTTATTTATTTATTTACCTACATTTTACTTCCGTCTTTGGGTCACAAATTTACATTATGTGCACCACATTTCAACTGAATCGGTCCAGTAGTTTAGTATGGGGGGGTAAATTTTCGCCCATTTTCTTAAATAACTTAAAAATACCGATCTAAGAAATAATAAAAAATAAATATATTTAAAATTGTCATAAAAAGTTCTTTCATTTGATATGTCACACGATTTTGTTATTAAAACTTTTTTTTAATGTCTAATTTACCCACAATAAGTGGCCCCCTTTTTTAAATTTCATTTATTTACATTATACGTCTATCTTTAGGTCACTAAATTACATAAGTGTAGGTACTAGATCTCAACTAAATCATTCTAATAGTTTCGTAGCAAATTGGCTGTGACTTACGGACAGACAGACAAGCAAAACCCTAAAAACAGTAAAAACACCGAAAAAATCGGTTCCTATACAAATTTCCCAGGCGGCTGCACACTTTTGTATAAAAATGCAGATTTTTTTTTTGTTTTTTGACTGTTGTTTTAATATCATTATACTATACTAGCAGTCCACCCCGGCTTCGCCCTTGGTACACACAAAGCCTATGTCACTCGGGAATAGTGTACCTTTCCAACGGTGAAAGTTTTTTTAAAATCGGTCCAGTAGTTTCGGAGCCATGTAATGCAAACAAACAAACAACCAAATCTTTTCTCTTTATAATATAAGTGTAGATAAATAGCCTACTATAGCCTGCCTGCCAAGCCAAGTATAGATCTAGTATAGCCTGTGGTTCGATATATTACGCATAATGTCAATTCGTATTTTGATATACATTCATGGGGAAAAGTTGTTCAAAATTTCAGACTGAATCACCCCTCAAAATAATTGTAAAACCCTAATTAAACAGCACCTTTTATTACAAAAACAGTTAATATGATTCCGCGACCCGAGAAAGTTCCAATCCGATTTTCACCCTAATCGCCAATTAAAAAATATAGGTAATAAATCAAACCAAATTATTTTTTTCATTGACTTAATTTTCAATAAAATTTAAAAAAAAAATGTGCGATGCCGTATCTGCGATAGCATTACATCTTTACTTGAACGTCAACAAAATGTCAAAACTGTACCATAGTGTAGCAAAAGTATGACATAATTTGGCAGTTTGTACATAGTTTTTTATTGAAATATTTTAGACTGTAATGCAATTTTACGTAATTTGAAAATGGATTTTTTTGAAAAATTCGACACGGCCTCCTTCATGAACGCCCGGCGGGCAACTGAATTTGTATGGAAGAATCATGGCCGCCATTTCAGAGATTTATGTCAAAAACGTTGCAAAACATCCAATTTTTAAAATTATTTTTTTTATTATTGCGTGATTGCATTGTAAGCAAATATTAAGAATAATGTTTCAAAATAGCCTTTATTTTTATAAAATATATGCAATCCCTTGTTAGAATATTTCTTTACGCAGAAAAACAAGCCAGTTTGTAGCAAGATTTTCTAAAATATTTCTTTCAGGTTTCTTTACAATTATCTTACTTTTTGTGTATGAAAATTAAAAAAATACGATTTTCGTCTACTGGCTAGTCTATTCACCTATAACTAGGTATGTAATTTTCTTAGTGGTCTTTTCTACTTAAGCCATAACTATTGCCCGCGCAAAGTGCGTTTTGCATGTTTTTGGGTAAATTCAATGCTTGTTTTTAGGTAAACTACAAAATATTTTAAAAAATCCTTTTTTTCGTCTACTGTCCCAACTCTTCCTCTATCTATGTGTGTGTATACATTATTTGACTTAAATCAAACGCTTTCTGTACAAACTTGTTGCCCGCGCAAACCTAGTTTACATGGTGCCGACCCTTAAACTCAACCTAAGAATTTATAATACTATCTAGAATAACTGCGAATAGTAATCTCACAAAAACAACATTGAAAATTAAACTTAATGCCACGCACATGATAAAGCTCATATTTTCATAATGCTTATATTTAAATACCTAACGTTCCCAAAAATGTACCTAAAGTTCTATAGACGTCCCTTTCCCGCAAACTGTCAGTGCAATAAAGTAGAATAAAGAGCTATAACTTTAGGTATAATTTTTGGGAACGGCTTTGCCATTTTGTAAGCATTCTAGATTTGTATACAATTTCTTTGAACTCAACTCAAACCTCACGCCCGGCCACAAATATACGCGACAGCGACGGCGACATGCGATGCGATGCGACATGACATGTGACAGAAACAAATACAAGGGAATGTATTAGTGTTTATTAGAAGAATAATCTAAAAAGCCTTCTCCTATTGATGTTAAACGGCAAAAATTTGACACAGGGTTTTTTAGAATAATTCGACCCTGCTGAACTTGATTTTGGCCGGTGTCAGACCGATTTCCCCCCTTCCCCCCCTTTTCATTGAAAATATGTCCCTCGCCACGGTTTTCTCCGATTTGTACAAAAACTGTTAGATCTAGAAGAAAAATGTCAATGACAAAATTAATTACCTACCACATGGTATAAATTTTATTTTTATATGTCTTATAGTTTTTGAGTAACAACTACCCATAAAGTTTTTAATTTTTTTTTAATTTTAACTGTATTTTCGCCATTTTATAGGGAAACCACTGAATTTAGAACAAAGTGATGTATGCACTAATCAATCTTGATGTATTAACCTAAAAATAATACATGACCTCATTAACAGTCGTACGAGTTTTTGTTCACTTTTAACAACCTACAGCGCCGAACATGCGAACATTGAACAACAATTAACTCTCGTAAACTACCTACTTAATTGTGTATCTATACTAATATTATAAAGCGGAAGAGTTTGTTTGTTTGTTTGTTTGTTGGTCTAACTAACTAACTATTGGTCCGATTTGAAAAATTCTTTTTTTGTTGGGTAGTCTATTTATAGAGGAAGGTTTTAGGCTATATAACATTACGTTCCGACAACCACGCGAACGAAGTCGCGGGCACAGCTAGTATACTATACTTTCTCTAAATCAAGTTAGGGACGAAAACACATTGTTTGTATGTATGTATGTATGTATGTTTGTACCGCGATAACTGCCGAACCGATGGTTCGATTTTGATGAAATTTGCTAGGCATGTAGGAAATAGAATTTTCAAGTTTGATGGGCATCAACATCGGTTCAGTAGTTTTGAAATATCAATAAAAACGCGAATAATAATCGCGAGGTCTAAGTTCGCGGCAAACTACTAGTATTTCGTAGAGGTAGGTTTCTAAAGATAAGCAAGCAAATCTTTTACAGGGTGCTAGTCAACGATATAATTATATGTACTAACGCACGTGCTAGTTCACTAAAGTAGTATGAAAAAGTTGTAGAGAAACTATGGTCTCAATGTATATGTATCTGTTAAGAAAAGAGGCCTCAATTTAAACAAAAGTATAATTGACCGAGCGAGCAAAGCAAGCGAGGTCTCTAAATCAAGTTGGGGGCGAAAATACATTGTTTGTAATGTATGTCTGTATATATCTATGTTTGTACCGCGATGACTGCGGAATCGATGGTCCGATTTTGATGTAATTTGGTCAGTATGTAGGAAATCAATAGAATTTTTAAGTGCGTTGGGCATCAAAATCGGTTCCGTAGTTTTTGAAATATTAATAATAATGTCCGCGATTATGTAGCAAACGAAACCAAAGCGTGTTCTAACTCTGGATAGCGCCATCTAGGTGTTACTTAGGTAACTATAATCGCGAGGTCTAAGTTTATGGCGAACTACTTGTTTAATCGTCATAGATTGTGTTTATCAATAGATATAATAAAAATATATATAAAATTTCTGACTTAAATTATTATTACACATTTAATATGGCGCATGTCGCCCCGTTGCCCTTGCCGCCGCCCCGTCACCGTCGCTGTTGGGCATATTTGTGACCGAGCGGGACGTCCGGAATAAAAATCGTGGACGATCTGCCATACTCAGGGCAGGCAGGCTGGTGGCCCGCATTATCCATATTTCATGGACGGATTTCACTGAAATGGCTTTGCTAAGCCATGGGAAAGGGACATTTTAGTGTCGGTTATTGCATCTAGTCTACTATTCTCACAGAACCACTAGTAATATACCTACTGTGAATGTCCAATAAATTATCTATTATTATTTGATTGAGAAATTTTACAAACTTTTTACGCTTCAAATCGAAAAGTTGTCTTTGCAACCCCCCAATGTTTTGAAATGATCCAACGATTACCCCTCACTATGGGATACACGCGTAAAAAAATCATCACGACAACTGTGGTACTAAAAACAGATCGTGAAGTCATGCAAAATTTAAATTCGCTATATCTTCGTCGTTATATGCTTATCATTATTTTTTTTCCAAAAAATAAGTATGTAATATTTTAGGTTTCTGTTACAAAGCTAACATAGCTGGTATAGCTTTCCTTTAAAGTTCAGTACCTTAAGGTGAAGGTATAGGCAAATGGCCTTGAAGTGGCGCCCTCATTTGAAATAAATTGTTAACTCGTAAATATGGAGATAATTTCCATATTGCTCTTCGTCATGCACTAGATAGCCCTTTAAATTATTTTATGAACCACCGTTGAAAGTATTTACATAAGTCCGTCTAGCTTTAAAACTTGCCCCCGCCAAAAGTGGCCACGGCAAGTTTTTAAGATAGACGGATCACCAATAATAGTTTCAACGGCAGTTCATAAAATAATTTAAAAGGCTATCTAGTGCATGACGAAGAACAATATGGAAATTATCACCATATTTACGAGTTAACAATTTATTTCACACTTCAAGGCCATTTGCCTATATCTTCACCATAGAAAAATTGTCTTTGCAAACCCATAATGGTTCTAAAATATCTGTCTAACGATACCTCAGTATGTGGTACACCCGAAAAAAATATCCTTATTTTACATAAAGGAAAGCTAACAAAAAAAACCCATCAATATTTCACTTTACGACTTTGTCAGCATACATAGGTAATAATATACTACTCCCATGCAAAATCACAGTGTCTAGTACCGCATCTTTGAGAAAAGATGCGGGAGGACAGACGTACATACTGAAGTGAAACTATAAAAGTTCCATCTAGGGACTTCAGAACTCTAATAATGTACGTTTATTAAGAATGTAGCAAGTGAGTGTTAAAAACCTAATTTAAAAAAGCTTAACAGTACACATCGTGCATCTGATAATGATAATACTTATAATAAACCCGTGTGGTTCCGGGTTGGAATAGGACCACTCCATCTCTTCCTGTGGATGTCGTAAGAGGCGACTAAAGGACTAAGCACAAACATCTCTTCCCAAGGAGAGTTAAGGTCGGGCGGCGGCCGGTTGTAAACAATTTCGCACAATTTCATTTCATTTAAAGTGTTCCGGCTATTTCTTCTCCATTTTGCAAGGTCTTCATCCTTGGGTGACCATTGAAATGCATGTTATATTTGGAGAAGAAAAAGCGGAAAAGCGCACCCCGGGCTCCGAAGCAGCATAGCTGAGGATGCAACCGGAAATGCGCTTAGACGAAGAAGAAGAATCATAATATAATAAAGTTTTCTCATAAAAAGTTAAAAGAATATAATATATAACGAACAAAATATGTACGTGAACGTGAATTACCGACATATTTATTTCGTTGCTTAGGTATAGTAGTACTAAATAAATTAGTAGGTACCTAAGGTAAAATTATTAACGTTAGGTTGAAGGAAAACAACTAGGTGTTTTCATATATACTTATATCAAATATAATTAGTATAATGGAACAGACAAATAATAACAAAGAATAAACATAAAAAAGTGAAAAAGTTATTATCTAGGTAACTGTTAATAGGTTGTTTGTTGGTATACTAGCATGCATGAATGAGTCTTGTTGCCGCTAACCTAGCACACTGAAACTAAGCATTTTACATCTTGAACTCGTCCTTTCTACATCACTAATTTAGATTTGAGGAAAGGCACTACCAATTAAATTTTTACTACGGTATCGGAATGTATGAGTTCTTATGTCCACATCCTTGCCGCCTAGTTTCAATTTACATTCGGTGTCAGCACGTGTAACGAAACAAACTGTGTACAATGCTATTTCCAACTCTGGAGACGTCCCAATAAACATGCTGTCGACTGGCTTATCAGTGCCTTGTTGATTGAAATGTAATTTCAAGACAACCCCTTTCTGAAAAAAGAAATTCTCGTTTAGGTATCATTAGATTTTATGACGTCAATATTTTAGTATTACGTAACTGGATTCCAAGGTAACCCCATCAAGACATAATGCGTGAGCTTGACTAATATTTTCATGAGTTTAAACATTTCTGCACATACGGTGCCTATAAATAGGATTTAGGAATATCACGTATACTTATTCATATATAATATATAAATGTTATAGATTGATTTAAAACATGTCTTCGTTGTGTCAGGCTCCGGCCTACGATAGATTCAACTCTTCAGTCCCACTCACCTTTAAGCCTTTAACTAAACCAAGAATTCGACATGAGGCGGGTGATCTGCTCTGCCGTGTAATTACCTACTTTCTGACACAATACGATAAGTTTTTATGTGTGTATGTGACTTGAGTCGACAGAAATAGGCAGAATCAGTTATATCACCGCATGATAAAAAAACAGTTCCCTAAGTAGTTATAACAGCTTTATAGCTTGCTTGTTGCAGTTACTTACATCATTCATTTCTTCATATTTCAAATATCCTAGGTAATTAACACGATTTGCTATTTCTTCCTTAGAAAAATATATCCAGTTATGTAAACCTGTAATACAATAATGTATAAGTTACTTCGGTATAAGTAGGTTAGCACTTAAGTTTTTTCGGTAGGAGTACCTACAAATTCTTACAAATATAGGTATATTTTCAAAATGAAAAATGGTAATAACTAATTTCGATGATAGGTAAGATTTATAGTACGAGTATGATAGGGGACAAACCTGACACTTCTCCATTCTTGAGCTCTGAAACAAAAACGTGTTCAAAACCTGAGCTGCTGATTTTCCCCTTACCCCTCGAGTACAAGCTAAACCACAATTGCTTCAGAAAATCTCTTTGCTGTTTTGGATCAGGAGTTACGTAACCTGGAAAGAAGGGGCAAATTTTAACTTCAACAAAATACTTAATTTGTGGAAAACTGAAAGTTAGACGGACGATGGCATAGATAGAGGATAACTACCTAGGCCTAGGTTGGTATATTGTCTCTCCTATTATTAATATTAATAAAGATATAAATATGTATTACGTTGTACATACATACCCCACAAACTTTGTTACCTACACTACATTTCGTAAGCCATCATGGGTTTGGATTGGAATTTGAGATCGTTTTTGTTTGGTGGCAAACTACCCCACTGTGTTTTCGAATTAAATTAACTCTAGTTGCACGGCTGTGGTGCGGTAAGTTCTCAGCTAAATTACCCAGTTAATCCCAGTGACGCATATAAAATTTTTATTTTGTGTTGTTGTCGTATTAGTATAGTAAAATAGGTCTTTAAATGTTTACCTTTTTCTTTGAAGAAGTTCATTAAATGACGAATTACCGTCGTTGACATAATGGCATCCATAAAGGCATTCTCTTCGTTTCTTTCCTGGAAAGCAAAGGTTTTTGTAAGTACATATAGTGAAACAACAGTGACAGACATGTTCCACAATAAGCGATGCGGTAAGCAACCAGTCACTATTTATTTATCTTTACTACTTATCCTACACATCCACCATTACGCTGAACGTTCACCTTAGGTTTTATGACCCTAGACTTTGTCTAACCCGTAACGGATAAAGACGTGAATATTATGTATGTTAGCCTCCGTAGTATAAGTAGCATCATCATAAGAATAAACCGTCCAGTCCAAAAAGTTTAAAAATATTGCGCAATGGAATCTCGATAAAAATGACAAATAAATGCCTTGGATAAACGTTGCAAAGATTACGTAAGTCTGTTTTTAACCAACTTCAAAAAAGGAGGTTATCAATTCGACTGTATGTTTTTTTTATGTATGTTTGTTACGCGATATCTTCGCCAATTGTGAACCGATTTTGATGATTCTTTTTTTATTTGAAAGCCTTTACTACCAAGTTGGTCCCATTTTAATTTGGTGAAGATATGATGAAGAACTTTGGAGAAATGGAAGAAACTCCGTAAAATAATTGAAGTCAGTTGTTTTTTTTGTTAAAAATTTAATTATTATATTATTCATTTATGCAGGCAATTACTAAATCACTATTTTATCTCAGGACGGTTCCGGTTGTATCTTTAACTGTGCGGCATCTGAGCTCAGGTCGCAGAATATATAAGAGTTCAAACTCAGGTAGTGCTTTCTGGCTTTCTCTCCAATGATGATATGCATGTCGAATGTAATTACTAGATTAGACTTAATTTTAAATCATGCGTATTACTTTCATACTTTAAGGGTTGATTAATTTAAAAAGGTTGACTCACGTGATATAGTCGGAAAAGGCCGACCAGGTTTCGATTGATTTAGACGATCATCTTCAGGGCTAAATCTAAATAGATCGAGACCTGGTCTGCCTTTTCCGACTATATAACGTGAGTCAACCATTTTAAATTAATCAACCCTTAAAGTATGTAAGTAATACGCATGATTTAAAATTAAGTCTAATCTAGTAATTACATTCGACATTACATTCTAGTAATTACAATTGCCATATGGCATTAGGTCCGCCACTTGTACTTTTATTTTATTGTGCAATGAAGATTAAATAAATAAATAAATTATGGATTGATTTCACGTTTCAGTTTTAATAAAATACTTTAAGGGTATCTGTATATTACATGTTTTGTCAAAATTAAAAATCTAAATTACTTGCGGAGTGACATATTCGTTGACCAAAGTGTCTCTTTCGTAATTATCCAACAAGGGAAGGAATTTTTCTACAGTCGGGATATTCCATACATCATTTTTTATTGTCAACAGTCTGAAAAGCAAACAATTAAGTAAAGCAATCAATAAACGCAGATTACGTCGCGATGACGTCGCGCAGGTTTACATATTAGATGAATGTTATAAATAAGCTGTTTATCATAAAAATAGGGTGGTGTTCAGGCATAGTTATTATTTAAGTCAGTCAGTGCTGGGCCTTGGGATAAAATTATTTAACAAACTCCCTGAAACGGTTACAAAATCGATATAAATAAATATTACATGCAAGTACTAATGTACACTAAAATTATTGACGGGTAAAAGAACGTGCAAAGGCCTTTACTGAATAAATATTTGATTTTGATTTTAAGAAATCAAAAGGTACCTACTTATATAAAAATGTAGAAAGAATTTGAACAGTACCTATGAATTATTCTTAACCCCAGACAATGATATAAAGATCTATGTAATGAACATTCAAGTAGGTATCTCAAACCACTCACACAAACGAGGATTTTTCAGGAAAGCCAAATACCGTGATAGATACTTACGGGCCGGATGCTTTATCTTCTTTAGAACCTGATGTAGTTTTTCCTTGATAATTGATTGTAACGTACTTTGCTGCGTTATTTGTATCTTTCCTCAATAGTTCTTCGCTCAATGTTTGCAAATCCGTGTCACTTGGACCATTTCCTTTATTAGCTTGATTTCCTTTATTATTATTAACAATAGAGCTAGGCAAAACAGGACTTCCTGGCCGAATATTTTGAGGTTTGTTACTTGGAACATATATTGGATTAGATGGATCTCTCGTTGAGGGTTTGGCTGTTGTAGCTGTGGTCGGAACAGTTGGGTGTTTCGATCCAGCAACGACCGAACTATAGCTAAAAGGTTTTGGAGTGTAATTTGTAGTGCTTGGCTGAGTCACTGCTTGCATCACTTTTGTAGTACTTGACATTGGTTTGTTGTTGCCATTTGACCCTTGAAGGATGGAACTGTAACTAGGATTTTTTTGCGGCGTGTTTTGACCTTTATCCTTCTTATCGTAAAAGTTTATTAAATCTTTAACTTTCCCAGATGTTGAACTGGTAGTACCTCCTGTTGTCAGAGATGGAAATTGTGGAGCCACGTAGTCTCTTTTTCCAGATAATGAACCAGCCTGAACATTTTTATTCGATTGAGGAGAACTTGGGGAAGGTGAACTTAGATGCGGAAAGTCAGGTTTTTTTGTAGTATGAACGGTCGAAGAAGGCGGTGATACTGTTACCGCTGGTCGTAAAGAAGGAAATTCATGTTGATATTGTGTCTGAGAAATTTGAGAGTTTCCATTATTTGTTTGTTTAGGAGCAACATAATCTCTCTTTGGTTGCGTTGGATTTGGATTGCCTTCATGAAGTAAAAAATCTGTATTAGGATTGTATCGCTGTCTACTGTATTCTAATCCTGAAAACAATATAATAATGACCCTATTATGTTGTTAATTCTAGTCTATTATGTTTCATCGAAATCCGTATTTATTTAAACAGACCTGATACGTACTTCTATTACCACTAAATGATTACCACCATATTTGATAATGTCAAAATAATACAAGCCTTAAACAAGGTATCACTAAATAAGATTTCTATAAGTTTTCTTCGTTCCTGGTTTAAACAAGTACCTTCTTGGTCGTCGAGTTGAATTTGCCGCCAATTGTATTTCTGTGTTACCTACCTAATGTGCAGCACTTCTTCAAGAAAGCTATGAAGCAGATGCAACTAACACAAGTTATAAGATAAATTTTGTGGCTGGATATAAACTGTAATAAACTTTAATCACAGTGAATCCCATTTGCAAATACTTATTTAGAAGTAGAAAAATCAAAATAAGGAATATAGGTACTTTACTCACCCGTATTAGTACAAACATGTAGTAGTAGGATAATAAAAACAGTGTTCTTAGAACTTTTCATGGCTTACAAAAATCTTCAAAAAATTATTATACACTTAATATTACTTTAAGACGCACAATATTATTAAATTCTAAGGACTAGACTGATCAAAACAGTGACCTTAAAACGGGGTCATCGAGATACGAATACGACTGCGTTGCGTTGAGATGAATGGCTATTGAGGGTCAGTCGCGTTTATGCTGTGTTTTGTTAATGAGCCACTAGTGCTTGACTTGAGAAAGTTTCACGCTAATTCTGGACTTTTTAAAACGAAGATGATAAGTAGTTATTTAAGATCACAGAATAATATTATTATTCTCATCAGTTTCAGATTTTCTACACACTGACAACTTTAGTACGCACTTTAGTACGCGCGTACATAGTTTTATATAATTGAGGTGGAAGTCACACGAGCGAGAATATATTAGGTCCTTACATATGAAATTGCCGATTTTCAATACTGGCAACTTTAAAATCAAATATCTTGCGTTTCATTAGGAATTCCAAATTCAAATTTATTTCGAAATAAAGCCAGAAAAATATTGTTTTAAAATTCGTATTTCATTTGTTTTAACATCATTTGTTTGAGTTTCAACATTGCTATAACAACAACTATGGACAAATTGAAAATTCGCGGTATTTACGAATACGAGTTCCACCGTGGCACCAGTGCTGCAGAAACGACTCGAAGAATTAACGACGTGTATGGACCAGGCACCGCTAACGAACGAACGGTGCGTTTTTGGTTTCAACGTTTCCGTTCTGGAAATTTCGATTTACACAATGAGCCTCGTGGACGACCTGATACTCAAGTGAATAACGAAGAATTGAAGGCGATAGTGGAAGCGGATCCATCTCAAACCACTTCTGAATTAGCAGCAGTCTTCGGCGTAAGTGACAAAACGATACTTATCCACTTGCGCCAAATCGGAAAAATTAAAAACTCGAAAAGTGGGTACCGCACGAATTGACTGAAGCAAACCAACAAACACGCGTTGCTTGCTGCGTTTCTTTGCTTAATCGCCACAATAATGAGGGGATTTTGAACCGTATCGTGACTTGTGATGAGAAATGGATCCTGTACGACAATCGGAAGCGATCATCACAATGGCTTGACCCTGGAGAACCGGCAAAACCTTGCCCTAAGCGAAAACTGACCAAAAAGAAGATTCTGGTTAGTGTTTGGTGGACCAGTGCTGGTGTTATCTACTACAGCTTCTTGAGATCAGGCCAGACGATTACTGCAAACTTGTATTGCCAACAATTGCAAACAATGATGGAAAAGCTCGCTATTAAACAACCAATACTGACGAATTGCTCTAGCCCACTGCTCCTTCAGGATAACGCTAGACCACACACTGCACATCAAACGATCGCCAAGTTAGAGGAGCTGCGACTGGAACCTCTGCGTCACCCACCATACTCTCCAGATCTTGCCCCAACCGATTACCACTTTTTTCAAAATTTGGATAACTTTTTACAAGGAAAAAATTTCAAATCTGATGAGGCAGTCAAAACCGCCTTCAAACAGTTCATAGACTCTCGCTCCCAGGATTTTTTTTCCAAAGGTATCAATGATCTGCCTATAAAATGGCGGAAGTGTATCGATAATTCTTTGAGTCGTTTCTGCAGCACTGGTGCCACGGTGGAACTCGTATTCGTAAATACCGCGAATTTTTAATTTGTCCATAGTTGTTGTTATAGCAATGTTGAAACTCAAACAAATGATGTTAATACAAATGAAATACGAATTTTAAAACATTATTTTTCTGGCTTTATTTTGAAATAAATTTGAATTTGGAATTCCTAATGAAACGCAAGATATTTGATTTAAAAGTTGCCAGTATTGAAAATCGGCAATTTCAAATGTAAGGACCTGATACTTGTACTGATTAAATAATAATTTCATTAAAAAAAACTTGTTTCACTTTTTTGATACTGAACGGCAATTTCATATGTAAGGACCTAATATGGAAACACTTCTTACTACTCAAGCAAAACTGCCTTTCTACGTAGGTACCCAAGCAAGACTGCCATATATGGATAAAAATTTGAACTGATTGTTGAATACAAAAATATGTCTGAAAAATTATAAATCTTATTAAGAAAATAAAAATTCTACCCCGATAGACGTGATAGTGTATATCTATATCCATACTTACATCTATTTAGATTGTTCGTCGGTCAGAAAACGGCACGCTCGCTTCGCTCGCTCGGCTAGTGTGTTGGTCGCAGTTCTAGCATATTACATAACATAACCTAACCTACAACTTGCCCTAACGGTTGTGGTCAAAAAGGTCAAGGTTATTTGAGATTCTTAAATAAAAAATGCATGTTTTTTTTTTAAAAATCGTTATATCAATATACGAAAATTGAACTGTACACTGACGAAAGTGACGTTATTCATCTAATAGTTGTTTGGCCTATTATAAGACTTGACAAATAATAAATACCCCAAACGTTTTGTGTCATTATAATAATCAGCTTAACAATAATCCTACCAAATGAAACGTTGTCATACAAAAATTTGATAATCGTTTGTTGTTAAAATGAAAAATAGGTGAAACGTTGCTTGGCAAGTGATAATCGGCCAAACCATTTTCTGCAAAAAGGCAGGATACTATATTTAACACCTGGGGTAAGATCGCTATAGTTTATGTATGTATTACATTATAACGGTCTTACCCTTACCCTATCCTTGAATAAATGTTCAATTCTGTATAAGTAAGATTTGCGAAAAACGGCCACTTTTGGCAAATGGGCGAAGAAAATCTCAACGTCTGACTTTAATCTGTAAACATTCGTTCATAAAATAGTTTGATTGAAGGTTTATACATACTGGAGACAAAATTTTAAATGATATCTCCGTTTCATTTCAAATAATTTAGGACCGAAAAATTCATGTAGGTATCCCCTTAACCTTCTTCTTCTTCGTCTAGGCGCGTTCCCGGTTGCATCCTCAGCTGTGCTGCTTTGGAGTCCGGGGTGCGCTTTCTCGCTTTTTTTTCTCCAAATATAACTTGCATGTCAAATTCACCCAAGGATGCCAAAGACCTAGCGAAGTGGAGAAGAAATAGCCGGAACAGTTTAAATGATTTGGCTACAGTTTTACGACCGGCCGCCTGCCTGACATCAACCCTCTTTGGGAATGTGTTTGTGCGATAAGTTTTACAACCGGCCGCCGCCCGACGTTAACCCTCCTTGGGAATGCAATTGTTGCACGAGATGTTTGTGCTAAGTCCTTATTCCTTTAGTCGCCTCTTACCTCATTTACCGTCATGCATTTCTTGGCTGCATACGTTGATTCCCTAACTGGTCCTCGGCAAAATGTAAAAGAAAATAGAAATACTTTACGTTGTCAACTGTCAAAGTGACAACTGTCAAATGGTTGGATTTTCATTTTTGTTTTGAACTTTTGACTGATTTTAGTTTTGTTTGTATTCCCGGAAAGAAAATGTAATCATATAAGGAAAATCAATTTATTAAATTACATGTTCTACATGTACATGTGCTCTTTTAAGTAAATTTAAAAGTAAATATGAACGAAAAAATGTATAAGTTTGAACTTTCCGTGTATTTCTTTATTTGGATATTCGCTAATATGTTTTCTTTGTATAAATTATTTGAAGCACAAACAAGTACGTATTTATCGTTTATTTACTTTCGAATTAGTTATTTTTATCGGCAACTTCTTTAGCGTAGGTACATCTCTCTAAAACGTTATCACAGGCAGGTGTAGCCAGTGTTACTCTCCTGTGTCTAAATTTCAGACACTGGAGAGTAACACCGGCTACCTACACCTGGTTCAAAATTATCTGCAAATAAAAAATGACGTAAAACCATTGCCTCTTTTCAACGTTAAGGACGTGAAGGATACAAGCCATTGAATTATTTATTATAATTCAATGGGACAAGCGAACAAGCACACTACTAGATCATGATACCATGAGAACCTCACATTTTTTCTTGAGATAAGAAGCATCCTATGTGTTAATTCAGGTCATAAACTATATAACTGCCATATTTCAATCCAATCTGTTCAGTCATTTTGGCGTAAAAGCATAACAAACATCCATACAAACTCGCATTTGTAATATAATAGGATTAAGGATAGTAAGTTAGTATTCATATATAGTTTTACCATGCAATTTTTTTACCATGAGGTTTTCAGCCTAGAATAGAATCATTCATTTCTACTTGTAGATGTTGTATGAAACTAAAGGACTAAACCAAGTCTTGTGCAATAGCTGCATTTCAAAGAAGGTTATTGTTGCATAGTAGTTGTTTGTAAACCTTTTTGCATTATTACATTCCTATGGAGAGTTGTCTTTTCCGTGTATAAAACAAAATTTTAGTGAACTCACATAATATGAATTGTTTCTTTTTCAGATATTTTAGCAAATGATTCAGAGTTGTTTTTTTCAATTGATGATTTAAAACCAGGATGGAGAATGTTGTCAAGGCTAAAAGATGTTTCTGATATAGAATGGAGTAGTTGGAAATATTTTATTCAATCATTCTGGTATTGTCTTATGATACAGTTCTTAGTATCAGAGCTTTTGAGGAGAACAAACATATCTTTATTGAAATACTGGTACATTTTTTCAAGTCTGTTTTTTGTTACCCATCACATGGGATACAAACAACTGATAGTGATTGTTGCACAACCTCTAATATTTTATACAATAATATTGTATGGCGGAAAGAAATTAAGCATATGGATGACTGGTATACTTTTACTTATTAGTTACAATTCACTGAAGTATAAATACTTTTTTTGGTATTTCCTCGATCGTGAAGACCTTCAAGATGAAGAAGTATATCTTATGTTGTTCACTGTTGCCTGGATTGAATTGAGATGCATCAGTTTCTGTATTGACTATGTAGACAAGAAAGAAAAATACCAGAATACGGAACAACTCGAACAGACTTCTTCAGCTTATAGAACCCTCATCAGCATGTTGAGTTACATCCTATACCTGCCATTGCTGTATCTTGGACCGATGATCCTATATGAAGACTTTGAAAAGAGCTTTCATGTTACCAATGAAAACCTTTCACTGAGACTGAAAAAATTCCTGTGGGATATGCTAGTGTTCCTGTTTTATTCTTTTATGTTGGATCTAGCTTTTCATTACATTTATTTTTTTGCTATGCAAAGTAATATGGAGGTGAGATATAATTTGTATATCACATTACATAATATTTTTGCATTTGAAACAAAGTTTAATCAAACTTAATATCCTCTTTTAAACTTTTAGGCTATAAGAAACTTGCCAGCAATAGCTTTATGTGGTGGAGGATTGTGGATGGGCTTGGAGTTCCATGTAAAATATGTCATATCATATGGTACAGCAGGGGCATTTGCAAGACTAGATAACATGGATCCACCTCCCACTCCCCGATGTATAGCAAGAGTTCATGTTTATTCACAAATGTGGAGATATTTCGATGTTGGTCTTTATAAATTTTTAGTCAAGTAAGTAATTACTTAGTAAACTTTAATATCAAACTAGCTGTTTGGCCCGGATTTCGTTCACGTGGACTTTGTAGCATTTTTATCAAACACGTTCTATGTGATTTTTTAAATTGATATAACAAATTATGTATAGATTCAATATCATTTTTTAAGATTTTACTAATTACTTTGTTTCCTCTTTCAGATATATCTACAAACCAAGCTATAGTACTCTATCTAAGTATTTTATATTGTCTGTAACTACTTACAAACTTATTGCATCCTTTGCAACATTTGTATTTATTTTTATGTGGCATGGGACTGCTTGGAACATATTCATTTGGTCTGTTTTAAACTATGTAGGGATAACATTAGAACATACTGGGAAAGTTATATCTGAGACTTCAAAATATAAATGGTTCAGAAAGCATGTGTTGCAAACAGACGCAATGGAGACTCGTTTTACAGCTCTATTATGCACGCCATTGCTGGCTTTATCAGCAGTTTCAAATTTTTATTTATTTGCTGGTGCAAATGTTGGAGACTTGTTCTTTGAATGTTTCACTCATCCCACCTTTTGGAATTCTGTAGTAGTAAGTTTAGGATTATACTCATGCTGTCAAGTTTCCATGGCTTTGAAAGATGTATCTTCTCGGACTGACAGAATGAAACTTGATGTCAAGGTAGTTCAATAGTTCCTCTTTATACATTTCAAATTATTTTTCTGTGATATTAAAATTATTTTACTATTAGGTAGTCGTTTATTAGACTTGAATTATGAACATCTTATATTTTTTATATGAACTATATGGCATATATTAATTTTATATTGTAACTTGTTATTTGTAAAATGGTATTATTGTTTGTGCAAGATGCATTTATTGAATTAGAGCGTTTATACACATTTGTTCTGCATGCATTTGTACTGACCTTTATAGCGGCGGTTTAATGAATACGAAATCAAAGTGCGCGGCGCCGGCACGTGTGTAAACGCTCTTATATGTGTTTGTCAAATGTCACTCAGGGTCCTGACAATGAAAAAAGACATGAAAATGAACAGTTTTATTATATGCTTAAAATACAATATTATATTAAACGACATTTAAATGGCAATCAGTTGATATGTATTGGACCCTTTTAATAGGAGATACGAATGGACGTGCATTGCTTCTATCAGATCGTTGGCATCTCCAGGCACCCCTGCGGCTTTGTGAATCTGTATCAGTTCTTGTCTTGAGAACACATCTTTACCTAATTGATGTGAACGCCGAGTCAAGGCATCTAAGTATTTTTTCAACTGGAACAAACACATAATTGAGTATGGCATCGGCGGCAATATAACCAGTGATATGGTGTAAATGAGTTATACTATGTTACAGGCCTATGTTTAATGGCTATTTTATATCGCTAATCGCCATATTATTAGTTAAAATATATTGTATATGATAGTCTGATATATTTTATAATCTGAACAAATTTGTACTCTGTTTAATTTACTCAGTATTATCAATAGGTTTTGTTATAACTATAAGTTATTATTAAAATTTTACAGTGATGGATGATAAATGCTTACTTTATTTCTAGAACTGACTCCCGACCCATTGATTGATCTGGATAGCTGTATGTTTCCGAACTCGTCACTGAATGTATCCATCAAGCTATGTTTAACTAAACTGATGACGTCATTAGCATCTTGGACTGTAACTTCTTCTCTTAAATCTACTCTTGCGCGAGCCTGAAATCATGTAGGATATCGTTAGGCATACAGTCTGACTAGGAAAAATAGTGGGATCTTCACATCAAAACTGATGAATTGCAACCCAATTATTCATTTTATGAGTAAATAATGGAAAAGCTTGTCTCAAAATAAGTCTTATTTTACAGTTAGTTAAAAATATTGAAAAACAAAAACATAAAGCGGCGTGAACTTTATAATAAGACCTTATGATTCAAATCCCGGTGGCATTCTACTGCAACAAGGTGCGGATCCAAAGTTAGATTTTGCTGTCTCGTAAGACTCCAGGCTCCTATTTGTACCCCCTCGAATTCAAAAGACGTGTGACGTCACAAGTCCGTTAGGATTGAGTGTTCATTACATTATAAGGAACTTTGATTACATTTGTTTCATAAATATTTCACTTACTTGTGCAAGTCTTATACAGGCCTCAAGTTGCCGGGTAGTAATTGGCGCGCCATCAGAGCTGTTTTGGTGGTTGTGCCTCAAATCCAAGTAAAAGTTTTGTAGTGTGTTGGCCGCCTCTGCCGAAAGCTTTGGATGCACGTATCTTCGAGCGTAGGCGATGTATTTACGAAGAAGTACTAGAGGTAGTGTGTCAATATTTTCTCCTGGTTTTAATCTTAATCGTTTACTGAAACAAAGAATAAGTATACTTGGCGATTTTTTGTTACTTACTACTACTACTGTTTATTGTAGTAAGCCCTAGATAACACTTCAAACATTTATGAACTACTGTTTACAGTTTAAGGCCGTACTTGAATTTTCCGGGGTCCAGTGCTGCCCCCATTTAAAATAAATCATTTCAAAGAAAACGGAGACATTATTTAAAATTTTGCAACTACCAAGTCCTAGATAACCCTTTAAAGTATTTTATGAACTACTGTTTACAGTTTATAATGAGAACGATAAGCTTTACTACGCACATTAGCCAAAAGTGGCCGTTTTTCGCAATTGTGCGTAGTAAAGCTTAACGTTTTCACTTCAAATTGTAAACAGTAGTTCATAGAATACTTTGAAGGGTTATCTAGGACTTGGTAGTTGCAAAATTTTAAATAATGTCTCCGTTTTCTTTTAAATGATTTATTTAAAATGGGGGCAGCACTGGACCCCGGAAAATTTAGGTACGGCCTTAAAATGAGAACGTGAAGCTTTTCTTCGCCAAAAGTGGCCGTTTTTCGCAAATGTGCGAAGAAAAGCTTCACGTTTTCACTTTTAACTGTAAACAGTAGTTCATAAAATTGTTTGAATGGTTATTTAGGGCTTACTAGAACAAAATTTTAAATGATATCTCCGTTTCCTTTCAAGTAATTTACATATTTCAAATGGGGGCAGCACTGGACCCCGGAAAATTTATGATCCCCCTTAACGCTGTAATAACGAGCGAGACGCGGCTAGTCTGTCGCGCGGTGTAAGCGTTATACATGACGTGTACACATATAGTAAACAATGTAATGTAATTGACGACCTCCGTGGCGTAGTGGTTAACACGCCGTTTGTATACCGATCAAGTGGCGACTAGACGTTGGATATAGCTGGCGAGCCGATTACTAAATAACATAAGTATTAAGTGCTATTATGACGTACGTGCATCATGACACTACACGTACATGGCTTATTTCCGGACTCGGCGGTGCCATTCTACGGGGGCAGGACTAGTTTTAATCTGCATATTTTATGGTAACCATTAACCAGCAAACTTAACAGCTTCTGTCTATAGTTGTTTGCTTAGTTGTAAAAAGAATTCACTTTTACATTTGACGTACATGAACTGACCCTATCAGTACCAGTGCAGTAACATGCAGATCTATGATTTTCTTTTATGACTTAGTAGATGGGAAATATACCTCAATGAGGGCTCCTTTTCACATTGACTGGTGATAATACTGGCGTTAGCATCCTGACTTCTAACGTTCTTTCCTTTATGTCCACTATGCATGGCTAATACATGTTCTGACAGCATTGCATCAATTTTCTAAAAAATAAGAAATATCTGTTTCCACTTCCTACTAATGTGTAACAAACTAACAAAAGAAGAAAAAATATTTTTTCCACAATAATGTATCTAATAAAGTTCTTAAAAGCATTATACCTCATCAGGTTGATCTAAAAGTATGAATACCAAGTCAAATCTTGATAATAGGGCCGAATTGAGTTTCAAATTTTCAGCAACAGTCTTCGCTCTAGAACAGAAAATATTATTTTACTTAGGAATGCATGTCACAGCACAGATGAATTATTGTGTTACAAAAGAAGTGCCCCTGGCGCAAAGATAATTCCTTTATATTCTCACCTTTCCTAGAACATTCGGACATTCCTGGTGGTGACAACTGGGCCTATATTTGTCCCATTCGTCGCCACTGCTCCTTCCCACATATTCAGATCAAATGGGCAATCAAAGTAGCTATAAAGTAATTTCAATTTTTCATTTTTCATGGGTCATGGGATCAGATGTACATCCAGGGCTTGGAATACCGTTAAAAATCTGGTAACGTTAATTCTGTCAAACGGCGTTAACGTTATCAGCAAAGATAACGTTATGCTGGGTAACGGTAAAAGGTATTGTTAACACTGTATTTCTTTACGATATTTGACAGAATAAATTGATGAGAGTTTGTCTACTAGGCTACTAGAGTAAGTATTGAAAAAAAGTATCGTTACTTATATCGTTAATTGATAACGTTATAAACTGTATTATCGATACTTCTTATAACGTTACCAGTAAAATAACGTTATTTAATGTTACTTTTAGTGTGAATTTGGTATCGTTAACAAGCCCTGTGTACATCTGTTTCTTACGTTCCACGACACTCAATACTACTGTGATAAAGAAATACGAACCGGTTGTAGCTGCCTCCCGCCGGGTTGGCGGCCGCCAGCACGGTGGCCCGCGCAGACAAACTGCACACCACGCCGCCTTTGGCCACGCTCACTCTTCCCTGCTCCATTGCTTCCAGGAGACTGCTATGGTGAGCCGTCATCTGCGCACAAGCAAAATAAAATGTATGAAAATAAAACAGATACCTATATGCGTTTGGACATTTGGTGCAAATAAAAAAGTTTATTTTCCACCAATGGAGTTTTCCTGTATTCAGTAGTGGAATTTTAGGCGCTGAAATTGATGAATGAATTTTTCCATTGCAAATCCTATATAGAAGAATTAAAAAACTATCTAGGTTTCGAAAATTTAAGCAGGCAGGAGTAATATTAAGGCAGGCATTTTATTTTCTTATTGTTAAAATGAAAATAGTAACCAAAGACGTCACAATAACTTGTAACATTATGTAAGAAAGTATATGGTAAGTGTTATAGGTGTGAAGGAGCAGTATTCCACTTCCTCACTTTGTCCAGCTCGTCCACGCAGCACACGCCCCTGTCGGCGAGCACCAGCGCGCCGGCTTCCAGCGCGAAGTCCCCCCCCGCCTCCCTGCCCAGCGCCACCGTCAGACCGCCAGCCGACGCTGACGCACCACATACATACACACCTGCAACCACACATATAAAGGTACAACATCTCTCTTTCCGAGATAAGATACTTGTAAATTAACACCTTTTATAATTTGAAATCTAATTTTTCGTCTGATGGAGTATAAGCCTAGTTAACAACGGCTGACACTTGTACTAACTTGCCATAATATGTCACTTTGATTGGTATCTCTTTTGCTCTTGTGAGAGTAATCATTATCATATTATTTAAAGCAAAGTTTATGTAAACAATTTAATCCTGACACTATCTCAGAACTAAAGAACAATATCTTTCGAGAAGTAAACGACATTCGACCGTCTCTTTTGCAGCGCGTTTAACTGTCCACAGATTCCACGAATGTGTACGGCGCAAGAAGCAACATTAAGGGTCAGTTTAGACAGAGAGTAAAAATGCTCGCGGAATTTACTAGTTCCATTAAAATTACAACCGTATTACCATTGCCTAACTAATATTACCTACCTAGGCTTCTTTGCTACAGCCAAGAGACCAAGGGACGTGCCGACAAACTCAACCCAATATTGGTCATAGAAATTTAAAAAGCCTAAGTATAAAATTGTATGAATATCGGCGGAGACTTCAAGCGTCGTCTATTCATACAATTTTATACATTAAGCAATGGTAATACGGTTGTAATTTTAATGGAACTAGTAAATTCCGCGAGCATTTTTGCTCTCTGTCTGAACTGAGCCTAAGACGGCATCATTAATCATAATAAAATCCGCATTATCCTTTTTAGTTTTACTGTTATAGTTTTATTAGGAGATACTGTAGTAATTTTTTCCTACTGCATTTTATAATTCGAAATATGCTACCAGACATCCTGTAGTTCAAAAATAATCAGATTTTAGAAAAAGCCACCCTGTGTGTATATGTAAGAATGTTACCTCTAGGTGCTGCATGGGCGGCAGCCTGCAACAACTGTGACTTCCCCAAACCAGGGTCTCCCACTACCAGCACGTGCGGGTTGGACCGCGGCCCGTGGTCGAGCTCCGTGCCGCCGATGAGGCCCAGGATGAGGCCCGCCTTAACGGCCTCGTGACCAAATATGGTTGGGCAGAGAGAGTGGACCAGCAGTTTGAAAACGTCTTCCGATGCATGGATTTCCTGGAATACGGATGTTGACTACAATCAGAAACACCGATCTTAAAAATTATTAAAAAAATATGTTAAGAAATCATTAAAAAAAAAGACTAATAAACTACTAACTACTACTAAACTTACCCTCCGTAAGTGGTATTTGAAATTTATTTAAGTTAAAGATATGCGTTAAAGAAAAGAATAGAACATTCTTTCTTCAGTGATAAAGTAAGTCCGACTTACATATGTGTACCAAATTTCAACTCAATCGGTCCAGTAAGTAGTTTCGTAGCAAATTGGCTGTGACAGACGGACAGACAAGTGAATGTTCCTGTAATGGTTCCATTTTTACCTTTTGACGTAGGAACCCTAAAGATAGTTAATGTGTTTTTTCATATTTCCTGATTAGCGAATAATGAGGAAGATACAGCGCATTTAATTTTCGCATGACGTCACGATCTAGTACGATTTTCACTAGAGTGACTTAAGAATCGCCTTACCCAAGACTTTCCCATACAAACGTGGTCTACGTTTTATTTCGAAACGACATATCAGATTTCGGTAAAAATTTTAACTTTAAAGAAATCGCATATATCTAGAAATTCTTAATTCTTAATATCCGAAACTTCTATGTGCTGTGTCTTTGTGAATTTTTACTACTTTGATAAATCAAAAATAAGTCCATTATTCTTGGTTAATCTAACTGACGGACCAAATTAAATAATATTATTCGGACTGGCCCGATGAACTATTTAAGGGAAATAATAAAATCTTTACATTTTCTTCCATCCCTTCATTCAGTTCATGGAGAGGCCAGCATTGGCATCGAAATGAATCTCTCTCTCTCCTTCTTCGTCTAAGCGCGTTCCCGGTTGCATCCTCAGCTGTGCTGAGCTCGGGTGCGCTTTCCCGCTTTTTCTTCTCCAAATATAACATGCATGTCAATGGTCACCAAAGGATGCCAAAGAGTTTGCAGGGGCAAAATGGAGAAGAAATAGCCGGAACAGTTTAAATGATTTGGCTATAGTTTTAAGACCGGCCGCCTGCCTGACGTCAACCATCGTTGGGAATGTATTTGTGCGAAAAGTTTACACTGCCGCCGCCCGACGTTAACCCTCCTTGGGAATGCAATTATAGCACGAGATGTTTGTGCTGAGTCCTTTAGTCGGCTCTTACGACATCTACAGGAAGAGATGGAGTGGTCCTATTCTAACCCGGCACCACACGGGTATATAGAATATCGAAATGAATAATATAGTCGTAAATACCTGTATTGCATAATAATCTTTCAAAGTGAAAGACAGGGTCGGATTGCTCAAGTTCCTCTGGCTATGTATGGAGACTGCTTCAATGTAAAGCTGCAACAGCCTCGCTGCTCTCTTGCCGTCTTCACCTCCTTTACTTTCTCCACGGACCTAAAATATTACAAAAATAATATAAATTGATGCGTAAGTTTAGTAGTTTTTTGTATGTTTGTTACTTAATCATGCGAAAACGGAATGAATTGAATTAAAATTAAGCTATCTAGCATAATACCTGAATTAATACATAGAATATATTTTGACCAATAGCACAGAATACAGTAAGGGTAAACAGAACGGAATCTCCTAAGGTACGCGTAATATGCGTCCAAGTTCCCCGCACCCGCACCTCTCCCCCGGTTCTTGTGGGCCAACTTGTGCCGTGCAGGTGTGTTCGCCCGCTCTCGCCCGTCATCAAGGCGAAAACGGGGGAGAGGTGCGGGGACGGGGAACATGGACGCATATTGCGCGTGCCTTAGGAGATTCCGTTCTGTTTACTCTTACTGTATTCTGTGCCAATAGTATAGTTCCCGGCAAACAACTTGAACACCGATTGATATACTTACCCTTCTCGCTCTCTCGCATTGGCGGGAGAATACACAAGAGTGGGAAGGGTATATCGATGGGTGTTCAAGTTGTTTGCCGAGAACTATATTTTCCCTTTGTGATCACAACAATTTAGTAAAACTTTTTGAAGAATCGATAATATTAATACACACCTGTACAATACCAGTAACCGACAGCACGTCGCCAGGACAAGCTGTTCCTACGAGGTCCCCTTGCAGCTCTATTTCCACACTTCTGGGTATTGTACCAGAAACACTCTAAAAATATTAAGTAAATGAGTTTTAATTTCAATAATATAATTTTGCCAATAACTTTTTATGAGTATTTTTAAAATAACTTATACAACGTGTTAATGAACCAACGCAAAATCTCTGATGGTACCCCAGCCTATGAAGCTGAACAACTTTTGTTCTACAACTTTCACGAAACACAAAAAAAATAATATTTGAATCTCCATAGGTATGTACCTAGAAACTGATCAGCTGATCGAGTCAATTTGTATGAAAATCCGAGTTTTTTTTTGGGTTTCGTGAAACAGGTTTTGCGTTAGTTAACACGTATATCTTCCATGCTGGTTCTCTTCCCGTGTAGATTGTAAAAGCCGATCAAGCGATGCGGTTATCAACCCATACCTATTTATTTTGATTCCTTTTTCCCATTGACTTACATATTACTAGCGTAAATCATTGCTTTTTCCAATTTCTCGCCCACCATTACACAATTGCTTAATAGGTATGGTCACTACAAATACGGCCACTGACCACTTTGCTAGGTCTCATACAGATAAAAGAACCTTTTAATAACATTTGAGCAGGATTACAGGAAAACTTGGATACAGGCCGCTTCCAATCGGTTGTTTGGAAATCCTTGGGAAGGCCTATCTAGCAGTGGACTCTGTGGCTAATATGAAGAGTAAACAATAGGTTGCGTCTTTTTAAACTTTTATTATTTGAAAGACAATCTAAGACGACTATTGACGGACCGAGGACATGACCACCACTCCTGTTGGTATCTGGTTCAAAGGATATCCATCGCCGTACAAAGAGGAAACGCGGAAAGTATGGCATTTTGGATTAGTATTTTTTTTAAATTTTAGATTGCTTAATTTATTGTATAATATGTACTTAATTTAAGTTTGGTCAGTAAATAAATTGATTTTATTATCTAAGACTTGAATTCACCTGTGATTGAATTTCTTGAATCTTAGCGACTTGCCAGTCTGTAGTGTTAGTGAATGGAGACGATTGCAGAGGCTCAAACTTCATACAACTATTGCAACTTTGGCAATGATTTGGAGCTGAAAATTGAAGTTGAGAGTTCTCATGGGTATGTATGAAAAATATACTCTTTCTAATGATGAAAGCTAAACAAAGTTCATTAACATCAATCAAACCTCTCCAACCCGTCTGGCCAGCATGGAGAGAGAAGGCCAAACCTTCTGGCTGCTCTGGCTTTAACATATGGCTCTGGCAGTACAGAGGGTCGCGTTCCTGCAGTGGAGACTAAAAAAGACCTGATCATGAATGATGAAAACAGTGTTAAGTCCGTTGCGTAGTTTAAAAGATCTAAGCTTTATACAGAAGGACAGTCGGCGGGAAGCGACTTTGGTTTTTACCCGACTGCACCAGCAGTAGAGAAGTTTTTTTCAAGTTTATATATGTGTGTATATTTCTGTAGCATGCTCTACAGCCTAAATGGCTTCAATCTTCATGACTTTAAGCTTCAGAAGTGTCGTTAGATTCATCTTAATCTATTTTCTTCGGTAACAAGTTTATTTACTGGGCAAATTAAATTAACCTCCAACTGTCAAGAACGCCATCTAGTGATGATTAGTGGAACTACCGATAGTTCCACTACTCAGCTCTGACTTCAAGCATAAACCCCAAATAACTTTTAAACGGCTGAACCGATATTAGCATCAGATATTAGCATCAAACTTATAACACCCCTCTTTTTGTTGGGGGTTAAAAAGAGACTATCACAGAACTTCCAGAACATAAATACATGTATAAATTTGTGTATACTAGAGGCTAGGTTTGTCTAGGAATCTGAAACTTTGCTTATGAAATTTTCCCACTATTTACGATATGAAAATAAAGTTTCTTGATCATTAAAATACTGTGTAGATTTTTATTATGCTCTCTTTGAAAGCATACCTGTAAACACTCCCTGTGGCTGCATTACAGCTTGTATACCGTGGCAGCTGGAACATTCAAAGGCCATTGAAGTGCAGATGAGGCCAACACTGCCGACTCGGATTACTGTCCCCTTAATTGTCACCAATTTTCCTGAAAAGCAATTGAAACAATTTTTGCCTGATAAATACCTGCTGTTTATGTTACCTGTTTCATCTCCCTGTCTGACAAGAGCTTATGAGTAATGAACCGTAATATTTTTAAGTGTGTGTATTTTATTAATTACTTAATAAAATAAAGTGAAATATGTATTGTAGATTTTTTCTGTGTTATTTGCATACAAACCCTTATGAGCGAGTCTGCAACTCTAACTAGCACTTGGTCAGTTTTTAAAATTATTAAATAAACCGTCTATATTTTTATCTATGTATGTGTTTCAAATTCTTGGTGTTGTACTTACCAAAATAATTAACTTTTAAATTAGCCAATGGTATAATTGGTTGATGATTCAATATACGGACTTTGATTTTCGATTCACATTTCAAACACTGCAAAGTAAAAGCTAATAAATGTCATGTTAGTAATAAGTATATCAATTAAAAAACCAAAGGGCTAGAAATTATCTGGCACAAAGAATCAGCATTGCTATACAACATGACAATTCTGCCAGCCTTTTGGCCACGTTGCTGAAGTAATATCTTAGTAGGATTACACAGTTTGTAATTTTTTTAGATTTAGTACTTATAAGCTTTAATTTATGAAAAATTATTTAGGTTTAATTTAATTTAAATTTTATTTGAATAATAATAAGTTCTACTAACTTAAAAAACAAAACAATGATGATTATAAAAAGTTGCTAGCTTTTCTGTGATGTTAGGCAGACAGGAAAAGGTCATATTATACCTAGTTTAATTTATGCTTAAAAGAAATATATTCTCTTAGGTACTTATCTTTTATGAAATAAAATTGTGATTTTTGCCATTATCTATCAAAGAAAAGTTATTATAGTAGCTCAATAGTACTAGTACTTTTATGTTGACGTACATACCTCGTGAAAACAAAACTCCAGCACATGCAATGTAGATTCTGGCTTTTCAGACAAATCTACATCAAATGTAGACCATCCACTTTTGAATTCTTCATCATTTGCCAAATTTTGTACATCCAATGGCACACTTCGAGTATGGTCAATTTTTTCTAAATCAAATAAACTTCTATTTCTTTCAATATACAATTTGAAATGCTTAACATGTTCTGATACTTCATTGTTTGTAGAACATTCTGTGGAAATGAATAAAAATAAAAAAAATAAATGACACAAACAAACAACAAAAACATGATAATTTTGATTATACCTTCTGTAGGAAAATAAAGCTTCCATACGCTATTATTGGCATTGATAGGCACTACAATTTGTGCTTGGTTAGCAGGCGTTCTAGAAGATCCAGAAGTGCTGTTTATTCGTGTGGAATTTGAGGAATTGTTTAAACTTGTATTATCACCATTGATACTCGATCTATTTCTGTTGTTAGATCGGGGCCAGTTATTTCGGTAGCGTCCTCTCCAGTTACGACGCATTGTGAAACCATCCGGCAACTGGCAAGCAGTTGAAGAAGTTGATGATTCCTTTTATATTAGTTTTAAGCCACACACACAACACCACCACAACACAACACAGCTCTAATGATAATGATGATCATTTCGACTTCGAGATCATTTCCATTTTATTTTCCCGCTGTTCCGTTTTGACGTTTACAGTGACAGTTACTTTTGTAGTGTTGCTAACACAAATTAGAAATAATTTATGTTGCTAGTAAGCATGGAATTAAATGATCTAATTATAAGGGTCAGCGCAGACCAAGAGGAGCGCAGCGGAGAGGATTTTTTTAAGGCACTCGAAAATAAACTCTATTGTTATAAAGTGCATGCGGCTATATAGTCATGTTCAAACATTTATGCACTTTATACCAATAGCATAAAGTTTATTTTTGGGTGTCATAATTAAATCCTTTTTGCTGCGCTCCTTTAGGTCTGTGCTGAATTGCTGACCCTGGTACTCTCTTCCCGCAAATGTGCATGACTACGTCACGATAAGTGTTGCTATCGCAGCTGATGACGTATTGTTGCGTGAACACGTGACCAGATCGTCACGGGAAGAGAGTACCATTCTTATTATACCATGCTAGTAAGTATCTACACAGTTTAGTGCTTAGTTGTTAAAAGTTATAAACGCAAGCAGCGCCCAGCGGCGCCCTTAACCATTGCGAGACCCGGGCGACAGAGTTTTGCGAGGCCCTTGTCCTTTGTGGTAATCCTTTGTGCAAAGTATGTGATTTGAATGTAGGTATTGTATTGTTTATGTTTTATGAGAAAGAAATGTAACACGGGGATTCCCCGAACGTTAGGTACACAATTATAAAAAAAAGAACTTCAAGTTTTTCGAAGGGCTAGATTCTTACGTAATTAATGTTTTATTTAATGAATAAACCCACTTTATTGTTTTGTTACAACTTACAGCTAAGGACCAAAATTAAAAATACTTAAGATGCAATGCAATTTCTTTGAAATTACAAAATTTTGCCGAAATCTGACATGACATGTCGTTTTAAAATAAAAGCTAGACTACGTTTGTAGGGGAAAGTTTGATTCTGTCTAGGGGAAGGGGACTCTTAAATAAAATAAAACGGGTCAGGTTGTTTTGCGAGGCCCCTGCAAGAGTGAGGCACCGGGCGACTGCCCTGTTCGCCTCCCCCTAAAGGCACCACTGGCAGTAGCGCCACTCATGTGCCAAGCAATGCCGCCTACTTTCCTCAGGCCACGCCACGCCACGGCTACGAGTGCCACGACACGACGACGCCACGGCACACCACAGTTTTCTTTATAAAACCATTTTATTGTTCATCATTTTATTTATATTAAAAAGCAACCTTGATTTAATTTTGGATGTTTGAAATTTAGTTCTTATGACATGACCTTATCATCACTTATTAAAAACAATTTTGGGCTCTAAATTTAAATAATGATTTTCAAATTTGGAAACTAGTCAAGTCAACAAGATTTGTTTCAATTGAATTGATTGAAATCAAATCGGTATTCCAAGTTTGACAAAGATAGATTTGGATTTTTATTGATTGTTAATTTTAAAATCCTCTGGTTCTGGTAATAAAAACTATGTCTGGTGTGGAAGGAGAGCCTCCACCGGAAGCTGCTAAACCAGAAGGTGTTACGGCTGAAGTAGCTGCTGAACATGCAGAAGATGTGTCTGAAACGAGGGCAAAGATCAATGAAATCGTCAGCAAGCTGTCTCATCATAGAATTCCGCATCACTCGACTATGGAAATCGGAGACGAGGAGCGTGTTGAAGTGGACAGAACAGCCTTAGAGGCCATACTTGACGCTGGCTCTCGCTTGAAGAATATTCAAAGGAAAAGTAGAGTGTCCGTGAGCACATTGGCTCTGGGCCAAGAGTCTTATAAAGACAAGCAAGTAAATAAACTGCCAAGTTAGAATTTAATTGGTTTTATTTTGTGTAACATGACTTACTGCACCCTATTTTAATTCTTTTTTAGGCCAAAGCTAAAGAAGCTCGTAATAATCGTGTTGGAGGTCTAAAAACTCAACATCGGTTTTTGTTAGAGAATGCTGCATCAATTTTAAATAAAACTACAGAATATGTATTGGTGAGAAAAGTACATCAAAATATTTTTTAATGCTTTTTTTGGTAGGATAGTTTTTCATAGTCTTTTATATTTTAGGAAGGTGTATACGATGCTGACATCCACATAGACCTGTTAGATAGCGCAGTAGCTGAAGGTGGTCGAAATTGCATAGTTCTATGTGATGCTTTAATGCCGCCGCTAAAAATGGGTTTGTGTCCATTTGATGATAATCACTCGTTTCAAAAATAGGCCCTAGATAACTTTACCTTCTATAAAGAAACTAAAAAAATGTGTTTTAAAACCAATTAAGTTCAGGTACCTACCTAGTGACGACTACTGACGAGACCTGTCAGCGGCTATGCCTAAGTACGTCATCAGGGTACAGGAAGTTTTTTCTCCAGTACCTGCGCATAGTGCAAGTTTAGTCGATGATACTAATTACATTCTCGAGGAAATGGTTTCTCATTTCAACATGCGGTGGGCTGGTCAAATTTAATTTCTTTGGGATTGTATCATAGATTGACACACTTTCACTACCTATCAATTATCTACCCCTAACGGGGTTAGGGACGTAAGACTAATAAACTAAACTTGTAGGAAAATGTTATAGGGCGGCAAACGAACAAGCGGGTCACCTGATGGTAAGTGATCACCACTGTCCATGGACAACTGCAACACCAGGGGTGTAACAAGAGCGTTACCGGCCTTTCAGGAAGATATAGACTCGTTTTTTGAAGGTTTCAATGACGTATCGGTTCGGGAACACCGCTGCAGGAAGTTGATTCCACAGTTCGGTCGTTCGTGGCAGGAAGTTCCTTTTAAAACGTACGGTGGTTGATTGCCAACTATCCAGGTGGTGTGGATGGTATTTTAATTTCAGGCGGGTGGTGTAGTGGTGAAATTTTGCAGCAGGAAAATTGGCGCACTGCCAAAAATGTTCCTGTAATGAGTATGCATTTTATTCGGGTTGTCTGTGGTAATAGAAGTCTTCCATCAGTGGATATTTGTACTGGCTAAGTCCTCAGTAAATTTTCAGAATCGGGAAGATTTGTGCCAAATCAAAAGGCAAAGATGGACAGGACATATATTTCTGATGCGTCTACGATAGGAACAGAGGGTGCGTGTGTCGCCATGTACAGGATAAAAAATAAAGCTATTGATGCTAAGAATATAGCTGATGTAAGTAAAATCAATTGTCTCGTATAAAAAAAAAGGTGCTACTAGGTAAAGCAGATACTGCGTAGGTACCTACATAAATAACATAGGGGTAGCACTGGACTCCGTGTATCGTCTTAAGGATTGGCCTGACATACCCTGGAGCTTAACTATCTACCATACTTAACTATAACCATCTACAATGATGACCCTGAGAACGAAGACTCCGTGTATCGTCTTAAGGATTGGCCTGACATACCCTGGAGCTTAACTATCTACCATACTTAACTATAACCATCTACAATGATGACCCTGAGAACGAAAGCGAATCTTATACGAGTAGCATTCGATAAATTGATAATAGCTTCGGAGGACATGCAAGGCGGTCACTGTGGCCAAATCCAGGACCGTTAGGTACTCCATAATAATATGACAGTCGTTCGATAGTGTCGTCATATTTCAATGTCAAACCAAATTACACTTTTCATCATTTCGTAGCGCTCAATATTGCTTGATACTGCAACGCAGACACGTAGCTGTAGTGTCGCTTAGGGCCTCGTCGAAACAAATTTAATTTTACCTATTTTCGACTTGATAAGAAGACATTCCGAAAGGTAGACATGTAAAAACAAGCATTTGCAACGATCATTGCAACAAAAGTGAACCCAATAAGACCCAAGCTGATAAACTTCTATCAAAACTAGTTATTTAAACTTTCAAAGTTATACAGTTTTGAATATATGCTTTCGGTATACTATCACGTCTTTATTCCTAAGGGGTACACATAGCTGAGGCCGTAAGACTCAAAGACCACTTTTAGCGTGATGGTGGACTTAAGGGTGAAAAAATGGAATGGAAATAGTGATGGGATGTTAGCCGTATCGCCGATTAAAAAAATGTTTCAGGACTACTTTCTGGTATTTTTTGACATGAACCAAGAATCTGAGAACGTGGTCTCCGGGATATACAAAACTATGCGTAGAGTGTACGTCCAAGCCCTGCAAGTGTGTAAGGCTTGGGGAGACATCAACCCACCAAACCCCAGGAGTGAAGATATTATCAAGACTTACATTTCTAAGATAATGCTCTTCATTGACTATTTGGCAAGTAAGTATTATAAGTCTGACTATTTGGCCAAAGAATATATGTAGTTTGAAAATGATGTCCAATAAGTAACATACAACCAGGTTTCCAAGATCAGAAGAAGGTTTTTTCAAGAACAGTACTTAAGCGATTATATGTATTACTGTTTTTCTATGAAATCTTCTTATCTAGCGACTACAGTATAAAATCTTTCAAATAGGGCACAAGGTGTCTTTAGGGATAACGGCATTGTGGTAGGGTAGGAATTATACTTTATGACAAGTATCTTACCTGCTATGAGTGTTTATTGACATGCTAATCGTCATTGGAGAAGAAATAGTTTTAAAGCGCACCCCTGGCTTCGAAGCAGCAGAGCTTATGATGCAGCCGAGCGAGAACTCGCTAAGATGAGAAAAATAAGTTTTAATAGGTATAGTAGGTATTTGGATAGATATGGGAATGGGATGTTGTGTGCGATAAAAAGTCTGGCCTTACGCTCAAAAGGTCCAGATATGGTACTCGTATTGTATTGTTCATACAGCTGTTTATCGGACGATTTCACAGAAACAAAAATTGACTTGGACTGCTGCACCAGGTTCAAAATTAACTTGTTGTTATATGAGGACGAGTTAAAGGACGAAGAGAAAATGAAGCTAGCTATTACAAAGACCCACGTTTTGGAAGAAATCTGTACTTACGTCAAGCAGTGGATTAGACAAATTACTATGGCAAGTGTTTGATCGTTTATTTTTGACTCTTGGAAATGCAATCCCAGTCTCTACTCTCTACATCTGCAAGGCAGTGTATGTATGACCCAACCATATTATTATTACTTCGTAACATTGCTAAATCAGAGAGACCTGGATTTCGCAAGTGCCTGTTCATCATGCCCAGAGTTCTTCGACTCTTCGAATGAAGATTTGGAATTCAACATTCTGCAAAATTCAACTTTTTGCAAATTAAATATTTTGGGATACAACATTCTCAAAATTCTACTTTTTTGGAATTGACACCTCAACTTTTTGCAAATCCAACATTTTGGGATTCAAAATTCTAAAAATTCAACCTTTTGCAAACTCAACAATTTAAGAATTCTGGTCCGGAAGGCACTCAGGCGCAGGACACATAACCGCAGGGACAGTATAACTATCTAGCTCGGATGGGTCTCATTCTTCATTATCTAGAAGATCCTACTACCTACATAATATTATACCTATATATGCGAAATTTGTATGGATGTTTGTTCAGTTTTCACGCCAAAACGACTGAACGGATTGAAATAAAAATAAATTAAAGAACATACACATAATAAATTGATGGACATTATTATGTAGGTACTAGTACCTACTGTTCTTCCTCAATTACATTTCTTATCCAGATAGATTTTTCATTTATTTGACTTTATTTTTGACGTTAGTTACTGTCTCTTAGGTATTGGTACAAAGTCAGCAGCTGCGTCGCGAGCCATCCAACATCGGCCCTCTAGCCGAGCTGGATCACTGGAGACGGCAGCTCACGACCTTCACTTCTATCATCGAGCACATCAAAAGCGAACCTTGCCACATGTACATTCACACGTTGATTCGTGCGAAGTCCAAGCTTATCAAGGTAAGGACGAATAGCCGCTGATGTTTGAATCACATTCCGATCGGAAATAGGGTTAGTGATTCTATAGGAAGAAACTGTTTAGCTGTAAAATTACGTACTTATTGGTTTGAGATATAGTTTCTCAGGTATACAAAATTTATTGGTATTTCTGCTCGACACACGCCTGGTCTTAGTGACGTTAATGTCATCATCATAGATTAAACAAGCCTAGTAGAGATTGATAGATCCTGTCCTGGGAAAAAGTGCCAGTGTTTTATTCCGTTTTACGCCACCAGTTATACTTGGTATCTTGGTACCAGTATGGACTTTTGGCGACATCTACGCCACTATACAAGAACAACTGTGACAATAATGAAGACACAGAAATAGAATCCTACGAGATGGCACTTGCGGTATCCTCTATCAGAGTTCGTGCGATTGGTTGCTTACATACAATCTCCGAAGATACATTGCCGGAGCCGCGGTTCCTCAGGCGCCACAGCATGCCTGGTCGAACATATCACCTCGTTTCCGCTACAGACTATTGGTCCTTTTGCGCTTGATGATTCTAACAGTGCATATTTAATGGGAATTATTTCATCTTTGAGTACCTAGTAATTTATACTTCTAGCATTTTAATTTTTCTATTCTCTCTTCATATGCCTTCCTATATGGAGAGGGAACGGAGGGCGCCCAGCTGACGAAGTCTTGCTGTATTATAAACGTCGTTTTAGAAATGGAGACTTTTGGACAACCAAGTGACTGACTATTACAACGAAGCTTATGATAACGTCAAATATTTATACGCTCTTGAAAAATATTGCGAGCCCTTGTACAGGTGAGCACAGAACTTGTACAGTTAAAGTTACAGTACAGAAAATTAAAGTATTTTTCATTAAAATTTTTTTTGTTCCTTTTCACTTCATGTATCAATCGATATGGTATCTCGTACTTTTAGATGTGATCCCTTAACAATGCAGCAGTACATACCTGGTCTCCTATATACTATTCGTATGATATACGCAACTTCACGATACTATAACACTACCAAGCAGATATCCACCTTGCTGGTCAAAGTAACCAATCAGATACTGAATATGTGTATGGACTACTTGACCAACGGCGGGAAAAAAACGATATGGAATCAGGACAAGTTGAATTTTATAAGGAAGGCCAAAGTGAGTTGTGTAAAAAGCTTTATTATATTCTCTCTTCAGTTTACCCGTATTATAATCTCTTTAGTTTAACCGTGTAACCCAATAGCTAATTTTGTAAGAATCTACAATTTTCGTATAAAAAATGGCTTAGGCATGTTTATAGGCATGAAGTATCTGAGCAGCTCCTAATAGGTTTTTTTATGCAGTTGTGTTTAGGACTGTACGCTTTCTACCGAGAATGCTATACGGAAACACAGAAGGAAATGCAGGAGGCGGCAGATGAAAGGCCCTTCGATTGCTCCGAAATGTACATCTTTGGCAAGTTTGAAACATTCAAGAGACGACTGCTGAAGGTACAAAAATACGAAGTTACTTTAATTTTTTTTTACAATTACAGTTTTAGGTGTTTTCGGCTTGTATGTTAGGTGAAACATCTCTTTGTCCCGTTTAAGTTCCTTGGAATCTTATTTTTACAGGAGTATTGTCGACTTCATAGGTTGCAAGATTTTAGTCTGTACGTCGTTCGTCTCCATGAATAGTTTTGTAATAAAAAAATTGATGATCATCTAGCTAGAGGGTACTCTCTCTCTCTCTCATCTCAGCGTATTCCCAGTTGCATTCTCAGCTATAATGCTGCGAAGTCCGGGGTCCGCTTTCCGGCTTTTTCTTCTCCACTTCACACAGTCTTGACAATCCTTGGTTAAATTATCTAGAGGCTACTATAGTCTTGTAGAGGGTACTGTAGTACTACGAGTATATTTCTAAGTTCGATACATCTTATGCTGTATGAAGGCTTTTTCCTTACATCTTTTTGCAACGGTCACTTCAACCATTTCCTTTTTTTACAGATTATTGATTTGTTCCAAGTATACATTACCTATTACGTCTTAAATAAAACTACGTTAGAGGGCATTGAGGAGTTTGCAACAAACTTTAACAAATTGTTCAAATCAATATCCACCAAAACATACGACGCTTTGGACCACAGGTGAGGTGACTACAGATCACCAAAGTTTCATTTTTTATCTTGTCTTCCAGCGATATGTTTCTAATGTCACTGTGCTTAGCTACACTTTCACATACATCAAGTGGACATTGAATTCTTCTTCTTCATAAACTATGTCAGTCCACTGATGAACTAAAGGCCTTAAAGGCCATTTGACCAAAATCACTACGCTAGGCGGGCGGCGGTTTGGTGATTGCAAAAGATAGTAAAAAGTAATTTATTATTAGAGAACGCTGCTGCCCGTTCTCTGTTACCTATATCTCCTTTAGTCGCCTGTTACGACACCCGTGGGATGAGGGAAGGTTGGGGCCAATATTTATGCTACTCTGCTGTCACATGGCCGCCAAACAACATCACGACAAGATCGCTTATACATACTTCACATTTTACAAAACAAAGGCTTTACTGTTTTCCTATAGATTGGACTACTATGTAATCTGTGGCCATGCGCTGTTTAGATCCTTACTTTGCCTATAACTTTAGGAACAATTTTTTATTATTACTTATCTAGTAGTTTAAAAAAAATAAGTTTATGCAAGTTTCAAGCTTAAGGAAACTTAAACAACTCATGCTTCTTAAAAAATATTTGTTTCGCAGACGGCCTGATTTTGACAAGGACTATAAGGTGTACAAAGATAACGTTGCAAATCAAGAGTTGCTCCTGGAGAATTTTATGATTGCTGTAATTAAGACTTTCATATTTTTCATTAATTCGTTTTGTGCAATTTGTGGCTTACACTAGTCAGAAGGTTCTAGTTGCTGTCTAACATGATCGCAAACTCTAGATCTAGACTTGCATTCATGATCTTATTCAAATTTGTTACTGTGCTGATGTCATACTTGCACTTAGTATTTAAAAACATCACAAATTGTGCTTTTAGATCAAGAACGAAACATTGTAAGTCAATTGGTTTAAGCACTTGCTATGCGTCTATGAGGCACGAGCTCAATTCTCACTAGGCGCGACTTGCTTTGTATTCCTAAACTGTTATTTTCAACCAGTTACTTGCCTCCGGTGAAGGAAAACATCGCGAAAAACTAACACTAGTTGACTAGTAGGTATGTATGAATGACTGTTGTCACTCGATGATACTTGATAGTCATTGAGCTACGTCAGATGCCTTTAGGCTCAATTTACATTGCGGCAGAGTAGCAGCGATTCGCCGAAATCGTACATAGCATCCTGAACTTTATGTCAATCGTATAATGTTCAAACTAAATTTGAGCTCAAAAAGTCGTCGCGCGTCAAGCGGCGAATTCTCGCGAAGTCGCTGGAAGACGCCGTTTGAACATTATACGCGCGAAGTCGCTGGAAGACGCCGTTTGAACATTATACGATGATATAAAGTTCATTATGCTATGTACGATTTTGGCGTTACGCTGCGCAATTTAAATTGAGCTCTAGGCAGAAGAATAATCTGAATCAGTGTTAGCTATTAACACTCTCAATAAGAAAGAAGCTTATTGACAATACTGTGCTATTTGGGCTGTTTCCAGAGCGTTAACAAATGTCCTACAACGGAGATCGCATTGCATCTGCTAAAAAGATTCGAGACACTCAAGCTGGACTGTTTGTACTTAGAAGACCAATATTACGACCAGATCAGTATGTACACATCTGAGATAGAAGCTCTACGTGATAGGTTAGTTCTTAAGACCTTAAACTTTTATTAGATAAAGTCATAGTATGTATAACTTAATATCTAAGAGAACTTCCAAATTCATTATTGGATTACTGAATGGGTACTTCATCATTTAAGACAAATGTAATAACCCCAAACTCGCTGGGGTGGCGTCGTTTTATTACAGGTTCCTATAGCCACCTTTCGGCTCCATAATCAGATCAGCTTCTTGTTATAATAAATCAATCATCTGATTTACATTAGCGTATAAAAAAATACTCATCTCAATCGGAAACCGGGAAGTCAAATTTAAGTAGCAAGATTTGACCTAAAAAAATAACCACACACAGGGCGAGCTGATAAAAGCTTATATAATGAATGTTTCATGAAGGTGGTACCTTCATTGGAAAGGTGGTATTAATAAACGTTAATGTTTTGCTCTGAGGATAAATTGTATTTTTTTTCAAAGGTACAATGAAGAGCGTGAAAATCCGGAGCTTCCTAGAAACATGCCCCCGGTCGCAGGCAGGGTGTTATGGATTAGGTTTTATGATCAAAACATCAAGGGTCCAATGCAAGAGTTCATTCAGCATCATGAAGTTATTACGCATATGGTAAATACATTAATTAAAATAAAGTTCTTTATCTTCTCTTACCGAAGCTCTCACACCTGTAGTGTATTTGTCGTCGAAATCTTTTTATTTTATCTTCTACATTCAATAAGTAATTCTTAACTTTCAGAATACCCAAAGATGTATCAAACTGTATAACGTTATGACTATCGTATTTACTGAATTCGAGCTGATTTACCATAAAGCTTGGGAAGAAAATGTTGGCCAGGTGATTCTATCGTTTTATAACCCATTATAGAACAATGGTAGAATAGTTACTTTAAATTTAACCATGCCTTTGACATAAAGTTGATAACCAATGAAATTATACCTACGTAAAAAAATCTTATGTTTTCAGGAAACTTAGTCCATAGCTTTCATTACATTATATCGGAACATTAATAGTTAATTATGATATATAATATACTTAACCGTAATTTTTTCTCAAGCGGTAATACACAAATGTGGGTAATATAATAATGGTATATTGGATAATCATTTCTATGAATTTTAGGTGCGGTTGGGTTTAATAGCCCCACTCTTGATTCGCCATCCTCTCACCAACATGTATATTGTAAACTTCACTATCTACATACCAGAATGCATACGAGAAGTGGAGTATATGTGGCAATTGGGGTTGAGTAAGTATTTTATTATGTACGAGTATTGTAGGTATTAGTATTTTATCGTGTCGGTTGCCTTCTTCTGGAAATGGCTAGTTCTACGTTTTATTTCATAGGTACTGTGGTATATATGACCCGACAGTTTCATCTGCCAGTTGTATTATCATAAAAATATCACTACTTCTTCTTCTTTAACTTAAGAGCTTGCTCTTGTCGGTGGAGTTAAGTGGAGATGCCTCCATTCCTCTCTTCTCTCTGCCATCTTTTTAATGTCTTGGTAGGACCTATATCACTACTATCCTAAAAAAATCCGATATCGTTATCTCCATATCTAACCTCCTTGTTAGATGCTGGACGTATCTAACAATGAGGTTAGATATGGAGATAACGGGTGGATTACTTCATAAAATAAAACGACAGTCGTCCGATAGAGTCGTCAAATTTCAACCAAATTAGACTTTATCGTCTTTTATATTGCTAATTGTTTCTTGATACAGAAACGCGCGGAGACGTAGCTACGTATGTATGCCGAGAGGCTTTAGGAGTAAAGGTCCTTTAGGGTTACTACAAAAGCAGTACGCAAGACCACAGCAAGACGTACTACGTAACTGCGTATCCGCGTTTCAGTTCAATTCAATTCAATTCAATTCAAAATATCTTTATTATCATAGGATATTTATAATATCTCTTAATAATAGTCACTTTGTTTTGTTTTGCACAAATGTTGACGTCAAATCGTTACTTAAAGCTAAGTTTACGCCGCTTCCTAGGCGCAAGTGCAGAAGAAGCGGCAACAAACTGCACTGCACGTTTTCTCCAAAGACGTCAACTAACAAACTAAAAACTTAAAATTAGTTATATAGATGGACAGAGATTACATTGTTTATTATGTCATAATTAAATTGAATTATAAGAATTACGAAATTTAAAATAATGTCAATTTGTAAATTTAGTATGTACCAATGTACCTAAATTATGACATGTCTAAGTATACAAACCTTTAAGAGGGACCCGCGCCAAGCTCAAGCCAGACCTTTTTGTCTTCAAGATAGTCATCAGTCCTATAATAAGCCTTTTCACAAAGTACTTTCTTTACATAAGCTTTGAATTTTCTGTCTGGCATATCAAGGACCGATTCTGACAATTTATTATAAAAAAGTATACACTTCCCCATAAAATACTTACTGACTGTATTCAGCCTGTAATACGGGCTAACTAAGTCATTCTTATTACGTAAATTTCTATCTGTAAAATCACTTTCTTTATTGAACATGGAAATATTTTTCCTTACATACATTATATTTTCAAATATGAATTGTGATGCAAAAGTAAGTATACCTATTTCCTTGAATAATTCCCTCAGTGAGTCTCTCGATCCTAAACCGTAAATAGCACGAATTGCTCTTTTTTGTAAAAGAAAAATAGTCTGAATGTCGGCTGCACTCCCCCATAGAAGTATCCCGTAAGACATTAGACTGTGAAAGTAACTAAAATACACTTGTCTAGCAGTTGCTACATCTGTCAATTGTCTTATTCTCCTAACAGCGTAAGCCGCAGAGCTAAGCCTATTAGAAAGTTTAGTTATATGAGCGCCCCATTGAAGTTTCGAATCAATTGTGATTCCTAAAAAGGTAGTACTTTCAACCAGATCGAGTTTCTGACCATTAATTAGTATGTCAACGCAGGCTTGATTCACATTAGGCAGAGAGAATCGAATGCATTGGGTCTTGTTCGCATTTAACATGAGGTTATTGGCCGAAAACCAATCAGAAATTAAAGATAAGGTGCTGTTCACCGCGCTAGCAGTGTCAAGCAACATTGAGCGTTAATCCATAATGATAAAGTTCAATTTGTTCTGACATAGAAATAGACGTGACTATCGGACGACATCGTATTATTTTATGGGGTAACCCCCCTGGACATGAAGACTTTTTTAACATTAGCGAAACCAAACCTGTCAATCTGCTTGTTCGAATTTAATGAATTAGAATAGTGTTATGAAACAATTGTAATAAGATCATCATCTCAAATAGATGTTCCTGACGGCGCACAAATAGTAGCATTTTGTAAAGATAAAATACTGGGAAGCTATGAGAGGATCAAATATCTAGTCGACAGAAACAACCAGATTCGAAAGTACGTTGAAATAGTCCATATTGTTTCATAGACAGGGTTACTTTTACTTTTGGGCCAAACAGATTTTGTACAGCAGGACGAAATTTATAGATTTCCGATAGTTGTTTTTGTGGGAAGTAGTTACGTAGTAACTATTTATTAATCTGTAGTATCACGCACTAAACTTGCTCCGAAAATGTTGCCGGTGTTTTAAAAGTAACTCTGTATAATAGAACATAAAAAATAATAGTTTGCTCTAAACTGTGAACTCGCTATGTGCTGCGTGTACGATACTGAAAACAGTATCGTACACGCAGCACATAGCGAGTTTTATTATAGTATTATAGCAATAATGAACTTGGCTTCCAATTTCACATACCTATATCTTACATATTATACATAAAAATCAACCCATACCTTTTTTGGCTTATGTAATTTTTTTACCCGACTACGGCGAACCCAAAAGGAGGATTATGTGTTTTGCCGCTATGTATGTATGTTTGTTATGTATGTATGTATCATCGATACGATAAAATAAATCGAATTATATATAGTGTGAGGTATCAAATGAAAGGGCTTAAAAAGCACATTTCAAAAATATATACATTACATTATAAGCAGTTGCTCCCTGCTGTGCTTGCATAACATTAAATCGAATCATAGTGTGAGGTATCAAATGGAAGGGCTTAATATTAAATACACATTCTACATATATTCAATATTTTTTCCGTCATAGAGTCTAGAATAGAAACTTATTAGAAGTACATAGGTATATAAGACTTAATAAACGGGCAAGTGCGAGTCGGACTCGTACATGAAGGGTTCCGTACCTCTGTACAATGTTTTAAAACGCTGAAGAAACACGTTTCTTGTATGACGACCCCCTTTAATTTTTAACTTTATCATATTTTTAGTATTTGTTGTTATAGCGGCCATAGTTATACATAATCTGTGAAAATTTCAAGTATGTAGTTAATGCCATTATAAAGATCTAGTTAAAAACGATGAAAAAACACGTTTTTTGTATTACGACCCCCGAAATTTTTTACTTTTTTTATTTTTAGTATTTGTTGTTATAGCGGCCACAATTTTGCATAATCAGTGAAAATTTCAAATGTCTAGCTATTACGGTTCAAGAGATAGAGCCCTGTGACAGACGGACAGACGGACAGACAGTGGAGTCTTAGTAATGGGGTCCCGTTTGCACCCTTTGGGTACGGAACCCTAAAAAGCACATTTCAAAAATATATACTTACATTATAAGCTTTTATTCCCCGCTGTGCTTGGATAACATGGATACTTTTCAGTAGTATGATTTTTTCCGTACTCGAGTTTTAGTTTAAAAACTATATCTTGTTTGTCTTACCTATCAAAATTCATGAATTTCGATCACAGTAACTTGAGTTGAACATACATACGAACCTATGACTTAAGTACATTTATCCAACAGGAGTATGCCAAAACTGTACTTGCCTTTACTTCGAGCTCAACTGATAAAGCTGGAGAAGGCATTTCAGCCTGGTTTGTCTACAATAACGTGGACTTCGTTGGAGATTCCGGCGTACTGCGAGAAAATTGAATATATTTTGGATGAAGTGGACTTGTTCGTGAAAGAGGTGGGAATTTTAATGCCTAATACACGTAGTTTAACTTGGTTAGGTATCGATTTGTTCCCTTGACGTCGAGTCCCGCCATTATGGCACTGTAGGGTTACTCCAAAAGCGGTAGCAAGACGTACGTTACTGCGTAGCCGCGTTTCAGTGTCAATGATAGTCTAATTTGGTCTGATATATAAATAGGACGTCACTATCGGATGACTATCCTATTATTTAATGGAGTGACCCCTCTGGCTATGCGTCTGCACCTGCACACCACAGACCATGGATCAAGATAGACACAGCCTCTGTATGAATTTGCGTGTCCATCTGACGTCAAATTGACTTCATTTAGGATTGTCACTTTTAGTCCGTGTATGTCAATTCATTAGATTGGACATTCATTCTCTACTGTAAAATACCTTAATCTAACGTTTTGAGCCGTAGAATTTCGTCGAAAAACGTTGGAGGAAGTAATAAAAAAGTTTCCTTCCGTTCGTAAGTGAATTTCTTATTAAATATTTGTATGAAAATTGGCACGCCAGGTTTTAAGTGCACTTTACACTATTAAGTGCGTAAAAAGGAGAAGGCAATGGCAAACCACTCCATTATCTCTGCCAAAAATCGTCAGTGTGTGTCATGACAAGAGGCGCAGGTTCTTCAATGTAGAAGATGCATGACTCAAGAACAAATGTTTTTGTTTAGGTTGTGGATATGAAAGAAGCCCGTATCGATGCAATATTGCAGTCTATTACAAAGACGTTGTTGGTTTACCTACCAGAGCAAGCGGTGGAACCAACGGTGTTTTATGAGGAAAATTTAGTTAGGCGGGACGAAATTGGTGAGTGAAGTATGAGGAAAATTCGAGTATTCAAATTTAAAAAGTCATATTTTATTTACATAGCAAACATTGTCTACAGAACTTGGCACTCATTTAGTTCTCAATTATTTTGTCAGTTAAGTCTACAATTATACCATATCATAATATTGAACTTTGCTTCCAATTTTACATACTCGTACCTATCTATATATACCGTATACCATCGCTGTATTCTAGTGGTTAGGGTGCAAGAACGAAGTTAACCCTTCACGTTATGTAGTCAGCATCTAAGCTACAGACATCTTATCCTTTAAAAGTGGCTCTGCATCAGGAATAGACGGAGTCTCACCTCAACACCTCGAGGACTTGATTGGATGCTCTTTGGGAGACGTAGGAGGAGGCCTTTTGGGTAGTCTGGTCAATTTGGTAAACTTAATGCTTTCGGGTTTGGTATCAGAGGATGTTATTGATCTTTTATATGGCGCTAATCTCGTAGCCCTGAGGAAAAAAGACGGGGGTATTAGACCGATCGCAGTGGGGAGCACTTTCCGGCGTATTGCTTCAAAAATTTGTTGTAAACACGCGTTTCCTGTTCTTAGTGACACATTTCAACCAAAGCAACTGGGGTTTGGCATCAAAGGGGGTTGCGAGGCCGCAGTCCATGCAAGAACTTTTTTGTATTTGGATGGAGTCGAAGTAATACTCAAAGTGGATATCAGAAATGCTTTTAACACCTTGGACAGAGGAGTCTTGTTGAGGGCGACCAGTGACCACATTCCAGTTAATTTATCCCTACCTCTGGCAGTGTTACGCGTCTCCCAAAAATCTGGTCTACAAAGATCACCTGGTAAATTCCTCCACGGGATGCCAGCAGGGAGATCCGCTGGGTCCCGCGATTTTCAGCCTGGGCATCCATCCTATTACAACTTCCCTATCCAGTTGTTTTAACGTTTGGTACCTAGACGATGGTACTTTGGGTGGTGACGCTGCTACAGTGGCGGCGGATTTGGAATTTTTGGGAAATTCTTTTGCGGTAATGGGCCTGGATCTCAATTATGAGAAGTACGAACTGTATATAAAGCCATCCGTTGATCCGGTAGCTAGAGATGGCATAATTTCTAAGTTTAATGCATAAGCTCCTGGTATCAAAATTGTAGAAAGCGATTCTTTGCGTTTGCTCGGGGCCCCAGTATTAGATGAATCTATACCTTCATACATTAACGAGCAAATTAGTAGTTTCGAATCTTCATCTGAGCGTTTGCATAAGATAAATGCGCACATGGCTCTCTCTATTATCCGTTCATGTCTTTTTGTGCCTAAATTTACTTATGTGTTAAGATGTGCGCAATTTTGGAAATATCATAACCTCCTTCAAGGCTTAGATAATATTATAAAAGATACACTGATAATAATATTAAACTGGCAACAAGATGATAGATCTTGGATACAGGCATCGCTGTCCATCCGTTTCGGTGGGTTGGGAGTCAGGAAAGTGTCGGAGGTCTCTTTGCCGGCGTTCTTGTCCTCAGTCCATGCTGCGGGTCCTCTATGCGGTAACATTCTAGGCCCTTCATTGGGTGCCGTGGGGATCTGTAGACTGGCGGGGGCTTTGGATGTCTGGCTGGGTGTCTGTCCCGGCGTACCAATTCCAGTTAATGTACATCACCAGAGAGGATGGGATGAGCCTGTATGTAGAAAAACATTACAAAATCTGCTTTCTGGAGCTACTAGTCCAGCAGATCGCGCTAGATTAATTGCGGTTTCCGAGCGGGAATCTGGTTTATGGCTGCAGGCGCTTCCTACCGCTAATTTAGGCACTTTATTGGACAATTGTACTTTGTCTCTAGCGGTGGGACTTAGACTAGGTTTAAAAGTGAATCAGCCCCATCAGTGTGTTTGTGGTAGAACGGTAAATGAGTTGGGCCACCACGGATTAGCCTGCCAAAGGAGCGCTAGTCGTTTATCCCGACATGGTACATTAAATGACATCATCCGAAGGGCCCTTGTCTCTGTAACCGTTCCAGCTATCTTGGAACCGAGCTTAGAACAGGTTTACTGAGAACAGATGGCAAAAGGCCTTACGGAATGTCACTGATACCGTGGAAGCTGGGCAAATACCTGATATGGGACGCCACTTGCGTGGATACTCTCGCGTCCACGCATGTGGCGTCAACGTCTGTGCGAGCTACTGCTGCGGCTGTTTCGGCGGAAGCCCTGAAACGCAGGAAGTATGAAGATCTCCTTGGAAATTATATTTTTGTGCCCTTCGCCATAGAGACGATAGGTCCATGGGGCCCAGAAGCAAAATCCTTTGTGACTGAGATTTCAACGCGTCTCCGCGATGTTACGGGCGATCCGACGGCAGGCAGCTACTTTGCACAAAGGATTTCTATCGCGGTGCAGAGGGGTAATGCTGCCAGCCTTTTGGGTACCCTGCGTCGCGGCGAGGCGTTGGAGTCTCTTTTTTATTAGTAATTTTTATTTTATTTTATTAATTTGTAATGTGACCTATGTATTGACTTTTTTAGAAATAAATTTAGTTACAGACTGACACCAAAATATCTGCAAAGGCAGCATATTGGATTATTCCCAATTCTACAGAATTATATTACAGAATCCCAATTCAACAGATTCCAATTCTACAAATTCCTAGTTTTACAGATTTCTAATTCAACAGAATTTCAACTGTTGATATCATAAAAACAGCGAACTACAATACTATAGAAGAGTCACTTCAAACATTATCATTTCGCAAAGTGGCACCAAGAAATTTATATAAAATAATTATTTTTGTCACATGATGCAGCGTCAACATTCGACCAATGCCCGCTATGAAGTAGCGTCATACAGCACACGCTTATTGGTCCAGCAATTGGCGTGAAGTAATTGGCAGTAAATGAGATGTATTTTTTAAGTACCACATAAGTGAATGTATTTTTGATGGTGGTCATTTTTGAGCTCGGTTATGCTTCTATAGTATTCTTGTTGGCTGGATAAAAAGAATGACAAGGCCTAGTCTGAGAATGCGAAGAATTGTTATAAAAACTTAAAATTGATTTATGAATATGATAATTACTCAAAAATATATTTTATGTTTAAGCATCGGAATTACAACAGAAGTCATGGAATGCAGAAATAGCTGTTATAGAACTGATTAATAAATTCTTGGAAAGTGTTCCATCCAAGCAAATAAGGGACCTGAAAGACAATTGGTAAAAGTATACTTTCAGTTTTTTTGGTTATGTGTTAGATACCATTAAACTTCTTCTTCTTCTTCCTCACCTTATCCCACTTTACGTGGGGTCGGGACAGCATGTGAGTCTTTTCCATTTTCCTCTATCTTTTGTCAAGGTACTTGTTACATTCTTTTTATCCATATCCACTGAACTACTTCCATGAAAACCATTATGGAAAAACATAACATAACATTTTCGTCTTCCACACAAAATCCATTTTGCTGAGTGCTGATATGTATGGGAAGCCGACATTTTTTTTCGTATTTCGATATTGGTTTTTATGGAAAGTAGGAACCATGGACTGAACTTGCACGAAAAAGGTAATGCGTTAGATACCAGTAACCCTGTATAGATAAACAACCAAGACCCAGGATGATATTTTCAGTTACCAGCTTCAACAACCTTTAAAGATCTATTTAGTAAAAGTTAAATTTTTAAACTGTTATTAATATTTTTAGGTTGGATATAGAAAAGGCTTTAAAACAAGTTACTTCAGCTACCAGAGTGTTCCCAGAAGATGCAGGTATTTAAAATACTTACATCGTATAATAGTTCGTACGTAGTTCTTAGTTGATGATGTGCACTCATTTCTTTATCGAGTGTTTAAATACTCGTAGCTACTCGTTTCAGTGTCAGATTTTTCGAGCTACCTTATGGCATCTGATGTTGCTATGATGACTGTCATCATGTGACAACAGTCATTATTACACACTAGTGAGCTAGTGTACAGGTTTCCTCACAATGTTTCCTTCACCAAAAGCAAACCACCACTTGCGTTTGTAACACACGCGAGGGGTCCTAAAAGGAAAAAGGGAGGGCTACTAAATCACTTGGCCACCAGTACAGGTTTTCTTACAATGTTTCCTTCACCAAAAGCAAACCATCACTTGCTTTTGAAACAGACGCGACGCGTCCTAAAAAGAAAAAGGGAGGGCTACAAAATCACTTGGCCACCAGTTCAGGTTTTCTCACAATGTTTCCTTCACCAAAAGCAAACCACTACTTTCTTTTGAAACAGACGCGACGCGTCCTAAAAAGAAAAAGGGAGGGCTACTAAATCACTTGGCTACCAGTACCTACAGGTTTTCTCACAATGTTTCCTTCACCAAAAACAAACCACCACTTGATTTGAAACAGATGCGACGCGACCTAAAAAGAAAAAGGGAGGGCTACTAAATCACTTGGCCAACAGTACAGGTTTTCTCACAATGTTTCCTTCACCAAAAGCAAACCACCACTTGCTTTTAAAACAGACGCGACGCGTCCTAAAAAGAAAAAGGGAGGGCTACTAAATCACTTGGCCACTAGTACAGGTTTTCTCACAATGTTTCCTTCACCAAAAGCAAACCACCACTTCCACTTGCTTTTGAAACAGACGCGAGGCGTCCTAAAAAGAAAAAGGGAGGGCTACTAAATCACTTGGCCACTAGTACAGGTTTTCTCACAATGTTTCCTTCACCAAAAGCAAACCACCACTTCCACTTGCTTTTGAAACAGACGCGAGGCGTCCTAAAAATAAAAAGGGAGGGCTACTAAATCACTTGACCACCACCACTTCATTTAAATGTGCATGTGCACTTAATGTACCTCTGATATTTTTGTACACAGCCTTTTTGGAGATTGAGAACCCAGATCGCTTTGAAGTGACGCACGCTATAAACGAATGCAACGAGCTTTTTGCATACTTCGCCACCAAATGCTTGGAGGCGCTCATAAAATGCACTAGGCAGAGTTTGGACATGCTGAGAAAAAGAGCTTCAGTGTCCAGGTTTTATTGTTATAATATACTTTCTTCGAACTATGTGTAGATGCTACCAAGATGATAGATGATACCAACATTAAATATAATGATTTGATACTTAGCGTAGTTTTTCTACAATGTGACTTAAGTCTACATTATTTATAATAAAAAAAAATAGTATAGTATATTTAGTCTACCTTTTGCTTTTGTAACTGTAGCTTTTTGCCTCAATAAAGTTCAAAATATATAAATAAAATATTACACTGATATTTTAAAAAGAACTACTATCTAAATATAGTATCGGTTCGAATTTCGGAACGATCATTGCTGAGTAAAAACGAAAGAAACTATGTGGATTTCCTGAACTTCGTCCACTTTTACAAACTAACTTTTCCATCTTCATGCCCACCATCACGCTAAAATTAGCTTTGGGTCTTACAACCCCGAGTTCTGCCTACTCCGTTGTGCTTGTGAAAAGAAGGTAAGTACAGCTTGTACTATAAAACTCTGTGGTCGCGTCGATGATGGTACCTGACTTCGGAAATGAGTTTTGTGATCACAAGGAGGTTTTTTGTATCCCATATTGCTGATCGAGTTTTTTTGTCCCTTCACAGCTTTTTGACAATGACCACCGATCCAGAGGAACAGAAAAAGTTGAAGCCACTAATGATGACAATGATGCAGTTGATGATACCAAGGATTCTGATAAAGCCCACATTGGAGGAAATTCAAACGGCGTTTTCACAGGTTGGCAAGAATCGCTAACAGTTGTAATTGGAATTGTTGGCAACAGTACGTTATTTTTAGACGACTAACTCAAAAAAAAGGGTTATGTTGTCAGGATTCATGTATTTATCTTTATTCCGCCATCCGAAATACCTGAACAGATTTGAATGTATAATGGAGTATCGAAGAATTCAATCAAATTTAACAGTCGTTTTTTTTAAATTTAAGAATTAAGTATTTTTGTTATTTATCAGGTGGTGTTAAATTGCATTATGGATTTACATCGCAATGTGTTTATGTGGGGCCAACAAGATCAAATAAAGAGAGATACAATGGCAGGCCGTTCACTAACTACTACTCCAAGCGTAAGCGGTACGAATAAAATGGATTTACCTCTATATTTTACAAGCTTTTATTTAGTTTCACCTGTCTCTTTGTCTGTGTAACCGTAATTAAATCTTGCAAGCTAAAATAGACCCACTTCCCATTATTTAATGGAGCTGAAACTTTACATACTTATGTATGTTGGGTGACAATATTATGGTACCAATGACTTAATCTCATGATGAATCCGAATGATGAAGAAGTTTCCTATGCCTTAGTCTAGATTATAAGCTATCTAATGCCAAATTTCATTGCAATCGGTTCAACAGTTTTGGCGTGAAAGCGCAACAAACTTCCATACATCCATATTAATAGGATAAGTAGGATTTTCAAAGTTAGATAGTTCACATTTCTTTTTAATTGTCACTATTTCAACAGGATCTAGATCCGGTTCCGTTATGGGAGGCATTAGAAGCTACTTCCGTATGGTCTCAGAACATAAAGATATTGTAAGGTCAGTGATGGCTTTGCAAGGAATGATGTACATGTACAAACCTGATATTGAAAAGCTCTTGAAGGTAAATCTATAAATAAATAACTAAATACATTTTGTTGTTATTGGTCTCTGATAATTTTTAAATGAATATTTTACACTTACTATTTACTCACTTAGTGTAGTCCCGCCGCGACCCGTCCACCCACCATCTTCACCCACCAGTGGGTGCACGGGGAATTTCTTTTTCCCCGTGCACCCACTGCATTCAAATACCTATGCCAAATAGTTTTAAGCGATTCAGACAATAAATAATGATCAGAATAGCCGATAATAATCTCTTCCATGCTAGTCTAGGGGAAAAGAAAAATCTTAGAAGGTACCAGCTGCTTCTCTTCCCACGCAGATAGTAGAAGCAAATCGAGGGAGTGGGCAAAAACGCGCTAACTAAATCACTTTAATAGGCGATACGACTAGTAACTCATCATTATTTTGGTTCCTTTTTAGGGTTCCGTACAAAAAATGAAAAAACGGAACCCTTATAGGATCACTCATGCGTCTGTCTGTAGGGTTCCGTCTGTCACAGCCAATTTGCTCCGAATCTACTGGACCGAATCAGGTGAAATTTGGTAGGATGGTATAATCCTATGACCCAAACACATATGTGCAAAGTAAATAAATATTTTTTTAAAGTTAGTTTCGGGGGATAAATTAGGAAATTTAAAGAAAAGTTTTGCAAACCTATTTTATTATATCAAAAGAAAGAGCTCGTTATGAGGATCTCAAATATATTTTTGTTATAATTATAAAATAAATAGTTTTGATTTTATTCATGAAAGAAGACGAAAATTTACCATTCCCCCCCTGATCTCCGAAACTACTGCCTAAAATTTTGAAAAAAATACGAAATATAGTTCATTGCTTGAAGATTACAGGAAAACCTATAAGAATTAAATCAACTGTACGGAACCCCCTCCACGCGAGTTTAACTTGCACTTGGCCGGTTTTATTCTACCTAAAAGCTAAATCGTCTCGCTCAAAGTGGCCTTTAGATCTTGTGGCCCTGGGTTCGGTCTGTCCAAGGCCGCATGACCCATATAGGGCTTTGTCTGTTCCATGAGGTAAAAAGATGAATTTTTCTTACGTTACTTTTGCTAAAATTTTAAATTATTCTAAATAGAGTTATGGAAGATTTGCGCATCTATGGGCAGAAGATAGAGTCCAACAAGTACAAGACTTTGTTGATTCTAATCCGTTGAACGTGATCATAAGAGATATGCTGAAGAAGTATGAGGGTCAAACGGAGGAGGTTCTTAATTTGCCTGAAAGACACATAATTGGTTCTATTCAGATAAATATGGGTATGCTTCAACTCAGTGATAATAAATTATGCGAGTATATTGTGTACTAAGTTACATTTCTAACTAGTGGTTCTGTGAGAACAGTAGACCTTAGGTAGACGGCGAGCCCTTGTAACCATGCAATAACCGACACTTTCTTCTTTCCCCTGGCTTAGCAAAGCCATTTCAGTGAAATCCATATATATATAACGCTACAGCAAATTTCCCTCCTTTTTTCCCCCTTTAATTCCCCTTCCCCCTTTGCAACATTTGTCGAATGAAATCCTTAGTGTACCTCTCAAACTTGGTTGAAATCCGTCAATAAATAATGATACAGACAAGTTCCCCCTATTTTCCCCCAACCAAATCGCGATACTAAAGAAAAAAATTAACCAAAGATTTTGTGTGCCTATTTTCGTCAAAATCGGTTGAAAAATGCAAGCTGTAGGCGAGAACAGACAGATGGACAAAAACATTTTTTCCTGAGACTGAGATACTTCGCTCACTTGGTCAATAAGTAAGTACAGGTAGGAATATTATTCATAATTTGAAGTCGTTTTATTACTAAAATGAATACGTTTTCATACAGAAAATATCAAGTTAGGATTACACGTGGAATCGATAGAATGGAAACGAATCCTAGGAAAATTGCTGAGTCATGCATATAAAGAGCGAGTAATGAAAATGATGCAGTTTATCAATGATCGCATGAAGACCATGGGCAAAAAGATCAAGGACTTGGATGACGTCAGAGTAGCCATGATGTGTCTTGCTTTGATCCGTGAAGAATTTATTGGGTAAACTATGTTCTTATTTAGTAAACGTACCTATACATAGTCATTATTTTAAATCGAAGTCCAGTGGCTTGTATTTTTTTACTGTTTGTAATTTATTAATTCTGGAATCTGGCCGATTTTGATGCCGTTTTTGACGGTATGTGTAAGGTTTACACGTATAAGTTCAACAGAATGCAATATTTTAATAAATAGGGTAAGAGTGGAGCAAGTGAAAGAGTTTATATACTTGGGATGTAAGTTTACAAAAGATGGCAAGCACGAGGGTGATGTGGAAAGAAGAGTGAATGCGGGTAACCAAGTGAATGGAGCATTGCATTCCTTTATGACCAGCAGGAATTTAAGGTATCAGATAAGGCACGTCTTGACGTTCATAAATGAGTACTTATGCCTACTTTAATGTAAGGTAGTGAGAGTGGGGTATGGCAGAGAAAGCATGAAAGTAGAATAAATGCAGTTGAAATGCGAGTGCTGAGGAGTATGTGTGATGTTACCTTGAAAGACCGAATAAGAAATGATGTTATAAGGGATCGGTGTGGGGTCAAAGAGGACGTAGTCACAGAATACATAAGAGTCAAACAGAATGGTATCTCACAGCGTCTCCCGCAAATTGGCATCCCCGCACCTCTCCCCCGCACTTTGTGAGCTTTGACGGCTCCAAACCAGGGTTTAATTACTAGCCGCACGCAATACGCGACGTGTGTTGTCTTAAGAACTGTCAACCAATAGTAACCATCATGGTGAGAAGGTGCGCGTATAATAATTGTTTATCCACCGAATACTCTAAAGAACGTATATTTTATACATTTCCAAATGATGAAAACAGGTAAGCAAAGCAACAATATAATTTCACGTTATTACCCAGCAACCATCTTGATATATATACCCTTCTCGCTCTCTCGCATTGGCGGGAGATACACAAGAGCGAGATTGTATCATTACCGGATTGCCAATAAGCTCCTCTATATAGGCTATCGCCTAGGCTAATAGGCTCCTCGCTCACAGGTAATCACATACACGCAGATGCCAACTGGATTTCCGCGGGTTATAGTGATAAATGCCATTGTTGACAATGACAACTTGACATGATGTGTGTAAGCGTGAATCATGATAAACATTTGTTTATTTTTACCGTATAGTTTTGCGCCGAATATGCAAATTACTATATTACAATAGTGAATTAGTGAAATTAGTGCGTTACAATATAAATGACTCAATAATAATCAGTAAAGTGAACTATAGGCACAGAATACAGTAAGAGTAAGCAGAACGGAATCTCCTAAGGTACGCGCAATATGCGTCCCCGTTCCCCGCACCCGCACCTCTCCCCCGGTTCTTGACGGCCAACGTGAGTCATCGAGGCGAAAACGGGGGAGAGGAGCGGGGACGGGGTACGGGGACGCATGTTGCGCGTACCTTAGGAGATTCCGGCCTGTGCTATAGGTGAAATGGACAATAGACATAATGAAAAATATTTGTGAAGTGATATTACGTAGCTGTTTCCGACTTTTCTGTAACATTTAATACATATAAAACAGAATATTTTTTACGTCATAGTGTTCGCAAATCTTCCGGTATGGAAAAATATAATCGTAAATATGTCGAACTCGTTAGTAGGTAAGTATTAAAATAATTCTGCGGTGCGACCCTAAGTATAAAACTCACACATCGACGTGTGTACAGATAAATTGTTTCGTTTGTAGTAGTAGTAGGTATATATGTTACTCTGAATCAATGGAGAGTCATACCAGTGACGTAGTGACAAAAGTAGAGAAAGGGATGTTAAGATGGTTTGGGCATGTAGAAAGGATGGATGAAAAGAGATGAACAAAAAATATTTATAAGGCAAGTGTGAGGGGAAGAGCGGGACAGGGTCGACCTCGGCGAACATTCTGCGATCAGATTGCAAACGTTCTGAAAAAGGGAGAGGTAAGAAGTACCCGTAAGAGAAGGGCATGTATAAAGAGGCTGATGAGTGTAGATGAAGTAAAGGGTCTGTCAGGATCGTAGCAAGTGGAGGTCCATAGTCTCTGCTTACCCTTGTGGGAAACGGGCTTGATAGTATGTATGTATTACACGTATAAAACATACCTATCAAAGTCGGATGTGTTAGAAATTTTAAATACTGCTTAGTAATAAATAACTCATACAGACTTTTCTTCGTAGAATGGATATGGAATTGGATTTAATTGAAGAAAGTTATGCGACGTTTGCTCAATTTAATATTGATATCCCAAAGGAAGATGCTGATATGGTATACGGTTTACGATATGCATTCCAAAATATGCTCACTACGGTTGGTATTTACAATTTTTTTCTCAATTTTATTTTTTAAACGGAATAACCTTTTCTTACAATGTATGTTTTTAGTCTCAACAAGTACAGCAAAAGATTGTGGACATGCAAGGTCCTCTCCAAAAAGAATTGACTGAAGGTGTCTCCACATTTATGGAAGATGTATTGAAATTTGATGCCGACTATGATGCCTTCGGACCCTTGACTCCAGGCTTGTCTGCCAGAGAGGCTAGTGACAGGTAAATGCTTATATTCAAAAATGCTACACCTTTATTACCTTTAAAGAAAAATATATTTTTCACTTCTCTTGCTCGTAAAGTTGTTCTTTATGTCGAGAGAAGGCTGCATAAAATTGGTTTTTATGCTCTTGTGCATAAAGTAATTTCTTCTTTTAAGAAGGAAATTAGGCCTTACAGCCACATGCACAATACACCATAATTTAAGTGATATATTTTTATGACATTTAGGTTATATCTTAATTTAATTACGACATATTTATTACTATCTAAACAAAAATTAACAATTAATACGGGCGTGCATTTACGTAAAAAAATATAACGCAAATATTTATAATAACTTAGCATTACGGCTCAGACCATTGTGGAACGCCACATAGTTGAAAATTTAAAAAATAAAAATCTTATATTATAAATGCTTAATCCTTGTTGTATTTCCATGCAATCAAAGTGAAAAGCAGAGTGTAAAACTCGAGTCTAAAACCCGTTTTATGCTCTTGTTGTACAATCTACTATTTTAATACGTGATTATGAACGGCAGAATATTATGTATTAACAAATAGTTGTTATATTTTAATTGCTGCTGTGTTACAGAGTCATCATGTTCCAGTCAAGGTTTGATGAGTTATGGAGGAGATTCGAAATGTATTCCAACGGTGAAACGTTGTTTGGAATGGAAGTGAAAGACTATCCAATTCTTCACCAGAAAAAGAAAGAATTCAACTTATTAAGCAAACTGTACGCTATATTGACAATTTGGTCATCTTGGTTTGTTTTATTTCTATAAAGAGTCATTGAAATTCATCATCTCGTCGTCTTACAGGTACAGCTTGTATCTAGCTGTTATGAACTCGATTGATGGCTATTTTGAAACGCCATGGGGTGAAATTAAAATCGAGGAAATTATTGCACAATTAGCAGAATTTGATATTAGGTACGTCACTTTATAAATATTCTTACAATTCATTTGTATCCAGTTGATAAGTGCAAAAGTGATATTTAATAAAATAACTTCTTATTATAATTGTTATATCAACTATTAAGGTGTCGCAAACTACCGAGGGGAATGAAGGACTGGCCGGCTTTCATTGAATTAAAGACCAAAATTGATGACTTCAATCAGACATGTCCATTGCTAGAGCTTATGGCGGACAAGTCTATGAAAGATCGCCACTGGAGAAGACTGGAAAAATTAATGAGTTAGTAGTACCTAGTTGAATTGATTTCTTTATTCATTCACTTGTATGATATAATTTTTGTCTCATGTATTACTTTGCCTAATTAAATACCCTTGTTTTAGATTGTGTTTTGGATGTAGAATCTGATGCTTTCACACTAGCTAATGTCATGGAAGCTCCTTTGTTGAAGTATAAGGAGGATGTTGAGGTAAAAGAGTTCTACATAGCGAGTCGGGCCAATTTTAATATCGTATCAAGAGACAATGAAAACTCGTACTATATTAAGCATATTTTCTTTGATTTAGGATATTTGTATTAGTGCCGTCAAGGAGAAAGATATTGAAGCTAAGTTAAAACAGGTCATTGCTGACTGGGCAGTAATTGATCTAACGTTTGCGCCATTCAAGAACCGTGGTGAACTGCTTATTAAGGCTCAGGATACACTCGATATCATCACACTGCTGGAAGACTCACTAATGGTTCTTAACTCCTTAGCTTCCAACAGGTATGAGACAAACTATATCGGCTAATGAAAAAATGTCAATTAAAGGGTTTTGAGAAAAACTATCGTAACTGTTTAATCCTCTTCTCCTCGATTCATTCAACACAACTTATCATTATATCAGCCAGAGGAAATCCATTGCTGAACATAGGCTTCCCCCAAGGAATTCCAGTTCCAAAACGACCGATCGGAAGCGGCCTGCATCCAGCGTTTTGCTTCGACCTTGCTCAGGTCGTCCAAACACCTAGCAGGTGGGTCCTGGATGGGTCGAGAACCTTTCTGCAACATATACAAGTAAATAAGATCTATTAATTTCCTTGGTTTGCTGTCCCAAAACACAGATACAACGCTCCTTTCAAAAAAGACATATTGTTGTGGATCAATAAACTAGTGAGCACAAGTGAAATTCTAGAGAAATGGTTGCAAGTCCAGAATTTGTGGATGTATCTGGAGGCTGTGTTTGTTGGCGGAGATATTGCTAAGCAACTGCCAGCTGAAGCCAAAAGATTTGCAGTCAGTATATTAATGATTTTAATTAGTTCTTATTTTTCTTTTTTCATTTTATTTGGTAATATCGGGAGGTTTTTCAAAAGTTTGTATAAACATGGAAGAAATATATAAGAGGACTGACAATCCCCAAAAAAAAGCGTTGTTACGCTACGCTGCTAGAAAGTCCTGTATTAAAAAATTAAAATCATGTATTATTTCTAGTTTTTTATTTTTTTATTTTAATCCAGTACCTACAGGTGCATATACATGCAATACATTTGGTGAATTTTATACAAGTTTATGACCTGAAACGTGGAGAGAACTGATGTCTGAGCTAGATGTCGCTACGCTACTATCTCACCCACTAGCCATACAAAGGATGCTGGGTACTTAGGCTGACGGTATCCACGAAAACTTATTTGTTCGTAGTAAATGAACATTAATACCGCCTAATTAATCTTTCCCAAATTTAGCGGCACCACAATGAAACTACCGAAGTACTAGCTCCATCTGTCTACAACATTTAAACTAATAATCGAATTAAGCTTCAAAGTATGAAGATTGTCAGTCCTTTATTATTGTTCGTCCATGGTTTCATTTATTTTTTCAGACTATCGACAAAACTTATGTCAAGATCATGTACCGAGCGCGCGATATAGTCAACTGCGTAGAAACTTGCACATCAGATGATACCTTGAAACAGTTGCTGCCCCATTTATATGAACAGCTAGAAGCTTGTCAGAAATCACTCACAGGTTATCTAGAGACGAAGCGTCTTATCTTCCCAAGGTTCTTCTTCGTATCAGATCCAGTTTTGCTGGAAATCTTAGGCCAGGCATCGGATCCGCATTCTATACAGGTAATTTTCTTTTCTCGTCATCTCAAAACCCGCGTAAGTCTCAACGTACTTAAAAATAAGGCCGTTTCTTATCTTAATAAAATATTGTTTTACTACACAGCCACATTTACCAAGTATATTTGACGCAATGTATACAGTCGATTTTGATGATAAAGAGAGAATAATCAATATGAACTCGGACAATGGAGAAACTATACCCCTTGACAGACCAGTCGCATGCATTGGAGGCGTTGAGGTTTGTATAAATTTTAAGCATTCGGTGTTTTTAATTTACTCACAATTTTAGAGTTCCGAAGTCTCTACAAGGAACTCTTATAGTTTTGATATGTCCGTCTGACTGCCCGCGGCTTGGCTCAGATAATGTTAGTACTATATGTCTGTAATTTCGCATGATGAACATGAACATGAACCATTGTGAAGGAAGGCGTTCTAACTGTTAGTTAGTAGCTGTTGGTCAAATGTAATAGACATGCGGAAACAATTACGGAATGTCTCCTCAAGCTCTTATAATCACAATGAAACTGCAACGCCGCTGGTTTGTGGTTAAATGCCGCAGTACCTGCGGTACTGCGGCGGCACAAACCGCTGCCGCGGCGGCATAATGTGTAATAGCTCTTACAGCTGCCTAACTTATAAAATAACCTATTTGAGAAAATTCTAAATAAGTAAGTAGGAAACATGTAAAATTATGGAAAAAAAAGTGCCCATGTTTTAACGTGTAACTTCGGAACTCTATTCTGAGCGTGGCCCCTTGGCCAGTTATTTAATTATTATTGTAAAATTTGACTGCCTCCGTGGACCGGAGGTCGTGGATTCAAATCCTACTAGAAACCATACTTTGTGAAAAGTTGTTTCCAGTGTGGTTAGGTTAGGATATTGCAGGCTTAAATCATCTGATTATCCGAAAAGAAAGATGATTCCGTATTTCGGAAGGCACATGAAGCTGTGGGTCCCAAACGCCATCTAGCGTTTGTTTAAACCTATCCTAGAATAGGTTCTGGTCTACTGGTTTACCCTTTGGGTTGCGGAGATCAGACGGTAGTCGCTTTGTGTAAAAACCAGTGACCTCGTCAAATCACCTAGGCTTGATTTATTTATTTATTGTAAAAACTAAATACAACGGCTTTCACCAATTACAGCATATAGAAAGAACTTATAGCTAAATGTAATTAAAAAATTTACACAGCTGGTACGACGGGCGCCACCACTAATAATGTACAGTAAAAACTTTTTTTTCATTCTAGTCATTTCATTTTAAAAACATTTTTGTCATTCTCGCAATATACCAATAGGTTCCTTACAACCATATTCGTTCCATCAACAAACACATCACACTCAGGTTGCTGATTCAGGAATGTGTTAAGGTCCGTAAGCATGCGACATAGAGGAGATTGCTCATGTGATGCCGTGCGTGTGACCGGTGGGGCAAACAGTTTTCGCGGCTGACATGAGCGTTGCACCAAACGTCTATTTGGTACATTTAGGCGACAAAGTTGATTATGAAGCTCGGGGACGTCGATAAAATTACGTAAAATTTTCAAACAGATTACCAATTGCCCAGCATCTCTACGGGTTCTAAGTGAGTTTAACCCAAGAGACCCTAAAAGAAACAACGTAGGATAGAGATAGGGATAATATCCGTAGATACGTTTATAGAGGTATCTTAGAAATGCCTTCTGAACTTTTTCTAGCATCAGCGTGTACGTCGCTTCATGAGGGTTCCATATGGAGCTACTGGATTCTAGTTTGCTGCGAACCAATGCATAGTATAAAAGTTTGATTGCATACGGATTATTAAAGTCTCTTGAGTTTCGTAAAACGAATCCAAGACGTTTGAAACTCTCTTTAACTAAAGATGAAATGTGATCGTTAAAAGTTAATTTTGAATCAAATTTTACACCAAGATCTTTATATGATTCGACACGGTTAATAATGTTTTTGTTTAAAACATATTCATGATGTGTTTTGGATTGTTTTCGTCCATATGTCATTACACAACATTTGCTTACATTAAATGACATTTTATTTTGTTCACTCCATTTTTGAACAGCATCTATATCTTGTTGCAATAGTAGACGGTCTGTATCATTCTTAATTTCTAAGGCTAGCTTCAGATCGTCAGCATATAACAAACATTTTGCATGTTTGACAACTTTAGCTAAATTATTTATCATTATAAGAAACAATAGTGGACCTAATATGGACCCTTGACTAACTCCTGAACGTGTGTGATAAGGTTCAGAGTTGTAACAACCATATTTCACAAATTGCTGGCGATCTCGAAGATAGTCTGAAAATAATGTCACTAGTTTTGGTGTAAAACCCATGGATTGTAAATGTGATAATAAAATATCGTTATCCACCCTATCAAAAGCTTTTTGATAATCAAAATATAATACGTCTACTTCATTACCATTATCCATACCTTCAGAAATGTAGTTAACTATTATTAAAAGATTGGTATCCACTGATCGTCCTACTCTGAAGCCATGTTGTTCATCAGATAGAAAAGAGCGCAGTTGGTTGTAAATTTTATTGTGAAGTACTCGTTCACACACTTTTGCTGGCATTGATGGTATAGCAATGGGTCGGTGGTTATCTACTGATAGATTATCGTTTGATTTAGGTATAGGAGTGACACGAGATATTTTCCATTGATCAGGATACTTACCGGTATGAATTGCTGTATTAAAGATATGTTGTAAAGGTAAAATTATAAAATCTTGGCATATTTTTAAAAGCTGAGAGGGAATATTATCGGGTCCTGTAGAGCATTCGAATTTTAATTTATTAATTGCTGATTTAATATCTTTTACACTACATTCGGAAATATCTATTTGGCAAGAATCTAAATTGCTGGTTAGACTATGTTCTGATTTGTGTGGATCTAAATTTGGTGCCTTTGGTAAAAATACGCTAGAAAAATATTTTGCAAAGGCTTCTGCTGCATCTACACCAGTGTAAGTTTTGCCATTGAAAGATACATTTGGATTCAAAGAACGCTGAGACTTCAGATTTGAAATATGCTGCCAAAATAGCTTGGGTTTATATTTTATTTTATTTTCGATACTGTAAACATAAAACTTGTATGCTGCAGAGATGCGTTTTTTAAGATCTGTTCTTAAGTTTATGAACAATATGTGTGATTCATCAGATTTATTACGTTTCCAATCTCTGTGTAGTTTTAATTTCTTTTTTAAATCTTTTATTATATCTGCCGTGAACCAGGTTGGATAACAATTATTACATTTACTACTTCTGATTTTTTTAGGTATAGTTTGATCAAATATGTTATAAATAATATTGTATAAGTTAGTAGCGGCAGCAGTCACATCATTCGCAGTTAGTACATTTTCCCAGGTTTCATTGGAGAGTGTATCAATAATTTTAGTGTAGTCGGCTTTGTTGAAGTTCCAGTCCCTATTTCGGTCAATATTACTGGGTTCTAATGAAGTAAGTTTATTGTTAGGCGATTCAATTTTGTATGTGAACTCTAAAGGCGGGTGAGGAAGATCAACATTGACTATACCACCAAATACAGATTCCGAGACAGGCAATACGTTAGCGCATTCCTGAACCAGTACAACATCTAATTTGCTCCCAATAGCATTAAATATTTCATTCATCTCTTTCATACCACAATAAGAAAGAAAATAATAATAATAATTATTGACATTAGTTGTGGCACTATTTAAATTAAGATCACCCATTATAACAATGTGCCCTTTTAGATTACTAACAAAGCTTTCTACTTTACAAAACCAGTTAAGGTAAATATCGTCAGTCGCACTAGGGCTAATATACACTACACATACATAAACAGTCTGACCTTGAACAACGAAAGATGCCCATAAGTCCTCCCCAAACTCAGTTTCAAGTTCATTGTGCCGCTCCAGCGTTATACAAGAGCGAGCAGCGAGCAGCACCCCACCACCTGCGGAGCCGCGGTCTCGCCTTACAACGTTCCATCCATCACACATTATTTCACTGTCAGAGAAAGTGTTGTTAAGATTCGTTTCTGTTACAGCGAGAAGGTCGTGTTCCAGTAACCTTAAATTATTGATGTTGTGTTTCAGATTTGGCTGAATGTTTTGTTAGATACAATGAAAGATACTGTAAGAAATATGATCGCCAACATTTCGCAAACTATGTCTGGAGATCCTGAATTTGAGTTTCTATCTGGATTTTGGCATTTCCCCGGTCAAGTAAGTGTTATTCTCATTAAAACATTCGTTTCGCATCGTCTTCTTTCCTAACCCATTTTATGATTTATTTAGGCCGGTCTCCTGGGTATGCAAATTCTATGGACAACTGATGCAGAATATGCGTTGAAGAAGGCAAGGGTTGACCGTTTCATAATGAGGTTAACTAACCAGAAGAACCTAGATCTACTTAATGGTCTTATTGACCAAACCGTCACAGACTTAACACCCTTGGATAGAACAAGAGTCGAGACTATGATTACTATTCACGTTCATCAAAGGTACATTACCTACATAGGTACTGTTTGCTCATTTATCCATTGTACATTAGTTGAGAAATAGATTAAATAACGTAGATTTCTTTTGCCAGAGATATCTTTGATGATTTGGTGCGCATGAGAATAAAGTCTCCGATAGATTTTGAATGGCAGAAGCAGGCCAGATTCTATTACTTTGAAGATTCGGATGATTGCATTGTGTCTATTACTGACGTTGATTTCTTGTATCAGGTAAATCTTCATAGATTTCTAGTTGAGAAGGTAATCCGGACTTACCTTGCAGTGGAAAAAATAATAATTTTAACATCGTGACAATTGATAAAACTTATTTATTTGTCTAGAACGAATATCTGGGCATTACCGAGCGTCTTGTAATCACACCGCTGACCGATCGCTGTTACATTACTCTCTCGCAAGCTATTGGAATGAGTATGGGCGGAGCCCCCGCCGGCCCTGCTGGGACTGGCAAGACTGAAACCACAAAAGACATGGGAAGAACCCTTGGGAAACTTGTGATTGTGTTCAATTGTTCTGATCAAATGGACTTCAGAGGTACCTTAGCCTAGTTTTATTCATATTGCCTTTATTTCTCGAGTCTTTCTATTCCAGGGTTTACTCAAGATGAGCAACGCTAAGTGTTTGGAATACTCAATAAAATTTCGTTACTGTCACATTCAAAGAGTACACCTGTCTAGTTACATCGGAATCCTCTTGATTGTTAAAATACAATACAGTCTCGCACATTTTGAGTGGAGCCTGGGCCTATAAATAGATAGATAAATTGATTGATAATTTGTTTATTTGTTGAAACCGACACACACACACGCAAAATATACAAATAATTACACTTAAAAGTAATGAAATTCCATTACAAACAAAAACACAAACAATCAAACTTAGTCTAAATAGTAAAGATTTGTAAGTCGATAAGTAAGTCATAATTGGGCGTAGGAATTTCTCGTTCCAAGCTAAGTCTCTTTGTTGCGTATATTGTAACATTTTTTTTTCAGGTCTTGGACGTATTTACAAGGGCTTGGCGCAGTCAGGCACTTGGGGATGCTTCGATGAGTTCAATCGGATTGAACTACCAGTACTGTCGGTGGCCGCCCAGCAGATTTACATCTGTCTCACAGCTAGGCGTGAAAAGAGAGAGTTCTTCATATTTAGGTGACGATGTCTACAATAATATTTTAATTGAATTGAGTTTTAATATGTTAGTAAATAAACATGTACAATTTTACAGTGATGGTGATACCGTGAGTTTGAACCCTGAGTTTGCATTCATCATCACTATGAACCCTGGTTATGCGGGACGCCAAGAGTTGCCGGAGAACTTGAAAATTCAGTTTCGCTCTGTCGCCATGATGGTACCGGATAGACAGATCATCATTCGAGTCAAACTGGCCAGTTGCGGCTTCAAAGAAAATATACTTTTGGGTTCGGAGCATTTAAGATACTTAATTATTTATAAGATATATTTTTTAAGATACTTGATTTACGTTAAATATTGAAGAAGAAAAAGACTGCCTCCGCGGTCTAGTGGTCAAGGCGTTTGCCTTGTGACCCGGAGGTCATGGGTTCAAATCCCACTGGGAAGCATACTTTGTGAAAAAGTTGTTTCCAGTCTAGTTAGGATATTGCAGGCTTGAATCACCTGATTATCCGAAAAGAAACATGATTCCGTGCTTCGGAAGGTACGTAAAGCTGTTGGTCCCGAACGCCATCTAGCGTTTGTACCTATCCTAGGATTGGTTCTGGTCTACCCTTTGGGTTGCGGAGGTCAGACGGCAGTCGCTCTGTGTAAAAACCAGAAACCTCGTCAAATCACTTAGGTAAGGTAGCGGACCCTGGGCTCTGAAGCGTAACCGCTGACGATGCAACCGGGAATACGCTCGGATGATGATGATTGAAGAAGAAGAGAAGAGAGATAAAGGAATTCTGATTAAAAAAAAGATATCTTATATGGCGTAAGGAATTTTAATCAAGATTTTTAAAATAAAATCGAAGAAGTTGGACCAAGGATTTGAAATACCTATTTAAGAAAAATTACTGCATTACAATATCTTTTTTCATGACTGCTCCAAAAATAGGAGTGTAATGTTTTTAGGGTTCATGTATGTATGTCTCTTAGTATATAAGTTTTTATTCCGCTATAACTTTGAAAATGTACCTATGTATAACTTGTCGGAAATATCTGCGGACCTCACTGGAAGGCGGTTCCATACTAGCCAGGTCCGCAGATATTTCCGACGAGTTGTATGTGAGTTATTTCTTCTGCCGTAACCTTGAAATACCTAAACAGATTTGGATGCATTATCGTTTGAATCCTTACTTCCTAGCTCAATCTGTGTAATTTGTCCCTTTCTATTTATTTATTTTTAAACTTGAGATTTGGGATAATAATTAACTCAAGATACTATATTTTATAATAAATACTTACATTTAAAGACGAACAAGACCCAGGACAATTTGAAAAAGGCCATTTTCCAATTTGCCCTGGCTGGGGATTGAACCTAAAACCTCCGAGTGACGGACTAGCGTGGGCTGAATCGTCCTTGCCGATACTCCACGGAGGTCGTCAAATTCTGTTGCGATATTTTGATGTTGTAAATAATACCACTTTCAGCACGTAAATTCTTCACGTTGTACAAACTTTGCGAAGAACAGTTGTCAAAACAAGTGCATTATGATTTCGGGTTGCGAAACATTTTGTCGGTGTTGAGAACTATGGGTGCTCAAAAGCGAGCTAACCCGGAGAGTACTGAAGAGAATATCATGATGAGAGTATTGAAGTAAGTAAACAATAAACTTGCTTTGTATACACAAATATCCTCAGTGCTAAAACTCAAAACATTGACATTACCTGTTTTTAACTTGACATTAAATACTTACCATACCTAATAAATAAATAAATAAATAAATAAACCCGACAGGGTTTATAGTTAACTTAGACAGTGACTTTGAGTACCTACCTTGTAAGAACTGATGTTCATTATCATCATCATCATCAGGTCCTTTTTAGTCTTCACTGCACGACCTTCTAAATACTACCAGAGCAATATATTAGCTAGAGTAACCAGAGGATTTGGCCTACACTCTCCACGCTGGCCAGACGGGATGGAGAGGTGGACCTCTCCAACCCGTATGTACATTATGAAACACAATAATTAAATTGAATTTAATTTTTAGAAAAAGTCCATCTCTACTTAACTAAAATTATATATCAAGTTTCTTAAAATATATAACTAGTTTTTACATATTTTTGCTAGAAAAAAAGTTTATTTTGCTATTTTTGGGGTTCACACCAAGCGGTACTTTACAACATTATCCTTGCTAAACGGTCGAAGTGATATCCATCATCAGCAATAAAAAAAGTTATCCTAATCAATATACCTTACTAAATAAATTAATGCTGGAATTCGTAAAATGATTAGAAAATATATTATTATCTTTAAGGGAAATGAATGTGTCAAAATTAGTAGACGAAGATGAACCACTCTTTGTCTCTTTGATTGAAGACTTGTTCCCTGGAATGAAACTCAGTCAGACAGTGCACAGGTATCTATAAAAGATGTTGAAAGTAGTATCATTGATTGAATTTTGAATTTGGAAAATAATTTTCTTATTAATCTACAGAGAAATGCAACGAGCAATAATTATGTGTACAGAGAGAGCTGGTCTTATAAACCATCCTGACTGGAACTTAAAGATTATACAGCTTTTCGAGACGTCACTCGTGCGGCACGGGTTGATGACGATGGGGCCTACTGGCTCGGGGAAAACAACGTGCATTCATACTTTAATGGCTGCGCTTACTGAAGTTGGAAAACCTCATAGGGAGATGAGGATGAATCCTAAGGTAAAATATGTGGATTTAAGGATGAATCCTAAGGTGACAATTTTATGGATATTCGGGCTACTCTTGCAGTGATATCTAAGAAAATAAGTGCATTTCTTCGAAAGATTACATTGTACCTACATTGTATCAAAAATCTGTACCCGCGTTTAAACATTACAAAATGTTGCTGAAGCCCAAATTGACACTTGGCGGCGTTGGCCAGCTCCGAACTGAATATTATTTTTGCGTGGTTTTGCAACTAAGCCTAAACGCAAAAACTCGATATATAGGTAGTAAGGCCCCTCTGCTGTAGGTACACTGCATTGTTTCAATAATTTAATTATAGTAAATAGGTAGTCAATTGTTTTCTTAGGCGATCACAGCACCACAAATGTTCGGTCGCTTGGATGTTGCTACCAATGACTGGACGGATGGGATATTCTCAACTTTATGGAGGCGAGCACTCAAAGTGAAGAAATCAGATACAACTTGGATCGTGTTAGGTACGTTCTAAAAAATCTTTTTAACGATAGATATAACATTATGATAGAGAATATTATAAGATTGAGTACTTTTCTTTTAAAAGATGGTCCAGTAGACGCTGTATGGATTGAGAATCTAAACTCTGTACTGGATGACAATAAGACATTGACCCTAGCTAACGGTGATCGGATAACTATGGCTCAAAACAGTAAACTTGTGTTTGAGCCTGATAACGTGGATAATGCTTCGCCGGCTACCGTCAGCCGGATGGGGATGGTGTTTCTGTCCTCTTCTGTGCTAAAATGGCAACCTATTCTCGAGGTTAGTAATAATAAACCTGTGGGATTTGTCATTATATTCCAAGGTTAAAAGAGCTTTGTTCTGAAACATCCGTAAACTTTAACGTAGTAAAATAGTCACGTGTAGTTTAAGTAAGTATAACGCGGTAATACGAATTGGAAATAGCATCTGTTGTTTTTACTATACGAGCATGAGCAAGACTATGAAGAAATTTTGTTTTATTCAAGGGTTGGTTAAAGAAACGTACTCAAAAAGAGTCTGACTCTCTACGTAATGCTTTCAACAAAGTATACGATGATGTACACAACTTTGTGCAGCAAAGATGCCCAGTTAAGATGAAGTTGCTTGAAGCTATCTACGTAAGGTATTAACTTATTTATTGACTTACAAATATCAAAGATATAAAGGTAATGCATTGAATACCAGCCAACCTTTAGGAATAGCAAATATTAGTAAGTTAGTTTAATATACTGTGTGTCGATTTGTTTCATACATAAATTAATCTTTAATTATTTTCAGGCAAGCTGTCGACGTCTTGAGTGGTCTCTTATCAATTGAAGTACCTGGAGGAAGTGAGTATAGCTTATTATACTTGATTATCATAAGGTACTTACTATGTAAAAAGTATCTACTATTGCCTATTTTGTTACCGTGCGTGAGCTGTGAAAATGTGGTTATGTGACAGCCACGACACGAAATTCGTGTTGTGATGTTTTTGTTATTGCTTCATCCAATTCAGCGTCATGAGCGTTTTTATAAATGCTACACATGAATTTAGCGTTGTGGCCGTTTTATAGTGGTCGCATCGAGTTGTAAGCTATTTTCTCGCTCAATAAGCATTCCAGTCTTTGAGCGTAACATAATTTTATGTCTTTTTCTGACCCACCTCCTGGCTATCTATTGGCCTAGGGATAAAATTACTTGCTTGTGCCAATTGAGCTTTGCTTACAAGTATGAGCTACTTATAAGTTTGCCAGTTATTGCACCACGCGAAAGAAAGATAAAAAGAGGATCTAATTTTTGATTCATTTTATTCTTGGCTTGAGTGAGCGGTATAGATAAGCTACAAAGTTAAATACCTATGTATATCTCGTAAGTATGTATGAATATATGATTTCAGAGGCACACACCGACCGTCATTTAGAGCGGTTGTTTATTTTCGCGATGATGTGGTCGTTGGGGGCGGTGTTAGAGTTGGACGCGCGGACACGCATGGCCGAATATATGACCAAGTTGCCCGTGAAGATGGACTGGCCTGGCGCCAAGTCAAAGGAGTGGATCATGCCTTTCGATTTTATGGTGAACGAGACGGGGCAATGGCAGCATTGGTTAGTTTGGGATTACTCAATGAGTTCTCTTTTTAAAAAAATAAATAAATGCACAGTGTTTTGCGATATAGCAGCTTTACGAGTAGTGTTAATTTCACATTGTACAGGAATTAAAGCATCAGCAGTAAGCTAAATATTAAAAACAAATTTAAATGAGGATATAAAAATGCATTTTTCTTACATAGGGCTGAGATTGTGGAAGACTACATTTATCCACCAGACAGCGTACCAGAGTATGCATCGATATTGGTGCCAAATGTTGACAACGTCTGTATATCGTTCCTCATAGAAACCATCGCTAAGCAAAACAAGGCGGTGCTACTAATTGGTGAGCAGGGTACTGCCAAGACCGTCATGTTGAAGAGTTACATGATGAAGTACGACAACGAGGTCAAGTTGTATAAGATGATTAACTTTTCTTCGGCTACGACTCCTAATATGTTCCAGGTACTTTTCGATTCGATAAAACTTAACTGTGTTTTCTTTTTACTAGGCAAATAACGGAAGAAAGTTTGGAATGGATTTTGAATATTTTACTAGGCAAATAACGGAAGAAAGATTTTGAATAAGTTTACTTAATTCGTCAATTTTATTTATTGTACACCAGAGTCACACCCAGTCATGAAAATGTAGGCAAAATGTTTATTACGAGAACTAATACTGTACCTAGACAACGACTTTTACAAATTTTCCTTAAAGGCCTATTCAAACCGAAGCGGTATTCGCTATCGCCGTGGGTAATACCCGGGCCACCAGCAGCGGAAGTTGCTAACGACTCCGGTAGCGAATACCGCTACGGTTTGAATAGTCCTTAAATCTGCAAAATTCCAGTGACAATCAGGAGTGTCATTGTCATTGGCATCAATGAATTTTCTTACAGTTATTTGATAGTTTTTCTTGTATTTCAGCGTATTATCGAGTCGTACGTAGAGAAACGCGTAGGAATGACATATGGACCACCAGGAGGCAGATCGATGACTGTTTTTGTGGATGACATCAACATGCCCGTTGTCAATGCATGGGGTGATCAGGTACCTAGTTATATATTTCTGAATTTACAGACCTCAAATTGCAAAAATGGAATATTGCTGCATTCAGTGTATCACATCTACCCTTATGAAACTGAGAACTGGTTGACTTGAGATAGCCGTCTAATTCGTTATTAATGGCTGAGGTTTTATATAAAGGAATATGAGCAAACTGCACCCACACTCTTCTAAGTCTTCAATCATAGTTGGAAAGTTAGTTTCTATAACAGTTGCGAGCCATGGCCAGTGACCATTGCTCTCATAAGAAGTATGGTTCAATCAATATAATTGACCGCTTAACAGTTAGTATTAAATATGGAGGATGGAGGTAAAGAATTTAAATAAAATGTTTTGTTTAGGTAACTAATGAAATAGTGCGACAAATGATGGAATGCGGCGGTTTTTATTCTCTGGAGAAGCCGGGAGATTTCACGATTATCGCGGACATACAGATGTTTGGTGCTATGATTCATCCAGGTTAGTGTTCAGACTTTTTAAACGACTGACTCAGTCCTTTAGACTTGGCTCAAGAATTAAATGAGATTTCTTTAATATTATGTAATATTTTGTTGGGCTTTCTTTCTTGACATCGGACGTCCTAGTTTGCAGGGGTCGTCTTGAATGGATATTTCTACTATTTCATACCTAAATATTCTATAGGTGGCGGCCGAAATGACATTCCTCCTCGATTGAAACGGCAATTCAACATTTTTAACTGCACTCTACCTAGCAATGTGTCAATGGACAAGATTTTTGGTAAGAAATTGTTATGAAATAAAATAGGTACACAAAGTTTTTATTAACCAAAATGTCCAAATCTTTATTTTCCAGAAACAATAAGCGCTGGATATTTCTGCAAGACTCGTTTCGATAAGAAATTAGTTGATTTTATGCCGAGGCTTGTGCCTGTCACGAGAATCATCTGGCAGCAAACAAAAGTAAGTTTTAAGATATCTGCATGCAAATGCGCATGCATAATAAATAATATATTAAGCTTGTATGATAGACTTATGAAGTCCATAACACGTGATAATTTATAGATAATTTGTTATTTTGCTGTCGGTAACATTTTTTTTTGTTTTTTCTTGACTATGCTACAATATTATGTTCCTAATTTTATTACTTTTTAGGTAAAAATGCTTCCTACACCTGCTAAATTCCACTATGTATTCAATCTTCGTGATTTGTCCCGTATTTGGGAGGGCATACTGTTCATCAAGAGAGAAGAGTTGCAATCCGTTAAAACCGCTTTAAAGTTATGGTTTCACGAGTGCCTCCGAATAATATCTGATAGGTAATATTATCAATCAATTGATTTAGTTATGATACCAGTTTATATCCAATATGGTTGGTGAATTCACTACCTATGGGTAATGAAAATGAATTATTTAGAATATTTTTTCTCAAAACTGACAAGATACGTATTTGTTTTTTTTTTATATAGGTATTGTCATATTGGTGCGCAAATGTATCTCCCATCTCCTTTCATTTATTCCACTTTAAGACAATTTGTGAACCGTGTCGTATTTGTTTATAAAAAGTTGTAAATGTAAAACCATTGGACAAAATTTAATAAGAGAAAAGAAAAGAGATGAAAAGATACATGAACTTATTATTTTTCCAGATTCACAACATTTGACGACAAAGATTGGTTTGTGGCTAACTTTTGGAAGACTGCGGCGGTCGAATTGCCCGACGTAGTATCAGAGTTCCCGGAAGGCGAAACATTCTTTGTGAATTTCCTTAGAGAACCTGTCGACCCTACGGGCGATGAGGATGAAGATTTCAGTACGGATGCGCCGAAAATATACGAAGAGTTACCATCGTAAGTAGCAAGCGAATATAACAAAGAATCTGGACAAAGAATCAACAATGTATACCAGATACCATTTAGATTAGTCTAAACATAAAATAGTTAAAATTGTTAAATTTACTACATATCTTACTTGTAGATGGGAATTTGTGCTCAAGAAACTTGCACAATTTCAAGAGCAATTTAATGACCAGATCAGAGGGGCGCATTTGGATCTAGTATTCTTCCACGATGCGATGGTGCATCTATTTATCGTATCTCGTATCATTAACACGCCACGGTAAGTATGAAGTCAATAAGTATTCTTATTCTATTAATTTATTTTTAGTGCTTTTATGAATTAGTCTTATTTTTCAGTGGAAATGCTCTACTGGTCGGCGTGGGAGGTTCTGGCAAACAAAGTTTGACAAAATTGGCATCATATATAGCCAATTTTTCGTTCTACCAGATAACATTAACAAGGTATAAATATTATTTATTTTAGGATTGCCTTCTCCCTTCTTCAGTCAGTACATAATATTTTCTGAAATCATCTTTTACAGATCATACAACGTCAATAATTTTATGGATGACATTAAAATATTATATAGAATAGCTGGTTTACAGGGTCAGGGAATAAGTTTTATATTTACTGACAATGATATCAAAGATGAACAGTTTTTGGAATTTCTTAATAACATCCTCAGTTCAGGAGAAATCGCTAACTTATTCCCCAAGGACGAAATGGGTAAGGTGGAATTCGGGGTGAAACTAGACATCTATACTTTAAAATTGTATAAACTAAGTATATAGCCGTGCTTATATCATGTATCTCTGACAATTTCGTTTTAAATGAGGCCAAGTCTTAATTGGATTACCTTTATTTCCATTATCCCGAGTATCTATAGATGCCTGATGTAAACAAGTTTTATTTTTCCTTGAAAAATAACTTTAACTTAGTGTATAGTCTATAGAAACAGATGAAGTGAGGAGTTTTCTCAGATACAGAGATCGAATGTCGATGATTAGATATTGCCTTTATGCTTTCTTTTCTCCTCTATCTGTATACATTTTTTAGTAAAATTCAAGAATTACAAAATTACAAAATATATAGGTATCTATTTGTATTCTTTAGATGAAATATTAAATGAGTTGACGCCAATAATGAAAAAGTACGCACCGAGGAGGATTCCAGTACCAGATGTCTTGTACGAGTATTTCATTATGAGATCGAGATCAAATTTACACGTTGTATTGTGTTTCTCCCCTGTGAGTTTTAATTATTTTTTCAAAGTTCTAAAGTCCAGACTATAAACCCTTGTGGTTTCGTCATGTCGGTATGGCTGTCCGTCCGCAGCTTAGCGCAGAGGCTGATAGTACTAGAAAGCTGTAATTTTATGTATTAATCACGCTGGCATAGCGATAGAATAAAATGTAGAACAAGATTGTACAAAATTCTAAGTAATTAGAAAAAATACTTAGATGAAGTTGTTACACTTGCTTAAAATGGGTAGTATACATGTAAAATTAGGAAAGAATATTCTATATTGAAATCACAACCTTCCAAGCCCTACAGTGTGCGTGGCCCGAACCCGACACGCACTTGGCCGGTTATTTTATTAAGTAGCTGCGGCGATTCCCGCGTGTACAAAAAGGCAGTAATTTGACAATCCCACAGGAACCGTACATTTATCGGGATATAATAAGCTATCTATATGCCAAGGTTCATCCCAATTATATCAGCCATTTTTAAGGTGATAGAGTTACTAACATGCACTGTCACACACACTTAAATAATATCAGTAGGATATAATATAAGTATGACGTCTTTTTATCACTATCATCCTAGATAACTATTATTTTAATAGGTTGGAGAGAAATTCCGAAGCAGAGCTCTGAAATTCCCTGGTCTTATTTCTGGGTCCATTATGGATTGGTTCCAAAAATGGCCAAGGGTGGCGTTGATTGAAGTAGCGCACCACTTCCTATGGGAATTTCATGTGAGTAGAGCTTCTTTGTGTTATTAACTTAAATATTTAAGAGCACAGCATTTCATCCTAAAATTCTACGGCTATACCTTTAGGCGCTGGTTACAAAGGGTGATAAAATCGCAAAAAGTTGATATTTTCAAGTACTAAAGGATCGTCTGTATAAATAAATGGCCCCAAGATTACATCGTCAGCATTGCGTTTGCCTACGTTTAATTGTTAAGGTTGTATTTCAGGTGGTTTGTTCAAACGATACTAAAATAAACCTAATTGAAATAATGGGTATGGTGCAAGACAATGTGGCGGAAACATGTACTTCCTATTATGACAGGTTTAGAAGACAAACTCATGTCACCCCCAAGTCATACTTATCTTTCTTGGAGGGTTATAAAGTGCTCTATAAAGAGAAGCATGTGCATATAGCTGAAATGGCTAGAAGGTTAGTAACAATAATGTCCTCTGTGGTTAAGTATGTGATGTAGTTCAAAATCGTGGGTCATTTCAAATGATGATGAAATTTTTTGGTATAGTTATAGAGAAATAAATAGGACATACTATTTTTTTAGAATGACTACTGGTCTTGACAAGCTGGTAGAAGCAGCGGCCAGTGTAGATATACTGAAAAAAGAACTGGAGTTAAAAGATCAAGAAATCAAAGTAGCCACTGAAAAAGCTGAAGAGGTTCGTAGTCCATTGCATAGTGCTCCAAGACAAAAGTCATACCTACGTCTATTGGAAAAACCTTCGTTTATACCTTGATCCACTGAATTATATCTGATTAAGCTCGCTGCTTTGGAACTATCTTATTAAAACTTACTTCGTCACATACTGGACATGCAAACGAGGACTACCTACTTAGAGATGATACAATTTTCCTACATATATGTATTATTCCATAGCGTAGGACACAACGTTGTCAGACGACCTGACCATAAGAGATGATGGTGGAATGAGTGAAAAGGGATCAGTAAATGATTTGAAAATGGAATGAAAGGGAATTTGAAATGAAATGAAGAATGAAAAACAGACAGGATGAAATGAAGAAAGGCGGTTTGAACAGGATGCATGCAGCATCGTTACAAGGTCATTTTGGAAATCTTTGGGTGACTTCTATGTCATATGGCTGAAATGATAATGATTATGATTATTCAGGTATTAGCTGCTGTGGCAGAGTCAGCAGCAGCAGCCGAGGTCGTGAAGGCTGAAGTGCTGGAGGTAAAAGATCGAGCTGTGAAGCTCGTGGCTGTGATTGCCGCAGAGACGGCCATTGCCGAAGAGAAGCTGGCAGCTGCAAAACCTGCTTTGGATGCGGCGGAAGCTGCCCTATTGGTTATTACTCGTATATAACTATACCCAGCCCCGTTGCATGGCAGCGTAGACAAACCCTAGATAAAGTTTATATAGCGTGACGGACTAGTACCATCCCGCTTGTTAATATAACGTAGAGAAGGATAGTGATATATATATCGGCATATGAAAAAAAATATCGTATGTATTGAAAGCCATCGTAAACTTGAGTTTCTCAAATTTCTTCATCCTAAGGAGCTACAATAAAAAAGAGTAGTAACTAAAGTTCGGAATAAAATAATAGGATACAGATAGGAAAGGCAAAAGCCCAAGTATGGAACCTGAATAGCTAAAAAAGTTATACATTTTAATATCTTTAGTAACTTTATTTTTATCAGAAAACCAGTCAGTATTTGATAAATTAACGCTTACAAGTATTATTTTCCACTCAGACTATTAATGCCGCCGATATAGCGACAGTCAGGAAATTGGGCAAGCCGCCGTACCTCATCACTCTCATTATGGATGCTGTCATACTGCTATTCAGAAAACGTATCGATCCTATTAAGGCTGATCCTGAGAAACAGTTCCTTATGGCGTCGTGGGCTGAATCCCTCAAGGTAAACACTTTCTATTCTAAACATAGATACACTATCACGTGCTTACGGGGTGCAGCTGGAAAAAAAGCGGCCAAGTGCGAATCGGAATCGCCCATGAAGGGTTCCGTAGCAGCAAGTAACAATATTATAAAAGTTCTAAAGGTAAATTGCGGTTTACGATTGATGACGTATTTAAAAAAAACTACTTACTAGATCTCGTTCAAACCAATTTTCGGTGGAAGTTTGCATGGTAATGTACATCATATATTTTTTTTAGTTTTATCATTCTCTTATTTTAGAAGTTACAGGGGGGAGCAACATTTTGCCACTTTGAAAGTGTCTCTTGCGCAAACTATTCATTTTAGATAAAAATGATATTAGAAACCTCTATCATTTTTGAAGAACTATCCATAAATATCCCAAAAGTATGGTTTGATAAAAAAAAATTAAGTTTCAGTTCTAAGTATGGGGATCCCCCAAAATTTATTGTTTTTTTTTTCTATTTTTGTATGTAAATCTTAATGCGGTTTACAAAATACATTTACTTACCAGGTTTCAACAGTATAGTTTTTATAGTTTCGGAAAAAGTGGCTGTGACATAGTTGCTGGGACAGACAGACAGACATGACGAATCCATAAGGGTTCCGTTTTTTTGCCATTTGCCTACGGAACCCTAAAAAGGAATTCATAAATAGTGATATTGTGTAAATAGTGTATAAATAGTGAAAAGGCGATGCTAGCAGTATCGCCTTTTAACATGATTCATATTTGCGCTCATTTCCTCGATCGGCATTTAAGATCTGCGCAGGAAGAGCAGCTGGTACCTACGTTTTAAGTTTTTACTTTTCTCCCAGACCAGCACGGAAGATTATCTAAAACGAAATTATCTACCACCTTCATCTTACTTTGGCCGCTAATATAATATTAGTATGACTAGCAGTCCTAACTGGGGTGAGTCCCCAATCATAATAATCTTGCAACTTGTTCGAAACAATACTGACCACTGAACCGTTCGCAATGCCAATTTGAATCCTGAAATTGTGCGTCTATCGGCAATCATCGCATTTCCGATTACAAACAAATGCTCTTAGATTAAATGCTATTATTTACTTATTATTTGAATTCTGAACTAAATACTTTATTGTTGTCTTGTTTTTGATTTCCGTGTGAACTATGAAGCGCTGTAAAACTATTTTCCTTTTTAAAACTACGTATTCTCCTTTTAAATAAATATATAATACACCTACCACGGAAATTAATAAAAATATAAACAAAATACTTGTTTAACCGACTTCCAAAAAAGAGGAACTTCATATGTTCGACATGTACATAGGTATACAACTAAAATGAATATTTATCCCGTTATTCATCTTTTCAATTCAGTCAGAAAATTTCTTCATCTAATGTAGCTGTGTCAGTGGAATTGTTACTTTCATCACTGTTCGAACAGGTATTTGTATTAAATTTTCCATGTGCGAATCATCAACATAATTATTACCTCTACGCTAAAAATTATATGACGAGCCTACGAATAAACAGCTTTCTCTCATTTTGAAAATGAATTACATAATAATAAGTAAAAAGAGTAATAACAATAGTCGGCCATTCCGACGATACTTAAGACAGAAAATAGAAGCACATATATTTTTTATAATTTTAACATAAATATTTTTAAAGTTATTTAAGGAAATAGGCAAAATTTGATCACCCCTCTTATGTCCAAAACCCCAAAAATGAGGCTAAAATTTAAAAAAAAATTAGGAAATATTTTTTTACCTATAGATTTCGGAAAACCTATGAGAAGCACAGAACCCTCGCCACGCGAGTTTAACTCGCACTGAACCAGCTTAATTTATATTAAATTAATATGTATTTTTATTTATTTTACATTATTGGGTGCATTATATTTGTAAGTTGATTTATATAAATAAAATATTATTAATTTGCTATTCGTCTTTTGATAGGTAATGGCTGATTCAAGGTTTTTGAATAACCTGAAGTTCTATCCCAAGGATGAGATCAACGCAGAAATGGTTGATCTATTGCAACCTTACTTCGGCTTCCCGTACGTATAACAATAAATATAAATAAAAAAGAAACCAAACATTAAAATAAAAACTGTTACCTACTCAAAAATTCCGCCCCGGATAGTACCCGGCTCAAAGGTGCCCATTACGCTAGCTGCGTTGCCTCTCTGAATAGCAATGGATATCCTTTGGAACAGGTACCATCCCGTACGTATTATTAGTATTTTTAGGAAACACATTTACTTTAAGTAAATATATTATTGATGCTAAATTCTTACAAAAAAGTTCGAAATACGTATATAGATTAAAACTGAACATTTGACCTTTGATGGTATCGTCAGCATACCATCAAAGGCCAAATGTTCAGTTTTAATCTCTTTATAGATATAGTATCTACCATATTTTATAATGTTACTAAAATCAATCGATTTTAGTAACATTATAAAATATGGTAGATACTTTATCTATAAAGAGGTAGTGCGATACCATCATCCTATTATAAAAAACCATTCATTAGAATTGAATTTCTGAATTGAATAATGTTATTATTATTGGTTGATTGCATGGTATAATAAAACTAGGTATTCTCTTCCCGCGTTGGCCCAAGACTACGTCACGAATGTCACGATAAGTGTTACCACTGATTGTTCTTTTTTAGTAAATTTTCTCAATTAGTTAATGGATATAAAATAAAATACTAACTACTTCGTACCTATATCGTGTGATTCATCTGTTTATATTTATATTAATCATTGTTAGTTCATAATTGATTTTATTAACAAACCAATTGCATTGCAAAGCGAAATGCATTGTCTAAGTGAATATATAGGCAAATGGCCTTGAAGTGTGAAATAAATTGTTAACTCGTAAATATGGTGATCATTTCCATATTGCTCTTATGCACTCTTATGCACTAGATAGCCCTTTAAATTATTTTATGGACTGCCGTCGAAACTATTATTGGTGATCGATCTAGCTTTAAAACTTGCCGTGGCCACTTTTGGCGGGGGCAAGTTTTAAAGCTAGACGGACTTATGTAAATACTTTCAACGGTGGTTAATAAAATAATTTAAAGGGCTATCTAGTGCATGACGAAGAGCAATATGGAAATTATCTCCATATTTACGAGTTAACAATTTATTTCAAATGAGGGCGCCTCTTCAAGGCCATTTGCTTATATCTTCACCTTAAGGCGGAATACAAAGAGAACTGTCAAAATTTCATATATTTCTGTTCAGTAGAACTTTGATCTAAAGTGATTCTAATCGTTAAAACATTTTTAGGTTAGTTCGGAAACTTCACAATGTGCTTCTTAAATTTTTAAATTAAGGCGAAGATATAGGCAAATGGCCTTGAAGTGTGAAATAAATTGTTAACTCGTAAATATGGTGATAATTTCCATATTGCTCTACGTCATGCACTAGATAGCCCTTTAAATTATTTTATGAACTGCCGTTAAAACTATTATTGGTGATCCGTCTAGCTTTAAAACTTGCCGTGGCCACTTTTGGCGGAGGCGAGTTTTAAAGCTAGACGGACTAATGTAAATACTTTTAACGGTGGTTTATAAAATAATTTTAAGGGCTATCTAGTGCATGACGAAGAGTAATATGGAAATTATCTCCATATTTACGAGTTAACAATTTATTTCAAATGAGGGCGCCACTTCAAGGTCATTTGCCTATATCTTCGCCTTAATCAATAAACTATTTAAAAAAAAAATGATAAGAAATGATACCAAAAAATTATTTTTCTTCCAAAACTCTGTGAATATAAATTAGGAAAAAATATTTTTATTCACAAATATTAGTATGTTCCGAAGTTCCTTCTTTATTTTCGATACAAAAAATTTGTTATTAAAATAATTCATAAAAACCGATAAAATGTACATTCCGCGTCATTCCGCGTTCATTCCCATGTTAAGAAATGATACCAAAAAATTTTTTTTCTTCCAAAACTGAATATAAATTAGGAAAAATGATTTTTATTCACAAATATTAGTATGTTCCGAAGGTCCTTCTTTATTTTCGATACAAAAAAATTGTTATTAAAATAATTCATAAAAACCGATAAAATGTAGGTATTAGGTCCTTACATATGAATTGCCGTTCAGTATCAAAAAAGTAAAACAAGTTTTTTTTAATGAAATTATTATTTAATCAATCGAAGTATGCGGCGTTGTTATCGATACACTTCCGCCATTTTATAGGTAGATCATTGATACCTTTGGAAGAAAAATCCTGGGAGCGAGAGTCTATGAACTGTTTGAAGGCGGTTTTGACTGCCTCATCAGAATTGAAATTTTTTCCTTGTAAAAAGTTATCCAAATTTTGAAAAAAGTGGTAATCGGTTGGGGCAAGATCTGGAGAGTATGGTGGGTGACGCAGAGGTTCCAGTTGCAGCTCCTCTAACTTAGCGATCGTTTGATGTGCAGTGTGTGGTCTAGCGTTATCCTGAAGGAGCAGTGGGCTAGAGTAATTCATCAGTCTCGGTTGTTTAATGGCGAGCTTTTCCATCATTGTTTGCAATTGTTGGCAATACAAGTCTGCAGTAATCGTCTGGTCTGATCTCAAGAAGCTGTAGTGGATAACACCAGCACTGGTGCCACCAAACACTAACCAGAATCTTCTTTTTGGTCAGTTTTTGCTTAGGGCAAGGTTTTGCCGGTTCTCCAGGGTCAAGCCATTGTGATGATCGCTTCCGATTGTCGTACAGGATCCATTTCTCATCACAAGGCACGATACGGTTCAAAATCCCCTCATTATTGTGGCGATTAAGCAAAGAAACGCAGCAAGCAACGCGTGTTTGTTGGTTTGCTTCAGTCAATTCTTGCGGTACCCACTTTTCGAGTTTTTTAATTTTTCCGATTTGGCGCAAGTGGATAAGTATCGTTTTGTCACTTACGCCGAAGGCTGCTGCTAATTCAGAAAGTGAAAAGAAAGAAAGTGGTTTGAGATGGATCCGCTTCCACTATCGCCTTCAATTCTTCGTTATTCACTTGAGTATCAGGTCGTCCACGAGGCTCATTGTGTAAATCGAAATTTCCAGAACGGAAACGTTGAAACCAAAAACGCACCGTTCGTTCGTTAGCGGTGCCTGGTCCATACACGTCGTTAATTCTTCAAGTCGTTTCTGCAGCACTGGTGCCACGGTGGAACTCGTATTCGTAAATACCGCGAATTTTCAATTTGTCTATAGTTGTTGTTATAGCAATGTTGAAACTCAAACAAATGATGTTAAAACAAATGAAATACGAATTTTGAAACAATATTTTTCTGGCTTTATTTCGAAACTAGCTTTTCGGGCGCTGCGCGGGCTGCAAGCAGCCCGCGGTTTTTCGTGCAGCTGTTGGAGTTGGTTGGAATCTTATTTCCAGTTGAGAGAATAGGTAAGGTGCTAAAGTCAGTATAAAAAAAATTAAAACGTATACAGGCCGCCATCTTGGAATCAAATTTTGTTTGCAGTTTTGAGTTCCACGGGGTGCTTTACCCCAGCATACAAAGTTTCAGACCCCTTCGATGTTCCAGTAGGACGTTTTAAACGAATAAAGTTAAAAAATTTAAAATCCAGACGCCATCTTGGATTCCAAAAAAAATGACAGATTTGGATTCCGCGATTCAAAAAACCCTTGCATACTGAATTTCACTCAAATCGGACGCAGTCGACTACTGGCGGCCATCTCGGAAAATAAAAAAAAAAACGCTTATCGCTTGGTGGGAGTGGCTCGGCCTACGGCCTCGCCACGCAGCTCGGCCTGCGACCTCGCAGAACATCTCAGCCTTCGGCCTTCGGCCTCAGGCTTCGCTTAGTGACTTGGTTCTGGGGGAGGGGGGAGGTCAGAAGGGGCTCGGGCTTCGCCCTCGCCACGCAGCTCGGCCTACGGCCTCGCGAAAGAGGTCTGTTTTTGGCCTGGGGGGGGGGTTCTGGGGGAAGGGGGGAGGTCAGGAGAGGCTCGGGCGTCACCCTCGGAACGCAGCTCGGCCTGCGGCCTCGCTTTCCGCTCGACCTACGGTCTCGCGGTACACACTCGGAAATTGTCCTTGTATGGCGGCCATCTTGGATTTACAAAAAAATCAAAAAACAAATGACAGTCGTCAAATTGCTTACAACCCCCTACATTTTGGAAAAAAAATCACACCCCTAAACCTAACCGTTTTTGCAGGCTGTACCTCGTCCACATTAAGATCTGATGATCTTCAACATGTCCGATTTTTCTGGTACTCACTGGAGCACCCTCTACACGATCGTACATCAATCATTACCCCACCCACCCGGGAACAGGTCAAACAACTATGTCAATCAGTCAGTGAGTCAGTGGTAATGTAGGTTTATATATTATAACTAGCTTTTCGGGCGCTGCGCGGGCTGCAAGCAGCCCGCGGTTTTTCGTGCAGCTGTTGAAGTTGGTTAGAATCTTATTTCCAGTTGAGAGAATAGGTAAGGTGCTAAAGTCAGTGTAAAATAAAAACGTATACGGGCCGCCATCTTGGAATCAAATTTTGTTTGCAGTTTTGAATACCGCGGGGTGCTTTACCCCAGCATACAAAAATTTAGACCCCTTCGATGTTTCAATAGGACGTTATGAACAAATATAGTTAAAAAAATTAAAATCCAGACGCCATCTTGGATTCCAAAAAAATTTCAGATTTGGATTCCGTGACGCAGAAAACCCTTGCATTTTGAATTTCAGTCAAATCGGAAGCAGTCGAGTATTGGCGGCCATCTTGGAAAATTAAAAAAAAACGCTCAGCGCTTGGTGGGAGTGGCTCGGCCTACGGCCTCGCCACGCAGCTCGGCCTGCGGCCTCGCGGAACATCTCAACCTTCGGCCTTCGGCCTCAGGCTTCGCTTAGTGACTTGGGGGGGGGGGGGGAGGTCAGGAAGGGCTCGGGCTTTGCCCTCGCCACGCAGCTCGGCCTGCGGCCTCGCGGGAAGCTTAGTTTTCGGCCTTTGGTCTCTGGCTTCGCTTAGAAACTTGTGGGGGGGGGGTTCTGGGGGGAGGGGGGAGGTCAAGAGGGGCTCGGGCGTCACCTCACCACGCAGCTCGGCCTGCGGCCTCGCTTTCCGCTCGACCTACGGTCTCGCGGTACACACCCGGAAATTGTCCTTGTATGGCGGCCATCTTGGATTTTGAAAAAAATCAAAAAACAAATGACAGTCGTCAAATTGCTTACAACCCCCTACATTTTGGAAAAAAAATCACACTTCTAACCCTTACCGTTTTTGCAGGCTGTACCTCGTCCACATTAAGATGTGATGATCTTCAACATGTCCGATTTTTCTGGTACTCACTGGAGCACCCTCTACACGACCATATATCAATCATTACCCCAACCACCCGGGAACAGGTCAAACAACTATGTCAATCAGTGAGTGAGTCAGTGGTAATGTAGGTTTATATATTATAACTAGCTTTTCGGGCGCTGCGCGGGCTGCAAGCAGCCCGCGGTTTTTCGTGCAGCTGTTGGAGTTGGTTGGAATCTTATTTCCAGTTGAGAGAATAAGTATGGTGCTAAGTCCGTATAAAAAAAATAAAAACGTATACGGGCCGCCATCTTGGAATCAGATATGGATTGCAGTTTTAAGTTTCGCGGGGTGCTTTACCCCAGCATACAAAATTTCAGACCCCTTCGATGTTTCAGTAGGACGTTATGAATGAATAAAGTTTAAATTCTAAAATCCAGACGCCATCTTAGATTCCAAAAAAAATTACAGATTTGGATTCCGCGATTCAAAAAACCCTTGCATACTGAATTTCACTCAAATCGGACGCAGTCGACTATTGGCGGCCATCTTGGAAAATTAAAAAAAAAACGCTTATCGCTTGGTGGGAGTGGCTCGGCCTACGGCCTCGCCGCGCAGCTTGGCCTGCGCCCTCGCAGAACATCTCAGCCTTCGGCCTTCGGCCTCAGGCTTCGCTTAGTGACTTGGGGGGGGGGGGGGGGTTCTGGGGGGGGGGAGGTCAGGAGGGGCTCGGGCTTCGCCCTCGCCACGCAGCTCGGCCTACGGCCTCGCGAAAGTGGTCTGTTTTTGGCCTTTGGCCTCTGACTTCGCAAAGACACTTGAGGGGGGGGGGGGGTTCTGGGGGAAGGGGGGAGGTCAGGAGAGGCTCGGGCGTCACCCTCGGAACGCAGCTCGGCCTGCGGCCTCGCTTTCCGCTCGACCTACGGCCTCGCGGTACACACTCGGAAATTGTCCTTGTATGGCGGCCATCTTGGATTTTGAAAAAAATCAAAAAACAAATGACAGTCGTCAAATTGCTTACAACCCCCTACATTTTGAAAAAAAAATCACACCCCTAACCATAACCGTTTTTGCAGGCTGTACATCGTTCACATTAAGATCTGATGATCTTCAACATGTCCGATTTTTCTGGTACTCACTGGAGCACCCTTTACACGACCGTACATCAATCATTACCCCACCCACCCGGGAACAGGTCAAACAACTATGTCAATCAGTCAGTGAGTCAGTGGTAATGTAGGTTTATATATTATAATAAATTTGAATTTAGAATTCCTAATGAAACGCAAGATATTTGATTTTAAAGTTGCCAGTATTGAAAATCGGCAATTTCATATGTAAGGACCTAATACATTCCGCGTTCTTTCCCCGCCTGGGAGCTTCACAGTCAAACGAAATATGTAAAACTAAGATGTAAAAGCATGCGGGGTGCTTTGCGGATCGCCCCGCACCTCATTCCCTCAGATTATCTTCGTATTCCGCCTTAACAGTTAGACAATGCATTTTGCCCAGTTAATTCAATCAAAGATGACGTATTTTTGGGCAAATCACGTGACCCACCTGTCACCGTAAGAGAATACCTTGTTATATTATAGGTATCATGATTGATTGTACAAATAGCAGGTATCTCTGATTTCGGAAGTTAGTAATTTAGCGAAATATTTCGCAGTTGTAATTGTAAAACTAGAAATAATGACAACTTAATGATTTACTACTTTTAGTCCGTTGTCTACAGAAATAACCTAGGTTTGTGTTTATTAAGTTATTATTAGTTTCTTTGGATGGACTTTAAAAATATTATGGGAGAAGTAGCCGATACCTTCTTTTACGTCTTTTCCCACCTTCTTGATCGAATTTATTGTTAAAAACATGTTCATGTTATAATTTTCAGTCAGTACACATTCGAAGCTGCAAAAGTAGCTTGCGGCAACGTCGCCGGTCTGATCTCGTGGACTATCGCCATGGCCCAGTTCTACAGTGTTAACAAGGACGTTTTGCCCCTCAAAGCAAACTTGGCGGTGATGCAGGGGAAGTACCAAGCCGCCAAGAGGGAATTAGAGGCGGCTGAGGCGCAATTGCAAGCCAAAGAGGTAACATAAGTGTTAATAAACTAAGTCATGTTTGTCAAAGCTGCAAAAAAGGCTTGCTGCAATACTGTCGGTGTTATAACGTCGACCACGTGTCACCAGGGGGGACGGGGGGTTAAAAAGTTTCTAAAAACATGTGATTAGGACGAGCCTTATGGCCCAGGGAAATACCAGGGTCCAAGCCGCCAAAATATTATTATTTTATGCGTTACTTACATTTTTTTATGTAAAGATTATATTTATTTTATGGAAATTATGCTATCGTGGAATGCAAACATGGCATTTTTGGGATATCGTCCAAAGTAATAGCAGGTAAGCCAGCGGAAAAGAATACCTACTTGCCTCAGGTAATAATTATATTCTTACTGCAAAAAATCTCTTTGGCAAAGGTCTAGTTCCGGCAAAAAAAAAGTTCCGGTGAATGGATATAAAGATAATGTTATATTTATATATATGCTTTAAATAAACGCAATAACTGTGTTTAATTAATATTTATACAGTTGATTAAATAAATATTCGCAAAATCAATGTACTTAATCGAATATTAAAAGTTAATAAATTATCCAAATATGAATAGAAATGTAGCCACATGTTATGCTTAAACTAAGTAGGTATATTCAAAAAGAACATAACTGTATTCCTATAATTAATACAATATTATCGTTGAGAACGATTGATAAAAAGAATATTTTAAATTCGATGACTTAACGGGTCATTACATTACCGTTTCGAATCCAATAGCATATTTCGACAGTCATTCCGAAGCCCGGATAGCTCAGTCGGTAGAGCATTGGACTTTTAATCCAAGGGTCCAGGGTTCAAGTCCCTGTTCGGGCGGCTTTCATTTTGCGCTACTAAAAGATGTATTACATTACTACACTAGGTTTTATTTTTATTTTGTAACTACAATGGCTTTTTACACACTGAGCTCTGTATAATTTTATATTAATTTTGTATAATACACTTCGATCACAAATAAAAAATCGTGCAGTACGTATAAAATATGTATGTCAAGTGTTACGGTAAAATGTAAACAAAATGGATGATAAATACTTATAACGCAGAAGTACATACAATATGTAAACAATAACGTAATAGTTTTTTTGTATTATTTTAACATTAATTAATTAATAAATGATCAAGTCATTACTTATATGTATTAACTAACTTAGATTTTAAAAACTGCGTTTTTATTTCGTACGTCTTGCGTATAATTATTTCTACATGCCTAGTTTATTTCAACAGGCTGAATTAGCGGGCGTACAGAAAATGTTCGAAGAGGCGATGACCCTGAAGCAAGCTGTGCTAGATGACGCGGCCAAATGTCAACAGAAGATGGACGCCGCTACCGCTTTAATCAACGGCCTGAGCGGAGAAAGGGTGCGCTGGACGGAACAATCTGCTCTGTTCAAGTCGGAGATAGAGCGGCTTGTTGGTGATATCTTGCTGCTTACTGGGTGAGTTGTATTTGATACTTGCTCTATATCATGTCATCATTGTTATGGTGTGCCGTCCAGCGATTACCTTGAAGCAAGATGTGCTAGATAACGCGGCCAAATGTCAACAGAAGATGGTCGCCACGACCTCTTTTAGCAACAGCCTGAGTGGAGAAAGGGTGCGCTGGTCGTAGCAATCTGCTCTGTTCAAGTTGGAGATAAAGCGGCTTGTTGATTATATCTTGCTGCTTACTAGGTGAGTTGTTTTTAATAATTGCTCTATATCATGACATCATTGTTATGTTGTGCCGTCCGGCAATGTTAAGCGATGACCTTGAAACAAGCTGTGCTAGATTAGATAACGCGGCCCAATTTCAACAGAAGATGGACGTCGCGTCTCTTTTATCAATAGCCTGAGTGGAGAAAGGCTGCGCTGGTCGGAGCAATCAGCTCTGTTCAAGTCGGAGATAGAGCGGCTTGCTGGTTATATCTTGCTGCTTACAAGGTGAGTTGTATTTTATACTTGCTCTATAGCATGACATCATTCTTGTGGTGTTCCGTCAGGCAAAGTTTAGTGATGAACTTGAAGCTGGCTGTACTAGATCACGCGGTGCAGAAGATGGACGCCGTGACCTCTTTGATCAACGGCCAAGAGGAGAAAGGGTGCGCTGGACAGAAAGATCAGCACTTTTACAGGTCGGAGATAGAGCGGCTTGTTGGTAATATTCTGCTGCTAACTGGGTGAGTTGTTAGGTTTTCGTACCCAAAGGCTGCCAACGGGACCTTATTACTGAGACTCCTCTGACTGTTCGTCTGTCACAGGGCTCTACCTCTTGAACCGTAATAGCTACACACTTGAAATTTTCATCAATTAATATGTATTATTGTGACCGTTATATCAACAAATACTAAAAATAAAATAAAGTTAAAACTTAAAGGTGTTTTTAGCGTTTTAAAACATTGCACAGAGGTACGGAACCCTTCATGTACGAGTCTGACTCGCACTTGACCGTTGTTTTTATTAGGTCCTGTATAAAACCATAAAATCATTGTAGGTAGGTATTGATTAAGTTTGGAGTCCGCTAAAAGAGTCAGCAGAGTAAGTACTATCCCAACGCTAGGCAAAGGCCTTCCCATCGTCCAAATGTTTCCTCTATCTTTAAAAATAACGGAATCAAACTATCTGAGTGATGAAATCGAGAAAACGCCAGAAATAGATTCTAAAAATACGTTTCAGATTTTTGTCGTACTCGGGGCCATTCAACCAGGAGTTCCGGTCGCTGCTGATCAGCAGTTGGCTAAACGAGTTACTGAGAAGGAAAATACCCGTGTCTATGAATCTGAATATCACTGATCAGCTGACGGACACTGCGACGGTATGAAAACAATGTTTTTAAGTACTGACTAATGTTTCGGCTCTTCAACAATATCTTGGCAATCCTTTGTCTGATGTGGGTCATGTTTAAATCTAAAAATTGGTTTTGTCTAATGGTCAACTCGCCCAGACTAGTAAATTTTATGTTGATCTCATAAACGATATTCAAGATACAAGATATTGAAGTACTAACGTGGATAGATGATGGTTTCTACAGGTAAACCAACAAAGTATTTAACCTATTGGCAGGACTTGTAATAAGGCCTTGTCAGGCAGGTACTACTTGATTTGGATGGGTTGTAGTGGTGCGTAATTTGTAATAATATAGAAAATATTATGACTTTCCTGATTATATTTCGCAAGAACAATAAGGCAAAATACGAAAAAAAATCTTTGGTTTTCAAACAAACTCGCAATCAGTTAATTTTCTTCTTATAAAAATTTGGTTGCCTGTAAAGTCGGTATACGGGCGAAAGTTTTACGTGACAAGTCTTTTTATGTCTGTCTCTCTCGCTCTTAGGCGGGCTAACCATGCCCGAGTGGAAGGGACGCGTGCCTCTCACTCGCTCTCATTGTGAGCGCATAACGTGAGCGGAGCGTAACGCAGTTTCTTGAAGTGTCACCCGGCTAACCAATTTATAAGACGTTGTCACGTCAAAATATAATCAGTATTATATATAGACCTTGAAAAAATTCGCACTGAAAAAATATCTCGTATACAGATTGGAGAATGGAATCTTTGTGGTTTGCCTACGGACGACTTGTCGATCCAGAACGGCATCATTGTGACGAAAGCGGCGAGATTCCCACTTCTCATCGACCCACAGACGCAGGGCAAGATCTGGATCAAGAACATGGAGAAATTTAACGACCTCATTGTCACGACTCTCAATCACAAATATTTCAGGTGAACTTGCAATTTTTCTACTTAAAATCGTTGAAAATGAAAAATCCTCAGAAACGAAAGCCACATTAAAGTTTCCATGTCGTAAAAGTGACTATAGTTTAAACCCTACATTGCGCGTGATCAGACCGCGTGGTGCACTTGACCGGTTTTTTTTTCAATATACTTACATGTGGACATGTGTAAATTACAAGTCCGGGAATGACTTAATTAATTTGGTTACACCAAAAAAAAACATCATAATTGATTATAATATCTATTATATTCTATCCTAAGTTTTACTCCTTTCTAATATAACTTAAATACTGTGCCGACAAATCTTTGTGGGTCGTCGAGACTCAAGATGATTTGTGTCAATTTTTTTTGTCTTCCTTAATTTATCTAATATATTGTATTTCGGATGGTTTTGTGCTGTTTCTTCAATCAAAGGTTGAACATATCTTTATTTCCATTGATATTTTATTTTTATTTATAGTTTAGGCGCCGACTTTGTTACTTATCGTCATAGTTTTATAAATTAATTAACATAAAGTTTCATAGGGAGGGTAATGTTCTAACCATTAAGTTCTGTTCTATTAGTGTAATATTGTAGCTATTTCGATAAAACCATCAAATCCTTACTAATTTTACAAAGAGTACACAAAAATAAATCAATATGTACGTACTTATTTATGTAGATTAATTTACTTATTCCTATTAAAATGTTTTATAGAAATCATATTGAAGACTGCGTGTCCCTTGGTCGCCCATTGCTAATTGAAGATGTAGGTGAAGAAATGGACCCGGCTCTTGATAACATTTTGGAGCGAAACTACATTAAAATTGGCTCTAGTTACAAGGTGACATAACAACTGAAAAAAAATCCGTTTATTCCAAGAACATGCAAATGTAATATTTTTTTTTACTTCCAGGTAAAATTGGGTGACAAAGAAATAGACGTTACTGCTGGCCATAAGATTTATATAACCACAAAGCTACCCAACCCTGCTTACACTCCTGAGATATCCGCCAGGACTTCCATTATAGACTTTACTGTGACCATGCAAGGTATTTTTTAAAATGTTGACTAGGCAGATGTAGTCAGGTTGTCATCGATGAAACGGATGTTTATAGATTTCTTTTGTTACTTTTTATCAATTGTATTTGAATTTTTATGGCAAACCACAACAATATATCTACCGAAAATCATCGTTTCTTTCTACACAAAGACACCGACAAAACCGTGGCTCTTGAATGTAGAAGGATTTGATTTTTCTATTTTTGTCTGAAGTTGTGGTGTGTTCTATGCTAGTATTTATTCTGTTGTGCTACTTCTATCCCGTAACTTAAGTTGGTATGTAAGTAAATAACGTACATACAACAAAATATACGGGTCGAATTGATAAACTCCTCTTTTTTGAGATCGGTTAAAAACAATTTGGATATTTTTAAGTTTCCCTAGTTTTTAATAACTTTATTGACAACCAAAATTAACTAGTACAATACTACTTAAAATAAAAAACATGTTTTAACTGAACAATATTTTTGTGGCTGACTTTCAAATAACTTTTCCTACAGTTTTTCTTCGAAATAACTTTAATTACCAAATCTGGGTTTTACAACACGCAAAATTTTAATTTTAAATAAGAACCTTTCACTGTAAAATCTTACCAGGTTTGGAAGACCAGTTGCTAGGACGTGTAATCTTGACGGAGAAGGCAGAGATGGAAGCTGAACGTACGCAACTTATAATGGATGTAACTGCTAACAGACGTAAGATGCAGGAACTCGAAGCCAACCTTTTGCACAAACTGACCACCATACAAGGGTCGCTGGTGGAGGACGTATCTTTGATCCAAGTGTTGAATATCACGAAGTCTACTGCTACAGAGGTGAATTCCTACTAATGGTTATCAATCATAATTAGTTTCGTAATTATTAAAGCTAAGTTTTTCCAACAACTTAAGGAAGGGTTAGGAGTAAGGTCCTACCAATACAATAAAAAGATGGCAGAGAGAAGAGAGGAATGGAGGCATCTCCACTTAACTCCGCCGGCAAGAGCAAGCTCTTAAGTTAAAGAAGAAGAATTATTAAAAGCTGATTTGCCTTTACCTGTATTGATTCCATCAGAATGTGTATAATTTTGTGATCCTGAGCTTTGTGGTTTTAAGTCCGTAACATAATAGTCCGTAATTGTACTTGCAAAAGTTTATTTGTTTGCCTTCTGTGGAAAAATCAATTCCTTACTTACAAGTTACCTTACTTTTAGTTACAAGTATGTGGTCACAACTGTTGTGCATGCATATGACAGACAAAATGTTATAATGGGATAAAGTTACGAAGGTAAAGGTGCTTATAAAGTCGCGTGTAACTATTAGTATAAATATGAATGCTTCTCACATTTTTAGGGTTTCGTACCCAAAGGATAAGAACGGGACCATATTACTAAGACTCCACTGTTCGTCTGTCTGTCACCAGGCTGCATCTCATGAACCGTGATAGCTAGACAGTTAAAATATTTCACAGATGATGTATTTCTGTTGCCGCTATGACAACAAATACTAAGAACAGAATAAAATAAATATTTAAGCGGGGCTCCCATACTACGGACGTGACTTTTTTGCCGATTTTTGCTCGATATTAAATAAAATGTCTAATGTTGTATAGATAATTGGGGTCTAGTTACGGAACCTTTCGTGCACGAGTCAGACTCGCACTTCATTGTATAGTTTGTATATTGTAAAGTTTCAGTCGTGATATTTATGTTTTTGAACACTGATTGTTCCATATTGATACTCTAATGTCTCTGACTGTTATTTTACTAATAATTGGAATAGTACAACTCGCAAAGCAAGAAAAGATACCGAGACTGTAGAATAATCCACATAAGCTATTTTAGGTGAAAGAAAAACTTGACGTGGCTAAGGAAACAGAGATCAAGATCAACGCGGCCCGAGAGGAGTTCCGTCCGGTTGCCACTCGAGGATCTGTGCTGTATTTCCTTATTTGCAACATGTCTCTGGTCTGCAACATGTATCAGACGTCTTTGGCTCAATTCTTGGAGCGATTCGACATATCCATGGAGAGATCGCCCCAGAGTCCCATCACTCAGAGGAGGATTGGCTTTATCATTGAGTACTTGGTTAGTTTTGAATACATTTTCTTGCAGTTTTGATGATTTGATGAACAGTAAGAAATATTTTATTTTATTAAGATTTTGTGCCGTAAAATGGGACTGCAAATAACTTTTATTCATAAAAGGTATATAATCTTATGCCTAACTCAAATATCAATATTATAACAGCAACCACGAGACAATTCTTTTGTAGAATATAGGTGATCTTTTTTATCTATATTGTCTTTGTCTTTATTGCTATTTATTAGTAGTTTCGATAAAACTTCTTTAAATAAACGAATCTTATATATTTCCGCTTCAAGACTTACGACGTCTTCAAGTTCATAAGCAGAGGTTTTTACGAAAAGCACAAGTATCTGTTTACATTGCTGCTGACTTTGAAGATTGATATGCAAAAAGAGTACATTACATACGAAGAGTTCCAAATATTCATAAAGGGTTAGGAAAACTTGTACCTCTTATTAATAGCTAACTATTACCTTATTATTAGTACCCTACCAATCTATAAGAAATTTGATAATATCCATTTTGGATATAAGCCTAGTATGCAACACAACTATAATTGCAGGGGTTGGGTCTAGAATGCCATCGATTAAGGATATTGGAATGTTAGAAGAGAGACCTTTGTCGTGCAGTGGGACAACAAGGGCTGAAAATAGAAACAGAATGATTAATTGTTCACCGTTTAGTCCGCGCATTCTTGGCTTACTGTTTAAATCCTACTTGCGCATACAAAATATACTGAAACTATTTTAAGGCTAATAACTTTCCCCAGTAAACATATAACTACTGAAAAGTGAAAAAAAAATTTTTTGACCTTTGATCAGCGTTTGTATGGTGAGCAAAATTTTTTTTTTCATATTTCGATATACGTTCCTAGGGAAAGTTGTTCAGTATCATGGAGTGAATCTACCCTTAAAATTGTTTCAGAATATTTTGTTATACCTACGATATACCTATATAGTATCGACTACTTAACTTAATTTCTTATTGATCAATGTTGGTCTGCTACAAATACGGTTTAACGCAGGTGGTGCTGCATTGGATCTAAACGCTTGTCCACCGAAACCATTCAAGTGGGTGACTGACATGACATGGCTCAACTTGGTGCAGCTATCTGAACTACGACAGTATACCAACATTTTGAACCAGGTTACCAATAACGAGAAGGGATGGAAAAATTGGTTAGTCTACATTTACAAACAAATACCTTTATAGTTAAGGGCACTTTAGGCATAAGTTAAGATAAGTGTTTTAAATTTTGACTTTGTAAATGTTTTTTTTATTTTGCAATTTCAAAATGCTTGATTAATGATACACTTATACTTAAGGACCGTATGCGTAAAGCCACGTGGTCAGATTTGGCTTTGAAATATGCAAAATTTTCCCGCTAGGGGAATAAAAATGTCAAGATGAAATTGTATAGAGTTAATAATGTGTAAACGGGACAATAGATGTAGGTAATCATAAATTGTAACGTAGAATTAGTATACAGCTTACTTTTTTCTTTTCGTCAAGACTTCCAGTCCGCGATACTTATTAAAATTTTCAAATCAATCAAATCAAAGAATTATTTTGTTTGAATTATTATTTCTGAATTAAGGCCTTGGCAGACGTCATTATAATGTACTTAACACTTTAGTAGACAGGCTATCAGAAGAAAAAGTAAATTCGAAAATACAGTAGTGTGCGTGAATGCAAGACGTTTATTTAAAAAGCGAGTTTAAATATATGTGAAATTCATATAGCACTTTCTAAAAAATCCAAGTTATAGTTATTCGAATCTTGCGTAATATTTATTACTTTTTCAATTTATTAGTCGACCTCCGTGGCGATTCCTTAACACGCTAGTCCGTCACTCGGAGGTTCTGTGTTCGATTCCCAGCCAGGTCTTGGGTGTTTATCTATGTATGTATTTATCATAAAATATAGTATCATTGAGTTAGTATCCCATAATACAAGTTTAAAATTTACTTTGGGGCTAGCATAATTAGTGTGATTTGTCCTTACATATTCCATACATATATTACATAAATATTACATTTTGCCAAATCTTGTGTGTAAGAGATCAAAAATATTTTTTGTATTTTGTTTGTTCCTTGGTGAAAGTTGTTCAGTATCATGGACTGAATTCAGACCTAAAGTTAGGCAGTTGTTAGTTACATAAAACAAGTAGGTACTGACTACGGAACCCTACACTGCACGTGGCCCGTCACGGCACGTGACCGGTTTATTTTGGTTAAGTTGAAATTTTAGGGAACCATAGACAAATTTGATATTTCTGCGTAAATCAATATTACTTATCGCTGACAGGACGTTCTCAAAAATACAATCAAATAGTATTTTACGCGAGCGGTGACTTGGAAAACTACACGTTTTGTGTTCCACTGACAGAAAATATACACATTTGAATTTTCTTTGTGAAACAATACGTTTAGCGAACATCTGCAATCGTAACACCTTCCACTTCTATTCACCTTATTATGTAAGTTCGGAGAGTAAAAAAGGATTGCACGTTGAACAGATCAACGTCTTGGATTAGCAGCTGTATGTCCTCAATCAATGACTTGACTGTTTGATTTTGTAAAATATTTTTAACGAATCAACAAAGAGCACTAAAAATAAATCTTTTCCTGAAAACGGCAAAAAATTGGTTGATTAATGAAGCAATAATTAGCCTCCTTGCTTTAAGGTAAAGAACTATTAACTGTATCTTTTTCAAAAGTTTGGGTTCAGTGGTTTCGGAGATAAGGATATTTTTATTATTTATTTTCAAAAATAACTTTAAAAACACCAACTTAAAAAATATAGAAAATATATTTAATATTATCATAAAATGCTCTTTAATTTGATATTTTACGCGATATAGTTCACGAAACCCTTTTTTTAATGTCTCATTTATCTCCCATACAATATAATACAATACCCTTTATTGCACAAAAGTAAAAAACAGAACATAATTATCTTAAAAATTAGGAAATGCGCAAAAGGCGGCCTTATCGCTAAGCAATTTATTCCAGGCAACCTCGTTTATATAGAAAAAAATATGGGAAATTAGGTAGTGCGGGGTGGTGTCAATATAATAAACATACTTATATACAATAATTATAATAAACATACATACACCTAATACTTAAATACATACATACAACTACCAGAGCCATTTATTAGCCAGAGCAGTCAGAGGATTTGGCCTGCACTCTCCACGCTGGCCAGACGGGTTGGAGAGGTCTCACTGGTGTTTATAGGCTTTGTTTAGCTCGAGTTTCCTAAGTCGCCTTCTACGACATCCACGGGAAGACTTGGATAAATGGCTCTGGTAGTATAGAGAGGGTCGAGCTCCTGCAGTGGAGACTAAAAAAGACCTGTTGATGATGATGATACATACAACTTACACAAAGAAAACATAACAGGACAAAATGAAGAAACTAAGTGGAAACAAGGGAAGGAAATTACTTTTCATAAGGATAGAAAATGCGATTTTACTTCGGATTTAAAGCTGGCTAGCGTTTGGGCGCGTCGTATAGTAAGTGGTAGTGAGTTCCATAGACGTACGGCTCGAACAGACAAAGACCGCGAGTAAAAGTCGGTGGAGTGAGCAGGAATTCTTAAAAGAAGGTAATAATTAATAATAATAATAAGCCCATAAGTGGCCCCAAGTTTTTTTTAATTTATTCATTTACCTACATTTTACTTCCGTCTTTGGGTCACAAATTTACATTATGTGCACCACATTTCAACTGAATCTGTCCAGTAGTTTAGTAGGGGGGTCAATTTTCTTAAATAACTTAAAAATACCGATCTAAAAAATAATAAAATATATATATATATTTAAAATTGTCATAAAAAGTTCTTTCATTTGATATGTCACACGATTTTGTTATCAAAAAATTTTTTTAATGTCTAATTTACCCACCATAAGTGACCCCCTTTTTTAAATTTAATTTATTTACGTTATACGTCTATCTTTGGGTCACTAAGTTACAAAAGTGTAGGTACTAAATCTCAACTTAATCATTCTAATAGCTTCGTAGCAAATTGGCTGTGACTTACGGACAGATAGACAAGCGAAACCCTAAAAACAGTAAAAACACCAAAAAAATCAGTTCCTATACAAATTTTCCGGGCGGCTGCACATTTTTGTATGAAAATGCAGATTTTTTTTTGTTTTTTTAAATGTTATTTTAATATCATTATACTATACTAGCAGTCCACCCCGGCTTCGCCCTTGGTACACATAGCCTATGTCACTCGGGGATAGTGTACCTTTCCAACGGTGAAAGTTTTTTTTAAATCGGTCCAGTAGTTTCGGAGCCATGTAATGCAAACAAACAAACAACCAAATTTTTCCTCTTTATAATATTAGTATAGATAAATAGCCTACTATAGCCTGCCTGCCTAGCCAAGTATAGATCTAGTATAGCCTGTGGTTCGATATATTACGCATAATGTCAATTCGTATTTTGATATACATTCATGGGGAAAAGTTGTTCAAAATTTCAGACTGAATCACCCCTCAAAATAATTGTAAAACCCTAATTAAACAGCACCTTTTATTACAAAAACAGTTAATATGATTCCGCGACCCGAGAAAGTTCCAATCGGATTTTCACCCTAATCGCCAATTAAAAAATATAGGTAATAAATCAAACCAAATATTTTTTTTCATTGACTTAATTTTCAATAAAACAAAAAAAAAATGTGCGATGCCGTATCTGCGATAGCATTACATCTTTGCTTGAATGTCAACAAAATGTCAAAACTGTACCATAGTGTAGCAAAAGTATGACATAATTTGGCAGTGTGTACATAGTTTTTTATTGAAATATTTTAGACTGTAATGCAATTTTACGTAATTCGAAAATGGATTTTTTTGAAAAATTCGACACGGCCTCCTTCCTGAACGCCCGGCGGGCAACTGAATTTGTATGGAAGAATCATGGCCGCCATTTCAGAGAATTCTGTCAAAAACGTTGCAAAACATCCAATTTTTAATTTTTTTTTTTTTATTATTGCGTGATTGCATTGTAAGCAAAAATTAAGAATAATGTTTCAAAATAGCCTTTATTTTTATAAAATATATGCAATCCCTTGCTAGAATATTTCTTTACGCAGAAAAACAAGCCAGTTTGTAGCAAGATTTTCTAAAATATTTCTTTCAGGTTTCTTTACAATTATCTTACTTTTTCTAAATGAAAATTAAAAAAATACGGTTTTCGTCTACTGGCTAGTCTATTCACCTATAACTAGGTATATAATTTTCTTAGTGGTCTTTTCTACTTAAGCCATAACTATTGCCCGCGCAAAGTGCGTTTTGCATGTTTTTGGGTAAATTCAATGCTTGTTTTTAGGAAAACTACAAAATATTTTAAAAAATCCTTTTTTTCGTCTACTGTCCCAACTCTTCCTCTATCTATGTGTATACATTATTTGACTTAAATCAAACGCTTTCTGTACAAACTTGTTGCCCGCGCAAACCCAGTTTACATGGTGCCGACCCTTAAACAAGATGAGCTAAACAGTTGCTTGAAACTTAGAAATATATAATCTGACTGATAAAACTTATGTCTCAAAGTAATATCAATTATGTATTTCAAGATAAAACAATGCATTTTGAAGGTTCGATAAGGAAGCTCCCGAAGACGAGCCTTTGCCTGATGGATATCACACCATGGATGTCTTCAGAAAACTGCTAGTAGTGCGCGCCTGGTGTCCTGACAGAACATTGGCACAAAGTTTGTAAGTCAACGTTTCACCGTTTATTTATTAATTAGGTACTAGTTATAATTTTTATCGAAGTTACAGATGATCCGATATGTCGCATCTGCTTGGTGTAGTTGGTGTTCTATGCGGAAAAGTCATTGCTATTACTTTATAATAAGATGTCTTTTTGTTGAAATGTTTATCATTTATATCTATGTTTTTATTGTTTCCATACAGGAAATATGTTATCGGATCGATGGGCGCCAGATTCTCAGAAGCAGTCATAGTCAATTATGAGGTCAGTATGCAATTTTACGTAGGTACTTGCAGGTTGCTTTCCCGTCTCTGCATTATTGTGATTATGTTGATCAGTCTTGATTGACTTATTTCAGTGGTCAATTAAGTATGTTATTTGCATATCTTACAAATTTATATTATCCCTCAATTTAACAACTAACGATATCTACAAACTTAAAACGAGTAAGTGTAAGAAGATTCTATAAGTATTAGTATTTCGGGTAACTTTCAAGAATAAACACTATACACAATAATGCGACCATACTTTTATAGCACATGGTTTTGGAGTCACGGCCACTGGTACCTCTTATCGGCTTCTTGGCGATGGGCTCCGATCCAACCCCGTCTATAGAAGTGACGGCTAAACGTATGGAGTGTATATGTTCTTCCATATCAATGGGTCAAGGCCAAGAGATCCATGCTAGAAAACTCATCGACCGGGCTTTGAAAGAGGTACATTTTATATTCATATAAGCTCTTACAGGCCACATTTTCATTGCATTTATTAAAAGTAAGTTAAAGAACAACTTAAAACAGGTGGAGCGAAATGTCCACTGCATTTATTTATTTCCCATTTCCACCAATTTTGAGCGCCTTAGTTGATATCCAAAAGAAACTACTTATAATGAAAATCTTTTTAGGGTCTATGGGTTTTACTTCAAAACTGTCACTTGGGCTTAGAGTACATGGTGGAGATCATGGAACAATTTTCGGAGCTAGAAAAAGAACCTGAAAGCGTGCATGAAACCTTCAGACTGTGGATCACTACTGAAGTGCATGAGAAATTCCCCATCACCCTGCTACAAATGTCCATCAAGTACACCTGTGAACCTCCGTCGGGTAAGCACATAATGAGTTTCTGCTCTTAAGATCCGAAGAGAGGTCGACCTTCACGTACCTGCTTACTGGATAATAATAATTTGTATCATATAAAATATGTTCCTGAACATATGCCTACCAATAGGGTTGCCGTAAAAAATATGGTCATGGCTATTTTGTTTACACACACATCAATATATATATCATATTTATATAATGCACTCAATTATGTTTTACTTAATATCAATTATTCCTTGTACATAGGAATCAAAGCAGGATTGATGAGGACCTACGATTCTATGAGCCAGGACTTCCTGGACTACAGTGACAGTCCATTCTACTTGCCTATGATTTACACTTTATCTTTCTTGCACACTGTCGTGCAAGAGAGACGAAAGTTTGGTCCTCTTGGCTGGAACATTCCATATGAATTTAACTCTGCTGACTGGCTCGCATCGTGCATGTTTGTACAGAACCATTTGGATGCTTTGGAACCTGGTCAGGGTATTAGTTGGACCACTGTGCGGTAAGTGATTTAAATATAGGTATTTTATTCACTTGCGTTTATTATCCATCAAGAAACGTGTGACTAAAAATACACAAGGTGATGCTTATTTTTATAAGCATCGCCTTGTGTATTAAGCTAATGTCTATGAACTTATCACCAATGAAGATACTAGGTTGTAATTTTTATTAAAAAGACTTCTTCTATAATTTAAGAGCTTGCTCTTGCTCGAAGAATGGAAGCATCTTCACTTAACTCTACCGATTAAAAATACATGCATTAATATTTATTGTGATCGCCTACCATTATCAATGTCTGCAAAAGTAAACGACAACTTAAATAAATACACTTACTTGCTTTATAAACCTCCTTGGCGTAATGGTTAACACGCTAGTCTGCCACTCTGGAGGTTCTGGGTTCGGTCCACAGCCAGAGCAAGTTGAAAAATGGCCTTTTTCAAATTGTCCTGGGTCTTGGGTGTTTACTGTTTACCTAAACATGTATTTATCATAAAAATAGTATCGTTGAGTTAGTATCTCATAACACAAGTTTTAAAAAATTACTTTGGGGTTAGTTTAATCTGTGTATTGGTCCCTACATATTTGTTTATTTATAAAATAACAAAAATATCGCTTATATTCCATTAGTTACATGGTATCTGCTGTACAATACGGCGGTAGAGTTACGGATGACTACGACACTCGACTGCTGGTGACGTTCTGCCGCGTGTGGTTCTCTGACCAGCTGTTCTCGGAAGATTTCCAGTTCTACAAGAGCTATGGAATCATGAAGTTCAAGAATATTCCCGAGTACCTCGAGGAGATTGAAAAGATGAGGACTGTTGATCCACCGCAGGCTTATGGGCTGCACACCAATGCAGATATTACGTAAATTGCCCATTTTAAATAGTTTAAATTTGGTTTTCCTGATATTGGAGGCTTCTTGCAAGAAAATTTAAATGTTATATTTATTTGTAAAACTTCTTAAAAGAAGTTTTTAAAACACTACACATTTATTGGTATGAGTTTAGTTTGAAGGTTAGCTACTTTGCAAAAGTTCCAGCGGTTTCTATTTGTTCAATATCCTGAAAGTTCATTATTGTAAAGTACTTTTTTCTTTAAAAATATATTTTTTTATTTTTTATTTTAGATACCAACGTAATAAGACCCAAGATCTGCTGGATACAATCTTGTCTATTCAGCCGAAAGAATCTGGCGGTGGTGGAGGGGAGACACGAGAAGCATCCGTATATCGACAGTCTAAAGAGATGCTCGACAAAGTACCTCCAAACTTTGATCCACACGAAGTGAAAGAGAGGTAATATTATCTCAAGTGATTTTATAATAATACTAGTGGCTCTGCGAGCTGTAGACATCGAAAGTCTGACTTTGCATAGCCCCAACTGCTGAAATTTATCGGATGAAAAAGTTGCGTCTTAAGGGTAATTCGAAAAATAATTAAAAAAGTCATAAGTTTTTCTTAGCATTTTTGCGGAAAACAGCCACTTTTGGCAAAAATGCTAAGAAAAGCTTAACGTTCTCACTTTAAACTGTAAACAGTAGTCTATAAAATAGTTTTAAGAATTATCTAGGGCTTTACAAAGACAAAATTTTAAATGATATCTCCGCTATCTTTGAAATAATTTATTTCAAATGGCACTGGTCCCCGACAAATTCATGTATCTCCGTAATGTACATATCAATATTTTCAGATTGAGACTATATGGTGCCATCAATCCTATGGTTATTTTCCTGCGACAGGAAATAGATCGTATGCAAAGAGTTATTGCCCTAGTTCGACAAACATTGAAGGATTTACTTCTTGCTATTGACGGTACAATTATTATGAATGAGGTAACGACTGATTTCAATTTTATTTGTTCTTCCTATTGTGTGACTAACTGAAACAGAGATAGTTTGCACATTTGACGTGACTGACGTGTTCTTTTTTAATTATTACTGGTTTGTACAGGCACTTCGTGATTCGCTGGATAGCATATACGATGCAAAAGTACCAGGCATTTGGTTGAGCAAATCCTGGTCCTCTTCCACACTCGGGTTTTGGTTCACCGAGTTCTTGGAGAGAAACATTCAGTTCTCTACATGGTGTTTCCAAGGCAGACCGTTCTCTTTTTGGATGACGGGCTTCTTTAATCCTCAAGGTTAGCAGTTTGTTCTTTGCTATTTTTTCGATTCAGTTTATTGTTTACTCGTAGTTCCAATGGCAACGCTTCTTAGGTATATGGATTATCGTTATACAATGATGCTGCGTGCGATATAATCTTTGTTGATGGTTGAACGAAGATGGCATGCTGCGAGGGCTTTTCTTTTGGCGACCTCTACGCACCTTCGAGGAAGTACAACTACAACAGTAAAACTACAACCTAGTTCAGAAAAAGCATACGAGATAGCGCTGGCAGTACATCCCGATATGAGAGTTCTGGTTGCAACTTAACATATATACGACCTCCGGCGATATACCGTCGGAGGGGCCGAAGCTATGGTTGCCAGAAGGGCCTAATTAGGACGCAAATCGTTCAGGTGCCACCGGGCGGTAACTAGTAAACGATCGTTCAGGTGCCACCGGGCGGTAACTAGTAAACGAGCTGATGTTCCTACGCCTATGCAGTCGATTCCGACGAATGCAGGGTGGTACGGATCGCGTGGATACTCTGGCTACTCAGAGCCGCAGAGTTATCGAATTACCATGTCAGCCGTAATTTGGTCATCGGGATCGGTGAGAAAACACAGTCGGAGCTACGGTTCCCCAGGCGCAACACCATGCCTAGCGGGAATATATTCTGCTTGTGGCAGTCGAGCATATTACCTCGCTTCCGCAATAGTCTTATAAGTTTTAAGATTTTCTGATTATTTTGCGGCAATGTTATATTAAAACATCCTAGTAGTCTTAGATTAAAACAAGTATACAGGCTGACTTTTTAATTGTATTAGTAAATTTATTAGACAAAACAATTAACGAAAAACTAAAATAAAAATTCGCCTTCCCATACAAATCAGCGCTCAGCCAAACGGATTTTATATGGAAGGTCAATTTTTTTTTAATGATTTTCAATAACTTTTTTATAGAGAGTAGTTCAGTATCATGGACTGAACTTGCTCCAAAAATTTGGCTGGTGTTTAAAAAGTCACCTGTATACTGGCTACTATACAAATATAACCTGGAGAAAAATTATTTGCTTTAAAAAAATATTTAGTCTTATTTGTAGGTACTTATATTTTGAGTCTGATCATGTAGTACCTATACTAAAAATATTCCTAATTTATTTCTGGTCCAGGTTTTCTAACGGCCATGCGTCAGGAAGTGACGCGAGCGCACAAAGGATGGGCGTTAGACATGGTATCTTTACACAATGACGTCACTAAATATACTCTAGACGAAATTAAACAGCCTCCACCGGTAAGTCTTCTAATCAAAATAGAATAAGATACTCTAGATCAAGCCACAGAGAGCAATTCCTACCAGGCAACAACATCACCAAAGCTGCCACTACTACTATGGAGACTTTTAATCGACTGACGTTTACAATACCCAGCAGTTTATTGTAGTGTAGGCTACATCCTGCTTTGGGTGAGGCTAACTTTGCTCCGCTTCGCTTCTAATTTGCTTCAATTTGCTGCTCACTCTACTACTTTGCAACCTATTCGCCTAATAACATATTTTGCTTTAAACGGGAAAAATTCCAAGACTTCCCTTGGCAAAAGCTAATATTACTTATCTATGAACATTTTTCAACACCACAGGAGGGTGTCTTCGTTCATGGTGTGTTTTTGGATGGCGCGGGCTGGGATCGCAGAAACATGCGTCTTTGCGAGTCTACTTTGAAAGTTCTGTATACGCCCTTACCAGTCGTCCACGTTTACGCTATCAACTCGACCGCTCCAAAGGATCCTAAGCTCTATCAGGTAATGAAGTCACCTGAGAACTTTATCGGCCACCAGTGTTTTAGCTAGTGATGTGCCGTTCCCGTCCCCCAGATTTCCGGGAACGTTCCCGATAAATGGAAGAGATGTCAGGGAAAGTTGTAATTTTATTTATCAGACATATTTTTTATCACTGTGAATATATTTTACTAACGTAAATGCATCACTTGATATGGTTATAATATAAATACATATATCCAATTTCCGTAACATTCCCTAAAAATACGGGAACGTTCCCAAATTCCCTATTCCCTGGGAATTTCGGAACGTTCCCGGGAACGGCACATCACTAGTTTTAGCTCTTTTTTGAAAATGCAATTTGTTATACTGGCGTGATGATGATTAAGAAAGCAGAGAATTTAACCAAAAGGTGTTTGAATCCAACAATGTTACAACACAATTTATTTTTAATTTCTTTGCTCTCACACCAATATTAGAAAATAGTAAGCCATTAGTAATATTAATGTTATGTTTGCAGTGCCCGGTATATAAAAAGCCAGTACGTACAGGGTTGACATTCATCACACCAGTGTGGCTCCCCACCATCAAAAACCCGGATCACTGGATTCTCAGAGGAGTGGCTATTCTTTGTGATATCAAATAAATAAATAAAAATAAATGTACTGGTACATCAAACCAGTATTAGAAGAGTTTGATACAGTGATGTTTACCCAATGTTTGATACTACGATAAATCAGGTAATATAGGCGGTGTATGTCAAAGTATTTTTATAGCGATAATCTTGTGATAATTTCGTTATACTTACTTAGATGTTTTATTTTTATTTGCTTTTAGTTTGTAATGATTTTGGTGAAATAAATCAAAATTATTTAACATATGTTTATTTTTTTGGAGAAGTCGTACCAAGCGTTCAGAGGTATTCAAAATGAATGTATCTATATTAATTTATTTACAAGACATGATAAGTGTAACTTTACAAATACTGTAGTTGGGTAATATACATTAGATAATAATATATTATCGCATGGAACATGGATGTATTCATGGATTTCGGGTTCTCATAAACCTAAGATGGTTACACACCTAGGGCGGTGAAATATTTTTTTTTCAGATTGTACGATTGAGGATAAATATCCAATTTGAGCTTTTCTCCCGCTTTTGATATGTATCCATTTCCATAAGTTAGTTAGAAGCAGTTGGCGTAAAATCACACTCGATTTTGAGATTGTTTAATAATTACGTATACAAAACAATTGACTGCAACAATTTACGTGGACGGAGCATTCGCTGAATTGTATTTCATCACAACATTTTTGGAAGCATTCATATGTGGGAAGAATAGAAAATCTAGTAAATTGAATTTTTAAATGTCTTTTCATATTTTTCAACTACAAATATGTAATCTATGGCTATATTTATCTCCGCTAAAGTCTGTTTACAATTTTACGGTTTTGCCTGGCTAAGAAATACGCAAAAGCAAGGTAAAGCTTTTTGACTACGACATAAATGTGTTACTAAGACAAGGATGTAAATGACGCTATTTGTTTTATGTCGTAAAGGTGTTACCGAAAGGCGCAAGCCAATTTGTCGTCACAAAATTTGAGAAGACTAATCGTGCGTATGACATTTTCAGAATAATTCACTACGTGGAGTACCTATTCTTTTGTTAAAAAGATCCAGTCTATTTTGTTGAACAGTCTTTTAATAAAAAGTAGCATTTTAACTTTCAACTTATATATAGCATGTTTTACAGTGCAAGAATCTTTGATGTCGCGTTCACAAACTTGTAGGTACTGATTAGTGTTACTGTAAGATTTTGCATTCTTATCTACCTACTTGCATATTATCATCTACGATCGAGAATATACAGTCGAGTATATCTATCCATAAAGACCGCCATAAAAACGTCTTCATCACCAAACAGCGGATGTAGTGTATCTGCGAGCGAAGTACTGTGTACCGTTCTTCAGGGGGAAGTTTGTCACTTTAGATTACATACATTTCAGAATATTTTACAACGTAAATTAACTTAACTTAGTGATTTGGTAGTATAAGGATTGTTTTGAATAAAAATCCAGCTCCAGTCGGTCTATATGAGTGGACACATAAACAGAAATTAACGAGATCTAGCATTCCTAATGTAATGTAACAATCATTCGAGTAACATATTAAAAACATTGATCTTTAACTTACAACTACATTACAGTACATATTACAGACAGTCTTATGGTATTAATATACAAGCTAACAAATATTTAGCACACTACTATTAAACACTAATATATTACTTAGCATTTATGCTATTGATAGAATCTGTCCCGCAAAACAATTTTTTAGCGCAAATTATGCCCAATTTAAAGCTTAAGTCTAATAATCGTCTATGTATATATGTATAACAATAACATCATCCCTATAATATGATAGTGTCGTTCGTTGTAGCAACGATCGTAGTTATGAAATATACACAAGCAGCTATTCTCTATTCGTTTTCGCCTTTGGCAAAGTGATTAATTATAGTGATTAATTATTGCACTTGACACGATAATTGTCTCTTTGGAGTAAAGGGTTCACTAGAGATTAGTCCCTCTTGATTTCACCACGGGAGTTACCGAGAGGCTCTACAGATCTTGACCTAGGTGCTCTGAAAAAAAAAATGCTTTAAATCAGCAAGTCACGGAAATAAACCATATTCGATCACACACATAGCTCTGTTAAATCCATGGATATTGCTAGGATGACAATATCGCAAAATTATCGCTCTTATAGGCGATTTTTTAGAATATTATTTATCGAGCAAAACTTTTTGTAACATTTAAAAATTAATGATTATTCTTCATAGGTACCTTCTTCTTGAAAGCGTCAATTCAATTTTTCCTTCTTTAACTTGTTTGAAAAGCGATATGGCCCCAGCATGGCTCAGTCCACGTGTAGGCACATTGTTCACTGACAAGATCTCGTCACCTGGAATAACATTTTTTGTTAGCATTTAAACGTCATGAGAAATCGAAATAATAAACTTGAAAAATAACACGATTCGTACCTTCAAAAATAGTACCCTTATCAGCTGCTTGCCCATTTGGGAAAACTGTTTTGACGAATATTCCCATTTTTCCTTTAGGCGAATCAGTACCTCCCACAATACTGAACCCAAGACTCTTATGACCTGGTCCTTTCCAAAATTCCACCTTGTTCATCAAAGTGTACGCATAATGTCCACCTTGTGGGCCATTTTGATTATACTCTTGTTGTCGGGAAACATGCGAACTGTGAATTGGTGAACATCTTTGCGATCCCACTCGGTTAAAAAACCTACTTCTGCTACTATTTCTTAGTTGTTCTGGTATACTTTCGAATGATCTGTTTTGAAATAATCGTGGGACGTGTTTTATGTAATGAGGTGAATTCTCTTTAATTTCATTGGCCTCATTATCGTTCGAGTATTGTCCTACAATCGGAGAAGGTCTTGAATTATGTAACGATATGGGTCTGTAATTATTTCCATGTCCATTTCTAGGTGTTGGTGAAGATCGCATAGATATTTCAATATTCGTAATATTGTGCAAAGACGAAGAAGATTGATTGTAAGAATGTCTTTCGAGTAATTTTTCATCGTCGCTCTTTTGATTTGAATTAATGGGATCATTATTTACTTGTATTCCCACTTCACATCGGTTTCGTGTTTTTAATCTCATAGGATTCGTTTTATATGAAATTTGATTATTTACATGGACACTGGTAAAGTTTGCATTATGAGCATGATTATTACTAGGAAAATGAGTTTCAATGGTTTTTTGATTAGAAGAAGAAGGTTTATGTACTGTTTCTGAGATAATATCAGGTGGCACATTAGCTGGTTGTGGCGGAGCTGTTGAAACTTGGTTTTGCTCATATATTTGGTGGCTATTTATTATTCGGCTAAGGGTAATCGGGGTAATTTCGTCATGTGCCATTACAAGGTCTACTTGATATCTTTGGAATAAAGCCCCATCTTCAACTGTAGCTTCAGTCGAGCAAGAATTAACAATATGTTGAACTTCTTTTAAAGACGATAGTCCACGAAGTACTCTTCCATTTACATTAACTATTTCGTCTCCTATTCTTAATCGTCCATCTCTGTGAGCGATACCATCAAAGTCTAATTTCACAACAATATATCTTATTTCATAGTTTGAACCAGAATTATCAAAATCGACTTTATGCTGTGCTAAGTATACCCCGAGACTTTCATCTAATCTTGATTTTAACAATCTTATTTTTCTAAATCTTTTAGTGCAAGGACCTCGTCCGAAAATATCAGTACCATCTCCTTGATGTACAGGTGATGCATTTTCTGATGCTAATATCCTTTTGTTTATATCTGGAGTCGACGAATGCTCTACAGGAAGTAATTGCGAATGTAAAAGTTTTATTTTTCTAGTTTGGACTCTTTCGTCTAATGTTATTGTTTTATAAATATAAGGCGCTTTTTTGTTTACAGTCTTCTTTGGTAGTGGTGGCGGCTTTCCGTCGTTGTGTTCAAAAATTTGCGAATGAATAGATATATTAGTATGTTTAATATTATCTCTACTTTCGACATCATATTCCGTAGTAGATCTTTTTTCTATAGGAAACAGTGCACAAGGCGTCGAACTTCTTCGAGCAGGAACTTGCACTCTACTCACATTTATCTTATGATTTAAACTCAATTGCCTTGAAAAATTACTGTGATTACTATCTAAACGAGTATCAAGGGAGTCCGTTCTCATAGAGCCAGTAAAATGATTAGAATATCCGGGAGGTGAGTGATTACTGTGTTCATCAGTTGGACGGCCATCACTATCGTACCCAGACTCGTTGGAGCTAACGTAATTACTTAGCCGATGAGCCTGAAGAACTTCAGTTTCTGGTCCATGATGTATGCTATGCGAAGAAGACGTTAGCTCAGATTTCAAATCTCTAACAGACCCGAGAACTGAACTATACTCATATACTGGCAGACTATTTCTATTTCTAGGGATGAGCATTGGATCGTAGTCAAACGGTGCTCGTTGTGAGATCATCGAGGATCTTCTAGGGACATCATCTATACGTCTCATAGAATACATATTACCGTCAATCTCATTTATACTTCGTAAAGAACTTCTAGCAAAATCGTAGTCGTTTCTTAGTGCACTATTTATAAGCATGTTTTCTTCGTGGAATGATATACTGTCACTGCTTTGGTATCTTTCCTCTGATCGTGAATTAGGTAAATACAATCTTTCCCTTCGTAGCTTTGGTGATCTTCGGTCTAATCTTTCCGAGAAACTTTGTCTCACACAGTTAGTTCTTTGTTGAGAGGCAATACTATTTTCTTCGGGTAATACAGATAGCTTGGATCTAAGAAAAGCATAGGGAAAGTTCGGTTTTTTACTAGTGCCATTATTACCTTGTCCTTCTAGATTTGGAATATTATCACAACTAATAGCTTTAGTGGACGACGATACAAGTTTATCGTCAGATATCAAATTATTGTGTTTTGTAGGAGAATTTTTATTTTCATTGACAGCATTTTGTAAATCGATATCGTCAGATGGATCATCCGCTTTTACGTACGTTGAAAGGTGTGATGTAGAACAGCTACGATAAAGTGAAGGTCCATTAGCAACAGGATACGATTCATTGTTTTTCTGCGCATTTAAAGATTGGGATTTACTTGAATTAAGCATACCAGTAGACCCCATTCTGTGAAAGAATGATTTAAAGGGACTTGGTGATCTATCTCTAGAGCCACTTCTTATAGAGTCAGTATCCGGATCTCTCCTCAATGAAGTAGAGTCTGAACTACTCCGACCCATTTTCCAGTGTTGCTTCTTCTTAAACTGTCCAGTAACTGTGACAGTATTATCTTCATTAACATTGTCAGGAGCTGTATTCGACTCTGAAGTTTCTTTTGCTTCGGGTTTCTTAAGCATATCTAATTTTTTACCCATGCGGCGACCCCACGTAGCAAAAACTGAAAAGTAAAAGGATAACACATTAGATATAAAAATTGGGTTTTTTAGGCATTCAAGATGCAGTACTAAAAGTACTCAAATTAAATAATGAAATAAGAAATGGTGAAAAAAATCCACGTGAGCAGGACTTGAACCCGCGACCTTGGTCTCAATACGACCATGTTCTAACCAACTGAGCCATCACGTGTCCCCCCACACGCCGAATCTCGCCACCATTTGATATTCCTATAACACACACTAGGCTTGCGTCACCTAACACTAATACTTACTATTACAAGTGAGGTATCTGATTTAACCCATGTTACGATGAAGTTAAAAATCAATTAAAGTGTAGGAAAGCCAAACAATATTATATAGGGTAACTCAAATTAAATAATGAATAATTAAGAAATGGTAAAAATATTCCACGCGAGCAGGAGGTGACGCAAGCCTAGTGCGTGTTATAGGAATATCAAATGGTGGCGAGATTCAGCGTGTGGGGATGAGCACGTGATGGTTTAGTTGGTTAGAGCATGGTCGTATTAAGATCAAGGTCGCGGGTTCAAGTCCTGCTCACGTGGAATTTTTTCACCATTCTTATTTCATGTAAAAATTGTATGTTTTGTTTTACTAGATGTATGATAAATGATAAATTAAACATCATGTGAAACAAAATATATGTAAATATTGAAATTTTGGAAATCAATTTATCTTACCTTTCTTCATCTCCCGGACGTCGTCTTCCATGACCATGGCGGGGAGCGCTGTGACCAGCGTGAAGTCTTGTGGGGTGTGCGGCGGGGTGGCGGCAGCGGCGGCGGCGGCGTCTCGGCGCGGAGACGGCGTCCCGGCGGCTAGCGGCGCGGTCACTTCCCTGCGCTTCGGCCCGCGGAAGAGGCGCATGATGACCGTTCACGCATCCATCGCGCCACGCCGCACGCGTCTTTTACTCTGAAATTATAATGTTGTAGAATAAGACGTATGTACTTCAAGATAACAAGATAATTTATTAATTCCTGTCTGCACTTTTACTATTCAATAGCCGGTCAAATATGACAAGGCTTACATAAATGAGTCACTTCCATCATTTAGAATAATGTAATGGTATGAGTTTAGGCTACAGAACACACCAAAGATACCTATAGGAAATTTACAGACAAAAGAGAACAGATGCTTGAAAAACATTTTTTCCACCTTTCGGTAGACGAGTAAAAACAATACTGTATTATTTGGCGTACGAGTAGTATATGTTCTATTTGGATGCAGAATAAAAAACCAAACATAATAATTTGTGTTAGGCATTGATGAATTGATTATTACCTACTGCACACAAGATAAAAATTATGCACTGCATTTACCTCTCTGTTTGATAAACAAGTACCTTTCTACCCATCGTTTTATAACTGGTTACCTACCTACATTTTAATAACACATTTATGCCTTCAAATAAAACATTCCCATTACATGTAAGTACATAAAATTACGCACGGACTGGACTGACCGCAGGAGCCAGAGGATGCAGACACTTTCGTGACTATCATTACCAACTGCATGATGGATACACGTAGTACTATCATTAAACAAGTAGTCGATGCTTCGGTCGAGTCAGAGTGACTCATCTTAGTGTCAGAGTAGGTGAAACGAACGGCGGCGTTATTAGTTTATAATAGTGTAAAATAATTCATATAATATTCATACAAGAATTAAATGTGTTTATTTTGCCGTTCTTTATGGCAACACGAAGGAAAAAATCGACGAGTTTATTTGTATGCAAATACACTGGGACACTGGATAATGCTACATTTAATCCCAACAATAAAAAAAATCCTGATCTATTCAGGCACCTAAAGATATTTTATTTACAGCAAAATTTAGAAAGGAATATGAAATATATTTTATTTTTGGAAACTGGCCACAGGTAGGTACTTATTGCCAGTCCTATTGTTTATGATTATGTTATAAGACTCACAAAATAAATGGGTAGACCATAAAAAAAAAAATAAGAAGCTCAGCTCAGATTATATCACTAACATCATCTAGTCTAGTTCATCAATCATGCTGATCGAATCCAACGTTAAATGGATGGAGTAGATATCAGTGGTTCGACGGGATCGCCGGAAATCCACAGCGGGTTGAGACGAGCCTCGACTAATAACTGGACGCTATCCCAACCTGTTCTGGATCACAGAACTACACCCACAGGTATATTTGTCACATACAGGAACTCGACAGCCCGTAATGACTGTAGAAGTATGTTTAGGAAACGCTCTAATATACCGCTGTCCGTCGCAGGAAATGTTAATGGATTAAACTTAACTTGTCTTATTGCAAACGGCACTATATTTTATGCATTAGTCGTCAATCTACAGTAGTATGATAAGTGACGGGTTTATACGTGATAAATAAGTACCTATCTAAGAAGATATGAGATTTTATGGATTGTCTTTATCCCTAATGGGGCAGACATAGAATATTAGGTCTTGTCGCTCTAAACAGACAAAGCCCAGGGCCGCAAGACTCAAAGACCACTTTTAGCAGGCGAGAAGGTGGAAAAAGGTATCAAAATAGTGATTGGTTGGCTAGACGTATCGCCTATAAACATGACTTACATTTTCGCCCATTCCCTTAAACGGCTTTTACGATCTGCGTGTGAAGAGAAGCACACACGCACACACAGTACACAATTTTTTTTTTCTTTTCTCCACCTGCATGAAAGATAATAACATTTGGTGACGTTTTTGCGTCATGTCATGTTGCGTTATACGATATCATTTTTATAACGGATACCCAGAGATATTGAAGGTAAAGGTACATAAGGTACATTATTGAGGAAGGTACCTACATTATAACTCTTTGCGGATACTTCGGGAAGTTACATAAGGAATTTATTGAGGAAGATCCATACTCGTAAGATACATTATTACTCTTAGCGGATACCTATAATAAGATCCCTATGACACCATTGCTTTCAAAAAATTGCAAGTTTATAGTCGATAATTTAGGGTCTAACAAAATATACTGAAACTATTTTAAAGGTGGATTCAGTCCATAATACTGAACAACTTTCCCCAAAGAACATATACCAAAATATGAAAAATCGCGTCATGTCGTACCGCAGTTTGCAGTTTATAATGCAATCTAAGCTTTCAGTTGAAGATGCTTCCCAGAGCCGATCGATGTCAAGTTTTTACTATTTACTACTCGGTATTCAACGGTAACATAATCAACGTAATCTTCTCAGCTTGAATTCACGTCTTGCACTTTTACGCTCTGCTTGTTTTGTCGGATGACCAGATGCTCTGGTTAGTGCAATTAATGCATTTTTCTTATTCTTTGTTTACTTTTTATGTTATTTGATTGGTTTCTTACGTGATATTTTGCTGTTACAAGTAAAATGTTACATTATACCTAAATATAGAAATATAAATATATATGAATCTAGATCAATCTTCAATTTTTTAGTTTTTTTCTCGATACGTCACTAGGGTACGTCAATTTGTAAGACACATTTCAAAAAGAGATTCTCTACTTGAACCGCATTAATTTAGCCGTCTTTTATTTAATATGATTATATTCTACTCGTATTAGTGTATTAGTTAAGCTCTTGCTAGCGTCCACATGCCAGCCGTTTTAGAGCCTAGCGGCCTGGTTAGGGATGATGACAAGAGACCGAATGGGATGACCCTTGTGCCTAGGAGATTGGGACGGCCCCTTGTGTGGGACGCTACCTGTGTCAACACTCTGGCACCGTCTCATCTCTCAGTCACAGGGTCTAAAGCAGGGACAGCCGCAGCTGCTGCAGAAACCCTCAAACGGCGCAAATATAGTAGCTTCGGCAATAATTACTTATTAGAGCCGTTTGGGGTTGAAACTTTAGGGCTGTGGGGACCATCAGCACACAAAATATTTAAAATTGACATTGCCCGAAAATTGACAGACGTCACACATGACCAGAGGGCTGGCCTCTATATCTGGCTCAAAAGATTAGCATTGCCATACAACGTGGCAAAGCTGCCAGCCTTCTGGGCACATTACCACGGGGCAGCGAATGGGCTTGTCTTTTTTATTTATAAGTGGTTTTAATTAAATAGTTTTAGTTAATGTTTTCTTCTTGTTTTTAATTCATTTGTTAATCTTTCTGAATAAATTAGTTAACCGTGAAATTATTGTCTTACAGGGAATAAGTTTTCAGTAGGTAAGTACTATTTATGTTGAAATTTTACTAGAAGAAAGCTTCCCGCTTTCTACTAGTAAAATTTCAAGTAGTATGTATTTTTAAAATTTCAAATATATTATTCTATCATATTAGATAATTTATTAATTCATTCTATTATAAAAGATTTAGGTACTTATCTATTGCCATGAGGCATATAAATCGATCAATTATCAATTATTACTTATATAAAATCGATTTCTAAGTACTCCAAAAAATATTTATCAATATTTAATTTATCAATTGAATTTTTTTTTTACCTTTTTTATTGTTTGAATATTTTATTCAATTATTAAAGCTAAAAATGCTGTCAATAATGATATTTTAGGCGTTTATTTTAATTTAATTCGATTTGTTTGAAAAATGTGGTTTAATTATAATACCATAATCGATTATTTTTCTATGACAAAAATATTATTTTTCAATCGATTTTTCTTGCTAAGAAAAAAAAATCGACTAAATAATAATCAATTTTTTATATTGAATGTCACATCCCTAGTCAATAATCAAATTACTTTTTTTAGACACACATAACAACATGCATTACTTATAGGCAACTCACTTCATATTAGAAACTCGAAAATAAAAAAAAACGAGCTCAATACAAAAAAGCGTCTAAGTCATATTCGCTAACGACGCGTTCCGTGTTATAAAACTAATAGGCGATAGAATGTGAAGTGTTTGCGATCTGAATATCTCATTATGTTTGAGGAAGCGGCGACTTCCGCCGGACGTTCACACTCCACGGTTATCCGCAGTACCAACACGTAACATGCTAAATCTGCACCTGCCAACTTTGTTGCGTTTTTAGCCAGTTTTTAGGGTTTTGAACTTTAATAAAACCTTTTCCTTTTTTTAGGATTCCGTACCCAAGGGGTGCAAACGGGACCCTATTACTGAGACTCCGCTGTCTGTCCATCTGTCTGTCTGTCCGTCTGTCCGTCTGTCACAGGGCTCTATCTCTTGAACCGTAATAGCTAGACATTTAAAATTTTCACCGATTTCGTTTTACTGTGGCCGCTATAACAACAAATACTAAAAATAAGATAAAGTTAAAAATTAAAGGGGGGTCGTCATACAAGTAACGTTTTTCTTTAGCGTTTTTAAACATTATACTAAGGAACGGAACCCTTCCTGTACGAGTCCGACTCACACTTGCCTGTTTATTTTTAGTATTTTACTTCATAAAATAAAAGGAAATCGGCCAAGTAATTATTTGGCGGCCAACTAAAACGAATTTTTAACCGACTTATAAAAAGAGGAGGTTATCAATTCAACTGTATATTTTTTTAAATGTATGTTTGTTACGCCATATCTTCGCCAATTGTGAACCGATTTTGATGATGCTTTTTTTATTTGAAAGCCTTTTACTATCAAGTTTGTCACATTTTAATTTGCCGGAGATACGATAAAAAACTTTGGAGATATAGAAGAAACTCCTAAAAAAATTAATTTGGTTGTTCTTTTTTGTTAAAATATTAATTATAAATGATGAAATTTAAATTTCAGGTTGTACAATCTATGTAACAATCTACGCTACACTTATTCAATTAGTTCTATACTAAGTATAACGCTACTAATTCAAGGAGCATTGTTTTTTGTCATGTGTATAAATGAGTAAGCACTCCTTATACATGAATTTTTCGGGGTCTAGTGCTGCCTCCATTTCAAAAAAAATAATTGAAAGTAAACAAGATATCATTTAAAATGTTGTCTCGAATAAGCCCTAGATAATCCTTCAAACTATTTTATGAACTACTGTTTCCAGTTAAAGTAAGAACGTGAAGCTTTTCTTCGCACATTTGCGAAAAGTGGCCGTTTTTAGTAAGTTGAATAATTTAAAAAAATGGTATGTAAACGATATAATTTAATAGCATTTATAAAATGTAAAATATTGTATAGTTTAAAGGAAATTGTACGTACGCAGGTAATGGATACCACTATAGTATAAGAGCTATGAAACGGTAGCGGTTGATTAAACATTATTAGACCTTTTATCGCAATTGATACAAATTTCAACAATAGTTCCATTATTTTTAAAATGAAACTAGTTATTATAAAAATTTTCAGTAATTCCACCATAGAACTGTTCATGGTACTAGTGGCAATGAATGTATCATTCAATATTAGCGCTCAACCTAGTCTAAACAAAATTATCTACGCTCATATGAATTTTCAGGTGGAACATAAATCTTAATTTGAATAAATCTGAATTTTTTATACCATTATTAATGAATGCATAATTATATTGGTTGAATGATCTAAGATGGAGAAGGCAATGGCGAACCACTCCATTATCCGTTAAAAAATTGTCTCTTTCCATATAATAACACCGACAAGTGTTGGCTCTTAAATGTAGTAGTAGCTCTAGGATACATCATCTAACATACAACAAGGTTATTTTTCAGTGCACAATTTCTTACCTTCAGCAAGTATAGTCCTTATGAACTGACCTTTCTGTATAAAATTGCGCACTTTAAAAATATCAAGTTTGCCATTTACAACTGTTACGGTGTTCTGAGGACATATATGTGCTGCTCTAATACCACTCATGGCTAGTCTTCTTCATTCTATATAACACAAAAACATATCGGAACAAGTTGTATTCCCTCCCTCCCTCGTATGTACTCTTATAAATATTACATCCAAGTCTAACCAGTTTGCGTTTTACAAGACTTGTTTTACGCAATAGAAGAGTATTTTTTAACTGTTATGTGCTGCAATGTAATGCGTCATTAGATGGACGATTAATACGTAATTCCAGGCAGTTGGTGCATCCAGGTCTTCGGACAAATGCGACAAATCTTGCCTCAGTGTAATGGCTTGAATATGCCTAGATTACCAGCCACTTAAGATTCCTAGCGGGCAGGGTTCCATGGGAGCCATTCTTGGTTCTGATTTGTTTACGTGGTTGGTAATTACGTTTTTCTTAATGGCGCCAGCAAAGACGTGTTGGCAACTGGCTATCAGGACCTGAATGCGACGCAATTATTGCGGTATATACGTATTTATTTATACTGCTTCCGGACATTTACTCATTATAACGTTATTACAAAGGCAAAGAACATTTTTTTTTGTTTAATGTCAACCTTTTAATTTAGTTGTAAGTGGACTTATTGACATCCATTATTATTTTCAATGCTGGCTATTAATATCCGTAAATCCATAAATTTTAATTTGACTGTAGGTATATATGCCTACAAAGGTTAAAAAAATTTGCATAAAATAACAAACAACAATTCCAATCAACAACTACATTCCTTTGCCGTACATTTATTTTAAGATTAACTATAATTAATTTTGAAATAAAAAAAAACAAAGTTATTCCAGACAAAAAAAATAACTTCATAAAATAAGAATAAAAGTTGCTGAATGTTTTAGGTTCTTGACATATTAATTAAAATAAACTGTTAACCGATTTATGCGTGACATGTGTAATTGTACTTGAAAAGGGCCTTTGTGGTATTTCAAGGCACGTTCACTAAATTGTTTATAATTACGACAGTAAATTTAAATTCGACAAGAATTTTTTTTTACCTTAGTAGGTAACATTCGAAATTATGTTCTACAAACTTTATGGAACTTCACCGTAGTGTAAGTTATGATGTTATTTTAGTCGGTTTATCTTTATTTGATGTAGTTATGTTAGTACAATATTTCTGTCTGCATTTTTAAGCTGTCCTAATGGAAAATCTTCCCGAATTTCATCTAAAGTTATGTAAAACCATGTCTTCACATGACTTTGTCTAACGAGGTACGAGGTAAGCAGGGCTCAAAGGCCACGTGGGTCAATTGGTGGAAATGGGAATCACACTGACCGATCTTGCTTGCCCATCGCCCATTTAGGAAAATCCTACTGTATTCCTATTTCCTTGTCTGACTGCGATGGCATCTGACAAAGCTTAACGATTTTTATATAGCTATAATTCTGGCTTGCGAAGCACAGAGGCATCCAAAATAGTGTAGCCCTAACAGCCATCCACAATAAGACCTCACTCAGACATGCTTTACAAATAAAATCACGCACACCGCTGAGCCATCGTGCTCTAAGGAATAAAGACGTGATACTGTAGTACATTATTCAAATAAAGCTGATACCCTGGGCAATATGAAGTGTACCTAGTCGAGGGAGGCGGGAGTGCGTTTGACGGGCATTGACATCGAGAGCAGGTGTGCGTTGCAGCCTAATGGCGGCCTCACGACAATGCACGAGATAAACTAGCCAGAGGAGATTCCTAGACTAGCGTGGTAATGTAATCGACTAAAACTCGAATTGTTTAACTTGCCTTTGTCATTTACATTTTAAATTCGTTCTTTTATTCTTGATTTAAAATTTATATTTTAAATTCGTTCTTTTATTCTTGATTTAAAATTTTACTGGCACTAGTTCATATGTACTTTTTTACAAGCTTTTATTTAGTTTCATCTGTCCCGTAATTCCGTTGTCGGTGTATCCGTAATCAAATCTTGCAAGCTTACATAATTTAAACCCACTTTCCATTATTCGATTGGGCTAAAACTTCACATACTTATGTAAGTTGGGCGACAATGCAATATTATGGCACGAATGACCTGAGCTTATGATGAAGTCGGAAAACATCCCCACCGAGTTTGGGCTCAATTGATGCGTCTTGAGGAGCATTTTTAATTATTTTAGATAAATGATAGGTGGTTTAAAAAAATATTCTTGAAATCAGTACTTGTTTAGGTACTTGTATGAATTTCTTTCTAGTAGAAATAAGACATATAGTTCGATTAAACTTTAACGTTACGGAGCACAAATTCCTTCCACATTTTTGTGTAACGTGTCTTACTGATCTAATATTATTTAATCTGAAATAAGTTAAGTGTAAGTACATTGTACCTGTTTTAGAATAAAATCTAAGTATTATCAACTAAGATAATATTTCAAATTAATAAAATTTTATGAGTAGGTCAAGCAGAACTTAAATATTTTACATATGAATCCCCCGAGTTGCTGATTTTGTTATTATGTATTAAAAAAAGTTTAGTCTAAGACAATTTTTGTCCAAATAAAATTTATAAAACTGGGCAGATTTACGAGTAAGTATAAGTGCCATTAATAATTATTTTTAAAAACTTTACTTGCTTGTTTATTATATGATATTGCGGTATGATATTACATGGATCCAAATAGATACTCAAGCTAGGTCTTGTCAAGAAAAACGTACAGAATTAACATATTTTATTACAATAGTCTTTTTAACATTAATGTCTTCAAATAGCTAGGTATGTTGCGTTTGAAATTTTCAACCTTCAATTCGTCTGTTTAATTTACATTTTTTTAACATTTAAAATCGCTGAATGACTTTCTAAGTGATTCTAACAAAGAACGCGCTTTATTCTACTTTGTTAAATATAATCATATCTAAACTGAAATAAAACTGAAGAGAGGTCGAATCTGTACTTAAAAAAAGAAATAGCTATTAAGAACAAATGAATGCTTCAATGTAATTTAGGATAAATTGTTCAGAAATTTGCTCACTAAGAAGGTGGTAGAGGCCATTGAATTATACGGACTTTAAATTGCACCTACCTTATTCCACAACACTTTAAAAAAATACTATGAGTTGATTACAATACTTAACATTTTTTATTTCGCAATTTTGGAGTTTTTAAATAACCCGTACACAACTTGGTCCCCTACGTGATAGATATAAACAAGTAAAAGTTCTAATGTGGGATACATATAATCTTGTCTGGAAGTAGTTATAGTAATGTTACTGTGTAATAATAGCACAGGAACAATGCGCAAGCGCAACACCTCTACCACACATCCTTTATAAGTTCTAAATGCATTAGGATGCAATGCGGGTGTACCGAGTACAGTCCAACCTAAATAAGTCCGCTAGCACTATGCTTACCCAAGAGGGCGCTGTTGAAATATGAGTACAAGTACATGCATGTTGTGCATATGTTTATCTACCATGAGTTACCACAATATTTTGTAAGATAACATTTTGCTCTATCATCATCATCATCGTTTCCTGCCTGCATCCAATGCTTTCCAGCGACCTTGGTCAAGTCGTCTGACCACCTTGTGGGTGGGTGTCCTACACTTTGCTCGCCAGTATGTGGTCGCCATTCGAGAACCTTTTTGCCCCATCATCGGCCATCGGTTCTTCAACGAGCTTATCTGCTAGGCTATGTCATTTTGCTCTATCTATATTTGAAAGCAATGTTTTGGTCCTTTATAGAGAACAATGGGAACCAAGATGCGAATAAATTCAATACTATTATTGAAGAGATAAGAAATGTGCGGAGTTTTAGGGCCAGGATATGCGGAGTCCATGCTAAGCAAGTTGGAAAATATAGAACTACCTATTTGATACCTACCTACCTAGCTCAGTTGGTTAGAGCATGGTCGTATTAAGTTTTGAGACCAAGGTCGCGGTTTCAAGTCCTGCTCACGTGGAATTTTTCACCTTTTCTTATTTTATTCTTAATTTGAGCACTTTAGTACTTACTGCATCTTTATTGACTAAAAATCCTATAAAAATACCTATTTGATATATAAGGAAAAGAGCCAAGATACAGTGCGGGATCTTTCATAATTTCAACATTTCATCTGAGCGTCAACCTCTTGTGCCGTTGTATGCGATGCATGTGCTTTTGTTTCCTATTGACCTCTTACTGTATCCACAAAAGAAATGTATAGGATCTACATATTTATAACCGGGAACCACAAGTCAACCTGCCGATACTGGTGAATTTATATGTGACCTACTGTACTACAGACTACATATTATGACGAGTGTAACGACAAGTGCAATATTACAGAACGCAGCCAGCCTCCGGCCCACGAAATTGTGAAGCGCATGTTGCTTTCGGAGTGCAATGTAATATGGCGCAGTGTACCTCCATGCAGTAGTACGTGTAAACAGAGTTAAATGCAGCGCGTGACTCACCTCATACCAGTGCACATGGAGTCGGCAGAACAGGGTAGACCAACGCGGCCCGCTGAAATATTACATTCATTTGTTAGCGGGTGTTCGGGAAGATGAACAATCTACGATGGATATGTCGGGAATGCGGTTGCTTATTTGCAATCAGTCATGAATTTACATATTTACCTACATGTTTAGGTCTAATAAAGTATTTCAATAAATCTTATTTCACTATAATTCAGTCCCGAGCTACTTTAAAATAGCTATAACTATTGTTGGGGTGTTATTTGAGGCGACTTATAATTTGGTGCAGCCCTTAGGTACTCCAAAAGTAGCACGACATGCGTACGTAGCTACACGTCCGCGTCTGCGTCAATTAGACATTGAACGCTACAAAATGATGATAAAGTCAAATTTGGTTTGACATTGAAATAAAACGATATTATCAGACGAATGCCACAGATTGCGGGCCAATAGATTGGTAAATTCATAAAATTGCTAGAGATAGAGAGGTTTGACCCGTACGTGGTCACCCCAGGTCTGGCTACGTGCTAGGCATGCAAAACAAAAAGGGTGATTTATTTGGGTCCTCGTGATAAAAAAATACTACCTTTTAATTTCAAAGCTCGCTTATTTCATTGGAATATTAAGGTGGAACGTTTAGCTTTACTACGCACATTTGCCAAAAGTGGCCGTTTTTCGCAAATGTGCGTAGTAAAACTTAACGTTCTCACTTTAAACTGTAAACAGTAGTTCATAAAATACTTCGAAGGGTTATTTAGGAATTGGTAGTAGCAAAAATTTTAATGATGTCTCCGTTTTCTTCGAAATGATTTATTTCAAGTGGGGGCAGCACTAGACCCCGGAAAATTCAGGTACGCTCTTAAGGTACGGTGTACCCAACAATCACTGTCGGAATTTGGGAATAAATTATATTACGTTCATAAATTTTATCAATTGATGGCAATGATCCTTTCACAAGTCGTTTTAAACTTGATTTATCATAACAAAACATTTAATATCGAAATGCTGGCGGCGTCTAGGGATCGGAAACATAAAAATACCATCACGTAGAAAATGTTTTATCGCCATCTATCGCAGGACAATAGGGCCGCGTTTCAACTGTCTAATGGACCAGCAAAGCAAGTTGAGGTCACCGCATGACACGCAATTATTATCTATAGGAGGTATAAAGTGTTTGGTTGAATTTTGGATTTAGCGTCACATAACTATTCGCCATCCTCCTAAAACAGTTTTAATTAATATGGACGTTCTTTTATTTCTTCTAGTAATTTAAGAGCTTGCTCTTGTCGGTGGAGTTTAGTGGAGATGCCTTCATTCCTCTCTTCTCTTTGCCAACTTTTTAATGTCTTGGTAGGACCTTACTCCTAACATTTATTTAATTTGTTGGAAAAACTTCATCCTCGGTCATTCGGTTGTGTTCTTAAAAAATATGTTTTCAAAGCAGACACTTTTGGTCCGTGGGGTCCAAGTACAAAACAATTTATTAAAAAATTACTCCTCGGCTCGTCGACGCCGCTGGTGACAAGAGGGCTGGCTCATATCTCGCGCAGAGAATTGCAGTAGCCATTCAGCGCGGGAATGCAGCCAGTGTACTTGGCACTATGCCACATGATCAACATTTAGATTTTTAAACACAGTTTTATTTTTTAATTTAGGTTTTAATTTAGTTTTTTAATTTAGATTTTAGTTTAGTTTTAGTTAAATTAATTGTTTAATTTTATAAAGCAGAAATTAAGCAGATTTCTACGAGGGCTACGAAGTGACGTAGCCCAGCTGATTATAACTTTGTTTTTCTACACAATATTTTTCTTATACAAAATTGACTATTAAACTTTCATTCGGTTCATAAACATTTCTATTTTATCGCCTTTGTTAAGTAGAATGTCAGTTCTATAATCCTATATGAGATAAATGTTAAACATCTTGTAAATTGCAGATTGTAAAACAAATTTCAGCATCTAAGAAAATTAATCCATGCATTTATAAACATTAATTCAATTTCGAGTATGTAAAATTATTTATGGTAGTATTACTTGTGGATTCCGGCAAGTTCCTGCATTTTAAATTGTAAAGTTCCATATTTTACCATCGAGTTAATGTGTAGGTTAGGTACTAGTATTAGTACATAAACTTCGATGTACTCGTATATAACTACTGTTGTTGTTTTTCGTGTGTGTAAGTGGCCAACACTGGTGTCAGATTTTTCAAGCTGCCTAAAGGCATCTGACATAGCTTGACGACTGCCGTACAATGACAGCCGGGACCAACGGCTTTCACGTGCCTTCCGAAGCACGGAGGAGCTCGAGAAATTTTTGTACCACTTGTGGTCACCCATCCAAGTACGGACCACGCCTGGGGTTGCTTAACTTATGAAAACGCTAGCAATGCGTCCTCCCACCGGGCCACCGAGATCCTCCATTTAACTACTAAAAGTAATTTATGATAATAAAGTAACACTGGTTATTAATTGTCATTTAATAACATGAAGATCTCTCGAGTCTGTCTTTGCATAGCCCCTTACATTCTGACCCCTTGAAGTTTATCGGATAAAAAAGTTGTTCGGACAAAAAGAGGATAACAAGTTTTATAACAATTTTGAATATTTTTTGAAATGTCTAAAATATGTAATTTTTCACGTTTTCAACCCCCATAATTCTGCAATTTTGAAATATTTCAAAAAACTGAATCGATAGAAAAATCTTATATAATTATCGAACCAGCTCACAAAATTTTACTAGAATCGGTTAAGAAATGCGACCTGTAGACGAGAACATCCAGACACACGAAATAATTTTTGCCGAAGCTGAAACGGAGACTCTTTGCTCGCTGAATAAAATAGTTTTGAAATTAGAGTTCCGACTTAATAAAATTTTGCGTTTATAATGAAACCAAAAATGACTGCTATACTTGTATGCACTCGTAACAAAATATAAACAGCCATTCAGTTCTCATCGCGACCACCTCCTACAAAGCTGCAGTGTTATCTACAAATTTAAAAACGCAGAGATAAAGTAAAAGCAGACATAAACACACGCACGGTGATGTCTTCCAGATTGGAACGCCCCGCGACTTCCCCACCGCTATTACGTACGTGATGAAATTTATCGCTTGACTTTACTCTTTACCGGATTTCATAGGGGCCTAGCTGTGGGGCCTAATAAGGCTAATCTCGAGAGGGGTGTATTTCTGCTGCATGCGACAGGTACTTTGGGGCGCCAGTGAGACGTTATTAACGTTGTTTGGGGCAAAAAAGCATTAGCTGTTCTGTACGTGAGGGGATTACGGCCATTTGGTTTCTAGTTCCGGTTTTTTTTACGGCTTTAGTTGTTTTATTGCTTTGTTTTAGAAAGACAGTTCTTTCGGTAAATCAAAGAGTACAGATTTACTTAAAAGGAATTGTTAATTGTTTTCCTGCTTGGTAATTTTTTTAATATTTTTGTTGAGATTGGTAAATCTTTAATGCATAGCGTTTAATCTTAATACTCAGCTGTGAATATTGCTGCTGTTATATTACGTGAAATACATAAGTATAATTTTAAAACAAGACTCTACCAACAAAGTTTAAACGGGCTCCCCGATTAAATAACTTAATTAAATTATTTTTAAATAACTTTATTTATTAAATAACAGTGAACTGTTTTCAAAATATTGCGATTACATTACAGAATAATAGAGACATAGGTAACATGAATTAGTATTGGATACAGGTAATATTTAAAAGATGTTGTACTGATGACTGTTATACTAAGTATTACCTACATTCAAAACTTACATCATTATTTGAATAATTACATTGTATTGAAAGATTTTAGAAAGTGCATAAAATGGGTTCCATCTATCTGGCAGAATCTCGATTATCCGAATTTCATTTGGCATAACATACTTGGCAGAATCTTATTTCAAAGAACATTTCAAACGCATAAAAAATACTTAATATAATTTTAGTTCAGCCGAATATTTATATGTCCAAATGTTCAATAGCATACTTTTAAGATGTCAGAATTTCATTTAGTACAATTACCTTTTACATACATTAAGTTTCGCAAATTTGTTTTAGAATAATGTTTAATTAGTATTACTTTTATTTAGTATAATTTCTTTTGACCTTCTAAGAAAATCATAATCGTTAAAATCTATACTATTGTTGGTCAACAAAAAAACTGCATTCCAGGTTTACTCGGTTAGGCTAAAAATATAGGTTAGGTTATGTTAGAACTGCAACCACCCCACGGTAGAACGCCTTTTCATACTATGATATATTTTTATATTATAGCAATAAGCATTATCGTCATTATGTCCGCTACAAAACAATTGTATTCCACCAATTCATCCATGCCAGAAGAAAATTCTGTCTTAGAAAAGATTCAGCATTGAAATGACTATACGTATGAATTAAATACCAAAATAAAAATTTTATGCTCAAGATTATTCTGATTCTTAACATTATTGGTTTTGAATCTATGATAAATGAGTAGATGCCAAACCATTTTATACGAAATGACGTTTCTGTAAACTGCTGTTATGCGTAATGATATTATAACATAAAAAGTTCTACTATAAAGGGGGGACCCATGGGCATGAAATAAATGTATTTAGAACCATTCCAGCACGTATCTATACTTTATTATTCAAATATAACATCTAGGTTTAACACTTTTCGAGTTTTTGACATATGATTATTTGCTTAATACAAATATAAAATATGTTTTGTGTGTCATTCATAAATCAAGTAATAGAGAGCACCTTCATCAAAGATCGACTTTACCGTATGCAATATATGATGTCAAATTGCCGTAAATATTTTACAAAATGCAAACATAAAATATTGCCCGTAATATATCTTGAAATAAATGTTCTAATAAGATTAATTTCTATTCAGGTAAATAAAATTAAAATTAAAAAAAATAATGAGGGAGAAAGTGATAGAGTATAGAGAGAGATATAGAGAGCTAAAAAGGCTTAAGTAAGTAAAATATTAACAAAAAATAGTTACCTACTATTGCCAAATACTTACATGACTAAAAAACTTTACAATATATAGGATAGGTAATTAATTTATTCGCAAATTCTAATTGGTATAATTAATTGGGTAATAATGATGCAATAAAGCAAAGAGCTGTTACAATTTATGATGATAAAAAATTGTGTGCCCCTTGTTTCACAGACTGAAATTTCATAGAATTTCGATTCACAGAAAATTTTTCATAGAATATTTAATTCTTATATTTTTATTTCAAATATTATTGTTTCAAAGACTATTTACTTAAATGAAAAACAATTAATAGAAACACAGTTCAATGAATTTTAGAATCTCATATTTTCATTTAACAATCTAATCAAACAGTAGAATATTTCTTTAAAGAATATTGTTTGTTCGGTATAATCTTTCATGGAATTTTATTTTACTGAAAATTATTATTTAAGGAAGTATTAAGTGAAAACATTATTTAATCAAATTAAATACCATATAATAAGTTAGAATACATTATAAATCGCTAACACAATATAGATTAGGACAAACTTATAGGTTAGGTTAGAACTGTGACCAACTGGGAAAGTTTTATCCATTTTACTAGAATAGGGCCAACTTATAGGTTATAAATATATTATATTAACTAAACTTATTAAAAATAATAATATTTAATTTTATATTCTGATATTAGAAACATCGCAAAAGTAAATGTTATTTGTAATAAAATTCTATGATTTCAAATTATTCATAACAAACATTCTAATTATTGATTTTCTGTGCAACGAAAATCTATTATTAAAAATTCTTTATACTGAGTAACCTACATATTGAATATTCTATGACATGATAATCTTGTAAAAATTTTCTAAATAACGAAAATCTGTTAAACTTTTGTCTGTATAAGAAAGTACACCCTAAAAAATTAAGCTGCTATCATTTAAAATATTTGCTGATTAGTTGATATTTTTAGGTACAAAATTAAAAAAAAATATTAAATATAAGATTGTGTATGAATAATTGCTAAATGGCTACAATAAATAAAGATTTTGGTTACATACACAAATTAATAGCGCTTTTTTCGTCTCAAATTGCACATGACAAAACTAGTTGACAATTAAAACTGTTATTAAATAAACGTTAATTATCAATGCCCGCGACCAAACCAGATTTTAATGAGCCATTCCCAATCAAGAGCCTCCTTTTGAAGATATGACTTGTCATTCTGTCCAGTAAAATGTATACAGAAGTGCCCTTACTTTGTAACCCAGGATTCTTGTTTGAAATACAAATGATACAAGTATTTGCAAAGTTAAGGTTGTTTACATATATGATAACTTGATTAGATTTGGAATACAGTACATATGCAAAAATATATAATACATGTAGGTATACTAAATACGTCTTTACTGCTGATGGGGTAGGCAGAATCTAGGGTACTAGGGTAAACAGGGTAACAAAATTTCATATTTCTTACCTATATAATTATATTATATCGAAATATGAAAAATAGTTTTTGACCTTCCATACAAATTGAGCGATCTGCTGATCAGAGTTTGTATGGAACGCAAAAACAAAAATTTTCAATTTGAATATGTTCCTTGGGGAAAGTTGTTCAGTATCATGAATCTACCCTTAAAATAGTTTCAGTTTATTTCGTTAGACGTTATCACTTTATATTCCCAAAGGCAAAGATCAGCGTGATTGTGGGCCTATAGATAGAAAAAGGAATAAGGTATTTGACAGATTTTGAAAAATCGTTTTATACCTATAATACTTTATTACATAATTATAACAATATATTAATATTTCCAGGATATCTATTATATTGATATCAATTGTTGAAGTTTAAATTTCTACAACTGCGCCAAAAACGTGTATTTCTGTCACGGCGGCAGTTATTTGTCAAATGACGTCACACACATGTGACACAGGTAATACGCGCATACAGAAAGTCCATCAAAAAAACACATTTGCTTTCGTGTGTACATCGGAGTATACGCCATTCACAGGACGTTTCCGTCATAGATAAAAAAAATCGTAACCATGCATTATCTACATATTAATTAAGTAAAAATGTTTCTATATGCCCTTCACTGATAGGATGGCAACAAATTATGGTTTTTTTAAATGTTGTCCAACAGCCTATTATAATAATGATGGGGTATTATCCACATCGTCTATTGACATGATCGAGCTTCTCGCCCTAATTCTGTAAAGAAGGAGTTCGTATATTTTTTTTATTCTTCCAGTCCAGCTTTTTCTTCACTGATATAGAGTTTTGTTTTGATACGTTGCTTGCCTCAATGCATATATTCCAGTTGTCGGTTCTTACCCCATCCATACTATTTCATCTTATCAACGTTTTAGTTTTGCAGGATTATATTATTTAAGGAATATTCACCGAAGTGAGTGTTTACGCTAGTAACGTTAACGCTTTTCATACAGACTCGGATCAGCTGATCGGTCAGCTTGTATGGAAGGCCAAAAATTATTTTTCATATTTCGATATATGTTCCTTGGGGAAAGTTGTTCAGTCTCATGGACTGAATCCACCCTTAAAATAGTTTCAGTATATTTTGTTAGTCCCTGATAGTACTCTGTGGTATGGTGATTGGAAATCATTAGAGCTCGCCGGTTAATCTGCAGGAGTCAAGACGCTACTTCGTGTAGGGTGTCCAGGACTGGAGGTAAAATAAAAGAAAAAAAACAGGTAAATTAAAAGTACGTCCTCTATATATTATACCTCATCTCTATTTCGTATTTCTGAATAGACTTATAGACGTTGTGAGTTTTATATCCATTTTTAAGTATCTGTGTATTATGTCATTTAACTAGTAAGTAGGTATTATGACTTTGAAGTGACAGACAGATAAGCTATAATACGAGTATTATTACATTTTAGAAGGTACAGAATCCGCTAGGTGACGACAAGTCAAATCAGACACATTTTTCTAAACGTCAAAACAAACATTTTCTATGGGATTTGTATGAAATACAAAACCATGACGTCATACCTTTTTTGAGTCAAATAGCGCTTTAAATATCAGTTTTTCTGCATGAATAAATCCAAAATAATGTTAAAAATGGGTAATGATGATGATCAATGACAAGTGTCACTATTTTGTAACGAATTGTTCTCTTAATAGTACCAAATAATTTATTTTTGACCCAGTCATCTTCCCAATTGCCTGCAGAAGTGATTATTGTGGTCACCGTATTAGTGAGCTAATACTTTAAGATTTACGCAGATTAGCAAAAAATTGGTTTGCCTTCGCCATCTGTTAATTTTTGGAGAGGATTTCTTGTTTTATCTAAACATTGATATTTCTTAGAATGTATATCAATAGTCAATGTAAGTACGTAACATTGACTATTGATATACTTCTATCAAATTATTACTTTTCATAAAAAGTGTCTACTGATAATAATAATATTAAGACAAATCACACTGATTGAGCTACAATATTTTATAATAAGTACATATGAGGATAAACACCCAAGACCCAGGGCAGTTTGAAAAGACCATTTTCCATCTTGCCCTGGCTGGGTATCGAACCCTGAATCTCCAGAGTAGCAGACTACCGTGTTAACAATTACGCCACAGAGCTCGTTACTGATGTATTAAGCGATAAACAGATGGGCTGTTTTTTAGAAATCACTAAATTCTTTCACTTCTATTGTTTACGTAATTACTTGTAGTAATAAACTTCATGGGTAATTTTAATTATGTGAATATTTTTTTACGGTTTTAGGCATTCAAAATGCAGCACTAACGTACTCAAATTAAATAATGAATAAAGAAAGTTAAAAAATACAACGTAAGCGGAACTTGAACTCGCGACCTTGATCTAAATACAACCATGCTCTAACCACTGAGCTATCACATGTTCAACCCCGTACGTTTTACATGTACATTTCTAAATCCCTATTTGGATACATAATAAAGTACGAGTAGTAGAAGTAAAATACGTAATCCATTAGCAGTTTACGACTAAACTACTTTCAGAAGTAATAATGAAAATACTTCCATTCTTATTACTCTTTCTGTGGGTGTACTATACCAATGAATGATTGTAAGTGATTAAGTTTGTTGGTTATTATGTATGTAATAAGGCAATTTGTCGCTGGTACAGTTAGAGAGACGATTTACAAGCACGTAGGCGGGCGGGAGTCGCACGCGCACGCACCGTGGGCGGACGCCGTCATTCACAAGAAAATGCTCCCCACGCACTCACACAAGCAAACCCAGATGCGCCTTTACGATCCACAACAAAACTCACCTCAATAAACTTAACACCATCACAAAGCCTCCATTTAGAAAGTAAACAATGAGAACAATACGATAACAATTTGTAAACGAACATCTCTTTTACGTGAAGGGTTCTCTTTTCTTCGAATTGTTTCTACTATTTCAGGTAATGATGTTTCTCTATTGTTACTTACGATTTCAGTTTTATGTAAGAGATAAGCGAGGGTCGACGACCCTAATCTTAGATAACTTTGGAGGTGTAGAAATAGCCGCCAAGATGGCTCACCCTACGTTGTCCGGCGGAGTAAATCAAACACGTCAAGCTAAGCGACATTAATAGCATGCAATAAAACAAACTCGACTGTTTCCTGTCTCAAAATTGTAACCGGCCGTTTCATAGCCGAAGATATTTACGATTACTTTTTAGCATAAAACTAATCATTTCGTGGGGAAGTGAAATGGTTACTTAGTTTCGTTTGATCTCGGCTTGTGACTGTTTATGAGTAGGTTGTGCAACTCGAGTCGCAACACACCTGCCGGTTATGACTGCATGGTTAATTTAATAAACCTTTCTTGCAGTTTCTATACCATCACCATCAACAGCAATGAGCGTGCCATTCTATATAATGAAATAAAAATAACCACGCTATGTTGCTTTTTTATTCTTGGATCCATGTATCCGGAATTGCACTTTGGATTTGTTTCACGTGTTGGTAGAGAATTCGCCAATTAATGCAATCTTTAGAAGATTGGATATGGTCCGCGATCACGACAACTTTATCATAAAAATTCTCAGAAGTATTCCAAACGCGTTAGAGAGTTAGTCATCATATCACTGCCTCCCATTATATGCTGATTTGAGGCGATTTGTGAATAGCTTTTCATTGTGTGAGCGATCAATAACCTAATAATAACTTGGAAGTAGAGCCGGTTTTATAATATGACCATTTTGAAATGGCGCTATAATTATTATATAAAACTTCCTAAATAAATGATATATTAGCATGACACTGGTCTCTATGCCATGTGAGCATTTTACACAAAGGGTGCTATACCACAGAGCGAGAAATATCCAGATAATTAGTGAATGTACACAAAAGCCATGGCTGGCGACAGCTAAAGCTATTTTATTTTCAAGAAGGATTATCTAATTGAAGTCACGGGTACTCGAGGGGTTAGCTAATTGTGCGTATCAGAATTACGTTTATTATGTGCTTATGTACCTGAATGAACCACAATTATAATGTAGTCGGACGTGATCGACACATTGTGTTTAGTTACCTAAAAACCGTTGCGTGTTGCCTTGTAATAGCCACCTTGTTGTGTTGAGTGAAAGCTGTTACTCAATCCACGTAACAGGCATAGATAACCAATCCCAGAGGTTATTGTTAAAGCGGTTATTATAGTATCCAATTGGAAGGAATGCAACTAGGAAATAGGAAGATGTAATCCGCATCTGGGATTGACTGGGTCGCATTTGGATCCGATTTAGAGTAAAAAGGACGGTCCGACCACTCTACTTCTTTGTTTGTAGTCTATACATACATTCTTAAACGTAATAGGTCACAATTAACATATCAAACAGGAATAACCTTATAATAAAAGCAATACAGATTTTTTGTATGCGTCGCCGTTGGTCACGCGCCTCGATTTAGGATGCAATTTAGTATAGTGTGATCACAGGCTAACAATTTAGGAACCCTACTGTTCCAGTTCATAGTTAGGGTTCCCAAAAATTGGTAAGTGTAATAGCCGCTTTATTGAACATACATTTAATACTTGAAAATTAAATAAAACCAATTTTGAGAACAGTTTTATTCCTTCTAATATTATAAATGCGAAATTCTGTGAGTCTAATTTTATAAATGCGAAAGTCCGTGAGTTTAGATCTTTGTATACTCAAACACGCAAAAACTGTTAAACGGGTTGCAGTAAAGTTTCGCATTAATACATGGATAAACACGTAAGATAACTACTGTTTATCCCGAAAAAACTGTCATAGACCACGCCGCGGGTAAAATAATCTGCTTCCAGGAAAGTCGGGGTTCATTTCTTTTTATAAGTCTTATAAATAGAACGTTTTTTAGGGTTCCGTACCCAAATGTTGTAAACGGGACCCTATTACTGTGACTCCGCTGTCTGTCCGTCTGTCACAGGGCTCTATCTCTTGAACCTTAATAGCTAGATTTTATTATGTATTACTGAGGCCGCTATAACAACAAATACATACTAAAAATAAAAAATTGTTAATAATTAAAGGGGGTCGTCATACAAGAAACGTTTTTTTCAGCGTTTTTAACTTGATCTTTATAATAGCATAAACTAGATACTTGAAATTTTCACCAATTATGTATTACTATGACTACAATAACAAGAAATACTAAAAAATAAAAAAAAGTAAAAAATTAAAGGGGGTCGTCATACAAAAAACGTGTTTTTTTCAGCGTTTTTAACTCGAACTGTCACAAGGCTCTATCTCTTGAACCGTAATAGCTAAACACCTGAAATTTTCACCGATTATGTATTACTATGACCACTATAACAACAAATACTAAAAATAAGATAAAGTTAATAATTAAAGGGGGTCGTCATACAAGAAATGTGTTTCTTCAGCGTTTTAAAACATTGTACGGTGGTACGGAACCCTTCATCTACGAGTCCGACTCACACTTGCCCGTTTATTTATGATTACATACTTTAAGGCATTTTCAAATATTTACTTTTGTAAGTGTGTGCAACATTATGATAGTATTTAAAAATAAATTTGCGAAAAAAAAGGTTTTTATCGTCTACGATTTTATTGTGAGACCTAAATATACTAATCAAGACAAATGTAATAAGCACAAACTCGATGGGGTTGCGTCGTTTTATGGCATATAGCCACTTTTCAGCTCTATCATCTAATCAGCTTCTTGTCATAATAACATTGCATTGTCATCTGATTTACAAAATTTCATCTCAATCAGAAACCGGAACCGGGTCTAATCGACCCAAACGAATAAACGACAACAAACAGGGCAAGCTAAATAATAAAATTAATAAATAACTATATAGGTAGGGACAAAAAGTTTTAAACTTGTGTTATGGGATACTAACTTAACGATTCTATATTTTATGATAAATACATGTATAAACACCCAAGACCCAGGACAATTTGAAAAAGGCCATTTTCCAACTTGCCCTGGCTGGGGATCGAACCCAGAACCTCCGGATTAGCGAGGTCGTCAAAATAAAAGCTTGTACCTAATTAAATTTTATGTTGACGAAGCGTTTTGCGAATTATTAATAATTATTTCAAATAAAAAAAATATATCGGTATATACAACGTGTAAAAAAAAGGGGGTATCAACCCGAAAGGGAGTTCGCAATTTCAGGGATGGTCCCATAGTAAAAGTTGTTCACATTGGTTAGTATGTTTACACCCTTTCGGGTTGTATATATAATCATCATATTGATCAAATTTCACTGAATTACAGTCAAAAAATGTCCTTTTTATATGTGTTAAAATAATTCACTGCGAGTTTCATCGAATGAACGTAAGGAGATATATTGTATCCAGTAAGTATACTTGTCATGGAATAACCCCCAAAGACGGCCATTCATTGGTCTTTCATTAGTAGAAATTAAAATTCCAATTAATAGTTATCTCGAGTGGTAGAACCAGTTTGCTTCCGGAGTTACGCAGAACCAGTCCAAGCCCAATTTGTTTTTGGAATTATTTTTGAGATGCTTCAACGGTTCTTCCACAGTCTCTCATTATGTAATTACACGGAGAGGTGTCGTTAGGTGAGAGTTTTTTAAGTTAATAGATATTAGAGAAAATATAGGTTTGATACCTACCTATCAATTAAAAATTTTGACTTTACTTGATGATTACGGGTTTCACTCCAGTCTTTGGGCAGCTTGCGTTACCTGTATTCCCAGATCAAAAACGTAGAGGAGGCCTTTTGGAAAATTTAATGTATGGGATGATTCAAAGAGCAAAAAAGCAAACAAATTATTATCAATAAAATATAATATAAATATATTCCTAAGTACTCAGAAAATATGTATATTTTTTAGTTAAAAAAAACGACCAAGTACAAGTCGGACTCACCCATAAAGGGTTCCGTAGCAGCAAGTAACATATTACGATTGATGACGTATTAAAAAAAAACTACTTACTAGATCTCGTTCAAACCAATTTTTGGTGGAAGTTTGCATGGTAATGCACATTACATGTATTTTTAGTGTTATCATTCTCTTATTTTAAAACTATTCAGTTTAGAAAAAAATGATATTAGAAACCTCAATATCATTTTTGAAGACCTATCCATAGATATCCCACACGTATGGGTTTGATGAAAAAAATATTTTTGAGTTTCAGTTCTAAGTATGGGGAACCCCCAAAATTTATTGTTTTTTTATATATTTTTGTGTTAAAATCTTAATGCGGTTCACAGAAGACATCTACTTACCAAGTTTTAACAGTATAGTTCTTATAGTTTCGGAAAAAAGTGGCTGTGACTTACGGCAGATAGACATGATGAATCTTTAAGGGTTCCGTTTTTTGCCATTTGGCTACGGAACTCTAAAATATAATGAAGATATATTTTGTGCCAAAACACACCCAAATCGCAAATACTAACAGAACTTTTATGTAAAACAGAGCAAATAATTTTAAGAATAAAAAAAAGGAGTGACATTATAGCATGTGATATGCTAATGCGAACAAAATTCACTACGTAGTCAAAGTAAACTGATATAAAAAACCATCAAATCAATCTCAACTTTACACACTTACAGTTAAAAATTATTTGACAAACGAATAAATAAAATTATAATTAATATTTAAAAAACAATCTTTTACTTTTATACCTACTCGTAGTTGCAGTTATCTGATCTGGTCAGTTTAAGGTCAAAGCCGAACTTCAATAATAAACATCACGTAATTTGAATGAGATAATTATGCACTGATAGAGTGCATTAACATAATAAAGTGATAAAACACGTAATTAAAAGATCGATAATATAAAACGTTGCATTGAATGACGTCAGTTCGAATGTACGATAATATTTTGAGCGACAAAGTTGTTGAGACAGCTGAACGCGTAGCATGGCACCATTGATAAACCCAGATAAAGTTTATATATAAGTAAAATAATGTCATAGAGCTTATCGATAAAATTAAGCTGAAAGGTAGTCAGTGCCAGAGCAACTCAATAATTAAACGACATGCTACCCTATTGAGTTTGGGGATCATTGATTTGTACTAACACAAACAGTCACTCTAGTCATAGATGAAGTCCAGGGTTCAATGATGAAGCCAAAAGGTACTTTTACTCAATAAAAAAACTTACTAAGTAACACGACAAGAACGTTATAAAAAAAGTCTTATAAAAGTTCTGGCTTCTGGATGATAGTGGTATAAGTGTTTGTCCACTTTTTTCCATACAACAAACTTGCAAATGACAGGCTCTTTATTGAAAACAACTTATCGAGTTAAGGACATTTAAACGATGGTGTATTCGCCTCAGCATAACGGGTTATACACTGTTTTATTTGAGTTGTCATTTGGTTCGTTTTGAGAATGCAACGAGATTCAATTTTAAAATTTACAGTCCAGATGGTAATTATAGAGGCGAGCGTTGATGAATTGTCCAGATTAAAGCGGTAAGTAATGCAACAGTGGCCCCCTTGTGTTTAATATGTACTTTATTTGAGTAAATTATGACCTCCGTGGCGTAATGGTTAACACGCTAGACCGCTAATCCGGAGGTTCTGGGTTCGATCCCCAGCCAGGGCAAGTTGGAAAATGGCCTTTTTCAAATTGTCCTGGGTCTAGGTGTTTATCTATACATGTAGGTATTTATCATAAAATATAGTATCGTTGAGTTAGTATCCCATAACACAAGTTTAAAACTTACATTGGGGCTAGCTTAATCAGTGTGATTTGTCCCTTTATATTTATTTATATTCAAATTAACCTTTGCGGCTTGCAATTCTTAGTTTTGTGTATCAGATTAAGGATAAATAATAGTCTACTAGTGTCTAAATTGTGTGAAAATAGCGAAAATGTTGTGTTAATTATGTACTTTATTATTTAATTGATCTAAGCGGCTTGCGATCCTTGGTTTTGTGTATCAGGTTAAGTATAAATTATAGTATAGTAGTGTCTAAATTGAGTGAAAATATAGGAAATCTAGTCAATACGTGAATAATTTAATAAATGTAATAGGTTGTTATTTTTTCAATTGAAATGTGCATATGTCGCAGTTGAATGGTATAATCCGCTAATTCACTAAACCTCTAGCTGTTTGGCATTACAGCTCGGTTTCGCAAAAAAAACCTTAAATAACTAAAGCCTAATACGCAGAATGGCATGAACGATTTCTATCAATGCCGCGGCGCAAGACGTAAGATTGTAGATTTTTGTTCGGAATTTTTCACAGCACAGCGTTCCGAGAGTAAGCTGTTTCCATCGAGAGATATCGGAGACATCGATTATGATTTTTGACTGCAAATGTTTAAAAAGGATAAAGCAGATCTTCAGCTTGGTTCCCATAGTTATTTCGACGCCCGACTTCCGGCAAGATAGAGAATTTACGGGAATCAAATGAAGGCCAAGAGAAACCGCTACGCCATTGAGATTATATTGCGTTAACAAACTTTTCTGTATCCACTTGCATCGAACTTTTTATCATTCCTTATTGGTGTTCTATGATGTTGGAGACTAGATTACATAGGAAGAAGTTGAATTGAGGTTTTATTTTAATGCCACGCGGGATCATAAAAATAACAAAAAATTGTCCCGTCATAAATTTGTTTGATGCCTGCAAATAACCTATTCTGCGGTCTATACGTGGTTAGCTAATTTGTTAAACTGCATGACACATTGACAATCCAGTTGAACGATATTCAGCTGTTTAAGAAAACCGAGCTGTAATGCCAAACAACTAGAGGTTTAGTGAATTAGCGGTTTATACCATCCAACTGCGACACATATATTGCATCTCTATTACTGTTTGATAACATTTGCTACTTTACTCTAGTAAAACGTTTTTTAATGACGATATGGAAAGATTGTGATAAATAAAAAAAACATATTAGTATATAAAGAAACCACTAAATAACAATTCCTAAAGACCAGATTTAATTTGTTAAAATAAAACAAAATGTGATGAGGTTACTGCTTCATTATTATCGCCTTAATTCTCGAGACGGTCTACTGGCATCCAGGTCGCATATGCGCGCGCGCAATACACAGCCGCTCTCAATGAGCTCTGTTCTGTCTCACTCATCTCATCATCTCGTACAAAAACACTAATGTGTGTATCTCGGCTTATCGTTTAGATCGATAAGTATAACGCAGTCTTTTAATATCATTTTAATATCGCGCTTTATCGGATGTAAACGTGAGATAGGAGAGCTGATAACGAATTAACTGCTAGCAAAGATGAGTCATTAACATTCTTTGCACATACTAGTAACTAGCGGAGTCTTTTCCACAAAAGCTTATTTTATAATGTGTATTTATTCTCCCAGGTTAAGTGGCTTGGTTTTATGTAATTGCGCTACTGGAGTTTGTAGTTAACCTTGAAACGTACGGTGAGCAGTTAATAGCAAAATTACTGTTCATTTGAGTTTAGCAAAAAGCTGATTTATACCTATTATTTTTGACAACAGAAGCTTTACGGCGGAAATGTTCATCGTTTTCAATTCTCATAATGCGCGATACGACGGCAGATACGAGTACCAAATGTAAAAAGCTTCCCATCTTGCTGCAACACTTTAAGCTTCTAGCATTATAGTAATCATAGTCATTCTTTGCGTCATTACAACTCTTGTATGTTAACTGTATTTGTATATATATCTTATTATTAGTAAGATGGAAGTGTTGAGAATAAATGTATGTAACTTCAGTTAAAGGATCGTGTGGTACAAAATTAAAACGTTTTTATACTTATTTGGCTATTCAATAAAAGCGCTACAAGCCATCTTAGATAAATCGAATATGAGTTCTTCTAGTGTATCTATATCACTTTGTTTGACTTTGGAAAAAACGCCATCAACATCATAGTTCCTAGTAGTCAAGAATTCATGATAAGGTACGCTTTTTCAAAGTTGTATGGCTTGCTGTTGCTGCTACCAATTTAGAGGTAGGTACTGTTCATAAAATCGCTCTCCACGAATGTAACATTGTATCTATCCATACCGCTCTTAGGAAATAAATCACCACGAATAATATTCACCCCGCTTTGGTAAAAAGCTGTAAGTGCAATAAAACTGCATTTGTTTCATTACAAACAGCTGCATTTGTATCGGTTACTCTTTCATGTCTGAGTTTGAATGTAATAATACACCACGCCTGTTGGCTAGTTATTATAATCTCTTTCTTCTGACTTAAAAGAGAATAAGTGTTTTTTATTACGTTTTGTTTTCTTTGTGTTCTAATATTATGTTCACCGTTTCTGTTTCCGAATTTTTAAATTTTCTGGGAATTTGTCGGGATTAGGATCAAACGTCAAAAAGAATTGTAATCAAGATGAGGGGATGTTTGTTGACCCAGATACCCCTGGATCGTTTATTTACTTGGGCCCTGATCTATTTATATAGCGGCGTTATTATAAAAGTTATAAATGTTCTGTTATTATAGGGGCTTAAGTTAGGACGAAATAATGCTGCTGCGTTGGTGCTTCCTTCCTTTATACACCTTACTTAAGTCAGTTACTAATTAAACATGTTAATTTGTTTTGGAAGTGAAACTACAGCTATGTTATCTGATAGATAGCCTTAGAAGAGCCTTAGAATGAAAAATTATCTTTATTTTATAAAACTGTACAATTTCTCACTTCGTTTGGGCTTCACACAGTCTACTGGATCGATGTAAATAAAACTTTTTTATTGAAAGTTACGTAAACTAAATAACAAAGTAGAGTATTGGTAAAGTTTTTAAAAATTATTTGCTAACTAGACGGACAAGTCACGGGTAAAAGTTTATATTTTATTAAAGCTTAGTTATTCATTCAATGTTTTAACGTAAAAATTGTGCCTCTGGGTCATCTCTCTTCATGTATAGATAAAAAACAATATAATTTTATTTTGACCTATTTTTTTATTAAAATTCCGATATTTGGCTCACTTTTTTTATTTACAAATAGGTACATAAGTAATGTTTTGACAACAATCCGACTCGACTATAACTTAATTAATATTTAAAAATCTTAATAGGTAATTAATTTCTTATTTTAATAAACTTAAAACTTACAACCAAACTTCGATGTTGGATCTCTGGCGTTCCAAATTGTCGTAAGTAAGAAACAAAAAAATCACATGTCATTCACAACACTAGCACTGAAGTCACAAAGTCACGGCGGTCGCGAGTTCGTTATCAGAGGACGCGTAGAGACGTGCGGATCGATTGCTCTGCGGGAATGTTTTGATAAGGGCGGTGTACGTCGTGCGGCAAGCGGAGCGGAGGCCACGGTGCGCGCGGCGCGACTGAGCCTGCCACCGGTATGGGCGAGACACGAACTACTGATGCCGGAGCGCCCGGAGCGGAGGCCAGAGCCCGTTCCAGAGCCGAGCATCGGATCCTCGACTCCACGATGATAAGCCGAAGGGCCGAAACATCCACCGTCGTGCGGCAAGTGCACCCATTCATTCCAACTCGTCCCGAAATAACGCAGTGTTTTGGTATTACGATTACGGAAATAGAACGCGGTGGAAGACAGTGGAAGAAATGCAACTGAAATGAGTCTTATTAATATCGATTGTATATAGAGGTATTTTTGGACATAAATATTATTTGAAGTATTATTTGGAAAAAAAAAGGAGTTGTTTTCCCCTGACCTAAATAAGAAAACTTTCTATTATATTTATTCATTCATTTTTTAACAGGTTGAATTCTGCATGTTGGTACCTAAGTTTGTGTATAACAATCTCATTTTTAAAATCCTTAAGGAAGCTATGTCCATAGGTTGACTTTCTGATAATACATAGGTATTTAATAAATACACATTTTATCTTTACTTAAACAATTCTTGAACCTTTGTGAGCCAAGTGTTATATAAAATTAATAAACTAGGTAAGTAGACAATGTTACCAGTACGCTACGCAATCTGTTTTGCCATAATTAATAATGGTATCTGGTACTTATGTCTTCAATTAGCCAGGCAATTTTCCTACTTCAATCTAATTCTCGCGCACTGATAAGCAACGTAGCGTCCTCTATAAAAGATAATTTATTGCATTTGCCGTTATTATTTATGTTTTCCTTCATTTTGCTACTGACTCTTCCTAGTGAACCTACTGGGATAGTACGTGTAACTTACTTTTTGTCAATATGTAATGAATAAACCCGAAGAGATAAGGGTAGGAATAAGGATTGGAATCTGTGGTTTTAGGATGTTTGAGGTCCGATTTTGATAGGTACTGAAAAAGTCACTCACTAAATAAAAATGAAGCAATTTTTCTTTGGCCTTTCTTATATAGGATAGCATAAGTCTGCAGGAGTTTACTTCTGCAGACTTATGCTATCTTGGTACTTTTCCTTCTTCCTTCTCGTTCACCTAGTTCTTAGAGTAAGCGGAAGATACAATATCACTTTTCTCTTTCACTCTCTCTCCATCCATACATCGATTTAAAAAACATCTAAACAGTGCAGTAAAGGATTTCCATACATTTTTTCTGCTCTAGAGCAACAAAGTTTCGCTTTGTGCTGGATGTGTAGTGCAGTTATGATAGAATAGTAGAGTAGTATGAAGATACGAATATTATCATATTTTGATTATATCCGTGATTTGATCGACTAATTTTAACAAAAAGCTGTTAATAACTATGTATTAATATAGACATAGCCGCGCTCTTTCTTGTAAGTCATTATAAATATATGGGTAATGACGTTTATAGACAAAGTTGAGTTGATACCTTGGGTTACATTATTGCAATTTTCGTAGGGATCTCTAATGTTTTAAAGATAAAATATAGCCTATGTTACTCGCTGATAACGTAGCCTTCTATGGTGAATGAATTAATAAAATCTGATCTGTCGTTTTTGAGTTTATCCATACACACAATCAATTTTCTGTATATTATTAATAGTAGTATACTATATAGTCTAGCTAGATAAAAAAATCATGGCCAACGAGCAACTTAGCGACCAAGGTGCAGTATATTACAAAAGAACAAAAAAACTTCTTTCCTGAAGTCAATAAATTTTATTAAATTTAATTTGGAAATATATTGACAGAGTATAACTTTACATTTGTCATGATTTGATTTATTTATAAACTTATCCACGCCATAACCACAGTACCTAATAATTACAAGTTTACTTGGTCATGACTCTTTATTTCATTACCGCAACAACGATATCCCTTATTTGTATCATAATTTAGTCATGTCCATTGAAACAAAATGAATCATTAATTAGTTTGGCAAATATTAATCGTTTTGTTCTCATTAGCATTAGTAATGGTGTGAATATTAACAACCATTTACCTTCAAGCCCACGCGCAATAGCCTTGCAATATTTTGGTATTTCAATACGCCTTTCAATGTTTACTCAAAACTACTACTTTTAATGCTGGTGGTTGGTAATTATTTATTTGCCAAGTGCCGAGGGCTTTGTTAATAGCGTTTGTTACAACATATGAAATACTTGCTGTTGAACGAGACTTCGTACGCTCAAATCTGTCGGGAATAAAATGTAACGTCTTTTATAAATTATAAAATAAGAAAACTACTTGAGTCACCGAAGTCATCACATTAATTTATCTCAGAAGAGTATTCTGGATTTCTCGTTCAACAGCTAGTTTTTCAGACGTACTTAATTATAAATTGAAATTGTTTGTTTTTATTATATTTAATAAAACACTGTTTGAAATTTGTTTTACTGAGATGTTTGAAAAATCTACTAAATTATATTCAAAACCATTGAATGGCTACAATAGCATAACATTCTCAAAACATTGGTTATACCACAGAATAAATAATACAACCTATTGGTAGGTAATCGACAGTAGTTTGATTCGGTAACTTGATAATAAGGTCATTCGTCAAGTCTCGAACTCGGCCTTCGAAGGTAAGATCTGCAGATTTTGATAACATTTATACTTATGATTTCTTTATCCGAACGACATTAAAATATTAAATACAGCCTGCTCAAGAAACTTCTACTGCAAAGACTGTTGTACCACAACACTAGCAACGCTTTTTCTTATTTATTTTTTCAATAGCATTCTCAAAAGCGGTTATAACGGTTTTACTTTTCGGTTAACGGGGTTACACAACAAGCTGACAGGATTTATAAATAATCCTAAAGATTATTTAAAAACTTTACGTTTTATTTGTAAAAAAAAAGTGTTATCCCTTTGTTCCTTTTCAACTCTAGAAGAAGTTCATCATCAAAATTTAAGAGTGGTGCTCTTATCGGTGGAGTTTCTTCCAGTCTTTTCTATTTACTGCAAACCTCTTGACATTTTGATACGACACTGCAATCACCTTTTCTTTGACTTGCTTCATATACCTGTGTCTGGGCTTTTCTTCTCCCCTTCTTTCTTCTATTTTGCCTTTTATTATAATTCGCATAAAATTGACATGCCGTATCAAGTGTCCCAAGCCCAACCCAACGTATTGCCTTGCTTATTTCCGATCATCCGACTATGTATCTCTTTTCACTTAGGACTCACTACTTAGGACCTTTACGTTTGTTACTCTGTCGTTCTAAATATAAGAAGCTATGTAAGCCTAAAAAATCCGCCATTTTGTATGAGGTATTTTTATGAAGCTGGATATTTTATGGGACTGTTGTCGTATTCTTTCAGTACATTTAATTTCCCACAAATTCTAAGAAAAATTGAGGAAAATAATCAATCTACTTAGATATAATGTCCAGGAAAAATCTTTTGTACCTACCTATATTGTAAAAAACATGCTATGTGATTAAATGAAGCTCGCTACCCAGGTACTTGGTATTGAATATCAGCACGAGTTGTAATGGTATGTTGCTGCGTTAAAATAATGTTGTTGTGAAACCCGAGCACTTACCGGTTTAAAGGGAATCGAAATTCTGTAACGCAAGTAAATCTGAGCCAATGTGCAGACATCGATAGCTTTATAAACTTACACACATGCAAATTTCTATCTAAATACATTCCGTATTATTAAAAAACACGTTTTAACGTAAGTACCTACTTGGTTTAAATTATTTTCCGCCCAAAACAAGAAGCCAAAATATGTCACCTCTTTCGTCACTGCCTTCAAATCAAGACGATATTCTGCGATTTGTAATAAGACAAAAATATATTAGTGTCTGGGAGACTAAAATATATTTTTGTCTTTCGTAGTGAGGCAGCGGATTCTTGGGGCCCTGTTTGCCCTTGTAAAATATTTTTTTAGATGATACTTGATCTAGACTACTTTGTGCAGTTTGTGCGCTTCCGCCATCAGTTAAAGAACAGTAGCAGTGTTTAGCCTTGCCTTCGCCCTGGGACGATGTATCTACACGTAAGTAAGTAATACCAGGCCTGTGTCACTCCCCGTTTAGGTATCGAAAATGTACCTACATTATTACTATGCGCGCAGGCGGCCCCTCCGGATGTTAAATTCAGTAATACGAATCGTTTGTCCAGAGTAATAAGAATGAAATTGGCTTGCAATGGATGTCTAGGTATCTATACAAAAAGGTGCTGAGTTCTGACGTGAGCTAAATTAAAGCATATCGCTAGCCACATTGAGTGGATATTTCTTTGAATTTCTTTGCTGAGTGAGACTTCTGTACGTTACTATTATTTATTCTGTGGTAATAGTTTATTGTAAACCAAGAATAAAATATACACACAAAGAAAATAAAAAAAGTAAAAATGTACAATGGGCAGTATTTTCGCTAAAAGCGATTTCTACCTCAGATAACCGATAGATAGAGAGAATATAAAGATACGTACTTTTTATTTATTTACTTATACAATGATTAAAAAAGAATAATACCCAGCAGTTACATATAAATAATGGGTATCATTAAAATCTATTAGGTAACGTGTAAAGTGTTAGGTGAAAGATAATGTGATTGCTCTACCTTTTAGTTTGGATTCTGATCTTGGACGTCGATAAGACGTTATTTTAATTTATGTACTCGTACTTACTTATTAAAAGATTCACCTCAATTTCATAATCTTATTTTAATAGATAAAAATTCAAGTAATTAAAATAAATGATATCTTAAATCTATAAAGTACGTGCACGGTGTAAGATCGAGATTGGATTATTATTTAGAGCCTATAAGACGACACTGTCTTAATTTTTGTATAGTACAATTCGATTTTATCTAATTTTGAATCTATACTAATATTATAAAGCGGAGGAGTTTGTTTGTTTGTTTGTTTAAACGCGCTTATCTCAGGAACTAATGGCACATGGAGATATAAATACTTAGCGTTCCACGGTATAAGCGGTATAAGATGAACATATTTCATCTTTTACCGTAGAACGTTCTCTACTCTGCCTTCTAAATCGGATTTTGATCTAGGACGTGGATAAGATGTTAATGCCGTAATTGTATTTGTTATGTATATAATGTGCACTACATTTTTAAATAAAACGAAAATAAATCGTAGTCGCTTACAAACGCGTTACAGCTGATCAAAATTTAAACGAGAGCTCGAATTTTTTTTACGTATCTCATTTCACCTTATATTCCTTGTGTAAAGCAATGTAGGTATAACTGTAACGATAGATTTAAGTCATTATTACAAATAAAAATAAAAATAAAAACTTTGTTGTAAAAGTTGTAAGTACACCCTAGAATTTTGATATCGCTATAAATCACGTCCAATGTGATAGACGGGCAAATATAACATGTAACAAAATATCCTGAAACTATTTTAAGAGTGAATTCAGTCCGTAATGCTGAATAACTTTCTCCAAGGAACATATATCGAAATATGAAAAATATTAATTTGCTTTCCATACAAACTCGGATCAGCATATTTTGGTTGGGTAAAAGTGTTCAGTATCATGAACTGAATTTAGCCTTAAAAGTTTTAGTTTATTTTGTTAGACCCTCTATATGGGGGAAAACGTGTTAATACGTGTTTTAAATGAAAACACATACGGTGCGTTTTCAGCAGACGAAGTGTTAATTAAATAAAATCTTAGCAGCCACGGTCAGGGCTGCTTCGATTTGCGTCGATCACGCTTGGTCACGCCCGACATCCAGTCCCACTGATAACGATGTTTGGATTCTTAGTGCTAATTTACTGTATTGTTATGTTATTATTCGGATCTAGAACCGATTTGGACTTTCCTTTGGGATGTTTTACGTAAGGTTAACGGTGCTCATTGAATTCGATTGAATCTGATTTTGGTACTAGATAAATGCTTACCAAACCAAATCTAGCATAAATTAATAACGTTTTTAATAGAAAAGCAGCGGATCAGAAAAGTATGTTGGTCTCTAACTACCTACATACTTTTCTGTTCCTTGTGCCTGTGTTCTAACGAAAAATAGAACTATAAATTGAAGTAATTTGTTCTATTCACACATACATAAGTTAATGAAATAGAGCAAGTATGAATTTTTTTTCGAGCAATTCAAGTTAAAGCAATGAAAATCATCCCGCACATTTCATCTCTTAATTAAATAAAAGGCGTAAGTATTATTAAGTGCAAAAGAGTTACCTAACGGTAATTCGCAGAATACAGCTAAGTATGTGATATTCTTTGCGTTAGTTGTGAAATTTTTTACTCTATTACTGGATTAATTAGAGTACACAACAAACATGGCATGAAACGGTGTTCAAATAAAACCAAGTGTGTAGTGGGCATGTCGAAAAATTTACGGACGCCTCATATTAGTAGAAATATGCGAAGAAACTAGGGCGGTGTGATAATTACATGCATTTCCACGATACAGTTTAGCTAATTAGTCTAGAAAAAAACTGCAAAAATATTCTGCTTAGGGCTCAGACAGACAACGACCTTTTGTCGCGCGTCGGTTGACGTCACTACTGTCACGAAACTCACGAACTATCACGCGACGGTCGCCTACTGTAAGAGCCCTAAGACAAGTCTACCGACAAAACTTAATACCGCTATAGTTTTATATACCGACACTTTGATCTATCGTCATTCAATCTCCTCATTACGTTTAGAGTTCATACAGATGAACGGCACGTTGTCATCGGCAGGCCGACTTGCCGGCTGGCGGCTACCGTCGACCTGCAGTATCTCTAGATGATACCTAATTATGCAGGTCAATGGTCACCCAAGGATGCCGAAGAGAAGACAGTGCGAAGTGAAGAGTTCTGATATCGTTAACATTTTATTTAGTAAGTATAATCTTTATTGCACATATTTAAAAAAATAAATATAGGTATGTATGGAGATAAAGGTAAGTATACAAAGGCAGCTTTATCGCACAGCAATCTCTTTCAGAAAACTTTAGGTATTTAATTATGTTATAATTTTAAGGGTCGACCTCGGCGAATGTTCTGCGATCAGATTGCAGACGTTATGAAAAAGGGAGAGGTAAGAAGTACCCGTAACCGAAGGGTATGTATGAAGAGGTTGATGAGTGTAGATGAAGCGAAAGAGGTCTGTCAGGTCAGGATCGTAGCAAGTGGAGGTCCATAGTCTCTGCTTACCTCTGTGGGAAACAAGCGTTAAAGTATGTATGTATAATTTTGAGGGACTGTATAAACATTCAAACTCTTGTTATAAATGTAATCTATTGTCAACGAAAAAAAAAATCATCAAAATATGTACATTAAACTGCATTGTCAATTTTTCTGTTGCAATGCTCTGTCTCTTTTGCGACTTAGGTTAGTCGCGCACTCCCTTAGTAAAGTTTTCATATTTTGACACATTGATAGCCGATTATTATTTATTATAGCCTATTATAACCTTATATTAACATTAGTTTGTCACAAATGTAATATATAAACTTGTAGCTAATGATAGATAACGCCGTTGAAGTGGCTCTCTGCTGGGCTGACAAAATATTGAGACAAAAAAGTCCATCGACATGCAAAGAAGAAGAAGAATGTGATATACAACAGTAAATATATTTTTATTTCAGTAAAATACCCAGATATCGTGACAATAATTACATTTTATTCTGGTGCTCTGCTGCTCCGTCTCTTTGCGACTAGGCGTTAGACCCATACTCTTTAAGTAAAGTTTTCTTATTTTAACACTTTGATCGCCTTTCAGATCGGTATAGAGTTTTATACTAACGTCGTATCTATATAGAATTTAATCTCTGTTTGTGAGTGACGCTAGCCCAGCTTCATATTAGCAAGAATGCATTTGAGCTAAAAATAAAATGCTACTTGTTAAGGAGGTGACTGCTCCGCAAAATATGCGCACATTGTTTATAACCGTTTGCGTTTTACTAAGTTATGATGAAATGGTTTATTAACCGTTCACATTTTTCTTTATTTAGACGTCTAAATTTACTTGTAACTGACTGCTTATGAAATGGTGTACTAAATGGATGGCAAAACTTTTGCCACAGACAAATTACTTAGTTTGTGAGATATTGATGTTACGACTGATGGATACATACAAAGCTTGCCAATAAGGTCGCATTAGACATAGGACCTCGACATTATCAGTACCAACATAGGAAATGTAGGTACTGTTTCAGAAATATTTACATCCTGTGATTTGTTTTCCGTAACCAATAAATTTAGAAAGGTTTTTTGAGAAAATGAAAAACCGGTCAAGTGCGAGTCGAACTCGTACGTTGATTTTTTGTTATAGCGGCCACTGAAATACATAATCGGTAAAAATTTTGTATCTAGTTAATGTCAGAAGGACAGACGGATAGACAGCGGAGTCTCAGTAATAGGGTCCTGTTAGCACCTTTTGGGTACGGAACCCCTTAAAATGCCTTTATTTAATGTTTCTCATTTTCGCAATATCGAACGCAATAAATATGGATTCATTCAAACATTCGATACTAAAAATATTGTAAGTACTCTTTATTGCGTAGAGTGCAACAGAAGTTAGCCAAACCGTCTGGCATTTCGGCGCGGTAGCTGTTTCACCTCGCTCCGGAATGCGATACACGTGGACTGCAATATTCAATGATTGCTTTGTAAAATTTCCAAAGACAATGTTTTTTTAAGGATTAGTTTACCGCCGGATACAAGTCCTTTAAAGCCTATCTTTGGTTTTTAAAAGAATCGGTGCATTGCTTAAATAGTTTTCGCTTTTTTCACATATTTTTTTATTAGCCTGTCGATGTGTCTCACAATGGTCTTACAATGGTCTTACAACCAAGGATGCTCAAGATCATGCAAATTGGATAAGGAAAAGCCGAAAAGCGGACCCCAGGCTTCGCAGCGTTGCATTGCAGCTGTGGATTGGATTATTATTATTATTATTTATTTACACAATACATAAAATACATTAATTTTAAATCTATTTACGATGCCATCATAATCTCTATTGAGATTTACCGGGCATCGGAAATTGCCATCTTAATTTGTGATCGTACATTTAAATAATAAATACATTATAGTTAAATAATAGATAGATTATAGAAAGTAATAAAGACATATTACGAGTATAACAAAAAACGAACCTCAATGATATGAAACCTTACATTGCAACTGAGGTGTTTTTAAAAACCTTTACAACTGCAACTAGGAATACGCTTATATGAGAGAGAGAGAGAGAGAGAGAGAGAGAGATGTGTCTCACTGCTGGGCAATGTCTCTTCTTTCTTTTTCTTTGATCTTTACCTAAATTAAATCTGTATCTCCGAAAAATAAACAAGCCGAATCTTCTTCTTTGCGCGTAGATGGCTTTTTTGTCTCTTTATATTTTTTTAGCCCAGTAGAGAGCCACTTCAACGGCGTTATCATCAGACGCAAGTAAATCTTCCAGGGTGTGGGGAGGAACCACACTCGCACACGTTCCATTAGTTTATCAATCATTTTCCACCTTGACGAAAGCTCTTTACAACGACCTACTAGACTCAGTAGTATTGAGTGACTTGATGACTTCCAAGCAGGCCAAGGCAGATCCCGTGACTATCACCATGATGATCCCTCCAAAACAAACCGAATAAAATTTAACAATGCTACAGGATTTACCCGTAGCGTAACATAACATGTAATATAACATGCAAACGCTTAAATTATTATAACGTTTATCAACTCAAACAATACATTATAATAGGTACCTACATATAGTTTTCATAATTAAAAATAATTGTGTTTTTTGTATAATTTTCCCAGAACCTTATCAATTTGCAGCAGTTTAGATTATTTTATTATTTAGTTAGGTACATTTTAATGCGGTTATGTACAATGTTTATCGCAATTTTGAATAATTCGCAGTATAATATTTTAAGTTCCTAAATTGATACCTCATGTAAGCGCGAGTGGATCAGGCAGAAGACACAAGTTGTGGATGTGTTAACCTCGACGACCTCCGTGGCGTAATGGTTAACACGCTAGACTGTTAATCCGGAGGTTCTGGGTTCGATCCCCAGTCAGGGCAAGATGGAAAATGACCTTTTTCAAATTGTCCTGGGTCTTGGGTGTTTATCTACTCGTATATATGTATTTATCATAAAATATAGTATCATTGAGTTAGTATCCCATAACACAAGTTTAAAAAAACTTACTTTGGGGCTAGCTTAATCAGTGTGTGTATCCTTATACGAGTATATATAAATATTAAAAAAACCACTATAGAACGCCAGAAATGTTTCCGAGGCCTAAGGGATGATTGGACATTTAAATAAAAAACATTTAGAATGGTTTTGAGTTTTGTTTATTAATATATGTTTTACAATGTGTTTTAAAACTCGTCTGCACTTAAACGCAGCAAAATCATTTATTAAATCTTCGTGCCAATGCAAATTGTGCCATAAAAAGATTTTTTTGGCTCGATTTGCCGCCCTTTGTATCTGGCTGCCCTAGGCCCGGATCTACTGGGCCTTAGGGCAAATCCGCCACTGCCAGAACTAAAATCTAGAAACAGGGAGTTATGGCGGTCTATGGAGGAGGCCTACGTCCGATGATGGACAAATCAAATGCAGAAATGATGAATTATAATGATGATGTAAGTGTAAATGTACAGTCGATACATACTCGAAAAAACAATAAGCTGGTATTTTTCAAAATACTCATTTTTGAGACCTTCAGAAGACCTTCGCACCCACAGTCCGCATCCCATAGGTATTTTCACTACAGAGGACGCTATAAAGGTACAGCTGGTTGCTTCATTAGCTGTGGCCAGTCTGGAGTTGATATACTCATCATCATCATCCGAGCGTATATCCGGTTAAATCCTCAGCAGTAACGCTTCAGAGCCCGGGGTCCGCTACCTCACCTAGGAGATTAGACGAAGTTACTGGTTTTTACACAGAGCGACTGCAATCCGACCTCCGCAACTTAGACCAGTACCAAACCTAGGATTGGTTTAAATAAAGGCTAAATGACATAGACCCACAGCTTTACGTGCCTTCCGAAGCACGAAATCATCTTTCTTTTTAGATAATCAGGTGATTCAAACCTGCGATATCCTAACCTGACTGGAAACAAATTTTCACAAAGTATGCTTCCCGGTAGGATCTGAATCCACGACCTCCAGATCACTAGACAAACGCCTTTAGCACTGGACCACGGAGGCAGTCGATAAGTCTGATGTTGATATAATATTAGAAATATTTGTAAGTATGCCGTGTGGTTCCCGGCAGAGTAGAATAGGACCACTCCAATCCAAGCCTTCCCGTGGATGTCGTAGAAGGTGACTTAGAAAACACAAGCTAAACAAAACTCATAAACATCAGTGAGACCTCTCCAAACCGTCTGCCCAGTGTGGAGAGTGTATTGTAAATCCTCTGACTGCTCTGCCTAATATATGGCTCTGGTAGTACAGAGAGGGTCGTGTTCTTGCAGTGGAGACTATAAAATACCTGTTGATGATGATTGTTGATAAGTATGCCATACTAGAATGCATTAAAAAATGTTTGCAGAGTTGCAACAGAATTGGATACCAACTGTTGGCTAGTACGAACTACTGTTACTCCATCGCCCTAAAATGTGTTTCGAGGTGTTTAACTTTCCTATTGTTACCGAATTCTTTCCGTGTTGTTTGAACTACTCGTATGTCACCTATGTCTGTTTACCTTCTGCAAATGTGACCAACATATTTGGTAGCTGTTCTTTTATGAACAGGGAATTTTATGCAGATGTTACCTACACACATAGTAGGAAAAATGTTAAACGCAAACTTACCTAAAATTCTTCCAATAGGTATATAGAGTCCTACCTACCTATCATGTTGGAATTAAGGAAACTACCTAATTTCCTCTAATCGAACATGTCAGGTAGGCTATGTAGATACGAATATAAAGTAAACATTATTTCGCAGTGTGTTAATTGTTATATCAAAGCCAGTCCTTACTTTGTTATAAATAAATAAATCGGTCAATGCGAGTTAAACTCGCGTGAAGATGGGCCCATACTTCTTATAGGTTTTCCTGAAATGTGTAGGTAATGATCTTTTTTGTATTTTTCATACAAGGAGGGAGGTTAAGAAAAAATAGTTAGAGTAAATGGTTTTTTTTAATAGTTTTTATGTGGCGTTTTTACTTATTTTAATTATTCAACTTTATTATAAAAATTGTAAGCTGTCAATCGAAATTTGGTGTAGAGACAAGTGAGACCAAAGTAGGAGCAAGAATAAAACTTTGAGCAGCTGGTACTGGTATGTACTAATCATTTGTAACCAAGTTTTTGCTATTTAGGTGCTTTCCTAAAGATTGTAAGACGTTGGCTTTGATTCTTATATATAACCTGTGGGTACTGGTTTTACATTAGAATTCACATTTTCTTACAAGTAGGTAATAAAATGGGTCGTACTTAAATACGATAGCTCAATGTTTTTTACTTACAAATATTTATCTTACAAGTCTCCAACAAAACTTTTTACTTAAAATGCCCTTGTTCTATCAAAACTACTGCATCGGACTGAAAATTTAATTTAAACTTTTCTGGTGTACGAAATAGTAATATAGGTTAATGTACTTACGCGAAACGTTGATACGCAATGCGGCTTTTTGTCGACCAGACACACCGAAGTGTTTGTTCTTGGCTTGTTTTAATTTAAAAAAAAATAACTAGGAAGTATGCAAATAAGAATTTATTTAAACGCAAAACAATTTTGCTTGTTGAGATTTTAAACAATTTCAGTAGGTTTTAAAAAATTCTTCCTTGGTGGTCAGGGAGAATAGAAATAACATAGAAAGTACCAGCTGCTTCTCTTCCTGAGCAGATCGAAAAACTCGATCTACGGAATAGGCGAGAATCGGAATTATGTCAATAGGCGATGCGGTTTGCAACCCATCACTATTATGATTTCCTTTTTCCACTCTCATGCCCACGATCACGTTAAAAATGGCCCGGGCCTAAAGACGTGATAGTTTATATTTATAAAATAATTTGAAGGGCTATGTAAGTCTTCTTGGTTAGTAAAATTTCAATGATCACTTCTACGTCGGTGCAGTTATTACTAGGGCGCCAATGAAGTGCCCTTCATTTCATGTACTTTTGTTGTAAGAAAATAATAAATATTTTAATCCTAGTAATATTATAAATGCTACTAGATGGATATTTGTTCCGCTTTCACGTCAAAACTTCTCATTTGATTGGAATGAAATTTGACATGAAGATAGCTGACAGACAATATGTAAGTCTTCTTGGTTAGTAAAATTTCAATGATCACTTCTACGTCGGTGCAGTTATTACTAGGGCGCCAATGAAGTGCCCTTAATTTCATGTACTTTTGTTGTAAGAAAATAATAAATATTTGAATCCTAGTAATATTATAAATGCAACTAGATGGATATTTGTTCCGCTTTCACGCCAAGACTTCTCATTTGATTGGAATGAAATTTGACATGAAGATAGCTGACAGACAATATGTAAGTCTTCTTGGTTAGTAAAATTTCAATGATCACTTCTACGTCGGTGCAGTTATTACTAGGGCGCCAATGAAGTGCCCTTAATTTCATGTACTTTTGTTGTAAGAAAATAATAAATATTTGAATCCTAGTAATATTATAAATGCAACTAGATGGATATTTGTTCGGCTTTCACGCCAAAACTTCTCATTTGATTGGAATAAAATTTGACATGAAGATAGCTGACAGACAAAATATGAGGATCCCTTGGGATTCCCTTTGACCATGTAGTCAATGTGTTTGTTTACAATTTATAAATTTATTACCTATGAATTTAACAATTGTAAACAAAAATAATAAAAGAATTTCAAACAAAGAAATAGCACAAATGGGTACCTAATACAACAAAGAAACATAAGTAATTTTAAAGCTTGATCATAAAAACTTGCGCATGCGCATGCATTTACATACACCAGAAAATTAGTTCATGATTATAATGATAATGTAAGTAACACAGTAGTTAAGAAATTCAAAGCGGGCTATAAATTAGTGATATCAGATTATAAATGGCTACCATTAAGTGTTGCTTAACGTTGCATCCGCTGGGGTAAGCGGATGGTATGAACTTGCATCACGACAATATCCTCTGTCGTTATTTATACAATTATATCATTGCAAGGAAAGCCATTATTTGACCAAACTGTCATTTGATTACGGGTTGCTTAACTTTCCGGATAAAATGCAGTAAATCGGTTACATTTAATATCAGTTTTACATTACAGCGTAGGTTTAATGTTGGGACATTTTTTTGGGAATTTTGGTTTTTACCTTTTACATACTATTCTGTTACAATATCGCTGTGGCCAAATACTGATCAAGTTTGCTTTTTGATAAATAGCCTTTCGACTCGAAAAGTAGAAGAAGTGAACGGCACGGTAAGTTACATGATTTTTTATGCATTACCTTATAGTGACGAAATTGCTAAAAAAATATTTTTCGCATGATTGTACTTAGCACAGCGATAACGATTTAGCGTTAGACATAGTAGTTAGTACTTACTAATAATTGCATTAGACAAATAAATATATAGGGACAAATCACACCGGTTAAGCTAGCCCTAAAGTAAGTTTTTCAAACTTGTGTTATGGAATAATAACTCAACGATACTATATTTTATGATAAATATCCAAGACCCAGGACAATTTGAAAAAGACCATTTTCCAACTTGCCCTGGCTGGGGATCGAACCCAGAACCTCTGGATTAGCGGTCTAGCGTATTAACCATTAGGTAAATAGGTAGTCACTATCTATTGCAGCTAGCGAAAAACAAAGCGTTAAATGTTGATTAACGTGTGTTGTGCGTGCAGGCAGCGTAATTTTAAATTAAATATTACAGTCCTTTCTGTTGCCGAAGTTGCTATGCTACTGATAAATCATCATCATATTCTTCAGCTTTCAAAACCACACTGCTGGGTTTAAGTCTCCCTTTGTCTGTGCCATCTTGTTCTGTTCTTGGCGGCTGCAATCTAGTTCTTTCCAGTAACTTGATGATATTTCATGATAATGCTACGGACTAGCGTTTTAACCATTACGCCACGGAGGTACTTACTACCTATTTAGGTACATATACTCCATTTTCATATAAAATATTTTTTATTCATTAAACAGGTTGATGTCGACGTCTAATTCGGATCTTAGAATATAACGTCAGCAGAGTAATGTCATCGCGAACAAATGAAGCATTAAATCCTGATTTACGCGTGCGCGCAGGCAGGTAATACCATTTGCATGAGCCGAGCAACCTCCGCGGACCTAAGCCTGTTACTCCGCAAGTTCTAGGCCGAGCATTGACATCATTATTACGTTATTACAACTTATATCTACATGCAAGACCTTCAGCTAATTTACGTATTTTTATGTCTTCATCAAATCCTCATTCATCATCATCATCAGGTCTTTTTTAGTCTGCCACTGCAGTTTTTTTTTGTTTTTTTTATGTTATAGGACGGCAAACGAGCAAGCGGGTCACCTGATGGTAAGTGATCACCGCTGCCTATGGACAATTGCAACACCAGGGGTGTAACAAGAGCGTTAATGGCCTTTCAGGGCCCTCCCCAGATGGGGGAGGGGAGGAGGGGGGGCTCCGGCTCTCTCACTCACCGAACGAAGCATAGTAGCGGTGAAGCTACTACTCAAACGTCGATTTTCTGTGAGAGTGTGGTACTTCCCCAGACGAGCCAGCTCATTCATGCTACTAGCAAAACAGAGTTTTGCCGGTAGCGTGGCTCTACCACAACTAAAAAAGACAGTGGAGACTAAAAAAGACCTAAATACAGAGAGCTGTTCTAACAGAGCTATGCTTAGTCAGTGTAGCCAGAGGATTTGGCCTACACTCTCTTTCCACGCTGGCCAGACGGGTGGGAGAGGTGTCATTGATATTTATAAGCTTTGTTTAGTGTTTTAGCTTGTGTTTCCTAAGTCGCCTTCTACAACATCTACTGGAAGAGTTGCAGTGGTCCTATTGTACTCTGCCAGGAACCACACAAGAAAAATCCTCATTAGGTCACCACCACCATCACCTTTCAATATCCGCAACATCTGTCAATTTCTTCTATATACAAAAAGTTTGATATTTAAATTAACTTATTGGATAGTTCGGAATAAGTAAGTATATTCAGTTCATATTTTATGCATTCACAGAAATAAAGTCACTGTTTATTAGGTTCAGCAACAATACAAGTAAATTCTTTTGTAAATCTATACTAATATTATAAAGTGGAAGAGTTAGTTTGTTTGTTTGTTTGTTTGTTTGTTTGTTTGTTTGTTTGTTTGTTTGTTTGTTTGTTTGTTTGTTTGTTTGTTTGTTTGTTTGTTTGTTTGTTTGTTTGTTTGTTTGTTTGTTTGTTTGTTTGTTTGTTTGTTTGTTTGTTTGTTTGTTTGTTTGTTTGTTTGTTTGTTTGTTTGTTTGTTTGTTTGTTTGTTTGTTTGTTTGTTTGTTTGTTTGTTTGTTTGTTTGTTTGTTTGTTTGTTTGTTTGTTTGTTTGTTTGTTTGTTTGTTTGTTTGTTTGTTTGTTTGTTTGTTTGTTTGTTTGTTTGTTTGTTTGTTTGTTTGTTTGTTTGTTTGTTTGTTTGTTTGTTTGTTTGTTTGTTTGTTTGTTTGTTTGTTTGTTTGTTTGTTTGTTTGTTTGTTTGTTTGTTTGTTTGTTTGTTTATTTGTTTGTTTAAACGCGCTAATCTCAGGAAGTAATGGTCCGATTTGAAAAATTATTTTTTTGTTGGGTAGTCCATTTATAGAGGAAGGCTTTAGGCTATAACATTACGTTCCGACAACCACGCGAAAGAAGTCGCGGGCACAGGTAGTTACATAATAAAGATGGAACGGCAAAATGGATTATTATTGTTATCGTAAATCGCGTGACCGTAACATCGAAAAAATTAATACGTCTTACTCGAAAGATCGTAATTAATTTAGTTTTAAGTTAGGTTTTATAGCTATATAAATATGTATTTAATGTAACTTTTTAAACGAAATGTAATTGTTTTAAGTAGTTATTAAGAAGTCATATTTAAATGAATTAACTAAACTAAATTTCGGAAACGTAACAGACAGGTTACAAAATACGTGTTAATTAAAACACGATTTGAACAGCAGTTGAGTATGAATAATTTGTTCTATTTTTATGCGTTTGCGATAAAATAAATATGGAAACGTCAGAAAAGGCAGCCAAGTGGCGCCATTGAGATGGCATACTAAGATTTAGCGAATACGCAAGATAATTAATATTGTAAGAATGACTGTTGGCTTCCGGTACCGGAAAACTACATAAGACTTAGCAAAAAGTAATAATTTCCAAAAATAAACTTTTATAATTTATATATTACTTTAAGGAAATTAAATTCAGTATAAAGTACAAGTATTTTAAACTACCAATAACAAAGAGGAACCCGTTATTTCAACCATAACTTTTATTAACTTATAATAATGATTACTACTCAAGTTTTATTTTATGAACCTATTCGCACATTACTAACTTCTTTGTAAGTATATAATCATAAAATTAATAGTATAATTTTAATAGAATGGACTATTTTGCCCTTGAAGAGTTACAAGTACAATTCCTACGCAATTTAGGAATGTAGCAAAACGTGTAAAATTCTGCTCACGTGCGTGAAGCGAATAGTTATCATATTAGGCAAAGCTACTGTATCCTGGCGAAATCACTTACCTAGGACCATAAACATACATCATAAACGAGGCGGTGTTTGGCGTACTAATAAAACTTCTACGGAGGTACATAGGTATATAGTACTCTAAAGCATCTCCTACTCATAAAGCATCTCCAGTCTATTCTCACTGCCTCGATATTAACCTACGATAACATACATACATGCGTCATTACAAGAATACATCTTTGACGCATAGCTCCATTCTTACAGTACAATATTTCTACGCATTATTATATGCTTTGCCTAGAACATTGATTAGAATACGCGTGTATCAAAAGAAAACTCATGCATCTTACTTATTATTGCAATGTAATAGATCAATTGTATGCATCCTAATACAAATGTACTAAAGACATATACCTATAACGTTAGCGATATTATCTACAGTTAATACCTATACCGCCTATGCTGCTTAATTTATAAACGAGGTTTATTTCTCGGCCTACAAATGTAACTTCTGCGATGGTATTCACACGTCCTCATAACTCAAAGGAACGTAGGCGAATTGACATGCCTTTGTAATTAGTACACTTGGCAGGTGTACTAATGTCAGTGGGATTCCTGTAGTGGTCCCTCAAAAAACCAGGACCCAACTAAAGCACACCATTCCACAATTAACCGGCTGAAAAATGTCGCCCGACATCCTCAGAAATAAAGGAGAGCTAGACACCTGTCGCGGTTAAAATGCAGTATTTTAATAAGAGTACTACTTCAACTTGATTCGTTTAAAATTCCACATTTAATGAAATCGAATCGCTGTACACCGCTGTGCCAGTAACATATTGTTTTGCTAAATATTATCATTTATGCGCATTAGCGCAGAATTTCTGTTCTTCAAAATTTATTTGCGACTTAAATAATAAAATCTTGTAAGTTTTCTTTGATTTCCGGATGCAGGTATATTGCTATTGATATTCATGATTTCTCAAACATGCCTCGGGTCATAAATAGGCTGGAATCTATTTATAATATCTAAAGGTTTGATCTTTTATTCATCTTGTTTTGACGACGCGCACGTTCCGATCTAGTGCTCTTCCCCCTTCGTCAATTTTCTTTATTATTATAGAGCTGACAGAGTAGACGATGTCTCATGACGTTGACAAATCGAGAGACGAACGCATTTTGACGTTGAGTCCTTAGACGCGAGTCCATTACACTCGATCGTCATAACTAGCTCGGGGACAAAACATCTACATTACGAGCACGAATTCTCTGCTCGTACTCGTATTGTGTGATCAATACCTGAAGCCGGGATGACTGGCGCGGCCACGAGGTCATTCTCCTGATGAATTGCGTCTCCAACAATTACTGCATATACCTATTAGATTTAGGTTCAAGATGCAATATGTATTATTATTTCATTCATGTAGTACTCATATTGCAAAATGCATTGTCTATTTATGTCTTTTTTAAAATGTTTATCCTAATCCTAATCCTTCCTAACTAATATTATAAATGCGAAAGTGAGTTTGTATATATATTTGTTTGTTTGTTACCTCTTCACGCTTTATCTACTGAACCAATCTTCTTGAAAATTTGCATACACATAGTTAGGAGTACAAAGAAGGACATAGGGTACCTTTCATCTCGGAAAAATGTAATGTTCCCGAGGGATACGCGAGCGAAGCCGCGGGTGAAAACTAGTAATCTAATACATAGGAGGTACCTAAATGTGACTACACGTTGTAATTTTTGGAAATTGAGATGATTCATTCTCCATTTCTATTTATGCCTATACTATTATATTGTATTGCCTATTAGTAGATTGAATTCGTTTATGTCTATGAAATATGTTAAATCATATACATAGAGACAGCCCGTAAATGAGAGGAGAATTTCCGATATCTATCGTCACAGTCACAGTAGATAAATTAAAATAGATTAGTACTCGTTTTCTGGCCTACAGCTTTTGATTGATGATAGAAGCGATAAGAATGCGTAATTGAAGATCGAACGGTACTTGTTAATTAGGTATCAATATAGATGCAAATTCTTATACATAGCAATCTGTCACTCTACAACCATCCATTTGTAAGAGTTGTTGACAAAGTGCAATTGGAAACATTGTTCATTTTCCTTTTAATCACCTTTCAGATTCATTCATTGATGATTTGTTTATTTACGTTTCTTTTGTTGCAAGCGAACAATGGTCGCGTATGCAATCAGTTGGGATCGATCTTTGTTATTGTAAATATTTCTGCTGTTTAATAATCTATTAGATTATAAATTATAATGAATTAGTGAGATTAGAATTTAAATGGCATGGAGGCGTTTAAAAGAATGCTAATGTAAATGTATTAGAACTTTTAGCTATAGTGTCTTAGACGTAAATGATCTACCCACGTTGATTGAATGTTTGTCGGATTTATAATCGATAGATTCTTTTGTTATGTGTCGGGAAGACAATGCTCGATGACATTGGAGTGCTCATCGCGTCCGCTCACGTAACTATTCCCCAAAAGGCGTGTGCGCAGGAAGGGCGACTGACTCAGCGACCTCTTGCGCCGACTATTGGCTGCCTTAGGCGTCCGTAGCCTTTCACGATAATGAATATGCCTCTGCCATCTTTGACGTAACTTTATTGATTTGCATTATACCGACACCAGGCTTTATTTGGCGTTGTCTATGAACGTCGACAGGTGTATTGATGTTAATACCTGCATGACATTCTTAAGGTGTGCATTCATTAAGTTGCCGTCCGCGTGATGGACGACATCTCCTGCAATTATCCGCATTTACATATCACTGGCTTATATTTTAAAATTTTGTAGTATATTTTGAATTTGATTAGATGCATAAATTGAAAAGTAGATTTAAAGCAAACCTTTGAAATTTGCATAGGCTATTTATGCAAAATAACTATAAATTTAAATTGTGGGAAATAAATGTTAAGTTTAGTAATTGTTTATACATGCAATATTAATTATGTGCCATACAAATTCTGAGATTCATATTAAAATCATGATAAGTTATCGAAAATAATTAAGGCATTACCATAAAAACAATGATTCTGCTAAACCTACCTATATAAATTTTGTACCGTAAAAGTACGAAAAAAAAGTAATAGTAAAATACATCTATCAAAAAGTGTTACAATATATTTATTTAACTTTTTACATATTATTATAACGATTTGATAATGCTGATATGATAATGCATACATGTACATCGATCGATATTATCAATGAAATTGGAGAATAGGCACGGAATTCCTTGACGCCAAATGTAGCCAAATAGTGACATTAGAATATGATCAGTTGGTTAGAGCATGGTCGTATTTAGTCCAAGGTCGCGGGTTCAAGTCCTGCTCAAGTGGAATTTTTTCACCATTTCTTATTTCATTATGTAATTTGAGTACATTAGTACTGCATCTTGAATGTCTAAAAACCCTATAATGATATTAGAATATGAAGTATGACTGGTCCCGATAAAATTTATTAAAACATCAATTTTTGAAAACATAGAAAAGGATGTATTGTTTTAAGAATGCACAATTATTGCGAAGCACCGTCCAATGAATAACTCAGAGAATCGTTCGTTTTTAATGGACAAGCCATCGCAATCCTGTCCCCATTTGGCGTGATAGCTGCTTATCATATGCGTTATGTGTCAAATTGCATAATAAAATACTTACTCGGTGGGGTTCCGAGCGATAATTTAGTTTTCAGTTTATGGTAATGATTTACAAGAGACTGAGAAGTTATGAGTTTTAAAGAACTGTTGTTTATCATTTAGTTTAACCCTTTTCTATGAATGATATGAGTTTAACAGGTTACCCAGGATATGCTCACCTATTTCTTTCTGAAAGTTATAGAGTTAAAATATATGTATGTTCAGTCCCTTACTTATTGACTGGTCTGATAGCTATGAAAAAACGTGAAATGTACCACCTGCTTTTTAATCCCCGTCAAAAAAGAGGGGTGTTATATAAGTTTAACGCTAATGCCTGTCTGTGGCATCGTAGCGCTCGAACGGATGGACCAATTTCGATGCGGTTTTATTTACGTGAAAGCAAGTTCCCTTACGGTGGTTCTTAGCTATGTTTGATAAAAATCGGTCTAGCGCTGGTTCTTAGCTATGTTTGATGAAAATCGGTCGAGCGCTGGTTCTAAGCTATGTTTGATGAAAATCGGTCGAGCGCTGGTTCTTAGCTATGTTTGATGAAAATCGGTCGAGCGCTGGTTCTTAGCTATGTTTGATGAAAATTGGTCGAGCGCTGGTTCTTAGCTATGTTTGATGAAAATCGGTCGAGCGCTGGTTCTTAGCTATGTTTGATGAAAATCGGTAATGTTTAAAAGTTATTGAGGATAAACGCTTAAAAATCAGCGTGCGTGATAAGTAGTGGAACTGTCGGTAGTTCCGCTAGTCATCACTAGATGACGTTCTTTGACAGTTAGGGGTTTTTTAATTTGCTTAGCAAGTAAACTTGTCTCTTGCGTAGATCGTAGAAGTGCATTAAGGAGATAGGTGTTATTCTGGGGATCTTTCTTTCTAAATAGCTAGAAGCTATTTAGATATATATTTGCTCTGATACCTTTCTTTCATCTTAGGCCAGCCAGCAACTTGTCTAAAACGAAATTTTGAACTTGTACATATAGTTACTAGTGTTAACTTTTCAGCATAATCTGAAATAGAATTAGTAAGTTAGCCTGTTGCAAGTTTGAAAATTTAATAATCAGCATTGCAGTATACATGCAGTAGCCATTATTCATCTGCACTAGAGCGAATTCGGATGTGAGCGAGCCAGTGTGAGGAGTCCGCAGTTCAAACTAAAGAATATCGAGAAGGACCTAATTTTACAGCTGTTATATAGGCTATCAAAAACGATTTAACTGTGGTTTTACTATCAGCCGCCTGCCTAACGTCAATCCATCTTGGGATTTTTTGGGAACAGTAAAAACACGCACCTTGTATTTTAAGGTTCCTTTTAATTCAAGGTTACAAGAGATCCATAAATGGGATAAGTCCGTCTTTGTACCTATTGGTGTCTTGATGTAACGTATATTTTTGTCTTTGTTCTTTGTGTACAATAAAGTTTTTTTATTTTTAACCATTTTTGTGGCTACATACTGGTTACATGTGATTTGAAATTGAAGCTACAGTGTAACCATTTCGACTCGATAAGAAGAAGAATAAAGTTTTAACAAACAAAATTGTAATATTAATTTTGTTCAAAACACAAATGAATTCCGGACGCCGCTCAACATCAACTCTTGTTGGAAATGCTGTTGTTGCACCAGATATTAGTGCTTAGTCCTTTAGTCTACATCTCCACAAGTAGTCGTCTCTATTAGTCCTTTTCTAAGTCAGAATCTACAGAAACTTTTGCATCCTTAGCTGTGATGTTTCAGAGCAAGCGCGTTGTGAAGATGGTAAAAGGGAATCACAGTAGTGACTATTGCTAGGTGCAATGCCTATTGATATGATTCAGATTCACGCCCATTCTCTCTATACGAGTATATACGCAGGATGAAAAGCAGCTCTTTAGGCACGATGGGAATTTTTTGAGATGGGAAAAAACCATTAACAATATGAACTCGCGATACTGTTACCGTAACCGACACTTCTCAAGATTTCAATAGTGTCGGCACTGGTTTTTTTTCTTTTCTTCCACAGCCATGCCACCAGAAGAATGGCCAGCATGGGAGAAGAATGTATGAGTGCGAGGTGACATATCCGTACTGAGTACACTTGTGTCAGCTCGGACGTGGCTCGGCATCGGTGTACAAATTAATGTCCACGTGAACGACCGCCGTGTAGTTTGTTGCACTCGGCCGCGTTGTGCGGTGACACTGCACTCGTCAGTCGTCACTGAAGACGGACCTACGTTACGACACATGAGTGAAGATATTGCAGAGCGACGGTCGAAAGTTCAAAGGTTCTTTGCTTTGCATTTATGCATCTCAGTTTAAAGTTAAACTGGGATGCATAAATAATCTATGCATCCTATTTAAAACAAACCATTCAACTTTTATTTCACAACTTAAATTTAATAATAAAACTTAAAATAAAAGAAGCAACAAAGTGAATGCCTCTAGCCAACCTTCGGGTCAATATTGACTTGAAAAAATATGGACACTGGCATGGTGTGATACTGTGAATAGTAAAATTTTTTGCCTGGTCAGCATTTGCAAAAGTATTTTCTCATATATTTTGAGAATCGTAGAGTCCTTATTAAAAACGCTAGCAAGAAGCGGTCGTGAAAGTTCCTACTCGAAATAATCATCAACCCACCTTTCGAAAGAACCGTTCGCCTTTATTTATGATCTTAACAAATTATGCAAAAGTTGCATAGTTTTAAGAGATTCCCTTATGACAATTACGTCATAGGCCAAATATTCTTCATGAATGCTCTAGAATTGTTTTCTTTTCTTGAAAAAACCTAGTGTCAGTATCTACTCATGTCATACCCGCCTCTTCCCTCCTCAATAGACTTTCTACAATGATTCTCTCCAATTAACAGAATGATTGGCGGGCGGAAAGCATCTTTGTCTGCGCACGCGCACGCGACACATTTGCTCTTCTTACTTGCGATTTTTTTCTACTGGAAGTGTGGTTACGCTCCTATTACCTCTGTAAGTGACTGACTTACGCATCAAAATAAATAAAAATGTGAAAAGCACTTTCACTATCATGCTTGACGACCTTGCTTTATTGTGATTAATGGATGTGTTACAGAGGGAGGCGATGAAATTCAGAAAGTAGGCTACTGGTGCGCTAATAACAGATTTTCTTAGTGATCTCTTATTTATTTAAAATCGTATTGAGCTAAGCAGCTACAGTTAAATAACAGATAAATCTATGTTTTAGTAGTAGAAATACATGGATACCAATTGTAAAAACGTGTCAAAAAAATTTTTAACTACGTAGGTATCGTGACGTGATTTTGAATCTGTTGTAGTTCATTCATGGTTAGTGGAAATATGTCACCGGAGAAGTGTATTCAGACATTCTATACAATGCCTAGGCAGTCTTTATAATGCCAAATTCTTCTAGGGAAAGTATGATATATTGTTTATATAATCTCGTATTCAATGCAGAGTCAATGTAGAAAATTGTATTCAAGTCGAAAAATCTTATTCTTCGTCATCATTATTTCAGCCGTATAAGAAGTCCGCTTGTGGATATAGGTCTCCCCTCAGGATTCTAAAAATGATCAATTCGTTGAAGAAGCCAGCTTTAGGCATATTCATTTAATTTTGTACATGTAAATTAGAAATTGAATGCAAACCGCATATAGCGGTGGCATTTGGAAATATCGAAGGTACGCTTTCACTAAGCCTTGTAGTGACTTGTAATGTGTGTTGTTAGTTAGTATGCATGACACGAACCAATGCTGCACCATGATTAGGAATTAGATACAATTTTATGACTATGAAATTATCAATATATGTATGAGTATATTGATTTACTTTTGAACACACTCTATTCATTAGGGTTTCTCCACAGACATATACAGAGTAATAAACATTTGATTTGATTAAAAAACTAACTTAATTTAAACGGTGTTCCCAGATCACTATAAACAGGGTTTCCCTAGTCATGGCAACGATGTCTATAATGACGATTTACCAAAAAAAAACGTGCAAAACTAGTATGGTGTTTGGGAGAGAGCGTATGCTTGCTAGAGAGATAAATCATAATTTCGTGGTTTGACTCCCGCTTTTAACAATAGGTCACCAGGTATACCTACGTACTCATACATATGCAAAGAAATTGTCTTTGTACATATGTGACAAACAGATCTTCAATATTTTGTGACGTCAATTGACTAAATAATAAATTGATCTACTTGCTGAATAAATTAGTAATTTTAATTTATTATTACTTATTTGTCAATAGAGTTTAAAGTAATTGTAAATTAGTAATGTTTTACAAACATTTGTTTGTACCGTCACCTACCTGCGTAATATTTAATACTCACGACAGATTTGTTTATTAGTTTCTTTGGCCCAAAATCAATAACTTCCTCGTTCTTATTACAAGGTTTATTTAGTTTCACCTGTCCCGTTCTGAGTGTCTGTAATTAAATCTTGCAAGCTAAATAAGATCCTCCTTTCAATTTTCGATTGAACTGAAACTTCACATACTTATGTAAGTTGGGTGACAATGACAATGCAATATTATGGTACCAATGACCTAATGTCATGATTAAGCCATAATAAACGGGCAAGTGCGAGTCGGACTCGTACATGAAGGGTTCCGTACCACCGTACAATGTTTTAAAACGCTGGAGAAACACGTTTCTTGTATGACGACCTCCTTTAATTTTTAACTTTATTTTAATTTTAGTATTTGTTGTTCTTGTGGTCATAGTAATACACAATTGGTGAAAATTTCAAGTATCTAGTTAATGTCATTATAAAGATCAAGTTAAAAACGCTGAAAACACACGTTTCTTGTATGACGACCCCCTTTAATGTTTAACTTTTTATTTTATTTTTAGTATTTGTTGTTATAGCTGCCACAGTAATACATAATCGGTGAAAATTTCAAGTGTCTAGCTATTACGGTTAAAGAGATAGAGCCCTGTGACTGACGGACAGACAGACAGACAGACGGACGGACAGACAGACGGACAGACAGCGGAGTCACAGTAATAGGGTCCTGTTTGCACCCTTTGTGGCCACGGCACCCGCGGCCACCCGCGGCCACCCGTGGCCACGGCATGTCTGTGATAAAATAACATAACCCTACCGAGATTGGGCTCAATTTATTCTTCTTGAAAAGAACTTTAAACTTTTTAGTTTATTGTTTTAGATAAAAGCTTGTTTTTAAAAATATTTTTAAATAATTGTTTTTTGGTTTTTACATACATATCATAAAAATAATTTAGGTTATTTAGTTAGACGAGAAAAACAGGAAGGCGAACCTTGTTGTCTATTTGGCAGAATGTCCGGCCTGGATTTATGTTATTACATTACGGAGTCCGGTCTGTCCGGGCGGACCGCAGTAGAATACAAACCGCCTCGAACGAATACCACCCTCGTAATAGTAATGCATAAAAGAAAACCTTCCTTTTGTTTATTATTCGTTTATTTTTTGGGTACATATTTATGAAAGTCCACGAAGCAAGAGTGTCTAATGTTTTATTTGTGTATGAAGCCAAATGCCTAAAAAGCAGTCAATTTGCGTTAAAGTCATTCTTCAAAGTAGTGCATTCTACAAACTACTCTTTTTACGGTTTACGGTAACGACTTTTTGAAAAGAAGTCACTAAGCAATTAAGGCATTTTGCTTCATAAACAAATAAAAAATTAGCCACTATATCTTTAAAGACTATTTATTTTTAGGGTTCCGTAGCCAATCGGCAAAAAACAGAACCCTTATGATGAATGAAACACTGTTGAAACTTGGTAAGTAGATGTATTCTGTGAACCGCATTAAGATTTTCACACAAAAATAGAAAAAAAAAACAATAAATTTTGGGGGTTCCCCTTACTTAGAACTGAAACTCAAAATTTTTTTTTCATCAAACTCATACGTGAATATAGCATATAGTATCTATGGATAGGTTTTCAAAAATGATATTGAGGTTTCTAATATAATTTTTTTCTAAACTGAATAGTTTGCGCGAGAGACACTTCCAAAGAGGTAAAATGTCCCCCCCCATTATATTTCCCTGTAACTTCTAAAATAAGAGAATGATAAAACTAAAAAAATATATGATGTTCATTACCATGCAAACTTCCACCGAAAATTGGTTTGAACGAGATTTAGTAAGTCCTTATTTTTTTTTTAATAAGTCATAATTCTTAAAACCGCAATTTATCTTTAGAACTTTTATATTATGTTACTTTCTGCTACGGAACCTTTTATGGGCGAGTTCGACTCGCACTTGGCCGCTTTTATTAAGCAGTATGATCAGGAAGGATTTTATAAAATCTAACATAGTTGTTTATATTATGTAATAGCGGCCCGCCTCAGTTTTGCACGAGTATCTATGTATTATACTAGGCCTGTGTCACTCCACTCCCCGTTGAGGTATCGAAAATGTACCTACATTATTACTATGTGCGCAGGCGGCCCGGGTGGTAAATTCAATTATACGAATCGTTTGTCCAGAGTAATAAGAATGAAATTGGCTTGCAATGGATGTCTAGGTAGCTATGCGAAAAAGTGCTGAGTTCTGACATGAGCTATCGTAAATTAAACCATATCGCTAACCTGAATAGATATTTCTTTGAATTTCTTCGCTAACTGAGACTTCTGTACGTTAGTATTATTTATTCTGTGAGTATACATACCTAAACCTCTACATAGTTTAGGAGTTTATGGAGTACGGCCTTTAATTTATAAAGTGTACACTTTGTTACAAAATTATTACATCACGGAAATTAGGCTACACCAACTTGTTATAGCTTTTATTATTATAGGTATTGAAAATTTATTATATTGAAAGTTTTTCCGGTTATCGCAAAGGGAACGGGTGCCATGCATAGCCACTTTGGGAGAATTCCAGTCTCCAAGAACTACTCGGAGACTCGGTATATTCTTTTCAATCAAAATAAGCCTACATTGCTTATACTTAAATATATCAGAAAATCGTTCCTTACCTACACGAACAAATTGTAATATTTGCTCTCAACAGTCACCTTGGCAACTCGGCAATGTATTGACGGGGAATATTTTATCGATACAATACTCTCAAATGATACTTGTATTTCCAAGAAATGTCTTCATTCACTTCTCCACGTATCAATTTAGATCAGAAGGAGAGGGGTGGCAGAAATAGATGAGCTTTTTAGAAAATTATTGCTACGGAATATGATTTAAGATTTATACGTCTCATATCCTCTTGTTTATACGTTATATAAATATATTAATGGATTTATGAAACGTAGTTGTATTACCGTCACTGATTGACTTTATTATGTACTATGTTTAAAATTGAGGGAGGCCTATTTCCAACACTGTGATATAGAAGGCTGCCATGATGATGATGATGTTTAAAATGGTATACCTAATAGTTTCAAACTTTTTTGTTACCCTTATAGACCAGACCTATAAGAGGCAACTTTTTTATCCGATAAACTTTAACGGGTTGAGGGTGAGTCGCGAGGTTTACAGCTCACATAGCCACTAGTGGGTAATAATAGTTCTGAAGTCATTATGGCATTTTATCATTTCTTCTTCTTTATCAGCCTATATTAAATTAAATTATTTATTTTGAATATAACATGGTCGACAACCCTACGTGGTCACTACAATACGATCCACTCGTGGACTCGTGGATCTGAGTCAGTGGACTATCGGAATGCTATGGTTTCCTGCGGCAGTCGTTTATTTGGTAATTCATGCTCAATCTTCTGATATACTAAATACAAAACAGAAAGACAAGAATAAGTTATCAAAATTTTGTTTTGTTTTATCGTGTAAATGTGATTAACAATTATTATTGTACAACATATAGTTTAATAAAAGTGGATAAAGGCACCTGACATAACGACTGTCTTTGGGCCATTTACACACAGAACAACCCAATAAGCCAATGCATTGACTTGGATTGTCTTGTCATTGGCTTCTTGTGAATGAAGATAATTCAATGCAATAGATTGTCTTCAGGACAATGATCAGGACAATCCAATGAAATATTATAGAACGACAGACTGCTATAAGCAATATAGTTTCGGGGATATATATCCGAATGGAATACACCCGAACTAACAAAAGCTGACGTGAAAGCAATTTTACGGCTATCAATTTTTAAAAGCGTCTGTATTTGATGGTGTTTACTAAAAATGCCACATTTATTGGCCTAGGTGTGAACAACATTGCATTTATTTTGCATTGTCCTAATGGATTGGCCTATTGGATTGTCCCGGCCATAAGGCCTCGTCTAAATGGCTCAATGATGACAGCCGGAACAAACGGCTTGACGTGCATTCCGAAGCATATGATATTTCGTGATATTTTATGGCACTTGTGATCAATAAATGCATGTACAAACCACGCCTGGGGTCGCAAAAAAGCGATATTTAGCCATTTTATCTACAATGAACCATGAGCTATGCGTATATCTCGCAAGGGCAGTGACAATGCGGATATCTCGCAATTCGGGTACAATGTGAGTTCTTAGAGGTTTTCTACATTTCTACGACACACACATAAAGTGTCGAATACGTACATTATCTAATTTTAAAGATGTGTCGACTCTGTGGAGTATATTCTCCTCGCATTGTGTTAAATTGGCTGATACGCAGGCGGCAGGCAATCAATCTCGCAACTCACCGCCGCGGGTTTAATGTGCGTCCTACGAGGTCGTTTTATTTCCACAATAAATACATAAAGTGTCTAATATGTACCTGCATTATTTAATTTCAAAGATGTGTCGACTCTGTGGAGTATATTCTCCTCGCATTGTGTTTAATTGGCTGGTACGCAGGCGGCAGGCAGTCAAGCTATGCGGATATCTCGCAACTCACCGCCGCGGGTACAATGTGCGTCCTTCGAGGTCGTTCCAGTTCCACGAGACTTGCTACCGGTGCCGAATGCCTAAGTATTATCACGAGAAGGATTAGCTTTATTCAAACACAAGCACGGTTCTGCATCTTTAATGCTGTTGCTGAGTAGTAAATAAACAGCATGTACGTAATGATAGTATTTTCGTTTAACTGATGCTTGGATTTGTTGGCTATTGATTGATGCAATGAATACTGCTTCGATGCGTGCTCGCAGTAAACTATTAATTTACTAGAGAAGACTCATTCGAGTCTCGGTTCACATTTAGGTACTCTTATAGTACTTTTAGTGTCCAAGGGACAAATCTTTACAGGGATTGGCCAAAAATGCTTTTGACCCGTCTGTTCTTGCCCACAGGTCGCATTTTCCAACCGATTTCGACTGGTATAAAGAAGACTGGTAGAAAGAAGAAACTTAGAATGCACCAGCTGCTTCTCGTCCCGAACAGATCGCATTCAGCTACGATGATTAGATAACGTGTAGGTGTGTGCTCAAATGATAATGATGGCAATAAACTTGTGAAATGTTAGTATTTTGAAAATGCAATCAAAGACATTATTCCTAGTAAAAAAAAAACCAAAAAACAATACAATAGCGAACGTTGTTAGATAGCTACTATTGTTGTGGAATCAAGTAAATACATATCTTAATCATAAACTAACCAAAAACTGGTTGGTCGTTTACTTTCACTGAATAAGGTTTCCCACGTTTATGTTCTATACTTTAGACTTAAAGATAGCCTATACCATCGTCGGACCTTTTTTAACTTTTTACCTGAACTTTTTATCTCGATTCAATTCACTTGAGTGGATCTGCTCGTCTAAATTTCCAGTGCGAAACAACAAAAGGCTTTTTTCTATTTATTAATGCAAAGGAAAATACTACGTCTATTTTGTTAGCCTGGAAATATTTTAGATATTTACCTACCGTAATTTATAAGTCAAAAAGATATAGGTAGGTATTTTCATTATCTTCGAAGCAGAACTACACAATTTTGCAAGTATAGTATAAGTCAAAGGCTTAGTAATAGAGTTCCATCGCCACTTTTGGGTATGGAACTCTGAGCTACTATACTTCTATCAAATAGACCATAAAACGGCCACCTAATTTTACCGTGAGTTGCCGGTTCTACACAAAGGTTTTCACTTTATGATCTCACTTGCTATTCAGTTCAGGATCAGGATTCGCCGCCGTATGACTTCTCTTTCATTGTTCCTCCATCATCAGGTCTCTTTTAGTCTCCACTGGAAGAGCTTGACCCTCTCTGTACTACCAGAGCCATATATTAGCCAGAGTAGTCAGAGAATTTGGTTTACACTCTCCACGTTGGCCAGACGGGTTGGAGAGGTCTCATTGATGTGTATATACTTTGTTTAGCTTTTGTTTCCTAAGTCGCCTTCCAAGACATCCACGGGAAGACTTGGAGTGGTCCTATAATTCTACTCTACTGGGAAACACACGCTTAGCCGTGTGGTTTCCGGCTTCCCGGCTATATTGTTCCTCTAATCTGCATGAAAAATGTAGTACATAAAGGTTAATATCATTATTTGGCTTCATAAAGCTTCATTTGATAAATAAATAAAAAAAGTCAACAAACTCGTAACATTGTATGTTCGTGACGCGTGGCTCGGTATTACTGACACGTATTGCGTTAAATAAAGATGTAGCTTGATTGCTATGTCTCATTTAATGTAGGTATATGTAAGTTAAGTACGTGCGTGAAATCTGCAAGGATTAAGTTGTTGTTTTTGCTTGTTTTTTCACAAAATATTAGTCTTATTTTTTATTAAATCTTTATTGACCACAATGGTCCAAAGGTGAACTTAACGCTAAGGCATTCTCTACCAGCCAGTCAACCTTTAGGAAAAAAGATGTTAATTTAATTGCGGTAGGCGCTAAAGATATATACATATACATTATATATAAGTCGACTTAAATATAATACATATAAATACTAATATACTCGTATGTAAATATACATACAAAAATATTTTGAGATAATAACTAGTTCTGCTGCAAAAAATAACAGAAAGGCGCGTGACAACGTTTTTTTAAATAGTTATCAGTTTGAGATAATTTCATGTCTTCAGGTAATTTCAAAGTTGCGTAACTTAAAGAGTAAGGACACATAAATTCAGACCGAAAGAACGGGAGCTGAAGTTGAAGAGTATGACTGGCGAGGGAAGCTCACAGTCATAGCTTTCAGACTGATAGCTAAATTTTATTTTCATATAATATATAATGGGAGAGAGAGGGTTCTTAAGGCGACATGAGTTCACAATTTGCAATACTGTGCGTTGTTTTGAAAAATCACTGTTATTAAACTACTGGTCAGACGACCTGAGCAAGGTTGCAGGAAAACGCTGGATGCAGGCCGCTTCCGATCGGTCGTTTTGGAAATCCTTGGGGAAGGCCTATGTCCAGCAGTGGACTTCCTGTGGCTGATATGATAAAACTACTACAGTTTATTCCTCAAAAAATTTACATAAAAATTTTAAGGATTTTCTACAGACACCCACAATAGCCTAAACACGATTGAGCATTTTTGGCTGGATAGAAAAAAATCACAAACATACCTCTAAATTTGCCTAAATTTGCCTTTAATACGTATTACTATTTTATACAATCTCCTTTTTATACATTTGTTTACACCGTTTTGGCTACAAAAAAAAATATAAATATAATACAAAAAAGTAAATAAATAAAACACTGCGAAATATCGTCGAGCACGGCTCCGGGCCTTCTTTCGCTCTCGACGAATATTTCACTGTGTTTTATTTATTAATATTTTTTGTATTATATTTATAATTTTTTGTTGTAGCCAAAACGGATAGATATTTAGATAATACATTTTTTGTTATAATTTTCATATAAAAAGGTTATTGCATAAAATAGTAATACGTATTATAAAGGCAAATTTAGTGGAATGTTTGTGATTTTTTTCTATCGAGCCAAAAATGCTCAATCGTGTTTTTGCTATTGTGGGTGTTTGTAGAAAATCCTTATCATTTTTATGTAATTTTTTTGAGGAAAAAACTGTAGTAGTTTATTAACAGTGATTTTTCAAAAACACACACGGTATTGCAAATTGTGAACCCACGTCACCTTAAGTATAGAGAAAAGAGTACAGCTGAGCATTCTCTATTGTCGGCGCTAACGAACATTAAACGACGATGAGTTTTTAACGTTATGTGTAATATAATTAAATTATTTTTTATTAGTCTACACTTTACTCCCAAAGTACGACACGAGGCACGACTTCATCACAGCTACATGTAGACATGTAGCTGTGATGAAGTCGTGCCGTGCCACGTTGCTGTGTCAAGTAACATAGAGCAAACGAATGAAGAAAAAATCCTACTTGATTTGGCTCGGCGTACAACAGCGAAACTATCAGATGACAGTCGTGTTATTTTTCAGAGTAAACTCTCATATTCATAAAAAATCTGCAATATTAAATCAGTCATATAGTAAGTATTAACGTACTGACTATATAAATATATATATATTAGTTATACGAATCGTTTGTCCAGAGCAATAAGAATGAAATAGGCCTGCAATGGATGTATAGGTATCTAAACGAAAAGGTGCTGAGTTTTGACGTGAGCTGAATTAAACCATATCGCTAACCACATTGAGTAGATATTTATTTGAATTTCTTTGCTGAGTGAGACTTCTGTATGTGACTCAGTAGTACCAGTGTACTTATTCTGTGGTTATATGAATCTGATGTAAGAAGCGAGGATTTTTAAAAATACAAAAGCTAGGCTTCCTTCTAAACTTGCTGTGTAATACAATCTCCAACCAAAGATTTGCCTCAAAAATTAAACCCTTGATTTTTTTTATAAATACAGTCAGTCAGTAAGTAGGCCGCTCTTTGGGTAGATAGTTCCGTTAGGAATCGGATTTACCTTAAAACCATGTAGGTATCACATACTTTTATTACTTCATCATACTACACCATTGAAGTTTTTAAATAAATACTCTTGTGTGAGCTATAATTACTCGTTAATTCGTAGCGGAAAGTGTTCGCGTTTTGTAAGGCTGTTAGCAAACAAATGATTGCAATTACGAATTATTACGTTCACCGCGAATATTCAGACTATTGCGATTTTCGACATGTTTACACGTTGCGATACTTTTACGAACTACCAGTTTCGTGTCCATATTGGCAGAGGAAAATTAAATTTGTTAACACAAAAAGACAACCTTATTTATACAACCCGAGTTTATTTTATATCTCTAAAGTTCTTCAAGTCTTCACCAAACTAATATGGGACTAATTTGGTAGTAAAGGCTTTAAAATAAATTAATATACTTATAAATGTGAAATAATACTTATAAATAAGAATTACAAAAAATAATTGTAAAATTGATTCACAATTGGCGAAGATATCCCTTAACATACATACTTTAAAAAACAAACAGACGGGTCGAATTGATAACCTCCTCCTATTTGGAAGTCGGTAAAAAAACCGAAAATATTTGCATAAAATTTGATAGACAAGAGAAGAATATCTAGAGCTTTTAAACTATCACACAAAACACTAACTAATAAATAACACAAACCGAGCTGTGAAATAATGTTCATCAGTACATTGACACTCCTGCAGATACCTATGAAAAAATTAAGAAAGATTCATCAGAATCATCAGGGTTTCATCAGACAAAAAGCCCCCGCGCTGCGCCCTGAAAACTTTCAAGCGTTCACTACCAATAAGTTTTGAACATCTGCTCCGATTATCATCAAACATTCGACAGACAAGGTTTTCGATTAAATAACCGCTTAAAATGAGTCTATTTGTTTAGGAGCTACGATGACACAGATAGATACACAAAGATACACAGACACGTCGAGGGTTAAAAAAATGAAAATATTTATTATTAGATCAATTTTAGAACTAGAGAATATGATCCACTTCAATTTTATCTAGATGATTTCCTGTGTGGATTTCTTTTTTATTATTGTCATTCAGAGCATTAATTATTTCAAAATAAACGGCAAGTGCGAGTCAGACTCGTACATGAAAGGTTCCGTAACACCGTACAATGTTTTAAAACGATGAAGAAACACGTATCTTGTATGACGACCCCGTTTAATTTTTAACTTTTATTATTTTTTGTATTTGTTGTTATAGTGGCCATAGTAATACATAATCTGTGAAAATTTCAAGTATCTAGTAAATTCCATTATAAAGATCTAGTTAAAAACGCTGAAAAAAACACGTATTTTGTATGACGACCCCTTTAATTTTCAACTTTTTTTTAATTTTTAGTATTTGTTTTTAAAGCGGCCACAGTATTACATAATCGGTGAAAATTTCAGGTGTCTAGCTATTATGGTTCAAGAGATAGAGCCCTGTGACAGACGGACAGACGGACAGGCAGCGGAGTCTCAGTAATAGGGTCCCGTTTGCACCCTTCGGGCACGGAACCCTAAGAAGTACCCGTAACTGAAAGGCTTGCATGAAGAGGTAGATGAAGCGAAAGAGGTCCGTCAGGATCGTAGCAAGTGGAGGTCCATTGTCTCTGCCTATCACTGTTGGAAAGAGGCGTGATTGTATGTATGTATATATTTAGAGCCGCAAGACCCAAAATGCCCTGTCTGCTTCATAAGGGATAAAGACGTGCTAATATATACTTGTATATAAGGATGGTTTTTAACGTACTTGGTATCATCTTTGTCATAACCATAAAAAAAACAGTTACAACTCTGAACAATTCTATCACAACAATATGTGAACGATCGTCTCCCTCTATCACAGATGTTTATAAGCACTTGGATGCTATGTAGCAGATAATATTCGGCAAAGCAAACTTTATTATTGAAAATAATATTTGGTGAGGAGATATACGGCATATGTTTAGGTATTATTAGAAATCTGATTAATATATCTATTGATTTCAGTGGTGGATTATTATACCCTTCTGGGAGACAAAGATATCAATCTTTGTTTAGCGAAGGGTAACTGATAATGATAACAATGTTACGTAAACTTAATTAATTTAAGTGTGTTCTTTTCAATAATTTATTTTATTTATTTTATTTAAACTTTATTGTACAAAATACAATTTGTATAGCACAATAGGCGGACTTAATGCTAAAAGCATTATCTGACAGCCAACCTTTGGGTTGTTAGAAAACTCAAAATGGGTACAAAAATATTAATTTAATTTCAGATCATTCAGATATATATTTAATTTCTACATAAACTACTTTAATAATACTTACTATACTTCAACAATATAAATATTTACATAAATATACATACATTGATACATACTATATACTTATATTCATCTATAAAATACACTACTAATAAATAATAGTTTCTCATCTCAAATGCAGCAATTAAGTACGTACATAGGTATTACACTTTATTGGCCTGAGCGAGCATATGCTTGATCAACAAGGCCTTAAAGCCAGTGCGACTAGTGGCAGTCCTAACAGTGTCAGGAAGCGCGTTCCAAAGCCTTACTGCCGTAACGGCGATAATAGACGGCATAATAACGGTAATAATAGTTGTATTAAATTTTTTTTGTATATTTGTTTGATTTTATGTACCTAAGATATGGTATAACTTTTTTCATGCATAAAAACGAAAACAACCTCAAAACAATTAAATGATCCAAGTACGAGTATATATCGAAAAAAGTTTTCTTCATATTTTCGTATTGTTTTTTGAGGAAAGTAATTAGTATCTTAAACTGAATTGGTCCCCAAAATCGTTTACATCTCAAATATACCCGTTATAAATCATACAACATATGCTGAGCGGAGACCTTTTTGGTACACTGCAAAATTTATATTTTTGTATTGAATGTGTCTAATGTTATAAGTACTTGTACCAAATAAACATTTTTTCTTTCTTTCTTTCACGGGCTCTATATAATCTCTATACTCTTTATACTAGATCACTATAGTATAATGAAATTAAAATTACAGTCAAAAAACCAAAATAAAATTCGACATTCCCATACAAATCGCCCGGGCGACTGCACACTTTTGTATGGAAATGTCCAATTTTTTTTTTGTTTTTTGGCTGTTATTTTAATTTCATTATACTATAATGATCTAGTATAGACCGTGGTTTTACCGACCGAGACCGAGATTTATTACGGGTATGATCCTTCCACGTTGTATACTTTTGATTTTGAGTACAACTTTCACAAGTCACCTGTTAGCTACTCAGTTTGGACTACAATAAAGCCCCTTTTAATGTTGCAAATATTTTGAATTACAATAAAGCCTCTTCTAATGTGGCCAATATTTACACCACAATGATGACACTTAACTGTAATCATTGGCATAAAAGAAGACCGTAAATGCTTTTGTAAAAGCTATAAAGCATCGTAAAACGTATTGATCGATCGGCGATCAGCAAAACAGGGCCATTTCCACGACCGCTGGTAAAAAGTCAATAGGCATTGATTGGGCAATTTGTGGAGGCAAGGGCCGCAGTGTCAACAGATTGCTTTTATTACTTACAAGGTTGCATCTCCCCGGTGTGTGGCACTTCCATTGTGCTGATGACAATGTCAGAAATTGACGTCATAATATGATGAGTGCAAGTTTGTTCTTGCATGCAATTGAATTAAAGCAATACTATACACATATATATAAGAGGCCATAAAATGTGTGTAAGAGGCTATAAAATAAATAAATAAGAAAAATCACTACTGCTTTAACTAAATTGTTTGCAATAGGCAAGAAATTTGCACCGTCTAAACGGGCCTTTAGTTTACATGAAAAATCTGACTCTAGTTTTCGCCACTTAAACAAAATAAACAACGCTGGGGCGGATCGGAATCATGTTACTGACCTATGCCGTGCTTTACTAAAGTAGAAGAAGTTAAAGCGGTGGTAGCCAAGTGGTTTAAGCACTGGCTGTGCGTCTGTGAACTAGGAGTTCGATCCTATCACTTCTTTATCCCTAACGGGGCAGACAGAGCCAAGGGTGGTAAGTCCCAGGCCACTCTTAGCGTGATGATGGGCATGAAAGGTAACCGCAGCCGATGCGGTCAGCAGTGCTAACCCCATCGCCTATTGATATGATTCGGATTCTCGCCCATTCCCTCGATCGGCTTTTAAGATCTGCGCGTTTTTTCTTTCCTCCCAGACCAGCAAGGAAGGTTTCTGCTCATGTACGGTAATTATACAGCTATCACCACCTGCTTCCGGTGAAGGAAAACACTTCAAGAAAACCTGCACACTAGTGTGTTAATAAGAGTCACTAGTGATAAAAGTCGTTGAGTTACGTCGCCTTTAGCTTTAGGTAGGTCGAAAAATCTGACACCAGAGTTAGTAATAAAATAACACACTCGATAAGGAGAAGACTAGAGTAGTGCCTAAAAAGAGCGACCGGGAAGATGATGATTCACTAAAGAGAGTTATTTAACCCTGATGAGGCATCTGAGAGCACATAAAGGTAATGGCACTAGTAGATTACTTTTGGAGTGGGATCGAGAACATCCGCCCTCGGATGTAATTGGTCATTCACTTCAGTGGACGCTCTCACGATGTATGGGAAACAGCGGGAATGTCGAGAAACACTCGAAAAGTACTCGATTGATCACAAGATTCACAAGTAATCGTTGCGCCGATCGCACGCGGTCTTTACGTCGAACCACAGAATAAATAGTTGAACTAAATGTTTGGTTAGGTTCACGCTTGATTGAATCTAATTACGGTTACGATTACGACACATTATATCACGTGTTACTTAATATTACTATTAGCATTTCAAGGTCTCATTGAACGGAAGTCAAAGTCAAACATGCATTAATAATATCTTTTAATAAAACTTTTGGTACCTTTAGGTACGGCCTGCTTTTCAGATACAATATTAAAAATCATTCCTCTTTTATTCTGTTAACAGTACACAATTACACACATAATGCGCCACCTATGTACTTAGAATGCCATGGAGGTCAACAGTCGGACAATCAATATATCTGCAATATAAACCTTTAACGTGTTAAAAGAAATATTTTCCTTGACCTTAGGTATAATGTAAGACCTTATTAAATGTTATAATTAATTCGCCATACAAAATATTTTTGGTCTGGCGTCAAGAAAATTGTTCAAATACTAGCAAATATCGAATAAAATTTAGGTAATAGTTTCTTAACGTGTAATAACCCCTTTTTCGGACTAATTTCATGTCAAACTCATTTTCTCTTCAAGCTTCAATACTCTGAAATTCTTTACCCGTTGATATTAGAGAAATTTCTACCAAATTCTGTTTTAAGAGGAAAGTCCACGCCCTCTTTTCAAACTCCCTTTCTATATAAAGTCATCATCATTCAGTTCTTCTTTTCATTAGCTATTTCTTTGTTATTATATTTATTAGTATATGTATTGTGTAAGTAGGTATTTACTCTGATATATTTATATATAATATATATATAATAGTGTGTATGAAGTACTTAGTATTTTTGATGTAAGTATATAGGTATTTATAGCTTTTGCGCCGCACAATTTTCTCTGCTTATCCCTATGGTTGACTGGGAGAAAATGCTCTTAGCATTAAGTCCGCCATTTGTTAAAAGTATATTTTTACTTTGGACAATAAAGTTTGATAAATAAATAAATAAATAAATAATAAACATACAATACCGATAACTATAATAAGAATGTATAAATTAAGCCTAGAACCTGACCACATTGTAACGATGCTGCATGACATTTGGGAACTTTATGGTAACTCAACTTTATCGTTATTCACTTAAACGATTTTCATTCCCCATAAAACTATTCGCGAATCTTTTAACAAACCTAAAAACTTTTTACTTCGTAATTTCATTTACTCGATTTTTTTATTATTTACAAAATCAGTCTATCGTTATTCTTTTTATATTTTATGTATATGATCAAAATAATATACCATCAAAGTTTTGTGAACCATAATTTTGTTTCCACGTAAGTTTTAGTTTGCAAAATAGTTGAAGCATTTGAAACGAGTGCTAGGACAGTTCTATCCATTTTACTAGTTTAGGGCAAACCTGTAGGTTAGGTTATGTTGGAACTGCGACCAACTGCTAGAAAAGTTCTATCCATTTTAATGGGTTAGGGCAAACCTATAGGTTAATTATGTTGGGACTGCGACTAAGTTCTTGGTCTGGGTTACATATTAAAACATGTTTTATGAACAGTTTTATCGATAACTTTATACTTTATATGAAATTTTAGTTCGATATATAATTTTTCTAGTACCGAAAACAATATAAAATATTTTTTTATTAAATTTTGTTTGATAATCTTCAAAGTCTCTGAAACTACGACGATCAACTATTCGATATTAGGAAAATGTATATTAAGAATCGTGGATTAGTTTTCTGGAAAATGAAATTCGATGTCAAAAAAAAATCTGTATTCTATAGACACCCATGACACATGTTATGTACCTGTATGCTGTATCTTTTTTTCATACCTCATTTCTTCATCTCATCCTGTCAGCTTTTCAAAACCTTCATTTCATTTGAAAATTTATTCCCTAATTCCATTTTCGAATCATTCACACGTCCGTCTTCATTTGACTCATTCCACTTCCATCTCTCATCTTGAACGGACTACTTATAAAGTCTAATTATATTTTTTATATCAGTCTATAATATACTGTACCTAACTATATTAAGTGAAATAAAATTACAAATTATTGTTATTGAGTCTCTAAATGCTCTCCACTACATCTGCCCACACCTATTCTGTACCTACTTCACCTGCTGCCTCATGTGGGAATTCACCTGACCGCGCCGGGACAGGTCGAGGTCCCCACAACATTAGTGAATCCAACCAGGCCTGGTGTCACTCCCCGTTTAGGTATCGAAAATATACCTACATTATTACTAAGCGCGCGGCGACCACTCGGAGTGGTAAATTCAGTTATACGAATCGTTTGTCCAGAGTAATAAGAATGAAATTGGCAATGGATGTCTAGGTGTCTAGACAAATAGGTGCTGAGTTCTGACGTTAGCTAAATTAACCCATATGGCTAACCACATTGAGTAGATATTTCTTTGAATTTCTTTGCTGAGTGAGACTTCTGTACGTGAGTACTAGTACCTATTCTGTGACCTAACGAGGTCCGCGAAGCGTTTGCTTATTTACTTGCAGGAATTTGTATTAGTGATGACAGGTTATACATTTATTGCCTTTCACACAAAGTTTGATATTTATAATATCGATGTTAACAATAAGTAACTAAAAGGATGTATAAATGAAGCCTAGAACCTGTATGGCTGACGGCACTGGCGCAGTCGATGGTGAATCTAATGAGGTCCGTGAAGCGCGTGCCTCATTACTTGCAGGAATTTGTATTAGTGATGCCAGCTTATCGATTTATTGTCCATTACGATGACGTAAACAGAATATTTGACAATGACAATAAATAAGACAAAATCACTACAGGACTCAAAGATAACCATTAACACTATCTTTTTGAGAATTCCGAGAATTTTCCCAACAGTGCTAATACCATCAACGTACAGTTGTAGGCTTTTATCGTCACTTAAATTATAAGAATACAGTATTTTTCCTGATAAGATTTGTCAAAAATTATTCCTGTCTATTAGGATCAATCAGTCCGCCACACCAGAGGTCCAAGGTTCGATCCCCGGTCAGGTCAAGATGGAAAATGATCTTTTTCAGATTGACTTGGGTCTTGGATGTTTATCCAAGAAGAAGAATCGTTGGGTTGGTATTGGTATCCTATAATACAAGTGTCGAACTTACTTTGGGGCTAGCTCAATCTGTGTGATTTATTTATTTATTATTTTCATATAATTGTATAGTATGAATATATTATAATTAAAAAGCAGCCAAGTGCGAGTCGGACTCGCCCATGAAGGGTTCCGTAGCAGCAAGTAACATAATATAAAAGTTCTAAAGGTAAATTGCGGTTTACGATTTATGACGTATTAAAAAAATAACTATCTATGATACCGAGACCGCTATAGTTTTAATTGAAAGTACATACTTTGAGGTATATACCATATTTTTTTCAGAATTATTTTATTAATATTTCAAAAGTTACGGTTACGGTAAGTTACCTCAAATTTTAACTTTGTATTGGATTATCTCAAGACTGGGGGGTTTGATCTACATAGTTTTAAAGCAGTTTGTGTTGCATTTTAAAAGACCTTTTCAACGATACCCCACACGTTGGAGTTAGGCAAATTTAATTTTTTAAATTCACTTTTCTTTGTATGGGACGGCTGAAAAAATCATTTTTTCATAATTTTAAAAATCAACTTTTGGAACTTCAATATCTATCTTCACCAATTTTCGTGACATTCGGTGCAGTAGCGGCGGAGTACGAGCCCGGACGGACAGACAGACGGACGGACGGACGGACATGACGAAACTATAAGGGTTCCTTGTGGACTACGGAACCCTAAAAATGAAACATTAGGAAGCCTTTTTAAATATCGTTTAAAAAATTAAATAACAAAAATATTCACATTCGTGGACTAACATTTTTAGGTATAATTAGATACAAAGAAATTTTTATTGTTATTACTAGAGTATTCCCGAATAAGTTAAATACGTCAACAAAACTGATATATTAAAAAATGAATGTTTACGAACCCATTAGTTAAAATACACAGTTAATAACTGCATAAAATTAAAAATGTTCAAGCAACCGGAGCGTATTTGAGTTCATCGATGTTTTAATATTCGATTTAACGAAGCGAAAGTTAGCGATTGTATTGTTTGGTTTACTGGTTTGCCACTTGCTTTGAAAGTAGCTTTCTGGAATCAGTTTATGTACTTACATCGGAAAATAAACGAACATAAATGTATTTCTTATTTTAATGAAGGTACCTACCTAACACTGAAAGTAGGTCTCCGTGCGTCATTTTGAGCATACGCGCGGCGAAAGAGAGTACGTCACATTAGGTATAGATTGAACTTGCTGTAAATAATAGTACATCGAAAAGATTATGTGTCGGTACGCTGTTCAGCCATGAGTCCATGGGGACCTGGTCCTTTGAGGCGTTCATGGGGCCAAAGCTAACATGAAGAGGCCTTTTAGTACCTTTTTATCTAAAAAGTGAGATGGCTGCATCTATGGAGAACTATCCCTTAATGTATCATTGAGATGCACTTACGGACATTATTATTATTGTCGGCACGCATTTCAGTCACGGGTCCACTATTATTATTATTTATTTATACAGCTTCGTATATTATATAATTTGTCTCTAATGTTTTTGGATTGGTATTAGGTACCACTCGAATATACTTAAATAATTTTTCATACTACATTTTTATTAAGAAAGAAACAACTCAGTTTTCTTGAAATAAAGATAAAATATTTCTCAGTTATTACATTTATAGTTATTTACGCGATTACGAGAGCAACTATTCGAATATAGCAACACTTGCAGGAGCTTGATCCAGGGCGCATTCCCGATTCGTTCCCTGTTGTTTTTGCGTCTAGGAACTCACTAATGGGTACTGGTTTAGCTTCGGAGGCTGCTGTGGCGGCTTCGTTGTCCCCTGTTGTTCTAACCACTTACAGACGAGAACTTTGTTCTATTTGTAGATAATCTTATATATAAAATTCTCGTGTCACAATGTTCGTTCACGTACTCCTCCGAAACGGCTTGACCGATTCTCATGAAATTTTGTGAGCATATTGAGTAGGTCTGAGAATCGGCCAACATCTATTTTTCATACCCCTAATCTACGCGGGCGAAGCCGCGGGCAAAAGCTAGTTTGTTATAAAATGTTGATTTACGGATAATATTTGGTATAACTTAATTTGTTTTTTAACAATCAGCGACCTGCTTTGACTTCTTCTTCGTCTAAGCGCGTTCCCGGTTGCGTTCTCAGCTGTGCTGCTTTGGAGCCCTTTGCTGTTTGTGCTTAGTCCTTTAGTCGCCTCTTACGACATCCACAGGAAGAGTTGGAGTGGTTCTATTCTAACCCAGAACCACACGGGCAAGCGACCTGCTTTGACTATGTTTTCTTTATGTTGATACTGAAATGATGATACATAATTATTTAGTGGTTTGAGTGTAAGTACAAAGTTCGCGGATATACAAACTATCGTAACAAGTTTATTAGTCAGACAAATTAAAATAAACGGGTAAGTGCGAGTCTTAATTTTTTTTTATTTTTAGTGTTTGTTGTTATACCGGCCATAGTAATACATAATCTGTGAAAATTTTAAATATCTAGTTAATGCCATTATGAAGATCTAGTTAAAAGGGCTGAAAAAAACACGTTTTTTGTATGGCGGCCCCCTTTAATTTTTAACTTTTTTTTATTTTCAGTATTTTTTGTTATAGCGGCCACAGTAATACATAATCGGTGAAAATTTCAAGTGTCTAGCTATTACGGTTCAAGAGATAGAGCCCTGTGACAGACGGATAGACGGACAGACAGCGGAGTCTCAGTAATAGGGTCCCGTTTGCACCCTTCGGGTACGGAACCCTAAAAACCCCGACTTTCAAGCCTTCACCCTAAATAACGTTGGAACTGCTGAATCGATCATCAAACATAGCTTAGAATAATCTCAACAGACAAGGCTTTTAATTAATTTAAGATAAAAAACAGCATAATTATTATGATGCCACTGTTAGACTAACACACAGATACACAGACATACACACACAGAAACCCAGACATACAGTCGCACAGCCATGTCAAACTTATAACACGCCTCTTTTTCGTCAAGGGGTTAAAAAGCTACTTAACTGTATACGTATTGACAAAAGGCGCATAAATATGAATGTGAAAGCTTATGAGATAAATTATGGAGACATCCCTTTTCATGTAACTTAAATGAATATATCCATAGACCTATACATTTATATTATATGACCACAAAGATGCGTCTATCAAAGGAAAGTCGTTAATCGTAATGGTACTTCGAAGTGACGACAAGTAGCCATCTGTAGGACTATTTTTATAAATAGTGAGTCACTGAAATGACATGACTTCTACAATTCCTTTCAAATTACAAATCCTTTGTTTTTTTCGAAAATAAAAAGGACGCTATTTGTTTGACGCAGAAAAATAATGATTTCAATTGATTTTACTAGCGGCCCACCCCGACTACGCATTGACCTGTAACAAAAACGGTTTAGGAAGTTATGATTTACTTACACGATACTCAAAACTGCATAAAAATCCATAATTTAGAAGTAGTTTTAAAGGACACACTAAATATCGGAGCAATTGGATTATCGACTATATTAATTAGGTAAGTACTGGCAACATATATTGTAGTAGCTCTTGTTGTCATTTACGAAAATACGAATAGATTCGTAAATTCGTAAATAAAACGTATTAACGTAAATTAGTGATAAAAAAATTGTAAAAATAGACTCCCAGCTATGTTGACCCGCAGGTGGACGTGCGCTACTGAGCTTGACTGCGCTACAGTCGCCGCACTTAATTGTAGCCATTATGAGAAAAGGCTGTACTAAAAACCCGATCTTGCATACTTGTACTTGTTTGTGTTCAATTACCGTACGTCTTTCAGCTTAGACTTGCTTAGCTATACTGTTTTTTTAAATCAAATCGGATATGTTTATGTAGTTGTTTCACCCCTAGAACTGTTCGCCCTATGGGGCGAAACGGCCAATTAGAGAATGTCCTAAATACTTTTAGTACATTGATCTATTCGCCTCATATGGCAAATTGCCAAAAGATTTATCCTTATAAACTATATATATTTGTATGACCCGTATGTGTTAAAAGCTCAAAACAATTTTTTTACAATGGCCCTAATCGACTAATATAAATATATATATGTAATCTTTTGGCAGATAGATAAAAAATATTTTTTAATTCTATTCCATTTGCACCGTGGGGCTAAATTTAAAATTTAAAAGTGTTTTTGTACAATTCAAATCACACCAACGGATTGTGGGGCGAAACGGCTAAAAACCCATCAAATCGGTATGCGACGTAGCGTCATGTTTATTCAAGTAAGGATGTCATTAAATGCATTTTAAATGAGCTAACGGGATCAATTAACGTATCGATGATTATTGAAAGGAAGTTAACCACGAGTATAGAAATGCGATATTAGATAAATAATTGTACGCTTATCTAATATCTCATAGCTTCGTGCATCCGCCTAGTTTAACATATACCGAGATTATAGAGCTTTCAGTAATAGGATAAAATCAGTAAATTATCTAGTTTTATAAAGATAATTTAAAAAAAAAGTAAAATTATATAGAGTCACAACTTATTTCAAAATATTTTATTTTATTCAAAATAGGATAAATTTGTCTCTTATTGAAGGTAATTTTTTATATTATATTTAGTGCAAAAGCTCGATTTCTACACGAGACGTACTTCTTTCTACTACTTTCTACTTCGTACGTCTTCTTCCTCTAGAACCTTATCTTTGGATAAAAAGCCTACCTCACTCTACGGTGTTTCAAAAGAGTCCATCTGGTATTTCATTGATGTAAAAGATGGAGAAATAAATATATAAATTTTTTTTTTTTTAAATAATTTCACTTTTTCACCGACGGATGCATGTCAATCAGGATCGAAGCAAGTGAAGGTCCATGGTCTCAGTCTATCTCTATGGGAAACAGGCGTGATAATATGTATGTAATATATTTGAGTATGTATTGATTTAGTTGTAAAATATCAAGTCCGTTCTATCCCAACGTATTTAATACAATTGCAATCAGCTCCAGAAAATGTCACACTCTCTGTGCGAATTTGCAACATCATGATTTTGTATTGGATTTACAGAGCGATACAGTGATAATGTGAAACCGCAACAAACACTATACAAGGTGGAAGGGACATACCCGTAATAAATCGAACCACGGGCTATACTAGATCATCACTACATAGTATAAAACAAAGTCGCTTCCCGCTGTCTGTCCTTATGTATGCTTAGATCTTTAAAACTACGCAACGGATTTTGATGCGGTTTTTTTAATAGATAAAGTGATTCATGAGAAAGGTTTATATGTATAATACATACCCAAGCGAAGCCGGGGCGGGCCGCTAGTTATAGTATAATGAAATTAAAATAACAGTCAAAAAACAAACAAAAAAAAATTCTACTTTCCCATACAAATCGCCCTGGCGGCTGCACACTTTTGTATGGAAATGTATTTTGTTTTTGTTTTTTGGCTGTTATTTTAATTTCATTATACTATAATGATCTAGTATAGACCGTGGTTCGATTTATTACGGGTATGTCCCTTCTACGTTGTATAACGTGTAAAAAATATACCGAAACCATTTTAAGGGTGAATTCAGTCCACGATACTGAACAACTTTCCCCAAGTAATATATATCGAAATATGAAAAATATTTTTTGCTTTGCATCCAAACTCGGATCAGCTAATCGGTCAAGCAAGTTGTACTTAGGTATATTTGAAAGTATATCTAAATGTCTCAACATTATAAGCATTAAACTTTTGAGCATAGGTATAAGATAAACCGCTTTAATTTATATGGTATTGCTTCTCTAGTAATTGTATAATCAATGATTTTATGTATGCTTAAAGAAAAATGAGAGATATCGAGCAATAGAGAGCGATAATTCAGCTGTGGACTGGCACAGAAAAAAAAAATTAAGTGCTAGAAGAAATGATTACAATATCCAACAAATAATTAAGCAATTCCTATTTAAATTAGATATGCACAATAGTGACTCTAACTTCGGTTATTGACGTAGAAATTGGACAAGTAATGTAAATTTCGCAATGTATTATGATGACGTAAGGGAAACGTCATAAGAAAACGAATAATTTTGAATGCAATGTAGATAATCGTCGAAATGTTAAATGTTAAGATGACTATGAACAAAATTTGATTGATGTCTCTTATTGAAATTGGAGGAAAGTTTTTGGTAGATATAAGTGAAAGTTTTTCTTTGAAAAAGCAAGATTATTTCTATGATTGATATATTAAATCAACAAGATAGTTTAAAATATTCTAGTTCTAGCATTATTTTATGATCGAAATAACCTTAAGTTAAAAGGTTGTTATAAATAGTAAGTATCTACACACTCAATCAGTGTTTTATTGATGTCATTATGTTATTATTATATGCTTAAAGTCCCCGCAAAGAATTTATTATATTTTTTTTACTGGCAACAATGTGAGAGCATTTTATATTTCTGACGCAAAGCTTTACAAAAGTCGTTATACCCTTTTAATGAGGGTTTATTGCCAATTTGTAATAATTTACGATACCAATGCTGTTCAGTATGGACTGCTCTTTGCCCTATATCTGTATTTTAAAACGCACATAAAATTATATTGTAAAAGTTCTCGGGCGACAAAAGAGTAATGTCTTTGAGTTCTTGATAATGAATTGAAATTGCAAACCATTAAAAAGGATATAACTTTTAGTAAGTCAGCTGTAAACCTTTGGCAAAACTTATTTATTTATGTTTAATTACCATAAAAGAGTGAGAACCATGAAAAAGATATTGCACAGTGTTTGCACGTCTCTTATTCTTCTAATGAAAAACATGTTTTGCAATGCTTAGTAATTGTCCAATTTTCAATATGAGCGCATTGATATTTAGATAGGTACCTACTTATTTAGACAAGTATTCGAAAATAGATATGCAGTAGATATAAAAGTAATGCTAATGAATTTTAACCTACCTCTATAATTAAACGAGCGAGCGAAGCGTCTCAGTTTCGAGATTTGCCAAAAATGCTTTTGTCCGTCTGTCTGTTCTCACCTACAGCACCTACAGGTTGCATTTTTTAACCGATTTTGACGGAAATTAGCACACAAGTTCCTTAATTAGTTAATTTTTTTTAGGCAATTGCGATTTTTTATTGGAAGAGAAATAGGGGGGAAAGGCTTTGCTATAGCGTTATTTATTGACGGATTTCAATCAAATTTGAGAGGCACACTAAGGACTTCATTCTTCAAAAGATTTTGCAAACATTTACCAAAAGGTAGGAGTGGAGGGGGAAAAGAAGGGGAAGTTTTCTGTAGCGTTATATTTGGACGGCTTTCGACGATCGATTTCACTGAAATGGCTTTGCTAAGCCCGAGGAAAGGGAAAAGTGTCGTTTATTGCATGGTTATACTCGTAAGAGCTCGCAAGGTCTACTTAACCACCAGTTTGCTGTTGCTAATATGAAACTGACATCGAAATAATTCAAAGTAAAGAAAATCTAAAGCATAAATTAACTAAACTTCCTATCTAATGTGTTAAGATCAGCATAATTACTGCAATAAAAATAAATAAACGATAAAATCGCTGCTGGATATGCAGAAACTTATGCACATACAAGGGCGAGCAGCGTATGAATCCATAATTATTTTCATCGAATATAGTAAACAGATACCAAAATACATAAAATGTAATTGGAAAGGAGATCTCAAGCTTTTTGCTATTAATATTATTGATATTATCATTGAAAACCTGTTGGCTTATGCTTTTATAAGGATATGCTTATTAAAGAGCCTTCTTGCTTGCATAAGATAAGATCCGCAAGTATGTTATGGAATTGCATTGCGATGCAGTTAAATCTGTAACTATTTTTGTATGTTAAAATGCGCGAATATGCCTTTTCGATGGACATTCCCAGCGTCTGACTGTTAGTAGTGGCGCCAAAGTGTCGTTCCTCTCTTATTAAATTTGACTTAAAGAATATTTCTTTGTATATTTTTGGATTTACTGATTTTGCTGTTTGAAAAAGTTAAAGTGTAAATTACTTGTAATGTGATATTAAATATTTTAAAGTACTGTTTATAAAACGATCCGACAAGAATAAACCTTTATTATAAATAGCCTGCTAAGTTAAAAACTTTTTTTCTCAATGCCTATTGTACATTGAATGTACCAACAATCTCAAACATTGGCCCCTGTTCTATTTTTGTTTGAATTTTATCTAACAACAAATACTGAAACTAAAAAAAAAAAAAAAATTATAGGGGGTCGCCATACAAAAACGTGTTTTTTTAGCCCTTATGTACGATTTAGGAACCCTTCATGTACGAGTCCGACTCGCACTTGCCTGTTTATCATTATATTTACCATGTTTTGGTATGATTGTTGTTTATAGTGTCAAAGGTACTAGGCGTATAAGAGCTAGTAAGCGACTAAGTGAACTTTATAGAGATAGCTACAATTGAATAAGACAAAAATATTTGGTGTCTCCTCTAGTTTTACATAATAGCTTTTTGATATTGCATAAATCTTTCTATATGCACACTGGAGTACGCAACACATCGACAAACAACTTTAACTTTCCTGCAAGGATTCTCAGAATTCATATTTACTTCAATTGTTTTACTAATACAGGCAATTAATGAAACTCCGTGTAAAAACCAGCAACCTCGTCAAATCACCTATTTAAGCAGCGAACCTTGGGCTCTGAAGCGTTACCGCTTAGGATCCAACCTGGAATACGCTCGGATGATGATGGGGTGATTAATGTATAACTATGCAAAGTTAACCACTACTGTTGTAGTGGTTAACTTTGCTCATTTTTTTTGTTTTGTACGAAAATAACACAACATTTGAATAAAAAAGTTTTGCACACGAAGTCTTTGAACATCTGCTCCAAATTCAATCCACGGTTAAATAAAATATGATCGGTGTAAATTACCATGGAAATACGGTTAATGAATCTACTACACGTACTCGTACTTTCTTTGCTCGACTTTCGTTTTCTTATGTGGTCGATTCGACCACCGCTCATAAAAATTATGATCTTGTGGTGTAGTATTAGAATTGCAAGATATGCTTTTAAACTAATTTGGTAAACATATCCGGGGCATCTTGATTTAGATGAATGTAATTGCTCTAGTTTTTAATTCATGCGGTAATCAAATTAAATTAACCTAAAAACATACGTATAAATAGTTAGATTATTTTCGACATTACGAGTATATTTAGATATCTGAATTTTTTATATTCTTATAGGTAATATCTTCTATCATATTAAGCATTTTAGTTTTATCAGTTATAAAGTTGTTCAAAAATTGTTAACTTTATCAAGAAAATAAATAACATATTGTGACTTTTTATTATGTTCTTTCATTTATTATAGAGTTAAAATAAATAAATCATCAATTAAATGTTGTAAGTTACATCTTGGATAATCGGTATCGGAAATTAATTTAAGTAGTAATCGACTTAAATCATCGTAGTAAACGGAAATCGATAGCAATTTAAGTCTGAAGCGCATATATAAGTGGTATTTTTAACTTTTATAATAGCAACGATATATAATTCTGAGTAAAATCTATTTTTTATTGTTTTTATTTTGCATAGAGTGATATTTCTTGATAATATTGATTACATTAGAGCCAGCATACTATTATTTTTTAAAGAACACAGTTTACAATTACAATATAATAAAATTTTGGAATCCTTGGGGAGGGTATATTCAGCAGTTGACTTCCTGTGGCTGATATGATGATGATGACAATATATAAAATCATGATTTTTAAAACTAAAATAACGAAACTATTAGCTTAATTAAATATGTATAACTAAAAGAACAAAGATGGCAGATTAATTTAAATAATATAAAATATGGTAAATTACAATTAGTGTTATTTCTTATAAAAAGTAATTTTTAAAGTTAAAGTAAAATTATTATAAATATATTTAATAATGTTAAACGTGACTGTCTTTCTTGTTTAGTCACTAAGGAATATAGACGTAAAACGATTTTGTATAAAACATCAGTTAATATTAGATAGAAAATACACACAGTTGGTGCAACACAGTTACTATAACATCGACACAGGGTCTGCACTACACTACACGCTGAGAATCCTTTAAATCGTTCTTTTTATCTTCTTCATCACAGCGCGTTGTAGGTTGCATCCTCAGCTTCAGCATCACAATGGTCTGGTCATCTAAGGCTGCCAAATACCTTGCGAAGCGGAGAAGAAATAACCCCAATACATAGTTTTAATGATTTGGCTATAGTTTTACGACCGGCCGCCTACCTGACCGTTAACCCTCCTCGGGAATGCAGTTGTAGCGCTAGATATTTGTGCTAAATCCTTTAGTCGTCCTTTAAGACAACCACAGGAAGAGATGGAGTGGTCCTATTCAAGGCCGAAAGACTCACGGCACCTTCTAAACGTTATGTTATATTTTTACATCATAAATATATTAGTAAATTGTAAGAGCTCAATGGTTAAACGGTGCGTAAGATTTATGATAATTAAATTTTTAACAAAAAAAAAAAAACATCATCTGACTTAATTTTTTTAGGAGTTTCTTCCATACCTCCAAAGTTCTACATCATATTTCACCAAATTAAAATGGGCCCAATTTAGTAGTAAAGGCTTTCAAATAAAAAAAGAATCATCAAAATCGGTTCACAATTGTCGAAGATATCGCGTAACAAACATACATAAAAAAGACATACAATTGAATTAATAGCCTCCTCCTTCTTTGAATTCGGTTAAAAAGCGTACCTTGCAAGCCTTCTCTTTTGTTTCGTGTGCTAGAAACTATAGGTAACTTAAAAAATTTTAAACGAGTAGGGGTTATAAGAGAGTACTCTTATTTACTTTAAGATTTTGACCTTACGCGACAACCGTAGAAAAGAAACTTTAGTTCATCGAACCTAAAAACCGTGACTTCCTTTTTACCGTCACTGGGAAAGTGAGGAATTAACAGGAGCGTGGCGACTCTTTGTTCTCCATCTGTAACGAAAGATCCCGCCGCCGGCTAAATGACGAGCCATTACCAAGGCCATTATGAACGTTGAATATATTTGTGTACATTACTCGAATAATACGGTCTTTTTTGGACATCATTAAAATGTCAAGGGTTACTTTGAATATGTATGTGACAGCTCTTATTTGGGCAAATATGGATTGCTTTCATTATCATCAGCCTGGTTTTGTAGTTACTAAGTGCGTTCATTTATTTAGTTTGGTCTAGATAATGTGGTATGTCCAGATTAAGTATATTTTAGTAGAGCATTTTTATTACTACATATTAACTTTCACTAACAATAAGTGACTTACTATAATTTAATGACAACCCTATTTTAAGATATCACATTGGTGTAAGTATTTGTTTACTCAAATAATACGGACTTTGTTCCGCCGTTGTGCAAGTTTTTTTAAAATCTGAATTTGATATGTGCTTAAATGTGCAATAAAGATATTAAACAAAATAAACGGGCAAGTGCGAGTCGGACTCGTACATGTACCCCCGTACAATGTTTTTAAACGCTGAAGAAACTCGTTTCTTGTATGACGACCCCCTTTAATTTTTAACTTTGTTGTTATAGCGGCCATAGTAATACATAATCGGTGAAAAAATCAAGTGTCTAGCTATTACGGTTCAAGAGATAGAGCCCTGTGACAGACGGACAGACGGACAGACAGACGGACAGACGGACAGACGGACAGACGGACAGACGGACAGACGGACAGACGGACAGACGGACAGACGGACAGACGGACAGACGGACAGACGGACAGACGGACAGACGGACAGACGGACAGACGGACAGACGGACAGACGGACAGACGGACAGACGGACAGACGGACAGACGGACAGACGGACAGACGGACAGACGGACAGACGGACAGACGGACAGACGGACAGACGGACAGACGGACAGACGGACAGACGGACAGACGGACAGACGGACAGACGGACAGACGGACAGACGGACAGACGGACAGACGGACAGACGGACAGACGGACAGACGGACAGACGGACAGACGGACAGACGGACAGACAGCGGAGTCTCAGTAATAGGGTCCCGTTTGCACCCTTTGGGTACGGAACCCTAAAAACAAACGGGCTTTTTTGGATTACATTTAAATGTCATGTATACATGCGACAGCCTAACTTCTGCACTTGCGCCTAGGAAGCGGCGTAAACTTAGCTGTAAGTAACGATTTGACGTCAACATTTGTGCAAAACAAAACAAAGTGACTATTATTAAGAGATATTATAAATATCCTATGATAATAAAGATATTTTGAATTGAATTGAACTCTTGATTGGCCAAATATGGATTGCTTTTATTATATCGAGGCCTGAGCTTTTGAATTTACAAAGCGTGTTCATTTACTCTAGAATGTCTATGTAATATATTTAAGTAAAGCATTTTCATTACATAAAGGAGCGTTTTCTTTTAATAAAAAAAAAACCGTTTTAACAGTCAATAAATTTATACTCAATACAATTGATTAAATGACTTGAACTTGCTTTTTTAAACGAGCTTACTTTGATTACGAGTATGTTATTACATGTTAACATGTCATTAGTGCCAAGTCAGATTGATATCATAATTATGAAGCTTTGTAAGCAAGACTTTAACGTAACGTTTTATCACGACATTATAATATGTTTGGTAGAAAATGTTTATTGGTACCTATAATAAAATCGTTTTCAATAAAATAGACGACTTACTTTGATATAGTGCTAAGTAAGTAGGTACTTTCTTTTTAATTATGTTATTAATATGCAAATGTCGAAACATAAATCTGCCTAAAAGAGAGTCCAAGGGAACAAAAGATTAAATACGACGACGTCCTTGTTAGAAATGAATCGGTAACAAACCGTACCTACCTTAGTTCGGTAAATCTCTTAACTTCACAGGCCTTACTTGCAAATTCAAGTTTTTTGGGGTTCCATAGCCAAAGCGCCAACGGGACTCCGCTTTCTGTCCGTCTGTCCGTCTGTCTCTCACAGGGCTCTATCTCTTGAACCGTAATACAGTGTTACTAAAAAAAGTTCTTGATTGAAATTTTCACCGATTATGTATTACTGTAGTCGCTATAACAAAAACTACAAAAAATAAGATAAAGTTAAAAATGGAAGGGGGTCGTCACACAAGAAATGTATTTTTTTCAGCGTTGTAAAACATTGTACGGAGGCACGGAACCCTTCATGTACGAGTCCGACTCGCGCTCGACCGGTTTTTTTAATGAAAAGGTCTTCGCTTGACGACTCTTCGTATTAAGCTGCATTGACATGCACTTTCCAGGCCCGCTCGGTTGTTTATGCACACCGATGGAAAGCTAATAAAGCGGCAAGTCATCTGCGCTAATCAGTGTAGGGTCCTGTTACACGAATGCGTCGCGTCATTATGTTTTATGGAAAACACGACCTTAGCGTTCAATTTACCTACGTGGGCTCATTGTTGTACGTACAGGCGTCTCGTCGAGGCGTATGGATAACTTTCCATGTGTGTGCGTACTTCACCGACAGTGTAGAGCTGAATATTAATTATTTATTGATAAAGTAAACTCAATCTCTGTCTTTCTTCTTGCTCAATAGATCATAGACGGCGTCTGAATCGACTGAAACTAGTCGGCGTTTACGACTTCATCACGTGAGTAACCGTACAAAATATTCATAACAAGTTTTCACTCGTCTATAGGATGACGGGAAACAGGACTACATAAACAGGAATACAGTTTTTTTAATGATGCATATATGTAACTTGTTTTTGTTCAAATGTGCAATAAAGTATTTAAACAAACAAACAGTTTTATTTCGAGGTGTGAATGTGTGAATAGATACCTGTAGGTATATTTTGTTCTGAGTTGTATTCGATTCTCAAAGAATCGAGTTTCCGCTAGTTGCCATCAAGTCAAAACAGATACTTTTTTCTAAACGTCAAAACAAATATTTTCTATGGGATTTCTATGAAAAACGCACGGCGTGACGTCATAGTATCTTGGAGTCAGTAATATCAGTTTTTCGGGATTAATAAATCTAAAATCACGTTCAAAATGGGTATGATAAATGACAAGTGACATTATTTTGTGACGTTTTATTCTCGTGTCATTAGAAAAATAATTCATATTTAACCCTGGAAACTACCCTTACTTTTACTTATCACGCACACAAATGCAGTGTTTGAGCCTCGCCACCTATCTTTGTGTGTTTATCGATTAGATATATCGTCTGACGCGAGTGATAATAGGAAGGAGCGTTCATTCGATACGTGATTATTATCCCGGGACTCCCTTCTCCAATAAACGTAATTTCGAAGACACGTGCCATACAGGTGTCAAGTCGTATCGGGGATCAATTGACGTGGGCGTAAAGTTTAGAGTTTATGGAAAAGCTATTTTATGGTCTGTTGTAAGTACATAATATTAGACCGATCTATTTTAGAGATGATTTTTTACAGGGTGTGGTACCGTTTTTTGTGGTATATTAGGAATGTGGGAAATGTGGTTTAGTATATTAACTCTCTTTTATAGGTATTGTATATCTTTTTGTGGGAATAACTATATGAAGCAAGGTACTCTGGTCTCATTTCTCCCACGGGAATGTAATCCTGGAATAAAAAATACAGAATATCAGTCATCCAGTTATCAATTTATCATCCAAGTACTTTCACTTCTCCAAAACAAGAAACATAGCACAGAAATAATATTTTATCAGATTTGATATTATAATCAAAAGCAGCGATTTCTACAGAATATTGAAAATGCGAATAGAGATAAATAAGGGCAACGAGAAAATTATACGAATTGGCAGGAATTTCAGTTTCTCGCGAACGTTGGGTCCCATCTCATTAAGTGCGAATTGTTCAAACAAAAGAGTTGGAAGTGGAACCCAGCTGGCGACGAGCCAGTCAGGACGACGACCTTTTACATCACACTCTCGCTTCTACTAATTGGTGGCAATTCTCCAGGATAAGGTATGAAGTGACGGAAATTTATCCCTTGCATCTAATGGAAATCCACAAAAATTTGCAAATTCATCTGAATTAACGAGTATTTCAAATCCTCTCGAACGTTGGTCTCATTTAGTGCCATGTGTTTAAATAGAAGAGTTGGAAGTGGAACCCAGCTACGGACAAGCCAGTTAGGGTGACGACATTACACCCTTGCTTCTACTAATTCCTAAGTAGTTCTTCAGCATAATGAAGTATTAGTTATCGTTACCAATCATCATTTTATTTTATGGCAATAAAATTATATGGCAATCTTACATATTCCCGGGATAAAACGTATCATATGTTTTAATCCAGCTCATATCTATAATGCTAAATTTAATTCCCAACCGATAAGTCGTTGAAACCTACATACACAATACATCCATACAAACTTTCGCATTTAGGTATTATATTAATAGGATGTAAGGACTACGTAATATATGATCTACTGAATATGTATAAAACAGTACAGGGACAGTTCTTTACGTTCTACTTGACCCGTGTGGTTCCGGTTTAGAATAGGACCACTCCATCTCTGCCTGTGGATGTCGTAAGAGGCGACTAAAGGACTAAGCACAAACATCTCGTGCTACAATTGCATTCCCAAGAAGGATTGACGTCAGGCAGGCGGCCGGTCGTAAAACTATAGCTAAATCATTGAAACTGCTCCGGCTATTCTTCTCCATTTTGCAAAGTCTTTGGCATTCTTGGGTGACCATTGACATGCATGTTACATTTGGAGAAGAATATGCGGGAAAGCACACCCCGGGCTCCGAAGCAGCACAGCTGAGGATGCAACCGGAAACGCGCTTAGACAAAGAAGAAGAAGAAGAGTACAGGGACAGTTCCATTCCATGCCATCAATCAAACCAAAAGGCAAAATACTGAAAATGTTTTTGTAGTCTCCTGTACGAGAAGAGCTGACGCAGCAGTAAATCCAAGTTCTCATGAAAAACCTCATAAAAAGTCATGTTTGACATAAAATATAGTTTCATATATGTATATAACTCACTATGCTGCTCATGATATCGGATTACGATTTAGGCCACTTGACTTCATTTATGTCTTACAATCATAGCATAATGGACTCAATAATTGAGATAACAAACAACCCTTTTTTCATCACTTTTGAAAGGTCTGTTTAAAATAACGACACTCGAGACAGCACCAGATGTCCCTGTTCAGTTTATCACTGTGTAAGATAAAATGCACTGGTTTAGTCAACTTAATGCATGCTCATATTTCGATAACCCGTTCTTGAAGTGTAACAGGTTGGCTCTGGTTTATAATGTATGCATTATCTAAAGTACGATTTTTAGTATGACAAGACATTAGCATGTGGCGTATGAGATAAGTTTATCAGATGTGTGAGCGGAGGTAATGTTGCAGGTAAAGATTTACAGGGCCCGGATAATTAAATAAAAGCAGAATTTGGTAAAGAAATATATACGAGTAGATGTAGCTCATGTAGCACTAGCTTACAAAACGTCGTGTCTTGACGTACGAAAAAGTTTAATATGGGACTCGATTATCCTCTTGATAATCCGTCCTCGATTATCCTTTTGATTTAAATTGGACTACTTAGGTAAATATCTTCGTTTGGTTGAATCAAGGCAAATTAAGATTTTACCATCGGACATATTTTAGCTTGTTATTTGATGGTAATGTAATCTTCTTCTTCTTCTTTTGAGTCGATTGGCTATAATATATATATATACAAATTAGAATATATATATTTTTTTTATAAGGTTTGACCAGTGCTTGGCTTACTTGGCTACAGTGACCGCCCGATCATTTGCCTCGTTGAGGTCCTGCATTGAGTAGGGTGTAGGGCATTTGGGGCAGGACAATAGATGGGTCATTGACTGGACAGCACCGCAGTCGCACTGGTAATTTTTGAGAAACGCTACCTTACCCGGTTTTCTCGACATTCCCAAAGTACTCCATTCTTAAGGTAAGAACCTAATACATCAATTCCCAAGTTATTCCAAGGAATTATTATTAAAAAATACTTATTATTTTGTACCCATTGTGCCCCATAGGTCTGTAATTATTCTCAAAGTAGTCCACTGATTATTCGTTATCAATTTTCAAACTGCTCCATGGAAGTAATTATAAAATGCGAAAAACGGTCACTTTTGGCAAAAGTTTGAAGGGTTATTATCTAAGAGATACAGGAGACAAAATTTGAAATGATATCTCCGTTTCCTTTCAAATAATTTATTTCAAATGAGGGCAGCGGCAGCACTGGACCCCGAAAAATTCATATATCCTCTTAAACGATTTACATCATTCACCAGCTACCCTTTTAGAGTAAAATGCAACATAAAAACCTGGTACTTATTTAAATTAATGCTTTATGATTTAATTGGAGTGGAATAATTTGAGTCAATTTTAATATTATCATGGAGTAGAGTTTTTTTTCATGGAGAACTTTGAACTCTTTTTGGAGTACTTTGGGAATAACCCGCCAAACATGCGTGCACGCACATCGCTCGAGCGTGACACCAATGCATGCACCAGTTTTGGAACTGTTTCCTTTGACAAACTATTTTGGGAGTTCTATTTTTATCGCATCACTTTTCGGCCGTGCTTTAAATTTTAAAGCTAAAAGTTTGAAGTACGACCCGACAGTGGTTTTAATTAAAACTTAATGAATAGGTTGGAAAATGGAACAGCCGTTTATATCTACGTAAATAGCCGTGTATAGCAATTAGATATGCTAAAGCTAGGCTGTAGTAGTTAAACCGTGAACAGGAGTTGGTACGCTGGATGGTAAACGTACCTTGGCCTTGTTTTGATCCATTATCTTTAATCTGTAAACAAGTATTTATGATATGACAAATTACTATGTAGTTTATATAAAATACATGTTCCAGCCAAGTAGCAAAGATATTAACATCACATGCATCATTTATTTTGTAATGTTAATATCCTTATTATAAGCTAACATTTTATCTACATCTACGCATCTACGTAAATAATTATCAGACAGGTAGAGTAGACTTACTATGTATTACTTTTACTGTCTTCTGTGCCATTACACCACGGAGGTCGTCTTAGATCGTAGATTGTAACACCGTAGGTGGTACTGTAGTAAGTAAATGATTTTATGCAAACACACCACCAGCTAACAACACGCTTGATACTAAAACTCCACGTGCACCTTACATAAATTAGGTTGCCCTCTGAGGTGGTTAGAACACTGTTTAGATAACTGTCGCAGTACACCAAATATTGACTCAGGCGGCTCACCATCAAGGTAATGTTTGAACTCATTTTTAATTCGGCTGTGGACATGCACATATAGCTGGTGTAAGGCGGGAAAGTACATGAACAATAATGGGTGGATTGAAATCTGGAACAAAAGGAAGCAAGCCATATTAGTACTGACGATGTTGCCACATTTATTGAAAAGCAATTACGTATTATCACTTTTTTATCTGCCTATTTAGGTACTATAATAGAATAGTTATACATTTAGTAATGTTGCTGTTATGTTTTGTATACTAATCACGAAGCAAAACTGATTTTAAAATACCTTGACGTGCAAAACTTTTTTAACGACACAACTGATATGGTTTACTAAATCATATCAGCTTAGCTTCTGAGATTCCAAACTTTTATAAACGATGAAAAACACAAAATAAAAACGCAATAAAAGCATAAAAAGAATAACAAGGAGTACAAATACACAAAGTCACTAAGCATAGGCCTGTATCAAACAAATATGTTTAGCAAGTTGATGAAAGAGCCAAAGACGCAAGATTAAGGCCGAGCCCGCCACAAAGGCGATAATGTTAAACGGCAGAATCGGAACACAAGGGAAGCATCAAAGACATAAATTTTTCGTGGACCATTTATTTGACCCAACGAACGGGACTAAAATAGGCCAAGGGACGGGTTTTTGTTCGGAATTTCGTCTTTCTTATTCAATCAGAAGTTTTGTTTCGGCAAATTCAATTCCTTTCCCTCTTTTTGTAAGGTTTTATTCGGAGAGAAAAAATCTGTTTGTACAATGAGGTTGAACTCATTTTGAATTTCCCTGATTTTTGTTTGATCAATGGTGAAGGCTTCCTTCTTTATTAACCAAATGAGGTTAATAAAGAGGGAAGCCTTCACCACACCTTTTTGGGGTTCTTAAATACGATGTCTTTTGAGGAATGTACCTAATCAATGTCATGAAATGACTAAAAACCCTGTAAAAAATTGTGAACTCGATACGATTGTCGTGTATGTAGTTACATAGGTTTGTAATTTGAGGTTGAACGTTTATTGCATATACTCAAATTCAACTTAGTAATTACCATTTTTGTTGCAAAATATTTTAAATATATGCCTTTTGTATATTTCACGTACACAAAACAACAATTGGCAGCGTTGGTTGTGGTACTTGTGGCTTAGCAATCCATTCTTCAAGGTTAAGGCGATGGCACTGTTTGTGGACCTTGACTCCGCCAGGAGAAGGCGTTGAAAATGTTAAAATGGTTTTGACGCCTTTATTAACAAATTTTCAATGCGTTTAGTGGCATTCACCTACATATTATCATGATTGTTAAAATGATTTAATTATCAATTTGTTACTGATCGTTTATTTTATGTAATAAAAATAGTAATACCTGTATATTTGTATATATGACTTTACGCGTAATATCCCTAACTGCAAGCTGTACCCAAGTTATACATACATATTTTCAAGTAGATAAATTAGGCTATTTATACTATACATACATATATAAAATATTGCTTTTTAAAATATATTCCTAGGATGTGATTTGATTGTTTGAATATTTATTATTAAAAAACGTAGGTTTGTAAGTCTTTATATGTACATGTAGGTATATGATATAGCAGATAAGAAAATTAAGAACCTTTTAGGTTCAGTTCAAATTTATATACCTTGGAATTTTAATTAAAAATCAGAGGTGTGGTTCAATTGCAATATGATGTGAAATACAGAGCATGAGAAACATTGTAAGCTCTTGACGTTGATATCAATACATTTTGATTTGATTGAATTATCATACTTATCTGTATTTACCGATAAGGAATTTAATTTAAAATAATGAAAATATTAACTATCGTTAGCATTTGCACCGCAAAAGATCTACTGAGTGAGTGATTCATTTAAATATGTTTTTTTTAAGTTTAATTTGATAGAGTCCTAACAATTTTCAAGAAGTACAGAGAAATATAAGTAAAATTATTGTTTATTAAACTGCTCCGTATGACCGCTATTTTCCAATATTTAAAACGGATTACTCTATAACGTTTTTAATAAATTAAGTATTTAATTTTAAGTATTATTACTAGTGTTGTTCTGTAAAAACAGTAGACCTAGCGAGCTTTTATAACCATGCAATAACCGACACGTTCCCCTTTCCCCTGGCTTAGCAAAGCCATTTCAGTGAAATCCACCAATAAATAATGCTACAGCAAAGATTCCCCCTTTTCCTCCTTATTTCTCCCCCAATCAGAACTCGCGTTCGACTAAAAATTCAAAGCAATCAAGGAACTTGTGTGCCATTTTTCGGTAAAATTGGTTAAAAACCTGCGACCTGTTGGAGAACAGGAGTGCTATTTTTCATTTAGGGACTGAGCGAAACACAAAAGTTTTCCAACTCACCACTCGCGTTCCGACGCATTGCATCGTATTTTTGAAACCATCGTGTGAGCGATAAGTAATATTGTGTTACGCAGAAAATATCATACATTTGTCAATGGTTTTCTAAACATTTCAACAAAAATAAAAAAAGAAGCGTGAATCGGAACTGATACTCCATGGAACGTTTCTTTGACATTTGTACGCTACAAATGTCAAAATTGCGAGTGGTTCAGACCACTCGTTGCAAATCCTTCGCATACGATTCAAAAATGCGCCCGTTTGGAAACACTCGCGCAAATCATTCGTAATGTGAGTCCCTGAATGAAAAATAGCACTCCAGACAGACGGACACAAGCATTTTTGGCCTATCTCGAAACTGAGACGATTGCTTCGCTTGCTCGGTAAAAAAAAATATAAGTATTTAATAGTAGAATTTAGATTTTAATGGGAATATTGTTAAATACATGAATATAAATATAGCATAATAACGACTCGATATCTCCAAAAACAACTTCCAATACATTGTAATAAGGCATATTAACTTCAAAAACATAGGGAATGCATAATGGAAGATCCACTAATTGCACACACGCAGCAAGAGGCACGTTTCATTAGCGAATATTAGCAACATTGTAAGGGACTCGTGAGGACGCGACGTGATGGACATATCGGACGAGGCTTTAGTTCCTTACGACCTTACTGAAGTCCCGTTACTCCTTTTAAATACTCCACCGCTGCATATGGTGACTTCTTTGAACACAAAAAATGTTACGTTCTCACGCAGAAAATGCGTTTAGATGAGCGCTGATTTGAATTTGATGAAAGGGTTTTTGTCGGAGGTCGATTCTTTTTCTTTTTTCCAGATCTTCTTTTAACTATTATAGGTATCATGAATTGAATTTACTGTTAAAATATTGAGAAATGAATTAAAAATCTTCTTGCATCACCGCTTGTTATGGTTTATGTAGGTAAGTACCTACTCGTAACATCACGTCGCATATGCTATGAACAAGTAGTACGCCGTATTCAAGCAAATTCTGTGTTTTAGCAAGAACACAGAACTTGTTTGATTTGAGACACAGGCATCGTAACATAATTTCCACTATATCTTACTCAAGGCCTGGTAAGACCCAAAATCCATGCTTAGCTGATTATGGTACTTACAGGACAAACTATGCCAATACATACATATAAAAATGCATAGTCAAGCATTATTTTCGACACTATTATGTTATCGATCAAATTTGGAGAACATAAAAAATGGCGGAAGGATGAGCAAGGCACTTGTTATTCAGAAGTAGTAAAAGCTTCAAGTTCCGGGAACCCGGCCATAGTGGGCGCAGCACCATTGTCATACAAATCGGCTCCTTCACCGCATAAACATATAGCGGTCAGTTACTGACAGTATGTGAAACAATTAGTCACATTCTTGCAGGTAGTGGCTTGTTTGTTGACAATAGTTTGCTGACCGTAGGATAATTATTAGGACCCAAAGTAAGAACGATTATACCACGGCATTAGAGCCCGTACTACCCTAAAGTTCTTAGAGCGATCTTAAATATTATCAGTATTAACGAAATACTCACATTGAAATAAAAACACAGCAAAGTTCAGGACTAACTCTAAACATAATAAGTTTCGAAAACACGATTGCTTAAAATTTTCTCGATAGAAAAACATTGCGAAGTTGCCTACAAATCACATCAGAATTATACTAAAACAGAAAGTATTTAAGAAATACAATAAAATAGCACTTGTAACTTTGGATTATAATTGTATTAAACATAAGGCAGGGATCATATGTCTTACTTTTTAAATAACTCTTAAATATTCTTCGTAAAATTCAAAACCAGAACCAGCCTCATTGACCCACCACGATTCCCGACGCCCCGCATGGCTTGCTGTCTCTCTTCGGCTAGTGTAAATTTGTGGTGGAAGCGGGAGCAAAATTTAGATTATTGACATCAGGCGCCCTCTTAAATGACCTTTGAAATATAAAATTGATTTGTAATAGTTGTTTATATGATGTTAAAATAGCAAACCTCAAAATAGTTATTATACGAAAAACTAAAAACATATTTTTGGGTTATCAGGTAGGAACATTATTTAATATATATTGTATAATTTTTTTTTTCTGATTAGCAAACAATGAGAAAGATACAGCGCATTTTAATTTCACATGATATGAAGATTTAGTACTATTTTCACTAGACGGTGACGTTAATCTCCCCCCATTCCGAAAATTCCATGCACTATATCTTTTTGAATTTAAACCACAGAATAAATACTTGTTTAAACTAAACAAGTTTTAAGAATGAATGTATAATGCAATGCATATGTAAGTAATTTTATACACACTTTAAGAATTTCATTGATAAACCGATGGATTTAAAAGATAGAAGGTTGAATGCTCTAAGCGAAAATCCACCATAAACCATTATAAATAGTTAGTTATTATTGTCTTATTTTTATCAAAGTTCAATAACCGCAACAGCATTGACGATGACATCTAAAACGTCGCTCAAAATCAGCACGAATAAAAACAAACCTCGGTAAATTCTGTTCCAGTATCTACCAACAGATTATTATTAATTATTTCATTTAGAAAGGCGCGTGTAAACTCGTTCCCAGGACTTGTTGGCAGTTTCCTGTTACGAAAACACATATATATGCCTCCTTTTTATTACGGATGTGATTCATCTTAAATTGGATCGAGTAGGTGCTTGGTTTGGAACAGTGCCTTATTCCTGTTACCTATAACTCAGCATTATGTTCTTAGAACGATGATGATGCGTGACTCACGACTTCCAAAAACAACAACTAAAACAGAAATAAGTCGATTTAATAGTTCGTGTTATTATTTATGTGGTTTACTTTTATTCTTGTGGTTATTTACTTATTAAACGTGAGACACATACATTATAAATATACGATAAACGGGTATACAAAGACGTCCTGCGGCTCGGGAGTCTTCGTGTATGCATCGCAAGTCATATTCGCCCTGAGGAAGGGCACTGTATGACGTCGAAACATACCGGCCAGTAACTGAATTTTTACGTGAGTTACCCATTTATTGCATATTAATAATATTTCTGCATAGTTATTTTTCTCGCATGAAATTAGAACGATAAGTACACACAAAGTAGGTACAGGGCTCATACTACGATGGCAATGACCAATCATACCTACATTTTCTACCTCTGTATTTTCAATAAAGAAAAAACGAAGCTAGGCGGCGGAGGTTACCCAGCCGTGTATATTTGTAATTTGTTAATATTACACAAATGGCGCATTACTTTTTACATAGAATTCCAATCTGAATAGAAAAATAGGGAGTTAAGTACCTAATAGGCAATGTAAACATGGATATTTTTACATATGTACGTCTACAAGCTTAACTTTATAACTCCAAGGTTAAACAATTTTAATTTAACACTGCTCTTATACAGGTTGATTTCGAAACACTGAGCTATATTGAAATCTGGGAATCAGAATCACACAAGTAGAACACAAATAGCAATAAAAAGAATACTTTCTTTTTTACTATTTTTCATTAGGAAAAATCCTCGTATTTACAATACATGGCTATTACAAGGGCCAATGACCTCGCTGTCGCTCGATTCCTCCGTATGACCGCCCCGCACCATTCCCGCCAACGGCGCGCGGGGCAAGCGATCATATGGCGGTCGGTATCACTGCAATTGGGAATTTAATGTACAAATTTGAGGGCTTTTATCTTTGCTTTTTATTATGAAACAAGGTAATTGTAAGAACAAAAGTTGAACATGTATATTTTATTAAGTGCAAGAGTACTTTCATTGAATATAATAGCTCAGAGGGTCAAATCATCCTGTAGGTATAACGTCTAACAAAATATACTGAAACTGTTTTAGGGATAGATTCACTCCATGATACTGAACATCTTTTCCCAAGGAACATATATCGAAATATGAAAAAGATTTTTGGCTTTCCATACAAACTCCGATCAGCTGATTGGTCAACTTGTATGGGAGACCTCAAAATGTGTTGCATATTTTGATATACTCGTCATGTTCCCTGAGGGAAGTTGTTCAATATCATGAATAGAATCTACTCCAAAGATAGTTTTTTTAATTGTTAGACTCTATAATAATATAAATATACACATGTAGACTAATGGAACTCTCATCAGATTGACAGCTTGAATAGTTCGTTGAATTGTTCATGTCTTTCACTGGGTGGTCCCTAGGGCTAGGTGGTCTACTACTACGCTGAAATATCAGTGACGATAAAGACCACCTGAGACGATTACAACGCTATTGTCCGACTAAACATAAATCCTGTACAATGTGTATAGTTCCGTCTACTTAGGTATTTATATAACGTCTCATACAGAACAGTAGCTACGATTCCCACATGAAACTAGACTTACTTAAATATAAAATATACTGAAACTATTTCAAGTGTGTATCCAGTCCATGATACTGGACAACTTTCCCCAAGGGACATACTCGTATATCAAAATATGAAAAATAATTTAAGGCCTCCCGTACAAGTAGACCGATCAGCTGATCCGAGACGTTATTTGAAAAAAAAAAGGTTTATTGACTGATTGGTAAATTCATATAAATTGGCAAACATTTTTTAGAATAGTTTAGAAATCCCAACTTTATAAGAAACTAAATCATATATCCATTAAAAATATAGAATATAAAAGATGCAGGATCCCTGAACATAAAAAGGCCGTGGGCAGGCTGGTAATGATGATTATTTTTATATCATTATATATAATTTTTTGGACAAAGATATAATTACAAACTCTGAAAATTAAACAACCAACTTTGTAACAGTTTCAAAATTTAAAAGATTTGAAAGTCAAAATTTCCCAACAAATTAAGATAACAATGTTAGTCTGCCTATTTTTGTTTACCATGAACAAAGATTTTAAAGTACCCTTACTCCCTAGAAGAGGTTCATTTTATTAAAATCCGCATAACACTACTTTGTTGAGAGTAGATAGTATGAGTAGTATCGAAGTAAAGCAATCGCGTAATTAAAGAATATGGGCCCGATGGATTCTGTAATGTTGTAAATTACTCCCGACACTAATAGGGCACTTTATACATTACACTTTAGTAAACAACTTGTACTCGGGATATCTCGTTCAAAAACTATGCTAATAAATGCATAAAGTACGTACGAGTATCTTGTTATGGTCTACTGTAGACTTGGCCAATATGTGTGGTCTTGATTTTGTTGCTGTTGCAGTATGTTGACATTTTCAAGGTCTTGTGTTTACCTACACTGTTGCTTCACTTGGAGGAATGTTTTTCCTAAAGGCTGACTGGTAGAGAATGCATTAGCATTAAGTCCACCTTTTGTAACCATTGTGGTGAGTAAAGATTTAAACACTAAGAAATAAAGTGTATTATGTATGTATGATAAAGCTTGAAAATGATTACGAAGTAAAGACTTAACGATAAGTTAAAAAAAAAAAACTTTTGATACTTATTTTTATTGTGAGGCTTAAGAACTTAATAAGACAAATGTACTAAACCCAAACTGTATGGGGCTGCGTGGTTTTATTACAGGGTTCCTATAGCCACCTTCCGGCTCCATCATCAGATCAGCTTCTCGTCATAATAATATTGCATTGTCATCTGATTTACATTATTCATACAAAATTTCATCTCAATCAGAAACCGGGAAGTATCCACTATTTGTAAAATTACCTTTGTTATTTAATTATGTGTAACCACAGAATACAGTAAGAGTAAACAGAAGGGACTCTTCTAAGGTACGCGCAATATACGTCCCCGTTCCCCGCACCCGCACCTCTCCCCCGGTTCTTGACGGCCAACGTGAGAAATCGAGGCGAAAACGGGAGAGAGGTGCGGGGACGGGGAACGGGGACGCCTGGGTGACGCATATTGCGCGTACCTTAGGAGTTTCCGGCCTGTGGTGTAACTATCGATAATGTACAATAAAGTTTTTAAATAAATACAATAAACAGGGCAAGCTAAATAAAATCTTAGTTTAACTTAATATGTAATGTACTTAATATATAAACAAAGTTTTATATACACATTATTTTTGATAATAGGATCAAATACGAGAATTAGGATAGTAAGTGTAAGTATATGGAACCTCAATCGAACAATTATTTGATCTTCTTCTTCGTCTAAGCGCATTCCCGGTTGCATCCTCAGCTGTGCTGCTTCGGAGCCCGGGGTGCGCTTTCCTGCTTTTCTTCTCCAAATATAACATGCATGTCAATGGTCACCCAAGGATGCCAAAGACCTTGCAAAATGGAGAAGAAATAGCCGGAACACTTTAGATGATTTGGCTATAGTTTTACAACCGGCCGCCTGCCTGACGTCAACCCTCTTTGGGTATGTATTTGTGCGAAAGTTTTACAACCGGCCGCCGCCCGACGCTAACCCTCCTTGGGAATGCAATTATAGCACGAGATGTCAGTGCTTAGTCCTTTAGTCGCCTCTTACGACATCCATAGAAAGAGATGGAGTGGTCCTATTCTAACCCGGAACCATACGGGGTGAATATAAATTGTCAGTGATCGTTAATTAATATAATTGCTACCTACTTGTAATATTTTATGAAATACATTAATAATTCAGTAAATTGTCCCCACAATGGCGTCGCACTTTACAATGGCACCATATTTTATTCCCGAGACTCGCGGTGCCGCCATGTTGTGGTCAATTTCTATGCCCTAACGGAACTTTGTAATTTGTCCCTTGGTACAGATAGTAAAGTTTTAGTACCGTTAAACATTGCTGAAATTAAGAGGCATTCTGTAGAATATAGCCAATATAAGTAAAGATCATGTAGGTATTTATATTTACCGCAATATCTTATCTATGCTGATCTTCTAAGAGAATGTTCGTATAGATTTCAAAATATATAAAGGTACAGGATTAAATACCGGTAGCGGGGCAGTAGAAACCATATTAAAATATTCCATATTTTCTTCTTATTTTATGATTTCTTTCTTCCACCTTATCAGTTTATCCTGGAGCAAAGAAAAAAACGCAAAATAACTATATGCCGTTTCTCCTTATATCATATTGTCGAAGTCGATTCATAGAATGAATGGAAAATGGAAAGCAGATCTTTTAAATTTAAATAGGCGATAAACTAGCAACATGTCACTGTTTCCAGTCTTTCTAGTTGCCGTACCATGGTTCTGTCTGTACTCCGCAAGAGATTTCTTCTACAGCTCCGTACCAAGAGAGGGATTTAGTTATCCATTTTTTATTTATTTTTTTTTAGCCATCAGGTCCCATAGTTGGTCAAATGCCCCCCTTGTAGCCTCCAGTTACTTCGATCTTTAGCTATTTCTGTCCATCCTTGTCAAAGCAGACAGGTCGTCCCTCCATCTCATCTTAGGCCTTCCCCTTGGTCGTACCCCGTAGTTATCCATTATGATACCTTTTTGTTATAAGTTACATATGTAGTTAATTAAGTATGGGTTAATATAGTTTTTAATTTTGATTTTAGTTTAGTTGATGTTATATAAATATTTATGAGACTTTTTATAACAAAATGTGATAGTTTTTGAAATAGAGGAAGGTTATTTATTTAGATATTCATTATTTCATAATTTTTGAACAAAAATTGACCTATTTCTTATTCTTCATCAGTTACATTTCAATAAATCATCCTATTTGATTACGATTACGAGTACGTACATAATTCATTATTTTAAAAGATGAACTTTTATTCCGGAAGAATGTACTATTACAGTAGCGTAGTAAAGAAGTTTCTATAATAGAAAGACTAAACTGTCAACCAACAAACAATTTGTGAAGGCGAGAATGCCTCTAGAATGTGCTAATTTACACTTACGGTACAAGTTACCGCTTACATATTACGTTGTGTTTCACAATGGCAAGTCGTATAAGCGTAAATATTGCTTAAAGTCGGAAGCACACCCCACGTATAATATATAGCTCCCGTATATTTACAGGGGAAGCTCCCTCGGGAAGTCGGATCCAAAAACAGGAAGTAAACAGCGTTTGTGCGACGCTCGTCGCACTCTTTTATGTTTATCAGTTTGAGTGCTCGGATGCCGTGATAAGACTGAACAAAACATGCGAATCAGATTTAGTACTTTACTAATGTTCTTTATTTTCTCTTTAACTGTGCAGAAATATAAACAAGAAGTCTGACCGATCTGACTGAAGTTGTCGAGTCCACTGGACCAATATGTATGTATATTTGTTTGTACTGGCAAATTTGCGTAGTAAAGCTTAACGTACGGCCTTAAAGTCAAAGTCAACATTTTTTACTTGATGTAGGATAAAATTTATCTCTTATACTAGCTGACCCGGCGAACTTCGTTCCACTCATTCCCGTTCCTTTTCCATATTATCTCACCATATAAACCTACCCTGAACCACAAATATTTCAAAACCAAAATAAGTCAATTAGGTCCAGCAGTTCTCGCGTTTTGATGATACTAAGGAACAGTACACGAACAGAACATGTAAGTATATTTATATTAAAGGTAATTTCTTTTTTAATTATTTTTTGTGCAAAAGCTACAAGCTACTAGCTACTTGTACGAATAAAAATATCGTTACGTCCCAAAAGCTAGTATTCGCAGTGTAGCAGTGGGTCGGTGGAACCCAGCCAACGACTAAGCGATGGTGTGATAAATGGTCGCCAGTCTTGGATTGGTTTCGTGGGCGCCAGGCCGTCTGCCTCTCAGTTGAATTGAAAACTTCAAATTTATGTAAAGCCAAAGAGCTACTCGTATTATGTTAAACTAGAGGAGACACCAATTACTAGGTACTGTTATGTCTCGTTAAATTGTAGCTGTCTCCATAAACTTCACTTAGTCGCTTGCTAGCTCTTAGGTATACGCCTAGTACTTTCGACAATTTATAATTAAGCAAAACCCACACGAAAAGATGGTTAACATAATAATATATATAATATAAGGTATATAAATATATAAATTGTAATTGTAGACTGTAACAGCGACTGACATGTAAACATTTTTAATATGGGTCATATGGTAACCTGAAATAAATTGATTTTATTATTTTAATATTTATAATTAATAAAAATGCCTTGGTGTGTGTTACAATATAGTAAGAATAATTTAAGGAGCACGGCAAAGTGTAAAAAAATAAAGAAGGTAAGTGTAAGTAGCCAAACATTGTTTGAAAATTTAATGCGTATATGACGATAAAATTCACGCCACCATATATAAAAAAATCTGAATTCTGAATCTTGAAACATATCTCTACTTACATACCTATTACGGGTAACATTTTGAATTTACTACCGACACTAACTACTTTAGCTTTTGCTTGCGTATGCACTATCGTGCAGATACTCGTACATCTCTTGAGCATCTTTAGGAGGTTACCGAAATCATGTTAGGTCATGTTTTACCTTTGTAGATAATATAAAATTAATAAAATATCATCACGTTTATATCCTTAGCTTAGGGCCATCAGACCCTAAGGTCACATTTACCGTGATGATGGGCGTGAAGATGGAAAAAGAGAATCAATATAGTGATAGGTTGATAGCCGCATCACCTATTAAAATCATTTAACTCTTGCCCATTCCTTCGATCGGCTTTTACGAACTGCACGTACATTATACGTTTTTTATTTTCTCGAAGACCAGCATAGAATATATTTTGATTAATTGTAAGTTTTATATTACAGCGTCCGCCATCTTTATACTAGATTTGCAATCGCCTACTGAATTAATTCCAGAAACACTCTGTGGTGGTGTGCAATACCACATGATCGTGTTCCTTTATTATATTCTCGGGTTGGGTCACGACAAATTGAAAATGAATGTCGGCATGCAATCTGTTCGAACGGAGGATATTAATTTGGAGGGTCCACTTTGACCTCATATAAAACCTGCGGAAAGCTCCGTATTTGATTAGACGATAAAATCAATACCTATTCTTCAGTCTTCTTACTCGTATGTGTGTGACCCGTATTACAAAGTTATGAGTGCGCTGTATCTTTACAATACAATATCCTTGACATAATTATCTCTAAGCATTTTCTTCCAGGCAACCTCGCTCAAATAGAAAAAGTGTAATTTTGAATTTTCACTACTTTGATAACCCGAAAAATATGGGTATTTTTGGATAATCTTGTTCAGGACAGGATTTCGAAAATAAGCAAGAATTCTTCTTTTAATAACTTTATTTTCACAATATAGGACACTCTTACAAACCAACACTCGTGACAGTAGTATTAAATCGATAAGCTACGACAGCTAAGACATATTTTTATACCAAAGAGAAAAGTAGTAAACCTTATTATACTTTTTCTTCAATAAATCTAACTGACGGACTAAATAAAATACAGATTTTCGTATTATGTACGCTTTTTGGTTAACTCTATTTATTTTTGCCATGCACTACGATAGTTCAACGATAAACTTTATCAGGATTATGAAGTATGGTACTTCCTTTACCTGTTAAGGTAAGTCAGGCACATCAGGTATCAACAAAGTAGAGATAAACGAATAATTACAAAATAAACCCAAAGCCCTAGGGCAAAAGCTTTAAAGTCATTTAATTATGTAGATGTGTCAGATTGGACCTCACCTGCGCTTGACGCAGCGGATCCTCACATCCGATTGATTTTGCGAGTTTGCGAGCGTCCGGAAATCACGTTTGTTACTTCCTGCCTGCTGGCTTTTTGTTGCTTTCAACTTTGACTCAATACATTTTATATCGATATTGTGCAGAAGGGAGATTCCGTACGTTTGGGATAGGCTAAAATTATTATACAATTAGATATAGTTTCAACCAACAATTTTCGTAAAAGTGGCCTTTGGAGAGCATTTTGGGTCTTACGGCTCTACATAGAGACCGAGGCTGCAAGACTTATAATGCTTCGCCCCATTAATAATAATGGCTAGCTTAATCAGTGCGATTTATCCCTATATACTTATTTATTTTATTTATTTATTAATGATAACGACGTGATAGTGTGTTTATCCTGCAAATGCTGAAGAGTGCCTAGAAGGCTGGCAGCATTGCCAAGTTGGATGGCAATGCAAAAATGCGAAAATTACCAGCAACCTGGGCACCTAATACCTCGACCTGGTAAACATTTTTGTTATTTCCCTTTAATATACATATACTTATCATTTTAGATTTACACTTTTAGAGATACACTTCAGCATTTTAGATGAATTATAAATTAAATTAAATACTTATATCCTTGACTTTAAAAATAAATACGAATGTGTAAGGAATCTAATTGGATAGCGCAGGTACATTATTTTAATTCTATTTCAGAAAGTAAATAATATATATTAGCGAAATCAGTAAAAAATATTGTCTTTGTAAAGAAATTTAAAGAAATGATGTTTTCATGTTAAATAGAGGGGAAATTCAGACTTACCAAACCAGTATTTCCAAAGGTTCCCCTTACAAAAAGCAAAATAAAGTCGCGTGCAGTAGCCAGCCTAATAACATGAAAGGCAATAACAACACTTTGTATTCCAGCATCGAAATGCAAATGGCCCAATAAAAAAAGTTAAGCGTTGAATAAAGGCCGCCAAGTTCCCCAATTTAATTTGTATTTTCTAAGTTTTCTATGTGATTATCACTGGAAAACAATGGATACTAAAAGAAAATATCTAGTGACGTTTAAGAGTATAAATTAAATATCTACGGTAAGGTAAAACATATAATGAAAAGGACATTTCTTCGAATCAAAAGTCAAGTTAATAAAAGTTTATTTTGTGCAATCAGTGTGAAATAAGTATATTCACATTGATTGCACTAAAGAAAAATACAGGACATAATTATCTTAAAAACTAGGAAATGCGCAAATGGCGGCGTTATCGCCTAGCACTTTTTTTCAGGCAATATAATAAACATACTTATACTTGTCACTAGGTGACTTTTTAAGAAAAAAAACAATTATCTTGAAAAGGGTTAACTTTGGCCCATTGTATCCCATGGTCATAAAAGAATGCGCATTACTTAGAAGTAACCCTGTATACAATAATTATAATAAACATACATATACATCATACAGGGCTCACCATCCGCCAACGCAGGAATCTACGTTTACTGTGTCAGCTTTATAATGTGCTTAACGATCCTCTTTCCCCAGACTATCTTAAAAATGACTTTAAACTTCTAAGTTCCACTTATGACAGAGTCCTGCGTTCTTCAAATAAATTGAGCCTAGTTATTCCTTCCCACCGTACTGGTTTTTTTCTCTAATTCTTTCGCCGTTACGGCAGTAAGGCTTTGGAACTCGCTACCTTACACTGTTAGGACTGCCACTAGTCGTGCTGGCTTTAAGGTCTTGTTGATCAAGCATATGCTCGCTCAGTCTAATCAAGTGTAATACCTACGTACGTACTTAATTGCTGCATTTGTAATATCGTTATGAGAAACTATTATTTATTAGTAGTGTATTTTATAGATGAATATAAGTATATAGTATGTATCAATGTATATATATTTATGTAGATATTTATATTGTTGAAGTATATATGTATTAAAAGTTTATGTAGAAATTAAATATATATCTGAATGCTCTGAAATGAAATGAATATCTTTTGTACCCATTTTGAGTTTTCTAACAACCCAAAGGTTGGCTGTCAGATAATGCTTTTAGCATTAAGTCCGCCTATTGTGCTATACAATTTGTATTTTGTACAATAAAGTTTAAATAAATAAAAATACATACTACTTACACAAAGAAAATATAACATGACAAAATTAAGAAACTGAAGTGGAAACACCGTTTCTAACTTTTCATAAGGATAGGAAATGAGAGTTTACTCCGGATTTGACTGGGTGGCTAGCGTTTAAACGCATCGGATGTATGTACAATATCGCTCACCTATCAGATAACTATATACCAAATGCAGCGCTGTATATAAGAAACTCTAATTTTCACACCTGTCCCTAAAACACACTTTAAAACTATGTACGAGTATAATATGACTGTCTCAGCCCTGCTATAAAACCTTTATAGTTCAGGACATTAGGCCCCTTTTATAGTGCACACGTCATCTCCAGAACGTGAGATGAGGTATCAGGTGCGAGGATAAAGCCGGCCATTGATCTCTATTTACCCGCCACCATAGAACATACAGAGTACAGAAATAAAGCTAATAATAAATTATTAGATTTGTGGCGCGCTGGTGGTGAACGACACCACGGACCCGAGTGCTCCAGAGAGTCGATTCGAGCCCTTATCTCCGACGTGCCTTCATTGGTCGGGGTAGAGACCCAAGAGGGCTCGCAGGACTCTCAACTCTGCATTGCCTTAATTGGCCGTGCAGAGAGGAGTCGTTAGAGCTATTGCTCTAGAGGTGGTCATCCATGCTATTGCATAACTTCTTGGAGGTTAGTTATCAAACTTCATTTCCAGAAAACTGCTGATTATTAATAGATAATACGCCATCTGTCCCTCTTTATGTACGATTACGACGCAACTGATTTCAATAAATAAAGTGATTCAAGAGAAAGGCTTACATATCCGTGCGAGGTTGCGGCGGGCCACTAGTAGATCATATTTCCAACATAATTGACAGGCTTAACTTCTGTACTCCATCTGATCCGTGCGGACGCCGCCGGAGGCTGGGTGGCAACTAATATTCGTCTTATCGCTCTCCCTTTGCTTGTTTAGAGGGGCACGTCACGTGCTTTGGAAAATTAATCCTATTAGCAAAACAACAATGCACGAAAAGTTCAGTATTTTTCATAAGGAAATTGGAGCATTTCAAATAGTATAGATTTTCAAAAGTTCTTTTATAATCCTTTCTATTAAATCAAAACGTCCTATACTTTACCTACTGGTTGTACTTCATCTCCTTCTTGTACTTAAGAGTACATACTATTAGGTAGTGGACTACGATAGAGGCATACTCTAAGTTGCGCCTCAGCCTGTCCATTAGGTGTATGAACAACTTTTTTACGAAAAGGAATCAATACTGTACATATTCCGAAAAAACGAACGACTTCCTCATACAACAGGATTTAGCTAACGGGAGAATTCGAATATTGGAATTTAGAAATTTTTTTCGTGTTTTGCTCTTCGAAGATTAGCTCAAAAAAGGGGGTTTCTTTGTCTACATTAACTAAAAAGAAATTGTGTACTTACCTATCTAGGAAAATAGGGAAAGGTTAATATAAAATAGTACGTGTAAATTAAATTTATATAGATTCAGCTCAATTGTTTACGATAAGCAGGTACAGGTGCTTTGTCTCGTCTCTTTGTTTGTTTAATTAAACTTGTCTCACTAACTGTAAACTGGCGTTGTGCAGACACTATTCGCAAACTATCCTTATAAAACAATTAATGAGGATGATTAAATTGTTTGCAAATTAACGTTTTTTTTTATGTTACAGAGCGGCGAACGAACAAGTGGGTCACCTGATGGTAAGTGATCACCGCTGCCCATGGACAACTGCAACACCAGGGGTGTAACAAGAGCGTTACCGGCCTTTCAGAAAGATATAGACTCGTTTTTTGAAGGTTTCAATGTCGTACCTATCGGTTCGGGAACAGCGCTGCAGGAAGTTGATTCCACAGTTCGGTCGTACGTGGTAGAAAGTTCCTTTTTAAACGTACGGTGGTTGATTGCCAACTATCTAAGTGGTGTGAATGAAATTTTAATTTCAGGTGGGTGGTGTAACGTGCGCGACACTAAGGCGATGATCCCACTGCACCGCGCACCGTCGCATGGAAGTATCTCAGTTTGTCTATAGAAAACACGCCTAATCCAACAACAAGTCCAAAGCGGTGCAGTGGGATCACGGCCTTAGCCCGACACAAAAAAAACCGTAATTTGTCCGGGTAATGTTAAATTCTGCTTACGTAATACTTGAATGGGCCCTAATTTCATCTTAGATTTTTTTGCGCGCAATGGAACATGAAGGGTCCACTGCAATAACGATGAGTATCCAATTTTTTTTATGAACGTACATTATTCGGACAATTGATATGTAAGTAAATGTAGAAAAAAAATATAAAAGGGACATTCAAGGTTATTGCAGTTATACTGGTATCCTCCAAAGTCTTTGCTTTTCTTTAAAAAAAATGACGACTGGAACCTAACTAAACCACTATCTTGCGATAAATAATGAGGTTTGTTGTTGCTTATAATGTCTAGAGCAGTGTATTATTTATAAGAACTTTCATCAGCAATTTCCGCACGTACGAAAACTTTTTCGTCCTTTAATCAAGTTGTTGTGAACTCTCATTAGAACTAACTTATCGACAACCTAAAGGTACTTAAGTGTAACTTGATAAAAGTTTATAACTAGTTTGTACCTAAAAGAAGTTTGTATTTGGGACCACCTTTATTAATTACAAGGACGAATCAACCTCATTAATAAAAAATCTTGTGTTTTTTGGTTCTGTCTGTCCGTCTGTCACAGGGCTCTATCTCTTGAACCGTAATAGCTAGACACTTCAAATTTTCACCGATTATGTATTATTGTAGCCGCTATAACAAAAAATACTAAAAATAAAAAATAGTAAAAAATTAGAGGGGGTCGTCATACAAGAAACGTGTTTTTTTCAGCGTTTTTAACCTGATCTTTATAATGGCAATAACTAGATTCTTGAAATTCATACCAATTATGTATTACTATAACCACAATAACAACAAATCCAAAAAATAAAATAAAGTTAAAAATTAAAGGGGGTCGTCATACAAGAAACGTGTTTCTTCAGCGTTTTAAAACATTGTACGGTGATACGGAAACTTCATGTACGAGTCCGACTTGCACTTGCCCGTTTATTTTTAGTCTCCACTGCAGGAGCACGACCCTCTCTTTACTACCAGAGCCATACTTGGTCAAATCAGCCAGAGGATTTGGCCTACACTCTCCACGCTACAGACGGGTTGGAGAGGTCTCACCGATGTTTATTAGCTTTGTTTAGCTTGTATTTCCTAATTCGCCTTCTATGACATCCACGGAAAGACTTGGAGTGGTCCTATTCTACTCTGCTGGAAACCACACTAACCAAATAGCCAGGGCAAATGGCCAGTCTAATCTAAAATGAGTAATTAGAAGATAATGAGTTTATTTCATAAAGACATTATAATACGGCCATATCAAAATGTCTCGTTTTATATGCATTAATATTCGACCATTTTCCTCCCGATAAATTGGACGGCTACTCATATCTCGGGATGGGGTATAAAGAGCAGACTGATATTGCAGTAATAAGGGTCACCACAATCCAAAAGCTTAGGCGAACAAAACTATATAAATAAGTTTTGGTGTTTCTTCGCAGCAGTGGTCGTTGCAAAACGGTAGAATCTTTAATTTAATAAATTTAACACGTAATGAATATAACGTCTACAAACTATTTTAAGGGTGAATTCAGTCCGTGATCCTGAACAACTTTACCCACGGCACATATATCGAAATAAGAAAAATATTTTTTGACTTTCAGATCTCGAACTCGGATCAGCTGATCGGTTAACTTATATGGGAGGCCAAAAATATTTTTCATATTTCGCTATACCTATATGTTCCTTGGGGAAAGTTGTTCAGTATCATGGACTGAATCCACACTTTAAATAGTTTCAGTATATTTTGTTAGACCCTGTATAAAGTTCATTAACATGTAAAAGTGAATAATTACTGAAGAAACATTTGAATTTTGAATTTTAGGTAAGTACCGATAAATATTGTTACTACAGATATTTAATACATTATTATGCATCGTTATTCTTTTATACGACGTTATTGTTGTTTTCTGTTACATTAAATTACAATTATTATTTAATAATAAAGCCAAAATAAACTTAGGGAACAGGTCAGCATTACTTACCCCTTGAACATCTTTTCCTTTGAATATTTCGTTCACATAGTTTTACACCCGGAAGAAAACAATAATGTCGTCATTTTATTTGAATTATTCTAAATCTCTTTATACTTATTCTAAAAAATATTACGATATGAGCCGTAAACGTTTTGTTTAACGTACATCAAAAGAAACGACTATTAGGTACGTTGTTTGTTGAAAATTAATAGTTGAGTGATTACTGACTTTATATTACTTTGTTTCTTTTAATAGAAAATGCAAGCGCATAAAGTACACTTAATTATTGTTAATCTATTATTTTCTAATCATAATAAAATATTGTTAGCTTGATTTGAGATATTAAAGGGCATAATTTATAAGGATTTGTGGTAACCCTAGCAACTTTGGGCGGTGGCTGGTACACCATCGACCCGTCGCGTCGCGACGCTCGCGCTGAAATGTACGTGTATACAAAATAAACATATAACAGATGGACAACATGTCTGCGTCAGCTAGTGTTTACTTAAATTCTTACAAAGACACACAATTGACGGTTTACCAATTCTGCTCGCTTCAATGTGTGACAATAGTTATTTCTTTTCATATTCAATTGGGTAGATGACTGGGTCTAAAATAAATTATTTGGTGCTGTTACGAGAATAAAACGTCACAAAATAGTGTCACTTGTCATTGATCATATCCATTTTCAACATGATTTATTATTACAGAAATTATTATTATTAATACAGAAAAAGTGATATTAAGAAAGCTATTTGACTCGAAAAAAATATGACGTCACGGTTTTGTATTTCAAGCAAATCCCATAGAAAATATTTGTTTTGACGTTTAGAAAAAAGTGTCTGATTTGACTTGTTGTCATCTAGCGGATTGTGATTTACTAGCTTATGACGTAGAAATGTGTCAGTATAGGACTTATTTTCTTCTGTTAGGTACCTACCAATATTTAAAAAAAAATGGTACAAATCCCTCATTCACTTTTTTATGACCTCATGTTTCTCCATAGACATTAGTAATACCTATATGTACCTATGTGCATTGCTGGAGTGCACAATGTACAACCAATTTGTGATGTAATAGAACTTGATGTGATTGACGTATTGTTAATATTTTATACTTTATTTTTGATTCCATATAGTTTGCACTTTTAAACGGTGTTGTATCTGGGCCTGTTATAGTTTGTGTTGCAGGGCTGCGCTCAGCGCAGACGGAATTCCAGATGGAATTCAAATAGGGCTGCTTACGAAATCCAAATTAATTTTCCAGTACGTCTAGATTCGACAAAATAACTTATTAATTTTGTATGCGTCTTAAAAAGGAGTTTCATTGCAAATTTGTTACAATATTATTTTTAGCATTCTTATTATTAATATATTTATTGACTGCTAATATATAAGATTTTTACTTTGTGTTTATAAAATATGTAAATACATAGCAGTAAAAAAAAAACAAAATAGGAATATTGTAGGTATAGGTACAGTTTTCATTTAGTTATTTGTTTTCCGTAACGAAACTCTATATAGAACGTCTACATATTTTGTGTAATAATAAATAATTTTCACGATATAAAGTCAAAAGAGGATGGCATAGCCGCAAAGACTACCTTTTTTTTCCAGGATATTTATTTATTTAAACTTATTTGTACAAAAAACAACTTTTAAGCACAATATCATCATGTGGCAGTCAACCTTTGGGTTGTTAGAAAACTTAAAGTGGGTACCGATGGGATATTGATAGGAAGAGCAATTTATATATTTCTGGGTGTATATTTACTTTCTATATAAACTAATTTATAAATATTGTATTTCAACAATATAATTATACCTACCTACAAAAATATACATACATTGATATATAATATAATATGAATACAGTTATATTAATTTATAAAATACACTACTAACAAACAATGGTATCTCGTTAGTAGGATATTATAAATGCAGGATACGTCGGTGGATACACTTATCTAGCAATGAGGCGGTTCCCTTTCTTGCTAAAATTCCACTCGGCTTTAATTGTTGATTTGAGCCTGATATTGAGAGATGGAGGCACGAGTGAAGTCACGGGCAAAAGCTAATATTAATATCACAATATGGCGTGACCGCAACTAGTCAAGAAAGTAATTGGTTCAAAGACCTTCATTATCGTGTCTCCGAGCGAATTACTCCGGATTAGAGGCATCCAGACCACAATCCTGTCATCACTTAGTAAGTTTGTTTATTTGTTAGGAGGATGTAACTACAACAGACTGGTTCGATCCCGTCCAACTGGTTCAGATTAATCAGATTACCTAGATGGCAATGCCAATACACGCGAGCAAATATTAAGAATGTCTCAGCTTGCGGCGGTCATTTACTTGAATTTAGGCCGAGACTACATTGAAGCTGGATGTACAGTATTTTGACAACCAATGGGATTCTGATGTCACTAGGCAGATTATATTTGTCTCTTTCAATGTGTCAATAGATAATAAAATGTTATTGGTTGTTAAAACTCAGTACATCCTTGCGAGCGAATCGTCTACGTTTCGGCTTGGGAAAAAATGCTTGTTTAATTGTAAGTTTGTCCGTCTTTTCTCTTCCCTACTATTCGCATTTCTCAACCGATTCAAATTTTGTGAGCAGCCCCCTTAGCATGGCTGCGTTAATAAACCCGAATAAAGTTTATATCGCGCGGTGAATTAGTGCCATCCCGCTCGTTGTCATTATGTAGAGCAAGATAGAGATAGATGATAACGTGCGATAACCGCTGTGGCCAGAGCCATTCTACGGGGGCAGGTTCGATAAATAATTTTATCGTCGATTCAGTTTTATGATTTTTCTAAAAGTCTGTAAGATGCACGGTGAACATTTATCCAGGTTTAAGCTATGCCAAGATAGACTCACAAAATCTACAGCTCATACATTCAGAAGATGAACAGCTATATAATTTTATAGTCCGTGATATGTCTATATCTAAATCACAATATCATAAACAGAAAACAGAAGTCGGCCAAGACTCCATTCAAGATGAGGAAGGTCGTGCTGTGTTTTGACCACCAATAGGATTTTTAGATAGATATGCTATTTTTATCTCCAATATTCTATGTGTCAATAGAGAAATGACATTTGATGTTAAAACACAACACTACTTGCGCATCTTAAAGGGGTGTCTGACCTGCATTTAGAGTGCGTAACTGAACTTCGATATACAAACGTGCGAAGAATTTATTCGGAGTTTTTGCATTGCCTATTTAAATTTTCCTAATACTAACCTAACTCCGAAATAATTGACCAAAAATTTTTGAGTCTTTTCAAAAAAGATGTCATCAATTAGAATTTATATGAACATTTTCAGGCATCTAATATGCTAATAAGCTCACCTATTAGCACGTTATATTTTATAAAAAAATACTTTATTTATGTAGATATTATAAATATCAGTGATGAGATTGATGAGTGTGAATTTCAGATTCTTACTACTATTACTATTGATTAATAATAGTTTAGGAATCTACATGTATTCGATAGCTATAGGCACTAAGTTGATCTAAATGCCTTAATACGATTAATAAGGTATGTGCGTGTATAAGATGATAGCATTTTACCCATGGGTTTATTCATAGCGTTACAAAGCGGATAACATAAAACTAGTGGCAGGTGCATCTCCAGATCTCCTCAGTAAGTGCCCTTAATCTTATTGGAAAACATACCTCTAGCTTGGATATATCGTGTGTAGTAAATAAGCAAGCAGTTAATTTGATTCCTGTCTAGTATTTTTCCTCTATAGATTTAGTATTTTATTACTTTTGACATTTTATGTACTTAACTATCTTTAAATTATAATAGGTATATATGTATCTACCTAGTTAGTGTTGAAAACAGGATGAAATAAAGAAAGTTAGATGCGGTTAATTACTCGTAGATAACTGCTACTCGTACTGAAGTTGTCACTTAGGCATTTCTTCTGAAATATTTACCCTACTTCGCCCATCACTAGGATATAATTGGTGCTCATAAAATACAAATACTTAAAGGCTGATTCAGTCTGATGATTATGAACAGCTTTTTTATATACATCGAAATACGAAAAAAAAAGTTCTCATACAAAGCGAAGTAGTCACGTAATTGAGTTACTATAGGAAGTGAACATTTAAGGTACTACATACATACAACCAACTCTGAAATAATAATAAAAAAATAGATTTTAGGATTTCTCGAAAATAGATGGGTACACTATCACGTCTTTTTCCTTAACGAGGCAGATACAACCCAGAGCCATATATTTTGTATTTAATTTGTAGTAAAATTGCTTTGTTTTATTTTTTTTATTTACGTATAACGTTTAGTTTCAATTATTTAAATATTCAATATATATTGAAAACAATTCATACAATTTGGGGTCTACTGTGACCCCATGCGAGCAGTTATGTAATATTCTTTGTGCGAGTGATTAAGGGTTAACTACAAATATTTTAAGGGTAATTCACTCCATCGTTTTGTACACGTTTTCCCAAAAAAAAAAAATTAGCTATAAGTATGCATATATATATAAAAAAATAAATTAAAATGTTCTATCGTTCTAATCTATAGATCGACCTTCAGTCCGTTTCTTTCGTCATCGCTATATCGGGCCCTCAACGGTGCACCAGTGCGTAAGTAATTTGCTAAGTATAAACATAGGCTGGACTCTGAAATAGACTTGGATGTCGTCGGTCATCATCCGCCGAGCTATTCCAAACATGCACGTATGCAAACAAAATACTTTTCGACGCATCACACTGACGCTTCATTACATTTCTATGAATGACTGTACTGTACCTCATATAACATAATGACTTTTGTATGAACGACTATACGTCAGTGTATATAATATTTTATTTTAAATGTAATATGATTACGAATATTAAGTAGGTGGACGTGGAAGTTGCCGGTAGTCATCTGCACTATGCCAAATACACATGTTTGCAACGCAACACCTTTCGACACGCGAGATCGTTATTGCATACAGACATAAAGAGTATGAATTACTTTACTTTTTATTTACATGTTTATTTATAAGCACCATTAACTGTAAAAAGTAATTTCCAATAAAGAACTAAATTGCTGGCTCTATCATTTTAGAATTAGGTAAGTACATGCTGCTGTAATGACAGATTCATGATAATTTTATGAATTAAATTGCAAAGAGCTCTTATGTACTAAAGTTCCACACAATTACAGTTATCTTCATAAACTTCACTTATTTGTTCGCTAGTTCCTATGCGCCTAGTACTTTCGTCAGTTTATAAGCAAAAACCATAGGAAAACATAGTAAACTTAAATAAAAATGCCTTGATGTGTGTTAAAATACTGTAAGAATAATTCAAGGAACTCGGCAAAGTGTAAAAAGTAACTTTCCTTCCATCGGTAAGTAAACCAGATTTAATTGTTTTAAATTAAATACGGATGATAAAATTCCCGCTGCCAGATCTTAGCAAATCCAGTGCTACGGTTTAAAACACGGATTAAAAACGACTTAGTGCTGCAGCGCGATAGGTTTAAATTACCAAAAATAGAACATTTAGAGCGTACCTATGCATTTTATGATATGCTAGCTGCTAGATACGAGTAAATTATTTTTTATCTTTATGAGCATTTGATATCGGCATCCTTGGGAGACCATTGACATGCATATCATATTTGGAGAAGAAAAAGAACACAGCACAGCTGCTCTATTATATATTTACTTTTCTTCAAAATGTCATGGTATCTTAGAAGTTATTTGCATGACAGACTTAATAAAATTCAACGTGCTTTTACTTGAATATTACCAAAGAAATTTGAAATACTTATTGTTCGCAAATACTCGTATACTCGTATTATGGTTAAATACAAAGGATGTTAGCAGGGAAATATGTTATACATTTTATAAATAATGACCTCCGTGGTGTAATGGTCAACACGCTAGTCTGCCAATCTGGAAGTTCTGGGTTCGATCCCCAGCCAGGGCAAGTTGGAAAATGGCCTTTTTCAAATTGTCCTGAGTCTTGGGTGTTTATCTACCTATATATGTATTTATTATAAAAATATAGTATCGTTGAGTTAGTATCCCATAACACAAGTTTAAAACTTACTTTGGGGCTAGCTCAATCAGTGTGATTTGTCCCTATATATTTATTTATTTATAATTTATGATCTGTCTAATGATTCAAACAAGAATAAAATAAATGATTATGAATATAATACTGTGAACACCAAAATTGGTGTTGTCAAACATGTGTTGTATCTGCATAACAAATCTTTTATCGACCTTTATTGGACATTTTCCGACATACGACTACAGTCAGATACGATATTTTTGGATTTTAAATCTCATTATTTTTTAATAATTTATTGTGATTATTATCACTTTATAAGATCATTCACAGAAGAATTTAAAACTATCGAGATGTCGTCACTAGGGTATTGTTTACATTATCAAATTTGATTATACATTGTATTTACCTATTCAAATATAATATTGATTTAAAAAGAATTTATTAAGTATAGATATTTTATTAACTGGACTGGCGTGTTAACCACTACTTTAACTCCCACTACACTACACCACGGAGGTCGTTTAATAGAAACATATTTTTACTAAACGTCGTTTAAAAATGACAGAAGTACGTAACTTTAGCTTGTGAATAGAAGAGCGGGATAGAGTCGGCCTCGGCGAACATTCTGCGATCATATTGCAGACGTTCTAAAATAAACGGGCAAGTGCGAGTCGGACTCGTACATGAAAGGTTCCGTACCTCCGTACAACGCTAAAGAAACACGTTACTTGTATGGCGCCCCCCTTGAATTTTTAACATTATCTTATTTTTAGTATTTGTTTTTATAGTGACCAAAGTAATACATAATCGGTGAAAATTTCAAGTATCTAGTTAATGCCATTATAAAGATTGAGTCAAAAACGCTGAAAAAAACACGTAATATTTTTAATATTTCGATATATGTTCCTTGGGGAAAGTTGTTCAGTATCATGGACTGGATTCACCCTTAAAATAGTTATAGTATATTTTGTTAGACCCTGTATAATGACTCCATGGTTGTTTTTGCTCTGTGGACGATCACTTTTAATTTTTAACTTTTTTTATTTTTAGTATTAGTTGTTATAGCGGCCACAGTAAAACATAATCGCTGAAAATTTAAAGTGTCTAGCTATTACGGTTCAAGAGATAGAGCCCTGTGACAGACGGACAGACAGACAGACTGACAGCGGAGTCTCAGTAATAGGATCCCGTTTGCACCCTTTCGGTACGGAACCCTAAAAAGGGGAGTTAAGAAGTACCCGTAATCGAAGGGCATGTATGAAGGTATTGATGAGTGTAGATGAAATGAAAGAGTCTGTCAGGATCGTACGTAGCAAGTGGAAGTCCATAGTTTCTGCCTACCCCTGTGGGAAACAGGCGTGATAGTATGTATATTGTATGTATGTATGCACGAAGCTTGAATAACGAGAATAGAGCGATTATATCAATTTTAGTAAAAGCATTGCTGTTTTATTTGTCCAACAAGATCGGTAACATTAAAGTCATGGCCGCGTGCTCACTTTAATGAGCCGTAATTATGTCGGGTAAAAAATAGGTATCTGAGTGGTATAAATAAATGTTCGAGAATTGACCGGTGGCATTTCACGACTAGGAAACATTCCGATAAGGCCGCCATACTCTAAGCAAAAAAATAAATGTGCAAATGTCTCTAACTTTGTTTACTCGTAATCGTAAGCCTTATGCTAAATACCATTTTTTGTGTTTGTTCACCAGCAAATTTTTTTATTACTTATTTAATATACATACGAGTACAATACAATTTTTATTTTTTATCTTGAAATAGAGAAAATAAATGCTGTGATAATAATAATCCAACTTATGGATCTTTTTTTTTTTTTTGAATTCAAGATTTTTTATTAATATTACGTAGGTAGTTTTTCAAGTTTTATGTATTTTGGCAAAATTATCAGACACAGTCGGGGAGCGCAGTAAAAGGCTGAATTTGCATGCGGCAGTTGTCTACAATTCTGCTTTGCGTTTTTATATTTCTACTCGAGGGAACAAAACGTGTGTTGGCATTTAACGAGATCAAATATGAAATAACAGTGATTGAGAGAACTTAAATGTTTGTCCCTCTGTTTTCGGCATGATAATATATGGGCGTAGATAACTTTATAGCTCTTTGTGGACTGTTGGATAACTAATGACCGATCAACGAAAATATATTCAACTTAGTATTTCTACTCCTGGCCTTTGATGTTTGAAAGTTTGAGAGCGGCTATTTATGCAAATGACAAATTACAAAGGAAATTGTTAGCTGGAGGTTTTTGATTTTATGAAATATTTGTGTTTCGAGATTTTAAAATTAAATAAATCTTTGTTTTTTTAAAAGAGACTTTTCTTTTTGTTTATTTATTTGGAGAAAACTAAAACAAGATTTAATTATTCTGATACCTAAACAACCTTGAATCAAATTTCTATGAAAATGGGTAATTTATGACCCAAATAAATTTAAAATGTAAACAGTTTGACAGCTGCATAACAAGGTTCCCTCCACATATCTCTTATACATATGTATAATACCTAACTGTAGGTATAGAAGATAACTTACCTTTTTTTTCAAAACATTACGGTGACACTTCAATTAAGAATGAAATTAAATGTTCTAATTAAAAAGTCACTTTTTACATAAATACACAACAAACCATTGTTTTGTTAAAGTGCTGTTCCGAGCATAAATTGCTTTGTGATGCGGATCATAAAGAAGGCATTTTCAAAATAGTTCGCAGAAGATAATCGTATTTTTCCAGTAAATTTCTTATTTTATAATACATGTAAAGAAGATTAAATAGTCACTTTTTTATAATAAATGCACACCTTTATGTTTTATTCAAGTATTGTTCCGTGTATAAATTGCTTTGTGGTGTGGATCATAAACGGCGGCATTTAAACTAGCCTGGCAAGAGGTCCCCGTACTCGCATTGTTCAAGTTAATTTCCTATAAGGAAATAGTTTTCTCGTCCGTCTATTTGTTGTTGGTGTTTATCACGTTACAAGCCACGGAGTATATTCTTTATTTATTATTTATTAAAATCTTTATTGACCAAAATGGTACAAAAGGTGAACTTAACGCTAATGCATTCTCTACCAGCCAACCTTTAGGAAAAACAGAAATTATTTAATTGCGATAGGCGCAAAGATGTACTTAATAATTTACTATTTACAAGTATACTTAAATACATTCATATAAATTTTGTACTAATGTTAATAGTAAGCTTGACAGTCGATGTGCTAACTGTGTTAGATGCCTATTTTAGGAAGCATAGGTATACAAGTGTTAGCTACTACTACTACTAACATAGACGAGAAGACAAGAAAATTACCTATGTATTTCAATGTCCACATGTATATGAATTGATTTTGAAATGCAACAAATAACAAAAAACGCAAACCGAAAGACTACCGATTTGAATGGAAATCCTCCAATAATAGAAAAAGTTAACTAATAAAAACCTAAATAAATAAGCAATGTGGTAGGTAACATAAAATTATTTGAAACAGTATCAAGAAATGTTTGGACTAGTCTATTTATAAACTTGTTACAGAGCATAATATAAACAAAATATTTTAATTTAACGTTTCCGTTCAAATCAACATTATGGACGGCCTGTTAATGTTGTTGTATTAATTATACCTTCCTGTGAGAAAGTGTGGTGGAAACGACAGACGTTCTAAATATAACTCCCTCTAGTTTATGGGAAAAGTTTGCATTTTTATAGAGGTTTGGTTCTTCGCATTGTCACTATAATTAAATTACCTACTAAGGATATATTTAAATTAAAAGGAAATATTTACTATACTTTACTTGTACTTTATAATAAAATTTCTAAACACTCGCAGACAAATGGCAAATAAAGGGAATTCAATTAGATGGAAAAAACACTCACCAATCTCAGATTCGCTGATGTCATTGTAATATTTGCCTCCGCTTCAGCCGATTTGTAACAGATGCTCCAAGACCTGAGCACGGCAAGCCCTGAAGTTGGACTCAGTGCCGGTTTTAGCTCTACCAGCGCCCCGGGCGAGATTCCCCCCTCCTCCCCCCCCAAACTGCAATTCAGACTCTGACTTAGGCTTCAATATTATAGGATTTATTTCTGCCGACGGGAGGGGTGGGGGGGGGGGGGGTGCAAGTACGATATTTTTCAGCCGCCCCATTGTGAACGAAGGAAGGGAGCGGGGGGTGCATACAAATAAGAGTCTAGGAGTTGCCGCCATTAACCAGCCACTATTCATATATTTATTATTACCTGTCACCCCCCTTGCCCAAAAACGCCCCCTGTCGCCCCTTTGTATCTGGCGCCCTGGGCGGTCGCCCAACCGCGCCCTACCCTAACGCCGCTACTGGTTGGACTTACAATGAACCGGTCAAAGACATAAGTCATGATAGTACAAACCATATGGTCGAGGTAGATGGGCAAAAAATACACGTCGATGAGTATAACTAACTGACCTGGGCCAGTTAGTCTCTTTCAGTAGCCGGCAAGAGAGTTGAGTAAGCGCCGCATTGAAAACGCCTGGAGGAGCTACTGGTCCACGAAAGAGTACATAAAATGCGAGCTTCCCCTATCACTTAAACGCCAACTCATAGACAAAATAAAAGGTCACTAGAGAAACAGTCAGTCAGCAATGAATGTCATATGATAGTTGTACTTACTAAAAACAGCGCTTTGCAGCGCGGGAAAAAATCTGTACCATCTTCTATTTGTCATCAAATTTTATTTTTGCCCATAGTGAGCCTCCAAGAGAGAAGAACCGACCTTCTCTTTCTCTTTGGGGCGAAGGAGACCTTCTCTCTTGACAAGTGATTAATTATGGCAGTTCTTTCTATATTCTATTTATTTCGGTTTGGAAACAAGTGTGTTGTTGAAATAAAAAAATATTGTGTCATAAAATATAAAAGCAGACATTATTTTCGTAAAATTGGCCAACCACCTCATTATTTATTTTAATGCTGTCCTCAATAGCAGCTAAATTCCCTCACAAAGCAATCTCCGAGCAGATCAATTGCAAACATACCGCAGAGACCACGCCTCGCGGCGCCCGATGGTATTTCATTGCAACCGAAACCTTCGGCCGCGCGGTCACGAAGGGAAACTACGGAAAGAGCATCGACACACAATAGAACTATATTAGTATCTCGTCGATATTGTTTGGGACTTTACTCAATATTTTTTGTATAAACGTCGGTTCGTGCAAAAAATATGCGGTAAGTTCGATTTCAGTAAATATAAAAATAACTAAAGTGACAGAAAAGGAAAATAAACAACAACTGTGTCATTTTTTTGAGTTATTTTGGTTTAACAACCAAACTGCTAAACTGATTTTGATAAAATTGATAAGGGACCAATCTGAAAGTATTCCTTAAAAAAATCAAATCAATCTATAAATTGAGGAGATATGAGATAACAGACGTTAACAAAAATACAGCTAAAACCTCCTCCTCTTTTACGTGAAAAAGTTGGTGAAAAATAACATTGTCGTTCTAGCAGCAGCCATTTATTATTTTGTATTTACTATTTGGAATCTAAATCATCCCGTTAGATAAAATAATCTGAGACATACTAATATATATGCTTACTTCAGATTAGTAAGGAAAGTCGACTGTTAGATAGGTACCTACTCAAAAATATGAAAATCCTTATAAAAAGTCCTAGTATTTAGTTTCTATTCCAATTAAAATGCTAATTATGTTTATAGGTGATGCGGATATCAACCCATTACCATTCTAATTCCTTTTCCATCTTCTCGCCCACCATAACGCTAAAAGTGGCCTTTGGATCTTGCATGTCTGGGTTGTCTGCTTAGAGCCGCAAAAACTAAAATGCTCTGCCTGCCCCGTCAGGGACAAAGACGTGATAATGTGTCTGTATTACAATCCGCTAGTCTCCAACAAGACAACTCAGATACTTATTTTCTGTGAGATTTGTATGAAATACCGGTCTGTGACGTAACGGTTTCTTGGAGTCAAATAGCGATCATTATAATTTTTTCTGGATTAATAAATCTAAAATCACGTTCAAAGTGGATATGATTGACAAGTGACATTGTTTTGTGTTATTCTCTTAAAAATACCAAATAATTTATTTTTCATCCAGTAAACTACCCAATTATTGAAGGTAATTTCAAAGTAAATAGTGAAACGAACATCTCAATTATAATTACAAATTATTGTTTCCATAACAATTACGTCACAAATGAGCTAACAGCCACTTAGGTACCAGGTGTACGTTTAGGTAGAACTGTCTTACATGGCTGTGGATTGTATAATTGGCTATTCGTAACGCGTTAAACTGTTACGTCTCACGTCAAAATGAAGTTTATGGGACTTGTAATTTTTGATTTAAACGGGCAGCCATTTATCATTTTGTAATCACTTTTCTAATGGCGTCTAGTTTCCGACGATTTAATTGATAAATTAATAAATTGCATAGAAAATAACTTAGTTTTTATTTATTTTTATAGAGAAGTGAAATTTAACAGAGAAGGTGATATTATTAAATTGTTAACTCATTACTGTGTGACTCGGAAATGCCAACCAGGTTTCGATCGATTTAGATCCCCTGATCTAAATCGATCGAAACATGGTCGGCATTTCCCTTTTTCGTCAAGCTCGTCCAAGGAGGGTCAAACTTGCATTATGGGATACTATCTCAACGATAATATATTTTATAATAAATATTTAATAAAAAAATATTATATATATAATAAATTATTTTTATAAAAATATTTTATAATAAAAACATACTATATAGATAAACTCCCAAGACACAGGACAGTTTGAAAAAGACCATCTTCGTTTTTTCGTCCCATCTCAATTCTTCGGCTTTTGTCCAAGGTTCTTGAGGCTTGCGCTCATAGGCAACTCCATTACAATCTGGCTTTAGACCTGGGCATAGCACTGTATCTGCTTTACTTAAAGTGACCGACGATATTATAGCCGGTATGGAGAACACTAAACTCACTGTGCTGGGTTTAGCGGACTTTTCTAATGCCTTTAATACCGTCGACCATGACATCCTCCTAGCAATCCTTTCCCATCATTCCATCTCACCTGCGGCAGTTGACTGGTTCTCTATTCATTTCCGTGGTCGTCAGCAGTCAGTTCGTCTCGACGAACGCACTTCCAGCTGGAGCAACATTGACACTAGCGTTCCACAAGGCGGTATTCTCTCTCCATTACTGTTTTCAATCTTTATATATTTCATTACAAAAAAACTTCAGTGCTCGTATCATCTTTATGCTGATGACTTGCAACTTTATACTCAAACTGAAGTGGACCAGGTAGACAGAGCCATAGAAAGAATAAATGCGGATTTGAGGGCGATAGGTGACTGGTCTCGGCGATTTGGAGTAACAGTTAACCCCAACAAATGTCAAGCTATACTGGTTGGCAGCTCACGGCTCCTGAGTCGTATTGACAATGGCTTCTTACCACCGGTTTTGTATGACAACTTCATCATTCCATTTAATTCTAGCGTGAAAGACCTTGGCCTTCAGATAGATTCTAGTTTTGCTTGGAATGTGCAAGTTTCTGAGACTGCTCGTAGAATCACTAATGGTTTGCGCTCCTTGTACAAATTGAAAAATTTTCTTCCAGCAAATGGAAAAACGATGCTAATTCAAACTCTTATTCTTCCTATTTTGGATTATGGTGATGTGTGTTACTCTGACTTGAATTGAATCAATAAATATTTGACCCTAAAACTCCGTTGTATCTCAAATCAAAATTCACTTTTCTTGGTAATACTCATGTAAAAAATCTTCGCTCTTCTAGCAATCTCCGTCTCGCTATACCAAATCACCGGAGTGGGTTCTTTGAACGTTCGTTTACTGTTCAAGCGGTAAAGCTTTGGAACGCCCTACCAATTAAAAAAAATGTCCGGAAGGCTCGTACTCGTGTAGCGTTTAAGAGTGCAGTGCGTGCTCATTATCTTCGTGAAGTTTCAGATAGAATATAGATAAAATGATATAATATGTAGTTTACGTATAGTTTATTATATTATATTACTAGCGACCCGCCCCGGCTTCGCACGGGTGCAATGCTGATACTAAGTAACTTACTTATAATTACTGATACGTTGTCGCGCTGAAAAGCACGTTTTTATAATAAACGCGTCCGATCGCTGCTAAATTCAAAGTGCTATAGGGAAAACCGCGGCCTCAGACGCGCTATTTATAGGCACGCTCTTGCCGCACCGGGCGGCCGGCCGGTACCGCCGCAAACGCTACGTCCCGCAATTTTTAAATCTGTAATATCTTCGAAAATATTCACTTAAATCATACGGTGTAAGGGCCATATAGATCTATATTAAATGAACAATGTATTCAAGGTATTTAATTGGTTAAGGATTAATGCTGTATTGGTTAAAATCGCTTCGAAAATTAGCCATTATTTGTCGTAAAAAGTAAATGACAAAAAAAAAGTTATTGTGGGTTATCCATAAGAGATAGACATATACCATCACGGACTTTTCTGTAGACCTTTTCAATGTGTACAATACTTAGTACATTATTTTGATAAAACTCGTAGGGTCAGCCTGCGTTTGCAATGTAAGCGGAAAAAATTTAATTATTTACGACATTACATTAGAAACCTCAAAAATAACAGTACTTCTCCACTATTTAATGGATGTTGTTATACATTTAAACCTTCCTCTTGAATCACTCTATCTATTAAAAAAAACCGCATCAAAATCCGTTGCGTAGTTTCAAAGATTTAAGCATACAAAGGGACATAGGGACAGAGAAAGCGACTTTGTTTTATACTATGTAGTGATAGTGATAGTGATATATTATAACCATGTATATTTTGAATGAAAGTTTATTCATATATATATATTATATTGTTACTGCTATCCTCATAAGGTAAATGTGACAATACCTAAATAACTTGCACCTCCTTCTAAAATTTTCTTTTTCTCGGCATCACCAGTGGGTTGACTGGTAGATAGAGCCTATGGCTTTAAGTCCGCCTATTACGTTTGTAATAAAGTTAAATAAATAAATAAATAAAAATTTTCCATCTTGCCCTGGCTGGGAATTGGGGATCGAACCCAGAACCTCCGGAGTGGTGGATTAGCGTGTTAACCATTACGTACTCTGATCTGGTCGGTCTTTCCGACTTTATTACGTAAGTTAACCGTTTAATAATATAATATTAATAACAAATTTATCTCACGTGACTTTTAATAAAATAGAAGATGCTTCGTCTTAATCTAATATTTTTGTTAATCAAACAATAAACCTAATATTATTGATTTATAAGGTTATAAATATCGTAAATAATTTGTCAGAATTTAGAGATCTGAAGGTAATAGATAAATCAATGGTGTGCGAAGGCACCGGTCGAAAGGGTCGGCATTGCGAAACGAGTGCCACCTCTCACCAGCGTAACACCGCAGAATACCACTGGCTAAATGCCATCACGATCCCGAGGACTACCTACCTTATTTATTACGTTGTCGCTACAAACATTATTGTGCTAGTAGTTCAACCCGTATTGTAAAATCTATGAAAATACCTAATAAAAGATGCCACAAATTGGCATACTGCCTATTTGAATTTACATTTATTTTTTTGGGTTCCGTGCCCAAAGGATTCAAACGGGACCCTATTCCTGAGACTCCGCCGCGCTGTCTGTCCGTCCATCTGTCACAGGGCTGTTTCTCTTAGCTACCACTTAAAATTTTCACTGATTTGTCAAGTATTACTGTGGCCGCTATAACAAAAAATACTACCTCTAACATTAGATAAAGTTAAAAATTAAAGGGGTCGTCATGCGAGAAACGTGTTTTTTTCAGCGTTTTAAAACAATGTACGGAGGTACGGAACCCTTCATGTACGAGTCAGACTCGCATTTGACCGGTTTATTTATCATCTGTTCGCCACCTACCGTTAAGTTCCGAACAAGGATTCACTCAAGTTCTGGTCGAAAAAAAAACGAACAAACCCCGAACGGTCTAAGTACAATCACAGATCTTTGCTCGTTTGTTCAAAAAGTATGAACATTAAGTGGCATTTGAGTGTACGTGACAGGATCTAGCGCTAAGGCCCTGTCCATCCCGACTCATAGGACGCATAAAAACGTCATCTTAACATGTGTTTATCTCAATCAAAAAGGAATCCGGAAATTGAATTACGAAAAATCACGTTCACGAAAAACCATCTCTAAGTATTGTTCACAATGTTCTAACATAATAAATTATTATCAGGGTTTGGTAAAACAATGCACCCCTACCTGGCAGTAGTCCACTTTATATGTTACTTCAAGTGGCATGACATAATTTCTTATAAGTAGGTACTATGTAAGGAAATATTTCCCACGCGGGGTAAAAAGTGCAAACGCACGCACATTTCCGTAACAAGATGCTGGCAGCGCAGGGGTAGCCATTTCAACCCCTCGTAAAATAAATGAACACGAATGAAGTGAATGTAAGTTAAAATAGAAACAAAGGAAAATGTCGTTTTTAACATTTGCTTCTGAGATGCTAAACAAAAGAAGCTCACTGGAAAAAATCTTCTTTAGAGATCTCAAGATTTTATAAAAGGAGGAGGGTATGAATTCGACCCGTATGTTTTTTTTGTATGCAGGTTACGCGATGACGATTTCGATGATTGTTTTTTTCTTGGTGCCTTTTCTACCAAGTTGGTTGGGTCCATATTAATTTGGTGAAGACATGATGAAGAACTTTGGAGATATGGAACTCCTCAAATGAAGTCGGTATTTTTTTAACATAATGTTTATTTAAAAAAAATATTTATGTTGCCAATACTCAAAAGAAAAATAACGCGTAACTATAATGATAATTTATTATGTATAATATCTACTACAATTTAAAACATTTTGAAAACGATAAACATTGCTACAGGATTGTTTTTAAATCTTCTAGTCGTAATACTTTTAGCAAGAGCCAGAGGGTATGTAAGCATAAATAATACCTAATTGAGATTGCCTATACATTGTATCTTATTCTTATCTATTGTATTTACGATTTCCATCGAATTAGAACCAGCTAGTACACAAAATTTTTCAATAATGTTCGCAGGTGCTGCTCTTACGTTGACGTTTACCGCAACTTCCTCACTTTGTCTTCAGTAACAATGGGTTTCTACAACAATAATATTGATTGTTTCACGTCAAAAACTGCCTATGTGGGTCATGAACGAATTCAGTTTTAAGTTTTTGTCATTACTTCATATATTTCAATTCATAAAATTGTTTCGCAATGTACCATAGGATACTAACTGTAAAAAAAACCGCTTATTTCCTTGGGTGGTTTCCAACCTTCTTCTCTTTTTTGGGATCTTTGCATGTGAGTGGGACAGCGCCATGCTTTCCTTGTTTTGTTCGAGCTGTATGTGATCTTCAATCGAATAAGCCCAGCTCATCGAGTACTGCTAAGGGTGTAAGTTGTAGGCTTTGATACTTGTACCTAAACTTAAGAAAGTCCAATTTATGGTGCACGTAATAGGTATAGATAATGCAGGGTCGCAGTGCCAGTAATCTATATATAGACGATCCTTACACAATTTCCTGGTAAAGGCATTAAAAAACTAGAGATGCCTGGAGACTTGAGTGAACTGGCAAAATTGCATGTTCGTCTTGTCCCGTGAAATATCAACCAACCCCACGAAATTTTGTTGTTGAGGCCGCTACTCAAGCGGCATATTTGGCTGCTGAAACGTTGAAATGGGAATGGCCCCCACCTAAGCCCACCTAAGCCGCTCAAAATGTTTTAAGAGGGAGCCTGATGTCGATAATCTAAATTTTGCTCCCGCTTCCACGCACACAAATTTACTCTAGCCGAAGCGAGACAGCGAGCCATGCGGGGCGTCGGGAATCGCGGTGGGTCAACGAGGCTGGTTCCGGTTATGAGGTTTTTTTCGTTTTACAAAGAATATTTAAGAGTTATTTAAAAAGAAAGACATATGAGGTTTGCCTTATGTTTAACACAATTAAATTATAATCCAAAGTTACAAGTGCTAATTTATTGTATTTCTTAAATATTTTCTGTTTTAGAATAATTCTGAGGTGATTTGGAGGCAACTTCGCAATGTTTTTCTATCGAGAAAATTTTAAGCAATCGTTTTTTCGAAACTTAATATGTTTAAAGTTAGTCCTGATATTTGCTGTGTTTTTATTTCAAAGTGAGTATTTTGTTAATATTGATAATATTTAAGATCTCTCTAAGAACTTTAGGGTAGTACGGGCTCTTAAGGCATTCAATATGCAGTAGGACTAAAGTAAAGTAGATCAAGGGGTTGCAGATATATTGGGATGTAAAAGAGTCGCAAGTTTGGGGCGAACTACAAGGAATGTAAGTTGATGTGTTCTTATTATTAAATTACTATAGATCGACTGGAAGAGATCCCTCTAGGATAAGTCCACCATTTGTATAATTACGTTTGTTATTTTATTATGTGTAACGATCGCTGATGTACAATAAAGTTTTTTAAATAAAATAAATAAATAAAATTCTTAGTTACAAATAAACCTCGCGAGCTCTTAATTGATAATAAAGTAACAAGTTCACACCTTCGCCTGCATTCTGTTTCGTTTATGGTTTCAGGAGCTCCCCAGCGACTCCAGCGAGAAGGCCGTAATTACAGAAACAATGCGCGAGGGAAGAACTGCCATAAATTAATTAAAAGTGGCTAACCTCCTGCCTTTATTACGCTGTTTTGTACAATTTGTGCTAATTAGATATTTTATTTGAAGTTCATGCGTGAAAACGTAAACAAGGGGTGCATAAACGTGACTGAAATTAATATTATTACGGTCTATTCAAATAGCCCCTGGGATATTTATGTACCTAGTAGGATATCCTTTTCTTCCATCATTATTTGGAAAAAAAATAATATTTTTATTATCATTATTGCCACAGCTAATAACATGTTTACCTCTTTCTGATACACAAATGTTTTATAGATTTTTCAAATTCTAAATTTGGTTTTTGTTCATCGATGTTTTTATCGATTTCCCAATTTAAAATTTTGTTTTTTGTTCGTCGGAAGTAATAGTGCTTACTGAACAAGTTTCTTCAAGGAAGACTCTACAGCCAGCGCTACGAATATATGCCATGTGATTTAAACAAAATTAACTTATAAATAAAACTGATAAGCTAAAGAACATAACATAAAACAAAGGTTAATTTTACGCCTACTTCGATTACTTATTATAATTCAATGACTACGATTTATTTCTATTTATCCAGAAGGTTGACTGGCAGAGAATAACTATTAGCTTTTCTTCCATTTATTGATGGTAAATAAAGTTTAAATAAACAAAAAATTGTAAACGATGATCAAAATGATGTAATGAATAGCCCTAAAAGCGAGTGTCAATAAGTAAACAATCTATCAAACAAGCAAATCAATTGATTACGGGTACAAATCACCGCGTACATTTGTCTTGATTAAACAATCCATTATACCCAATGCCCACTGCCCTAAATAAATAAAGTGGGATCCCAATAAATCACCTCTAACAGGAATCACCCAATTTAGACATGCACTAAACAATTTATGTGTTTTCCTTTCAAAGTTTGCCGATTATTTACCTGTAAGATGTAACAGTTGCGTAACAAGTTTACAACAAGTTTGTTTGGGAGAAGTTAAGGAATATTGTGACGTGACGCGTGACAACGACGACGCGTAGTTTAATTAAGTTTTTTCAAATTATAAACAAATGGCAAAATACAGAAAATAAAATTTAGTCGTATCTACAATAAATAAATTTGAGGTTCATCAAATTTAGCATGGGAGGTTCAATTTTTATTCATTTTTAGGGTTCCGTACCCAAAGAGTGCAAACGGGACCCTATTACTGAAACTCCGCTGTCTGTCTGTCTGTCTGTCCGTCTATCACAGAGCTCTATCTCTTGAACCGTAATAGTCAGATACTTGAAATTTTTACAGATTACGTTTTACTGTGGCCGCTATAACACCAAATACTAAAAATTAGATAAAGTTAAAAATTAAAGGGGGTCGTCATACAAGAAACGTGTTTCTTTCAGCGTTTTACAACATTGTGCGGAGGTACAGAACCCTTCATGTACGAGTCTGACTCGCACTTGCCCGTTTATTTTTTTTTGTTTTGCTTTTTGTTATTAGATTGGGAAAGGTTGTTCATAACGATGGACTAAATCATCTCTTGTAAAATATAATGTACTAAATAATAAGTATCGTCTTGGAGACTAAGGTCCACTTTGGCTTCAGGTCTAGTGGAGTAGTAGGTATCCACCCTGAAGAAGTTTTAATGGGCGTTTTAAAGAACCTCATGTTGTATACTATCTCTGAGCTCAGTTGCATACCAATTCATTTGCAGAATGAGCAGTGACCTCATTCCGCAACTGAATATTTAGAGGATTTTTTTCTGAAACCGTAGACTACTGTAACACTTTCCTTTCAGCCGTTAGTGTAACGTGACGTGAGCTGCAATAATATTTACACTTATTTCAGTAGGTAGATACTCGTACGTAGCATCAATGAAACGTAATCACTCGGCTATTTGTATCTCCTGTGCATGAAGATGAGACTTTGTTTACATATCAATATGATCACAATATTTTGGTTTGCCTTTCAAATCATTGGCCTAATGTATTCATCGTAGACATCAGCTGTTCTAACGACTTCCAAGCAATGTCTTGTGCACTTCCATTCGTGCATAAATACTCGTATGCAATACTACTATGATCAGGCACGCGTATCGAAATATTATTACGATACTGTGATGACATCGAAACGATACGCAATGTTAGTTTGGCATGCAAACATGGACAATCGATAATGAAGATGGAAAAGGAGCAGGCGAGTCTTAGCTACTAATACACTTCATGGACACGTGGATCAGTTGGTACTTTTAGTTGAAAGGAATGAAGGTGCAGTGTTTACCCGGGACTTCAGCTGTTTTTACCTCGAGGAAGCGATATTAAACCATTTGAACGAACGAACTTTAAAGGAGTAAAAACTAGTAAAATTGACAATTTAAAATAAGAAATGAACTACTACAGGTAAGGGGTCGCAACCTGAGGACGATTAATCGGGGTTATTAAAAATAATAAATTGGTAAGTTATCGCTTTTAGATTATTTTGATTTGAGTTGATAAAATCAACAATGATCTTGAATGCATATCTGCCTGGAGCAAGTCACATGGCCTCTTAGTTAATCCTACCAAGTCTCAGGCAATCATTATTGGCAACCCTCAACTTACCTCTAAATTAGATTTGGGACTTCTACCACAAGTTGAGTTCAATGGGGTTGTCATAAGTTATAGCGATAAAGTAAAAAATCTAGGTATCTGGATGGATAGTAAGTTTTCTTGGCTTCTACAAATTGCTGAATTAAGTAGAAAGCTAGTTGGTGTTTTTTGCTCGTTTAAAAGACTGAATAAGTTCCTTCCTGTAGATACCAAAATTATGCTTGCAAATTCCCTCCTACTTCCTATCCTTGACTATGCCGATACCTGTTACCTTAATCTTACTGTAGAGCAACTTACCAAGCTTGAGCGCCTCCAAAATCTTTGTATTCGGTTTATTTTCGGTCTCCGGAAATACGATCATGTCTTCCATTTTCGCTCCCAGCTCAAGTGGCTACCTATCAAACGTCGCCGGGAATGGCATATTCTTTCACTCCTGTTTTCCATATTATTCAATCCTGCATCCCCTAGGTACTTAAGGGAACGTTTCGTTTTTTACAGTGAAATTGCAACTCGTAAATTACGCAGCTCCGAAAATTTGCGACTAATCATTCCTGATCATTCCACCCGGTTTTATTCTCAGTCCTTCACTGTAGAAGCTGTTCGGCTTTGGAACGCACTGCCACTGTCCATCCGACAGGCTCGAACGCTAGCCAGCTTTAAATCACAAGTCAAATCACACTTCCTTTCTTCTTTGTCACTCTTTTCCTTTCGCATCTTGTTTAGGTTCTTACTTTCTTTCGTGTACACTATCTTATTTATATTATATATATATATATGTAAATATTTTTTATATAAGAATGCATTATATGTATTCTATAACATTTTATTTGTATATCTCCTTTGAAATATTGCACCTCACCTGTAACATATCTAAATTTCTTTTGTATCCATACTACCCTAAGGTTGCCTGGAAGAGATTGCTGTGCGATAAGGCCGCCTTTTGTATGCTAAAATTTGTCTCTATTATTTATGTATAATTTGTTAAATTGTGTGCAATAAAGAGTAAAATAAAAAATAAATAAATAAATAATTATTGATAAATCCAAATCTGCACACGGGTTTGTTGAGAAAATGTAGGGTTTGGTTGGTGGTACTTATGAAAGTTTGAGCACAGAATAAATACTAATAATGGTTTGAGTCACAAGTAAAAATATGTTAGAAAAACGTAACCAAAAATATGCTTCTAAATTTAACAAAGCTTGTTATCGTATTTTAGAACGTGGAAATGAAATAAAAACTTGTAAAAATGGACAGGGTTGACAGGATAACATACACAAATAAACGTATTGAAAGATAGAAAGCAAAAAATATGTTGAATCACGACTCGCTCCAAACTGACATGAAAAACGTAGCTGCACCATTTTATATCGATAGACTGCGGGAAAAACGCGTGGTTTGGTTTTCCTGCAAAAAGCCGCGTTCGGCTTTGCAAAAAGACTCCTACCTTTTTAAACAATACGAGTTTGTGGTTCTTTTTCAATTTACCTATAATAAACATTGTTTATTATTTTTATTGTATGCTAATTTAAATCAGATGTCAATGCAAAATTTTATTTTTAAAAATATGCTATAAACTTTTTTGTATATAGGTAAACTGTCACGTTTTTATGCCTAACTGAGAAGATAGAGTTTATATAAGACCAAAGGCCATGTTTTGCGCGATGGTGGTCGTGTAGGTTGTAAAAAAAGTTATACTTAGTACCAACTTATCTGTATTATTTTCCAAGCCTTTATTTAGCTTAAGATCTATTAGGCTCTAAATAAATAATAATGGTGAAACCGGAGCCGTACCTCTCGACACCCTCAGCTTCTCACATTGTGTTGCGCCCTGGCCGCATCTTCGTGGCTAGTTAGGGTGCCCATAGGCAGTATAGCCAACGAGCAGCAAGTCACCATCTACCAGGCTTAAATTGTTGCGAAAGATTTTTAGGTAGATGCCCGTATCTCACTCCATAACACAGTTATCCGGTCCACTAACATCCCATCCACATAACCCAAACCAAGTTAATCCTTCCCTGGCAATAGTTCGGCAGCTATGGAGGACTGTTCATTAGTGCATCTCAATGGTATATTAAGGGATACCTCCATAGATGCAGCCATCTCACTTTTTAGATAAAAAGGTACTAAAAGGCCTCTAAATGTTGGCTTTGGCCCCATGAACGCCTCAAAGGACCATCCTCATGGACCCGGCTGAAAAGCGTACCGACATAATAATACTATTTAGCTTGCCCTGTTTGTAATTTTTTGGGTCAAATTTTGCAAGTTAAATTTGAGCTTTTCGCGGTTTCTGATTGAGATGAAATTTTGTATGCTAATGTAAATCAGATGGCAATGCAACATTATTATTACAAGAAGCTGATGAGATGATGGAGCCGAAAGGTGGCTATAGGAACTCTGTAATAATACTACACAATCTTATCAAGTTGGGCTTATTACAGTTGTCTAAGTACACATTAATTGTCATAAGTTCTTAGGACTCACAATAACAGCTTGTACGAAAAAATGTTTTTTTTTTCTTTTCAAAAAACTTGTTACAAATTAATTGCGCTTCAATGAATACAACATTGTATTATGTATTGTAACGAAAGTGTACTACAATATAGGTAGGTACCTAATCATTGTAAGGATTGCTTATCTGTTGCTTATTGAGATTGTCGTTTCTCCTCTGATCGCATATTACAATCCGTGTCAGAGCAGCAGTTTTCACATTATGTTTTACGTTTCTCCTTTGCAGATACGAGTATAACAAATTAGGTTACTTGTACACATGACTGGATTTTAGGGACGTTCAGCCTAATCAGGCCAATGTAGCAATATACATAATCGTTATGGAGTTGCGAATAGCTGGATGGTCCAATTCACTCCAAATGATAAGAAAATGATCCACTCCAATGCCAGCTGGTTTATTTATTCAGCGTTCCCGTTGGAAAGTATGTCAGATATCTACAAATAAATGTGACCGACTCTAGTCTAGCTTTGTATGTAGTAGGTCAATAGCGAACCTCAAACCGCAAGTATTTTCTTTTAATATAATAGAGATCCCTTCGAGAAGTTTAGAAACTAGTGTCAATGGAGACTTCTTTTATACAGGGTGGCGCAAAAGTAAAGACCCTATTTGGTTCAGCTATAACATTTTTTCTAAATTAGAAAACTAGATTTAGGTTTTTTTAAATGTATATTTGTGCCATTAAATTTCGTACCATTAGGATTTAAAGATGATGTCTTTTAAATGGTGACCTCCAGAGTTGATACACATTTGAGCCCTATTTATGACATTTTGCATAACTTGCCGTAACACTTCCTGCGATATGTTCGTTATTTCTTGACGAATGTTTTCTTTTAGAGCTGCGAGAGTCTGTGGCTTGTTCACATACACCCGAGATTTCAAAAAACCCCAAAGAAAGAAGTCTGGACTGGTCAGATCGGGTGATCTTGCAGGCCAAGGCAAATCGCCAAAACGAGAGATAACTCGGCCTGGAAAAGCGTCCCTCACTAAGTGTATCAACTCTGGAGGTCACCATTTAAAAGACATCATCTTTAAATCCTAATGGTACGAAATTTAATGGCACAAATATACATTTAAAAAAACCTAAATCTAGTTTTCTAATTTAGAAAAAATGTTATAGCTAAACCAAATAGGGTCTTTACTTTTGCGAGTACTTACATACGTAGTTACGTAACCAGGTTTTGGGATAAAAATATTATGACCAAACTTAAATGGTTTATAAAAATGTCCTCAAATGTTCTGTTGTACTTATTTTGTTATATGTTAAAATTAACACAGAAAATAAGAGATAAAGACAAAAAATCCGAAAGATTTTTATATTGTCATTACATTATGGGATACATGAATTTTTCTGGGTCTAAAGGTCGGGTTAAAAAGGAGAACATTAAGCTTTTCTTAGCGTTTTTTGCGGTAAAAGGCCTTTTTTGGCAAGAATGCTAAGAAAAGCTTAATGGTTTCACTTTTAGCTGTAAACAGTCATAAAATAGTTTGAAGGGTTATCTAGGGCTTCATAAAGACAAAACTTTAAATGATATCTTCGTTTCCTTTCAAATAATTTATTTCAAATAGGGGCAGCACTGGACCCCGAAAAAATTAATGTATCTCCTTAATTTTACTTCTTTCCACACATGAAAAGAATATATTAGTGAATGAGATATCATGGAGTTCATGGATACATATAGCGGCTAAAAACATAACACTTTCATAGTTGGGTAAAATGCAGTAAATAAGGTATGCTATTTATTTCTCTAAATTGGCAGAAGGGTACTACAGTACCTCCATCTCATTCTGTCTTGAGCAACGTGCTTTATTTCACGCCAAGATAGTCGATTGTCTTCATTTCAGCTGCTACTGACCGTCGTCAAGTCTGCTTTGGTCGACCATGCACGCTTCCTCTTTCCCTGAGGAGTCCATTCTAGTGCATGCCTCGGAATATATGTGGGTTAAATTATTGACGTAACAGTGCCTGAAAGGGCAGTAAGAAGTACTAAATAAAAATTTGATTCTTTGGTTCTCTTTCTTTCTAACTGGTGTCATAATGCGAAAATCGACTGTCATAGCTTCGCCCAATATGTTATTACATGAACAATCTTATATTACAAGTCATCCTATCCTTCCGAAAATAGCTAACCACCCGCTCGTTTGGCCAAGGTCAGTGAGGCTTGGTTAAACCAAAAATTAAACCTTGTTGCAAAAGGATAACATATATGTAGATAATTTCAGTCAGGCTTGACTGAGATAGAACGGAGTAACTACAGGAAAACTAGATGTAGTGCAATTTTATCCACGTTCGAACGCTCTGTTCGTGATTTGGGAGGAATGGGAAACACACATTTAGCTACGTCAGGTGACATTAGGCAGCAAAAAAAGTAAGAAAGAATAAGTATTTAAAATTAATACATATGTATATATTTTTGACTTATTCTTGTAGGTATTTATAGATACTTTTCAATTTTGTTTACACACTCTGTCGCACCACCCAAATTATTTCTCTACTTGGTCCAATGGTTGACTGGCAGAGAACGCCATAAGGCGTTAAGTCCGCCATTTGTACACTTTTTATGTGCAATAAAGTTTAAATAAATAAATAATATCCAAGATATAATAACTTCTTCTTTGGTATTTGCCAATAGGCAAAGGCCAAAGAAGAAGGAGAATAAACAATAGATTATTCAGATTTTGTGTATTTTTCTTCATCGTAGCGTATTCCCGGTTGCATTCTCAACGGTGCTGCTTCGGAGCCCGGGGTGCGCTTTCCCGCGTTTTCTTGTTCAAATATAATAAGCATGTCAATGTTCAACCAAGACTGCCAAATACCTTGCAAAGTGGAGAAAAAATATCCGGAACAGTTTAAACGATTTGGCTATAGTTTAGCGACCGACCACCTGCCTGACGTCAACCCTCTTTGGGAATGCATTTGTGCGAAAAGCTTTTCAACCGGCCGCGGCTCGAGTCAACCCTTCTTGGGAATGCAGTTTTATAGAACAATATGTTTATGCTTAGTCCTTTAAAATCGCCTTTTATGACATCCACAGGAAGAGATGGAGTAGTCCTATTTATTCTATGCTGGAAGTGACACGGCGGGCAATTATTGAAATTCTGTGTACGAGCTTAACGTTTGTTAAAAAACGTTTTCTTAAATTATGTACTTTTCATATGCTGCTATCCTTTTTTTTCGCTCAGAACCGTCTTTGTTAGAGCGAGAAAGAGAGCGAGTATTCCGCGGAATCGGCGATACGGCTGCATTCCCGCTCTATTTCTAGCTCTAGCAAATGACGGTTTTGTATGTTTGGTCAGATATAGCCCAACCCTAAAGTGTTACGTCCGTGACTCTCTTTAATTTATGTTTAGACGGCATGACGGGGCATATCGTGGCCACAGCCTGGCATAACCGCAAATACATTGCCATCTGATAAATGGAAGCAAAATGCGGAGGGCTTGACTTGTCAGCGAAAATGAAACGTTTGGGATTTGAGGAATTATCTGGGGTATTTTAGGGGACAGTCACAGTAAATAAAAATATTAGGTTATGACAAAGTAGCAAAGATTTATTTTTGACGATAAATATTTCAGAGATTCATTATGAGAGACCCTAGATTTTTCGATACAATCGTAGTATAGCTTTTATTTTATAATGAATTGTCAGATTTAGGCAGAATTTTGTAATTTTAAATAAATTTGATATAACTAGGCTTAACACTGGTTTTTTACAATCAAAATGTAAACTTGATAAAAAATGTAAGGGTGTATAAGATTTACATACTGATGGTTTTGAGTATGAATATTTTGACTTTAACTACAAAATTTTGCCGAAATCTGACATATCGTTACAAAACAAAAGCTAGACTCTTCAAAGGCTTAGACTACGTTTGTTTGTATAGAAAATTCTGGGTTGGTCTAGTGTCAGTATATATAATGTACTCAGTGGTCTAGGGTAAGGAGACTCTTAACTCTTACTTTAACTTAAGACTCATTGTCTTTTGCATTAATTTTATTTAGGTATCTCCTTATGAGTACACTTTTATGAAATACCCTAGCTATAGGGTATTGTTAAAAACAGAAGTTTCATTTTGCATCGGTTATGATTGGGTAATATTAATACTTCCAAAATGTTCTTACACAACTCTATCAAGATTCTTTTTCTCTACTAAAGAAGGTTGAACTAGGGATGATGACTAGGTCAGAAAAGTATTAATCCAAAAAAGTCCGTTAGTTAGATTATCCAAAAATAACGTACCCATATTTTTCAGTTTATCAAAAAAGTAAAAATTCACAAAGATACAAGCATCTACGTTCCAGAGTGGGGGCTTGTGACGTCACCGATGTGTAAAAATCGTACAAAAGCGTGACGTCAAGTGAAATTTAAATGCGCTGTATCTTCGTCATTTATTGTTTCTTAGAAAAAAGAACAAATATGTGTACAATATTTTTTAATAATCTACCCTATGGTCCAAAAATAATTTTTGCGTCATCATGCCTATTCTAATCTAATGGGAATACAATTGGAATGGTCTAAGTTAAACTACGTACATACCATGACGTCTTAATTAATAATGGGGCAGATAGAGCATTTTGAGTTATGCGGCTCTAAGCAGACAAGAGCCCAGGGCCAAAAAACTCAAAGGCCACTTTTAGCTTGATGGTGGGCGAGAAGGAGGAAAAAGGAATCAAAATAGTGATGGGTTGCTAGCTGTAACGCCTATTAACATGATTTGTATTTTTGCCCATATCTTCGATTGGCTTCGAGAAGCAGCTGGTACATTCTAGGTTTTTTCTTTTCTCCCAGAGGAGCATAGAAGGCTAGTAAAACTAACTGCTTGTATTACAACTAAACATACCTAGTAGTAATACTATTGAAACCAATCATCAGCGCGCCTGTACTAAGAATTTCTAGTCTAGTCTCTGTTTTAGCTTCGGCAAAACTTCTTTCGTATGTCCAGATGTCCAAATTTCCAGCTGTTCTCGCCTACAGGTCGCATTTCTCAACCGATTCTTGTGAAATTTTGTGAGCAAATTTGAAAATTTCAAATCGATAATTTTTTTATATATAAAAAAATTATCGATCCAGTTTGTTGAAATATTTCAAAATGGCGGACATAAGGGAGTTGAATGGGACGTAAACACTATCACGTCTTTATCCCTAATGGGGCAGACAGAGACCACTTTCAGCGAGATGGTAGGTATGAAGGTGGAAAAAGGAAATTATAATAGTTAATGGGTTGCAAACTTTTCTTCAGATTCTTGCCCATTTTCTCGATTATCTTTTACTATCTGCACGGGAAGTGAAGCAGCTGGTACCTTCTATTTATTTTCTTTTAGGTTAAAAACTTTAAAAAATCTTATTTTTCAATTTTTCGCAAAGTCTACATCTTACAGAGCCACTAGTTTATATCAGCAGCCTCTTTACAGACCATATTCAATTTTCGTTTCATGAATTGGAATAGCGTCTTTTATTACGTCGGCTAATGTCCTCTAACGCGGACAATTTCCGCCACCCTCAGCCCTGACGACTTCCTCTGATATGAAACGCATTAGCGCCAGCAAAAAATATTGCCGGGAACATTTACTAAGCAAGCCCGATACTGGGAAACTGATATTGCGGCTGATTTACTATGCCGTTGAGATGCAGTGGCAAAAACTGAAGCTCAGTATATTTAGATGATTTTAAAGCTAATTTAAAAGAATTAAGCTATATTGACTGAAAATTAACTTTATCCAAATTCATTCGTAAAAGAGATAGTTATTCGTAGTTCATTAATTTATGTTCTGTTTTTTTGTTGAATACAAGTGATGTGACATAGTTTTTGAGAATTTCTGAAATTCATACCTTTAGGCAAATATCTGAATAGCTTTTATTTATTTTTTTCTCGGTTTTTATTTTATTGCATTTTTATATATATTTAAATGGTGCCCAAGACCAGCGTCGCGGCTCACGCCCGACATATACGAGTACGAATACTTATATATGCTGCGAGGAAACCACACTTTGGTAGACTAAAGAACAGAAGACAGGAAGTGTATTAAGATAATTTAAGTTTAATTTGTGTCTAGTGTGTATGGTAGTCTTAATGACTACCAAATAAACGAATTTTCTTTCCTTCTTTCTATAATATTAGTGCAACGGCATTTAAGTACTAGTTTTTAGGGTTCCGTACCCAAAGGGTGCAAACGGGACCCTATTACTGAGACTCCGCTGTCTGTCCGTCTGTCTGTCCGTCTGTCACAGGTCTCTATCTCTTGAACCGTAATAGCTAGACACTTGAAATTTTCACCGATTATGTATTACTTTAGCTGCTATAACAACAAATACTAAAAATAAAAAAAAATAAAAATTAAAGGGGGTCGTCACACAAAAATCGTGTTTTTTCAGCCTTTTTAACTAGATCTTTATAATGAAATACTAGAAACTTCAAATTTTCACAGATTATATATTATTATGGCCGCTATAACAAAAAATACTAAAAATAAGATAAAGTTAAAAATTAAAGGGGGTCGTCATACAAAAAACTTGTTTCTTCAGCGTTTTAAAACATTGTACGGAGGTACGGAACCCTTCATGTACGAGTTCGACTCGCACTTGCCCGTTTATTTAAAGAAATTAGGATTTTAGAGGTCTACCAATTGTGGGCAGCAGGATGTGGGTTGTTTAATATTTTATACTTATCACATCGGCAAAGCACCTAATGTAAAGAACTTAATATTCAGTCATTAAGTAAATAGTTGAAGTTTCACTGCTTTGAAAAAAAATCTAACATCTAAATTCTCTTTGAAACTGCAAGAAAGCATGAGGCGCGTAATCAAATCCAAAGAGAAGTTTATGGCGAAACTTCCTGGCGGTAAACCAGCACGAGATTGACGCATTCCGCCCCAAAATTGACTTGGAGAAGTTATACAAAAGCGATGATCCGGCCCTAATTCCCGAGGTAAGTTTCGTCTTTATCATATTGGATAAAGGACTTTAAACAGTATGCATAAAAAAGTTACCAGAAGATAAGTTTCCAAATCACGGTGGCATAATATTAAGGGCCCGGTCCTTATTTTTAGTGATTTTGACTGCTTTTTCGGAGCTGAATGGAGCCAAACTAACTTAGTAACAATATGTTAAGATATGTTAAATTGAAGATTATTTAAGTATTAAAAAAGTAAATGAGACAATTTATTGATTTTCATTGTAATAGTTTGTTTAATTCCAAATAACCTAAGATGTGTTTAAATTTTTTGCGGTGCGCGACGTTCATGTCATTGTTGTTTACACGAAATTTAAAACATGAAGTTGTATATAAATTACAGAGAAATAAAGACAAAGGAAAATCCTAAAAAGTGAATGAGAAGATTTTAGTATTTTTTTTTAATTCATTTAAAAACTTAGTTAAAAAGTTAAACTTTGAAGAAAATATAAGCGAATACATCGTCGGATTTCTTGCGCAAACGACTGATTTCAAAAATAAAAAATACACATATATGAAGATTGATTCATGCTTAAACACGTACAATAAATAAATAAAAATAATATGTCTTTTGTAAAAAGATTCTCAAATAAATATGGGGACGAAAAGGCTGATAAGGCAGACGGCTCGCTGCGCTTCTGAATTCGTCTAAATTCGTCTCCAGGGTGCATGTACAATACAGCGCAATGCGTGTGTGTAGATAGAAAATATAGATTCGGGTGTTCAATCAAAAAATCCCATGGTCGAAGACTGCAGTCTTAAGGGGATTAGGGAACCCTTATTTTTCGGTTTATCAAAGTACCTAGTATAAATTCACAAAGATACATCGTACGAAAGCGCATCGAAGTTTCGGAGTGGGGGCGATTAACGTTACCGTCTAGTGAAAATCGTACTAGATCGTGACGTCATGCAAAATTTAAATGCACTGTATCTCCATAATTTTTTGCTAATGAATTTGAAAGGAAAATATATATACTTAATATACAATACGTATTTTTTAAATTACGGATGTGGACTAAACGTTGGCCCTCGTAAGTACTAACACGTCAAGGGCATTATTTACGTATAAGGAAAGCATTATTTTGCTGAGCACGAGTAAGTATATATTTTTTGTAAAGTCAATGCCCAACCAATTTTTTGACATGTCCCTAAGGCAAACTGTTAGATAATACATTAGCACTAATACTAATGCATATACATGATTGTGTGCAATAAAATAAAATGGTTATAACAACAGCTTAAAGATAGACTTCTGGCAGTCTACATTTATTTTTACAATAGGACGTAGGTTTCAGACTAAAGTTGCGTCTTGGGCCATTAGCGTGTTTCCGTAGTCATCACTTGACCCGGTTGCTATTGTGTCGGCGACAATGCAGCGACAAATCGACCCTTTGTTGTCACTCGACTTGCGACACACGCGATGAGAGGCCAATTCTCAAAACTTTTATATTACTTCGTTTCATTCCACTTTTATGAGTATTTGAAAAGTTAGATCGAGATCGAGAGGTATTAAAAGGCCAATATGTTCTGACTTAAGTACACTTGAAGTTTTGTTAAAGCTGTTATAGGCACGACTAATCGCGAATAGAAAAATATACGATTTATTGAATTGTGACGCACTTAGTACTTACGAGCATTAAATTGTTTTTGTTCATTTATTAACTTCTTGTTTACTTCCGTAGAGAAGTAAACGCATAGAACTTTCTAATAGCTCGCCGAAACGATCTTAGATTTTGTTTATTAAGGAAATTGTCGGAAACTGCAGGAAATATTTTTCAAATAGATGCCACTTATCATTGTTCCCTAATTAGATTTCCATCTACTCAAACTTTGACCTTGTGTTTGGTAGTACGGAGCTCTATCTACCTAGTAAAATGACTAAATATTATCTACACTATCTACACTAATATTATAAAGAGGAAAGATTTGTACCTATTTTTGTATGTTTGTATGTTTGTAATAAATAGGCTCAAAAAGTACTGGGCCGATTTAAAAAATTCTTTCACCGTTGGAAAGCTACACTATCCCCGAGTGACATAGGCTATGTGTGTACCACGGGCGAAGCCGGGGTGGACTGCTAGTGTTTAATAAAAATTGATGCTGTAACTTATTTGTGTACAAAATGTCGCATGGTTTAAGAATAGCCACTGCCAAAATCGTTTGTTTGCAACCTATATTGTCTTACTAAATAGCACTTCCTCTTGAAACTCTTAATATAACACATTTTGGTGACACCATCATCGTTTAAATTTAATTAATTTCCTTTAGTACAACAGAAACATGTTTCTTTAAGCGTCCCAAAGGGTTCGTTCATTGTAGAAATAATAACATCAAAAGGAGTAAGTAATTTGAGTCGGTTCTTCTGACGACTTACTTGTTAAGCTTTTCAGTTGTAAAGTCACTTTGTTCAGTTGTCATTTTTTTACATGCTTTTATTTAGTTTTACCTTCCCGTTCTTTCCGTTGTGTGTGTGTCCGTAATCAAATTTTGCAAGCTAAATTAGACCCACTTCCCATTATTCTATTATGCTGAAACTCCACATACTTATGTAAATAAGGTGACAATGCAATATTATGGTACCAATGACCTGATCTCATGATAAAACCAGAAGGTGGCCCCATCTCTTTGATTAAACAATATAACCCCACCGAGCACTTTAAACTTTTTAGTTCATAGTTTTAGATAAAAGCTTTGTTTTTAAAAATATTTTTAAATAATTACTTGTTTGTATTTTCGAATTTATTTAACGTTTGTATTTGAGTAACCATATGGTTTTATTAGCCAGTGTAATCGATACTTGAAATTGAATAGTATATTGATTATTTTCGAATTGTTGTAATAATCAAGATAACTAATAGAAGGTAATAGAAAATGAGAGGATCTTTTATATTTTATCATTGTTGTTTCAGAAATAGGGATACTAACAAATCGGTTCACGTCGTTTACAAAAAATTTGTTTATAAAAAAGATTTCTTGTTGTCGTTACTACCATATGATTCTCTCCCATTACCTATCCGTTTTTATTCATTGCTCCTGCGCCAATAACAATCTTTCGATCTTCAAATCTTAAGATCTGTGCCATGCACCCTTTGAATTTCTGTAATTTTGAATCTGATAACTGAAAATGGAAATACTGTGAAAACACATTCCTTTAGAGATTTACAACACATCCACGTTTATTCAGCAGTAAAATTATTCAGATTGATCTGAAACATCCGTCCCGAACGGGGCGTGATAAGAAATTCATAAAATGAATGGGAAAAACGTTTCTTCGTCATTGTCAGAGACTTATTTCTTATTCCGTTGGACTGAAAGCTAGTAACATACATTTGTGAGCGCAACTCTTATCTGGAGCAATAATTCATGATAGCAGTCCTCGAAAATACAGTGAAAAATTCCTTGCGCAAAAGAAACATAAATCAAGTCGCTTCTCGCCGCGTTGGCCCAAATTGGCCCGTTTTGCGTTAAAAGTTCGTCAGGCGAGGTGTGGAGAGGAGGAATTCATGGACGTTGAGTTTCATTGGATAGACAATTACCGAGTTTTTGCATAAAGGTATATGTTTCAAATACTTTTAAGATTTTAACCCATTTAAGACTTTATATTTATGTCTTGTAAGGTAAGTATATTCTACCGAACCTAAAGAAACACTTTTTTTTCAATAGGCATGTAACGAATATTGTAAAATGACTTTTTTTTGCGATAATTTATGTAAACGGAATGGAAAGATGATAACCCTATGTGTAAAATTTTACGCAAGTAGTATATTATGTCTAAATCGATGCCTTTAACCGATTTATTTTTAAAGAGTATTCCAGTATATAATCAAATTGGTAACAGGATTTCTATTAAAAAAAATAATTTCAGGATTGTCCAGGTTTTCATGTAAAACTAACAAAAAATTATTTTATCTTCTAAACTACTTAGGTCTAAGTACCTTACTTCATTTGAATCTTCAAATGACTTTCTTCTATTGCTAGCTTAAATAAGCTACGGTTGACAAAGAATAAAAAAAAATAGTCTGAAAAGGAAAAGGGATAAGCCGGCAAGTACGGTCATGCAAACTAAGTAGGTCGGAATAACCTCGCGGCCCGCGGCCCTTCACGGTTCATATATATCAAGTGCCTGGTTAACTTTTCGGTAAAACGAATCTTTGCTGAATCTTTTAGATGATGTACTCGTAGGTATCCTTTTGAATTCATTGTAAATCTTTGATATTTGGCGACCACATTAGAAAAGAGTTATGTGTAATTCTGCAAGCGCTTCCGTTTTTTTAATATAAAGTTACAAAATAATATTTTTGACCGAGCGAAGCGTCTCAGTTCCGAGATTGGCCGTCTATCTCGTGTCTAAAGGTCGCATTTTTCAACCGATTTTGACGGAAACAGGCACACTAGTTCTTTGATTTATTTAAATATTTTATTCGATTGATAAATCAAAAATCGCGATCGAGGTGTTGGTATATTTCAAGGTGTTGCAAAAAAAGTCCAAAAGGGGGGGGTTAAAAAGTTATTTATAAAGTATCGGTTATTGCATGGTTGTAAGAGCTTACGAAGTTTACTGTTCTCACAGAACCACTAGTAACATCTAGGCATTTTCTTTTGTAAATTTAAAAATCTAGACATATGATAGTATTTTCGTAAAGTCTACCACAAAAATGTACCTACATTTTGTAGAAAAGACTATAGAGTTCTACAAAAACCGTACCGTAATTGTTGGCTTGATAAATATGACACCAGTATTCGGCCACTAACACATTTGAAAGGAAAAGTAACAAGTTTGTTAATCATTCAGACATTGTGCCTTTCTAGGGTTCCGTACCCGAAGGGTGCAAACGGGACCCTATTACTGAGACTTCGCTGTCTGTCCGACTGTCCGTCTGTCTGTCTGTCTGTCCGTCTGTCTGTCCGTCAGTCACAGGGCTCTATCTCTTGAACCGTAATAGCTAGACACTTGAAGTTTTCACCGATTATGTATTACTGTGGCGGATATAACAACAAATACTAAAAATAAAAAATAGTTAAAAGTTAAATGGGGTCGTCGGGTGTACGGTGGTACGGAACCCTTCATGTACGAGTCCGACTCGTACTTGCCCATTTATTTTTAATTTATAAGAGAGGGATTAAAAACACAATTACATAATACCTATAAAGTTCAGGAAATATTACTGATATTGCGCGATTTTCGCAGATTTATATGAAGTTGCCACAAACCACACCATTTCACGTCATCATAATTAAGTACATTTAAGTGTGCCTTCTCGGGATTATAATAACTTGAATTATAGCAATTACCCGTGGCTACCAATCTATCTAAGACCTAAGTTAAATGACACAAGTGTACGTTAACCAACTATACAGGAAAAATAGCGACTATAGCAAGTTTTTCTATGTTAACTTTAGACATTACTTATAATATAAGTTTTAAGGTACGCATATGACATATTATGACCATAGTAATAAGAAGCACACAGCTCGGTGTTTCTATATCCACAATCACAGAATTAATATAAGTATTAACATACATAAAGGAAACTCTCCCCATTTCTCGGCGGCGTTTGATGACTTTGTACACTGAAACTCACACATTGAAGTGCGCTTGGGTGTGCACGAATGTAGGTATAGTTTCGTTTGTAGTGGTAGTACGTAAGTACTAGTACATATTTATTCTGTGGTAGTAGGCATAAATATTACTCCGCTTGTATAAAGCGCCATACCCTCAGGCCATAACCTGGGTCCCATTGCAGTACCTCTAATGGTGCGTATTCCATTACTGATTTTACCGTCGTGCGCAGTAAAATTATACATGCATTGCTATGATTTTTCAAGGTAACAGATTTTGCTTAACCCCCACAAAATCATGAAATAATATATCCTCAACAACCAGGAGCGTGCGTGTGCGCACCTCGATGTGCCCTCATTGCGTATCCAACCATTTATGGCTCCTACCACCATGACGTAGGTACTTCAAGGCGCAGAAAGACCGTACCTGCACTGCTTCATCAAGATGTTATATCTCGTAAAAATCCCACAAAATCATTACATATGGCCCCTACAACCAGAAGCGTGCGTGCGCGCATCTCGATGTGCTCTCAGTACGTAATGGCGCGTATCCAACCGCTGATGGCTGCCGACTCCTGCCTGGAGAATATCAATCACGCCGCAGAAAAACTGAACCTAAGTAATCTCCGAGATTAGATAGATACTTAACTAACTTTTTCTGTTGAACACCGGGATATTTGGTTACATAGCTTGGTAGCCTGTAGGATATTGTTATTAAATGAAAATAAAGCCATTTCTATAAATCATTTTAAATTTAAAAGTCTGCTTGTTTGTTTCTTTGTATGTCTTTCTCCATCTTAAAGTTTTATACTCGTATAAATATAGAATAATGTTAATAGGAACTGTATGTCCCCCTAGATACCTACGTAGTCCTAACTTCTAACCAGCCTAGCGAAGCATTGCTTTACATAATGGATTGCGGTGTATTCTTCATTTTGATAGATAGATTACGGACGGAAAAAATTACATCAATTTCTTCCGCAACCATTACTCTAACTTTACACACAACATGTGATCTGAGATTGACCCACAGATTAATATAAGTATATAACGTCTAACAAAATAACCTGAACAGTCCATGACCCTAAAAAGCTTTCCCTAAGGATTAAATATAGATATAAATTTTGACTTTCCTTTCCTTACAAATTCGGATTAGATGATCGGTCAACTTGTATGGGAGGCCGAAAATTATTTTTCATATTTCGATATATGTTCCTTTGGAAAAGTTGTTCAGTATCATACACTTAATCCACCTTTTAAATAGTTTCAGTATATTTTTTAGACCCTTTGTGGATCACCCATCGTCCACATTGTACGTACACCCAAGCCGTACCGTAACAATGTTTTTCATAACCTGATGAGAGTGATGAATGTACTCTGATACATTCATCACTCATCACTCAATGAATTAAGGAATTAAATAGTCCGATACTCTGGTATCAGACCTTTTAATTCCACTCTGAAGATCGATCTTTCGATTCACAAGCAACATGTGTTGATTTGGCATTGCAAGCCGGTCCAGTTGGAGTGCAAATAATTATATTATTACTCATCGTAAGTGCGGACGAGCGCCACATGGCGTCTGTATAAAATATCTCAAAGCGGGCTCTGGTTTCAGAGCCTTGGTGGCCTGAATTGAGTTAAGATAAAGATAATATGCTTATTAAAACTATAAGATAAGTGAGCAGTGATTATAGTTATCTTATCATTCTGGTTTCCAACTTATTCCTATGCCTTTTATCTGCTACCTCACCACATGCCACCTGCATGCTGCATCTTGTTTTCATACCTCATTTCTTCATCTAATCCTGTCCGCTTTACAAAACTGCATTTCATTTCAAAATTTATTCATCATCATAATTTCAGCCGCATAACGTCCACTGCTGGACATAGGCCTTTCCCAAGGATTACCAAAATTACCAATAGTATCGATCTAGAGCAAAAATTTATTTCCTTATTCCATTTTCTAATCATTTACACATCTCTTTTCATTTGATTTATTCCACTTCAATCTCTCATCCTAAACAGTTTCAGGAATACAAGTTTAATTATAATTTTATACCAGTTTGTAACATATTGTAACTATATCAGTGAAATAAATAAGTTATAAATAAGTGAGTTTCTCATTGTTAAGTCTCCATCTGCCTACCTACTCTCATGTGGGAACTCACCTTACGGCAGTCTGAATTATGCCGGTGTAATCCGTTAGTTTCCAACGAGTCAAAACAGATAAGTACGTTTTTCGTAACGAAAAAAATACATTATCTATGGGATTGTATGTAAAGCCAAACCTTACGGTTTGGCTTTCGGTCATAGATTCTTGTTGACAAATAGCGGTCATAAAATTAGTTTTTCTGCATTAATAAATCTAAAATCACATTGTCAAGTAATATTATTTTGTGACTAAGACGGTAAAAAAAATTACTTTTGACCCAGGATACTACACTACTCTATGTACTCGTATTAATATTATAACTGTGACAGTGTGTATAGATGTTAATTCCGCTTTCACGTAAAAATGGCTGAACGGATTGGAATGAAATTTAGCATTCCGTTAGCTTATTATATGGATTAACATATATAATACTCTTTATTCCGGAAAAAAATAATATTCCCATGGGGTTGTTATTTACCTTTATTTTTTACCTTTGATTACGCCGCGGCCTGGGCAACAGCTAGGTAATAATTTTACTCTTAATTCAAGAATCATCATTGTATTAAACGTTTGTGAGAAGAATCGTTCTTTTGAGAACATTTTATCGGTTTATTCTTCAATCACAAAATCAATCTTAACGGTAATAGTGTGGATGCGTGCGAATGAATTCGCGAGCAAGTTAGGTAGATAGGTATCGTTCTTTAGAGAACATGAAGTATATCGGTAAACTGGTAGATTACCTAAAAGCTCATGCTTTTATTCTTCAATCACAAAAAAACAATCTTAACGCTAATACAAGATTTGTGTGCATTATACTGTAATACAAATTTTGGGAAACTAGTATCGCGAATTTAGCTTTATTTATCACAATTATACTTACAGATGAATACAAATTTTGCAAAGATACTACACAAAGCTTTTGCCATTTGTCAATAAAAGTTTTGGTTAAACATTGTGTAACTCGTAGATACCTACCCTTGGGAACTCTAGCAATAGGCCGCCTGATCTCTCGTGACCTCGAGGTCAGCTGTCAGACAGTGAATGAACTACGTAGGTATACTTTGACGCATTGTTTTTCAATGATTCAGAGATACTTATAAAAAAGATTTGAAACACTATCGATTGGAATTTAATTAATTGGATTAGGTACTCCCGAGGGCGCGGGTAACGTGAAAATCAGTTGTGTGTTATTTTTTTTTTTAAACTTAAAGAACATATATGTGGTCTAAATTTACAATTGTTTGATTATTTAGCTTCTTCTTCTTTTTCATCCAAGTGCGTTAACGGTTGCATCCTCAGCTGTGCTGCTATTTTTGATTATTTAGCTTCTTCTTTTTCATCCAAGTGCGTTAACGGTTGCATCCTCAGCTGTGCTGCTATTTTTGATTATTTTGCTTCTTCTTCTTTTTCATCCAAGTGCGTTAACGGTTGCATCCTCAGCTGTGCTGCCATTTTTGATTATTTAGCTTCTTCTTTTTCATCCAAGTGCGTTAACGGTTGCATCCTCAGCTGTGCTGCTATTTTTGATTATTTAGCTTCTTCTTCTTTTTCATCCAAGTGCGTTTACGGTTGCATCCTCAGCTGTGCTGCTATTTTTGATTATTTAGCATCTCTAGTATTGAAGTCGGTTTTTAGATATTTTTTTTTTAACTTAAGATTTAAACAATTCACTACTTACTACGGTCCTGTGCTACACGCTATGATTTGTGTTTACCTAAACTTGAGTGAACTTAAGGTAAACGTAAAGCACAAGTTTTTAAGTTACATCTGTGTTGCAACAAAGTCGTTGACACCTAAGATCAACACTGTAAGTGCACGGAAAACAAACAGTGATTACCTTACGCTGATAAAACTTGCCTGCTCGTAACAGGCTCCCTGATAAAAATAAAATAAAAACAGTAAGTGAGGTTCCGCAGCCAAATCACAAAAATTTTTAAGTATTTATGTTCAGATAAATATGTTAGCTTGTTAGTAGGTACCTATATATTTTATTTTGATATCGATGGTGCAAGCAGTTCGTAGCAACCTAATGTCAATTTGATATATAAGGTGTGCCTCGGCTATTTGTAGCATAGCCTTTCGACGTTAGAAAAATTAAGTCATTGCTTACAAGTCCCCTTATCCTAGACATTTCCACACAACATTTTGTAATTTCAAAGAAATTGCATATACCTAGGAAAATAACTAGTTTTCGACCGTCAAAATATGAACTTAAAAGAAAATATGTTTGTTTGGTTGATTGTAATAACTTTATCGTACCAAAAATTTAAGTATAAAAGACAATATAATATGAAAGAGCAAATATACAAAGGCGGACTTCTCCCATGTAGGGATCTCTTATAGGGTTTTCCATACTGATGGTCAAATATGATATGATACACTATATTCTTTTTTAAGTTCATATTTTGACTTTGAAAAACCGTTATTAATTACATTTTTTTACCGAACATGTCGTTTCAAAATAAAAGCAAGACTACGTTTGTAAGAGAAAGTCCGTTTCTGTCTGGGGTAAACTCTTAAATACTACAAATTATAGATATATTTAAAAAATCAGTGCACTAAAATCTTAGTTAACGACTATATCTTATCTATAACTACATTTCTTGGGTAAGTAAGTTGCTTTTCAGGCTTAGATAGCAGCTATAATATGAATAGATAGATTGATAGACAGATGAGCTTTATAAAATCACAACGTATTTTCATTACCTACAATTTTGTATCAAACTTTTGGTTTTACTATTAAACTCTGGAACCTTAAAAATGATGAAGGAAACTGAGGCCGTGTTCCAAAGAAACAAGATAAAGCCTCCACACGTGTCACTTCGCAAACAATAGAGCATTAGATAACAGGACGTAGGCTTTGATAAAAGTTACTTGGGAAACAATAAGTTGTAGAGCGGTAAGGTTGGTAGCGATGTTCAAAATGTAACGTCATTGGCAGCATTTAATATTAGGAAAAAAAAATAAGTGACAGTATTGATTTTATTTGAGATAATACGTATTTATGTACAATCGCATTATTGTTCTTTCACAGTACCTTTCTCATTTTATACTAAGTTGGTATTTGGTATTTTATACTAATAAAATTTTGTTTCGAGCATTGTAAAACCTACCTACTCTTTATAGAACAATATTTTTTTTGTAGGTATTCAAAAGTCTTCTTCCATGCTGGTCTGGGAGAAAAGAAAACTTAGAATGTACCAGCTGCTTCTCTTCCCATGATCGTAAAAGCCGATCGAGGGAATAGGCGAGAATCTGAATCATGATAATAGGCGATGCGGCTAGCAACCCATCTCTATTTTTATCCCCTTTTTTCATCTTAACGCCCACCATCACACTAATCGCGGCCTTTGAGGTATTGCGGCCTTGGGCTCTGTCTCCCCGTTAAGGATTAAGACGTGATAATGTATCTGTAGAAAAATAATGTTAGCATTTTGAGTTCGGATGATGGTTACGTCTGAATCGATGGCTCAGTAATTCTACAGTCTACTTCATTCCACGAAAAACCTTACTAAAACCAAGTAACAAGCAAATCCAGCAACATTTGTTTTTATTTTTTATTTTGCGTCGTGATAATATCGATGCCTTTAAATTATTGATTTATTAAAATGAAAAAATTCAGATAAATGAATCAATAGATAATTTCGAAATTGAAAGTGCCCATGAGCGTGAGAAAAACTCTGCAGCTCTCTCCTATTTCCCGTAATAAAACCTTTTCTAATTAATAATAATTAATAACAATTAATGTAGATACGTAATGCAGACATCTAATCGGAGCTAAGAAGGTATGATCATGGGTACTGACGGATACCTAGAGCCAGTCCCGCCTGCAATAATATACGGATCGCGTGTTGGAGATTGCAGAATTTTCCACGCTTGCCATTTAGCGGTCACTTCCTATATTCATTTTACTTTCATCAATATCTGTTGTGATTATCTCTGCTTTTTAAAGGCTTATCTTTAATTAAGTACACTATCATTTCTTACCCTTAATGGGGTCGGCAGAGCATTTTGGGTCTTGCCGCTCTAACCAGACACACTGAACTACTTTCTATAAAAACAAATAACGAAAAAAAAATTTCGTGTTCCCATACAAATGAGCGTTCAGCCAAATCTATATCGTATGGGAGGCAATTTTTTTTTTCGATTTTTAATGATTTTTTTACGGAAAGTAGTTCTGTATCATGGACGGCACTTGCTCCATGATACTCCTGTATAATTACTTCATTTTAATAGATAGAATATGTTAAAAACGATATGACTAGTAAAGAAATGGAAACGAAAAAAGGATAGAGTAAAATGGAATATTTTTTTTATCACATATTTAATTTGGATAATTTTCCGAGCATTGTAATGCTATTAAAAATAATAAATAAAATGGAAACGACTAACACGTTGTGCCAACTTTAGTATATATAAGAGTGGTATTAGAGAAGGAAGAAGAAGTATGTGTACTCATGTATGTTTTTTTAGCGAGTGGTTGTAACTTTGTATGGTAAGTTTGTCTTCGAGTCCGACCCTTATGGTGCAACACTGCTGTTAAAAATGTTTGCAAAAATTTTCTAACAAAACAAAATTGCATACTAATAACTTCAATATAAAATACTTTTATAGATATCATAACTATAATTTAAATTATAAATAATAATACTTATAATAACAATATAACAATAATAAGTTATTTTATTTGATTTTTGAAAATGTTTACTAATGTCTGTAAACATTAGTGTGTGGCATTCTATTCATCTATCCTAGGATTGGTTCTGGTCTACCCCTTGGGTTGCGTAGGTCAGACGGCAGTCGCTCTGTGTGAAAACCAGTAACGTCGTCAAATCACCTAGGTTAGGTAGCGGAGGCCGGGCTCTGAAGCGTTACCGCTAAGAATGCAACCGGGAATACGCTCAGATGATGATGAGTAGAGTGTGGGAGCACCATTGGTCAAACTAACTGGTGGATAAATCTTTCTCCGGAAATCATAGTACTACATCTATGAAAGGTTTTGCCTTTCGTTTTTCATATAAATAGAGAAAGTTCACACTACAATTAAATTTAATCGAAGGTAATTAAGGAAATGACGGGAAGTTGGAAACAATAAAATGTTTTTACTGCAAACATTCATAGCATAGCGAAGTTTTATTAGATTACGTATATAAGTACGTGTAAAATAACAAAGCCCTTTTGGCGCGTAGGTGATCAATACTGTGGAAATGAGTTTCTTTCGGCGTTTCTTCTCAAAAGTTCCTGCAAAGGCCTAATTACTGAATAAATATTTGATTTTGATTTTGTATAAGTAGGTACTGGATACTTATCTACTCTTTACAGAGGTCTCATTGTTCCTATTTATAGCCCGGTACACAAACATTTGACTAATACCAAGCGTATGGAGAGTTTTAAAAATTGCATATGGCTCCATACCTACCTACTTTGTGTAATGCAATCACAGCTATTCGGTTTTCTTTATCACCCCACTCCATTTTAATATCGCAAAATATTGTACAATGTATTGGCGCCAAAATAAGAAAAGACAATGAAAAATCATATAAAATTAACGGATTCCAAATTCAAATGTAATATTTTATTTATTTTTAATTGTAACAGTATTTATGGCTAGACTAAGTATATATGGCTCTGGTAGTACACAGAGGGTCGTGCTCCTGCAGTGGAGACTAAAAAGACCTGATGATGATATAGGGATGATTGTATAGGCATGTCAGGTTCTAGGTCTATCAGATATGAGCAATGGGTAAAAATGGTTAAAACTCACGTGAGACACAGACATTACTAATATGCGATAAACAGGTAACTCACGTAACGTGACTGCCTCCGTGGTCCAGTGGTCAAGACGTCTGCCTTGTGATTTGGAGGTCGTGGGTTCAAATCCCACTGGGAAGCATACTGTGTGAAAAGTTGTTTGCAGTCTGGTTAGGATATTGCAGGCTTGAATCACCTGATCATCCGAAAAGAAAGATGATTCCGTGCTTTGGAAGGCACGTAAAGCTGTTGGTCCCGAACGCCATCTAGCGTTTGTACTTATCCTAGAATTGGTTCTGGTCTACCCTTTGGGTTGCGAAGTCGGACGGAAGTCGCTCTGTGTAAAAACCAGTAACTTCGTCGAATCACCTAGGTTAGGTAGGCCCCGGGCTCTGAAGCTGTAACCGGAAATACGCTCGGATGACGATGGGTAACTCACGTAAAACGTCAGCTACTGACCGACATGTTTCGACTTCATCCGGAGGCCTTCCTCAGTGCGAATGTGTAAAATATGACTACTCTATGTATCTATAAATGTACGAGTTTTTGTAAATATGTCTCTTTGGCTAAATAAAGATTTATTATTATTATGTCGGTACGCTTTTCAGCCACCGGTTCTTTGAGGCGTTCATGGGGCCAAAGCGAACATGAAAAGGCCTTTTAGTACCTTTTTATCTAAAGTGATATGGCTGCATCTATGGAGGTCTATTTGAGATGCACTAACGAGCAGTCCTCCATAGCTGCCGAACTATTGCCATGGAGGGATTTACTTGGCTTGGGCTATGTGGATGGGATTTTAGTGGACCGGATAGATATTATTATTATTAATGTGATTGGCGAAATAAATCAAATAATTGCTTATCACTTATCACAGACTGCAGAGAGAGGTTGTACTGTACATTGAAAATTGCTTGTAAATATACATTGACGACATCTATATATTTCACGAAAGTTTATATTTAATGCTTTTACAAGCATTATATAATCAGCCTGCTTCACATAAGCACAGTGCTGACTCAGTACAATGCCATCTGTCGCCATCGACATGAACTACGATGGTACGTTTTTTAGGAATAAGTTCATGAAGCAACCGACTTTTTTATTATTGGCGCTAGTATCTTAGAGGTAAACATGCATTCAACTATTTTCAGTGTTCTATGGATGGAGCATTAGATTTTTTTTAATTTAGTTTTGGGTCTTCTATGTATTTTACCTATTAAGTTAATAAATGTTTGTCAGTCTTTTTGTTAAGTTCTTAGGAACCCACCACTATTTATAGTACCTAGTTTTTATTTGCGGTACACAATTAAGGCCGTACCTAAATTTTCCGGGGTCCAGTGCTGCCCCCATTTTAAATAAATCATTTCAAAGAAAACGGAGACATCATTTAAAATTTTGCTACTAACAAGTCCTGGATAACCCATCAAAGTATTTTATGAACTACTTATTACAGTTTATAATGAGAACGTTAAGCTTTACTACGCACATTAGCCAAAAGTGGCCGTTTTTCGCAAATGTGCGTAGTAAAGCTTAACGTTCTCATTATAAACTGTAAAGAGTAGTTCACAAAATAGTTTGAAGGGTTATCTAGGACTTGGCAGTAGCAAAATTTTAAATGATGTCTCCGTTTTCTTTAAAATGATTTCTTTTAAATGGGGGCAGCACTAGACCCCGGGAAATTCAGGTACAGCCTTAAGTAGATAAGTACACATACAATCCTCCTTACTGGTCTGGGAAAAAAAGAAAAAACATAGAATTTACAGCTGTTCTCTCCCGCGCCAATCGTAAAAGCCGATCGAGGGAGTAGGCGAGAATCTGAATCATATAGGCATCAATAGGCGATGCGGTTAGCAGCCCAATCACTATTATTATTTCCTCCTTCATGCCCACCATCAGGCTAAAAGTGGCGTAAGCCTTACCGCCCTAGACTCTGTCTGTCCCATTAGGGATAAAGACGTGATAGTGTATCTGTATATGTACACATACATTGAATTATTTTTAGAGCCCCATAGTAATATAGCAAAATAATATTTTAACGTAGAGTATGCTCAGTCCGTGACCGCGATATTGAACTGTTTCTTTTTATTTTTTCATAAAAAACCCTATCGGTTCATTGCTCAACTTGTACGGAAGATCAATTTAATCCGTTTTTGAATTTCTTTTCTGTTTTATCTGAACACATATAAATTGATCTCCCGAACTGAGCATGCTATCAATACAATATATTATTTCGTCTTTTGAAACACACCATAGAATGGTAGTGAAATAAGAATACATATAGGTAATTTTCAATAAGTATTTATTTCTGAACAATAAAGAGATAATCGTACTTATAATTTGATATGTATGATAAAACGCTACACGTTTATGTTCATTTTGCAGATATTTACAATTCAAACGCTTGGTAAAAGTTTGAAAATAATGTACATATAAAGGTCAACAATTAAGTTTTTAGACCTTGTTACATTGCAGAAAAGATCTGGTAGGTTCTCATAGCCCAGAACCTGAGATAAGGGATAGAACTCAGAATAAAAAATCTGGATATGAAACTTAGTTGTCATCCTTTACTTTGATTATTACAGGTTGTCTACAAAGTTTTAGATACCTACTGATTTGTTTGAACATAATGATAATAAAAAAGCCAAACAATATTAACTCTTTCTGGGATATTTTTTTACGTCTATAGATAAACTATCTTTTTAAATTAAAGGTCCCGTAAAGAGTTAACACGTAGTTTTAGCTTAGAAAGCGGTGCGCTTGTTCTTTCCAAAATTTTGTAGATAATCTGTAAATCTAAAATAATTTAATAATTTATAGAAAAAATATTTTTTTAAATATCGAATGAAAGGAAATATATATATAAATAAATATATATCTCTATAAAAATTTGCCATATTGAGGCGGTCAATTTATGTTGCATCACTGGATTTGCATGATAGGTTTGCATTTTTGTAGCGTTCAGCATTTCAAATACTTAAATATTGTCATTATAATAAAGAAAACCGAAGTAACAGCTTCAATTACTTACAGTAAATTGCGTTTTTTTTTTAATTGGGTGTAATAAATGAGCTGTATGACACGTGTGCATGCAAAAACGTTATTTACATTGATTTATTTTTCTTACACTATCACAGTGGCCAGATCATTATAATTCGCACATTTTCTAAATTAAACAATTAATTTATTGCACATAAGAACATAACAATAATTTTAATTTTATTTTAGCTAGTCTAATGTTGAACATCGACTTACTGTCCTATGGAAAAATTGCTGTGATTTTTACTTTGCTCTTATTACTTACAAAAACGCCTACATATAATTATGGTGAATATTGCTGTCACTAATGTGTCAGGAATATCAGGTAATTTTATAAACGTAGAAAATAATATCTCTGAGTTAATGCCATAATACCATAATCGACTATTTAGGTTGTAAAAAGATAATCTAGTTACATTTACGAGTAAGTAATTTCTTATCACATAGAAATAAGATATCTAAGAAATTCCTAACGATACATGAATACCTAATTCTTATCTTTGGGATAATATCAGTTTAGGTATCTACTAATTTGAGCTTTGATATTATTATAAGATCAATGTTTTGAAACAGCGAAAACTGCATTAGGACTCATGGCCTTTTGTTCAATATCTGTTCTTTTTTTATCTTGATGATGATGATATGACTGGCTATCAGTTAGCAGGACTACCGGAACGTTTGGTCCTACCAAACGTTTCGTTAGTCCTGCCAGTAGGTTTTCTGGGACAAGCTCCGTTTTAACCTTTGGAAGCGCTGATTAGGACGCACCCCGTTGTGCGCACTGATCAGCGCTTCCGCACTACAAAGGTAACTACGAAATTTTATACTAAGATTATTACTTCAGCCGTCTGACCGTCAAATGCTATCTCACTATCTTAAATTTAAGGTTTTTGATACTTAACGAAAATTATGTTTATTCAAATTCTCTGCATGTTTTCATTTGTTTCCATAAACTCGTAATAAACATTATTCTTGCAGAACCTTGGACCATAATGTCACTTTTTGATTTCTCTGAATTACGTCCTACTACTTTTGCCGCTGTTTCAAGCCCGAAGAATGAAATGAAAGTCAGGTACAAAAGCCAGAGTGAGAATTTTAGTCACAGAAGCGATACATAGTGCTTAACAAAATGGCACATAGCAGGAATTAGACTATTATAAAGTAGTTAATAATAAATGTTCTGCGTTTAAACATACAGTAATAATTATGTATTTCAAAATGGCCTTCATTCAGGGCCAGATTAACCAAATCGGGGTCCAACCAAACCAAACCAAGGCAATACATGGCTGGAGGCCCCCAGGGCCGGATTATCCATGTTTGGAGGCCTTAGGCCCTAGCCCTTAATCAGGGTAGAGCGGGGAGACGAACTGCTTGGACAACACCGTCCCCTACTCTATTTTTCCGTCCCCTTAAAGGTGAATATACCGCCCTTCATTGGGTACCGTGCAGTTGGTGGCGTTGGGACCCAACTCGGTGCGGATTCCCTAGGAAGTTGCCTACTCTGCCTAATAGTTAATCTAGCCCTGCCTACACTTAAGATATATGTAATTTTGCGGAATGTCTAATTTACTTCAACAGATTTTTAAATTACTCTTTAAATTTTATTACTAATAAACCGTCACATTCATATAAAATCTGCACTCTTTAAAGTTATATAGTACAATACTGCCGATTTTATGAGCGCAATTTCTTCTATAATGTTCATCAGATGTTTGTACTTCTTACATAAGTAAATAAGTAGCTTAGTATATGACTGATATAGGGCAGATATTTTATGAATACAGCGTCTGCGTGCTCAACAATTTTTTTCGCGTATCAATTTTTATAATAATTCATGTTATGTTATTCAATAATTAATCTAATAAAAGTATTTCATAAATCAACATCAATTCGCATTATAAGTACTAACATGCATTTTTTTCAACATGAATTACTTAGGCATGCAGTTTTAACAATACAATTTGAATCTTTTACCTACTTGCATTACACATTTAATTTATCTTAACTAATGTATATGCCAATAAATTATATAATATTTACAATAATTTTAATTATTTTATCAGAAGTTCCTCATTCGTCGTCATTGAGAAGGTCGGTGCAAGATTTGGCTTTGGTAGATCTGAAAATTTCAAAATAAAAACGTGAATATTGAATGAATATTATATATTTTACCCTATTTAACGTTTAAACCAAAATATACATAAATATACTAAAACTATTTAAAGGGTGAATTCAGTCCATGATACTGAACAACTTTTCCCAAGGAACATAATATGTATATCGAAATATTTGAAAATTTTTGGATCAGCTGATTCGTCAACTTGTATGGAAGGCCAAAAGTTATTTTTAATTTTTCGATATCCTTGGGAAAAGTTGTTCAATATCATGGATTAAATCTACCCTTAAAATTATTTTAGTATATTTTGTTAGATCAGTATAAGTAATAAAATTTACAATTACCTATACATGTTAGTAAAAAAAGTTTTATTTAAGTACTACAATAAAGTAGGTACTTATTTGCACATAATTTGCTTTCTCAGTTGTTAGGACCAGGTAAAGTGTTAAAGTAACTGTATTTCTGCAATTGCCTTTCAGATTGCAAATTATGTAAATATGTAATGTAAGTGCATTATCAATGCATTCTTACGAAGAGCGTTTGCATATTGGCGTAATTATAACGGTACATATTATTTAATCAGAAATGTAAACTTCATGGCCCTGATTGTGACTGCCCCGTTAGGGATAAAGACGTGATCGTGTACTTGTATCTATAGGTAATCTCGAAATATTATTTTTAACGCAGTTAAGGAAAATCGGTTCGGAGATAAAAATAGTAATATGCAACATAAAATATGCACGACGCACGTTAATTAATTATAATAATTGATTGATTGACAAATTGATTAATTATACATAATTAATTAACGTGCGTCGTGCATATATATTTTACCTACCAACATAGATGGGTACCGTTAATCAAATAGTTATCTTTGTTGATCGCTAATCCATTACTAAAAATGTTAACTTCGTTAAACATCAAATCGTTGAATTTTGGAAGATTTCATAGAAGTAAACGTTAAACGTTAATCCGATAACACGTGTCAGTAACTACTTAACTGTTGATTTGTTATGAAAACAAAGAAGCATGTATAAAATTACAATGTGTAAATTTAAACCAAAATGGAGTCAGTCATCATCTGGCACAATATGGATATTTCCCTTCATGAACATTAATATGTTAAAGTTCTCGTCTGACAGCGAGGCTTATTTCTGATTTAAAATATGATTACCCGTGGAAATAAGACGTTCTACGAAGAATTTTAGTATTTGAAAAATTATTATATTTGATTAACAGTTTTATTTAAAACATCTGTTTATAGATGAAGGCAAGATTGTTGAACGAGTCTTTTGATTTCATGCCTAGCCGCAAGATATTTGACTCGTGATGAGTAAAAGAATTAAAAAAAAATGTCTTGAACGTACCTACTTGTCAGAACGGTATCTTTTGCAATATAGTAGGTACTTGATCAATGAGAAAAGAATAAAGAATTTTTCATTGTATTAAAGTTAGCGAAATGTTAACTCCGTTAATAGTGATTAACAGCTATGCCTATTAATGTACTTTTTGTCATAACGGACTCGCAGGGGGGAACACATGTGTGATGTTCGGTTTCGTTTGTGTGATACCTACCTACAACTTTTTTCCTTAACACTTACACAACCACATAATTTTTTTTAGGTATATATTTTTTTTTTCATTTCAAATATTAGCAAATAAAAGACATATTTTTCATAATTAATCCTGTGTCTAATCATGACTATCATCATCGTTAGTTTACATGAAGTCATTGTTGGGCATACTCGTAAGCTTCCTTCTGTCTAAACCATCTTGTTCTATCTCTGGCCATCGCAATTCAGTTCTTTCCTGCATCTTCACCTGATATCGTCAACCCAAATAGCTTTCGGACAAATTGTATGAAATACTTACTGAGAATTCTTTACCCTCCTGCAGATCCTGAGCTCTACGGACCCAGTGCGGACTGCCTTGAACAGCGCCAACGCTTCCACATGGGCTAGCTCGTGGCACGCCTGCCCGTTTACTGCCAGCACCTCATCTCCTGGAATACAGCATCAACCAATTTTATTAAACGTGCAAGAAAAAAATATATTTTGAACATGGACAATACGACGTCTGTAAATGTTCTTGAGTGTTTGACGATTACTGGAATGTCATTGATTGGATCTTTGTGATTTGTTGTAAGTAAGCAAAGTAAATTATACAAAAAAAAATTGTAAGTTTGAACATAGACGTGATCAAATCTTATATTTAGTGTAACAAATTCACTCTCCGTGTATGTACCGTATGTAGTACATACACAATTAATTGATTCTATTGTGTGGTGCACTGCTGAAGTGTTAAAGTTCAAGTTACATACTCGTATTGTTATTATAAAACCGCAAACAAATCGAGCACAAGGTATATTTTTCACTTTATAAAATTTGGCTAATAAATAATGTGTAATATCTTAAGCTGAAGTTTAACATACGTACATAGGTACATACAATATCACGTCTGAATCATTAAAGGGGTAGACAGAGGATTTTGGGTCTTGTGGTTCTAAATAGTCAGAGCCCAGGGCTGCAAAACCAAAAACCCAATTTTAGCGTGATGGTGGGCGAGAAGGCGGAAAAGGGAATCTAAATACGGTTACTAGCAGCCTCGCCTATTACCATAATTAGCATTTTGGCTAAATAGTTGTTACATGGTTTATATGTAATTGGCTAAATAGGGACAATTATTAACTGGAGGTACTTAAAATTTGCAACATCCATTATTTAGCCTAATTAAAATCCAGGGAGTAAATTAATGAAAATGACATTGAGAACTTTCGTAGTCAGCCTAAGTACTAATATACCTAAATAATTTTAACTTGTAATAACAGATAAGTCATATCATAACATAACATAACATTTGTAGCTACTGAACGTTTTTGGGGCAATCGAATATTAATGTAAATAAACATTATCGTTGTAAAATAAACATTCGAATCATGCACGATGCCTATTTCCAGTACAATGGTCCGAGTTGATATTATGCGCTTTGTTATTACCACTTTGTCGAACACAATACGGCTTCCTATTCTTATCAAATTGCATTCCTCGAGGCGTGCCACAGCAGTCAGTGTTATACAATGTGTAAGTAATACATACCTGCTTTTAATCGTCCATCGTCGACTGCCTGCCCTTGTGGGAGGATACTCTTTATGAAGATCCCCAAAGGTCCTCTGGGAGAATCACGTCCTCCCACAATGGTGAAGCCGAGTGGTTTCTTTCCAGGTCCTTTCTCGAAAGTAATAGTGTGATAGGTGTGTGTGGGCGCCCGCGGTTTTCTCGGAAGCGTGCAGAAGTTTGCCGCGTTCGGTGTTTGCGTCTCGCACTCACTGTCATGTCGCTCTTTAGTCCGATTACTACAGTCCGGCACATCGACATCCACAACGTCACTAGCACAACTGAGAGTGAGTTCGTCTTTGTTTGCACCACCGTAGCTTACGACCTGCCGGCGCAGCAGCTTGTTGTTCATGCTGCTGTAACTCGCGTTCTGGCCCTTGAGGAAATGTGTGTGCGCGCCGGGCGCGTTGTCGCCCGCCTCGTCCGCAGCTGATAGCGCGCTGCGATTACACGCTGACTCGTCCTGCGACCGCCGCCGGTCTATCCTGACGTCATACTTATCAACACGTTTTTCTTTTTGTAATATGATCGCGTTTTCATAATCCACAGAGCTTTCGCGCATCAGCGCAATGTTCCTTTGTGACGAATCTCGCTTCTTTGCATCTGGTTTATCACGTTGTCTACAGATCACGATATCGATTTCAGATGAGCCGGATTTTAGAGCTTCTTTTGCTTCGGTCATAGTCAGATCTCGAAGTCTGCGGCCATTGACGTTAACTAATTCGTCACCAATTTTTAATGTCCCCTCTCTGAAACATAAAAAATAAGATTATTATTTCTATATATTTAAGTAATTATTACTTAAAACTTTGTTATGGAAATTAAAAAGACTTTGATAAGTAACTAAGCTTTTATCATCATCAAATCAGCCACAGGAAAGTCATTAGTGGACATAGGCGTCCCCCAAGGAGGAAACTCATTGTATATTGTTTATAAAAAAATATTTACAAAACAAAGGAAAAATGCAAATAAAAAATTAAAAGAGGTCTAAACTTACTTTTCAGCGAGACCTCCAGGAACGACGTGAGCTACCAAATATCCTATATGACCTTCATCTGAGAGCTTTGTTTTAGCAATGAAGATACCTAATTCATCAGAAGGATTTCTCCTTATTATTCTGACCACTTTAAATTCGGATGGCGCTTTATCGGATTTACCATCTCTTGTTAGTTTTCTGCACGGAGGAATTGGCGGGATACCAGTGTCTCCCATACTAGCATCGCGCTGGCGCATTTTTTGTTTCTCTGTTAGCTGAAGATATTGTGGTTCCGAATCATTGCTACTCTTTGGCATCCGCCTAAGTATTTCTTTACGATCTAAGGACAGGGCTCTTTGGGTATGGCGAGGTCTAGGCTTAGGACAGTCATTTCTTTCTCTACTCAGTCTGCCAGAAGCTCTTGATTTGATATAGCTTTGGTCTCCCGATACGCTTCTCCCATGACATGGTACAGGATTGGCATGCGATGCTGAGCTTTCACATCGTGAAGATAGTCTATCACTGTCAAATATTGAAGAAGCCGCCGATTCATTGACTAGAATACCGGAATCTGCATCTTCACAGTCTTGTAACAAAACGTTTTCATCGTCACATGATACTTGATATACATCGTCGTGAAATACAGAGTTCTGTCCTTTTTGGAATTCATCTAAACCTGGCAAAGCTCCGTAAGAAAAACTGCGTAATTTTGCCTTAACACCACCTCTTTTCTTTCGGCTTTTATTGATACTAGCTGTTTTTAAAATGTTATCACTACTGCCATTGTTAATAACTTCTTCTTCAGTTTCTCCGTTTTGTTTGTATAATTTTGATAGAAATTTATTAGAAGACTTTAAATATCTGTCAGACATTGCTCTTAATTTTGCAGAAAGGCATGAACTAGGACCAATGGTGTCTTTTACGTCTTTAATCTTAAATTTATCAGTCTTTTTTTGAGATTTCAATGCAAGCGGTGCATCATAGGAATCGTAATCGTCGTTAAATATTTGGTCACTCGATTTAGAAAGTTTAGTGCCTGACTTTGGTATTCCATAATAACGATCACATTCAGAACCAGAACTGTAGCACCTGGTACCTCTATTTGTAAATGATTTCCCTTCTCTCCAATTTGATTCGATAGGGCTGGTCATACTTTTGGTAAAAAAGACATCGTCGTCGTAGGTTGGCATCTTCACCCAAGGATTTTGATTTTCAAATTCTATATGCATTTCAGGGTAATTACCGCCAAATCTACAATTATTTTCTTCAATGTGGCCAAAACCACTGCAATCACTACCAGATGTGGATGCAGCATCGTCTCCATGTCGTAAGGGGCCGTTAGATTTGAAGCATGATAGTTTTGTGTTTTTCACTTTATCGAGCAACGGATTCCGCTTTTCCCGATATACCATATACTCTTTTTCTAAAGAGCCTCCGCGGTTTTTGCGACTAGTATTATAGCTTTCCTGTGGTGAGGCGGGACCGTTTTGTAGCGATATGCGGCGAGAGACTGGGGTCTCACCGCTACGATTTTGCTGAGGAGACTTTTCGACGATTATTATCTGATCGCTGAGATTGTAAAAATTCGTTTCCACCGAGCTGCCGCTACTTTTTCTTTGAGGGTAGCGCACTGGAGACATATCTGGAAATAAGAAATAAATGATGATTAGCATTTAGAATTATAGTGAAAGTTTGGAGTTCAATGCATATGGCATTGAACATAAATGTGAATAATTTTATTTATTTATTTAAACTATACGAGTACCTACACATAAAAAAGTGTACTAATGGCGGACTTAACGCCTTATGGCGTTCTCTGCCATAATATAAAAGGATAACGACAATTATTTATTTATTAGTTACTCATTATCTTTTAAGTATCTTCATTATGACTTTTATTATTTATTGACTTCTTTACTTTACAAGAGAGGAACCTATATTGTCATAATACGTTACAATTACAATGACATAATCTCAAATATCATAACAAAACACTGAACCTAATAACATAAGTACCTACCTACTAATATCAGTGAACAAAACACAGAAGTGAAGTTTTATTCAAAAGCATTTTTTAAATTAATCACAATTTTATGGCCCTAAAATTTTGAATCGTCACAACAAAATTTTGTGACAGCGTCATCAAAAAGTTTACAAAGTTTCCGAGCTTAAGTGCCTCTCGCAGATATTCTGGAAGCCAAATAAGGTAAAAGTTTGTAAGTGAAGTTACACCATTTGGCGGCAGGTGGAGAGGAAGTGGGAAGAACCCTATATCATCCTTCCCTCGTTTTATGACTTAAACATGAATTTGCGTGTATATTGCTTATGCAATAGTATGACTGACAATTCATTAACGTAGAAATGTGCGTGCACGTATATTACCATATTGAGGCTTCGTGAACGATTAGCAAATGAAATTTTATCACATTGTTCGAGAATTTAGGTATATTCGCGAACAATGTGATAAAATTTCATTTGCTAATCGTTCACGAAGCCTCAATATGGTAATATGCGTGCCTAATACTTACTTAAGGCCATACATGCATTTTCCGGGGTCCAGTGCTGCCCCCATTTGAAATAAGTCATTTCAAAGAAAACGGAGACATCATTTTAAATGTTATCTTTGTGAAGCCCTAGGCTGGACAACCCTTCAAACTTTTTTATGAACTACTGTGTCCAGTTTTAAGTTAAAACGTTTAGCTTTTCTACGAATTTAAAATTAAAAAAAAAAATTCAAACGTTCTCACTTTAAACTGTAAACAAATGGGGGCACTGGACCCCGGAAAATTAATGTATGGCCTTAATTATAATGATTTCATTCGGAAATTACAGTTTTAAGTTAGTTATTGGCTTGATTATATTATCTCAAATTAAAAGAAAGTTGTAAGGTATTCAAACTATTTAACGGGCTTACAATAAAAACTTTATTAAACGTTTAAAATTAAGTTGGTGGATACTTATTCTCTTAAATAAAAAGCATTTTTTTATCGGGACAATATAATAAATTATTCTTATGATTAAATTTATTTTAATTCTCATACCTAAGCATATTTACTGTGATCATACCTAGATAACCCCGACCGACCATAAAACAATATAGACATGCCTTCTGTTTACTAATTAATGTATTTCTTGTATAGTTTTTGTGCAAGTTGGTAAGTAATAATAATTGCTTTGGTAATAATAGCAGGCGCCTTACTTCCGTGCAACCATCATGTTTGTGTCATTGTTATCGTATGGAGCAGAGGTTGACTGTAAGTACGATTGTGAGTTATCATTATAGGAAATATGCTATTGTAAGAGTTTATTTATATCTAAATAGCAGATGTAAATCATCGATATGTCATGTGTTAGTTAGTAGACCGAAGAACTTAGTTAAAATTAACTAAAATACTACAGCTACTCAAACAAGAAACTTTTCCTAGTTCCTTTACCAAAAGAATAGCAATGAATTATTTCAGTGTAATTTTTTATGATGGTGATGAATTTTTTGGTCAAAACTAACGTGAGACACAGACATAAAAGTAAACTAGCTGGCAATCGTATATTACCTAATAAATAATGGTGATGAATCCGTAAAATTCACTACAGGAAGAACAAACATGTACCAAGTCGAGAATATAAATTTATTTATTTATTGTTGAGGAGTCTAAAATGTAATGGTTCGAAACACTGAATGAATTTTCATAATAAACATTTTACAATACTGTAAAGCCGTGTGGCTCCCGGCAGAGTAGAATAGGACCACTCCAAATCTTTCCGTGGATGTCGTAGAAGGCGACTCAGGAAATGCAAGCTAAAATCAAGCTTTTAAACATCAATAGAGTTCTCCAACCTGTCGGGCCAGCGTGGAGAGTGTAGGCCAAAGCCTCTGGCTACTCTCGCTAAGTATGGCTCTGCAGTATAAAGAGGGTCGTGCTCCTGAAGAAGGGACTAAAATAGACCTGGATTATGAATATTGTAATGATCTATCTAACGTCTAACAATATATATACTGAAACTTTTTAAGGGTAGATTCAGCCCAATATACTGAATAACTTTCCCCCAGATTCCCTAACTTTTTTAAATATAAAAATTTTTTTTTTGCTTTTCATACAAACCCTGATCAGCTGATTGTTCAGTATAATGGACCAAATTCAGCCATAAAATAGTTTTAGTGTATTTTGTTAGACCCTTTGTTTAAACTTTTAAATGGTGCTTCAGAATTGATCAAAAACCAAAATCAAACTTAGATAGTTACGACATATTCAACTCAACGTATATTGGTCGCCTAATATTAGAAGCCATTAATTTGTATTACTTCTGTACTACGCAATCAGGTTGTGTAGATTAAGGACATAAATGCGTGATACCCTGTCACCAAGTTAGCCACTAACTGAGCTGACTGTACTTTCACTTATACATATTGAACAGATGATGTCAACCGTCCTTTGCCGCTAACATTCGATGGTAATAGAACACGAGTTTTTCTCAATTCCATTACGTAAATACCTACCAAAAAACACTGTATCTTTGACGCCTTCTTTGAGTGATATAAGTTTTGAAAAAAGTCAAAGTTTCTTTTACTTTTACTTTCCATTAAGGCGAAGATATAGGCAAATGGCCTTGAAGTGTGAAATAAATTGTTAACTCGTAAATATGGTGATAATTTCCATATTGCTCTTCGTCATACACTAGATAGCCCTTTAAATTATTTTATGAACTGCCGTTGAAACTATTATTGGTGATCCGTCTAGCTTTAAAACTTGCCGTGGCCAATTTTGGCGGAGGCAAGTTTTAAAGTTAGACGGACTAATGTAAATACTTTCAACGGTGGTTCATAAAATAATTTAAAGGGCTATCTAGTGTATGACGAAGAGCAATATGGAAATTATCTCCATATTTACGAGTAAACAATTTATTTCAAATGAGGGCGCCACTTCAAGGCCATTTGCCTATATCTCCACCTTAAGTAAGAAACATAATGTAGAAAAATAGGTGTCTATTTCCAAGTTCAACCTCAAGTCTTAATTAAAAAGAAAATAAGCTATATACAATATAAATTACTAAGGTGTGCGACAGTGTGCGTGTTCCATTTTAGACTGCTTTATCACGAAGAAATAGTCCAACTTCCAATTCCAACGCAACCTACTTTTATTTTCACTAAAAAAATGTTTATAAAGTGTCACGTGTCCATTCCAAGAAGGATAAATCAAAGCAAACCTCTTTGGGTAGCTCAAGGCAATCTCGATCGACTCATTGAAAGCATTACGTAAATGCCTCCGAGCATCGCATGTCACTGCGCAATTAACTTAATGAATGGAGTTGCAGATTTAAATAGAAATTTAATTCACCTCAATTTTTTTGTTCCTTGTGGTCGGAGCTGATTCAGAGCTATGGACTGTTTTGATCTTTGAGTGCAATTCCAAGATCACAAGTTGGTTCTTAACTTCTCACGAATTCTGAATCTCATCTTATATCGGGTAACTATTTGGGTACACTTAGACAATACGGCGTTTGTATATCCTTATGTATATATGTAAGTTCGACGATAACTTTAATTGGAAGTTCATGAAATTTGAGACTGTTTTGTAGCAAGTGGACGAGACTAATAGATTTTTAAGTTTGAATATCACGCCCAATAAACTAGATTGGGGTGTGACTTCACAGCTCGGGGGCAAACTCCTAGTCTTTTTTTTGCATCTTAGAATCATCCACTGCTGGACTAAAAGCCTCTTCTAATGAAGGGAGAAATATATATTTTTTTTGTAGCTTACCAATTCTGGAGCGGTGAGCGGAACGCGGTTCTGTCTCGGGCGACACGGCCAGCAGCCGCGGCGGCTCGCCCTTCTTGAACCACCGCATCCTCCCTGCTCACACCATCGTGGCTCGAGCTGAAACAACGAAATATATAAATTTATTGAGAACCAAATTTGCATAAATCATCACGACTATTATCTGCAGTCTTCATATTCCCCTTGGAAAAAGGCAAAGAAGGCTAGTACTCAGTAACCCCTCATCAAGCTTTAAGAAACTGACAAAGCTGTAAATGAGACGTTTTAAGTCTAAATTATTAATAATCATCATCATGATCAGGTCTTTTTTAGTCTCCACTGCAGGAGCACGACCCTCTCTGTACTGCCAGAGACATACATTAGCCAGAGCAGTCAGAGGATTTGGCCTACGCTCTCCACGCTGACCAGACGGGTTGGAGGTCTCATTGATATTTATAAGCTTTGTTTAGCTTGTGAATTATTACTAATAGTATAACTAATTTATAGGGAATAGGTTTATCTATTTAGTAAATCAAATTAAGCAAAACTCAATTAAAGATGGCGAAAAGATTGCATAACATTCTGAACGTACAAATCGTACAATTTTAAATTATATTTGGACAAAAATAAGTTTTATATGAACGATATTTTATGCATTGTTAAAATTTGTCTCATGAATAAATTAAGTATAAATCACGCAAGCTATCAAACAATTTATGGAAACAGTTTTCACGTGTTGTCGACTCCATTTCAAAATCATAGATACGAATCGTATTATCCTTTGTTACTCGTGAATAATGAGAACATGACTGACATAATCGAAAGCATGTGTAATGTATAAAATGCAAAATGCTCAATAATCCATTAATCTACATTCTATTTATGCGAATGTGCACAAATAAGGGCGCGTGCCCCGCCCTTATTTGTGCACATTTCAATTTGGAAATGTCCTGTTTACTATCAATTTAATAAAACAACTCGTATATGTATTTAAAAAATTGAGTTTTTTTTATACAGGCTGACTTTTTAACCACCAGCCAAATTTTTGGAGCAAGTTCAGTCCATGATACTGAACTACTTTCCATAAAAACAATTAATGAAAAACTAAAGTAAAAATTCGCTTTCCCTTACAAATTAGTGCTCAGCCAAACGGATTTTGTATGGAAGGACGAAAAATTTTTATCGATTTTTAATAACTTTTTTTATAGAAAGTAGTTCAGTATCATGGACTGAACTTGCTCTAAAAATTTGGCTGGTTTTTAAAAAAGTCACCCTGTATACTTATTCAGAAAGAAGGGAGGTAAATACGCAAGCAAATTAAAAAGAGAAAAGCATTTTTTTCTTTAAATTTTTAAGAAATTTAGGTAAGTTTGTGTCAAAATAAGTTACATAAAGATGTAAGTACCTAAACATATTTTTAGACAAAAAATGTCAGCTTCACTGATCTTGGATTTTATAATAGTCATTTAATACATAACTGTAAAGAAGTATACGTACCTTCTAATCTATTTACTTACCTCTCGACTTACTTACCTACGATTATTATCAGATTACTAGAAAGCTGCAAACAGGGATTACTATTTTATTACTTTTATTTATCACACAGAGCAAAAGCAAGGGTTACGGAACTCTTAAAAATACATATATATTTACATTTGTAGTTTTAACCCCGTCGTGGTTTTTAATCTAGGTATTTGTTGTAATGTGCAAATTTAAACCTTTTCAAAGCAAAAAGCCGAGATAATTTAAAATATCTCTAAAAATGTTATTCTGCAGCAACGAGATATAATATATCTATACTAATATTATAAAGCGGAAGAGTTTGTTTGTTTGTTTGTTTAAACGCGCTAATCTCAAGAACTAATGGTCCGATTTGAAAAATTATTTTTTTGTTGGGTAGTCCATTTATAGAGGAAGGCTTTAGGCTATATAACATTACGTTCCGACAACCACGTGAACGAAGTCGCGGGCACAGCTAGTAAGTAATATAATATATAAGTCAATTTTTAACCACTCGCCCTGAATATGATCGTCTAGGTAAATCGATCGAAACCTGGTCGGCCTTTTCCGACTATAATTTAAACATGAGTCAACCGGTTTAAATTAATTATATAATTTAAAGCTATTACATAAGTTACATTAAATATTTACCGCTTTACATTCACGCAACGTATGCATACTACTACGTTATTCATAGAACGTCGACGCGTCATTCGTTTCCAATAATTTGGTAAGGAAATAAGCCAAATAAGGGTTTTCGAAGCTCGTTCCCAGAATATTTACGGAAAATACTTACTTGTAATGTGTTTACAGAGTCACAGAATATTACGATACATTTCTACAGATTCATAGTTATTTTATAAAACTTATTAATGAATCACATTAAATAGAAGTGAAACCGCGTATAAAAATGTAAAAAAGTGGTCTGGTTCTTCTATTATGTTCTCTTCCTGAACAGATTATAGAATCGAGGGAATGGGTGAAAATGTGGAACATGTTAAGCCGATGCGGTTAGCAACCCATCACTATTTTGATTAATTTTTTCGCCATCTTGCCCACTATCACTCTAAAAGTGGCGTTTGGGTTTTGCGGTTCTGGGCTCTCTCTACTTAGAGCCTCAAAACCCAAAATGCTCTGTCTTCCCTATTAGGGTTAAAGACGTATGTGTGTGTAAAAAAACGTTCAGTAATTTGAAACTTTGCGGATCATACTTGTACTTGCATATATAGAGTTGAGACTAAATGAAGACCATAATTTCCATATATAAGTAGTTTTATTTAAAAAACTAAAGGAAGATATATGTAAATGTTGGTGTACAGAATAAAAGCATACTTCTGAGTCAGAACATACCTACTCCCTCGTCATTAAATCCTGACGGGTTTCTTAACCTGTCCGTCTCCTTTTCGATCTGTACTATTTGCACATACAGTTTCTTCATACAGCCTGCCCGAGTTGCTCAAGTGTAGCCATTATTGAGAATATTGCAAAATGGTTTGCAGTTTTTGAGCCCTGATTGATAAATTACTATTGAAAACAGTCTGTGGCTTTGATCTAGATTACCTTTTTTATCATGTTTTGATTGATTTTCTTTCATTACTGGCCAAAAGTAATTTAATTAAGATAAAAAGATATTTAATGAATGTGTGGTTCCCGGCAGGGTAGAATAGGACCACTTTAAGACTTCCCGTGAATGTCGTAGAAGGAGACTTAGGAAACACAAGTTAAAAAGAAATGAGACCTCTCAAACCCGTTTTGCCATCTTGGAGAGTGTATGCCAAATCCTCTGACTGCTTTAGCTATGGCTAATATATGGCTCTCGGTAGTACAGAAAAGGACGTTCTTCTGCAGTGAATACTAAAAAAGACCTGATGATGATGATGATAACGTCTCATGAGATAGAACCTAGAGCAATAAGACCCGAGGTCATGATCAACGTGATGGCACAGAATACATGGTGATGGTGGCGTTATTGGTGGAAAAGATACTAATGGAATTGCCTAGCCCTATGATTACCCAAATTCTAGTACATTCCCTCTATCGGCTTTTATGATCTGTTTGGAAGAAGAAGCAGCTGGTTTATGCTATAACATTTCTTTTCTCCCAGATCAGCATGATGTTACCTGTATTAAATAGATACCTTCTAAAATTGAACAGATAAAAAGACAAACAATAGGTATTTTAACATCGTGATAAATATCAACGAGTTCTAAGATCTAAAATTAGATGCAAATAAATTTCTACGCCATTGTGGTTGCAGATATGTATTTTTAATACCGTTCAAGTACCATGAAAATTAAATTGTGAAATAATAATTTGATTATATCATTATAGCATTGATACGTAAGTCACAACAACGTAACTAATTTGTTAAACTAACACGACAAGACATCAGTCATCGATATCGTAAGAACTGAGTCGACTCGATTTTGATCACGTAACAATATCTAACCTTGCCCCGAGTGAAGTTGTGTATCCAATCGATTGAAGTTTTTGCTGGTAGGTATAGTTACTTGTCTACCAAGCAATGAAAACTTTTTCTGTAACAGATTTATTTTGCAAATTTCTTCTTTGGCTCTGGAATACTTCGTTGTTTGTTGACCGAGCGACCGGAGCGATCGCGAAGCGTCTCCATTTCAGCTTCGGCAAAAATAAGTAAGTACCTACTTTCGTGTGTCCGAGTTCGGGATGTTCGGATGTCCAGATTTCCGACTGTTTTCGCCTACAGGTTGTATTTATCAACTAATTCTTGTAAAGTTTTCTAATAATTATTTAGAACTTTTTTGTCGACCAGTTATTCAAAATTTTTAAAAATGGCGGAAATACGGGGACTGGAAATAAAAATAAACAATATTTTAGGTTTTTTTAAAAGTTCTTCATTGAGTATACTCGTGCTCTTGTAATCTCAAAGCAATTAGAGACATTCCAGTTCCGCAATTTACTGTTCATAAATCATTGCCGAACAATCAATAAGCGGAGCCGTTACTAAAGCCTTTCTGCTTGGAAACACTAATTAGAACTAGGTAAGTATCGTACAATTCACACTATCACGTCTTTATCCCTAATGGGCAGACAGAGCCCTATAGGTTTTGACACAACCCTGAACAGACAGAACCTAGGGTCGCAAGACCCAAAGAGCAGTTTTAGCGTGATGATGAGCAAGAAAAAAGAATCAAAACAGTGATGAGTTGCTAGACGCATCGCTTATTAACACAATTCGCATTATTGCCTACTTTCATTCCCTCGATCGGCTAATATTCGGTTAAGTAAAAAATACTTACCTACTTAATCATATAATATAATAAATTGTATAATAAAATTTTATTAAACAAGTTGTGATTACTTGAATATCAAGAATTTAATGGAGGCAGGTACTCATAATTCAGATCAGAAATATCCAGTCCACGGCGTACTCTCTAGAGTTGCAGCTCTTAAATGGAAGCGGGACACCTGGCTAGAAGGAACAACGGTAGGTGGAGTTAGGCCGTCACCACGTCGTGTCCTAGAAATGGCAAGAGCAGTGTGGGACGTCCGATGGCTAGGTGGGTTGACGATATAAAACAAGTCACTGGAAAACTGGATCGCAGCGGCCAGAGATAGAACGGATGGCGAAGACTATGGAAGGCTTATGCCCAGAAGTGGATTTTTAAAGTTTTTAGAGAAAAAGTTTTTATTATTTTCTAATAAAATAACACGAATTAATGCCTTGACAAAATGTTGGATATCTACTGACGGACTAAATAGAATATTTTTTTCTGACTCCGCCATTATCCTCCCTACTTTAGATATTGTCGATGTCTTAGATCACAATTCTTTTTACCAGGCAGCGTTGTTATTATATGATTCAACCTTGCACTAAAATACACCGTAAATACGTGCTTATACAAAAAAGTATTTCTTACAATTGAGGGCTTGTTGAGACACCTTGACTATGCCCATTTAGTTTGTTTTCGCAAAATCGTATTTTATATGGAGTATTGGTACCTACCTATACTCCATATAAAATACGATTTTGCTATATATCTATATACATCTTACGCTTAATTAAAATGTTCATGTTGAAATAAAACGATGTTTTGGAATATGTACAAATGATTTCTGCATTTTATTCAACTTTTTCTTACTACTATATCTATTATCAAGGTGTGTTATATAATCAATGTGTATTTATTACCAGTGATGACTTAAGGCTCTAAAACGGACCACCTTTACTATGGGTCTCATAAGAGGTCGCTCAACGCGATATGCAGAGGGCTATACTCGGTGTTTCTCCATGTAATCGAATCAAAAATGAGGAAATTCGTAGAATTAAAGTCATTGACAAAGGCCAGTGAATTAGCTCGCTGAAATGGCAGTGGGCGGGACACATATCGCGACGGAGAACAAAAGTCATTGACATAGCACAGTGGATTAGTTCGTTGAAATGGCAGTGGGCGGGACACATACCGCGACGAACCGATGGCCGATGGGGCAAAAAGGTTCTACGAGAATGACGACCACGCACCGACAAGTGAAGCTTGGGACATCCACCCACAAGGTATTCAGACGACTTGACCAATATCGGTGGAAAGCGCTGGATGCAGGCCGCTCTAGATCGGTTGTTTTGGAAATCCTTGGGAGAGGCCTAAGTCCAGTAGTGGAGGTTATGCGGCTGAAATGATGATGATGATGACTATATCTATTAGCAACTTCAATACAATTACACTGCAGGAATATTCAATCATAATGTCTAATAGGAACTTTCCCTATTTTAAGTCATTTGTAGAATGACATTACTTATAGAGGCTATTTTATAAATTTTCATAGCGCTGGAACTATTTTCCACTAACAACAAGTTTTTCAATTTCCATGACATTTTTAGAAATGAGACGCAATATGGCAAGTTACTACTCTTTTACTATTTCTTCTTCCTCACCATTTCCTATTTATTTGTAGCAAAATGTCTTTTCTCCTTACTTTTTAGGGTTCCGTACCCGAAGGGTGCAAACGGGACCCTATTACTGAGACCCCGGTGTCTGTCCGTCTGTCCGTCTGTCCGTCTGTCTGTCTGTCTGTCCGTCTGTCTGTCCGTCAGTCACAGGGCTCTATCTCTTGAACCGTAATAGCTAGATACTTTAAAATTTTCACCGATTATGTATTACTGTGGCGGATATAACAAAAAATACTAAAAATAAAAAATACTTAAAAATTAAAGGGGGTCGTCATACAAGAAACGTGTTTTTTTCAGCGTTTTTAACTTGATCTTTATAATGGCATTAACTAGATACTTGAAATTTTTACTAATTATGTATTACTATGACCACAATAACGAAAAATACTAAAAATAAAATAAAGTTCAAAATTAAAGGGGGTCGTCATACAAGAAACGTGTTTATTTAGCGTTTTAAAACATTGTACGGTGGTACGGAACCCTTCATGAACGAGTCCGACTCGCACTTGCCCATTTATTTATTTTTCCTATTCACTCACACACACTACATAAATAAACCGTATCACTTCTCTTCACGTGCCGAAACCATGCCAGTCACAAAGAGTTTAAAAAGTTGTGTAATTAATCAATAGGGCCCCGATATAGTATAATTAATTATACAATTGCACAATATGAAAAATTACTTCTTTATTCTATACTTTCTTTGTAATATCAATTAAAAAGCTCACTGTATGTTTTAGGGTAAAAGTCTGATAGTTACCTAAGAAGAATACTGCCGTATTTTTGAATATTGAATACACTATGTTAAAGATGTCCTAGTCATTAGCTATTCATAAATCTTTAATTATTGCAAAAGCTTTTCTGACCAGCCTCAGAATCAAATAAATAAATTGTAGGTGGGCACTCGCGTTTCGTTTATATGAGCAAAAATTGGCCGTGGCGAGATCTCGGCCAGCGTCAAAATTATATTTGTGCGTAATATTTCTTTGTATGGTTGTAGTCAACTTTTTTTTTTGAATGCACTGTAGTCTCTATAAAATTTTATTGTAAAATTACTTTTATTTAATTTTCAAATAAAAAGGGCATATATTTATGAACAATGTATAGTTAGATGTAAATTAAGTAATACAGTTTTCTTACAAAAAAGTGGCAACTATCTGGCTTTTATCCTACATATACTATTCATGCCACTTGGCAAGACGTGTACGTAATTAGCTACATTCACTGTCGTAATGATGTCCTTATTAAGGATTTTCCAATGTAAGACTTGTCTCGAAGGTGTGCCTTAGATTTCCTTATTAGCAAACCGGAAGGAAAGTTTTGAACAAATGGCAACTAAAATGTACAATATGTAAAATGTTAAATCTAAGATCTAACATAATATTTATCATCATTAAAAATGCACAATTAAGTTTGTTTTTATACTTTAAACGGTTTTAAGATTCCGTACCCAAAGGTGGAGGACCTTTGGGTACGGAACCTTAAAACGTGACCTTATTACTGAGATTCTGCTGTCTGTCCGTCCGTCTGCACATGGCTCTATCTCTTTAAAAATAATAAAAGCTGGACACTTAAAGATTTCATTGATAGTGTATTACCGTGGCTTTAACAAGAAAGTTAAAACCTAAACGGGTTCGTCATACAAGAAACGTGTCTTTTTCAGCGTTTTAAAGCATTGTTCGGAAGTCCTTTATGTACAAGTCCGACTCGCACTTGATCGGTTTTTATAATAATAACAAAGCTTCTGTGAAAAAATAGAAAATTCAAAAATTATTGATAACTTTCCGTCCCCAAGCGTAACAGACGATTTTATTTTTAATAATCACAGCACAGCCAGCAGCCGGAAGCATTGAAGCGCTTAATAAGATTAGTCATACACGGAATACAGTGAAAGCAATACTCGTTATATTACGAAATAAATCAAAAAGGGAACAAAGTTCTTAAAAAATAAAAATGGTATTAAAAAAGTAGGTACATGCTACGAGCTACATTTTTATCTGTAAGCAAAGTTAGGCAAACATGTAAACTATTACGAGCTTTTGCGTGCCACAAAAATTACACCGTAAAATAAAACCTACTAGGTCTATGAAAATCACCGTTAGCCATTAGCCCAGATGTCAACATTAGAAGACCGTCGCCAAGCTATGTCAGATGCAATAAGGCAGCTTGAAAAATTCTGAATTCTGAAAACCAAGTCTAGACTTGGTTACTTACTTACACACACGAAAAAACAAAAAGAACTTATAGCCGCAATTTTGAACGTTTTTTTTTTTCTTAAACCACACTACATAACAAAATTGAAAGTGTTTCAAGTGAATCATCCATCTTTGAAGCTACCGAATGCATTTTGCTGTAATAGTTCAAGAACAATGGGCCCGCTCAGACCTACCCATCATTTTATTGATGGTGGAGCAGGAAACCACATAATTCCAACTTTCCCATCTAACTCGGTAACAACATTACGCAACAGTCGTATTTCTATAAATACCGACTCGATAAAAGTACCCGTATCGGGGTAAGAGCTATAAAGAGGTACTAACACGAGTTGTTAACATAGTGGCGGTTGATATATTTGTAACATAGCTAACTAGTTTTGCGTTTCAATTTCAACTAATGGATATTAGGAATGTGAAACTGCCATCTTAGTAATTCTTATCGACTTAAAGTAAGGTGATAAGAAACGATATGATAAATAAATATTAAATTGGCACAACACAGTCCAGCACTGGACCGATATAGTCTGTAAAGAAGAAGATATCTTGTCATCATCATCTTCCCCGCCTTCTCTCTATTTGGGCTCGGCCCTGTATGTCAACTCCTTCCATCGTTTTCTATCATTTATTATTCAGAAGATATCTTGTCAATTTATGTAAATATATCAATTGATTTATATAGCATTACAATACTCAGAACAATGACTAAATTGAAAATAATGTGATGAAACTCAGGGCGAAATTATAATAAAAAAATAAATAAGTATACTTTAAAAAAATATTTTGAAGATATTTACCTAAGTCTTTCATATAATTATATAGTGTCATGAGCACTAGATAATTATATTCAATACAATGATTTTGTTGACTCAGTATACCGTTAATCCAAGTTTTTGAATCCATTCCAAGTTAAACATTGCGAGGCTCATCGACATAAGAAAGATCAATAAGTGAGTACTACATAATGTTTGTCTTTCAATCTTGAGTAACACCTAGAAATCATTGAACTTTTTTATGGGAGTATGAGTCACGCTATGACAGCAGAAAATGACGTAGACCAGGTAAGTTTGTATGACACGGACTATGATGTTGTAAGTACTCTCGTAAAGTTTACAGATTATTTGCTAAGCATGACTCAGTTGCCGTCCCACAAGAACATCATAAAATAAAAACAAGTTGCAAAGTATCCAGTGTTATCATGATATGGGTACTTTGGTCTACCTTGGAATTCAATTACTTTGTCGTTTTTAATCTTGTAATAAAAAGAAAAAAGGCGAAATTCATCAAATAAACAAACAGGGAATGAGAAATGACTGAATTTAATAAGCTTGACCTTTTTAGCAATCTTAACTTATCCTCGGATTGTGTAAAAAGAAAAGAGTAACTGGATACAAATGAATGTTATATTTAGAACCATACTTCTTATTATGTGATTAAGAATCCATCCAAATTTTGTTAATCGCTATAAACATATTGCGGTGGTATATGTTTTTATAAAAGAATTATGTTTTTATTAATTCTTTTTTTGTTATAGATTTTTGCAAGATTTTGCAAGATTCTATTAAGCTTAACCTGTTTGTTGTTTATGTATTTGTTTTGGTCAAATTTTGCAAGTTAAATTTGACCCACTTCCCGGTTTCCGATTGAGATGAAATTTTGTATGCTAATGTAAATCAGATGACAATGCAATATTATTATTACAAGAAGCTGATCTGACGATGGAGCCGGAAGGTTATGGTAGGAACCCTGTAAGAAAATGACACGAAGCCAACGCAGGTTTGGGCTTATTTTTGTTTTGATAAGTATTTAGGCCCCACAATAAAATCTTGAACGAAAAACGTTTTTTTCTTCGAAAAACTTATATCATTGTAATAATCTAGGTATACCCAATAGCTACTCGTATCTCGAATGCAGGCCGCTCTAGATCGGTCGTTTTGGAAAAACTTTGGGAGAGGCCTATGTCCAGCAGTGGACGCTATGCGGCTGAAATGATGATGATCTTTACAAACTATATCGTAAGACAATCAAGATATCTCTTTGGAATACATTGATATCTTTTAGTCATTTATTATTGTTTTGATCGTTATCTTTTAATAACCGAGCTTGTCACAAATGAGATCTTTCATCGAAGGTGGTCTCTTTGAATGAATTTTTGTTTTGACTTACTACAAAAAATAAAAATAAGATTTTGAAACATACACACATAGTATGTTGTAAAGATAAGCCGTTGGCTCAGTCTATCCTGTACAGGTATAAAGATAATATACAGAACTAGGGTACGAGGCTAGGGGTAGCAATAGCCAAATGCCATGCTTAGTAATGTGATGGGAAAAGATGCAATACGGCAATCATAAGATCGAATGAAGAGTTGCTAGTCTATCTTCTATTTAAAAGGAATCCCAGCCATTCCATTGATCGACTTTTACATTCTGCGCGGGAAGAGAAGTAATAGTACATTGTACGCTGGCAGGCTTGGAAATAGTGTACGAATATATACATAGTTGCAAATTATTTAAATAGTTTATTTCGAGTTAAATACATTGTAGGACGTTTATATTTCACCGTTTATTATTATAGCATATTGTACATGTAAAGTTTATGGATATTAACTGTCATCGTGGTAGGTGCGTAGGTATGTTGGTGGTCTGGCTGGTTTGAAATAAATGACGTCATACTGACTACATATTGAAAGACATAAATAACAATTTATGTATTTCAATATGTAGTCAGTATGAAACCCTAATAAATCCATGTTCAGGTTTGGTTTACCTAAAGAGATCTTTAGGTAAACCTAAACATGGATTTATTAGGGTTTCATTTTTAACGATTATTATAAAAGCTAGAGAACTTTTAAACCTTTATTGTACATTGAACATTTATTGTATTTTGAGGATTGCCGAACCAAAATAGATATTTCTAAGTAGGTACTTACTCCTAATAGAAATATAAATAGAAAATTCTTTATTCAGTGATAAAGTACATTTACAAATATTTGATAAGTAAACCTTAACATTGCAAGAAAACTAATGATGGCGTCTTGATGATGATCCTATAAATCGTCCGAAATAAGTTGAGTTTATCATTATACCTTTACTACGGCCAAGAAATCATTCTCAATATACATATAATTCATAATGAATATAATCTAAAACTTTATATCATATCTAACAGCAGCAAACTAAGCAAGCTCAATAAAAAAACCTCTAGCTACCTCTTTTAGTAGCTACTTCTTACCTTTATTTGTTATTATTACAGACCTATATATTTCTTACTGAGTTTTTTATTATTGTTTTTATAAGGCTTGCTTTTTTATAAATTACAACCGTAGCGAAAAAGGCCTAAACACCAAATACAGACAAAAAAGGATATCATTAAGTTTCTAACATCAAGGTTCTGGACGCTTAGAAAAAGAAGCAAGAAGCTTGGAACATGCTTTTTGTCCGCTAAAGGTTGAATGTATGTTGTAATAAGAATGTAGTCTATCAACTTTTCATCGGCTATCCAGCCGGCGGACGACTGCTAGCTTTAAATTATGGCACTGTGTAAGCGCTGTAAAAGCGCATGTGGTTATGTCTACAAACCTATTTTGAACCTATCTTTTAAAATGTTCTGAATAGTAAAGATTACTTTAAAAACGATAAGCACGGCTGCTGACAGATTATGATATTTGTCATCTTACGCGTATGTCTTGTTTAAACAAACTATTTGTTTAATACATTTTAGTATTTAAAAAATTTTTTTGTGTTCCGTGTAATGATTTATTTTAGACTTTTAATTATAAGAAGATTATAAGAATCCTCTAAAGCGAAAATCTAACTATAAAAACTGTTGCTAACTCCTATATATTAAACACATAATTGTTAAGTTCTCTGTCATATGTTACAGATAGATAGGATAGACAAAACTACGAGATAAAACATCGGATTGGTACCTACACTAAAACCTACATCATTTTATAGTCTCTAAGAAAGCTTAACCTATAAGCTTTCTTAGAAACTTTGCTTAGTAATTAAATACCGTTGCTGTCTTGTTTACACTTCACATTTTTGATGGCTTGCTCTCGTGTCTATTTTTATTCGGTTAAAAGTGTTCTTATTGTAACCTCTACGTTAGAAAATAAGTATGTGGGTTTATTCCAAAACTGTAATATCTATGTTTGGAGGAAACTATTTGATTACTTTATCGTTCTTCTTTCTACATCTTAATATTCAATAATATATAAAGCTATCTTTTGTTGTTCATTTTAAATACTTCATACTTCAGCAGAAAACTAAATGTAGGTAAAAACCGATATTGCACTTTCTAGATAGAGTACATTTTAAATTTTGATGACACAAATTTAAAATGAATTCTATAAATACAGTTATATGCCAGCACAACGCTTAAAGTAAACAGTTTACAGCAATAAATGCAATAATGGCAGTTGCTGAAATGGCGGCAATAATCTAGATTTGTAGGGCAAATAATTCGTTCTATTTTCATCAGTTTAATTTTTTATCAAATTAAATTTGGCGTAGTAATGTCAAATACGCTCGCATCTAATTTTTCAAATAAGTACAGCTTGTATCTGATATTAACAGAAATTAAAAATAGGTTAGTATGAAAATGTAAGAAAACTTTATAAATTGCAAAAAAAATGTTTTGTCCGTGGTGATGAAAAAATTTATATACATAGGTATCAGTTTAGATTATACAAAAATAAAAACGTCCAACCTATCGATATGATAATAATGGTATGGTTAGTTAGGTTAGTTATATGGTTTAAAAACATTATAACTACGAGTACATCACATAGGTACCTGCGGACAGTATAAAAGACGACAAAAAAAAAACAAGTAACTTACTCAGCTCTACTGTTTTTTTCCTTTTGAATAGCTTACCAAACCTTTGGCAAACGTTTTCTTTACTTGTAATTACCTGAAATAAATATTAAATATTTATAAATACACGTGAATAGGTGTAACTATTTAAAAATAAAAAAAGAAGAATACACGATAAGCATATTTATGACATAGATACACAAAAATACAATAAAAGGAAACTTTAGTAAGAAATGAAAAATGTAATTAGTTTATACTAATTACATTTTTCATTTCTTATTTTGTTTTGTATATTTGTATATATTTTATTTTGACTCGTATTGTGTAGTCATCTAGCCGCAGTTTCTAATAGTAAACTTTTTGTGTCTTTTTACGAGTGAAATAACAATAAATAATACTAAGGGTAGGGCAATCTTAAACTATTTTCTACAATCGATTTTCACCGAGCACAATTGTAAGCCTTTGTAGAATAAGTCTTGTGACCGCGTTTTGGTGGCTCAGATTTAATTTACCTACCAAGAAATAGGTTTCATTTAAAATTTTGTACAGGCTAGGTATATTGTATGGATGTGTACTAAATGATAATAATTGATGCTATTGAATAAGGTTTAATAATTAATAAAAATTAATTAAAGGTACCTAAGTTTGTCGTTTTGTTAATAATATGGAGCAACTTTCATCACGGTGGTAGAATTTTTGGCAAAAAAAACCTCCAGATTAAAATTCTAAGTATAACTCAGAAATTATCTAAGCTATCAATCGAAATCCAAGCAAATCTCCCGCCTCACAAAAACGGATTAATTCTCCTATATCCTTCATTTGGCTTAGTACCAACAACGTTATTTGGGAAACAATTCCTTATTACCATCTTGCCCCTATTCCATTCCAACACAAATAGTTTAGTCTCCAAATGAATTTTCGCAGTTCATGTTTATGTATGTCCCTTTTGTCTCTATCTTGAGCTTATCACATATGGAATGGAGTGAAATACGCAAGGACGACAAACGGGTGTACGAATAAAGTTTGGAATTTTATATTGATTGCGCTTACTGCTCGAGAGCACGCTCACGCGATGTATGTTTTTAACATCACTCTACTCGTACTCTTACTACACATGGCTGGAAGTTTATTCAAAATCAAAACATCATTATCATTTAGAAATTAAGAACTAGGTTCTCGTCGGTGGATTCTACGTCACTTCCAATGAATTCCACGACATTCCACGTCAACTTTTGCTTATTCTTTTACTTCATCAACGACCAACCTTCTTGATCTTCCTTTTCCTCTAATGGCTCCCCAAAATTAACACAATACATACATATGTACATAAAAACTACTATAAGTACACAAAAGTTGACTGGTTCGCAGAAGTTAATAGCAACAATATTTTTTTAGAAAAACTCACTATTTATATCATGGTTTATTTAAGTAGCTAGATTTTTCTAAAATTTTAATCTTTTGAAGTTTAATTACTAAGTTGTTGTTCGTTCCAAGCATGCGCGAGTATTTAAAAGAAATGTTTTTTTTTTGGAATAGCTCATTATTTGCACCATCATTTATTTAAGAAGGTAGATTCTTTTAAAATTCTTAAAAGCTATTCATTTAGCAGACGTTTGATTACTAAGTTTTTGGCATGTTATTCGTTTCAAGTATATTACGAGTATTTTAAACAAAATGTTGTCGTACAATCGTTATAAAACCCATATTTTGTCGTCCTTTCGTAGAGTAGTACGAAATGTATTTCTGTATTATAATCTATTATAATATATTATGCAGTATGACAAGGATGTTATTATACTACAAATTACTTTTTTCGGTGATTTGGCACTGGGCCCGGTTGCGATTCGTATCACGTTTTTTTCCGTATTAGGTTTATGTTTTTTCATCTCAATACAAATAAGTTTGCTACGCAAAAAGTTTTCTATGCACTATTTTTATGAACTTAATTATTTTTATGAAAGTGCTTTTCTACGCTCTTTCTTAAAAATATTAATTAATATGTTATACATTATTTAATGATCGATGCGACGTTGACATTTATACGTACACATTTCTTTACAAAGGTTTTTCTAATGACGTTGTGAGACTTAGAGATCCTGTAATGAATTCCACAAATGAAATTAATTCTCACTCGTTTTTATTATTAAAGCTACACTAAACAGGTGATTAAGTCAATAGCGGTAACAGTACTTATTTGCTATTCTGCTTTAAAGTCGAGTTGAAGAGAAAAGGCTTTAGTTGGAGACATCACGTACTATGTAATCAATATTGCGGACGCGACCGGCGGCGGGCGTGTATCAGAATATGGATGTGACGAAAATACGGACGTATGAGGTTTTGATATAGAAACGTGAAGATGTAGCACTAAAGCTCAAACAAGTAGTTATTTAAAAAATATTTATATAAAAACAAGATTTTATCTAAAACAATGAACTAAAAAGTTGATGATGCTCCTTAAGGCGAATCAATTGAGCCCAAACTCAGTGGGATTAAGGCGTTGTAAAAACTAGATAGGTGATTTGTACAAACGTCTTTACAAAAGATAAATAATTTTTAGGCAATATATACATACATTCACTATCACATGGAACTACAACTGGATATTGTGCGGCGGTAAAAACGCGAAGGAATCTCGAGGTATAGCGATATTAATCAACAACAAAGTAGAACACGAAATTATCCAGGTATATCGCAAAAGTAGAGACGTACTTGCAACACATCTATATCTAAAAACAGCAGATGTCAACAACCCAATCAATCTCTTTGTTATCACAGTTCACATTCCAGTAAAATCAACATCACGGTTTTTACAAATAGGAAATCTTGTCAGACAAAACAGCCCCAAAAATGCTTACTTAATAATCATAGGCGACTTCAACGCGCACATAGGTAAGGAAGACGTACGAGCCGGTAAAAATCACACATACGAGAAATTAGTAGGAAAAAACCTTTATCATAAAATTTCCAACGAGAACGGCCATCTCTTACTAAACTTAATTCAACAACATCAGCTCAAGGTAAATAGTACTTGGGGCAGACCTACATGTAGGACCACATGGTCTAGGGGGAAAAAGCAATCACAAATTGACCATATTATGACTGGTTTAAAAAGAAAAGTATACTTCCATAGCGTAGTAGGCGAAAAAGATCTAGCAGTTAACTCTGATCACAAATTAGTATGGGGCAGCATCCAAATGTCATCATTCCACAAATCACAAATATCTGGGACATATGGAACCCACCAAAAAAATAAAAACAAAAAAATTCAATATAAACATAGAAACTACAACTATGAGCTCCTACAAGGGAGTGCCCACGCGGAGGCCTACCAGAAAGCCATAATAGAGAAAATAAAAAAAGCAAAACATGACCTCGAAAATTCTAATAAGACACCCACTAAGGACATCCCATTAGAATGGGACACGCTTAATGGAATTTTGAAAGAGTCCGCACACGAAACCCTCCAAAAACCAATCGCTAAAACAAAGGAAAGAAGAGTTGCACTAGCAAACCTACAAAAAGCGCTATTCAAAAAATCTAAAAATCCCCATAATCTAGCATTACAACAAAAAGTAGTGAAAGCCCGCCGCTACCTTAAAAGAATTCAGGAACAAGAGGAAGCGTACGACGCCAAATTTTTCTTCGAGGGACTCAGCAGTAAACACGAATCGCTCCGAATGAAAATTACATATAAATTCTTGCGCAAATTTAAAAGAAAATGTGCCCGAGCGCAAACAAAACACCAAATTCCCATGTCCAACTGGATAGCGGACCTAAAAAAAAGCGAAGGCCAACACATAGCTCACGTTTCCGGAAAAGATAATAGAGTTACACACTTAGAGCCCCCAAATCTTGAGGAAATAAATAATATCATCCAACGGATGAAAAATGGCACAGCCCCGGGCACAGACCAAATAGTGCCGGAATTATACAAGGCCGCTCCAATGGAGTTTTTAGAAGTTAGTTAAAACCATGGCATCAATATGGCTTAAAAATAAGGTACCCGATGAATGGCGCCTCACCAAACAAGTGCCCATACAAAAACAAGCACACCCAAAACAAATCAGTGACTTTAGGAAAATATCCATATGCAATGTAGGTTACAGAATTTACGCAAACTACATACTAGAAAAACTTGACGCTACCATCGACGCACTCGGAAATTATCAAGCAGCGTTTCTTAATAATAGATCAACGGATGACCACATTTTCACACTTCGTAGAGTCCTAGATATCAAATGGAGAGAGGGCGCAGTCGTGTTCGTGGTGGGGCTTGACCTGGAAAAGGCCTTCGATAATGTCAATCTGGAAGCTCTTAAAGATATTCTTTTAACCAGAGTAGGAACCTCACTAACGAACAAAATAATCGAGGCGTGCATGAATGAAGAGACTTTCATCTCATGGTGTGGACAAAACTCCGACACCATCAAGAAGGGCAAGGGAGTAAAACAAGGTTGCCCACTATCTCCGAGATTATTTACCATAATCATTGACGAAGTACTCAGAACGCTTGAGGAAGAAGATGAGGCAGTAAGACTAGATCAAGACTCAAAAATATCCCTGCCCATAATCCTTTCCTTTGCAGACGACATTTTATTAATCGGTGAAGATATTGAGGTACTAAACCGCGTAATAACCAAAATGAAGACACTACTCAACTCAGTCGGACTCACCATTAATGAAAACAAATCTAAACTCGTAGTACGCGATCCTTTTTCGCCAACGACCTCACACCAACAAAGCCGGGTCCTTGGGGGAGTTACCATCCAGCCAGTACCAGAGATCAAGTATCTTGGCACATACATAACAGCCTCACACAATCGACGTTCCACCATCAGAAAACGCTGCTTAAAGGCAATCAAAAATAGCAAAATGCTACTGCCCTTCATAAAAAACAATAAAATAGAATGGAAAATTGCACTTTTAATGTATAAAATGGTGATTAGACCGTGCATTACGTATGGTCTAAACGTATCAGCATTAACGAAAGCGAATAGATCCAGGCTTAGAAAATACGAACGTCAAATTCTTCACGATATGTTATCCGTCGCCAAAACGACGCCCAAACGAAAAACAAAAGCCATCTTAGATGGGAAAACAATTACAAAAGTAATAAAGGTACGGAGAATTTCTTACTATGGACATATACTAAGACGACCAACCCCGCACTTACTGCAAGCAGCTTACAAACACAAAGAAATCAAAAGAAAAGTGGGGCGCCCCATTTATACATGGGAAGACTCCCTTAATTACGACATCCATTACTACACAAATAAAACAAAGATGGAATGGAGAGAAATAGCAGAAAACAGAAAATTAATGAAAAATGAAGCCGAAAAGATTTATGATGCTCCCGAGACAGATTCAGAAACCGACCTGGAACCAGAAGAACATACCTTGACCACATCACAAATTAACTTACTACCGACTGTTTGTTACTAAATAATCGCACCTTTTACCATCTACCTTCCCCTATACACAGATACAGGTGTCTCTGAACCCCCCAGCACTATCTATGGAAAGTACCCTAGATCAACACATAAATAAGATACTCGTAAGGGCCCATCCCGACATATGTCTTTAATTATTTAACATACGTATATACTTCATATGATCTACGCCTGGATAGTTTGATCCGCGCAGCCGACTTGACGCTTTCGACGTTCCGTATGTACATCTACAAGGCATACCCATTATCTTGACTCAACTTAACAAATTAACCATGTACACAAAAATAAGAGTATAGTATATATATTTAAAAAAAAAAAAAAAAAAAACGCAGCTGACTAGAGTACATAACGAGGGCAGTACGAGTAGCTCTACAAGCAAAGAAGATACCTCAGGACCGATAAAAGATATAAGAAAACTAAGAAGGAAGCGTCAGAGAAACCAGAATCCCAAACCCTATCTATGACTCCATGAAGCATGATGCAGCCAGCACAGCCCTTCGAAAGAGGAACATCAGGAAGAGCAGAACACGCAGTTTTATCCCTTCCTCATTATATATTACACACCAAGTATAGAATTTATCTCCCATATGTTTACTTGTTGCTGGTATACGGTAGACTCTAATTTCCCTCCTCCTTCCCATTTCCCAGACTGCAATTCCCCACACACTCCATATCCTATATACGTGCTCACCTGGTTTCTCGAGCCTGGTACAGGTCTAACGCGGTCTGACGTGGCTGCGCTAGTAAAACGGAGACGATAAGTACATATATCGGCCCGTTGCGTGAAGTGCAGTCACGTTCACTCCAAGGTGGACTTAGTTCCTACGCTCTTGCTGCGAAACGCTGGCTGGGTGGGCACAGAACTGAAACTGAACTGAATATATACATACATTCACTATCACGTCTTTACCTCTCATAGGGCAGTCAGAGCCTTTTGGGTCTTGCTTCCTGGGCAGACAGAGCCGAAGATCCAAATACCACTTTAATCTTGGGTTGGAAAGCGGAAAAAACGAATCGAAATAGTTATGGGTAGTTAGCCGCATCTCCTTAACATGATTTGCATTTTCGCGCATCCCCTCAATAGATCATAAGTTTTATGTGAATAGATTTTTTTAGGCAACCATATGATACTACTTGGATATAGCTTTATAAAAACAGATGAGGTGAATTATATAAATAAGTTTTTCTCAACAACTATTTATTAAAAACTTTCAAGTCCCGGTAGTATGACGTGTTTGTGATAAAAGCTTAGATACGAGTATACTGGCATTTAGCTTCAGACACTTTTAACCTTTTAACTTACAATTTGTATGTAATGCTACATCTTGTGTAAATAGATCACCAATGAGAGACGTAACTCACAATACTGGCAATTTCGGTTTTCCTATCGGATAGTCTATACAGGAAAGTGGAACTACCGGGTTTACTTACAGCATTTGTAAACAGTGGTGATTGTTTGTTTTGAGAGTTATTTGATGCATTTGGATTGAAATTAGTTGATAGCTTGTCGATAGGATGTGGAATTTATTGATACATCTTTATTTACAGTAAAACACTTAACTATGTAACGTTAGCGTTAGGCATAGATCTTCTATTCGAGATCAAGAACAGAGAGAGAGAAGCCTACTAAGCTCGTTCTAATTTTGTCTTTAGGTAAAAAAAAAATAGATAAGTAAATAAATAGATAGATAGGGATAAACAAATCCTACTGGTTGAGCTAGCAGCCTCAAAATACGTTTAAAAGTTGTGTTGTGGTTATGGGACACTCTAAACGATACTATATTTGATAATAAATCTTATACAGGGTGACTTTTTATAAACTGGCAACATTTTTGGAGCAAGTTTAGTCCATGTTACTTAACTACTTTCTATAAAAAAAGTTATTAAATATCGATAAAAAAGATTGTCCTTCCATCCAAAATCTGTTTGACTGAGCGCTGATTTATATGGGAGGACGAAAAATTTGTATCGAATTTTAATAACTTTTTTTATGGATAAATGTATGGATAAACACCCAAGAACCAGGACAATTTGAAAAAGGCCATATTCCGACTTGCCCACGCTGGCAATTGAACGCAGAACCTCCAAGTGACGGACTAGCGTGTTACTCATATGCCACGGAGGTCGTAAAATACAGGTAGGTATTACAAAAAAAACTTGCAATAGATATTTGAAAATATTAATTCATCAAGTGGTAGTTATATTGTTACTAGACATATCATTTCAAAGATTTTCTTTGTAGGCTACGTAGGTTATTACTTACTTAGGCCTTTGGAACAACAAGTCCTAAACTTCTGTGAGTTTTACAAAGTCTGAAGTGCGTAAATTCCCATTTGTTATTCAACATGCGCCAGTTCGACCTCCGTGGTGTAATGGTGAACACGCTAGTCCGCCAATTCGGAGGTTCTGGGTTCGATCCCGAGCTAGGGATGGTTGGAAAATGGCCTTTTTCAAAATTGTCCTTGTGTGGACAATTGTTTATCTATGTATGTATTTATTATAAAGTATAGTATCGTTGAGTTAGTATCCCATAACACAAGTTTAAAACTTACTCTTGGGCTAGCTCAATCAGTGTGATTTGTCCTTATATATTTATTTATTTAGTTATTGATTACCTAGTCTTGACAAATAGTACTAAAGGAGAGTAAATAGTAACTAAATGTCTGTATTGTATCCATCATCACGCTGTTGAACGATGGGTCTTATTTGTATTTTAAATACTTCTTATTGCCCTAGGTTCTGTCTATTTCTAAGATCTACAAAAGTACCTATACTATGGTCCGTCAAGAGTACAAAACACAAACATACAAACATCAGACAACTCAAAACTAGAATAAGTTTTGATTGGTCTGATGTTTGTATTTTTAATAGATTGTAAGAACCTATTGCTTTAAAGTTAGATAAAGCTCCTAAAGATATAAAAGAGAAAAAATATAGCATAAACACAACTGTGTTTATCCTATATTTTTTCTCTTTTAAAATAAGTACTCATTAATGTTACTACCGAAGCTATATATAACTATAGTAGTTATAGTGCTTCGGTAGTAACATTAATAAGTACTTATTTTAAATTAAAATGAGTAGAAAAGACGCCTCTTTGGCCGATACTTCATTGAAGCTGAGCAATGCACTATTTTTCAAAACAACCACACATACCGTTATTGAAAAATCGAAAGAGATAGATATAATATTATATCTGCCTAGTAACATTATTTTTGAAGTGAAAACTTCTTTAGGCGCGTTGGGCATTTTTTGTGATGGGAAAAAACCATTGAACTCGCGACACTGTTACCGACACCATCTTGTTCAAGTTTTCACTTCTGCCACTTTGGGTTACCCCGTGGCAGAAGTGAAAACTTGAACAACCGTTTGGGTTACTCCTGGACTGCTACTGTTCTTTTTTAAATTATTTTTATGGCCCTGGATACGAGTTTAGTCTTTAGAGTCTTTAGTTTTTCGTTTCTTTATTCCTAACTAGCTTTTAGCCGCGGCTTCGCTCGCGTATCCCAAATCTTACGGGAACAGTTCATTTTTCCCGGATAAAATGTACCTTATTCTTAGGACTCCTAATAAGTGTATGCGACATTTCAAGAAGATTGGTTCAGCAGATAAAGCGTGAAGAGGTAACAAACAAACAAACAAATATACAAACAAACTCACTTTCGCATTTATAATATTAGTTAGGATAGAATTAGTTTCAATCAAAGATTGGTGTAGGTCCTTTGTCAATGGAGCTTTTGACTATAAATCTATACGTGTCCACTGGTTTCCATAGCCGTTTGAGTGGCGGACAGCGCTTAAATACCACAGTCCGCTAAAACAAATGTCACTACAGCCATACTATGGCTACATTTTAACATTTATTACACCAAACTACATCAATTTCACAATATAAATTCCGCCAAAACATTTTGCAAAATAATTTAAAGCAAACCACAACTGAACCCCTTGACTTCGCCAAAAACTGTCTCTGTGTCTGTGAGTGACATCGAAATCCTATTGGCAGTCAAAACACAGTTCTTCCTAGCTCAGCTCCAATGGAGTGTCGGCCTTTGAGATGACGTATCAATTTAAATCAAATTGAGTGGTTCGAGCATGACGGATGGATGGATGATCCGATTATGATTTATGATGTAATTCCAATTGAATCGTCAATATCCCGCCTTACCTAACTTAATTCAGTAGTTTTCCTTCAATTTACAAATGATAAGTAACTATGATACATATAGTAGGAAGATGCAGTAAGTTATAGATCTGAGACATAGGTATTAAGGATAATAAATTATAACAAGTTTTGTTTACTAAAATTATGGTAGGTTAGTAATTAGTAATTAGGTATAGTTAGTATAGACAAATCGTCTGATATTTCTTCTTATTAGTTTTATCCTTACTGATATAGTCTATTTATTCAATTGGTTGGTATGCTGTGCGCTTTAAAAGCGGCATCGACTTTGTGGCGCGCCGATGGCATGCACACCAATTCAGCCAATGAACTATAGAGATTATCGGAGTAGTAGCTCTTTTAAAGAATTAGCTTTTAAAACTTTAGCGATTAATATTTTTAATTCAAATCGTACTCGAGCTAGAGACTAGATATGTATATATCTGGTAGACTCTAGAATATATATTCTACAGATAAGAAAGTACTTCTTCAGTCGAGTTGAAGGGAACAAAGTGTTCCGATAACTAGTTTTCACTTCTCACTATGATTAACAATAAAACAACTCCTTAACCCACATCGGAGCCATTTCCTAGTCCATTAGGGGGCTGACCGCAAGTTGTGGGCGACAAGTTAGTTGTTACCCTTTATAGTATTTCCTGGCAATACAGACGGAGTTCTGTAACTTACATGAGCTATTAAATAGTTCAAAGGTACACTGACCACAGTATCTGTGTGAAAAAATTCATATACTAAGTAAAAGAAAAGAAAAAAAAGTAGAATGTACCGGCAGCATCTCTACTCGCGCAGAGTGTAAAAGGCGGTCGAGGGAATGGGCGAAATCCTGTCCGTTTTTCATTCTTCATTTCATTTCAAATTTCCTTTCATTCCATTTTCAAATCATTTACTGATCCCTTTTCACTCATTCCACCATCATCTTTTATGCTGATCACTTGCTTGATTCCTATCTGCTGTACCTTCATAAATTAAATATTATTCTTTTATATGTAACAGTTGTCAGTATCAGATAATAAATTTAATATAATCCATCGTTATCGAGTCTCTATTCTCTACCTCTTCTACTATCTTCTATGTGGGAACTCGCCTAGAGCGCCGGGACAGGTCGAAGTCCCACAATGTTAATTGGCGATGCCGCTAGAAACCCATCCCTATTTTCAATCCTTTTACCATCTTCTCGTCCACAATCACGCTAAAAGTGGCATTCGGGTCTTGCGGCCCCGGGCTCTGTCTGCTTAGCGCCGTAAGACCGAAAATGCTCTGACTGCCGATACGCTAAGACTCTATTTCTTTCGCATCTTGTTAGGTTCTGTGTACATTACCTTTTTAGGGTTCCGTACCCAAAGGGTGCAAACGGGACCCTATTACTGAGACTCCGCTGTCTGTTCGTCTATCCGTCTGTCACAGGGCTCTATCTCTTGAACCGTAATAGCTAGACACTTGAAATTTTCACCGATTATGTATTACTGTGGCCAGCAAATACTGAAAATAAAAAAAGTTAAAAATTAAAGGGGTCGCCATACAAAAAACGTGTTTTTTCAGCGTTTTTAACTAGATCTTTATAATGGCATTGACTAGATACTTGAAATTTTCACAGATTATGTATTACTATGGCCGCTATAACAAAAAATACTAAAAATAAAAAAAACTTAAAAATTAAAGGGGGTCGTCATACAAAAAACGTGTTTTTTTAGCGTTTTAAAACATTGTACGGAGGTACGGAACCCTTCATGTACGAGTCCGACTCGCACTTGTCCGTTTATTTATATTATAGTTTCTTAATTTTTATAAAGTATTTATTATATGTATGAGTTTTGTTAAAGCGATAGATTATGAGATATGTACGGATAATATTTTATTTGTTCTATATTTATTTCCCTTGAAATATTGCACCTCACCTGTAACGTAACTTTTCTTTTGTATCCATCCATACTACCCTAAGGTTGCCTGGAAGAGGTTGCTGTGCGATAAGGCCGTCTTTTGTATGCTAAAATGTATTTCTATTATTTGTGTCTCATATAATTTTGTTTGTGTGCAATAAAAAGTAATATAAATAAATAAATAGGGATAAAGACTTGATAGTGTGTTGTGTGTGACTAACTACCTGTACTACGATATTCATGTCAAAATAAACAAATGACGTTTATTTTGACATGAACATCGTAGTACAGGTTCATGTCAAGATAAACGTCATCTATTTATTTTGACATGAACATTTTAGTGTTTAGTTATTAAAGTCTGATTTTTTATTCCGTAGAATTCTGACATTTCAAAAGTGTTGCAACTAAAAAAAACTCTCTAGCTAAAAAGGGAACCCATTTAAAGGCAATAAAAAATAAATTCGGGATAAATTTTTATGTTTTACCTTGAAAAAGATAAATTTTAAACTTTCTGGTATATTCAAAATGTATTGACATTTTTTAATACTGAATTATCAAAGTTATAATTTTAAGTTAGCAGGTTATTTTTCTTTAGCCGGCATCACTCCTTACTAATTCATGTATAATAAATCTTTTCAAAGCATTTGAAAAAAAAATTTTCGTAAAAAAATTAACTTCTAATTTAAATAAAACTAAATTCGTATTTTTTTTATTGGCTGCGGTAGCAAGCTAGTAGAATTTATTTAAAATCTAATATTAAATAAATATAGTCGTAATGAAAAGGGACGTAAATATCGCTCGCCGTAAATTTTTTTTTAATTTGGAGCGTGCGAAATGGTTACATTCACTAACAAATAAAATGAACAGACTTCGATGTTCAGACTTTTATTGAAACCTGGAATTTAATAAAAATATGTGCCCGGCGAAAAAGGTTTGTAATCTCTGACATGTCAAAATTTTCAGCTGTCAAAATTCTACGGAATAAAAAATCAGACTTTAGTACATAATACCTCTTCTTCATCTAAGTGCGTTCCCGGTTGCATCCTCAGCTGTGCTGCTACGGAGCCCGGGGTGCGCTTTCCCGCTTTTTCTTCTCCAAATATAACAAACATGTCAATGGTCACCCAAGGAGTATAGAGAGAGAGAGTTAGTATATAATACCTAACAGGTAACAATGTGAGAGACGAATTCTTGTAAAATAGGTACCTACAGAATATTCAGTAATGTACCATTTTTATCTTTATATCTTTTTACTTTATGATTTTTTTAGCGGTTTGTCTTTCTTTTCCAAGAGGTTATGTGAATATTCTTTTGGCATAAAAATATTTAACTCTGTTTCAAGAAAATCTTAAATTCCTTTTAGAGAGAAAACCCGTTATGTATTGTTTGCGAACTTGTTTGAACTTAAAGGTCTTGTTTGCCTCAAATGCGGATGGAAATTGATCTGACAATAGGCAGACGTAAAAACGAACATGTTTTCTTTGGAAAGCAGTTTATGTAATGCTTATGACAATGCGGGGTGTAACCCGGTTGCGTGATCCGTTACTTTTGGATTTTAACTTTTTACCCATTTTCAAGACAATGCCCTTTAGATCATACGTGATCTTGATAATTTGTTACAACACTTTTACGTATACTACGCTTTCGTCTACTGTTTTATCATCATCCGTAATCCAATTTTTTTTTATGTTATAGGGCGGCAAACGATAAGCGGGTCACCTGATGGTAAGTGATCACCACTGTCCATGGACAACTGCAATACCAGGGGTGTAACTAGAGCGTTACCGGCCTTTTCAGTAAGATATAGACTCGTTTTTTGAAGGTTTCAATGTCGTATCGGTTCGGGAACACCGCTGCAGGAAATTGATTCCACAGTTCGGTCGTACGTAGCAGGAAGTTCTTTTATATATTTGGAGAACACATAATATTTAAGCTTCTTCTTGTAATTTAAGAGCTTGCTCTTATCGGTGGAGTTAAGTGGAGATGCCTCCAATCCACTCTTCTCTCTGCTATCTTTTTAATGTCTTGGTAGGACCATACTCACAACTTTTCTTAATTTTTTAAAAAAAACTTTAACCTCGGTCTTCCTTTTAATCGTCTCTGAAGAGATTGTAATGTCTTATTAGATGTCCAATCATTAATTTTTTAGCTTTTGAAACTTATTAAGATGCAAAAATTTTTTTCGACGATCAAGACTATTTCTTTTACCTCTAGAATAAATAAAAGGTACTGCAATTACCTTTTACTTATTCCAAAAGTTAACTTAAAAAGATAATCTAGCTACGTTAATTATTTTGTATGTAAGTACTAATACTTAGATACAAAATCATTTACGAAAACTCGTTTAAGCCTATTAGGAATTATAAAGTATCAGTCCATTTAGTTAGTTTAGTTATTAGTATGTAATTAAGTATAAGTGTATAAGATCCCAAATCTAAAACCAGTTTCGATATAAACCCTAATATGATTTGTTATTATTTAAATTATAATAATAAAACAAGTCTAATAACCATCATAACCCATCTAAAAACACAATTAAAATACAATGGGTCCGCCTCTCCGTTAAGTGAAGTAATTGGGTTTTTCGTGATATCAAAGTTCATTTCCCAAGTGGGTAATAAAAAACCTTTAATATTTTGCATTATTTAAAATTTTACAACTTTTAGAACCTTTCGGGACGGCTTGTCGTATTGTTTTTATTTGTGAATTTATTTGTGGGAACAATTAGAAGAAATATTAGAAAGAAAATTCCCTAGAAATATTCAATTCTTAAAACATCTCCGTCTATTACACCAATACTTTATATGCGACAGCAAAATATTGTTTCTGTAAAACAGTTGACATGACAAAATCAAAATCAAATATTTATTCAGTAATTAGGCCTTTGCATGCACTTTTACATGTCAATAATTGTAGAGTAATGTTTATTTATATCCAAATATTTTTTTTCTTTGTTAAAAAGCTACCGATACTAGTGTTTCGCAACGACAACTGTTGAGAAGAAACGCCGAAAGAAACTTATTTACACAGTATTAGTAGTGGTCGCCTACGCGCCAGAAGTGGTTTGTCAGTTTACAAAGATATTATGCCTAATACAATGTTATCACAACATTATATGTAAAGCTTGCAAACGAGTGCCAAATCCAATTTAGAAATAAGTTACTCTAAGTAGTCTTAAGAAACTGCCGAGCCGAGCTGACCAGTCCCTACTGGCGGCACCCGTTCACGAGTTGACGCATAGATCAGCCATCGCTAAACTCAACCATATTAGAAGGAAACCAGCGACCCGACCCACGACGCCACCATCAGTCTGGACATTTTAGTGAGCATGCCAGGCTCGGGCTCACAGAGCTTACTAAGAGGGAATACTAGGTTAATTTAATTATTTTATATTATGATGACAGATATTTGCTATTATGTTATGCATTATAACGTTTATGCATACCTGCAAACCATACAGACAAACATATTACTCAGTTTGCACTTTTTACAGGTTTCACCGGCGGCACTGGTAATGTTTTCACATTTTGAAATATAATTACTATGATAGATATAGATAAACGTTTATTTTTTTAGCACAATAAAGAGAAACATCAACTGATTCCCCTTATAAAAAAGAAGCGGACAAAAAAATCTACGAAGCATCAGAAACTGACACCGAAACAGATGCTGAATTAGAAGAATCTAATCCGAACCAACCTGTTTTACGACGTAGCCTACAATCGACACGTAGTAGACTTAGATGTCGCAAAAACTCCATCACCATGAAAAGAAAGAAGAATACAATACAATAGAATACAAAGAAGACTTGATCAGCAACGCGACGGACGCCAAAACAACAAAGCAGTCTTACATCCTGCCAAACATTTATTACACAGCAAGTATATCCTCCCTATACTGATTTGATGTCTGGATTCGGTCGGTTCTTACAACTCCTTTTCTCTCCCACCTCCTGACTGCGAATATCTCTTACACTCCTCTATCCCTATCTACGAGTCCAACTGGTGTCTCGAGCGATGTGAGTGGTATAACGAGGTTTGGCATCGCCACACTCAATGAACTGAGGTCGGTACACGTATCGGCTTTGGTTTGTAAGCGTGATGATGCACTTTCCTAGGTAAACCTCATTCATACGCTCTTGCAGCGTAACTGCTGGCTGGGCGGACTCAGAACAGAACAGAACAGAATAAAGAGAAACATCAACTGATTTGTTTTGTGATTTTCGAGGCCATTCTTGGCTGAATTGTTTTTTATCTTTAGAGAAAATAAAATTTGTCTGACTTTTGACCTAGTTTGAACATTTTGATAACAAAGATAAATTTTAAAACATTTAAATATACACTTCGTATAGTAGGTAACCTTACTGGGTTTTGTACGTACAACTAAATTATTACATTTTATACCTACATATGTCCAAAAACAGAACATTAAAATGACAGCAAGGTAATTAAATATTCAAAAAGTTTTGCAAACCGTAATGGACAAGTTTGTTTTTGCGAAATAGGTTTTTTATGACGTCATATTTTAATCAGAAGACAATTAGTGATCGTCCGGATTAGAAACGTGAGTCAGGTAAGGTCAGCAGCGTTGTACCTACGTCTCCATTGCTAAGATTAGCAATGACGCATCATGGGTGCGATGTACACAGCATAAAAAAGAACCAATGTTTAAGAAACAACGCATTAAGATATTGCAAATGCAGCAACTTAATCCAGTAAGTAATTTTTTGCCATTCTGGACATAATTAAGAATACAAAAACGAAATTTAGAAAAGGAAAAGAAGTTCGATTTTGTCTAACTATGAGCAGTTCTTGTAAGTGTTAAGTAAGATTATTCCCTGCACTATTGTTGTGTCACATCACTATTGTAATCATGGTTATGGTTATGGTCAACGAGTGTGCTAGATAGAGCCGTTTTCTTTTCACCCATGTTAATTTATTGCTCTCTATAATGTAGGCCCTCGACCTTCACTATAGTATTCCCAAGAACACGGGTACTGGTCTCTGATAAAGTGATAAACACAGTTAAAAATGCAACTCGGAACCGAACAGAAGAATTTGAATTTGATGGAGAAGTGAGATATTGGAGTAGATTAGTGAGTACTTACGAGGGAGTAGCCTAGTATCGTGATGTCGGAGTAAAGTATGAATTACGACAGCACAGCTGTGCTACTTCGGAGCCCGGGCTGAAATTTGCCGGTTTTTCTTCTCCAACAGAATATGCATTCTCTTAAATAGAATATATAGGTCACCCAAGGATGCCAAAGATCATAGAAAGTGGAGAAGAAATAGCCGAAACAGTTAAAAAATTCGGCTAAAGTTTTTTACGACCGGCCGCCAGCCTGACGATAACCCTCCTTGGGGATGCAGTACAAACATCTCGTGCTTACGACATCCACAGGAAAAGATGGAGTGGTCCTATTCTAGGCCAGAAGCCACACGGGTCAACTCCGTAATTCCTTTTTAAGGACGGTATGCACAAAGCCACGTGGTCGGATTTGGCTCTGAAATATGCACAATTTTCCCGCTAGGGGAATAAAAATGTCAAGATGACGTTGCATAGAGTTAATAATGTGTAAACGGGACAATAGATGTAGGTTATCATAAATTGTAACGTAGAATTAGTATACAGCTTACTTTTTTCTTTTCGTCAAGACTTCCAGTCCGCGATACTTATTAAAATTTTCAAAACAATCAAATCAAATAATTATTTTGTTTGAATTATTATTTCTGAATTAAGGCCTTGGCAGACGTCATTATAATGTACTTAACACTTTAGTAGACAGGCTATCAGTAGAAAAAGTAAAGTCGAAAATACAGTAGTGTGCGTGAATGCAAGACGTTTATTTAAAAAGCGAGTTTAAATATATGTGAAATTCATATAGCACTTTCTAAAAAATCCAAGTTATAGGTATTCGAATCTTGCGTAAAATTTATTACTTTTTCAATTTATTAGTCGACCTCCGTGGCGATTCCTTAACACGCTAGTCCGTCACTCGGAGGTTCTGGGTTCGATTCCCAGCCAGGGCAAGTTGGTAAATGGCCTTTTTTAATTTGTCCTGGTTCTTGGGTGTTTATTTTACCCCATCAAAAACATAAATGTAAAAATGCCAAGTTCAAATTCCGACAAAACAATTGAAATTTAAATAGCTGCCAAGTTATTTAGGAAGAGAAAACTGAAATTTGGACAACATTAAGATTGAAAGCACGGTCACCCATCCTAACTGTGACCAAGCTAGAAGTTGCTTAAACTGTAAAAGCACGGTCATTCATCCATCAATTTTTGAATTTATCGTATGCGAAGTGGAGCGAAATATATGCACAAGTGGTTTTGATTACTCGTATTTTTAAATTTGTTAAAGCGCAAATGACAAAGAACCCTTAGAATAGAGAATCTGTTTTGTTTCACGCAGCTTTTTAGGGTTCCGGAGTAAACAAGAAACCCTTATAGATCAATCATGTCTGTCTGTCTGTCTGTCCCCAGTTTTACTCATAGACTATTAGTACTAGAAAGCTGTAATTAGGCATGGGCATGGATATGTGGTAATAAAAACTTGAAAAAAAAATGTGTGTTGTGAGTCTTCGTTGAATAGGTCTTTCAAAAATATTGTAAGATTATGAATACCCTTTTTCGTTTTAGCAATCCGTTTGTGAAATATTTGGTTTTTGATTGCAAATTTTTGTTAGAATCATGTGTCTCCCCTCTCTGTCAGTTAAACGGTTGTATATGGACACTTAAAAAAATTCACGGCAGTAGTAGGTATATAACGTCTCCCTGTACATAAACTAATTTAAGGTGGATTCAGTTCATGATACTGAACAACTTTTCCTAAGGAACACATAATTAAATATAAAAGAAAATGTTTGCTTTCCATTCGACCTCCGTGGCGTAATTGTTAACACGCTAGACCACTAATCCGGAGGATCTGGGTTCGAGGCCCAGCCAGGGCAAGTTAGAAAATGGTCTTTTTCAAATTGCCCTGGGTCTTGGGTGTTTATCTATGTATGTTTTTATCATAAAATATAGTATCATTGAGTTAGTATTCCATAATACAAGTCTAAAACCTACTTTGGGGCTATCTTAATTAGTGTGATTCGTCCTTACATATTCCATACATATATTCCATAAATATTACATTTTGCCAAATCTTGTGTGTAAGAGATCAAAAATAATTTATGTATTTCGTTTGTTCCTTGGTGAAAGTTGTTCAGTATCATGGAATGAATTCAGACCTAAAGTTAGGCAGTTGTTAGTTACATAAAACAAGTAGGTACTGACTACGGAACCCTACACTGGACGTGGCCCGTTACGGCACGTGCCCGTTTATTTTGGTTAAGTTGAAATTCTAGGGAACCATAGACAAATTTATGATATTTCTGCGTAAATCAATATTACTTATCGCTGACAGGACGTTCTCAAAAATACAATCAAATAGTATTTTACGCGAGCGGTAACTTGGAAAACTACACGTTTTGTGTTCCACTGACAGAAAATGTACACATTTGAATTTTCTTTGTGAAACAATACGTTTAGCGACCATCTGCAATCGTAACACCTTTCACTTCTATTCACCTTATTATGTAAGTACGGAGGGTAAAAAAGGATTGCACGTTGAACAGATCAACAGTCTTGGCTTAGCAGCTGTATGTGCTCAATTAATGACTTGACTGTTTGATTTTGTACAATATTTTTAACGAATCAACAAAGAGCACTAAAAAGAAATCATTTCCTGAAAACAGCTAAAAAAATTGGTTGATTAATGAAGCAGTAATTAGCATTACTACACCCTTTTATTTTGATGTGAAACATCTATAGGCGCACGTGAGACCGATTTCTGGCGTGGCGACGCGTCGCCACGCGCAATCGACTGTGCGTTTCTCTCTCACTCGATCCGGCGTTAAGCCATCTCTTTCGCTCCACTGAGCTCGGATACTACGCAATCGACTGTGCGTTTCTCTCTCACTCGATCCGGCGTTAAGCCATCTCTTTCGCTCCACTGAGCTCGGATACCTATAATGTATACTCTGTTTATTACAGTACTCATAACCTGTGTTTTTCTGGTAAATAAATCATTTTTCTGTTCTGATAATAAAATGTCTGACTGCATACTACTTTTACGAAATAACGTCGATGTTTCACATCTACCAGGCGTCCCGTGACGGCTCCATTTTTTTTTTTTTTATCTTCTAATAGGTTTTCCTGTAATCTATAGGTAAAGAACTTTTAACTGTATATTTTTCAAAAGTTTGGGTTCAGTGGTTTCGGAGATAAGGGTATTTTTATTATTTATTTTCAAAATTAACTTCAAAAACACCAACTTAAAAAATTTAGAAAAATATATTTAATATTATCATAAAATGCTCTTTCATTTGATATTTTACGCGATGTAGTTCTCAAAACCCTTTTTTTAATGTCTCATTTATCTTCCATAAGTGGCCCCATTTTTTTTAAATTTATTCATTTACCTACATTTTACTTCCGTCTTTGGGTCACAAATTTACATTATGTGCACCACATTTCAACTGAATCGGTCCAGTAGTTTATTAGGGGGGGGGTCAATTTTCGCCCATTTTCTTAAATAACTTAAAAATACCAATCTAAGAAATAATATAAAAAAAAATGGTTGCCTGTAAAGTCGGTTTTACGGGCGAAGATTTTACGTGACAACGCGCGCGGCAGACCGATCATAGTTGAGTGGGAGAGAGACGCAAGGCATTCGGCGGGCCTCTCTCTCGTTCGGTGACTCATCGTAACGTTACCGAGCGTTACACTTTTTCATAAGTGACTCCCAGCCGCAACCTAATTTAAGACGTTGTCACGTCAAAATATATATATTTAAAATTGTCATAAAAAGTTCTTTCATTTGATATATCACACGATTTTGTTATAAAAACTTTTTTTTAATGTCTACTTTACCCACCATAAGCGGCCCCCTTTTTTAAATTCCATTTATTTACGTTATACGTCTATCTTTGGGTCACTAAGTTACATAAGTGTAGGTACTAAATCTCAACTAAATCATTTTTATAGTTTCGTAGCAAATTGGCTGTGACTTACGGACAGACATTTAAGCGAAACCCTAAAAACAGTAAAAACACCAAAAAAATCGGTTCCTATACAAATTTCCCGGGCGGCTGCACACTTTTGTATAAAAATGCAGATTTTTTTTTTGTTTTTTTACTGTTATTTTAATATCATTATACTATATTAGCAGTCCACCCTGGCTTCGCCCTTGGTACACACAAAGCCCAAAATGTCAAAACTGTACCATAGTGTAGCAAAAGTATGACATAATTTGGCAGTTTGTACATAGTTTTTTATTGAAATATTTTAGACTGTAATGCAATTTTACGTAATTCGAAAATGGATATTTTTGAAAAATTCGACACGGCCTCCTTCCTGAACGCCCGGCGGGCAACTAAATTTGTATGGAAGTAACATGGCCGCCATTTCAGAGAATTCTGTCAAAAACGTAGCAAAACAACCAATTTTTAAAATTGTTTTTTTTATTATTGCGTGATTGCATTGTAAGCAAATATAAAGAATAATGTTTCAAAATAGCCTTTATTTTTATAAAATATATGCAATCCCTTGTTAGAATATTTCTTTACGCTGAAAAACAAGCCAGTTTGTAGCAAGATTTTCTAAAATATTTCTTTCAGGTTTCTTTACAATTATCTTACTTTTTCTGAATGAAAATTAAAAAAATACGGTTTTCGTCTACTGGCTAGTCTATTCACCTATAACTAGGTATGTAATTTTCTTAGTGGTCTTTTCTACTTAAGCCATAACTATTGCCCGCGCAAAGTGCGTTTTGCATGTTTTTGGGTAAATTCAATGCTTGTTTTTAGGAAAACTACAAAATATTTTAAAAAATCCTTTTTTTCGTCTACTGTCCCAACTCTTCCTCTATCTATGTGTATACATTATTTGACTTAAATCAAACGCTTTCTGTACAAACTTGTTGCCCGCGCAAACCCATTTTACATGGTGCCGACCCTTAACGATATTTGACCTAATATCGTTCTTTTTAAACAAAATTAAACGTTTCAACTAAAATAACTGACAACATAGATAAACTTAAATTAAATTGCTTTGAAAATCACAAATTCTTAAAGCGCACGATTGAAAGAAGCTCTAAATAAAAGCGCAATCAGCTTCTAAAGGCGGCTGCAAGTTTATAAACGGCAGTATATTTTCAATGGAGTCCGACGACAGAAGGCTATTCTGCTCTGAAGCCCTGGCTTTAAGTCGAGCTTTCACGCGGAACAAGCTTTTTCTCGCTTCCTTTGCAAACACCGGACGCACATTGTGCTACAAAATGCTCATAGTGCATTTAACCACTTAATAAAAAAACATAAAACCTTTATTGATTGTTGTGATTATACTTCAGATGGTTTAGTACTTACGTGTATTCTGAAAATTTAATTTTTAAATTTTGTTACTATAATGCTTTCAATCAATAAAATCCTACCTATTTGATCTAAAAAAAATTCGGAAAGAATAAATTTATTAACTGTTTACGCATATAGGTACTTGGAGTAAGTTAGTTTTGAGTTAAAGACTGATAGGTATGTTATAAGAACTAGGAAGCCAAACTGCACACGGTCCACCTTATGGTCAATGGTTTTCATCGCTAAAGGACTCCTTCAACATCGGGAAATGAAGTTTTTCTACGCCGCTGTAAAAGCATTATTTTTGAACAAAGAAGGAACGACGAGTCCATTAAAACGGTCCCAGTTTAACCCTTAGATTCCAGCCCTCCACAGACATTTACTCACTGAATTCGGTTTACGACTTGTTCCTTTTTTAAGACGTGCTAAACTCTATTAAATTCTATTTTATTTTTCTGTAACGAAGGGAGCCTTTTTGTTCTTCTTTCTTTTTTGTTATGAAGATTTTAGGCACTTTTATATAAATAAATAAATAGTTAGGAACAAATTACACAGATATTGACCTAACCCCAAAGTTAGTTTTTAACTAGTGTTATGGGATACAAACGAGTATTATATTCAAGGAGTATTTTAAGATAAATACATATATAAATAAACACCCAAGATCCAGGAAGGCCATTTTCGAACTTGCCCTGGCTGGGGATCGAACCCAGAACCTACGAGTAGCGGACTAGCGTGGTTACCAATAGCCACGGACGAAGATCGTCGTAGATATGAATAAAAGAGGGCAAAAAGTGTAAATTCGACTATTTAAACCTTTGTTATTATTTAATCGCGGCTATAAAATTACGTTTCTCGGTTCTCTATAAAGGCTTGCATAATAGCCTTTGTCGTCAAAAAAGATGAGCCGAGAAAATTTAATTTCGTTTTCTTCATCTATTGTAGGGCCGGACAATCTCATTCATTATATTCGAATTTTACCTTTCGTGGGAAAGTCCTCGCGGTTCTCTTTAATGAGAATTTCCTTGTGTAAGCTGCGTATTCAAAAACCCTTTTGTAATAAGAAATATATTACTGTTGATCTTTAAGGGTCTTTAAATGCTGATGCTTATTTATGATAATAAGGTACAATTCAGTTCTATAACGGTCGCAAAAGTGTTAAATATTGAATATTCATCATTATGTGTTATTTTCAAGGATCGGAAACCCTCTACAAGTAACGAACCTGGTTAATTTTCCGCAGTATATTTTTTGTCACGAGCTAAATACTTACTCGTGACAAAATACATGCTGACTTTTTAAACACTGTCCAAATGTTTGGAGCAAGTTCAGTCCATGATACTGAACTACTTTCTGTAAAAAAGTCCTCCCATACAAATCAGCGCTCAGATAGACGGATTTTGTATGGGAGGACGAAAAATTTTTATCGATTTTTAATAACTTTTTGTAGAGAGTAGTTCAGTATCATGGACTGAACTGGCTCCAAAAATTTGGACAGTGTTTAAAAAGTCACCCTGTATAGAGCTTTTAATTAACTCGACTAGAATTGATAATTATTTTAGTTTTGATCAAAGATTCGAGTTTTTAAACCAGCTTTTGTTCAAAATACCAAAAAAATATTTTTGGCCTTTGTACGCATCTGGATATATTTAGTGAATCATGTAGGTATTGTTGCCATTATTAAATAACTTACTGTAATAGGCAAGATAAATAAATTATTAGATCTTAAATTAGTTTGAGCTATTTCACCGTTTGGGAAAGTAAAACTCATTATTTATCAGCTCAGTCAGTTTTTTTAATTTACCTACGTAGGTATTAAATATTCTTATGTAGAAAGAAAATACGTTTTTTTTTTAAACCAGGTTTCTATCCCTGGTTATTTCAGTGTAGGAAATAAGTCTTTGGCTCCAAGAAATGTCGTTTTAAACAAAAACATGGAATATTCACAAGACGCTTTGTCTCACAAATTGTGAAACTTGACGGCAAACATGGACATTTACAAGATAAAAGACTTTAAAGGCTTCGGTAGATTTTCTTCAATATGTATGCGTTCATTAACATACATGATTCTACAAAAAGATTATTTCCAACTGTAAGATTTAGTTTTAAATGTCTAAAATAATACAAATACGGCTTTTTAACAATAACTTTTAGCATAAAAATAATTAAAACAGAAAGAGACAAGCAAAGTCCGATTCAATATTGAATATTCAATGTTCCCAAATGTGACGCGATTTTCCCATCGTATTTGCCAATTCAACGTTTAATATTGCCGTTTATGGATAATACGGTACTCATATAAGAACATAAAGCATTTATTTTCATTAACTTTGATGATCCAAAGGCTTAGTTACTGGTTAAGGCCACCAGCGTTAATAAATGTGACAACGTCCAACATAATATGCCATAAACATTCAATGAATTTGTTTACGCTGAATATGGAATTCAATTTCTTGTAGTAGAACACGATTTGTTTAGGTAAACGTATCGTGACCTGACGAATTGTTTTTAAGTAGGTCCTTTCTGTATTGTGGAAATAATAAATATTATAATTACCTTTTAGTCTATGGCACTCAATCAAAACTTTATAGCAAGTTACCGAAGTTTAATTCTAAGTAAAATAATAAATAGATACCTACTCGTACACACATACAAAGTATACAGGCTGACTTTTAAACCACCAGCCAAATTTCTGGAGCAAGTTCAGTCCATGATACTGAACTACTTTCCATAAAAAAAACAATTAACGAAAAACTAAAATAAAAATTCGCCTTTTCATACAAATCAGCGCTCAGTCAAACGGATTTTCTATGGGAGGACGAAAAATTTTCATCGATTTTTAATAACTTTTTTTATAGAAAGTAGTTCAATATCATGAACTGAACTTGCTCCAAAAATTTGGCTGGTGGTTCAAAAGTCAGCCTGTATATACTAAGCATTTAAGACACAAACTCTGACCAACTCAACTATTCTAAATATATTTTATAATACTCAAACATAGAATAAATTTTTGGGGCAAGTTTAGACCATGATGCTAAACTACTTTCTCTAAAAAAGATTTCTTATTGAAAATCGATAAAAAAAATCGTACTGAGAATACGAGATCCGCTGAGTACTTTTTATGGAAAGTACTTAAGTATCATGGATTGAACTAACTCCAAAAAGCTGGTAACTAAAATAAAGTTAAAATGTTACCCTGTCTAAATATTTACAAGTCCGTTATATCTAAAAGATAATTTGTATAGATCTATACTATTTTATTTTAAGCAACATATCAAATACTGTTCTAAATTATCACGATGTAAAGAACATAAACAAATCATCGACCGATACAGCTTAAAAACACAATGTAAACGAAGCTTGTAATCCCGTATCCACAGAAATGGAACTAATGTATGAATGAACACCGAGCAAAGTTCACTGCACCCCATTCAGATAGCTAGGGTTGAGAACCCCAGGTTCTCCAATTTATCAAGGAGTTGTAAATGTCAGGATGTAAACGCACTCCCACGACAATTGAGTCTAATACGAATGACTTTTTGTTTAAGGATTGTTACAGAATTCTATTAAATGCTCATATTTTTTCCCTTTTGATATAAACGAGTTATAGTTCGTTCGCTAGAATGATTTGCAGCTAGCTGGTGCCGCCCTTGTCGGCGCGTTGAAAGTGTACAATTTGAACGGACGAAATGTTTGTTTGTTTGTTTTGTTCGTAATAACTTTATTGTACTTAGAAAACACATAATTTATATAAAAGAAGAAGAAGAAAAATAAGAATAAATGTAACTGTTGTAGGTAGAATTAAAAATGTGAAATATATTAAAAATCTAACTGCATGATACAAAATTCGTATTTTTACTACTTTGTAATTAGAGAACTGAGTGTAGTTCTTTTATTGTTATTTGACAGCTTCTGATAGCTTTTTATTCTATTTTATTTCTCGAAGAAACTAAGTATTTTTTACAAACAAACTCACCAAAAATTACTACAAAGTATAATATCAATTACTTACATCATTTCTGCAACCTATTATAAAAAAATGTTCAGAAATATGTTATTGTTATCATTATCAAACAACCGATTACTAACGTGCACAAGTTGAAAGCATAATCAACAGTATATTATCACTATCAGTTCCACATATCTATTTCGTAATCCAAGATATCTCTTCAGTTTACTTTCTCGACATATCCCAGATCAATCTAAGGCGATTGGACACGGAGGCTACCCTGTTACGATTGTGTCATCATGGTTCCGTCCAATGTATTTCCATGTCCAAACAATAATTCAACCTTAATTTGGTTGGAATTGAAAATAACGAGATATATTAAATAGGTATTAGTTTTTCATTAGGAGTACTAGTTTTTTTTTCTAGTCAATAGTTACTTGTACGCATAGTTAAGTCAGTTTTGGCCATTCACAGCGATAATAAGATTTATAAATTACATAGTAAACTTTATTAAGCTGTACACAGGTAGGCCTATAATTAGGGAAATATCTAGTTTATTAATGACAGTATTGTCCACCAGATGGTTTTTATTGGACCTTTAATGTAAAATACGACCTTTAATGTAGCCCCAAAATCACAGAGAATATATACCTATAGGTAACGAAAACCTTTCCAGAAATCCAGTCCACTGGGAATACTTGACGTGAAACCTAGAAGCCGTTTTGTAGAAACATGAATAATTTATTTAGAAAACCGCCTCTGGTTTATTTAATGGAACACCGTCTTAGACGTGACAACCTTTGGAATATTTAATTCACAGAATAGTATATAGAAAACAATAGACATTAATCAAAAATTTCCTTAGTAACATTATAATGTCATTTATTATTCCTATAAGAAATATTGCTTATCTTTTGACTTACCTCTGTGTTTTTCCTATTCTGTCATTATGACTTATTCTCTGTTTTAGTATTTTCTCGTAGATTACGAGTAAAGTCTTAATCAGTGTCCCTATAATCTGCAAGCGACGGAAATATTGTTACGTTTGCTGTTACTTTTTCCTTCATTATTCATGAGTCTGTTTTTCTCGATGTTCTTCTTACCAGAAACAAATTACCCACATCTTTAGGAAATAATCATCATATACATTATTCCTAATAAATGGTTGAGTATACGGAACACTTTATACAATTGTCTTCCTATCTGCTGATCGATGATGCTGAATGTATCTGATATGTGGTTCCGTCCTAAGATTACCCGTGACATATCGCAGTGAAAGTATATGTGATCGGATTACGTAGATCAATAGAAGAAATGGCTATTTGTATCGATACTTTCAAACTACTTTGTAATTTTCTTAGTTTTCTGAGATCAATTTTGTAGAACTTTTACTCGTATTACGGGTACTACTCTTGATAGTATTGAGAGGTTAAATAGAGATTCTGTACAAAATCTTATTTAAAATAGGCAAACAGGAGATACTCGTAATATGAAAGAAACACGAGGAACCGATATTCTAGACATGACTTAGAGACTACAACTAAAACGGAAGTGTTTACCGTTTTAGTTATAGTCTCTACTAATTACATTCTCTTTGACTACAAAGATACCCATAGTGGAAAGTCAAGCTTTATTTTGGTAAAGGTATTAGTATTGCTATCTAGAAATATCAGTTGACAAAAAAAAATGCCACATGATTATTGTCATGGTTACATTTGCCTACTATATTTATCGGAGGATTTAAGAGGGAAGAAATACACGACGCTGCTGTAGAGCTACCAATTCAGCAAGGCGGAATTAAAAGTAAATGGCGTTGAATTATTATCTGAGTGTCATTGATTCCTAAATGAGTAATAAATAAAACAACAACTGATGAACCTTGAAATACTCAGGGTGTTCTTCTTGTTCATGAATTTCAAAAATAGGAAGTGTATTTGTTTCCGTTTTTACCAAACATGCGATTCAATTCGTTACAGCCTTACTAATTACCATGTTTCCTCTTACACGATATAAACTATAAAACGTACTATAACTATAACTACTATGTTAGAAGAAAGATGGAAATTAGTGAATCAAATGACATTACTTGCATAATTATAATGTTTTTGTAATCTACTTTTAGTAATAATTCATAAGTATTCATGGCAAACTGTAATAATGATTATGTACATGTTTTAAAAATTAAATATGTATTGTGATAATAAGGCTAAGTCAGAAACAAGAATGTGTACGTAAAAAAATTACAGTTTTTAATGATAAGACTACAAACAAAGATGTGAAAACGATGGTAGTGAAAACAATTGTTATTATAGAAATAATACAAGTATTGTAAATAGGACTGAGAAGACACTAATAGAACTATGCAAATAAATATAAACTAACGAATGACGGTCACCGTGGACAGGCAAGGTCAGAACTATTAGCACTTTTTTAAGTCACAGTCGCACGGCAAGATCATCATTATGACAATGTTAAGTGTCGAGGAACTAGGTGGAGTCATAATGGCCGGCTTTAAGCTGACAATTTCCATTGCAAATTCGAAGGCTTCGTGAGATCATTATACTTGTGACTTGTTGGATAAGACGAGGAATTTGTAATTTTTATTTGCGGAATAAGTACGTATCGATATAGGTAGGTAAAACAGGGATGTATATTAGTTTAAAAGTAATTTATTTTGTACTGTTAAAAAAATATAAAGTGACAAAATAATGTCACTTGTCATTGATCACATCCATTTTGAACGTGATTGCAGAAAAACTAACATTTCACTCCAAGAAAACATGATGTCACAGTCAGATATTTCATACAAATCCTATAGAAAGTGATTATTTTTTCGTAAAGAAATAAGTATCTGATTTGATTTGTTGGAAATAGCGGATGAGTAATCGTCTGTCACATAAGGAATAATCAAATGGGTATATTGTATGTAAAATGACAAAAAAATATAATAGTGGGCTTCAATAAAGTTAAGTCAAATTTGGTAGACTTAATAATAAAACGAGAGTAAGAAGACAATAATGATAATGAAATCAAAAGAATCAATAAAAAATTAAAAGACAACTGCTCAATATTTTCTTCAAAATTTGTCAATTATCATTTAATAAAACTATAACTAGTAATCCTGTTCAGAGAAGTAATTCATGTAAAATACATTCATAACTACCTATTAGATAAGACTAAATAACTATGATATTGCATCAAAGTTACTTAAGTTCATAATAAACAACATGCGATTAATGCATGCTTTGAAAAAAATGCATAAATTATCTCTTATCGGAAGGCGTTAGTAGTGGTGTAAAAGGAATGGACACATTCTTAAGTGATGAATCAATAAAATAGGTACTATGGAATGGATTACGTAAAATTAAAATTTGTCACCGCATTAATATTATAGGTATATATATTACAGATGTAAATGGCTAGTCGCGGATCTCCTTCGAATATTTAAATGTATTGAAAATATTTTTTTACATTTATATTACTGTTAATGTCAAATGATTTTTTACTTTTATTAATAGAATGCTGTCAAATTAAAATGAATACCAATCACTTAACTTTAGTTCTTATCTTTTGGTGCAAACGCAAAAATAAAAAAATAATTTCCTAAAAAATATATATCTAGAAATTCAACGATAACACTAACAAGTATGATGGAATTCGACGGTAGTGTTAGATGTAAGATAATATATTAGAAGTCGGTACCTATTTACAAAACTGATTTATTATGATTGTTATGAATCACTATGAAGAATGCTTTGATGCGTTCTGAGGTTCTGACCCCACCACTGAGGTGAATTTCTGCTGGTAGCTAATCTTAATTATTCCATTACTCATAGAGATATAAATAAACTACTTAAAAAATACGTTACTTTGTCATAAAAATATTAAAATGTATCATTCTTGCTTTTAAAACTGCAATTTGTAATCTTAATAGGTATTAAAAATTATGTTTTCAGTTAAGAAATTATGAAATTGTAAATAAATACTGATATTTCGATAAAAAGTTAATTAAAAACTGAAAGTACACAATACAGAATACCTAAGTTTTTAAAAAAAGCTTACCTGGTAACTTTGAAGTCGAAGGACAAAAAGCTTGAAAAACCAATATTGAAGACACTGCACTTAACAAGAAAAGTGCACGATCAATAACTTAACCGAAACAATGTAAACTTAACTGTTTTCACTCAGATTTTATTAAGGTTTATAATGCAATTGAATGGAGGAACGGGACGCAGCGTTCGCGTCGACGGAAACCCAGCACTGAACTAAAGTTATTCCGTCTGCGGTATTGGATGCTACCATGTGATATTCCTAACAGATACTATCAAATTTTTATATCCATCACTGTCTGCGTCAAGCAATGCCTGTTTTCTTTGAGGTGTATCGCGGCAGTGTATATCATGTTATAACAGGAAATGGCACATAAATATATTTTTAGTAAAGTAAACTGAGATACGTCGTCGGGCGGGATTTCTCGCACGTGAACAAATTCGATTCAAAATAAGATTATAATATTCAGGTGAAATTGTGGATGCGGACGTTTAGATTTTCATCGCTCCCCTTGAGATTTAGGAAACATTTTGTATATTTTATTTTTATTGCCGAGAAATTGACACTTACTCGATTTATCAAGTTTCGTTACTTTGAAAGCAATTTTCTGCCTTTTACTTATGTATTTTATAATATTGTTTTAAATAAATCTTAGGCACTGTCACAGAATACATATTAGTACAAGTAGCACTGTGCTATGCTAAGTAAGTAGGTATTAAAGCAGCTGTTACGTTGTTTTATTAATTAAATTTTATGATTTGAGTTAAGTCATCATAAACAAAGTCAAGTTTGATATATGTACGACCTACCTATTTTTATCACATTCATCTCTAGAAAAACATATTTTTATAGCTGTTAAATTAAAAAACTCATCATCTGTGCATCCTTTCCAAGTTTTTCCTTTTCGGGTACGGCACATCTAGATACTTATAGAAATAGGAAAATATTTCTTCTTAATCGTAACATAAGTACTTACATATTTAGTTTCTGATAGGAGTAAGAATTCCTTTACCGCAACCAGTAGCGTATAAAGAATATTCCTCCGTCGCAACTAGTTGTAAAACTTAGTTGCGATGACGGCTGGTGGGGTAACATATCTTTGTTTAGTAGATGGTTTGACATCGACTTACACCGAAGTTGATTGTTTAATTTTATGAGACAAGCGTTTTATGGCGTTTGTTTATTTTTAACGATCCATATTGAGGTAGCAAGAACACTAACTGCACACATGACGTAATGTAACACGACATTGTGCTAATTCAGCACTATATGGTCATGATTAACACATGGAAAACAAAAAACCATATTTAAATGACACCTTAAGACATTGTGATAAGGACTAAAAAATACCTATAGAAGTTGGTACGTTAAAGTAGTATTGCAAGAATGACCATTTTCGTGAGAAAACACATTTTACGTTATATTTAGCTACCAAAATTGACTTAACTTATGCCTTTTGGTGTGGAGACCCTAGGGCCTTGGGGTGAGGAAGCCCGCCAAATTTTTAAAGGAAATTTCCGCACGCCTGATCGACGTCTCGGGGGATCTAAGGTCTGGTGCGCATTTCGGCCAGCGTTTAAGTATTGCAATTCAACGCGGAAATGCCGCCAGCCTTTTGGGTACTTTGCCCTGTGACGGCAGCGATTTGGCCTCATTTTTTATATAATTTAATATCAGTTAGTTCTATTTTTAAATATTTTTAGTTAAGTTAGTTTTAATTTAGGTTATATTTTAGTTTGTTTAGTTTTAATTTAGTTACTTATTAGTTTTACGTTGTATTTTTAGTTTGTCACTATTTTAATATGTTTTTACGAAATAAAGAAATTACTTAACAGCATTTATCAACGTTTTACTTTCTTTACAATTTTTGACTTATGAAATTATTTTTGAACTTTCAGAAATTGTAATGAAGAAGGAAGACGTAATGTCTTTATCCTATAACCAGGTTCATGGGCCTTAGGTCCTGCCTGAGCCAAAAATGCCGCGCTTGACAATATTGTGAGCAAATTGCCTCGTAATCCGCTAGATTGTGTGGATAACAACAAGTCAAATCAGACATTTTTTCCTAACATCAAAGCAAAAATTTTCTATGGGATTTGTATGAAAATCACAACCGTGACGTCATAGTTTTTGGAGTCAGATAGCTTTTTCTGCATTAATAAATCTAAAATCATGTTGAAAAATGGATATGTTCGATGACAAATGACATTATTTTGTGACGTTTTACTCTTTTGGCAGTACCAAATTATTTATTTTTGACCCAGACATCTAGCCAATTATACCAAATTATATACTAATTTGTAAATAGGAGCATATCTTATTTACAACATGGTATGCCTTTGTGATATTATCACAAGCATTATATTATATTGGCAACACGATATTATCAGCTATAACACGATAATTGGCAAAGTAACCAGGTCAAATCGGAATCCAGGACAAGATAGATCAATGTACGTAAGCTGCCTACTTAGTATACCGGACCAAATTTATTTATTATGTGATGTAATCTTGTTGGAAGCCAATTCGGGGTTATTATGCTCGATTTGCATATAGGTTGGCTTAATAACCGTATAAACTGTACAGAAATGAATAAAACGTGTTTCTTAACAAGTTTATTAGAGATAATGCATATAGGTTGTCGATTTATTAGGCATAAATATATATCTTTTATTTATATTGCCAATTTTTTTATTCATTAGCAATATCCAGCTAAAAATATATTTGAGCTGTGAGTTGTGGACTCAAGCGATTGATTAAGAAGGAATTCATAAAAATATTTATTTATTTTTCCATAATAGTTCATAGTTCAATTAAAACCAACAATATTTTGTTTAAACTTCTGTTCTGTTCTCTTCTGAGTCCGCCCAGCCAGCAGTTACGCTGCAAGAGCGTATGAATGAGGTCTACCTTGGAAAGTGCATCATCACGCTTACAGACCAAAGCCGATACGTGTATCAACCTCAGTTCACTGAGTGTGGCGATGCCAAACCTCGTTATACCACTCACATAGCTCGAGAAACCGCAGTTAAATTCGTAGATAGAGATAGAGGATTGTAAGAGATAATCGCAGTCAGGAGGTAGGAGAGAGAAGGAGTTGTAAGAACCACCCGAATCCAGACATCAAATCAACCATATAAATACTAACGCTAGCCCTCGTTTTGTAAAAATAATTTTAATTTTTAATTAGTATCTAGTTTGAACTGTATCAATAGGGTCCGAGAAATTGTATTTTAATAAGTCCGTCAGTTAGATTATTCAAAAATAATGGACCCTTATTTTCCGGTTTTTCAAAGTAGTGAATAGGTATGTACAAAGATCACAGCGCGTCGAAGTTTTGGAGTGGGGTTGATTGACGTCACCGTTAAATGCAAAACGTACCTACTTGATCGTTAAATGCGCTGTTTCTTTGTAATTATTTGCTAATCAGAAAAAGGAAAAATACACATACAATATTTTTTAATAATATACCTTCTTCTTTTTATCTTCTTCTTATTTAAGAGCTAAGTGGTTCTTAATTATCTACCTGATGAGCTAAAAATATTTTTTTTAGTCCACATCTGTATTGTAATAATGTAAATACTGTACATATACATAGATACATCGTGCGCTTATTCCACACAAGTTGATTTATCTTGTGAAAATAATTATTACAAATGGGAAAATAAAGGCTTATTGACTAAGTTTATTGAGTCCAGTGTTCCATTGAGCACACTTCCTGCAGTGTCAGGGGAACGGCCGGCCAATCCGATTACCTTATATCGATTGCTTACTCTTCCGTTAGAACTTTGTTAATGTCCGGCAGAAAACATAGTTCAGGGAGATAAATTGCGGAAATATATCTCTAACAGGATAACAATTCAATAATATTAAATGTTTTGTTTACTCTCTTACGAAAGAGCTTGATAAATCGCGAGCTTGTCGCCTACATTCATTGACATGAATATAATGACACGGCATCTTTAAACGCGGCCATGTCCTTTTTGGTAATATAGACTAAACACGAGAGTAGTACAGAAAGGTCAATATATTTTTACATACCTACGAGTACGTGGTTCAAATTAAATCCTACATATATTTTAATAAATGCGCATGTTGGTAAGTATGGCTGGATGTACGGATGGGTGTATGGATGGTTGTATGGTTGTATAGATTTTTAGATTGTAGATTCACGACTATCATATTTATAAAGGTAAAAGTTAAACTGCACATATCTATTTCTTTGGTAACCTTTTATTATTCTTACTTAATTTCTTTACATAATGTTTTGCACTAGAAGAAAGTGATTTCTTGTACTTGTATACCTTTTTGTTTTTTTTTTTTGTTGGCTTTCTCTGTATTTAATGTATTATATAATCATATACGTAGGTATTGGGTCTAAATTACATATGTTTATTTAGATTACATAAATGAAGATTTGTAATCGGCTTATAGTTGTTTAATAATTTATCAAAATCGATTTAGCCGCGTAGCAGTTACGAGGAAACAGAATTATAGGGACAAACATAATAAAACATCAAAAATGTGTAAGCGGCCTACTTGGATTCAAAATCTGATAGCAGTTTCAAGTTGCGCGTTGCACTTGTAGGGGTACAGCCCCCACATACAAAATTTTTTAGCCCTCGGATCGGAGGTCCTAGTGAGACGTTACGAGATATGACATAATTTTTTATAGGATTTATAGGATGTTAGGAAACTTTTGTAAAGTATTTATAGCATATGTAGATAAAAATTATAAAACTTAAACATTTTTAAACGTTTTACAAACATTAATAACTGAGTAGCAAACAATTTTTTTTTGTTTTTCGATGCTTCCATGAAGAAAGTGAAATGAAGGAATATTTATGATGTCTACATTTCACTTCTGTTTTGTTAGTCTATAACGAATCATTCCATCGGTTGACAGATCATTCACTCATTACATTCATTATGGCAGCCGAAATTTTGCAATCCGTATTTAATTTTCAATCAATGAAATCTAGTTACTTACCGATGGAAAGTTATTCCTTCATATTTTGCTTTGTTCTTTGAATTACTAGTGCAGTATCTCAACACACATCAAGGCATTTTTGACTAAGTTGACAGTGTTTTCTATAATTAATTGTGGAGTGTTTTATGCGCGTATTGCTAGCGAGTGACTAATGTGAGGTTAACAGTGATAGCATATGATGAACAGAACACAACTGTTGTATGTGGCGTCTTCTCTAGTACGTAAGTACATAGATCTCGTTGCCTACATTTAAAATTGTGATTCCAAATTAAACAGTGCTTTGTGTTTAGTTGTAGAACTAGAAACATGCGTTCAGTTTTTTTAAACTTAATTATAGTATATATAATCAGTATCTACTGTATTTATTCATTCCTCCATTTTATCACAAAAAATAGGGACCGATTAGTTGGTACTTTTTGCCTACTAATCGCCGACAAAAATATAGCCGGATAGTCGGCGATTAGTCAGTACATCTCTAGTTGAAATGTAGTTTAAACAAGAGGTATAAATTGTTTTTGTGTTTTTATTGACAGACCGTAAAATGAATTCTCATTTTATCAAAGCTTGGGATTTGCGTGTTAGTGAAAGATTTTCAAAAATAAGTTAACTTGCAAAGAATATAACCTAAATAGAAGCCAACTTCGTTACGTAAAGAAACACATAATTTATGTGATTCAAAAACGGGTATGCGCTACTAGTATATTACATCTGCCATGCCGCCGTGTCTATTGTTTGGACACCTGTTACACGCTTCAATGCTCCGTCTACGTATGGTTGGCTCTGGGCTGTATCCAAAAATTTTTTAAATTAGTTGAACATTCTTTTAAAAGCCACTACTGTTAGCCGTTAAAATCTTCATTGAAGTATTTAGTTTTTATAAGTAGATAATAAAATTAAGTTAAATCAAAACTATATAAGAACTTAGCTCACTTATCATCCATACTCATCTTAGCTTCCCATCAGGCTAGATAGAGGTCAAACGCACTCAAATTCCTAATAAAAAAAAATAAAAAAAAATAAAAAACTGCAAATTGTGTAGTCCTTACCCAATTTGATTTATTTTTTAGTTTTAGTACTTATATAGTTTTAATTAATCTAATCTAGTTTTATTTCAATTTAATTTTTAATTGAACGAATAAATAAACTTAAATTTTTTTACAGCTGCCCAAAGATGGTGTTGTATTTTTAAAAAAATACCAAAAGTTTTAAATATGTAGTTTTCTCCGATGTCTACATATCTGCTGCCGGCTGCTGCTGCGCCGGCCTTTGACTTGGTGACTTGAATGGGAGAGTACCAGGGTATCTACACAAAAAGCATCCCATACCAAAGGTCATCCCGTCAGGCCTCTTGCCATCTAGCCATACCATTGGGTTCCAGGTCGATATATATACACTTTTATAATTTGCACCAGTTAGATGTTACTATTTTATAATTTGGCTTCTTAAATCATTGAGTACATTACAGAGTTTGTACATACAAACTATTAATTCTATTTTATTAACTTCTTGTTTTAAAATCAGTATCATGACAGTAAGATTCGCTTTTGATTATATTAGGTATATTTAAGGATAATAAAGCTATAGGTTTGAATTTTAAAGTTACAGCAAAAAAGAGACAAAAGCAAAAAATATAGCATTTATTCCAAATTTAGACAATTTTGCAGGAACCTGTCCTTGAAACTCCGTGCAGATAATAATTTTATAACAATAGCTGTGGCAAATTACACGGCTAACTTTAATCGAAACCAATCTTTATTTCAAAGAGATACGAATCTGAGATTTTGATGCTGTTACAGCCGTATTCTGATAGCTTAATAGGCATAAGTCTAGATGAGTATGAAGAAACTACGACACGCCTTGATATAAGACTATTAACTTGAGTTCCTTGACCCACCAAGGTTACCTTTTGCTACAGTTGACTGCTACATTATATTCAAATTTGATATTTTGTATTTGGACTCAAGAATGTCATTGTTAAAAGTGTAATTAACAGCTTGCAAGTGTTCCCATGATCTTTCATGTCAAATTTTTTTGTGACTACATTATTAAGAAACCTGGCTAGTTATTAAAATTATAATGTCTTCCACTGTTCGTAACCAGTTCTTTTACTAATTAGAAAAAAAAATATTTTGCGCATTTAAGGCGACGAATTGCCATGTCCAATGTCCATATTTTTTTTTAAAGATGGATGAGGGCTTTTTTCTGCGATGATAGCTAGTCAGCCATGGATAATTAAGGTAGGAAGTCACCTACCTTAATTATTTGAAATACAATGTATAAAACCATTGACATAAATATATAGACTCGGCGTCTTCAAACACGGCCATGTCCTTTTTGGTAATATAGACTAAACACGAGAGTAGTACAGAAAGTTCAATACATTTTTACCTACCTACGAGTACGTGGTTCAAATTAAATCCTACATATATTTTAATAAATGCGAATGTTGGTAAGTATGGCTGGATGTACGGATGGGTGTATGGATGGTTGTATGGTTGTATAGATTTTTAGATTGTAGACCCACGACTAGCTTTCGCGGAAGGGGAGGCGGCTGGTGCATTCTTAATGTGTTTTTCTTTGTTTTTTTTTCTTATCATATCTTTGGTAACCTTTTATTATTCTTACTTAATTTCTTTACATAATGTTTTTCACTAGAAGAAAGTGATTTCTTACTCTCTTGTACTTGTATATTTGTTAGCTATATATGTATTTGATATATTATATAATCATACACGTAGGTATTAGGTCCAAATTACATATGTTTATTTAGATTACATATATGAAGATTTGTAATCGGCTTATAGTTATATTTAATAATTTATCAAAATTGATTTAGCCGTGTTTTACATAGTTACGAGGAAACAGAATTATAGGGACAAACATAACAAAACATCAAAAATGTGAAAGCGGCCATCTTGGATCCAAAATCTGATAGCAGTTTCAAGTTGCGCGGGGCACCTCCGAGGGCTCAGAAATTTTGTATGTAGGGACAGCCCCCACATACAAAATTTTTGAGCCCTCGGAGGTCCTAGTGAGACGTTACGAGATATGACTTAATTTTATAAAGGATTTATAGGATTTTAGGAAACTTTTGTAAAGCATTTATAGCATATTTAGATAAAAATTATAAATAAAAACATTTTTAAACGTTTTAAAAACATTAATAACTGAGTAGCAAACAAATAGTTTTTCGATGAATCCATGAAGAAAGTGAAATGTAGGCATATTTATAATGTCTACATTTCACTTCTGTTTGGTTGGTCTATGACGAATCATTTCATCGGTTGACAGATCATTCACTCATTTCATTCATTATGGCAGCCGAAATCTTGCAACCGTATTTAATTTTCAATCAATGAAATCTAGTTATTTACCGATGGAAAGTTATTCCTTCATATTTTGCTTTGTTCTTTGAATTACTAGTGCAGTATCTCAACACACACCAAGGCATTTTTGACTAAGTTGACAGTGTTTTCTTTAATGAATTGTGGAGTGTTTTATGCGCGTATTGCAGCGAGTGACTAATGTGAGGTGCACAGTGATAGCATATGATGAACAGAACACAACTGTGGTATGTGGCGTCTTCTCTAGTACGTAAGTACATAGATCTCGTTGTATAAAACGTGTCAAATTTATATTTTATGGGCCACATTGAGACGTGTGTTTTGACATATTAGGTTTTATAAATTATTCAAATAAAGCTGAAATTTGTTGAGTGACAATCTGCATGTAAACGTTTTGTTTTATGATCAAGTGAAGTACGTTTTATTATGGAAAAGGCGAATATCTATCATCGATTTTATTTGAGTTGAAATAGGTCATATTTTAAATAAAATTTCCTTAAAATATAGAGTCAAAGACCCTTAAGACAATAACCTTTTAATTGCTTTATCTGACAACAGTACACCAGCAGCTTGCTAACTTAGTAAGCGTTTTTGCAAAACCATTGTTAAAAGCAGCAAAAATATCTACGCTAGTTTTGCAAAAGTTTAAAGCAGTTTGGGAGAACGTTGGCTGAAGGAGCTTAAGTTGTAATTAGTGAATGCTTGACAAGGACGGGGTTGGTGGTCTAAGGGTTCTCAAGCGCACATCTAGACATAATAGGGCTCTAGGCAGTGCACTAATGACGGCTATTTATTGTTAAGGACCCTACGTGTGACATGAATTTTTCCATGCGTCGAAGTAGAAAGCTAAACAAAAGAACATTGTAAAAAACCATAGTATGGCAAAGTATTTTGTAACAGGATTTTAAGCTTTCATTCCTTTTAATTTAGGAGCTAAGAGAAAACGTAGAATGCACTGTTACTTATTAAATCTAAGGAATGGGTGTTTATCTATCTATTACAATTAATTAGAAAATATAGTATCGTTGAGTTACTATCCCATAACACTAATTCAAAACTTACTTTGGGGCTAGATCAATCAGTGTGATACTGTCCCTTTATATTTATTTATTTTATTTATTTATAATGGGCGAAAATTAAAGGATTAGTATAAAGAGGCAGAGAGCTAGCAATCTGTCTTTATTCCAGTTTTCTATACTTACTATCAAATACTATTTAATGACCATAATACCATCCAACTCCTCCAGACATACATTTTGAAGACATCTTTATGTCGTTGGATCCGGTAGATGGCAGTCGTTAAGCTAATCAGTTCAGAACCAAGAAAACTGTGAGTGTTTTTAAAAAAATCACTGTAATTGAACTACTAGTTTATTCCTTAAAAAAAATTACAAAAACTCTTATGGATTTTCTACAGACACCTACAATATTATAGCCTAAACACGATTGAGCATTTTTGGCTTGATAGAAAAAAATCACAAACATACCTCTAAATTTTCCTAAATTTGCCTTTATAATACATATTACTATTCTATACAATCACCTTTTTATATGAAAATTATACCAAAAAATGTATTATCTAAATATCTATCCGTTTTGGCTACAGAAAAAATTATAAATATAATACAAATAAATAAATAAAACACTGCGAAATATCGTCGAGCACGGCTCCGGGCCTTTCTTCGCTCTTGACGAATATTTCACTGTACCTCTGTCTGTGTTAGGCACATACATTTTAAGATAACTAGCACAAAACATGAACCAATTTTTTTAATTTGGTTCACAGATTTAAATCAAAAACATTCTAGATCCTCAGATATCATGTATCGTATTCCGACTGTGTATTTAGCTACAGCAAGACTATTTTTATCCAAGTAAAGATCAATGCCGTGTATAATAGCACTGATAAAGTAAATAGTAGCTGATGATATAATTAGAAGAAGAAGTATTTATGTCATAATGACTACCTTAAAGGAGATTTTTTTCTGATACGTACTTGTAATCAAGTTATGCTTGTTTGTTTCTACAAGCATAACTTGATTACAAGTACGTATCAGAAAAAATCTTGGCATCTGGTTTATCAGCTATCGAGAATTCTATCTAAAATAGCGGTTCACAATGCTTCACCTGCTTGTTGCCTAGCATTAATGACTAGTCATAGGATATTGTAGTTTCCTGAGATGCCCCATTACAGCCTCTAAAACGAGCTTCCTAAATAAGTGTTTCTAGTCTATGCAATTAGTTGTTGCTTACGTAGTACATACTTGTATTTCAAAAGTATATTTTATAGTGTTTAATATCAATTACACTTGCATGCTGTAGTAAGCGCTGTTGCTGTATCTACATTTCCTTTATCAAAGGACAAGCTGTATTTAAGTTCACTGCATACTCTGCAATTACTATAATACCGCTAATGTGCACTGTTTCTTACATTCATATTTATTCGACGAAGCAACTAGTTAATCGTTTTACTTATAATCATATTTATATACGAATATTTCAGACGAGTATGTAAAAAATATTGTAAATATTAAAACTCAACCCTGTCAGGGATCTCTTCCAGTCAAACCTTACACCAGAGAAGAGCCTGTTGAAATTCGGTGGAACATTGATTGATATGAATGTAAATCTCAGTCCAAACTGTTATTTATTAACATTTTAAATAATTATAAAGGTACCAAATCTGTGATAATTATTTATTAACCTTTTAAATAATTATAAAGGTACTTAAAAAATCTGTGATCAAGTTAATTAAACAATATAGTATGAGATTTGTTCTATCACAATTAAATAGCTTGCCTCGTTCGTTCAATAAATAAATCTATTAGACAAGTGATAATAAGATTAATTAAACTACAAAAGGAATAAAATAGAAGATAAAGTAATAATAAAAGGTCTCAACAAACGTAAAACAATCAGCACCAAACCAAAATGGAGGAAATCACAGAGACGTAGATTGGGGGAACTAATTCGTTAATTGCTGTCGGTCTCTATAAAGAACTCATTTGGTCACAGCGTCGGTTTCTTGCACAGGAGACATTTATTAATAGTCCCTTAGTTCGCCGTAAAAGTCCAGAAATAAAGCCAATGCCGACGAATCATTAACACGTTTTTTAAAATAAAATATATAGGTACAACCCATAGAGAAATAAAAAATAATGTCTACTTATATCTTAAGGATAAGCATGAAATATTATTCTATATTCGTAAGAACTTACATGGAAATTAAATATATCAAATGTCTAGACTCTAGTGCCTTTATCAAAGTCTTAACATGCCTACAATACACTTAAACAATAAAATCAGCCTAAAAATTTGCTACAAACCTAGTTTGATATGTCTTTTATACTTCAAACCCAAACAACTGAGTAAACCAAATAGTAGGCATGTGAATCCATATCTAATGTGGTGGTTTTTGTTGCAAATTGATATTCAATTTCAATGAAATAGTCAAAAAGAATTAAACTGGTACTGGTAGGTACCGTTTGTGGTTTGCATTCAAAACCCGTTTGGAACCTTGGCGTAAAAGCATTTGAAGTATGTATTTGTCAACCACAACACTAACAAGAAATTAAAAATAAATTTGAACCTTATTATACAGGTTGACTTTATAACCACCAACCAAATTTTTAGAGCAAGTTTAGTCCATGGTACTGAACTACATTTTATTTAAAAAAAAATGAGTAATCTATAAAAAGAATTTCGTCCAACCATATAAAAAACGTTTGGCGCTGCTTTGCGCTGATTTGTATAGGAAGACGAAACTTTTTTTATTAGTTTTAAGATTATTGTTTTTATGGAAAGTACTTCAGTATCATGGACTAAATTTGCTCCAAAAATTTGGCTAGTGGTTAAAAAGTCACCTTGCATATAGTACGCTAGTTATATAACGTCTAACAAAATATATTGAAACTATTTTAAGGGTGGATTCAGTACATGATACTGAACAACTTTCCCCAAGGAACACATGTCGAAATATGAAAAATAACTTTTGGCATTCCTTACAAACTCAGATCGGCTGATCGGTTAACTTGTATGGGAGGTCAAAAATTATTTTTCATATTTTGGTATATGTTCGTTGGGGAAAGTTGTTTAATATCATGGACTGAATCCACCCTTAAATTGTTTCAGTATATGTTGTTAGACCCTGTATATAAGTCAATGGTAGTACTTTTTCGTAGAAGTCCTTGTATTTTATGTGCAATTTAATTTGTTCTCCTTAAAAGGTATATTAGTTTTACAGGATTGATAAACGCTTGTCATGTTTTGATACTTTATATCCGTTATAAGTTATATACTAGAGCGCAAAAATGTGTAAATAAAATTCTAATTAAGAAGTATATTTTTCAAGAAACCCTATCGCGAAAAACGCTTGGCTGATAAAATTTTGTATTGAAGGTTATTATTTTACGATTATTTTTATATTCCTCAGAACTTTTCTTGGGAAATATACCCAGTATAAATAGCAGAAGTTGTTATAAAAATTTTCCTGCTAGAAAAATACGTATTTCTAAATTTTTTTTTTTTTAAATATATTATGACAAATCACACTGATTGAGCTAGCCCCGAAGTAAGTTTTAAACTTGTGTTATGGGATACTAACTCAACGATGCTATATTTTATAATAAATGCATGTATAGATAAACACCCAAGACTCAGGACAATTTGAAAAAGGCCATTTGCAACTTGCCCTGGCTGGGGATCGAACCCAGAACCAGATATGACTCTGTATTTCTTTCTACAATATATTTACATGCCGCAAATTATTGTCCTGACCTGATGCATAATGTGAGTGTGACGTCATTACCGCGTTAGTAGAATGATGATGGACATACCAAATGACATAGGTATAGTGACTTCACACGGACCATACAAAATCTTAAATCTTCTATATATGGAAATTCCAAAGGACTAAAATTGTTTTATTGCTTGTTTAATATCATGTTTATTTTTTTTCATCTACAGTAAGTAAAATATTACCAATGAAAAAGTGTGGTTGTTTTCTTCTCTGCTCTAAGCATTAAAACGACATACCTAACCTACGTGAGGTTTTCTTGCATACAAAAAATATTACATGGTCCAAAGAGGTATTCTAATGTTAAAAGGTAGCGCAGGTATCGCAAAACGCGAAAAAATCGCGTATTTTACAAAATTACCATATATTTTTTGCATTATAACTTTTATAAGTACATAATACCTATCTTGGTATAATATTATATTTATGAAGAGATGTAATGACGTCATTGTCACGATAAAAAAATTTTTTAAGCGTATTTAGATTTAAATTCGCATTATTACTATATTTTACTATATTATAGGGTTCGTAGTCTGTTAGACCGTCCAACCAAAGAATTGTAAAACCTACAAAACTTAAACTTTTCATAGAGTGCAACATGATTTAAAAACAAATAAAAAAAAGTTATATATAAGAGATTTAAAAAAAAAAAAATTTTACGAAACTCGTACAGCAAGTACTTGCCACTTATTTTTTTTAAATTAGTGTGGGATAAGTACGAGTACGTGATACGTCTTTAAACTATAAACGCTTGGAACTAATGGCTGTGTGAGTAAACCTCAGGTGTGGAAGACAGGCTCGTCGCTTGACAAAGTTCACTGCTCCTTCAATGTTCCCAAGAAGATAAACTGTACCCTAACACTTCGAATTAATGTTGTTTTTACAAAAAACTTTGCTCATAATGACGGAACAAAATTCAGGGTTAAGAAAACCAGACCACTATGGATCTTTATCAACAAAACTAATGACAAAAACTTACCTTTAAACTTGAAGCGGATGATTTTTCAAATCAATGAATTTGTGATAGTGCATAGAAGACAAGGGGTATTACCAACTGCGGCCTAGAAATCGGAATAAAAATATGTATTTGCATCAGATTGCTTCATGAGATATTTTGTCCGGGTAAGTATTTAAATGCATACATTACCTTTTTGTAATCATTGCAGAAGATTTTGATGCTTTTAGTTTACATATTTAATTAATTCGCTGATTAAAATTGTTGTTCTCATGTAACTTGACCTGCCCGTTGAGGATGTATGTTTATTGTCACCATAAAACAATATAAGCTTTGTACATAAAAGCAAAACAATAATAATGAAGTAAAACACAATGACAATTCAGTTTCCAATTTGCTGCGTAGCCTCGCCTAGCCACATACCGTTCATGACAGAATTCCGGTCCATCGAATGTCTTAGCTGGTACCGTATGCTAACTGCCCTAGTGCACGCTTCACCTGCTTAGTGTCGTGACCACGTCTTGCTTATTTCCGAGGCTTATCCTTATAAAAAGATTTCATCATCACATCTGCGCATCGGTGCACGGAGCACACCGCATTGTGGTATATCGTGTTATTTCAAGCTTGCTATCCTTGGTTGTGGTTTGAAGTACTCGATCAATATTGGCTAGCGCTGTTTTTGATAGTCTGCTGTAATAATTTCAGTGTGGTGATGTTCCGGAGCCTTACTTTTTTTCTTTGTACTTAAATAAAAATAAAAATGTAGTGAAAAAAAAATGGAGAAATAAAGATTACTAGAATTGGATCCACGACTTGACTTTAATTTCCGGATCGGTACTCAATTTCCTTTACGACTCCTGCACTCTATCTTTTTAGAATTAAACAGAGCTTGAATTTCAGATAAGGACACTTTTAACGTAACTTTAAGAATATTTAAAGCAGAAGAAAATACATATGTATAATGAGTACCATAATCTTATTATATATATATATATATATTTTTAATTAGACGTATAAACGAAAATATGCAAACTAAATTTACGAAATCTAGAGGTTTTAGAATTATTATTTTCACAAGCAAATCATGGCAACTAGCAGCAACTACTGAATCTAAATTATTTGGAAATAACTTTCAACTGAGTTTGTTAAAGTATCGTGTAAAATGAACTTTTTCATCAAGTATAATGTTAGTATTTACTGCTTGCTTCCCATCTCACTGTCTCAGTACGATGTAATGAAACCTGGTCGGCAAATGGCCGGGATTCGAATGGAATTAGCACATTATTTATATCACTGCCCATCCCCGCGCTGCCAGGTACGCGTTCAGTTCCGATGGATTATTTTGAACCGATTCACATCACATCGCTTTGCAACTCACCTTTAAGTCACCTATGAGTTAATATTATTTCTCTAAAAAAATACATGTATAAAAAAATTGTGAAAGTAAATTGAAGGTGTGAAGATTCGCTTTTGTTATATTATATATTTATAGATATATATATTTTATAGTTATATTTAAAGAGAAGACGACTTTAAATGTTTACAATATAATCCGGCTTTAGCGTCAAACTACTATCGATTAGAATCTCTGTACCAATGATTTGCAATATCTTAAATAAAAACATTGGTGCTGTTCTTAATAGAGGGTCAAAAATGTCTAAGTACTTTCACGTAGACTTATTAGCAATAGTAATATCAGGAAGAAAAAATATACAATTCCATCACAATCGAAGTGAGTTTCAGAATCGAAGTGGTTATTCCCATTGCTTTTAGTCCAAATTGCTGCCGAGTATTGATTCAGCTTTGTATTTTAGAAGATTTTAGGTCAGTTTTACTATTTTGAAATGAGTAATCTATTCGATATGCTTTCGATTTAGATCAATTTAGGTATATCTGTTACTAGATATTTCTTTTTCTGAGAAATGCGTAAACTTGGTTGTCACGATATTTCCGCGTCACTAATCATAATCGTTTTTAAACGGACGAAGTAGAGGACATTAAATTTAGAAGTCAAACTAAAAATGACCTTGAAATGTCGGTCGGGATCGATTCAAATCAAAGGTCTAAGCCACGGGGAATATATACAGCAGTGGTTCTTAACCGGGGTCGCCTGCGGACCACTGGTGTGGTGGTCCCTAGAAGCATCCGAAGTGGTCCGTAAAGTCATCGGAAAAATTTCAAATATTTTTTCGATTTCATCGACAAATGTATGCGTACTGGTGTTCTTGGCGCATATAAAAATTAAAAACAAGCACTGAAATCGGTTAGATGCTAGTATCGTCATGCATTTGACTTTGAGTTGCTCTAAACTAAAGATTGAAAAGTAAGTAAAGAATATTTTAAGGTTTGTTCTTTTCCGGACCAGCATGGAAGGAATGCTGAGATTTCAATAACAATTTTAACATCGACATCACGATTTAAGTTGTCTGTTAGGCAAAAGATTGTGTGTTAATGTAGTACATTTACCTTGTACGTTTGAATTGTAGAACAAACAAAACTGAATTTTCAAAAAAAAACGTGCATTTTACCGTTTGTATCGTTTGAGGAAAAGACGCTGAAATGAATTAGCCCTTCACTTTGTTTTATTGTTCGCCCTGACAAGGCAGTTTATATTCTGTCTGCAAATATTACGAGGGGAACGTTTGGTATGCCGGTGGGCTCGGAAATGCTCTTTACTTAGCCATGTAAGTAAGAGTAGGTATGTGGTAAACTAAAGAGAATAAAGCCAGTTATGTGTGGAGGAAAGAAACCAAGTACCTATGTATGATGATGTTAAGTTGGTCTCCTGTTGAAATTTGTTAGAATTAAAAAAAAAAACTACTTTTTACGGTTCCCTACAAAACCCAGGGCTGTAAGACCCAAAGGCCAATTTTAGCGATGGTGAGAAGGTGAAAAAAGCGGCCAAGTGCGAGTCGGACTCGCCCATGAAGGGTTCCGTAGCAGCAAGTGACATAATATAAAAGTTCTAAAGGTAAATTGCGTGATTGCGGTTTACGATTTATGACGTATTAAAAAATACCTATCTATGATACCGAGACCGCTATAGTTTTAATTGAAATTACATACTTTGAGGTATATACCACATTTTCAGAATTATTTTAGTAATATTTCAAAAGTTACGGTGGGGGGACAACTCAAATTTTAACTTTGTATTAGATTATCTCAAGACTGGGGGGTTTGATGTACATAGTTTCAAAGCAGTTTTTGTTGCATTTTAAAAGACCTTTTCAACGATACCCCACACGTTGGGGTTAGTCCAATTTAATTTTTTAAATTCACTTTTCGTTGTATGGGAAGGGGGCTGAAAAAAAATGATTTTTTCATTATTTTAAAAACCAACTTTTGGAACTTCAATATCTATCTCTCCACTAATTTTCGTGACAATCGGTGCAGTAGCGGCGGAGTACGCGCCCGGAAGGACAGACAGACGGACGGACGGACATGACGAAACTATAAGGGTTCCTTGTGGACTACGGAACCCTAAAAAGGAATCAAAATAGTGATGGGTTCCTAGCCTGGGCTCTGTCTGCTTGAAGTCGCAAGACCCAAAATGTTTTGTCTACCCCATTAGGGATAAAGATGTGATAGTATGTAATGTAAGCATGCCTATATAAGGTTCCGTACTGCAAAAAGAAAAAACTGAATCCATATGAAAATAATGAAAAATAAAATAAAATAATTTTTATTTCAGATAATTTAAATCCATATACACAAATATAATATTTGAATCTTTTAATTTATAGGATCACTCGCTTGTCTGTCACAGTCAGAGCCGGTTTAAATCGCACTTGTCTGTTTTTTTAAAATTTAATATATAGGTATTCAAGTATTTACAAAACAATATTTTTCTATTTTTAAACTTGAGTTTTCTGTTGATTTTATCACGATACCACAAGTACACTTAGCTATAAATACATTTAATACGAGTAACTACACACAGCAGCCAGTTTTCGTTCTCTGCAAATTAAATAGGTATGTTTCTCTTATAAAATAATTGTATATTGATAACATAAAAACTTTATGTAGCTGGCTTGGTACGAGTATGTCCTTTCACAAATTAAATGGCGCCTACATTTTCGCCGATGTGCATAAAACCAAGACTTTATATTTACTTACGCTCCATTTTGAAGGCTTTTTTTATCATATTATACAGATTTTACTGTTGATTGTACGAAATACGAAAGTTTTAAACGTTGTTATAAGAACAAGATCATTCATCGATGTATAATTTGATTATTTCTACTGATAATATTATAGTCTAAATGGTCTGTCTGTCCCAAGAAATCTATCACGATTTGAATGACAATAAGTTTAAAAAAAACCTTACCAGCACTTTTATTGTGAGGCCTAAGTACTTACTGATCAGGACAATCGATGGGGTTGCGTCCTTCTATTACAAGGTTCTTTCCTATACTTACCTCAACTCTATCATCAGATCAGATTCAAAATGTCATCTCAATCGAAAACCGGGAAGTGGATCTTTAACTTGCAAGATTTGATCCAAACAAATAACAACAAACAGGGCAAGCTAAATAAAAGCTTGTAAAAATGGAGAGAGTGAGAATAGGAATGATGACTGGGTCAGAAAAGTATTATTATAATTAGTCCGTTAGTTAGATTATCCAAAAATAATGTACCCATATTTTTCAGTTTATCAAAAAAGTAAAAATTCACAAAGATATATATATATATATATATATATATATATATATAGTATCTAAGTTCCAGGATATAGTGGGGCTTGTGAGTCTTGTGACGTCGTCGATGTGTAAAAATCGTACGAAACCGAACATCATGCGAAATTTAAATGCGTTGTATCTTCGTCATTTCTTGTTTTCAAAAAAAGAAAAAATATGTGTACAATATTTTTTAATAATCTAACCGATGGGTCTAAAATATTTTTTCAGTCATCATGCCTATTTGTTCATTAATTTCGCATATATAAATTACTTATCTTGCACCCGCATATACAATGTTTCCTTACTGCTATACCCTGGGAGGCACGCAGGACATTGATCTACCTTATCTTTTGTCCTCTAGATAGGACGAAGTAATTTGTTATGTTTATTTCTCCGTCTCCAACGGTCAACAGGATGTGATAGTGAGTGTACACCAACGACATATGTAATTGATCCTTAAATAATGTGGACTGGACAAACAACGATAAATTATGGAAGCTTAGGAAAACAGTACCTATTTAGTATATTAGGGGGTTTGTCCTAATAAATGATGATATCGAAATTATTTATTTTCGTTTTACTAGTTTGTATTTACCATTTTTTTTATTCATTTTATTGGTTTAAGCACACTTTACAATTTACAAATATGTAATACGTTTTAAAAAAAACATAGTACCTCAGAGTAATAATAACTAGTACTTAGGTGCTACTTACTTCTAAAGAAATTTATTCCAGTAGAACCGCGAATAGAAATGGGAAGAAAGAGGTAATTGGCGTGTACAAGTATTTTTATTTTAGGTGCTTTTGTTAACTTATTTACTTATCAATATACATTTTTTTTAGGGTTCCGTAGCCAAATGGCAAAAAACGGAATCACAGCCGTCCGTCCGCATGTCACAGCCACTTTTTTCCGAAACTATAAGGACTATACTGTTGAAACTTAGTAAGTAGATGTATTCTGCGAACCGCATTAAGATTTTCAAACAAAAATAGAAAAAAAAACCAATAAATTTTGGGGGTTCCCCATACTTAGAACTGAAACACAAAAATTGTTTTTTTCATCAAACACACACGTGTGGGGTATCTATGGATAGGTCTTCAAAAATGATATTGAAATAGTTATTGAATATATTGAAATAGTTTGCGCGAGAGACTCTTCCAAAGTGGTAAAATGTGTGTCTCCCCCCTGTAACTTCTAAAATAAGGAAAAAATAAAACAAAAAAATATATGATGTACATTACAATGCAAACTTCCACCGAAAATTGGTTTGAACGAGATCTAGTAAGTAGTTTTTTTTATACTTCATAAACCAAAGTTACAACGAACTACAAGAACTTTTATGTTATGTTACTTGCAGCTACGGAACCCTTCATGAATGAGTCCGAGTCGCACTTGGCCGCTTTTTACATAAAATTTTATATTACATCAAGCCTTGCCAAAAAAAACTAATTTGAAATTAATAAATTTTTTTTTTTTTTTTTGGGAAAGTTAATATACATATTAACGCGTAAATACAACATAATAAACTAATTCAAACTCGAAATTGCCAAAATGGGAACTGAAAACAACTTTTGGTGGACCAGATCCATTATCAGAATCACGGGTTTGTTAAAATCTCATTCAATTATAATAAGTTCCATTTTAAATGCGGGTGAAATACTGTTATTTTGATGGCAAAGTGTAAAATTTAATCGGCTTTGTCAGATCACGTTCATTACCGGGGAACTTTGCGAAAGAATCTGTAGATGTGGCATCATCTTTGTAAAATAGGATACATATAGAAACGAGAGCACAAAAGACAGTAAGAGAATAAACGGGCAAGTACGAGTCGGACTCGTACATGAAAGGTTACGTACCTTCGTATAATGTTTTAAAACGCTGAAGAAACACGTTTCTTGTATGACGACCCCTTAAATTTTTAACTTTATATAATTTTTAGTATTTTTTGTTATAGCGGCCATAGTAATACATAATCTGTGTAAATTTAAAGTATCTAGTTAATGCCATTATAAAGATCTAGTTAAAAACGCTGAAAAAACACTTTTTTTGTATCACGACTCCCTTTAATTTTTAACTTTTTTATTTTAAGTATTTGTTGTTATAGCGGCCACAGTAATACATAATCGGTAAAAATTACAAGTGTCTAGGCCTTTGGATCTTGTGGCTCTAGTCTGTCTAACCCGATAGAGATAACGTGAAGGTGTATATATGAGGTGTATATACGAGTATGTCAATTATTGAGAATGAATTTGCTGCTTTACATTGGTACAGTAGCAGTAGATCGCGTCGTTTACACGCGTCCAGTAGTCATTTCTACTTTGGTAATTTCTACGGTGGTGACTACACGTTTGCATCCAAAATGAGTGTTTCACAAAAAAGAAGAAAATTCAAAACATGATTTTTTTATTTTATCGCATTCTAGGTAATAAGTGCTTCTCAAGGATTTTATTTAAAAGCCTTAAAGTCATCTACAGTAAACCCCTCAATATTCATGGCAGTACAAATATTCTGCAATGTCTACTGCATTGCAGAATATTTGTACTGCCATGAATATCGAGGGGTTTACTGTAGCGCATATTTTTGTAACGGTAATTTTGTGATTTTAAATTCCTTAAGCACTCTTCTTGTCTATATAATTGCACAAACGGTCTGATCAGACCACTTTTACTCGTAAATGACATTTTCGATGTGTTGATTGTTGGACAAACGAAACAAGTGGTTTCTGTACGATTAGGCGCTAGCGACTAATATGTCTGACGTTCACTGGCGGGTAGTGATTATACGGATCCAGTGCCACTGGCACGGGCTGCGCGGCGTACGGAGGGCGGTCACTGAATCGAAAAATAGGCGGCCGGTCTATTTCGATCCAGTGCTGGATACTGGATGCTGGACTGGATTGAAACATGTTTACATTGATACAGTGCTAATCCAGTGATGCTGGCGTATCATGTAAATCAATCAGCCTTTATTAGAATTCACTCTCTGTTATCGACAAGAATTTGGAGTTTTGAAAGACTGTCAGTATAAATTTAGCCTTGGCACTTTTTAGTTTTAAATTTATATGAACCTAACGCAACATCTTGATAGAAGTATTGGATTTGTTATCTTAAAAGCAGAAGCTAAGGGAATTTTAATTAATTTTCAAGTGATTGCCCTGTGTTAGGCTATACATTCTTGATAGGAGATGTGACGTGAATTCTATCAGGTTGTTGGAGTTTAATATTAGTTGTCCAAATTTACATAAAAAATTTTACTTGGTTTGCATCGCTTGTATAAAGTTTTTCTTTTAATTTATTACAAACCTTATTTATAGACTTAAACGTGCTAAAGGTTGCAAACATATTGCTAAAATTGTTTAATAAAAGTCACGCTAAGGCTATAACTAAGTAAGTACTCTACACACTTTTCAACATTATTACGAAATTCTTACACTCCTAATTTTAAGAGCGTATATACCTACCTACCTACTTCCTTCAGTTATTTGAATCAAAGCTTGTCCATGAGAATTTCTAAAACTGAAGGACGTAGGTTTGTCTGTCACTCTTCAAATTAAGAGTGTAGGTAGGTATATTCTTCCGTTTTTTTTTAAATCATCAAGTTCACAAGAATTTCATAGTAATGTTGAAAAGTGTGGAGAATAGGTATAGATAGCCGTAGCACAGGCCATAGCGTTGATTTTGCATATCGTTTTACTAAAAATCCTTAAAGGTAATAAGTTAAAACAATACTTTACAAATATAATAGTTACCTATATTCCCATCTTAAGAAATTATCAGTTGAGTCCTTAGCCATGCTCTTTCTATGTATGAGGTCCGTTTACTTATAGATATATAATTATACTACTTAATAATATGTTGACCACAGACAAATTATCTCGATAATCCACAGATATTGACTATAACAGCTTATCGCTAAATGAAAGTAATGTATAAAAATATTTCTACTTCATTAAAAAAAATGTTACCGAAACGAAACAATAAGCAACAACAACCAGACCCCTCTTTACCAGTGGGCACTTTGGGCAAGTGCCCAGGGCCCCGCGATCGATAGGGCCCCTCAGATCAAATACAAAGTCCCTAGTTTCTGTCAGATCACCAAATGATAACCAATAGATATTTATTACCAAAAAACTTATATAATTCAAAGAAATCGAACCTAAATTACTGACAACAATACCAACTTACTAGACTTTTACATGCGCGAAGCTATTCTACTCTCGCCCAAAAATTAGGCTTTCCGACTTCAGTATGCTTATATAGTTTAAATATATAATAGTATACTAAGAACATACACATTTTAAAGAAATCATCAGTAGTACACTCATCAGTGTGACTCGCTCCATTTAAATTAACCAATTAATTTAATTGAGAAATTACATAGATATCATAGTAAAAATTCAAACAAAATGTGTTTGACTTTATATTATTTATATTTATTACTTTATATTTAAGGAGATAGTGGAATGGAATCCCATACAAGTTCGGTCCTGGTTTGAATATAGATGTCCAAGAATAATTTATGCCACATTAGTTAGGTATATAAATGCTAATAATAGGTACATATTTTATTTATTTACTTTTTGGAATTTGTGATCTGATAGATATTTTTTTGAGAACTTCGGTTCACATTGAGGTTGTTTTACTATAAATGAAGACTTTTATATTATTACTTCCGCATATTTTATATAAAAACAATAATTTGTCAAATATCCATTCCCAACATAAACAGAGAAGGCTTTCGCAACATGACGATTCTTTTCGTACTAAACAAATAAGTGTGGTATGATGGAAAATACGTATTTTACGAAGTATTTTGGAGTAAAACTTCTCTAACATATTAAAAACTATTGATATTGTTAATAAAAATAATTATCTTACCACGTTTATCTACTTTCTTTGTCTATTGTAACAAAATAGTGTTCTGTCAAAGTCATAGGGGCCCCATTATCCTAATATGCCCAGGGCCTCCAATAGGTTAAAGACGGCCCTGACAACAACCTTATTCTTCTAATTTGTTATTACTTACGTAAATTCCCATTCCCACCCCATCAACACAATAAAGGTAGCGGTAAGGCGGTAGTCACACTGGCGGCAAACGAGCGAGATGGTAGGATAGGATCGGAAAAAAATAATAACAGACCATCTGGAGCAGAACAGGTTCCCGCCGGATGCGTGGGACAGCCAGCCATAAAGACGTAAAAGGGAACTTTTTTATCCAATCCAAGGATCTATAGCCAATAGTGATGAATGCAGAAAAAATGATTTGTTCTCTGTTTTTGAGTTTATGTTACCTCGTTTCTGTCAATTCAAAAGTTCGTGACATGAAATCACGTGTTTATCCTTTAAACCCTTTAGGCATTTTAAAGGTCTAAACAGTACGTTGCACAGGCCCACAAAACTTCACGGACAAGTTTAACAAATTAAGCGAAGTACCTAGTCGACAATTCAAATGAAGAATACGAGTATAATATGTAGGTAGGTACTTAATTAATATTTACACGTTTTTCGTGCATTTACTCTCTTAATCTTGGCTATTTTATAACTCATTTATAAACAGTAATATATAAAATATGCCTACTTATTTATTAAATAGGTAGGTACCTACTATATATAAACACATTATAAAAAGTTCTAATCTAATTGGCTGCGGGCAGCGGGGCAAGCAAGGCCCAAGCTACCATTTTAAATTATTTAAGATTTTAATTATGAGACATCTATAGGCATCATCTGATAAAAGCAGGTTTCCAGTAGATGGGCGCATGGTAAGCAGTTTTATCTACGTAGTCGTGAAAAGTAAAAAATATAAATATCATCATAACAATCTATGTAATTATCTAACAGGTGTTTAATAAACTATTAAGTAAAGTACATATCTGTATTAAAACTGTAAAACATTATCCCAGTTTCTTTTTTGTTTCAAGATTTTCAGAGGACCAACGCGATTACCTAGACGCCAAGGATAATCTAGAGGTAGGTAAGTACAATACAAAGTATCAATATTGTAAAATTTGAAGATTAATTTAATAAATTTGACTGTGCTGGCTGTAGGATCAGATATCACGTGAATCTAGTAAAGAAAATAAAAAATAAAATATATAGCATTAACCCCAAAGAACATTAAAAAAGAATAAAAACACCGCCCGAATTTGTGTACATCAACAAAAATAAACTTTACTTACCTCCACAAACAGCAATTAGTGTGCCGGCACCGGTACAAAAACAAACTTGAGTCCCCTTTAGTCTTAAGTCCAAAAAATCAGGAAAAATCCAATTTTATAGGCTACCGATTGTTGGAAAATTTCTCCTCGTTTTGTTTTTACTAAGTTTCACTGCACTGAACAAGTCGAAGAATAACTTGGGCTCACGAAAGAGACGTACCCGCGCACCGATGCTTAATTTACGACTGCCTGTGAGTTGTTCGTTCGACTATGTTCGGCTCCGTTCGGGTGGTCGGGTGAGAAGCCCAAAGCACAAAAGGGTGGCACGCCTGAAGCTTCCTTCAACTAATCTATAACTAGCGAAAAGTTTGATTGCTAGTAAATATTGACTTTACTATTTGATATTATTACTTTTCTCAGAAGCTTTGTCAATTGAATTGCTTAAATATAATGACTTGCTAATGCAATCGGCGTTGCCCTCATGTTCAAATTTTTACCATCCCTTGAGAACGTTGCTTTTAGCTGGGATAAAAAGTATCTTAGATGTAAATCCAGGTAAGAAGCTATCTGAATCCCAAATTTCATTCTAAGCTGATGTTTTGGCGTGAAAGAGGAACAATCATTCATAGAACAATTTGGATTGAATGTATTCAATCCAAACAATATTTATTAAATGTTATTGGCTTAACTTTTAAACTTCAAAATTTACAAACAAGACATTTAAAAAAAGAAAACACAGTTCAAAGGTGCTACTTATTTTAAAATTCATATATTAGTACGATTCATAGGGTGTCCACTATACAAAAAATTGTAGGGACGCAAAAACATTTTCAAGGAAATTATCCTCACCATCCAATAGCTAGGAGTTAGTCCATGGAGCAAGTACATAAAAATATTTTTAAATCAGTTATGTGAACATTGCTGATGACAACGAATTAACAAATATTTTATTAGATGTCTTTATTTTAAAATTTATTTTAACCCCTTCTTCTTGAGTCGTAAGGCTATTTATTAATTTAATTAAATCAAATTTAACCCCTAAAAAGCTACTGCATGCAAATCAAGGATATTTTACTTACATATCCTGTGGAAACAGACAGATTATAGAAGTTTATTACTCTGGGTACATAACAGAGTAACAAACTTCTTTCTCCTGTCTGTTTCCACATTTTTATACTCAATGTTTGTATATGTATAAAAAGATTTGCAAATCCGTTACAAATATAGAAACTTCAAAGGCAAAAAAAAGGTTTCGTTTCATAGACAGTATAACTCTCTTACTTACATTTATAAATGAAACATACAAAAGGAAACCAGCGGCTTTGATACGAATACTACTTATTTTTGTTTTATATAACCACGGCTTTTGCCCGCGAGTAAATGACTTTTATCTTTCCTTTGACTTTTTGCAAATATCTACTACGTACATGATATAATGATATTTATATACCACTACTTTTATATTCGACAGGTATTTATGTACCTACTTATTGTGTGCGATGTACTGACAATTTATATATTTTCGCTGAGTACAAATAACATGGTAAATCTTTCATGGCATTTGTTTTTTTTTTATTATATAGTTACGGAAACGATTAATCGACACCAAACGTGCCATGAGTTTCTATTTTTTGTTTTAATTTTTGAAATCATTAATTTCTGATTGTGACAGAAATTTTCCATTTTTCCAACATTTTCCATAAAAATTATTATTGTAATTTCAAATAAAATTTTCAGCCTCCCAGATAAAAATCCATTCGGCTGCTTTCTATGACTGGTCGAATTTATTTTAGCGTTTACCATTAATTTTACCATTACTATTATTAAAAGTTGATCAGTAAACGTGTAGGTACTGAACTTACTTCAAAAAATTTGGCTGGTGATAGTGATTAAAAAGTCATCCTGTATAAAAAGTAATTGGTTAGCTGCGGAGCATCATCAGGTCTTTATTAGTCTCCTCTGAAGGAGCTCGACTCTCTCTGTACTACCAGAGCCATATATTAGCCAGAGCAGTCAAAGGATATGGCCTACACTCTCCGCGCTATAAAGACGGGTTGGAGAGGGTCATTGATGTTTAATAAGCTTTGTTTAGCTTGTATTTCCTAAGTCGCCTTCTATGACATCCACGGGAAGACTTGGAGTGGTCCTATTCTACTCTGCCGGGAAGCACACGGTTAAGCGGACCATACGGCGTTATTCGATTTGCATCAACCTTTAGACAAACTTTCAAGTTTAGACTTCTGATAAAATTAAGTACTTATTACATTACATACTAACACTGTTCAATAATCATCATCATCAAAATTTAAGAGCGACACTCTTGTCGGTGGAGTTTGTTCCATTCTTTTCTATCTTCCGCCAAACTCTTGACATCTTGATACGACACTGCTTTCACCTTTTTCTTGACTTGCTTCATACAGCTGTGCCTTGGCTTTCCTCTTCCCCTCCTTCCTTCTATTTTGCCTTCTATTATAATTTGCATAAAATTGAAATGCCGTATCAAGTGTTCAATATTAGAGGTATATAAATTAATTGTCTATATATTTCATAGCTCATGATAATTTCGGTCCATTGCGTGTGGCACTTGAAGCTGAGCATATGCAACATGTGTCAGCTTGACGCAAGTGCAACTAACGCAATCAAGTGCATAATTATCTGGACGTCATGTCATCCATCACTGTCTGGAACGAACTAGCGAAGCTGCAAGATGCACAATAAATATAATTACCTCTTAGACTTTTCAAGAGACAAGTGATAGGTATGCAAAAAAATGAAACCTTCATATAGAATATAATATATTAGTTTTTAAACTATCGCGCTTTAAATAAATGATTTATATATGCACATAACGGAACTTAGCACAAACCTTTTTTTAATGTTTGTCTTGCTTTAGGAAAGTTGTTCAGTATCATGGACTGAATTCACACTCCAAATAGTTTCAGTAAGTATATTGTGTTAGACCCTGTATACCTGTAATATAACTTTAATATACAGTATAATATACCTGTACAGAGTGTACATCTTTTTTTCATCTTAGTGCAATACAAGTTGCATCCTGAGCTGTGCTGCTTCGGAGCCCGAGGTGCGCTTTCCCGTTTTTTCCTCTTCAAATATAATAGTCACCAAGGATGCCAAAGACGAAGTGGAGAAGAAATAGCTGTTACAGTTAAAACGATTTGGTTATATATTGGTCGCGCTTGACGTCAACCCTCCTGGGAATGCAGATGTGGCAAAAAACGTTTGTGCTTAGATTGGGAAATTAAAAAAAAAATGCCTTTAAAAAAAATTGTCATTTCCATACAAAGTGCAGCCTCCTAAGCAATTCGTATAAGAATCTCCATCTTTTTTATTTATTTTTTTACTGTTATTTTATTATCCTTATAGAGGTACTATTGTGATCACTATCACTAGTATAGTCTTTGGCTCAATTTATTACGCATATGTCAATTACACGTATACATCGTCAAAGTTTCAAACAGTGTTACAATAATAAACGAACTTTAAAAATATTTTCTCAATTCATCAAAAAAGCACTGACACTGCAATTCCGGTTAATGAAAACTGAAAAAGTGATGAAAAATTCTAGAACGAGCGCGGATGAAAACAAGCAAAAAATCATACTGCTCTATAAAATTCAATATGGCGGGTCATGATTCTCCCGGCTAAAAGCGCTGAAAAGAAAAATCTCTAATGGATATGCCCACGTCCAATGTTCGAATGAGCAATGAGATGGATGTTAAGTAGTTTTTTTTTCTTTTCATCATTGATATTATAGTTGAAAAAGATAAAAATTGGAAATGTGTAAATAGGCGTTGTGACCCAGATTTGACCTCTACCCTAGTTTAACGAGTTAAGTTATTAAAGTAAAATAACTATTATATAATTAATAACGGAAACAATTCCGTAAATAAAATTTTGTTAACTAACGCACGACGTTCAAATTTAAATCAATTGCCATAATTATCTAAACTATTCATTAAACGAGAAGAAACATAAATTCCAAATCGTTAATAAGCAGAAAATCGCAATTAAGTGTGACTGCAATGAATAAATAATTAGTTTTAATGTTGGCAATATGTTCAAGCCTTAGAGTTGCCTTCTGTAATCAATTTGTATTTGATAACACCGTGATAAACTGCTAACAGAAAAGATTAGATGCTGATTTCAATTACGATTTGCGTTCAGTTATTACGACCTCTTGTTTCTTGGCACTTTGCATTTACGCAACAGTAGTGATTGAAAACTTGGTTCCATTCAGTGTTGGCCACAGAAATTAACAATGTGCAATTTTAAATTGCAGAAAATGTTTTGAAATATTTCGACAAATAAACATATTGTGAATGAGAAAATGTTTTAAATATTGCAGGTTTGTCGCAAAAAGTGTTAGATTTGTAGATATTTTTAGGACCAAGCAACTACTCTGGAAAGGTTACAAATACGGTATGCCGAAGCGGTGACTCCGTTTATTAATATTAACAGCCTTTTTTTTTTAATTTATGTAAAGATGTCGAAAAGAGTTTGACATTCTCATACTAAGAGTCATACTAGTCCGGTCAGGAATGTAAAAAGAAAATAAAAACTCTTAAGAGGAAACCTCAAGGGCTAGAGAAATGAAAAATAGTTATTTGTAAAATCTTTTGCTGTCGCGCTGTGCCCGAACTACAACCGAGCAAGTGCGATAGAGACATACTGCAGCTTGGACTGAAAATACCTATTAAAAGAACAGAAAATCAACGATTCGTAGTCCCCTGATTTATTCTCCAAAACTTAACTAATATAAGTACTTTTTTCATTACGAATTAACAAAGACTTGAGCTGTGTTCCTAAGTTTTAGTTTTTTTATATAATCTAGTCAAATTCGATTGCTGGATGTTTGAACACAGCGGAAAATCTGGCCATTTTTTTAGGTTTTTGAACGTTCATATCTCTTTTAATAAATAATTTATGAAAAAAAAGAAAACATAGGGACATGCTTATAGTGGCTATAGATATTCAGGGAAAATATAACTCTACCGGCATTATCCAGGGAGGAAAAAGGGGACTATGTTTGTATGGAAAAACGGCCTTTGTGTTTCGTCTTAATCCCTTAGGACTAAGTCGCCGCTTTGAGTATGCGACTGAAAATTTACACCCATTGTACCGAAAATACACATTATATGTAAACTTAAATATTCATTTACGTTATCTAATTAATCAGCATAGAGTGTACATTTATCAGTAACATCTGTTACTCTGTTCTGTCCTGTCCTAGTCCATTAATCACAAAAGCCTACACTTCCCTTATTGTATGGAATATGGTCGTATAAACGTGCGACCAAAATTACAAACTCTTGTTATTTTGATTACTTTCTTTGATTAATAAAATAGACCTGCTATTTAAATAAGAAAAAACGTAGTCATGTTAGTTAGATAATATAAATATACCTAATATCCATTTTATTAAATAAAAATATTGAAGCTTGGTTTGGGAGTGTCACACTAAATTTCAACTGACTTTTCATTTATGTGATTAGATTCTACTTCGACAGAACACTTTATTCAACAGAATATGACTAAAACATATCCGACATGATATAGTCCGACACAAAACAATGTTTGGACTCTACATCTGCATCTAAAATGATCTAAGTACTCGCATGTTTCACGATTTGCCTATACAGGGTCTAACTAAATATACTGAAACTATTTTAAGGCTGAATTCTGTACGTGGTACTGAACAACTTTCCCGAAAAAGCATAATAATAATATCGAGATATAAAAAATAATTTTTGACCTCCCATAGAAATTGACCAATAAGCTGAACCGAGCTGGTATAGAAAGCAATTTATTTTTTCATATTTCGATATACATAATGTTCCTTCCTAAGTTCTTTAGTATCATGTGACGAATCTACTCTAAAAATAAATTCAGTACCTCTATAACGTTATATATTTTCTTTTAACTTAAGAGCTTGCTCTTGTCGGTGGAGTTAAGTGGACATGCCTCCACGTTATATATATATAAGTTATTATTTCGATCTTTTAGTCTAAAGTTGTTTCTAAGTTGTTGTTAAAGAAGCATTAGTCGGGGTTGTCGGGGACAGTTGGGTACCTTTTATGACAAAGGAAGAGTTCGTGGCCTAATATCTCACGTCGACAAGGACAATAGTTTATAGTCTAGGCCGAGAATGGACAACAAAAACACGGATGCTACAGATCCGCTGAGGGTTATGTATGAGCAATTAGTTATTGTATTGCACTGCGAATCATGGCTTCTTATAATGTGGCTTGTGTTCGAACTTGTAATTAGCAGTAGATTTGTTTCCTCTTACATAAATATCAGAATTTTTCTTTTGTAATTTTACAGTGTGTCCTGTTAACGGTGTTGGAGCCTAAAGTGGTATGATATAGGGCAATTTTTATTGGAAAATTCGTAATATTATTTTTGTTTTCCTTCCATAAAAAATGGCAGCCATTTTGTTTTAGGGGTACTGAAGCTGAGCGCTTTTTTCAATCAAGTCATATTATGTAACAAATGTAACGATCCTATAAATACAATAAGATTTTTGAGAATTTTTAATTTTTCCTTACAAGCTTTTATTACGAGGGTTCCTATAGCCACCCTCCAGCTTTACCATCAGATCAGCTTTTTGTCACAATAATATTGCATTGTCATCTGATTTACATTAACGTACACATTTTTTTCTCAATCAAATTTAACTTGCAAGATTTGACTCAAAAAACAAAAAAAAACAACAAACAAGACAAGCTAAATAAAAGCTTGTAAAAAGCCTATCATTTGATAATTTGATATGAAGAAGCAAGGAGCGGTCGACGAAAATGATCGTACACGAGACCAACTGAAAGAAAAGCGGGGTCATGTCGTATCAAGCACTAAAGAGGAAGGCAGAGAACCGAGTTTTGGCGCATACTCCACTGACAAGAGCCACTAAGCTCTTAAATAAGAAGAAGAAGTTTACATACGAGTACGTACGAGTACATTTTGTAAATAGCTAGGTACGTTTTTCAAGTAACCATCGATTTTCCTAACAACTAATGAGTTTTGGCTCTCAATGTTGTTTCTCCAATACAAGAGTTTAATTACATCCAGCTATCTCCATCTGGTGATTGTAGGCTCGATGCACCGATGCGAGTAGTATCGAATTAACTTGCGCACTCGAGCAGAATCGAGAATCGAGAGAGCCATTCATGATTGTATGGAAAATTGACGAGAATACGACTGGCCTAGTTTCTGATGCGTGTGAATTAAATAATTCTCATGTTGTTTCAATAATAAAAATAAATTGTCAAGTGGGAGTTACACTCGCGTAAGGAGGGTTCAAATCCGAAACCTGTTATTTCTTGAAGATGTTAAATAAGATTCCAAAGACTATGTTATTTAAAAAAAATACAATACTTTTTTTGAATTTTTGAAGTAGGTACTCAATATGCACAAAAAACGAAACTATGTTTTTTTGTTATTAGTATACCTAGTCATTTTATTAGAACTACCTACATATCGTATTCGATTAAAGAAAAACTCTTTTAAATTTATGGGCGTGATTGATTCCTAATCACAAGACCACGTATCCATTTTTTTAAATACATTCTGAGCAAATAGATTGGACCAAAACACTTAAGTGATCTTATAAGGGTTATGATTCTATAAGGGTTTTGCATTGAGATTTGGTACCCTAAAAACGTATCATTTGTACGTGAAAATTGATAACATGCAGGGACGGTAAGAGTAACAATGTATTTCATGAGAAATCTATTTTTCGAGTAGAATTTATAAGGTACCTACCTGAGATTTCGTATTAAGCATTTAGTTGGTAAATATTTGAGTCCAATTAGCACTTGGACACTAATTGATCGCAATACTTTAATTTTATTGCTGGCACATAGTTGGTAAGCATAATATTATTGGCTCGTAAAATCGATGATATATTTGCATATTTGTTGAGATATACTAACATATTTGTTGACTTATTGACCCGTGTGGTTCCGGGTTAGTTTTCAGAAAATATTTTTTTTGCTTTCCATATAAATTTGGATTAGCTGATCAGTCAATTTGTATGGGATCTTTTAATATTTAGTAAATATCTATATTTCCTTTCATCTTCATACCTAAACATCATCATACAGTCCACCAAACGTTTACAACTATGATTTCGAGACTTTTCAATACTTTATTTCAGCATTGAATATTCAGCATCTTTCTCGCTGCGGTTTTTGGGTTTAATATGTAAGGAACTTTTATTTAGAGTTCCGTGGTTTATGACATCACGTAAAACGATCATTAATTTTGTATTGTGCTTCGTTTCGGACGTGACTGAAATAGGACTAACAGAAGGTACCCATATCAGCACATCAAGCTGGTAAAATTCATTGCAATTTCACCACTATTACCAATGCATAAGAGTGCCTACAGAGGTTAACTTGAATTGGTGTTCTCTATACGTGTAGGCTTTTAATAGCTTTAAGTTTATTGTACGAATAGGTGCTATTTAAGTAGCAATGAACTTAAGCCTCGGTTGTACCTCTAGATACTTTTTGGGGCTGAAACAAAGTATTCTGGATATATAAGTTATTGTACTTATCACAAAAAAGTTACCTGCTACTTGATAAATTTATGTTTTATAATATAAAAATGGTACGTATCGACTACCTTAGAATAATGTAATGGCTATTGATAAAATATATCTATTGGGTTGGGAGTAGTGTGTGAAAATGATTACACTATACGGAAACTCACTGAACAGGAATTATTCATATGGACTTGAAATGCAATCATAAAAGCAAATAATTTTACAAGGCTTTTAAACTCGTATGTGTTAGTGATACAGTTATGCAAGAGCCAAAAGTAGGTACAGTAAAGCACGTTAGTACTTCCCAAAAGCAGACACTTGGAAGTGCCATACTAGTTTATGTTATGATATAACACGTCTTTACTTGACATTAAAAGATAAATCAATGGCTCTTAACCGGTAGTAGTTTTAAGTAATTGATGGAGTCTGCCGAAGAGGACTGCGCATGTGACAAGTTTACGAATAAAAAAACTTTAAATGTAGTAAGCTTTAAAGATTGCGGAAAAATGTTAAGTCTTTATAATACAAACATACGAAATTTCATCTAGATGATAAAAATTTGTATATTTCTGTACTCAACTTGTAACTCAAAAGCTACTACATATATCTTTTTAAACGTCAAAGGAAAAAAAATACTTCAAAAACCGACAAGTAATCTTATGGACTGAACCATCTTTATGTGAATGATGTTTATTTTCAAAATATAAAAATTATGTCACCCTAAATTTTCCGCCTCTTCTCACTTTGTACACTCGACAAAGCTTGTCTCTGTCACTATAATACAAAGTGGTTGGTAGTAAAAGTTTGAAAACCGCTGATTCAAATGGCCGCACGCAGTCTCGTCGCTCAAAGACGCCTGATGTTGAGAAATTTTATTTATGAATGTGACCTTTTTCGATTGCTCAGCCTGCTATCAGAATACATAAGCATGAGTCAAACTCGACCCAAATAAAGGCCGTTCGATATCTAGGAGAAAGCGGTGTTACAGCAGCCCTTATGCAACACTCTATGGTGGACTATGATGTAAGAGCAATTAGCGTCGAAGATTCTCTCAGGCTAATTAGTGATTTTGGTGAAATGCGAAATTATTTTGCAGATCAATGAAATTGAATCTGCTATTAGAATATTTTTACATTACTGCTGACTTTATATTATTATATGTTTATACTAATTAATTCATGAAATTAATTAACTATACTTTAGTATGAGTATTTTTATGACTTTACTCTCGAAGTGTCTGTTTATTATGTGTTTTTTAGTAGTGTAACTTTGGATTTCTTCTTTGGTAATACCTTATTAGTTTTCAACAACTCGAGTTAAGAAATATTGAATAAAAGAAAAGCGATTAAAAAACTAAACAAAATATCCATCATTGACACAGCCGTTTCAAAATAACTCCATTTCAATTGAATACTCACAAACAGTACCTGTATGGGTAGCGTCTACGTCAATAGGCTGCAGCCATTCGAAACATCAAAGCAAGATTTGTAGCGACTGCAAATACAGCCAGACTGAAACTCGCACTTGTGTCAATATTGTCCCCTCATTGAGTGTCGCTTCAATATGGCTTCTGGGATGGCGGTAACTCAAAACTTCAATAATACTACCTTCGCCGGCCAAGGGAATTACAAAACAAGTGACTATACAGGCTGACTTTTTAAACACTATCAAAATTTTTGGAGCAAGTTCAGTCCGTGATACTGAACTACTTTCTATTTTTATTGATTAAAAAGTCACCCTCTATATATTGTATGTATACTTACATCGCAACGTCCGGTACGTTGCGACTTTGTTCTCGTACTATGTACCTACCTACCTACCATGGTGTAAGTATTTATGTACTTTTGATACTTTCATTCTCCTTTCTTCTTCTTCTAATAATTTGGAACTAGTCTAAGTCTCTGTCATTTCTCACCGCAAGATCTTTTTAGATAGAACAAGAAAATGAATGATGGCCAAGATAAGCCAAGATTACATGCTGGTTCTGAAGGAGGTACATATTTTTTAGAACATTATTTAGTAATAGTAAACGTATGAGGTAATTGGTATAATTCAATTCGCTATGTTACACCCGCCGTTTTGACTCCGTGTAATTTGATCTGATTCAATATTATGGAGTAAGTACATATATCTATAGAAAAAATAAAAGAGGAAAAAACATGTGAGATTTTAGCCTACTATAAGGGCAAGTGAGCTGTAGATAAATTCGCCTAACAGTTTGACATTTGAACTGTAAATAAACTAAAGTCAAAGATAATTTAATGCCACAGTTAATGCGTTAGCCAACAAGAAGCAAAATTAGTAATTTATGGAAGCAATTACCAATATTACATACGGCTGCGAAACTAATATATCACTAGCGGTATTGCGTCGTGTATCTTCCGTGTTTGGTGCGAACTGTCAACGGAGTACTAGAGTTATTTGTATGCAAGTGGTGTGCTGGTTATTATAATGTCGGTGTCAGTTTTTGCAATGCTGTCTGATACATTGAGGTCATTTTCTTGTTCATTATTATTACCTAATTTTAATATAGACCACAAATTTACATCTTTCTCAGCGAAAAATCTTAGAGAACTTTGGGCTTTATTCACCTTTGGATATTTATTTTGATCACATAGAGGCGTTTACTCAATCTTCTTGTAAGTCGAAATATAGTCTGTTCGTTGATTAGAGCATGCTGTTGGCACGCTTCAAAAGCGGCATCGGCTTTTACAAAGACGCGGCCTTTGTGGCGCGCTGACGGCATACACACACATTCAACAAATGAACTATACTGAATAATACTCAAACTAATAATGATAAACAACACCATATGGGCGAAAAGAGTAGAGGGGGAGAAAGTAATTTTTTAAACAACAACAAAAACTCTTGCATCCAAGCTACGATGCTATACGAATAGACGGAGACATATATGATGTGTCTCTAGGTCTACACACATCACCAAACTCACAACACAATCTTTGTGCCAAATTTAAAAAAATATACTGTTTCGTAATTTTTCACTGGAACACAAAAAGCGAAATTCAAAATTTACAAAAGGCCTTGTCTTATACAGATCAATCGAAGTAGGTAATTGAGTCTTTACGTTTAGCCTAAAGGCCGCTTAACCAATACCAATCTGCCCGTCCGCTGTCGGATGAAAAAAAAAGATTTCAGCTTCGTCATGCCGACAATCGCAGCATAGCGTATAATTTCAGTGGGCGTGTGAGAGCCTCGGGCGAAATGCAATCCGATGAAATTTCGGAGGTCAGCCGATAATATCATGTATCTGATATATCTGGGGTATCTTTAATCGGCTGTTTGTTGACCCGCGAACGGAATTCATGTGTCCGTTACAATTGGCCACATAACATGGTAAGTGGTATTGTAAAGCCGGAGAGGAGAGTATGTACAAGAATACGTCTAAAAGTAACGTAAACCATCTTGTAACTTTATTTCTGTAGCAATAAAGATCATAATTTTTACATTCATATTTTTGGAAATATATGGTATTTTCAAACTACCCTTGAAACGTTTTTGACAAAACGTAAATATTTTTGTCAAACACTTACTTTTTGCTTAGATTTTTCAAATTTTTAAGCTTCATTTAACAAGAATACAATAACTTCTTCATATACCTAACATTTGTGTACTTTATAAAAAAAAAAACTATTTCTGTTTAATTTATATTTATGTTATCATAGGTATATAGAGTTCAGAGAGATCGATGAAGATATTTTATGCCAAAAGTAGTAAATAAAGTAAATAATTCTGTAATTTTTTTCTATACTTTTTCAGAAATTCTATGAACATTATGAACGCAACTGAACTAAAATATATTCAATTAAGAATACCTATTCTTGATTATTCTTAGTGGGTAAGTTATTTTGTATGACCTATATTTTACCTGTGTTTTAAACAAAGAATTTTCCAGTGTGGAAATATTTACACTTAGTTCAGTATTTACAGGTAAAATCAAATGCTATATGTAAGATTTTTAATATTTATTTAATTTAATATGTTAAAACAAATAGGTACTTAAATTTCTATCACAAATGCATACTTCTTTATTATAAGATATTAGGTAAAACGAGAAAACAGGCTATACCTGTAGCTGTAATTTGAGAATTCATGACGTATTGGTAGCCGCGCTAGTCCGCCACTTGGAGAGTGGGTTCTGGGTTCAACCCTCAGCCAGAGCAAGTCGGAAAACGGTATTTTTCTAATTATCCTATGTCTTGAGTGTTTATCTTTATTTGTATTTATCATAAAGGATAGTAAGTATCGTTGAGTTAGTATTGACCCCTTGGACATCCAGACACCCGGTCTAACATACCCCGGAGGGAGTATTCCATAACACAAGTTTAAAACTTACTTTGGAGCTAGGTCAAATTGTATAATTTATACTTACATATCTATTTATTTGTTTACTATATTCGACTCAAAAAGCAGGGCTGTGGCTCTGTGGGTTACCGAGGGTGTTAAGGGTAGTTTACAATTTACGACGGAAGGCCTTTAGGTACAGGTTCTAAATTACCCACTAGCGTGTTATCACCCGGGTGCGGTGTGCTACGAAGCCGTTTTGTCAGTAGTGTGGCTAAATTGCAAGTTGGAAATGGGACAAGCCACTTTGGAAAATCATTATTATAAAATATGAAAATTTGCTTCGAGAGGCTATTTGCATGTGTTTAGATTAGAGTACCACTTATTCGTATAGATAAAGTACGAGTATAAGGAATAAAACTAACAGCTTGACGTGCAAAGCAATGCGCTTGAGTATTTTCTTGAGCTAGAACGAAATTATAAAATAAAAAGTTGGCTTCTCATTTAACTTAATACTTATGTATATCGATAAAATTTCTTTATTTGAAAACATATTTTATTAAGTTTAGTTCCGTGTTCAAACGAAAATAGTCCATAGAATACAATATAGTAACATATTGTATAATTTCTCAAAGTATAACGAATTTCATATTCTTCCATATTGAAACCGAACTACAGAATACATAGGAGTCAAACAGAATGGTCTCTCACAGCGTCTCCCGCAAATTGGCGTCCCCGCACCTCTCCCCCGCACTTTGTAAGCTTTGACGGCTCCAAACCAGGGTTTAATTACTAGCCGCACGCAATACGCGACGTGTGTTGTCTTGAGAACTGTCAACCAATAGTAACCATCATGGTGAGAAGGTGCGCGTATAATAATTGTTTATCCACCCAATACTCTAAAGAACGTATATTTCATACATTTTCAAATGATGAAAACAGGTAAGCAAAGCAACAATATAATTTCACGTTATTACCCAGCAACCATTTTGATATATATAACCTTCTCGCTCTCTCGCATTGGCGGGAGATACACAAGAGCGAGAGGGGTATTAGCAATCCGGTAATGTTACATTGGCTCCTCGCTCACAGGTAATCACATACACGCAAATGCCAAATAGATTTCCGCGGGTTATAGTGTAAATGCCATTGTTGACAATGACAACTTGACATGCTGTGCGTGAAAATGTGATAAACATTTGTTTACTTTTATTGAATTTATTCATATAATTACCGTATAGTTTTGCGCCGAATATGCAAATTACTTTATTACAATAGTGAATTAGTGCGTTACATTATAAATGACTCAATAATAATCAGTAAAGTGAACTAATGGTGAAATGGACAATGGACATAATGAAAAATATTTGTGAAGTGATATTATGTAGCTGTTTCCGACTTTTCTGTAACATTTGATACATATAAAACAGAATATTTTTTACGTCATAGTGTTCGCAAATCTTCAGGTATGGAAAAATATAATCGTAAATATGTCGAACTCGTTAGTAGGTAAGTATTAAATTAATTCTGCGGTGCGACCCTAAGTATAAAACTCACACATCGACGTGTGTACAGATAAATTGTTTCGTTTGTTGTAGTAGTAGGTATATATGTTACTCTGAATCAATGGAGAGTCCTACCAGTGACCGAACAACCAGGCGACGCCTTTGCCGCGATTTGTTCGGCCTGATATTTTCCTAATTTAGCCAAAAATTTACATATTTGATTCTCACTTTAATACTTCCTTAGTCCTTGCTTAGTCCCAAGATACTATGGAACACATGGTGATACTATTCGTGTCACGCACCGTTGGACTACCTACAAACAATTCGGCAACTGTAGCCGTTACATTACACGCGTCAGCTTGCATGCATGTGTATCGTCCCCACTAATGCGAATGCTTCGTCACCCTTATGGGTGCCTGGTACCTTCGATGTTTTTGAAGCAAATGGTGGAAAATTATTTAGGTTAATGTTACCCAAAATGATGTATGTAAATATGACTCAAGTTATTATTATATCAGTTTAAATAGGTAGTCGAATTCAAAGATGTTTATCCTCAGACACTAGAATATACATACGTATTTATATACATTCATATTCACCGTGTGGTTCCCGAAAGAGTAGAATACCACTCCATCTCTTCCTGTGGATGTTGTAAGAGGCGACTAAAGGACTAAGCACAAACATCTCGTTCTACAATTGCATTCCCAAGGAGGGTTAATGTCGGGCGGCGGCCGGTTCTAAAAGTTTTCGCACAAATACATTCCCAAAGTGGGTTGACGTCAGGCAGGCGGTCGGTCGTAAAACTATAGTTAAATCATTTAAACTGTTCCGGCTATTTCTTCTTCATTTTGCAAGGCCTTTGGTATCCTTGGGTGACCATTGACATGCATGTTATATTTAGAGAAGAAAAAGCAGGAAAGCGCACCCCGGGCTCCGAAGCAGCATAGCTGAGGATGCAACCGGGAACGCGCTTAGACGAAGAAGACTAGAATATACATACATGGTACAACTTACATAATAAATATAATTATTAATTATGTAAGTACTTATTTGCAACTTAAATGCATGAATATCAATATTAGGTAACAAGTTAGTAAATTTATTAGTTTCATTACTTTACATTATTTTTACAGCAACACTCCTTTAATTTTTTATATTTCTTTTTACATATCATAAATTTTAGGTCTTTATTTTCAAGTGGCCTTGCTCATAAATACTTATGGAAACTTGGCTCTTGTCTCATTTCGACTTACAAGAATTTGCAATTTGAACAGGGTCATCAAACACATGTGACCATTCCCGCGGTATGTTCACAGACCACATAAAACATCCAAGATCAGTTGCTTGCTTATGGTTGCATTAGCCAATGTCAGGGCAGGAATTTGTGTAGGGTTACCCACAACGATAGAAAGGGAAGGCGATATTGATGTCGAAGTACGCGTGGTATGCGGGCAGCGCACGACAGCCTTGGTCAAGGTAGTGACAGCTGATTGGGTGCAACGACCTTTGCTCAGCTTTTTAATTAATTATTATAAATTACATCAAAGAATTATAAATCGATTTTTCAAAAATGTTTTAGTATCGATTGTTGGTAAATGGAGAAGAAAAGAACAGAAGGCAGTCCCTGGTCTTCGAAGCACGAAATTCACAGACTAGGATGCAATTGAGAATATGCCCATACAACGTGTAAGGGACATATGCGTAATAAATCGAACCACAGGCTATACTAGATCACTATAATATTAATGACAGTCAAAAAATAAAAAAAATAAAATCGATATTCCTATATAAATTGCCCGGGCGACTGCATACTTTCGGATGGAAATGCCAATTTTTGTTTGTTTTTGACTGGTATTTTAATTTCATTAGACTACGAGTATAGTCATCTAGTATATGCCGTGGTTCAATTTATTACGCATATACGTATTCCCCTTATATGTTACCTAGTAGTTATAAAATAGTTTTTAGTTACGAATATTGAGAAGCCGATGCCGTGTGGTTCCCGACAAAGTAGAATAGGACCACTCCAACTCTTAAAACAAAGCTTATAAACATCAGTGAGACCTCTCCAACCCGTCTGGCCAGCGTGGAGAGTGTAGGCCCATTCCTCTGACTGCTCTGGCTAATTTATGGCTCTGGAAGTACAGAGAGGGTCACGCTCCTCGGCTCCAAGCTCCAAGGCTAAAAAAGACCTGATGATGATGATTGAGAGGCCTGCTCGACATAATTCCCTATCTTTTTTGGAACTCTCGTTGAAAGTAATAAAATAAACGTAACGTAAGGCTTCCAGTCTCCTAAAAGAGATTTCTATTAGGTATGATAAATTACCTAGCTGTTGATAAAAATATATGCCAAAAGAAATAAATAGAAAAACCTAAAGTTGTTTTAACCTTTTCCACATTAGTCAAAGTGGATAGGAAAGGATAAAAAAAGATTTAAATAATGTTTGACCCAGGTTGATAACATTTTACTTGATCTAAAGGATATACTGAACAAGAAAATCATGTCAGTAAAGGAGCGAGAAAATACATCGTTATCCAAAAGAAAAGGTCACAGGTTTGAGATAAACGAGAAACAAGAACCCTTTTAGAGTGTCATCATCAAAATTCCTTCGGAGGCTTTCGTGAGCCTTGGAGGCCGGCGGTAAAAGGTGGGCGTTCATCTCGGGTTTTGTAGGTACGTTGAGTGATTTATGATATCAGCCAAGATGCGATTTTGTCGTAAATAGTTTTAAGAAGATGGTTTTTATTTTAATAATTATAGGTAGGTAATTAAAAATAAAACTACACAGAATATTATTTAAACCATGGATCCTCAGGTTATTTGAGTAGGTACTCACGGTACAGACGTAAAAGGGGTGTCGTTCATCATTTCGATTCACGTTATCGCGACCAATCGCGACTTATATCACGTATTTTATTTAAAATAGTCTATTTCTTGGCAGTAACTATAATAATAATAAAAACTGTGTTTATAGGATGTTCATTAGGTTCTATAATTTTATTGTTTGTAACTTTGCAAGTGTATTTTACCTACATCTTGTATAAAGGATCCATAAAATATACTGAAACTATTTCAAGGGTGAATTCAGCCCATGATACTGAACAACTTTCCCCAAGGAACATATATCGAAATATGAAAAATATTTTTTTGGCCTTCCATACAAGTTACTTGTTAAGCTGATCCAAGTTTCTATGGAAAGCCAAAAATTGTTTTTCCTATTTCGTTATATGTTCCTTGGGGAATGTTGTTCAGTATCATGGACTGAATCTACCCTTAAAATAGTTTATATATATTTTGTTACATGATAAATACATACCTACATGTATAAATTAAATTAAAGGTCGTTCACAATTTAAAGTTAGTTTATTGAAAACCAAAATAAACCAGTAATCAGGAATTACTTTCGCTAAGAACCTTGAGATCTTATGCTCAAGTGGAAGGCGTGAATGCCGCCTTGACCCTGTCTAGGTTTAAGTTTTAATTAGAAAACAACTTTTTAAGATAAGCGGTGACAGCCTTGATTGTTGATAAGACATGCTGACATCTTATTTAGAAAAGCCTCAAACTTCAAACTCATTTTAATTAATGTTTGCTCTATTGATTGGATTGTGTCGTTTTGTTACCGAGATTCTATCACCACGTTTTACCTTCTTTTTGATAATGAAACTGAAATCGATCCCAGCCGATCTTTATGACTTTGTCACCGTTAAGTGAGTGAAAAATTATTTGCTTAACATAACATGAAAAATAAAAGTGTCTATCCTTAATACATATCTGAAAACATAGATGTACATACAAACGTTCCAAGTTAATATAAGTTTGTAACTAACTAGCACTCACTGTACAGACGTGAAAGGCGTGAGTTCGAATCACACTCGTGGTGAAGTTTGTCACCACATTTTAATGAAATTGGAATTAATTAATTAATTATTTAATTTTAATTTAATTACAGTATTGTTCCGAGTATTAATTTATAATTCTGTTTAAATCAGTTGTAAGCTTGTACAAATAATAGGTATTATATAAATATTAGGTATAGTATGAATATCTTTTCACTAATGTCTTATTTACAATGGACTCAGCAGCCAGTTATATTTAAACTCTAGTAACTCTACCCCATCGTGAAACCTGAGCGTCGAGTAATGAGGACGTGACTGCATCCGGCTCGTGGCGAGAAAACTGCATTCAGGCTATCTCCAGGATGGCCATACGTCACGAAACAGACTAAAAATAATAAGTAAGTATGAGTTATCTATTTTCTTAATTTGAAATCTTTGTTAAAAAAAAACCTTAAGTTCCTATAAGCTATGCAGGAGTTTTTGGCGGGAAGTCAAGGGGTTCGGTTGGGGTTTGCTTTTAATTATTTTGCAAATTGATTTGAGTGGACTTTATAATATGAAATTGGTGTTGTTTGGTGTTATAAATGCACATGCTCATGAACAATATACGTAATAGTTAAAGTGGACAGTCATAGTACGGCTATAGTGATATTTGTTTTGCGGACTGCGTGCGCGTCTTCAGGCGTCGTCCGCCACTCAATCGTCTATGAAAACCAATGGACTCGTATGAATTTGTCACCAGAAGCTCCCTTGAAGCAGTCAAAGGCCTACACCACCCTTTGATTGTTACTTGTCAGGATTCGGTTAGGTTAGAATTAGGAATAAAGAACAAAACTAAAGATAGGCTCTAAAGGACTTGTATCCAGAGACGTAAAATTATTTAAAAAAAATAAGCTATGCAGCTTAAATATATCGACATCCTTGAAATAAATAATCAAAAGAGCCAGTCAAAAGAGATGTTTTGCTCTATGTAAATCTAAATAAATATCCCTTTCAGTAAAATGATGATCTAATTACTTACTACAGATTATACGAGTAGTAGTTTGATAAGATTATTTTAACTTGGTAGCTCGAGATTTGATCTTGGTTTTAGTGGGGCGCACTATGAAAGTAAAATAAATAATGTAGCCCGACTCCAATTATTGGAGTCGGGCTACATTATTTATTTTGTTTACTTTACTATCATATATTATTACAATTATGCACAACAGAATATTTACATGACATTTCTATAAATTACTGAGGTTTGTAATGAAATGTTCGAGTTTACATACAAAATTTAAACACAAAATATATGCTCCTACAAAAAAAATTGACAAATGCATGCCAAACCTATCCTATATAAAACAAAATAATACTTTTACATTTGGCTGCATGGAACAGCACTTTCCTATGCTGCTATTCTTTTCTGTCGCTCAGAATTTTATACAAAAACGTGATATGGGAGCAAACTTCTCCCATATAAAAATTGATTATAGGTATTATAAAATAAATAAAACCGACCAAGTGCGAGTTAAACTCGCGTGGAGAGGGTTCCGTACAATTGATTGAATTCTTAGTCTTTTCCTGTAATCTACAAGCAATGAACTATATTTCTTATTTTTTTTTCAAAATTTTAGGCTCAGTAGTTTCGGAGATCAGGGGGATGGTCAATTTTCGTCTTCTTTCATGAATAAAATCAAAACTATTTTTTTTTACAACTATCATCATTTCAGCCGCATAACGTCCACTGCTGGACATAGGCACTGGTAGGACTCTCCATTGATTCAGAGTAACATATATACCTACTACTACTACAAACGAAACAATTTATCTGTACACACGTCGATGTGTGAGTTTTATACTTAGGGTCGCACCGCAGAATTAATTTAATACTTACCTACTAACGAGTTCGACATATTTACGATTATATTTTTCCATACCTGAAGATTTGCGAACACTATGACGTAAAAAATATTCTGTTTTATATGTATTAAATGTTAAAGAAAAGTCGGAAACAGCTACATAATATCACTTCACAAATATTTTTCATTATGTCCATTGTCCATTTCACCATTAGTTCACTTTACTGATTATTATTGAGTCATTTATAATGTAACGCACTAATTCACTATTGTAATATAGTAATTTGCATATTCGGCGCAAAACTATACGGTAATTATATGAATAAATTCAATAAAAATAAACAAATGTTTATCACATTTTCACGCACAGCATGTCAAGTTGTCATTGTCAACAATGGCATTTACACTATAACCCGCGGAAATCTATTTGGCATTTGCGTGTATGTGATTACCTGTGAGCGAGGGGCCAATGTAACATTACCGGATTGCTAATACCCCTCTCGCTCATGTGTATCTCCCGCCAATGCGAGAGAGCGAGAAGGGTATATATATCAAAATGGTTGCTGGGTAATAACGTGAAATTATATTGTTGCTTTGCTTACCTGTTTTCATCATTTGGAAATGTATGAAATATACGTTCTTTAGAGTATTGGGTGGAAAAACAATTATTATACGCGCACCTTCTCACCATGATGGTTCCTATTGGTTGACAGTTCTCAAGACAACACACGTCGCGTATTGCGTGCGGCTAGTAATTAAACCCTGGTTTGGAGCCGTCAAAGCTCACAAAGTGCGGGGGAGAGGTGCGGGGACGCCAATTTGCGGGAGACGCTGTAAGAGACCATTCTGTTTGACTCTTATGTATTCTGTGACATAGGCCTCTCCCGAGGTTTTCCAAAATGACCGATCTAGAGCGGCCTGCATCCAGCGCTTTCCAGCGACCTTGGTCAGGTCGTCTGACCACCTTGTGGTGGGCGTCCTACGCTTCGCTTGCCAGTACGTGGTCGCCATTCGAGAACCTTTTTGCCCCATCGGCCATCGGTTCGTCGCGCTACTTAGATCATTTAATACAGGATAAGTTACGCAGACAAATCTTCTTACAAAACTTTCTGCCGTTTTTGGTGCGGCGGGAGAGTACCTACTACATCTAAAAAACACACACAGTCACAAAAATAATTTGTGTCGTTATAAACGCACACTTACGTAAAATTGTCACACTAGTTTATTTTCTGCACACTAGCAAGACTCACACTAAAACAAATGTGTATGTACACGTAATAATACACCCTAGTGCAAAAGGATTGAACAACAAAAATAAAATATCGACATCGATATTTCGGAAAAAAAAATTTACGTTCGTTTTAACTCTGGAATGTTTTCATATAATTATGTCGGAAATTAGGGATAGAAGTTAATACGTCACGTGAGGCACCACGTGAGCAGTTTAAATAATAGAACTTGTTACTAATGAACTAACTAATTACAAGTTTTATTATTTATACTGCCCACGTGGCGCTTCACGAATACTATAAAACTTGTTAATTAGTTAATTAGTTTAACAAGTTTTATTATTTAAACTGCCTACGTGGCGCTTCAAGCATACTACAATATAATACAAGTTTTTGAGTATTTAAACTTGTATTATGGGACACTAACTCAACAATATATATTTTATCATCTTCTTCATCTAAGCGCGTTCTCGGTTGCATCCTTAGCTGTGACGCTTCCCCGCTTTTTATTCTTCAAATATAATATGGTCTGGTCACCAAAGTAGGCCAAAGACCTTGCGAAGTGGAGAAGAAATAGCCGAAACAGAAAACTTATTAACTATAATATTTTATACAGACAATATATATTTTATCATCTTCTTCATCATCTAAGCGCGTTCCCGGTTGAATTCGTAGCTGTGCTGCTTCTCCTCTGTTTCTTCTCCAAATATAATAAAGTTATATACCCAAGGATGCCAAAGAACTTGCGAAGTGAAGAAGAAATAGCCGAAACAGAAAACTAAAAAAATTGTATTATGGGATACTAACTCAACGATTGTATATTTTATAATAAATACATATATAGATGGGGTTATGTCGTTTAATCACGGAGTTCCTATGGCCACCTTCCAGCTCCATCATCAGACCCTGGATACCATCTAAAGACAAAAAACCCGTCAAGATGAATCATACGAGCCCAAACTCGATGGGCTTATGTCGTTTAATCACGGAGTTCCAATGGCCACCTTTCAGCTCTATCATCAGACCCTGGATACCATCTAAAGACAAAATACTCGTCAAGATGAATATTACGAGCCCAAACTTGATGGGGTTATGTAGTTTAATCATGGAGTTCCTATGGCCACCTTCCAGCTCCATCATCAGATCAGATCCATGTTGTCATAATATTGCATTGTCACGCGACATACGTATGCGTGCAAAATTTCAGCTCAATCGGAAACCAGGAAGTGGGTCAAATTTAACTTGCAAGATTTTATTACAGACAGACAGACAACGGGACAGGTAAAACTAAATAAAAGCTTGTAAAATAATTAAAGTATTTCGATATTAAAATTATATCACAAATAAAACTATATCAAGGAAATGTAATTTTTATCGACATCGATAATAATGCGATGTCTCGTCACTCATGGCAGGATGGCAGGAAAGCAGTTGCAAACTTGACTCGATTATTTTTGCCGTAATCTAAACTGAAAGATATTATATCGATTTTTAAGTAATTACATTTAAATAGAAATCAATGTTAATAAAATAAAAAAATACTTACAAATGAAAGGTTATTCCATCTTTACTAAGATTAGAAGTATTTGACCTCTTTTTACATGCGTTAACTGCACAATTTGGCATTTTTAATCGAGCACTTGTAGACGTCCTTTCGATACTTTACCGATGCACATAATGATCATAATCGATCACGCAACTAGTTTTTATGAACGTATTAGAGCATGCGATCTTATGCTTCGGCAGAGGGGAACGCGCAGGTAAGGCTTATCCTGTATTAAATTATCTAAGGTCGCGCTATGTGTCCCGCCCACTGCCACTTAAACGAGCTAATCCGCTGGGCTATGTCCGTGACTTTTGTTCTCCTACGAATTTCCTCATTTCTGATCACGTAGAGAAACACCAAGCATAGCCCTCTCCATATCGCGTTGAGCTACCTTTAGCCTTCTTATGAGACCCATAGTAAGGGACCACGTTTCGGAGTCATAAGTCATCACTGGTAACACACATTGATTAGAAACAATTTTACAATTATAACAGAAATATATTTGAGATCCTCATAACGAGCCCTTTCATTTGATATGTGACACGGTAAGGTTTGCAAAACTTTTTTCTTAAATTTCCTAATTTATCCCCCGAAAATGACCTTTATTTAAAAAAATATTAATTTACTTTGCACATATGTGTTTGGGTCATAGGATTACACCATCCTACCAAATTTCACCTAATTCGGTCCAGTAGATTCGAAGCAAATTGGCTGTGACAGACGGACGGACAGACAGACGCACGAGTTATCCTATAAGGGTTCCGTTTTTTCATTTTTTGTACGGAACCCTAAAAAGTAGTTTTTCTTAGCATTTTTGCCAAAAGTGACCGTTTTCCACAAAAATGCTAAGAAAAGCTTTTAACGTTCTCACTATAAACTGTAAACAGTAGTGCATAAAATAGTTTGAAAGGTTATTTATCTATCTAGGGCTTCACAAAGGCAAAATTTTAAATGATGTCTCCGTTTCCTTTGAAATAATTTATTTCAAATGGGGGCAGCACTAGACCCTGGAAAATTTATGTATCCCCTTAATTTATCGACTATTGGCGCCACCTTCAGACTCCCTCTAATATACTGGATCTTATCCATTTTAGTATCCAGACTTCCATCTTAGCATTCGAAGCTCAGCCACATGCATCTTATGCTTTCCTTTTTTTTAACCGACTTCATAAAAAGGGGGAAGTTATCAATTCGTCGGAATCTTTTTTTTTTTTTAATGTATGTTAACGATTTCTCAAAGACGCCACGACCGATTTAGAAAATTCTTTTTTTGTTTGATAGGGTATACTTTCCAGGTGGTCCAAATTTAATCAAAATTGATTAAGTAGTTTAGTTTATAAACGGAAATAACTGAAAAATATATAATCTAAGTAGTATACAATTATTGCGTATTTAGCTATTCTGGGACTGTCACTTCACTGGTATTGAAGTCGGTTTTTTGTTTTGACAAATATCATAATTTATTATCTTTGCCCAACACTCTGCTCCATAGAACAAGGCATGATGGTCTAACGAAGGTATGATCCTATTTATAACTAAAGCAAAATATTGCTTGCGTGAACAAGGTAAACTCATAAATAAAAGTGGTCATAAATAAAATCGTGACAAGATATAAAAAATACAAATGGGTTGTGTGTCACGGAAGTTTCCTTTTAGGTAAATTGTTACTTAGCTGCTTTGTCTCCAGGGGTCAAGGTCTGAGCGACATGACAAAGCGACTCCGAATGGGTTTTGATCACGAAACGACGGTTGACTGTCTAGTCGTTCAAATAGATAGCTACAAAATAAATACGCTTTCATACTGACCTGGGAAAAAGAAAAAAACCGGTCCAGTGCGAGTCGTACTCGTACATTAAGGGTTCCGTACTTTCGTACAATGTTTTAAAATGCTGAAAGAACACGTTCACGCCCACCATCACGCTAAAAGTGGCCTTTGTATCTTGCGGCTCTGGGCTCTGTCTGCTTAGAGCCGCAAGACCCAAAATGCTCTGTCTGCCCCATTAGATAAAGATGTAAATATTTATGTATAGATATGTTATATATCTATGTAGGTATTTACAAATAAGTATTTTATGATAATCCAACTAATTCTTTTCAATTCTGCCTTACTGCTTTACCACTTGGGATGCAGATCGTTGGTACTTCTCATTACTCTTCTTTTGTCCTAAAAACTACAACACACATATTTTAATTCTTAATTAGTTACCTACTCTTGTGTGTGTTTATTTAATAATTAGTAGTTAATATAGGTTGGTACTTAATTTCTACCTACCAAAGCTTTTATTTTCTTATTTTGATAAGTAATTATATACTAACAACCTAAAACTAAACGATTTTTTACTAAAGAAGTAATTTTTAAAAATAAATTAAAAAACACAAATGCCCTTAAATATATAAAAAAATAACATTTCACCCAGTAAAGGATTCAACTATACCTAACCCATCGCCATACATCCAAATCTGTTCAGAAATGTCAGTTATGGTAGAATAACTTCGAAATGCCTAAAACTCACATACTCACATGAAAAATAAACACATTACAATTTACAATAAATTTTATGTCTAACTCCTTTTCTCTCCAAGCTTCACGGCTCTGGAATGCTTTACCCGCTGACATCAGAGAAATTTCTACCAAATTCTCTTTTAAAAGGAAAGTTCACGCTCATTTTTTGAACTCCCTTCCTCCGTAAATCACCATTAAGTTCTCAAAATTTATTATATTTGGAATTATATATTATTATGTAGGTATAATATAATGGTACCTACGAATTGTATAAGTAGATATTTATTCTGATATATATTATATAGTATGTAGTAATGTAATGTTTTATGTATATGTTCTTAATTTTTTATATGAAGTATTTATTAAATCGGTAGTCATAATTGATCAATTTTACTTTTTGCGCCGAACAAATTACTTTTCTGTTTATCCATATGGTTGACTGGGTCCGCCATTTGTTAAAAGTATGTTTTACTTTAGAACAATAAAGAGTATTAATTACATTAAATTAAAATTACACTCCTTTTTTGGAGCAGTTGGGAAAAAAGCATCCCTTCCTTCATTTACTTTTTAATTATTCCAGGATGCTTGAGATTGCTGAAAAAACGGCATAAAGGAAGCGGCAACATACTCTCAAGATGCTGGCATCCTTTGAAGACAGCTGCTTCCGGGATCTTAATTTCTCTTACTAATTTTATTCACATGTTATCAAAAATATGTGGTTGTTAGGTACCTATTTATGTATAGGTACTTATTACTTTTGTGATAGGTAGGTAATAAACCTAATTAAATAACCTTAGAGCCCACGTCAAAAAATTAAAGTAAGCTACGTCACAGTGTGGTCATACGGTGGCGCCAACTAATGTATTCTAAAAACCAGACAGCCTAAAATTTTCATTATAGGTACATATTTATTTTATGTTGCTTCATTATATTAAAAAATTTCTAGACAAAAAAATCAAGAAGATACTACTAGCGACATCTAGGGAACTAACATAAAACAAAAAACATTTGTGTAATTGAATTAATTTTCAACAGATGGCGCTTTTACAACTGTTATAAAGTTTTTGCAATTAATACTAGATGGAGCGCTCTCGTGTTTTATTCCTACAAGTTTATTTATTAGTTTTTAATATTTTTAAGAGATGGCGCAGTAAACATAAAGCTTCTTTAATATTTTTTATATGCAAAGGCACCAATAATAACTTTATATATAGGGTATTGCAAGGAAAATTCTGGATAGAAGTTAATATTTATTATCTTACTAAGGTAACGAATAAGGATATTAGAGTAGCTTACAAGACTAGGCTTGAAGGTGGAGAAAGTAACATAATGAAACTGCTGCAGCAAATCAAAGGTGACCACTTATCAATACGAACTTTTACTCTACGTAAATGGATATTATACTTACAATACTTAAAATACAATTTACTTTTTTATTTATAACTATTGTTTCTTAGTTTATGGATCTAGTATACCAGCAGCCTCAGATATTTCGTTTTTATTTGTGCTGGATATTAACAAAAACCAAACAAACAAATAAAAACGACATTGTAGTCGTTTAATGACTCTCTCTACTCGTATTGTGTACCTACCTACGTACTATCTAACCATGTAAAGGTGGCTACACACGACACTATTTTACATACTTACATTCTGCAGTAACAATCTGGTGCTGTACTGCAGGCAGATTGTATTGTGTCGTGTGTCACTCTTAGGCTGCCTACAGCAGGCAGCCTAAGAGTGACTTAACATCAACGAGAGGTTAAGGAATATAGTTTCATGTCAGACTGAAAAACCCGATTAGAATCAAAATCCTATCTATATATATTTTTTTAATTTTTTTGATATCGTTTGTGTAAGTGGCCTACACTGGTGTCAGATTTTTCAAGCTACCTAAAGCATCTGACTGAGATGACAGCCGGGACCAACGGCCGTATGAAAAACGGAGGAAATTTGAGATTTTTTATGCTACTTGCGGTCATCCATCCAAGTGCGGACCACGCCCAGTGTCACTTAACTTGAAAAACTGCCTATAGGCAGTTTACGTACGCCACAACATTGATTGAATATTATGGAGCGCAGGGGACGTTATGCGACTGAAATGAAGATGATGATTGAATATTGCCTTATTTATTCTATGTACCTATAACGTTTTGTATGGAGCGTTTTCACGGGTGGTATCTCTCATCATTGTCCCTGGATATCCTCGAACTTGCCAAATTGAGATGAATAGCAAACCCAGAAGTGCTCCTTAAAGCAGCTCTGAAATGGAATTATCCTCAGCAGTTCACATATAGCATATTATAATAGCTGTTATCTTGTATGAATAATGATAGCGTACATTAGCAAAGCTACGTCTAAGTGCCGGGATTCTCTCTCTAAGATGGTTACAGTTAACTAAGTACCTACGAGTAAGTAGTATGCCTTGTTTTGTTGAATTTACTTTTGCCGTTTTTCTAAATTTGAAAGTATTTCGTCCAGCAAACTCGATGAAGTTGTAATTGTAATTGTCACTTTTTGGCTCCATAATCAGATTAGTTTCTTGTTTTACTACTATTGAATTGTCATCTGATTAACATTAGCATACATTTCATCTTAATCGCGGAAGCCGGGATGTGGATCAAGTTTTAAGCAAAATTATGATAAGATTTGACCCAAACAAATAAACAATCAAGCTAATAAAAAAATAAAAATGAAAGTGACACGTTTTCTCAACTCACACGTTTGGCTTTGCTAGCTTCTAGCATGCACGCACTAGTCTGGGGTAAAAACTAGGTAGTTTAGTAAAATATATCTGTTTTCTAAATTCACGATCAAAATTTCCCGACCATTACTAAAAAGTCGAGAAAAACAGCAATCACGCGCGTCATTGGCATTCCCTGGGTCTAGGCGGTGCTGCGTTCTAGCCCATTTATCACGTCAGGCGATGAGAAAAAAAAATCACGGAGTCACTGACCCGTTGCTTTTCCATTTACAGACTGTTCTTGTTTATCTCATCCGTGTAATACATTTTAACGTCATTTAAGACGAGAAACTTCACGCGGTTATCGATGGAACTATTTAAGTTTCAGTACTTAGTATATCTATTGATATTGATATGACTGGCTCCGTGGTCCAGTGGTCAAAGCATTTGCCTTGAGGTCGTGGGTTCAAATTCCACTGCGAAGCATACTTTGTTAAAGGTTTTATTTCTAGTCTGGTTAAGATATTGCAGGCATGAATCACATGATTCTTCTTCTTCGTTTAGGCGCGTTTCCGGTTGCATCCTCAGCTGTGCTACTTTAGAGCCCGGGGTTCGCTTTCACGCCTTTTCAATTGTAGCACGAGATGTTTGTGCTAAGTCCTTAGTCCTTTAGTCGCCTGTAACGACATTCACAGGAAGAGATGGAGTGGTCCTATATATATTCTAACCTGGAACCACACGGATGAATTACATGATATCCGAAAAGAAAGATAATTTCGTGTTTCGGAAGGCACGTAAAGCTGTGGGTCCCGAACGCCATCTAGCGTTTGTTGAAACCCATCCCAGGACTGGTTCTGGTCTACCCTTTGGGTTGCGGAGGTCAGACTGCAGTAGCTCTGTGTAAAAATAAGTAACGTCGCTCGTCAAATCATTTAGGTTAGGTAGCGGACCCAGGGCTCTGAAGCGTTACCGCTAAGGATACAACCGGGAATATATACTTTTGTAGAAATTTTCAAAGGTGGAGTGGGGTAAAAAAGGGGTTCTGGATCAAATCTGCATGACTTCCGCATTATGGTTCTTACCAATCGAATGGGGAAAATTCAAAATCTCTGCACATCTCAGCGCGTTCACGAGCGTCACCCAGCGATAGTACAGGAGTGGGCTGGTTGATCTTGATAATGTTGTAAGGTAAGGTTGAGAGCTCATGCAGTATACACATACAGTGAGTGCTCTTTTCTTAGTGCTGTGTGGTTTCTGGCCTAGAATCACTTTATCTCTTCTTGTGGATGTCGTAAGAGGCGACTAAACTAAGAACCAATATCTAGTGCTGTAACTGCATTTTCAAGGAGGGTTGACGTCGGACGGCATCTATAAAATTTTTCGCACAAACGCATTTCCAAAGAGGGTTGACGTCAGGCAGGCGGCCGGTTGCATAACTATAGCCAAAACGTTTTAACTGCATCTTTAAAGACTATTGACATGCATATTATATTTGGAGAAGAAAAAGCGGAAAAGCGCATCCCGGGCTTCGAAGCAGCACCGCTGAAGTTGCAACTTCCGAATGCGTCATGATGAAGAAGACGTAATTCTTCCTCGTTGGTAGTAAATTAGATGAGCAGCGGCAGCCCCTTTCTGCCTGTCTTGGCGTTGTCCTGGTGACAGCGAAACTCAGATTGCACTTTCCAGCTTTTTCTTCTCCTATACTTACACTTTTTTGATTCTAGATCGGACACCACACGGTACAAGTGAAAATAGATAATAAGTACCTTTTCACTAACTATCTACTAAAATATTCAACGATATAGGGCCCAATTTGACTGCCACGGAATGGAAGCAAATTTTTTTATACTCGACAAAGCATTTTGGACCAATTGAACTATGTCAATGTATAAAATTGAGTCAACAAAAAGAACTTCCGCAGGAATACCCGCAGAGTTTCTTTCTTCATGCTAATTTGTACGGTATACTACTAGATTATAGAATTCAATATCCTCTGTGAATGTCTTAAAATTCGCCTCGATTCCGCGGCAATGTAAATTGAGCTTAAAGTATGATGTAAAGACGAAGCCTTTAATTAAACGCAAGCAAAAGCGCTTAAATGATCCGATTATTGTATGTACTTACTCTGTGGTTAATAATAATCCTCTTAAGTTATGATGTGGTTATACATGTCTATGCATTTAACGCATCAATGTACAAATTGAATATAAATTATGTATCTTTTCCACGTCTTCCTAAATAAAGACTTGTATACCTAGTGTATTTTTTAAAATTTATTACAGACGAGCAGCTAGGATATGATATGTCTATTACTGAGAGGCCATTAAATATTTTTACAGTTCATTAATTTATTAATGACACTTTATTTGTCCTTTACCACTTGTCAAGTCTATTTTTAAATGCATTCATAAAAGGCGCAATGAGCACTATGTATTTATTTTAAAATATAGTATCGTTGAGTTAGTATCCCATAACACAAGTTTAAAGTTACTTTGGGGCTAGCCCAATCCGTGTGATTTGTCCCTATATATATTAATTTATTAAATCACCACGACGGCGTCTTTCCTATTGTTTGAAAGGAATCGGAGATATCATTTAAAATCTTGTCTCCACTGTCTGAACTACTGTTTACAGTTTAAAGTGGGAACGTAAAACTTTTCTTCACACATTTGCGAAAACCAGCCACTTTTGACAAATGTGCGAAGAATTCGTAAAATAGTTACGCAGTTAATAAAGTAGTTGAAGGGTTATATAGGGCATACTGGAGGCAAAATTTTAAATGATATCTCCGTTTCCTTTAGAATAATTTATTCAAATGGGGATAGCGAAAAATTCATCCTTATCACCCTACAACTACAACTAATATTAGTAAAGGTTAAAAAGTAAGTAGACCACGCCATATTACATACTAGCTGGTTCCCGCGAATGTGTTCGCGTAAAATTCAGAAATGACGATATATTTTTTTTCTTATGTAAAAATTCGTTCAGTCGTTTCAGAGTAAGTACATATCATCGACATGAATATATAGACTCGGCGTCTTCCTACACGGCCATGTCCCAGATTCGATTATTCATTCATTCTTCATTCTCATAGACTAAACACGAGAGTAGTACAGAAAGGTCAATATATTTTTACCTACCTACGAGTACGTGGTTCAAATTAAATCCTACATATATTTTAACAAACGCGAATGTTGGTAAGTATGGCTGGATGTACGGATGGGTGTATGGATGGTTGTATGGTTATATAGATTTTTAGATTGTAGACCCACGACTAGCTTTTACGATCTTCACGGAAGGGGAGGCGGCTGCATTCTTAATGTGTTTTTTCTTTGTTTTTTTTTCTTATCATATTTATAAAGGTAAAAGTTAAACTGCACATATCTGTTTCATTGGTAACCTTTTATTATTCTTACTTAAATTCTTTATGTAATGTTTTGCACTAGAAGAAAGTGATTTCTTGTACTTGTATACCTATTAGTTTTTTTTTATTTGTTAGCTATCTATGTATTTAATGTATTATATAATCATACACGTATGCTGCGCAATTGGGCGCCAAAAATCCGCCATTATGCTTTCCAAAAATTTTAATATAGCCTATGACTACTACTAGTATTTATTCTGTGCTATGACACTCAAGTGATTAAGATGAATCTAACCACATATAATTTATCAAAATCTATTTAGCCGTGTAGTAGTTACGAGGAAACAGAATTATAGGGACAAACATAATAAAACATCAAAAATGTGTAAGCAGCCATCTTGGATCCAAAATCTGATAGTAGTTTCAAGTTGCGCGGGGCACCTCAAAGGGCTCAGAAATTTTGTAGGTTTTTGTAACAGAATGTAGGGGTACAGCCCCCACATACAAAACTTTTGAGGCCTCGGAGGTTCTAGTGAGACGTTACGAGATGTGACTTAATTTTATAAAGGATTTATAGGATTTTAGGAAACTTTTGTAAAGCATTTATAGCATATGTAAATAAAAATTATAAATATAAACATTTTTAAACGTTTTACAAACATTAATAACTGAGTAGCAAACAAATAGATTTTCGATGCATCCATGAAGAAAGTGAAATGTAGGCATATTTATGATGTCTACATTTCACTTCTGTTTTGTTAGTCTATGACGAATTATTCAATCGGTTGACAGATCATTCACTCACTTCATACATTATGGCAGCCGAAATTTGGCAGTCCGTATTTAATTTTCAATCAATGAAATCTAGTTACTTACCGATGGAAAGTTATTCCTTTATATTTTGCTTTATTCTTTGAATTACTAGTGCAGTATCTCAACACACACCAAGGCATTTTTGACTAAGTTGACAGTGTTTTCTTTAATGAATCGTGGAGTGTATTATGCGCGTATTGCTAGCGAGTGACTAATGTGAGGTGAACAGTGATAGCCTATGATGAATAGAACACTACTGTTGTATGTGGCGTCTTCTCTAGTACGTAAGTACATAGATCTCGTTGGTACATATAGACAGACAAAAAAAAAGGCGAAAAATCTTTTTTCACTTCTCATGCTCGTAAAGTTGTTTTTTATGTCAAGAGAAGGCTGCATCAATTGGGTTTTATACTCGAGTTTTACACTGCTCTTTACTTCGATTGGAAAAGATTCGATTGTTATAATGGCTCGTTTTATGCTCTTGTTGTAATCTACTAATTTTGTTTTGCTACTCTTCATGATGTGATGATTATTATTTAAGGATCACTTTGTGGTTGACTTGTAAAATAGAATACTTAGCTTTTAACTGCCTCCGTGGTCCAGTGGTCAAGGCGTTTGCCTTGTGATCTGGAGATCGTGGGTTCAAATCCCACTGGGAAGCATACTTTGTGGAAAGTTGTTTCCAGTCTGGTTAGAATATTGCAGGCTTAAATCACTTGATTATTCGAAAAGAAAGATGATTCCGTGCTTTGGAAGGCTCGTAAAGCTGTGGGTCCTAAACGCCAACTAGCGTTTGTTTGAACTTATCCTAGGATTGGTTCTGGTCCACCTTTTGGGTTGCGGACGTCAGACGGTAGTCTGACGTTTCTCTGTGTAAAATCAGTAACCTCGTCAAATTACCTAGGTTAAGTAGCGGACCCCGGACTCTAAAGCATTACCGCTAAAGATGCAACCGGGAATACGCTCGGATAATGATGACTTAACTTTTATTTTTTTATTTATAATATTTTTTATATAGTTGGATTCTACGTAGACAGGTACCAATATATCTATACTAATATTATAAAGCGGAAGAGTTTGTTTTGCTTAAACGCACTAATCTCAAGAACTAATGGTCCGATTTGAAAAATTCTTTTTTTGTTGGTTAGTTCATTTATAGAGGAAGGCTTTAGGCTATATAACATTACGTTCCGACAACCACGCGAACGAAGTCGCGGGCACAGTTAGTCATTTGATAAACATGCAGTTGGTTGTTAACTCGATGATCGTTGATAACCATTCAAATGAGGTATATTATGTACAACTATTAAAAAGTTTTCCATATCACTTGTTTATGTTTTGTTGCTGAAATGATCCATTGTGATATTTAAAATTTTATATACATTTAAAATTAATTCACCAACCCACTGGCACAAATACATCTACAGAATCAGAAAGCAGATCGCGTAACGATGAAATCGAATTTATAATCCGCGTGAACTGGGTTCGAGTGAGCCAGGATATAAATACCTACGTATTGGTGGTAATGTCGAATAAATATGTATTAAAAATTACGCGCGAATACAGAACGCTTGCATACGCTATGCAATTTTCACTATAGGTATTTTGAGTACAAAACATAATTTAATGGAGTTTGGGAAGTTATGTCAGCGCATTACTGTTGCTTGTGTCAGGCAATAAAGTAACCTAGAAATATAATGTACATTTGTGTCATTATATGCACCTAGGTTCAGTTTACTTGCACATAGGCTCTATCGGCGCGGGTGTTTTATCGCAATGAAACTACGTTAACAACTATCGGCGCAGATGTTCCACACGTGTTTAGCGCAGGTGTTATGGAGCTGTTGCTCTGCAGTGAGTCATCGTAAACAACCCCCACTACTAACTTGTTGTGTACGGCATATAAAAGCGTCGCACGATCGATAAGTCGACAGTGTTTGCTCGGCTGTGGTACAGTGCACTACTCGTAGCTGTGCAACTATAACTTGGCGTAGCCATGACTTTTTGCCATACAATCGTTATAATAGATGCGGATTATGTAACTGATTCGTTATAATGATACTCCATTTCACTTGGACGGTAAGCCCTGTAGGTACAGGATAACTGTGCGGGCTACAGAGTTAGTTTAAGCTGCGATGTGGTTTTACAAGAAAGCTTCTCATAGGTCAGCGTGTAGTGGGGCGCTGACATTACCGTCTCATTTTTAATGATCGGCCATTTATCAAATCTCTTTCTCCAACAGGTCTAACAAAACATACTGAAACTAATTTAAAGGTAAATTCAGTCCGTGGTAATGAACAATTTTCCCCAAGGATCAAATATCCAAATTAAAATATAATTTTAGGCTATCCATACAAGTTGATCGATCAGGTGATCCGAATTTATATGGAAAGCAAAAAATCATAATTTGGTATAATGTTCCTTTGCGAAAGTTGTTCAGTATTATGGACAGATTCACCCTTAAAATAGTTTCAGTATATTTTTTTAGGCCCTGTATAAAATGTACTCGAATAAACAAATATGTAGTCTTATTTTACTGTATCAACAATTCAACAAGTCAGGCATAAATACCACTACACTTCAGGTTAATCAAGAATTATGAAAAAGTGTAATGTAACCGTCATGCGTCACCCCAAAATGCGGAAAAAGGCCATTTCAGATTAACCTCTCCGTGCGTGCGTTCATTGAGCCCTGCGGAAAAATTCAGCACTTCACGCGAGCGTAAAGAAAATATTTCATTTCCTGCGAGCCAGTAAAGCTTGCCTGATCCCTTTCATGAGCTGTTATGTCTCTAGCATGAGCAATGAATGTCGCTGGGATTTGACCAGATCTTCGACTATGTACTCGGAGAACTGGTCACATTCCATAATTTTAATTGTATTTTTATGTTTTGGTTTAAACTAATGTGAGACACTGACATTACTTATGACGTCTTCGTGTAGGCGTCGTAAATCACATTTGCCCTGAGAAAAGCCCACGGATGAGGTCGATACATGTCAGCCAGTAGCTGATTTTTACGTGAGTTATCTGTTTATCACATATTAGTAGTGTATTTCTATTGTCAATTTAACACAGTCACACAAAGTTTTGAAATGTTATAAAAATAGTGCATATTGTCTCATAATTTAAGTATAAATAGTACTAATAGTAATAATTTTTAAAATATTAAAATTCAATAATAAAACGATTTTTTTTTCAGATATCAATTATTTGTAGTAATACGACGACTATTATGATCAACAGATCAACGTAGACTGAATTTAAACCATTTAGGCAAAAACCTACCTATCTTTTTACCTATCATTTTTATAAAACACTCTACAAACTTCAGCATACAGATACGTTATCGCGGGGTACTTCATCCTTAACGCGGGGTGGACAGAGGCTAGGGCAGCAAGACATAAAGCTGGAAGGTACACTACCCATTTATGTGTGTAAACTTAAGGTCAATTAAGAATTCTCAAAAGTGGTATTCAACTGTCACTCCATATTCTATATGCGTCCAGAAAAATGGTCTTTTAGGAAAAACCTTTCGGTGCGTGCGTTCATCGCGGAATAAATTAAGCGCTTCACGCGAGCGTAAAGAAAATATTTCATTTCTCACGAGCTAGTAAGGCTTGCCTGATCCTTTTATGAGCTCTTATGTTTCTAGCATGAGCAATGAATGTTGATTAAATGTGACAGGCGCTCACTTATCGTATAATTGGGTATGTTCGCACTTGCGGGGATACTAACCTAATAATGGCTTCATTAGGAGGAAACACTATAATATCGAGATAATAAAAAAAAGGTATTTCTAAAATCTATTATCTGTGCCCGAATAGCAACCGAGCGAGTGCGATAGACACAATTGCAGTTCGGCCCGGAAATAGCTACCTATGAAAAAAATTACATATTCAACGTTCCGTTTGTCGTCTCCGATTTAATTTCTTTTTTCATTAAAATTTTAGGAAAAGCTACGGTGTTCCTATGTTTTCTTTTTATAATATAATCTTGTCAAATTTGTTTGCTAGATTTTTGAATATCGTGAACCACTTACCAATTTTTGAGGTTTATAAAGATTTGTATCTCTTATGAAAAAAACCGGCCAAGTGCGAGTCGGACTCGCGCACCGAGGGTTCCGTACAAACCTGCAAGGTTTAGTATTTGGTATGAATTTCAATTTAATACCTCTACGCGTTTATGAGGAAATGGGTAGTAAGTTTAAAATTATTAAAAAAAAATATATTATGTGATGTAACTAAAAATTTATGGTTTTCGTAATTTTTCCTTTATCTATGCTATAAGACGTTGCTTCGTACCAAATTTCAAGATTCTGAGTTCACGGGGAGCACCCTGTAGGTTTTGATTCCCTTGCAAGTGTCGAAAATTTGCGGCATAAACGGCTGTATCTTTTGATTGCGTTGGCTTAGAAGTTTGATTTTTTCACAGCTTCAAGGGACAGTAGACCTGAGTAATTGATACGCGTTCCTGAGAAAAAGGGTCTTGACAGACGGACGGACGGACAGACAGACGGACAACAAAGTGATCCTATAAGGGTTCCGTTTTTTCCTTTTGAGGTACGGAACCCTAAAAAAAAGAAAACAGGGGCATGCCAATATATCAATAGTATTTTTTGCACGCCTCATAAGCGAAGCGCCTGAGGTAGTGCTCTACTCACGCCTTACAACAATCAAGTGATTTTTTTAACTAAATGTGTCTCTATTTATTTTCTATCGCACTTGTACAATAATATTTACACATAAATGTCAAGGAAAACGTTTCAACACTTATGACATTTTTAAAAGACATTTTGCCTTTTAAATAAATAAAAACAATGTTTAATAAAATCATTTTGTGGACGTCCGTGTGTCTGTATGTATGGAACTGGCGTGGTCACGATAACACCCGAAAAACTTATCTGATCAAGTCCATTTTTTTTTATACGCTTCAGTATTATCCGAAACTAAGTCCTTTCGAAGATCACGGTCTAATTCAATGTAGTTTAATCGTAATTTTAATTTAATTGTGTAAAATGAGATTATGAGGCGTGCACTTTTGGATTTTCCAAACTTATTTTTATTGTTCTACTGGAATTATCCCGCGAGGAATCAGGGGACTACGCTTGTATGGAAATACGGCTCATCGATTCTAAAAACGTAGGAAACTGCAAAAATATTGGAAAATATTATTTTTTCAGCAAGGTGTGTACTATTAATAAGCTCTCTGAAGCAAAACAGAACAAAGTAGGTAAGTAATGAAAAACGTTGATGCCCACATGAAAAACTTTGATGTCCTCCGTGGTGTAATAGTTGAAATGCTAGGCCATGATTCCGTAGGTTATTTTCGATACCCATAAACGCAAGTTGGAAATTGGCTTTGGATGTATATCAAAATTATTTATATATTATAAAATATCGTTGGGTTAGAATCTCGTAATACAAATACATCTGGGCTAACTCAATCTGTAAAATTTGTCATTTTATACAGCTATTAAAGTTATACCTACTTTTTGGATTCATATAAATCTTATGTAAAGCTTGGGTGTGAGATCTATAGCATCAGTTGCTGAGTTTATCCTCAGTAAGTAAGTTTATCCGTTCTGTATTGGTTTAGAGGCCTCTCAGCCGGAAAATTAGATCCTCTGTGTTATAAGATAAAATTACTTCATAGAAAATCCTGAACTCTGTAGGCAATTTTCTAGATTACTTACTGTTTATATTTTCCAAAATAATTTTAATTGTATCGTTAATGTTTTATTGTTTTCTTAATATCTATTTTTTCCTATCTTAAAATAATAATCAATAACGGATAAATATTAATTCGTTCTCATTATAACTTGATGAGTAAAGTATTTAATCATTATAACCCGATAAACAATAGATAATTAGATAAATAAGTAAATGTAAGCAAAGGACTAGTGCGAATCAAAATCGTACTTCCATCCAACGGGTACTGTGGTATAAATTATGCATGTAGCCTTTTTAGGAATATCCTATACATGCTAGTGAAAACAGCATCAAAATTATCGTGTACACTGTACACGAAGACATACGCCGAGCCAAGGTACATCAGTTTATTTATTTTTGTCGGAGGATGACATGGCTGTATAAACCTACAATTCCTTTACTTGAATGCTCGGTGACGTTTGGCAGCGACCCTGTGTCACTGTCAAACAGGTATGACATTATACGCCCCGACAGACGGTTATAATTGCATCCGATCTAAGAAAAGAAGAAGAATATTTTTGTGCCTTGCTTGCGTTTTTCCAGTTCAATTTCGTCCAATATTTACAGAAAAAAGTTCAGTAAAAAATGTATAAAGCGTAAGTACCATTTTTTAAATAATTAATATTGCAATAAATTTATTGATTATATATTATATTTTTAGGGATTCGTACCCAAATGCCAACGGGACCCTATTACTGAAACTCCGCTGTTTGTCCGTCTGTCACAGGGCTCTATATGGGTTTTATCTCTTAACACATTGCTGGACACTCAGTCAGACACAATATGAAGAACAATTGATCTACGTCTATAGACGTAGTGTGTCCAGAAATGTGTTAAATAGTAATAGCTAGACACTTGAAATTTTCACCGATTATATATTACTATGACGACTATAACAAAACGAACTAAATATAAAATAAAGTTAAAAATTAAAGGGGGTCGGTCATCATACAAAAACCGTGTCTTTTCTGTATTTTAAAACATTGTATGGAGGTACAGAACCCTTTAAGTACGAGTCCGACTCGCACTTGACCGGTTATTTATATATATAATATTAACATTCACTCGTGTGAAATAAAATGCCTATTTCCATTGGCATTAAACTTGCAAATGCAAATGAATTCAACTGACCCCATACTTTTCTCTATGGCGACCGTTTAGGGTATTTTAGGATCATTGAGGAAGAAAAGGGTTTTGTAACCCGCTCCCTGGAAGATTGCTTTCCTCCCGAGAGGCACCTTGAGCCTCTCTGTGATTTAATGGTATACCTCTGTATGTACTTTGTTTCGCAGATTGTTGACAAATACTTTGGGAAGATATTGATATTCATGATAGTCAAATACGATTAATTTGGTTACTCATTTCAAAAAATACCTTTATTGATTTTAAAGATTTTTATCATACCTACATATTAAAAAGAGTTATGATATAGATAAAGACGTGATAGTATCACGTCTTTACCCCTAACGGAGTAGACAAAACCAAGCCTGTTAAGTATCTATTGTCACGGAAGACCAGCGTTGTGATTTACCACAACATTGCGGACACCATTCTGGTGCATTTATTATACGATAATATATTGTAGTACATAATTTGTAATTGTTTCTAAGTACCAAATAAAGTTTTTTTTCTTTCTTTAAACGTTGAAATAGAAAGCCATATTTCTTATGCCAAGCCCACAGCATGATTTAGTTTAGACTCAAAAAAGTCAAATACCATGGAGAAAAAAGGTTGGAAATCAGATCTCAGGCTACGATGCTACTGGAAACGTATAAAGAGACCAGAGAGAAATACAAAAGGCATCATCATCATATCAGCCGCAGGAAGTCAACGACTGGACATAGACCCTAAGGATTTCCAAAACGACCGATCGGAAGCGGCCTGCATCCTGCGCAGCGTATAGGACCCACCTACTAGGTGGTCGGACCGTTGCGGCTGACAATGAGTCTAGTATCTATTACGTCCCCTACTACAATGTCAAGTGTCCTAAAACATCCAGTGTCAAAAGTACTTGAAAAAGGTTGCAGGAAAAGTACAAAAGTGGGTAATTTTTATCCATGTAATAATATAAAACAGAAGACTTATTTCTAATTGCTGTCGGTTAAAAATAAGGTCCACTCTCACGCTATCTCAAGTGGTCAGTTGGTCAACATAAGAGCCTCTTCATGCCTGCTGGTATCAACGACGGGTTATGGCCGCCATGGGGAGATTACGACCTTATTTGGTCGTTACTTTGATCAGCCTTAAGAACTATCTTATTAGGTTTGTAATTAATCACATATATGAACGGTTTTTATTTACGATTGAAATTTCAGAATACATAAATGTACTTAGCTTCTTACAGTCTATGACTGGTACCTCTAGTTCGAATCCTCCCGAAAGCATTACTATTGTGTATTTAGGGAACTAAGTTTTCCAAGTGTTTTTCAAACATAAATAAAAATGGTACGCAATATTCTTTTTTTTCGTACGTTTTTTTTTCTGCCCCATTCGAATAAATTTTAAGTGTTCATAAGCTTTCAATTTTGCGTATTATACGGAAGCCTCGGAGGGAGAGATTGACTCGCATTTGTCTTATTAGGGTTCCGTACCCAAAGGGTGCAAACGGGACCCCAATTCTGAGACTCCGCTGTCTGTCCGTCTGTCACAGGGCTCAATCTCTTGAACCGTAATAGCTAGACACTTGAAATTTTCACCGATGTCGTCATACAAAAAACGTGTTTCTTTAGCGTATTAAAACATTGTACCTACTGAGGTACGGAACCCTTCATGTACGAGTCCGACTCGCACTTGCCTGTTTATTTATATTCAACTAACTATTACTTGTCAATCTCATGGAAACCTAAGATGAATCGTAATAAAATGTATGCTATGTGTAAATTTACATAGCAAATTCCATTCTGAAATACATACTTTATATGTTGGTTTGAAATAAAAGAAAAAACTTAATTGAACCAGTTGCTTCTCTACCCGCGCAGAATTTAAAGCCAATTGAGGGAAAAGCCAAAATGTCGAATTATGTTTTAATAGGCAATTCGGTTAGCAACCCATTACTATGTTGATTTCCGTTTTGCATATTTACGTCGACTCTTACGCAAAAAGTGGCTACTGTTGTTTACTACCCTATGCACAGAAATTAATAAGAGTACCCTAGGCTCTACACTGTAATTTTATTAAAATCTATTAAAAACTTCTCTGCGATGGTCTTTCAGGTTATATTTTGGAAGCTAAAGTCAGAGGGTAAAACGCGTAGAACAGTCAAATTCCATAAAGAAACATTATTACGTCTTAATCTCTAACGAGGCAGACAGAGCCCAGGGCCGCAAGTCCCAAAGGCCATGTTCGGCGTAGTGGTGGGCGTTAAGATGGAAAAAGGGAATCAAAATAGTAATGGGTTGCTAGCCGCATCGCCTATTACCATGATTCAGATTCTCGCCCAAGCTCTTGATCGTTTTTTTACGATCTGCGTGGGAGGAGAAGCAGCTGGTACATTCTTAGTTTTTTCTTCTCTTCCAGACTAGCATGGAAGTCTACAACTCCATAACAATGTAATACCACAGGCCGGAAACTCCTAAGGTACGCGCAATATGCGTCACCCAGGCGTCCCCGTTCCCCGTCCCCGCACCTCTCCCCCGTTTTCGCCTCGATTTCTCACGTTGGCCGTCAAGACCCGGGGGAGAGGTGCGGGTGCGGGGAACGGGGACGTATATTGCGCGTACCTTAGAAGAGTCCCTTCTGTTTACTCTTACTGTATTCTGTGGTAATACTAAAAGTTAATTGAGTATTGCTAATTCCGGAATGAACAAAACGATCCAATTATCGATTTAACGTTGTAATTATTAATTGTAACTTGCGAAGAGCTTGCGAAACACAAAACGGAATTTACTATCTATTGAAACAATACCCAAAGAGATAACGGCGGGTAAGGAATCGGCAACCCATCTTGTTACTTATTTGATACAATGTTAATAAGCTTCTGCTTGCTGATGAATCTTTAAATTTGTATTTGTAGGTACATAAAGATTTTTAATCTGTAATTAAAACTAAGTTATATTTAAAGGTTTCTTTTTTATTTTAATTTTATCTTTAATAGTTTTTTTCTCTCTTAATAGAACACTTTCTACTTTAAAATAAAAATCTTTAATCATTACTCTGACTGAATATTTGTTGATTAAGATTACCGTTGATTAAGTTAATTTGTAGGTATTCATAAATTTCTACTGTATAAAAAAATTGGTAAAACGATATTTTATTAAGGTGGTAAGGTATTCATCATATAACATCATATACAACAATACCTTACACAAAGCATTAGTAAGAATACGAATAAATCTTTACATTTTTCTGAATACATAGATTACCATCCATTCAGAAAAATATAAGAAAGTTTTCTTTAGAAAAGCCCTTAAAAATACCAGCTATTCTTTATGTATGGCTTTCCTAAGAAAAAGGATCAATAAAAGAAGGGAAGAAGATCAATAAAAAAGAAAAACAAAGCCTTTCGACTCCAGTGGGACATAGAAGCAGTAAAGACAAAAAACATTATCATTGTACTGAGAGAATTGTATCTGTCAGTACAATGATAATACGAGTAGGTACGCATTTATATTAAGGCAAAATTGTATGTAAAAGTTTGATGTAAGTATGTAGTTCACATGTCGAAGCCAGACAGGTCCTCCCTCGGGATCGAAAGATCATCAAGAGCTGCCCGGTATGTGTGTTTTCTTCGTCTAAGTGCGTTCTCGGTTGCATCCTTAGCTGTGCTGCTTTGGAGTCCGGGGTGCGCTTTCCCGCTTTTTCTTCTCCAAATATATGCATGTCAATGGTCACTCAAGGATGCCAAAGACCTTGCAAAATAGAGAAGAAATTGCCGGAACAGTTTAAATAATATGGCTATATAGTTTTACGACCGGTGCCTGCCCGATGTCAACCCTCCTTGGGAATGCAATTGTACGAGCACGAGATGTTTGTGGGTAGTCCTTTAATCGCCTCTTACGACATCCACATGAAGAGATGGAGTGTTCGGAACCACACGGGATTGTATTAGTTATAAAATATAGTATATGTGTGTAGGACTACAACGATCAAAGCAGACACCTCTAGTCTTTATGCCCTTAGGACATAAGGCCTAGTTTCGCTTGCACTTGCTTATGATTTATTTAGATTGACCTGGCAGATAGAAAGTCCCTATTAAAATTTCAAGTTGCCTCAAATACCTTTTTTATATTTTTTTTAAAAATACTTTTGCATGCGCCTGGCTATATCAAAGCCCCGACCAAATCGTCTGGCTTATTGATTTTTTTTATTCTTTAAACACCAAACTACAACATATAAAAAATGCATATTGCATCAAATACCTTTTTTGAAAAAAAAAAAAAACTTTTAGAAATTCATGGGTTGCTTTAGCCCCGCTACTTCCCAGCCAGGTCTGCAGTTCCGTGTTGGGGTATAATAGGAGATGTATGTGACAATTTTTTAACTTGCCTCAAACACCTACTCAAAATTCGCGCCAGCTCTCGGACCAAAATAGGTAAACGGACAGCAGCGTCCCCTGTGCAACCTTATACAACCAACCCGCCACAGCCCTATAAGTAACTAGTGGTTCTGTCAGTTCTGTGAGAACAGTATTGTCGGTTATTGCAAGATAAGAGCTTGCGAGGCGAGTTCGCGAGATCTTATCTTGCAATAACTTACACGTTCCCCTGGCTTAGCAGAGCCATTTAAGTAAAATCCGTCCATATATAACGCTACAGAAAACTTCCCTTCTTTTCCCCCCTCCATCTTTCTCCAAAGCACACTACATCTTGTGCAGAAGAAAGTAGAGTGCTTTTCAAATCCGTCAATAAATAACGCTACGGCAAATTTTCCCCGTTTTACCCCTATTTCTCCCTCAATCAAAAAAATCGCGTTTGACTTAAAAAAAAAACCAAGGAACTCGTGTGCTCATTTACGTCAAAACCGGTGTAGGTGAGAACAAACGGTCGTTTCGGTCGCTCGGTAAAAAAGCCATTTCGACTTGCTAAGACGAAGACCAGCCCGCCTTCCTGATGTAGTGATTATGGTAAATCCTCCCTATATTGGGAGGGGCCTTTGGCACAGAATACAGTAAGAGTAAACAGAAGGGACTCTTCTAAAGTACGCGCAATATACGTCCCCGTTCCCCGCACCCGCACCTCTCCCCCGGTTCTTGACGGCCAACGTGAGAAATGGAGGCGAAAACGGGGGAGAGGTGCGGGGACGGGGAACGGGGACGCCTGGGTGACGCATATTGCGCGTACCTTAGGAGTTTCCGGCCTGTGCCTTTGGTCCAGTAGTTTATCAGTCCACTACTGGATCTGGACATACTGGAGCCTATATCAGTATAGGCTGTAAAGAATGAAGAAGACTTACGAGCATAATAAATCTTAGGATTCACTTTATAGATCATCTGCTCATTTCGTTTCTGAACTCATTGTACTCGTGCTCAACTCGCCTTAAAGAATCCCTTCATTTTTATTTTTATTTTTATTTTTTACAGCTATTAACAGAACAGGTCAAGGAGTAATCTCAAATGATAAGACAACTTTATCAGATGCTTAGATACTCGTATATCAGTTTATTTGATTGAAAATGTTTGTCGCTACTTATCGTATCTTAAGTATCACAAGGTAAGTGGACAGGACTGACAGCCCTCAAAGCATTTACTTACTTTTGGGTCGTAAAACTCCTTTTAGGTCAAATGAAAAGCTTTGAACTTTCGAAAGATATATTTATGAGTGTGAGAAACTACTCATTTTTATGGTAACGACGAATGTTATTTTTAACATTTTTTTGTAAAAAAAGTCTTTACCTAAAAATATATTTTTAAAAACAATAAACTAAGAAGTATAATGTGCTCCTCAAGACAAATCAATTGAGCCACATCACACTGATTAAGCTAACCCCAAAGTAAGTTTTGAACTTGTGTTGTGCGATAGTAACTCAACGTTACTAGGTATATTTTATGATAAATACATATATAGATAAACACCCAAGACCCAGGATAATTTGAAAAAGGCCATTTTCCAACTTGCCTTTAATTTGAGGACCTGTGAGACTTTATCCTAAAAACTACCGCTAGCAAATAAATCATTATCTTCACTATACGTCTTACCCCCCAAAGGATTATCCTACTCTGAGAAGAATCAGGAGGCTAATTGACGTGAGAGTACTTACGTAAACCGCTTATTTCTAAATAAGACTATTTATTGCACGCCTCATTAGCGAAGCGCACATGAGGTAGTGCTCTACTCTCGCCTTACAAAAATCAAGTGATTTTTTTAACTAAATGTGTCTCTATTTATTTTCTATCGCACTTGTACAATAATATTTACACATAAATGTCAAGGAAAAACACTAGTTTCAACACTTATGATATTTTTAAGACATTTTGCCTTTTAATTAAATAAAAACAATGTTTAATAAAATCATTTTGTGGACGTCCGTGTGTCCTCATTTTTATTTGTCGGGACGTATGGAAACTGGCGTGGTCACGATAACTCCCGAAAAACTTATCTGATCAAGTCCATTTTTTTTTATACGCTTCAGTATTATCCAAAACTAAGTCCTTTCGAAGATCACGGTCTAATTCAATGTAGTTTAATTATAATTAGCAATAAACTGAAATTCACCTATCGTTGGTATATATTAATCTATGTAAATAAGGTTCGTTGACATTGACAATTTTTATTTAATTTTTTTTTACGGCCTTTAGCATCTGCCTTTTAGCCATTCTTAATTTCCATTTTTTTTCTGGATACAATGTTAATCTTTTCATTTTTCTTTTCTTCTTGACATTGACAATACATGCGCAGTACCTTTCTTTTCTGTGTGGGCAATAGCGCGAAGATTTAAAAGTAAATTTTTTATTTTGTTCATAATACACCGATAAATATGCAATATTCAAGTTCATGTTACAACATGTTAGCGATGAATAAATGATTATGATTATGAACTAAAAAATTTTTCAAATTGATTAAAATATTAATAACTAATATAAGAGTACTTGTGCGATCGTTTAGTGTAGCCTTTATAATGCGGATGCTTGCTTTGGCGTAAGATCAATGCTGATTTTGATATGCTCTGTTTAATAATTATATTTAGTCTATTGCTATCCGTGGGAACCTTTTATTGGCTCTCCGATATCCATTAATTTTTTTTTTGTATTGTAAAGCTGTTGGCTCCCCTTGAAAATCAATAAATAAATAAATAAAATGCCAATTTTTTGTATACTGTTATTTTAATTTCATTATCTTACTAATAGTGCTCGTCCTCCCATACCAAATCTGTTTGGCTGAGCGCCGATAAGTATGGGATGCCAAATTTTTCTTTTCGATTTTCGATAATTGTTTTTATGGAAAGTGGTACTAGCTCCAGAAATGGTCCCGGTTAAAAAATAACTATGTATACCCTTATTCTTTCTTTCAAAATTACTAAAGACCATTCATTGGTCTCAATTTTTTTCAAGCTCCTGAGAATGTGAAGTTAAAGTACTTAGCTGGTGTTTTTTCATTATTTTCATAATTTTTAATAGGTAGTGAATTTACTTGTTCTTTGCCCTTCAGGTCAAAACAAAGCTATGAATCGATCAAATATTAATCATGCAAGCTTAGAGGCACCTCAAAGAGATTAGATTTTTAACCGACTTCAAAACAGGAAAAGGTTATCAATTCGACTGTATGTTTTTTTTAATGTATGTTTGTTACGCGATATCTTCGCCAATTGTGAACTGATTTTGATGATTATTTTTTTATTGAAAGCTTTTACTACCAAGTTGGTCTCATTTTAATTCGGTGAAGATATGATGAAGAACTTAGGAGATATGAAAGAAACTCTTGAAAAAAATTTGAAGAAGTCAGTTGTTATTTTTTTTTGTTAAAAATGTAATTATGCTACAACTAATCTAAAATTTTATCTTTTACGGAGGCAAAACCTGCGAAATAATATTTAAAATATTCCAGCTTCCTTATAAAGCCTCGCATAATAAAAGATTTTGCAAAACAGTCCAGCCAAGTCCCAAGTCACCCCTGAGGTTTAACACGATCGTGCATATGTGCCGAGAAAATTGCTAGCCAGCAATATTTCTACAGTTTGTCCAGTGTAACACGACCTCAGTTCCGTACAGTACAGCTCACGCCCAAGTTCCTCTTGTCTGGCGAAAAAACCCGTTGCACGTGTAACAGTAGCAAAGACATAATAGGTGCCTTAAAACTGTGCACATAAATTTTAAAAGTTTTCCAATTTGAATTTAACTAACAACTTGAGGTTTTCTTGGGAGCATACTAAAAAGTTTTAGTATTTAAACTAAGCAGTGTGGGGCGTCCAGGAAGAGTCTTATTTTGCTAACGAGATTTACGTTGCAAATGTGCGGGAAAAAGATTTTAACATACTTAAATGGTTGTGTAACTTGATAGGACTTTGTGAATAGGTGTTTCACAGGAATCTTGTCTTCTTACACACGTACAGATGTAGCGATCTCAACTGAGACATCTTTGCTTTTCCTTTGATGCTTTTACGAAGGAATTAAAATATGTTCTTTGGTGCTATCGGTTTACGGATGTTACGAGTACCTATCTATTTTAAAGGAAAATAAAATGTTACTATGGAATTATGACAATATATATAAGGGGTTTCTAAATACGTATATTGTTAGGAGAGAAAACTTGAGCGGCCATGGAGGGGGAAATCCGAGTAGCGGGGAAGCGCCTTTATAAAACATTGCGCGCCTCATCCGAAATCTATGCCCGTCAACTTGCCTTTTCAATTTTGCCTTTTACATATAATTTAATTTTTATTTGTCGGTCGTGTTTTGTTATAAAATTAATTTTGTAATAAAAAAAATGAATCTTCGGTTAAAATAATTGTTTTTTTAAGCTTCCGCTTTCTGGTGTGAACACCAGAAGTGGGATACCTACTCATTTCCCACTGCTTTTTTACCCGTAAAGGCAAATTGGCGGTTAATAACTGGACGTTCGTGTCATAGTGCGTTTTAAAGTGGTAAGGTGTTGTTGTGTACTTAGGTACTGGACATTGGTGAGTACGTTCCAATTTGATTTTATTCCGAAGGTGTTGTGAGTGAGTAACGACGTTTTGCATTATTGCTAATTTCTGGCTTTCCTGGTTAAATTACGAGCGTGGCATCGTGAAGACGCTACCAGGAAAGCGCTACGAGTTGCAGCTGCTGGCCGACTCCTACGAGTCGACGGCAGGTTGCTCTTGTATGCGCGGCATTTTGGGGACGCTGCCGCAAGTGCGCTGTGAGCTGCAGCTGCTGGCCGGCTTCTACGAGTCAACGGGCAGGTTGCTCGTGTATGCGCGGCATCGTGAGGACGCTGCCGCAGGAGCGCTGCGAGCTGCAGCTGCTGGCTAGCTTCTACGGGAAGTCTACGCAAACGGCGGCGGAGTACATGATTCCAAGGCGAGGAGAGTGGACTCCTGCAGTCCTGCAGTTGGAGTCTGCACTTGTGCGATATACTGTTTTAGTGACTGTGTCACTTGGAGTGATAAATGTGCGAAAGTGCGTATGTTTCTCACGGTTGTCCCCATGCCAGAGCCCTAGGAAGTTCTGGAATGGGAAGGAATTATTTTACTTATGGGGATCGATGTGTCTCTGGTGACGACCTGAGTCCCGATCCCTCCATATTTTGTTCTGATTGACAAAGTCGAAGCATCTCCAGTAATAACAACTGGAGATCGACTTCTGTCTTAGTAATTACATGAGCTGGTGATGTGGTTGAATTGTCTGCAGCATTTGTTCAGCATCACTAGTTACAAATGTAAATGTTTGTTTTCTTTTTGTAAAACTTTGCATACGTTCCCAGGTGCAAACCTCGACGATGCAGAGTCCACCCCTGAACTAGCTGCTGTGAGTAATGTGCTGCAGGGAGTACATCACTCACAGCAGAGCCTGTGTCGAGCACCTCCAGTCAGAGAGCGGCATTGCAGTCAGAGGAAGAGGAACTCAAGGACGTTCTCCCAGCAGGAAGGCCGTTTTAGGAGAGAAAACTTGAGCGGCCATTTTGGAGGGGGGAAATCCGAGTAGCGGGGAAGCGTCTTTATAAACCGTTACGCGCCTCATTTGCAAGGATTTTCTCGTAGCGACAACTTGCTAAGGGAAATCTATGCCCGTCAACTTGCCTTTTCAACTTTGCCTTTTAAATTTAATTAAATTTTTACTTGTCGGTCGTGTTTTGTTATAAAATTAATTTTGTAATAAAAAGAAACAGATTTAGCTGGCCCCATAGTTCGAATTTTGTGTTATCTAACTCAACGATACTATATTTTATAACAAAAACATGTATAGATAAACATCTAAAACCCAAGAAAATCTGAAAAACCGGGGCTGACCGCCATATGGGATCGAACCCGGGACCTCCGGTGTGTCAGCCTGGCATGACGACCACTAGGCCACTTCATCCATTCATATGCATAAGAATTTGCAAACAAATATTACCTATCAAACAAAATATACCTATTTACAAAAACTAAAAACAATTAGTGTTTTGGGTTACAAATTTTAAAATAAACGGGCAAGTGCGAGTAGGACTCGTACATGAAGGGTTCCGTACCTCCGTACAATGTTTTAAAACGCTGAAGAAACACGTTTCTTGTATGACGACCCCCCTTTAATTTTTAACGAGACACACAGACAGCAGAGTCTTAGTAAAATGGTCCCGTTTGCACTCTTTGAGTACGGAACCTTAAAAATGATACATTGATTATTGTCTCGATATTGTTAGTATTTAAGACTTTAGCCACGCGCAGCAGTCTTAAATTAAAACTGTTTTCTTTTTAATTTAAGAGCTTGCTCTTGTCGGTGGAGTTAAGAGGATATGCATCCACTCAATAATTAAAACAAGTCGCCATATTTGTTACATAAGAATAAGAATCGTAAAATACAGATATAAAGTTACTTACTTACTCCTCTGGCCCAGCGACCCGAAGTGGACATTGGCCTCCGAGACGAGAGAGCGCCATACTTTTCTATTCTGGGACACAGATTTATACAGATTTAAAATTAAATAATAAAATTAATCCTGCATCAACTTCCTGCATACGGCATACCTGACTGAACCCAATCCCGATTAATTACTCTTCATTTAATATGCGTAACGTGGATTGGGCGCCGAGAATATTTAATTAATTACGTAGTCATAAAGCTAATGATGCAAAAATAAAACAATCAAGCATAATCCTACAAATTATCAGGATCCAAATCAAAAGTATTCGTTAATTAAAAATATTTGCCGCCTTATGGAGCCCATTTAAAAAGGCTCATTCGTGTCAGAAAATTAATTAAACTTTTTCTATCGGCATATTGAAATACTCCGGAGAACATTTTGGAAAAAATGTTGACTGTAAGCTCGTAAGTTTAATCTCGTCCGTTTTGCTGAGAAATATATTTCTGAAGTTGCTAAAGTTATTTCATTTTACTGAATACTAAGGATCAAGGAAGATGAGGCTTGGTGGTAAAAAAAGGAATACCCAGAAGGGAGTTAACGAATAAATTACTAAGGGAAGAGAAAGGCAGCAGTTGCCACGAATAAACAAACATCTGGCTGAAGTTGGGGAGAAATGGAAAATTCTTCACCAAAAAGATCGTAATTTTTTTTTTAAAGTGGCCCAAATAGCTCTTTTTATAGTTCCGAAGTCCCTAGACGAAACTCTTGTAGTTTCGGCATGTCCGTCTGTCCGTTTGCAGCTTAGCTCAGAGACTGTTAGTACTACAAAGCTGTAATTTTGCATGGATATGATATATGTCGCAGTACGATAGATAAAGCCGTTATATAGTTATATCCCTAGGGATATAATTATGTACCGTAACATAGTTATACGAAAACGATTCATTACTATCTTACTAGGAATATAATTATAATACGGTTCTAGTTTAGTGATATAGTTATATTATTAGATTAAGTTTAGTGAAATAATTGTAGGAGTGTTGTGCGGGGGTTGAATGGTTAAGATTGGTTACCCGGAAATGGAATACAGCTAAAAAACATTACTTTGAATGATCCTATACCAAATGAAGAGTGATAAAAAATCAATTAGTCGGTTATTTTATCATATTACTAGTTCTATTCATTTTACTAGGTTAGGGAATACCTATAGGTTAGGTTAGGTTAGAACTGCGACTAGTGTACTAAGCGAGTGCTAGGTCGGTTTTACCACTACAGGCTTAACCATCCAACCCCCACACAATACTCCTACAATTATTTTACTAAACTTAATCCAGTAATATAACTATATCAATAAACTAGAACCGTATTATAATTATGTTACTGGTAAGATAGTCATGAATCACTTTCATATATCTATGTTACGGCATATAATTATATCCCTAGGGTTATAACAATAATACAGCTTTATCTATCTTACTGCGACATATATAAATATATATATACTTCTTAGGACCACGTAATCTTATCGTAACTTAATCTTATTATCACGTTATAACTAAATAAAATAATATTGTCGAACCCAGTCTACATCCCTTTTTAGGGTTCCATAGCCAAATGGCAAAAAACGGAACCCTTATAGATTCGTCATGTCTGTCTGGTATGTCACAGCCAGTTGTTTCCGAAACTATAAGAACTATACTGTTGAAACTTGGTAAGTACTTAGATGAGTTCTGTGAACCGCATTAAGATTTTCACACAAAAATAGAAAAAAAAAACAATAAATTTTGGGGGTTCCCTATACTTAGAACTGAAACTCAAAATTTTTTTTTTAATCAAACTCATACGTGTGGGATATATGGATAAGTCTTCAAAAATGATATTGAGGTTTTTGATATCATTTGTTTCTAAACTGAATAGTTTGCGTGAGAAACACTTACTTTACAAAGAAGTAAATGTTGGTGTCCCCCTGTAACTTCTAAAATAAGAGAATAATAAAACAAAAAAAAATATATGATGTACATTACCACGCAAACTTCCACCGAAAATTGGTTTAAATGAGATCTAGTAAGTAGTTTTTTTTTAAAACCTACGTCATAAATCGAAAATTGTTACTTGCTGCTACGGAACCCTTAATGGGCGAGTCCGACTCGCACTTGGCCGCTTTTTTTTAAATAAAGTTGTAACTTGTTTAATTTGTGTACTAAATATGTAAAAATATGAAAATTAAATTTCCATGTTGTAATGCTTTTGAACTCTACTCTGAGCGTAGCCCGTCACGCAATTGGCCGGTTTATTTTCATCACATCCATTTTTTTTTTGCAAACTTGAGGTTATTCCTCGTGAAATATTTTTACAAAGAATTTTTTTCTGGTGTGTAACAAATGTTCAAACTCTTGACAAACTTTTTAGCAGTCTTGTAAATACAAGTTCCTGTTCTAATATATCTTACAATCAGTTGCTCCATTTGGAAGGTTATAAGCGACATTTTACGAAATATAAAATTACGTTAGCGGTAAAAGCGTTGTAGTATTATTTAGGTAGGAGAGATATTTTCAAACGGAGCGTTCGCAACACCCAAGATAATGCGTTGGTTAATGGAGTGTCCCCACTGCAGCACTGTTGAAGCACTAAGCGACTTGGACCATTACGGGATTTGTAAATGGGAAAAATTACCGACTTTATCGAACTTTTACTGTGAAAATTTCAAGCGGGGTCATAAAATTGAACGTACTTTTTCGGGGTGATTTTTGTTCGTCGTTTATCTACAAAATTACTTCGGGAGTCGACTTTCGGTGATTTATAATTCCTTAGAATACGTAAACGGATTTCGCTAGAGTGTGAGACTTTGTAGTTTATACATGAAAAGACAACTGAGACATACGAGTATTTTAATTATTAAAGAAGACTACCAAAGTCTGTTTTTTGTATATAAAGATAGATGAAGATACAAATAGGTATAGAGGAAAGTTAAGATACCTGTGTCACCGCACAGGTATCTGATTAACTGTCTGTACCAATGCAGATTTCTTGTTCATAGCGCGTCCCCGGTTGCATCCACAAATGTGCAGCTTCGGAGCCCGGGATGCGCTTTTTCTTCTATTTGCAAATATTTGCATGTCAATGGCCACAGCTTATTGTTTACTAATTATGCGCATAGTATGTAGTATAGATAATACTAATCATGACATTGCCGCAATCATTTGTGGTCAATTTGGTACAGTGACTGAAATATATGAACATGGATTAATCAAGTCAGTTTGTGGTTTAGTAATGTTAATATACCTACCAGTAATCCTCTTCGAACTGAAAAAAATAATACATAAAATATACAAAATAAAAAAATTATATTATATTTCGTTCTGTTTTTCCTATTGGCTGTCTGGTAGATAATAAATAAATATAAATAAAATATACGGATAAGTAAACATACAGATTGAGCTAGCCCCGAAGTAAGTTCGAAACTTTTGTTACGGGATACTAACTCAATGATAATATATTATAACAAATACACAAATAGATAAACCCGTGTGGTTCCGGGTCGATCCGTGTGGTTCCGGGTCAGATCAGAATGGGACCACTTCATCTCTTCCTGTGGATGTCGTAAGAGGTGACTAAAGGAAAAATAGCACTAAAAGCTCGTGCTACATTAGCATTCCCAAGGAGGGTTGACGTCAGGCAGGCGGCCGGTCGTAAAACTATAGCCAAATCGTTTAAATAGTTCCGGCTATTTCTTCTCCAATTCGCTAGATTTTTGGCATCCTTGGGTGACCCAATTGATATGCATATTATTTGGAAAAGAAAACGGGAAAGCGCACGCCGGGCTCCGAAGCAGCATAGCTGAGGATGCAACCGGGAACGCGTTCAGATGAAGACACATATAGATTCATATCTTAGACCCAGGTCAATCTAAAAAAGATCATTTTCCATCTTGACCTGACCGGGGATCGAACCCGGGACCTCCAGCGTGGCAGCCTGGCATGATCACGACTAGCCCACAGAGTAGCATTAAGTCTACCTTTTGTACTATTGTTGTCAATAAATAATAAATAAATTAACTATGAATTCGCGACCCAACTAAAAACCCCATCATATCTCGGCAATCCCTTGCCTGATTCAATTTGTGTGACCCCCCTACCAAATTTGATAAAGTCGCTATTGATATAATATCTACTTGAATAACAACTCCAAAAAAATTATTTCTATATGAGTGCCTGTGTACTCTAGGTACGAAATTTTTGTATACATATTTATCGAATCATAAAAATAAAATCCAAAATTGCTTGAACAGCAGAGCAGAGCTCAACAAACAGAGATTTGCGTAGTCGTGTTTCAGTGTAGATTTATGAGTCTCGCACCCGTTAGCCCACAAGTTTCACTATTTCACATCCCCATGCTTTTAATATTGAAATATAAACGGACGTAAGAGTAAAAACCAAAAGTATTTGTAGGAAGGACAGTTTGAATGAAGAGTAGAAAAGAATGTTAGTTACACTTTATTGCACCAAAAACACATATAAATGATATTTATAGATATGTATAGTATAGGTATGCCAATAGACGGCCTTATCGTCAAGGTAATCCCATAAGAAGGTGCCTGAGGCTGATTCTAAATTTTTGCTCCCGCTTGGTACACAAATTTACTCTAGCCGCAGCGAGACAGCGAGCTATGCGGGGCGGGAGCAACGTGGCAGGTCAATGCGGCTGGTTTACGCGTTTATGGTTTTTTAGGTTTTTTTCGTTTTACAATGAGTTATTATAATAAGTTATTTAAAAAAATAAGATATATGATGACTGCCTTATGTTTAATAAATACAATTATAATCCAAAGTTGCGAGGGCTAATTTATTGTATTTCTTGAATACCCGCCGTTAAATATAATTGTTGTTGTAAAAAAAGTTGCAAATAAAGCATATTCACGATAAGATTGTTTTAACACGACACTGCTTTATACGCAAAGTATTGTTGCGTTTCCATTTATTTAGTAATTAATGCTCTTTATTAACGACTTGAGTTAGTACTCGTATATCAGTTTTAAAAGGTAATGCAAAAGATTTTTCTAAGTGTTACCAGTAAGTATTTAGGTACCTCCTAAGTACCTAGTAACGGTGTGAAGCGTGTTGACAAGCAAGTGATCAGCGTCAGAGAAGATGGTGGAATGAGTCAAAAGGGATAAGTAAATGATTTGAAAATGGAATGAAAGGGAATTTGAAATTAATTGAAGAATGATAATGGACAGGATGAGATGAAGAAAGGAGGTTTGAACAGAATGCATGCAGCATCGTTACAACGGGCATCATCTACGGTTGAATGGGTACGATTACTATACCGATTAACGTCGTCCTACGCAATCCATTAAAGCGTTTTAGTGCGTTTTTAGTGTTCAGCATGAGCATAATGGAACTGTTATCGTTGTGGGTATCTTAAACATGCCATTATTTTTTAAGAGTTTGATTGCCTGTTAATCTGTTTTATGTATAAAAGATTCAGGAAAGATGATGATTGAAATGTGGTTAAGTATGTAAATAATCTGTTCTCATTTGGGCCCTCTTTGTTGCAGTGTCATGTCTCAAAATGTGTACAGCGACCTAAAATTAATTTTAACAAGCATAGCACTACAATTGGTAATAACATTTTATAAAAACATATTTTACAATTAAAAAAGTACAAAATCCTTACGTTTTCTATACTTAGGTTTTTTATAATTTCCCATATGATAATCCATTTTTAATACCGCCATACTTACTGAACGAAAGAGATATCATTAATCATTCCACGCCTATGAAACTTAGAACATAGCAGAATTTTGATAAACAAATTCAATAAAACGCCATCTAGTCAACAAGTTCTGACCTAACTCCTAATGCGTGTTATAGAATAGGAATATTAAATGGTGGAGAAATTCGACATGCGAGGCTAATCACTTAATAGCTCAGTTGTTTAGAACGTGGTCGTTTTTGAACCGAGATCGCAATTTCAAGTCCTTTTATTCCTTTGGTGTTGCGAAACCTTACTACCAGATGGCGCCACTGGTTTGAACTTATGTTAAAGCTACAGTTTCTTATACAATATGAATCATTCATTTTCGTCCATTTCATTTCGCAATCGCGTTTTGTTTTCTGTCTGTCATCAAACCTCTTGACAGGCAATAACTTTAAATAAATGCATGATGCAAGATGTGAAGTTGTTGATTTGTTTTTATTATATTTTTAAGAAATTTTATACCTTACACTTTTTATCGTATTGTAAAAAAATACATTCCAGTGAACAACTGTAGCACAGAATACATAAGAGTCAAACAGAATGGTCTCTCACAGCGTCTCCCGCAAATTGGCGTCCCCGCACCTCTCCCCCGCACTTTGTGAGCTTTGACAGCTCCAAACCAGGGTTTAATTACTAGCCGCACGCAATACGCGACGTGTGTTGTCTTGAGAACTGTCAACCAATAGTAACCATCATGGTGAGAAGTTGCGCGTATAATAATTGTTTATCCACCCAATACTCTAAAGAACGTATATTTCATACATTTCCAAATTATGAAAACAGGTAAGCAAAGCAACAATATAATTTCACGTTATTACCCAGCAACCATCTTGATTATATACCCTTCTCGCTCTCTCGCATTGGCGGGAGATACACAAGAGCGAGATTGTAACATTACCGGATTGCTAATAAGCAATCCGGTAATGTTACATAGGCTCCTCGCTCACATGTAATCACATACACGCAGATGCCAACTAGATTTCCGCGGGTTATAGTGCTAAATGCCATTGTTGACAATGACAACTTGACATGCTGTGTGTAAGCGTGAATCGTTATAAACATTTGTTTATTTTTATTGAATTTATTCATATAATTACCGTATAGTTTTGCGCCGAATATGCAAATTACTATATTACAATAGTGAATTAGTGAAATTAGTGCGTTTCAATATAAATGACTCAATAATAATCAGTAAAGTGAACTATAGGTGAAATGGACAATGGACTTAATGAAAAATATTTGTGAAGTGATATTACGTAGCTGTTTCCGACTTTTCTGTAACATTTAATACATATAAAACAGAATATTTTTTACGTCATAGTGTTCGCAAATCTTCCGGTATGGAAAAATATAATCGTAAATATGTCGAACTCGTTAGTAGGTAAGTATTAAAATAATTCTGCGGTGCGACCCTAAGTATAAAACTCACTCATCGACGTGTGTACAGATAAATTGTTTCGTTTGTAGTAGTAGTAGTAGGTATATATGTTACTCTGAATCAATGGAGAGTCATACCAGTGACTGTAGTGAAGAAAACGCTCCGTCAAAGATGCATTACTCATCGTGTTGCCATTGTTGCCAGATAGCGTCACTGCTATTTTTCAATGTAGAAAAAGTAAAATACTTTTTTATATAGTGTACAAACGTCCATAAAATCTAAAAAATCTTTTTGTTATCTAAGCATTTTTTTCTACAAAATGACGTAAAAATACTTGCTGCGACACGTAGTGCAACAACGAGGGCCGAAAATGTATGAAGCGATCTAACACATTATTTGTAGTAGTTCACAGCGTTACAAGATGGGCACAAGAGTTTCTACACATGGAGCTCGTCTTTATCTCTAATATCTCTTACGAGTAAGCAGACTTAACAGCCACGCTAAGTAAGATGTCGTGGGAATCAAAAATAGTCATAAGTTACTACTCGCTACTGCACTTCTTTGTCACCGAAGACATTCGCCTTGGTATGGAGAATTCGTTAATCACCATTTTTGTTTTTATTGATGTATCTAATGCTTTCAACATGGTTGATCACGATATTCTCCTAGCAATCCTCCAGTATATGAAATTCTTATAACTCGCTCTTGTAAGAGTTGTTGAGGTTTAATATCTGTGCTTTTAAATATCTGCGGAACCTGAAAATATTATGTCTTGTTCGAAAATTGTAAGTAATTTATTTATTTATTTATTTATTTATTTATTAAATCTTTATTGAACACAAAGGTACAAAAGGTGGACTTAACGCTAATGCTTTCTCTACCAGTCAACCTTTAGGAAAAACAGATCAATTTTATTGCGATAGGCGCTACAAAAAGAACCTATACATACATATATAAATACTACAATACATACACATACACATAAATAATATATAATACTATTTGTACATATAATATATATTAACATTTACACAAATACATACCTACATAAACTACAAATGTGAAGATAATGACTAGTTTTGCTGCAACAAATTACCAGAGAGGTGCGTGTAGACCTTTTTCTTATTCAATTCAATTCAAAATTCAAAATATCTTTATTATCATAGGATATTTATAATATCTCTTAATAATAGTCACTTTGTTTGTTTTGCACAAATGTTGACGTCAAATCGTTACTTAAAGCTAAGTTTACGCCGCTTCCTAGGCGCAAGTGCAGAAGAAGCGGCAACAAACTGCACTGCACGTTTTTAAATAGATATCTATTTGAGATATCTTTGATGTCCTCAGGTAAGGCATTCCAGAGACGCGTAACTTGAAGAGTAAAAGAGTTGTGCATAAAATTTGACCTAAAAAAAGGAATATGAAGAAAAAGAGTATGACTGGAATGAAGCTCACGGTCATGACTTTCAGACTGATAGGTAAATTTGCTTTTCATATATTGGGGAGAGAAAGGATATTTAAGCATAGAGAAAAGAGTACAAAGCATTCTCTGCTGTCGGCGCTGATGAACAGGAAGCCAGTTAAGCTTAGATCGGAAAGAAGATATGTGATCGAATTTACGAAGAGAGAAGATAAAGCGTATGCAATTTACTTTGTTTCTATAAATATTTTAAAAATCCAAGGTTGTTTTTTATTCTTGTAAAATCTCAAAGTATATATTCCTTTGAGTATCAGTCGTTTGAGACTGCTAAGGAATAGACCGATATTGTTGAGTATGTCGCCCTATGCTATTAAGACAATTTTTGGTATTAATTGTGTTCTGTGTAAACATAACATTAATCTTTTTACGGAAATAGAATATACAACAGAGCTACGTTAATCCATACTATTTGCTTTGACCCAAACCCCATGTCCTTGCGGCTATAACGTAGTCGGTACTCAGAGGAGCTTATTTCAAATCTAGTAAGTTCTTCAATATCACAGCCATATAACATCAGATATTCTAGTATAATAGTTAAAACTAATGGTTTTGTGACAACAACAGATCTTGCGAGCTCAATAACCGACATTTTCCTCTTTCCCTGGCTTAGCAAAGCCATTTCAGTGAAATTCGTTCATATACTCGTATAACGCTATAGTAAACTTCCCCTCTTCTCCGCTCTATTGCCTTTTGAAATTTCTCTTGCAACATCTTGTTTAGAATGAATGCCTAAGTGTGCCTTTAAAATAATTAAAATTCGTCAATAAATAATGCAATCGCAAAGGGGGTACCTTTTGCCCCCCTATTTCTCCCCAATCAAATATCGCGGTCAACTATAAAAAAATTGAATAAATCAAGAAACTTGTGTGCAAATTTCGTCAACATCTGTTGAATAATGCGACCTGTAGGCGAGAACAGACAGACGGACAATACTCGTAGTAGATTGTGCTACAAGGCGTTAAGGTAATAGTTTTAGTATTGATATATAACGTCGCACCTCACCTGTTTTCTTTAAACATCTCCAAGTACCTCGGTTGCCTGGAAGAGATTGCAGCTGCGATAAGGCCGACTTTTGACATCTGTTTTCTGTAATCTATTACTCTGTATCATTATGTTTTGGTGCAATAAAGATTTTAACTAACTAGTTTTAACGCGAGGGCGCTACTTTGAATCCAGAGCGAAACGAAGGATGCCACAATAGAATCACGAGCGTAGCGAGGGATTCTACGGTGGAATCCTGAATGAAGCGAGGGATTCAAGTATACCGCCCGAGATAAAACTATTACCGTACACCGTGTAAGCACATTCTTCTTTTCATCTCCATCTATGAGAAAAAGCAATATATACCTATAACGAAAGTAGAATATCTACGTATTTGGTGGTGTTTTCACTGAAGAAGTACTATGAAAATATTTTTCTAGGACCACCACATCTTATACATTTTCCAGTCATTAGAATCGTTTCATTACTTTTTTCTTGTGTATTAATTCTTTATATATTTAAATATGTATATTATACGTAGACTTCATATTTATTTACTATCGGCCTCATCAAGAAATTAGTCACATTTAAAATAGTTGTAAAAATAACCTAATGGTTAGTTCCTTATAAAATTACTACCTATTTAAATCAAAGACAACAATTGCGCGTTTTTATTGATTTTTTAATAAATTATTATTTTGAAGCAAGAGAACCAAAACATTTTTACCTACAGTCATCCACGTAAAACGTGTTGTATTCCAATTTTAAAAAATTACGACGCCCTTGCCTATATTTTATAATTTTAAAACTAAATTCTTCTTTTTTTTCGCTGGATGCCAATATTATTTTTGATTCTACATTCGTGTTCGGTTTTCAAATGTGTTTTAACGCCTAGGTAATTTACTTTTACTTTTCAGTGTCTAGAGTGACTAATTACCAGTGACTTTAGTCCCAAATATTTGGTATAAAATCATCGTTTTTTGAATAGATGTGATGAAAAAGCATTTTTGGCCAATCTCGAAATTGAGATCGCTCGGTCAATAACGAAATAAATCTGTTTTCAGAGGGAGATTACACAATAGAGCTAGGTACGTTAATCCGCACTGTTTGCTTATCCCCAAACCGATGCCGCTCCCTTGCGGCTAAAACGTCAGTGTTCGAAGGAGCTTAGTTCAGATAGTGAGTCCTTCAACATCGCAGACATATAATAAAACATCGTTTCTTAGGATGCATAATCGGATTATACATATAATTATTTCTAAACCATTGTACCTTATGGTTTAGTTTCAATAGAATATACCAGCTGCTTCTTTGCCACGCAGATCGTTAAAGGCAATCAGGAGAAATGGGCGGGAATCTGAATATAGGTGATGCAGCTATCATAACTCATAATAATTTCAATTCCTACCTACACGCTCTCCAATACACTAATTATACAAGTACCTTAGAGTTTTACAATCCTGGGCAGGCCCTGTCTACCCCGTTGTGGATAATGTAATTGTTGTGTTGGTAAATGGCATAGAAATCACAAAAATTGATCTATTTTTGAAGGTTGATCACACAACAGATCATCATCGTCAGCTTTCAGAGACTCACTGCTGGGCATAAAGCCTCCTTCTGTCTGTGCCTTCTTAATCTGTCCCTAGCCATTGCAATCCAATTCTTGCCAGCAACTTGCCTGACATCGTTGACTCACCTGGCCGCCGGACGTCCTAAATTACGTTTCCCATTTCTGGGATACCACTCGGTGATGGCCTTACTCCACACAGATACTGTTTGCTATTTCAAATACTGTTTGCTATTTCCAAATGCCGCTCCTTTGCGGCTATAACGTCGGCCGGCTCAAAGGAGCTTAGTTCAGATCTAGTGAGCCCTTCAATCAATATCATAGGCGTATAGAATCGAATAGTTTCTCAGGAGTTATAATGGGATTATATGCTCAACAGAGCCTTGATTTGTATCAAATATGTACAAAATTGACTGAATTTTTAAATAATCTCTTTATGATCATATCACCGTACAAATAGATTTATACTCTTTTTCCGGTAAAGTACTGGCTCTAAATTAACATCTTTCATTGGTATTTAAAACATAGACCAACACGAAAACTTAAAAATTTTAAATGAAACAAATGCATAAATCAGTAAAGTATAAAAATCTATATTAAAAAATCAGCCAAGGCTAGTCTGGCCACACACAGCGTAGAGTTCCGTAGTTGCGAATGCCGACTTAGAGTTCAGGCCTCACTATTTAAGGCGCTCTGCATCAGAGGAATACCGTAAAACGTCTATTTTAAATCCTAGCAAAATAAAACAGCAAAAAAGCTATGTCCTGAAAAAGTTTCGTCGCAAATTACTTGATATTTTCAACGACAACTACCAACTTTTTTACGTCTATAAAAAGTAAAACTTAATGAGCAAAAGGGATACCTAAATAAGTTACAATATTTAAATTAAAACTGAAAAATAACAATCGAAATGGCAGACACGGGTTTGAACTGAGACTGGTGACGGTATCGCCACTTTCAACGTTATTACGAGTACGTATATACTATATCGCACTGCACCCCCTCAAATACCGAAAGGTTGAGGGGTACAGGTACAGCCTTAACGAGTAAGAAGTCTAATATGTGATTCGACTATAACTATAACTCTAAGTTCGTAAACCCTATCAGCTTTGATAGTTTTCCTTTTAACTTCATTATACATACTACTGCTGTGAATTTTTTCACATGCCCATATACAACCGTTTAGTTAACCGACAAACAGATCCGTAAATCAGAAAATGGTTTCTTAAAGTGCTATTCAACGATACCCCACACCATGGGTTAGTCAAGAAAAAAAATAATTATTCCCACTTTACATGTTTTTACATGAGCTGCCGTATTTTTTTTAAAGAGTTTATTTTACCACTTTGTCGGCGTGATTAAACATACCCATGCTAAATTACAGCTTTCTAGTACAAGTCTCTGAGTAAAAACGTGGACAGGCAAACAAAAAATGGTGAAACTTTAAGGGATCCTTGTTTACTACGGAACCCTAAAAAGATATTTAAAAATGACGAATATATTTTCTCTGCTCACTACCGCTTACTACGCTCATCAACCACAGGATCCAAATTTAGCCGGTCAATTAGTGTAACGAAGCTATCAGTATATTCCATTAGCCGTCTATGTATAGAAACACCGTATTTAACTTCGGGAAAGCACAGATAACTGGATCATAGTTCCTTAAAGTTGCCCACGACTCGACATTTCGACGAAATACTAAAAACATATGATATAAGGGAATAAAAGCAAAAGGCGGCTGATATTATTTATTTATTATTGTTTATGTATCTAACGAATTTTATGGATATTTTTTCTTGCTTCCTGAAACTTTATATATTTTTTTCTCAAATATTTTTACTGACTTTGGATCTAACTTTGTACAATAAATAATACACTTACAAATTCCGTGGTCGAGTGGTCAAGTCACGTGCCTTGTAATCCGGAGGTCATGGGTTCAAATCCCACTAAGAAACATAGCATATTGTAAAAAAATGTTTTCAGTCTGGTTAGAAAATGCAGGCTTGAATCAGGTGATTCAAGTAATCTAGGATAGGCTTAATCAGGACTATCCAACAAGCTTCGAAAGGCACGTAAAACTGTGGTTCCCGAACGCCATCTAGACCTTTTTTTAAGCGTATCCTAGATTACTTCTGGTCTACTCTTTTGGTTGTGGAGATCAGAAGGCAGTCGCTCTGTGTAAAAACCAGTAAACTCGTCAAATCATCTAGGTTAGGTAGCGGACCCCGAGCTCTAAAGTGATACCGCTGAAAATGCGACCGGGAATACGGTCAGATGATGATGATTACTTACTTACTCATTATTCGGATAAATCTGGAATATGAAAACATTCATATTCAGTGGCTTGTATCTGCCATGCTGGATTGGAAGAAAATAAAAAAAAAAAATTAACCAGCTGCATTTCTTCCCGCGCAGATCATAAAAGTTGATTAAGGGAATGGGCAAAAAATGTGAATAATGTTATTATGTGAGGCGGCTACAAATCCATTACTATTTTAATTTGTTTTACAATATAGCACGCTAAAAGTTGCTTTGGATCTTGCGGCCTTGAAGACCCAAAATGCTTTTCCTACCCTATGTTATGGACGTGATAGTGTGCGTGTGTGTCTATCCAATAAAAGAAGATTTAACGTAAGTTTTAATATGAAGTAGGTAATGCATTGTAATTTAGAAACGGTGTATATACACTGTGCATGGTATACAAAAATATTGGGGAAATTTATCAATCATTTCATATATTTTACTTCAGGAGCATTTTTTCTGATGTATTTATTTTAATGGTGATCATCAATCTGTTTCAATTTTCCTTTTCTGATATCTGCGTAGACTTGTGAACCTTTACCACCTATCGTGTATTTGCACTGTCATCGATTACAATGTTGCATTTTTCGTAAACCTTTATCTCACTTGGTATTTTTTAAAATTATTTCTAATGTTAGTGAGTCGGTACCCTACTATTCTGCGCCATTCTCTTGGTAGCTGTATTTAGAGGGTGACATTTACGTGTTTGATATTTGCGGGTCGTACCTACTACGATCATATTTCGCACACGGCTAGTTTCAAAGCTGCTCGTCTGGTGGGACAGATAACATAGTAAACGTCAATCTCTGAAGGTCTGCCCCATTCTGAGGGGATCAAAGTTGCGGACAGGGATTATAAGGGTCTAAGATAAGCTTATTTTCTAAAGCCTAAATTTGTATCCGCCTTGTTCTTTTGTCGAAATGTTGAGCTCAATTTTTGAGAGTTCGTTTTGTAAATTAGTTCTGAAATGAAACTTAAATTTTCATATACATTTGTATGAAAATTTCCGTTTCGAAGTAGTGCAGGAGTGCAGAACGTTTTGTGATCATTTTGTTTGGCATTTCCAATTCATAATAACATTAACCGGAAGCTAAATATGTATTAGGAAAAGAATTATTTAAATTAAATCAATGTCAAAAAAGCAGAATATTGTTAGCGAGAATGCCTTGCGCAAAATGAAATAAATGTAAGTGTACATTAAAAGAAAATACGTAAAATTAAATAATTGGTCCAAATTAAAAATTACTCAAACAAAATGCGAAAGTATCAAAGCTGGTATTTTATTGTCTGGAATGGACTTAATAAAATGTTGAGTGGCAAAATTTTTGACAGCCATTATCTGTGGACCTACTTAGCTAAATAAAAATAAGTGTAATTTAGCAAAGAGAAAAAGAAATGATATTTACGAAAATGTGAATAATCGCTTCATAACAAAATTACTTGTGACGAGGGTCACATAAAGACAAAAAAAGGTTGTACTCTTAGCAAAAACCTTTTAACAAGCGCGTTAACGTTAAGCCTGGGTGTTATAATTTGTGACGTATCATAATGTTTTCGTAACTCGGTGCATAAATGAAAAATTAAAATTCACAAGATACACTGTGGAGCTCTTGTAAAAATATAACCCTTTTATGTGAAGTGACTTTATGCTTTAGACAATGCAAATTTTACTTTTATTCTGCAGCGATAGTGCTCGTACGAATAAATATTAGGTCCTTACATATGAAATTGCCGTTCAGTATCAAAAAAGTGAAACAAGTTTTTTTTAATGAAATTATTATTTAATCAATCGAAGTATGCGCCGTTGTTATCGATACACTTCCGCCATTTTATAGGCAGATCATTGATACCTTTGGAAAAAAAAACCTGGGAGCGAGAGTCTATGAACTGTTTGAAGGCGGTTTTGACTGCCTCATCAGATTTGAAATTTTTTCCTTGTAAAAAGTTATCCAAATTTTGAAAAAAGTGGTAATCGGTTGGGGCAAGATCTGGAGAGTATGGTGGGTGACGCAGAGGTTCCAGTCGCAGCTCCTCTAACTTGGCGATCGTTTGATGTGCAGTGTGTGGTCTAGCGTTATCCTGAAGGAGCAGTGGGCTGGAGCAATTCATCAGTCTCGGTTGTTTAATGGCGAGCTTTTCCATCATTTTTTGCAATTGTTGGCAATACAAGTCTGCAGTAATCGTCTGGCCTGATCTCAAGAAGCTGTAGTGGATAACACCAGCACTGGTCCACCAAACACTAACCAGAATCTTCTTTTTGGTCAGTTTTCGCTTAGGGCAAGGTTTGGCCGGTTTTCCAGGGTCAAGCCATTGTGATGATCGCTTCCGATTGTCGTACAGGATCCATTTCTCATCACAAGTCACGATACGGTTCAAAATCCCCTCATTATTGTGGCGATTAAGCAAAGAAACGCAGCAAGCAACGCGTGTTTGTTGGTTTGCTTCAGTCAATTCGTGCGGTACCCACTTTTTGAGTTTTTTAATTTTTCCGATTTGGCGCAAGTGGATAAGTATCATTTTGTCACTTACGCCGAAGGCTGCTGCTAATTCAGAAGTGGTTTGAGATGGATCCGCTTCCACTATCGCCTTCAATTCTTCGTTATTCACTTGAGTATCAGGTCGTCCACGAGGCTCATTGTGTAAATCGAAATTTCCAGAACGGAAACGTTGAAACCAAAAACGCACCGTTCGTTCGTTAGCGGTGCCTGGTCCATACACGTCGTTAATTCTTCGAGTCGTTTCTGCAGCACTGGTGCCACGGTGGAACTCGTATTCGTAAATACCGCGAATTTTCAATTTGTCCATAGTTGTTGTTATAGCAATATTGAAACTTAAACAAATGATGTTAAAACAAATGAAATACGAATTTTAAAACAATATTTTTCGGGCTTTATTTCGAAATAAATTTGAATTTGGAATTCCTAATGAAACGCAAGATATTTGATTTTCAAGTTGCCAGTATTGAAAATCGGCAATTTCATATGTAAGGACCTAATATTCTAGCTTTTAAAGTAGACAACAGTCTTCGCATTGGGTACGTCCATGTAGTCTATAAAATTATAATACAGGTAAATAAATAAATATATACGGACAAATTACACTGATTAAGCTAGCCCCAAAGTAAGTTTTAAACTTGTGTTATGGGATACTAACTCAACGATACTATATTTTATGACAAATACATATATAGATAAACACCCAAGACCCAGGACAATTTGAAAAAGGCCATTTTCCAACTTGCCCTGGGATCGCACCCAGAACCTCCGGATTAGCGGTCTAGCGTGTATACCATTACGCCACGGAGGTTGTCAAAGTACATGTGTGGTATACATACATAGATACGTACTATCACGCCTGTTTCCCACAGGGATAGGCAGAGACTATGGACCTCCACTGGCTACGATCCTGACAGACCTCTTTCGCTTCATCTACACTCATCATCATGTGTGGTATAACTAGCTTATATTATGATTTTTTTTTCTTTAATTTTTGCCATATCTTTTTAGGGTTTCGTACCCAAAGGGTGCAAACGGGATCCTATTACTGAGACTCCGTTGTCTGTCCGTCTGTCAAAGGGCTCTATCTCTTGAAGCGTAATAGCTAGCCACTTGAAATTTTTACCGATTATGTATTACTATGAACTCTATAACCGTAAATACTAAAAATAAAAAAATTGAAGGTCGTCGTCATACAAAAAACGTGTTTTTTCAGCGTTTTTAACCAGATCTTTATAATGGTACTAACTAGATACTAATTTTCACAGATTCTTGTTTGTTTGTTTGTTTTTAATAACTTTATTGTACCAAAAATTTAAGTATAAAAGACAACATAATACGAAAGAGCAATTATACAAAGGCGGACTTATCCCATGTAGGGATCTCTTCCAGTCAACCTGCGATAGATTGAGAGGATATTTACTCTGTTATATATAAGGTAGAAGCCGGTACGTATAAATTACTTATCTACACACATAAATATATACGAACATACTTACATAAATACATATAGCAATACACATAAACAAACTATACATAAAGTATATATCTTACATACATAGGTATATATTAGGTCCTTACATATGAAATTGCCGATTTTCAATACTGGCAACTTTAAAATCAAATATCTTGCGTTTCATTAGGAATTCCAAATTCAAATTTATTTCGAAATAAAGCCAGAAAAATATTGTTTTAAAATTCGTATTTCATTTGTTTTCACATCATTTGTTTGAGTTTCAACATTGCTATAACAACAACTATGGACAAATTGAAAATTCGCGGTATTTACGAATACGAGTTCCACCGTGGCACCAGTGCTGCAGAAACGACTCGAAGAATTAACGACGTGTATGGACCAGGCACCGCTAACGAACGAACGGTGCGTTTTTGGTTTCAACGTTTCCGTTCTGGAAATTTCGATTTACACAATGAGCCTCGTGGACGACCTGATACTTAAGTGAATAACGAAGAATTGAAGGCGATAGTGGAAGCGGATCCATCTCAAACCACTTCTGAATTAGCAGCAGCCTTCGGCCACTGGTATGACTCTCCATTGATTCAGAGTAACATATATACCTACTACTACTAACGAAACAATTTATCTGTACACACGTCGATGTGTGAGTTTTATACTTAGGGTCGCACCGCAGAATTATTTTAATACTTACCTACTAACGAGTTCGACATATTTACGATTATATTTTTCCATACCGGAAGATTTGCGAACACTATGACGTAAAAAATATTCTGTTTTATATGTATTAAATGTTACAGAAAAGTCGGAAACAGCTACATAATATCACTTCACAAATATTTTTCATTATGTCCATTGTCCATTTCACCATTAGTTCACTTTACTAATTATTATTGAGTCATTTATAATGTAACGCACTAATTTCACTAATTCACTATTGTAATATAGTAATTTGCATATTCGGCGCAAAACTATACGGTAATTATATGAATAAATTCAATAAAAATAAACAAATGTTTATCACGCTTATCACACGCACAGCATGTCAAGTTGTCATTGTCAACAATGGCATTTAGCACTGTAACCCGCGAAAATCTAGTTGCTATCTGCGTGTATGTGATTACCTGTGAGCGAGGAGCCTATGTAATATTACCGGATTGCTTATTAGCAATCCGGTAATGTTACAATCTCGCTCTTGTGTATCTCCCGCCAATGCGAGAGAGCGAGAAGGGTATATATGTCAAGATGGTTGCTGGGTAATAACGTGAAATTATATTGTTGCTTTGCTTACCTGTTTTCATCATTTGGAAATGTATGAAATATACGTTCTTTAGAGTATTGGGTGGATAAACAATTATTATACGCGCACCTTCCCACCATGATGGTTACTATTGGTTGACAGTTCTCAAGACAACACACGTCGCGTATTGCGTGCGGCTAGTAATTAAACCCTGGTTTGGAGCTGTCAAAGCTCACAAAGTGCGGGGGAGAGGTGCGGGGACGCCAATTTGCGGGAGACGCTGTGAGATACCATTCTGTTTGACTCTTATGTATTCTGTGCTTCGGCGTAAGTGACAAAACGATACTTATCCACTTGCGCCAAATCGGAAAAATTAAAAAACTCGAAAAGTGGGTACCGCACGAATTGACTGAAGCAAACCAACAAACACGCGTTGCTTGCTGCGTTTCTTTGCTTAATCGCCACAATAATGAGGGGATTTTGAACCGTATCGTGACTTGTAATGAGAAATGGATCCTGTACGACAATCGGAAGCGATCATTACAATGGCTTGACCCTGGAGAACCGGCAATACCTTGCCCTAAGCGAAAACTGACCAAAAAGAAGATTCTGGTTAGTGTTTGGTGGACCAGTGCTGGTGTTATCCACTACAGCTTACTACATTACTGCAGACTTGTATTGCCAACAATTGCAAACAATGATGGAAAAGCTCGCCATTAAACAACCGAGACTGATGAATTGCTCTAGCCCACTGCTCCTTCAGAATAACGCTAGACCACACACTGCACATCAAACGATCGCCAAGTTAGAGGAGCTGCGACTGGAACCTCTGCGTCACCCACCATACTCTACAGATCTTGCCCCAACCGATTACCACTTTTTTCAAAATTTGGATATCTTTTTACAAGGAAAAAATTTCAAATCTGATGAGGCAGTCAAAACCGCCTTCAAACAGTTCATAGACTCTCGCTCCCAGGATTTTTTTTCCAAAGGTATCAATGATCTGCCTATAAAATGGCGGAAGTGTATCGATAACAACGGCGCATACTTCGATTGATTAAATAATAATTTCATTAAAAAAAACTTGTTTCACTTTTTTGATACTAAACGGCAATTTCATATGTAAGGACCTAATATTTAATAAATATTAAGGATAAGTACTTAATTCAGTCCAAGCATGACGTAACCATAGAAGACTTCTATAATCTAGTTTTAAATGAATCCAGTGAAGGTGCCATCCTTACATCAGCTGGAAGTGAGTTCCAAAGCCTTGCCGCCAAGACTTTAAACGATTTGGAGTAAGACTGTGACGAATGCGGTGGGATGTCCAAAACGAGGCTGCCGGCTGTGCGCAAACGATTATCCACAATCCGAAAAATTAAATTTGCAATGGAGGTAATCAGGGGAAGAAGGATTAAAAAGGGCGTTGAAGAGGAGGCAGAGAATGTGGATGTTGCGACGTATCCTAACAGGTAACCAATTTAGCTTCTTGCGAGACTCCGAAATGTGATCAAATTTTCGAAGGTTGAAAATATACCTAATACAGTTGTTTTGGAGGCGCTCTAATTATCTAGAAGTTCCTCTGTAGGATCAAAATATGCCACGTCAGCATAATCAAGAATAGGAATTAATAAAGAACGTGTCAATAATACTTTCGTTCTTATTGGGAAAAAATTTTGCAATCGCCTCAGAAAATGCATGCCCACAAACATTTTGCGACTCACCTCATTAGTTTGGGCAGACCATGACAAAATTTCATCCAAAACTATTCCATAGTTTTTAACTTGTTGGAGAGAAAGGAATAATAATACCATTTAGCATAACATTGGGAACAACGGTGGAATGAAACTTTGCCATGAAATGTGGACTACCAATTACTATTGCTTGGGATTTATCTGCATTGACCATAAGCCCGAAGTTATGGGACCAAGTCGCAATAGCGGCAAGGTCGGAATTGATAATGCTCACTGCGTCGCTGAAGTTATCGAGAGGGGCGGCCGTATAAATCTGCAGATCATCTGCATACAAGTGAAAAGAAGATTTAATACAAGACGTGATACCGTCAATGAAAATTGAGAATAATATTGGGGAAAGTATTCCACCTTGAGGAACACCGGCAGCCAGGTCACACCACTCAGATTAACTCTGATCAATTTTCACCAACTGTCGACGCCCATAAAGGTAGGAATGAAACCAAGTAAGAGAAGATGCAGAGAAGTTAAGGGAATTTAGAACGCCAAGTAGTATGTATGCATTGGAGTAATCTAACAGAACCAGAATAGTGAGCTTCTTGTTATCTATGTTCATTCTGATGTCGTCCGTTATTTTGACGAGGGCGGTTGTAGTGCTATGTCCAGCACGAAATCCAGATTGATGTTCATTTAGTAGTTTGTGCGAAGATAGATATTTCGTTAATTGTTGCTGGACATAATGCTCCAGGATTTTTGAAAGGACAGGGAGTATATATATGGGACGGAATTGGGATGGTAAGGAAGGGTTAGGTTTTTTAGGGAGTGGAACCACATGCACGCATTTCCAAGCAGAAGGAAAATCCCCAGTGGACAACGAACAGTTGAAAATGTCAATCAAGATTGGGGACACCACCGGTAAAATAGGTCTCAACATATCAAGAGAGATGCCATCATTACCGATCGCATTAGATTTCAGCTTGACAAAAATATCCTGAACATCCTTAATTGACATTGGCGGCAAATTAAATGCTGGGCAATCAGGCTTAGTTTTATCAGCAAGCTCCGCAAGCGTAACATTCCTGACACTCGAAGGGAGAGTGGAGCCAGTAGAGCAGAAATGTTTATTAAGAGAGTTCGCATCAATACTGAGAGTAGGATCGGATGATTGCTTACAACTCCTTATCCCTTCAAGAAAGTCCACATCTTACCAGGAGGGCGATCCACAACATTTTCGTGAATGTATCTACGCCTAGCTCCCTACTTATTACAAAGATTGCGTAGACATATAAACTTCTCACGATTATGATCGGAAGGGTTACGGTGACGTTTTATTTTAGCACTGTCCCTTTTTGCCATAAGTTTTTTGATATCAGGCGTCAGCCAGGGTGCTGGAAAATGCTTAACTCTAATCTGCTCGACCGGGGCATGTTTGTCATATAGGGACAGTAAGCGGGAGTTAAACGCATCCAATTTGGAGTCAACATTACCCGCCTTTAGAACCGTGTCCCAGCCCAGATCTCAGAGATCACCCTCAAACGATTTCCAGTTTATAGCACTGTAGTTTCATCTTAACACAAACGTATGTCTTGGCTTTTTAGTGCGTAGCTTGAACTTGGCAAATACGAGATCATGGGCCGAGAATGCAGGAGCATGGAGTTGACCATGCTTAGAAACAAGCTCTGGAGAAGAAGTAATTATCAGATCGGGAAGGGATGGAGGACCATTATGAGGAAAATGAGTAGGATTAAGTGGAAGAACGTGAAGATCAAGGGAATAAAGGAGAGACAGAAGAGAATTAGCACGAGAGTCTTTTTTAATAAGGCATGTGTTAAAATCTCCCAAGAGTATAAGATGGACGAATTGGAGACGAAAATCAGATAAAAGAGATTCGATCGAATTGCAATAGTTAATATGCAAAGAAGGGCTGTAATAAACGCCAAGAAGAATCTTAGAACCGTGGAGATTAACGTTAAGAAAGAGATGTTCAGGCATTTGGGCAGTGGTGTCAGATTGTGAAAGGACTTGCGCAGGGATGTCACTGCGCAAATAGATGGCAACCCCACCCCAGCCAACCATTCTAGTGCTGCCGTCGCCACGCGTCACAGTATATGCACGGTCATTTCTAAAAAGACGATGGTATTGGATACAGTACAGAGGGCAGGGAAGGCTTTAGAACGCTTTCAGAGATTAGTATGGCATGAATATGGCTATATGAAAAAGTCGCTAAAAGGTCCGTATAATGAGCGGGTACGCTTTGTGCATTGATGTGCACCACATTAAAATTTGATTTTAACGTAGTAAAAGTAACATTTAAGTGATCATGCAATGATAAATCATTTGAATTATCACTCTTAGCACTAAATAAGCTTTCAGATGAGATTCAGATTTCAGATGAGATGATGATTCTTCTTCTTCGTCTAAGCGTTTTCCCGGTTGCATCCTTAGCTGTGCTGCTTTGGAGCCTGGGGTGTGCTTTCCTGCTTTTTCTTCTCCAAATATAACATGCATGTCAATGGTCACCTAAGGATGCCAAAGACCTAGCAAAATGGAGAATAACCGGATCAGTTTAAATGATTTGGCTATAGTTTTACGACTGGCCGCCTGCCTGACGTCAACCCTCTTTGGGAATGTATTTGTGCGAAAAGCTTTACAACCGGCCGCCGCCCGACGTTAACCCTCCTTGGGAATGCAATTATAGCACGAGATGTTTGTGCTTAGTCCTTAGGTCGCCTCTTACGACATCCACAGGAAGAGATAGAGTGGTCCTATTCTAACCCGGAACCACACGGGTATGTATTAAATTATTGAAATTTTCACAGATTATGTATTATTATGGCCGCTATATAATAAATACTAAAAATAAGATAAAGTTAAAAATTAAAGCGTTCTTCAGCGTTTTAAAATATCGTAAGGAGATACGGAACCCTTCATGTACGAGTCCGACTCGCACTTGCCAAATACCTACTCTTAAAATTTTACCTTTTTATTAATATTCAGAGTAATTCAAAGAAAATTACCTCAATGAAATAGTAAATGCTGATGCCGCTACTACAATATAGAATAGTTACGAGTACAGATAGTAGTGTCGCTAGTATAGTTTACTTTAAAAGTAGGTATAATCCAGAAGTGGTCTACTGCGAAAAGGAAGAAACCTTAAGTTTAAATGGAAAAGTTTAAGTTTGAGGCTACACTACGGAGTGCGCTGTTAAATTGTTTTAGCTTTTTTGCTCAAGAAACAAACCTTTTTCTTTAGAATGCTCGCTGTTAAAGGATTTAATTGTAGGTCGCAAGATAGTTAATTTTGTAGACGTAATCTTCTAGCTTGTTTCTTTGTAAACTCAACACAGACCGTTAGGAGTTTTCAATCTGCTATTTAAATGTTCCTTTTATTACGGGGAACAAAAATATACTCTGCGTTTTCTTAGTCCTTTCGAGTCTTAATTGTCTCATAAAACAAAAGGAATAAAGCGTCGCCGGCACTGCCGCTTCGGAACTTAACTCTACACCCGGTTTAGGAGACGGATTGTTCTTATCTTAATGTCTTGGAAATTCTCATGTTGTCTGAAAAGGGCCTAACGATTCTATTGGGATTATCTATTTGAATTAATGGTGTAATTTTAAGTTTAATACATACAATAACAAAGAATAGTATTGGTTAGTTAGTTACGCTTAGAAAGCGGCACTAAACTTATGTAGCTGTAAGAAACACAACTTACGTTAACAATTATTATGAAATCGATAGCAGAATTGTCAATATAAGTAATTGAAAATTTTGATATTATTGGCAATACCGATCTTTGTACAGATTGATCGAATATCGTCTTGTTTGGAGTCTAGATGCGTCGAATACATTTAACTCGACACCGCACTATTATTCTAAATAAAATATAATTTCCATTCACATATTTAAGTCTCTAGTCTTCAGTGATGCTAGCAAAATATTAAACTAATTGTTGATCGAGTTGAGCGTCTCCTCCTTCTCTAAAATAAAAATAAGGCAGGATTTTTTTTTTTTTAATTGTGTTCATTTTAAATTTAGTAAATCAATTAAAACTATTACGGCTATGAGTGCCCATCTTTCGGAGCGCATGTAGCGGACGTGTCCCGCCCACTCCCACTTCAGTTTATTTATTTATTTATTCTATATTGCACAATAAAACAAACGAACAAGTTAGTTTACCTGCTTTTGAACGCAGTGTGGTGTTTCTCACGCGATTTACTCACCTAACACCTAGAATGCGGCGTTCCATCTAAACAATTATTAAGATAAAATTGTAACTTGTTTAAAATAGGTAGTAAATATGTCAAATTATAGAAAATAAAGTCCCCCATGTTATAACTTGTAACTTCAGAACTCTACTCTCAGCGTTGCCAAGACACTTGGCCGTCTATTTTTACATTATTGCTAACATCGAAGCTGTCAAATCATTTTCAATAAAAATGTTTAATTATTTAAACGTAAGTTAAATCCTTTAAATAATACTGTTCTTATATAATACTTGTTTCTTTTAATACCATTTAAAAGACAAGTTTGTGCAACTTATAGTAACAGTGCAAAAGCAAGCGTATAAATTCCATTTGTAAGATATAATTTTCAAGAAAAACACTTGTGATGTCGTTGCCTTTTCGAAGATCCCTGTTCGTTGCGTCAGCTTAATCCGTGATATTAATTATTTCCCTCTAGATTTGAAGACGCTTTAAGTTAAAGTTGACAAAATATGGATTTAGCCAAATTTTTGGATCCTTGTAATCATTCTTGCTTAGGAATAATTAATAGACGCTGAACTAGTGACCTCAAAGATTACTAATGCTAAGTAAAGGAAATATTTATTCTGGTGGAAAATATAAAATGGGAAGCATCTAACCATTGATATATCAAACGAAAAAAGTAAATCTATTTATTAGGTCCTTCGTAAAAATAAACTTACTAAACAATCACTTATTTATTTAACATTAAAAAGTATACTCAAGGCTTCTAAGGATATAACATCTCTGTACTCGTACTTATCCTCAAATATTGGTCCTTCAAAGTCCGGACCAAAAAGGTTATTTAACGTCTCACGGTCGACCGTAGTTGAAAGTGTCTAAACACGGCTTAAACCAGACGTGAGGGGCTTACTAAGGCCACCCCATTACATTGAAGCACCTACAGTACCCAGATATATTATACTTACTTCTCAGATACTTAGAAATTAAGATTCATAAGTAGCCTAAAATGTTCCTAAAATTAGAATGGGGAATGACGCGTAACATGAGCTTTTTAAAACATGGTAAGAGTTTAAAAATTGTGTGTTTGAAACTGTGAGGAGGAAATCTATTAATGATTTAAGTCTTAAAGTTTCGCGGTCACAAAGACTATTTATTAAGATTGATAAATAAGATCAAGAATAAAAAAAAGAGGGAGTTTAAAGGAAGCACCGATTGAAGAGAAGTTAAAAAGCTGCCGATTAACATGGTACGGTCATGTCAAGAAGCGGGATGCCTAACACCTGGTTGATAAAATGGTTAACTTGAAGAAAGGAAGGATTAATATAATTCACTTCTTGCTTCATTCATCATTATCCTCTTCACCTTCTCCCTATTTGGGGTCGGCTCTGTATGTCAAGTCCCTCCATCGTTTTCTATCATTTACCTTAAATCTGTACTAACCCCACTCTCATTTAAGTCCCGCTTCTTTCTGGATCGTCCTCTATCTCTTTAATATTTATTTTATTCTGTTTTTAGTATTTGTTATTATAGCGGCAACAGAAATAATCTGTAAAAATTTTAACTGTCTAGTTATCACGGTTTATGAGATACGACCTGATGACAGACAGACGGACTGACGGGCGGACACCAGAGTCTTAGTAATATAGTCCTGTTTTTACTCTTTGGGTACGAACCCTAAAATTAGCTATTCCAATGCTTGTACATTTCAAATAAATAGAAACGCTTAAACAGCTGGATTTAAATTTATCATTTTTAATAAAGGAGTTATTCTATCGTATATAAAGCGAAGTTCAATAATTTCGCGGTCTGATTGAAATTTGTTTCAATCTAACGAGCTCGCCCGCCGCAGTCAACAAGAAATTAAATTTGTCGGCGAAAATTTTAACTGGAATTTTTCCGTGAGCAGGAAATTGGACGTTATTGCATCTTTATTAAATGAGTGAAGGAAACGGATACTTATTGTGTCTTCTATTACGTAATGTGAGGGGAACGGGTGTCGCGATGCTTTGTAGATGGTAATTTTATAAATTGTTAAGTTTTGTACGGCTTTTGACGGCTCTAAAACCGGAAACAGGCCGCCTGCATTTTTTTATTACGTAATAATCAAAAGTATTTTCATTTTTATGCTTACAACAAGAGCGTTCACAGTTCCTGTAGCTGTGCTATTTAAAAGTGCTACTTTAGAAGTGACTCTTCCTTTTCCAAGGATAAGTGAACAAAAACAATTTGTTACAAAATAGTACGTATACATTTTTTTTTATATAGATATCAATATTATTATTTTACATATTTTCTGTCATATATAATATTACAAACAACATTTGTTAGCACCTCGTAGAACAACAAGCTCGTAGGTAAGGTCGTGGGTTGCGATAAACATCACTTACGATGCGAAATTGCTTAGATATCTGCTTCCTCTGCAAAACGTTGTAAGGTCAATAACGTACCCAAGATATTCCCTCCAACGATTTTATGGCAATGAACCCCGATATTGCATCCAGCGAATATTAGTGCCTACCAGACTTGATCCGGCAACTGCCATCTTTCGCCATCTTTTTCCAATATCCGTTAATATTGGCTTGCTTGGTAACAACTTTGAGCGCTCCAAACACTTTCCTTAATGTCTTCGCGCCTCAGAGAGGAAGTTTAAACATGGGATGTAGTTTTGCATAATTTTGTATCAATGCAGTGGTTTTTATTAACTCAGAAACAAAAGAAAGGTGTTGGTGTGTTGCCGTAAAATTCACATTCAGATGTTTATACAAGATAAAATTTTTTGATACAGATACAGATAAAATAGTTAATGGATTCAGACGTCACTTTGCGAAAGATAAAGTAACATGCTATTTGATCTAGACTACTTTCTGTGCTTCTGTCACCAGTTAGTTCATGCAAACTATTGCCGGCTGGCTATACTGTAAGTCCCAGCATACCTGCCAAGAACAGTCCCAGCGTACCCGCCACTAATAGATGCATGCCTCTGCCTTTGCTGCTGTACCTGTTGTTGCTGCATCTGTTGTTGCTGCATCTGTTGTTGCTGCATCTGTTGTTGCTGCATCCGTTGTTACTGCAGCATCATTGGCTGTCGTACTCGCGACACGTATTTCACCTCTACATTTGGCATATTCAGACACAAAACCAGCTGTTGTAGTAACATGTGTCATCTTTGTGTTTTCATCGACTCGCATATCATTGGAATCAAAATAGTTACTATATATCCGATTCAGATTTGTTGAAAAACCTTTCAATATGGTTAGACAGGAGATGCTCCTTGCCATAGAAACCATATTCAAACACTTTAAAAATTGTGTCCATTATATAAGTGCAAAATTTTAACATTGAAATAGTTAATAGTGAGTACCTAATAATTTTTTAAGGCAAAGAAAAAACCAAATAAAATGTATAATTTTTATATTTTTGTATTTTTCATGCGAGGTCTTTTAGATCCGCAAGCAAGTGGTATTAACTACTCTGTATGATTCCCTTTTAATCAGTGTCATCTATGAGCATAGTATCTGCTCCGTAGTCTGTGTCTATGAGCTATTTCTTTCCGTTTTCGACGGAGTGTGTGTAGATTTGGTTTTATTGTTCTGAGGTAGAGATAAGGGATTTTATTGTTCTTTGGTGTGTGTGTCACCCAAAGAACCCACGGAGTGAAATTTGCTCCGTGAAAGAACCTCAGCAAATAACAATAAATTATCTGAAGTGTCACCACTTTGGTCATCACGTTAAAAGTTTTTACTACGCGTCATTTATTAGAAAACCATAAAGTACTTTTATGCCAAAAACCAAAGAACAATAACCCATAGAGGCAAAAACTATCATTAACTGACATTCCTCTTGTATTTGATGCATAAGTTCTGTCTGTTTTCTAAGATTTTTGTAACACTTTCATTATAAAATTTATACCAAAAATGTTAAAATTAGCAAAATCTATTTTACCTAAAGTAAGTCATATCCTATATTTTGCCTCCGATAATGGTAATTTTGCAAATGATTACATACACTTACCATCACGTCCAAAGGCCACGCTTGACATATAGGTGGAAAAAGATATTACCGGATTAATAAGATTATTAAGATATTACCGGAAATAGTGACATTACGAGTACAGCACAACTATTTACGAGTAGAATGATGCCAGGTTTATTCCTGTGCGAAGTAGTCGCAGGTGGTAAATTCTACGATTTTTTTTCTTTCCATAATAGCATGGAAGAGTACCCTGAAAAAGGTTAGTCCAGCAAGGGTAGATTCCTTCAGAATGACGTAAAAAACGAGACAGGCCAAGAAAGCGTTGGTGTTACGATTGGAAGTAGTTAAAAAATAAACCGGACAAGTGCGAGTTAAACTCGCGTGGACAGGGTTCCGTACAATTGATTGAATTCTTATAGGTTTACCTGTAATCTACAAGCACTGAACTATATTTTGTATTTTTTTCAAAGTTTTAGGTTTTGGAGATCAGGGGGGGGGGGGGGGTTGGTACATTTTGTCTTCTTTCATGAATAAAATCAAAACTGTTCATTTTATAATCATAATAACTCCTCATAACGAGCCCTTTCATCACTATCACTACATAGTATAAAACAAAGTCGCTTCCCGCTGTCTGTCCCTATGTATGCTTAGATCTTTAAAACTACGCAACGGATTTTGATGCGGTTTTTTTAATAGATAAAGTGATTCATGAGAAAGGTTTATATGTATAATACATACCCGTGCGAAGCCGGGGCGGGCCGCTAGTTTGATATATGACACAGTAAGGTTTGCAATTTTTTATTTTTTTTATTTCCTAATTTGTCCCCCGAAAATGACCCTTATTTTAAAAAAATATTTATTTACTTTGCACATATGTGTTTGGGTCATAGGATTACAACATTCTACCAAATTTCACCTGATTCGGTCCAGTAAATTCGGAGAAAATTGGCTATGACAGACGGACGGACAGACAGGCTCCCGAGTGATCCTATAAGGGTTCCAATTTTCATTTTTTGTACGAAACCCTACAAACATCTGTAAATGACGTCCACGGAAGACAAGCGTCGCGGCTCATGTCCCGACATATGCTAAGCGGAGACCATTTCGGTAGAGACCATTTCGGTAGTTAGACTTAAGTTTAATGTGTGATGTGTGTCTAGTGTGTATTTAATGTCTACTAAATAAACGAATTTTTCTCTTTCTTTTTTTCAACATTGCAAGTCGCACTTGATAGAGACAAATGGAGGAATATGGGAAAATCTTTCCCAGCAGTTGGAATTTGTAAGACAAAAGAAAGTTATGAATAAACAAATAAATGTATAACTTTGACTGATTTCAGGTTATGCCGTGTTTTCGAACAGTTTCTACTTCATCGCGTTTGCTATCTGAAGATTTATTTGTACACAGAGATAGCAAAGATAATAATGCCTCAACACCTTTTGAGTTCACTGAAGCAAATATGATGGTAAATAATATGTTAAATTAATTATTGTTATACATTTTGTCTAAGTATCTATAAAATTAGTTTCTGATAATAGTGGTAACATAAGGCGGAAACAAATTGTAAAGCTAAAATTTAATGCAATTGTTCATATAATCTTATATGAAATTAGTTGGTAATACGAGTAGATATCTAGGTAAAAATCAAAATTTTACTATAGAGAAAATATTGTTTAAAAAGTGGAGTAAATATTAAATAAATAAATATAAATATATAAGGACAAATCACACTGATTGACCACTAGCCCCAAGGTAAGTTTTTAAACTTGTGTTATGGGATACTAACTCAACGATACTATATTTTATAATAAATACATTAAACACCTAAGACCCTGGACAATTTGAAAAAGACCATTTTCCAACTTGCCCTGGCTGGGGATCGAACCCAGTACCTCCGGATTGGCGAACTAGCGTGTTGACCATTACACCACGGAGGTCGTTATATTAGCTTTAGTGTAGCTGTGTAGCCGTTAAAAATGTTGTTTGTCGGTCTATTCAATCTGTAATCTGTAAGAGTAAGAACATAAATGCTAGGTACCTAAAGGTTTTATGGTTGTAAATCGAAGTTTTATTTCATTTATACATATAAAAATAAATTGAAACCAGTTAACTAAAATTTAACCTATAATTTTGAAGTTACACAAATATTTCACATTGCAGTCGTGTTTGTGTTAAGCTCAACACAATCCAACGTTGAGAACACAGCGATCACAGAGAACAGCGAACACAACTAAACAATATTCCGCAAACGCGCAATGTAAACATTTTACACAAATAAAAAATTATGATTAATTGCGCGAAAAGCAAACGTGTGGTCGCACGATTGGAATGAAATTGTAATGAGCTTAACTGCTGTAAAATGCTTTATTGTGAGATAAATGAGGCCAGTCTGACATAAAGCTCGCAAAATATCACTGATTTATAATAAACGATAACGCAATCATTATTTATAGTTTTTTTTTTAAACAAATAACTGACTTCAATAGCTGAAAAGATAAATATTCAAACAACTAAACTCAGACAACATATTTTTTCTAGTTATTTTTGTTTAAAAAACCAACCATAAAGATTTTATTGAAATTTCTATGAACCACCTGGAAAGTATACCCTTTCAAACGAAAAAATAATTTTCCAAATCGGTCCAGGCGCGCCGTTCTTCAAGTAATCGGGAAACAAACATAAAAAAAAGATTCCGAAGAATTAATAACCTCCTCCTTTATTTTTTAAAGTCGGTTAAAAATCCTTTTGTGAAAAAATAAGTGTCTTCTTTTTTTATTGTAACTTAATAAGGAATTCATCATCATCAGCAGCAGCACGACCCTCTCTGTAGTACCAAAGCCATAAATAATATAAGCCAGAGCAGTCAAAGGATTGAGCCTACACTCTCCACGCTGGCCAGACGGGTTGGAGAGGTCTCATTAATATTCATAAGTGTTGTTTAGCACGTGTTTGCCAAGTCGCCTTCTACGATATCCACGGGAAGACTTGGAGTCGTCCTATTCTACTCTGCCGGGAATCACACAGCAATAAAATAAGGAATTACTCGTACCTAATTTTGATATACGTAGTTATAATGGGTATTATTACATGTCTATAATTTTATAGTACATTACGTGTAATGTTTATTTATATTTAAATTAATAATTATATAAAATCTTCCGAAGTATCATTAGCCACCCAAGAGTCGGAGACCAAGTTAAATGGAGAAGAAAAAGCCGTCCTCATTTCTGTCTGCCTGACGTCAAACCTCCTTCGGAAGGGATATTGTGATCCAAGCGATTCTGTCTATCTTTCATTTTTTTTTTCAGAGAATAGCAGCTCTTATCCAGAACTACCCAGAAGGATGTCAGAGATCTGCCGTGGGGAGCTGCATTGATATAGTGCAGCGGCAAATTGGTTGGGTTCCGATATCGGCGATGCATAAAGTTGCCGAGATTTTGAGCATGCCAAGGATGAGAGTGTATGAATATTGCACATTTTACACAATGGCCAAAAGGTACCTCTGTAACAATGCTGCATATCTCATTCATCCTACATGTTAATATCCACCTCATGCCTCCATCTGTCCTGTTTACTTGTCCCGTTGTCTATGTGTCCGTAATCAAATCTTGCAAGCTAAATTAGACCTACTTTCGATTATTCGATGGAGCTGAAACTTCATATATTTATGTATGTTGGGTGACAATGCAATATTATGGTACAATAAACTGATCTCACAATGAAGCCAGAAGGTGGCCATGGCATCTCTGTGATAAAACAACATAATCCCACCGAGTTTAGGCTCGGTTGATTTGTCTTGAGGAGCATTTAATTTCTAAGTTTATTGTTTTAGATAAAATGTTTCTAAAAATAATTTTTAAATAATTTTATGTGACTTTTTACTTTAATTATTTTCTTTGTCACTTTACATTATAAAGTAACAACAATAAGGAGGACTTTCTCATGTACAATCAGGATCTTATTTTAAAACATAGAGATTGCTCATAATTGTTATTTTTTATAGATCTAGTACTGTTTAAAAAAAAAAGCTATCACACTCCAACGTACAATTTGCTTTCCCATTTTTTAAGTCTATGCTTTAGATGCTCATACTATCTATTGGTTGTCATTAAGAAGCTCGAAATAAGCAATAAGAAGTCTCATTTAAATATTTGGAAGTCGTAGGTATATTTTTTTCATTGTTTATGAACTTTAAGTCAAAGGCATAATATTCAATTTAATGTGGTAATTATTCTACTAAATCAGTATAAGAGATAACTGATCCATTCAATTTCAAGGCGATTCAGAGGAAAATACCATGTGAAGGTTTGCAAGACAACGCCATGCATGCTGCGTGGTTCCGACATAATCCTGCAAGCCGTTGAGCAGGCGACTTGCTGCTCCGTCGGGAATCTCTCTGACGATGGCATGTTTGGAGTTGACACGGTTGAGTGCCAAGGCGCATGCGCCAATGCGCCTGTCTTAGTCATCGACGATGACTATTACGTAAGTTATTACTACATATATACGCAGATACTATCACGCCTGTTTGCCACAGGGGTAGGCAGAGGCTATGGACCTCTTGCTACGATCCTGACAGACCTCTCTCGCTTTATCTACACTCATCAAGTCATCACTCTCTTCATGTATGCCCGCTGTTTATTGGTGCTTTTGATCTCTCCTTTTTTAAGTTATTTATAAGAATTATTTCTTACAAAGCACGTATAGGGTCCTTTATGATGGTTGGTTTTGTTAGTTTGGCACTGGCAATTTTGGGAGAAAAAATAAACAAGTATTTTTTTTTTACGGTATTTTGTTCTATTGTAGTGATTTTGATTTCAAAATGTGAGTACAGCTATGGATTACAAAATCAACCTGTATGGTGGCTACAACACCCTAAATGGTTAAGTACTTAAATCGTCTGACATGAGATCCTCAGGTCTCTTTCAGCCTGATGGTGGTCGTCTAGGTGGAAAAGGGAACTGAAACAGTTATAGATTGTTAGCTAATTAGTGTAGAAAAATCCATCTAAATAGGTTTCCATGGTCATAATCATGGTAAAGTATTCAACAAGATAAAACGCATTCGAGTCGGAATCGTACTCGTATATAGTATTTTTTTAGGGTTGCGTACAAAAAGTAAAAACACGGAACCCTTATAGGATCACTCGTGCGTCTGTCTGTCCGGCCGTCTGTCACAGCCAATTTGCTCCGAATCTACCGGACCACGTCAGGTGAAATTTGGTAGGATGGTATAATTCTATGACCCAAACACAGATGTGCAAAGTAAATAAATATTTTTTTTAAATAAGTGCCACTTTCGGGTTTTTGGGGGACAAATTAGGAAATTTTAAAAAATGATTTGCAAGCCTTACTGTGTCATATATCAAATGAAAGGCCTTGTTATGAGGATCTCAGATATATTTTTGTTATTATTGTAAAATAAATAGTTTTGATTTTATTCATGTAAGAAGACAAAAATTGACCATTCCCCCCCCACCCCTGATCTCCGAAACTACTGAGCCTAAATTTTTGAAAAAAATACGAAATAAAGTTCATTGCTTATAGATTACAGGAAAACCTATGAGAAGTACGGAATCCTCTTTACACGAGTGAAACTCGCACTTGACCAGTTTTTAACATATAGAAATAACTTTTGTTAAGTAAGAGTGAATGGGTAAGCGGAGGGGTGTATTTTAAAAAAATTGCTGGCTGTGTTATTAAATTAACCTAATGTTGATTTCAGGAAGATGTAACTGTATGCGATGTTCAGAATATTATTCAAATACTGAAAGGTGGCGGTATACCACCGGCTGGACCGCAGTACGTAATCAAAATATTTAGTTGGTGTCTATATTTGTTATTTACTTGCTATCACTATGGATTATAAGTGATTTTTTTTAAATAAACTAATTGTACTGGGTGGCGCAAAAGTACTGGCACTAAAGAAAATACTTTTATTTTTTTTATATGACATTTTCTGTCATTCTGTTGTTGAAAATTGTGTAGTGAACAAATGTAAAATACACTGAAAATAAACATGGACCGTTTTACTCCCCAAGAACGTGGAATAATTGTGTCAATGTTCTTACGGAATAATTCATCAGTGATAAGAACACAACGTGAATTTCGTCGACGATTTCACCACCGTCCGGCACCGATTGGTCGCACAATTCGACGCTTTGCCACACGCCTTGAAGCAACTGGCTCAACATTGGATAGACCTAAGTCTGGGAGACCAAGAACAGGCCGTTCAGCTGAAAATATCGATGCTGTGCGCGAAGATGTGGAAGAGTGTCCAGAAACATCAACGAGGCGACGTGCCACGCAATTGGGCATTTCCAGACGGACCCTGCAGCGTATTTTGGTGAAAGACTTAAAGATGTTCCCGTATAAAACTCAAATGACTTATCAGCTGCTGCCTGCTGACCACCGAGCTCGTCTAGATTACTGCCAGCGCGTCATAAACCTCAACCTTGAAGAGGATGATTTTCCTTCAAAATTGGTTATGAGTGACGAAGCGCATTTCCATCTCTCAGGGCATGTCAATAAGCAGAATACTCGGTTCTGGGGCACTGATAATCCGCGCATTATTCAAGAAACACCTCTACACCCACTAAAAGTTACTGTATGGTGTGGCATCTGTGTTGACAGAGTGATCGGACCCTATTTTTTCGAAGACGCTGGAGGCAATGCGATAACTGTCACTGGAGAACGCTACAGAACCATGTTACGAGAGTTTTTGATACCCAGTTTGGACGAATTGGGGCTGGAGCACATCTGGTTTCAACAAGACGGCGCTACGGCACACACAGCGCGCGACACTATGGACTTAGTGAGGGACGCTTTTCCAGGCCGAGTTATCTCTCGTTTTGGCGATTTGCCTTGGCCTGCAAGATCACCCGATCTGACCAGTCCAGACTTCTTTCTTTGGGGTTTTTTGAAATCTCGGGTGTATGTGAACAAGCCACAGACTCTCGCAGCTCTAAAAGAAAACATTCGTCAAGAAATAACGAACATATCGCAGGAAGTGTTACGGCAAGTTATGCAAAATGTCATAAATAGGGCTCAAATGTGTATCAACTCTGGAGGTCACCATTTAAAAGACATCATCTTTAAATCCTAATGGTACGAAATTTAATGGCACAAATATACATTTAAAAAAACCTAAATCTAGTTTTCTAATTTAGAAAAAATGTTATAGCTGAACCAAATAGGGTCTTTACTTTTGCGCCACCCAGTAGAATAAACGAACTTACAAAGTGACGTTTTATCGAAATTATGTGATCAGGATCATTCGAATTATGGGCGACAATGTGATAATGTTTGGATGTTATTTAAAAGAATTCATTAATAAACCAAAATGCTATACCTCTATACACACATACTTAGTATCCCGCGGGTAGTCCCATACGAGGATGACAAAGCCTAGGGTCCCATATAAGTATCTAAAAGCCACGCTTAGCAATATATTTTCACTTTCTATATTCCTAAATGCCCTTTCATCTTAATTATGTAGAACCGATATTGATCTGTTCTACATTGTACAATATAAATTGATATTGATCAATTTATTGTAAACGCAAGTTGCTAGCTGTCTTTAACCCCCGACATAAAAAGAGGGGTGTTATAAGTTTGACGCTAATGTCTGTTTGTCTGTGGAATCGTAGCGCTCGAACGGATGAACTGTTTGAATGCATTGTTTTTTTTGTGAAAGCCAGTTCCCTTGCGGTGATTTTTAGCTATGTTTGATAAAAATCGCCGTTTAAAAGTTATTGGGGGTTAACGCTTGAAAGTCTGGGCTTTCTCTATCAAATAATAGATGGCGCTACAGATATTAAATCATATCGGTAGATCCGCTACTCATCACTAGTTGGTTCTTGACAGTCGGGGGTTTTTTTAATTTGCCTATACACTTGTTAAATCTTCATTCAAAAGAGACAAAAGATATACGCCAGTTAGTGTATATCATCTAAAAATTTGTGTCCATTATCTATATCTTGTTCATAATTTAAATTGAGTCAGTAACTCCTTATATTTTTTCAGAAGTGGAAGATTTAGTTGTGAGCCTATATGCGGATTGACAAGTCTGTGCGAATGTCCTCCACCACCAGGCTTTTGTGTGCAGCAAGCTTTATATGACAAGAAAAAGTAATTTATATTACTATTTTGTTCCAACATACTTTGAATTGAAAAAATAAACAACGTACTTATTATATTGTTTGGATCATGAATATGCCAATGATCAGGTGTTTTGCAAGCTGTAGTAAACATTTCTAGATTTAGATGCTATGAGATATCTATCTTGAAAAATCTGTCACCAGTGTTAGCCACTTAAATACACTAAACACAAACAACCTACAGTGAAGAAATGCATCATAAATTAATTCCATTTGACTCATCAGTAGGTAAGTATGTACATTTATAAGTGTGGTGTGTTAAAGAAGTCGAATAAATAAAAAGAAAAAGATTTAATAATTTCTAAATAAAAATCATTCATAATAAACACTATTACCTATTTGTATCTGAAAAAATATTAGGTACACCATCACATGATATTAAATTTTTACCTAATAGTAAATGTCAGTTTTGTCACGTAATTTCACATTGAAGCATCGTCAGCAAAAACTTTGGTAAGCAAGCAAAAATTGCATTTCAAAATATTAAATATCAGGTAAAACAAGAACGGTACAATCGTGACCGCAATTTCTAAGCAAAATTAAATATTTCGCGAAGGTTTTAATATCCTGTCAGAAAAACGACAGTATAAAATTCCAATTTTCCACTTCAAGCACCCCAGTTGCGAAACACGACGAGCGAATATATAATTATTTCTGGATCACACTGGGATCACTTGGTACAGTCATCAGCGAACATATAAGGATCATTTTTGCAGAATGATTGCAAAAAGAAGAGATTTGTGTACTCAGCAGTTTGTATGTAGGTAGGTACATATATCTTTTTCCTTATGACTTTGGATCATTCCCTATTTTAACAAATGATAATTATTAGGTATTTAACTATTTATGAAACAGCATATCCTTGTTATTACGATTTTAGATTTAATACTTACCTAGTGGAAGTTGTTCGTATTGATGAAATAAACCGGATATGTAACACAGTTTACCAGTAAGCTCTATAAAAGACTGGTCAGATAATTTCATAGCAAACCTATGAAAAAAACTGAAAGGCAAAATTAACCTTTCGTATGCGGCATACCAGACACATTAGTAAAACAAAACAATGCATTTTAGCGCAGATCTGCGCTCCAATGAAACAAGAAAAGGAGGATGGCAATCAGTGAGAACCAAATATAAAAAAAAATAGGTAACGATTAACTTGGCATCAGTTTGTATCGGTTTGCTAAAAACAACACTAGAAATAGGATAGTGATTGATGTAAATCAATTTGGTATATCTCACACATTTCTTTTTTTACTAACTGTACCATTTGTAAATAGCGTTTATAAAGATCAAAGAAATGTTGTTTGTGATTTCCGAAGTTTGAAGCCGCATCAAGTTCAAGGTTTATTGATTGATTGTTTATTTTTGTTTGTCTTTTGATTTTAATTAGCGATCAGAGTTCCAACGTGGCTCAAATAACATTGATTTGGAAGCGTAGTACTAATACTAGGTTACCTACCTTCTTTAAGAAAATTGTGACGCTCAACATTTTCATACCGAAAGCGGTAACGGGTTTTTCCCTGAACCTACTCCAATTTTGAAGATTTTTGGGAAATGTTGTAGATATCAAAGCGGCAAAGTGCGAGTCAGACTCTCCCATTAAGGGTTCCGTAACAGCAAGTAACATAATATAAAAGTTCTTGTAGTTCTTTGTAACTTTGATCGATGTTTTAATAATAGTGTATTTTAAAATAATGGTTCACGGTTTATGCATAAGGTTCATGTTTATGAAATTAAATATTTTTTTTTTTTATATTTTTGCGGTTTACGATTTATGACGTATTAAAAAAACTTCTTACTTTTAGATCTCGTTCAAACCAATTTTCGGTGGAAGTTTGCATGGTAATGTACATCATATATTTTTTTTTTAGTTTTATCATTCACTTATTTTAGAAGTTACAGGGGGGGGGGCACACATTTTACCACTTTGGAAGTGTCTCTCGCGCAAACTATTTAGTTTAGAAAAAAATTATATTAAAAACCTCAATATAATGTTTGAAGACCTATCCATAGATACCCCACACGTATGGGTTTGATGACAAAAAATTTGAGTTTCAGTCCTAAGTATTGGGAACCCCCAAAATTTATTGTTTTTAGGGTTCCATACCCGAAGGGTGCAAACGGGACCCTATTACTGAGACTCCGCATTGGGAACCCCCAAAATTTATTGTTTTTAGGGTTCCATACCCGAAGGGTGCAAACGGGACCCTATTACTGAGACTCCGCTGTCTGTCCGTCTGTCTGTCTGTCTGTCCGTCTGTCTGTCTGTCCGTCAGTCACAGGGCTCTATCTCTTGAACCGTAATAGCTAGACACTTAAAATTTTCACCGATTACGTATTACTGTGGCGGATATAACAACAAATACTAAAAATAAAAAATAGTTAAAAATTAAAGGGGGTCGTCATACAAGAAACTAGTTTTTTTCAGCGTTTTTAACTTGATCTTCATAATGGCATTAACTAGATACTTGACATTTTCATCAATTATGTATTACTATGATCACAATAACAACAAATACTAAAAATAAAATAAACTTAAAAATTAAAGGGGGTCGTCATACAAGAAACGTGTTTCTTCAGCGTTTTAAAACATTGTACGGTGGTACGGAACCCTTCATGTATGAGTCCGACTCATACTTGCCCGTTTATTGTTTTTCTATTTTTGTGTGAAAATCTTAATGCGGTTCACAGAATACATCTACTTATCAAGTTTCAACGGTATAGTTCTTATAGTTTCGAAAAAAAGTGGCTGTGTCATACGGACGGACAGACAGACAGACATGACGAATCCATGAAGGTTCCGTTTTTCGCCATTTGCCTACGGAACCCTAACAAGGGCTGTACGCTTCGATTATTTCTAAATTTTATGTACATTGGCTTTTATTTTTATCTAAACGCCCATATTTTCCGGAAAAATTTTCGTCTACTAACTTTTAGTAAATGGAACAAAATTATCAAATATCAAAACGTACCACCTTAGTTTATAGTTTTCAAATCATACCATAATAATAAAGGTGGAAACAGTTATATCATCATAATCATCAACAGCCTTCAAGTACCCACTGCTGGGCATAAGCCTCCTTTTGTCTGCGCCATCCTGCTCTATCACTGGCCATTGCAATCCAGTTCCTCCCAGCAACCTGCCTGATGTCATCTACCCACCTAGCCGCCGGACGTCCTACACTACGTTTCCCATTTCTAGGATACTATTCGGTGACGACTTTACTCCACCTTCCATCGTTCCTTCGAGCCAGGTGTCCCGCCCAGTTCCACTTTAGAGCCGCAACCTTGAAGAGCACGTCATGAACTTTCGTTCGACGTCGGATGTCCACGTTGCGAACTCGGTGTTGCAGTTTGATGCCGAGCATGACTCGCTTCATGGCTCTCTGCGCAACCGCAACCTTATATATGGTTCCCTTTGTGAGAGTCCATGCCTCGGCACCATATGTTATTGTGGGCACAACACACTGGTTGAAGAGGCGTGTTTTTAGGCACTGGTATTTATATATTTTTTAAACATTTATATATAAATAATAAATTTAAGGATTATATTTCAATACGCCCTAAAACAACAGCTACCCAGGTCGCGCATATCGGGTCTAGGCAGGTGTCCTACCAGTAATGCGAATGGCTTGACGATGTCATTTTCGGTTAGGGATGTGTGTGTGAGGTCAATAGCTCTGGTCAATAGTAACAGGTACTTCCAATACAAATATACCTACCGGGTAAGTCATCATCGTCATCGGAATCACTTCTGTATCCATCTGCCTCAGAATCCCTCTGCTCGGAACAGGCTTTCTTGCAGGGATAACATTCAGTCTATACTTGTCACTCTCTGGTATTTCAAGTCGAATCTGCTCGCTCAAATATGTTGATCCCTTGCTTTCAGATGTGAAGTTTGAATAAAATTGCAAACTTTCGATACCCAAAAAAGGAGTGGCATGTATTTAACCGATGCGCCAGAAGGAGGGTTATGTTTTTAGAATTGATGTATATTTATTTGGCACGCTCTGCTGTCTAAAATACTTGATGGATTTAAGCTATACCTAGGTAAAGGTTTCGTTAGAAAATAAAATACGCTAGTAGATTATGATTATTACGAAAACAATTTTTCTGCGTATAAATTGTAAAAATACTCTTCGAAAACCATGAAATAAATTGTGAAAACAGTAATTTAATGAGGTTATTCTTCTGTAATCTTAATAATTTGCAGTGACTGTCACTTTCCAGTCCGTTTCATTTGCAATTCCCAGTGTACTATACGTGGACGTAACACAACAAATTTTAAATGCCTGTGATGGATGCGTTTTGATGCCGATGATTGATAGTCGGCTTGGACTGGCTTTTCGATCACCGTCAACCCTTTCTATTCAATTGAGTAGTATGTTTGTGCGTATATAAACATGTTTCAATATAACCCAAATAACTATCTACACTATCACGTTTTTATCACTAAAGGGGCAGACCCCTGTCTGCCCCGTTAGTGATAAAGACGTGAAGAGCGTAGAGCCAGCAAGGCCTAGGCCACTTTTAGCGTGATGGTGGGCATGAAGGTAGAAAAAGGAAATAATTATAGTGATGGGTTGCTAACCGCGGCCTATTGTTATGATTCAGATTCTTGTCCAAATAAGTATCTATCTTTAATCATAAGTACATAAAATTTGGTAGGCGACACTCGGTGACTGACTTTAAGCTCCTAATGACTAAAAATCTAATTATCTATTATCGCATTGGCGGATGCGGACAGAGCGAGACTGGTGCGACGCGCAAACACGTGGAGGGAGTCGCTTGAGAACGGTGGTCTGAAGCTGAATGTGGCGAAGACTGAATACATGGCCTGGAACTCTACAGATCCCCCACCCAGGCGAAGACTTGGTCAAGCGTACGGACCAGTTTAAATACTTGGGATCGGTACTTCACACGTCCAGAGACGTCAAGGCCCGTATATCTGCCGCATGGGCAAAGTGGCGGGAGGTGACTGGTGTCATTTGTGACCCCAAAATGCCGGTTAGATTAAGGGGACAGGCCTACAAATCCATCATTACACCTGTTCTTTTATATGGCAGCGAAGCGTGGCCATTGCTTGAGCGACACAAGCAGGAACTGCAAGTCACGAAGATGCAAATGTTGCGCTGGATATGCGGAGTAACACGGAGAGATAGTGTGAGAAACACCCGCATCCGCGACAGCCTTCGTATCCGTGACATAGCAGACAAACTGCAAGAAAGTCACGTACCCTGGTACGGTCATGTCTTGCGGAAACCGGCAAGCTACGTGGGAAAGAAATGTATAGACATGCCGCCTCCACCGGGGCCCGGCAGACGTGGTAGACCCAAGAAAGCTGGCTTGACGTCGTCAAGGATGATATGCGTGCCAATGGTTTACAACCAAGGATGCTCAAGACCGTGCGAAGTGGAGAAGGAAAAGCCGGAAAGCGGACCCTAGGCTTCGCAGCGTTGCCGCTGCTGACGCAAATGGGAATACGCTGAGATGAGAGAGAGAGAGAATAAAAATCTAATTATGTTTATATTATTTCATATTTATACGTAGAAGAGCGATATACATGTTGAAATAAGAAAATCCTTTGCTTTTTTTTCGTGACATTAGATTTCAATGAAACAATATGTTACTCCTAGCTGAGCTTATTAAACCGCGTAAAAATTCGTTCAGTAATTTCGTTTCAGAGATTAGTGTATAGTCTAAGTACATATTAGTCACACAAAAAAAATCTTTTTTGTGCTTTGCTACTCTTTTCATATCGCCCACACATTCATTTTATTAATTAATTAAATATACAAATACGCGATTTATACTGTTTTGTCAGATTTATGATAAATTAGCAGGTAAGTAAGTACATTTTGCAGGCAAGCAAGGTTTCGACCCCTTCTGCTTGCTTGCAACAGGGACCCTTTTGATCCTTCAAGTGGGGTCGAGAGCGGTGAGTTCAAAGCAGAAACGAGGTACCCATCACCCCCAAAGGAGCGTCGTCATTATGAAGTTAACAGTACTTAATTAAATCAATGTCTACTATAAACTTGTAGTTTGACATTATTAAAAAAAAGGAATATTTACTTACTACAGTATTTCTAAAAACACGATCTTTTTTACATATGACTAGTTAGAATAGGTACTTAATAAAACACTACAAAAGTAACAGGGTTTTGTGTTTTAGTATCTTAGAAAAGAAATTAATGGACCTAACGAGACATAATAAATACATACTAAAAGAATATTTAATTTATTGTTTAGTTATTTCAGACTTGATTGAAATATTATGCTACAAGCAGATTGAATGTATTTTAATCTAAAAACACATGTCACAAATATTTAGGTGAAAACGTTGAAATTTATATTTTAACCCGGCGCAAAAAAACATTGTCATCGCTTTATTTATAACTAACAAACATGGAAAAATCATCGCTCGCTTGATTTATACTAACAAATGCGGTACAAAAACACGGGCGCAATTACAAAGTTTGTTTAAAATTTTAGCGTACAAATATTTTTATCATAACGGAATTCGTTTGCAGTGATGGCGAATAAAACGTCCAAATATTTGGAAAGAGAAGCAGCGAGATAATGCGGTAGTTAATGGTGCGACCGGACGTCGTGGCTGTGTTGTTATTGCTTTAGGAAACCGCCTATCACACGGTGGAGTAAGCAAGATGGTGATGTTCCGTGTTAAGTTGAATTTATAGTGATCTATGTATACGGATTGCTATATACTAGCTACGTCAGATGCCTTTAGGCAGCTCTAAAATCTGACACTAGTGTTTCTAATAATATACTTGATAAATAGGCAAGTGTGAGTCAAACTCGTACACGAAGGGTTCCGTACCTCCTGACAATGTTTTAAAACGCTGAAGAAAGACGTTTCTTGTATGACGACCCCCTTTAATTTTTAACTTCATCTTATTTTTATTATTTGTTGTTATAGCGGCTGTAGTAATACATAATCAGTAAAAAATTAAAGTGTCTAGCTATTACGGTTTAAGAGATAGAGCCCTGTGACAGACGGACAGACGGTCAGACAGCGGAGTCGCTGTAATAGAGTCCCGTTTGTATTTTGGGTACGGAACCCTAAAAAAGGAAGGAAAGAACGGATTGCTATATACACATAGCGGGTCGACACTAATTGGCACTGCCGGGCGGTAAAATTGAGTATATGTATGTAGATGACTGTTCGGGAAAAATACCGATATAATTGGCTCGGCTTGGCTTTGTGGTTCGTCAAGTACTGCCATACTGACAATGCTGGCCCGCTTATGTGGTTAGCATCCCTAAGACTGTGGAGCACGTTTGCCACAAGCAACATTGTAGGTGGACTAGAATGAGACTAAGTTGAGAATGGTCAGTTGATCTCAGACAGTCGCCGAAAGAGAGAGTTCGAAGACGATGGCGCGAGGTGGACTCCGTCGCGTATATGAACACGTAGCAAATTGTTCCTCTCAATAGAAACAATTAGAAGTAGACTTTCTCATCCTTGAGACACACAGTATCTAAGGTCAAATAAAAAATATCACTGCCGGATCATTAACAGATAGTAAAATTCATGGGACCGATCAGTTATCCTGCAAAGATTTTTTTTGTTACTGAATAAGCATCTAAGGCTAACCTGGCATATAACTGCCTAATTTAAGTGTATTTATCTATAAAGTAAATAGTGTAGAAACAAATCAAAAATATAAATCAACTAACGAAAACTTACACGGACATGTAAATCGTTCGAAACTATACGAGTACTTACCCCCAATTTAAACACCTTTTACCTCTTGGAATCGTGACTGTGCAACAGGCGGCCATCTTACCAGCCCCAGGCAGCCGCCAGACCAGAGCCGTAACCGTAAAACGTACAAATGGAAAACAAAAATGCAATAATATTTCCCTCGAATTGTGATTCCGACGCTCGTGATGGAAAACGGTGTTATTGGCGTGTTTTAAATTTTTATAACCTTATTTGGTTTGGTTTTTTAATGAATATCACCTACTTACCTTTTTATGTTGGGAGCTCCCACCTTCGAAGTTGTAGTTTAGACCAGTATATCTACCTATCCAGGCAGAAACTTCCAGCTTCAAGGAAGAGGTTTTTCGACGAATTCGACTCAGCTGGGTAGCGTTCGGCAAGTTACACAGTGTCTTCTCATCCAAAATACCTCGGTGCCTTAAGACGAAAGTGTATAATCAATGTGTGTTACCAATGATGACTCACAAGAATTATTATTACATTGCCCACAAATGGATACAATGGAGAGAATTGTGTACAGATATGCAATGATATGATAACAGTTTATAGATTACAAGGAAGATCTACCCATTGTTTCTCAAGTCTTGTTAGTCTTGTTATTCAATTTAGAGATATTTATACTCAGTAGTAGAGTAAAGCGAGAATATTCACTCATAACAAATTGCATATTTAATGGTTGTACAAATAGGTACAATTTGTTCAATCTTTGAGTTTAAATTGTGAAATATTGTCGCTGCTTTCATCGCTAAAGATTTTTTGTACGATCTAAATCATTTTTATAGTACAATAAGAGTGTAATGTCCATTATTTATTATTTATTGGTTGAGATAGAAATAAATGTGAATGTGGTTTGACAGTAAAAGTGCAATGTGTTGCTGGCCGTTGCTATTCTAGTATAGTCCTGTATGAATAGGGATATGGATCGGGTTCCGAAAAATGTTATTTTATTTAGTCCCTCAGTTAGATATCTAAAAATAGGGGACACATATTTTTCAGTTAAACAAAGTAGTAAAAATTAACAAAGATACAGCGCATTGAAGTTTCGGAATGGGGGCGATTAACGTCACTTACTTAACGAAATTTAAATGCGCTTTATCTTCGTAATTATTTGCTAATCAGAGAAAAGGAAAAATACATGTACAATTTTTTTTAATTATCTACATGACGAGCCAAAACATTTTTTTGTCCACACCCGTTATCTCCTCCTTTAAAATCAAACAAGTTAAGATATACGTTCTCCTTATCATTTTTCACGGGCGCGAGTGTGCGGGCAGCGTAAACGCGAAAAGACTCAATTTTCCCAAATATCCGCACCATAATCATAATCTGGGTAAACTTCCGCGTCATAATCTAACAATTCAACTTCGAGTGCCACGCAAAGGCAACGAAGCCATAAAAGGGCTGCTTCATTATTTACATAAACGCCATAAAAGTGAACAAAAGAAAATTTATACCGTAAACTTTCGGGCAATATCCGTTTTCTGTGACACGTTTTTTCGAGGGCCGTTGTTCATCGTTAATCTTGGAAACAAAAACAAGTTTGCCGCGTCTGCTTGGCCCATAATTTAGCGGAACAAGTGCGGCCGACATGCGGTACCTACATCTGCCCGATAAAATTTAGATAGTCCACTAATATTTTATATATTTGTTGTTCGATCTGGTCCATGCAATACAAAAGTAAAATAAAGTCCATAAAACAGTAAATATGAAAACAAAAATGGGTATATGTTCAATCTGCGACCACGAAAGGTGTAACTCTTATTTGAAACATTAGACAAAGGAATAAAAAAAAGTTCGTGCTAGGTCCCGTTATACAACATGGAAGGGACATACCCGTAATAAATTGAACCACGGTCTATACTAGTTCATAATAGTATAATAAAATTAAAATAACAGGTAAAAAACAAAAAGAAAAAATCGGCATTTCCATACAAAAGTGTGCAGCCGCCCGGGCGATTTGTATGGGAAATTGGAAAAATTTTTTGGTTTCTTGACTGTTATTTTAATTTCATTATACTCGTACTTTAGTGATCTAGTATAGCCCGTGGTTCAATTTATTACAGGTATGTCCCTTCCACCTTGTATAAATCATGTGTTCAAGGCGCGATAGTTTAAAAACAAACAATGGGTGTTACAAAATGTTACAATATTAGCGAACATTAAACCGATATTTTTTTTTGTATATTTTTATAGGTATTAATAATTTAAAACTATGGAATCATAATTTTCTGACTACCATTTGCTTATTATATTTCTATCCAACTGCTGGGCAAAAGCCTCCTCTTTCTATAATTCTCGGCCTTTGGTTTTTTCATTTCATTCTTGTACCTATATTAGATTTATAATATTGCGTTTGAGTTTTTAACTGAAATATCATTTCATAAGCAACTTATACCGTTACCATCGCAGTTCTATTCGTATAAATCAAGACTACCTCTGTGGCCTATGGTCATCATGCCACGCTGTCACACCGGGGGTCCCTGGTTCCATACCCGGTCACGTCAAGATGGAAAAGTTTTTTCAGATTGTCATGGGTCTTGGATGTTTATCTATAGGTATATATGTTTTTCTTATAAAATATAGTATTTTTATTTAATTTCAGTACTTTAGTACTGCATCTTGAATGCCTAAAAAGCCCTATAAAATTATAGTATTGTTGAGCTAGTATCCCATAACATAAATCTCTAACTTACTTTGGGGCTAGCTCGGTCTGTGTGATTTGTCCATATATTTATTATCAAGGAGTATGTGTTTTGTACGAATATGGAGCATATTTGTTTGATTGTCAGGACATCCCCGACATTTCCCGCGAGACCGCTAGTTCTCTACGTCGGGCACATCCGACTATGTCCATATTTGATGGGGAAAGGTTAACTATCTCCGAAAGAGGGTTAACTAACGATGGAAGTTTCGAATTCGGGATTGTTAGCAGAATATTCTATGGAATTGTTGATTAATGTCATTTGATTTTCGGGACAAATCCGTTTACCTACTACGTATACTTAATGATATATGTACGATAGTATGTCTGTTCCTTTGTGCTTAATTTAAAAATAAATAATTTATTGAAAATCAATGGGACAAGTTTTTTTTGTTGGTACTCAGGTATATTTTTCCGAGGCAGACTAGCACAATAAGTACCGCTAATCGCTCCAAAACCAAAATAAAAGATGTGGGTAGAAAAGCGGCCGCTTTTCTCAAGCCCAGGTTGGTCATGTGAGCAGGATGCACCCAGAGAGGTGAGTTAGAATAACAACAGAGTGGATCCCTACAGGCTGGCGACGAAAGAGAGTCCGCCTTCGAACTCGGTAGGCAGACGATCTAAGGGCACACGAAAAGAGCTGGCAAACTATCGCCACTGATAGTGGTTTGTGGAAAACTAGAGGGGAGGCTTTTGCCCAACTATGGGATACTACTTCTTCTTTAACTCCTTTTTTTAGAGAATGTAGTACGATGGTTTCCCTTTTTGCCTTTCGTACCGCAGTGTACTAGGATGCAGATGGGATACTACAAGCTTATAAAAAAGACTCGTGAAACTAAACACCTAAGCCGTAACTAAGTTAAACATAGGAATATTACTAAACATCTGTCTCTTTCTGTCCCTCTAGAAGAGCACTATAATAAAAACATCAAATTATACAACATTCTATAGTCTGCTCATAAATATACATAACCCGATTTCAATAATTACAAGAACTATGTTATACATTAACAAAACATAAAATTAATTGTTACTTTTAAAACATAAATAGTATATAACATTGCATTTCACTTGTTTCATATTTCAGTAGCACTTCACAAACATCATTGCACCTACCAATTAATACTATGAATCTGCAAACGCATGCGAATATTGTAATTGGCTGCGATCCTCGTCGAGTGACTCAATTGAAAATCACGGTGCTGAACTGCTGAGTCAATTGATATTCAAGCGCGGCGACCCGTGCCTATGTCTTTACATAAGTAATCTAGTGTATTAAGGTCATGTAAACGTTACATTGGTTTTTAAAGCAGTTTAACAAAAAACTAAATCAAATTCAAATTTGCTAAATTGAAATTTTGATAGGTGTGCGCAGTGATACTAGCACTAGCAGTCGTCAGAAAATTTTAGACAGAAAAAATCTTATATATGTGGCCGCTCAGGCGGTGGTATAGTATGTCAGTTGTTGTTGTTTTTATTATACATATGGTATGTCAGGCTCTTGTTGTTTTTCGGATGTTTTTTCATATCTCGATATATGTTCCTTGGGGAAAGTTGTACAGTAACGTGGACTGAATTAACCCTTAAAATAGTTTCAGTATATTTTGTTAAGACTTTATAAAATAAAACTTAATTTATATTTAAAACTTTATACCTAGATTTTGCATAAAATTTACCTAAATACCTTTACGTAGACTACACATATCATAAATATTACAGGGTCCAATAAAATCCATCAATATTAAATGCAGAGGCATTATATCACTAACTAATGTACTTAGGCCATTAAAGTGCAAATTCGGCTTTCGTGTGAAATTGATGAGGTTCGTGCCAGCTATCAATCAAGATTTGAACCAAAACTCCGTTTAAACTCACTAAGCTGGCCAAATTGAATAAAAACAACCAGCATTGGAAATTTGATGAACTGCGCCCAGTGGTTATGATAAAACAATATCTGTTTCGATGGTTGGGTTTTGTGATAAGGAACGATTTATTTATTCCGATCCGGAATCTCAGAAAAGTTAAATTAGGATTTTATAAATCACAAAAGTATAGTTTTTTAGCTTAACAATATTTTTTTAAATATATGTTATGCATAATAAAAAAGTAAGCGACCATTCTTGAAGAAGCGTACACTTTTTTATTACACGTCACGTCACATCTCACAATACAAACTAACCCCTACATTATTTGGATAAAGGCAGTAGAATATGTGTCCAATATGAACACCACATTGTCAAAAACAGATGTAGACACAGATTCGATTAAATATAGAGATAAAGATTTTTTGAAATCCGATATTGCTTTTTTGTATGCCGATGCCTAGATGTACGCGAAAATTCATGTTTAACTATAATGTCTGGTATTCCGGATTCAAGTGGTACAATAAGTGACTAACCAGATACTAGTGGTAAAATTAGTAAATAACTAACTCATGGTACGCCTTACTCATATTAATAACATTCACATGGTTCATACTTGGATTAGTAGCATTAAAAACGTTAAGCTCTACCGTACAGCAACGTGCTCTAATGCCAGGCACGAAAAATCAGACAAGGCACTGGAAAAAACGTGTTCACAACTAGAAAACACTAAACACCCCTAATATAATATTAAATTACAGTCATTAATTCTATAATTAAGAGCCAAGCTCTTGTCGGTATCAGCACTTGTAAGTACTTATATACAATGTAATAAACGCAATGACGATTATTTTGCAAAAATAATGGAGTGGTTCACAATTCTAAATACAAATAAGGCAATTCCTATCTCTATTTTATACACTATTAACTAAATAGAGTAGTCATTAGTGTGCAGGTTTTCTCACGTATTATTTATTCACCGAAATCGAATGGTGTTTAAAATGACCCTACGTGAATACTATAAGGTACAAGTCGCGCCTAGATTGAATTCGAGCCTTACAGCCAGGGCCTAAACTGCTTGGCCACCACCTTTACATTCACTAAACTAGTCATAAATACTGGGAGCCTAGAACGTAATCCCACGTGGACGAACGCAGACAGCTGACTGACCGCACAATGCTGACTCGAGACTGATGACATTACAATGCTATATGTAGACCACATCCACTACATACATTATGTAACAACAACTTGTAGTGCATTGAATATTCATCGATTCAAATAGCAGATTTCAATACCTAATACCTGCTGCATTCATAAGCGTTGAGTCAGTATATATTAATAACTCTTGTTTAGGCATATATATATATATATATATATATATATATATATATATATATATATATATATCTATCTAAGGCAAGTAATCTAGATCAACAGAAAAACCTTTACCAAAATATTGTTTTTATTTATTTTGTGTTCTATTAAAGAAATCAAAATATTCAAGGTTTTATAATGGTATCTAAATTTAGTAATTTCTTAAGTTTAGACTTTTTAGTAAAGAAGGCAGACATATCAAGAGCAAAGACGACTACGGTCTAATTACTGCCGTCGTAATAAAAAACAACTAACATTTTGTAAAAGTCGAGTAAATTGAGTTATTCCGGTCTGATCCACCACTCTTCATTATTATTATTACTTTTGTCCGGTCTGATCCACTCTAAAATTGATTAGACATTGACAATTATTATAGTAATCACATATATTACGGAACAATAATGTAAATAATCAGACTTAATAACAACATGTAAATAAGTATTTTATTATTCATTTTATTATACCAGATAAAAAAATATTTGCCAGTACAAATTTTTTTTTTCTGACTGTACCAAAAATATGCTTGGGGATCTAACCGGAATACAATATTTAATTATTTATGCTGATCGCCTGGACGGGGGATCAGAACGGAATAGAAAATAATAAAAATAAAACGGATCCACTAGGGTATCAGATTTGGGGATCAGACCGGAATAACTCAGTAAAATCAGATTTTGGGGATCAGACCGGAATAACTCAGTAAATTGAGGTTAAAAGACATTTTTATATTTATTCAGAAAAAACACAAATAGGCGTATGCTCATAAAAATGTAGTCATGTTAAAAGATAGACAAATACTCTATCTACATTGCTAGATGTAGGTATATTTATTTATTTTTATTTTGCAGTTTTTAAGGCTACCTTGTATCTTCTTCTTCTTAATTCTATTTCTCATTTAATTAAATGTATTCTCGTCGGTAGTTAAATAATTAAATACTCATGTTTACGTATTTAGTCGCAGAAGTAGAATGGCTGAGTTCTGTGGTGTTTAGAAACGCGCTTATCCTTTATAAAATGTCTCAATATTTCGCCTAAAGTTTTTTGACGGAGGATTTTAGGTTTTTATCGTGGCTTTGCGGAACGAACTTTTTGTCTGTGGTTTGCAGCTGTACCAAACAAAGCGACAAAACACATCCAAATTCAAAATAACATTTCTCATAGTTGCCAGATTATGTAAGTTTTCACATTTTATAGAACGGCAATATTATCTTTAATTGTAATATACAGGGTGTTTCAAAAAGATGTGATAACATTCAAAGGGCATGCTTTGTCCGAGATAATGACAAAAAACACAAGAAAGATTTTAAAATCACAAAAAAAATAATTATCTTTCTCTTTCCTCATCTGAAGGGGCTGAGCTGTAGGCTACCTTCGGGGTCACAGGTGGCAGATAGTGAACGGCCATCAGATATGGTGGTTAACTGCGAATATACTGAATAAGCAGTCCCCGACCAAACAGCGGCAGCGTTACGAGGACGTGGTGGTAAGCTCGGCAGGCCGGCTTATCTATAAGATGCCACAGGAGTCTGATGACAGCGTTGTGACATGGTGACCAAAGACCGCCATCAAATAGGTATTCCCCTAGTGTTAGGCAATGGCGACACTAGTACTGGCGGAGAGCCCATGGAAAATGATTCCGGAAGGGTCCTTGCTGGATCTTAACCACGCTGTGGAAGGCAAGTGGAGAAACCACCACACAACGACTCTCCAAAAAAGGAGTATGAATGTCTTTCATCTAACCTGTAATACTGTGAAGCCCGGGGGTCCAAAAAAAAATTATTTTCCATACGAATTAAGCAATCGGCAGATCAAGTTATTAGGTAAAAGTTTAAAAATCATTTCGCATTTCAAAATTTCTTTCCGGTTTAACCTCTATAGCATAAGAGTTCGCTATATATCTTCATTTAAAATATTTAATTTTGTAATAATCGTATGATGTTCAACTAATAATGTTTCGGATGACCACCGCTGATAAAATATATTCTATTATGTGGTTAGACGTTGGTTGGTACTGTATTGGCTTTTTAAAAGGACTTTTAAACATCTTTGTCAACATATGTTATATTTATTTTACTCAAAACATTGTAGGATATTCAGAAGCATATTCCTCATGCCGTTAAATTAATTGAAAAGACACGTACATCGGTAGTTTTAAGTCATAACATCGTAAAACACCTACTTATGAGCGTTAAAGCCGTAAAAATGGTTTCAGTACTGAATAAGCTCAATATATGAGTCCATAAAAAGCACGGAAACATAAAATCCAGTACCTTATATATTACCAATTTCCGATATGCTAGCCGATATTACTTAATGTTCGCCGGAATTTTTTGCAGTATAATGTAAAATTCTCGTTATCACGGAATTTTGTTTCGATATTATGTGCAGTCATGCGTGGGAAGAGATTATCTTGAATTATGTCAGCGTTAAAATAATTGTACCAGGAAAAATGGGATTTGTAAACGTACACTTCATGGAACAGTTTGAGATGCTATGCTACTAATGCTAAGAAGAATAAATATTTTGAGTAAGGTTATCACTGGTTAGTAAGAACCTAAGAAATAAAAGATTCTACCACTGGATTCCGACAGACGAAATCTCGGTGAACGCTAGACCGACAGTTTTTATGAAATTTTTTAATGTAATTTAATCGACACTATTTGATTACATTAAAAATATCCATAAAAATCAGTCCATCCGTTTGGGAGCTATAATGTCCCAGCCCAACAGAAAAGTACATAGTACACACATGACTAATAAACTGTCGTGTCGGAGCTATTTCACGAGATTTTATTTAGCTTATTGTTTATTGTTATTTGTGTAAAATCTTAAAGTTTATATTTGAGCCTGTATCCGGTTTCCGGTTGAGATGAAATGATGTGTTCTAATGTAAATCAGATGACATTACAATATTATTATAACGGCAAAAGTATAGGTATAGTATACTAACACTAGTCTTAAGTTCTGTTCTCTGTTAATAACACTTAAAATGTAATAACAATGATCCTTAGTTTGTCGAAATAAATGATTTTTATTTTTTATTTTTATAACAAAAAGTTGACCGGATGATGGAGCCGAGCCGCCGATGGAAGGTGGCTAGTAAAGCCGAAGGGTAGTGACCCTGTAATATAACGACGCAACCCCATCGAGTTTGGACTAATTATATGTGTTGATGAGTACTTAGGCCTCAGAACAAAAGCTTGTATGATTTTTTTTAAACTTATTGAAATCGTTATCGATTTCTTGGGACAGACAGAGCATGTTGGGTTTTGCGGCTCTAAGCAGACTAGAGTACAGGGCCGCAAGACCTAAAATGCTCTGTCTACTCTATAAAGGATAAAGACGATATTATTATGAGTATACATAACCAAAATATACGTCGATGATCATGTCCTTTTAAGAACGTTTTAAGAATTTCTACATTTTGTGAATTTTTTTCGAATCACTTTTTAATAGTTAAATACATCTTGGGAAAGAAACTAGCATTAAAAAAATTAAAACGCACGGTTCCCACTGGGTCTGCGATCTCCGCAAGCTTTAGCTAACTGAATTTTCCCTTGGCGTCGTTCGTTGGTGCTCCACAAAAAGCAAAAGTCAACGAACTACAGTGAAAGTACTTAAGGAAGTAGAGAATAGACTATTAAAAAGCTTACTTTGTTTTCTGAAAAGTAATTTAGTTTTACACGATGCAATGCATAGTGGCTATGATTTTTCAGCACTAGTCAGTATTTCTTTGGGAGAAAAATAAAACATCGAATGTACAATCTGCTTCCTTTCCTGCGTAGATTGCAAAGCCGATCGAGTGAGTGCGCGAGACTTTATTTATTTATTTAACTTTATACACAAGTGTAATGGCGGCTTTTAAAGCCTAAGGCCTCTACCAGTTAACCAACAAGGTGATGTGGAGAATGACAGGGGTAGTGCAAAAACTAAAAGAAATATTAGGTCCTTACATATGAATTTGCCGATTTTCAATACTGGCAACTTTAAAATCAAATATCTTGCGTTTCATTAGGAATTCCAAATTCAAATTTATTTCGAAATAAAGCCCGAAAAATATTGTTTTAAAATTCGTATTTCATTTGTTTTAACATCATTTGTTTGAGTTTCAACATTGCTATAACAAAAACTATGGACAAATTGAAAATTCGCGGTATTTACGAATACGAGTTTCACCGTGGCACCAGTGCTGCAGAAACGACTCGAAGAATTAACGACGTGTATGGACCAGGCACCGCTAACGAACGAACGGTGCGTTTTTGGTTTCAACGTTTCCGTTCTGGAAATTTCGATTTACACAATGAGCCTCGTGGACGACCTGATACTCAAGTGAATAACGAAGAACTGAAGGCGATAGTGGAAGCGGATCCATCTCAAACCACTTCTGAATTAGCAGCAGCCTTCGGCGTAAGTGACAAAACGATACTTATCCACTTGCGCCAAATCGGAAAAATTAAAAATCTCGAAAAGTGGGTACCGCACGAATTGACTGAAGCAAACCAACAAACACGCGTGCTTGCTGCGTTTCTTTGCTTAATCGCCACAATAATGAGGGGATTTTGAACCGTATCGTGACTTGTGATGAGAAATGGATCCTGTACGACAATCGGAAGCGATCATCGCAATGGCTTGACTCTGGAGAACCGGCAAAACCTTGCCCTAAGCGAAGAACGAAAACTGACCAAAAAGAAGATTCTGGTTAGTGTTTGGTGGACCAGTGCTGGTGTTATCCACTACAGCTTCTTGAGATCAGGCCAGACGATTACTGCAGACTTGTATTGCCAACAATTGCAAACAATGTTGGAAAAGCTCGCCATTAAACAACCGAGACTGATGAATTGCTCTAGCCCACTGCTCCTTCGATCGCCAAGTTAGAGGAGCTGCGACTGGAACCTCTGCGTCACCCACCATACTCTCCAGATCTTGCCCCAACCGATTACCACTTTTTTCAAAATTTGGATAACTTTTTACAAGGAAAAAAATTAAAATCTGATGAGGCAGTCAAAACCGCCTTCAAACAGTTCATAGACTCTCGCTCCCAGGATTTTTTTTCCAAATGTATCAATGATTTGCCTATAAAATGGCGGAAGTGTATCGATAACAACGGCGCATACTTCGATTGATTAAATAATAATTTCATTAAAAAAAATTTGTTTCACTTTTTTGATACTGAACGGCAATTTCATATGTAAGGACCTAATTATATGAGACTTTGTATGTTAATAGGCGATGCGGCTAGAACTAGAAACCAGTCACTACGTTTATTTCCCTTTAGACCTACATGGTACTTCACGCTAAACTTTGCCTTAGGATTTTATACTGGCTCTAGGTCCTGTCTTGCCCGTAAGAGATAAAGACGTGGTTAATTAATTAATTCGTTTATAATTGGAAAAGACAAACTAGTGGCAAACCACTAGGTTTGCCATTGTCTTTTCCAATTCTATTAATAAAAGTTGTTATAATTGATAATACATTCACTCCCTTTTAGATACTTATATAAACTCATTCCAACTAACGTAGGTATTATTCTCATTTGCAATAACACTCGATTCGTTGCGCAACCGATGAAATTTCTGAAATATACATTCCAATAAAAAGAAAAATGTTCTTGAGACGTCGAAAATGTGTCCGCATTTGGACAAATTTGGGTCGAATATAACCTCGAATAGAGAGACTGAATGAACCCTTACAACCGTAATATAAAATCCAGTGACAACCTCTTTACAATATTGAATAGGAGACAATACGTGGACGCGAATATTATATTTGTTATTAAAGTTAACGTGTTCTGTAGAAACAGTGAACAGAACTAACGTAATATAATTAATTACAAAATTATAGTTATCTACTGTTTTATGTGAAAATAATACTAAGATTTTTTCTTGAATATTTTGAGAACATTGAGGTTATTATTAGTTATGCTCTAAATCATATGTGTATTCAATTATATTAACTATAGTGTACATTTGTGTGTTTGAAGGGAAATTATTTCTTATCACTTCATCTTGATTTTTGCAACTTCCCACTTTAACCATCATCTTGGAAAAATACAAGATATATTATATACTTATATATATGTATTCTATTCCATTTATCTACTCAGTAAGTCGGACTCAGTAAGCGTAATGTCGTACTAGAGGTTCTCGACTAGCGTTTCAGTGAAATCATTTTTGAAATGTAGAGCCACTACACAAACGGTTTTTTTTTGTATAGAAAAAACCATTCGTTTAGTGACTCAGCGTTTAAAAAATAGCACTACAGATTGAATTCAATGTTCATCTTTTTCTTCTTCTTAGCATGTTGATGTTCATATAATGACAAAATTAAATATTAATTAAATATTTATCTTGGTCCAGTAATGAGCGATCTGTACTGCATTAGGGCATTGTACTACAAGTCTCCCAGCATACATGTAAAGGGAAAATTTAAATATGTTGAAAAATGTGACATCAGAATTACTTAATAGATTTAGATGTACATTTTTGCATGTCTATGTTATAAAGGCAGCAAATCTGTAAGACCCTTGCAAACAAAGAACCTAATTTAATTTCCAAAAAAATAAGTGATAATGTGAATCCATTCTCGAGATACATTAACTAATTAAATTTTTATAACACAAAAGCTTTCATTTTATGGTAAAATAAACGTGAAAAACATTCTGAAACATCAATATGAAAGCCCGATGAAATATGAACAATTTAATAGCTTTCCAAGTCGTGGTTGCTAATAATTGAGTAACTTGGCGTTAATTACAAAATTATAAAGGCAAGTTATTTGCTCAGCCAAAATTTGCGGTAATGGCTTTATTAGCGTAATATACGGCTGACAAAAAGTTAATTGACGCCTATTTGAATCGGCAATTTAAATCTGTCGCAAAACAGCTAGGAACGAGGGATAGAGTATACTGAGGCGGTTTCGCCCGTATCGCATTTGACAATGCGTACAATGGCTTAAGAGGACGCTTCCCGACTTACTTTCCATACAAATGCTCGTACGTGATTATGGAGTTATAACAGATCTTTCTTTATAACCTTTGAACCAACAGGTATCTTGTGCGCTATTTCTAGGATTCTATCGAAATAAAAAATCAAAATTTGGAGAAACAAATTCAGTATAAGCCTCCAAAACTCTGCTTTGTTGCAGAAATTTACCTGAACTCCGGCCGTTCATAAAGTACTCATAAATAGTAAAATCAAAGAAAATATTTTGATGTAATCCTCGCAAATATAATGAAGATTCTAAATGAAAAACATTTATTTCACAAACTTGTAAGGCTTACTGAAATCCACGTATTACCTGGAACTAGTTTTGTGAAATTTCCGTACCCGTATTTTTCGTACAATGTTATCGCGTTCTCACTCGCTGCTGCATGAAATTGCTTTGCGCTGGATGAAACAACAAGCTTTTCTCAACCATGCTCGCATTGACGATAGACCTGGAAGCGTCCTCTTAACTGCGTTAAGCGTAGATCCGCGACGGGTTCAGTCCGTCTCTGTCACAAACTCTGCGTGCGACAAAGACACGTGTGTGACAGAGACGGACTGAACCCGTCGTGAGCGTCCGCTTGACGAAGTTTCAAGCCTTAGTATATAGTAGCATTGGCAAAATAAAGCGCGCCGGTTTGCAAGACGATAATATAATTTTGAAAATTGTCATCAATGTAAAAAATTATGAAAAACTTTGCTATATGATTCGGGAATGGTATACAGAGGCGGCCCGCAGCGGGTCGAGTCTGGCCTAAGAAATCGCATGAACAGAAACAAGTCGCACCGCAACCCCTTTTTTAACAGTCTATGACTGCTGTATTCAAGACGTTTCCCAAAAAAGGGAGGATTTGCCCATAATCACCACGCTGGGCAGGCAGGTTGGTGATCATCATAAATGGTACTTATAAAATCGTTGATAATGGCTGCTACTCGTTTTTCAATTCTTACGACACCCGTGGGAGAGGAAAGGGGTACTAACAAGATGTATGCTACTCTGCCGTCACCACACGGCGAACACTTGTATTTTAGTTGAAAAAAATAACTTCCAGAGTTTCAGAGAATTTTCAGAGAATATGTTCTTCTTTTTCTTCTTCTTAGCGTGATGATATTCATATAATGACATATTTCTCTGGACCCAGTAATGAACGACCAGTATTGCGTAAAGGGCTAGCGTTGTCAAGTCCTCCAGCGATAAAATATAAATAGGTAGTGTGCCGCGCCCCACAGTAGTCTACCATACGTCGCATAAATTGCATTTAGGCAAACCCTGGCGGATTTTTGCGTTGCGGTACGCCCAAAAATGCTCACTCCTTTTTATACATTACTAAGCCGGCAAGCATAGGCGACGTTTTTGTTCGAAAGATTAACGACAAAGTGTGGGTCACAAAAAAACCGTCGCAAAGTACGGAAATTGCCAAAACTTCGTGTCGAAGCCTGAAATTCTTGTTCTAAATGTCGTCGTAAATGAAAGATGGTTCTTTTAAAATCGGAAAAGAAATTAGGAACAGACGTTTTTAGGATCACGACTTTTGTAAGAACTTGCAGTCGCCTTTTTACTTGTTTTTGCAAATGAGCCGAAATGGTTTTAATGTTGTACCTAACTACAGTTAGATTCAATTAGCATTTTTCCCAAAAGACTAACAAAAGTCTTTTACTTTTTTTGTTCTATTTTTATCCAACTACAAAAATGGATGAGCTACTCAATTCAAATGTATATATGTTTTTTTATGTAAGTATGTTGATTTAGAAAAATCTTTTTTTGTTTGATAGGATAGAAGAAATATATGTAAGTTGGTCGAGAAATGGAGGGAATTCCTCTAATATTCTATGCACACGTATAGTGATTTTGATGTTTTTTTTTTCAAAAAATCTTTTACTTTTTTATGGATTTTGAGAGGCGGTGTCTTGGCCGTAAATTGCCATGGTATAGCCATGTTATGAGTGCAAATATGTATATTAAATAATGAAATAAGAAATGGTGAAAAAATACCACGTGAGCAGGACTTGAACCCGTGACCTTAGTCTCAATACGACTACGCTCTTACCATCTGAGTCATCACGTGTTCAACTCCGCACGCCGAATTTCGCCACCATTTGATATTCCTACACGCACTAGGCTTGCGTCACCAACACTACTACCTACTATTACAAGTAAGGTATCTGATTTAACCTTAGGTTTTAGTATTTTAGTACTGTATCTTGAATGCCTTAAAAAAACCCTATAACAAATATGTATATGTATGACACCAAGCAAAAATACAACTAGTAATGACATTTAAATTTTGTCGCTTTTTTCAATTTGCCAACCAATGTACACAAACTGAATTTCCAACGGACAAAGTCGCGGGCACCAGCTAGTATTAAATAAAAAATTAGAAATACTGTTACTGGGATCAATATTAAACTATAGATATGGTTAAATTAAACATATGGTTGGCTAAGAAAATAGTCAAACATAATATTAAGTCCGTTATTCTTACGGAATCCCCAACAACACGCGGCCGCTTTTTGTATTGCAATTAAGCGAAGAAACTTCCGAGATGATTTTCAAAGTTGTTGCTGGGATGATAGTTTTGTCCTACTTTTTATATTATTTTTTATTATGTACGGTTAATTCTATATGAATAATGTAGGTATATGTTTGGTAAATAAAGTCTAAAATATACTGAAATTATTTTAAGGGTGAATTCAGTCCATGATACTTAGCAACTTTCCAAAAGAAACATATATGGAAATATAAAAAAAAAATTTTTGCTTTCCGTACAAACTGGGATCAGTTGATAAGTAAACTTGTACCTATGGGAGGGCAAAAATTATTTTTCATATTACGATATAAGTATGTTCCTTAGAGAAAGTTGTTCAGTGTCAGTAGATTGAATCCACCGTTAGAATAGTTTCAATATATATTGTTAGACCCTGTACTTATGCTTTATGTATTCGATGACATAAATATCGTACTCATACATACATATATCTAAGCGTCTTTTGGAGAAACATGGGATAAAAGTACTTACTTACATACATATACATACATGCGATCCAGAACGAGATAAAGTAAGTATACAGTGGTGGTCACTTGCCATCAGGTGACCCGCTTGTTCGTTTGCCGCCCTATAACATAAAAAAAATAATACAAAATGCTAAGAATTACGAACTATCGGAGAAATTAAATTAACATGAAAACCAGCTTAGATAAGATAGATAGATAAAAGATTTATTTTTGTTTTGTCTGCAACACACATTATACAGTTGAAAAATTATTTTACATTAAATATCTTAATATTACCTTAACCTAACATGCATCATGTGTACCACAGAAGCACAAAAGGGCTTACAGCTCAGCGAAATGTTGCTCGTGTTGAACAACCGCTGATTTTCAGCTGTCACCCTGAGAGAGTTGACGCAGCCTCTTACATAGTGTTTAGCTTATTCCTTATTCAGAAAATAAATGACAATACGAGTACACGAACAAAATCTACTTCCATAAGTCTGCTTATAATAACATGATATAAAAAGATATCGCTGCTCCGATATATTATTATGTATTCAATATAACGCCTCCAATGTCTCAGTTCTAATACTCCGTGGAAAACACTAGACATTTTATTCGTTTTTGCAAGAGACGTGATGAATTGGTGATAGTTACGATGGTAGATTTTGGCTTTTTCGGATAGAGCGGATTTCCTTTTAACAATATTATTTCCTTACTTCGTTTTACCGCTTGTTTGTGTCAGTGATTTTTACCAATATGAGTTCATTTATATCTAAAAAACAAAATTAAGAAAAAAGGAAGGTTTAAGATTTATGTTTGCATGAATTTGTTACAAAGTAATAACAATAACGTATACTTCTTGAAAAGCTATTATGAACATTTTTTTATAGGCCCTTATGCCTCAAGATATTTATGCCAAGTTATCGGCCAACTCTAATACTAATGCAAATTATAACAAAAAGAACGTAGGAAAAATGTTGAAAAAGGTACGAAGTTTTCAATTTAGCGCGCTTAGCTTTCTTTTGTTTTTAAGCACATAATTAAAAAGAAAAACTTTCCTTTCCAGCCAGTAATATCATGTAAAAAATGTAATTAGGTGGCCAAGACCCAGATGTTTAACATCCAATTAACAGGCGCGCGCAAAAAATCCGGGCTCAACTCGTAATGTGGGCCGCTAAATCAGGCTCACATATGAAAAGTTACGTAAAGGTTATTTAGAAGAATTTCCGCCGCTTTGCGGGAAATGTGGCATTCCCGGCTAATGACGCTGGGTCCCACGATATATCTTTTGTAGCATAGTCTCGTTTGCCCCGTTCACTTGGCCTCAGGTTGACTTATTTTCCTTTTTCGCCTGGGCAGGGCAGAGGGCGCTACAGTGCTTCTTCATCTCTCTCTGTCTTGAGCAACTCGTTTCACTTGCCCGATTGTCTTCATTGGCCTTAAGTTAGCTATGCATATTCTCAGACAATGTTCTTATCCAAACTTAGGCTGGGTTTTCCCGGAAGATATAGGATCTTCCAAAGGAACCAAGCCTCAACGTCTACTCATTTTAGCGTGTTCTTTGTTGAATTTAGCTGTGATGCTTTGGACCCCGAGGTGAGCTTGCCGGGATTTTCTTCTCAATTTCCTTGGTTTTCAGTATTCTTGATTGTAATAACATTGGGCCGTAAATCACTCTTGAGACGTCAAACCAGTGTTTCTTTATGGGTCGTGGCAAAGATTTCATAGCATGACATTTACGTAATGACACAAAAGACAGTAAGTGGTAATGATCCATACTATATACTATTATACTATATACTATATATATATTATATATTATATATTTATATATTATATATAATATTATAAATGCGAAAGTAACTCTGTCTGTCTGTCTGTCTGTCTCGCTTTCACGCTAAAACGGCTGAACCGATTAAAACGAAATTTGGCACACAGATAGGCTATAGCCCGAGAAAGGACATAAGCTACTTTTGATTTCGATAACGTAGGTTAAGCAACTCTAACCATGGTTCAAATTAGGATGGGTGGCTAAAACTAAAACTGCTAAAAAACGAAATTTGGCACACAGAGAGGCTATAGCCTGAGAAAGGACATAGGTTACTTTTGATTTCAATAGCGCAGGTTAAGCAAACGCGACGCGAGCGCCGCGCAAGATAATAATAGTATGTAGTATGTACTGGCGCCACGCGCGACGCGCCGCGCGAGGGGGCGGGGCTTAGCTTGGGTGTATTATTAGTAACATCGCTGAGTGTGTTTACCCGAACGGGCAGACACGTGAGGGCAGACGATGGTGACACACGCATGCGAATTACGATTTTTTTCAGCTGACAACTGACAATTGATTAATAAACGGAGCAAATTGATTGCAATTCGATTTACATAAACTTTTCGATATTTAAATAAATGTAATTCGGTATCGGTTTTTGGGTTATGTTATCTTTTTCTTTAAATTGAGGCACGGTAATATTTAGAATTACCGTGGTTGGGGCATTGTATTGTATCTTATCATTAGTTGGTTGGTACCTACATTAAATACAATTTGTTGTTTTGGAAAACGGTTACTTTTAACGGTTGTGTGTCAAAGAACAATATCAATAGAATATCTATTAAGTAAATTTCAATTAAGTAAATATATTGTTGGTACTATTGCAACATTCAAGTAAATAGCTTTTTTCTTTGTATGAAGTATTTGTAAAATATTCAGTTTACCGACTATAAATTTTTGTAATCGTAGTCGTATTTCAGTTCAAACTTAAAAAATAGGTTTATAATAGTTACCTACATAATTTGTATGTTTATAAGTTAAATTACTAAGTGTGAAATTGTAAAATATCGTTAATTTTGTAATTTGTTTGGCTGTGTTTTTATAATACTTAGGTAGTTAATCTTAAAAATAATTTAAAATAAGACGAATAAGTAAATATAAATATTAAAATATCAATACATTTTGGTTATTTTAAAGTTAGTTATTTGCTTTTATTACGCTCCTAATAAGTACATAAGTACCTATTATTGTAATGTTAAGTTATAAAATTAAGGCTAAGTCTATTTGAGTAAATAAATAAAGCCCAAGGTCAAACGCTTAAAGTTGCGGGAGTTCATTAAAAAAAAACTGCTTTTCTCATGGGCAACTCTATGTGGCGTGCTCACGTGTATCAAACCCACAAAATCTTTATGTTTTAGCAAAATATGGTAAAACAAAAAACGTAGTTTATAGAAAATTAACACATCTATCGATATATTTTTTATGTATATGGTGCCTCTTTTTATGTATATGCGACTCTTTGCTCTTTTTGTCTTATTTAAGCTGAATTTATTAATAAATAAATAATAAACAAAACTCAGTATTCCACGCGGACGAAGTCGCGGGTACAGCTAGTTTCTAATATAACTTGCTAGTACAAAACGTACCATAACGTGTTACAAGAAAATGCAAAAGCGTCGCCTACACTTGTAAGTACGAATGTAGGCGACTCTCCCGAATTTGCTCTTCTCTTTCGAGGTTGTCTATAGATTAACGTATGTATATTGTATTTATTTTTAGTTCTCCTTTGGGTTGACAGTCTTTTTATCCCGGCCTTTTAAGAGGCTTGCATGGGGTATAAATCGGTCATGCAAAACGTAGAAGTTGATGGTTGTGGTGTTTATAAATAATTATTTTTATCAGATGTTAGAGTCAAATCACTTGTCTCAAAAGAAACAAATACCTTTCGTAGTTAGGCGCAGAAATCACTGTGACTCGTGCGCTTGATTGAGTTTTCTTTTCCATTGTGCTTCCATTAACAGAATAGCTTTCTCCCTACTCTCGGACGCCATGTGTTCCGCGAAAATTATATCTGTATATTGTATTTATTTTTAGTTCTCCTTTGGGTTGACAGTCTTTTTATCCCGGCCTTTTAAGAGGCTTGCATGGGGTATAAATCGGTCATGCAAAACGTAGAAGTTGATGGTTGTGGTGTTTATAAATAATTATTTTTATCAGATGTTAGAGTCAAATCACTTGTCTCAAAAGAAACAAATACCTTTCGTAGTTAGGCGCAGAAATCACTGTGACTCGTGCGCTTGATTGAGTTTTCTTTTCCATTGTGCTTCCATTAACAGAATAGCTTTCTCCCTACTCTCGGACGCCATGTGTTCCGCGAAAATTATATCAACCATTTTTCTTTCGCTGCGATGGACAGCTTGGCAGTGGATCGTTTCGGTATTTCGTATTGAAGTTGACGGGTTATGGCTTTCATTCTATTAATACCTCGGCGTAATAATATTTATATACCTAAAAATTGTTTTCTTTAATGTTACCTCAGAACTCCGTCATTTATAAAACAATTTGAAAAAGTTTGGAAAATCCAAAAGTGCACGCCTCATAATCACATTTTTCACAATTAAATTGAAATTACGATTAAACTACATTGAATTAGAGCGTGATCTTCGAAAGGACTTAGTTTTGGATAATACTGAAGCGTATAAAAAAGAATGGACTTGATCAGATAAGTTTTTTGGGAGTTATCGTGACCACGCCAGTTTCCATACATACAGACACACGAACGTCTACAAAATGATTTTATTAAACATTGTTTTTATTTATTTAAAAGGCAAAATGTCTTTTAAATATGTCATAAGTGTTGAAACTAGTGTTTTTCCTTGACATTTATGTGTAAATATTATTGTACAAGTGCGATAGAAAATAAATAGAGACACATTTAGTTAAAAAAATCACTTGATTTTTGTAAGGCGAGAGTAGAGCACTACCTCATGCGCTTCGCTTATGAGGCGTGCAAAAAAGGAGACCTATATGCCCAACAATGGGTTGGTATGGATTTAGGTATAATGATGATGATTATGTTTGAAGACGGAAGGACGGCAGACAGTTAATTTTTTTTAAAGTATTTCCATTTAAATTGCTGTGTAATAATTTAATAGGATTGCCAATTGTAGTGAGTAAAAGACGTCCTACTTTAGATTTGTGTCATTATTAAAAACCTAGAAGTAGTCTAACATATTTCCAACTACGTTTGATTCTAGAAAGACGCAGTTATGGGAATAAACCTAGATATCAACAGCTTCACAATAGTCAACAAAGTTTAAAGGAATTCAGGCGTCATACATTTTTTGGCTCCTGTCAAAGTACCAGCTAGCAGGAGGCCACGATTCAAATTGCTAGTACTACTGATGGTGAACAGTTAGCATAGCATAAAACCTGTGGGATTATTCCACAACTTTTTATTGACATTTTAAGATCTTTTTCATACTGTTTTATATGTGGCGGCCAGATTTCGGTAATGCAGTAGATAGCACTAGTGATGGTAAGCAATTGTTAGTTGGCATGAAACCTAAAGGGCTATTCCACAATGATTTATGGGTATCTGAAATGTGAACTCATTTTTAAAGATTTAGATCGTTACTACTACTAAAAGTAAGCAATTTTAGTAGGACACGAAACCTGTGAGGTCATTTGACAACTTTTTTTTTATCAGACTAATAATTGCTCACTTTTATTAGATAACAATATAAATTGCGGCCATTTTTCAGCCGGCCCTTTGGTTTTGGGCCCAATTTGAATTTTCTTCTTTGTTAAAAAAGTTTATCAATGATCACATAACAGATTTTATCCTTACATTGATTAATTATTTCTCTAAACACTAAGCTCGAGCAACAATAACTAAAGGGTAATACACCTAACTCAATTTGTCTCATAGCATTCCCCCTAAGTGTAATTGCGTTTCGTAATAAGTAATTTGGGAAATTCTCTTCGCTGGAGGTTGCGCCATAGGGCTGCCAAATGTAATTAAGGCATAAGTAGTGCCAATAGTTAGTGCAGCTACAGTACGTGAGGTTCCTTAAATTTAAGATGGCATCTAGCATCTACATCCCTCAAGGTCGAAAACTTGGATTATTATTACGCCTTCATACCCAAAAAAAATTACGTTACATGCATGCTTTGCTCGACCTTTTGCAAGGCAAACCTACCTATTGATTGGACTATTAGTTGTTATTGTAGCTGGACTTATTTGGCACTATTGCAGCCATTAGGTAATCCAGTGCTAAGTCAAAAGCCAGGTTGTAAAAAATATATTTTTCATCTTATACGAGTAATGTTACTATGTGTCAAAATTATATTGTAATACGTATACGTCATGAAAGATAAAAATAAAAAATAAGTTGAAAAATAAAATCATACTAACTGATCAGCTGATTGAGTCAATTTGTATGAAAATGCAATTTTTTTTGGGTTAGTGCAATAGTTCATTAACACGTTGTATAGTCATATCAGTCTTGAAAGATGTTACAACATTGATATTTTCAAGCTTCAGCCCTACTTTTGGTCCAAACTTTCTGTTGTATTTAAAAAGAAAATATCATATTTCAGCTTCCCAAATTAAAGAAGCACAACAAAATCTTTAAAAAGGAACCTTATCAGGTTTCGTTTCTTTTACCTGTTTTCGGTCGGCAACCCTGGCCACGATGGTATAATTAGATACGTCGTTAATTAGACGGCAGCTCCACAAGAGCACTCAGGGGTCGCTTTCGTTTACTTTCGTAAGCACTAGGTAGGTCTCTTTGATGCAAGAATTAAATCACCTTATCTGGGAGTATTTTTTTTTAATGGAAATAGCAAAGAGCAAATAATTGTGTGACAATATAAAAAATGTTGAACTACTTTCAGGTTTTTTAACAATCAAAATAATATGACCAGCCTTTTACAATCAATCTAAAAAACTACTAAAGTACGCAACCTGATAAATTATTACTCACAGCAAATGAAGCGAAATGCCTTGACATTAGTACTTGCAAAGTAATTTAAAAATTTTATTTTTACTTTCGTTTATTGCTTAGGACTTCATAATCAGACAAATGACAGTACCTACAGTAAGTAATTTATTATGCGAGTAGCTTTTTGGCAAACTATTTTGCAACGAAATTTATCATACATAATATGTAATAATAAATTATAAAATTTATAGTAACAAAACACACCAAATGAGCTAGCCCCAAAATAAATTGAAACTGGGTCCTTATTTTTCAAGACATAAAAATAAACACTTAAGACCCAGGACTATTTGAAAAAGGCCATTTTCCAACTAGCCATGGCTGGGGATCGCATCCAGAACCACTGAGTGACGTGAGTAGCTTTTTGCCAAGCCTAAATCATTTACTAACAAAACCCATCATATAGGTACATATCATCTTCTTGAACAAGCCGCACTCTTGTGTCTGTGCTTTCCATGTCTCTCCTCCGCTTAGTTCTCAACCTACTTATATGTTTTCACATTTAATTTTTCATTTGATTGAAAGTTTTCTTAGGTTTTCCTACGCCTCTTTATTATACTATCTTTTCTTCAATTATTGTTTTAAAGGACGCATAATATGCATATTAAACTAGAATACTGTCATGGCGACAATGGTATCCGACGTTGTTCATTTGTTTTGTTAGTTCCACAATCCACATGTTTCATATGAGATCGTTCAGGCGTGGAACGTTTACGACGGGCCGCAACAATTTGTCTCGGAATGCGCAAACGATAGTGAGTTAAGGACATCGAACACTAGTATTTGTGTGTAAGGAGTTTGTTGGCCCGATGGGAATATGCATATGCTTTCGCAAGTTAAGCAACACCAGGCGTGGTTCACACTTGGATGGGTGACCACAAGTAGCATAGAATTTCCTTGAGATCCTCCGTACTTAAGAAGGCACGTCAAGCCCGTTGGTCCCGGCTTTTATCATTGTATGGCAGTCGTTAAGCTTTGTCAGATGCCTTTAGGCAAAACAATTTGTGGAAAGCCATATCTGTCGATTGTTGTATCTCTTTTCCAACATCATTAATAAATAGTCCTCAGCTTCCTGCTACAAATCTATTTTTGTTTATCGAACTATATGTTTTGTTTATTCAGCATTTTTAGGGTTCCGTGCCAAAAGGGTGCCAACGGGACCCCATTACTGAGACTCCGTTGTCTGTCCGTCCGTCTGTCTTAGGGCTCTATCTCTTGAACCGTAATAGCTAGACTCTTGAAATTTTTACTGATCATGTCTTGCTGTAGCCGCTATAGCAACAAATAAGATAAAGTTAAAAATAAAAGGGGGTAGTCACAAGAATTCTTCTTTGCTGGTCTGGGAGAAAAGAAAAAAAAGGAATTTACGAGCTGCTTATCTCCCCGTGTAGATCGTAAAAGCCGATAGAGGGAATGGGCGAGAATCTGAATCATTATGAATAGGCGATGCGGTTAGCAACCCATCACTTTTATGATTTCCCTGTATTATGTGATGAAATATCACATACCATATTTCTTCAGAAAGTAGGCTACATACCTAATGTTAAAATTTCCTGCCTGCACGTAAGAATTTAAGTCCACCTAGCATCTGGTGTACCAGTATGAATATCTCACACATAACACTTGTATCAGATTTTTCAAGCTGCCCAAAGGCATCTGATGTAGCTCAATGATCTTCATCTAGTGACAACAGTCATTATTACACACTAGTGGACTGGTGTGCAGGTTTCCTCACGATGTTTTCCTTCACCGGAAGCAAGAGACAGTAGTTTAAAACTACCGTAAATTAGTACAAACTCAGAGGTAAAAGTCGCATTTAGCGCGGATTGAACCCGTATCTCACAGACGCAGACTTGGCCTCTACCGCTTCACCAGTATAACAAAATATTAAAAGCGAGAACCTACCGGACCCGACATCCTGTAACATATTCTGGCGCTGAATAGGTGCGACAAAAAAAAACCTAACCTTACTTAACCGCTTGGCCACTACCGCTTCACCACTATGACAAAAATGTTAAAAGCGAGAACCTACTGGACCCGTCATCCTATAACTGATTTCTCTGGCTCTGAATAGCTGCGACAAAAAAAACATAACCTAACTTAACCGCTTGGCCGCCGCTTGGCCACTAGCGCTACACCAATATGACAAAATGTTAAAAGCGAGAACCTACCGGACCCAACATCCTATAACAGATTTCCCAGGCGCTTAATAGCTGCGACAAAAAAAAACTGAACCAAACCTAACCTTACCGCTTCACCAGTATGACAAAATGTTAAATACGAGAACCTACCGGACACGTCATCCTATAACAGACTTCCCTGGCACTGAATAGCTGCGACAAAGAAAAAAACCTAACCTAACCCGTTTGGCCACTACCGCGTCACCAGTATGACAAAATGTTAAAAGGAAGAATCTACCAGATCCGACATAACCGATTTTCCTGGCGCTGAATAGCTACGTAAAAAAAAAGATGTTATATTCCTCTTGTATGTGCCTCCCCTTACACACCGCAGGCCGCTTGCTGATTTGCATCATAAAAACACGACGTCTCAGTTGAGCCCCGGGACATTAATCACGCATGTCCCACCGACTTTTCAATGAACATTCAATTTTTCTCCACCATTATATGCTCGGATTTTTCTCAATGACGGTAATCATTTTGTAATTTCTATTTTGCCGGTTCACGCGTACCATTCATTGGCTATAAATTTCATTGGTTGAAAAAGAAACGTTTCTTTTCAGGAAAGCAAAAATAGTAATAGTACCCACAATAGGTCTAGAAATAAATGTCTTAAGACATTAAAGACAAAGTGTTATTGCCGTTCTATTATTTATGTATGCTAACATTATTCGCAGCTAAAGAACTCTTATCAGGGCAGACTAATACTATTCATATTCTAATGCTTTTTGCACACTAATATCGTATTGAGTAACAAGATATTTTTTTTATCTGCTTTTAAATCCTTATTATTTAACCTTATTATCTATTTTTTGTTTTCACATTACCAATTATTTTTTTAAATTAACAGGACTAGTATTAATATAATGTTTTTTTTTAATTAAATATATAAACCAAATAAAAATAATAAAAATAATAAAATTATGTACATAAAGTAAACTAAAAATGTTACCTACAAATTTTGAAGTCCAACTAAAATATCACCCCTCGGCGGCGAAGCCGAAAGGTTGGCAGCATTGCCACGTTGTATGGGAATGCTGCCTGCAAAAACATTTCATATTGAAAAACATTAAGATCATTCCAGTATTGTTGATTAAAATTCACTCAATACCATAAATGAATTATTTGTTTTCTATCGTTTATATTATTATTATTTCTAAAAGCACTATAATAGACTTATCAAACTTGAATACATTAGATGCTTTGAAACTGTTATAGCCTAATTGCGAACTATTTGGTGCGATTGAACACACAGCGGCATAACCACTTGATTTCCATATCAATGTGTATGCCTATTCAAACTCTCATTTACAATACATTTATGCAATGTAGTGCTATACAATAGGACGGCTCTAATTTAAAAAATATTTTATATACAATATTGCCACTGATGGGTGACAAGAGGGCTGGCTCATATCTCACGTAGAGAATTGCAGTAGCTATTCAGCGCGGGAATGCAGCTAGTGTACTTGGCACCATGCCACATAAACAAAATTTAGATTCTTAATTTAGTTTTTAATATATATTTCAGCTTAGTTGTAGTTTTTAATGGGAAGTTGTTTTATATACCTAATACACGTATAATATTATATTAAACAAATCAAGATCTTGGCAAAGTATAAACAAAACCTTGTTTTTAGTTATTATTTTGACAAGATCAGTAATCCAACCGGATTACTGATCTTGTCAAAATAATAACTGTATATTTCGACCGTGTTTCTTCTATTTATACTTATCGTTGAGTTAGTATCTCTAATAATAAAAAAACTTATTTTGTAACCTGTAAGTACTCGTGTAACCTTTGTTTTTTTTTTTTACTTCGCGAATAATTTAAATAATTACGTCTAAGCCAGATATATAAATGTAAATTGTAGACATACGAAAGCCGTAGCAGGGCTTAATTTTGGTCTGAAACGGTTACATTACGGGGAGCAAGCACCGCTTTCCTGGTGTTTTCCTTTCTAATTGTTACATAAACCAAACGAAATGAGCAATTCGAGGTCGACTGGATACAATTCGGCGTCATTTGGACATTTCACAGAGCTTTTGTACATTTTGCGTTTGTTCTATTAAAAATCAATGGCAATAAATATTGCTGTAACTAATATCTTACAGGAATTAGAAGTCAGGCGTAGGATCGACAAGGCGTGAAAAAGTCACTGTAGGATAATGGAACCATAATTATAAAAGCAGCTTCCAACTTGACTTATTAGTATTTTGCCATTTATACATATGGCAATTTATTGTGTACCAGAGTAGAATACCTATTGTTTTTATTAGTTCAAATATAACGACCATTTCTTGAAAAATCACGAAAAATATCGTCTTCGAATTATGCTTTATTTATCATAAAAGCTTAGACTTTTTTTGATTGATAAACACATTCATGGATATAAAAATATTCATATGTGAAATTCTTGGAAAAATAAAATCAATCCCGAAGTACATTGCGTCGGCATAGCATCTCTCAATGTGTTCATTTTTACCTTTTTCATAGCAAGCCTTAAGGGAAATTTAGTGATTGATGAGACTTTATAATGGGTTTTGTTCTGATTCCTATTTAATTTCCTGTTCGGATATTTAGCTGTCATTTTATTATAAATTTAACAAGTTCGCGGGTAACGAAATGGCGTGTAAGATCGTGTAAAATTGGTGGATTTAATTACCGAAACATGTAAGTTATGAAATATACTAAAACATGACAGCATCAATAGTATAGACTATTCATGGCGTCTACTATTAATATCAATTGTAATTCATTGTAATACTAGTGTGGTGAAACCTGTCAGTCATGTTCCAAATCGGAGTTTGAAACCGGTTTTGATCAGGTAGTTCTTTACATAATATATAAATATGTTATCTCCCATATGGGGTAGAAATAGCCATGGGCGGCAAAATCTAAAAGCTAAGTTTAAAAAGTGTTTTCGCCTGTAGCTTGAAAACCTGAATCAGAACAGTGACAAAAAGTTAACCCTTGGCATAGGCGTTTATATAGATAAACGAAAAAGTAATTACATTTTTCTTTACTATTAAACCAGCCTATGATAAAAGTATTTGTATGATAAACAAATTCAACGGATAATAATTAAATAAAATTGTCTAAGGTATTTCACAAAATATGATTACAAAAAACCTACTATTTATATGTAAATAAGTAATGTAAATGAATATAGGGAAAATTATGCTCCATATTTCGATTTTTTTCCATTTGTTACACCTATAGCAAAGGCTGTTAAACACAATCCTCATTTTTCCAGCGGCAATAAATTTCGAATACACTTGCTACAATAAATTATTGGCCAAATTTTCAATTGTTCGAAGTAAAAAAAAATATTACGCATTCATATTTATTCTTTTTTCATTTTCATTGTACACGAATTTAATATAAAGAAGGGATTGATTTTAATTAACCGATATTGAAATTGGGTCTATTGTGTTTTTCACCGGCTTGATTAGATTTTCATGAAACAATGTGTAAAGGGACAGATAACAAATTGAATGGAGGGTTTATTAAAATTTGTTCGTGCTTACGGTAACATAATTCTTTTGTGTCAATACCAAACACAATTTTCACCTCATATGAGTATAAATTTTATCTATTCAATTTCACTACCTTTGTAAAACAACATCTGTTTTAATTATTACTCATGATATCTATCATTATAGCAGCGACACTGTGAGAATGATATTATCACAGTATCTATGTTGTTGGATTTTAAGAAAAATAAAATATTATAAGCGATTCAGGAGCTAATTCTTTTAGTTATAAGTAACTCCTTTAACGATAAATAACATATGAAATTATAATATTTCTCTTAAGTAGTCTTTTACGATGTTTGGAAAAATAAAGCTTACAAACAAACATACGCAAATACGTACGTACTAAAATACATAATGCATACCATTTCACGAGTAATAACTTCTTACATTTAAAATGGCAAACTTTTCGTTTTACGAATTCATGATACGAAACAAAATGGAGGTATGCAAAAAGCCTACGTCCAGAAAAAGTTGTAATAAAACAATCTCCAGCTGTGTGTAATACTGCTAAAATAAAAATAGAAGAATGTAAAACGGCGGGCTTTTATGAAATATTCAAATATGAACTTTTTCGTTTAGATATAACATGGAATAATTTGTAGCCACGCGTGTGCTGGACTGGACTGTCTCGTGTGCTGGGTTAATAAACTTTTTGTTATATAAGGTACTTATAAAATACAGCAAAGTTATTTCAAAATATAATATTATTGTTTCTTATGACATAAATTCGTAATAAATTTATGTATTATTTGCCACCACTGTGGTAAAAAGTACCTTTTTCACGATCTCACAAATATTCAAGGTTTACATCTATACTAATATTATAAAGCGGAAGAGTTTGTTTGTTTGTTTGTTTGTTTGTTTGTTTGTTTGTTTGTTTGTTTGTTTGTTTAAACGCGCTAATCTCAGGAACTAATGGCCCGATTTGAAAAATTCTTTTTTTGTTGGGTAGTCCATTTATAGAGGAAGGCTTTAGGCTATATAACATTACGTGCCGACAACCATGCGAACGAAGTCGCGGGCACATCTAGTTTATAATATTATACTAAAAGGCAGAAAGGAGAAGTATCTAACATAGGGATAGACAAGAGATATACTTAATTAAGATACACTTACGATACTCTTCATATAGCCAAACATTACAAACTTCAGTCGTATTCTTGCAAGATTTTCATTCTGGTTTTGTTGAATAAAAGCTTGATATTCGTATTAAAGATTTAAAGGATTCCCTTTATCTCGATAATTCGTTATTTTTTTTTATTTTGAATATAATAAATAAACTATCTAAAATTTTTATCTTTATCAAAACAAGAATATCATAACATCTTTTTAAATCGGCTTAATGACTTAATGCGGTAAAGAATTGCTTTTAGAATTTTCTTTAACATGACCACCTAAATATGGTATATTTTGATAATATTCTTCTGTATCTCCCTTTAGCGAGCTTACAATGTAGACTTTCTTAGGGTTTGGTATTTTTCTTTATAAAAATCTGATATCTTGTATACAATATTAAGTTACGCGGATAAAATAATATACTTTGAAATTACTTCTTGTATATAGCGAGCGCACAGTTGGCCGCTCTTGTGTGTTATTCGAGGTAAAATGCGCATAAAGTACGGTATTTAAGTCTTTGTGACGAGAACAACAGGGGGTAAGATTTCCTTTGGCCATACCCGCAGTGCGGTTTAACGTTTCATACGTTCTGAAAAGTAGGACGTAAGAGCGATTACACATTCCGCCGCCGCATTCAAATGGAATACATCGGACAATGATTTTTTTGAATAATGGATTTTAGTTTTAGGCAATTTAATTATTTGAAAAACCTGGAATATGGATATTTGTTATATATTCTTTTCAAAATGAAACGTTCTGATCCTTGGTAAATGTTTGCTCAGAATAAACTAAAAATAAGTTTGGAAAATCCAAAAGTGCACGCCTCATAGCGGTCACTCAATTTTCACAAAAAAAAAACAGAACTTGAATATTGCATATTTATCGGTGTATTATGAACAAAATAAAAAAATTACTTTTAAATCTTCGCGCCATTGCCCACACAGAAAAGAAAGGTACTGCGCATGTATTGTCAATGTCAAGAAGAAAAGAAAAATGAAAAGATAAACATTGTATCCAGAAAAAGAATGGAAATTCAGAATGGATAAAAGGCAGATGCTAAACGCCGTAAAAAAAAAAAAAAATAATTGTCAATGTCAACGAACCTTATTTACATAGATTTAGATATACCAACGATAGGTGGATTTCAGTTTATTGCTAATTATAATTAAACTACTTTTAATTAGACCGTGATTTTCGAAAGGACTTAGTTTTAGATAATACTTAAGCGTATAAAAAAAAGAAGGGTTCGATTTGTTAAGTTTTTCGGGCGTTATCGTGACCACGCTAGTTTCCATACATCCCGACACACGGACGTCCACGAAATAATTTTCTTAAACACTTGTTTTATTATTTTAAAGAACAAAATGTCCTTTAAAAATATCATGACTGTTGAAAATAGTGTTTTTTCTTGACATTTGTGTGTAAATATTATTCTACAAGTACGATAAGAAATAAACACCGACATTTTTAGTTCGAAAAATCACTTGATTTTTGTAAGGCGAGAGTAGAGCACTACCTCAACGCTCCGCTTATGAGGCGTGCAAAATATTCAAAAAATTAAAACACAAATATGTTTATACGCATGTATTTTGATACAGTTGGCAATCATTATTTTTAAGCAATAAATAAATGTAACAAACCATGCAAATATGAAAGCCAAATAATGAAAATTGCATTTTAGGTGAAAATAAACGATCTCGTGTAACGTAAAAGAGACAATTAACGCGATACGCGAATTTATGTAATGAAAATTTGCAACGCGTTGTGAATATAATGGAATGTTAGGTTTCATACTCATTATTCGTGAGCTTCAGAGTTATGAAATGAACTAAATTAAATGTCAGTTCGAAAAGCAACGACATGATGTTCTGTTTCATATAAAATAGAATTTCTACATTCTAAATCTTTACATGAAATGGAATTTACTAATTAATTTATATATTTTTAGATAAAAGTAACAGAGTACGAGTAGCAACATCCTCTGAACGACTGTATACAATCTACTGCGATCACCACAGTGATCTTACAACCCGTCTGCTCCACGTGGTTATTATGGGCAAATCGGGACACTTACGGGCTGATTAAGAAGAAAAGAATGAATTAATTTTAAAACGGTTGTCTCACGGAATATAGTCGGAAAGACTAGGTATAAAAATTAATTAATCATGGAATTACAATAGTTTTCATAAAATAATAAAATAAAAAATTACCGTAATTTCGTCATAATTTCCCGGGTATTTGGCCAGGCCGAAAAAATTACAAATTATTATTATTTTCTTATTTATTTAATCTCAATTAGGTTTAAAGATATTTTTATTGACTCATAAAGAATACATTAACTTACAATGACTCTTAAACTTAATATACACAAATCAAGTTCAAACTAAATACACGCATACAAACAGTGTTTAAACTAGTACATTTTTTATGACCTTAATTGTCCCATTGTTGGGCAAAGGTCTCTTCCATCTTCTTGTACACGAGTACAATGTTAGGTGTTTTCGTAAATATGTTTTTTCAGTCTTTCCGTAAACATAGTCAAAGATTTGCATTCTTTCATTAACTTTCTTTATCTATTTTATACTAAAGTACTTAATCTTAATTTGTTAATAAATTTATTGGTGTTACTTTACCTGGTTGTCATCTAAGAATATAAAATGAATAAATTTAGGCGGACGCTCGTTATGTGAATTGCAAATCGAGCGAAAGATTGTATTTACGCGAAATTATTCAGGCAAAATCTTCCCTAACGAATTGTTTGCTTTGCTCAAACTTTTGCAATTCGAAAATATTAAATTTTGGAACACTTTACACAATGAATTCTATTACTCCGGCCTTCTTTTATTGAAACATTCCATTAATATTTCGCCGCATTCATATTTATACATTAATTGGTTGAACGCCTCCCAAAATGTGTCTACGATTAGAATTAGGCAACTTTACTTAGGGTATTTATGATTAAACTTTTTTTCATCAAACCCATACGTGTTATCTATGGATAGTTCTTCAAAAATTATATTGAGGTTTCTAATATAATTTTTTTCTAAACTGAATAGTTTTCGCGAGAGACACTTCCAAAGTGGTAAAATGTGTGTCCCGCCCTCCCGCCATTATATTTCGATCCCCCCCCCCCTGTAACTTCTAAAATAAGAGAATGATAAAACTAAAAAAATATATGATGTACATTACCATGCAAACTTCCACTGAAAATCGGTTTGAACGAGATTGAGTAAGTAGTATTACTAATACCTACGTTTAATCTTAAAACCGCAATTTACCTTTAGAACTTTTATATTGTGTTACTTGCTACTACGGAACCCTTCATGGGTGAGTCCGACTCGCACTTGGCCGCTTTTATTTTATTATATTTTTGATTAGTTTTAAATACGACTTCGTTCGCGTGCCTACCTTGAAAAATTTTCTCAGGGATGCATGTTTACTATTTTGGGGTAAAATATAGCCTTATTTACGCTTCCAGTCTCAAGTAGGTACTTATAAAATCATGACATTCATAGGACGGATGACGAAACAAACATTGAAAATCGAGTACAAGTGCCGCTAAAGGAGTAAATTATTATTTAACGTTTTTATTCTAAGATAGTTTTTGAAGAAATTGTTTCTAAGATAACTTAATATATAATAGAAACCTTTTCCAACTCATGCTTAAGATTCTAATGACAAATATCATTCCAAATAATAAAATACCGTATTACTGTGTATATTTTTTTTATTTTAGATTTTTTGTAGTACTTATTAGTTTAGACATTTCAGGCGTTCTTTCAAAGGTACATTTGCTGTTTATCGTAACAATCAGCTGGAAGTGTGCTACAGATTAAATTGAAATTATATAAGCAGCTCTTCGATATAATGTTGAGTTATAGATAAAGGAGCAGCACGGAGAGGAGGAGAGCTATTCGGAGTTCTCAGGAATTTGTGGTTTATGTTCTCAGAGCTAGTTTGTACTTTTAAAAGTCTACTCCAGAAATATTCTTTGATAAACTTTGAATAAAACCTTCATATTATAGGAATTGTTGTTATAAATAAACTAATAACACTACCGGTTCATATCTATTGTAATCGAGGTGCAAGTTTTGATGAAAAAACTCAATTTAAAAACAAAAAGACATATTAACTTCCTGGAGTTTGAAGAGTACTAGAGTGTTTAACAGGTATCCTCCTGAATTTAACCCTCTTCACATGAGGTGTCCGCTTCTGTCCACAAAGTCTTACATTGTTAAAGCAACACCGGGTCATAATGCCTTTCTTATCACTGCATTCCGTATTAAGAGGAAGTAATTCATTAGTGTAGCCATATATAACAAGCACAAATTTTCGTCTGAGGACTTTTTACCATACATGAATTTTCCGGGGTCCAGTGCTGCCCCCATTTGAAATAAATAATTTCAAAGAAAACAAAGATATTATTTAAAATTTTGTTGTTGTTGTTGTTGTTGTTGTAGATATCTTTATTGTATAGAAAAATTTTTTACAAACATACTTATAAACCATAAGAGACCAAATAATTGTACAATGGTGGACTTATCTCATAAAGGGATCTCTTCCAATCAACCAAGTATCAGCGAATTTTGTTTTTGTGAAGCCCTAGATAACCCTTCAAACTATTTTATGAACAACTGTTTACAGTCTTTTTTGCCAAAAGTGGCCATTTTCCGAAAAAATGCGTAGAATAGCTTAATATTTCCTTTGAAATGATTTATTTCAAATGGGGGCAGCACTGGACCCCTAAAAATTCAAGTATGGCCTTTAAATTTGGTGACATGGTATTTTGGTAGTGTAACTGGTGACGTGCGATCAGGGAGGCCTGGTGCCGAATCTGATCTTATAGCGCGCAAATAATCGAAATGTTAACACAGTACAAGGTGTGGCCGTATCGCGTATATGGAATCGATTGGAAATTATTAATTACCAAATACAAAAAAATTACTCGCTACCGCCACACATCAGTTCTACTATTACACAACAGCTGGCGGTAGTGGTTTCAAATTTAAAATAAGATACACAAAAACTAAAATAATAAAAGCAATTAAATGCAAAAATAAATCCCTAAGTGCGTCGCCTACAAACAGTTTAGTAGGTATAGTATATTAGGTACTTATAGCATAAAATAATATTTATTTTTTAAGAGAAAAAAGTTGTGATCGACTAATTTACGATGTAATCAATGTGTACACAATATGAAAACATGTCTTAAATATGCAGGATATAATTATCTAGGTTAATAATGAGACACTTTTATAATAATGAGACACATGTGTTAATCATCTTTAAAAATGTTTAATTGTGCGACCGAGACAGCCAACCAAGTGCAAATTGCCTCTTATTGTATTTTTTATTATATTCTGAAAAGCATCTTGTTTCAGATTAAAAACAATTTATAGAAAAAAAAACCGGCCAAGTGCGAGTCGGACTCGCCCATAAAGGGTTCCGTAGCAACAAGTAACATTTTATAATTTAAGACGTATTAAAAAATAACTATCTATGATACCGAGACCGCTCTAGTTTTAATTGAAAGTACATACTTTGAGGTATATACCACATTTTTTTCAGAATTATATTAGTAATATTTCAAAAGTTACGATGGGGGGACACCTTAAATTTTAACTTTGTATTAGATTATCTCAAGACTGGGGGGTTTGATCTACATCGTTTCAAAGCAGTTTTTGTTGTATGGGAGGAAAAAAAAACATTTTTTCATAATTTTAAAAACCGACTTTTGGAACTTCAATATCTATCTCTCCACCAATTCTCGTGACAACCGGTGCAGTAGCGGCGGAGTACGAGCCCGGACGGACAGACAGACGGACGGACGGACGGACATGACGAAACTATAAGGGTTCCTTGTGGACTACGGAATCTTAAAAAAACGATTTTATATAAAGATTACAAATATAAACTTATACTTCCTCTTCATCTGAACGCGTTCCCGGTTGCATCCTCAGCTGTGCTGCTTTGCGCGGGGTGCGCTTTCCCGCTTTTTCTTTTCCAAATATAATATGCATATCAATGGTCACCCAAGTAGCTAAAAATCTAGCGAATTGGAGAAGAAATAGCCGGAAAATTTTAAACGATTTAGCTATAGTTTTACGACCGGTCGCCTGCCTGACGTCAACTCTCCTTGAGAATGCTATTGTAGCACGAGTTTTAAGTCCTATTTATCCTTTAGTCACCTCTTACGACATCCACACGAAGAGATGGAGTGGTCCTATTCTGACCCGGAACCACACGGGTAGCCCGGAACCACACGGGTAAAATATAAATAATAACAATAAAAACGTACAACAACCCAACTAGATAGGTACAAGTGTCCCAAGGCTCATCCTTTGATCCGAAAAATACTGGTGTTGGCGTACAACAACCCAACTACATAGGTACCTATACTTATCTAAAAATAATACCCAAATAAACAATAATAGCTCTTAAGTCCGCCTGTTGTACTTATTGAATTTGTATTGTTTAAAATAAAGAGTAAATATATAGATAACAAATTAAATAATTTTCAATTATCAAATAATAAAGTAAATCATAACTCTATGACATTCTTTGTTCTTGTCGCGCTCCCCGGGAGTAGTTCGGAAAGCGACCGCCCAGCGCCGCGCGCTGTCCGAGTAAGAATGCGCCCAGCAGAACGCTCTCGTAAAAACGTGCGGGGTATAGGGTGCGGGGCGGGACTCATTACCACTCATAAGCCTTTGAACGCCATCATTGCAGATCAGACACATTATATTTATGATTATTCGGGGGTCATCATGGCGTTCAACGTGATAAAGAACAACATATCAAGAACAACATTGTAAGCCAGCATCATAATCCCTGATGGCTTACAAACCGACCTGTACGTAATTGAATATTAAATAAAAGTAAATTAAGGCCATCATCCGCGACCCTGAATATTAATCCTGCTGCCTCGGAGAGTTGGACCCTTATAATCCAACCCTTCAGTTCCATCCTTGGAGCTGCCCGTGTGATTGACGTCCATCCAAGATTATTGTACGAGAACCCAGATTACGACCACACACTTTTACAATCAGATTACTCTGTAACGGCATGACCTAGTTGTCAGAAATGCTGAGGCTATTTTTAAGCGACTCAAAAAAGGAGGAGATTTGCAATTCGAATGTATATATGTTTTTTTACATGCTACAATTGCATTTCCAAGGATAATGTCGGACGGCGGCCGGTTGTAAAACTTTTCGCACAAATACATTCCCAAAGAGGGTTGACGTCAGGCAGGTGGCGGGCGTAAAACTATACCCAAAGCATTTAAACTATTCCGGCTATTTCTTCTCCATTTTGCAAGATCTTTGGCATCCTTGGGTGACCCTGACCATTGCATGTTATATTTGGAGAAGAAAAAGCAGGAAAGCGCATTCCGGGCTCCGAAGCAGCACAGCTAAGGATGCAACCGGGAATGCGCTTAGACAAAGAAGAAGCTATGTTTTTTTACGTACCTATTTTTGTATAACTTCTCCATTTTGAACGAATTTAGAAAATTATTATAATGAGGTCGAAACATGTCGGCTAGTAGTTGATTTTTCACGTGTGTTACCCGTATGTAACATATAGTAGAGTATAATATATGCAAGTTTGTCCCAGGTAAGATCTGATGATGGAATGCTCGAAAAATCTAGGTAACTCCTCTAATATAATATTATAGGCACACATATAGTAATTTTGAGGTTTTTGTCAAGAAATCAATCATTTGCATTCTGAAAGTGAGTTTGGTCAGGCCTGTGTCACTTCTCATTTAGGTATCGAAAATGTACCTACACTATTACTATGCGCGCAGGCGGCCCTCCGGGTGGTAAATTAAGTTATACGAATCGTTTGTCCAGAGTAATAAGAATGAAATTGGCTTGCGATGGATGTCTAGGTATCTGTATGAAAAGGTGCTGAGTTCTGACGTGAGCTAAATTAAACCATATCGCTAGCCACATTGAGTAGATATTTCTTAGAATTTATTTGCTGAGTGAGACTTCTGTACGTTAGTTTTATTTATTATGTGGTTCGGTGAAGTGGAACTGATGAAGAAGGCTAGAAATTGAAGTCGCTTTTTTTGTTTAAAATTATTTAATATTTAAATAGATAGAGACTAAAACTAATATGACGCAAATCACAATAATGTGTTGGAGATACGTCACCTCACGTTGACTTTTTTTGTATTATTCTTATCAAAAAGTACCTAGCATATCAGAAAAACGAATAACTCCAAAATAAGTTACATAAATGCCTTTAAAATCTGGTGGACAGGGAAACGGTTAAGTAACAGAAAAAGGATGCATGTATAGAAGTATTCGTTATATACGACGTGGAAGTGACATACCCGTAATAAATTGAACCATGGGCTATGCTAAATCACTAAAGTATGATAACATTAAAATAACCATCAGAAAACCAAAAATAAAATCGACATTCTCATACAAATCGCCCGGGCGGCTGCACACTTTTGTATGGAAATGACGAAATTCTTTTTTTTTAGCTGTTATTTTAATTTCATTATACTATAATGATCTATATAGTCTGTGGTTTGATTAATTACGGGTATGTCCCTTCCATGTTGTATACGTTTCGCGCGTACGAAAAAGATAGCGAGATGTCTCCACCACGCTCCCACTTTTCTTTATACTAATATTTGAAATGCTAATTACTGGCTTATTTAATAAGCAATTTCTTGCTGTTTTCAGAAAAAGATTGCATTGTAGTATTATTTTATTTGTAAAAAATATTGTTCAAAATTAAACAAAGTCAAGTACCCAATTCCTGTCATTGAGAGGTTAATGAAAATACGTATTGTATTGTTACTAAGTATTATTGATACAAGGTATGTTTAATTATGAGGAATCAATCATGCCTAATATAATTTATGAAATTACTCATAACATAATACAGAAAGCCGGTATAAATTTGGCAGAGGCTGGTATTGCGGTATTATTCTCATTTGTATGAACGAACATCCACGGGACCTGCCGCAGAACAAATATTCCAAGTCTAATTAACGGGTCTAACTGTTACTTGCAGCTTGATAATGATAAATATTGTTACAGATATAGGTATATTATCACATCTATCCTTAACATTTATAATAGGCGATGCAGCTAGCAACCCATCACTATTTTGATTCTGTTTTTCCACATTAACGCTTACCATCAAGCTAAAAGTGGCCTTTGGTACTTACAGCTCTGGGTCTGTCTAAGTAGACATAATATGGAAAAACGGAATCAAAATAGTGATGGGCTGCTAGCTGCATCGCCTATTATAAATGTTGGTAGGTATACAGAATATATTTTACCAGTGAGTAAACTTTTTCATATAAAGTTACGACGGGATAATACATGAGAGTCAAAATGGCGGGTGTTCTACAGCGAATTGAATTATACCAATTACCATAAAAATGTACTATTTTGTACCTAGGTCTAAAAAATTTGTACCTCGTTCAGAATCAAATTATTTTGAAATTAATGGACACCTCACAAGTAGTTAAAAAAAAGTTTGTGTTGCCCACGAAGTAACTGTAATTTCTGTGGTAAAATTATAAAATAACCTTTACGTTCGCTGGGAGTTGGGTGTCCTCTTTTTGGACGTCAATTTTAATTAAAGGTACCTAAAAGTTGAAGTACAGTTATATAGTCCTTTGTAGGTAGGCATTAAAACTTTCCAAATTAAATGTGGAAAACTTGTCAAGCACTGAATTTATTTTAGAATTGTAACTTTTAAATGTAATATTACTCTGACTTTGAAATAAAACTTGCCACTGTTCGTAACTTTTGAAATGTAACAGGCTGACACGATTAAATTTTTCTTTTAAATAGGTAATATTCTTAACATTCATTTTCAAAAGTAATTTTTAAAATAAATATGACTGAAAAACGGAGTATTGAAAACGAAGTTTACTACGACAGCACCTATATAATTGCTTTCTCAGTATCATCTGTTGATTGACTGGTAAAAAAGGCTTCTGGCCTTAAGTCCGCCATTTACATATATACAAGTAAAGGTAAAAAAAAACCAGCTGATTTTGCACAAAACAGCAGATTTTTAGGGTTCCGTACTCAAACAATATCAACGGGACCCTATTACTGAGACTCCGCTGTCTGTACGCCTGTCCATCCGTCTGTCACAGGGTTCTATCTCTTAAACCGTAATAGCGACACACTTAAAATGTTCATCGATTATGTATTACTGTGCAACAAATACTAAAAATAAAATAAATTTAAAAAATTAAGGGGGGTTGAAGAAACATGTTTCTTGTATGACACAAGAAACATGTTTCTTCAGCGTTTTAAAACATTGTTCGGAGGTACGGAACTCTTCATGTAGGTACGAGTCCGAGTCGCACTTGACCGGTTTTTATCACTATTGCAGACTTGATATCATAATGATACTCAATTATTTATTAATAATGAACTAAACACAGACTGGATGTCAATTTGAATAATTTGTTTTATTGACAGTACTTACCTTCACCTTTGACGTGGCGGCCACTCGACGTGACGGTTATAAAAGAGACTTTTAAACGATTTAACGAGGTCGGAATAAAAGAAGGAGTTTTCAAAGTAAACGTTGCGGTGACTCGACGACGTGGCGATTATAAAAGAGACTTTTAAACGATTTAACGAGGTGGGAATAAAAGAAGGAGTTATCGAAGTAAACGTTGCAGCGACTCGACGTGGCGATTATAAAAGAGGCTTTTAAACGATTTAACGAGGTGGGAATAAAAGAAGGAGTTTTAGATAGATAGATAGATAATTTATTTGTGTTACTGAGGCACACACATAATATAAATAAATGAACACTAAATATAAACAATATACGTCGACATTCGGTGTAGGTACCGCAGTGACACAAAAAGGCAGTGACTCAGCTATACACTTGCTCAGGGAGCAAATGCTGATTTTCAGTCATCACCATCAAGTAAGGGAACGTGAGCCTGTTGAACGAGTGATTAATAAAAAGTAATAGAAAGAGAAGAAGAAATGCAAGAATAAAGTGCAGACGTGTTGGAATTAAGAGCGTGAAAAAGAAACATTCAACATAAATAACATGAAAAGTAAGAAGTAAAGAAAGTGATGATTACGATTTGCGTAGTTCGTTACCTAAGCGACCAATCTCTGTTTTTTCACCAATAATTCCTTCATTTGTTTTTTAAAAATTGGCTTTGACCTGAGAACTCTATCTAATAGGAGGTGGAATATCATTCCAGCACTTGGTCGCCTGGTGACGGAAACTACCAGTAAATGCTACCGTTCTATGCCTATAAATAGCTAACGGGGGTCTAAGAGCGCGAGAGACATTCCGAGCATTTAGGAATTTTACTTTTTCAAATAAATACTCTGGATTTTTTATGTTTATAACATCAAACATAATGGTTGCCAGATGTAACTGCCAGCGCGACTCCATATTCAGCATGAAGGCCCGATTCAAGTACAGTGTAATATGTGACCGCGGGGGTATATCATAAATAAACCTGCAGCAGGCATTCGGCACACGTTGTAACAGACGCCGAGTTCTGTACAATAATCGTGGACCAAAAACGACATCTTCGTAATTTAATTTCGATAAGATTAGTGACTCGCAGAGGGTTATACGCGCTTTTTCACAAATATACTGCCTTATTTTATATAAAATCTTAAGACGGTAAAAACAATTTCTGAGCAGGTCCAAAACGTGTTTTTCAAATCGCAACTCATTGTCAAAGACGACACCGAGATTTTTTGCTTCATTTACGCGTTCAATATTAGTACCCGCGATTTTCACGACAGGATTATCGGCTAAAATGGTTGCGACCTGGTTTCTAGATCCCAATACCATAAATTTTGATTTCGAAGGATTGAAGACCAGGGCATTGCTTTTAGACCAAGTAGCGATGTTATCAAGATCCTCATTAAGCTTCCGTAAAGATTCCGTTATATTCCCCGGCTCACATGCTATGTAAAGCTGAATGTCATCTGCGTAACAATGATATCGACAGTGCTTAATAATGTCAGGAAGGTCTGAACTGTAAATTATAAAAAATAAAGAACCAAGTATAGAACCCTGCGGAACACCTCTGTAGACAGGTTTAGGAGTTGATGTCACAGTAGAGCCGTCACCCTTTAAGAGCTTCACAGACTGATATCGATGTTGTAGATAGCTATGAAACCAATGAATAGTCATCGAGTCGAAACCAAAGTACGCAAGCTTAGACAAAAGCAAACATTAAGACTTTCAAAGGCTCGCGAGTAATCAAGAAGTGTTAGTATAGTTCCTTGACCGTTATCTTTGTTATAAAGTATATTATCCGTGACATCGAGCAATGCCGTGACGGTACCACGTCCCTTTCGAAAACCTGACTGAAAAGACGGCAGAATGTTATTGGATTCAATATATTTTATCATTTGAACATTGACAGCTTTTTCCAATATTTTTGAACAGAAAGGCACTATACTGATAGGGCTAAGGTCCTTGAGCTCAGAGGGTTGATTCGTTTTTGGTACAGGTATGATCAACGCCATTTTCCATATCTGAGGAACTACATCTGTCACTATGGAAGTATTAATTTATATAAGTAATAACAGTTAGTGTACGAGGCAATGTGAGGAGCACCATATCTCGGCGGATTCCATCGTTTTCGAAGTAAACGTTGCGGCGACTCGACGTGGCGATTATAAAAGAGACTTTTAAACGATTTAACGAGGTGGGAATAAAAGAAGGAGTTCTCGAAGTAAACGTTGCGGCGACTCAATGTGGCGCGACTCGACGTCAAGGGAACAAATCAAATTACTTACATATAGCTGTATAAACATATATTTTTTGACACAAATTTAGCACTCGTGCCACAGTTAAGTCAATGTTGTTTCGTAAATGATTAAATCCTTTTTTTAACATATAGTAAAACACTAAAATGGTCAACACGCTAGTTCGCCAATTCGTAGATTCTGGGTTCGATCCCGCCAGGACAAGTTGGAAAATGGCCTTTTTCAAATTGTCCTGGGTCTTGGGTGTTTATCTATATTATAAATTATTATAAAATATAGTATCATTGAGTTGGTATAACTTTGGGGCTAACTCAATAAGTGTGATTTGTCCTAAACTATAAAAAAACATACCGCATAAACATTGCAAAAGTCTTACGTAATATTCACATGTAGTTTCCATATTAAATAACCCGCAGCAACAGGCGAGTCGCAAAACGGCTCTGCAAACCAAACCACAACCCCCTGAGAGCCAGGCGACTCGGCCGGAATAGCTTTGTGCTCTCCTTTGTCTTTAACTGAGCATCCCACTATCGCAGAGCTGCTTATGTATTCCAACTTAACCCACAGCTGCGACATACTCCCGGCTGATTGTTACGATAAACAGCGAATGTGCCTTTGAAGAGTACGGCTGGGAAGTTTCTGAACTGGTACCTAAATGGAACGGGGTGCAGGAAATAGAATATCGCATGATCTCTAGACATAGAAAATATATTAACTAGTGGGTCTGTGAGAACAGTAAACCTCGCGAGCTCTTATAACCATTCAATAATCGACACTTTCCCCTTTCCCCTGGCTTAGAGAAAACATTGAAATTCGTCCATATATAATGCTACAGCAATCTTATAAGTATGAAGAGGAGGAAAAGGGGGGCCTTTTCCTCCCTCTATCTCCATCTGCAACATTTTGAGTAGAATGAAGTTCTTAGTGTTCCTCTCAAATTTGATTGAAATCCGTCAATAAATAACGCTACAGCAAAGTTCCCCCTTTCCCCTCTAATTCTCCCCCTTTTAAAAAATCGTGATTGACTAAAAATTAAATATATCAAGGATCGGATGTGTCAATTTTCGTCTAAATCGGTTGGAAAGTGCGACCTCTAGGCGAGAAAAGACAAACGGACAATAGCATTTTTGGTTCTTCTCGAAATTGAGACGCTTCGCTTTCGCGGTCAATAATAATCATTTAACAAGTAATGGGTGAATATTGGATGGATAAAAGCTGATTTACTGCAAAATAATGTTTATAAACCAGATTTAATCCATCAAATTATCACCCATAACACAAACAACTTTTCTTATGCAATAGATCCTCCTTCTGCCTGTTCAAGGCTATATCTTCCATTGTTACATTCAGGAATGGGTTTTAGCGGGAGTACCACATTACATCAATTTGTTCAAAGGGCCTCTATGTGTTGGATCTGTATCCCCAAGCAAGCCTCCTAAAGGATCAGAGAACATAGACCCGTGATCCTCACAGATGACTATCTTCAGTAAAAGAGACCATTAGAATTTTAAAATTCTAACAGGAGCTAAATTAGTCAAATGGATAGGAAACTAGTAATACTCTACATCACATTATGAACATCAAATGATTTTAATAATTACTGCACCTTTATTTGAAAAAGAACTATACCTATAAATAAACCACATTTAATCATTTAAATTTTGCTTGTTCTCTATCTAACTATATCTAAGAGTCTATTGACTAAAATTTGTCACTTTAGAATTCGAAACTAAGTTTCAGCGAGTTCGATCCGTAATAGAAACTGCACACGTTTACTTCTAAGTTGTACATCAAGTTCTCGTTAAAGACACACTCGAACACTATCCGCGTATAATGCTAAACAATAAAGCTGAATACGGAACCACGGCGACACTGATAAACGGCTAGATACCTATTCTTGACTTAGAAGAGGGCATTTAAAATCTAAATCTGACTTTGTTAAAATATTACTACATATATGTTAACAACGTCAACTCACGTCAAAAGTTAGCTACTGGCCGACATGTTTCGACCTCATCCGCAGGCCTTCATCAGGGCAAATGTGAATAATGTGGGCGTCGCGCATAACATTCGCCCTGATGGCCTTTGGACTTTTGACGTGAGTTACCCGTTGATAACATAATAGTAATGTTTGTTAAAATATCTTCGAGCGAGCGAAGCGTCTCAGTTTCGAGATTAGCCTAAAGTGCTTTTATCTGTCTGTTCTCGCCTACAGGACGAAAATTGGCACACAAGTTCTTGATATTTTTTTTTTTGACTCCCGCGATTTTTGATTGGGGGAGAAAAGGGGATTCTTTCTGTAGCGCTATTTACTAACCTATTTTAATCGAATTTGAGATTTACACTAAGGACATTATTCTACACAAGATGTTGCAAAAAAAAACAAAAGGGGAGGTGGGGGGAGTAAGTAAAAGACTTATAAGTTTCTGATGTAGTTCTGCATTGATTGAAATTAGTATCTATTTATTTTAAATGATACCGCAAAACATCATAGTATTTTTTTTTATTATAATTTTTTCACAAGTGTGATGATCTGTCGCTTTTCGACAAGACCTGGAAGTCTATGGCGCAAGATAGAGATCAGCGTACTAGAGGGGAGGCTTTTGTTCACCAGTGGGACACTAAAGGCTAATAAAAAAAAAATCTTTATTTATGGTTGGGGACACTTATTCGAGCTTTAAAATTTTTCTAAATAGTATTTACTTATTAGGTATACATGTAAAAAAAGTTTCCAAAAGGAAATCTTAGCTACAAAACAAACTTGAATTTCAAATGAAGATCTCTTTACCGAGTCTTATTGACTGCTACCTCTGTAAAATAAAAACCGAGTGAAATTGCCTACATTTCCAATCCACGAGGGTTCCCAACCTGTTATCGCTACACACACTGCCACTTTATAGCGTACAACCTTAATCTCTAATCGCATTGTGAAGGAGCAAAATATTCATAAGACTACACATTCTTATTACGTGCGGATGAGGGTGCTAGGTCGACAGCGCGTTGGCGCATAATGTGTTACAATGTGTTCCGAGGTAACAACTGGGCTTATGAGGCTCTCGCGGTACCACAGATAAGGCACGCCGAGGCTTTGTAAAGGTACTATGCCATGTAATAAGGCGGCTACGGTAATACGGGACGCCCGTTTATTCTACCTTTTATAAACAATGTTAGGGAAACTATTTTCGAGGGCGCAATTAGTGAGTTTCACGACGATTACCTATTGTGTGTTGCGTGTAACGGGACGCATTGTACGGGTGGCGCGAAGTTTTTAACGTTTTAACAATGGGACGGGGTTGGCTATTGTTACAGTGCATACAATGATATGCCGCTGTTGTTTCAACTGTGATTACACTTCGTTTCACGATTTGTTACCTTTTAATTTTGATTTTTCCTGTTACATTATGACGAATTACTTACTTCCCTACTTGTTTATTTAACAAGTTTATTTGCCAGGAAAATTAAAAAAAAACCCGGACTTCCAAGCGTTCACCTCCAATAAATTTTGAACGGCCGAACCGATTTTTGTTGAAAGGCAATTTCCTAATCTAAATTTGATACCCCACTCGGGCATATTTGCATGCTATGGGTTACTTTTCCCCACTTTCACTTCCCATTACTTTTAAACAGCTGAACCGATTTCAATCAAACATAGCTAAAAACTATCTTGAAAGACAAGGCTTTCGACTTTAAAAAGCGTATCGAAATAACACCCTCTTTGTCTTTGGGGGTTAACAACACGCGCTACAGACTAGTTATCACAAAATAAAATGAGAGTTAAGAGCTGACGATCATGATGATTAGGTGTAATGTTATACTCATTTCCATCAGGAAATGAGTATAACATTACACCTAATATACTAACGAGATTCGTCAAACAGGGCGTGTGCAAACTAATCATCATAAGCAACAAAATATCTTGAGTTTTCCATGTTATTTATATAAGTTAGCATACAAGTATGATATTGAAAACAAAATAACGTTTCATACGTTAACGTTTTAACTTGAACAACGAACCATTCTAACATAATTCAGAACACAGCTATTTCCGAACTACAAAGGTAAGTAACAATTTGTCCTCTTAACCACGAAAACCGAGGTAACCACTAAATCCCCAGAGATTCGTGACTTTTTCCACCGAGGGCGCCACTCGTGAGTGAAGTTAGACTGAACTCAAACACTAGCCACTTAAAGCCCTTACTTAAGTTTACTTTAGTGTAGTTTAGTTAGTCCTACTTATAATAGTCAGTTTGCTGACTTTTCAAAAAGCTTTTGTTTGATCTCTTTAAAAGAAATAACACTTAAATAATATTGACAAAGTTCGGGTCAAATATTTATCTTCGAAATAGAAATATTAGTTTTAAACTTCTAAAAGTTAAAAATACTCAGATATAAAATTCCATGCAAACATGGTAAATAAGTAAAATTTATGTTGATATTGGTAGTTTTTTATTACAGCGACTTAGTACTTAATTTAGCTCCTCCACTGTAGAGCTACTTTCGTCAGTTAGTCACTACTTACATTACCTTTATAACATCAAAATAAAGCAACATGTGTGTTATAAGATGACTACATACTTTTATGAATAGCCTCATTAACTTATATATATATATATTTATTGTATGGATTATCACATGGTTATCCATGTCTCTTGTCTAGGTTATCACAGAATGGCTTTCAAAAATAAATAAATAACTATTCTTTGTATTACTTTAATAACTTATTTGTAGCTCATCGAGAATCAAGAATCAAATATTCAGTAATTAGGCTTTTGCAAGCACTTTTACACATCAATCATTTAAATCATCATCATCCGAGCGTATTCCCGGTTGTATCCTCAGCGGTAACGCTTCAGAGCCCGGGGTCCGCTGCCCAACCTAGGTGATTTGATGAGGTTACTGGTACTGGTTTACACAGAGCGACTGCCGTCTGAACTCCGCAACCCAAAGGGTAGACCAGAACCAATCCTAAGATAGATTTAACAAACGCTAGATGGCGTTCGGGACCCCCAGCTATGCCCGTGCCGATTCGAAGCACGGAATCGTCTTTCTTTTCGGATAATCAGGTGATTCAAACCTGCAATATCCTAACGAGACTGGAAACAACTTTTCACAAAGTATGCTTGTCAGTGGGATTTGAACCACGACCTTCGGATCAGACAAACGCCACTGGACCACGGAGGCAGGTCGCTTTATTACTTATTTGTTGTAAAGTTATATTTTATTTTACTTATATTTTAACTAATAAATAACATTGCATCACTTCTATCTAATAAAGAGGCAACCCTGAATCTATTGGTTAATTAGATGACTTCCTGTATTGGTAATTAGAGCCATTTATTTGCGCCACCATCCCATACCGAGGCTAATTTGTTTGCGCCAGATTAATAAGTTGATTTATTAATTTAACAGGACTATTTTCCGCATAATCTAATACAATTATTCATTTCAGCATTTTTGTTATAATTTATTATTTTTGTTGAAATAGCTTTTGCCCACGGCTTCGCCCGCGTAGATTAGGGGTATGAAAAATAGATAGTAGCCGATTCTCAGACCTACTGAATATGCATAAAAAATTTGATAAAATTCGGTCAAGCCGTTTCGGAGGAGTATGGTAACTAACATTGTGACACGAGAATTTTATATATAACATTATAATAATTATGAACTAACTTCATGAGCCAGTTTGTTGTTTAGTCTTTATAATTTACTGTTTTTGGATTAATTAACTTAATCAAGAACTCTTCATGAATCAAGTGCCAGTTGTTTTTTGAGTCGGGTTGAGTTGAGTATTTAGGGATATAAAATGTGTATTTTAATAAAGTGTTAGGATCAAATATATTACTCGTCTTTGAAGTTATTCGTTAATAATATAATTTGTCTATTAATCGAAAATTCATATACAACGTAGAAGGGGCATACCCGTAATAAACAAAACCACGGTCTATACTAAATCATTATAGTATAATGAAATTTATTTAACAGCCAAAGAACAAAAAAAATTGCGGCATTTCCTTACCAAAGTTTGCAGCCGCCCGGGCGATTTGTATGGGAATGTCAACATTTTTTTTGTTTCTTGACTGTTACGAGTATTTTAATTTTATTATACTTTAGTGATCTAGTATAGCCCGTGGTTCGATTTATTATGGGTATGTCCCTTCCACGTTGTATAAATGATAATTAAAAACATGACATTAAACTAAGAACAAATCAGGAATTTCGAAAACTGGAATTCTAATTAGTCAAAAATGACAGGTAGAGTAAAATCTACTAAAAGAAAAATCCAGACTTGGGCTTTTTTGATTTTAGACTTTTGTATTTTCGATTAGATTTAAGGATATAAAATGATAAAATGTAAATGCTTTTCCGCATTCAAATTTTCATAGCTAAATATTTGCTGATTGAATATCAATTGCAATCAAATATTTACGTGCACTATTATTTAAATACAAGATCTGAAATTCAAACGTTCCGTTTCGATATTTGTGAACGAAATTATTTCAAGTCTATTTGAGATGCGCGATTCATTATGCCTGAGTCTAGAGTGGGGCGGTGTAAGAGGCAAGTTTTAATAATGTAGGGCGGTTGGCAAGACTGCTGCCGTTTCCTACCATTCATCTCTCCCCTTTCCGGTTGGCGCAATTAAAACGGCGGCTTGTTCCGGCACTTAAAAAACTTTTAAAGTACAGGCACAGATAATTTGAACAGCACACTTTTGTTAAAGTAATGATAATGTTTTTGCTATTTCTTCTTCTTTTGTTTGTTTACTTTCAAATGTAACCACGTTTTTATTGTGGTGCAAAATATGAAATTATAATGAAAAAATAATTTTGCAGCAAGTATTGAATTCGTTTGAAGATAATTAGCTATTTTGTATACGAAAAGATAAAACGTTTAATAATATCTAAATTATACTTTGGAATACATTTTCAATATTTTTATTTATTACAAGTAAATGAAATACTTAAATTTTCCGTCGCTAAAATAATTACTTTGAACGAATAATTACAACGTAATTAAGCAAAGAGTGGAAGAACACTCGACACACTCCACACTCCACACTTTACAAATTATTTTATCGTAATTGGTCTCAATTTCACTTTGTAAAATTAAAGACATCAAATTTCTCTCTGATTACGTTACTTACATACATTAAATGTACGTATGCCATTTAAATATATTTGTATTTATTTAGTCTATTTAAAAAAAATACAATGGTAAAATAAATATGGTACTAGTAAGATGTCAATCTAGCCCAACTCTAGTGATGTGTAAACGATAATTTTTCGAATGTATATAAAGTTTTATTTAAGTACTAGTGGTAGTGATTCTATGAGAACAGTAGAATTTTTGAGCTCTTATAACCATGCAATAAACGACAATTTCCCATTTCCCCTGGCTTCAAATCCGTCCATATGTAATTCTAAAGCAAACTTCCCTCCCTTTTCACCCCTCTACTCTTCTCTTTTTAAGGTTCCGTACCCAAAAGGTGCAAACGGGACCCTATTACTGAGACTCCGCTGTCTGTCCGTCTGTCCGTCTGTTACAGGGTTCTATCTCTTGAACCGTAATAGCTAGACACTTGAAATTTTCACTGATTATGTAGCCGCTATAACAACAAATACTAAAAATAAAAAAAAAGTTAAAAATTAAAGGGGTCGTCATACAAAAAACGTGTTTTTTTAGTCTTTTTAACTAGATCTTTATAATGGAATCAACTAGAAACTTGATTTTTCACAGATTATGTATTATTATGGCCGCTATAACAACAAATACAATCAATAAGATACAGTTAAAAATTAAAGGGGGTCGTCATACAAAAACGTGTTTCTTCAGCGTTTGAAAACATTGTACGGAGGTACGGGACCCTTCATGTATGACTTCGACTCACACTTGACAGTTTTTTTATTTGAAAATACATCAAGGAACTTGTGTGTCAAGTTTCGTCAAAATCGGTTGAAAAATGCGACCTTTAGGCGAGAACAGACAGACGGACAATAGCATTTTTGGTCAATCTTGAAACTGAGACGCTTCCCTCGCTTCGCTCGATCGGTCGATTGCCGCCCTATAACATAAAAAAAAAATTGGTAAATTTTTGTTGTATTTGTATATGGAAATGGCCAACACTGGTAAAAGATTTCAAGCTACATAAAGCCATCGACATAGCTTGATGACTGAAATCCAACTATACTTACTTACCAAAATATATAGTAGTTAGTAGTAGTATATTATTACTCTGTGCTAATGGTAATATTTAAGTCAATGTTACTTACTTATTATTTTTATATTAATCAAGCTGATGCTGAAATTTAGTTTTATTGTATTGGTTGGCAAATTGAAAACTTTTGTGACCTATCTTAGTGTGAAATTTACAGTCCGAGTTTTTATTGCGATTCGGCACATAGATTACATTTTATTGCTACAATTAATTGTAACTGATGCATATTTTATTATTAAAACATTATTATTTTCACGACACGAAGCATCACTGATCTAACTAGCTTGTAGCTAAACAATGACATTTCACCGATTCGATCGGTCGAAACGTCTGAATCATTCGCGTGTGGCTGAAACCATTCACTAGCTGAAGTTCCCGTGATTAATGATAGTGTTCCGACATTGTGTTTTTGTGATGCAAATATAGTTCAGTCGGAACAAGGAAATTGAGTGGGAGGGCCGCACTGCCGCAGTTTCAATTGCTTCGCCGCTGAATACTGATGAACGATGTTATCCTTGCTATTTTTAATGATTTAAAATAATTACAGGTTAAAATATGTAGGGTCTTTGTTAATCTAAATATGATTGTAATTTTTATGTTTTTTCCAACATATACCTTTACTTCAATCTTTTTCATAAATTTATAGTTTATACCTACATTGTTTATTTTTACTAATACTATAAAATGAAATCTAAGTAACCATAATTAAATAAAAAAACCAAAACTAATTTTTGACAACATCAGTATACTATACATGATATCTGTTTTCCTCAAAAAGGTTGTAAGTCAGGTTGACTTACAACTACCTTTTTGAGAAAAAACAGCGAAATTTCACAGTTTCGATTGGGCGAAACGTCTGAATCATTCACGTGTGGCTGAAGTCATTCACTAGCTAAAGTTCCCGTGATTAATGGTAGCGTTCCGACATTGTGTTTTTGTGATGCAAATTACTTCAGACGGAACAAGGAAATTGAGTGGGAGGGACGCCCTGCCGCAGTTTCAATTACTTCACCGCTGAATACTGATGAACGGTGTTATCGCTTTTACAAGTGTTCATCATCAAAATTTAAGAGTGACGCTCTTGTCGGTGGAGTTGCTTCCATTCTTTTCTATCTTCTGCCTCTTAACATCTTGATACGACTCTGCTATTACCTTTTCCTTGACTTGCTTCATATAGCTGTGCCTTGGCTTTTTTCTTCTCCTTCTTCCTTCTATTTCACCTTCTATTATAATTCGAATAAAGTTATAATGCCGTATCAAGTGTCTCAACCAACATATTGTCTTGCTTATTTCTGATTACCTCGAGTATGTGTCTCTTTTCACCTACTTTATTTAAGACCTCTACGTTTGTTATTTTGCCCTTCCAATTAATCCTTTCTAACCTTCTCTAGCACCACATCTCAAATTCTTCCAACCTTTTCATTTCCTTCTTTGTTAGTATCCACGTCTCACAGCTGTATAAAGCAATGCTACAGATGTACACCTTAATTATTCTTTTTCGGATCAATTTTGGAATATGTGATGTAAGTAAACTTTTCTTTGTATTAAATGCTGTTTTTGCCATTGCTATTCTCGTTATTATGTCTTGTGTACATCTCGAGTCACATGTTATTTTACTCCCTAAATATGTAAACGTATCAACCGGTTTCAAGTGTTAATATGTTAAAAATTATGGTCATAGGATACAGCTTAATTGAGCTCAAACACACACACACACCAGAGACCGGCCGTGTGCATCTACAAGCTATGTCTACGCAGTGGTACGCAATATAAACCTTACTTTAGCGTCCGACATTGTGTTTTTGTGATGCAAATAACTTCAGTCGGAACAAGTAAATTGAGTGGGAGGGCCGCGTTGCCGCAGTTTCCATTGCTTCGCAGCTAAATACTGAGGAACGAAACATTATCAGCAGCGGAAAGTTTAGAATGAGACCGAACAAAACCGGCTAAGTACGAGTACTTATCAGGTCACGCGCAATTTTTTCACATGTCCATAATCGTTTAGCTGAATTCAATTACACCCTACTAAATAGGTTAGTCGAGAAAAAAAAATGTTTCCAATTCACATGTATTGGATCTACACTAAAAAAAATGATCAACAGAGTCTTGTCTCCTGGTATTCTCTAGTTGTCTTTCTAGATCAGTTTCAATAAATGACATGTTCTTTTTGAAATCAGTAAGAACAACCAAAATATAAAAACTTGGGACGGTTAGAATTCCATATTCTTTAAAAAACTTTTTATGACCTCAACATGGAAATGCAGTAAATAATCTTCGTGTTCCCAGAATATGTATTATTTTTACGAAACATTTTATAAGGTATAAATATCTGGTCAAATGTCAGATTATGCCAATAAAAAAATAAATGAGCGAAAAAATGAATGAATCAAAGCAGGGCTTGTTAACGATACCAAATTTACACTAAAACGTTATAAGGGATATAAGTAACGATACTTTTTTCAATACTTGTAAATATCGAAAAGAAATACAGTCTTAACAATACCTTTTACCGTTAATATCATTGGTAAAGTTATCTGATTTATCGGTAAATGGTTAAAAAAATATCGTTACCCAGCATAACGTTATCTTTGCTGATAACGTTAATGCCGTTTGACAGAATTAACGTTACCAGATTTTTAACGGTATTCCAAGCACTGAATCAAAGTCTATTATTTTGCTGGATAAAGTATTACTCTCCGTGCAAAGTAGTAAAGCTACAAAATAATATCCTTAAAGTTTTCTTAAGCAATAACTTAGTTTTAGGGGATATGAAAGGGATCTTTATAGCTTACGAAGTATTTTAACATGTCCTATTTGTCATCCGAGTTTACGGCTTGATATAATGTTATCAGTTTGATGTCGAACCATTCGTTCTTAGCTTGGGGCGATCTCCAGATTTTATTTATACAGTCCTGTTCTTCAGATTATGAGGGTTTGGATTATAGCTGACACATGTTGAGCAGTAAAAACTGTGTTAGCAGAGATTTTTTTGCCGATAGTTGTTTTCCGTGTAATGAAATTCTGATGTACGTACCTATTATATAAGTAGATGCCTTATTCATGTACAGAGTGACTAGTAATGATATTTTTATAGAACAGCCATAGGCGTACCGAGGGGGGATCTAGGGATTCTAACCCCCCGAAATAAAGCCGCATTTAGGTCCTTTTATCTAGTGGCATAAAAAAACGCTCTGTATAATTTTCATGTAATGGCAACATTTCAACTATCTGTGTAATGTGAGCTGTCAGTGTCAACCTTATTAGTTTCCCGCAATAAGGGATCGGACAACTTTTCACAAAGTATTTGAAAGTAATTAGAATGGTTATTTATTACCATAAAAATAATATTTTATTTCAATAAGGCTGTTAATATACATAAATTACATTTAAAATTTGAATGCGTAAAAATGCCGCGTAAACGCTCCCATTTGTCACCTTGGCCGCGTGACGTCATCTGTTTTTGAGTTAACATCAAACTGTCAAGTGGAGAAAAGGATGGCAGTAGTGGAGGCAGGAGACCACAAATTCACATAGAAATGTTGACATCTATGGTTGACATTTTGAGGTTACCCCAGCCGCCAAAAATGACAATTACAAATGAATGACGTAACGCGCTGTGATCGGTGTTTCGTTCATGGTGGCGAACAGATTAAAAATATTGCAATTAACGCATTTTATTTTATGATTTAAAAATATAAATTATTATTATTTCACAAAAATACTCATTGAATGGTCAGTTTATTTAATTAACATAATTTCTAATTACAATAAAGATTTTTTGGTAAGACCTGTCCGATCCCCTATTGTTTTGTATGCTTGTATGTTACTAAGTTGGGCAATGACTTGCGCGACATTTATTATTTGTAATTTTACAATTATTTTTATTCATCCAATTTTAAGTATGCCACATTATCCCATTCTTCCAAGTTCCATACCTGCCACTACTAGACTTGCAACAATATTGCTAGAAAGAGACTGTCAAATACAGTACAACTTGAGTGTGAAAGAAACGCTGATATGTTTTTTCGTCTCTATCGGCGTGGCTGCTATAAGCTGGCCTACTGTCAAAATCTGGGTCAAACGAACCACAAACGATCGAAGGAAGTTATTCATTTCAGGGATTTTATTATTTAAAAGGTGATTTAGGGTTTTATTTGAGGCAACAATCAAATATAGAAAGAGATGCACTAAGGTGGGCACGCACTATGCAGGTCTAGTAGTGGTAGGTCTGTGTTCCAAGGCCATTTTTTTCTGTCAAGGAATCAATTTGTATGTCAATGCTGTAAGGTTGAGACTCGGCGGCGTCTGTATTCGAGCGGCCAAATCTGCCGCTTGGTGGCCGAGGTGAGAGGTTAATTTCTAGTCAGTGTGTAATTTATGTACAATATTGTAACTAACACTTATTCAAAAGAAAGAAAAGGAACCTTAAATAAATAAATCTATCTGTATAACTTTAAGTCAACAAATCGGTATTTATCTAGTTTTATATTTAACAAAGCAACTGTACCTCTGGATAAAACAAGAAGACTGTAATACTACAGATAACATAATAATTACCACTGCTTGTTTGAAATCAAAACCTCCGTAATGAAAACATTCCTTCAAGATTTATTAACGCCGGAAAATTATAAGCAAACTCAAAGTTAGAATGTGAAAACAATTGGCTGTCTAAAAAGGCGGTCGTATAAAAACCCTTGGTAAGTAATTAAGAACTTTGAGAAACACCGGCTCATTGGCATACTTTCGCTCGTAATACGCAGTTAATCTCCGCACAAAAACTTGCCGCTTTCTGACGTTATAATTCAAGAGCCCGCCTCCTCTAGCGACAAGGGTGAATTTCTTATGAGGGAGACTTGTATTTGTCACAAAAATCTATATGTATATTAGGCTCGGTCCTACGTGCCTTGCGATCCTACGCAGATAACACAAAACTGACATCTTACTTTATTGCTCCTAGTAATGTTTCTTTTCTAGGATATTCCCAGTGAATAATGAAGAAATTCTGCCCGGTTGAACACTCCTAAATTGTGATAAAGACGGTAATATTGTCTTCCACGACGCAGCTGGGTCACGAAGAGAGAACATTTCATTACGATTATTGCCGAGTTAATGATGTCATAGTAACTTCACTTATTCGCGTAGAGGCGAGGTATGCAGAATTTAAACAAATTTGGGCACACATGGGTAAGTTATCCTCATTCAGGGAGACGAACTCGGGGTGTGTCTGTCGTATAAAGAAACGACGGTAATTCACGAGCTTAGTACGAGCCACCCTTATCTCTTTGAGTCCTGCGCGACGACGCTCTTAAATCTTCCGAGTCTCAAATACTACACTCAGGAACACTAAGGCATATCTTACACTGAGTAGAGACACAACCGAGGCGCGGTACCACCTTAACTGAAGTTTGGTCGTAGATAACGCTCGAGGGGTTGGGTCTGTGCAGTTAAATAACATATTGTACATCATGATAATATATGAATGGCAATAAACGCGCTCACTTTACTCGTCACCATCGCAAATATACCTTAATGCAGGAAAAGGAAAAGTAAATGGTTTTGTTTTTCGTGTGTGTAAGTAGCCAACACTGGTGTCACATTTTTCAAGCTGCCGAATCGCATCTTACATGCTCAACGCAGTTTTTATTGTGTTGGTAGTGTTTTATACTGTAAAGTTCTTTTTATTAATAAGTACTTAGTGCATATTAGACACGTAAACTATAATAAGTTATTTCACATAAATTTCATTGATTCAAAAGTACTATGGATTTGTGAGCGACGTGCCTTATAACAGCCTTTAATTCGAGACAAATTATTGCATAATTTAACAGTTTGAAATCTGGATTAACATCGGCAATAAGTTACGGCACTGTCTGTTGTTGCCGGCTTACGGACTTTTGTCAGGGATTCGAATAATCTGGATGATTGCTTTATTAAAGAAGAGGGGTTGGCGGTCCCTGACTTTCAAATTTTATAATTGTTTCACAAAAAATATGCAAAGCTTTTTCTTGGAAATTTTTGGTTTAATTATCTTAGGAACTTTGCAAGATTTTAATCTTCTATTTACAGAGTGTTAATAAATGCGGATAAAACTGATTGAACCTAATAATAAATTCAGAAATTAGAAAAAGAAAGGTACCTAAATCACAAAATTATCTTTTTTGAATTTTACATAGACATTTTTTCGATGTCAAAAAGATGAAAAAGAATCAAATTTATATTCTAGGAATTGTGACAAAATACAAGTAAATAAAAAAAAAGTATTAACAAAAAATGCGATCTAAATAGAACTTGTTACCTGGCTAAAGGGCACTCGTAGCAGCATCTCCTCCCTGAATAGCTATGAAACTCGAATTCAGTTGTTCAACGGAATAGCCTCAAGCCCTGTAAAATCTTAGTCACATTAGTGCGATACATTCAAGCATTACTAAATTAATGCATAGGTACAGGAATCACAGATACATTATCACGTCTTATCCTTAATGGGGCATACAGAGCATTTAAGATTTTGCGGCTTTACGCAGACAGAGCCCAGAGACGCAAGATTCAAAGGCCATTTATAGCGTTATGTAGGACGAGAAGATGGAAAAAAATAGTGATGCTAGCCGCATCGCCTATTAACATGATTAGCATTTTCACAGGATTTAACGCTAAAAATAGGTACCTTTTTAGGGTTCCGTGCCCAAGGGTGCAAACGGGACCCTATTACTGAGACTCCGCTGTCTGTTCGTCTGTCCGTTTGTCACAGGGCTCTATCTCTTGAACCGTAATAACAACACATGAAATTTTTACTAATTATGTATTACTGTGGCCGCTATAACAACAAATACTGAAAATAAAAAAATAAAAAATTAAAGGGGGTCGCCATACAAAAAATGTTTTAAAACATGGTACGGAGGTAAGGAACCCTTCATGTACGAGTCTGACTCGCACTTGCCCGTTTATTTATTTATTTGCGCTAAAGTTTTATCAGGGTTGCACTGAACGTGGTCTCAGCCTGACTGAAACAGAGTTGTTAGGCCTCCTCCTGACCGATGTGATCTTCGTCCACCGTCGTTAAAAGTAACATTCATATTTCTATTTTACCAAACAAAATGTCATCTAGAATTTTGCTTGTCTTGAAGGCAGGCCAAAAAACTAAAATGCCATCACGTTCCGAGCGGAGCGACAATCATTTCGACATTAAGGCAGCTTTCGCACTGTGGTAGTAAGGTAAGTTATAAAAAGGGTCCTGACCCAACTAATACCCTTGTCATGTCGAGATGAAATTAGTTCAACTTGTGCAGCTGTGACGGGGACCCCTGTTTGTCCTGAATTTAATCTGACAATTTAACATCAATATACACACGATATGAACATTGTCCTCTTGTTTTGTTTTGCTAATTAAACAATTCTTTTTTTTTTGTAATTTTAGTTTAAGATTTTTTTTTTCTTTGTAGTATAGCTATTTAGGTTTTACTTCAATTTAGTTATTGTTGACAGTGTTTTTAATATAGGTACTTATAGAAAACTACGAGCTATAATTTTGAAACTAAGTACTTAAATATGTTAAGACTTAAGTTACTAAGTTTTTTTTTATTTTTAGAATAGTACTTTGATATTTAAAGCTGTTGACTGGCAACAGTAAACATTAATTACCATCTGATGGACCGTATATGTTGCCTCCTTAGTTGGGTAGAAGTAGTACCTCTCTTTTTTTATTATACATTTTATTTTACTTTTTAGTTCATTTCTTTATTTATTGGCATATTTAAGTATAAATAACATTATTAAACGAATATAACTATGAATATCAAACTAAACTATATACAACGTGGAAGGGACATACCTGTAATAAATCGAACCACGGTCTATACTAGATCATTATACCTAGTATAATAATATCAAAATGACAGCCAGAAAACAAAAATAATTTCGGCTTTTCCATGCAAAAGTGTGCAGCCGCCCGGGCGACTTGTATGGGAATGTCATTTTTTTTTTGTTTTATCTGTTTTTTTTCATATCATTATACTTTAGTGGATGCACGCCGCTTCCGATCGGTCGTTTTGGAAATCCTTGGGGCAGTCCAGCAGTGGACTACCTGTGGCTGATATGATGATACTTTAGTGACCTAGTATAGCCCGTGGTTCGATTTATTACGGGTATGTCCCTTCCACGTTGTATAAAAATTAAAACAAATCAAACTTTCATCAAATTGCATCAAAAACGCCACATCGAGGCTTTTTTATTTTCATTCTTACTCATATTAATTTGCAGTTTTGAAAAATTTAATTCTAAAAGTATTTCTATGGCCCAAATGATCATTTTGTAATTCAGCATATTGGCACATTTAGTATATTCAACAGTTATTTCAGTTATGTTCAACTTAACTACGAGTATAACTTGCTAAGATACTACGCAGATACTTAACCCATAAACTTATACTAAGAGGCGACTAGCGGTCCGCCGCTGGGAATCGACCTCCAATCCACATGACTTGCGGTACCACAGGGGCTATATTTATTACCCCCTACTACCCATTCGGGTTCACACCCGTCTAGTCCAAGTTACGACTGTTATAAAACAGCTCTTATATCGTTTTCAGATTTAATTTTCTTTCTGTTTTACAAAACATCGGGCTTTGGCAAAAACATAGGCCAAGCGAAATTGTTATCGCTTAGTGAGGGTTCCATATATTTTCTGGATTTAACATGTTTGTTTAATACGTACGCATAATATCATAAGTAATAATAAAATTACGATACAATACTATTTTACAAAATATAAATAAATACAGGACATTATGTTAAAAACTATGAAATGCGCAGAAGGCGGCCTTGTCACTGCCTGTAATATCTTCTAAGCAACCTCACTTATATTGAAATAAAATATGAGAAATTAGGTGGTGAGTGTTTTTAATATAATATGTCAAAACACATTATGTCAAAACAGCTAAAATAAAGGAACATTTTTTTCTGCTGTAAAGTTCATAGTTCGAACAGTTAGACAGCTAGCAATCCGCAACACTTGTCAAAATTTTGACAGCTAGTAATCCGCAACACTTGTCAAAATTTTGACTGCTAGCAATCCACAACATGCTTCGTGTACTTATTAAAAAAAAAATAATGAAGTACTTTTTTTTAAATTCCGTAACAAAAAATGATGTTCCAAACTTATTGTTTAGGGCAATATTGTTACGTATTAATAGTTTGTAAAGTTTGCCCGATCTTTTTACCATAGTAAGGAACCCTAAAGTTAATGTCGTGGTACTTGTAAAATATCGTTCGAACAGATGTTGCAAGGTGGATATTTGAACAAGGATTAACGGCACTCGTTTAAAAGTGAAGCAATAAAAGTGAAACAGCAGTTAACTTTTACGCGGCGTATTTTTTATTTAAGTCTTTTCATATGCAATACATTTTCATTCATATTTTATAAGGTTTGAAAATCCTTTTTTTTTATGCATGCATGAATGCAATTTGTATTTGGGTCATTGCCGTTTTTGGATTAAAAGTTATTCCTTCAACACTTTTACTTGTAACTATTTATGATGTTTGAATAATTTACTGTTGAAATATTGCAGCTTTACTATATTGGTTTTATTTTTCTTTTATACTTTAAATAAAATATCTATAAAAAATATGGCTTTCTGCCTGCAACAGGATCACTTTATAAACACTACTGTATACATTTAAAAGCAAAAATAAAGATTTACTATTCCTGTGGATGTCGTAAAAGGCAAATAAAGGACTAAGCAACTCGTTCAACTTCTGCATCTGTCCGTCTGTCCGTCTGTCCGTCTGTCCGTCTGTCCGTCTGTCCGTCTGTCCGTCTGTCCGTCTGTCCGTCTGTCCGTCTGTCCGTCTGTCCGTCTGTCCGTCTGTCCGTCTGTCCGTCTGTCCGTCTGTCCGTCTGTCCGTCTGTCCGTCTGTCCGTCTGTCCGTCTGTCCGTCTGTCCGTCTGTCCGTCTGTCCGTCTGTCCGTCTGTCCGTCTGTCCGTCTGTCCGTCTGTCCGTCTGTCCGTCTGTCCGTCTGTCCGTCTGTCCGTCTGTCCGTCTGTCCGTCTGTCCGTCTGTCCGTCTGTCCGTCTGTCCGTCTGTCCGTCTGTCCGTCTGTCCGTCTGTCCGTCTGTCCGTCTGTCCGTCTGTCCGTCTGTCCGTCTGTCCGTCTGTCCGTCTGTCCGTCTGTCCGTCTGTCCGTCTGTCCGTCTGTCCGTCTGTCCGTCTGTCCGTCTGTCCGTCTGTCCGTCTGTCCGTCTGTCCGTCTGTCCGTCTGTCCGTCTGTCCGTCTGTCCGTCTGTCCGTCTGTCCGTCTGTCCGTCTGTCCGTCTGTCCGTCTGTCCGTCTGTCCGTCTGTCCGTCTGTCCGTCTGTCCGTCTGTCCGTCTGTCCGTCTGTCCGTCTGTCCGTCTGTCCGTCTGTCCGTCTGTCCGTCTGTCCGTCTGTCCGTCTGTCCGTCTGTCCGTCTGTCCGTCTGTCCGTCTGTCCGTCTGTCCGTCTGTCCGTCTGTCCGTCTGTCCGTCTGTCCGTCTGTCCGTCTGTCCGTCTGTCCGTCTGTCCGTCTGTCCGTCTGTCCGTCTGTCCGTCTGTCCGTCTGTCCGTCTGTCCGTCTGTCCGTCTGTCCGTCTGTCCGTCTGTCCGTCTGTCCGTCTGTCCGTCTGTCCGTCTGTCCGTCTGTCCGTCTGTCCGTCTGTCCGTCTGTCCGTCTGTCCGTCTGTCCGTCTGTCCGTCTATCCGTCCGTCCGTCTGTCACAGGGCTCTATCTCTTGAACCGTAATAGCTAGACACTTGAATTTTTCACCGATTATGCATTACTATAGCCGCTATGACAACAAATACTGAAAAAAAAAAACGCTAAAAACGTGTTTTTTCAGCGTCTTTAACTAGATCTATATAATGGCATTAACTAGATACTTTAAATTTTCACAGATTATGTATTACTATGGTCGCTATAACAAAAAATACTAAAAATAAAAAAAGTTAAAATTAAAGGGGGTCGTCATACAAAAAACGTGTTTTTTTAGCGTTTTAAAACATTGTACGGAGGTTTTAGCGTTTTAAAACATTGTACGGAGGTACAGAACCCTTCATGTACGAGTCCGACTCGCACTTGCCCGTTTATTGGAGTAAGTTCAGTCCATGATACTTAAATACTTTCCATAAAAATAAATCGAAAAACGAAAAAAAAAAAAATTGGCTTCCCATTATAAATCAGCGCTCAGCTAAATGAATTTTGTATGAGAGGACGAAATTTTTTTAATCGATTTTCGATAATTATTAAAAATTTTATATATAAAAATTTGTTTTGATAACAACTAGTTCAGTATCACGGACTGAACTTGCTCCAAAAATGTTGCCGGTGTTTAAAAAGTAACTGTATAATTTCAAATAATTTAAAAGTATGATTGATGATCCCAAATGCAAATGACATTTTTAAAGCAACGCAATGACATGCGCTGGTTAACGAAAATAAAGGTTTTGTCATGAACAAAACTGAATGTTAAGGGCTGACTTGAATTGAAAGCAAAAATAGGGCGGAACTGTAAGATATCAAATTAATGTGCCGTGTGGTTTCCGGCTTAGAATAGGATCACTTCATCATATCTCGAGGAAGACGTAAGAGGCAATTAAAAGACATATTAACAAACATCTTGTGCAGTGCAACAGCTGCATTCCCCGAGGACTGTTTACGTCGGCCAGCTGGTGGTAGCGGCCGATTGTAAAGAAATTATACAATATTTTCCTCCCATTCTTATTAAAAAGCGGCCAAGTGCGAGTCGGACTCGCCCATGAAGGGTTCCGTAGCAGCAAATAACTTATTATAAAAGTTCCAAAGGTAAATTGCGGTTTACGAAATATAACGTATTAAAAAATAACTATCTATGATACCGAGACCGCTATAGCTTTAATTGAAAGTAAATACTTTGAGGTATATACCACATTTTTTTCAGAATTATTTTAGTAATATTTCATAAGTTACGGTGGGGGGACACCTCAAATTTTAACTTTGTATTAGATTATCTCAAGACTGGGGGGTTTAATCTACATAGTTTTAATCAGTTGTTTCATTTTAAAAGACCTTTTCAACGACACCTCACACGTTGGGGTTAGTACAATTTAATTTTTTAATTCCCTTTTCGTCGTATGGAAAAAAAATCATTTTTTTATAATTTTAAAAACCAACTTTTAGAACTTCAATATCTATCTCTCCACCAATTTTCATGACAATCGGTGCAGTAGCGGCGGTGTACGAGCCCGGACGGACAGACAGACGGACGGACATGACGAAACTATAAGGGTTCCTTGTGTACTAAGGAATCCCAAAAAGTACCTATTGGCAATGTAAAATAATCGTTTCTTTAGAGGTATAAGTATTTATCACGTCTTTTTTAGTCTCCACTGCAGGAGCTCGCCCCTTTCTGTACTATCAGAGCACAAGCCAGAGCAGTCAGAGGATTTGGCCTACACTCTCCACGCTGGCCAGACGGGTTGGAAAGGTCTCATTGATGTTTATAAGCTTTGTTAAGCTTATGTTTCCTAAATCGCCTTCTACGACATCCACGGAAAGACTTGGAGTGGTCTTATTCTACTCTGCCGGGAACCACACGGCAATTTCAAATAATTAGAAAGAATGATTCTCTCTCTCTCTCTTCTCAGCTGCAGCTGTGGATACAACGCTGCGAAGCCCGGGGTCCGCTTTCCGGCTTTTCCTTCTCCACTTCGCACGGTCTTGAGCATCCTTGGTTGTAAGACCATTGGCACGCATATCATCCTTGACGACGTCAAGCCAGCACTTCTTGGGTCTACCACGTCTGCCGGGCCCCGGCGAAGGCGGCGTGGCTATACATTTGTTTTTTTTGAATTGAAAGACATTTATTTGTTGCTATAACACACATACAAAAAACAGACAAACATAGTAGAAAAATTACACAAAAACATAATAATTTAAATGTGTGTGCTACAGCAATACAAAAAGGACACAGCTCAGTGGTAATATTGCCCGGGAGCAATACACTGATTTTCAGCTGTGTCCTGAAGATGCGTGGTGCGGATTTATTAGTACACATGTGAAAATAAATAAATAATTAAAGAGAAATAAATAGGGCTGTGTATATGTTTATATAAATAAATAGTGTAATTGTCTAGAGAAGTTGAAATACATATATATTGCACTGATATTTGTGTAAATATTGCCATTAAATGGCAGCTAATTTTATTAAATAAATGTAAATGAGGACGAATGCACGACAGTGTATGGGAGAACAATATATCAGCTCGGGAGAACCTTCAGTGACAGCCACAGCTACCGGCGACATGTTGGATTTGAAAGTTTTTGTAAATCTAATAGATGGGTTCGAAACCTTTTTTTAAAAGATGAAACAGATGTGTAAAGTCTAATAGGTGGAGGTATGTTGTTCCAACATTTTGTCGCCTGATACCGGAAGCTGCCCCTGAAAGAAGCTGTTTTGTGACGATGTACTTGAAGTGGTGGACGACAAGATCTTGCATTACGATTAGAATACTTAATCCTTGAATAAAGATATTCTGGAGTTCTATATTTTATCACTCCAAACAACAGGGTTGCCAAATGAAGCTGTCTACGGGAGACCATATTCAGCATCGAACCATCGTTGAGATATGGCGTGATATGGCTTCGCGGCGGGACATTGTAGCAAAATCTACAGCACGCGTTTTGAACACGTTGTAATAGACGCTGAGTGCGCTCTAAAAGTCGAGGCCCATAGACTATATCACCGTAGTTAAGTCGCGATAGGATTAATGATTCGCATAGCCTAATTCGTACCTGCTCAGTTAACAAGTTTCTTATCTTATATAATATTTTCAATCGGTAGAAACAGTTCCTAACAATATTGCCGACATGTTTTTCGAACCTAAGCCCACCGTCCATTATAATGCCTAGATTTTTTTCCTCATCCACTCTTTGTATTACCGTACCTAACATAGTTAAAATTGGATTTTGGTCGACTATTTTGGCAATTTGCGCGTTGGAACCAAAAATCATGAACTTAGATTTCGCTGGATTGAGTACAAGAGAATTTTTGGTGGACCAATTTGCAATATTTTCCAAATCTTCGTTCATTTTTCGGACCGCCTCACATATATTTTCGGGTGTTTCAGATATGTATACCTGGACATCATCGGCATAGCAATGGTATTTACAATGTTTTATTACCTTTACGAGATCCGCACTGTAAATAATAAAAGTAGAGGTCCAAGTATAGATCCCTGTGGGACTCCGCGATTTATAGATCGTGGTTGAGAAAGGAGTTGTTTCCCACGTAGCTTGCCAATCTGAAAGTATGATTGATGACGCCAAATGATTTTGAATGAGATAGGTTTTATATCGACATTTCCAAAGCGACAGGCTGATATGCGCTGGTTAACGCGAATACAGGTTTTGACATGAACGAAACTGAATGTGAAAGGCCTGACCTAAATAATGCAAAAAAGGTTCGAGATTGACCAAAAATGCTTTTGTTCATATGTCTGTTCTCGCCCACAGGTCACATTTTTGCATAGATTTTTAAGAAAATTGGCAAACGAGTTCTTTGATTTATTTAATTTTTTATGGATCGCGATTTTGTTGAGGAAGAAAAGGTTGGAAGGGGGGAATTTTGCTGTAGCGTTATTTATTAACGGATTCAATCTTTGAGAGGCACACTACTTCATTCTACACAAGATGTTGCAAAAAAATCCAAAAGAAGTGGAGGGAGGAAAAGGAAAAAAGTGTGCTGTAGCGTTATATATGGACGGATTTCACTGAAATTGCTTTGCTTAACCAGGGAAAAGGAAAAGTGTTGTTATTTCAAAGTTATAAGAGCTTTTACACACTCAGCTTGCGAGGTCTACTATTCTCAAACCACTAGTTTATAGTTTGCTCCAAACTGTTAGCTCACGATACCTTACTTCTAAATTACTGCCACTCATTGAATGATTTGGCAAACGTAAAAATACAGTTTCTTACATCTAATTGTCTATCAAATTTTACGAAGTTCTAAAAATATATTACAAATATCCGAGTATTATATTGTTTTCCTATAATATTTCGTTATAAAAGAACAATATTCATATACTACAATACATTTAGAATCACAATAAAACCGCAATGCAGAATATGTGACTGTAAAGATAATAATAGTGCTCACAATGCTAGATTGAACATTGTGTTAAAATGGAGTGTATTTTTCTTGGGTACCCAGTTGTCTGTGGATCGCAAATAGGAAGGCTGTGACTTTTAAAAATAGACGAACTATTCAAATAGATGATACAGCTGCACAGCTACTACAATAAGAAAACCCATATCACACTAACATTGATAATGTAATTAACACGTGCATTTAGCAATCGTGATACATAATTTGTAAAATTGTACCACAAACTTTGCTGATATTTTGTCAGTTGTATCCGTAGGCACTTCTACGGATACTACTGACGTTCCAATTCCAATATCAGCTGCTTCGCCTGCTACTCTTTCCTTGCAGATTGATTAAGCCTATCGAGGGAACAGTCGTAAATTTCGACGAACCATACGACATACTCGTATCATGTCAATTAGCGATGCGATCATGCGACTGTGAAACCGTCACTATTTTGTTTCTGCTCTGTTTTTCCCTTACTTATGTCATTTGTATGTTTGTATGCTTACGAAATATGCAAAGGATATCGACATAGACTTCAACCGTCTTATTATAAAATACGGACCAACTTTAGTAACTATGTACTTGGTTTAAACCATTTTTCGCCCAAACAAGAAGACCCTTTTAAAATGTGTCACCTTCTATTTCGTCACTGTCACCTTCCTTTGGGTGAATAATGATTTAAACCAAGTCCTAAAGTTAGTCCACATTTTCTGCTACGGGTCTGGGTCCGCTGTTTAGCTTTTTATTCTATAAGAATACATAGATTTAAAAAATCCTGGAAGCAATAAAAGAATGACTAGTTATCTTTAATATCGAGTGTAAATATACTGCTGACATATAATCTAAAAGGTGACTCAGCTCATCAATATGAACAACTTTTATATGGGACTTGTGCTGGAATGTCAAAAAACATTTTTATCTTTAATTTTTCCATACAAACATGTTCCACTGACCGGACGATTTGTATAGGAAAGTTGAAAACTTTGCGTTTTCACCATTGCTAAGTTCATGTTGATGGACTGAATCAGCCCTTCAATGATATGTTGACTATAGTTTTACGCTATCCAATAGTTTCAATTTAATTCATTTATTGCATTCCATAATGTACATCAGTTCCAACTACTAAAAGTCACTGTCTTATAATAGCACTATAAACCCTGTCCGGTGGGTTGTCATGGCAAAACAAAAATTGGAACGGCAAGCGAGTTTTATAAAACGAATGATTTGAATAAAAAAAAATAACTACCGTTAATATTAACTATGTGCTGTACCTATGAAAAACTTGTGTTGTCTATTTTTAATTACATCTCTGCCTGACTTTCTAAGATTCGCGTCGTTCCCTCCGGCTATTTGTACAGTGACATAGAAAAATGGTCTACCCTTGCATTTTGTGACCACAAGATGTGTGTCGCCCGCGCTTTATCACGGACTTCATAAGTCGGTCAAGTGGACGGACCACAATTTCTTTGTTGAATCCAGTCGCAGATAACGTTTGGAGGGTAAAACGATTTTTTCCTCTGAAATATTTATCATTCTAAAAGAAAGAAAAAAAAAGAGTTCCTAATATGGGAGGTGCCGGTACTCATACTCGATCATTGACGACCTCCATGGCGTAATGGTTAACACGCTAGACCGCTAATCCGGAGGTTCTGGGTTCGATCCCCAGCCAGGGCAAGTTGAAAAATGGCCCTTTTCAAATTGCCCTGGGTCTTGGATGTTTATCTATGCATTTATCATAAAATATAGTATCGTTGAGTTAGTATCCCATAACACAAGTTTAAAAAACTTACTTTGGGACTAGCTTAATCAGTGTAATTTGTCCTTATATATATATATATATATTTATTTATACAGTACATACAATTTTTTTTCTATTATATTTGTCCATTTTGGTGTCAAATCCTCGCTGGACAGACAGGTTGGAGAGGTCTTACTGATGTTTATAAGCTTAGTTTAGCTTGTATTTCCTAAGTTGCTTCTACTACATCCACGGAAAGACTTGGAGTGGTTGTAAAAACATATTATACTAAATGATAATAAGATAAAATATATTACAATAAAATCACAAATCCCTAAAATGTATTTGTGATGGATGTACGAATATCTTGTAGAACATTAATATTTTTTTCGAATTATGCAATCTTCATTAAGCTGTATGTTTATTTAAAAAAACTACTTAAATGTTTTTTGCGTTTATAAAAATACAGCAACTACCCTACTAAAACTACAAATCAAATGCATTATTAGAAGAAAATTCGTCTGAAAAGATATCACTTTAATTACAGTGCCATAAGGTGGTAGGTAAATATACTTTTTAAAAGGCATGAGAATGGCACATGAAGGTTAATTAACATTTTCTTGGTTACTTTTAGCAAAACATTTTTAAGCTTTGTATTTTTTTCTAAACACATTAACTTGAAAAGTTATCTCTTATTTCGTAGTTTTACTTTGAAACCTCTAACGAGATGAATTTTTTTTTCTAAATTGTTAAATTTGTAAAAATACCTACCCAGTAAGGTATTTAGTAATTTTATTTTATAAACAAAGACTTGATTGTGTAATAAATTAACAAGAGTATATAATATAAAAATTATTGTTAGTTTTTAAATAAAAATAAAATATAAAATCACCTTTTTTTTAGACATTGTATTAATTTTGAACAAAACATGGTTCTGTTCTATAGGCCTAAAACTTTCAGGCTTCTAAGACCAAACAATCAATATTATAGGCGGGTGATATGTACCCGTTTCTTTTTATTTTCGTTTCAATATTTTGTTATCATTCGAGCGTATTCCTGGTTGCATCCTCAGCGGTAACGCTTCAGAGCCAGGGGTCCGCTACCTAACCAAGGTGATTTGACAAGGGGACTGGTACACAGAGCAACTGCCGTCTGACCTCCGCAACCCAAAGGGTAGACCACAACCAATCTTAGAATAGGTTTAAACAAACGCTGGCGTTCGGGACCCACAGCTTTACGTGCCTTCTGAAGTACGTAATAAAAAATTTTTACAAAGTATGCTTCCCAGTGGGACTTGAACCCACGACCTCCGGATCACAAGGCAAACGCCTTGATAACTGGACCACGGAGGCAGTCTTAATACAGGATGACTTTTTATCCACTAGCCAAATTTTTGGAGCAAGTTCAGTCCGTGATACTAAACTACTTTCCATAAAAAGAATTAACCAAAAACTAAAATAAAAATTCGCCTTCCCATACAAATGAGCGCTCAGCCAAACGGATTTTGTATGGAAGGACGAATATTTTTTATCGATTTTTAATTACTTTTTTATAGAAAGCAGTTCAGTATTATGGACTTGCTCCAGAAATTTGGCTGGTGTTTAAAAAGTCACCCTGTATTTTGTTATATTATTAAAATTTCCTAAAGGCACTTATTACATATTCTGGTGTAGTCATGGGGATAGTTTTGGTAAACGACGCTTCACACATCAAGCCATACCTACTGTTACTTTCACTGCCGATTTAACATGACGATCACGTACTACATATTTCTTCTTAATGCCATATTCTCTGTAGATATTGCGTTAAGGTGATGTTTCATGTGTAACCCAAATTGATATTTGCGGAAACAGAGCTTTTCGGGTCACAAACTCAGACGTACTGATAATAAAAGAGAACGTTACGATCTTTTAGATTTGTTATTGTTATTTCGTGTTGTATTTGCGAGGTATTTTATTAACAGTGTGTTAACCCACGGTGTGGGATGACATTGAATAGGTCTTTGAAAAATATTGTGAGTTTGTAAACACCATTTTCGATTTAGGGATACGTTTGTGAATTATTTGCAATTTTTTTTAGAGTCAAGTGTCCTGTAATGTTTAATAGTTTAAAAATGTATATGGACACGTGAAAAAATTCACGGCAATAGTATACGCCTATATAACGAAATTAAACAGAAATCTATCAAAGCTAATTAGGGTTTAAAAATTAAAGAGTTACTAAGTTACCTCACTTATTACAAGTTTTTAGTCATTAAACCGTGAGGCGTGAATAAGTTGGCATTCGCAACTGCGGAACACAGTGCGTGGCTCGACACGCACTTGGCCGGTTTTTAATTATATGTACGTACTTATGTACATACCAACATATAAAAATCATTGTTTGCCTGAAACAGTTAACCTTCAAAGTTTTAACGGTATGTACGCCACGGTAGCATAGTTAAAGTTCTTTAAAAACAATCCATAGCTAAACACAACTATATTCACGAAGCCATCGTAGAGTCGCTACGAGATCTGTAGCAAACATTTACACTGTCGTAGGCGAGAAGCTACGCCGATGCGTACAAATTTTCTGCACGCTGGAAACGCACTCTGGCCTGATATGATTGGTGCATAATTCAATATTTTTTCAACAGTTTAGATATGCTTTTGGATACTTTTGCCAATTTTCTTTTTTATATTTTGAATGAAATCCTCAAAATATCTTAAAACTTTTTACATTTTAGAATTTCAGATCCGTATGAAAATGAAATGGGACAGTCTGCTACAAAGTTATTTTCTTTAGCAATGTTTCTATAATATCGAACTCAGATAAAATAAAAACAGCAAAACTCTTCACTCGCGTACTCCTTTAAATATTTATTCGCGAACAGTTCGCGCTCTGCGTGACTACGAGTATTAATTAGTTTTTGTTTTTCTTTCACATTTGTAACCAAAATATATTCCACGCCGCGCGCGTACAATGGGTGTTCGTTTTAACTAGAAGTAACTTAAAAACTTTAACGCTGCTCGATATACTATATCGATTTCAATAAAAGTAAGTTTATGTGAACAGAAAAATGTGTGCTGAATATTTTCGTAAATAAATAATTTCAGACATAATTTTCTGAACCTTGTCAAAGATATATTGTTTATGTTAATATAAACTGGATAAGTGGATACATAAAGATACAAATCATACATTTATCTTAGATAAACCATATTATTATTTGATGGAATTGTATTTCCGACATGAACTTGTTGGATTGAATCAGCCTGTCAATATGAACAACTTTTTCTGTGGGTCCAATGGTAAGTCTACCTTGGGGTGGAAAAAAATCTACTTTCCCAAACATAATGTCCGGTCAACTGCACAAAATTGTATTAAAATTATTTCTTTTTGAAATCTCATTATTGGTGCCATAGGAGTTGTTGAAATTGACGGTCTGAGTCACCCTTTTAACTATATGCCGGCGGTATATAAATTCGGTATAATACGTCAATTTGAAATAAAAATAAGCTCTTGGCAGTCTAAAAGATACAAATATGCAAAGACAATTTTAGTTGTTGAACTACAGATTTAAATACATACATTATCAGGTCTGTCCTAACAGGGTAGACAGAACCTCGAACCGCAAGACCTTGGCCAAAGGACACACGTAGCGTGACGGCGATTGAAAAATTACCTTTTTCAAATTGTCCTGGGTCTTTGGTGTTTATCTATGTACTTATATATGTGTTTTTATCATAAAATATACCATTGTTGAGTAATTATACCATAATACAATTTTAAACTTAATTCAGGGATATTAAATTAATGCATACGGAAATCAACGCGAAACGTACCTTTTTATTTATTTATTTAATTAATTCAGGGATAGCTTAATCACTCTGATTTGTCTAATAGATCACTACAAAATTTGTAAGTTTTTAATTTTATTTTTTGAATAGTTATTTAAGTTTTATAAAGTACCTAGGCTGTTTGATAAGTACCCGTTTATGGAAAAAAAAACTTTTTTTTTTGTATATATGCATTTATTTTTCTACGTAGTCACCTTTTAACTTTATCTATTTGTTCCACCTATACTCAAGCTTCAATAAACCATCCAAAAAGTATGATTTTGGAAAGTCATTAAAATAGTCCTCTGTGGCGGCAATGACTTCGTCATTTGATCCAAATCGCTTGCCACCGAGCCATTTTTTTTAGGTTGGGAAACAAAAAGAAATTGCATGGGGCCAAATCTGGAGAATACGGGGGGTGAGACAATAGTTCGTAGCGTAACTGTGCTAATTTAGCCGTCACAACTCTGGACGAATGAGCCGGGGCGTTGTCGTGATGAAACAGTACTTTTTTCTTTATTAAATGGCGTCGTTTGTCCTTCAACACGGCGTCAAATTCATCCAATAAATTGGCATAGTACTGCCCTGTTATTGTTTTTCCCTTTTCTAAATAGTCAATATGTAGAATACCCTGCGAATCCCAAAAAACGGTCGCCATGACCTTTCCAGCCGATGGGACGGTTTTTGCTTTCTTTGGAGCAGGTTCACCCGGTAAAATCCACTGCTTCTACTGCTCTTTCATTTCCGGGATGTAGTGGTGGTCCCACGTTTCGTCCACGGTCACGAAACGACGCAGAAACTCCTTCGGGTTACGTTTGAACACGGCCAAACACTGCTCCGAAGTAGTCAGTCGGTTCCGTTTTTGCTCCTCCGTGAGTAAACGCGGCACCCACCTCGCCGATACTTTCTTCATACCCAATTTTTCTTCTAATATGTGTTGTACCCTCTCGATTGAAACATTTACAGCATCAACGATTTCTCGAAGTTTAATTCTGCGGTCGGCTAAAACGATATTTTCAATTTTCTTAACCATATCGTCTGTAGTCACCTCAACTGGCCGGCCTGGGGAAAACACATCAAAGACGGTTGTTCTCCCCCGCTTAAACTCGTTATACCAATATCTGACGGTTGTCATAGAAAAAGCACATTCATGGTAAACCGCTTGCATTCTTACTTTTTTTTCATCACATGTTTTTCCTTCCAAAAATAAGAATCTAATTACAGACCGATACTGTTCTTTCTCCATTTTAACAATTTTAAGTTCACGCCTTCACTGAATCGTTGTCAAATGAGAAAAAAAACAAAAGAATGCCATTTTTTTTTAATTTTCCCGCCTCTGAAAAATGGGTCAAAAAGGTGGTATACTTATTTGCGGCCAGTGATATTAATATATTTAGAAAACGGGTACTTATCAAACAGCCCTCGATTTCTTTTTATAGTTTTTTAAGTTATTTAGTTTAGTTATTAGTTTTAATTTAGTTAGATTAATTTAATTTGATATTTTAGTTGTTAATTATTATATGTATTCTGTAAAACTGTGTGTTGATCGTTCATGTAAAAAGTATATACCTGAATGATGAGATTAAATTGATGAAAAATAAAAAATAAAAATAATACAGTTATAATCCAAAATACATAAGAAATAAAATTATACCCATCACTATTTTGATTTCCATTTTCCATCTTCACGTCCACTATCACTGTTATAGTTACTTTTGGGTCTTATTTATTTATTTATTAAAATCTTTATTGACCACAATGGTACAAAAGGTGAATTTAACGCTAATGCATTCTCTACCAGTCAACCTTTAGGAAAAACATTATGGCCTAGGGTTATAGGGTCTCTCTTCTCCGCTAGGAATTGAGACGTAATAATGTATGTATGTAAAATTATATATCAATGTATTCAATCCGTGCAAGTAATCAAGTACATAATGTTAGCTCACTTAAAAGAATGATGTCATCTTCAAAACCGGGCTTTATTTCGTTGTCATCGTGTTGTCAGTGATTTACAGTGATGAAGTCTCGCAGATACGGCAATTCCAGAGATGACTGTAATCGCTTCACGTCAGCATAAATAACAAATTTTCACCTACGGGATGTGTTTACCCATGACGTTACCCGAATATTTATGAAACGCCATGGAGTCATACATTAAGTTCTTTAGGCATGCTATCTGTCATTTAGCAGCGCAGCATTTAATGCGAGTTTGTATCCTGTAATCTGAAGTTATGATGGTTGTTGTTTGTTTGTGAATTAGTCTTTGCTTTTGGGGAGATGATCAGTATTAATGTTTAATTTCTCAAAAATATGCGAAAAAATTGTATTTAAGTGCAATAACCCGTTTTATCCCTAATGGGGCAGACAGAGCAATTTTGGGTCTTGCGGCTCTAAGTAGACAGAACCCAGGGTCGCAAGGCTCAAAGGCCACTTTTAACTTGATAGTGGGCGAGAAGGTGGAAAAAGCGGAATCAAATAGTAATTTAGTGATGGGTTGCTAGCCACATTGCCTATTACCATAATTGTATTTAACATTGGACAGAATCTCAAGTAACTATGTCTTCGCCATTTACGAGTAAGTAATAATAGATTTTTTTTTAGAGGTATCAGTTTTTATACAATATAGATAATTTTTACGTACATAAGCAGCAAGTTTAATGGATGTAACATTCCTTACGTAATGACTATTTATTGTCTTATAATACTTAAATATCCGTTAGGCACTTCGATACCTGATATATTCGAGAACCAGGTATATATTATGTATCTGCATGCAAAAACTAACTTCTTCGTATTGCGCGAAGGGCGAACAAACAAACACTAAAGGTTGACTGGTAGACAACGCTTTTAGCGTTAAGTTCGCCTATTGTTCTGTACAATTTGTATTTGATGGACAATAAAGATTAAATAAATAAATAAATAAACCTTCATTAATTTTTAGGATTCCGTAGCCAAATGGCAAAAAACGGAACCCTTATGGATTCGTCATGTCTGTCTGTGTGTCCGTCCGTATGTCACAGCCACTTTTTTCTGAAACTATAAGAACTATACTGTTGAAACTTGGTAAGTAGATGTATTCTATGAACCGCATTTAGATTTTCACACAAAAATAGAAAATAAACAATAAAATTTGGGGGTTCCTCATACTTCGAACTGAAACTCAAAAAAATTTTTTTTTCTTCATACCCATACGTGATACAAAATCTTTCGATAGGTCGTCAAAAATGATACTGAGGTTTCTAATATCATTTGTTTCTAAACTGAATAGTTTCCGCGAGAGACACTTCCAAAGTGGTAAAATTTGTGTCCCCCCCTTCGATCATATATTCTATAGATGCACAGTTGCCGCCTAAAAAATGTCACCGGAAAAAAAAGGCATAAATTATGCCTTGTTTCCCTGTTATTTGCTCGGTAGCCGCACGCGTGTCGTTACATTAAAGATGACCACCTTTAGAACTTTTATATTATGTTACTTGCTGCTACGGAACCCATCATGGGCGAATCCAACTCGCACTTGGCTGTCGACGCACCACATCGACAGCGGCACACGCACACGGACGTGCACCGGTCGTCGCCAGCGGAGCTGCGCGGTCCCCCACTCGCTATCGAACAACCACTGTGCATACACATTTGTAACAGTCTTTTACATAAAATAAACGAGTCAAATACATTCGATCATCTCCATCATTTCATCACCAAGAAGCACACTTCCTTCCGACTACTGGCAGCCCGAACATTGGTCCTTCTCCCGGGTCCACGAAGCAACCAGCAGGGACAACATTGGATCGGACAAAGGATTGTGCACAGTCATCATCGACCATCATACATATCATCAATCAACATACATTGTGAACAGGCAAGTGGCGAACTGGTGAACAGACTAAATAGATAAGGCCAATTTCCTTTTTCTTTCTTCTAATTTAACTCTGTGCCGCGTCATTTGTATCAGTACTGTGTAGATTTTTTTCATAGTTACAGTATTTACAATATTCCTATAGCTACCTATTGCTTTAGGTCCGGGTTACCTATTACCCGTCGGCCAAGTCCGATATTGGAATACTTATGATAATATCCTATCAACATTAAACATCATAGTCACATTTGTTGTATACCTACTGGCAACAACCTTTAATTATTGTATATCTATTTACAATTAAATCATCCACTCATCTATCCATTTGAACCAAAAAAGTGCATAAATATTTTACACACATTTATTTTCGATTAACAAACGGGTATTCATACATTAAACGTAAAGCCGTGTTGTGCACCAACTCAAGTTATAAGGGACGCGCACTAAATTACGGTGCGCTCTTTTAACATTGATACTCGTTGTAATTGTCTTCCCTTTAATTGATACTTTCTGGAATTATGGCCGATGAACAAGCTTTAGTTAAAAAGCGAGGCAGCTTAAAGGGCCGTTTAACATCGTTTTACAATTATATTAATAGTCTACCAGCCCACTTAAGCAACGAACTGAAGTTAGAAATTGAAGTTCGTATTTCAAAGTTGGAACCATTATTTGATAGTTACAATGAGATTCAACAGGAAATAGAAGATATCACTGCGAACATCACGGAGCAGAGTAAAGAACGCGACCTGTTTGAGAGTTTGTACTATAAAGCCGTAGCGCTCGCTAAGTCGAAGTTGGGAATAGTGGCGGAGCAATCACATAATCGTAGCTGCGATTCCGAGCATTCTTATCACAAGGCCCACGGGGCCAGTGTTAGGCTACCTATCATACAGCTTAGTAAATTCGACGGCGCCTATTGTTCTTGGCTGGAGTTTCGAGACACATACCTATCTTTAATTCACGAAAACCATGACTTAAGTCCGATTAATAAGTTTCATTATTTGCGTTCGTCATTGGAAGGCAGCGCATCGTTGGTTATAAAATCAATTGAATTTTCTTCAAGCAATTACGAAATGGCTTGGAAGTTGATTTGTGATCGCTATGATAATAAAAAAATGCTTATCGCGAATCATGTGAAAGCGTTATTTACCGTTTATTCTATCCAAAAAGAAACTTCATATAATTTAAAGCGCTTAGTTGACAATTTTGTTAAGAATTTAAGATCCTTAACCACTTTAGGTGAACCCACTGATAAATGGGACACTTTATTGATTTACATGTTATCTAATAAATTCGATTCGCAGACCCTTACTGAATGGGAAAAATTTAAGGCATTACACGAAAATCAACATTTATCATTTGAAGACTTAATTAAGTTTACAAGAAATAGATCAGAATTATTAGAAATATTGGAACATAGTAACAAAAATAGAACAATACCTAAACAATTGAATAATACCCACAGTTTGTTAGCGACAAATCAAATTAAAAGTAAAAAGTGTCCCATTTGTCAATCAGCGGATCATTTTATTTATTATTGCGAAACATTTTTAAAATTAAATAATAAAGATCGAGAAGCTAAAGCTAGTTCATTAAACTTGTGTTTGAATTGTTTAAAGGCTGGACATGCCACTAAAAAATGTCAACTAAGAGCTTGCAAGAATTGTAATAAAAAACATAATAGTTTAATTTGCCCGGAGTTGCCGAGTAGCGGCCGCGATACATTAGATTCGCATAGCGAAGTTGCATTATCTTGTGCCGTCGTGTCCGCCCAAGGACTGTTATCAACGGCGTGCGTAGGTGTGCGCTCCGCCTGCGCGACCACGACAAGTGATCGCCGCCGTGTGCGCGTCATGTTAGACTCGGGCAGCACTTCGAACTTTATTACGGAACGTTTATGTAAACAACTTCAGTTGCCTACTAAAAATATAACTACGACTATTAATGGTTTGAATAAAAATGTGTCAGTAGCAAAGGAATGTTGCGATATTACGATTCAATCACTTCATTCGACTTACAGTAAAACAATAACATGTATCATTATCTCAGATATCACTAATCCTTGGCCAAATTCTCCTATTGATAAAGAGGTTATTAAAATTCCGAAATCTTTTTCTCTGGCCGATCCTAAATTTTATATACCATCAAATATAGATATTTTGGTGGGCAACGGAGTGTTGTGGGAATTAATTGAACCAGAACAGATACAACTAAAATCTCAAAACATTATTTTACAAAAATCCAAATTGGGTTGGTTTATTGCTGGGTCGATACAATCAAATTCACACTGCAATTCATCATACTGCAATTTTTCTGATTCTCAAGTACTCACCAACCAATTGACAAAGTTTTGGGAATTGGACACTCTCCATACATCAAAAAATAAACAATTGGAGTGGTCTCCGGAGGAGATCGAATGTGAAAATTCTTTTGTAAACACTACATTTCGCCTACCTAATGGCAGATTTTGTGTAAAAATTCCTTTAAAGCTTAGTACAGACGTTTTAGGTAATTCGTATACATTAGCTAAAACTAGATTTTTACGCTTGGAAAAAAAACTCGAAGATAATAGACAATTAAAAATGAAATATAAAGAATTTATTCAAGAATATATCGATTTAGGCCATATGAGACTATCAAAACACGAAAGTAGTGATCACATCAGGTATTTTGCTCCCCACCACGGCGTCGAGCGTCCAAACAGTTCAACCACGTCATTAAGGGTGGTTTTTGATTGTTCCGCGAAGTCATCATCAGGCTATTCTTTTAATGAGATTCAAATGATTGGCCCGGTTCTACAGGATGATCTATTCTCAATTTTATTACGTTTTCGACAGCATGATATAGTTATAACTGCTGACGTCACAAAAATGTATCGCCAAATTGAAGTACATGAGTCGCAACGATGTCTGCAACAAATACTGTGGCGCAACGAGCCAAGTGATCCTCTGAAAGCCTACGAGTTAAACACCGTGACATACGGCACTGCTTCGGCACCGTTCCTTGCGATACGGTGTCTCAAGCAACTAGCCGACGAGTGTAGCGACCCGCTTATTCAGGAGGTGATCTCCAGGGACTTCTACGTCGATGATCTCATCACCGGTGCTAGAAATTTCCCTCAATCGCTCCATATTTATACCGCAGTAACCGAACAACTTAAAAGGGGTTGCTTTCCGCTTCGAAAATGGTGTTCCAACGATAAAAACGTCATGGCTCAAATTAATAAACACGATAATGTATCTAACGATCGTTTTGATTTATGTCCAAATGATATTTCGAAAACGTTAGGTATTAATTGGGATCACAAATCCGATGAAATTTGCTTTGATTTAAAGTTAAAAACATGCAATAAAATAACAAAAAGAAATATTCTATCCACCATTTCCCAACTGTTTGACCCATTGGGATTGGTCACCCCTGCCATATTAGAAGCAAAAATAACCTTACAAAAATTATGGTTATGCAAGCTCTCGTGGGACGACGACGTCCCCGAGGCTACACGAAATTCTTGGTCTCAATTCATTAATTCACTATCTCATCTAAATAATTTGAGAATTCCTAGACACACACTTTGCTCTGATTACATTAAATTACAATTACATATATTTACAGACGCTTCTGAAGAAGCATACGGAGCTTGCGCGTATCTAAGGTCCATTAGTAAAAACAATGTTTCATTCACTTTTTTATTGTGCTCTAAAAACAAAATAAGTCCTCTAAAACCCCAAACTATACCGCGCCTAGAGCTATGTGGTGCTTTGTTAGGAGCCAAGCTAAGCGCAAAAATTATTAAATCGCTACGTCTGACTATCAATGAAGTTTTTTATTGGACCGATTCAACCATTGTTCTAGGTTGGCTTAATACAACCACCAACAAGTTGCAAACATTTGTACGGAACAGGGTCGGAGAGATACAAGAAATACAGTCCACTACAACCAATAGCTCTTGGAAATATGTTCCTACACACTCAAACCCCGCCGACTATTTGACGCGTAAGATGAGCTCTGAGATGTTGATCGCTTGTAAGCAGTGGTGGAACGGTCCACAATTTCTTGAAGGTGATGAGTCATCATGGCCATCTATTGATTTAAAAAATAACAGTCAGCCTTTACCGGAAGTGAAACAAGAAGCTACATGTATGATGGTCAAACAGTTTGAGTCTGTTTTTCCATTTGAGAGATTTTCTAGCTATTTTCGGATGCAAAGGACTATGGCGTTTGTGCTCAGATTTATTTATAACTTACGAAATAAAGATAATAAATTTAAAGGTACATTACAAGTACCTGAACTTCAATTAGCTATTTACAAATTAATCAATATTTCACAACAGCAATCATTTCCTACAGAGTATCAACTATTAAAATCCAATAAAACTTTAAAATGTGGCAATTCATTATTATCTCTCAATCCATTTTTTGATCACAAGTTAAATCTTATAAGAGTGGGTGGACGACTTCATAATTCACAGTACAACTATAATAAAAAACACCCGTTTCTGATTCACAAAAGTCATACATTTTCAAAACTTTTATTTAACAATGAACATAAAATTTTAATGCATACGGGACCTCAACAGTTACTATACTCCACACGCCAGAATTATTGGACGATCGGCGGACGTGATTTGGCTAGGTTTGTGTATCGAAACTGCAGCACCTGTAGTCGTTATCGGGCAAATATAATAGCACCTATAATGGGAAACTTGCCCAAAGAAAGGTTTTGTGCTGGTTACGCATTTCAATACACAGCAGTTGATTACGCAGGTCCTGTCATGGTCGCTAACAAAGAAGGGCGAGGATGTCGACTGCTTAAATCCTATATTTGCGTTTTTGTGTGCTTTACCACTAAAGCTATACACTTAGAATTAGTGAGTGACATGTCTACTACAAAATTCATTTTAGCTTTGAAAAGGTTTATAGCCCGTAGGGGCAAACCGTCATACATTTGCTCCGATAATGGTTCTAATTTTGTCGGAGCTAATAACGAGTTAAAACAAATGATAACTTCAGATGAAGATAAAATTGTAAATATTTTTGCACAACAATCTATTAAATTTAGTTTTCTTCCACCAAGATCACCCCATTTTGTGGGGATGCATGAGGTTGGCGTAAAATCCACAAAAAACCATTTAAAACGTGCAATTGGTAATTCAAATTTAACATTTGAACAGTTGTACACAGCTCTGACACAAATTGAGGCGATTCTTAACTCACGTCCTCTTAGCCCAATATCCTCAAATCCTCAAGATCTATTGCCCCTTACTCCAGGCCATTTCCTAATTGGCAAGCAAATAACGTCATTACCAGAGCCAGATTTAGCCGAAATTCCTTCCCATCGCCTTGATCGACACCAGAGAATAGAAAAACTTCGACAGCAATTTTGGTCCAGATGGCATCGTGAATATGTCTCCGAGCTTCAAACTCGCACAAAATGGAAGCAATCTCAAGGATCCCTCTGCATCGGAGATCTTGTCCTCATCAAAGATGACCACCTGCCTCCAATGAAGTGGCACCTGGGGCGAGTTGTAACAATATATCCTGGGACCGATGGAGTGACCCGAGTTGCTGATATTAAAACGTCGTCAGGAACAATTAGACGTTCCTTCGCAAAAATTTGTCCCCTTCCGAAACCAGACCAGGATTGAAGCAAGGCTTCAATGAGGGGCGGCATGTCGACGCACCACATCGACAGCGGCACACGCACACGGACGTGCACCGGTCGTCGCCAGCGGAGCTGCGCGGTCCCCCACTCGCTATCGAACAACCACTGAGCATACACATTTGTAACAGTCTTTTACATAAAATAAACGAGTCAAATACATTCGATCATCTCCATCATTTCATCACCAAGAAGCACACTTCCTTCCGACTACTGGCAGCCCGAACATTGGCCGCTTTTATAACAACATAAATTACTGAAATGTTTAGATATAATAAAAATAAAATGCACTTTACCTGCACAAAATATTCGGTTTCCGCCATAAAAGTTTCCGGTTTTTCTGAATAGCCACAGAAGAATTTAATTTCAACATTGACAGCTTCACCCGACAAAATGCCGGAACAATTTTACAATACATTTTTTAAACCATTGAATGTCTATTCAAAAATAGCAAAGTGGAAGCTCACATTTAATTTTAACGATGTTTGTTTTGATTTTTTTCTTACACCTTTATTTTCTCAAATGGATATACTTAATGAAATACATAAAGTGACTTAAAATATGGTAAATCATTATTATTTTTAGGGAGACGATAAATTCTATAGTAAATAAGATTCATAACAGTCTGAATTAAAGATCTGATTTTATAATATCGCAAATTGTATTTCGAGGTTCGCTTTCTATGCACAGTATGAATGCTGCTTCAAAAGCTGACAAGTATCTCACTAGTGTGACTTGTTAATAAATAATTTTATTATATACTTATACCAATTTTAGACCTCTCTCCGAATCAGGGTCTAGTGCCACCAATAACGCCTGCGGAAGTCCACTCAGCTCTTCGCTGCAAAAAAAGTGTAAAAAAGTTAAAAAAATTCAAAAGCCGAATGTCTGGGCCGATATAGTTAGTTAGGGAGAAGAATAGTATCTATAAAAACTAAGGTTGCGAACAAAAAAAAATCTTTTGTCGTAATTGGTTGTTAAGCTTTGCTACTATGACGTGTAGTTGCGAACAAATAAACAAAAGTCCTTTACCACAGCCAGTAGCGTAAATTCTTTCATCGCAAGTAGTTGTTAAACTTGGTTGCGATGACGGCGGGAGGGAAAAATCTTGCTCCAAAAATCCGATATTTCACACAACATTTAAAAGACCATATAAAATTTTATTATTTGATATAATTATTACTTCGTAAAGTCTTCTTTGTACCTTTATTTTGATAATATTCAAACTTAGTTAAAAATAAATCTCATTTAAAGTGGCCTTATTACTAAGCTGCGTGTAGACTAGCTATTTCTGTTATTACAAGGGCCACGCCTATCCACAAACGCATTATTTTTCTCGACGTTCATTTCACAAAATGTCAGCGTAATGACACAGAAAGTGCCATGGGACCCTTTCTGGATAGGGCGGTATAATTCTAACATTTCTTATCACGCAAACAGCCCTTTTCCAAATATTTCATGACATTAACCTCAGTGATAACCTGTTATTTGGTTACGCGTATGACAGTTTAATTTTTTATTAAAAGTTGTGGATATTTATTTAAACGACGGATACACCCAACACCTTGCATGTTACAAAGTACCTTTTTATGTTTGTCTATTTTTTGTCCTCATGATTAGTATCTTATTGACAGAGTGAGCAAAGCGAACGAAGGACTTCGTTACAGCTTCGGCAAACATTCTTTCGTGTGTCCGGATTCCGGTCGTCTTCGCCTACAGTCACATTTCTCAACCGGTTCTCGTGAAATTTGGTAAGCAGGTTTAATGATTATTTAGAATTTTTTGTCAAGCCAGTTTTGTTAAGAATTTTTTTAAATTGGCGGAAATATGGGGTTTGAAAACGAACAAAATATATTTCTACAATTAAAAAAATATTCAAAAATTTTCGAACAACTTTTTCATCCGATAAACTTCAAGGGGTCAGTATGTGAGGGTCTATGCAAAGACAGACTCGTGAGGCCTACAGCTCACAGAGCCACTAAAAATATAATTTAGTAAGTATCTTATAACAGAATTTAAAAAAAAAATGTTTTTTTTATTAGAAATTTGAGTGCGTTTGATCTCTATCTAGCCTGATGGGAAGCTAAGATGAGGTCTAAGGTGTATCACGCAGACTCAAAAAATGCCTGTTCACTCTTGCCTTGAAAATCCCTAAATATATAATTTAGGGATTTTCAAGGCAAGAGTGAATGGTATGGGGAAACATCGACGCAGGGAGGGAATTCCACACCTTAGCGGTTCGCACAATGAAGGAGGAGGCGAATCGAGAGGTACGATGAGGAGGAATATCGACCACAAATGGGTGGAATCCCTGTCCACGTCGTGTTGTCCGATGGTGGAATGGTGCAGGGGGAATTAAATTATGTAATTCCTGCGCACACTCCCCGAAGTGCAACCTGTAGAAGACACACAGACTTGCTACCAGTCGGCGATGTTCGAGGCTGTGGAGCCGTCCTGCCGTAAGCAACTCATCACCAACGAGTCTTCTGGCACGTCTGTCGATAGCTTCCAGGGCTTCGAGCTGATAGCGGGCAGATCCATCCCATAGGTGGGAGCAATACTCCATACATGAGCGGACTTGAGCTGTGTAAAGGCTCAACAGTTGGTCAGGGGTAAAATATCGTTGGACCTTGGAGAGGATGCCCAGTTTTTTAGAAGCCGTCTTAGCCCTGGACTCAATATAGCTACCGAAGTTAAGATTTGATGAGAGATCGATACCGAGAAGTTCAAGATGACGGGTGATAGGAACAGGCACACCCCGGAAAGTGGGAGCCAAGTTGAGAGGGCTCTTTTTAGCAGAGAAGAGACACGCCTGTGTCTTAGAGGCATTGAATCTCACAAGGTTGGCATCACCCCAATCGGAGACAGCTTGCAGAGTAAGATTGGTATGGAGCACCATTGCCTCTCTTAGTTCGTCTATTTCCGGTTTTTTTGCCCTTGCACTAGAAAAATATCTTTCCGTAACGGTGCTATCGTCTGCATACCCAAAAATACCGGGCTTTAGCAGATCGTTAATGTGAAGCAGAAATAGCGTTGCGGAAAGAACAGATCCCTGAGGTACTCCAGCATTAATTGCCAATAGGTCAGACGAGCAGCCGTCAAGAGTTACTCGAATAAACCGTTCCCTCAGGAAATCGGAAATCCAAGCACAAAGGGTGGGAGGGATACCGTAAGCGGAAAGCTTCGCTATAAGAGCGTCATGCCATACCCTGTCAAATGCCTTTGAAATGTCAAGTGAGACAGCAAGTGCCTCACCGTATTTTTCAAGGGCTTCACCCCAAAGATGTGTAGCGTACACAAGAAGATCCCCAGTAGATCGGTTCTGGCGAAATCCGTATTGCCGGTCACTGAGGAGATCATTGTCCTCAAGGTACGCAAGTAAGCGCTTGTTAATAACACGCTCCATTACCTTACACAGAATGGAGGTGATTGCAATTGGGCGATAGTTTGAAGGGTCGGCACGTCTACCCTTCTTAGGTACGGGTTGAACATTGGCGAGCTTCCACATTTTTGGGACGATTCCGGACCGAAGAGATAGACGAAACAGGCGCGTCAGAACAGGAGACAACTCGGGTGCGCAATTCCTTAAGACAATAGCAGGAATACCGTCGGGACCACTGGCCTTATTCACATCTAAGTTGCGTAGAGTCTTGAGAACCTCCTTTTGATGAATGCGGACTTCAGGCATTTTACATCCACAAGGAGGTAACTGGGGCGGTGTTTGATTGCTAGCATCTAGACGTGAGTTTTCGGCAAACAGTGAAGCTAGTAAATTAGCTTTTTCTAAAGCCGTGTGTGCCAGTGTACCGTCAGGTTTCTGCAAAGGAGGAAGTGAGGAGCGGCAAAAGTTAGCTTCAACGCACTTAGCCAGAGACCAAAATGCTTTACTACCGGATGGGTACGAAGCAAGTTTGGCACCAACTCTGCCTATGTGGTCGAAGCGAGCCTTTTTAAGCGTTTTTTTTGCAGGACTTGGCCGCAAAGTTAAAGGCTTTCTTCTTTTTACGCGTATCCGGAGCTCTGCGCTTACGAGCGTCAGCCCAAGCCTGGTATGCTGACTGTTTAATAGCCTCAGCTTTTAAACAGTCAGCATTGAACCAGGGTTCAGCTTTGATGCCAGAGGGTCGATCAGAAAATGGAATATAATACTCCATCGCCTGACCGAGAACCTCAGCAACGGCACTTGCACAGCTCGACGGATCGCCAGAAGAAAAGCAGGCTTGCAGCCAAGGGTAAGAAGCAAGGAAATGTCGCATCTCTTCCCAATCTGCTGACTTGTACCGCCAAACCCGTCTATTGCCTCTAGGGCTGGAGTCAGGTGGAGGACATATGAGGACGGACTTTACCAGACAGTGGTCAGAACTCCCAAGAGGGGCTGAAACAGACACGTGATATCGGTCTGGTTCAGTCGTCAGCAGAAGGTCCAAGCAATTAGCTATGTGATTCTCAACGTCGGGTATCCTAGTCGCCTGGTCGACCAGCTGGGAAAGGTTTGAAGACAAGGCAAACTTGTACGCCTCTCTACCAGCATGGTCAGTTTTCTGGTATGGGAACAACCATTGTTCGTGGTGAGCATTAAAGTCCCCCAGAAAAACGATTTGCGCGGTAGGATACCTTTGCTGAGTCACATCAACAGCCTCACTTAGGTGACGAAAAAGCCTCGTTGTCTCCTGGTCACCGCTATGCGATCGGTAGACACCGACATAGACAATTTGTTCTGTGCCGGTGTCCACAAGCAGCCAGATTGAAGAAGAAGAGGGATCTTCCAAGTTACGGAGACGCTTACAGCAGATGTCATCACGCACATAGAAACAAAGCCCTGCCTTAAAGCGGAAATTGTGCTCCAGGACATATCCTGGGTAATTCAAGTAGGATGTATCAGCAGGGGTAGTAATTTGCGTCTCCGTAAGCAAGAGCAGATGCGGCCTTACAGTCTCAAGATGGTGGTGGACTGGGACGAGATTAGAGTGCAGACCTCGAATGTTAGTGAGGTGCACTTTTAGCGAGAGGCCGTGTATCCGCTGTTGATTCCTCAACTTTTTGTTTCTTTTATTCATTATTGTTTTTATTTTTGGGGCAAGAGGGAAAAAAGGCGAAGAGTGGCAGTTACGCGAGGCATCAGCCAGCCCCCTCCAGAAGTCACAGTACTGTTGCGCGGTAGGATATGACTAGTGCGGAGACCGCGGGGACGCCCGGACCCCCCCAAGGCCGCCTGTCGAGGCCTCTCGCCCGGTTGCCAACCGGCCCGACAGGGCCAACCTTAGGATTATGCGCGCGATGGCGGAGCAGCCTTTCACAGAAGGCTAGTCTGCAATTGGGCTCCCAACTATCGGCGGGCGGCCAGCGAAAAAACCGTTGCTCCGGATCCCGCTGCCCTCCGAAACTAGGCACCCCGCGCAACAACACTGTGAGTCTGAATTCGGTACATTGGCAGATGCAAAACTGCGTAGACCCACTCCTCGAACGGCTACTCAGGGAATGCAGGATGGAACGCGCGAACGCTTGGCACCCTGATTTTTCCACTGAGGGTGGTGACCAGCCGCGGCCTAAGCCTACCACCGGAGAGGGTGTCACTCTTTAGCACCACCCGGGGGTCACGTGTAGGGTCTCGAGGGTAAAGCCTACGGACGCGAGTGACAATCGACCCCCATTCATTCATTCTGGCATTCTGGATATAATAGAGAATAGACGAGGAAAGATGTTGGGTCATCTGATACGGCATGACGACATCGTAAAGACCATCATGGAAGGAAAAATAAAAGGGAAAAGAGGACCAGGAAGACCGAGGCAGCATTGCTACATGAAACAGATAAAGGAAAAGGTGAACGTCGTGTCGTACAGCGAAGTAAAACAACTGGCAGATGAGAGAGACAAATGGAAGAGAATTAATACTCCACCGACAAGAGCATAGCTCTTAAATATAGATAGATAGATAGCTATTTAAGCACTATTCGCTAATTAAAAAAACCACTACAGATTTAAGGGTAGGTACCGTTTTTTTTGTCAATAAAATAAAGAAGTCTGCAAAATAAATATGATAAAATAAATAAAATAAAAGAATGCAGGCATCACCATGTGGCTGATTTAAGAGAGAAATATTTTAATGTATTAAATGAATGAATAAATGAACAATTTTAATCCATAAAAATACAATATAATCATCAGAAGATATCTACTGATACTATATCATGTAAAGAACATATTTATCCAAATATTAGATGAGCTTCCAATAAGTTCACATTCAAGGGCTGTTAATCTTAAGTATAAAGCAAACGATTCGTGGAGCCATTTTCCAGTGGAAGGACATCCATTGAGCGCCTCTGACAATGCTGCCGGTCGCTGGACGCAGCCCTATTGTTGTATTCGGAAGCCATTATTGACATTATTCAAAGGGCTATTAATATGTTTTATTGAAAAATGTTTACGCATTTCTGGAGGCGAAAAGCAATAACTTAACTTAAAATAATGCTCCTACAAAACATTTGATGGAATAAGGTTTTTATATATTTTGTATTTGTACGTAAATTACATTTTTCTGCGCTGGTCTGGCAAAAATAAACAATAGAATTTATCAGCTGCTACACCTGCCGCTTTTATCGTAGAATTTTTTGTAGATATAAAACGTGTAAGGGAAAAAAAACAAAAAGCAAAACTAAATTTCTCTACAAATTTCCCGGACATTTTTGAATGAAAATCCCGAATTAATTTTAAATAGATAAGGGCATATCACACTGATTGAGCTAGCCCCAAAGTAAGTTTCAACTTGTATTATAAGATACTAACTCAACGATACTATGTTTTATAATAAAAACATATATAAATAAATACCCAAGACTCAGGAAAATTTGAAAAAACCAAAGCTTTTCATTCTTATACCCTTCTTTAATATAATAGTAAGTTCAACATAATGCATTAGTAAATAAAGTAGAGCATCTATATGTGACGAACGAATGTGGACAATTGATAGAAAATCAGCCAAGGAGTTTTTGTAAACCTCGTACGTCGCTTGCCTTTGTTCATAGCAAAGAGCTAAGACCTTATATACCTCTAATATCTCTGGTTCATAGCCCTCCTCAGACGACGTCAACTCACATATTGACAGTATAGAGTATGACTTTGTTAATCTTATTTAGTTAAGAAATTATGCATACATATATACACTATCACCTTTTTATCCCTAAAGGGTCAGACAAAGAATTAAGAGTCTTACGGGTGCACATAGAGCACAGGGCCCCAAACTCAAAGGCCACTGTTAGCGTGACGATGGGTTAATGGGGGAGAAGGTGAAAAAATAAATCAAAATAATGATGAGTTGCTAGCTGTATAGCCTATTCGTATCGCTATTAATATTTAATTTACGAAAAAAAAAACTTAGGGACATGCCAATATATATAGATTTTTTGGAAGAAAATTATTACTCTGCTGGCATTATCCAGCAAGGAATCAGAAGACTACGTTTGTATGGAAATACGGCTCTGATATTTCCTCTTTTATGGTGGAAAATTAAATAAAAATATATAATAGCATATAAGTTTGGCATTTATGAAACTACTATGACTTAGTTAAGGCCGTACTGCCCCCCGTCCAGTGCTGCCCCCATTTAAAATAAATAATTTCAAAGAAAACGGAGACATTATTTTAAAATTTTGCTACTACCAAGTCCACATTCGCGAAAAACGGCCACTTTTAGCAAATATGCGTAGTAAAGCTTAACGTTCTCACTTTAAACTGTAAACAGTAGTTCATAAAATACTTTGAAGGGTTATCTAGAACTTGGAAGTAGCAAAAATTTTAAATGATGTCTCTGTTTTCTTTGAAATGATTTATTTTAAATAGGGGCAGCACTGGACCCCGGCAATTTCAGGTACGGCCTTAATATTTTATTTACCAGAGGCCTGTCATAATCATCCGAGCGTATTCCGGTTCCATGCTCAGCGGTAATGCTTCAAAACCCGGGGTCCGCTACCTAAGCTAGGTGATTTGACGAGATTACTGCTTTTTACACAGAGCGACTGCCGTCTGACCACCGCAACCCAAAGGGTAGGCCAAAACCAATCCAAGGATAGGTTTAAACAAACGCTAGATGGCGTTTGTTTACGTGTCTTCCGAAGTATACGGAATCATCTTTCTTTTCGGATAATCAGGTGATCCAAGCCTGCAATATCCTAATCAGACTGGAAACAAATTTTCACAAAGTATGCTTCCCTGTGAGATTTGAACCCAGGACTTCCGGATCACAAGGCAAACGCCTTGACCACTGGACCACGGAGGAAGTCTTTACCTGAGGTCTGTACTTCAAATTAATATTTAAATTTAACAATTACGAACAGTCTTATTTCGCATAATAATCCTGGTACGCCATATAACATTTCCATAATCATCGTCTACTAAGCTTATCGTCCCGTCATAATTATTTTCAGACCTAAGTAGCGTTTTGCTTGCACGACTGGCAAATATATAACTATGTAATTGCCTACATGCCATGAAATTTGCTCATTTAATTATACTTTTAAAAGGAGTTTTGTAAATTGAGTAAACATGTTTCTTGTGGAAATGAGAATGGTTACTAAAGAAAGGTAACTTTTTAGAATTACGTTAACAAGGAATAAATCCTATTGAGCTACATACATATCCTATGTTAATGTCTGTGAAAAAAGAAAAACTTAGAATTAACTTGCTGCTTCTCTTCCATATGGACAAAAATCCAAATTATGTTAACAGACGATGCGGCTAACATACCTTAATTTTGAATCCCTTCTTCCACCTTCTCCCCCACCATAACGCTAAAAGTGGCCTTTGGGTCTTAAAGTCTACCCCGTTAAGGATAAAGATGTGATATTTTATCTAGTGTATCCCAAAAAAACTATAGCAAAATATGACAATAAATAAAAATCCAATGATTCAATGCTTAATTGAATAAAATATTTTCAAAAAAATTATTTGCATCATCCAATTTATCCATTTATTAAATTTCCAACATCCAATATTTGTTCAAATATTTGCGATTTCATCCTGCAATGTTTTGTTTTTAATGAATAAACACCAATTATGACGGACAAAGCCGTAATTAATGTCACCATTAAGTGATTACCGCTGTATATGGAAATGCTTTGAAATTGGGAGCTTAAAGTAATAAACTGAACCTTTTTGGAAATTTTCAGCGTTTGCAAGGGTGGATGGGCCATTTTAACCAATCAGCCTTCTTTTTCTTTCCATTCCGCATCTAAACTTTAGTTGCTAGGATTCTTTCTATATGTGTCAATTTAATACCTTTCACATTAGACTACTTATATGTGCCCCTATTTCACAAGGCACTGGATTTGTCAGGGAAAAAGCGTGGTAAAGAGCGTCCTTCTGCCACGTGGTAGAAAATGGTCCGAGCAATGAAAAAAGATCTAAACGCACTGACAACGCAGAATAGACCAACGTGGTGAAGAAGAATTAAGAGAACCGACCCCACCTAAAGTGACTATAATTAACAATAAATAAGTAAATATAAACAATCATAGAGATTGAGCTACCCCTTAAGTTAGTTCGAGACTTGTGTTATGGGATACTAACTCAAAGATACTATATTTTACAACAAATCCATATATATGTAAAGATAAACATTCAAGACCCAGCTCAAACTACAAAAGGTCATTTTCCAGCTTGACCTGACCGGGCATCGAACCCGGGATCTGGCATGATGACCACAGAGGTCGGACTAGGCCACAGAGGTCGTAAAAGGAAAAAAATGTGCCTTTTCATTTTGTATTCATCAGGATAGGAATGACGTCATGACAATCAAAACTGGCACGATACACGTATATCAAATTAACATCAGTAAAAACAATATAGAATCTGCGTCATACTGTTACATTATCTACGTTAATTTTAAACTTACAGGTCCTAAAATAACGGTCGGAACAAAAATAAACGTATTCGTCCAAATTATGCATGCCACTCCAGACTTCAGACACTTTGTACGGTGGATCAATGTGGGTAACATTTTTCAATTTGTTGGAAATTATTAAAATCGCGGCGGGAGCCGCTGTCGCAGCTCCGAACGTTAACCGTTCGCGATAAACTTTTTTGATATTACTCAGCACTGGTTGCACGTAAATCTACGCCATAGACCACTCAGCAAAAATAGACACATCATAAATCGCTTCCACTGATCGAATTTCGATATTCATACTCGAATAGGTTTAAAAGATTCTCCAAACGTTCTATTTTGCAAAGAGTTTGTAAAAAAGGAGTCACGTATTTTATTTTCCATTTTCAAACATACTTTTAATCTATACGTTGTAGTTGTCTGTATTTTGCCCTTACAGTAGTCCCGGCAACTTTTTCAATTTAACAGGTAAGGATAAATCGTTCATTCTTTTTATTTGAACATAGAACTGATATAAACTCCCCAAAAGTTTAGAAGGCGGGGCCGCCGATATTGTTTGCTTCGTGTTAACTTGGAAAATCTTTTCGGGAAGATTTAGTTGCCTCCGTGAAAACACTGCGGCCGTTCTCAGCAGTTCTCAGCTCGGGTTTCCGTTAGAAAGTTACGTTAACTTGATAAATTATTTATTGGTTGATTTATTCACCTACAATATTTTAGATTGTTAACTATTATACATGTACACAAAGCCTTTGTCAATGATGCTTAATTTAATTTTGCTGTGCATCCTTTTTGGTGCTTTAAAGAATATTTTAAAATTATTATAGAGTTTGTTGTATGAATGACATGTTTCATACAGACGTGGGAGAAAGATGGGAAGAATTTAAAGTCATTTATTAAAATTAGTATTTTATGTAAAGATATAATAATAAACGGGCAAGTACTAGTCGGACTAGTACATGAAGGGTTTCGTACCTCCGTACAATAAAACGCTGAAGAAACACGTTTATTGTATGACAACCACCCTTTAATTTTTAACTTTATCTTATTTTTAGTATTTGTTGTTATAGTGGCCACAGTAATACATAATCGGTGAAAATTTCAAGTGTCTAGTAATAAATCGAGTTAAAAACGCTTTAAAAAAACACGTTTCTTGTTTTACAACCCCCTTTAATTTTTTAACTTTATCTTATTTTTTGTATTTTTATTATAGTAGCTATAGTAATACATAATCTGTGAAAAATTCAAGTATTCTAGTTAAAAACGCTGAAAAAGCACGTTTTTATATGACGATGAACCCCTTAAATTTTTATTTTTTGCTTACTTTTAGTATGTTGTTATAGCGGCCACAGTAAAACATAATCGGTGAAAATTTCAAGTGCCTGGCTATTACGGTTTAAGAGGTAGAGCCCTGTGACAGACGGACAGACAGCGGAGTCTCAGTAATAGGGTCCCGTTTGCACCTTTTGGGTACGGAACCCTAAAAAGCAATTAATGTTGTTTCTGTATTTATTTATTTTAGTTGTAATTATCCTTTAAATATCTAATTTCAAATATAAAACATTATATCTTTATAGTAAATAATCTCTTTTTACAGAGAAACACAATCTTATAATATACAAACCCTACAAAGAAATTAATGGTACATAAGACCACAATATATACATACATACTTACTTGCTATACTGACTTTCTTGCATAGTTCTGTGTTAGAAAGTTACAGTGAATATTATTACTCAAATATTAATTTAATTAAATTCAATTAATGTTCCATATTTGTACTAACTTATTCGAGTGTATTCTTGAGCTACGAAAAGTTGTTCCTGTTGATGTGTCGAGTCATTCCTTCAAGTACGTACTCATTATGTAAGTATTTCATAGACTAGGTTGTAGTACAGGTCAAACGTGTTTTGCTGTGGACAGTTTATATAAAAAGGCATTTTTTCAGGAGAGACAAGGTTCGTAGTGAAATCAAACCAAAGCATTATGGTATTGTGTGTAAGACCGAAAGCGGTGATGAAGGCAAGGCATTTAATATAATTGAAATATTACAGTATAAATCAATTATAAAATACGAACGAACGAAAAATACACCTAGAAACTTTAAAAAAAGCATAAAATTCAATCATACAAAACAAACTCGTCTCTCGGTAACTAGAAACTATACCTCATCGATTATTAGGTGGGCACATAAAGTTTTTCAATTGAGAAGTTTTCCTATCGATTAGGTCGCGGGCATAGACTGAGTTACTGACAATGTGACCGCGGCGCCGCAGAACTATCGAATTATAACATCGAAATAATACATACCTTAAATACACATGGGTCAAATCGGATATTTAATTTCAAAGTATAGCTATGTCAGGTTCATCGCATAAAGGATTTAAAAGTTTTAAACACTCAGATGATTATGGTTAAGCACGTTTAAGTCATCCATACACCAAGGGCTGGTCAAACGGTCGCAGGCCAGTGGGCCGTACCAGATATCGCTGGAGAGAGGTAGTAAAGGCTGACCTGTGCAAACTGTAAGTAGGCGACGACTGGCGAGAGTTAGCACAGGACCGAGAGCGCTCGGCAAAAACGGGATTTCATCGTCCAACGGACAGCCCTCCGGAGTGGCAGGCGCGTGTCGTGTCAGCGCGCCTGTTCTTGTCGGGCCGAGAGGCCATGGCGATGGCTGTTCCGGCCCCTCTGATTAAGCAGAGGGTGCAGTGAGGCCGTGAGCGAACCGGGGTCGCTGAGGTAGCAGCCGGCCGCGTCGGGGCTCTGGAGCATGGAGAAGCACACGGCCCCGGCCCACAGCGGCTGAGAGGTGACACCGCGGAGTTTTTAGTGGTAGCACCACAATAACCTTACCGGTCTCCCGTAAGTGGTACCCGAAGGGATTTTCTACGCGTAACAAAAATAAATGGGCAAGTGCAAATCGGACGCGTACATGAAGGGTTCCGTACCTCCGTACAATGTTTTAAAACGCTGAAGAAACACGTTTCTTGTATGACGACCCCCTTTAATTTTTAACTTTTTCTTATTTTTAGTATTTGTTGTTATAGCGGCCAAAGTAAAATTATAAGTGCCTAGCTATTACAGTTCAAGAGATGCCTGCCTGCCCTGTGACAGACGGACAGACAGACGGACAGAGGGACAGACGGACAGACGGACAGACGGACAGACGGACAGACGGACAGACGGACAGACGGACAGACGGACAGACGGACAGACGGACAGACGGACAGACGGACAGACGGACAGACGGACAGACGGACAGACGGACAGACGGACAGACGGACAGACGGACAGACGGACAGACGGACAGACGGACAGACGGACAGACGGACAGACGGACAGACGGACAGACGGACAGACGGACAGACGGACAGACGGACAGACGGACAGACGGACAGACGGACAGACGGACAGACGGACAGACGGACAGACGGACAGACGGACAGACGGACAGACGGACAGACGGACAGACGGACAGACGGACAGACGGACAGACGGACAGACGGACAGACGGACAGACGGACAGACGGACAGACGGACAGACGGACAGACGGACAGACGGACAGACGGACAGACGGACAGACGGACAGACGGACAGACGGACAGACGGACAGACGGACAGACGGACAGACGGACAGACGGACAGACGGACAGACGGACAGACGGACAGACGGACAGACGGACAGACGGACAGACGGACAGACGGACAGACGGACAGACGGACAGACGGACAGACGGACAGACGGACAGACGGACAGACGGACAGACGGACAGACGGACAGACGGACAGACGGACAGACGGACAGACGGACAGACGGACAGACGGACAGACGGACAGACGGACAGACGGACAGACGGACAGTTTGCACCTAGAGAGCCGATGGCTGCTCCGGCCCCTCTGACTAAAGCAGAGGGTGTCGCGAGCGAGCCAGAGCCGCGGTGGTACCGGCAAAGCGCGTCGGGACAGTGAAGCATGAAGAAATAAAGGCCCTGACTGGAAGCGGTTGTGGCGGTGACACCACCGTGAGGTTTTTACTCGTAGTATGTGCAAGCCCCACTTACCGGCTTCCCGTGGCTGAGTGGACGAGACGGCAGGTCTTTTCCACATCTAAAAAAAGCGGCCAAGTGCGAGTCGGACTCGCCCATGAAGGGTTCCGTAGCAGCAAATAACATAATATAAAAGTTCTTGTAGTTCGTTGTAACTTTGATTGATGTTTTAATAATACTGTGTTTTTTAAATTAAGTTATTGATATTTTTTTGGAGATCCATAAATATCACACACGTATGGGTTTAAATAAAAAAATGAGTTTCAGTTCTAAGTATGGGGAACCCCCAAAATTTATTGTTTTTTTTCTATTTTTGTGTGAAAATCTTAATGCGGTTCACAGAATACATTTACTTACTAAGTTTTAACAGTATAGTTCTTATAGTTTCGGAAAAAAGTGGCTGTGACATAAGGTCTGAAAGACAGACAGACATGACGAATCCATAAGGGTTCCGTTTTTTGCCATTTGTCTACAGAACCCTAAAAAAGGACAGAGAGCGCTAGCTTGCTCTTGTGCTCGCTAAGACAGTATAGTAAGTACGTTTAAGTCTGCTTAAAAAATATGCATAGGATTTTTAATTGTCGTTCTAATAGAAAATCAATCTGGGTATTGAATATACCTAAACATTTTATATATTGGAAATTGAAATGTTTTTATGGAAAGTTTGAGCATTAACACCTCTGCAGCCAATTCAACGATAATTCAATTCAATTCAATTCAAAATATCTTTATTATCATAGGATATTTATAATATCTCTTAATAATAGTCACTTTGTTTTGTTTTGCACAAATGTTGACGTCAAATCGTTACTTAAAGCTAAGTTTACGCCGCTTCCTAGGCGCAAGTGCAGAAGAAGCGGCAACAAACTGCACTGCACGTTTTCTCCAAAGACGTCAACTAACAAACTAAAAACTTAAAATTAGTTATATAGATGGACAGAGATTACATTGTTTATTATGTTATAATTAAATTGAATTATAAGAATTACGAAATTTAAAATAATGTCAATTTGTAAATTTAGTATGTACCAATGTACCTAAATTATGACATGTCTAAGTATACAAACCTTTAAGATGGACCGGCGCCAAGCTCAAGCCAGACCTTTTTGTCTTTAAGATAGTCATCGGTCCTATAATAAGCCTACTCACAAAGTACTTTCTTTACATAAGCTTTGAATTTTCTGTCTGGCATATCAAGGACCGATTCTGACAATTTATTCTAAAAAGTATACACTTCCCCATAAAAAACTTACTGACTGTATTCAGCCTGTAATACGGGCTAACTAAGTCATTCTTATTACGTAAATTTCTATCTGTAAAATCACTTACTTTATTGAACATGAAAATATTTTTTCTTACATACATTCTATTTTCAAATATGAATTGTGATGCAAAAGTAAGTATACCTATTTTCTTGAATAATTCCCTCAGTGAGTCTCTCGATCCTAAACCGTAAATAGCACGAATTGCTTTTTTTTGTAAAAGAAAAATAGTCTGAATGTCGGCTGCACTCCCCCATAGAAGTATCCCGTAAGACATTAGACTGTGAAAGTAACTAAAGTACACTTGTCTAGCAGTTGCTACATCTGTCAATTGTCTTATTCTCCTAACAGCGTAAGCCGCAGAGCTAAGCCTATTAGAAAGTTTAGTTATATGAGCGCCCCATTGAAGTTTCGAATCAATTGTGATTCCTAAAAAGGTAGTACTTTCAACCAGATCGAGTTTCTGACCATTAATTAGTATGTCAACGCAGGCTTGATTCACATTAGGAAGAGAGAATCGAATGCATTGGGTCTTGTTCGCATTTAACATGAGGTTATTGGCCGAAAACCAATCAGAAATTAAAGATAAGGTGCTGTTCACCGCGCTAGCATCACTGTTATGTCGATCTATTTTAAATATTAGCGAGGTGTCAACAGCAAACAGCACCATGTCAGCCTCTTTCTTAACCATGTAAGGCAAGTCATTGACATAAACAAAGAAAAGGAACGGTCCTAGAATTGAACCTTGGGGTACGCCCATTTTCACATTAGACCCGTGTGATTTTACGCCATTTATATCAACAGTTTGAAGCCTATCTGTTAGTAAGATTCTATTAATTTAATTGACTTATCATCAAAACCGTATTGACGAAATTTGAGCAAAAGTGTTGGATGATCAACGCAATCAAATGCTTTAGAAAGATCGCAAAATGATCCAATTGCATTATTTCTGTTTTTCCACGCATCGTAGATATTAGTAATAAGTGCTACTCCTGCATCGGTGGTCGATTTTCCAGCAGTAAAGCCGTATTGTTGGCTATGGAAAAGATTATTGGTCTTAAAGTGAAGTAGCATTTGATTGAGCATTATCTTTTCGAACACCTTACTCAAAACTGGCAGAATAGAGATAGGTCTGTAGTTGCCAGGGTCTGTTTTTTCTCTTTTTTTGAATAAGGAGATTAGTTTACTACATTTCATTAAGTTAGGGAATATGCCTTCATCAATACATTCGTTAAATATAAAAGCTAAATCGGCAGCAATTATGTGTATAATATGACTTAATACGGCTACTGACATGCCCCAGTGATCTTCTGATTTTTTTGAATTTAACTGTTTAAAGGCATCTATTATATCGCTAGGGCTAACATGCTTAAAATTAAATTTAGAATCACAAGGGCCAACATTACTCTTAAGCAAAGCCTCAGCACACTGGGCGCTAGAACTCACATTAGAAGTGAGTTCCAAAGGAATGTTAGTAAAATAATCATCAAATATATTTACTATTTCTTCAGTTTTTGAAGTATTTTTACCACTACATTTGATTCGGCAAATATTTTCTTTGGTTTTATTTTTACCTGTTTCCTGATTTATGATACTCCATGTTTCTTTAAGTTTATTAGGAGCATTATTTATTTTTTTGCTAATACTATTCGACTTGGCTCGTCTACAAACTTTTTTAAATATTTTAGAATAATTTCTAACATATTCTATTAAAGAAGGATTAAAGTTATATTGTTTTTGGGCATATAGATCATATAACCTGTTTCTACTTATGTAGATGCCGGTAGTAGCCCATTCACTAAACTGTGATTTACTATGAACTACTACTCTTTTTTGTTTCAATGTTTTAGAATACTCAGAGGAAACAGTACTAAATAGTTTATTATAATGGTCGTCAGGATTATTTCCTGTATATACCACTGATAATAATTTGTTATCTAAATTATTTTTAAGTTTTTTTATGTTTTTAGAAGTAATCGGTCTACAAAAGATCTTATCTTTTCTCAAATTACTGGTGGACTCTTTGACAAAAGCTACATATACACCAGAATGATCTGAAGGCAATTTATTAATAACAGATTTATCACAATATTGAATATTACTAAAAAAATTATCAAGACATGTGACAGATGTAGCTGTAATTCTGGTTGGCTCAAAAAATACGTTTTCTAATCCATAACACTTAAAAAGATTTAGGAATTGTGTGCTCTTTGGATTATGTACTAAAATATCAACATTTAAATCACCGCAAATAATTAAATTCTTTTTACTAGTTGAACAGGACTTAAGAACCTGGTCCATTGCTTTTAAAAATTTTTGAAATTACTATCTGGTGGACTGTATACACAAACAATTATATGATGATCAAGCTCGGCACAGGCCACCTCACAACAGCGCTCAACAGAATCTCTGACAATATCCTTCCGCTCTTTGCTACGGAAAGAATCTTTTATAAAAATTATAGAACCCCCTCGTTGAGCAGACTTTCTGTTAAAGCAGCTAACAATATTATAGTTGTTTAGGCTGAACATCATCTGACTCTCATGCAGCCAATGTTCAGTCAAACATAAAATGTCCACATCCATTTCTTTTAAAACTAATTCTACTAATAATTCTTTGCCGGAAAGACCTTCTAAATTTTGATGAAGTATTCTTAATTCATGAGGCCTTCCCATTGTCTGAATGGTCAGTTTAAATCTGTCGTCAAGTCTACAGAATTACCGTTACATAAACTTGGTAAGCACCTATCTCATTTTACGATTAAATAATACAATTTAATGAATTAAACTATAAAAATATTTAAATTTACAATATTAAATACGGAGCAATAAAATTGACATATAAGCTCCTGGGTTGCCAGCCGCCAAAAAACCTGTGGTAAACAGTCTACTGCTGGTATTTTATCTTAAAGTAAAATCTTGCTTTAACGCAACTAGTCAACTAGGAGAATCGTTCTTTAAACCTCATCATTAAAACTTATACCCAGCTGGATGCGCCGCTAGTTTACAAGAGTCCTACGAGCACGATCCCAACAAAACGTTAAAACTCTCAACTACGTACATCTATTTTCTAAGATATTCGTACTTTAAACTTACTAAGAGCTATATAGGAAAGCTTAATAACATAAATAGAATATCAGCTACCAGATATCATAATTTCTGCTACATGACGTCCACAGCTGGACAAAGACCTTTCCCAAGGATTTCTAAAATATCCGATCTAAAGCGGCCTGCATCCAGCGTTTTGCAGGCATGCAGGCAGGTTGTCAGGTTGTCTGACTACCATAAAATTAAAAATTAATACATATATACACTATCACGTCCTTATCCCTAAATAGGCAGACAAACAGATAAAGAATTTTGGGTCTTACAGCTATAAGCAAACAGAGGCCAGAGCCGCAAGACCCTCAAGTCGTCTTGAGCGTGGTGGTGGGTGAAAAGGTGGAAAAAAAATCAAAATAGTGATGGGTTGATAGCCACATCGCCTATTAACATGATTTCGCATTTTTGCCATCGTTAAAACTTATATTCAGCTGGATGTGCCACTACTTTTGTAGTCTTTAGTTCACGCTCCCAACAAAACGCTCTAATCCCAACTACCTACTATAATCTACTTTCGTTGCATATTCTAAAAAGTTTCATCGAACGTTGAATTAAAAGTTTTACTGTAACTTGTGCAGGTAAGACAATTTTAAGACTTGTAAACATATTTTTCATAATATATTATATTTGCATATAAAATATATTTAAATAAATAAATATTTAAATATACAAAATGTACCCACAAATTTTTGTTAATCTACTTTTGTGCTATTATTAATTTTACTATTTATTCCGTATTATTTTACATCTCAGTCTGATTGTAAATAAAAATTATCTTTCAGATACGAGACGTAGTTTGATGTAATATCAACTCTTAAATGGGCTAAAGCATAATTTTGGTTAATAGAAGAAAAGAATAACAACAGATTTTTTTTTTGTTTGCGTATGGTAAGTGCGGCGAGATGATGAGAGCACGCATGCTCGAATATAATTGCATATAAGGAGCGCAAACACGCGGAAAGGCTGTGCACTTGTCATTTCACAGCATTTTTACCAAAATTTACTTTCGAATAAACAAATGTATAGGCTGACAAAATTACACACAAGCTCTCACATTCCGTCACTGAACTTTGGAAATTAAACGTGGAAAAAAATATCAACGTAATATTACGCTAAATCTATTGCAAAGAAATAAAATTTATCGGATGCAGAAAGACAAATGTTTGTTCAAGTCTTGCTACAGAACATTTGCTACAGAATCTCTTGGTCGTAGCTAGTAGCTCTACACGACGTGTCCGAGTCACTGCGCTGGAAACGTTGACTCGATTAGACGGAAGGCATACGCTTTAGTGGTGACGGAGTTCCCATACACAGTGATCTTATAGTATGTGTTTTTAGTTCAAAATTATGATTTTGATGAAAATGAACTGTTTTACAAATAGAACATGATTCTACCGGCGCATATTTCGTATGTATAATCTCAATAAACTGAAACTGCTGGGCTGATATTGATGTAGGTTTTCCCTGTAAAAAAAAACTCCAGAAAGGTTTAATACAAAGAAAGGTTTACATATGCACCGATACATATCCGTGGAAAGCCGGGGCTGGCTGCTTGTTGTAACGATAATAAAATTGAGTGCAGTACAAATGTTTGTTCAAGTCTTGCTACAGAATCTCTTGGTCGTTTAGCTCGTACTCTACACGACGTATTCTAGTCACTGCGCTGGAAACGTTTACTCGATTAAATGGGAGGCATACGCTTTAGTGATGACGGGGTTCCCATACATAGTGCTCACGTAATATGTGTTTTTCGGTCAAAATTATGATTTTGATGAAAATTAACTGTTTTACAGCTAAGATATGATTCTTTCGATTGTATGCACTCGATAAACTGAAACTGAGCCGATTTTAATTTGTTTTCATTAACATGTAAAGCATTTGTCCAGAGAGGTTAATGTTTCATATCCGTGAAAACTTTCTTGTTGTGTATATGAAGATAAATATAGGCTCATGTTAGAAAAAGTACAAAATAAATTCATTAGGTACATATATATGAGATTATATGGAGTCTATCCCTTGTACCCTTTAATGTACCCAACCTTGTTTATTTTAGGCATGGTAGGGTACAATGAACTGAGGGTTAGAAGACAGTTAGCCCTGGTGTTATATTTGTTTAAATTATTAAGGGGAAAAGTCTCGAATCCGGAGGTATTGGAACGGATTAGTTTGTGTGTGCCTAACAAGTACGTGTGGCGCCGCCTACAGCCGCCGCTGCTGGCGGTGCCGGCCGCGCGAACTACTCTGCTGCAGAAGGCTCCGCTGACGCGGGCGTTGCACATGCTGAACCAAGTAGCGAATGAGATCGACCTATTTTGTTGCAGTCTGAGTGAGTTCACAAGGATATCTTTGAGGATATTTTGTATTATGTAATTAGGTAGTTGTAAGGCAAACATGTCGCATTGGTCTTGAGTCCTGTAAAGACAATTGTTTGAAATAAATAAATACAATACAATACAATACAATACCTATCATGAAACATCTATATGAATTGAATTGTATCTCTAGCTAAAAATCAAACAAAAATACAAGGAGTAGTCTTCTTGATATATTTTATTGTTCAAGCGACTGCAAGCTGCAAGCGCCTACTATAGTTCGGTCACGTGACAAATGCGGGCCCCAGTGTCTCTATTTGCCTGTTACGAGATAAGAATGAAGTGAACTTTATTTAAAGTGACTTTTTACAAAAATCATTACTTTCAAAATCTCAAGATAAAAAATCAAACAAGAAATATCAAAGATTAGTCTACTGGACGTAGTTAATTGTTGAAACGACTGCAAGCATCCTACTTTAGTTCGGTCACGTGACAAATGCGGGCCCCAGTGTTCAATCTCTATTTGCCTGATACGAGATAAGAATGAAGTGAACTTTATTTTACAAAAATCTTTACTTCTAAAATCTCAAGTTAAAAAAATCAAACAAAAATATCAAAGATTAGTCTCCTGGACGTAGAAAATTGTTCAAGCGACTGCAAGTGCTGCCCTACTTTAGTTTGGTGACGTGACAAATGCGAGCCCCATTGTAACGCTTCGTTTTGCCGCGCGACCTCAACCAACGTTGGTAAGAGTGTTTGATGCGACGCCTCTATTTAATTTTACTTAAAGTAAAATAAAGCTAAATTAGGTTCTTGGTTTAGACCAAAATTTTATAAACTTATAGCTTTAAAAATGATTTCCTTGTTAAACATAAATTTATCTTTCTAACGTGGATCATTATTAAACCGACCACAAATGCGGGATCACTTCAAAACGCTGGTGATTTGTGACTATCGCAAAAAAGCTTTTCTGCGATGATTTATTTATGATTATTTTAGCGTATGTATTTATTTTTATGTAAGTTTATTTTAAGTATGTAAATATGTATATTTATATAGAAATATAATATATGTGGAGCATATATATCATATATAATTGTACGTATTACACATGTTTATTCTATATTATTATTCTATATAATAATAAGTTAAAATACTCATCTTTCTTTATTATAATTTGTAATTAATCTTGCACCAATATAGACTTTCATAAAAGTTGCAAGTTTTACTATCTGTATCATAACCGTCAGATTATTGTGCAATACATATTATATAAAATAAATAAAGCGGCTCTAATTCAGTTTGTTAACCTAAACCAATCAATCTCTATTGAACTGAAGTGAGATAACAATTGAAAGAGCTCTTCTTAATTTGCAACTTACTATAACAAAATTTATTACATTATAGGTATCTTTGTGTTAAGAATCGAACAAACGTTTCTTAGATTTGTTTTATGAAAGTAGTTCATTGTTCAAACTATTGAAAGTGCCTACTTTAGTGTGGTCACTTGAGAAATGCGGGCCCTACGCGGACGGCGGTTACGCTTCGTCTTGCCGCGTGACCTAAACTGAAGTTGATTAAAGTGTTTGATGCGACGTCTCTATCAATTTACCTAAAGTAAAATAAAAACTGAGAAAAGTTTTATTGATTTGAAGATATTTATTTTCGACTTATACCAACGACGTTGATAAGTGTTCAATCTCTATTTGCATGAAGAATTAAGTTTTATAGTTTGAAAATAAAAAATGAGATTAATCTTAATATATATAATCTTCTTCTTCGCTAATCTCGTTACCGGTTGCATTCTCAGCTGAGCTGCTTCGGAGCCCGGGGTGCGCTTTCCCGCTTTTTCTTTTCCAAATATAACATGCATGTCAATGGTCACCCAAGGATGCCAAAGACCTTGCAAAATGGAGAAGAAAAAAGCCGGAACAGTTTAAATGATTTGGTTATAGTTTTGCGACCGGCCGCCTGCCTGACGTCAATCCTCTTTGGGAATGTATTTGTGCGAAAAGTTTTACAACCGGCCGCCGCCCGACGTTAAACCTCCTTGGGAATGCAATTGTAACACGAGATGTTTGTGCTAAGTCCTTAGTCCTTTAGTCGCCTCTTACGACATCCACAGGAAGAGATGGAGTGCTCCTATTCTAACCCGGAACCACACGGGTAAATAATCTTAATATATATAATCATCGTCAGGTATTTTTTTTCTTTCACTGCAGGAGCACGACCCTCAATGTGCTACCAGAGTCATGCTTTGCCATAGCACCCAGAGGATAAATCCTCTGGCTCTGGCTGCCTACACTTTCCGAGCTGGCCAGAGGGGTTGGAGAGGTCTCATTGATTTTTATAAGCTTGGTTTAGTTTAAAATAATTAAACTAAAGAAGGGAAGACGGGAAGACTTAAAGTGATTCTATTCTACTCTGCCGGAAACCACATGGCTCACCAGAAACCACACGGTTTAAACATATAATATATATTTCTTATTTTTTACGTTTCCTGCTAGGTTTTAAATAAAAAAACAAGGTTTTTATTAATAAAGTTTATGTAAAATTAAGCATACAATATTAATTCAGACTGATAAGTAATTCGCCTACACAATTAAAAATTTAAGCTTGACAATTGTGTAGGTATAAATAACATTTAAATCTGTCTTTAACGAATTTGGTTTTTAAAATAATCCTATCTATTATTCACAAAAGAAAAATAGCCTGTAATGGTTTTCTAAGTCCTCCCAGAAATAGGGCAGGGCTTTTGTTTTTCTACTCATTCGTATAATTTTATTCCACAATTAATTACATAACGGGCAAACCCTAATTGAGTTGTAGGTAAAATCTTTACCCGGCACGGAAACGTCTACATCAGGGGGAATTCTTACTTGCTTTTAAAAAATATATTAGACCTCCGTGAAAAATCTTCTAAGAATTTTTGCGTTTAATTTTGTACAATGTTGCGGGGTTTAATTATAATTTCGTTGATGAACAAGCTTTTAAATTTGTCTAAAGAGAATTAATCACGTTGGAGTTAATAGGCCTACAACAGGCTATTATGTTGTTTGATATTTAAATAGAATTACTTTTGACTTCAGCATAAATAATTTTCATTGGAAAGTGTTTTTTTATGTCACTTTCAAAGTGATTTATAGAAAAGTGTGTGAAAATAGAAATAAGCATGTGTTTAACTAAAAATCATATAAATAACGTAATATCCTAGTTTCTGCAAATAAATAAATGGCAATGTGTAAGAAAAAAACAAATCAATAACACTTGTATCAAGACTTTTGAGTAAAATGTCAAAACATTATGTCTGAACTAAGAAGATATTCACAAAACAAATTATGAAAAAGTACATTAGAAGTAGAGAAAAATTTGATACGAGTAAAGATAAAAGAATAAGTTTAACAATAAACTCACCGTTTCCTTGATAAAATAATAGATAATAACGCAAAGCCCGCATCCCTCCAAGCATGCACCATAACCCTTAAAATACTGAGGCAATGAAGTAGAAGAGAGGAATGGGAACATTCTCGCTTGCTCATGAGATTCCTACGGATACGATACGTGTTAATATATTAAATAAATCACAGATGTTACGATACTTTGTTAATGTGCACTATTCGAATTGAAGTTCCATACGGCTTGCGGTAATAGTTGATACGTGGGGCGCACTATAAGTTTCCGGAATGAATATGAAAAAATACTATTAAAGGTACAAAATTAATTTATTGTTTTTCAAAATAATCTCCCTTGGCGTCTATGCACTTTTTCATTCGATGAAACCAGTTTTGAAAACTTTTGTGCCACTCCTCTGTGGTGACCTCTGAAACGTGTTTTTCATACTCCTCGACAGCCTCTTCTGGTGATGAAAATCGTTGACCGCGTAATTGGTTCTTAATTTTTGGGAACAGAAAAAAGTCACAAGGTGCCAGGTCGGGACTGTATGCAGGATGACTCATGAGTTCTACATTTTTCGCCTTCAAAAAGTCGTTTGTCTGTCTGGCCGTGTGAGAACTAGCATTGTCGTGGTGCAGGATGATACGGCGTTTACGGTTATTTTTACGGAGTTCGTCAATAACTTCCGGCAAACAAATGGTCGTGTACCAGTCACTAATCACTGTACGACGATTCTCTAAAGCAACAGTAGCCACGTGTCTAGTTTTATTAAAAAAAGAAGCAATCATCCGCTTAGATGCACTTTTCACGCGCGCCACTTTGGTTGGTTTCGGCTCATCTTGAAAGACCCATACGCTCGATTGCTGCTTTGTTTTGGGATCGTAGCAATAAATCCATGTTTCGTCACCTGTTACTATGTCTCACACCAAATTTGACGCACCTTCGTTGAATCTGGTAAGCATGGTACTGCACCAAGTGACGCGGTCCGTTTTTTGAGCCTCGGTCAAGTTGTGTGGGATCCACCGCGAGCACAGCTTTCTCACACCCAAATGTTTGTGTAGGATTAATTGTATTTGACTCATGCCTATTTCTAAGGATGCGCGAATTTCATGGTAGGTCACATGCCTGTCTGTTTCAATCATACGGCGCACAGCATTGATGTTTTTGTTGGTCACAGCGGTGGACGGCCGACCATCGCGAGATTCGTCACTGAGATTGATACGACCACGCTTGAATTCTGCAAACCAGCTATAAACAGTTGTCTTGCATGGTGCTTCATTGCCAAAAGCTGTTTCAAGCCGAGCGATGCTCTGTTGAGCTGTCAAATTACACTTAAAATCGTAGAAAATCATACTACGAAAATTTTCCCGAGTTAAGTCCATGTTGATGCAGACACACAATTTTTTAAATGGCGCCACAAGGTAAAAACAAAAGACAGTCAGATGAAACAAACTGCATTCTACAGCCAAAGAGTTCTATTCTCAAATGTTGCAATAAATTTTTAAATATTGTTTATGTAAGTGGCCAGTTCCGGAAACTTACAGTGCGCCCTGTGTACAAATACAATTATCATGTCTATCCCAAACGGGGTAGACAGAGCATTTTAGATTTCGGGGCTCTAAGTAGACAGAGCCTAGAGACGCAAGATCCAAAGGCCACTTTTAGCGTTATGGTGGGAGAGACGATGCAAAAGGAATCATAGTGATGGGTTGCTAGCCGCATCAACTATAACATGATTATTATTGTTTGGGTTCCGTACCCAAAGGGTGCAAATAGGACCCTATCACTGAGACTCCGCGTCTGTCCGTCTGTCTGTCTGTCTGTCCATCTGACACAATTATGTTTTACTGTGGCCGCTATAACAACAAATACTAAAAATAAGAAAAAGTTAAAAAATTAAAGGGGGTCGTCATACAAAAAATATGTTTTTTTTCAGCGTTTTTAACTCGATCTTTAATGATGATTAATGATCTTTAATGGCATTAATTACTTATTACTTGAAATACATATGGCATACTTGAAATTTTCACCGATTATGTATTACTATCGCCACTATAACGACAAATACTAAAAGTAAGATAAAGTTAAAAATTAAAGGGGGGTCGTCATACAAGAAACGTGTTTCTTTAGCGTTTTAAAACATTGTGCAGAGGTACGGAACCCTTCATGTACGAGTCTGACTCTCACTTGCCCGTTTATTTACGATCTGTGCGGGAAGAAAAGTAGCTGGTACATTCTTAGTTTTTTCTTTTCTCCCAGATTAGCATGGAAAGTAATATAGGTAGATGACAGAAGAAAAAAAAAGCTCATTACACCGGCCGCGCGGTCAATGAAACTTTCGCGGACAATACCCGGCTAATGGCTGAAATTATTTTTGGAAAAGGCGTCAGGAATTTCATCCTTGATGTATATTTTCTGTGAAGTTTTGCTCCTCTCCCCCGTGCAAAACTTTACAATTCTATTATAATGTTTTCTTATGTTACAAGAAGTGGGCATACGTGTACACTTGTTACTTTACTGTACCCTCGATATTGTGATGTAATTATGTAAACTACAGAACTGATTCGGTAATATCTTGAATCCGCGATGTTGTGTTTATTTTGTATTTATTAGTTATGTCATGACGTTCCTTTAAAAAAAACAACTATTAGGTATAGTGAACTTGTCAAGCAAAACTAAGCTCAACGCAACGTCGGAATATGAAACAATTATTTAAAATTTAAAAATATTGTAAGCCCAATATTCAGTTACAATGTGTTTTACTTTAATTTGATATGGTCCTGCAGTGATTTACTTACAACACAAGCTATAATACAAATGTTGATGTTTATGGTTTTTGTTGTATAAAGTGTGTCAATTAAAGTTATATTAATTTACACTTAGAAAACTGAAAAACTAGTTCGGTTCATTTTATTTTAAACGCTTTTGTATTCCAATACTCACAATTTAATTTACCAAACCTTGAAAAACGCTTACTTTGTGCACAGTAATCTAGGTAAGATTTCTGTGCACAAACAATAACTTTTGCATTTTAAGCCTATGGGAATAAAAATAGTATATTTTTTCTGATTAAAAATTTGTATAAACCTTAGAACGGATCAAACTCGAGTTAGATTATTAAGCGTTTAAGGTTTATACATATAACTGGCATATAACACTAACTAGCAGTTCAGAAATGAGAGGTACTAAAACTATACTAAAACACATGCATGATCTCGTTGACTAACTAGAATAGACGTTACGCTATAATGACAAACTTTACTGCCTAGCTAGGTTATAATCTTTAACGACCGATGCATTTATACCCTTTGTACCCTTTAAAAACCCTTCTTAACGACTACCCTAAGTACTCATAATATAAACATACAAAACCACATTATATAAAACTGACCGTACTCAAGTAATAAATTTAGTAAGTATGGTTATAAGACGTACCACATCTGGTCATACTCGTAAATTCTTTAATGGAGGGCGTTTATATATTTCATAAAATTTTTGATGTGGGAAAAGTGCTTGTTTTATTATTATTATGTAGATATCTCCATAATTAAAAACCTAAAAATATAGATAATTCAACTTAACATTTGACAGTTCTATTTAGCAAAATGTTTTTTTAATGGGGCTCGATGGATTTATTCTGTTCTAATCATTATCATCATATCAGTCTCAGGAAGTCCACTGCTGGACACAAGCTTCCCCAATGATTTTCAAAACGGTCCGACTACCTAGCAGGAGGGTACTAACATTTCCGAACGATGTACAAAATTGGTACCCGTTCAGAAATATTAGTTCATAACATAACATGGTACAGAAATATTTTATTTTTTAAATGAGTTGAAATAAATACCAGTGGTATAAGTTGTTGATATAATGTGTGCAACGGTTTCTGTGCAATATGTTTTTATATATAACTTATTATATGTTATTTAATTTAATATGTAGGCGTAGTTTATGTATCTTGGCTAGTAAGTAGATTTTTTTTTCTCATTCCTGTTTTGTATACGCTTGCACCCCATTTATCGCCTTCTCTTATACGTCCCAAAGGTATTTTCTGGTAGACAGCGCTTAGCGTTAAGATTATTCCTATTGTACATTAATTTTATAGTGCAATAAATTAAATAAATAAAAAAAAAACGGAATAAATATCTCGATAATCCAACTGGCGCACGCATTATTAACGGTTACGCAAGTAAAGCAACTACGGATGTGATTCACTCTTTGGTTGTGGCCACAAGTAGTTTTAATCATCTCGAGGACCTTTGTACTGGAATGGTTAATCCTTTCAAAAACAGTACTTGTTGTGATCTTTAAACTTTTAACAGTGGAAAATACTGGGATCATTACGATCTCATGGTCACTAAAAATATAAGCTTTTAATTTAATCAACAGTAAAGTTACAGAGGTGTCAAAATGCCCCGACTTCCTTCGAGAAAAGTATTGTACGGCTGTGCTTTTGTTTGTTTGTTTGCTTGCTTTTGCTTGACTTGGCGGGGGTACTGCCGTGCCATCAGGTATAGAGAAGTTGTAATAATTATCGCTGCTTGAAAAAACTGATGCCAGTATTGAACACTTAAAAACCTAAATAAAATTTCTCTGCAGTATTTAGTATATCTACTCGTACACATACTAAATACTGCAAGTATTGAATCTCCGTGTTTGATATGTAGAATATCTTTTATGTAAATCATGCGTTACCACGATGAGACAATTTGAACATAGATAAATCGCTAAATTCTGAAGAATTGCAGAACAATGATTCTACCTACATCCTTCGCATTTTTTTCAAAAATCGCGATATTATCTTGTTATTTGATGGCATAGGTATTTTACTATTGCTCTACCATTGTTCTTATAATAAGTAACGAGCGAGTTAGTACAACTACAGCAAATTAATTTAAAATAATAACATTCTAACTTTATAATAGATTGAAACATAGCAAAATGGAGAGATTCGCGCGTTACGGAGGTGTTAAAAAAACCTGTTACCGCAATTGAAGCCAGATGCCGAGGCATTTAATAAAAAATAAACGAGGAACGCAGGCGGCCGGCAATCTATCACGCTACAGTCATAAGCTGACTTTAATGCTGGGTCACTTCAGGCCTTTTTGTTGACGTTAATATTACTTTACGTTTTACAAAAAAAAAAAAAACACAACGTCATCCGACGCTCTTTAAATGAAACTTCAACGAGGGGATAAACGTCCGACGTATATTTATAGCGACCACGTGACGTGGCGCCATTTGACTCGCAACATTAATTAATTGCATATTTTATCCATTTTCAATCGCAGTGTCAACGAGTAAATTTACTGCAATGCTACTATTTATAATTTCTCTTAGAAATCCATTAAAGTGAGCCGCATTGGTGCCTTATTGTAGTAATATTAAACTGTTAAGGCGTGAATATGCAAATGTTGGCATATAATATGTTCCAAATATCGCTCGTTATATTAAACATGCTGACATTAAAAAAATACCGAAGGGAAAGAGTATGCAAATATTTAAACTCAATAAAGCAAACTCGTTAGGTGTAGCGCTCTCGACTGCGGTCAACGTACAGGGCAAGTGGCGCGTGAATGGTTCCCCCCGGCGATTCCACCCTTTGTTTTAAATGACGAGAGTCGTCTTGTCACTGGAGAACGGTAAGTGGGCAAGATGTCACTGTTCCGTTGCTCCCTACACACTCGACGAGTCGAGCATTCGCCGAGCATTCTTCGCGACTCATGATGCAAGCAGAGTGCAGATTTCAACAGCCTTTTGTTACGCAGCTATGTGTAAAGTTTGCAACTCGTACTCGCTTAGAAGTGATATGCTGTGGAAATTCAATTTTAAGCTTTCTTAAAGTTATGGAACTTTGTCAGTGTTTGCATAAAGATTTTTCCCACGGCACTAACCCGTATTTATCGGCGTCAAGGAAATTTGCTCGAGCTGTCCAATTTGTAACAGATTTTTAAAGGACGTCCTTGTTTACTTATTTTTAACTTGCTAGTCTGAGAAATTATTAGGTTTCTCCCCCGCTGATTTTTAATTACCTACAACGATTTTACGTAAGAGCGTATATTACGGGGCGACAAACGCTACCGTGGCGCTTCAAAATTAGAAAAAAACATCCAAGTAAAATTTTTCTCGATAAGCATTGCGGGTATGTAAAAATAGTAAGCGAAATTGGAAAGCGCTTGAACTCGCTCCGCCGAATGATTCCTCGTTTGCCGACACTTGGTAACGATTCATTTGAGAAACTCATTTGCAAGAAGCCTCTGGAGAACGTCCTCATTTGCGTAGTAGGAGCGAGCGATGGAAATCCTAAACGATATGCATGTAAGGCTGCCGCGCTAAAGACGAGAGATTGTTGCTTATTGTATAATTTATCGAAAGCGAGTATTCTGATTTGCATCATCAAAGTACCAATTTGTAAATAAATTAAATATGTTGATAATGGTACGTTAAGACATTTTTAAACTGGGGCGAGTAAAAGGAAAGCTACATACACTTTTATCTCTCTTATAAGTAATACGAGTATGATTTTGTGTCACTCACTCATCTTTTTTTTATTTTCTTTTCTGTGTACATCTTGTATGTATTTATGTTTATATTTTATTTTTGTATATATGTATCTCGGGTTGTGCTCCTGAGACTAAAAAAGACCTGATGATGATGATGATATATGCTATGCTATGCCATGTTTATTTATTATATAATTTTTTTCAATGGACTTTAACTTTGCGCCTCACCTGTTTTTGTCAAACATCTCCAAGTACCTCGGTTGTTTGTAGTTGCGATAAGTCCTTTCGACATGAGTTTTATGTTTTATTGTTCTGTATATCATAATGTTTTGGTGAAATAACTAACTAATTAACTACTATACCCCCTCTTAACTGTAAATATCAAGATGTATTATCTATTTAACAATAAATAAGAAAGATACAATGTACAACATTTTTTTACGATATACAAGGTAGACTTATTTAAGGCAACTGTTAATAAGTGTTATTTCACAAACAAACTGCCGGTGTAGTAATATACAAAACTCTATTATAATTAGTGTTTATACTGGGTTAATTGTACACACGGTTAATCAGATACCTGTGCCACCTCACACGGTGTGACACCGTGTGTACATTACCCCTAAAAGAACTGTCTGAATATATAATTTGAATGCGAAATAAAACTCGCTAAATAAAGACTCCTGATTAGTTACTACTTACTAGTTAGTTAAAGTTAAGTATCCTTTGTTGTATATTTAAAATATTAAACAAATGAATAAATACTGCAAACTATTTAAAATTCTTAACACTGTGAAAATTATCGGGTGCACGAAGAAACAAACAAAGGAGATATAGTGCAACTTTAAAGATAGTGAAAAATGTATTTTCTTTTACAAAGCGCATAAAGTAGAGAAGGAACATGAAATGGTACGGATTCCGTTTGGCTCAGCGTGCGTTGGGAGTCTACCTATCCGTTTCCGATGACGAAATTCTAGCCGATATTGCATCTATTCGCAAAACGACCTGTTGCAAAAATACTCTTTATTTTTATACTTTACGATATTTTGTTTTTAATGTGTACGTTGTATTGTTATCCTATTCTCATAAAATGTTATCATTATTTTTATAGGGTTTTTTAGGAATTCAAGATGCAGTACTTTTTATTTTATTTATTTATTTAATCTTTCTTGTCCATCAAATACAAATTGTACAGAACAATAGGCAAACTTAACGTTAAAAGCGTTGTCTACCAGTCAACCTTTGGGTTTTTACCATTTAAACTTTTTTACCATTTCTTATTTCATTATTTGATGTTATGAATAATATAGTAACTTTTTGAGTTCTTTCTTTCCAGAAATAACTCAAAAAGTTAAAAATTGTTTTCAGTTCCTATATTTTTTACTTCCTCAATCCTTTAAAGAAACTTTATTCTTTGTCACTATCTTGAAAAATGTTTTCTCTTTCACAAACCTCTTAACGTAGAAAACATGAATAATATGGTATGAATTCCGTTTGGCTCAGGGTGCGTTGGGGCTTTAAGCTAAAATTCACATTATTTTTACGCTTTTAATATTTTTGTTGTGATTAATAATTTATTATCTACGTCATAAGTAATGTATCCGTATCCGAGTAAACGTACCGAAAAAAAATTAACAAGTATTCCTATATTTATCAACGAGATTTCTTGACAATATTCAGTTTTTTAAATATTTTTATTCAGTCAATATAAATCCTGCTACAAATAGATGCGTACATACTTGCCGACATTATGCTGGATTCAAAAATATTGAAAGTATCAGTCGATAACAACTTCTGTGTGTAAAAAATGCATTGTACAAATCTCAACTTTGCGATTTCATCACTCAACAAAACGCATTAATATTAAATAGATACCTTATAAAAGATTTTTTGTAATGAAACATTTTCTAAAAAGTCATTTTATTACAGCAGGTCTTTATGCGAATACGTTCAATATTAACAAAAAACTCGAAAGCATTGAACTTATTTCGTGCATTTGTTTTCTATTTACGACGCGTCGACGTTTCGCTTGTGGGATTTTGTGTTCATTATTCAAAGTGCCGTATTTACATATTCAAAGCCGCACAACACATGGAATTACTTTTCAACTGTAACTAGACCACAAATTCTCAGCAATTTTATTTAATAAAGATATCATAATAGTTACAAGCTTCAATAATATTGTGTTGTATTAACCCGGGACTTTATTAGCGAGTATCCTTCAATAACGTAGGGGTTACAATACACATAAGCGGGACAACCGGGCGGTAAAATCGAATATATGTAGATGAATATTTGGGAAAAAAACTGATATAACTGCTTTGGGTCGGCTTTGTTGTTAGACAAAGATTGCTGAACGGACTATGCCAGCCCGCTTAATTATCTGTGTAGTAACTCTTATAACAATAAAGAACAATAAAATAATTACCTATCTTTTTAGGGTTCCGTACCCTAAGGGTGCAAACGGGACCCTATTACTGAGACTCCGCTATCTGTCCGTCTGTCACAGGGCTCTATCTCATCATCATCATTATCATCCAAGCGTATTCCCGGTTGCATCGTCAGCGGTTATGCATCAGAGCCCGGGGTCCGCTAACAAACAAGTGATTTGACGAGGTTACTGGTTTTTACACAGAGCGACTGCCGTCTTACCTCCGCAACCCAAAGGGTAGACCTGAACTAATCCTAGGATAGGTACAAATGCTAGATGGCGTTCGGGACCAACAGCTTTACGTGCCTTCCAAAGCACGGAATCATCTTTCTTTTCGGATAATCAGGTGATTCAAGCCTGCAATATCCTAACCAGACTGGAAACAACTTTACACAAAGTATGCTTCCCAGTGGGATTTGAACCCAAGATCTCCGGATCACAAGGCAGACGCCTTGACCACTGGACCACGGAGGCAGTCATTTTTATCGGAAGCCTTGCCTGTTTATATAGCTATTAGCTATGTTTGATTAAAATCGGTTCAGTCGTTTGAAAGTTATTGGGGGCACGGTCAAGTGCGAACGTTTATTTATTAGACATTTTTTGTCTGTAAGCCAATGATTTTATTTTGTCTGATATTGTTTGCGGCATCCAATAAATAAATAGATAAGGACAAATTACACTGATTGAGCTAGCCCCAAAGTAAGATTAAACTTGTAATATGGGATACTAACTCAACGAATCGAGGTCGTCATTATTTGTTTAAAATAATTAATTAATTTCTATTTTACTAATGATATCATTTTTAATTTATAATTATGACATGACAATGTATTTTAGTCCATATACCTATATCTAATTTTAATATCGGTTTAATTGTAAGTTGACGTATTTGGAGAAAATGTTGCCGTTTCTTCTGCACTTGCACTTAAGAAGCGGCACTAGCGCTTAGGAAGCGGCACTAGCGCTTAGGAAGCGGCACTAGCGCTTAGGAAGCGGCACTTGCGCTTAGGAAGCGGCACTAGCGCTTAGGAAGCGGCACTGGCGCTTAGGAAGCGACACTAGCGCTTAGGAAGCGGCACTAGCGCTGAGCTAACTTACTTAATAAGTAAATGATCTGACGTCAACAACTATAAAATCAAGAGAAAAAATCACAACTATCAAGTGATAATCAATCAAAAACATCCAAAAATAAATAAATAATTTTGAATTATTTTAATTATTTATTTGAGATGATAAATTCGTCCTGAAAATAAAATGAGTTTTCACAACTGTTAATCTCAGTATGACAGATTAGATTTTACATACGTTATCGTCACCAAATGAGCACGAGACGATTACGATATAGGCATACAAGCCGCAGACAGGAGCGCGGGATTGCGTACAGTTGACAAGCCTCGAATTAATTAAAGTCAAACAACGCACGCTTTCTGCGGAATTATCTCCTTCGCAAACGGAATTAATAATTTCATTAGGCAATACTCATGTGATGGCTTCAAATTATATGAAATGATGTAAATCGGCGACTTTGTTAATTACATATAGATTCATATGTAATTATAATTACATTAATGTCTAGAGTGACGAGCGCTTCATGTATAGGTTTTGAAAATATAGACTAGATAAGGCTAGTTACAGTGTAAGCTTTACTTGTCAAAAGTCAAATGACTCTATTGGAGAAAATTTTGTCATGCACATGGTGCAAACGAATGGACTATACAAGGGCGTTAAGGTGAAGACATAAGAGAAACAGTGTAATCGAAGTGATTTTGGGCAAATATTTTGGCTTAAATATAGAACGTGAAGTTTTGAAATATTTATATACTGTATAGGATATCCTAAAGTGTTGCTTTACGATTGAAAATGCTTGCTTTAAGTTTCTATTCACATCCAGAAATAATTTGAAAAGCGTCGATCTGTTATTTTTTGGGCAAATTTTTTATCATTATTACAAATCCATTTTAATCCTATACTGGATATATTTGTGACTTTAGTTTGTGTCTATTATTCAACATTCCAATAGTTGGAAAAAGTAATCAAACAATTGAATAATTTAGAAAAAAGAATTTACGCCTACTGAAAACATGAAAACGTCAAAACTATATTTGCATGCAAAAACTATCAGGCGCAAAAGCATTCGGCGGCGCGGCGTTGCCGATCTGTGCAGCGTTTGTAAACGCGGCGTTGTTGCCAGCTCGTGCACGTTTCGCTACCTAACCTACGAGTATTGTGATATATTTGATGGAAAAAGTCATAATGTGATAATTTCGAGCTGTTGTATATTTGATTTTAAAAAAATGGGTAATGTTTATTTTTCGTGTATGTAAGTGGCCAACACTGGTGTCAGATGTTTCAAGCTGCCTTAAGGCATCAGACATAGCTTGACGACTGCCATACAATGACAACCGAGACCAACGGCTTTTAGGTGCTTTCCGAAGCACGGAGGAGCTCGAGAAATTTTTGTATCACTTGTGGTCACCCATCCAAGTACGGACCACACCCGGGGTTGCTTAACTTGCAGTAGCGGCGTTAGGGTAGGGCGCGGTTGGGCGACCGCCCAGGGCACCAGATACAAAGGGGTGACAGGGGGCGTTTTTGGGCAAGGGGGGTAATAATAAATATATAAATAGCGGCTGGTTAATGGCGGCAACTCCTAAACTCTTATTTGTATGCATATTGTAAACGAAGGGAGGAAGGGGGTGGGCCCTTCCTCCCTTCGTTCACAATGGAGTGGCAAATTTTAAGAATTCTATATCGTACTTGCACCCCTCCCCCCCGTCGGCAGAAATAAATCCTATAAGATTGAAGCCTAACTCAGAGTCTAAATTGCAGTTTGAGGGGGGAGGGGGGGGGGGGAACTCGCCCGGGCCGCTGGTAGAGCTAAAACCGGCACTGTTAAGAGAAGAAATAGGCGGAACAGTTTAAATTATTTGACTTTAGTTTTACGACCGGCCGGGCGGCCGCCTGACGTCAAACCTCTTTGAGAATGTATTTGTTCCAAAAGTTTTACAACCGGCCGCTGCTCGACGTTAACCCTGCTTAGGAATACAATTGTAGCACGAGATGTCCTTTAGTTGCCTCTTACGACATCCACGGAAGAGACATGGAGTAGTCCTATTCTAACCCGTTCCGGGTTGGAATAGGACTGGACCACACTGGAAAGTTGAACAAATAGAATAAGTATAATAGGTAGGTACTCATGTTCATTTTGTAAGTAGTAATCTGATATGCATTCATCTGAATTGCAATGTTTTAGATTTTCTATGATTGTAACCGCGCGGCACACAACCAAAGGATTTGACTCAGTACCTACATTGCGTGAATGTATAGAGTTATATCGATTCAGAGACGTCATTGTTTAAATTATACCTACTGAAGTTGTTACAACAAATAATCCAAATAATTAAATTCGTTTTGTTTTTACCCGACTACGTCGAACGAAAAAAGAGGTTCATGCATGTGTTTCGCCGCTATGCATGTATGGTACGTGTTCATCTGTTCCCTCGGCATAATGATGATATCCATGGAAAAAAAATACACGTGTATATTAAATACACGTGTATATGTATCCAAGTTTTTCAAAATTTCTGAAGGCCGTACCTAATTTTTTGGGGGTCCAGTGCTGCCCCCATTTAAAATAAATCATTTCAAAGTAAACGGAGATATCATTTAAAATTTGAGAACGGTTTGTGTTGGTATGTATTAGTAGTTATTGGTATGTGTTGATAAGTATTGGTATGTGTTGGAGATAAAATATGAAGCATTGTAAGATCTAAAACCTTTCCTAATTTCATAGGAAAAGTTAAGCCTATATGATATATCCATATACAAAGTAAAGAGGAGTAAACTTGTCTAGTTTTATTTACCCTATACTACTTACATTTTACCTCTTTACTACTTACATTTTTAACTTTGGTTCAATTATGGAAATTTACAGATTTAATGTTATGTAAATACTAAAGTTAATTTGTATGAGTACAATAGCCTCTCGGCTTATCTATCAGACAACACCATCACACTCACGTTCTTTTCTTTCTCTTTAACATTCTATTTAATCCTCGCTCACACGTATATCTTCATGAAAAATTCTCCTTTAAAGTTTTTGATAGCCGTCGTCGTTCGTAGTGAACCACTTCTACAGATCCCAGATCACATTCCTCACAGACCTACGCGAAGTCCTTCGCTGTGCTCGCTGCGCGTTTATGGAACGCTTTACCAGTGGAGATAAAATGTCTCAATTATTAGGCTCCTTTAAATCTAGACTTGAGTAATATAAAATATTTATTTATATATTATATGTAGCATATTCATTAGGTATGTATGTAGTGTATTTGTAGCGTTTAAGCTTTATCATTATACTTGTTTTTTTTTTCATTGCTCTGTACGTACTTCTGCCTTCCTACTAAATTTGTAACTATCCTCTGCCCTACCTACTGGTTGACTGGAAGAGATCCCTTCTGGGATAAGTCCACCATTTGTAATATTAATTATTTTATTATGTGTAACTATCGCTGATGTACAATAAAGGTTTTTAAATGAATTGTAAAATTATTACCATCATAGAAAGCCTTATACGTCGTATAAGATAATAATGTTTATGTGAAACCATTTTTTATCTATTTTGTTTCGTACAAATTCTTTAGATAGTAAGAGAAAAGTGGAATTATGTTTTAATTTCTATTTTGAAAAATTGTTTCGAAAAGTATTTACTGTGTTTCATTTAACATCAACTATCAACATACCCTGTATTAATTATTTATAAAAATACAATAGGGGTCATCCCTATTGTATTTTTATAAAGATAGTTGATGTAAAATGAAACAAAGTGAGTACTTTTGCAACATGTAAATACTCAACGCTTGTGCAAAGCATGTACTGGTCTTAATTGATTGATATTTAATGCACAAGACTATTTAATTGTAGCGAAAAGTAACAGAAATGGTTGTTTTTTTTACTGGTGTGACTTTCGTGGTCAGATTTTTTCAGCATTTTATATCTTTATCAATGAGAATCAATAAATTAACAGAAAACAGATTTTGACTAGTGTTTCGCATGCATCATGATTTTTTTAGTACGGTACTTTTTGAATTTTTGAAATCCGTTCATAAATGCAGAAGATATTCAATATTTTATTGGACCCGATTTAAAAACACGCGTCTGCCAGCCAAGTAGTGATGACGTCACTCCGGACCATACGGCACGCCACCGCCGCGCGCCGTCCGCCCGCAAATATCGTGGTTAGTGGTCAACACTGTTGGTTTTTTGCATTGTTTCGGTAACTGTAATAATAAGTAACAAATTGAAAGATGGATTTGAAAAAGGACTATCCATAAATCAGTATTTTATATATTTATGGGTACGGAACCCTGAAAATTAGTTAATCGTAACATTTATTGCAGGTTAAAATACAGTTGTCTCCTGAACTATGCATGTACCTACGTAGGTAGATAGGCGTTCAGATAACCCAAACGTTTACTTTTAGATTTTAAGCAATGGCCGATGGGTTGATGGATGGATATTAAAAGGCTGTACCAGGTTGAATTAGATAAATCTAGCAATAATGAGAAAAAGAGATAGATAGGTACCTATAATATAACCTATTTCTATTGATCGTTTAGGTAGGTAGGTACATACTTAATTAATACTAAATAAGTACTATAATATGTCAAAATGATCTTCGCAACAGTAAAAAGTACCTACTCTTGCTTGCTAGTGGATCTCTCTTCATAACAATGATCCACTTTTTTATAGTTTTTTGGTCCGTTGGAACACGAAAAAAAACGGCCAAGTGAAAGTCAGACTCGCCCATGAAGGTTCCGTAGCAGCAAGTAACATAATATAAAAGTTCATGTAGTTCGTTGTAACTTTGATCGATGTTTTAATGATAGCGTATTTTTTTTAAGTTATTTGCGGTTTACGATTTATGACGTATAAAAAAAAAAACTACTTACCAGATCTCGTTCAAACCAATTTTTGGTGGAAGTTTGCATGGTTATGTACATCATATATTTTTTTAGTTTTATCATTCTTTTATTTTAGAAGTTACAGGGGCGGGGGGGATACACACACATTTTACCACTTTGGAAGTGTCTCTCGCGCAAACTATTCAGTTTAGAAAAAAATTATAATAGAAACCTCAATATCAATTTTGAAGAGCTATCCATAGATACTCCACACGTAAGGGTTTGATAAAAAAAATTTTTGAGTTTCAGTTCTAAGTATGGGTTCCCCCCAAAATTTATTGTTTTTTTTTCTATTTTTGTGTAAAAATCTTAATGCGGTTTACAGAATACATCTACTTATCAAGTTTCAACAGTATAGATCTTATAGTTTTGGAAAAAAGTGGCTGTGACATACGGACGGACAGACAGACAGACAGACATGACGAATCCATAAGGGTTCCGTTTTTTGCCATTTGGCTACGGATCCCTAAAAATTGTTTGTTTGGAGTAGGTACCTACTATTAGAATTAGAATTTCATTGTTCCGGATTTTTTTGTTTAAAGCAATATATTTCTGGCAACAAATAAGTTGTTTGAATTTAATAGCAAATAATGTTTTTACGTCAAAACATGGGTATATACATTTGTATTAAATTCTCGTAAAAATAGACTAAAATAGTCAATCTTAAAATCTCTGTAAAATATTTTGGGCGAATCTATAGCGTGAATAAGTCTGTGTGTAACAACTAACGACGCGCAAAAAACTTTTTGAAAAGTGATATCTGCTTGCCTTCCATTGTATGTAATTCCGGTTTTTTGATAGATGGCGCTGGCCATGTTTCTATGTGTGCACACTCAGTGTGCGTATTAGGTTGTGCATGTGTGAGTGAAAACAACCGAGGTCATTTGCCTATCTCTTCGCCTTAACTGAATATTTTATTACGATTGTATAAAATATATTTTTTTTATAAATTAGAACTTATAGGTACCTCTAAGAACTAAAACTAAAAAAATTACAAATTATGTAATCCCATTAAAATATTACCCCTCGGCAGCGTGGCCAAAAGGCAGGCAGCATTGCCACGTTGTATGGCAATGCTGATTCTTTGTGCCAGATAATTTCCAGCCCTTTGGTCACTGGATACTTCGGATAATCATGTGGACTAGTATTAAAATAACTTATGCATATTATGCTTGAATGCAGATTATTCAATAGTAATTTATGTTATGTAGAATGTGTAACAGAAAACATTATATCGTTAAACTAAAATTTTATTTATTGTACGAATTCGGTGCTCAGGCTGTGAAATCCGCTGAAAGCTTTTCAATGTTTGAATGAAACAAATAGGGTATCTGTAAAAATCCGCGATCGTCTATATAGCTCACAGGTAGACAGGTCGGCTTTTGTTAAACGTTTTGCAGTCGACATATTTTTGATTCGGATTTCACACTAATACACTATCCCCCTAATGGGGCAGAAAAAACATAGGTCTTGCGGCTCTAAGGAAACAAGCCCAGGGCCGCAAAGCCCATTAAGGCCGTACCTGAATTTACACTACATTTACAATTTAAAGTGGGAATTTAAAAACGGCCATTTTGGCAAATGTGCGTAGTAAAGCTTAACGTTCTCATTATAAACTGTAAACAGTAGTTCATAAAATACTTTAAAGGGTTATCTAGGACTTAGTAGTAGCAAAATTTCAAATGATGTCTCTGTTTTCTTTAAAATGATTTATTTTAAATGGGGGCAGTACTGGACCCCGGAAAATTTAGGTACGGCCTTAAATGCACTGGATGTGTGAAAAACCGCGAAGAACACCCGTATTTGCAGCGGCCTTCGTGTCCGTGACATAGCAGACAAACAGCAAGAGAGTCGCCTACCCTGGTACGGTCATGTCTTGCGGAAACCGGCAAGTTACGTGGGAAACAAATTTATAGGAGCCATGCTGCCTCCACTGGGCCACAGAAGACAGTAAAAGTATGACATACAGAACGAAATCTCTTACGGTCCCGCGCAATATCCCGCGCGTCTCCGCAATTTTCCCCCGTTCTCGCCTTGTTGAGGGGTGAGAGCAGGCGAACACGGTGTGTGTTCGCCTGCTCTCACCCCTTGTCGCATTGGCGTGTGCACCGCGGCACACGGCGGCACAAGAACGGGGGAGTGGTGCGGTGCCTTATCTACCAAGGAAGCTCAAGACCGTGCGAAGTGGAGAAATAAAAGCCGGAAAGCGGAACTCAGGCTTCACAGCATTACAGGTGAGGGTGCAACTGAGAATATGCTGAAATGAGAGGGAGATTTATAAAATAGTTAAAATATGGAAGATTTTTCAGTTATATATATCATAGAAATATACAGAAGTCTTTTTGCCAAGAAATTAACCAGGTAAATTTTTAATTAATGTTTTAAATGATCTACCTATGTAACTAATTTCCTTCTATATCGACTTTACACTTAAAAAAAGATCTTTCAATCTCAAAACATAAAATATCACTAATGAGAAAGCTGTAACAAATGTATAATTGATTCCAAGGCAAGCTTTACAACTTAAAAGAGTAAAAGGCAATAAATAACTGAAAAAAGCTGCAACTTGTTCTGTAGTTCAAATGGCAAAGTTTTGGTTCCAGACAAGCCGACCTAAGTGCACTTTGTCACTTAAATTGGAAAATATTGTTCTCAGAAAAGAAATGTAGAAGTCACGGTTTTAAACTAAAAGAATAGCTACTTTGCCAAAGTTAAAAGTGCAATGTCGCCACATTTGCCGTTTTCGTTCCCAAATTTTTGAATAAGAATGTTAGTAATATTGGTACTTATTATGTCTTAACTTTTTATTCTTTCGATCTCTTCTCCTCATATTAATGCTTTACCAGTAGCATTCTTAGTTGTACCTGCATGCTTTGGAGCCCGGTCGCCGCTTGCCTGTCATCCACCCTAGGACGGAATGCATTTGTGTGAAAAGTTTTACAAATGCCTGTCGCGTCACCTGAAGTAAACCCCCATTGGGAATGAAGTCATAACGCAAGCTACTTATTTAATTAAGTTTTTAATCCTTTAGTAGCCTATTTAGGCCTCCCCAGAATAAGACCACTCAATATCTATCCAAATGAGTCGTCGTAATCCTCGCCTGAAAACAAACAGCATATTATAGATTTACATATGTAGGTACCTGCATGATTTAAGATCCCCTTTCGATAATCATAACAATAAAATCCTGCTTCAAAAAAAAAACATGAATTCGTTCCGTAAAATGTACATTTTATTTAAAATTAATCCCTCCCAGCGTCGCTATTTGGACGGCAATGAATTTGACCGATACGCTGGGAAGCCACCAGCTGTCAAAATGAGCATTATCTCTGCTAGGACGATAACACGATAGTGGCGTTCTTCATTTTTGTTCCCTACTTTTTTAATATTTGCTTTTACTGATTAGTATTTTAGATTTAAAAGTTTTGCTTTGTGATTATGAGTAAATTTTTATACTTTTAGATTTAGTTTTCGTGTGTAGTATTAGATTCGTTCCCGTTATCAGTATCGGGGCCTACAGGATGTCCACAGCAGGAGTCCCGAGAATATCCAATATAGTGGTAAATATGCGGCACTTTAAATCGGCAAATCATAAGTAGATTTTCCTTTAATAATTTTTTTCATAATTATGTATTTAATCAAAAATCTAGGCAAATTCTGCTTTTATTCAAATTGTAATAATCTCAAAAAATTCTTATCAAGGGCTAAGGAATAAAGCACCTTATTGTAACCATATTTCCTTTCATTCAAAAAATAAAAATTAAATTGTTTAATACGCCTTTTTTTCATAATAAACCGGCCAAGTGTGAGTAAAACTCGCGTGGAGAGGGTTCCGTACAATTGATTGAATTTTTATAGATTTTCCTGTAATCTACAAGCAATAAACAATATTTTGTATTTTTTTCAAAATTTTAGGCTCAGTAGTTTCGGAGATCAGAGGGGGGAATTATCAATTTTCGTCTTCTTTCATGAATAAAATCAAAACTATTCATTTTAACAAAAACATATTTGAGATCCTCATACGTACCCTTTCATTTGATATATGACACAGTAAGGTTTGCAAAACTTATTTTTCAATTTCCTAATTTGTCCCTCGAAAATTACCATTATTTAAAAAAAAAAATTTACTTTGCACATATGTGTTTGGGTCATAGGATTACAACATTCTACCAAATTTCACCTGATTTGGTCCAGTAGGTTCGGAGCAAATTGGCTGTGACAGGCGGACGGACAGACAGACGCACGAGTAATCCTATAAGGGTTCCGTTTTTATCATTTTTTGTACGGAAACCTAAAAAGCATAAAATGTAAAAAAAAAACTTAAAATTGTATACTTTGTTTAGCAATTTTTTTCATTATGTTACTCACAGAATATTGTAAAAGGTTTTCTACCAGATTTAGCTATCAAATAAAAATCTTTTTGTAATTATAGGATCGGACAGAGAAAGAATAGAAGCATTCGAGATGTGGTGCTGGAGGAGAATGGAGAAAATTTACTGGATGGATAGAATAAGCAATGAGAAGGTGCTAGAAAGAGTGGGAGAAAGAAGAAATATTTTAAAAACTATTGAAAGTAGAAAAGGGAAGATGATTGGTCATCCAATAAGACATAAAAATCTATTCAGAATAATAGTAGAAGGAAAAAAAAGTGAGACGAGGAAGGGGAAGACCAAGGATGAAGTTTTTCCAACAAATTAAGGAAGAGTTAGGAGTAAAATGACGGCCATTTTACTATGGACGGAGAAATGCCGTATATCATACCACTAAAGGCTCCGACACCTATGACGAGACACTGTATGTACTTGTCTCATTGCTTGATGACTGTCATCTAATGGCAGCGAGCACCAACGGCCGTAAGTACGAAATAGCTTAAGATTTACACTGCAGGCGTGTGGCCATTTGGTTTCCAGCAGAGAAGAATACGACCACTGTCGTAGAAGGCGACTAAGGAAACACAATCTAAACAAAACAAAGCTTAAAAACATCAATGAGACGTCTCCAATCAGTCTGGCCAGCGTGGAAAGTGTAGGCCAAATCCTATGACTGCTCTGGCTTTTATATGGCTCTGGTAGTACAGAGAGGGCCGTGCTCCTACAGTGGAGACTTAAAAAGACCTGATGATGATATACCGCAGGCCACCTTTAATGAAGACATAATCACCATAAAGAAAGAAGAAACAGCATGGTTTTTCTAGAAATGTAGTAACATAATCTCCGTTGATGCAGCAATGAAAAATAAAACACAAATCTTTTCAAAATATTTCGCAAACTATCCGCATAAAACTAAGAATTCCAGTGTTAAGTTTGCTAGTTTTTAATTAAAACTTAATTTTATTTTTATGCTAAGGGATAAGCTTGAAACTCGCGGCACTAGGCGGATATCAACTGCGAAACTTTTTATCTTGAATAAAATTAATGAATCGTTTAAGAATTAAATTTATTTATTTACTTTGTTATTTGTATGACGAGACATTATGATTTTTATGTGAGGATATACAAGAGTAAGCACCATTAATATAGTTATTAGAGTTTTTTCATCGCTCAATACAACAATTTATCTTAAGAATCTCCTTACCCTAGACTTTCCCATACAAACATAGTCTACGTTTAATATCGAAACGACATGTCAGATTTCGGTAAAAATTTGTAACTTTAAAGAAATTGCATATATCTGGGGTTATAATTGGTTTTCACAGTCAAAATATGAACTTGAAAGAAATTATAAGGGTATAAAAGTTTTTCATACTAATGGTCAAAAATTATATAATGCACTATATTCTCTTTCAAGATCATATTTTGACTGTGAAAACCAATTATAACCCTAGATATGTGTAAAGTTACAAATTTTTAGCAAAATCTGACATGTAGTTTCAAAATAAAACGTAGACTACGTTTGTATGGGAAGCTCTGATTCTGTCTTGGGTAAGGGGACTCTTAAGCTCTGATCATTGTGTGGTATTGTTTGTACTCACCCGGAAAAGAAAAATTCCGCGTCATTTATGAAAAACAGAAGACATACATATATACTCGAAAAACATAACTCATGTTTTCCGAGTGTACTTATGTATATTTCTTTGGTACGCTCTTCAGTCTGTTTAGACTGCAGAGTTGCTTGTTGGATTTTAGCTTGAGAAGTGTTGTTAGATTAGTCTTATTTGTCAGTGACACTGGGTGGGTACCTTTATTAACCCTAGATAACTAAACTATCCTGGGAGTTACACAATAACTAAACATTCGTCTAGCGGACTACGCATTAAAAAATCTTATATTATCAACATCATTTAACGTGAGGAAGAAATTGTTACATGATTCGTATAAAGGGCTCTTGTGAATAGAGACAAGTATAAATAATTTTATACTAATGATGCCACATACCTTTTATACACATCTACATTATGGGTGCCACAAATTGCATTTTTATATCTAAGGCATCAACTTTATGTCTTCCTTAGCAATTTCGACGGGCAAACGTATAATTTTTTTGTAATATTTCATACTTAAGGAAATGGAGCAGATTCTTCATATGATTTCACCAAGGATATCTCCTATCATGACCTTGATGTCACGTCTCAAAGTTACCGTCCGAACAAGTTGCCGCAACCAAGGCTCCATGAGGTGGTTCGTCAATTTCAAAACAAAATCTCGCCGTGTTGCTATTTTTTTATTATTTTTGATGTTATTCGCGACGTATCATAACATAAGTAGGAGTAATCCTAGTGCAGATGACCATTTATGATGAGTTTTACTGGATACAAATCAAAGAGTTGCTAAAGCACATGTCGGATGCTACCTGAAGTACGTTTCTTTTCATGTTCAAATCATCCGAATTAATAATTTGGGTTCTGTTGTCTTTTACTTGGTACTAAAAAATCTCATTCAGAACCCAAATATTGGCACGAGACATCAGTATCAATGCTGATATTGTATTGACTTGCAACCTTCCAATTATTTGTCATCACCACAGAAGTTAAATTATCTTGTTACTTTTATCAGAGTCATCAATCTTAATAAACGTGAATTTGTACTTTCAGCCTAGGACATATGTTTCCATTTATAAATCCATCAATAATATTAGGTATATGAGAAAAAGTTGAAAACAATTAGTAGTATGAATGACATCTTACTATTAAACCCTAGTCATTAAAAAATAACCGTTTTCATGAAGTTCATATTATTTCCTAGTATGCTAATGTATATTATCTAATTATAATACAAACATTTATTATTTTTATTTATTTTAAAATACTAATATAAAATAAAATGCAATTTAGATACCTTTGAAAATCTGCACCTGTTATAACTAAACTTTCGTAATCTAGACGACGCGGTGATTATAAATCACAAATAAAGACAATTGTTTGCGCAAACGCCGCATTTGTGCCACTTTTCACTCTAATTATGAAGGTATACAAAGGCGTGCAAGCAGGGGGTACGCGAAAGTTTGTGAACTAGACTTATGCAAGGGGTCGCGTAGTCTGCCAGACGAATGTTTAGTTATCTAGGGTTAAAAATTTAAACGACGGAGTTTTGGCGCCAAATTATGTCTTTTTATATCTCTTCTCGTCTTTTTACAATAAATCTTTATTTTTTTTTATTCAGAACCTTTCGATTGGGCTATCACGATTAAAGATTTTATAAAGGAATTACAAAAATATATAACACGTATATGTTTAAGTGTAATTAGGTGTTAGAAATGCTAAAAAATAACACAACATAATCCTCGTTCAACCTCGCTCGCTCGAACGTGTTACCGGTAGCATCCCAGACAAACTGCTGTTGTATCACTTCAGTCGGATTTTTTGATTTTCAATAATTACTTATTGTAAATAGGCAAACGGCCCTATTTATCATAAGTGTTAATAGCCTATGAAGATACCTGCAACACAAGACTAAGTGCATCACCTCATGTAGTTTGTGGGAAAACCGTACCTTGACATCGACCTCATTTCACAACTTACTCGTAAGCGTACATGGGAGAAAAAATCATTTACCCATACGTCACTATGACTTGACCAAAAAGTTTATTTAATTTTAGAATGAGAATTTTCTCATTCTAAAGTTAAATAAACTTTTTGGTTTCTGTTCAACACACTGGATAACACTTCCCATTTTTCTCGAAACGCCCGATCGTTTTACATTCACAACCCAAACGTATAAGCTTAATAAAGCCTCGTTTAGTTCCCTCAAAAGTACTTCCGAGCCCGTAGTATTGTTTGTTAGTAATTTACAATACTAACAAACAGAAACCAATCTAAATAGGGGAGAGGGTCACATTCCGAGGTTTATTCTTCTTGGATCAAGAAGTAGGATCAAAAAATAAAATAAAAAAAACATAACTTAAAAACATAGGTAGTCGGAAAAACTACAGGACTGATTTTGATGCGGTTTGCACTATAAGGCCTCTGCCATACGGGCGTCGCGACTGCGCTACGTCGCCGCGTCGTCGCAACGCAATGATTTCAACGCAGTGTATGCCACACGAACGTTGCGTCGTCGCTGCCTCAACGCAGCTATCTATATTATGTAAGAGCAAGATTACACGCTCAGTTTGGCATTAGTCCAGTCTATCAGTCTGGATTGACTTGACTATCACCAGAATGATAGCTATAATGTACCTTATGTATGGTGCGTAGTAAAATACGGTGACTGACGCGAGAATGATACGAGTGGGTTACGCGATCAGTCTCCCAGTATTTCATCATTCAAAACAGACTGACAAAATAATAATTTTCATAGTCTGAACCATCAGTCTGTCATTCCGTGGGGTACACGATCATTCTTCGGTCATTTTGACCAGACTAATGCCAAACTGAGCGTGGAACCTACATCTAAAAATTAACGGAGCTCCGTCGGTCGTTTCAACGCAGTTCCCTTTCTCGCCTCGTCTCCATCCCCTCTTTATGCGTTGCGTTGCTATCCTTCATTTCAACGCACCGTATGGCATGTCATTCAGATTTATATATAAAACGACGAAACATCACCGCTCAGTTGACGAAGCGCTAACGCAACGCACAGAAACGCCCATGTGGGATAGGTAGAATATTTATTTCGGAAAGTTTATGTAACTAAGTATATAATTTATAGATATTTTATTAATATTAAATGAGCTCTTATAAGTTTCTTATCAATAAAAGTAATTCATATAGGTCGGACTCAGAAATTGAAACTATGTGAAATCTTTTTAAATGTACTTTATATCGTTTATTTTACAAATATTTAGGGAAGGCCTACATTCAGCAGTAATCATAAACTCATCATCGCAGAGTAGGTACATATGAATGACATATATCCCAATAAATGTAGAATGCGAGCGAAGCCGCGGGTAACAGCTAGTATAACTATTTTTTTTGTCACAGTTCCTACTAAATATGTAGTGTTTTTTAATACAATGTTACAAAAACAAGGATTATGGCCCAACTGTTGGTACGTTTATAGGTATATCATTAACCTGGTGCGTCCATTCGTTTAATTGATTGGCATGTCGTCGGCGTGCCTACAAAGCGGCGTAGGCTTTTTCAAATACGCAGCCTTTGTGGCGCGCCGACGGCATGCACACTATTTCAACAAATAGACTATACAATTATACTACCACGGGTGCAGGTTTCTCAAAAAAATCGTTGCTAAGATACACAACTCAATAAAAATAAAAGGGTTTCTGAAACGGTCGTTCTTATAACTTATACTTAATACACACATTGCTTATTGTATTGGTACAAAATCTTAAGAAATTGGCACATGTGTGTTTAAAAAATATTACCTACATCTAATGGAATAAAAGGAATAAACCTTTACCGATATTGGATTTAGTTTAGCGATGAGACCGTTCGACTTACTGCTCTAACTATGGAGGCTTGCCCCTTGTTCCTCATTATCAAAGTTTGGTGCAACTACAAGCTACGTATATTGACGATTTATTTATCTTACGTAATACAATATTACTATTATTATTTTTAACACTTTACAGGACATTTAACTATATAAAATAGTCAATAGGTGAATCAGTCCTATTATATGAACAACTCCTCCTAAAGGACTAACGTTGGTATCTATGGGAAGAAATGGCATTCCCATGCCAATGATCTGATCAGGTGAACACCTTTGTCTCGTACACAATGTAACATTGGATATTTCAGCATTCGTCTTATATAAAACGTTGTTAACCCCCTCAAGTTTTTGTGGACAGTGATTTTGTACCCCGTATAATTTTTTTTTTTATTCTTCTTCGTCTTTCCCTTTTCCCACTTTAAGTAGGGTCGGTTCTCCTAATTCTTCTTCGCCAGGTTGATCTATTCTGTATCATGTTTTTTTTTATTAATTATCATTAATCACTAAGAAAAGATCATGAATTTTTCGGGGTCCATTTGAAATAAATTATTTGAAAGGAAACGGAAATATAATTTAAAATTTTGTTTTAGTAAGCCCTAGATAACACTTGAAACTATTGTATGAACTACTGTTTACGTAAAGCTTTACTTCGCACATTTGCGAAAAATGGCCACTTTTGGCAAATGTGCGAAGAAAAGCTTCACGTTCTCTCTTTAAACTGTGAACGTTAAAGGCCTCCGGCCTCTAAATTTTTCACTTTATGTATATCTACTGGTTACGTTATAATTTTAACACGGTTTACGAGTTTATACCATTTTAACTCACGTAGGTAAAACCATTCGTGCGAGCAACCGTGTTATATTTTAAAAAGTTGAACGAACTTGTGTCATCACAATTTCGCTCTGAATTTACATTATTAAAATGAAAAGATATTGGACATTTTTCTTCAAACAAAACAACAAAGATTTGTATTTCTCATTGTAAAAAGAAGGCCATTATTATTTATCAAGGAAAAAAGCTTTTAAAAAAAATTTTTTTTGTACAAGCTTTTATTGTAAGGTCTAAGTAGTAATCAAGACAAATGCACATAACAAGCCCAAACTCGATGGGGTTGCGTCGTTTTATTATAATTCCTATAGTCCGGCTCTATCATCAGATCAGCTTCTTGTGACAATAAATATTGCATTGCATTGTTCTGATTTGTATACAAAATTTTATCTTAATCGGAAACCGGAAAATGGCTTTGCATGATTTGGCCCAAAGAAATTAACAACGATGCAAGCTAAAGCTAGTAAAAATGAATTAGCTTATGCAGCTTGTACTAAATATTGACGTTAAAAAACCACTTTAACGTAAAAAAAAAAGGTCTAGAAATAAATGTAAAACCCAATTAAATATAATGAAAACAAAAACTTTTTACTTTCTAATCATTTAAAGAATAAATCTTTATCTCTTGAATTGACCTGAGGAGATTCGTTTGTCTTAAATAAAACATTTTAAACAAACCAATTTGATCAGGGCGATCCATTTTATTTCGGGGATTGCCGGTAGTTCGGAATGAATGGGGCATTTTAAAAAAGGTCCGTACCATTGTCCCAAGTACGTCGCGATGCTTAACCCGCCAGACTGGGAGCACAAAGCCACTACACAAGGTAAATGGGCTTTCTGCTCCTGAAACTATAGTGTAGGGGACATACATACTAAAGTTATTAAAAATTAAAAATAAATATACTTAATGACGTTTATTTCGTTTACTACAAAGTGTACAAAAATTCATTGTTAGCAAAGTATGCTTGTGTCAAACAATCCTGTTTTTTTTTAACATGCTTTACTAACATTTTTAATTAAAATAACACCAGTAATAATAAACCCTACCCTGCGCTGCGAGTGCAGCGATTTGGGGTTCATCTTTTATATAATTTAATGTAATTTGGCCTTCTTTTTTCTAATAAGTAATTATATTTAGTTTAGTTGTTTTAGTTTCATCATGATTTATTATATTGTAACTAATTGTAAAAAAAGTTTTCCTTTTAACCTTATTATATTTATACTACCGCCGTGAATTTTTTCACGTGTCCACATGCAACCGTTTAGCTGACAGAGAGGGGGGGGGAGGGCACTATTTAACACGGATCCCTAAATAATTTTCACAATATTGAAAGACCTATAATTATTCAACGACACACCATACCATTAGATACATTAGATATAAACGACATTTATATACCTAATTTAAATTATATTAAAATTATCTATATTTAATATTAATTATGATATCCCAGTTAATAATTTTTGGAATTTTATGAATTGTAATGTTGTTTAAAATCAATTTCCAATGCCTAAGAAGGTAATTTTGTAAATAGTTTTAAGAACACTAATTGTAATATATATATATATATATATGTTAGAAAAGAAAAAAAAATAGATTCCCGCTTTACATGTATGTAAAAAAAAATTTGGGTAGCTCCTATCCAAACATTTCTTTTTTAAGATTTTATTTACCACTTTGTCGACGTGATTAATATACATACTCATGCCAAATTACTGTTTTCTAATATGACCTATACATGGCATTGTTTACTACGGAACATTAAAAATATTACTATCGCTACCTTAGTATCTATGTACAGCAAATTATGAATAAATTTATTTGAATATAAACAACCTTACTCGTATTATTCCTTAAGTACACAAACGTTAATTTCTCCAGATATCTAAGTGTCCATTAAACGAAATTAAAATTGCTTCTTTTATTTGCTTTCCATTAACATGCTGACATTTGTTCTTTTTAACCGACTTTAAAAAGGAGGAGGTTATCAATTCGACGGTTTTTTTTAATGTATGTTTGTTACGCGATATCTTCGCCAATTGTGAACCGATTTTGATGATTCTTTTTTTATTTAAAAGCCTATACTACAAAATTGGTTGAAGATATGATGAAGAACTTTGGAGATATTGAGTACCCATTGAGTTTTTTGATCAAGTAAAGCACGAGACCAGATTACTGCGTGTCAGCTAGTTCAATTTTAACGGCATAAATTTACAGTTGTATTGATAGAGAATTTAATATATTACTACGTAGAAATATATGTGGTTGTCGGTCGTCTGAATATAATTATCTGCTCTATAGTCTATGTTGAATAAGCCCGCGCCGCTGGCAGTCACCGCGCGTGCTCCTGCGCGTGCGTCCGTCACGGGGAAGCGAGCCCCGCCCCCGATGTGCGGATGCAGGGTCTGTCTCCCCGCAATGAACGGAGACGGGGGCACAGAAGACAGTAAGAGTATTACATACAGAACGGAATCTCCTAAGGTACGCGCAATATGCGTCCCCGTTCTCCGTCCCCGCCCCTATCCCCCATTCTTGTGCCGCCGTGTGCCACCGTGCACACGTCAATGGGTGTATGTTTGCCTGCTTTCGCCCCTCGACAAGGCGAGAACGGGGGAGAGCTGCTGGGATGGGGAACGGGGATGCATATTGCGCGGGAACTTAGGAGATTCCTTTCTGTATGCAATACTCTTACTGTCTTCTGTGACGAGAGCACGCGATGTACGCCCACGCGGGGCACTTTTGTGTGGAACCGCGCGGGCGTCCACGTAATGCAGTTTCAAGCCTAAGCCAAATATTTATTTTTATTTCTTTTTATAACAAAAACAGTACATTTACAATATACAGTGTCTGCCAAACTGCGGAAGGAAGATCTGTGCACTGTCTCCTGTATTTTTCAGCTCACATAATGCTTAAGAGGAGACGCTCGCCGAGCATTGTTGCTGAGTCTAATTACAGTATGCATAATAACATAACATTCATATCTGACACGAGAGCTAGGTTTATTAAAACCTAAAGGACCTGCCGACTCTTTGAATGTGTAATTGGGGGTGGCTATTTGTTTAGAAAACTCGTTTTGCGAAATTGCTACTATTTAAATACTTTCTGTTTTTGTCAAACATGTTGTTTTGTGGTTTCATTTCGTCTTTTCCAGTTTTGTTTTGTTAGATTTTAGTTGATATTTTATAACAATATTCTTATATGATGCACATAGGCAGCATTTTATAACAAATATTTTAATACTGCATTTTTCATTCCATTTGCTGATTACTTCAATTCTGCAATATAATTGACATTAATTCGCCGTTTTATAATGTCACTAGCTGTGCCCGCGACTTCGTTCGCGTGGTTGTCGGAACGTAATATTATATAGCCTAAAGCCTTCCTCTATAAATGGACTACCCAACAAAAAAAGAATTTTTCAAATCGGACCATTAGTTCCTGAGATTAGCGCGTTTAAACAAACAAACAAACAAACTCTTCCGCTTTATAATATTAGTATAGATTTAAAGAATAACGACTTCATTTTTAAATATAAAAGACTTGTGTATTTAAAAACTGAGTCGTTTTTCTTTGTTATGATTGATTATAATTAAACTAATTAATGTTATTATCTAATAATAACACAAATTATCTACAACCTATATCATCTTATATTACCTAATCAGATTTAGGTAATATAGTGTCTTGGCTCTAGTAAATATTTTATAAAGTATAAAAAAGAAAATTGTTTTAGTGTAAAAAAAAATCATGAGTTTTTATAAGTAACAAGTAAACACACATAGCAATATACCTAAATTTATTAGTAATGTTATTCTTAGTTGTCACTTATTTAAGTAAACTATGAATAAGAGAACCTTTTCATTAAAGAAGTGTTCGTCAAGACCAATCCGTCAATATCAGCTGCAGACGGCGTCGGGAAGACGTATAGTGTTCCTTATTTCAGGAGCTTTGCGTGTTCTGTCGACTCGCCTGATCTTGCAAGCGTTTACTAGCGACGCAGATGTCTACTTTTTTTAATAACTTTCGCCAAATAAATAAACTACTTAGAAGAAAACATGTTCATTACTAAAGTGTTAATGGTTAGTAAATAAGTGTTAATAAATAACTTCACCAATATCAGCTGCAGGCAGAATTGGGAAGACCTATTATCAGTGTACCTTATTTCAGGAGCTTTGCGTGTTCTGTGGATTTGCTTTATGTTATGTAAGCAACCTTTGACTTGGTTAAATTAAACCTTTATATTTGAAAACTATACCCATCATCATCAGGTCTTTTTGGTCTTCACTGCAGGAGCACGACTCTCTCTATACTACCAGAGCCATACTGAGCCTGATTTGTCCTACATTCTCCACGGTGTCCAGACTGGTTGGAGAGGTCTCATTAATGTATATAAGTTTTTTTTAGCTTGTCTTTCCTAAGCCACCTTCTACAACATCCACGGGAAGACTTGAAGTGGTTCTATTTTACTCTGCCGAAAACCACAAAAATAACTTTATAACTTATATTATTTAAGAATTTTTTTAGTATAGAAGTTTTTGTCCGAACTAATACTTCACAAAACTGCAAACGGCGTCAGGAAGACGTATAGTATTATTTATTTCAGTAAATTCCTATCGAATTTATCTCATAACCTTAAACTACATTAAACATTAAAAACGTTATAACCACTATTTAACAAAAGCACGCTCTCCAGTAAAAGCAACTGTTACTAAAGTAATGTACGAATTAAATAATAACACCTACCTCAATAGCAGCATTTATAAATATAATTTTTTTATTTAATACTTTGCACAACAGTTCCTGAAAGCACCCGTAAGCACCCTTCCGTTTTGTACTCTTATGTATTCTGTGCTTCCGTTAAACAAATATGAATTTCCCCTATTTATTTATACTTCACAGAGGACGGACCTCTATAAAAGAACAATATCCCAGCATTACTTTTTATTTTATTTACATAGAACCTAGATCAAACAAAATATATTCGTAATGCGATAGTAATGTATTCTACATTCGCGCCACGTCCATTTTATATGCAGAGTTATACGTACACACCGCTGAATGATCTTTTCGTAATATTCAAATTGAAACCTAAGTGTTTTAAATATAAGGATGAAAATATATTTTGTGCTTGCTTCCAATTGTATAGCAGAAAGTGTTGCGTGTTGGAAGAAATCTCCATTTTTCTCATGGATTTTAATAAAATCGATATTATTATAATATTTTCTGAAGTATGATGTGATGATATACCTATCTATGCTCAGTCAATTAGATATTTTATGTCTAGGTACCTAAATATATTTTTTTTTCTTGCGATATTTTAAGGAAAGAAAGAAGGAATTCTGGGGATCACAAAATAGCATGAAAAAGAGTACCTACTTATTTTACTATTTTTCACTAGGAAAAGTCCCCTCATTTGCATTACATGGCTAACGTATTATTATTTGTGTCATTGACCTCGCTGTCGTTTGATTCCTCCGAATCACCGCCAAGCACCCTTTCCGCCGGCGGCGCGAGGGGCAAGCGATCATATAGTATCAATGCGATTCGGAATTTGCCCAACAACTTTGAGGGCTTTTATGTTTGGTTTTTATTATCAAACAAGGTAATTGTAAGAGAACATGTATATTTTATTTAGCGCATAGAGTACTTTCCTTGAATATAGCTCAGAGGGTCAAAAATCATCCTGTATACATCATAAATTATGTGCGTTAAAATATTTGTGCGCTTGTTTCAATGCCACGCTAGAAAGGTAATCAATCAATCAAACAATCAAATCATTTATTTTAGGCTACGTAATATTAACTACAATATTAAAAGCCCATAGAATAAATACCTTATAGACTAGCATACATATAATTATATAATATAAACTCAAAACTACGGCACACTTTGAGGCTGCGACGTGTTGCGCGTCATCGGGGTGTCGGGTATCGTTCCGCGAAAGCGACGATACATAACACCCTTCGGCCAAAAGTTCGCCTCCATGAAGGTCGCCAGCTTCTCCTTCGGGACTCGCACCACGAAGGAAGTGAAGTTCACGTTGTGGCGCGACTCCAGCTTCACGACCCTCAGCGTGATGTTGGTCTTCACGCGGACGTACTCCATCACTTCCTCAGCTTTCGTGAAGTGGAAGAGTCTGGATACATATAACTGCGTCGTAGCGATGGCGGGACGCAGAAGATGGTTTGGTCCCGTCAGTGCAGTTCCGCACTGATTCCGGCTAGGCTTCTTCATACTTCACTCCACTTTAAGGAAGCCTTCTTCATCTGCAACATCAGTGTCTAACAAGTTTATTTGCCAGACCAATTAAAAAATCCCCTACTTTCAAGTGTTCACCCCCAATAACTTTTAAACGGCTGAATCGATTTTCATCAAACATAGCTAATAACTATATAAACAAACAAGGCTTTCGATAAAAAACGCATTGAAATCGGTATTTTCATTTAGGAGCTACGATGCAGACACACAGACACGTCAAACAATCTTTTTATCGTGGGGGTTAAACAGAAAAAAAAATCTGAGTATTAAATTTTTATAATTATTCTTTATCCTCTATATTTCTTGATATAAAGTATTTTAAAGAATTGTCCCACCTCGTTTCATAACCCAAATTCATCATAAACTATACAGGATACCAATAACCTGATACTCAATAACTTTGATACACAAATGTATGTTCAAAACTAACTTTGTTATTTGGCAGATTTGTTCTGAGAATAAATAAGCAGGTGTACGGTTACTCCCCGGGACAGCGTTACGGAGCGGCCCCTTGAGACCCGCCTCTCAAATTCTGCCGTACTCTACAATACGCTATTGGAGTAGATACACCCTTTAACATGTTGCTAGATGTATGAAAAATATGCAATATACAGGTAAGAAGTGAGACACTAGCTTATAGCGAAATATAACTTTACAAATGAACTGAAATGTTATTTTTATCTTTCCCTTATTTTTTTTTAATAAACAGAGGACAAATCATACTGTTTGAGCTTGCACCATAAAAAATTATAGATAAACATCCAAGTCCCAGGAATATTTTTCCCTGGCTGGGGATCAAACCCAGAATTTCCGGAATGGCGGACTGGCATGTGAATCACTACGCCACGTTGTCTCTTATGGGGTTGACAAATTCAAAACGTCCAGATTCAATAAAAAAATCTTTACACTAAATTCACTTAAACTGTTTTTAAAAGAGTAAGTGAAGTACTCGTATAGGGCAATGAAACCCAAACCCCACGTTCAGCATAATGGTGGGAGTAGAAATGGTAAACAAAATCTAAATTCATTGACATAAAGAGTAAAAATAATAAAGATATTTAACATAGTCAATGTGAATAAAAAAAGTATACAATACCTGCGCTTAAAACACAAAATCAACAGAATAGACGAAGCGTTTGATCATAACGCTCAGGCTTCCGAATTCCCTGATAGACGAGAAATTACTAACTGGTGTGATAGCCCCGTCCATAAACCGGCACAGGTGTATTTTTAGCTATTAGCCTTTTATATAAAATAATGCTAGACTAAATTGCCTTTTAAATTTATAGTCAACTATCTGTTACTTGCGGTGTTCCTCGAGTAACAATAAGTGGTTAAATATTTGATCGTTATTTGTTAAACCTACGGAAACTCCTTAATTACTAATTAAACGGGCAAGTGCGAGTCGGACTCGTACATGAAGGGTTCCGTACCTCCGTACAATGTTTTAAAGCGCTGAAGAAACATGTTTCTTGTATGACAACCCCCTTTAATTTTTAACTTTATCTTATTTTTCGTATTTGTTGTTATAGCTGCTACAGTAATACATAATCGGTAAAAATTTCAAGTGTCTAGCTATTACGGGTTAAGAGATAGAGCCCTGTGACAGACGGACAGACAGCGAAGTCTCAGTAATAGGGTCCCGTTTGCACCCTTTGGGTACGGAACCCTAAAAAAGTATCTTATGTGTTTATGCATGATAAACAATTATAGCAATGATAATAAGCTATCTGTATGCTACACATTCTAATTGGTTTAAATATTATGCCGTGAAATCAGAACAAACATATGCAGGGTTTATCAAAATATACTGAAACTATTTAAAGGCTGAATTTAGTCCTTGATACTGAATAACTTTTTCCAAAAAACATTATATTAAAATATGAAAAATATTTTTTGGCATAAAAAGTACTTTTCATATTTTGATTTATGTTTCTTGAGGAATTTGTTCAGTATCATGGTCTGTATTCACCCTTAAAATAGTTTTAATATATTTTTTCAGACATTATATTTAAACTTTTGACTTTGTGAGATTAGTTGGATACTATTGATTTATATACAAAGTAAGCTAAATACACAATTATTAATCATTTGATCATTTCGCTCAGGCTTTCAAATTCCCTGATATACGAGTAATTACCAATTGACGCGATAACCCCGTACAAAAGCATATAAAGGTGCGTCTTAGGCAACCACTACCAACTTTTTTATTAATGCTAGACTCATCATCATCATCAGGTCTTACTAGTCTCCACTGCATTGGCCTACACTCTCCACACTAGCCAGATGGGTTGGAGAGGTCTCATTGATGTTTATTAGCTTTATTTAGCTTGTGTTTCCTAAGTCGCCTTCTACGATATCCATGGTTTGACTTGGAGTGGTCCTATTCTACTCTGCCGGGAACCACACGGCAATGGTAGACTAAACTAAGTTAACTTTGCAAATAGTAATTACCAGCGATTTGTACACAAAATGAGCTGACAAATTAATTAATCGTCGGTTATCACGCTCACGTTTCCAAATTACCTGATACACGAGTAATTACTGACTGATGCGATAGCCCCGCCCCGTACATAAGCGGATAAAGATGTGTCTCTAGCTACAAGCGCTAGATGCTAGGTTTTAATTCATCATCATTTCAGCCGCATAACGTCCACTGCTGGACATAGGCCTCTCCCAGGGACTTCCAAAATGATCGATCTAGAGCGGCCTGCGTCCAGCGCTTTCCAGCGACCTTAGTCAGATCGTCTGACCACCTTGTGTGTCCATCGCTTTGCTTGCCAGTACGTGGTCGCCATTCGAGAACCTTTTTGCCCCATTGGCCATCGGTTTGTCGCGCTATGTGTCTCGCCCACTGCCACTTAAACATGCTAATCCGCTGGGCTATATAAGTGGCTTTTGTTCTCCTATGAATTTCCTCATTTCTGATTCGATCACGTAGAGAAACACCGAGCATAGCCCTCTCCATAGCGCGTTGAGCGACCTTGAGCCTTCTTATGAGACCCATAGAAAGGGACCACGTCTCAGAGCCATAAGTCATCACTAGTAACACACATTGTTTATACACTTTAGTCTTGAGGCACTGAGGTATTTTGGACGAGAAGACGCTGCGTAGCTTCCCGGACGCTGCCCAACCGAGTCGGATTCGTCGAAAGACCTCTTCCTCGAAGCTGGAACTTCCTGCCTGGATCAATTGACCCAGGTAGATATATTGGTCTACAACTTCGAGGATGAAGCTCCCAACACAAACAGGTAGGGGCGCGACATGGACATTCAACATAACTTTCGTTTTGTCCATGTTCATTTTGAGGCCCACCTGTTGGGAAACTCGATTAAGGTCTCCGAGCATGGTGCTTAAGTCTTCCATGGATTCTGCCATGACAACGATATCGTCGGCAAATCGAACGTGAGTGATATACTCGCCATTGATGTTGATGCCAAGTCCTTCCCATTCCAGAAGCTTGAAGGCATCTTCCAGTGCAGCGGTGAATAGTTTCGGAGATATCACGTTTCCCTGTCTCACACCTCTTTGCAGTGGAATAGCCCTCGTGCACTGCTCCTGTACTCGGACTGACATAGTGGCGTTACTGTATAAACACTTCAACACTTCGATATACCGATAGTCAATACGGCATCGCTGGAGAGACTGAAGCACGGCCCATGTTTCGATCGAATCGAAGGCTTTTTCATAGTCCACAAAACCCAAGCATAGCGGCCGGTTATATTCCCTCGTCTTCTCTATATCCTGCCGCAGCGTGTAAATGTGGTCCATGGTGCTAAAGCCTTTACGGAAACCAGCTTGTTCGGGAGGCTGGAAGGCATCAAACCTGTTCGCGAGACGATTCGTGATGACCCTCGAAAACAACTTATATACATGACTCAGAAGCGTGATAGGCCTATAGTTCTTCAGCAGGGTGTTATCTCCCTTTTTGAAGAACAAGACCACCATGCCCCTGTTCCACGCTTCTGGCGTTACGCCCTCGAGCAGAACGGAATTAAAGAGCCTCTGAAGGACTTTCAGTACCGGCGTTCCGCCCGCTCTCAGAAGCTCTGTTGTGATTCCTTCCTCACCCGGCGCCTTGTTGTTCTTAAGCTGTTTAAGGGGCCATCCTAATCTCGTACAGGATGATGTCCGGGATATCTTCCGTATAGTGTCGGGTCGGCTTGGCTCTTGGGTCTTTAGCCATTTGTCCACTGGGTTGTGCGACTGAGGTATACAGCTGTCCATAAAACCTCTCGATCTCTGCCAGTACCCCATCCTTTGTTGACACCACGCCACCGTCCTTCATCTTCAGCTTCATCAATCGACTTTGCCCAACTGACATAGCTCTTGCGAACACTTTGGAGCCTTTGTTTTGCTCGATCGTCTCCTTAATACATTCAGTATTAAAGGAGCGGATATCGTGTCGCAAGGACTTTTGTATACGTCTGTTGAGCTGCCGATATGATTCAGCATCTTCGGAGGTCTGCAGCGGCCTGGATCGTCGCTCTGCCATCAAGTCTAGAGTCTGAGCAGAGATTTTCTGAGGTTTTCGTTTGGGGCGGGACCTAAACACCTTTAATCCCACCGCTTGGACAGCTTCTACCAACCCTTGGTTTAACTCGTCCACTGTAGCGCAATCCTGAAGGCCTTCGAAGCGATTTGATAGTTCAAGCTGGAAATTCTCGGAGTTTTCGATTTGGATCCGTGACGGTCGGAGCGTCGACTTCATCAGCCGCGACCTTTCGACTTTGAGACCAATATTTACGATGCCTCTTAATATGCGGTGATCGCTCTCAGTTTTAATCCGATTGATCACTGAGACATCGTTGAATATTCGTCTCTTTGTCGTTAGGATGAAGTCGATTTCATTCTTAACAGGGGGCTAGTTTTTCTTTCCGCGACCTAGCCAAGTTCACTTTCTTTGCGGCGGCTTTTTGAAAAAAGATTTCATCGCAAAGAGTTCCTCTTTCTCCAAAAAATCAGCCAGCCTACGACCCCTGTTATTTCGCACTCCATATCCGAAATTTCCCAGCCTAATCTCTCCATCGCCTCGCTTGCCCAGTTTTGCGTTAAAATCCCCCATAACAACCGTAAAAAGGTTTCAGAAGTATGTATGGCCCTACTGATGTCCTCATACACCTCATCCACCTCTTCACTCACCTTTTAGATACTCTGAGTATCAGGTATATTACCCTACTAGAAACACTCTCGATGGTTATGATGTTGTTTATGAGGGACCTGTGGACGAGAAACCCGACACCGTGCTGGGACTTCTTTTGGTCTCCTTCCCGGTGATAGAGTAGGTTACCAGACTCCAGGGTTGTCGTGCCCTCGCCCTCTCTTCGGACTTCAGACAACCCTACAATGTCCCACCGTAACCTACTCATTTCCTCTTCCACTTCAGCTAGTTTCTCGTCTGTCCTCAAAGTGCGTACGTTGTGTGTTACCAGGGCCAGTCGTCGACAGGAGTGGTAGCCGGATCTCTGCCGGAGATTCTTCGCACCCCCTGCCCCGCCGTTACCATGACCGCTACCGGAGCCAGGAATAGCAGGGCTGCCAGGGACTGGGGGCCTGGGTTTTTTGTTTTTACCATATGTGAGGTAATTGGCCTTAAAACGCCGCGCTGGCCATTGCGAGTTGGCGATTCCACGCTTTTAAAGAGGATTTAGTCCCTTATGGCTTGTGGTAGCCGGTTGGATCAGGTTATTGCCGCCTGATATTCGGCATACAAGTTTTACGTCAGGGTAAGTCACCTCCAGCCAACCCTCCTCCTTTCTCATCCGGGCTTGGGACCGGCAACGGCGGAGGTTTTAATTACTAAGCGGTATTATTTATTTACTAACATTAAAAGCTAGTAACAGTGAAGGTAAATCACTTATGAAGCAAACCTTTTTGAGAAATTGTTACTTTTTCTACATTTTGGAGGGTTTAACAAAAAAAAAACAATTTTATTTTCTTTGAGCAGTTTCTTCCATATCTCCAAAGATCTTTATTATATCTTTACCAAATTAATATGGAACCAACTAGGTAGTAAAGGCTTACAATTAAAATAGAAATCATCAAGATCGGTTTATAATTGGCAAAGATATCGCGTAACATACATACGTCTAATTGAAAACCTCCTCCGTTTTTGAAATCGGTTAAAAAAGAAAATTGTGTAGGCATAATTTGTCAAAAATATGTCACAAATATTTCATAATCATAATACAATCTTGATGTCGGTGTTCTCCTTAAAAATAATGTATGCCAAACAGAAAGAAAAGAATTATAACTTTCACACCTTTACAATACTCGGAACAAAAGAATAACAATTGATGAATCGTAGGTATTCTACTCTGCCTTTACCACACAGCTCTCGAATAATGACATAGTCTTTCTAGATTATTCCGTCGTTTCCAAATAGATAACAAAAGATGGAAGACTTATTACATTTTAAAATAAACAATAAAACTTGTTTACTAAATTTTCAACCAAAAATGTTAATTATGAGTATCTCAAGGACTCCGCGGTGTGAACACTCCTTTACCTATCTAAATTGTCGCTCGTTCTAATCTGCAACAAATAGTGCCGCCATGAAATCGTTTATGAAGTGCAATTATGTGCACCAGTGCACAGTTAATTTGTATCAAACAAAATTGCGAGGGAGTGATTGCTGTTTTAATTGCTATTTTGGTAGGTATTAGTCAAGAGGTGTAACATAATATACTTAAACATAGAGTACAGTACTTGCGTACTCGCGTACTCGCGTACTCGCGTACCTGCGTACTCACGTAATCACGTACTTGCGTAATCGCGTATTCGCGTATTTGCGTACTCACGTACTTGAGTACTATATAAATAACTTATAGTTATAGGGTAGTAAGTTTACCATTTTCTACGATAATAATATACCATATAATATATTATGTTGGGTTCCAAGGGGGTGTGATGCGCAATACAAGGCCATTCGCAAGTATGGCCTCTTAGCCTCTTCACTCTAACTCTTCGCCCACTTTCACGCAGTGGAACCTGTTAAGCTAAGCAACCTAGTGGAAGGTTGGGTACCCAATTCCAGCGGGAAACTAGGTCGGCAAACAAACGGGCGTTTAAAGGGTCTTAACGAGGTAGTACTCTAGTGCCACACTAGAGGAGGGCTCTCTGGATTTCATGCTGCCGGAGGCAGGGCAGCATTTGATAAGGGCGGCATTACCTATGGTGCCCCTAGCTCCAGTAAGGTGGTCTACTGCCAATCCCTGCCAAGCCTGGTACCTTAGCCCAGGTTGGAAAAATGGGAAGGTTGATGTCTGGTTGGCGGCCGATTTTAAAAACCATTGCCAAATCTTGTATGGATGTCAACAATTGAGGAATGCGATCATGTTAGGGCGTCCCCCGGAGGCGACGCGCAAGTGCAGCACCCGGCACTTGTGGGAAATGGATCGGGGTTTTCACACTTACCTGAACGGGGGCGACGTAAGAAGAGAGTTCAGGAGTGAAGATTGAGAGTGGGAAGATGGAATGGAATGTGGGAACAGTGACAGGGAAAAGATTGGAATTAGCGGACATTTAAATGAGAAGAAGGTTAAATATAGTGTGTGTACAAGAAACGAGATGGAAAGGGGCAAAAGCAAGAGAACTAGGAGAAGGATACAAGCTGCTTTATCATGGAAAATATGGAAGAAATAATGGGGTAGGAATCATATTGGACTCAGAATTAAAAACTAATATAGTGGATATAAAGAGAGTCAATGACAGAATTATTGCGTTAAAACTAGTCATGGGAAAATTAATACTCAATATCATTAGTGCTTATACTCCACAACAAGGCAGTAAAGCTGAAGTAAAGGAACGGTTTTGGGAAGAACTTGGCTCGGTCCTATCGTGTATACCACCGAAGGAGGAAATCATATTAGGGGGAGGTCAAAATGCGCATGTTGGTAGTAGTAAGGTTGGTTTCGAACGTGTACATGGTGGTAATGGTATTGGTAGTAGAAACCCTGAAGGCGAAAGTATTTTAGAAACTGCTACTGCATTTGACTTAGCTTTAGTTTACTTACTTACTTACTTAATTACTTCACCAAAAAACAAGAACATTGATTACTTGTAAAAGCGGGCAGCATGCCACGCAAATAGATTTTATATTAGTCAGAAGGAATAAAATTAAAAATATTAAAGATTCAAAAGTAATAACTAGGTGAAGCATTAACTAGTCAGCATAAATTATTAGTTATAGAAATAAAGATTGATCTGAATAAAATTAAGCATAAACAAAGAACTATACCAAAGATTAAGTGGTTCCTTTTAGATAAAGAAAAGTGTGCAATCGAATTTAGAGATAAGTGTCTAAAGGAAATAGGTAATTTATATGACTTTAATTTCACGTCAGAAGATCTGGAACAAAATAGCAAACATAATTAGAAGTACTGCAATAGAAGTGTTAGGTCAAACTAAACATAATAAAAAGATAGAAAAAGAAACATGGTGATGAAACAATGATGTACCAACAACATTACAGAGTAAAAAGCTGCCAAGTGAGAGTCGGACTCACCCATGAAGGGTTCCGTCGCAGCAAGTAATATTTTACGATTTATGACGTATTACAAAAATAACTTTCTTTGATACCGAGACCGCTATAGTTTTGATTGAAAGTGCATACTTTGAGGTATATACCACATTTTTTTCAGAATTATTTTAGTAATATTTCAAAAGTTACGGTGGTACACCTCAAATTTTAACTTTGTATTAGATTATGTCAAGACTGCGGGGTTTCATCTACATAGTTTCAAAGCAGTTTTTATTGCATTTTAAAAAGACCTTTTCAACGATACCCCAAACGTTGGGGTCAGTCCAATTTAATTTTTTAAATTTACTTTTCGTTGTATGGGAGGGAGGCTGAAAAAAATCATTTTTTCATAATTTGAAAAACCAACTTTTGGAACTTCAATATCTATCTCTCCACCAATTTTCGTGACAATCGGTACAGCAGCGGCGGAGTACGAGCCCGGACGGACAGACAGACGGACGGTCGGACGGACGGACATGACGAAACTATAAGGGCTCCTTGTGGACTACGGAACCCTAAAAAAAGCAGCATTCAAGGACTGGCAAACAACTACAGATACTAACTTAAGAAACAATAAAAAAGAAATTTATGATAAAGCTAAAAAGGAAGCAAAAAGAGCTGTAGCAATAGCTAGGGGAAAAGTACAGGATGAAATAAGTTAAAAAACTAGATAGTCAATTTGGCCAAAGAGAACTCTACAGAATAGCTAAAGTAAGACACAATAATAGTAGAGACGTAACACATATTAAATGGATTTAAGATAGCGAGGGAAGTGTATTAGTAAAATGATGAAGACATTAAAAGAAGGTGGAAAGAATACTTTGAAAATCTAATGAATGTAGAAAACGAAAGGAAGAATTTAGCTTGGGATACAGATGAAAACATAGGACTAGTTAACGAAATAGACAAAGAAGAGGTTAAAATAGCACTCGGTAGAATGAAGAATGGTAAATCGGTTAGTCGAGATAATATCCCGATTGAGGTATGGAAAATATTAGGAAATGAGGGGATATACTTAAAATTAAAATTAATCTCTATGGCCATCCACCTTAATTTTATAATAAATAACTAGAAGGTGGATGGCCACAGAGATAGAAGAAGATCTAGAAAGACGTGGGGGGAATGTGTTAAGCGGGACATGATGGAGAGGGGGGCTAGTACAGATATGGTAAATGATAGAAAACTATGGAGGGAGTTGACATACAGAGCCGAACCCAAATAGGGAGAAGGCGAGGAAGATGATGATGATAAATATATATATATATATCTAATACTGTACGTATTGTACTGTTGATGCTCTGATCACCTCCTTAAAAAAAATATTTATTTAAAAAATACTCTGAAATTGAAGCTCTGGTACACCCGGAAGAACTAGCGTTGAGTAGCTACGAGTATAATAAAGATCAGTAACATATCAAAATAAACAAAACCTTTTTCTTCAAATACAATTCAATTTTCTATACGACTGGCATGGTAGTTCGCAAACTCATGAGTGCATATTTGTTCAAGGGATAGAAATCCTTGTCGGGAATCGTCTTGATCGGATTGGTTGGAAACGGTGGAGAAAGGAAATACATGTGAGGGGTGTTTCGTATAACGTGTTTGTTTTTTTTATTTACAGATACAAATTCGTTTTCATATTATTTATATCTTACTTAACAGACAGAACCAAGGGTCGTAATAAAACGGCCACGTTTAGCAAATTGGTGGGTTTAAGTAAATGTTAAAATATACATTCATACTATCTCGTCATACGTCTTTATCTTTAATGAGGTAGACAGAGCATTTTGGGTCTTGCGGTTCTAAGCAGACAGAGCCTAGGGCTGCTAGCGGGTGGAAAAGAGAATCAAAATAAATGTTGGAAAAAGGGAATAAAAGAATACAGAAAACCCAAACAGAAAGTTCCAACTTCGAGGAAGAGATCTTTCGACGAACCCGACTAGGTTGGGCAGCGTCCGGGAAGTTATGCTTGTCCAAAATACCTAGTAAATTAAAGTTCTAAATCAATGTGTGTTACCAGTGACGACTTCCGACTCTGAAACGTGATCACTAACTATGAGTCTCAATAGAAGGCTCAAGGTCGCCCAATGGGCTTTGGAGAGGGTTATGCTCGGTATTTCTCTATGCAATCGAATCAGAAATGAGAAGAAGAACGAATGACATTGCCAGCCAGCCCGAGTATATGTCACCAGTTAGAAGTGTTGCCACTGTGTGGAATTTAATTTCCCAGTCATTTAGTATTTTATTTTATATTTATAAGTAATTGAGAAGGATTATATTTTTAATTGTATTTTTTTTATTTTTATTATTATATACAGTTAAAATGTATATTTAGTTTGTTGAGAATTGTAATTATTTAGTTTTAATTATATTGTTTACAAGTAAGTAACTTAATATTAACTAAAAAAATATTAAAAAAATATTAGTAGGTAAAAGAATTGAATAAGTCCTTAAATTTACTGAAAAGATCAATCAGTGGTAACACTTATTGTGACATTATAGTATCCTGGTTGGCGTAGCTTCGTCAACGTTGTCACCAGTAGTAGTGCAAGTGCGCACAGTGGGTGTGGGGGCTGACGATGCAGTCACGAGGAACCCGAGGCCATAGACGGCGCGGTAGTGTCGTAATTTATTAGATTATTAGTTTATGAATGGTTTGTTAAGTAAAAAAAGCGGCCAAGTGCGAGTCGGACTCGCCCATGAAAGGTTCCATAAAAATTATATGAGAAACCTTAATATTATTTTTAAAGACCTATCCTAGAAATCCCACACGTACCTATAGGTTTGTTGAAAAAAATTTTTTTCGGATTTAGTTCTAAGTATGGGGAACCCTAAAAATTTATCGTTTTTTTTCTATTTTTGTGTGAAATTCTTAATGCGGTTCACAGAATATATCTAATTACCAAGTTTCAACAGTATATACTGAATTTCGGAAAAAAGTGGCTGTGACATACGGATGGACAGACAGACATGACGAATCCATAAGGGTTCCGTTTTTTGCCATTTGGCTACGGAATCGTAAAATTAAACTTTGCTCGGGTAATTCAATCACATATAGTGGCAACACTCCCAACTGATGACGTATTCTTGTTTTAATCACATAACTAGCTGTCACGGGAAGAGAGTACCATATCTTATTATACCATGAACGAAACAAATTCAGGTAAGTACCTCGTGCGCAACTTTGTTTAAAAATAAGACTTTTTTTATGCGTTTAATTATTTAAAAGCTCTACAAATAGTTAATAGATTCAGGTGTTACTTTGCGGAAGCCAAGCACAACAAATTTGATCTGTGATAACTGCGAAAATTTAAAACTTTTCTTCACCAACCAGCCAAGTTTTTCCACTTCCAAAACAAAAATTAGTTTTCAGAAAAACTGAAGTTAGATAAAAATAACTTGAACCAATTCGTTTTCAGTGACTGGCCATCGCCAGACAATATTTTTCCACTAGGCCCAGTCGCTAACGACGTGAAAAACTTTAGATGGATTTTTCATAGCCCCTGAAAAAATACAACAGTATGTGGTCAGCCAATATCGCAAGTTTGGCGACAGTTCGTCGCTGAAGTATTTGCAAAGTTGAAATGTCGATAACTACGTGTTTTATGACTCTTTAGTTGCTTTGGTAACAAGTTTGGTGTTTTTTTTTTGCTTTGTTTGTTACTACGTAACATAGATACCAATGTATATTCTTCAAATGATGTACTAATCGAAAAAGTGACATTTATGAGTTTGAGAAGTTATATATGTTGTATTTAGCCGGCTAATCCTAGGTTTTTGTTCACACCCATCTTTAGTCAAAACATATGCAGCGTGTAAAAATAAAAAAAGCGGCCAAGTGCGAGTCGGACTCGCCCATGAAGGGTTTCGTAGCAGCAAGTAACATAATATAATAGTTCTAAAGGTAAATTGCGGTTTACGACTTATGACGTATTAAAAAATAACTACCTATGATACCGAGACTGCTATAGTTTTAATTGAAAGTACATACTTTGAGGTATATACCACATTTTTTCAGAATTATTTTAGTAATATTTCAAAAGTTACACCTCAAATTTTAACTTTGTATTAGATTATCTCAAGACTGGGAGGTTTGGTCTACATAGTTTCAAAGCACAGTTTTTGTTGCATTTTAAAAGACCTTTTCAACGATACCCCACACGTTGGGTTAGTCCAATTTAATATTTCAAATTCACTTTTCGTTGTATGGGAATGGCTGAAAAAAAATCATTTTTTCATAATTTAAAAACCAACTTTTGGAACTTCAATATCTATCTCTCCACCAATTTTCGTGACAATCGGTGCAGTAGCGGCGTAGTACGAGCCCGGACAGACAGACAGACAGACGGACGGACAGACGGACATGACGAAACTATAAGGGTTCCTTGTGGACTAAAACGGATATGGATACGGAACCCTAAAAAAGTTCGTCATTGCCATACGAATTGCCCTGGCTGCACCCTTTTGTATGGAAATATCAAATTATTTTTTGTTTTTTGGCTGATATTTTAATTTCATTATACTAGAGGTATATGATCTAGTATAGACAGTTGCGCGATTTATTACGGGTATGTCTCTTCCACTTTGTATAGGTACAGTGTAAGACGTTGATGAGAAGCCAGAATTTTTAAAAACTTAATAACGTAACATTATGAAAATACATCTACCTACACTATGTCACACAAAGTCTTCTTCCGTTGATTCTCAATTACGCCATTCCGAACAATTGACTGAACGGCAATGCCTCCCGTTCCTTCAAAGACTCAGCGTAAATTGCTTCAGAAAATTTACAGTCATCGTAGTCAAGCCTCATTGCGAATCGCCAATATTCGATACTTTTTCCCCGAGAGGCGCACTTTTACATTTGGACTGCTCCTCATTGGCGATTCAACCCTTGCGCGGTCGAACAAACTGGATTAGCCTGGGACATGTTCGCTCGCAGGGGAAATAAATTGATTTTTTTATTTTTTATTTTGTTGTGTTTATCAACAGTAACTTGGCTTGACAATAGCAATGAAAATTGATTATGCTTGTATTGAGCATTGCAGTAAGCATGTTACTTTATGATAATTTGTAATTCTGTTAATAATCTAAATGACAATGTGAAAGTTTTAAAATTTGGATTTGGATTTTGTGATACTTACGCAGAGACCGCTGAAACTTTCTTTAATTTTTTTCATTTTGTTGTATAAGATTGTAGATAAAATAATTTATTAACTATAGTAGATTCAAGTACATAACTAGGTACCTTACTATTTTTTTAAAAGCTTGTCTTTACAGAATAATTCCACCATTAATTAATTTCGCCATTTGTATACTTTTTTATGTGCTTTTATGAGTTTAAATAAATAAATAAATAATTTAGCAATGACACAAAATATTACGTGCGTTGAAAATAATCCAAGTACCTACCTATATTCAACTACACCACAGAGTACTATATACTAGCGTAAACTACACGAAATGTACAGATAAAATATACTCAATTAAAAAAAACTTTAAAAACGTAATGTATGAAATAATATAATATTTATAACTGTGCTTTTATATTTTCATATACTCTAACGTGAAAAAAAGAGTTTTCGCTCTGTAGTATAAATGTTTGCTCTGTATTCCGACGCATTTCTACCAACAAACAGCTTTTACGTACATAACGAATATTTAATGTCTTTAGTCGCGTTCTCATTTATTTAATTTGGCTTTGTGGAAAACATCGCAATTATATTAATTTTCATAGTATAAGTAGAACTAGTAGGTTGTGAACTGTGAATTCGCGACCCCTTTAGAACTGCATATCTTGGCAACCTCATATTTAACTAATTTTCGAACATAAAAACGTGGCATTGAAGAGATAGCTGTTCGATAAGGCCGCTTTTTGTACCTATACATTTCTCTATCTGTCTCCATAGGTATCTTTTTAAAACAGTATGAAATAAAGTGTCAAATAAGATAGACCTTCTGGTCTTATTTACACTTTTCTGATTAAATATATATTAATTATCTTTGAATATACGTACATACTAATACAAACTACAAATAGGCCAAGACTTACACCAATAGGATTCCGATGTCACTGCACATCTTTTTTACTATCTATACATCTTTTTTGATATTATGTTGTAAAACACAAAACAACCTCGCTCAGCTTCAATGGAGCCTCGGCCGTAGAATTGGAAATTTCGCTCGTTCGTTCGTAATCAAGATTATATCTACCTATAAAAAGGTTGTATTTTCGTAAAACTTGATCAGCATTCGCAAATTTAATTTATTAAAATTATCGGTATTCTTAATTTTGTCTATATCTATGCACTGCCTTAAATACCCAGGTGAAAACACAAAATGTTATCTAACTCCAAACTCATCACAGGCGTGTCGGATGCTCCGACTGCTGGCTTTACAGCTGAAAAACTTATGAATAAAAAATGAATTCCTTGGTTTTAAAATTAGCATTACAAAGAGAGGGTAATTCTCGTACCTTTGCGCCGGGAAAGAAATGTATAAACGCGCTCTTTGTCGTTTTGTTGTAAGTGAAAAATCAGCGTTTTAACCTGAAACAAACCTAAAATCTCGCGAGGCTGCACTCAATAAAACAATTTATTCGGCTGAGTAGAGTGAAAAGAGCAAAAATAAGTTTTATTATTACTAGAGTTTCGTACAATGTTTTTATAAAATATAAAAGAGAACCTTGTTCGTAGCGTTCTAGTGGAAATGTATTTTTACCTAGAAAACTGTAACTTTTAATACATTTATTTTGTACTAAAGTTTATGAAAAATATAAAATACATCTTACTTTTTGTGTTTAAAAGCTTCAGCAGTTTGTAAACAATATAACAAGTTGGTATATCTGTTTGTTGAAAATGATTTTCCCCAAGAGACATATCACGAAGTATAAAAAAATGCGACAGCCCTATACAAATGAGAATTTATTTTAAAACCAGCCGATGACCAGGCCGTTGTCCGGGTGGTTAAATTTTTAAATAAGTTTGGAAAATCCAAAAGTGCACGCCTCATAGCGGTCACTCAATTTTCACAAGAAAAAAAAACATAACTTGAATATTGCATATTTATCGGTGTATTATGAAAAAAATAAAAAATTTACTTTTAAATCTTCGCGCCATTGCCCACACAGAAAAGAAAGGTACTGCGCATGTATTGTCAATGTCAAGAAGAAAAGAAAAATGAAAAGATTAACATTGTATCCAGAAAAAGAATGGAAATTATGGATGGCTAAAAGGCAGATGCTAAACGCCGTAAAAAAAATTAATTTTTTTTTTTTTTTTTTTAAATAGTAATACGATTTTTGTTTTAAACCGTGAGCTCATATGTAATCTTTTACATTCCTAACTTTAAAACTGACCAAGTTCATGCAAACGTTGAACCCTCATTTTAACCATTTAGGGGAAATGTTTCCAAAAATCCCTTCCTAGTGCACGCTTACGTGTGTGCAAAATTTCATGCTTCTAGATCCAGCGGTTTGAGCTGTGCGTTGATTGATCAGTCAATATGTCAGCCAGTCAGTTTCTTCTTTTATATAAAAAGATAGCAAATAGATAGATAAAAGAAGAAGATTACGCCATAAAATATGTTTTTATTCAGTTTGATTACAACCAATTTCATAAACATAGCACCAATTTTTTGCTTTTTGCGTAGCTTTTACTTATATAAAAATAAAGACAACAAATATTGTTGGAAACATATACCCGCAATTTTGTACCGTAGAGATGAAAACTATGTTCATCTTATATCTACTTACCTCCAACTAGATAGGAAACTAAGCATTAACATATAAAGGAGCGTATCCTCCACATAATCATGAAAATGTTATCGCTTCACACAAAATTGAGCCCTTTTCAGGAAAATAACTTTTGCTACAATGAGATCGCGACGAAAGCTTTCTCCCCCAAGTAAATAAAGTGACACTGAAGAAATTTAGATAAAATATTTAGTTCGCTTTGATTAGATTATTGCGGGGCTCTAGCTGAATAACTGTGATTAGTTCTCTACTTAGTATTAAATTGGTTTGTTGATTTTGATGAAGCAAAATGTTTCTAGTATATTTATATTTGACTTTTGAAAAGATTCTAGGGAGGTTTTGACTGGATTTTTTAGAGTTCCGTACCCAGAGGGTGCCAACGGGATCCTATTACTGAAACTCCGCTGTCTATCCGTCTATCCGTCCGTCTGTCACAGGGCTCTATCTCTTGAAACGTAATAACGAGACACTTGAAATTTTTACCGATTAAAGCGGGTCATCAAACAAGAAACGTGTTTTTTCAGCATTTCAAAACATGTAACTGAGGTACGAAACCCTTTATGTACGAATTCGACTCGTACTTGACCGGTTTTTCATACGACAATTTTATAAGATGTAACGTCTCACCTATACCATTAATCTTATCTTTACGGTTTACGGTTTAAGAAATTTATTTCTCATAAAAAGAATACAATTCACTTATAATGAGAAATACAGGATATCTTATTAATCTTATTAATCTTTACGTATTATTATTACTTATACCAATCTTAAAACTAGGTATGTAACAGTATCTTTAATCAAATTATAACCTAATTTAACCAGTAATAAGCTATACATTTTTAGTTTTATGTATTAAAACATGATTTGAACCTCATTACTCTGCGACGTTAGTTTCTTCGAAATTATCAATTTCATGGACATTACTTACATTACTCTATATAATTTCGAACATATGTATGACTATTAATGGCTCCGGGGATGTTAAACGCTATATTTTCCCATCGTGATGTATGGGGTCTTGGCTGAAGCTGTAATGAGAAATTCCGATGTCACAGCTTTTTGTATGACGGCCTCGGGTGGCACTTTTCAGAGTACCTTGATACAAATTGTTGACCTGGCATGATAAAGTCATATACGTGTTAAAATCTTGCCCAATTTTATTCAAATCCGTGTTGGATAGGTTTACAAGGTTATTAAAAATAAAATATTTTAGTCCATCATTTCGATGTATTTCTATTAATAAATAAAAGCATAACAACTTATTAAAATTGCAGCTGTTACATTATTTTACATAGAAAGATAGAGATATGGTCACCCGGTTAATATGGTCACTTTTTCATATCTTAAAAAGTACAGGGAATAAAAACTAGGTGGTACCATCACCAGATAGCTTCTTCTTCGCCTAAGCGCGTTCCCGGTTGCATCCTCAGCTTATAGACATAAAAGAAACTCAAGATGTACCATGTATACTGACATAAAAAAGTACGTGCCGACAAAGAAATACTTGCACGTGATTTGGTAATTTTGACAAAATTGAAAAATCTGAAAATTTTTGCACGGGGTATTGTGTGATTTGTTACATTCAAGTGAAAAAAAGGGAAACTTGTCTAGGTACCTACATACTTTCCTCTATAAACTATCCTGTTTCCATGTACTAAAATATATTTTTGTAAATAAATAAAATAACTAACTTGGATCTTTATCGGATTAGATAAACGCCTTCAATTTTTCTCCAGCACACCACAAGCCGCCAATATTTGCTGACTAAGTCGCTGTAATGGAATCGGTTAGTCGGTGAATTAGACAGCATGTCTCTCCATTAGTCGAGGCTTAATTAGGATCCATCAGGAAGGTCTCCGAAGCCAAGTCGGTCGCAATGGGACGCCTTAATACCGCCATTGGTATTCTGGTCACGATTCTCTAGAATTCTATGAGAAATGAAAACCATTTGCTACATTGTCATACACAATGTTCGGCTTGGGAACCGGGTGAATGAAGATTATTGAATTTTAATGGTAGTTTTAAATTACTGGTGGTGGCATTGATTTATTGTTTGTTGGTTGTGCCAGATTTTAAAGAAAAAGGTCGGCGTGTAAGCGTGGCGGATCTTCCATAGATTTATCGGTAATTAATAAAATTTAAAGCTGTCTTTATTGTGCTAATCTAAAACTAGGAATAGTTTTAAGTGAAGTAATTTATATTATGTTTCTCAAGCTTAGCTACAGAAGGCGTATTTATTAAAAAAAGTACTAATTCAGCTTCGAAAACAATCAATAAAATAAAATAAATTATTTTCATGGAGAAGTTTGCTACATCACATATAAAATAAATCAGCCAAGTGTTTGCCGGCCATGCTCAGAGTAGAATTCCGAAATGTCACGTTTATCACGAAACTTTATTTTCCATTTTTTTACATGTTAATTACCCATTTTAAACAACTGCATCTTTCTTTAATTAATAATGATGTGCACTCATTATCCGAGCATATTCCCGGTTGCATACTCAGCGGTAATACGCTTCAGACTCCGGGGTCCACTACCTAACTTAGGTGATTTGAAGAGGTTACTGGTTTTTACACAGAGCGACTGCCGTCTGACCTCCGGAACCCAAAGGGTACACCAGAGCCAATCGCAGAATAGGTTTCAACAAACGCTAGATGGCGTTCGGGACCCACAGCTTAACATGCTTTCCGAAGCACGGAATCATCTTTCTTTTCGGTTAAGCAGGTGATTCAAGCCTGCAATACCTTAACCAGAATGGAAACAACTTTTCACAAAGTATGCTTCCCAGTGGGATTTGAACCAACGACCTCTGGATCACAAGGCAAACGCCTTGACTACTGGACCTTAGAGAAAGTCAAATAGTGATGTATACTATTTGGTTTTAAAAACTAAGATTTTATTCAGTTCGTCAGATTATCCAAAAATAATAATTTGCAAATTTTTGTTGACAAGAGACTCCTAAATTAAACGTCTGTCATATCTCAAATATAAGTTAATTAATGCATCTTACTTGACAAGAATCACTCAAACGCAACATTCACAATATGTTAAAAGCACTAAACGTAACGAAATATAACATAGAATCACCATAATTGGGTAGTTTCCTGGGTTTTTTTTTCAAAAATGAATTATTTGGTACTGTTAAGAGATTAAAACGTCACAAAATAATGTCACTTGTAATTGATTACATCCATTTTGAACGTGATTTTAGATTTATTATTGCAAGAAAACGGATATTAAGAGCGCTATTTGACTCAAAAAAAAAATATGACGTCACAGTCCGATATTTCATACAAATATCATAGAAAATGTTTGTTTTGACGTTTAGAAATAATAAACGGGCAAGTGCGAGTCGGACTCGTACCTGAAGTTTTAAAACGCTGAAGAAACACGTTTCTTGTATGACGACCCCCTTTTAATTTTTAAGTTTTTCTTATTTTTAGTATTTGTTGTTATAGCGGTCATAGTTATACATAATCTGTGAAAATTTCAAGTATCTAGTTAATGCCATTACAAAGATCGAGTTAAAAACGCTGAAAAAAACACGTTTTTTCTTTGACGACCCCCTTAAATTTTTAACTTTTTCTTATTTTTAGTATTTGGTGTTATAGCAGTTATAGTTATACATAATCTGTAAATATTTCAAGTATCTAGTTATTGCCATTATAAAGATCTAGTTAAAAACGCTGAAAAAACACATTTTTTGTATGACGACCCCCTTTAATTTACAACTTTTTTTTATTTTGTAGTATTTGTTGTTATAGCGGCCACAGTAGTACATAATCGGTGAAATTTCAAGTGTCTAGCTATTACGGACAGACGGACAGACGGACAGACGGACAGACGGACAGACGGACAGACGGACAGACGGACAGACGGACAGACGGACAGACGGACAGACGGACAGACGGACAGACGGACAGACGGACAGACGGACAGACGGACAGACGGACAGACGGACAGACGGACAGACGGACAGACGGACAGACGGACAGACGGACAGACGGACAGACGGACAGACGGACAGACGGACAGACGGACAGACGGACAGACGGACAGACGGACAGACGGACAGACGGACAGACGGACAGACGGACAGACGGACAGACGGACAGACGGACAGACGGACAGACGGACAGACGGACAGACGGACAGACGGACAGACGGACAGACGGACAGACGGACAGACGGACAGACGGACAGACGGACAGACGGACAGACGGACAGACGGACAGACGGACAGACGGACAGACGGACAGACGGACAGACGGACAGACGGACAGACGGACAGACGGACAGACGGACAGACGGACAGACGGACAGACGGACAGACGGACAGACGGACAGACGGACAGACGGACAGACGGACAGACGGACAGACGGACAGACGGACAGACGGACAGACGGACAGACGGACAGACGGACAGACGGACAGACGGACAGACGGACAGACGGACAGACGGACAGACGGACAGACGGACAGACGGACAGACGGACAGACGGACAGACGGACAGACGGACAGACGGACAGACGGACAGACGGACAGCCGGACAGACAGCGGAGTCTCAGTAATAGGGTCCCGTTTGCACCCTTCGGGTACGGAACCCTAAAAAGTGTCTGATTTGACTTGTTGGAAACTAGCGGTTTATACTTATAAATAATCTAAATCATTCCTAGTTCCCTAGTAAGATTAAATTCCTAATCCTATATTGCTGTACTTATACAAAATAAATTATGGCCTGTATTCATGTTATTTTTCTAGCTAAGAGCTTAGCTGGCGAACAAAACCACGAAATATAAACCATCTCTGATAACTAAGATTCTGTCTTAACTGAAGTATCTACAATTTGATGAAATGGGAGTCAAAATGTCTACTTATTTTATTATTATAAAGTATTCATAACAGCTGATAATTTGTTATGTTGATCATAGTAAATAGTTTCTAGTTCCCAAGTAAGATTAAATTCCTAATCCTTTAATGCACTAAATACCATGCTCCATGCTCTGTTCGTGTTATTTCTCTAAGAGCGAGATCCAGGCTTAGCTGCGCACTAAATCGGGACAACGTAAACCTTTCTGAAATGGAACTATAAAATTGTGAGTTTCTGTTCACAAAAATATACCATAAAATGGTTGCGATGAAGATCCATCCATGTTTTCATAAAAACTTCGATGATGCTAAGCTTTAATTTAATGTTTTCCTAGCAATTATACCTATATAAATTACTATTTCTCTAAAAAAAGGATTTACGTATAAAATCTAAACATTTTAATTGTTGCAGAACGATGATCTCTCAGTAAAACTACAGTCAAAATTTTCTCGTTAAAATTAAATTAAGTCAAATAGTATTTTACTTAAATAAAACTTTGTAATTTATTATGGTTGACTGGGAGAAGAAAGCTTTAAGCGTAAGGTCCGCCAATTGTAAGACAATTTGTATTGATTGTGGAACAATAAAGTTTAAAAATAAAATAAATAAATAAAATAATTATCAAATTGTCAGCTAATTGAAAACCATCATCGAAAACTTTGAAATATGCTGTAATTTCCAAAACTTGACTTAACTTTGAAAGGTACCACATAGCATAGAGAATCTCGGAAGGATTGTTACGGATTTTCTTTTAAAAATAATTTTCCACGCGGCGTTCTAAGAATGTTTGATTTAGGCAATTTCAACCTTTTACGCGAGCTTAGTGCTGCGAATTACGAGGCCCTCGAAAAGAAAGAGGCCACAAAGATGTGGCTGGCTGACAAAGTATGGACACATAATTATATAACGTTTAACAATATACTGAAACTATTTTAAGGGTGAATTCAGTCCACGATACTGAATAACTTTCCCTAAGGAACATATATCTAAACATAAAAAATATTTTTTTGCTTTCCATACATTTTGGATCAGCTGATAGTTCAACTTGCATGGGAGGTCATAAATTATTTTTCATATTTCGATATATGTTCCTGGGGGAAAGTTGTTCTTATCATGGACTGAATTCACCCTTATATTTCAGTTTCAATAGTTTTAGTATATTTTCTTACACCCTGTATATCTTTTGTCAACTTACTTGAACTTGTTTTAAGGTGAAGATACAGGCAAAGGGCCTTGAAATGTGAAATAAATTGTTAACTCGTAAATATGGTGATAATTTCCATATTTCTCTTCGTCATGCACTAGATAGCCCTTTAAATTATTTTATTAACTGCCGTTAAATCTATTATTGGTGATCCGTCTAGCTTTAAAACTTGCCGTGGCCACTTTTGGCGGAAGCAAGTTTTAAAGCTTGACGGACTAATGTAAATACTTTTAACGGTGGTTCTAATTTAAATAATTTAAAGAGCTATCTAGTGCACGACGAAGAGCAATATGGAAATTATCTCCATATTTACGAGTTAAATATTTATTTTAAATCAAATGAGGGCGCCACTTCAAGGCCATTTGCCTATATCTTCACCTTAAGGCCCCGTCAGTTCAGATCCAAGAATACTGTGCGTGTTAATAAACTACTACAGTTTATTTTACAAAAGGATCTTAAGGCTTTTTTACAGACACCCACAATATTCAAAACACGATTGAGCATTTTTGGCTTGATAGAAAAAAAATCTCAAACATACCTTTAAATTTGCCTAAATTTACCTTTAAAAAAGATATTACTACTTTATACAATCACCTTTTTATATGAAAATTATGCCAAAAAATTTAATTGGTACTGCAAAAAAAATTGAAGCGATATGTGCAATAAAATATCCTAAAAGTATGTCACATTAAAAGTTTCGTACAAACATGTTAATTTTTTCCGTTTCTCCTCCAAACTCGACCCAAGCAATTATTCGTGATCACCAAGTTGCAACATCGCTACAAATTAGCTACCAACTCCCTGCTTTAGGATTCGAGTCACGTTCTACCAAATTCGGATGGCTATATCGATGTATACGACCAGGATGAGCTCAAGTGGGCTTCCCTAAAAAGTTTCGGGGCATGAAATGGGACTTATATTTTCTTTGAAAATTTGACATTACTCGTATTGAGATGTTTGTTTTTAATGTCTCTTTGAATTGTATTAGTTGGTATCAATTACTACCTTTTACGCTGATCTGTAAGAAAAAATGTACAATAGAATATAACAGCTGCTTCTATTCCCGCGCATATCGTATTGACAAAATAGGTAAGATTCTGAATCCGAAGCCTTTTACCATTTCTTTCTTCTCTCGTATATTTTACATTCAATATTCATGTTATATTCTGATAATAATACTAATAAAAATAAAATATGAATACACTAATGGAAGACACACGTCTTCCATCTTCATCAAGCTAAACGTAACCTTTTGATTTCGGTCTTGCAGCCGCTATCTACACACCCCGTTAGCGATAAAGACGTGATAGTGTATTAATATTTTGTACATATTATTATCGGAATATAACATGAATTGAATGTAAAAATACGAGAGAAGAAAGTTCATTAACGCTAAGCGGGCGCACGCGACGTTTTCAATCGAATTTCTGTCACAAAATCTATGCGCAACAGAGACATGGCATTATGCGAAGGATTCTGCTATGTCTTTTGCACGTAGACTTTGTGACTTTTTGTGACTTAAATAGACTAAACACGTCACGTGCGCCCGTTTAACGTAGCGGACGCCCTAAGACAGAATTACTAATAATAATATTAGTAAATATGTACGATATTCATACAAACTTTATAAATGAATCCATAAATAATGTTTGTAAGACTACATTGTCCTATTTAAAACACACCACATGAATTCCCAACGCTGTTTTCCTCTGGCGTTCGTATGCAAAGTTTTACATTTCATGTCTCTACTGGCTTAGCACTTGCCACAAGCATGCATAGATAAACAGCTATGCATGTTCGATTAGCTGCTGAATATTCCGCGCGGAATAAAAGGCACGCGTGTCAACAAAACGTGGAACTGCAGCTTTTCTCGGGAGAATTTTAGTGACTGTTTAAAAGCCTTTTGAGATAATACTTTATTTATGTTGTCTATTAGCGTGCTATAACTTCCATTTATTTTATGAAATATGCATAGTTAGGGCAATTTCGCAATTATTGAGGACCTTATATTATAAGGTCCTTAATCATTGCGAAATTCGCGACACAGGTCAAGCCCAACCAAAATTAACGATCTGGATCTTAAACTATGATGGATGAGACTGAATCGCTGCTCATAAAATTCATATAAACAAACTTTACGTTCACTTGCTTACATTCACTCACAAAAAAACACACACACACACATTCACCAAAGCTCCCCCCCTAACTTAAGTAGTAGTTATTTTGTAGCTGATGTTTCCATGTTATATTAATTGGCTAAAAGCAATATTTACTGTTCTATTATAGTTCTTAAACTTAAATTTTCCCAGCCGCTCGTCCTAAACTGTAAGAAGTATAATGTTAATTGATTCTGATTGCCCGCGATACAGGCTTTTTGCCTAGTGCTGTATAGTCTTTGTTAAGCTCATTATAAGTATTGACTGTTCGTTAAATAAATAATTTTGTATTTTGTTTTTAAAAAAAAAAGATTCAATTTCAGTTAGCAACTGTTAATAAAAGACGGACAGAGCTATAGCATAGTATAATATTAACAAGCCTTGTCAAAATACTACATATCCATAACATCCACGTTATACTAGTACTGCCTACACCGTATAATTTAATGTTCATGGCGCGGCATATCAGGGACTGGTAGGGGTTGAATTGCCATGATAATATCTAATATCGCCACTAGCCGTTCCAAAAGCCATCGACACACCTTCGTGTCGTGTCGGTCGGTAATAGCCTATTACGATTGTTGTCACAGTATCAATTGGCCAAACATACATATATCCTCATTAAAACCAATCTAAATAATTGTAATTAATACCGTTGAATTTACAACTTTCGCACTACTAAGGTGATACTGTTAAGGAACTTTTTTATGATAATACCTAATATCGCCAATCGCCGTTCCAATAGCCATCAACACACTTCCGTATCGCGTCGGCTGGTAAATAGTCTATAACGATCGTCGTCACAGTATCAATTAATTGGCCAACCTTATCATCATGGATATAAATCGAAAGAATTGTATATAATATAGTTGAATCCGCTAGATGACAACAAGTCAAATCAGATATTTTTTTCTAAACGTCAAAAACAAACATTTTCTATGAGGTTTGTATGAAAATCAGAACCGTGACGTGATAGTTTTGTGGAGTCAAATAGCGCTTTTAATATCAGTTTTTCTGCATTAATAAATCTAAAATCATGTTGAAAATGGATATGATCAATGACAAGTAACACTATTTTCTCAAGTTTTATTCTCCTAACAGTACCAAATAATTTATTTTTGACCCAGTCATCTACCCAATTTACAATTTTCGTATTACTAAGGTATAATACTGTTAAGGGACTAAATATCATGATAATACCTAATATCGCCACTAGCCGTTTCAATAGCCATCGATACACATTCGTGTCCTTTCGGCCGGTAATAGCCTATTACGATTGTTGACACCGTATCAATTGACCAACCATATCGTCATATATATCAATAGAAAGAATTGTATTTAATATAGTTGAATTTACAATTTTCGCATTAATAAGGTTATACTGTTAAGGGACTAAATATCATCATCATCATTTCAGCCGCATAAGGTCCACTGCTGGACATAGGCCTCTCCTAAGGTCGCTGGAAAGCGCTGGACGCAGGCCGCTCTAGATCGGTCATTTTGGAAATCCTTGGGAGAGGCCTACTAAATATCATGATAATATCTAATACCTATCGCCACTAGCCGTTCCAATAGCCATCGACACACCTACGTGTTCTGTCATCCGGTAATAGCCTATTACGATTGTTGTCACAGTATCAAATGATCTACCATATCATCATAGACATAAATCAAAAGAATTAACTTTAATAAAATTGACATTTTTTTTACACTACTGTACTGTTTTAAACGATAACGTCAAATGAATAACATGAGTCTATGATCTCATACTTAAGTATTTTTAAAGATTTTAACAGCATTTCTAGCGGACCTTGATCCTCCTACGCCAACGAGTGCCACAATTAAAGTCACTTCTTCTCCACCTAAGCACACTAGGCTCTACACTATGCCAAAGGCTTTTCTCTTTTTTTCATAAATACTAAGCAAATCTCACTTGTATTAGTTTTCCTTAGGTCACCAGAAATAGTTTAGAGATTGTCCGATGAAGATATAGACAGAAGAGAATTTAAGGGAAGCGCCTCTGGACAACTGACACGACTAGAAAATATCAGAAGATAAATAGGAAAAGAAGAAATAATTATTAAATAGTTGAGATACTATATCGAGTTTGTTTTTTATAAATACGTCATAAGACAAGATCAAATCTATTTGAAAAAACTCAATGTCTCACAGCGAAAGTTTTACGTTATTACTATTCCATACCATTTTTCCATTCCATTCCTGCAAGTACAGTAACATACAAAAGGCGTATTGTATAGTCGTCGACAATATTAACTTCAGTAATTAGGTCGTGTAGCTCCAGCGATTAGTTTTCTCAGTTCTGTACGAATGAAACGTGTATTATTAGAGGTTGCGAAATTCAATTACAGTAATCCTAGGAGATTTACCTAACTCAGCTTCTATTAATTAACTTACATTGCTCGCTTGATTACTTTATAGTCGATTTAACGAATGTTTTGTATAAATAAAGTAGAGATTTTATTTTAAAAGATTTAAGTAATGAAAAAATGTAATCAAATGATTTCAACTTATTGACACGTGGGAACCAGTATGTTAATTTTAATTTTAATTTTATTTTAAAGGCAGACAATACAGAATAAAATAATTACACATACAGAACAAAAACTAGTCAATAATCCACTACAGTGTACACAGCATGACAAGCAAGATGTTATATTTTTTTTACAAAATATAACAGTGTAGGTAACAAATCCAATGAAACAGAGAGATCTTTTGAATTGAGGCAAACTTGGATTAAAAATGTCAAGATCAGCGTTACTCTGGCTTAATTCATCATAATCGCGACACATTCTAACAATGGGATTAAAAAAGGATCTATATTTTTGTAAACGAAATCTAGACGAAAGTCGACTGACTGAAATTGTAATCTACGCCGGGCTTCGGCAGAAGAGTACCCAAAAACGCTTGTTTTTATAAAATGCGAGCCAAGATTGGTCTGATGTCCAAGGATAAAAAGGATTTCATCATAACTAAAAAGCCAGTGTTCTTTTGGGTACGGTCTTGCAATGCGGAGAAAAATAAACGGTGGGAAAGAGTAAATTAAATGCTTTTAGTTATCTCGTAGGAAAGGCCCCTAAGTTTAAAGTCTAAAGTGCATGACTAATTACGTTGCACAGGTACACCGGAAAAGCAATTGAAAAAGAAGACATAAACTAAACTGCCAAACTTTATTAATGAAAACAAAAGCAGCAGTCCTACCGGAGCAGTTTATTAGTCACAATAATAAGTTTCATAATTTCGCTCAGAAACTAACGTTATGGGCGGGTTGAGGGGGAAGCATATTTTATCAGTTTGGCGGATAAAAGCTATTGGGAACACCTGAGACTTATTTTACGCCCCGCGTGCCAATATTCCTATTACGTACGAATAGCAGGTAGGGACCAGGATAAATCATAAATGTCGAAAACACACCGCGCCCAGAATTAGCGTTGTTAATTTTGTTTGTTTCCGTTGTTGGCGCGTTTGGTGTTAGTTATGTTGTAAGGTGTCTTCAGTTTATAAGTATGAACCGTATATTTAAGACTTTTTAACGGTTTTTTCTTTGGCGAAAAACTGTGATTTTTTCCGCGTTTGTAAAAGAGTAATAACCAAAATTTTAACCGCTGTACGAGAAAAATCTGCCAAAAATATTAAATCAGTTAAAAAGTATAACGCTACTGATTTGTATTTGTTTTTCTATCAATTAAAAAAAAAATCTGTAGTACCTATTTAAATTGGTAGCATACTTACTATATAGATATACTCGTACGACTGATTTAGGAGGGCACATTTTTAGAGTTCCTTATTAAAGGAACCCTTATAGTTTCAACATGTCTGTTTGTCTGTAATTAAAAACAATCAGTGTGTTTTGTCCCTATAAATTTATTAAATATTTATCTTTTAAAAGTTATGTTCCTGCAATAATTATATTTAAAAAGGTACAGTGGGTCACATAAAATAGTACACTACGTCTATACTATTATATTGTTCTCTATACTTTTTTATGTGTCCCACTGTACCTAGCATAAACGTTTAAAGAGATAACCTTTAACTACTAACTAAACCGAACCAAGCAATAACATTTCAACAAAAACAAACTTTATTTATCAAGGATGTTTAGTTGAATGTCAAAGAAACTTTATTCATGGTTTTCAGTACAATTACAACATATTCCAAAGGTGAAGGTGACCAAAATATTCCGACTTTGACTTTTTCTCCTTATCTAATATGCAAGACTACGATAGGTTGTCTGAAAGTCAGAAATCACAGTACGAGTAATATCTCTTCATTCGGTTTTATAATTCATCATACATATAGGTATTATTTGAGTTTTCGTTGCTATGTATATATGAAAAAGTATATATATAAGAAGTATATATATATATGAAAAAGTATTCTTTATGTTGTCATTAAAATATGAATTTCAAATATTTAAGATGATTGTAAATCGTTATTGGTCAATGACCTGGAAGGTCATTGTTATTGGTACATGAAATTTTGTGATACTCACCTCTCTTAAGAGCCCGTATGACCCTGATAGTACTTAGAGTGATCTTAAATCTTCTCAGAATTATACTATACGGAAAGTAAACAAGAAATACAATAAATTAGCCATTGTAACTTTTGATTATAATTGTATTAAGCATAAAGTAGGCATCATATGTCTTATTTTTAGGGTTCCGTAGTCCACAAGGAACCCTTATTAGTTTCGTCCTGTCCGTCCGGGCTCGTACTCCGCCGCTACTGCACCGATTGTAACGAAAATTGGTTGAGAGATAGATATTGAAGTTCCAAAAGTTGGTTTTTAAAATTAAGAAAAATCTGGTTTTTTTTAACCTCCTATCAACGAAAAGTGAATTTAAAAAATTAAATTAGACTAACCCCAACGTGTGGGGTATCGTTGAAAAGGTCTTTTAAAATGCAATAAAAACTGCAAATTAACTATGTAGATCAAATCCCCCAGTCTTGAGATAATCTAATACAAAGTTAAAATTTGAGGTGTACCACCGTAACTATTGAAATATTACTAAAATAATTCTAAAAAAAAATGTGGTATATACTTCAAAGTAGTACTTTCAATTAAAACTATAGCGGTCTCGGTATCATAGATAGTTATTTTTTAATACGTCATAAATCTTAAACCGCAATTTACCTTTAGAACTTTTATATTATGTGACTTGCTGCTACGGAACCCTTCATGGGCTCGACTCGCACTTGGCTGCTTTTTTTAAATAATCTTAAATATTCTTTGTAAAAAGAAAACAACCTCAAAAACCAGAAACGCGTAAACCAGCCTCATTGACCTCCCGTGATCTTTTTACCCCGCATGGCTCGCTGTCTCGTTTCCGCTTTAAATTTGTGTGCGTGGAAGCGGGAGCAAAATTTTGATTATCTACATCAGGCGCCGTCTTAAAAGTCTTACATTTAGAAGCTTTGACAGCATGTCACCCGTGGCCCAACAAGTCCTTCACTTGACATGTCAGTTACTTATCTTCAGTAGAAGATGTGCTGTTTTAAAAATCATATTGGTTCTTTGGTTAAGATGAGACACAGACATTCATATGCGCTGAATAGGTAACTCGTGCAAAAAGTCAGCAACTGGCTGACAGTTTCGACCTCATCTGGAGGCCATCCTCAGGGCTCATGTGACTCGCGACGAATACCTTACACGAAGACGTTCCCAACCGCACTGTAGCTGACTTTTTACGTGAATTACCCGTTTGTCGCATATTAACAAAGTATATGTCTTAACCAAAGAATCAATATGACTTTTGAAACAACATAGTTTTAAAATGTATATTGTATTTTGTGCCTAAGTCTGCAAAATGGCTATCGTTAGTAGTAAACTTTATTAGGCATTTTCGCAGACAAAAGCCAACATTTTTATTACAATAATCATCATCATCATCTTCCACGCCTATTTGGGGTTTATTTATTACAATAATATCGTAGAAAAAATTATTTAAATTACCACGAAAATTATTGACGTGTAAAAGTGCCTGCAAAGGTCTAATTACTGAATAAATATTCGATTCTTCGATTCTTTGATTCTTTGGTTGTCCAAATGCATAGATCGAAAGACAAAATTTTACTCGTGTTAAATGTTCATACTAATGATCCCGACGTTTACGTAAGTAATATCTCCGTCCTGTACATCAGTTGGAAGCCTCCTAAAGACATTTGTATTCCATCAAATTGCGCACATCTCGTATGCATCGGCGCGTCGGCGATCGTTTGCGCTAGATGTGCCCGGCATAACTCATTTCGAGCAAGCAATATGCGGTCCTTGCTTCTAAATGCTACTACAGAAAGATCAATACATAAAAACATATGCAGGGAGCACATTAACTGCAGGGATGTAGGGAACACATGCCTGATTGTGTTAACATGAGCTTTTATTTATTGACGCGAATCGTCTTAGTTTCGAGATTGTCCGTCTGTTCTCACTACAGGTCGAATTTTTTAACCAATTTTGACGAAAATTGGCACAAATGACCTTGATTTTTATTTTTTAGTCGTTTGCGAATTTTGATTGGGGGAGAAATAGGGGGAAAAGAGGGGAACTTTGCTGTAGCATTATTCATTGAGGGATTTCAAATAAATTTGACGCACAAGCACACCAAGGACTTAATTCTACACAATATGGTCAAAAAAACCAAAAGGTAGTGGAGGTGGAAAAGGCGGGATGTTTTCTGTAGCGTTATATATGAACGGATTTCACTGAAATATCTTTGCTAAGCCAGCGAAAAGGAGAAAGTGTCATTTTTTGCATGGTTATGAGCTCGCTACGTTTACTGTTCTTATTGAACCACTAGTATTAAACTTTTCCTATAGGAGCAATGCTGTGAACTCGAATTTAGTTATTAACGTTTACATACTTTTTAACTGACCGGACAGCTGCTGTGGAAGAATAAAATAAATAAAGACATAAGCTTACATAAGTTTCATATGACCCAGGTACCCAGAACCTCAAATACAAAACTCTCTTAACATGTCAATGGCCACCCATTATCCAATAGTGTGGCAAATGTTTGTTGGATATGTCAAATGTTCGATACGTGATACGTGTAGGCCTCCAACACACAGAAATGGAAATAATATATTACACAAAACTCGGTGCAGATGGACGCACTAGCACATACAGTTAACAATCTGCTGTCATTCTACATGTCATATTTTTTTGCAACAAAAAGTATCTAATTTTAATATTTTTATTATTATTCATTCATTCAAAACCCGTGCTGTAGTGTTATGACTTCCTATGGCCATTTAAATATCTAATACTTATATAAAGTGGAAGGGACATGGTCTATATACTAGATCACTACAGTATAATGAAATTAAAATAACAGCCAAATAACAAAAAAAAAGTGTGCAGCCGCCCAGGCGATTTGTATGGGAATGTCAAATTTTTTTTTGTTCATTCGACTTTTATTTTTATTTCATTATACTTTAGTGATCGAGTATAGCCCGTGGTTCGATTTATTACGGGTATGTCCCTTCCACGTTGTATAATTTTACATATTTATTGCAACTTTGATGTACTTGTCATTAACGTCTGCGCTAATGCTGCACTCTGGCGGCAGAACATTGCAGTAAAACCTCCTATTCTAAGTCTATTCAAGCGTTTCGTAGACCGAAGTCGTGTAAATACCACAGAATAAATAATACTAATGTACAGAAGTCTCACTCAGCAAAGAAGTTCAAAGAAATATCTACTCAATGTGGCTAGCGATATGGTTTAATTTAGCTCACGTCAGAACTCAGCACCTTTTCGTAAAGATACCTAGACATCCATAGCAAGCCAATTTCGTTCTTATTACTCTGGACAAACGATTCGTATAACTCAATTTACCATCCGGAGGGGCCGCCTGCGCCCATAGTAATAATGTAGGTACATTTTCGATACTTAAACAGGGAGTGACACAGGCCTGGTAATACTGCACCATTAAGATAAAGTTTCTTCTCGTAAATTCCGTTTCGAGAGACCACATTTGCTTATCTTGCTTTATTTTATTTCCCAATAGTGATTGCAAACACCTGGAATCCACCATTACTCTTTAAAAATTGCAAACTTTATAGCGTCAATATTTCAGTGAAATTGCGGAACTGTTCGCCAAAATCATTTAGTACAGGAAATATGAAGTCAGTTTTTGATTTGAAATCTTTTTCCTGGAAACAGAGTTATGACCTGTTTATGTTATTTGTAGCATTTTGGAATAAGGGTTTCCAAAGCAAAAACGATGAATTATTTGTTTGTTCGGGTATGTACTACGAGTAGCAACGGAGTTTTGTAGATAAATGCTCGTAAAATTAAGGACAAACCATACTGATTAAGTAAGTAACTTAAAATTTGTATTATGGGATACTAACTCATCGATAACATATTTTATAATAAATACATATACTAGATAATATAAACACCCAAAATCGAAGACAAATAAAAAAAAACGCCATTTTCCTACTTGCCTTGGCTGGGGATTTTTTTGTAAATAAATAATTTAAATTTCTTACATAATTATTTATTTATTAAACTTCATTACAATAAATGTTAATGGCGGACTTAAGACCAAGTGGCCTTTTCTACTATTAATTCATTAATTAATTATTCTACTTAAATCTTAATTTTTGTTCTTATTGTGCTGATTGTTGCAATGTTGTACAAAATTTCTTTGTCAATATATTTAATAAATCATGTACTGCTTACCTGAGCTTGCTGTAAAAAATTCACACTGAAAATACTACCTATTAGTTAAGTAATACAAGTGGATATTGTTTAATTATATCAAAAGAAAAAAATAGTATATTACGCAAATAGCTGAATCACGAGCAAGTGAAGGATTCTAAAGGCTGAATCACGAGTGTAGCGAGTGAGTAATTCAAGTGTAAGAATCTTGAGTGACACGAGTGATTCATGGCCCATTATAAATCCGTTTTATTCAAGAGTACTATACTTTATACCTTGGCTACGAGAAAAAGAAAGATTTAAGCGAAAATAGACATTTGTAGGAATGTCGAGTATTCTTTCCACAAGGAGTTTGTACCTTTTTTTATGGAGGTCAAATATATTGGTGTTTTCTACAGTCAGACACCAAAATAGTGATCAAAAACTTTTTATCCACTGTTTTCAGTGAATAAATGAACTTTTTAGAGGGGGAATGGTATGAACAATATTTTTCTGTGAAATACTTTAAAACAATGTGATCTATACGATAGGTATTCACCAATACAACTAATTTCATCCCATGAAACGCCACTAAGACTTTTCGGGAACGTGAAATTAAATCGGCAGGCAGCAGGCACGTGACTTGCTTTGCGATAACGCCGACCTACGTCGCCATTAGAGCTGTTTACTTTTCAATGGTGTCCCTTTCTCGCCGTTGGAAAAGTAGGGGATGTAAAACATTGAGAGCAGCGGACACTAAAACAAGTAAAGCATAATTTAAAACAAAAAAGCGACTTCAATTTCTAGTCTTCTTCATCAGTTTCACTTTACTAACTCACTTTCTTTGAATGCAAATGCTTGATTCTTGAAAAAAAACATCAAAATCACTATATATGTGCATAGAGTATTGGAGAAATTCCCTCGATTTCGATCCCTCATCAATCCGGAGGTTCTGGGTTCGATTCCCAGCCAGAGCAATTTGGAAAATGGCCTTTTTCAAAATTTTGCTGGGTATTGTGTGTTTATATATAAGTATTTGTAATTATTATAAAATATATCGTTAGTTAGTATCCCATAATACAAGATTAGACTTTGGGGCTGGCTCAATAAGTGTAATCTGTCCTTATTTATAAAGTAGTATAATGTAAGCGTTGTTTTAATGTGAGTCGGCCTTTATATTCCTGTAGTCGAAAACTCACTGACGCAAGCAACCTTTATTGCTAGCCCTCCAGGAAAACAAATGAGGCGGTTGCAGAACATTATTACAGGGTAATCCGCGATTACGTCACGATTTCTTGAAGGTGAAAAACTGTTCTGTATTAAGCATAGAACATATCCTTACTAGTTTTCTAAACATACAATTTAAATTAAGATTTAAATCGGGTTTAGTATTTATTCGAGAACATTTTTTTTTGTAAATCATTTATTAATGTAAGGATGATATCGTTTGCGATTGTATGAATTCTAAATATGGAAATATACGACATAATTTTTTTAAACATGTTATGTTTTTTAATTTTATTTTAGCATGGCTACTGTATGTGTACTGTACTAAATAAAATATTACAATGGCAAATATTTGACATACTCAATTTAAGACCTGAACTCAAAAAAAATAAACATAGCTAATAACATATACTCTGGTATAACATATACATTATACGCTACGCCACTGACTTAATCATAACTTTATGTTATTGTGGTATGAAACCAGACAAACATACGAAGTTGAGTTATTTATATGCACAACTTCGTAGCTGAGAAGAGCTTTTAAAAATTCATGCCTCCAGTTTGGACACCCTTTTGGATCCCTCAAAGTTGAGCGGACATTATAAAAATAATTTTAGTTCTAGAATAGCACTTGACAAGGAACAAATTGCTACAAGTTATTTTTTTTTGTAAAAGCCAGCGAATAAAATCAAATAATTAAAATATGAGAGTAAGTCAGTTTAGTCGGTTAATGCTAAGTTTATGTTCAATCATGTACAACATATGTACACTGATGTTTTGCCATGTTGTACTTATTCATTACCTACAGAAAAAATAACAAACTAGCGTAATAATCGAAAGAGATGTGTGATTACCAGTTTTTCATTCTTATGAAATTAAAACAATTTAAAAAAAAATCATAGTCTCTGTCTATCCATGGGGAAAATTCGAGAACCTATTTATATGTTGAACAAATGTGATGAAAACAAGTGGTTAAGGACAAATAAAGTGTCGTTAATAAATATATGAACTGTGAAAAGACTTTATGGACTCTCAGCACTGTGTGAAATAGACATATCAGCTCTGAGCAGCTCGTCTATAATAAATAAAAAACAATTACTTCTGGCCAAGAATGTATAAAGACATAACAACATTTATTTCTAAATGTGATACAATATAGGGTCTCATCTGACCCAGCTTGTTAGGAGAGCCCTACATATAAGTATTTGTAGATTCCAAAAAAAAAAATTATAATTATTAGATAAATTAATAGTTACATACAAAAATAAATCAACAACAAGCTTCGTCAAAAAGTGTACAAAAGGTATCCACAACATGCTTCGTCAAAAGTTGTACTTACCTAGTTACAAATAAATATCCGCAACATGCTTCGTCAAATAAATAAAATAAAATAAATAAATAAATATGTTCTTGCAAAAAGATTTTCTTTCACCTTTAAATATTTCTTGAGAGCGATAACATTTTTCTCGAAAATCACATCTTGTTACAAGTAGAGAAGGGTGTATTTTATCACAGATCCTAAATTAGATCCGAGCTGAACGTTACCCGCATCGATAAAGAGAACGGGCTTTGCTTTTTCTGATTACAAAAAGAAGCCTTGCAAGGGATTTTAAAAAAATTCTTACTGAAGATTACTTCGGCTTATGAGAGCTCGAATTACTATGTTGGAAGTGCAAGTAAGTTGCTTAAAATATTAGGGTTTTTTTGGACACGATAAATGTTTATTCATTAAATATAGGTAGAGCTCGAATTACTATGTTGAAAGTAAGAATGAGTTGTTTAAAATATTAGATTTGTTTTTGGATACTTTAAATGTTGATTACTCTGAAACGTCAGTATACCTGATCTGACCTACCAGAGTCATCTATACTAATATTATAAAGCGGAAGAGTTTGTTTGTTTGTTTGTTTGTTTAAACGCGCTAATCTCAGGAACTAATGGTCCGATTTGAAAAATTATTTTTTTGTTGGGTAGTCCATTTATAGAGGAAGGCTTTAGGCTATATAACATTCCGACAACCACGCGAACGAAGTCGCGGGCACAGCTAGTATAAAATATGTAAATTTTATTCATCATTTCTTCTTCATTGGTTTGAGTACTTAAGTACTGCATCTTGATTGCCTAAAAACCTTAAAAATTATGAATATATATGATTATAGAAATCAATAAAAATAACTTCCTAAGTACGTCGTAGTTTTAAACTGACATAATATACCGCTAAGTGTATGATATATATTTTTTTTTTCACTCTATTACGTACTATACCTACATAGTGTTAGTCCGCTCAATTTGTTGGGTGGTTTTACCTTTCAAGATGGTGTAAAAAAGATTTTTACGTAATGTTGACGCCAATTTATACACACAATCAACCGTTGAGAAGTGATTTAAACGAAATTTTTAGCTCTTTTTTTATTAAAGATGGCGGCTAGTGCTCAAAGTCAAAAATTTATATTTTTATAAAGCTTTCATACTTTAACAACTCTACGTCAATATAGATTTAACTTCACTATTTGCAAGGCAAATGCTTTTTTATTTCCCTATTGATAATAATAATATTTGAAAGGTGCCTCTTTTCGTAATTCTTAACAATTGCGGGGCCAATTCTAGAATCTAAAAAAATAAAATAAAATAACTAGGATCTAAAAAAAATAACAAAGTCTTTTTCATACAAACGTTTACACAGCCAACCATAAAATTTATATCGTCTGAGTATAAGCCGATATTTAATAAGACCCCAGAATTCATTTCCTTGTAAAAGAAGTTAATATTCACGGGCTGAGTCACCCCCATAAGTATGAAGAGGGTACATATACGATTTGTATAGAAAGCACACAACATTTTCTAATCAAAATACATTTTTCAAGTCAGACGAAGCATGTAACAGTAGAAGGGGACCCCACTAGTTGAGCGATTAATTAACAAAGACTACGAGCCGCCCCCAGAGGGCGCCGCTCTCAGAATTATTCACTCTATTCTACTTACCCTTCTGCAAAATAATTATTAAGAGTAACCTAATTAATTTTCTCTTGTAAGCCCCCGCATTACCTAAAGAGAATTTCCATTTTTTCAGCTTTATTAATGCCAGGAATTTTTGCAGTTAAAAAGATATACTCGTAGGTACTTTTTACATTGTTTAAGAATAATTATTTAGACATCGCAACTAAATATAAAATTTTCGCTTTGCAGTGTATTATAAATCATAATAATTATAAATATAAATATTATATAGCGACAAATCACACTGATTAAGCTAGCCCCAAAGTAAGTTTTAAACTTGTGTTATAGGATACTAACTTAACGATACTATATTTTATGATAAATACATACATAGATAAACACCCAAGACCCAGGACAATTTGAAAAAGGTCATTTTCCAACTTGCCCTGGCTGGGGATAGAACCCAGGACCTCCAAATTAGCGGTCTAGCGTGTTAACCATTACGCCATTGAGGTCGTCAATAATGACATACTTACATTAACTGTTGAAGGGAATGCTCTAAAAATAACTGTATTTATTAATAATTAATTACAGTAAGAACTAAGGCACCTTTTAACTAGACTAATAAAAATAATAAATAAATATATAAGGACAAATCACACTGAATAAGCTAGCCCAAAAGTAACTTTTTTTGAAACTTGTGTTATGGGATACTAACTCAACGACACTATATTTTATGATATATATATATATATATATATATATATAGATAAACACCCAAGACCCAGGACAATTTGAAAAAGGCCATTTTCCAACTTGCCCTGGCTGGGGATCGAACCCAGAACCTCCGGTTAAAAAAAATTATCTATATTATAAATCAGAAATCTTTATTTGCCAGAATTCATTACAAAAAAAGTGTTCAGTACAATTATTGTCACTGTATTCAGCCTGGAAGCAGACATGCAAATAAACATACTCAAATCAGTAATTATCAAGACAAATAACAAATTAACACATTTTTTTTGTAAAGTCAGTTTACTTATAAGCTAAATATTCCCGTACACTAAATAAACGGGCAAGTGCGAGTCGGACTCGTACATAAAGGGTTCCGTACCACCGTACAATGTTTTAAAACGCTGAAGAAACACGTTTCTTGTATGACGACCCCCTTAATTATTTACTTTATCTTATTTTTAGTATTTGTTGTTATAGTGGTCGTAGTAATACATAATCGGTGAAAATTTCAGGTACCTAGCTATTACGGTTCAAGAGATCGAGTTAAAAACGCTGAAAAAAACAAGTTTTATGTATGACGACCCCCTTTAATTTACAACTTTTTTTTATTTTTAGTACTTTTTGTTATAGCGGCCATAGTAATACATAATCGGTGAAAATTTCAGGTGTCTAGCTATTACGGTTCAAGAGATAGAGCCCTGTGACAGACGGACAGACGGACAGACAGCGGAGTCTCAGTAATAGGGTCCCGTTTGCACCCTTCGGGTACGGAACCCTAAAGAACATTTATCTAAAAGCCATTATGTCAATTTATTTTTGAATGAAGTCCCATTTAATTATGTTATACGTAGTTTCGTCAAGTAGTTTATTATATACTAGCAGTCCACCCCGGCTTCGCCTGTGGTACACACATAGCCTATGTCACTCGGGGTTAGTGTAGCTTTCCAACGGTAAAAGAATTTTTTAAATCGGCCCAGTACTTTTTGAGCCTATTCATTACAAACATACAAAAATAGGTACAAATCTTTCCTCTTTATAATATTAGTGTATTATTATATACTAGCAGTCCACCCCGGCTTCGCCCGTGGTACACACATAGCCTATGTCACTCGGGGATAGTGTAGCTTTCCAACGGTGAAAGAATTTTTTAAATCGGCCCAGTACTTTTTGAGCCTATTCATTACAAACATACAAACATACAAAAATAGGTACAAATCTTTCCACTTTATAATATTATAATATTAGTGTAGATTACAATACTCATGTTATAAGAAATTCTTTTGTGCACCGTTTTAGGACAAAAGTTGCAACTTTATTTATTTTTGCCTATTTTCCTTTCGTTTTATAATAAATTGGGAGAGACTTTACAAACATACATACCTCTCTGCTGTACAAACGTGGCAACGATAAAATATTTCATTTTTTAAACAAGTTTGCATGTATCAATAAATCCTGCCAATATTGATGGCACGAACGCATCTTTTCTGTATCTGTATACCTTTTAAGGTACACAAATTTTTGTTTGCAAGCTTGATTTTGTATCTGTTCATTTATAATATTAATTTCATAAAGAATAATTGTATGTTTCCAATGGGACAAATACTTTTATGTAAAAAAAAAGCAATTTTCCTACTTGACTAAATATAAAATATGGATACAAACTTCTGTCTCGAAGCGCCAATAGTGCCATTACCAGCCGTTGTGTATGCAAATGGGTCCTAATTTCCAAGCTTGAAACTAGAATATACTAGAGAAGGCATTACAAACAATATATAGTATACTAGTATTTGAGATAATTTGACTTAGGTGCAAATAATATTTTTTAGAAGAATTGTTTAAGGTGAAGATATAGGCAAATGGCCTTGAAGTGTGAAATAAATTGTTAACTCGTAAATATGTAGATAATTTCCATATTGCTCTTCGTCATGCACTAGATAGCCCTTTAAATTATTTTATGAACTACCGTTGAAACTATTATTGGTGATCCGTCTAGCTTTAAAATTTGCCGTGGCCACTTTTGGCGGAGGCAAGTTTTGAAGCTAGGCGGACTAATGTAAATATTTTCAACGGTGGTTCATAAAATAATTTGATGGGCTATCTAGTGCATATCAAAGAGCAATATGGTAATTATCTACATATTTACGAGTTAACTATTTATTTCAAATGAGGGCGCCACTTCAAGGCCATTTGCCTATATCTTCACCTTAATACGTGGTGTCTTTAATCCTCTAATCTGTTGAAATATATGACAAAAAGACTATTCGAGGTATCCCGTGACCAAAGGGCTTAATATACAATAAAACGTGACAATGTTGCCAGCCTTTGGACCAAGCTGCGGAGGGGTGATATTTAATCGGAACTACACAATTTGTATTTTTTTAGTATCAGTTCTCTTTTATCAACTTGATGAAAATGAATAAATACATTAAAAATTGAATAGTTCTTCCCAGTGTGTGATAAAGATACAATTTTGCGCAGACATGTAAATTGGACGATGAAGCAGTAAGTACGAGTATAGTAAAAGGATCTAATGATAGAGCTGTAAGTTGTAAGTTTTAAAGCTAGGCGGACTAATGTAAATACTTTCAACGGTGGTTCATAAAATAATTTAAAGGGCTATCTAGTGCATGACGAAGAGCAATATGGAAATTATCTCCATATTTACGAGTTAACAATTTATTTCAAATGAGGGCGCCACTTCAAGGCCATTTGCCTATATCTTCACCTTAATACGTGGGGTTTTTAATCCTCTAATCTGTTGAAATATATAACAAAAAGACTATTCGAGGTATCCCGTGACCAAAGGGCTTAATATACAATAAAACGTGACAATGTTGCCAGCCTTTGGACCACGCTGCGGGGGGGTTATATTTAATAGGAACTACACAATTTGTATTTTTTTAGTATCAGTTCTCTTTTATCAACTTGATGAAAATGAATAAATACATTAAACATTGAATAGTTCTTCCCAGTGTGTGATAAAGATACAATTTTGCGCAGACATGTAAATTGGACGATGAAGCAGTAAGTACGAGTATAGTAAAAGGATCTAATGATAGAGCTGTAAGTTGTAAGTTTTAAAGCTAGGCGGACTAATGTAAATACTTTCAACGGTGGTTCATAAAATAATTTAAAGGGCTATCTAGTGCATGACGAAGAGCAATATGGAAATTATCTCCATATTTACGAGTTAACAATTTATTTCAAATGAGGGCGCCACTTCAAGGCCATTTGCCTATATCTTCACCTTAATACGTGGGGTTTTTAATCCTCTAATCTGTTGAAATATATAACAAAAAGACTATTCGAGGTATCCCGTGACCAAAGGGCTTAATATACAATAAAACGTGACAATGTTGCCAGCCTTTGGACCACGCTGCGGTGGGGTTATATTTAATAGGAACTACACAATTTGTATTTTTTTAGTATAAGTTCTCTTTTATCAACTTGATGAAATTGAATAAATACATTAAACATTGAATAGTTCTTCCCAGTGTGTGATAAAGATACAATTTTGCGCAGACATGTAAATTGGACGATGAAGCAGTAAGTACGAGTATAGTAAAAGGATCTAATGATAGAGCTGTAAGTTGTAAGTTTTAAAGCTAGGCGGACTAATGTAAATACTTTCAACGGTGGTTCATAAAATAATTTAAAGGGCTACCTAGTGCATGACGAAGAGCAATATGGAAATTATCTCCATATTTACGAGTTAACAATTTATTTCAAATGAGGGCGCCACTTCAAGGCCATTTGCCTATATCTTCACCTTAATACGTGGGGTTTTTAATCCTCTAATCTGTTGAAATATATAACAAAAAGACTATTCGAGGTATCCCGTGACCAAAGGGCTTAATATACAATAAAACGTGACAATGTTGCCAGCCTTTGGACCACGCTGCGGTGGGGTTATATTTAATAGGAACTACACAATTTGTATTTTTTTAGTATCAGTTCTCTTTTATCAACTTGATGAAATTGAATAAATACATTAAACATTGAATAGTTCTTCCCAGTGTGTGATAAAGATACAATTTTGCGCAGACATGTAAATTGGACGATGAAGCAGTAAGTACGAGTATAGTAAAAGGATCTAATGATAGAGCTGTAAATTGTAAGTTTTAAAGCTAGGCGGACTAATGTAAATACTTTCAACGGTGGTTCATAAAATAATTTAAAGGGCTATCTAGTGCATGACGAAGAGCAATATGGAAATTATCTCCATATTTACGAGTTAACAATTTATTTCAAATGAGGGCGCCACTTCAAGGCCATTTGCCTATATCTTCACCTTAATACGTGGGGTTTTTAATCCTCTAATCTGTTGAAATATATAACAAAAAGACTATTCGAGGTATCCCGTGACCAAAGGGCTTAATATACAATAAAACGTGACAATGTTGCCAGCCTTTGGACCACGCTGCGGTGGGGTTATATTTAATAGGAACTACACAATTTGTATTTTTTTAGTATCAGTTCTCTTTTATCAACTTGATGAAAATGAATAAATACATTAAACATTGAATAGTTCTTCCCAGTGTGTGATAAAGATACAATTTTGCGCAGACATGTAAATTGGACGATGAAGCAGTAAGTACGAGTATAGTAAAAGGATCTAATGATAGAGCTGTAAGTTGTAAGGTAGCCACAAGGGCACAATAACGAAACGATGTCCACCAACTATAATCTTTGATTGTTTTAATTTTTTTCTTTGTTTGTACTTTTATCTAAGATAATATCTAGAGTTAGTTAACGAGTCTATAAGATACTTCTTAGAATGAAATCTTGTGCAAAAGTATTATTTTCTTATAAAACAATTATATATAAAACTTAAATCCCCGTAAGTGCTACAAAGCCTTAACACTCATTGGTTGAATTAATTTCAATGTATAATTAATACTGTAGCATTTTTTTAACCATTGTGACCAACCCTTTTAACCCGAAACACACAAAAAGAATATTTTATCCGATTAAAACCCTCTCCACAATCATTACGACACAGTTACGAGTCCAATAAAGTTCCTTCGGCAAGCAGGTCACTGTATTGGAGTAATTTGAGTCCAGGGGAATCTCACAAAGCAGATAAATACCACAGATACCCTCTTCGTAACAAAAGATCGTTCTTATCTCTTTGTACATTGGATACTTTGGCCCAGTTAACAATAGCCCAGTATGTACTTACATGGAATTCGTATTGTCACCGCACTGAACTATATTTAGGGATTTCGAGTATCCTCTCCTTTGATGAGATGCTGCTTTTTCTTTTTCTGCTTCATAAATATTTTCTATTTTTTGCGATGTACCATATACGAGTAGTATAAAAAAGTGTACTCCTATTTGTAAAATTTAATAGTGTTTAAACAAAATAAGGAATGTAATAAGAAAAATATGTTGAATCTAGAGCTAGGAGAACTAAGGTAATATTTAACTCCTTTTTAGAATTCCGTAGCCAAATGGCAAAAAACGGAACCCTTACGGATTCGTCATGTCTGTCTGTCTATCTGTCCGTCCGTATGTCACAGCCACTTCTTTCCGAAACTATAAGAACTATGCTGTTGAAACTTGGTAAGTAGATGTATTCTGTGAACCGCATTAAGGCCGTACCTAAATTTTCCGGGGTCCAGTGCTGCCCCCATTTTAAATAAATCATTTCAAAGAAAACGGAGACATAATTTAAAATTTTGCTACTACCAAGTTCTAGATAACCCTTCAAAGTATTTTATGAACTACTGTTTACAGTTTATAATTAGAACGTTAAGCTTTACTACGCACATTTGCTAAAAGTGGCCGTTTTTCGCAAATGTGCGTAGTAAAGCTTAACGTTCTCACTTTAAACTGTAAACAGTAGTTAATAAAATACTTTGAAGGGTTATCTAGGACTTGGTAGTTGCAAAATTTTAAATAATGTCTCCGTTTTCTTTAAAATGATTTATTTTAAATGGGGGCAGCACTGGACACCGGAAAATTCAGGTACGGCCTTAAGATTTTCACACAAAAATAGAATAAATTCAATAAATTTTGGGGGTTCCCCATACTTGGAACTGAAACTCAAAAACTTTACCACCAAGTTTCAACAGTATAGTTATATCTATTGGTTATTTATAATTTATATTTTAATTTTAACTGCGCCACCTGTTATCTTACTCATATACTTCGCACTCCTTCCCTTTATAGTTGCCTGTAAGAGATTGCTTCGGCGATAAGGCCACCTCTTGTACCCTATTTATTTATAAATTCCGTAAACTTTGTAATTTTTAATGTTTTTTATTTAGTGCAATAAAGATGTTTGTATTGTATTGTATTGTAACCCTAAAAAGTTTAGTATTTTTAATCGACCGTAATGTATTGCTAAAAAAAATGAATACCTATGAAAGTAACGGAGAACTGTTAAAACTTTAAACCCCATGACTCACTTTCAGTCTCGAAAGGGGATGGAAATTTAGGGGCATAATTCACCAAATGCTACTTTACATGTTTGTAAAATGACTCATTTGCCAAATGACATTTCGGGTTTTTTCCTAAGGGCCCTCTTCCTGTCATGCGCATTTTCACCCGCGCGTTGATCTGGTCGGCATGCAGGTGAAAGCATGCTCCTGGCCATAAGCAGGACAAAGATTTCATTTGCCGCTGCAGTGTCGTGTCACCAGTAACTAAACTCGTGCAGAGATGATATTGCATGCGTACTATGACCATTCGTGTGACCGGCCCGTCAGTGAAAACTACACTGGCGGAAGGTACGCGCTCGCGTATGAACGCCCGCATCCAATCCGCGTTCCGCGCTGCCCGCGTGATAGGAAAAACATGTATGAAATTATAGGATCCGTACGTGCGGCTATCCGCATGACAGGAAAAACGCCCTAACTTTGTCATCGCAATGAACTATTTTTATCTCTATTTTCTTTCAGTGTATCCTCTCACAACAGCAGTTGTTCCAAACCGCTAGTAGCTTGTAATTTATTTCAAATATTAATGCAACTGGAACACACTCACACATCTTTATCTTTTTTATTTAGTATTCTAGGTAGTAGGAGTTTGTTTTCGAAATTCAAAAGACCAAATTTAGAGAATGGACACAAACAGATTTATAACAATACAAATAAATTAACAACTTGTTCCTATCGATCCATCCAATGAGTATAGTATATGAAGAGAAAATATTTGATTGTTTGTGTGTTTATTTGTAATGGATAAACTCAAAAACTTCTCATCTGATTTTAAAAATTCTATCACGTATAGAAAGCTACATTATATAATAATTTTTTTTACATTAGGTACTTAACTGGACAGACAGAGCCTAAGGCCGCAAATCTTAGCGTAATGGTGGAAATGGAATAAAAATAGTGATCGGTTGCCTCATCGCACTTTCGCAAATTCCCTCGATTGGCTTTTGACAAGCAGCTGGAATATTCTACGTTTATTCTAATCTCACAGACCAGCATGGAAAAGCAAGTGAGTACTAGTTTCAAATAGATATATTGTCTAAGCTATTTAGCATTGATAGAGTACTACAGGTATCGTACACAAACGTTAGCTGCGTAATTACGCAGCGTTGGGCATGGGCATCCATTCCATGATTACTCGGCGGCACGTGATCAAGGATCGGCACTAAATGCCGGTTTGTGGAATAAACAGAAAGCCAGTTACACTGCTGCTACCAAATAAAATAGAGAGTTGTCGCTTGTTCGTATTTTCTGCCAGAGAGCAGGGTTAATAGCAAAATACGCTGCAGACCGCTCTAGCTCTGATCTGATATTACAATATACTTACATGAAACATTTACAAAGTTGTTTCATCTATAAGTTTATATGAAAACCCGACTGTCAAGAACGCACTCTAGTGATGAATAGAGGAACTATCGAGACAGCTTGATATCCGTAGCGCCATCTATTATTTGCTAGAGAAAGCCATGACATTTAAGCGTTAACCCTCAATAACTTTTAAACGGCTGAAGTATCGTCATCATCAGGTTTTTTTTAAATGTCCACTGCAGGAGCACGACCCTCTCTATACTATCAGAGCCGTATATTAGCCAAAGCAGTCAGAGGATTTGGCCTACACTCTCCACGCTGGTCAGACGGATTGGAGAGGTCTCATTGATGTTTATAAGCTTTGTTTAGCTTGTGTTTCCTAAGTCATCTACTACGACATCCACGGGAAGACCTGGAGTACTCCTTTTCTACTCTGCCGGGAACCACACGCCTTAACCGATTTTCATCAAACATGGCTAAGCACCACCGCAAGGGAACAGGCTTTCACGTAAAATAACCACATCGAAATCGGTCCATCCATTCGAGCGCTACGATGCTACAGACAGACAGAAATTAGCATCAAACTTATAACATCCTTTTTTTTTGTCGGGGGTTAAAAATAGAAACACAAACAAGATATAGTTTCAAAAACTATAACCCGACTACGGAAAAAATATACTGAAAAGTACGCAGCAGGCAGAAACAGCTAATAAAGTATATATTATTGAAATATGCCTTTTAGCCCTTCATTTGATATGATTTGATTTATTTTATTTTTTAGTCTTTACTTTATGGCATAAAGAGGGCGCCACATTCAATTTACTGTGACGTCCCATAATCTGTAACCAGCGTACAGCCAAGATAATTCCGACGATAGGTACCTCATTTGTCAAGGTATCATGGATATCTTTGAAGATACAAGGGAACAGATGAACGAACATACATACATACATAGCGGCGAAGCACATAACCCTCGTTTTGGCTTCGTACTCGGGTAAAAATACAGAATAATTTGAGATAAGACATAGATCATTATTCAATATTTAAGTATACTTATAATGAGAAGAAAATACAAATACAGTTACAAAATTAAGATTGAAACAATGAAATTGTATAATCAAAAACTCATTAAAAAGAATTACATAGTTTAAAATAAAATACTTATTACCCGTGTGGTTCCGGGTTAGAATAGGACCACTCCATCTCTTCCTATGGATGTCGTAAGAGGCGACTAAGGGACTAAGCACCAACATCTCGTGCTTCAATTGCATTCCCAAGGAGGGTTACCGTCAGGCGGCGGCCGGTTGTAAAACTTTTCGCACAAATACATCCCCAAAAAGGGTTGACGTCAGGCAGGCGACCGGTCGTAAAACTATAGCCAAATCATTTGAACTATTCCGGCTTTTTCATCTCCATATTGCAAGGTCTTTGGCATCCTTGGGTGACCATTTCTTCTTCTTGTCGAGTATTCGAGTATTTCAAATCATCTTTGACTAGTATGTGGCCACGGCGATCCCTCTGTCGTGACCTTGACATGAATGTTAGATGTGGAGAAGAAAAAGTGGGAAAGCGCACCCCGGGCTCCGAAGCAGCACAGCTGAGGATGCAACCGGGAACGCGCTTAGATGAATAAGACATAGTTTTAAAATACGTCGAACTTTATTGCTTTTAAAGGAACACAAAGTCGATAATTTAGTTTTATTTAATGCCAGGATCAAATGTTCATGAAGCAATTAAGTTTAACCTATAATTGGCACATTTAGTATGGTAACTACTGCAATAACCATTTGTACAGCGTGGATATGGGTATTATTCGCTGCCTAATTGCTTTAATTTCAGCTAGAATCTATAAAATGAATAAAAAAAAATGGTGACTCCCACTCTAGCTCTGATGCAAAGGTTGGCCATTGCCATTCAGCGCGGTAACGTGGTTAGTGTATTGGGCACCGCTGCAGCAGAAATGTCAAAGGACGGGTAAGAAATTAGTAAAGTATTTATAATTGTATTTGTTTTAATTATTTGTTTTATTTTTTGTTTAAAATATTTTTTTGTTAAGTTAAAATGTATGTTTATTTGTATATTATCAAAATGTATTGTAATAACTTAGAATTTTTCATATGGTACGTACATGATAATCAAATCTGTACAGGCTTACTTTTAAAAATGCCAGCCAAATTTTTGGATCAAGTGCAGTGCATAATACTTCTTTCTAAGACAAAATGAAAAAAAAATGTTAAATTTCATACTAATGAACGATCAGCTGATGGGATTTTTCTAGTGCAGATCATTCTGCACTAGAAAAATCCCATCAGCTGATCGTTGTGAACTCATCTCGCCTTAAACACTGTAAAGGTCATCCTTTACAGTGTTTAAGGCGAGATGAGTTCACAACTCGCAATACTGTGCGTGTTTTTGAAAAATCACTGTTATTATTAAACTTCTACAGTTTATTTTTCAAAAATTTAACATAGGAATATTAAGTCTTTACTACAAATACCCACAATATCCAAAACACGATTGAGAATTTTTGGCTCTATAGAATCATAAGAGCAGTTTAATTACAGTGATTTTTCAAAAACATGCACAGTATTGCGAGCTGTCAACTCATCTCAACTTAATAAAATATAAACAGTACTGAATTCAGTATCATGGACTGAATTTTCTCCAAGTTGGATCTTAGAAAATATACACAATTTCGCTACTAAATAAAAACCCTTAAAAGTATTGAATATTGCATGTTTTTGCGATACAGATACGTTAATTCCATGCTGGTTTGGGAGAAAAGAAAAAACATAGAATGTACCTGGAACTTCGTACCTCATAATGGAATGGGCATGAATCTGAATCATATCAATAGGCGATGCGGTTAGCAACCCATCACTATTATGATTTCCTTTTTCCACCTTCATGCCCACCATAACGCTAAAAGTGGCCTGGGCCTTGCCGTTTTAAGCTCTGTTTGCCCCGTTCGGGATAAAGACATGATAGTGTATCTGATAGATACACCTTGTAGGAAACAAGGCATTTTTACCTAATTTAAAAATTTGACCCTTGACTCATACAAATACTCTTCACGCAACTCTAGAAGCAATCCATCGTCGTGATGGATTTGCTCCTCCTAATCCGTGACATGATGTCGAATCACCGTGTTGTCAATTCGGAGATGTGCGCACGAGAAATTTAATCAAAAGTAAAAAGTTCTCCTTTGATTCCACGCGCTTCCTGTGCATCAGTGTTATTTAACCTTTTTCAAAAGTGTAATAAAAAAAAACAAAATATTTTTGGTTTTCATAAATTAGAGATCTCAGTGCTTTTTTTTTTCATATAAATATCTCAGCCGACAGGACAATTGTTATTTAAATTAGGTTCTTATCTGAAAAAGTCCAATAGAAAAATACATACAACGTGGAAGGGAAATACCAGTCATAAATCAAACCACGGTCTAATTAAACCATTACAGTATAACAAAATTAAAATAACAGTCAAAAACAAATATAATTTTCGCCATTTCCATACTAAAGTGTGCAGCCTGGGCGATTTATATGAGAATGTCGAATTTTTTTTTCATTATACTTAAGTGATCTAGTATAGCCCGTGGTTCGATTTATTACGAGTATGTCCCTTCCACTTTGTGTATTGACGGGCTAAGTCACTCTATCAAGAATATGTCGGAGGTTTTACATCCGGTAAGCTTTTTTTTGAGGAAAAATTACCCCTGCGTCTCTTCGTAGATATCAACCTGAAGGTTTGAAACCACTGCTGCAAATAAACAGATAGGTAAAGACTAAATTATCGAGTTTGAGCGCCGTAATGGTGGATATTTGCGAAGTAAATTGAATTACTCCAAGATTGTTTAATTTCAAATGTAAATGTTTGCCACATTTAAATAATGTTTATTTATGATTTTGCAGTCATGAAATATAACTAAACTTGACTTAGACGGGTGATTTGGGTTTCTGAGTTAACTTCGTAATTATGATGACTTCTTAATTATACTCGTCACTTGTTTCTATTTGATAATAATAGAAAATGATCAATATTACTAGATAGTAATTAAGATCTATTCTTAGGATACTTATTTACAGACCATCGAGTGGATTATTAAAGTGGTTTGATTAAGAACATGGGTGACCCTGTGTGTCATATTTTTGCTATGTTACATTTTTGTAATCTAAAGGATCGTAAGGCACAAGACAGAGTTGCATAGCATACATTGAGAGTGAGATGTGGAGGGCTGTCGATGATTATGATTAGTTATTTGTATTCGGGGATAAACTTTAGTTTTAATCTTAGGTATAACCACTACAATTTGGTAGTTTTCAGAAAAAGTTATTTCTCAATCTGATTTTTCAACTGTTCTATTCAGCATTACAAGTAAAGAGCATGTTATTTAAATACGATAAACTATATTATTTATAATTTAAAACACTTATAAATTAAAGTCCTTAAACCAATAAGTACCTTTTTGAGACATGGACATGGCAATAATGGTATAGCAACGCGTTGTAGACAACACATCAGTTAGTCTAAAGTAAGTTATATTCCCGTATAATATTTTTTGGTAATTCAGTTACTTAGATGAAATAAAATTAAGTGATTTTTTTTAAATCAAAGTAAGTAGTTTATCAAAGATAATAAATATTAACTCTGTGCACATCACAGTAAACAAAACAAGTGCTGTGCGAATTCAAACAATCTCGCAACGGTCCGCCGGGAGACACGAACATGACCTGGATACGTATATTGATATACAAACAGGAAGAAATGTTCCTGAATTTTAAGTAACTGGATATATCACTGTCCCCCACTCGGTGAACAAGTTTATTATAAATAAGATCAAGCATAGAAGATATTGCTCGTATAAATAATGCACTCATTCATTTTCTTTGCGTTAAAAAACCTTTGTTTTGATTATTTTTTTATTTACAATAAGACATTAAAATCGAAAATGACAAATTAACTAATAAAGTTAAGTTGTCATTTTTAGGGTTCCGTACCCAAAGGGTCCCGTTTGCCCCTTTTACTGAGACTCCGCTGTCTGTCCGTCTGTCCGTCTGTCACAGGGCTCTATCTCTTGAACCGTAATAGCTAGACACTTGACATTTACACTGATTACTGTGGCCGCTATAACAATAAATACTAAAAATAAAAAAATTTAAAAGTTAAAGAGGGCCGTCATACAAAAAACGTGTTTTTTTTCAGCGTTTTTAACTCGATCTTTATAATGGCACTAACTAGATACTTGAAATTTTTACAGAATATGTATTACTATGGCCGCTATAACAACAAATACTAAAAATAAGATAAAGTTAAAATTAAAGGGGATCGTCATACAAGAAACGTGTTTTTTCAGCGTTTTAAAACATTGTACGCAGGTACGGAACCCTTCATGTACGAGTCCGACTCGCACTTGCCCGTTTATTTACAAGAAATTAGGACGATTTTATTAACCTCAAATAAGTTTTACCAAAAATTCCATAGATTGAATGGAAGTTAGGGAGAATAAATATCAACAGTTCATTAAAATCAATGCACAGAGATGCAGATCAAACAATCTTATCATCATCTGAGCGTATTGCCGGTTACGTCGTCAGCGGTTACGCTTCAGAGCTCGAGGTCTGGTACCTCGCCTAGGTGATTCGGCGAGGTTACTGGTTTATACACAGAGCAACTGCCGTCTGACCTAGACCAGAACCAATTCTAGGATAGGATCAAACGCTAGATGGTTTTCGGAACCAACAGGCGTTACGTGCCTTTCGAAGCACGGAATCATCTTACTTTTCGGATAATCAGGTGATTTAAGCCTGCAATATCCTAACCAAACTGGAAACAACTTTTTACAAAGTATGCTGCCCAGTGGGATTTGAACCCACGACCTCTGGATCACAAAGGCAGTTGCACATCAAACAATATCGCGATGTTCTATTAGAAGAAGCGCAAGTTTGACCTATTATTATTTTATGCAAAAATAGAAAGGCCTGGATACTGTTCTTCTTTGTTCACATAAAAGTAAGTAACTAGTCCTTTGTGAATTCAAACATCTCGCGACTGTCTGTTGGGGGGAAAACTAGGATGACCTGGATACGTATTGATATGCGAGTACAAACATAGGAAAAGGTGTTCTAGAATTTTATATATATTTATTTATTTACCAATTTATGTACACGGACAATATATACAGAGAATACATAAACAAAAAGTTGTACAAAGGCACTACTTATCTCTTCCAGTAGGCCCGTGAGAGGAGATGTTCATATTTGAAAGGCATACAGGCGTGTTCGTTAAATAAAGAAAGAAGAAATTAACATACTATGAAACTACAGATAAACATACATATACATATGTTACATACATACTTAAATAAATACATATGTCTATTTAGAAATGAATATACTTAATATATAATATATAAACTACAACTATGATGATTCCGATAAATAATAATCTTTTACTCGTCTTTTAAACACAGAGATCGATTTAGATTCGCGTATAGAAGGTGGTAATGAGTTCCATAGTCTGACCGCATGTACCGCATGTATGTATGTTTAAGTTACTAAATACATCTCTGTTCTTCTGTAAAATGTAGTTCATTTCTCGTGGGTACGCATTGTAAAATATGGAGCAGTGGTGAGATTGCCCGTATAGCAAACAACTGATTCAACCGATTTTCTGTAAATCTCCACTGCTAGGACTTTTCTGTATATTTTTTGTATGCACTCACCTATCAATTTTTACTTTCAATTCACATACTGATCACGTCTTTACCAGTTACAGCACTGACAGAGCCCTTTATTGATGGGCGTGTTGTTTTACTATATAAGTATTAATGTAGTCAAGCGGATATCCCAGAAAAAATACCTAATGGACCTCAAGCTCCGGACATTTCGACGCTTTGAAGACAAACAGAGGGTAATTTATGACTCCATAGTCATTAAAAATATAGGTTTATTCCTTCAATTGACTACTTCAGGTAAAAAGAACAAACTGAGTTACACAATCAGAACTGCAGATCCTTGCGATGAATGAACAACGATAAATTGTTCAAAGAGTGTATTTATAATAATACTTAATCCCAAGCCCGGACGCCTGACGGAAAACCGAGGCCAATTTACGAGGCGATAGTCACTAAAATAATGCTTTAATCCCTCAAAGACCTACAATTAAAATAGGCAAATGTAATAATCTGAGTTTTATAACTAATTTTATAATCAGAATTGCAGATTCTTACGCCGATCCTACAAGAGCAACATATAGGCCTATTTGCGAACCCATAGTCACTAAAATATTGCTTTTGTCCCCCATGAAGAATTCATTAAATATAATAGACTACTTCAGATGTATCGAACAATCTTACATATAAACTCATAAGTGCAGAATGTTACGACGATTGAACATAAAGCAATCGCATAAACAGTGTATTTACAAAGATTCAGGACCTCAAGCCCGGACACTCTGAGGCGTTAATTGCAACGCCTGGCGGAAGAACAGAGGCCAATTTGCGAGCCCATAGTCACTAAAGCGCCACTTTAGCCCCCACACAAAGACATTATTAACCACAGTCGCCTAATTCTGGTAATAGAATAGGAATGGCTCTGAATTTTATTTTCCGGTGTGACCTCGTATTTTGGGAATTTATGGCGACCGCTCTACATCATGACATTATATTAGAAAGATGAAAGAGTTTTTATGGATAATATTATCCTCGAGAATTTATATTTAGACGAAAAATGTCGATATAGTCCGTAAGCAGAAGAAGTAAAATATTTTCACATTTAATATGTATAAGATGTAAGTACATGAAATCCAACACAGAAACTATCTACCTTCTATGAACCATACTTAATATTCAATCCATTCAAAACCAAAGAACAATAATTATCCCTTATCTCACTCAGTTCAAAACCAAAAACAACTTTTGAAATAAAGTATTTTTGTAAAGAAAAATATAAAGTATAAAATAAAAATGATCAAACCTTTCGAATTAATAACTCAGAGTACCTACTTATTTTCTGTTGAATTGCAAGGAATCAAATCCTTGTAAATGTTTAAAATTTTACGATCAATCCAAGAAAAATTAAGTGGGCTCTTGAGGAATATCTTGAGTTTTGGCAATCCTATTGAAGGGAGGTTGAAAGCTTTAAAAGCTTCGCGCTGTTGTGAAAATCGCTCCGGGCTGCCAACCTTTTTCTGCGGAACCACAAGGAGAACTTCTTATTTCTGTCGCAGGCCAATTGTAAAATTCGTCGTATTACATAAAAGATAATCATTCCAAAGACCAGAAGTCTATAGTTAAGATTTTAAGATGTCGACCAACGACAAGTCCTTTTATGTGTATGTCAAACGATTTTGTTTGCAAAACTTTTTTTTTTAATTTTCCTTAAGAGCATACAGAAATCCATAAATAAAATTCATTTATTTACTTTTCACGTCTATCTTTGGGTCAGCAACTTACATTAAGTGTGCCAAATTTAAACTCAATTGGTCTAGGTAGTAATTTCGGAGAAAATAGGCATGTGAACTGAAAAAATATTTTCACCGATCTGTGTAAATATATACCAGTACATATATCACATACTAACTAATATTGACGAAGATACAACGCATTTAAATTTCGCATGACCTTACTATCTTGTACATTTTTTGCAGAGCGATGACTTCACAAGCCCCCACTCCGGAATTTCAATGCGCTTATGTGGAAATGCATAGAGATTAATGGAGATATTTTTTGTTTACTTTCTTTACATATTCACTCTAATTTATTAAAAAAAAAACAGGTAGGTATTTGGTTGTCTTATTTGTTTTCTTTAAATTGAAAATGTGGGTTAATTTGTTATTTACAAAGTAACTTTGCCACGCGGCGTTGCATGGTCATGAATCATGCAGATTTTTTTTCCTTGCGACTCAATCAATCGGTCGCTAAATTGGGTCGCATGGATAAAAATCGCTAGAAAGTATATTTGGTTGTATATAGGGCTGTATTTTACAATTATGTTCTATCACATTTTTAAAAATAGCTAGTCGTTTTGCAATAAGACGTTATTTCCATTTAGCTGCGACATTTCTAAATAAAGCAACTTTTTCCTTTTTTCCGACTTGGCTGAATTATTAAGAGGGGTACTAATATATTAGTTTAGGTCTGGAGCACATTATTTATTAAAATACGGATATCTTTGATCGCATATCCGTGTGGTTCCGGGTTAGAATAGTACCACTCAATCTCTTCCTGTGGATGTCGTAAGAGACGACTAAAGGACTAATCACCAACATCTCATGCTACAATTGCATTCCCAAGGAGGGTTAACGTCGGGCGGCGGCCGGTTATAAAACTTTTCGCACAAATACATTCCCAAAGAGGGTTGACGTCAGGCGGCCGGTGTTAAACTATAGCCAAATCATTGAAGGTGTTCCGGCTATTTCTTCTCCATTTCACAAGGTCTTTGGCATCCTTGGGTGACCATTGACATGAATATTATATTTGGAGAAGAAAAAGCGGGAAAGCGCACACCGGGCTCCGAAGCAGCATAGCTGAGGACGCAACCAGGAATCAGCTTAGACGAAGAAGAAGATCTTTGATCGCATACAATTCTGATATTTTGTTTGATTGATATGGATTAGGGAATAGTGAGAGACGTATAAGTGGGTTGTCTCTGAGGATAAATGGAAATGCCCTATCGAAATTATATTTAGAAGAGGCTATTAATAAATTCTCTAAATATTATTTACGCTGAAAAGTTTTTACGTAGCTTTTTGTGTTTTCTTTTAAATTTTTGTTTTTAAATGATGAAGCTTTCTATAAGTGTTAGTTGCACTCTGGGACTATTTTTCAATATATGTACATACTAGCTTTTGCCCGCGGCTTCGCTCGCGTATCCCACGGGAACAATACATTTTTCCGGGATGAAAAGTACCCTATGTCCTTCTCAGTACACCTAACTACGAGTATGTGTATGCGAAATTTCAAGAAGATTGGTTCAGTAGATAGTAAATCGTGAAGAGGTAACAAACAAATATACAAACTCACTTTCGCATTTATAATATTAGTAAGGATTAGGATTAGTTAGGATAAGCCAGATAAGCCTGTAAAATAAAAAATAAAATACTTAGCCGTTGAGTAGTATCCATTAAAAAATAAACTAGCCCTTGACGTTGCCCGCGTTATAATCATCATCAGGTCTTTTTTAGTCTTCACTGCAGGAGCACGACGCTCTCTATACTACAAGATCCATATATTAGCCAGAGCAGCCAGAGAATTTGGCCTACACTCTCCACGCTGGCCAGATGGGTTGGAGACGTCTCACTGATGATTATAAGCTTTGTTTACTTTGTGTTTTCTAAGTTGCCTTCTACGACGTCCATGAGAAGATTTTTAGTGATCTTATTTTGCTAAGAACCATATGGCTAACCAGCCCGCGTAGTCAAAGGTTATTTTTTTTATTAACCTAGCGAGCTAATCGTCTGTTTTGACATTGAACAAAAATTCTTTGCCTGTCTGTCTTTCCTCGCATTTATTTATTTGACGATTTAGACGAAAATTGACACAAAAGTTCCTTTCTTTTTTTAATAGATCGCGATTTTTGATTTTGGGGATAAATATGAGGAAAGGGGGTGCTCTAGCGTTATTCATTAAGGGTTACATTGTTGCATTTTTGAAAGAATCTCTAATTTTATAAACATAAAATATAGCCTTTGCTGATAACGTAATTTTTAAGTGAAAGTGTTTTTTTTTAAATCAGACAAGAATTTTTTGAGTTTCTCCATTACAAACAAACACACAATCAAATCTTATCTCTTTATAATACAAGTCTTAATAATATTATAGTATTAAAAACGGAATTAAAAATAAACTTTTATAACATTTCGATTTTTAAATGCAGTTTTATTTTTAAATTTAGTTTGTTATTTAGTTTGAAATTACTTTTTAATTTAGTTTTTAAATTTATTTTTGATTATATATTTTTATTGTTTTCATGAATAAAATCAAATGATTTCCATTTTTATCAACAACATTGTGAAAATAAAACCCTGCTAAAACCTATTTTATTGTAGCAAAGACGCAAACTCCGTCCAAATTTAATTCTTATCGTCTGTATAGAATCCGATTTCTTTTTAACATCTAAATTAAAAACCATTCATTTTGTGTAAGATCCCTTTTCATTCCACTTTCATTGTTGGCATAAACCAGCTACTCTTCCATTATGATACTCAGTCATTCATTAAAGATAAGAAATACAAATTAACTTATACCTATTTATAGTTATACAAGCATTGTTCTACCAGTAGGTATAATATATATTCTTTTGAGTTCTTCGTTGAAGGAAAAAATAGTAATTACTTGGGTAAGTTCTTCAATAAACGTTCGTCATGACTGTTACAATAAAATTAGAAATAAAAAAAATATTGAATATTTACTTTTTCGGCACTGTTCCTTTAACCACTGATTTCTTTAAAAAAGAAACAACAATCAAAAATAATATTATATTTGAGTAAACATTTAATTTAACATTATTTATAAATTCACAACGCATTTCAGAACAAAGCCTCAGGTACCAAACAACAATTAATTTCAGCCCCATAAATCTTATTGTTATGCACAAGTTTCCATAATCAATTTACAACGGTCCCTGCCGAAGTGCTGCGGGCTCCAGTGTCAACACAGTTGTCACAGTGTAAAAGTTGCCCGAGGGCTGACATCAGCTAACTCATCAGTAGTGTTAAGCCTCTTTCACACGAAATATATAAAATAATATTAATACGATAGTACCTACGCACAAGTTTCTATATAATATTAATTTAAAACGGCCCCTGCCAAAGTGCTGCGGGTTCCTGTGTCAAGACAGTTGTCACAGTGTAAAAGTTGCTCGAGGCTGACTTCAGCTTACTCATTAGTAGTGTTAATCCTTTTTCACACTAAATATATAAAATAATATTAACATTGAACGTACTTACATGTTTCCATAATCAATTTACTAAGGTCGCCTTAGTGCGGGTTTCTGTATCAAAAAAGTTGACAGTGTAAAAATTGCTTGAGGGTTGACATCTGCTAGCAACCCAGTAGTGTAAAGTTAACAATATAAATCCATACTTATTATAAATTGAAGCGCCCCTGTGTCTATCTGTGCTCGATTAGTTCTGAAATCATTGAGACGATTTGGATGCAGTCTGAGTCATCGTCAGACTGAGTCACTTTAGTGATAATTTGATTTTTCCTTCCATTTTTAAAGTTCACGTTAATGACCCTTAAACGCGAAAAACTAGGTAGGCCGCTAGTATTATAAAAAATATAAAGTATAGTGTTAATAAACAGGACATTTATTAGAGCGAAAACAAAAACCTCATAAGTATTTTTACCGTCAAAACAAAAACCTTATAAGTATATTATCGTCTAAACATTTGTTTTCAGATAAAATTAAAGTACGCTTCTTCAAGCTAAATAACTCGTACTTCACAATGGGCATACGTTAGCTAAATTGGCTCTAACTTTTGGTCTATACTCGATAAACAAACGTTTTTTATTCTCATCATCTTAGCGCGGCCTCGGATCCAAAGCATCTAAACATACCACATGTTTAGATGCTTTGGATCCCGGACTGTTTCTACCCCAAGTAAAACTATACGTCTAGACTTTTTTTTTCTAGCCTGATAACGTGTCCCACTGCTGGGCAAAGGCCTCCCCTTCCTTCTTCAACTGATCTATATCAAGCAGTTTGTTGTCATTCTTAAAAAAAAAACATTTTGCTAAAATCAAAGGTAAGATATCTGCCAAAATACGAGTAATCTCCTATAATCTTATCCCTGTTTCTCATATAAAAAGAAAGCACCGTTCTTCCTCAAGCTACATTACTTGCACAATGGGCATACATTAGCTACACGGGCTCAAAGTGTCGGCCCGTAGACATTATCCGTATCAGGACGTTCCCTTCTCACGTCTAAATTAAAGACCATTTATTTTTGTCGCCGCTTCCCGAAGGCCATGGACGTACGCCTGATAAAGTGTTTATTATCACAACATCTGTTTTTTCTATTAGGTTGGCGGTTCTACCTTGGGAGGGAAATTTCATTTTCTCGAACACTTTTTACTCTCATTTTCAAGATGCCCCGGATGAAATAGGATCAATAAATAAGAAGTAATGTTTATGTGGTCTATAATCGTTTTTGGTTGCAGGAAGTGCTGTTTATATATTTATAGCAATGGAAATTCATTTTGTTATTTTTTAATAATAGAAGTAGGAGTTAGATGATAAATTGTGTAATTTAATTTACCGACAAATACCAGAAAAATAGTACTAAGACCTAATTTCATAATATTTTTCACAATCTTGAATTTAGTTCCGAAACTTTAAAATGAGGATCGAAATATCAGAAAACTTTACTGTCCATATGTACGACCAGATAAGAGAATCATAATTTTAAATTCGAACTTTGAAATTCGGTCTAGGAGTTGGCGAAAACAATTTAGACTTTTTTTATTACTTTTGTTCACACTAAATGTATTTTTAAACTATATGGGGCAGAAAGAGCCTAGGGCGGCAAGGCCCAGGCCACTTTTAGCGTGATGATGAGCATGAAGGTGGAAAAAGAAAATCATAATAGTGATGGATTACTTATTTATTTATTAAAACTTTATTGATCCACACTAATAATTGTTTACAATTGGCGGACGTTCTCTCCCAGTCAACCATACTTATCGCATCGCGTATTAATATAATATGAATCAGATTCTTGTCTATTCCCTCAACCGGCTTTTACGATCTGCGCGGGAAGAGAAGAAACTGGTACATTCTATGTTTTTCTTTTCTCTTAGACCAGCATGTGTCTACTGTGTCCTATGAGCCGAAATACCTGCACATTGGAGAACCTAGTCGCAGTTTACGAAAGAGCTCTTGAGGTTGCCCGTTATATGAGCAACCAAATATAAATACCATCGACGCTATAAGAAGTACAATCTCCATCAGAGTGGAACTATTCTGATGTATACTGTGTTTGTATACCTATTCACGAGTAGTTTTATACGTACAATGCTAAAACGCATTCCAAGTATGGAAATGCTGATGAAAACTGAAACAATGTACTCGTTTTCCCCGTGTTTATACTGCATCAATATTCAAAGCTCGTGGAAAAATCCGCCGCCGCCTAGAGCTAAGAAGGCGTCCGATAGCTGCATTTACGGTACATGACAACATTATCATTTACTTTTGTGGTATTTTTTTATTTTGTTGTTAGTTTCGCAAAGTAAATACTTGTCGTGTTGTCCTCAACGTACGCACATGGTAATATAAAATGTATTACTTATTTAAAAAAATGTGTATATAACTGCATGGAGTCAATTTCAATGCACGATTGACTCGTACTTGAAAGAGCTCAGCTCGTCGATGAACAACTTTTCCTATGGGACAAATGACTATTTCGGAAAAAATTTCATCGTTCTCAAACAAAAGTGTTTAGCTGATCAGACAATTTTTACATGAAAATGATGGCTGTATCGCCGATGGAATTTTAATATTTTTTTAGAGATCTCGATTATGTTCCTGAAAGTAAAGTCATGTTCAACAATGTGTCAACGACACATTAACACCCGACATTGAATACTTATTCATCATGAATAATGAATAATATGAATTGGACATAAATAATGTCATTCATGCTAATTTGAGAGAAAAGAAAATAGGTACTAAAAGCTGCTTTTCTTCCCGCACGGACCGTAAAAGTAGATGAAAAAAAATTAAGTGAAAAGGGAAATTTCATGACTATTTTGATTCGCCTTTACACCTTCACGCCCATCATGCTTAAAGTCGCCTTTAAGTCATTCGACTCTAGGTTTCGACCCTAAGCTTTGTTTACCCCGTAAGCGATACTGACGTAATAGTTTATCTGTGTCAACTGGACACAAACAAAGAAATAAAATAAGTAAGAAAAAGCTGCAGTGCAGTTTCTTATCGCTTCAGCACGTGCGCTTAGAAAGCGGCACTAAAGTAGTAAGCAAGCTGTAAGTAAACGATGAACATTTATAAATCAAAATCAAAATTGACAAATATCAAGAGATAAAAATATCTAAAAATAATTTTTGAGTACAAAGATTATCGAAACATAACCTAGGTAGGTATATACAGGGTCAAACAAAATATACTGAAACTATTTTAAGGGTGGATTCAGTCCATGATACTGAACAACTTTCCCAAAGAAACATATACTGAAATATGAAAAATAATTTTTGGCCTCCCATACAAGTTGACCGATCAGCTGATCCGAGTTTGTATGGAGAGCCAAAAATTATTCTTCATAATTCGACAAGTTCCTTGGGGAAAGTTGTTCAATATCACGGACTGAATTCACCCTTAAAATAGTTTCAGTATATTTTGTTAGACGTTATATGTATATTTATCATACTGACTTCGAAACTCGTTCAAGTTAATCCTCACAGCTTAGCTTAGTTTCCGTCGTTGATGCATTGCGCGCTCTACTGGTTTCTTAGACGACAAAATGCACTCACGTATTCCGCCGCGTACAGATGTCGCCTGCCGCCTGTCTTTCCAATACACTTGTATTTACTGATCATTTCATTTTCTGCTCAAAGAAAATATTAACCATTGAATTAGGTCAGGTCTTTTGATATCTTAACTAGCTTAGTTCTTGATCTCCGTTGTTGGTGCATTATTTTGTTTTACTGGTTCCTTCGACGACAAAATGGACTCATGCATTTAGGAGCATAACGTCAAAAGCGCAAATTGTCAAAAGAGCAAAATGTCAAAAACGCACGTAGTCAAAAGCACAGAATGTCAAGGCGCACAATGTCAAAAGCGCAGAATTTTAAAGGCATACAATGTCAAAAATCAACTTAAACGGAAGGCCGTTTAAGTAGATTTTTGACATTGTACGCCTTGGTTATTGTCTAATTTTTTTTTTGACGTGACAACGTCTTATAAATTGGTTAGCCGGGTGACACTTCAAGAAACTGCGTTACGCTCCGCTCACGTTATGCGCTCACAATGAGAGCGAGTGAGAGGCACGCGTGCCTTTCACTTTTTATGTCTGTCTCTCTCGCTCTTAGGCGGGCTAACCATGCCCGAGTGGAAGTCAAGTTTGGAGTGAAGTGGAGTGAAGTCGTTGTCACGTAAAACTTTCGCCCGTATACCGACTTTACAGGCAACCAATTTGTTTTGTTGTTAAATAATATTATTTTTGGCGTGTACCGCGCCGCGTACAACTGCTGCATGCCAGTTGCCTTTCCAATACCCACGTAAATCATTGGGCATTTATGTTACTTTTAAAAAGTAGATAACCGTTTATTAAAGCCAGTACTTCTTACATAGCTTTTTCATAAATTTTAGCAGTGGATGCACTGTTCGCTCCACTGGTTGCTTCGACGACAAAATGCACTAACGTATTCCGCCGCGAACAGATATCGTCCGCCTGTCTTTCCAATACACTTGTCTAGATCATTTATGTTTCTGCTCAAAGAAAAATACGAGTACTAACCATTAAATTAGGTCAGTTCTTTTTATATATTAAAGTGACCGGGGAATTGCTGTGGCCAAATATCAAGTTTGATTAAATTAAATTAATAAATAGCCTTTCGATTCGAGACAAAGAAGAAGACTAAAAATCTCCGTTGTTGATAGTAGTGCATCAACAACGGAGATTTTTAGTCTTCTTCTTTGTCTCGAATCGAAAGGCTATTTATTGCTCCATTGGCTCCTTAAGTGACAAAATGCACTTACGTACTACGCCGAGTACGGATGCCGCCTGCCGCGTGTCTTTACCAATACGCCACGGGGGAGGTCAAAATGTAATAAATCGTTGATTTGTGCTAAATCGCTTATTTTTGAAAACTGTACATACACAATTACACAATAAAAATATATGAATGACATTATGTTATTTACATTATGTTACTGACAGGATGTTTAGCAATGCAATGTGTGTGTACGGAGCACAAAAAGTTCGTAGGCTCAGCGAAAATATTGCTCAAGCAATTTTATTAATATAAATGTAATAAAATAGTATCTACCGAAGTCATTACTCCTTGTGGTTTAGCTCAGTGCACGTTGTCAGTTATCAAATGCAGTCGAGAGATGATGACTGGGTCAGAAAAGTATTAGTCTATAATTAGTTCGTTAGTTAGATTATCCAAAAATAAAATGTAGCCATATTTTTCAGTTTGTCAAAAAAGTCAAAATTCACAAAGATACAGAGTATCTAAGTTCCAGAGTAGGGGCTTGTGACGTCACCGATGTGTAAAAACGAAAGCGTGTCGTCATGCGAAAATTAATGCGCTGTATTTCTGTCATATATTATTTCTCAGAGAAAAGAAAAAATATGTGTACAATATTTTTTAATAATCTAACCGATAGGACAAAAATAATTTTTCAGTCATCATGCCTATATGAGGTTGTAAGTATATTGCGTTTTCACAATATCATCAAAATAAAATCAGTACTCTCTTAGCTCAATCCTTAGTGTTGATGCATTGTGCGCTCCACTGGTTACTTCTACGACAGAATGCACTTACGGATTTCTTTCTCCGGGAATCCTCGTACACTTATGTTATTGATTGTTTTACCTAAGGTTTAGTTTATTTTGTAGTATTTTGCATTTAAATACATTTATCTAGATAATAATTATTGATATTTTTTCAAAACAAAAAACCGACTTCATTACAAGAAAAGCTAAATATTCAAATAATTGTATACTCAGACGACATATTTCTTTTAGTTATTTTCGTTTAAAAAACAAACCACACACCGATTTTAGTAATTTTTTTATGGGACTACCTGGAAAGTATACCCGTTCGAACAAAAAAAATATGTCCAAATCGGTCCAGGCATCCTCGAGTAATTGGGGAACATACATAAAAAAAACATAAAATTTTCCGACGAATTGATAGCCTCCTCCTTTTCCTAAGTCGGTTAATAAATAGAAGGAAAAAGAGGAGTAGGAAAACCCAGAAGAAATTTTTTCGATCAAATAAAGAAAAATTAAAAGTGAAAACATATAAGGACATGGAAAGCACTCCACCGACAAGAGCCCAGCTCTTAAATATAAGAAGAAGATAATAATGCATCTACACCTCATGAATGTTATCTACGCTGGTAAATGACAGTAATATTTACCCTCCATATATATAACCACATTTGAACATTAAAAAAAACTTGAACATTATTAGGGTCTGTTGTTAATAAATGTGGTTATGAGGCATAATTATGTACTAGAAATTGTTATTTTTTCACAGTATTGAAGAATGTTTAAAGTATACGCATCGATAGTAATGTGATTCATCAACTTGCTAAATCTCACTATGCTAAGATAAATCACAAAATTCAATTATAATAAAAATTTGAGTTTTCCGCAACCGCATTCCCGGTTACATCCTAAGCTGTGCTGCTTCAGAGCCCAGAGTGCGCTTTCCCGCTTTTTCTTCTCCAAATCTAACATGCATGCCAATGGTCACCCATTTATGACCAAAGACCTTGCAAAATGGAGAAGAAATAGCCGAAAAATTATATGATTTGGCTATAGTTTTACGACCGGCCGCCTGCCTGACGTCAATCTTTTTTGGGAATGTATTTGTGCGAAAAGTTTTACAACCGGCCGCTACCCGACGTTAACCCTCCTTGGGAATGCAATTGTAGCATGAGATGTTTGTGCTTAATCCTTTAGTCGCCTCTTACGGCATCCACAGGAAGAGATGGAGTGGCTCTATTCTAACCCGGAACCACACAGGTTGAAACCGACGTTGTTAATATTAAGCAGTATTCCCATTAGACAGTAAAGCATCTAAACATATTACCGCCAATTTGTATGGAAGGCACGTTCAAAACGTTAAGTAGGAATTCTTAAATAAAAAATATATTGAGCGTATTTTAACCCCTATCATTTGTCGCGAGAGCGTCAGAGCTAGTTCAAAGGTATTTTCCATTTGGAACTGAATCGCTGAGCCTGCTACGTGAGCACTTATCCCAAATTAGTAGGGGGTTGAGAGCGGAACGCCATCGAATGTTGCAGGCGATCGAGCGTGAGACCCGCTCGCGCTAACTTAAGCCCGCCTGTCTGAGCGACCTCGTTTTAACATCACTCTTGAGCCTAAACATAAAATAGTAGGGGTGCGCTGAACACGCCTGATCATCCCAAATCGGAATGCGGAAATCTATACCTTAACCATCGGTATTCTGAAATCGATTAAAAGTATTCGTAGGCGTGGAGCATTTTCATTGGACCGATTTCATTATTTTTGGAAATTATCAATCATACAGTATCTTAAGGTGAATATATAAGCAAATGGCCTTGAAGTGGTACCTCATTGGAAATAAATTGTTTACTCGTAAATATGGAGATAATTTCCATATTGCTCTTCGTCATGCACTAGACAGCCCTTTAAATTATTTTATGAACCACCGTTGAAAGTATTTACATTAGTCCGTCTAGCTTTAAAACTTGCCTTCGCCAAAAGTGGCCACAGCAAGTTTTAAAGCTAAACGGATCACCAATAATAGTTTCGACGGCAGTTCATAAAATAATTAAAAGGACTATCTAGTGCATGATGAAGAGCAATATGGAAATTATCTCCATATTTACGAGTTAACAATTTATTTCACATTTCAAGGCCATTTGCCTATATATTCACCTTAACTTTGACCAAATATTAGGATAAAACATCACGTAAACTCAAGAAGATTACAAATTCCAAAGTGTTATGGCTGATAAGCTCGCACAAGCACAACTATTATTAAATTATGTCTAAGTACAGATCAAAATAAGGAGTACAAAAGTAGGAGCACATTTCTTTCAATGAGTAATAAAATACGTCTGTTTTATCTAGTTTTTTAATTTGTTTAAGTGTGTTTAGATCAAAAACTTGTGTGTCAGATTTTTCGAACTGCCTAAAGGCATCTGAAATACAGGGTGGGCAACTTGGAGGTGCACAACTTTTTTTTTGCCGGCATTTTTAGTTTAGGCAGAAAATATGACAGTTATTTCATGAAAATTATTTTGTGTAGATAAGGCAAATTTGTTATGGAGTAGTTTACTGACTATTTTAGTTATGAAAAAATTCTACTATTGCGGAAATTATTAATAATCATGTATTATTTATTTATCATGTATTGCGGAAACTAAAAAAAAATCGGCCAATTTTTGGTAGAAATCACTTCGCGGCTAACAATAACTCGTTATGTGAATAAATTTGAGAAACATGACATTGTAGGAGCTATCTAAAGTGACGTATCTATGCTAAAAGACTATGAACCAATCGCTGAAATAACGCAGAAAATGTGTGAAAATGTAACGCATTGAAAAGGGTTCATGCTAGAGGTAGATATTTGGACGACATTACTTTCTATAATTAATTTAAATACTATATTAAAAAAAATACTTCATAATTTTTATATTTCATAGAATAAAATTTTAAAAGTAATAAGTAAAGAAAATAAGAAAAATACTATAATACTCGTACCTACCGTTTACCTAGCTTAAAATGGTCGCAGAAAAAGTATTATATGCAACGTTGTATAAGTATGTTAAAAAATACTCGTGGCGACTATTTTATGATATTCGCCAAGGCTCATGTCATAACTCATATCCTGCATGACTCATATTTTTTGAAAAAACTGTTGCATAAAATACTATTTATGAATAAAAGTCGAATGTATGCAATGAAATCGCTAAATTGACTTAACAAAAAGAAAACTTTTATAAAATGTCTAGATAAAACAAGTCTAGGCAATAGAGAGTTATCGCCGAAAATAAAAAAGTCGGCGAATTCATTCTCTTGCCTCGAATAAAGACTTTTTCTGATACTCTGAAATCCGGAGCGTTTAAAATAAAAGGCAATGGAACAGAAACTTGGAACAATAGCTCATCGTGTTCTCTAACGCTGCAATTAGAATGCAGCAAGAGTTTTTGAAAATATACGTATATATAGACAGTCGTATACACACCAACATAAAATGTATCTTGACGATTTCCTTTTTCCACCTTCATGGCTACTAGTGGTCTGGGCTTTGCCGTCTGCCGCGTTAGGGATAAAGACGTGATAGTGTATGTAAGTATGGACAAGCCCTCATATATTTTTTTTCTGTAGTTTCTTTTACATGAGACTTTCAGTAAACAATTTCAAAAGAAAGCGAAATTTTTTTTTGTTTAGCAAAGAATTCTTAAAAAAACAAAAATGAAGTGTTATTTAAAACTTGTATAAATATTTTTTATTATAATGCTTATCGTTATTAGGCTTTTTCAACAATATTTTTTTTTAAATTCTATTAGGAGATCTTATAACTTTTTCTGAATGTGCCTCTAAGAATATCAAGAATTTTATTTTCTCTTTTTTTAGTACGTTGGTACACTTACAAGGATAAGTATTTTTCTAATGAAGGAAAATTAAATCAATGATCTTTGATTTTTTTTAAATTTGAATCCTTAATTGTTGATGGCCGCTCGCTCCCTTTCTAAATAAATAACAATAAGCGTTCAGCCATTGATTCTCCATTAGTGTTATTTTTTTAAAATACCTATAGGGACAAATCACACTCCAAAGTAAGTTATAAACTTGTGTTATGGGATAATTTTACTTGTTCTGTTAAATTATCAACATGGCATACGCCTCTTTGAAACATTTTAATTAATAAAAACAAAACAGGGTACTAAATAATTAGGAAAAAAATATTTAATTTAACCTAATGTTTTATTTATAATTTTAAGTCTATGGTTTTGTCTTGTGTCAAAAGTAATTAAAAATATAAATGTAGTTGATAGTGGCGATCAAACTTTGTTAAAAGGAAGTCAAGGAAGTTTTTTTTTCGTGAATGCAACGATTTACAAGGAGGTTTATTGAGGGATCTCGAAATACTCGATTTTCGCGTTCGCCGCTCGGTATTACCTGGCATTACCTTCGAGCTAATGTCGCTTTTCTGCATTTTTTTTAAATTCGATTAGAAAAAATTGCGATATGAAATTCATTTACCTATAAATGAATTTTATATCGCAATTTTTCTGCAATGCCCGCCACTGGTGCAGAGGAAAGATGAGATACCTGTGCCACCTCATGTAGTGCGCGACGCGCGCGGTGGCACAGGTATCTCATCTTTCCTCTGTACCATGAGGAAGACGCTCATCGAATCCACATCAAGAGGTCAAGCTAATCAATGAACAAAATGAGTTGCGATCTGTCTGTTCTATATAAATTGACTCATTTTAATTCGCCGTGTGGCCTTTTGTATAACACCGAATGTAGCAGATATTCTGCAACTAATTTTTACAGTAGAAATTACGCTCGTTTGGCTCGCTTCCCCTAAATCTACTCTATTATAAGGTATAAAAAAATATTTATATCACTTCTAACTTCACTTAACTTAACTGACAAATGATTTTAATACGTTTTCAAATTAAAACCACGAATATGTAAAACACAATCATTGCAATTCAAATAAGTAAAAATGTGTTACCAACGGTATTACTTGCTCAGCATGATTTCAGCTCCCTTCATTGCAAAAACCAGCGTTTATTTTCCCGCAAAATCTCATATCGAGAAGTCTCCTCTTCGCAAAAGTTAACTGTTTCTTTAATTAAATTTTTTAAATTTATTTACTTATTCAATAATGCAAACGGCAGAAAGGATGCGAAAAAGACAACCATTATTAACCTATTTCTGTAAGTGGAGAAATAGGCCAGGAATATTACGACAATTTGTTACAAGAAACTAAAATTAATAGTGATTGACCGATTTAAAAATTCTAATTTATTAATTACATTACTTTAACTTCCTTTATTTACCGTATGATTTTTTACATAATTTTCAAAGCAACTTACTCACTCAATGTTTGAATCTTCATACACGATTATCGACATCGAGCAATTTAAACATTTCATTCTCATATTTTATAAAGACCGAGAGCCCTGAAGTGCAAGATCTTACTTTTTTTCTTACTTTTCTTACTTATTTTCTCACTAATCATTTATGTAGCAATAAGTAATGTTTGCATGTATTTACAGTTAATTTAATAGTACAAGGGGTCAAAGTTTGATCTAAAGAATACCAACTTTCTTATATTCTGTCTTGATTTTTTACTTGATATTCAGTTACACATATTTCAATACCTTCTGCGAACAGCCAAACCAATCGGACGGGCCAAACATTTCGCCAAAGAGTTATTAATTATGAGGGTAAAGGTAGGCTCACTTTTCTTAAAGTTTAAAAAATAGGGCTAATTTTATTATATATATTACTCTGACATGAATTTCAATACCTTCTGTAAGCAGCCACACCTGACCTGGTTAAAACTAGCGAGTATGCGTAACGTTAATGTAAATACTAATACTAATTCCGTACAAATTATTGATATATGTAAGTAAGGTGATGGTGAAATATGTAAGTAAGGTCAGGCACTTCACTGCTCTTGGACCATTATGTAAAAATATAGGTAGGTATGACCAGTTATTAAATAATTTCCAAAATATCTCTATGTGTGTAATGTTCTGGGCTAAAAAGAGACGGTGGATGATTAATTAACAGCGAGCTGGCCGCAAGCGGGTTCCTACGACGGAAAACTTAATTACTTTTCTCGGATGAATCATAAGGCTGCATAATTCATTCATCTGCAACGACATACTTGGATGTATGGCATAAGGGACGCGGATAGAATAGGCATGACGGCTGGAAGAATGTTTCAGACCAATCAGTTAGATCATTAAAAAATATATTACACGTATGTTTTCTTTTCTCTCAGCAACAAAAATTTACAAAGATACAGCGCATTTAAATTTCGCATGACATCACGGCTAGGTCAATTTTACCTAGTGGTGACGTCACAAGCCCCCACTCTGGAACTAAGTTGCTGTGTATCTTTGTAAGTTTTTACTTTTTTGACAAACTGAAAAATATGTGTCAATAGACAATATGCATGTGATTCAGAAACGAACAAAAAAAATGATGTGTATACTTTATTGCTAAAGAAAAATACCCATATATATATCTTTTCAATTTAACGTGTTTCCATTGAGAAATTAATTATTTAAAAGCTGTATTTTTAAAATTCCCTCGTAAATTTCCGAAACGCCACGTGACGTCACGAAACACTGTCAAACTTAATTTCTAAATAGTCTGTGCTGTCAATCACAAATTAAAAAGAAGAAGACTATCTGTCACTGTCAATAAGTCATTTGTAATTTGCAGTGTTACCAGATTGGGTATGTTTTTCGCAATTCTGGGTAAAAATGGGAAATTTTAGAGAAAAAAAAAGTCTTGGAGAATTTTGGGTATTTTTTTTCTTAAATAATATACATTTGTTTAATAAATTACGGTAGGTAGTACATTATCTTATAGCTTATAGTAGCAGGCAGCTAGTCTACTACCTATTAAACTATAAATAATTGAAGTAGGTACTTACAATACTACTGTGTAGTTTTGCAAAGGATGACACTACTCATTTTGCTCACAATATGTATTTTTTGTTCACAATAGGTATGTACATGTCGCAGTTGAATGGTATAATCCGCTAATTCACTAAACCTCTAGCTGTTTGGCATTACAGCTCGGTTTTGTAAAACAGCGAACCCTAATACGCGGAATGGAATGAACGACTTGTATTCATCCATGCGGCTAGAGAAGTTGTTGAACATTCTATCTAAAACAACAGTATAAACTACTTAAACACGATACATCGTCTCTTCTCATCGCCTTACACCACGTTTTCCTTACATTTGCATCTTTGGGCATAAGAAAATATATTTTGTCAGGTGCAGTTACGATGTTATTTTTGCACATAGGAACCATACAATATTTATAATAAGATTTTGTGCGCCCTTCCATTTGTAATGAATTGATATTAAAAGCTTTAATCACTCACTTATAATCACAAATTAGATAGTATTACTTATAAAATAAAACTGTGAATCCAACACTTCATTGTTTTGTTGATAATATTTTGAATTTGTAATTTGCACTCGACTGACACTGACAGTAAGTGTATCTATGACATTGACAATGCACGGTGACGTCACAGAATAAAAGCGCAAAATGGCGCGTTTATAGTCGTCCAAAAATAATAGTAGTTTTAATTATTTTTTTAAGCTTATTTAATAATATTCTGTAAGTGTTATATTTTTTTCCGGTTATATAATAACTTATAGAATCGTTTAAAAAAATAAAAAAATAACATGAATATACCCTATTATTGTTGGATAATCTACAAGACGGTATAATAAGAATTATACTTTTCTGACTTTGTCGTCATCCTTATTGGTCTTTAATTAGACAAAACAAGACTTCATCCACATGTTTCAAGTACTTGCATGTAAAAAATCGTGTGGTTCCGGGTTAGAATAGGACCACTCAATCTATTCCTGTGGAGGTCGTAAAAGGCGACTAAAGGACTTAGCACAAACATCTCGTGCTACAATTGCATTTCCAGGGAGGGTTAAGGCCGTACCTAAATTTTCCGGGGTCCAGTGCTGCCCCCAGTCCTAGATAACCCTTCAAAGTATTTTATTAACTACTGTTTACAGTTTATAGTGAGAACGTTAAGCTTTACTACGCACATTTGCTAAAAACGGCCATTTTTGGCAAATGTGCGTAGTAAAGCTTAACGTTCTCATTATAAACTGTAAACAGTAGTTCATAAAATACTTTGAAGGATTATCTAGGACTTGATAGTTGCAAAATTTTAAATGATGTCTCCGTTTTCTTTGAAATGATTTATTTAAATGGGGGCAGCACTGGACCTCGGAAAATTCAGGTACAGCCTTAAAGTCGGGCGGCGGCCGGTTGTAAAACTTTTCGCACAAATACATTCCCAAAGTAGGTTGACGTCAGGCAGGCGGCCGATAATAAAACTATAGCCAAATAATTTGAACTGTTCGGGCAATTTCTTCTCCATTTTGCAAGGTCTTTGGCATCCTTGGGTGATCCTTGGGTGTACATAAATAATTTTGCTTTTTAGTAAGTGTTTGCATAAACTAAAAATAATTACACTAAAATATAATTTACCTACTTTGTCGTTTAAGTCAATACTGGTGATGGTGACAAAAGGAGAATACTCTTTAGAACTAACTTACCATCGTAGCATTATCTTTTAGAGGCATTAGACTTATAAGGGATCTTTGTTTCAACAAGAAACTGCGCTTATTCTGTCTGCAGACGATATTATGAGAGTTCTATTTCAAACTGTAACTCCACAGTACAAAATAAAAAGATAATAGATGGGATAAACAAAAATAAATAAATAAATATATATATATATATATACTATATTTTATGATAAATACATGTATAGATAAACACCCAAGACCCAGGACAATTTGAAAAAGGCTATTTTCCAACTTGCCCTGGATACCTATACTTATATATTATGATACTTCATAGAATTTATGTTTAAACCATTGATAACACTTGAAGCCGAAAGATTGTAGTGTCGAAAAAATAGTACACATTTTTTTTGCGTGAAATTTCGTGCGGAATCTCTATGGGTATTTTAATAATGTAATATAAAAAAATCACGAAGGGGCTTCAGAGATTGGTAAAACGATAGATCAGATTTAGTTTGTACACTGCGTACAACACGCAATTGTGATTACTAGAGAACGGCTATTTGGATGCATATTTCCCTAAAGTAAATTTTTGGAACCGAATACAGAAAACTAGAATTATGGAAACGGCTTCTTAGGATATTTTTATCAAAAATAAAATTTCGGGATTCGGGGCTACTGTCCTTTAAATCAAATTGGGTTTATTACATCTCAGGGAGTATACACTTAAATTTTAATTTCCCGGGAGTGCAGGATTTTTTCGTTAAAGAAGTGCTTTCTATAATAGCCAACATATCAACTTTAGCTAAATATTTATCCGATCTCTAATGATTACTCTCTATTGCTTTAATGATTACCAAGCAGAAGTGGCGCCCTCATTTGAAATAAATTGTTTGCTCGTGAACGTGGTAAAAATTTCCATATTGCTGAAAATTAGGCACCATAGCCCTTTTGATATTGTATAAACAACTGTTGAAAGTGTTACATTAGTCCGTCTATTTTTAAAACTTGTAAGCCAAAATTGGCCACTATATTGGCGGAAACGAGTTTTAAAGCTAGACGGACTACTAATAATAGTTTAAACGGCAGTTCATAAAATAATTTAAGGGGCTATCTATCTAGTGCCTGGCTCTTAAAAATAAAGAAATTTTCACCATATTTACGATCAAACAATTTATTTCAAATGAGGGCGCCACTTCTGCATGGGAGATCACTTTATCGTTAGATAATAAATAGTCGTTAGAATATAGGCAATGTGGCAATACTAAACTTAATAGGTTTTATGTGACAGCGGAATAGAATTATACAAATAATTTTGACTTAAAACACCTATAATTAATGCGGCTAATAGGTATACGAAAGAAACCTATGGAAGAAAACTGGAAAAGCTGAATAGCAACCGATACCCATTAATAAGTAATTTGGGTTCACTTTTCTTTTGAACAAGTTTCTCTTTTATATTCTCGATCTTTGTAGCACTGTAAGGGGCGCCGCAATTAGCTCGGCAGTGGATTTTAAGCACTGTCATTTTCATAGACCGCCGAAACTTGTAACTAGCCGCTTTTAGAGGTAGTTTCTACATTATCTTCTTATGCGGGAGTTATGAGTTTTACAACGGAAGAAATTTACATTATTATTCTAAAATGCAAAGAATAAGAAAATAAATCATAAATCTTGGAATTCAAGAAGCAATTTATATAAGAAAAATTGTTTTGTTTAGAGAGTATACAATTAATGTCGCGAATTTTAGCTAGAAAATGTTTCTTTGGTTTATGTTTTATGGTCTAAATGACGAATTGCGTTACAATCATTTCTTCTAAAGGAGGTACAAAAATGATAGTATGATACTGATATGACAAACTAGTAGGTACGACCATGAGGAAACAAAGCTCTGCATAATTTACTAATTACTGTAATAAATGGTGTGTTAGCAGATTGTAAATATATATTTTTTTATTTAAAGGTACATTACATACGTATTTACTTAATTACAGCCAGCAAAATTCATCGAAAAAAGTTTCAAATTATCATGTACAAACTCAGCTAATTGTCCCGTTTCTCCGAAGCCTTAATAATGTATTCCTCAATTCCGAGTCCAAATGAATTGCCACTTGGGATATGGAGGAATATTAGACTTTATTTTGATATTTTATACGTTTATTAATTCTACACAAGAAAAATATGCATTTTTTTTTAATATAAATATAAAACATTAAACAATATCCATTATATAAGTAGGCAGTTTTTTTAAATTATTTCCGCAAATAAAAACTTTGAGTAAAAACCTCCGGATATGTTAAGTAGGTACATATGCGGAAAATGGGTATACTTAATATTTAGCATTAGTGAATATAAGTTACTTTCTTTTAACTACACCAGCTGTAGTTGTCAAATAATAAAGAAAATGAATGTGTATGAATATAACTTCACATATACCTCTATTTCTATTTGAAAGTTGGATTTATGTAACAATACTTTGAAGATAAATAAACGAAACATGGCAAGTTGTTAGATGAAATCCGGAGCTAGGGTTACCAGTCTTTCTAAATAAAATCCACGGATAAGATCGGATACAGGAAGCAAAGTCCCCTGCACCGCTTCTCTATGTTTAATTTATTGTCAACATGGAATTGATTTGAACCAGTCTGATCATCGATTTAAAAATACGATTCTGACGTGAAAAGGGATCTGTAAAGATATATAGCTTCAGTATCAATCTTCGAATCAGATAAAGCTTTGTCTACATAAGGATATAAGCCGTAGGCTCAGATAGACTGAACATCGCTGTAATATCTGACAAAACTAACTAAAACTTATAACTGCGGAAATTTTAAATCATAAACCTACGTAAACATAGACAAAAAAAACAAATTGAGATTTTCTATCAATAAGATACTGTCGAAGCATGTTGAGTTAAGGATACTTTTTTTTTACTTGTTGATTTGCAGCTTGGAATATCTACCTATTAGGTCATCAAACGTCTTGAGCAAGGTTTCTGGAAAACACTGAATGCCGAGTTCACTTTATTTCAAACTAGCTGTGCTCGCGACTTCGTTCGCGTGGTTGTCGGAATGTTATATAGCCTATAATAGCCTTCCTCTATAAATGGACTACCCAACAAAAAAAGAATTTTTCAAATCGGACCATTAGTTCCTGAGATTAGCGCGTTTAAACAAACAAACAAACAAACAAACAAACAAACAAACAAACTCTTCCGCTTTATAATATTAGTATAGATAAGAATTTTGGAAATATTTTCTATCTATAGTTAAGAGCTACGCTCTTGTCGCTGGATTATTCTCTTTAATTTGTCCCTCCCGTTTTACTTACTGTTTTACTTTATTGTATAAAACACCGTTCATCTTCTCCTTTATTTGTTTCATTGACCAAGCGAGCAAAGCGTCTCAGTTTCGAAATTGGCCAAAAAATGCGTTTGTCCGTCTGTCTGTTCTCGTCTACAGGTCGTATTTTTCAACCGATTTTGACGAAAATTGGCACACAAGATACTTAGCGTTATTTACTGTCGAATTTTAAGCAAATTTGAGTGGTAGACTAAGGACCATTCTACATAAGATGTTGCAAAGGGGTTGCATGTTTATATATGGACGGATTTAACTAAAATGGCTTTGCTAAGCCAGTGGAAAGGGGAAGTGGTGGTTATTGCATGGTTATAAGAGCTCGCGAGGTTTACTGTTCTCACAGTCCTCTTTTCCATTCTATATTTTCTTCAATGATAGTCTTTATGAAATCATAAATAAATAAATAAATATAAACAAATATATAGGGACAAATTACACTGATTGAGCTAGCCCCAAAGTAAGTTTTTTTAAACTTGTGTTATGGCTACTATACATACTATATATACTATACTAACTCAACGATACTATATTCATAGTGTCGTATCAGATGGCCCAACATCTTTCCTGATCTATTCTTTACTATGTCTGGTATGCACCTACTCTCCTACTCTTTTCAGGACCTCCTAATTAGTATTTTTTTCAACCCAGCTTATATTATTATAATTAATGCTAAGCGTAAGAAGAAGCTAGCTTGGTAACCCTACTCGAAGGAATGTAGCCAGTTAACCGCTTGCAAGATTCCCGGGGGATGCCGGGACACGTTTCGTTCGCTCAGCACTCGCGTTCTTCCAATTCTCAAAGACAATTCCACTGTTCTTTTCCCCGGCTCAAGAGCTTGCGATATAGCTGACATATACTTAATTTCGATTCGATACCGACGCTACAGTTTCTTCAAAGCGAACGTTGCGAAAATTTACTTGAAAATATTCTTATTGAAGCCACCTTTCGATTTAAGGCTTCTGCAAAGTGAAACTTCTGCAAAATTCTGCATAACTGAATTTTTATCGAACTCATTTCGTTTCGCTTGTCTGTTTGTACCCGACTACGTCCAAGTCGGGCCAATGAAGGGTAATGATTTTAACAGTCCATATATGTACATAATGTAAGTATGTATGTACGTAAATATATATATACACACGTAACTATGTATAGACATAAATAAATATCCACATATACAAACTCTACAATTTACAATTTCTACAAATGAGATGTCAATTGTTCGTCATTATACAGGGTCTAACAATATACTGAAACTATTTTAGGGCTGACTTCAGTCCATGATACTGAACAACTTTCCCCAAGAAACATATATCGAAATATGAAAAATATTTGTTTGCATCCCATACAAGTTGACCGATCAGATCAGCTGATCCGAGTTTCTATGGAAAGCTGAAATATATTTTCCATATTTCGGTATGAGTCCCTTGGGGAAAGTTGTTCAGTATCACGGACTGAATCTGCCCTTATAATAGTTTCAGTATGTTTTGTTAGACGTTATATACATTCTATTACATAGGTAGGTATGTAATACCAACTCATACTATGGAAAACAGGCGTAACTGTTTCCTATAGGGGTAGGCAGTGGACATGTAATGTAAGTCAGTGGATATGATATGATATGATATGATACGATACGATACGATACGATACGATACGATACGATACGATACGATGCGATACGGATCGATACGATACGATACGATACGATACGATACGATACGATACGCTACGCTACGATACGATATGATATGATATGATATGGAAAATATTTTTCAGCTTTCCATAGAAACTCGGATCAGCTAATCGGTCAAATTAATTGTATGGGAGGCAAAAAAATATTTTTCATATTTCGATATATGTTTCTTGGGGAAAGTTGTTCAGTATCATGGACTGAAGTTACATTACATGTCCACTGAAATTACATTGCTACTTACCTACTTGAAGCATTATTCCAACCTATATAACCATAATTCACATTTTTTTTTTTTTTGTATGTAGGAAATAACTTATAAGAATCCGTACATATTTTCTCTTTTTCAGGGTCCCGTAGCCAAAGGGTGCCAACGGGACCCTATTACTGGGACACTGCCGTTTGTCAGTCCGTTTGTCCTAAGGCTATCTCTTGAACCATAATACCTATTGTATTACTGTGGCCGCTATAGCAACAAATACTAAAATAGGGTAAAAACAAAAATTAAAGGGGGTCGTCATAAAAGAAACTTGCTTTTTCAGCGTTTTAAAATATTGTACGTAGGTACGGAATTCTTCATGTACGAGTTCGACTCGCACTTGACCAGTTTTATTTATTATTTTATTCAATTAACTTTATTACAAAACATGTAATAGGCGGACTTAAGGCCTAGGGCCTTTTCTACCAGTCAACCTACAGGTGGTGCTGATAAAAGCAAATGGACGCTATGGCACATTATCAATTTTACTAACTATTCCATAGACTAAAAATAAACAAGAAATAGAAAAAGTTCAGTTCAAAATAAATATAGCAGACACAAGATGACTTTCAATATGACCAAATGCATTTATTATGTAATGGACTTAAGTGACGGATTTCCCAACTTCTATATCTCAAACTCTTTCGAGATTACAAAGTTACCCTCACCGCATTTTTACAGGAAAAGTGGATTAAGATTTCTTATATATATCTACCAAATATTTCACATTAGGGAGAGTTCGCATGATTTATAGGCTAACTTTAGAAGTTTTGCATGTCATCCACTGGCTCTTTGCGAATTTTCTAAAGAACTTTAAACTTTTTACGTTAGATGGATTGCGGAGAATAGCCCGGATGTTTTATATGTAGTGTGAAAGTTCGTAATGGATAGTTGTTCGTTTCTTGAAGTTTTTTGCACTATTCTAAAATTCCTTTACACATAAAATAAGTACAGTCAATGTTTCCTGTTATAAATATTTTACAATGTGTCTGCTGAAGTAAAGTGTTAAATTTTTCTTTATTAAAATTAATTGGTTGTGCCATCACAAACTTTTTTCTTAGTGTAAGAAATAATTTGAAAATTTCTTGTTACGAAAAATACTGTTATTTATGTTATCAGAAGCTCGGTGTGAAAAAGAAATAGCTGGTATTGTATATATAGTATTGACGATATGGCTGTAGTTTAACGATTGGTCGCCTGAATACGTCAATTCTCCAACAATAAAGTATTACTTACTTACTTTTACTCCTTAGGGTCAGTTCAGACAGAGCGGCAAAATGCTCGCAGAATTTACTAGTTCCATTAAAATTACAACCGTATACCATTGCTTAAAGTACAAAATTGTATAAATATCGGCGGAGACTTCAAGCGTCGTCTGGCGCATGCTCGCGACTCGGTCGCACGCGTCTTCGCGCCCGCCCGGGAGGCCTCGAGCACGCCCGAACCGCGCGAGCAAGTTCTGACGTAGGCGCGGATCGCCGCCTGCGCTTTCAATGTACTCGTAGCTTGCGTGTATCCCCGTTGACGCGCGTCCTCGCGCGGTCTTGAGCATTCTTTCGATGACGCACCGTCTTGAAGCGCACTTTTGCTCTCGGTGTGAATTGCGGCTAGAGGAAGCTCGAGCCCGCGCGAGCATTTTTCCTCTCTGTCTGAACTGACCCTAAAGGTTTACTTAAGTTCCCATAAAATATATAAGTAAGTACTTAGAAAAATTATAAAAAGAACATTTTTATTTCCATATAAATTTATCATTTAGGTACACTTTCTTAAAAAAAAAAAAAACTATGTCAGTATCAGAATCAGGAACGAAACTTTACTGAAAAATATATACTTACCTACCATAATACTATAAGTTTTTCTGTTTACGTATATACCATACTAATATAATTCAAGTTACCATAAGCTGTAAATATAATCAGAGAGTGCCATTAAAACAGTCGTGTTTCTGTGAAACAAGGACAAGCGCTATTAAGAGCGCCATCTTAATGGAAGGATGAACCGTATTACCTGTACGAAATATCAGACGACATAAATAATAATAATCCCGAACAGCCGTGAATTATCTTTCATATACCTACTTAAAAAGAGAAGGATCTTCATGATATTTTGCGTTTGAAATGAATATTATTGTTTTTCTTTAACTTTATGTTTGGTAAAGCATAGAAAAGAACATACTTATAGCAGGTATATGTATAGGCACCAAAAAAACTAATGTACCCAGATAAATTGGTGCAATGGTTGACTGGCAGAGAACGCCATAAGGCGTTAAGTCCGCCATTTGTACACTTTTTTATGTGCATTATAGTTTAAATAAATTATTTTATGATGAAAGTATTTGTTATATTTTTTATGTCCGCCAGAATTCTATATGGTTGGTCATCTTATCACAAGTTTTTAAAATTATTTGATCAGCTTTGTAAAATGGATACGTACCGTGTGATTCCATTAAAAAAATTGATAATTTCCTCATTGTAGATAAAATATTTATAAAATAAATGCATGTATAAAAATACATGCATTTATTTAGTAACATTTATAATATATTTTTTAATTTATTTTTATTATTAAAGTTGAATTGAGGTTCGGTTCAAATAACCGTACTGCACCGTACCGGTTTCAAATAAATAAATTGAAATAAATTAATTTTAAATGTTTAAAAAGGTCACCTATGGGGGAGATTCAAGAACATTTTAAATATATTCATTTATATTTTTAAAGGGTTTTGTAGTAAGAATCTCAAACATATTTTTTTTTATTACTTTAAGATAAATATATCGGAAGCTATTTAAGAAAAAAGGCGAAATTTGACCATTTCCCTCTTATCTCCAAAAAATACTGGGCCTAAAATGTTGAAAGAAATACAGAAAATAGTTCTTTACATATAGATTTAAAAAAAAAAAATGAGAAGTATGGAACCCTTCACGCAAGTTTAATTAGCATTAAACCGGTTTTTATTTATAAGATAAGTTGTCAATATAATATTGAGTTAATATATAGACATCTTTTGAACTAAAATATATTTTTCCTGATAAGTGACGAAATAAATAAGTACACATAACACCTGTCTCTTGGAGAGAAGAGCCAATGGAAAGGAATAACGAAAATATAAATCTACTTATTACAACAAACTTTCCAGTAAACGCAACTAATTCTGACAACACAGAAAACAAGGAACCAATTACCGCAACTCAATTTGGCATTCAAACAAACGGCTCATTTCAATAATTTTACCTACAGTCCTATTAAACTCTACTGTGCCCTAATACATCAGCAATCAATGAACTTTTTCCCAGGGTAGCCAACCCTTTACTGCGAGAAGTGAACTAGCGTTCTCTTCGTGATCGGTGGCGTATTTTTCAAAATAGCGTCCAGAGCACATCATCTCTTCTGGATTTGACACCCCACAATTTTTTGTAAAAATAAAAGGGGCCAAGTGCGAGTCGAACTCGGCCATGAAGGGGTCCGTAGCAGCAAGTAAAATAATATAAAAGTTCTAAAGGTAAATTGCGGTTTACGATTTATGACGTATTAAAAAATGACTATCTATGATACCGAGACCGCTATAGTTTTGATTGAAAGTACATACTTTGAGGTATATACCACATTTTTTCAGAATTATTTTAGTAATATTTTAAAAGTTACGGTGGGGGGACACCTCTAATTTTTACTTTGTATTAGATTCTCTCAAGACAGGGGGGTTTGATGTACATAGTTTATAAGCAGTTTTTCTTGCATTTTAAAAGACCTTTTCAACGATACCCCACACGTTGGGGTTAGTCCAATTTAATTTTTTAAATTCACTTTTCGTTGTATGGGAATACAACGAAAAGTGAATTTAAAAAATTAGGGGGGCTGAAAAAAAACATTTTTTCATAATTTTCAAAACCAACTTTTTGAACTTTGATATCTATCTCTCCACCAATTTTCGTGACAATCGGTGCAGTAGCGGCGGAGTACGAGCCCGGACGGACTTGACGAAACTATAAGGGTTTCTTGTGGACTACGGAACCCTAAAAAGTAGTACAACTTAAATAAGTAGGTACTTTATCCAAGTTTTATGCAGTAGAGCAGTTGACTGAGCAGACTGAAATTTTGGCTAATTTATATGAAATGTGACCGTCACTATTAGCTATTTTTTATCTAATAGGTAGGAGCCAGCTTTAACCGCGCTTAGATCCTATTGTGATACTTTGCATATTCTATAAAATAACAATAATGCGATTAGAAAAACCCAGCAGAAGCATGCTGACTGAGCGGTATATTTATATGCTTTAGTGTGTGCTAAGCATATATTCATATTTTGTGGAGCATTGTTAGGTGTGATTTCTGTGGTAATCTTTGCATAATGATCATAATGTACAGTTTGTCTTTTATCTCGGTTTTGATGTCAGTCTGCTTCTTGTTAAGCAGCCTAAATTATTTGACTGCTAGGGCAGAAGCATATTCCAAATGAAGTAGTAATGATGATTAAGATGCCATTATGCACCTTGAACAACTTGATAAGATTTTTGGCCACTCGTACTCAAAACGAAAAAACCTGTCAAGTCCGAGTTGGACTCGTACATGAAGGGTTCCTACTCGTACCTCCGTACAATGTTTTAAAACGCTGAAAAAAATACGCTTCTTGTATGACGACCTCCTTTAATTTTACCTTTATCTTATTTTCAGTATTTGTTGTTATAGCAGCCAACAGTTAAACGTAATCGGTGAAAATTTCAATAGTGTCACTATTACGGTTCAAGAGATAGAGCCCTGTGACGGACGGACAGATGGACAGACAGCGGAGTCTCAGTAATAGGGTACCGTTGGCACCCTTTGGGTACGGAACTCAAAAAAAGAAGTAAGCTGGCGAGGAAGTATTTTCGCCGCCTCTCATATTATACCACCGGAGCTATAGCCCACTTCGTTATAAAGCAAATACGTTCTACTCGTGATTAATGGTAGCCTTTTGGATTGTTCGAGCGAGATGAGTTCAGAAGAAGCATTCAGAACCCGTGAAATTAACTTTCGTCGCCTCTCCAATGCCTGTCAGTTTGTTTTCAGAAGTGCGTTTTGCTTTCTGTGTCCCAATATTTCAAAGGTTATTGGAAACGTTTGATTATTGCTCCTTATTCGACGGCGATGACCTCTTTGTGGGTTGATATGGTTGGATGGCAATCATCTATATCATATAAAAAATTGGGGCCTCAGGATGTTTTCTGATGGAAAAATATTTTGAGAGTTACAGTAAAATCTTTCACTCTGTATAAATTTCGGTTGTGTGGGACGCTACATGCGTTGACACAATGGCGCCGTCTCGCCTTTCAGCCACAGGGTCCAAAGCGGGCTCAGCAGCTGCAGCGGCTGAAAACCTCAAACGGCGCAAATATGATTGTATCGGTAATTACTACATATTTGAGCCGTTTGAGGTTGAAACCTTGGGACCGTGAAGACCATCAGCTCACAGACTATACGACGCTATCTCAAGGAAACTAATCGAAGGTTCCCGTGAATAAAAGCCTTTTGTTCACGGGAACGTAATGCTTATTTTCTGACCTAGATATAGATCTAGGTCAGAAAATAAGCATTACCATACAACGTGGCAATGCTGCCAGCCTTCTGAGCACGTTGCTGCAGGGTAAAGAACTACCCGGCCTTTTTTATTTGTAAATATTAGTTAAGTAGTGTAGTGAGTAGTGTTTTTTTTCTTTATTTTAGTTTTTAAGAAATTTAATATGTATATAATATTTTAATTTTTCGCTATAATAAAAAAATTCTAATATACACTTCATTGACGTGCAAATGAAGTTTTATTAGAATATTTGTAATATTTGTCCTTTACAGAGTAGACACCCAAGTCCCAAGACGCAAAGGTTATGGAATGGTAGGTCTGAAGATAGAAAAAGGGAATTACAAATAGAGGCAGGTTTGGTAGATACATAGCCCATTAGCTATTTACAAAAGATTCCTAGGTTTATGCCGTTTTCTGTGTAGAATTTTAAGGTCTATCTATGTATATCCAAATAAAATACTGACGCAGTAGCAAGATTTCATCATTTGACGACCTCCGTGGCGTAGTGGTTAACATACCAGTCCGTCACTCCGGAGGTTTTGGGTTCGTTCCTCAGCCCTCAGGACAATTTGAAAAAAGCCATTTTCCAACTTACTCTAAGTTGGAAAATGGCTTTTTTCAAATTGTCCTGGGTCTTGGGTGTTTATTTATACAATTAAAAATTGTAAAATAAAGTATAGTTGAGTTAGTATCCCATAATAAAGTCCAAAATAAGTTGTTCTTATCTATTTATATTTATTATTATTAACTATCACAAGTTATTTGTAAGAGCAGAACGCTTTTGCTTGAGCAAAATGTCGAATCTACTTTAAAACTCAAAGAAAAAATCTATGACAGTATAAATTATAATAATCAGTTTTCGATGAAATATGAGCACTCATATTCATTAAGTTCTAAAGAAATGATCCTCAATTTCATACTTGTTATCAGAAATCAAAAAAATTAAACGTAAATAAGTAGTAACTACCTATTAAATAAAAACAAATGAAACGGCGAAAATAAACATAAGTAATATAAATGTTTGCTTATCGATATTATGTAAGAATACTTGATTAGATATATTTTATAAAGAAGTTCCTAAAATGAAACACTCTTACTTGAGCTTACTAAGCAATACTTATTGCTCTAAATAATAAACAAACATAAAATAATATTCCGCTTTTTATCATAAAAGCGTTGGAAAGAACAGTCTAAACGGAAGAGTTAACATAACATTGATCTTTGAATCCAATCCATTTAATCTTCACAATTTTCCGCACTCGAGTTATTGTAGCTAGTCTCAACCTATTCTTAAAACGACCTATTAGTGAAATTACTTTACCTCAAAAAAAAAACAATATCAAAAGTATTCTGCTATGTATAGCCTTAGAGTAAAAATAGTCTAAACGGACACGAGTTAACATTGATCTTGTAACTCAATGTTTTAAATCTTCACAATTGTTCTCATTCGAGTCAGTTTAGCTGGCTAAATCAATTTATTCATTATTCATTTGTGCATTGAAAACAACACAAGAATTCTGCTATGTATTTAAGAACATACAGAAAAGCACAGTCTAAACGGATGCGAGTTAACATAACATTGATCTTTTCATCCACTTAATATTCACAATCGTCCGCACTCGAGTTAGTTTAGCTGACTTCAACCTTAAACCTAGGGCATTTTCAGAATATATTATTTTACAAATGTAAAAGAATTTATTCTGAAAAAAAAAAGTTTTACAAATGTTACAGAATTCATTCTGAAAATGCCCAAAAAAATTATACTTCCTTCTGAAAGTTCCTTATAAATCGTTTGTTAAATTCCTAAATAAGTCGTTTTACGTATAAACTCAAAGTCGACTAAACTCTCCAGTAGTGGATACGTGTGCAGTGCGCCCACCTCCATGGGATGGGGACAATCCAACCACTAATGGATCGGCAACGTACGTCACGCTCTATGTCAATAAATGTTCCGGCTTTTAATGCCGCCTTTGTTGAAGTAGGCCAATTACTATGAGCGGGCAATTATTGGCCGCACAGCAAATAGTGATGGTTTTACTAATAGATTTATTGGCAAGTGCAAAACGCTCTCAGCTTTTCCATTTTTCGTTATACGTTTGGGTGACGGAATTCCAAAAAAACTGAACAAGAAATATAAAAATGAGAGTGATATATGACACAGTAAGGTTTGCAAAACTTTTTTTTTTAATTTCCTTATTTGTCCCCCGAAAATGACACTTATTTCAAAAAATATTTATTTACTTTGCACATATGTGTTTGGGTCATAGGATTACAACATTCTACAAAATTTTACCTGATTCGGTGTAGTAGATTCGGAGCAAATTGGCTGTGACAGACGGATGGACAGACAGACGCACGAGTGATCCTATAAGGGTTCCGTTTTTTAATTTTTTGTACGGAACCCTAAAAATTAAGTCCAGTTATTAAAAATTAAGAAAATAGATATGGTGGTAAGTCACGTAATTTGTATCTAGTATTAAAATTGGGAATGTATCAGTCGTAAAATAATGGTTGCAAAAAGTAACTTGCTGTTTTTACTTCGTAATTAGTTATGAAACAAATTCAAAATATTTTTCTCAAATTAAGAATAGGTGATAGCGATTATTTTCCGTTAGCTTATTAGTCGGCTAAATAAACCCACAGCAATAAAATGCTGTGAAAATAATATGTAATGATTTATTGAGTTTTCGCAGTTAGAATCGCTAGTAAAAGTTTTATTTATCTATTTATGACAAAACATGAGGTCATGCCTCAATAATGTTACTGTGACTTCACATCTCTTCAAAATTAAAATAAAATCATACCACGAAGTAGAGGAAAAGGGATGCGGAAAAGCTTGTCAGGAGTGATATGAATAAACATTTAAAAATTCCCACTATCGCACACGCTCCGCGCACGTAACAAAACATTACTATGCAAAGCTGTATGCTTTTATCTCACTATTTTTGTTAGCCGAGATAGTGCACCATTAACCTCATTCCACCGCGGTCCAACACAAAAACAATGAAAAATTAATAGGGAAGACACGGGAAAAACGGAGTCGCTTCGAAAACATCGGGACAAAGGGTACTTTTTATTTGCGATTCAGACAGCTACTGTGATTTCGAGATCAATATGTAAATGCATTCGAGAGTGCATTTGGCCCGGCAGGGGCGTGAGTGCATTTTGTCGTAGAGAAGAACGAGGCCAGTCGCGGCGCCTCGATCTCGTGTTTCTGACTTTATGAGGCAGCCTTGCTTGGATTTAAACATATATTTTCTGATAATTTTAAACGTCTACTTATCTCACTAAGGTATACATAAATATAAGTTAGCTATACTAAGTGAGGTAAAGAGACAGTACCTTAAGTTATAAGCATTAGTAGAGCCCCCGTAGAGAAACATTTCCAGTTTAAGAAAGGTCAGAAACATTCCAAGCATTTAAGCAATGACCATTCTACAACTAAAATTGTTACTTGAGAAGTGGAAGTAGATAGTTATTAGAATATAAGTACATTTAACGTAACAAATACATTTTAGCTACGCAAATAATAGTTAAACACTGATAATTTGAAAAAGTATAAGTACAAACTTAGAGATAAATACTTAGAACAAACAGGGCATACATAGCGTTGTAAACTAGGATTTTAGCTTTGCACATTTTTTTAAAAATTCTGTTCACCTTAGTAGAAAATTAAAAAAATGGTTCGACTTGTTTTTTAGTCAGAGAAAATTGAAAATTGTTTAAAAAATTATTTTTGAGAGAATGTAAATACAAAATATACAAGACAAATCTTAAATTAACAATTTTTCTTTAAGATTAAACAAAATAATCTGGATCAATTTTCTCTAGTTTCCTGTAAAACCGGAAGAAATGGCCGTACGGGAGAGATCACCAATCGAAAAAACCTACTTCAAGGAGTAATAAAAATTTTATCCGATTCATCTTGTGACCATAGTGACCAGTGTCGATGTAAACGTGCTAAGATGAAGAAAATGAATACAGTTTCTTTGTGATATATATTTTTTTTATTTCCTTTATTTTTTAAGTCCTCAGTTAAAGTTGTTCAGTACTATTGACCTAATTTTGAAAAAATAGTTTTATATATCATAGTTTAATAATAGTTTATTCATGTTATTTATATCTCTTTATTAGGTAAGTGCTTGAGTTTTTGAATAAATGACTAAAAAATATAGTGAAATAAAAAAGGCACAGCTTACTGACCTGTGTTGTGTAACGTGCTGAAAAAACATATTGTCCGTGGCACTAAATTTTTACGAGTACATTGAATTGTGTGTTGGAAAATCTATTTGCTAGGAAATATAAATTTCATGGTTTGCTTCCGGGGTTTTAGGGTTATACGTATTTTTTGTTATTTGTAATTCCAGCACAGGACTTAGTTTTTTGAATGTGCATTTATAGGGGATACAAGTTATTTGTGCACTTTGATGTTTATCAATATTTTTCTGTTACTAATATTTTTACGATTTTATGTTAAAATGACAAAAATCAAAGTTGACAGTTTTATTACGTGGATATACAAAAATGTTACATGTTCATTCCCGTATGCGTTGTTGAGTTCAGCGAGGGCTGATCTACGCGTCAATTCGTGAACGGGTGCCGCCGTAAGGACTGGTCAGCTCGGCTGCATTGTTTAAGACTACTCAGTGTTACTTATATCTGTAAATTGGATTTGGCACTCGCTGGCAAGCTTTAAATTTTATATTGTGATAACATTGTATTAGGTATATTCTTTGTAAACTGACAAAGCCTTTCTGGCGCGTAGGCGACCTATACTGTAAAAAATAGTTTCTTTCGGTGTTTCTTCTAAGCAGTTGTCGATGGAAAACGCCAGTATCGGTAATTTTTAAAAATTTAAATATAAATAAACATTACACGTAATTTATACCGAATAAATATTTGATTCCTGGATTCTTCTTTTAAAATATAAAAAAATAGAATAGTTATTGTTCTTCTTCTTTCGAGTCGATTGGCTATATAAATAATATATTTTTTTATAATAGTGTTTGACCAGTACTTGGCTACGGTCAACACATACTTATTTTAGAACTAATACAACAAAGTTTAAAAGTTAGAATTATCATGATACTTTGTTAGCGTCATATAAGCAACAATTGTTTAAATAGCAACTTGTTCTCACACAAAGCATCAAAAACTACACCTATAGCTTCTCATAGCCCACCTTTGGGAACTACCCGGTTTGTTGTTGCAGTATGTTGCAGTATCTAATGCATATTTCATACAAGTTGGATGTAAGCTAAAGCCTACGTAAGCTATGTAAAACTTAAAATAACAAGATACTCAATCACACGGTATCAAATGTGAAATAGAATGCAACAGTCTTTAAAACAGCTTTTTGCCGTAAAATAGTAGTTTATGATACTATCCCATGATGAAGGATATTAAAAAACGAGTCTTTAATAATATCAGACGAGTGCAGTATCATTTACTGCTTTATATAACTGACCGAGCGAGCATAGCGTCTCAGTTTCAAATTTGGCCAATAATGCTTGACCGCCCATCTGTCCCTCATAAAGGTCGCATTTTTCAACCAATTTTCACATAAATTGGTACACAAGTTCCTTGATTTCTTTAAATTTTCTAAGCGATCGTGATTTTTGATTGGGGAAGAAATAGGGGGGAAAAGAAGAAACTTTGCTGTAGCGTTATGTAAAGACGAATTTAACTGAAATATCTTTGCTAAGCTAAGGGAAATTGTCGGTTATTGTATGGTTATAAGAGCTCACGAGGTCTACTTTCTCACAGAACCACTAGATAAGAGCTTACGAGGTCTACTTTCTCACAGAACCACTAGATAACAGCTCACGAGGTCTACTTTCTCACAGAACTACTAGAAAAGAGCTCACGAGGTCTACTTTCTCACAGAACCACTATATAAGAGCTCACGAGGTCTACTTTCTCACAGAACCACTAGATAACAGCTCATGAGGTCTACTTTCTCACAGAGCCACTAGATAACAGCTCACGAGGTCTACTTTCTCACAGAACCACTAGATAACAGCTCACGAGGTCTACTTTCTCACAGAACCACTAGATAAGAGCTCACGAGGTCTACTTTCTCACAGAACCACTAGATAAGAGCTCACGAGGTCTACTTTCTCACAGAACCACTAGATAACAGCTCACGAGGTCTACTTTCTCACAGAACCACTAGATAAGAGCTCACGAGGTCTACTTTCTCACAGAACCACTAGATAAGAGCTTACGAGGTCTACTTTCTCACAGAACTACTAGATAAGAGCTCACGAGGTCTACTTTCTCACAGAACCACTAGTCTAATTATTATATATATAAATTACTTTATTAATTATTCTAATTGTAGAGGTATTTTCATAAAACAATAAAAATATTACAAACCAACTTCATTCAAGCGTATAAATAATGGTACTGAAAATAATGGTAAAAAAAAACTGTTTCACATTATTTTGTTAGAAAAGTGTAAAGTGAAGAAGAAATTCTAGTTATAGGTATGTAGGTGTTTTGTGTTGTGTTCATAAACTTTATCAAAATAAAATGGGTAGGTACGTAAAAAGTCTAAAATTAAAATTTCACAATATGAAATGAAATAAAAAGAAATCAGTAGTCTTGAAGAAGTGAAAGCCCAAAAATGCATTTGATGACCACGGGAATGCGCATAATTTAAAGTTGTATTGTGAGACAATGATTTATTCATTAAGTTATATACATATTCTGAACTTATAATACTCAATTATTTTGCACAAATCATTAACTTTTCCATCAAATTATTTACACAAAAACAACTGATATATTTGATTAGTTGCATGATCAGCAGTATTAAAGCGTGCCGTGACTGTCCGTCGTAATTTCGATTTGGTCTAATAATGACTAGACAGCAGATCCAGCGTGTAATACAGATCGCCTTTCATTATCTTAATTCATTTAGGTTCTTTTTGCCCTGTTTGATTTTCTTGAGAGCGTGAATTCAGCCTGCGAAACCCTAATGAGATAAGATTTGGTATTTTTCTTGCCCTTGTCTTAGATGTATTTGTTATTTTCTAAATGGAATCCGCGTGAATTCGGTCTACTAAAACCTAATGAGATAAGATTTGGTATTTTTCTTACTCTAGTCACAGAATACAGTAATAGTATACAGAATGGAATCTCCTAAGGTACGCGCAATATGCGTCCCCGTTCTTGTGCGCCCGCGTGCGCCATGCAGTGTGTGTTCGCCTGCTCTCGCCCCTCGGCAAGGCGAAAACGGGGTAGAGGTGCGGGGACGGGAAACGGGGACGCATAATGCGCGGGACCTTAAGAGATTCCGTTCTGTATACTCTTACTGTATTCTGTGCTCTAGTCTTAGATGTATTTGCTATTTTCTTAATGTAATCCACACTTTTTAAGCAGATATTTCACTATCTCTACTATAACCTCATTTGAAACGTCTCAAAAAATAAATAAAAAATGTATACATATAGCTTGTAATTATTTATATTAGCTTGCGTTAATTAGCGTAAAACTAATATCAATTTTATTTCCATTTTAACGGAGTAGGTACAAACATTAGTCTTTTTAAATAAAGTCTTTATAAACATTGAATCGTATCATCAGACAGCTATTTAAGTTGTACTTACAAACTTTTATGGCCAAACAAGTTCGCTTGATTCCGGCTTTGATATCCAGGCGTCTATTAAACTTAACAACTAGAAGATAAGAATGTTTAGAAGTAAATTACATCAAGTCACTTTCGGCACGCAAACTCTTACAAATTATGTAAGTATTTAGTATACTTATGAGGTTTATAAAAGTTTGGAATCTCTTTTCTTCTCAGGTAACATATTCTTACGTGACTATCACACTTGCACTCTATCTAGGCAACTACACAAATAATCTAGACAACTCTTAAAATAAGAAAGTTTTTTAAATAGTTATCTATACCCCATTGCTGCGCTAAAATTATGTTTTTAGGGTTCCGTAGCCAAATGGCAAAAAACGGAACACTTATGGATTCGTCATGTCTGTCTGTCTGTCCGTCCGTATGTCACAGCCACTTTTTTCCAAAATCATAAGAACTATACTGATGAAACTTGATAAGTAGATGTATTCTGTGAACCGCATTAAGATTTTCACACAAAAATAGAAAAAAAAGGAAACAAATTTTGGGGGTTCCCCATACTTAGAACAAAAAATTTGTTTTCATCAATCCCATCTATCGATTAGTCCTTAAAAAATGATATTGAGGTTTCTAATATATATATATTTTTTTAAACTGAATAGTTTAAGCGAGAGACACTTCCAAAGTGGTAAAATGTGTGTCCCACCCCCTGTAACTTCTAAAATAAGAGAATGATAAAACTAAAAAAAAATATATGTACATTACCATGCACACTTCCACCGAAAATTGGTTTGAATGAGATCTGATTAAGTAGTTTTATTAATACGTCATAAATCGTAAACCGCAATTTACCTTTAGAACTTTTATATTATGCTACTTGCTGCTACGTGTGAAGGGTTCCCTTCACACGAGTCCGACTCGCACTAGGCCGCTTTTTTTGCACGCCTCATAAGCGAAGCGCATGAGGTAGTGCTCTACTCTCGCCTTACAAAAATCAAGTGATTTTTTTAACTAAATGTGTCTCTATTTATTTTCTATCGCACTTGTACAATAATATTTACACATAAATGTCAAGGAAAAACACTAGTTTCAACACTTATGACATTTTTAAAAGACATTTTGCCTTTTAAATAAATAAAAACAATGTTTAATAAAATAATTTTGTGGACGTCCATGTGTCTGTATGTATGGAAACTGGCGTGGTCACGATAACTCCCGAAAAACTTATCTGATCAAGTCCATTTTTTTTTTATACGCTTCAGTATTATCCGAAACTAAGTCCTTTTGAAGATCACGGTCTAATTTAATGTAGTTTAATCGTAATTATTATTATAAAAGTATAGGTGACATATTAAAAATAATTTTGAATGTGAGGTTTGTTGTAAGAGTTAATACCTATTTATGATGAGTACGAATGTGTAACTGGCAAGTAAGAAAAGAAGTAAAAAGAAATTTGAATAAAGAATGTTGTGATTTTGTTTGTTTTATTAAATATGAAAGACGAATAAATGTAAAAGAAGCGATAAGTTAGTTAATATTTTATTTTATTTGCATTAACTAATTGAGAATGAAAAGAACAATCAGTGGTAACACTTTTCTTGACATTCGTGACGTAGTCTTGTGTCTTTTTCTTGTTTTTGCTTAGTTTTTTTGAGATTTCTCAAAATCCATCGGTCCGAATCGGTTTAAATTCACAGGAAATCTGAGTTGTATAGAACTCTTTTGAAAGCTACTTGTTTGGTTCCGATCGGTTAAGTTGTTCAAGAGTTATAAGCGGGTCACAACACACCCACACATACGGATAGGGTGCATGACACTTGCTCGTGAGTGGTCAGGGAAGATTCCTGAGACCTTTAAACGTCGAGATCTGATGAAAACTCGACTTTTCAAAAACGGGGTGAAACTAATAACGTCCCGAATTTTGAAAATTTTCAATTTTCTCAGCGGGAAATTAAAAATAAAAGTTAAAAATAATCTCCAGTCGTGCGTTAAAGCCGACACATACTTTTCTTCGTTTTAAGTTAGCAATAAAACAATCAAAATCAATTTAATTGTGTAAAATGAGATTATGAGGCGTGCACTTTTGGATTTTCTAAACTATTTAAAATAGTCGTGAATATCACACTGCTGATGCGCATAAATTCTAAGTCCTGAATAAGTTATACCTTTAATATTTTTTTATGATCTGCTGAAGTTATTATTACTAACTTTTTATGCCATTGCATATTATTATTATTTAATGATATTCTTAATATCTTTTTGATAATCGTCAAAATAAAAAGTAAATAAGATGTTGCTTGTAGTTACAAGCAACATCTTATTTACTTTTTTTGAGTTCACTATAAAACAATATCACGCTTCTCACTTTACTGAGCCAATAACTTAACGACCTCCATGGCGTAGTGGTTAACGTGCCAGTCCGCCAATTTAGAGGTTCTGGGTTCGATCCCCAGCCAGGGCAAGGTGAAAAATGGCATTTTTCAAATTGTCCTGGGTCTTGAGTGTTTGTCTATATATATATACCTACGTATGTATTATAAAATATAATATTTTCGAGTTAGTATCCCATAACACAAGTTACATATTTATTTATCTAATAGCCAAATATAAAGAAATAGCAAATTGTCTCGCTATAAATGCTAAATGCAAAACAAAAGGATAAATGTTACTTTACGATAGGAATAGCAAAGTTATATCTACGTCCATGTATGGTGTCAAAATGTGTTGGCATGCGGTCGCTACACAAGCTGTTCACTCAAGTTAAATACGACTTAGTCCAAGTTCTTGTGACACACCCAAGTAGTAAGACGCTAGTTTTGGCACCGAAACTACTTGACTTTGTTTAACTGTACAAAGCTCTACCTATGTTATTTATTAGGTGTAGTGTTGTTCGTACGGTGACGAGCTATATTTGAAATTAGATAGTTAAGTTTTATGGATATTCGGTAGCGTTTATAATACGTTTCTTATGGGACACAGTAGCGCCTTTAGGGTAATGCTGCGCAGCTGCCGAACGTAGGATTACGGCAGCGCTGGTATCGCGTTAGCGTTGCGCCTGTCAGGTACAATCTGGTGATCATAACTGGGCGAGGGGGTTGCGTTGTAATTTGTTCTAAAAAACGTTGCGCTGGCGCCGTGCGGGGCACACGTGACTCCAGCGCTGCGTAAACCCGGCGTTCGGCAGCTGCGCTGGCGCTGGCAAGACGACGACTGCTGGCAGGATTAATTCTGGCTGCTTTTAATTGGTAATTTTCATTATTTATTTTTATTAATTAGAAGCTTCTATCTAGGTTTTTTTTTGATGTAAGTATTTCATGCTGTTAGTGATTTAATAAATGAAGTTAATTTACAATGATGGTCACATTTGAAAGCATAAAATTGCATTGCAAAAAGGTGATCGAAAGCTCTGACTAAGGCCGCAAGAAAACGCTAAATATAGGGTAAGTAGGCTTTCAGTTTGTCCTTATCATCTCATGAGGATGTCCAATTATCCAGCGATAATTTTATATAGGTGAAATTATCATACTCACGATGAAAACACAAAATTCTATGCATTCTTTATCATTGCCAAAAAATGTTTTTGATAAGTAATACTTAATAATTTTGGGTGGGTAGAGTGAATAGGTAGAAAGGTATATTAGATATGTTGAAATAAAAGCAATATTTTCCTTTGAACGAGGCTGACATCAATTTTATATCTTGGAGCACGAATTTAGTTCCGGAGTTCTGTTCGGTTCGTAATATCCAATATACAGTCGTTCAAAGGCTGCACATTTCGATGTCGGCAAACAAAATCCTTGGATTACATTTTCACTAGACCAAAGCTGTCACATAAAACCATTTTGAAGCTTTGATTTCGCTAATATTTCCCATCAGTGAGTTGAACATGTGGTTTTTGTTTTTAAGAATCACAAATATTTTGTGACTTTTATAGTTGACTTTTATTTATTTTACTCTAAAAAAAGATATAAGAATATACAAGAATGTAAGCTTGTATACGTACGCAATGTTTACTTGTTTAAGGTGAATACCAAGCAGAAGTGGGGCACCACTCACACACCCGCACACACTCGCACACACCATCATTCGAAATAAACTGTTAACTCGTAAATATGGTAAAACATTCCATATTTCTCAATGTTAAGCCCTTTAAATTATTTTATGAACTGCCGTAGAAACTATTATTGGTGATCCGTCTAGCTTTAAAACTTACCTCCGCCAAAAGTGGCTACTTTTGGCGGAGGCAAGTTTTCAAGCTAGACGGACTAATTTAAATACTTTCAACGGTGGTTTATAATAGTAGATTGTGCTACAAGGCGTAAAGGTAATAGTTTTAACGCGAGGGCGCTACTTTGAATCCAGAGCAAAACGAAGGATGCCACAATAGAATCACGAGCGTAGCGAGGGATTCTACGGTGAAATCCTGAGTGAAGCGAGGGATTCAAAGTATATCGCCCGAGATAAAACTATTACCGTACACCGTGTAGCACATTCTTCTTTTCATCTCCATCTATGAGAAAAAGCAAATATATACCTATAACGAAAGTAGAATATACCTAATCAGAGTTTAACAGTCAGTTACTAACCTTTATTTGGTGGCGTTTTCACTGAAGAAGTGATATATAGGTACTATGAAAATATTTTTCTAGGACCACCACATCTTATAAATTTTTCAGTCTTTAGAATAATTTCATTACTTTTTCCTTGTGTGTTAATTCTTTATATATTGAAATATGTATATTATACGTAAATTTCATATTTATTTACTATCGGCCTCATCAAGAAATTAGTCAGATTTTAAATAGTTGTAAAAATAACCTAATAGTTCCTTAATAAAATTACTATTTAAATCAAAGACAACAATTGCGCGTTTTTATTGGTTTTCAATAAATTATTATTTTGAAGCAAGAGAACCAAAACATTTTGACCTACAGTCATCCACGTAAAACGTGTTGTAATCCAATTTTAAAAAATTACGACGCCCTTGCTTATATTTTATAATTTTAAAACTAAATTCTTCTTTTTTTTTTAGCTGACTGCCAATATTATTTTTGATTCTACATTCGTGTTTGGTTTTCAAATGTGTTTTAACGCCTAGGGAATTCACTTTTTACTTTTCAGTGTCTAGAGAATTACCAGTGACTTAAGCCCCAAATATTTGGGATAAAATCATCGTTTTTCGAATAGATGAGATGAAAAATAATTTAAAGGGCTATCTAGTGCCTAACATTGAGAAATTTTTAGCACATTTACGAGTTAACAACTTATTTTAAACGAGGGCGCCACTTCCAAGTCATTTGCTTTTAACTTCACCTTAAGTTTTATTATAATATTATTTTAAAATACATCATACACTATTAAAAAATTGGTTGCCTGTAAAGTCGGTATACGGGCGAAAGTTTTACGTGACAAGTCTTTTTATGTCTGTCTCTCTCGCTCTTAGGCGGGCTAACCATGCCCGAGTGCCTCTCACTCGCTCTCATTGTGAGCGCATAACGTGAGCGGAGCGTAACGCAGTTTCTTGAAGTGTCACCCGGCTAACCAATTTATAAGACGTTGTCACGTCAAAAAATACAATTATCATTTTTAGACTTAGGCGTTTCTATCGACTAGAAAGCTAGGCTGCCCTGCCGTTAGAAAAGTAATGTAATAATTTAGTGGTCTGTATGCCTGGGCTACACATTTATTCGGGCCGGCAATAATCAGTACAGCGCCGGGCGGTAAAATAGAATTTAAGTAGATAAATGTTTGGGAAAAGGGATATATATTTAATATAATTGATTCTAATTCGCTTTGCTGTTCGAAAAATACTGCCGAACTGATAATGTGCAGCCCAAATAAGTGTGTAGCAACCCTATCTGTCCCAAAAACAATTTGTAGCCAGTATCTGTCCACAAACACACGAAAAAGAAAAAAAAATACTGCAGAAAGACATATCACAATTTCACACTCCAATTTTAAAAGTATGCATCGCATACATAAATTATATAATAGTCGGGTCCACTAAAAAAATTAGTTAGTCAGTGTTGAACATGAACAATTGTGCTGAGCAAGCTCCTAATTATAAATTCTAACTGAATGTATTTTCCCGTACCGAGCTTGTTACAGTAAATTTTGCATTCTGTTGTCTAGCGATTGTGCAAATTATATTTTCTCATTAATTCCTCCACCCTTTCTCATTTAAACTTGTTTTTTTTTTAATGTACAAAACCAAATGTACCAAAAAAATTTTTTTTTTCTTTGGTTAGTGTAATCTCTCCTATTATTGTGTAGGTTTAAAAATAAAAAGATTTATTACATACATACTCGTAATCGGTTTTACTTTTCACAATTTAGAATTTTCAATAATGCATAAATTACTAAATAGTAATTTACAAAATAAAAAAATTACCTAAACATTATTAACTTCCTACTAATTATTATTCAAAATTGCCAAAAAGCCGTCTTAATTCATTTACGAGAAGTAATTAACCTTGATTTTGTAACGATGTAAAAACAATGAGGCCTTTAGTTGAGGGCCTCTTTCATTAACCCTCGTTCTGCTCACTCGGTTTACATATATAACCAGTGAATTTCACACCTTCAATACGTGCAAAGCTTTAAGAGCGCCATTTTGATCTCGAATAGCCTTATTTTAAAGTATACGAGTAATAACCCGAGCGAAATAATCTATGCTCAGGGCCTTAGGTTTGAACTGGAAATCCTATTTGCGATTTATGTTCGAGAGGTATTGTTATTTTTTCACAAATATCTTTTGTGCAGTTGTTTTTTTAATAATCTACTCGTATTAGATCTTTTTTTTCTGTAAAATTTATGAAACGTCTGATTGCTCTCTCCGAAAGTTGGATCCTGTAGTCTGATCTGGCATTGGGAAATCATATATTTGTATTACACGTCTGTTCAGACAACCGGATCGGTCTTCTGAGCCGAAAACAGTGTCCCAGTTTTTCCGATTTACTTTCCTTACGAATACATTAAATCAGACGTGTATTGAGTGAATCGATCAATTTTCAAGAATTTATTCAGTAATTAGGCCCTTACCGGAACTTTTACACGTCAATAAAATCTGATAATGACCTGATTAGGGAAACGTTAGCAAAACGGATATGTATTGTTTATACCATCCTAGCCCGGGTCACTTTTCTTATAATTTTAAATATAATTTGATTAAATACGTTTGTTTTGAAGTCTTGTTTTATATATTGCAACGAAAAAAAAAGACATTGTGAAAATCAGATGTTCTAGGTCTAAAAGAAAACCTTAATGTAATGCATGGATAAGTACGTCCATAATATCACTGCTAGACAGTTACAAATCTAACACTACGGACCACCCCGTAGGATCCCTACCATTTATCTACCCCCTATCACGATACGCTCGTACTTATCGTGATCGTACTCCATTGTGACCATTCAAATAGTACACAATTGCCAAAGCAGCAGGTATTTCCAGCCAGGGACTGGATCGTAGTAAATTGTGAATGTCAGGGTTTCCACGATTTTATGTCGGATGTATTGGAAAATTTTGCTTATGAACAAAATGCTTTGTGTTTCGAAGAGAGATATAGTTAAATATCAATTGCTTTACCACTAATGTTTAGTGATAGCGGTATGATGAGTTATCCAAAATTGAATATGCGCAGATGTACATGATTATCATTTAAGTATTTTATGATTCGATACTGTTAGCAACATATATATTACCCATGTATTGTTGACACCCGTGCCATATAAATTTTGTCACGTGCCACGTAAAACACGTTATATAATTATTTTTACTTAATATAATTTATAGTTAAATTTTAATACCTGTTTATATAATTACACCTGCATTGTGAGTCATTTGTTTATGAAAAAGTACGCACGTGTTTCTCCCACCCTATGCCGGGGTGGGGGTAACCTATATAACGTTGCGCACAGACAAACGGCCCGTCCTGATTAGGCCCTTCTGGCAACCGTAGCTTCGGCCCTTCAGGCAAAACATGGGTGATGCAGCACCCCAAAATTTGCCATAACCCCTAGCACACCCAAAGGCGAGGTTTCCCCCTTGGGAGCCCCTTGCGCTGCTGCTAGTAGTATATAAATATAGGAAGCCGGGCCTTTGGCCCGCTCCTCAAACCTTGTCCGGTGGAGTAGGATATGCCGTCTGAGGCAACCTATATACGTCAATCCTAAAAAAAAAAAAAAAAACAAACGGCCCTCAGTCCGTTGCTACGCGTTGAGGTGTTCGTTTCATTGAATTGTGAGTACTGAATTATTAATAATTTTATATTTATTTTTATATTTTCTACAACTGATGTGCATACAAATTAAATACAAAGAGCTACCATAAAGTTTCTGTCCGCCTCTTCTCTATGATAAAACTGCCTTCCGACGCGGTAGTAGAATCAGCCTATAATAATTCAGATAAGCGCTATTGAATAAATAATATAAAGTTTTCATGTGTTTTATTTAGCATTCTTTTCCTGACGTGCGTGAAATTAATAAACTTGGATTCCTATGAATTAGAAGTTCAAAAATACGTTAAAATTAAAAAAAAAAAAATAGTTTTAGGGCGGCAAACGAACAAGCGGGTAACATTAAGGTACAAAAACTCTACTTTAACGCTGATTTGTTCATCATCATTCGAGCGTATTCCCGAATGCATACTCAACGGTAACGCTTCAATGCCCGGGGTCCGCTACCTAAACATCCGAGGACCTATCTAAACATAGGTGATTCTACGAGGTAGTGGTTTTTAAACAAAGCAACTGCCGTCTAATCTCCGCAACCTAAAGGATAGATCAAAACATATCCTAGAATGGGCTAAAAAACAAACATAAGGCAAACGCCTTAACCTCTGGACCACGGAGGCAGTCAACGTTTAACGTTGATTTATTATCTGAATTAAATAAAACTTGTGACGATGTTTTACGACTTTATTTATTATCAGATTATTTTGAATAAAGTTTATTTTTTACTCGTTTGTTTTCTGCAATAAAAAAAACACGCTAGTCCGCTAATCCGGAGGTTCTGGGTTTGATCCCCAGCCAGGAAAAGTTAGAAAATCGCCTTTTTTAAATTCTTCTGGGTCTTGGGTGTTTATCTATAAGTATATGTATTTATTATATAATATAGTATCTTTGAGTTAGTATTCCATAACACAAGTTTAATACTTTGGGGCTAGCTCAATCAGTGTGATTTATCCTTATATATTTATTAAATTTTTTCGCCTAATGATCATTGGCTCAACTGCCTTTAAAATATCAGTTCTTAATTTAAAATTACCTCATTTATGTTTGGGCACCCTGCGCCGCTCAGCCTTCGCAATCGGCAGAGTCACCGAGCTGGAATTAAACGATGTATCGTAGTCATGGATTGCGACTCCAGGACGTCACGCTCGCAATATTGTTGTAACAGTGGACACGCTGTATACGTATGTATAACTTTGTATTACCCTTCTCAATGACCCACGAAAGTAGATTGATTCGTTAGAGGTTGGATTTTAATCGAATTTTAGATTAAAATTGGTTTGAGTACAATTAACAAATTAAATATATTTTGAGTTGTGATATGATAAAATTATTTCTTCGTAGGTTAATGATTAAAAAAACCGGTCAAGTGCCAGTCAGACTCATATATGAAGGGTTCCGTACCTCCGTACAATGTCTTAAAACGCTGAAAAACGTTTCTTGTATGACGACACCCTTTAATTTTTTACTTTATCTTTTTTGTATTTTTTCTTATAGCGGCCACAGTAATACATAATCGGTGAACATTTAAAGTATCTAGTTAATACCATTATGAAGATCGAGTTAAATACAAGCAACCTTATCTGTAGTGCCAAGAAATATTTCTTTATAAAAACGGTTTAACAAAACCTACGACAATAGTAGTAGTCGGCACTACGGTATGGTGCTCCCACACTGCTGTTAAATATAATGTTTACAAACATAAAAATAAAATACTTTTATAAATAATAATAAATAAGTTTTATAATTATAAATAATAATACCTATAATAAATCTTACAATAATAATGTACCTATTTAATTTGAATTTTGAAAATGTTTACTTATGGTTGAAACCTTTTTTACGGCAGGGTTAAGAAAATTGAGATACAAGCATTGGTCCCACAAGTATCTAGTTCATATCTCTAATAAGTCAATATTTACACATGTAAATCACTCTATCAGTAACTTGGAGCAACAAGCTTCAGTAGTCATATTTCAGCCGGGCTCATTTCATGTGGGCCTCCACCCGGGCGATATATTAGCCTCAATTTATTTTCTTCTCAACCTTTCATAACCTCCGCTTTTTATTCTATGTCCTCACTCTTACACGAATGATATAGGATTACTCCGGAACAAGACGTTTCTCAGTCGAGCATTTGATTAAAAACCATTTATCTTCAGATCGAAAAGGATACATCTTGTCAATTTATTAAGCTGCCAGATTTTTTGAGCTGCTTTAGGGTGGTCAGACATAGCTTGGTGACTGCCAACTAATGACCAGAACCAAGAAAAGCATTTTGCGGCTCAACACGTAGCGTTGACTCGTAACAGAGTTTGAATAAACGCGACCGGTAGCTGGAACCAACTGAACCAAGATGGTTGATCCAATATGACTCTAAACATGACATCTTAGTGTTTCGGTTAGATGATAGACGGTAACCATACGTACGTCAGATGCCTTTAGGTAACTTATAAAATGAGTACTAACAAGTTGGAAAGAAAGTATTACAGAAAGTATTACGTAATGTTTGCAATTTCTCTATCATTTTATACAACATTCGGCACGGAGTATATCGCGAATCAAGTGTATTCCAGACACGTCTTCCCGCGGGAGACGAGATACAAATCCCGAGAGGAACCAGGAATCTGTTCGCATATACCTTCATGTTCACCTCGCGTTATTTATACGCGATTGAAAGAAAAATACGTGCATGATCGCGTGACATACTAAAACCAATACTCTAGAGAGGGGACGGATTTTTCCAGTTATTTTAGTTCAGAAATATAATAAAATCTTTATTATCCACTATCACATATATCATTATATAATTAAACTGTACCTATTTAATCATAAGGCGGGTGCGGCTGCAGCGACGGTGGAAGCTATAAGCGGCGCAAGTATGCAGTTTTTGAATGACCACGTTATAAATATTATCGCCTTCCGACATACATAGCCACCATTGGGGCGTGGAAGACGATTAGTTGTACCTATAAAGAGAAAAATGACAAAGCCCTTTTATATTATGAGCACAAGTTGGAATGTCAAAAAAAAATTCCTTATATGTTTTTTTTAATATCATGCCAAATTTGTATTTTTTAAATGAAAACAGTAGAGGGGTATAAATATAGAAATTCTAAAATATCACAACACTACTTGTTTACGATTTAACAGCAATAACGTGTTGAAATACCAGAACAGTTTATGTTGCATTAACTGAAATTTCTTGGAATACGTTTACCACGGTTTATTGTTTTACTGACATTTTCCACCAGTTCTAACAAAATGTTGGCTATATTGGCACACATTAAACTATTACTGTAAATAGTTTTGTTTACGTTCAATGTAAAATAACAAAAAAATTATTAATATAATATGTTTGCCCTACTTGCTTGGAAACTGCCAAAAAATAACAAGGGGCGTGCCGGTCCAGAAGTTTAGTTAGTTTTTGGCTGCTCGATTGAAATGTACGAGTATTGTAAAGAGGTTAATTTCTTCACTTTAATAAAGGTTAGGCAAGATAGAAATACATACCTAGTCGTCTTGTGGCAGGGTTGATAAGCACGAACCACTTCACTCGCTGAATAAAAAATGCAAGATTTATCCACGGAAGTTTAGAATTCTTTTAAGGGTTAGCAAATGACCCAAAGAAAAATAAAGGATTATAAATAGATTAACTTTTTACATATATACTTACAAGTTTTTTGAGTTTCTTTGTGTATGTAGTACAGTAGTCATCGATCATTTTGTCAAGTCTTGAACTCTTAAAATCTTTATCTACGTTATTTTTTTTTTCAATAAGTTGTCGGTTGAGCAATTAATACTTTCCCATTCATTATGTCTAATGCCTTTATGTTCTTGTGGCAATACAGAAATACTATATACATTTTCTTTTGTAATCAAGGTAGGTACTCGTATATGCGAAGAAGTAAATCTTCATTTAAGTAAGTAATAAATTAATTAAACACATTAAAGATGTTTACAGACTTTAAAATCAAGTGCGCGGTAATTCTAATAAAACTAGACATGAAGATAGAACAAACATAAATTACTCCTTGCCATGCAATGATACAATTTTAAAGTGGCGGGAATGAACCCCTTAACACCTCACAACCCCGGCTACAAAGTAGCTAAAGTGCGCATGTAAAGCTGTATCCAATATCAGATCAGTATATTACCAGCATTACACGCGACTCATATTTTTTTTCCCTTTTTTAACGTACCTACTATAAACAAGTACGCTAATAATATTACAATCTAGCCTAAACTAAGACTAATAAGTAATTTAACATTGACCTAGTTTTATACGTTGTAGACTAAGAATGTGTCCATTGGCACTTTTCTTACGGTCTTTATTAAGGGGAAGGCACTTTGTTCGTGTGTCTCTGCTGGCACATCACTGCACTATAATATCAATGTATATATATATTTATAACTACACTAGTTCAAAAGGTTTGGTTCTTTTGAGACGTCGCACTATGTCCGTGTTGTCGAGGAGCTGAATCGCCTCAACATTCACATGGTGAAGCAGTCTATACTCATGTGCTTCGGCGTATTTTTTGATTACTTTATCGACGGTCTGCATTTTAAGGTCCCGGTGTAGATCGTCGATTCTTATATACCAAGGCGCATTCACAATGGCCTTCAGTACGTTATTTTGGAAACGTTGAATAATTTCAATGTTACTTTGTTTAGTACAACCCCATAGCTGTATACCATAAGTCCATACTGGCATGAGGACTTGTTTATATAGTAGTATTTTGTTATGTACTGACAATGCGGAGTTTCTTCCAAGTAGCCAGTACATCTTCTGGAATCGTATATCGAGATCCTCTCTTTTCTGTTTGACGTGGGCTTTCCAGCGAAGCTTCGCGTCGAGTGATATACCTAGGTACTTAGCAGTGTTTTCATATGGCACTTGCTGTCCATTTGTGTAGACAGGACAGTAGTCATCGTGTTTATTTGTGAAGTTAACGTGGATTGACTTCGACTCGTTTAGCTTAATTCGCCACCTCTTTGTCCAGTTATGAACTTTGTTAACAGCTACTTGGACCTTTTCTGCTGCTTCCGCGTAACTGTTTCCAACCGCCATTATAGCCGTGTCATCAGCGAAGGTCGCAATAGTGTTTTCTTCTAGTTCAGGAATGTCGCAGGTGTATAATAGGTATAGGACCGGGCCTAATACACTTCCTTTAGGCACTCCAGCTTTTATTTCCTTAACTTCAGAGTATGCATGATCTTGTCGCACTCTGAAGGCTCTATCGCTTATATATGACGTTAGTATATCTACAAAGATTATGGGAAGCATTTTTTTAAGTTTGAAAATGAGGCCTTCGTGCCACACCTTATCAAAAGCTTGGGCTACATCTAGAAAGATTGTTGAGCAAACTTTTTTATTTTCTAGAGATTGTTCAATGATGTTAGTTATCCTATGTACTTGATCTATTGTGGAATGCTTTTCTCTAAAGCCAAACTGATGGTCAGGTATAAGGTTTTTTGTTTCTATTATAGGTTTTAGCCTTTTAAGTAACAGTGTTTCAAACAGTTTTGACATTACAGGCAGCAAGGTAATTGGCCTATAAGACGTTGTTTCATGTGGTGGTTTTCCAGGTTTAGGTATCATAATAACTTCAGCTATTTTCCACAAATCTGGTACATATCTAAGTCTGAATGCTGCATTTATCAGATTTGTTAGCTTAACAAGAGCTTTTCTAGTTAGATTGTGTAGTTTTTCCCCTGATATCAGGTCAAAGCCAGGCGATTTTTTTGGGTTTATGTGTTGTTTTATTTGACGTAAGACTTCTTTCGGTGTCACCATCTTAATGTTGTTTTGTTCATCATTGTTATCACTGATTACCTCAGTGTCTGTTTCATAATTGACTTCCTGACTTTCATTTGTTTTACAAATCTCCTCTAAATGATCAGCAAATTTAGCAGCTTTTTGCTCATTACTAACTGCCCACCTTCCAGATCCCAATTTTAGGGGAGGGATGTGGTTGATAGGACGTTTTAAATATTTTGTAGCCTTCCAGAGTGAGTAATCAGTACTACGGTCATTGGTAAGTTTTTGTAGATACGTGTTTGTACTCTCATCAACATGATTCTGGATTACTCGTTTAAGTTTTTTGTTGAGGTTATTTAATTTTCTCTTGTCTTCTGGTGACCAAGATTGGTGCCATAGTTTCCTTTGCTTTCGTTTTTCGGTGATGAGTTCTCTTATTTCTATTGGATATACATTTTTAACGATTTTCTTTTTTATCTTAGGTGTGTTGTTCCAGGCAGTCATTTGTATTAGAGTGACGAATTTCTCTACATCTATATTTAGTTGCTCGGGAGTCTTTAATGGTACTCTGAGGTTGATGTTGTTGTCCAATTCTATTTTAAAACTCTCCCAAATCAGTATGTTTATTAACTAGAGTTAAATTTGTTTCCTTACTCAGAACTTTCTCACTTATCTTTAAGTATATAGCTGAGTGGTCCGAGTTCATATCAAAGCTTTTATCTGTTTTCATATAATTAGATGATAAATTTTTGTAGATAAAAAAGTCTATTAGGTCTGGTATTTTTGATGGGTCCGTTGGCCAGTATGTTGGATATCCTGTTGATGCAACATCACAATCCAGTTCTTTAATGGCATGCATCAGCCTTCTTCCTTTTGTGTTAGTCAGTCGAGACCCCCAATATGTGTTTTTGGCATTGAAGTCTCCACCTAATATAAATCTATCACCAAGCGTGTGAAGCATATTTAAATACGAATCTTTATATATTTTATGCCGAGGTGGACAGTATATTGCTGCCCCTGTTAGCGGATATTTCTTTGTGCTTAGTCGAACTGCAATGCATTGAAACTGTGGTATTTCATGTTTAAGGTATTCTTGGTGTTGGATATTTTCCTTGATGATCACAGCACTGCCGCCTCTTCCTTTGTTTGCTGGATGAAGAGCATGGTAAACCTTATAGCCATTAAATTTTATAAATGAGTGTTTCTGACACTAGACACACATCAATATTTTCCATGTCTAAGACTACTTGCAGTTAATTTTTGTGTTTAAGTAGTCCATTGCAATTCCATGCCATAATTTTCAGATTGTTCATTGTTTGTTCTTGGGAATAGCTGTCTTGGTGCTATTTTCAATTTTTTTTAGATGCTCACCGAATGAACTAATAAGCTTGAGTATTTCATCTAACTTGTTTTCATTAGTGGTGGCGTGCTCTTTGCGTTGGGAGCTCATTGAATTTTTCGCGGCAGTCTGGGCATAAGAAATGTTTGTACGACTCATAAATTAACAGACATTTACAGTTTGGTCTAATAGGATTTTATAACTGCACAATAATTCAAAGTATAACTAGGTATCTTTTTAAACGAAGAATATAATAAAAATGCAATAAAGCAATTAAATAGTAAAACTTTTTTAAAGATCTCAACGCTGATCAATTTAGGTGCTACCATTTCGTTGATAATTATGACTCATAAACAGTTTTGAATCATTTTAGGCTCACAATTTTGTTTTTAAATAGAAAAGCAATTTCGGACATCCAGTAATGACACAGAGTGAAAGAGGGATAGCGACAGAGTGGAAGTTGCGTATTGGATGAGAGCAGCACAGGACTGAGACGCATGATGTAAACGAAGAGAGCCCAAGAATGGGCGGAAGAAGGTTGAGATGATGATGATGAAAAAAGCGACGTACGTACATATATGTGGAACATGCTTATGGCATTCTGTCCTCTCAGCATTTTGAGCTGGCTCTACTTGCACCGGCATCAACATTTAATAAAGTGATAAAATGCTTGCTCGGACTCCAAACACGCGATCTGTTTACGATTTCATTTTATTGCTTTTTAAACTCAGGTTTTCATGCTATGGTTTTCATTTGAAACAGTAAATTGGAATACGTGCTAAACTAGGATTAAATACTTTTTAATCGTCTGGCTTGTGTTAAAATGACTTATTTTGAAGATAAGTTTGAAAGAAATGTGTTAATATACTTACTTGTAGCACGAAGATATGTTTAAATGATCTATGTGTTTATAGAAAGGTCACAATTTTTCTTTGAGTTTCATCATCGCTTATAATGAACTAGCGGTGATGAAACTTAAAGCCAACAGTAAAAAATTAAACAAACGCTTTTTCATTACAAGCTACCAAAGAAAAAACAGAAAAACCACAGACACTTCAATGGTTTCATTTTGCCTGTTCAGGCTTTCCCAAATTCTAAATCCTTTGCAAATGCGCACTTTACTTTTTGGTTAATATCTATTGCTTATTTTTCTCCCTCATAATGCCTCCAGGGATTCCGGTAGCCTCGGTGATTTATGGCTTATGCAAAGAATGAGAGGATATTTTCTACACCATAATTCAGGCTAGTTGAGATTAGAGGCGGGTTGTGAGGATGATATATCAATCCCAACCGCTCTTTTTATGCCCTCGTATATAACGTTACTATTGTCAAATAAATAAAGGTCTCTTAGTCCGTGAGAGCTAGGCAATATGCCTCTAGATATGACAGATGCTTAGAACAGAATAATAAAGTGGAAGTAGTTCATGATTGGTATGATTATTGTACATACTTCAGTGGCTTGTTTATAGTAGACGTTTATTTAGCTGGCCCTATTTGTTATTTTTTATCTTGCAAGTAACATTTGAGCCACTACTTGGTTGCTGAACGAATTGAAATTTTTTATGCTAATGTAAATCAGTTGACAATGCAATATTATTATGACAAGAAGCGGATCTGACGATGGAGCCGTAAGGTTGCTGTAAAAACCCTGTAATGAAACGGTACATTTATGGTACATTATTGTGGTACATCTTTGACGCAACCCCAGTTTGCCCTTATTACATTTGTCTTAATAAGTTCTAAGACAATAGCTTGTACGAGAAATTGTTCTTTTTTTTTCAAAAAACTTAGGTATTAACTTAAATAATGCAGCAAGAAGTACCTACAGAATACTTTTTTTCTATGATTTGTCAATTGACTTACTCTAGTAAGTCCTACACAAATGCAAGCTTATATACAAATAAATCTGAATGATTATGGCAAACAAGTACTCTTTGCTGATCCTTTTGACTTCATATAATTTCAAAAAAAATATTATTTTGATTTGTTTTACTCCCTCCTTTGATTTTAAGCCCGATTGAAAAGACTCATAAGTCCTAAATACGTGTCTTATCGACTTCTCAATCACGAATTTATGGATAATAAATTAGTTCACTGTTTAGCAACCGTGCCTTTGTACGATAGGCTCTAGGTGCCGCAAATATTACTAACAGCTTTTAAGCACGAAAGCTTTTAATTTAATGATATAGACAATTGCGAACCCGGTTAAATTTACAAATTTATTTTTTGAAATTTGACAAAAAATTGTACCTATGTAAAAGCTAAGTAGATGAATATTTTTTGTCCTAAAAAACACCTTATGCGTCTCTAGAAATATAATGAGCTGTCAAAGTAGGACTTTATATTCATACCCATGCAAAACCAAGGCATATGAAGGCAGCCCACTAAAATGATTAATAAAAATTGGTTTATTAGTATGTAAGGCAGGGTTTTTACATTGTAACTGCTTAGATCACCTAATTTTTAAAAAAGCTATATCGCAGTAGCGTCAGGAGGGCCGTCGTACATTCCCGTGTCAGAAAGGTGGATAGTAAATAAGTTCCGTCCATCAATCTAAATCTTTTTACAGCCATCAGATCGTTCCAGAGTAGTGTTTTATATTATGTAGAATATTTGGGGAAGATTTAATAAATATACTAAATACCTTTTTTCTTTCTTTTATTTTTTTCTTCCTTTCTTTTTTTTCGCATAAACAGCTAATCATTTTACAGCATCAGCTCATTTCAGTGGGTTATGGGTTTATATAGAACATATAGATGTTCTGCTAATGTAAGGTATCTATTTTCTTTCAGCTTTAATTAAAATAAATAATAGTTACATAATGTTTTTGTTTTAAATATCCATATGTATTATAAACTATGGCCACCGGCGCGTATATGTGTCTGTCTGCACTTAATTTTAGAATCAAAAGTGAAATTAATTAGGATTTATTTATTCATTCATTAAAGAAACGTAGTTGCACATGATGAATATATTGTATTTATTATGTACTTATTCTCACTATGATTTATTCTCATGTGATGTGGACTTTCTCACATAGTATATTATTTTCACTCATAAAAAAATATTTTTACACGACTGTCCTAAAAAGAAGTGTTAGTTTTTTTCAAGGGTTCATTGATGATGATGTACCTATGTAACTCTTTATTCCACTATAATTTTGCAATGTCTAAATAGATTTAAAAGCATGGGGTATCGCTGGATTCCTTACATCACATCCCGAGTGAAATAGAATGTTTATTAATTTAAGTTTAGCCGTGGTTTTTTTTTAATTTTGGTTTTTAAATTAATCAATAACTTCGTCAGTTAGTCATAGCGCGTAACTGCTGTATAAATTTTTAAACACTTAACACTGTGGAGCGTTTAATACACAATACATTGTATAGTGTACCCTTCTAACGCTTTATGAATTACCCTGTAAAGTAAGTGTGTGTATGAAATAAATAAATATATTGCGCCCCGCCACGCTCTACAAATTCCAGAAAAAATCTTTTTGAGATGAATATTTCAAACCACTTGACAGGTTAAATTAACCACGTAGGAATTCAGACATTTGTGTTCATATTTACTTTAACTTTTTTCCAATAACAATAAATTACTTTTATTTAATTTAGATTTACATACCAACCTCAAAGAAATAGGACAACGAAAAGGACAAAATAAAACCACAAAGTACTGATTGCAGTCTCATTTAATTTATCATTTTGTATTTATTAAACTAAGATAGTTACATCAAAACACACATTGCGTAACAAATTGGACTGGAAGATATGTTAGAACCAGTGATACGATACGTACCCACGAGCGGGCGATTTATTGCTGAGCGCCCTCCTCCCGCTAATTTGGCATGAATCTTTTATACTTACAAGATTTTCTCAGTGTCCAATTTTTTTATCACGTTCAATCAAAGATGCTGGAAATCTTTATCTGAAGTATTTGTCATCAACGAAAAATAAACAGCTTTTGGGGCGAAAATTTTGCTAATTGAATCAATTCTCCATCCAGGGATTTTTTTTAGTTTAATTTAATCTTAAGTTTCTTAGAAAAAATCGTGGTAAATAATGTAAATTCAAATTGCACCAAAAATTTGCAAAATAAAAAAAATCTTGTAAGTATAATTAATTTCACAGGTTAACTAGCATTTTATTATCGATAAGCGTACATGCACTGGACTCTATGACGTCAAACCTCCGAACGAACGGAAGGAGGGCCGACCTAAAAATATCATCTAAAAGTGAACTGGATATGTTTCGTTACCACGAAGCATCTACACGAAAAACGTAGGTAATTCTAAAATGCCATGTTGATATATACTTAATATTGTCATTGTTTTTTTTATTAATTAGTATTAAGTTATAATACTTTACAAGTAGTTCACTAGACGAAAAGTAGAAAAGACAACTTAGCGATTTATTTCAGAGCGTTTCGCATAGCATATAAAAATTTGAACATAAGTTACCTAAATTTCATCTAGGCTAGTTTACCAATATTTTCCTATATATTACGTTAATTTGATGGTTACTTATAATGTACATTCTTAGAAACGAATTTCAAATTCGATAATACTTGCTCACAGAACAATCATCCCACATACCTTTATAAATCAACAGTCATTATAAGTTATATTAACATATTAGTACTTGTAATATTATGTCTAAATTATGAATTTTAAGTAACAGGCATCAAAACTAAAATAAAAATAAGTATATGAAAAGTACGCTCTAATTTATTATGTACATATAATACAAACCAAGCTGGTATAAATTAAAATAGAGTTTCATGGAATTGTAAATAATTTGAAATTTGTATGGCATCAAGATGATTTTACGTATAGATTACATTACTTTACTGAAGAAAATTAAGTCGAAAAGGTTTGGTATATAATATAAAAACAACATAAGATGCGACTTATATGCGTAGTTAAAATGATGTATTTGCAAATTATTATGATATTTTTGTGTTTGCTTTTGGTGTGTACGTAACCAAAGTACCAAACTAGTGTTATGTTTCCCAAGCTGCTTATCCATTCATCCTGCCATCTGATGCTCTGACATAGCTTGATGAATGTCATCTCATGACAAAAACAGAGACCAGTGGCTTAACGTGTCTATTAGAGCAAGAAGGAACTTATTGTAGTCAACAATCCACCTGTGATCCATATCTGGTTGCTTAACATGCGTAAGCCAAAAGTTAATAATATAATATGAGCTCTTGTTTGAGTAATATTCAGGGATTCCGTAATAACAATTAGATTAGATTTACGCTACTCGGTAAAATTTACACATTTATAAGTACGTACAGTACACTCTATTACATAGAAATAGAAGTCGCATTTTTATTACAGTATAAAAACTATTGTAAAATAACTTAAACAACATTTGAGTGCACACGTATACAATATACATACAACTAAACAACTAATAACTATTGTAAATTACTATGGCACCTTTATGATGTATACTTAAGAGAATGATATTGTATTCGCATAATAAGGAATGATGTAAATGGAATAAAAAAGTTAATGAAATCTCACTTGACACCGGAACTTCAGTTCAGGAAATTAAATTCATAAAGAAGATGTCTTATTACAATAAAAAATTGGAATGTTATTATTAAAGCCTACCAACTTTCTCTTGATAAATCTTTTTATACTTTCGTATTCTCTGCCGTTTTCATATAAGATAACTAACTATACATTTTCCACTAATCTAATTATCTAGATATAATATTTTTGCTAGTCATAACAACATAATATTGAGAGTCTTCTTTATTCAGTACTTTCACACAATTTATAATCATCTGTTTATTATACCTCTGATGTGTTATCCGAGCACCGATTTTCAAAGATAGAATTGCATATTTACTTTTAACTAAGGCGCGGTTACACGAGCCGTTAGATAATATATTTACAAATCCAAATTAATCTCAAAGATATTCGCGCACTGCACATTTAACCCTAAACCTACAACGTAACATTTATTATGGCAACATATTATTTTGGTTACACATTACTGAATACTTTTCCTCAAAATAAATCAACCCTGAAAGCTGATCAGTAATATAAATATAAAACAGAAGTTCGGAACGGATATGTATCGGTAGGTACATTAACAGGTACTTTCAAACGTTAAACACAAAGCTTCAAAATAATACTTTTACATTTCACAATGATATTTATTGGCAATTGACGCATTACACCCCTGTAGATGTTGCGATTAGTCGCAATGTCGTACTGTTGTGGCGGGTCGTATGGGCGCGGTGAGATCGAGGTGACGTCCGCTTGCCTTCACACTTGCAACACATCCGCGTAAGCCAGTGTAGAGAGCCGGAGGCAGTCCAAGCGGCAAAGTTGGTGATCCCCCTGTGTTAAGTAGGTAAAGTTTGAGTACTCCTCACACTAGCTTAGTCCAAAATTATAGTAGTTGATTACTTTGTCCGTGTATGAGCAAAGTTAAAACGATTTTCACTTTGTAGATATAAATTATTACGTAGATCGGTAAAAATTAGGTCTCGTTTTACAATTCTTCTTATTGAGTCGTAATGTTTCATATTACAATTATGTAGATACATATTATGCAACGAATTAACTTTGAGCACAAGTAGGTAAGCATAAAATGAGCCATAAAAATTTATAAAAGGCACAAATTGAAAAATTACATGTAACTGTGTAAACTATGTTCAAGAGAACATTTTTATTTCCAGGAACACAAGCGCGTGTAATATTCTCTCTAAGTTATATTTTCTTTAAAAACTTATACTTAACATACATACACCCTGACTTGTATTTATGTGTCAAACTTGAGAGCGCTGAAATTTGTTGCCTGAAGAATTTGAGAAAGTTGCAGTTTTATTATGAAAATTTCCAGTTAGGCACCTACTCAGTTAAAAGTTTTACGAAGCACTGAAATCTTCTGGCAAGAATTATTCATCATAACATCGTTTCGTGCTTGTTTTATATAAAACATGAATCTCATTCATACTATGTATTATTTTAGGTGAACATAGAACCTACTTATGAAATATTTCCTTTAATGAAAATGTGTAAAACATTACAATTATATAATAATACTATATATAATTGTAATGTTTTACACATATATTATATATATATTATATAATAAACCTTTTACACATTTTCTTTATAGGTAATATATATTGAATATAACATAGATCAATTGGTTGGCGAAACTCATTGTTTAAATTATTACTAAATATACGAGTATACCGGTCAAGTGCAAGTCGGACTCGTACATGAAGCCGTACCTCCGTGCAATATTATAAAATACTGAAAAAAACACGTTTCTTATATGACGACCCCTTTAATTTTTAACTTTATCTTATTTTTAGTATTTGTTGTTATAGCGGCCTCAATAATACATAATCGTTTAAATTTAAGTGTCTAGCAATTACGGTTCGAGAGACTGAGGGATCGTCGTGGCCACATACTGGTCACAGGTGATTTGAAATTGAAGCTAATCATTTCGACTCGATAAGAAGAAGAAGGTTCGACGGACGGACAGACGAACAGACACTGGAGTCTCAATAATAGGGTCCCGTTGGAACCCTATAGAAACGGAACCCTAAAAACCAACTAAAAAAATGAGATATAAATAGTAAATACGTACCAATCCATAATTTGGGGTTTGACTTCGAAGGCACTAGCAGAGACTGTGAGTACCCTCTAACAGGTGGTCTATTATCCACTTGAAGCATCGCCAGTCTCTTTCTTCTCCTCACAGTGGCTATATGCCACATGCCATCATCCACCCTGACCTTCGATTCAATGCACTGGAACCAGTCCTCATTGGTGGCAGAATTGAGTTCTTTCACGTCCGTGTCTGTGTATATCAGCTGCAGTTTTCCCTCGCTTATTCCCAATCCTATGAAGTCTCGAGGTCTAATGCCGATCTTCCTCCGCCACAGCAGTAGACCAGAGTCGTTGAACGTTCGGAATTTTATTTCGTATCTAACACCGCGGGCGTTGCGATTCCTAAGATATTAAAAACAAAAATTTAAAATCGGTCAACTTAAAGACAAACTAAATATGTTTATGCAGGTATTTGTGATTTTCTTTTAGAAATGGAATTTCATTACATCAATTAATCTAAAACTATATCTGCTCCTTTTGTGTAACTACTATATTTGATTCCATAACACACAAAAAAAGTAATAATACATAATTTATAAAGCAAGTTTTGTCAATAGCACTTCATTGTTCTTATATTAAGAATAATATTTTATAGATATACTAGTGTTATATTAAATATATACTTATATAAAAGTTATTTATGAAAGAACTTAGTTTTAAATGTGAAGAGTAATGCAAACCATACATGAAATATATGTCAATGAAATGAATACAATGCAGAATAACTGCATCTCTGCGTATTTCAATTTAAAGCGCAAAGTGAGAACTTTATCTGACATACATTTTTGAAATGTTTTAAAATATTTTAAAGTATTACGTTAAAATACTTTAAAATACCTAGATAGAGTAACAAAAATAAACTTTAAGTGAGAGATCATAAGGTTTATTTTTAGCTTTTACTAGCTTTATCATTATCACATAAAGCAAGATAGAATAAAAGATAAGAGATTGATTCTACATCCAAAAGAAGAGAGGCAAGTTTAATCTTTTACAGTCTTGTACCGTTAAAGTTTGATATATAACTAAACGATCGACAAGAAGAAAGAGTTGACTAATAAAAGTGGTTATTTTGTAAAACATGCAACAACAAGGAAATGCAAAATAAGCTGTATGACGCATAATAATAACTCTCAAGTAAACCTATATTAGAATTACTGTCAACTATGCTTCCTCTTACTTAATATTATTTTAAAAAGAAAATGTAGAACAGTGATGCTAGAATTTAAATAAGAAAGGCTGTACACACGCAACTTTATAATCTAAACGCGATAACGTCAATGCAAATTTTCTGCATCGTTAATGCAGGTTGGCACTACTAAACCCGTGTTGAACATATTTACAAGTTGTTGTCGTGTTCGCAGTAATTACAGGCGCCGTAAGACACCCAAATAAAATTTATTTAGTGATAAAATAAAACAATAAAGCAGGGAACTGCACTATCTACAGGCGTTTACTTATTTATGTTAACGCGTTTATGCAAATGTGTAAACTTGGGCTTAACTTATTTGCTTCACTCTAAGTTTCTACGTTCAGCGGCTAGACAAAGAAAAGCGACGAACTTAAAACTATTTATTAGCAAAATTAGGAAGATTCTAGTGGTGTATTGCAAACTTAAAATATTATTTTTGTTATTTATATGGCATTTTTCCTGTACTTTCGCGAATATATGAAATTCAATGCATGACCCTGTTTATATCCATCAAGAGTTTTTTTGTTTATATCAAAATTCAATCAGGCTGATTCCGTTATATGTGAGCTTTTTTTTAGTATAAGGTATTTTACAATTAGTCAAACAAACTTTCAGGGCCATGTATTGAAATTGCTTCAACATGTGAGGCCAATAATATATTCGTGTAATAGTTACAGAAATTAGTAATAAACTTGCTAACAACTATAAATGAAACAAAATTATCAGTAGAATAATTACTTGATGTGACAATTATACCACTTTTCATAAAAAAATAAATTAACCTATAGTAAAAAGAAAAAGTAACTTTATTTTTTCTTTTAATAAAAATAGGACATTCATACTTACAATACCAATGTTTTAAATTTATTCAGCCATTTCCAAATTACACTTAAGTGGTACAATTTCCATGTTGCTATCAAGTATTCATAGCCACGAAACAAAACGGTCTAATGTCCTCACATTACTACAAACTATATGACAGAAAATATTAGTGTTTTACCTAATCTAAGCATTCGGCAGTATAAAGTTAATGTTTAAATGTATACAGTATCGTCCATCGAATGTTATCTTACGTCATAGGGCCCCTCACCGACTTCTTTGTTAGTACGTAAGCTAGAAAAATAGAACATGTGTTAGTTATTTATAAATCAATATGACTATGGAAACCAGATAATGAAATTTGCCGTATAACCACTGCGGCAGCGCAAAAATTAAAATGTAATCAGCAATTTAATTTCATCTTGAAACCGTACATGTACATGGTACTTTTAATTTATTAACCGTATATACGTTTTTAGGGGCCACATTTCCATATCATTACGTCGGATGTTAGTAACAGACAAGACAACAAGATAATATAATAGAATATCTCCAAAACCGCTAAGCAGATTTGGGAAAGAATTTTCCTCATTATTTATTGCGCGCATGCTTGAAATTTGGCCAATATTCGAGATAGAAATATTTCCTTCGCTGAATTTTGTGTAACAATTGGGCCCTTATTAGGGTCATGTTTATGACTTTCTATTTTAATGGTATGAACTTCCATCATTTAGATCTCAATCGAAAGTAATAAAATAATGTTATTACTTATGCGGTTTACAGAGATTATTTACGAAGTATTTAAATAAATATTTAGTATTAAGTAGTTTAAACGATACTTTACACAATATGGTATTTTTAATGTTTAATTTTGAGAACATTTTAGTAAATTTTTGTTAAAGAGTTTTCACTTAATCAAAAATAATTTAGTCTTATTTAAATGTCAAAAATATTCAAAGCCGTGAGTTGGTAAAATTAACAAAAGGGAATATTATAAAACGGCCACAAACGTAGCCGTCAAAAAACTAGGTTACAAGTCTCCAGCCTCGACTAGCTTTTAATTTGTCAGTAAAACAATTAAGTCGCGAATTACGAGTGGCACGAACCACTGACTGCTATTACGTAATAAAACTTTCCAATACGACTTAAAACTTCAAATCGTATTACCTACTTATTATAATACAGAAATTAATTCTGTAAATCACAGAAATTTGATCTCATTATTTTATATAAAGATTTTTTTAGTAATTTTAATTGTAAAATTATTACTACTACTGTTTTAGTGTGGTTTACCACAAACGAAACTATACATCCGTGCACCACACGTTAATGCGTGTGAGTTCACCCGCTCTCGACCTTCGACCAGGCGAGAATGGGGAAAAGGTGCGGGGACGGGGAATGGGGACGCATATTGCGCGGGACCTTAGGAGATTCCGTTCTGTATGAAATACTCTTATTAATTCTGTGCCACAGGCTTTGAGTGGATCGTTACATAGTAAACCTTTTTTTTATGGCCGCGCTTACCAGCCGCGCGGACGTTAAGGGAAACTCGATGGGCCATCAGTGATTCCTCACCGGATGGTTCCAGTAAGCAATGATTTTTTTCAAAAAAAAACTATAGATATATTGGCATGTTCTTATGTTTTCCTTTTTCATAATTTATTTATTAAAAAAATAATAGGTTGGGGAAAAAGTATTTTTGCATTTTGTATGAAAATTCAAAACATTTTTTAATAAAGTTTATTTACATTTAACCAAAGTATGTAGACACCATTTTGTTCGATAACTTTTTGCCATCTTATAGGTAGGGACATGATCCTATTGCTATAGAAATTTGGGGGCTTCTGATCAAAAAACTGCGTCAAGTAGTTTAGGCAGTCCTCTCGTGATATTTACCTGACACTGCCTTAAGAATTCTGAAGAGACCAAAACAGGTGGAAATCTGAAGGTGCCAGGTCAGGACTATACGGCGGATGCATTAACACCTCCCAGCCAAACTCTCTTAATTTTTGCTGAGTGGTTAAAGATGTGTGAGGTCTAGCGTTATCATGATGAATAACCACACCCCTTCTGTTGATTAATTCCGGCCGCTTTCTCTCAACTTCTTGCTTTAATCTTTTTAGTTGTTCGCAGTAGAGTTCTGAATCGATGGTCCTGCCTGGTGGTAACAGCTCATAATGAATAATGCCCCTCTAATCCCACCACACACACAGCATCACCTTGTTGCGAGTTAACCTGGGTTTCGCCAGTCTGTGAAGCCTGTTGGCCGGCCTTTGACCATGACCTTTTTCGCACGTTCTTGTCGTACGTGATCCACTTTTCATCACCAGTTATCAATTTCTTCAAAAATGTTCAGTCTCATTACGTCGTAATAAAGAATCACAAATGAGTACACGATTCATTAGGTTTCTTTCAGAGAGCTCGTGGGGTACCCAAATATCGAGCTTTTTGTGTACCCATGTTTTCCAAATGCGCCAAAACTGTTTTGTGGTCAATTTCCAGTTCTTCAGCTACGTTGTAACTACTGATATGCCGATCTTGCTCTACTTTTTCAAAAATAGCATCCATTTTATCCGTAACAGGGCGACCAGAGCGACGTGCATCTTTGACATCAAAATTTCCGGATTGAAAACGCTTAAACCAAATTTGTGCTACTCTCACAGACACTGCACTAGGTCCATAAATATCGCAAATTTTTTTCGCGGCTTGTGTTGCATTTTTACCTTTTTGGTAGTAAAATTTTAAAATGTATCTAATTTTTTCGTTAGATTCACTCATCTTGACGGTAAGAAAAACAAATGAAAATCACGCATTTTCCTAATTCGAATTTGGAATTATCTTCTTTAAAATTTAAACTTTTAAATGATACCAAAACCAGCCAGGTACAAATAGTATAGCCAGAGTGGTTTTATTACAAGTTAATACATACTATATGCGAAAAGACTTTTTCCCCAACCTAATATTTTCCTCTATGTACTCGTATGTTCAAACATCTAGTAAGTAAATTTGACGAGATAGTATTATAAAAAGAAAAAATAGGAAAACAACCATAGCTTTTTTAAATTTTTATATGAAAAAAGAAATTAAAACGGTAAAATGTTGTAAGAGAAAAAAACGAAACATTGATTTTGTGTACTTTTCATGGGTATTTTCGGTACGAGCTGCAGTTGTCTTAATCGCACTCGCTCGGTTGTTGTTCGGGCTAGCGCTACAATAGATTTTACAAATACCAATTTTTCAATGCTCTCGTGTTTCCTCTTAAGCGTTACTATAAAACCAACCTTACAGTTTAGCAAAGTTAATATACACGTAGTTTTTAGAGGAAAGTAGATACAATTAATAATAGGAATCAGTAAGTATAAATGCTTAATTTGATTTGCCATCTTTTCAGAAGTAGTTCCTCCTACCTGGTACCTTTAATGTTAGTTAATGTATTATTAAGTTATGAAGCAATAGACCTAGCTTTAGTAGCTTATGTGTACCGATTTGCTGTAAGAAGAAAAATGAGTCAACAAAAAAATATAGAATGCTTACCTGCGGTTCCCCTTACTCCTGTATGAATAGTAATTGTTTCCATCAAACTTTACAGGGGCTCGATCGCTGAGCATTGCTACGTTCTGCATTTCACAATTCCTGCCTTGGAAGCCATCTTGACATACGCATTTGTACTCATTCAATAGAGGTATGCACGTTCCATTGTTTTTGCAGGGACTTAGGCCTAGGAAGAAAATATACAAGTTTAAGTATATGACTAATTTTCTGCCATTTATTATTATCTAAAAAATTTGCTTACAACATTAATTCCACACGTACAACTAAGCCCAACTTCAGTGTTAGAATAAAATAACTGAAGATCACAAAGGAGCAGTAATCAAAAATTGCGAGATTGTGTCATCCAACAAAAAAACTCCTAAAAAAAATATTTAGGCGATTATGTTACAATTTAATGTTTATGTAAAATTGGCTTTTTTGCACATTGTTTGCAATAATGGATTAAACACATCCAATGGGAAATGTTTAATCCATTTCAAAAACAAACAAATAAACTCAAAATCCAAATGAAATTTCGTAGAAAAATCAGAATCCTGTCGGAGCGTATACTAAAATCGATGTAATAATAAACAACGTGAGCAAACTAATACTCGAAATATATGGAAGCCACGCCGAATATTGGATTTGTTTGGTGAAGTTAAATAACGGCGCAACGTCGATGAACATTTGAGTTACGGTTCGAGCAACTTTGACTAAGGTTTGAGATCCCAAGCGAGCAATTTTCGGTTAAACAACAACAGTCTATGACGTTATAGACTAAGTAATTTATAGAGCTGCAATTTGTTTACTTTAGTGGCTGTAAACCAAGTTTTGTTATATCACATACTATCTGAAACTCAATTTGTATTTTAAAATAAGTATCCTGAGCATTTGGATTAGAATGAGAGCTCTTTAACTGAGGTCTGAATCATAAACAATTTTCACCGTCTCACCATTTAACAAAAATAGTAGGTTTCCGTTTAGGAAGACCAGTTTCACAGCTTCTGTGAAACTGCTGATCACGATTGATATCTTATGCGGACTATTTATAAATAAACTACACACAATTGTTTCATATAACTCACCATCGCTGCAAGGAGGTCCCGCGTACTTTGTAACTCCACTAGTAGCACAGGGCAATTTGTCCTCCTCTTGTACGATCGCACATCTTGCCGTCTCACCATTAAACAAAGACAGTGGGTTTCCGTTTAAGAAGACCTGTTGCACAGCGCCTATGAAACTGCTGGTCACGCCAGACATCTTGTGCGGCCGAATGTAGGCCCTGGAAGAATGAGTAGGCGTTAGACCACACCGATCACGTCGTCGATTATTGTGATTGACAATTCAGGCGAAGAAATGTACAAGATTTGTTTCTAAAAATTTTTTTAACCTTGTGATAACTTGGGTATATCGCCAAAAGTTTTCCACGGACTTTAATTGTGGTAACAGATTAGCGCGTTCTTATTTGCATCCTTAGCTGTGCTGATTCGGAGCCTGAGATACGCTTTCCCGCTTCTTCTCCAAATATAATGATGCATGTCAATGGTCATGGTCATCCAAGGCTGTCGAAGACATTGCGAAATCGGAAAGAAATTGCCGGAACAGTTTAAACGGTTCGGCTATAGTTTTACGAACGGCTGCCTGTCTGTCGTCAATTCGGAATGCAGTTGTAGCGCGAGATTTTAGTGGTACTTTAGCCGCCTCTTAACATCTACAGGAAGAGATGGAGTGGTCCTACTCTTGGATGTTGGTACCTAAACTGTCGTCTACATTTTTAGGGTATACTCGTATGTATTTTCTATGACTTCGTTAAGGTTTTCTAGCTGTATGTAGCCTGCCTGCCACGAAAGAACGCTACGCTTCTGGGCTATCAAGTATCTTAGCTACAACATTGAATGGAAATATGTTTTGATAACACATCTAGCGTATAAAGTATTAGCATATTGCCCATTTAGTCATTTATTACAATTGGATTCTCTTAATCTCTATTTAGAAAATTACATCATAATCCTAAAGGACAATCTTATACTTATTCAGCAAAAACGCTAAAAGAAAGAAGAAAAATAATAGAAATTAATATTCAAAATAAATGCTACAATTTTAGTAAGTTTAACAGAAAAGCAATCTAAATAAAAATGGTATTTTAATATTTAGCTTCAGTATTTAGCGTAAATTGCGGGCCATGAAAACAACAATTAATGTACCTAAACTAAGTGATTGTATTCATCGAAATAGAAGGTTAGAGTCAATTTATTACTTTATGCCAGTCACAAAGAAATATATGAATCTTTTTAATAGCTCTAGATAACTGAACGTCTTTTTATATGACCGTAACAAATAGTGCCAGTTCCAGTGGAGTTGGCGCCATCACTGTTACTGTCTGAACATTTGTCATAGAAAATATGAAATTTCAGTAAGCTATAAAGTACTTACTAGTCATGCTCTCTTAGCCACTTACTAGCTTTTACCCGCGACTTCTCTTGTGCGCATCAGCGTGAACCTCATCATCATCATCATTCAAGCGTATTCCAGGTTACATCTTCAGCGGTAACGCTCCAGGGCCTGGGGTCCGCTACCTAACTCTAGATGATTTGACGATGTTACTGGGTTTTACATAGAGTGACTGCTGTCTGACCTCCGCAACCCAAAGGGTAGATCAAAACCAAACCGAGGATAGCTTTAAACAAACGCTAGATGTAGTTCGAGACCCACAGCTTTACATACTTCCCGAAGCAAGAATCATCTTTTTTTTCGGATAATCAAGTGATTCTAGCGTGCAATATCCGAACCAGACTGAAAACAACTTTTCACAAAGTATGCTTCTCAATGGGATTTGAACCCCCGGCCTTTGGATAACAAAAGGCAAACGCCTTGACCACTGGACCACTGGAAGTTGCTTCGTTTTAACGTAAAAGGCGACAAAAAATACATGGAAGAAAGTACCTACTTAATTTTTCTTTCTCGTTCAATTTTAGTAAAAATAGAAAAATTAACCTTCATATCCTGACACATTCCTGACAAGATAAGCCCACTTTACAGTATATACATCGGACAAAACTTAAATAAAGGCACTACAAAGTCAGCCATTTAACCGTTTCAATCACAAAGAGAACGTTCGCTGCAGCTGTTGAGGCAGGCGGCTCCCAAACCGGCGACATGCATGACACTTCCTTGCGTGTTATATACCACTATGGCAAATAACTGTAGGCCTACGAGTAGAACCACCTTATTATAACGCAATTATTTTATTGTCCTAGCAAGGTCAAAGCGGCCAAAAATGCTTTTGTCGTCTGTCTGTTCTCGCCTAATGGTCGCATTTTTCAACCGATTTTGACGAAAATTGTCACACAAGTTCCTTAATTTTTTTTTAATTGATCGCGATTTTTGACTGAAGGGACTTCTTTCTACACAAAATGTTGCAAAAAAAATCCAAAAGGGGAGAATAGAGGGGAATTTACTGTAGCGGTATGTATGGACGGATTTCATTAAAATGGCTTTGCTAAGCCAGGGGAAAGGGGAAAGTGTTTGTTACTGCATAGTTAAAAGAGTTTGCAAAGTTTACTATGCTCTCAGAACCACTATTTTGTATTATTAATTAAAGACCAAGAACAAGAAAGGAGTGGGAAGGAGAGGAAGAGAGATAACATGAGAAAAGGCGTGTTTGTGTCAGCCATATAGAGATGGACAGAGCCCAAACTAGTTTATGACACGGTTTGCGTGTTTTGCACCGCTACGTCAAATACTGTTGTCTAGTAATAATAAGCGCGTATGAAATAATACTCTTTATCAACTTTTACCAAATTCAAATTTTAATTACACATATTCATAATTTACTAGCGGCCCACCCCGGCTTCGCACGGGTATGTATTATACATATAAACCTTTCTCATGAATCACTTTATCTATTAAAAAAAACCGCATCAAAATCCGTTGCGTAGTTTTAAAGATCTAAGCACACATAGGGACAGACAGCGGGAAGCGACTTTGTTTTATACTATTATATGTAGTGATTTATCAATGTGTATGCCCAATGTCCATGTTACTTCCTGTGGCAAACTAACTCGTTATAATGAGAAAAGTATTGTAAAAATCTCGTTATGCTCAGGATTAGACAGAGTTCAAATAAACAGAACATTATAACACAACAGTATAATTGTCAACACCCATGTAGATAAGTAATTGAATACTGTGAAAACATTTGTTCGTCGAGGCGTTCCTAGTCAACACAGCAACATCTACATTGTATTACATACACATTCTCATCAAGTTAGGTGTTCCCGATACAATTTATCACGGAATTCTGTTCTAGATTTATTGGAGCGTATAACGAATAAGATTAAACGTTTTACGTTGTATAGGTAATATGTTTAATAATGCGTTTAAGAAGCATTTTTGATACCTAATTGTTATGCCATATCTATAGAGAATAGATTATAATCAAGGCAGAGCACCATATCACAAGTGATACGGTGCGTACTGTTAATGCTGGAATCGGAGAATATGAGACTAAAAGAAAAGAAACGTAGCTACGTATATATTATTACTTATACTTTGCGACGTTACGTGACGTGACGTTTTAGGGTTGCAAATAGGAACACGTCCTATTTATGCAAAAAGGTTTCCAAATATGTATGAAAAGAGCAAATGCATTTCTTTTACTCTTCTCAGACAGGCATGTAAGTAAAGTATAAGCAGAAAAAAACTTTACTGACGGTAACGATCCGATGAACAAAGGCAGATTCAATTCCAAATGTGTAAGTGGTGGCGCAGAGTTTCCTTTCAGCGTAGGATGGTGGTCAAGCTGTAAGCTGCCATGGCGTCCTGCGCGGGAGACGCGTGCGCGGTGCCAGTGCCCTTTAGTGATTGGCACTGGAGACCTGAAGGGAAGGATTAAAGTTAGTAAAACCACAGAATAAGTACTAGTACTGGTAAAATGTAATTTTTTAAGTCATTTGGGCTGGACGTTGTCTTTTAACTTGCTACGCCTGCCAATAAGTTTTCGTCTTAAAAAGGGTGAGCCCTCAACACCAGAGGTGTCATATATCCATTAGCAACTTTGATGATATCTTTAAAACCCTTCTTTACAAATCGTTTTCATTAAAAATATATAGTTTTTATAAAAGGCAAACAGACAGAAAGTTAGTTTTCGTAGCACCGTTCCTACTTGCTACGAAGCTACGGCTGGAATAAGTTAGAAAAAAGAATACAATGAAAAACTTTGATCGTCACAATGATATTTTTGTAGCTTTAACTATTGTGGAAATTATTATATAGTATGTGTGGTGTTACCTTGAAAGACCGAATAAGAAATGATGTTATAAGAGATCGGTGTGGAGTGAAAGAGGACGTAGTGATAAAAGTAGAACAAGGGATGTTAAGATGGTTTGGGCATTTAGAAAGGATGGATGAAAATAGATTAATAAAAAATATTTATAAGGTAAGTGTGAAAGGAAGAGCGGTACAGGGTCGACCTCGGCGAACGTTCTGCGATCAGATTGCAGACGTTCTGAAAAAGGGAGAGGTAAGAAGTACACGTAACCGAAGGGCATGTATGAAGAGGTTGATGAGTGTAGATGAAGCGAAAGAGGTCTGTCAAGATCGTAGCAAGTGGAGGTCCATAGTCTCTGCCTACCCCTGTGGGAAACAGGCGTGATAGTATGTATGTATGTATTATATAGTCTTTCTTTTCAAATTAAATAAACAAACTTTACTTTCTGAAATATTCACAACAATTTATGTAAATCTTTACGGAAATCTCTTCTTTATGATTTATATAAGTACTTTATCGTAGAAAACACGCAGCATTTAATAACTTAAACAGTCTTAACTAACAAACCTTATCTTGAAATTGAAGGCTTTACTTACGTGATGTTGGCGATCCCGCTCCCCAAGTTGTACCTAAATTGTAGGTATCCATTAACCAAGTTAATCGCTATGAAATCCCCCTTGGCTTTATTAGACTGGCCGGTGTAAAGAAGCATCCCCGAGAAACGGTTCGTTAAAAACCAGATTTCGATGCGAAACGCCTTCCCCAAACCTTCGAGTGGTGGTAATTCAATGTAGCTCGTTCCGTTAAATTGAGGGGACCACGTCTCCTGAACAACGTTTACATCTGTAAGTAAATAAAAATCAAATTAAGTGGCAGACTGCGGCAATTTTTCAAACGGAAGTTAATCTTTGAAAGTCGTTAAGAGAGTAATAAAACGAACAAATTCAATGGACAGCTGTACATAATAAAAATAAGTATTTAATTGTCTGGAGCTAGAAAACGTTTGAGTAAAATATAAAAAGGACTTTAACAAAACCATTAGAAGAGAATTTAGCTTAATTAAAATGAGTAGCGAGGTAAGGAAAACTGACTGAACTTTTAATGAGCAAAGTGCACGGCTGTGCAATATGATAGTTGATGGGTAAGAAAATATTGTAGATAACAATATAGTCCAGTAACTTTATACATCATAGCATGCGTCAAATCCGGTAGCTCTGATTTTTGGCAGACTTGTGTCCTCCAGGTGTTCTTGTAGAATCGTGTGAACGATTCCCGAACCAACCTGCAGTGTATGCTGAATCACTTCGTATGTAATTCGCCTGTTTTCTCGAATAAAAATTTTCACTACCTGCACACTTTCTTCGGTAACAGCCGTCGAAGGACGACCACTTCTTTGTTCAACCTTCAAAGTTAGAAGACCGAGCTTGAATTCGTTTTGCCAACGATTTATTTTAAAGGTCCTTTATCCATGATGCTATTTGAATTCGATCAAATGGTTTTAGGTCCCATTTAATATTGTAAAACATCATCGCACGAAAATATTCCCGATGCAGATCCATTTTTAAATGAGTCTTAATTTTGTTCGTAAAGAATGTGGAGGGAAAATTAATTTTGGAACTAGCCAGAGTCTCATAGACAAACTTTCTGAGTGCCCTGGTAAAGCATATAAGCTAGCTGTTATTTAATACATAAAAACCACATAAAAATATTTTATTATAAATCAAACAATATTTATACTTATGTTAAGAAATGAAAGACGAGGTTTTACGGCTTTTTCACGTAGGCGAAATAATTTTTAATCACCATTATCAGTCCGTATTATTGAACTGCTAGACCAAGGAAGAAATATAGAAATACGAAAAATATGCATTCATTAAAACTGAATCAGCTGATTGCTCAATTGATATAAGGGAGAATTCGTTTTTGTTTTCATAAGTATTTTTATTTCTTTGGTAAGTTAATTCCTTACAACGGACAAGCGGTCCGTGGTAGGACACCTATGCAAAGAAAGTTAAAAAAAGGTGTAACAATTAGTTTAAGTGAAAACTGATTAATAACCACTCACCATTACTGCAAGTATTTCCATTGGAACCAATTTCTCCGCCAAACAAACATCGGCAGACATGTCCGCCTTCAGATCCTATGTCACACAATAGCCCCTCATCATGTCCACAGGGATTCGACTCACATGGATCTAATCTCTCGTCACAATTGCCTCCTTGAAATCCGATAGGGCAGATACAAGTGTATTCGGTCACTGACCCTTCTATAGAGCTACACGTGGCTCCATTCTTGCAGGGCATACTCATACAGGGGTTCAATTGGCACTCGCGAACGTTTTCTATAGAAACTACTAATGAGTCCGGCCGGCCCAATTTCTTTGTCACTTGATGACGTATTATCCTCAAATACTTCACGCACCCAATAAATCCGCTCCGAGTGCCGATATTATCGAATACCCTGGACAAAGGTAGTCATTTATTATATGATCGGTTATTACGGCCTGAATAACACGTTAATGATGGGAGACGAAATTGAAATGTACACGATTAATGATACAGGTATTGTATGTATTCTTGTAAGTAGGTCAAGTAATATGGACTAAAGTCACGTACTAATTGAATCCAAGAGACCTTCTTTGTGTATGTATCTACCTACACACGAACAATTGTTTAGCTAGATAAAAATAAGGGTCATGGAAAGCATGAATTACAAAAGCTGAACCTACGCCTTTGACATTCTCACGAACATCGTGTTTTATGGCAAAGTAATTTACCTTTGATAAAAACTGAATCCCATCGATTAATGTCCCAGTCCTCAACGGTGGTACTAACCGTCATACTAACGTCATAGAAGTTAGTAATTAGGACATTCGACGGGTATAATAAAATTTTCATGCATTTCAATACTAAATGCAATTTTATATCACGTGGCAAGTAATCTTGGTTGGACTGACTCAAGATAAAGCGGAATGTCATAGTGTCTCGTGTTCTGAATCTCTCTTGAATATAGTCTAATAACTAGATTAAAACAACTCTCCTAGAACTAACTTTAACGTGGATAACCGATATGAAAATGTTACAAATATGAATTGTTAATACAAAAAAAAATGTTTTCCTAATGCATTTTAGTTCAGTGAATTCTCATCATCAGAATAATTAATTTTTTTACAAAAAGAAACAACCGACTTCAATTATTTTTTCGGAGTTTTTTCCATATCTCTAAAGTTCTTCATCATATCTTCACCAAATTAAAATGCAACCAACTTAGTAGTAAAGGCTTTCAAATAAAAAAAGAATTATCAAAATCGGTTCACAATTGGCGAAGATATCGCGTAACAATTTAAATGAAAATTCTTCTGCTGACTTACTTAGAGTAGTTGGTAGGCACACTGCCAATGTAAGCGTCTTCAGCTAGGTCTAAAGCCTTCAGATGGCCACTGGACTGGCCTACAACGTCTTCCATATCGTCCACAGTCAGTATACCATCCCGATTGTATCTCTTCGCTGACACTTTGTGATACTCGTTCAGTGTGATCTTTTCAAACGACGTTAGGACTATCATTCCGTTCCCGAGATTATACCTGATTAAAAGTATATGTTGGTCAGAAAGGCAGAGTTTCAAATCAATAATATGAATTTTACAAGAATTTACATAAATACATCATCATATGTCATACACGTATAATCTAACTAGTGGCGCCTATTTTCGGCCATATGTTGCCTTAATGGCTTAATGACGACCTATGGTCAACACGCTAGTCTGCCAATCTAAAGATTCTGGGTTTGGGTCACAGGCAGGGCGAGTTGAATAACGGGCAAGTGCGAGTCGGACTCGTACATGAAGGGTTCCGTATTACCGTATAATGTTTTAAAACACTGAAGAAACACGTTTTTTGTATGACGTCCCCCTTTTTTTAATTTTATCTTATTTTTTGTATTTGTTGTTATAGTGGTCATAGTAATACATAATTGGTGAAAATTTCAAGTATCTTGTTATTGCCATTTTATAGATCAAGTTAAAAACGCTGAAAAAAACACGTTTCTTTTATGACGACCCTCTTTAATTTTTAACTTTTTTATTTTTAGTATTTGTTGTTATAGCGGCCACCCTTATACCTATTCGGTGAAAATTTCAAGTGTCTAGCTACGAGTATTACGGTTCAAGAGATAGAGCCCTGTGACAGACGGACAGACAGCGGAGTCTCAGTAAAAGGGTCCCGTGTGTACCCTTTGGGTACGGAACCCTAAAAATGGCCTTTACCAAATTGTTCTAGGTCTTGGGTGTTAATCTATGATGTATTTCTAGTAAAATGTACTCGTAGTATCGTTGAATTAGTATCCCATAATACAAGAACCGTACCATAATTGAACTTACTTTGGGGCTAGCTAAATTAGTGTAATTTGTCCTTATAATTTTTTTTATTTGGCTTTAGTGGCAAGATACACATTTGTATTTATTTTACTTTGTATTTGTATCTATTGTACTAGACTTCGATCTTACAAAATAATCACATCATATGTCAATGTAAAGTTCAGATTGAAATATGACTGTGTATTTCCACAGTGAAAACAACGTAAAATCCAATAAGTAACATCAATAAATTGTAAAGCAGAAAATATCGCTCACCTGAACTCTAAATATCCGTTAACCAAAGCGAGTGAAACAAAATCACCAGTGCCATCGGGTTTCTGCTGATTGTACAATATTACTCCGTTCTCCGAGAAAGCTTTAAACTCTATATCGATATTCAGCTTGTGGTAAGCTTTCAATGGTTTGAGTCGAATGTACGATGAGCCGTCAAAGAATGGTGTTTCGATGTACGAGCCCAGTGCGTCTTTTACGAGGGATTCGCAGTTGAGCCCGGTGTAGGGGCCAGTGCACACACAAGTGTAAGTCGAGCCGGGCAAGTCGATGCATGTGCCGAGGTTGAGGCATGGCTCCGACAGACATGCGCTATATTCTTCTGTTGTTTCTTGATTGTGCTCTGGAGACGAAAATATATTTTTGAGTATATTTATATAGTAGTCGATATTACAATTGTGCTTTAATTTGAGGCATAAGAATAGGCTAGGCAGTGAATTAATAATAAAGAGAATGATTTTAAACCTACTAGCTGTATTTAATAAGTAGTCATTATGCGAAATCAAAAATACATATTCTGTTACCTTGTTTCAGAATAAAAATCATATTCATAATCATTTATTCATCGCTAACATGTTGCATACTATAAGATGACAAATGTCGGTGCAGTACTACATGTACCCAGTTTGGGTGTGGCGATAAAATTGTAGCAAGCAAACCAAAAATATCAGCCGAAAAATGTGCCAGTATCAAAAATCTCCTATTATAATATCACTGTTTGCTACCGGGCGACTGGCGGGCGGTGACCGGCGAGCGGGGAGGGTAACGACGAATTAGAAACTTGGATTTTTTCTAATAAAAAAACGTTATTTTTTCTTACTGTTTTATATTCAATAGTGATTTTGAGTTTACGTTTTGAATAAAGCTAGGAGGTATTAAATCACCCTATATTATGACACCCCAGAAGCTTAGCTAGAGGTTCCATGATAATAATTACCACTAGACGCTCTTAATTGGTCGTCTTCTCGATTAATTTCTCTACATATAAAGGAAAGCTTACTACTTATTTATAAGCACTTTATTACTTTAAGTATAATATTATATACAACTTACCAACACAAGCTTTCCTGTGAACAGTGGGCGCAAAACCAGGTCTACATTCGCAGCCCCCGCGGGTACAATGCGCTCCAGGCAAAGCCGCACAGTCGCTATCAACAGCGCAAAGATCTCCAAGCAAAGCACCAACAGCACCCACTGTGGCTGTAGTCGCTGTTTGTGAACCTAATAATAAAGAGGGTCAATTCATCTATGGTAAATAAAATTACTTGTTAAATAAACTGTTCTTCGTAAAATTCATCCTATTGTCATTATGACTAAACATAATTAGTAAATTTTGTATTTTAAGGTCTTTATATTAAATACAATAGGCATGATGACTGAACAAATACGAGTATTTTATATCAGGTTTGATTGTCCACCCTGACCCATCGGTTAGACTATTAAAAAATATTGAACATATAATTTTTCTTTCATCTGAGAAACAAAAAAATACGAAGATGCAGCGCATTTAAGTTTCCCATGACGTCACGGCTTCATACAATGTTTACATACTGGTGACATCACAAGCTATTCTGCAACTTAGTTTTGTGAACTTAAACTTTTTTGATAATCGGAAAAATATGGCTCTGTTATTTTCGGATAATGTAAAGGACGGACTAATAATAATACTTTTGTGACACAGTAATCATCACTATTCAAATAATTAAGTATAGTTCTGAGCTAGCTATATACCTATATATATTCTTTTAACTATAGAAAGTTGCCGAAAATACATATGAAAAGTGTTTTTCACATAAAAATCAAAGGAAGCTTATTTCAGAGAAAAAAAAAATGCTATATAAAATATAAATTCGCCTAGTCTAAAATTGCTTTCAGTAATTCTTGATCAAAACTGCTAGACCAACGCAACATCAGAAGTACATAAACCTTTGTTACTTTATGCTCTGACATTTTATTTAGTAGCCCGCCGGCATTCTGGGTCAGAGTACCAGGGGTCGAGGATAATACCAACTGTCAAATTATCGGTATGATTTGACAAGTTTCATATTGGAAAGTGGCCCAAATGTCACGGACAACCGTGCCGTCGTTGTCCCTAATAGACAAGTTTAGGATATCTTTACTTATACAAATCGCCCTTACTCAATACTTACGACAGAGCGTTGTTTATAAAATATTTTTGGCCCATCGGTTAGATTATTAAAAATATTGTACCCGTATTTTTCTTTTCTCTGAGAAACATAAATTGACGAAGTTACAGCGCATTTTAATTTCGCATGACGTCACGGCTAAGTACATTTTTACATAACAGTGACGTCGCAAGCCCTCACTCTGGAACTTAGATGCTCTGCTATCTTTGTGAATTTTTACTTTTTTGATAAACTGAAAATAGGGTCCATTATTTTTGAATAATCTTTAAGACGGACTCTAATAAGAATAATACATTTTTGGCCCTGTCGGTGACTTATTATAGGAGTGATCCTATTATATAATGTGATAACCGCAAATAATGCTCTGTCTGCCCCAAGGGATAAAAACGTGATAGTGTTTTTCTTCACCGTTAGCAAGTGGTGGTAGTTGAATATGACCGAACATGAGGTACAAGTCGTCTGGTGAGAATCAAACTCGTGCTTCACAGACACAGATCACAGAGCCAGTGCCTAAACCGCTTTTATTATTATACCTCTATCTATAATAAGTATAATTAATAAGCCGTGTGGTTCCCGGCAGAGTAGAATAGGACCACTCCAAGTTTTACCCGTGGATGTCGTAGAAGGCAACTTAGGAAATACAAGCTAAACAAAGCAAACATCAAAAGACGGGTTGGAGAGATCTCATGAGACCTCTTCAACCCGTCTGGACAGCGTGGAGAGTGAAGGCTAAATCCTCTAACTGTTTTGGCTAATATATGGCTCTAGTAGTACAGAGAGGGTCGTACTCTTGCAGTGGAGACTAAAAAAGACGTAATTGTGATGATAAAGTATAATTAGGTAGTTACAAGTTTAAAACAAGAAAATGTTTATTATAACTAAATACAGATAGAAATTTCCGTGATTTGTGTGACAAAGTTTCTTTGATATCAATAAGAAGAGAGCGAAGGACGACGGCGCCGCGGCAAAGTTTTAATTAGAGCTTATTATATTAATTAAAGACAATAATTATGATCAGTACTTTTAATATTATCAACTTCTCATCAACTTTTCGTTATAAATGAATCATGAAAGAGAGAGATCGAGTTTGTTTAAATACGTAAAGTTCAAACAGCGATGCAAAAAGTGGAGTAAACTTTAACGATTCAATATTGCCACGTCAATTCCAAGGGATAAAAAGCGAATGGCTCGCCACTCGCCTGCACTGCCATTACTTGTTTTATAAGTTTAGAGAAACCATTTCTATTTTAATACGGTGTGAAATTTTATTTTTCTGAACTTTAATGCTTTTCACGCTTTGAGTAATTTATAAACATCATTTTAAAACTTTATCCATAAGTTACATTTTATTTTTTTACACTTAAATTAGTCTAAAAATTCTGAATAAAATCAAGATTGAAGATATTTTTTTTTAATTATCATATTATATATCTATCCATACTTATCCTAAATGATATTCCCTCTGTATATATCCTATTAGTTATTATTTTAATATAATAGTAATTTTATATATATATATATATATATATATATATATATATATAAAATTACTATATATATATATATATATATATATATATATATACGTAATACTACTATTAACCTTTACGAACTACTAATTATAGTAATTACATATATATATATATATATATATATATATATATATATATACGTAATACTCCTATTAACCTTTATATATAAAATTACTATAATTAGTAGTTCGTAAAGGTTAATAGTAGTATTACGTATATATATATATATATATGTATATATATATATATAATATATATATACGTAATACTACTATTAACCTTTACGAACTACTAATTATAGTAATTTTATATATAAAGGTTAATAGGAGTATTACGTATATATATATATATATATATATATATATATATATATTATATATATATATTCTTTTAACTATAGAAAGTTGCTAATAGTAGTATTACGTATATATATATATAATATATATATATATACGTAATACTACTATTAACCTTTACGAACAAACGCTACACGTCCGTGCGAAACAGGGCTGGTCGGTAAGAAAAAATAAACGGGCAAGTGCGAGTCGGACTCGTACATGAAGGGTTCCGTACCTCCGTGCAATGTTTTAAAGTGCTGAAGAAACACGTTTCTTGTATGACGACCCCCTTTAATTTTTAACTTTATCTTATTTTTAGTATTTGTTGTTATAGTGGTCATAGTAATACATAATCGGTGCAAATTTCAAGTGTCTAGATAATTCCATTATAAAGATCAAGTTAAAAACGCTCAAAAGAACACGTTACTTGTATGACGACCCTCTTTAATTTTTAACTGTTTTTTATTTTAAGTATTTGTTGTTATAACGGCCACAGTAATACATAATCGGTGAAAATTTCAAGTGTCTAGCTATTACGGTTCAAGTGATAGAGCCCTGTGACAGACGGACAGACAGACAGACAGACAGACAGACAGACAGACAGACAGACAGACAGACAGACAGACAGACAGACAGACGGACAGACAGACGGACAGACAGACGGACAGACAGACGGACAGACAAACGGACAGACGGACAGACAGCGGAGTCTTAGTAATAGGGTCCCGTTTGCACCCTTTGGGTACGGAACCCTAAAAATCATCTATTTTATAAATACAAAAGAAAACTTACCTCTAAATTTCTGTCCAGACAAAATCCCATCGAAATCACTGGGCGTCTCTTTCCTCGTCCAATCGTATTTATTGTAATATTTATCTGGATTGAGCAGATGTCGGGTGGATTTCGAAGCTGCACCGTCGTCCTGCTGTGTGAACTGTATCGGAGAGGACGGCCGCGGCGGGCCCGCTGTGCCAGCGAGCTCACCCAGTTTGCAAGGGCCAAACGCTTGAACTACAATATCCTCTTGCGTGCGGCACGCTTGCAACTTAAGGTGGCATTCCGACTCGTATGTTTTGCCGTCGCTGCCGCAGACCTGTTGGTAATTTATTATGCTATTTTTTGTGTCGCACGGATAGCTGCTTTACAACTGCGATACATGGAGGTAAAGTATTGTTAGGAATTAAGTAAGTATAGTTGTTACAAAATAACACAATTGAAAAGGAATATTGAATGTGGCTTAGTGAACTTTAAATTTAATAAGGTAATTTGAATTAAGAACTATATTTTTTCTAAGCCTGTACTGGTGTATAGGTGTAAATATTTGTATAGACCCATAAATAAAATTGAAGAAATTAAATCAATCTGTACATATAGTAGCATGCAAAAATTAATAACTATTGTAAAGGTATAATTGTACCGTCTAATACTCTACCTCATTACCAAAACTTGCTGGTGAAGTCAAATAACGATAGAATACTACTACTACTAGTGTGTTTTTGAGTATAAAATACTATCTTGAAAGAAAAACTTAACAATACACTCACCAACATATTGGTATCACTGTCTGGGCAGGGCGCAGCCGCACACTCGCAAAGGGCTCCGCCCGTGCGCTCCGTGCAAACAGCTCCAAAGTAGCAAGACAGTTCCGTACACGAAGCCACCACTCCACCGGTTTCAGCTGGTTCAAAAAGAATAAATTAATAAGTTACACCATACGTTATTCTGAATTACGAAAGTAATTCTTAAAGCAAAGTTACACGCTTAGTTTAGCATCAGTTCAGTCTATCAGTCAGGATTGAATTGACTGACGCCAGAATGATGGATGATTTTTACAGTTGTAGTAAAGTACGGTGGCTGACGCGAGAATGATACGAGCGGATTACGCGATCAATCTCCCATCAGACTTTCATCATTCAAAATAGACTGACAAAATTATAATTTTCATCAGTCCGAACCATCAGTCTGTCACTCCGTGGGTTACACGATCATTCTGTCTAGACTGATGGACTGAACTGATGCCAAACTGAGCGTGTAACCTACATCTTAGAAACAATGACGAAGCCACGGTATAGATAACGGAGCGGCACGGTCGCGTCCGACTGTCGTCTTGCATTCGTCATGCGGTGCGTGCGCAACGTGGACACAGAATGATTGTTTCTACGTAAAATGCAAGCAAGATGCAAGCAACCGTCAATTGACGATAGCGTGCACATGACGTGCGGTCTACGTGGACAGTAAGCCTAACTGAAAATAGTAAGGAGTTTTCTACAGCTTGGCGCGAGAGGTATTTCTTTCTCCTGGGTGTGTTTTTGAGTATAAAAGTAAAACATACTACGCAAAACCGGAACATGCGGCAAACTGGTTTTGTGTAAATGGGGTAATCCTGTGGTTAACGTTTTCACGAGTACAACGAATCATTAATTATAGGCTAACCGACATATTACAATAATTGCATAAGTAATAATTTAAATAATTATATCATTTTGTGAAATTCAATTCATATTCGTAACCGAGATAATCAAATTTTGTTGAAAGAAAGTCACGTATTAGTTTGTTACAAAATTAATTTCTATCATCAATTTTAGAATTTGAGATCCAAAGCAAAACAGTTTCAACATGGCTACTTTGAGCATGTAGGTGCTTATCTTGAAGCCGCAAAGTTTAACTTAAACAATCCTGAGTCTCCCCCGCTTCCTTCTCATCCATACTAAATAAAGTTCTAAACTCCTAAACTTTGCCCAGTAAGAATTTCCTTTATATGGCTATGTTACACTCTTACTGGGCTTTCTTATAGCTGTTTAAATATTAATACATTCCTACCCGTAAAATCTAATTTGCTTGATGAAAAAGCTGTGTTGAAAACTTCTCTACCTACCTCTATAAACGTATTATTGATTTGGTTTCATGTCTTACATCGCTGTAACAAAGGTTGCTTTTGCGTGTTCAGGATTTAATTATCAAATGCTTGAGAAAATAAGTTAGCTATTGTTTTGGTCACGAACAACAAATGCTTAGCTTAAATTTTTTTTTCCAAATAATACATAACGTTTTAACTGAAATTTCGTAGCTTGTTACCACAATTTCATAAATTCTAAATGTTATAAAGGAAATATACGGTTTGTTTTCGCAACACTAATAAAAATATGTAGTATATTTTAATTTTTCGTTACTGTAAATAAAGCTTTGGATTAAAATAAAATTAAAATTATATTTTTAGGATAAGGCAGTACGAGTACTAAACCACAGAATTAGTACCAGTAAGCTTAATTACAATAATTTTACAAATGAGATACTATCACAAAAATAAACGGGCAAGTGCGAGTCGAACTCGTACATGAAGGGTTCCATATCTCCGTACAATGTTTTATAACGCTGTAAAATACATAATCTGTGAAAATTTCAATTTTCTAGTTAATTCCATTATGAAGATCTAGTTAAAAAAACACGTTTTTTGTATGACAACCCCTTTTAATTTTTAACTTTTTTTATTTTTGTTGTTATAGCGGCCACTGTAATACATAATCGGTGAAAATTTCAAGTGTCTAGCTATTACGGTTCAAGAGATAGAGCTCTGTGAAAGACGGACAGACGAGGTGAATTCAGTCCATGATACTGAACAACTTTCTGCAAGGAATAGTATTGAAATATGAAAAATAATTTTGGCCTCCCATATAAGTTGAGCGATTAGCTGATCAGAGTAAATAATAATAATATGTTTTTAATAACAAAATATTATGAAGTGAAAACTTCTTTAGGTGCATTGGGATTTTTTAAATTGGGAAAAATCTATTGAACTCGCGACACTGTCACGTAACAAACACTTCACGTAATTATTCAAGTTTTCACTTCTGTCGGTACGCTGAGAGTTAGCTCTTTTTTTTAAATTTCGATATATGTTCCTTGGGGAAAATTGTGGACTGAATTCAGCCTTAAAATAGTTTCTAAATATTTTGTATAAGTATATCTACTTTCAAGTCGACCATTCTTTTAGCTTGGTATTCAGTATAGTGTATCCTTATAGCGTATAATTTTATACTGTGTCCGCTATCGATGCAATCTTCAGGCTCTCTAATATATTACATTTTACAAAATGGGTTTCATTAACGGAAATTTCATTTACGTTTTCGATAAAATAATATGTTACAAATTAATGAAGGTTAGTCTAGCGCGTTAACTGAATTTGGTATTGTCACGTAATGATCCCTGCTTGATCGATGTATCCATTAACACGTAAGGTTGGTCGCTCATAATAAATTAAAGTGGTACTAGGTACTTAAAATCGGCACGTGTAACGTGTAAGCCTTCGGTGATTATATCTTTGGACGTAGTGTGAAAATGTTATGAGTTCTTTTAATATGAGAGAAAATTATAATATGTCAAAACAGAGCATGACCTAACTTATAAAAGGTTACCTTTTGCACTAAAATAATTTAAAAATAATGTAAAACCTTCAATAAGTGATATATTTATTAAAAAACTAATTTGTACCCATTACAACCTTTTTGTTACTAACCAACTTATAAAAAAAACTGTACAAATTTTTAAGTTAATAAAGAATTTATTATTTATTTATTATATATCCTACATTAAATAATAAAAAATTGACTTTGACTTACTCTCATACTTTAATTACCTATTTTATTTTAATTCACTAGCTTTTACAAAAAAAATAACTTGCAGCAATTTGTTACCTTGTCAAGTGCTATTCTGGAACTAAAATTATATTAATAATGTCCGCTAAACTTTGGAGGGATCTAAAGGGGTGTCTAAAGTGGAGGCATGGATTTTTAAAAGCTCTTCTCGGCTACGAAGTAGTACATATTAATAACTCAACTTCGTATATTTGTATAGTATTCATACTACAATAACATAAAGTTAGGATTAAGTATTAACAAAATACTTACGATCAGAACATCCATTAGGGCCCAATCTGCGGCGATGATCGGCGCACACAGTACACTTCTGCCCCTGCACCCCAGTGCGACACACACAACGGCCCGTCATTTGCTCGCAGTCTTCCCTCACTGACCCAAAAGCTGAGCAGCCGCAAGCTGAAAACCAAATCTACGTTAGTTTTACGATCATCTCACTAGCCACATTTTTACGATTCTCTGGTTCGCTTTTGCCGTATAAAGCAGTGTGGTTCCCAGCAGAGTAGAATAGGCCCACTCAAAGTCTTCCCGTGGACGTCGTAGAAGGCGATTTACAACACAAGCTAAACAAAGCTTATAAACATCAATGAGACTACTCCTTTTGGCCAACGTGAGGAGTGTAGGTCCAATCCTCTGAGAGCTCTGGCTAATTTTTGGCTCTGGTAGTACAGAGAGGGTCATCCTGCAGTAGAGTCTAAAAAGACATGATGATATTAATGATGACTTAGCCGTCTTCAGTCGCAATAAAAATAAATCAATTTTCTTTTTTATTTTAGGCGCATTGAAAACACGAGTTATGGTCAATACGGTTAGGTACTTAATAACAATTTGTATTTACAGAAAATATTATAGTGAAATTGTTCCATGTTGGACGAAAGTATTAAAGAGGAACAAAATAATATACGCATAAAAAATAAATGATATCATGCATCGAACGTTTAAAAAATGTGGTATACAAAGGAATATTTCTTCAGCGCGTGATTAGGGTAATTGAACCCGTAAGAATACAATATAAATATGTAATACTACCTAATAATAAAAATTCTGAACTGAAAACTACATTCTAGGAAAAATCTAAAGTGAAAGCCTTTGTGACCTATAAACACTATAAATTAGACAGGAAGGAAATTAACCCATGAAAGAAACATGAAACCGTTTTATTTTGAACGCGATTTTGTTGTTATTGCAATGAACAGGTGTGTGTGCTGGTATAATGCAGCTGTTATTTTAAATAACTGACTAAGTAAGTCGCACGATCCGCTTGGAACATGATATTGTGATGACATTTATATTACGACATGGTGTTAAATATGTGATTGGTCAATAGTTTCACTTTTAGATTAGTAAATGAACTTTTTTTTATGAAGGAACAACAAAAGTTACATTAATAAAGTCTTAACTAACTAAATATACATATTATATGAAGTGATAATAAATTAGTAACCCATTACGTTATTCACAGATTCAGTAGCTAACTTTATGCAGCCACTAAGGGGAATTACTGGAAAAAATTTTTCTGCAAATGGGTTAATACATTAAGTTTTAAAAATACATCATCTTATGTTTGAGATAAGTACTTTATGGTAACCAATGATTATAACATTTAATTTTATAAAGTTGTTCACTTTATTTAGACATCTGACTTTAATTTTCTCTTCAACCATTTTAGAGGATGATATTTCGGAGCTGTCTTAGTACTTTACTATAAAAGGAAACTACGGCGTTTCATACAACGTTAAACTACTCATATGTTTTCTATGTCAGCGACTTAAAGGTTTAGGAACATTTTTGTAAACAATTTTTCTGATAGAGTATTTACGCTTCCTAGGTGTATAAGAGTATAATGAATTATCAAATTAATTTAACACAATATTATTTCTAAACAGGCTTATCACCAAGATTTAGCTTTATATTATACTCACGAATACATCCTGTATGCCCTGAGCCAATCCTTGGCAGCCCCCAGTACCCGGGCTCACAGCGGTCGCATTTAAGGCCGCCGACACCCGGCCGACAAGCGCATTGCCCATTTTCGTCACATCGATCTGACACGGACCCCAATCTATTGCAACCGCAAGTCGAGCTTGTAATTGGACAACCCTCCTCATTGGGCCCCGTCGCCGCTGTCGACCCATCAGAACAACAGCCAAATGCGCTATCAGAACAGTGATCCGATTTCTTCTCATCTGTCTGTCGTGAATCGTCTAGGACAAAACATTGCACTTGTTAACCTACGTATATTATACATTTTATCGTTCCTGTATCAAATAACAGGAACGAAAATCCCTTTTGGGGGTGCACGAACATCACATTTCATGTATAAAGTACACTACATTATAAGACAGCTACCAGGAATTTAGGTAGCGTGATTGCAGCCAATTTACCCATGGTGCCATGTACCGTTACTATCTCTACCGCGACAAATCACACGATAAATATTGTATGTATGCATGAAAGCAGTTCAATGTTCACATGAAAATGAAATTAAATGTGATAGAGTGTTGCATTCGGAAAGAGCGCGACCATTTTGTTTGAAAGGTTAAGTTAGAAGGTTTATGTTGTTTCTAAAATTAAATTAAATATGCCACGCGAAATAGAATTACAATAAAATGGTAAACTCAATTAATTAACTTTCATTTGTATCTGACATAAACAGGAAAACTGTTTTACTGACTGCAATGACTTTGACACGGTAATTTCCTGCTCTATTTCGCAGTTAAATATTTCTTGAAAAATACGACGTCTTTTATGACGACATTTAGACGCCATTACATAAACGAAAAATTGTGTTTTTAAGGTGTGTTTTGCGCAAAATGTCTTTATTATAGACTAAGATTTTTTACTTACTTTTAGGACAGCATCTGGCAGCTGTAAGCGTGATGTGGCAATAAGTACCAATGGGACAGTCTTGACGATGTGGTCCATTGCCACAGTCAATTTCAAGACCAGTAGTTGGATCGATCATTGCCTTATTGTTACCACATGGTCTTACTTCCATACCTGCATACAATCAAAATTAAGAACTAAGAGAAACGGCTATTTGAAATTCGATTTACTCATAATAATTAAAATGAATGATCAACCAACACACCAAAAAGTTAGTATGCATGCAGAAGTTAACCCACCTTTACAAAGATCCAAAGGCCGAAGTCGCAGTTCAAGTTGTTTTTGACATCCCTCTTTCCGCATAGCACATAAACTGGAGTAAAGTCTGAAGTCTGACGCACATACAGGGAAGTATTCTAGTTCATGCGGGCATTCAAAGAGGCACGAGCACCGGGGGTACCCATCGGCTCCGATCTCGCAGCTGGCTCCAAAGTCGCATCGGATGTCGCGGCAAGCCGAAGGGCTCGGCGTCGCGCTGTCATCCGTCGCCCCCAAGGAATCCGTTGACCCTTCCTCTGCCTCGGTAGTGGTCATCGCGGTCGTTGCTATCCACCCCACCCAAATATTTGCGTGTTAGTCGAGCGATAAAGCGGAAAGTTAGTTAATTGATCAGGGATGGGTCGCTTTATTGGAATTACTGCTAACAACTGGCTTGATGACGGTCCGGCGGCGGTAAATGTTTTGACTGCCACCCGCCCGTAAATTTTACACGTTTCGTTAGGTTATTTCAGGGATTCCAAATTATTTTTAGTAGGTATTGCAGGAAGTTATGTAAGATTTAATATTATTTCCAAACTATCAATAGAAGAAGATAAAGTAATACGTACTCATTGCGATAGGAGGAACAACAGCTAATCTATCCTTGCAGTCTCCATAGAAAATAACATGCAGCGTTGCTGGCGGAGGTAGTTTACAGGCAGCCTTTTGGAGCTCGCATTCGTTGGGAAATGTCTGCATGGTACTCCCACAAACTGGCTCTCGGGCAGCTCCGGTACAGTCCGTGGGACACACGCATTCTCCAGCCGAACAATGGGCTCCAAAAGAGCATAGAACGCCTTCACATAGAGCTGTCAAGAAAACAGAAGCTATAACTACTCAGATATTTATCGCTACGGTTTTATTACTTAATAATCTACTACTATAGTTTACACAATACTACTGAATAAGCTGTAAAATATTACGAGAGGGCGTAATGATCAAAACAGTAAACTCGACGGCACTGGAGTCACATAGTCATAAATAACAGTATACGAGTTTTATTTCGTCTACGCTAGCAAGGTTACGACTTCGTAAGCACCCGGGTAAAGTTTCCCAAGAAACGAATGGCTGAACAGATAATGTCATTTTGTCCAACAATTGCGAGCTTCCTATAGTACTTTCTCATTTTGCCGTCAGGGAAAATTAGGCTTTCTCGTTCCCGCAATGAGGAACGAGGGAAGACACCCGTGCAAATTTAATAACGATTGTTTACCACTTCTCCGCAAAATGAAAGTCTTGCAGAAGCGGCCGACTAATACGCGAGACGATAAAACGGAAGCGACATGCTATTAGGATTTTTAATTTTAAAATAAAATCTTTCATCTGCGAAATAAAAAGACAAAACATTAATTGCTTTTAAAGGAAACATCGCACGCAACTTACAAAAAAGAAAATGTTAAATATGTTTTTGCTGGGTCTAATAAAATGAACTGAAACTATTTTAAAGGTGGATTCAATCTATGATACCGAACAACTTTCCCCAAAGAACATATTATTATATCAAATTATGAAAAATGATTTTTGGCCTCCCGAAGTTGACCGGTCAGCTGATCCGAGTTTGTATGGAAAGCCAAAAAAATTTTTTTCATATGTCAATATACGTACCTTGGGTAAAGTTGTTTAGTACTGAATTCACCCTGAAAATATTTTGTTAGACTTTATAGGTACTTATAGTCGGGTAAATCAACCTTTCACTAAATAAATAATGATCAGGCCCAAACCTTTAATAACTTAAAAAACTATAGATTAGAATGCGTTAATTCCATTAACTCATGTTCTCCTCTATCTACTTCTGAATGTCATGTACTCCTTTTAATTCATATGTGACAAATATTAAGTCAACAATGTAGAAACTTTGGTCACGTTTTTTCTTGAGAATTAATTAATAATACCAATACTTCTGTGTAATAAAAACTTAAACTGTCTTAAAAATAATAACCTGGGCTTCGTTTAGTCTCTTTGAAATCAAAAGATTTGCTACTATAATGTTTTGAACTCAGTCGTGTGTAATCTAATATTGTTATAACAAGATCCAAGTTGGACGAAGTTTGAGTACGAGTAAGTAACTAAGTACGCTTCAAAAGGCTCGATTATAGCCACAAACTAACCTCAAAGGCTTAGCTCAAGGGTTTTTGGTACTTACCTTCACCTAAGTATCTTCGCTTCGACTTATATAGAAGTACGTTTTTATATTTTTTTATCAACTATAACGACTGAAATTATATTAAAGAAAAACATCCAAATTTCCTGGCAAAGCCGTTACACATCACGGGCTAAGTATTATTTCGCATTTTTGTTACATCATGTTTACAAAACCACGCGAACTACTGTATTTTCTTTATAAAATTATTTAAAAAAAAACTTGTTTTAAACTGTTGTTTATTCGTGTTTCCAATTGCATCCTTGGTTTGACTTTAAACTCATTCGTTTAGAGCTAATATTACAACAAAAGCCAAATTGGAATGAAGTTTGAAGTAACTTTATCATAAAAGGCTTTATTATCGCCACAAAGTAACGTGAAGATGCAACACAAAGCCGATTTACTTAATCTGCCTTGGTTTTGGGAGAACGTCAATTACGGGGTAAGCCTTTGATTCCAATCTAAGTCTTTATCAATTAAGGAAGATAGGTACGATGTACCCTAATCCAGTGGCTTTCGAAATAATAATTTGATTGCTACTTATTAAAAAAGTACTTTACTACTTTCTGATGTCACATCAGTAATATTTTATACGGCTTTTTTCACGTAGTTTCTTCTTATTATTTTAGGTTACAAACATACTTTTTGAATATACAACATAATAACAAGTTTGTTAATTTATATTTAGGAAGACATTATCTGCTACGTATTTAATGCTAATTTATAACCGTTACGTTACCCCTGCAGATACTACAAATCTCAACCAACACAAATATAAGAAAAGCCATTAATCCTTCATCACTTTCTATGTTTTGTTTCTCTGAAGATGTAAGAATGCCTCATTAATTTCAAAACAATGAGAAGATTTTCAACAATGCCTCTTTTGATCCCTTTTTTATTTCGGCCTTAATTTGTCTGTTTTACTTCCTTGGAGCGTATTAATAATGAAGATATAATGATAAGCTGAGGAATTTGTTTGGTTCCGGAACAAGATATCTTAAATATAAATACATACAACAAATAATCCTTGTACCGATACTCGTTTTATTTTATTTTTTACTTTTAATGGACAAATCACATTGACGCCCTATATGTATACTTATAGTATATATAAAGTCTAACAAATTAGAAAACGTGATGATGTGGCCTGCCTTTGTCTTTGATTTTATCTACACCATAAGATTTTTTTAATAAATTAGATCAGCTGATTGTGCGTCTTTATGAAAATTAATTTTTTGACAAAAATGAAATGATGAAATGGAAGACGTTTCAACATATCACAATCGGGAGTCAGAACGTTTATATACGCATATGTACGTACGTATACAAAGATATTTGTGCGCTAGAGAAAAATCTTTCATTGAAAGTACTGAAATATTTAAAGGAAGATTCAGTCCATGATCCCTAACTGATTGCAAATAACATCACTAATCTGGTAATGGCAATCTTTTGTTACATACACATCTAATTACGTGTGACCACATGTGATGTAGCGGGCCCACAACATTTATGCACCGATTAATTACAATTAGGTGCCGAGGAACATAGCGATATTACTTGAACATGACACGCTAGTTGTTACACCTTGTTGAGAGTAAATTAACAATACGAGTATAAATTATAAATAAACACTTACATTTTGTTACATGTGTGTAATAAAATGTAAAAAACTGTATATGTATTAATAAAATATATATTAAATATATATTCGTTTTCAGTGAATTTTATAGATAAAATACGAATACGAACCGGCTCAACTCGACTGAACTGAACACAATACTTTATCATACTGACTTAATGATCATGAACCTCAAAGAGTAAACGCGCGTGGTTTTTCAGCTTCATTGGTTTTTACCACCCTGCTGCCGATATAACCGACATTGGGTAACATCTCTTATTTATATCCTCGCGTATGTATAGTGTATAGGTACTCACTCTAATCAGAAGGCAGTCTATTTTAGAAAAGATAACTATATTATAGAAAGAAGATTTTTTGTCTATACTGGACTGGATTGGAGAGACATCCTTCATACTTTGAAGCGTAATTCGAATTTTAGTTTTAATGTTGTAGCTAGATGGAGGTACTAGTTTAACAGAAGGAATTCCGTGGTGCCGCTTGATTTCGGAAAGATGGTATATGCGTTCAGTTTCTATAAACAAACAAGCGCCATCTCTGATTTTTCATAGATACCGTCAGCCTAAGTATCCAGCATTCTTTGTATGGCTAGCGGGCAAGCTAGTAGCGACATCTAGAAATAATACAGGATTTTGGCTTTCTAGTAGATTACGCTTATTGTCAGTCCTCTTATATTTTTCGTCCATGACATAGGTTATATTTTTGGGTATTTCATGTGCTAAGCAGTAAGCTAATATTGTATTGCCTAATCCGTTGTTATTATAAAATATGCGATATAATAAAATACGCTTAAGGATCATACCGATTTTTAGTAGGTAATTTTTATGACTAATACAAACATATAGGTCCGTTCTTAGAAAATAGAAAATAGAAAATAAAATATATAATAAGTAAACCCAAGGTAATAGGTAAAATTAAAGAAAGTGTTTTAAAAAGATAAATGAACTAGATACTTATCGATGAGTTTGTTGTACAAAATGACATTATCATTTCAATCATAACGTTTTATGTAAGTATTTCTAATGAAGATGCCGTCAAAATTATTAATACCTAAATAACAATAAGTTAGATGTAAGTTTTATGTAAAATCTAACTCGTACTATAAATTATGGTTTTACCACAGGGTATAGGAACGATTGCATCCTAGAGGTAAGTATAAGTTATAATAAATATTAAGCATTAAAAATAATATAGGACCTTAACAAACTACTCACCACAATCACCCCTAAACGCAATCTTGAGATCGCTCTGCTCGCGACACGCCATCGAGTCCAGCTCACATTGCGACGAGTATGTCTGCCCGTCGGTCCCGCATACCATGTCCGATTCCTAACGCAAATATGAAGGGTTAACTTATGGACAATTTCACTAAGAATTTCGACCGTCCCCAACCTTATTCGGATACGAAATATTTGAATTACATGCATACTTGTGGCGTCTGTGAGTATTTTATTGAGTTTGATAATGACATCGTAAACCAACCGTAGATGTGTACACAAAGTAGGTCATTCGAGTTACGAGCACTTCAATTTGACAACAATTTAGAAATTGTATTTTTTCCTTTCGAAATAATTATATCTAGGTAATTATTTGAGTTTAAATATGTTTAGATATTTAGCATATTGACCTTAATGGCTGAGTTTTATTGTAAGCTCTGATGGTCATAAAGTTACTGTATTACTCGTATAAGAGCAAGTTAAATACACACATGCTACATTTATACAACGTTGTGAATTAAAATGACAGAGCAGACTTTGTATGTATTTTTTTTTTAAACTGTGTTTTAAACGTTTAAACATTAGGTTTAAATTTTTATGTCTACTCAAGCCATCAATGGCATTTTACGCATTCTAAGTACACCAAAAATCCCTGGCCAAGATTTTAGAATTGTATTTGTATGTACTTACGAGCGATAGTTGGTTACCTTTAAATATATAAAAACATCTCACGTTTTAGACGGAAAAAATGGATACCAAATTGTTATTCAACACGACTCCATGCGTGTACTCTAAATGCTAACGTTAAGAGAATAAACATATAGAAGCAAAAACTCAATAAACGATGAAGCAGATCACCAAATCGATACCAATTCAGAGCGAAGTATAATCCCTTTTCTGGGATAAACCGGTCATAATCGACGTCTCTTTCGCCTGGTGTATTGTCGGAAGTTTGTGCTTGTGGATTGTTTGAAATCGGCTTAGCGTGATTGGATTGAAAATTTACTTTCTCCGAGGTCAGGACTAGGAGTAAATAATTAAATATCGGAAATTAAATTAAAGGTTTCAGATGTTTAATCGAGTGAACCAGTTTGTGAAACATAATTAAAGGTGAAATAAGATTGAAGATATTAATTTACATCTATAAACATTAGGTTATTTTTGAATAAACGAGTCCGCCTTGAATTTTTTTAAATATTCGTAGAAATAAATCTTAATTATTTTGTTTTCTACCGTTTTATTTAGAATCAAAAGTAGTGTGCTTTTCTGCTGTTTTTGATTAATTTGAGTCTGTTTATACAAAGTGGAAGGGACATACCCGTAATAAATCAAACCACGGGCTAAACTACATAATTTTAGTATAATGGAATTAAAATAACACGCAAAATTAAATTTTGTCGAACATGAATAATTTGATTTAATAATATTTTTATAATGTGTGAAAAATTTGCATGCTATTGAATATGGCTAAATAGGTTAGGCTACTGTATTTAATTGTATTTTCCCAACACCTGTGTTAACCCTATTTATTGCAAATAAAAAACTTATATTATCTTATATTACCTAAAAATCCAAAAAAAAAATTCGACATTCCCATACAAATCCACCGAGCGGCAGCACACTTTTGTATGAAAATGCCAAAAATTTTTTTTGTTCTTTGGCTTTTATTTTAGTTTCATTATACTATAGCGATCTAGTATAGCCTGTGGTTCGATTTGTTGCGGGTATGTCCCTTCCACGTTGTATAGGTATTTACAGATTTTAGATCTTTTTTATTTTAAGCAAGAGTACCTAACCCCTAAGAAATAGATAAAAACGCAAGCACCGACCAGTTTCTAGCCGACCCGCCCTCAATATGAGTATTAGAACAAAACTTAGTTATAAAATTTTACCAGTTTAACACCCCATAATTCGTGAGCTCACCTGCACTTCGGCGCAGTGTTTTTTGCACCTTCAAACTAGCTTTCAATGCAATAGATTAAATAAAAAAGAAACTACCAGCTCATCACAATACACAAGCCAAATACTCCGTAATTAGTGAGCTCATCTGCGCTCCGGTGCAGTCGTGGTTGCACTTACTTGTACAAATTGGGTTTTTAATGCAGTATATATGAAATAAAATAAACGTTAACTTCAGAGCTACCAGCTCAGCACATAGGCCAACCAGAAACATTCTAATCAACTCAATACACAAGCTAAACATCCGTAATTAGTGAGCTCCTCTGCGCTCCGGTGCAGTTGTGGTTGCACTTACTCGTACAAATTGGGTTTTTAATGCAGTATGTATAAAATAAACGTTAACTTCAAAGCTACCAGCTCAGCACATAGGCCAACCAGAAACATTCTAATCAACACAGTACACAAGCCAAACACCCCGTAATTAGTAAGCTCACCTGCGTTCCGGTGCAGTTGTGGTTGCACCTACAAACTGGCCGCCCTGTGTCCTCATCCATGGTGCAATCGCCGCCGCCCTGACAAACGATGTCCGCACACGACTCTGATTAACAAACAACGCAATCAGTACGTGTCTGAGGTTAAAGGTCGTTGAGAAATAAGGTCAGATAACTCAAAGACAAGACCCATGGTATAAATAGTTTGTACCTGCATACGAGTACCAACTGAAAACTAAATTCTTTAAAAAAATCTATGATTATTTTTTAGTTTTATCAATATAACTTTCCCTTATATTAAAGATATGCTCAACATAGCAGTGTTGAAATTTATTCGTTTTGATAGACTGTATATGTTTTAAAGTCTATCTAAGCTATTTACGCTGTCGTGCGGTGTACTATGATAAATAAGGTAAAAATACAATTGTAATAAAAAAAATATGATACAGTATATTCCATTCAATTTAATTATCAAAATAAAATGTTCCAGAAACACGGCTGAAGAATAAATTGGTCTGTGAGCAAAATAAACGGAGCTATGGTTCATGTGAATTTGGAAGACTCAACAAAAGTTAAAATATATTCAAGCACAGTTACTCATAATGTGCGCCCACCTTTAAAATGTTTTCACAAACTTCTATGTTGTTACAAAAGCAATACTGATTACAAAAAATAACTTTGTAGCCTAACTCTAAGGCGAATAAACAAAGTTATAACGAAAGGGGGAATTAGACAAATAAACTGGCATACTGGCCCTAAATTCGCTAAAGGCGAAATGCTCTGTCAGGGAGCTAATGATTGATTAATAAAAAAGCTCAAAGGAAACAACTTTCTGAAAATCAAGAAATTTAATTTAATTACTACTTAGTTACAAGCTCTGATTTTACACTAAAATCGTCTATTCAGCAATTTTATCACCACCATTTATGTCAGATTTTCAAAATCTAAAAAATCTGATTCCGCTATAGAAGAAACCCGGAGAACTCAGAAAGTGGTGGTTAAACTAAGTCGAGCAATATAGGTAGAGAAAAAAGTTTGGCCAGTGGTGGAATGATATCACTCTTCCATATGGAAGAACATCTTTTTTATGCCACATAGAGTTGAAGCGCCGTAAAAAGTACTCGTAAGTACTTAAGTGCTCAGTTAACTTAGTTACCATATTGAGTTAAATGACGACTAAGACGACCATGCGTAGGTACTTGATTCTTTCAGCACATATTTTCAATTTAGACCTCATTTTTGATGTCTATGAATGACGCTAACCATCAAACACATGCTTGCCAATTAGCTTTTTTTTTTAAAAACCTTTTTCTGTGAAAGCAGTGGCGCATAACCGTATAGTACATTAATTTGTACTCTCAGTTCATCAATCCGTGTCAGTTTCAATTAAGACTCACCACTGGAGCCGTTTTAATCTCTAATTGACATTCACCGCGTTATAAGTGATATAAGGTTTCATGCAATTTATTATTGCGTCTGGAATCGGTAACCAAAACAAACGACGTACCAATTGATAAGCAAACTTTAAAACACGTATATTGTAAAATATTTAGTTACCTAATTACTTTTTAATTACATACGTTAACTTTATTCCACGGACTAAAGTTGACGAATATCATAAAATTAACAATAAACGAATTAATTGAAAACTTAATTACTTAACAGATAAATCATACTGGGGCAGACAGAACATTTTGGAGCTTGCAGGTCGAAGCAGACAGAACCCAGGGCCGCAAGACTAAAAGGCCACTTTTAACGTCCCGATGGTGAGTGAAAAGGTTCATATTTTATTATAATTAAATTCTAATAGATCTTTACAAAACAGCCAGAGTAACCTGAATCACTGAATTGATAGTGTGAGTCCAGTTGTATAAGTAAACAGTTCATCAGCTGCCGTCTGTGTTTCTTTTATCAGTTGTCAATTTACATGGTTTTAAGTCAAAAATAAATCAAATGAAATCCATTTTAAATGTAATGTTAAGAAACGAAAAAGCAATCATAAAATGCATATTTGAAAATGTTTTAATATCAAAGAATGTCGGGCACTTCCGTGGTAATTTCATGAAAGGAAAAAATTTCATCGCGGGAATTGATAGCGTTTTTTATAAGGAATTTCTAATATATTTATTTGCCTTTACACTTTCTTCTTCAGATCAGTCAAAAGGTAAATATAATTGTGTTTATTTTTAAATTTTTAATACAATACGAGTATATGATATAAAGACATAACTGTAGGTACCTATATCGGTGGTACTAAGTGTATTAGAGAAGGTTGTTATGAAATTTAAAATAAATAAGTTGTAAATCTATTTATACTTGTGTGTTTGAAGATAAACCTGTTTTCAGATCAGCGCTTTACCTACCATTGCTTTTATGTGATGTTACATAAAGTTATCTAATAATTTCACAAACACTATTGAGTACTAACTAATACTGAAATTAAATGTGTGTTACTTAAAAGCCAATCAACAGTATATAATAATTATAGTGTAATATATGGCCATTATGGTTTAGTAATCCAGTAAAATGAATAATTAATGTCCAGATACCTAAGTAGGTACTTAGGTAATATTAATAAACTGGGATAGCTTACGGCAAGTCCCGTTATAGAGTACACGTAGTTCGCCTTCCTTGATGCCCTCTTGACACGCATGCATCCTCATCTTGCACTCGCTCCCGTAGGTGTTTTGATCAGATGCGCAGACCGGCGCAAGCGCAGGTGGGCACACTGGGCATGCGCATTGAGCTGTTCCGATGCGCGACACGCATGCGCCGCCCCACGGACAACTGGCACGAGCGCATGGATTTTCTACACCTGTGTTAATTTACATTGATCAATCGCCAAGAAATACATATATTTTTTCTAAAAAGAGGTATGGACATAAGTTAATAAAACAATGGTGACGCAAGTTTTAGCAAAATCAAATTAGTATTATCTTGAATTAATGCTATATATCATAGCGCGATGAACAGATGGCCGGTGGGGCAGAAAGGTTTTTAAATGGCGACCATGTATTGGCAAGCGAAGCGTTGGACACCCACCCTCAAGGTGGTCAGACGATCTGACCAAGGTCGCTGGAAAGCGCTGGACGCAGGCCGATATAGATCGGTCATTTTGGAAATCCTTGCTAAAATGATGATGATGATAATGTACTTACATATCAGTAAGTGCAGCGTGGTACACCTGCAAATACTAAGTGATCAGATGACTTAGGCAAGGTTGCAGGAAAACGCTGGATGCAAGCCGCTTCTAATCGGTTATTACCTAAATTTACCTTATTAAAATCAAGTTAGGTACTATTATACGGTACTATTATACCTACGCCATCCGTTTCAAATTGGCAAGCACTTTCGTAAGTCTGAGCCACAGACGGCCCGTACGACGATGTCGCAGTCTGGCTTGCAGCCACACACTGCCTCTCCAAGGTGGTCCAGAGACTCATTCTCTACTCGTGCAGGATTTGTAGTGTCAAAACACTTACCACAAGTACCCATATATGCCATCCGTATGTCTCGGTTCTCCAAACACGACGCCCTTTCCAGCAAGCAAGGACTCTCGTAAGTCCGACCGTCTGAGCCGCAGACGGGCCGCACAATGGCCTCGCAGTCTGGCCCGCAGCCGCACACAGCCACTCCCCGGGGATCCAGAGAACAGTGCTCACGGAAACCACACTTCACGGAATCGCAAGGATGTTGAGCTACAATTTTTTTATTTTTTTTATTTTCCGAACAGTCTTTATGTATTGAGGAGAAATGGGTGAAAAAAAAAACGGGTGGGAAATAAAGGGTTCCGTACCTCTGTACAATGTTTTAAAACGCTGAAAAAAACACGTTTCTTGTATGACGACTCCCTCTATTTTTAACTTTATCTTATTCTTATATTTGTTGTTACAGCGGCCACAGTAATCATAATCGGTGAAAATTTCAAGTGTCTAGCTATTACGGTTAAAAAGAAAGAGCCCTGTGACATACAGACGGACAGATGGACAGACAGCAGAGTCTCAGTAATAGGGTCCCGTTGGCATCCTTTGGGTACGGAACCCTAAAAAGTAAAACATAGTTTAATCGGCAGGGGATTTTTTATGTTATTCATTAAATTACAAGTTTTTATTATAGAATGCAATATGCTGCACAGGCATGTAATTGTTGACGACCACTTACTTAAGTATTACAAAGCGAATGCATTTTGGTCAAGTATAAGATTTCAAACTTTAATCATAATTTCAAATTGTAAAGTTTTACCTTATAACAAATACTCATTAAATTTCGAAAGTTAAAGACGGTGGCTGACGCTGAAACCCTTTAAGTATTAAATTTAATAAAATTATTTCGTCCTTGTCTCAATATCTTTGGAACAAGGAGACGGCTCTAAGCTTGTGTCCAATTACTTCCTTAAGAACAAAATGTCCCTTCGACATGGACTATGACAAAAGCTGGCGCTTAGCATTTTCGAATAAAGATTTAATTTTAGATAAGACGACAAGGCATTGAGGTAACTATTCTCCCTTCAAGAAATTTAATAAATCTCATTTGCGATACGGATCAGTTTTATCGATTAGTCTGGGTTCAGTCTCTAGTAAAAAGAACTTCAAAATTTGCAATATCTAATATGATAAGCAAAATATGATCCTAAAATTTAAAGTTATTTTGTTTATAAAGCAGAAAATTAGTTTTATTTAAATATATTAGATGATATAATATTATATTTGTTGACGATTGCCGTGGCGTTATGCTCAACACGCTAGTCCGCTAATCCGGAGGCTCTTGGTTCGATCCCCAGTCAGGGCAAGTTTGTAAAATGGCCATTTTCAAATTGTCTTGGGTCTTTATATGTATATGTATTTATTATAAAATATAGTATCGTTGAGTTATTGTCCCATGATACAAGTTTAAACTTACTTTGGGGCTAGCTCAATTAGTGTGATTTGTCCTTATCTATTTATTTATTTTATTCTGATTTCCAAATATCAAACTCATTCCCAATCGTACAATAACTGGCAAAGTGATTTCAGAGCTTGTCCTTAATTACCTGAAGCATATTCATCATCATTATCATCAGTTCCCCCAGTCTCCACTGCAGGAGCACGACCCTCTCTGTACTACCAGAGCCAAATATTAGCCAGAGCAGTCAGAGGATTTGGCCTACACTCTCCACGCTGGCCAGACGGGTTGTAGAGGTCTCATTGATGTTTATAGGCTTTGTTTAGCTTGTGTTTCCTATGTCGCCTTCTACGACATCCACGGGAAGACTTGGAGTGGTCTTATTGAGTGGCTATGAAGCATATTCTCATCTAGTAAAGGTAAACTGTTCCTATGTTACACAATAGTGATGTGGACTGGGTTGAAAATAAATTATTTTGTGCTGATATATTAATAAAAGTCACAAAATAATCTCACTTGTCATTGAGCATATCCATTTTGAACGTGATTTTAGATTTATTACTGTAGAAAACCTGATATTAAGAGTGCTATTTGACTCCAAGAAGCTATGACGTCACAGCCAGGTAACGTATTACATACAAATCCCATAAAAAAGTTATCTGATTTGACTTGTAAGAAACTAGCGGATTCGTGTCGCAATTCACACTTACCTAGACCAACACAAAGTTGATCCGAGCTATACAACAACACCGCACATTTTCATATCAACAGATGAGCTGGATGTAAGTGGTTTGTTCACGTACCTGAAGCACATTCTCCTCTATAAGCGATGGTAAGCTGCTGCCTTGTCCGACAAGATTCTCGTCGCAATGCACACTCGCTTGGATAATCTCGGTAGTCGGAACCGCATACGGCTGAACCGGTCCGGACCACAAGGTCACAGGGCGGCCCGCACCGGCAGGCGGGTTGACGAAGCTCGTTCAATTGACATACACCGCCATCAGCGCACTCATGTTCAGAACATGGATCTAGTGGAAAAGAGATTTTGTGAGAATATGCAATACAATGTATTTTATTAAAACTAACTTAATTCATTATTAATTAATGAAGACGGTTGACTTGACAGTCATCACGAGTAAAATGGTCCTTAAGGCCGATCGGGGTGGATAGCGACAGCGTGAGGTGGCCGCTACTAAGACTCACCCTGATGATGATCGTCTAAATCTTCTTATCGTTCGGAGCTTAATTGGCTTCCTATCCGCCAACGCAGGGAACTTCGGTTACTGTGTACTCTCTTTTCGATTCTTACGAATCCTGATTACCCTCAATATTTAAAATGTAAATATAACTACCTTTCAGACACTCATGATCGACAACTTCGTTCTAATGAGACTCGTCAGCTCTTTATCCCCCTTTTTCAGACTAATGTCATGTCAAACTCATTTTCTCTTCAAGCTTCACGACTCTGGAATTCTTTACCCGTTGATATTAGAGAAATTTCTACCAAATTCTGTTTTAAGAGGAAAGTCCACGCCCTCTTTTCAAACTCCCTTTCTATATAAAGTCATCATCATTCAGTTCTTCTTTTCATTAGCTATTTCTTTGTTATTATATTTATTAGTATATGTATTGTGTAAGTAGGTATTTACTCTGATATATTTATATATAATATATATATAATAGTGTTTATGAAGTACTTAGTATTTTTGATGTAAGTATATAGGTATTTATAGCTTTTGCGCCGCACAATTTTCTCTGCTTATCCCTATGGTTGACTGGGAGAAATGCTATTAGCATTAAGTCCGCCATTTGTTAAAAGTATATTTTTACTTTGGACAATAAAGTTTGATAAATAAATAAAATAAATAAATCGATCGATACTTGGGCGGTTCTTTCCGAATATATTACGTGAGTCAATCGTCATGTGTATCAAAGTTGAACACCTAATATGAAAAGCACGATCTGCTACTTACTACGTATTAGGTACGTATTGAATGTAATTCAATATTTATTTAAATAACACTTAAGGGTTATCATCTCATCTCACTTATTAATATATTTTTTTGGGTAAAATTGCAAAAATACCTTTTGTTAGCAAAACCTTTATTGAAATAAGTAGAGCACAAATTAAATAACGCGAAATGGACTTAGCAAAGTAAACAATTTTACAAAGGATGTCGGAATTTGTGGGCATTCGTACAAATGTAGTTCAGATCGAACTGCCGGGACTTTTCTGAAAAGGGTTAGCAAAATAGGTACGCAATAGATAAAGGAGATTAAATTACTTTATGAAAGAAAAAGTAAAGGCGACCCAATTTTGTTTGGCATACAAAAAATATTGAACAAAAGTTTCTTGAGAATATCGAATGTAACATTATTTACGGTACATTTGAAGAGAAAACGGATTTTAACTTATAAATAATGTTTGTAGTATATACTCTTAGATACTAATATATAGTTTAATAATTTTCATTTAAACATAGAATTAAGTTATAAATCATTAATTTCCATCTCCATTTTACTCATTCAAAAATATCATTAAGTAGTTAATACCTAAATAAGCTTTGACATTATTTCATCAGAGATGTTGCGCATATCTTTTTTTGTGATTTAAGAGCTTGCTCTTATGGGTGGAGTAAAAAAGAGATGCTTCCATTTATCTGTTCTGTCTGCCATCATCTCCAAGGACCTAAGTTCAATCGTTTTTTAATTTGTTGGAAAAATTTCTTCCTTTTCCTCGTCTCCCTTTTATTTCCTTCAACTATTATTCTGAGGAGATTGTCATATCTTATTGAGGATATTGTCATATATTATGATGTCCAATCATCTTCCCTCTCTATTTTCAATAGTCTTTAAAATATTTCTTCTCTCTGAACTTTTCTCATTGCTTACTCCATATCCAGTTTATTTCCTCCATTCATCATGGTATCTAAATCTTTAATCAGTGTAGAGAGAGCGAGTAAAAATGTTTACCAATAAATGAAACAGCAAAGGTAAAGATCTATCTAAAGCCACGAGCGATTTATCACACAAGTTGATCCCTTTCAATAAGGCGAGCAGGAGGCGTGTCACCTTTCTATGCACGTCTCACCCGATCCCCGAGCCACGTCATCTTAACGCGGACAAAATGAAATGTTGACCCTTTTTGTGTACTCCACGCCTATTATGAAGGAGTGACCTATTCTTAACGAGGTCCTTTTATGCTCTCAAACATCGGCGCCAACAATACCAGGTCATTTGTTTTAATTAATTTTCCTCATTAAACCCCGCTGAGGGTTGTGGTCTCGAAAAAAATATTTTCTTAACATAATCGCACTTAGCTGCTGGAGATATTAAAAATACTGAACATTCTTTAGGGCTTTCAATTTCAAGAGACGATTTAATTGTTGGCAAGAAAAATGACAGCAAAATGAAGGACGTTTAACAAAGTTATGAAGAGATAAATGGTGTAAATCTGTATCCAGCTCCTTTCTGCTATCTAGAGGTATGAAACTTTAACCTTAAAATTATTTACAAAAGAGGAATATTAAATAAGGGATCCGTTTTTTGCCATTTGGCTACGGAAACCTAAAAATGTCTAAAGTATGTACGAGTATATGCTGACTTCATAAGGCATGAGAATTGATAATCGGTAACCATATTGTTTTTTATGCATTGAAATAAATGCCATTTATTGGCAACAGTGTGCCATGATCGTTTCAGGAGCAAGAAGTTGCTGCTAGGCTTTGGCTTCTACCAGGGTTTGGGAGCGGTCTACATCCAGCGTCATAGGCATCACTAATAGTTACATGAATTTACGTTAAAATAGACAATACTTTTTTGTTCAATTTATACATACATACGTTCGTACGTTCGTTATCCCTAATGGGACAGACAGTGCATTTTGGGTCTTGCAGCTCCAAGAAGAAGACAAAGACCAGGGCCGCAAGACCTAAAGGCAGTTTTAGCGTGATGGTGGGCGAGAAGATAGAAAAAGGAATCTAAACAGTGACGGGTCGCTTCGTATTTTCACCCATTCCGTCAATCAGCTTTTAAAGATCTGCGCGGGAAGAGAAGCAGCTGCTTTTTTATTTTTTTTATTTTCTTCCAGACCAGCATGTCGATTATTATCCAATTTTTGCATTCACAATCTATAAAATGTTTGGACAGTAGGTAAATCTTAACGCTAGTGCTGTCTGCCAGTATACCTTTGGGACATATATGAGAATTCAATAGGTGTAAGTACTTTCCGTGTACATTTCTACTTTTAAAAACGAAATATAAAGCAGTTTTACGATAGAAATATTTTCAGCGCAAGGTTACGTAGCAGAGGTACGTAGCAGAGTACATAGATACTTATTTAGAAAAAGAAATCAACTTACCGCATTTCCCGTGATATTTCACTGAGATGTTCAGTTGGTTCTCGCAAGCATGTTTATCGAGATGGCAGACTGACGGGTATTCCTTGCCATCGGTGCCGCACACCGGCCGTTTTCTCTGGCAGCTTCTGGCACACCGGCATTCTGGCTGGCCATTCGTGACCACACACTTTGCACCAGTGGGGCAGGACACACCCGTGCACGGATCACCAGCTGGTAGAATAAAGATTACGATTTTAAGTTAACAAAATATAGTCCTTAAGGGCCCAGTCCTTATTTTTAATGATTTTGACTGCTTTTTCGGAGCTGATTGGAGCCAAACTATCTTAGTAACAATATGTTAAATTGAAGTTTATTTAAGTATTAAAAAATTGAATGAGACAATTTATTGATTTTTATCGTAATAGTTTGTTTAATTCCAAATAACCTGAGACGTGTTTCGATTTTTTGCGGTGTGCGACGTTCATGTCATTGTTGTTTACACGGAATTTAAAACATGAAGTTGTGTTTAAATAACAGAGAAATAAAGACAAAAGAAAATCCTAAAAAGTGAATGAGAAGATTTTAGTAAAAAAAAAATTAAATTCATTTAAAATCTTAGTTAAAAAGGTTAAACTTTTAAGAAAATATAAGCGAATACGTCGTCGGATTTCTTGCGCATACGACTGAGTAAAAATACACATATATGAAGATTGATTCATGCTTAAACACGTACAATAAATAAATAAAAATAATTTGTCTTTTGTCAAAAGATAGAAAAATTTAATATAAGGCAGACCGCTCTTTGCGCTTCTGAATTCGTCTAAACTCGTCTCCATAGTGCATGTACAATACAGCGCAATGCGTATGTGTAGATAGAAAATATAGATTCGGGTGTACAATAAAACATTCTCACGGTCGAAGACTGCAGTCTTAAGTGGAAAAAAAAGGAAGACAGCAGTATTTTTGACCCTCAAACTAGAAACCCGTCTGTTTACCTTTTGTAGAAGCTATAACAGAAATATTTTGAAGCTTTTCTTCGCACATTTGCCAAAAGTGGCTGTTTTTCGCAAAGTTGCGAAGAAAAGCTCCACGTTCTCACTTGAAACTGTAAACAGTAGTTGATAATATAGTTTAAAGGGCTATGGCTATTATCTAGGGCTTGGTAGAGACAAAATTTTAAATAATATCTTCGTTTACTTTTAGGTAATTTATTTCAAATGGACCCCGGAAAATTCAAGTATGGCCTAAATCAATCTTTATTTACTTGATCGCATTTTATTATGTATACATGCGTAATAAAAATAATTTTACAAAAAACGGGAATTTGTATTTTGATTTTTTGTATATAGATATTTCTCAGGCCAGCATTTATTTTATATGTAATACCAAAAAGACACTATACTATTTTTATTTTTATTTCTAGGTGGCCAGAAATAATTATGAATTGATAATACAATAAGTAGTTGTATTTTCACTAAATAAGCCTTCCAAAAAAGAAGTTATTATATGAATCGTATACTGCGACAGTTTCAGACACTTGTACGACAACTTTTATTACGATTTGAGGACATAACTTCTACATACATAAACAGTTGGAGAATATAAAACAAGCTTTAAAATTGCAATATTTCCGACAAGACAAAGAAAAACTTTTTAGTCTAACTGAAATGTCGTGGAAGAAGAACGACGCCATGTGGTGACACATTTTTATGAGATAGCTCGAGATGACACATTATTGTAGCGTCATACGTTTAATATTTAATGTTCTGCATTCTGGTAGTTCTGTTCTAGTTCTGCTTTTTAAAACAATCCTATATTTTAAACGTTTCTTTTATATCATATGTCGAATTCTACAAACTTAAACATAGTTACGAAACTTTCACCTGGCGTTTGTACTGCAGCACCGTCGCCACTGCGGAGCCGCGAATTTTTTTTTTCATTTTTGGACCTTTACACACGACCATCGTGTCGGTGTCCGTGTGCAAGGGTCATATAAAATTTGCCACTACGGCAAAATGTGTAAACGCTCTCAAGTCAAGCTTATACGCCCAAGTCAATTGCGGCTGCGCCATGACCGCGGCGGCTCCGTGTGCAAGGGTCATACAAAATTCGCCGCTGCGGTGAAATATGTAAACGGTCTCAACGCAAGCTTATACGCCCAAGTCAATTGCGGCTACGCCACGACCGCGGCAGCTCCGTGTGCAAGGGTCATACAAAATTTGCCGCTACGGAAAAATGTGTAAACGCTCTCAACGCAATTTATGCGCCCAAGTCAATTGCGGCTGCGCCACAACCGCGAATCTCATCATTATGAACTAACCAAGCTACAATATACTACAAGCTCGAAAAGGCAGTTCAGAGTCTAGTCAGTCAGCATATACAAAGTATCTATAACAACGGAATAATCTTTGCGCATTTCTGTAACACATTGCTCCATATTTCGTTCGTGAAACTCGATTAAATAAATGAGGTAACATTTGTTCACCTTTTAACTAAGGGTTAAGATAATTTGCGTTAAAATCGTTAAAATCCGGCAGCCTAATCAAGTTACTCGCGAGTTTGCAATACCTAGCAACGAATACGACGATGGCATTAAATCGATCCTCGCTGTATTTCCTCCTCTACTCGCGTTAGTAAATTGATAGTAACATTCCCGGCTCTTTCATCGTATTTATTCAAAAGCTTTTCTTCTTTCTTTCAAAAGAATGCCTTACAAGTTTTTTTTGACTATTGCAGTAGGTACAAAAAAAAAGGTTTTTTTATTTGATTTGACAGTCGAGAGGGCATGAATAACTAAAAATTCATATTTAGATTATGTAACTAAAATAGGAAGGGGCTACAAAACCTGATAGTTTAAAATGTTGTTAATAAGAAGTATTAAAGTTAAGAACTCCGGAGGCAAAAAAAGTTTAGGTAATAGGTATTTTAAAATTTACCACAATAAAGTTTACATCTGTCTAGGTATATGTGACAATTTTGTTAGTATATTATGTCCTTGCATCGATTTGCACTTCATTATGTATAAAACTTGAGAAGACAACAAAAACTAAACCTTATCTGAAATTATAATCATCAATACGAGTAATCACCAAACACCAACCAATCTATCGTATTTAGCGAAGCTTATCGTAGCAACGGTCGATTAATTCCCTTTGAATGGTGGTTTCGGGGCAAAACGTACCGCACTCGTCAAGCATAAATTGCTTGACGTTGAGGTTGAGCCGTCAATCGCACGCTTCTTCCCAGAATAGCAGTGATTGCGGTAAGTGCGGCTGGTTCTACGAGTATAACAGCTATTTGCTAACTAATGAGTTTAATGCAGCCTGTAAATAATACTTATGCTATACACAGCTATCGTAGATCAGATTGATTTCCTTTGAATGGTGGTTTCTGGGCAAAACGTAAGTACCGCACTCATTTATGAGGTTAACGTTGAGGTTGAGCCGTCAATCGCACGCTTCTTCTTGGAATAGCAGTGATTGCGGTAAGTGCGGCTGGTTGTAGAACAGACTATTTGCTAACTAACGAGTTGAATGCAGCCTGTATATAATACTTTTGCTATACACAGCTATCGTAGATCAGATTGATTTCCTTTGAATGGTGGTTTCTGGGAAAAACGTAAGTACCGCACTCATTTGTGAGGTTAACGTTGAGGTTGAGCCGTCAATCGCACGCTTCTTCTTGAAATAGCAGTGATTGCGGTAAGTGCGGCTGGTTGTAGAACAGACTTTTTGCTAACTAACGAGTTGAATGCAGCCTGTAAATAATACTTTTGCTATACACAGCTATCGTAGGTCAGATTGATTTTTTTTGAATGGCGGTTTCGAGGCGCAACGTACCGCACTCATTTATGCTTGACGTTGAGGTTGAGCCGTCAATCGCACGCTTCTTCTCGGATTAGCGGTAAGTGCGGCTAGTTTTAGAATGACTATTTGCTAACGAATGAGTTTAATTGTTCAGCCTATAAATAATAATTTTGCTATACACATATATTGTAGATCATCCATATTTATTTATTGTAAATAATTATGTCGTTTAGCCGTAGTTTGCAGGTGTTTTTTAGTACAGCAGTAATTGTGGTAAGTGCGGTCGGTGATGGAATACATGTCCACCGTGAAGGTGGGACCTCTTGGAATACACATTTTTTAGTTACCTATCTCTTTTTAATATGCGAAAAACTTAATAACTCACGTGAAAAGTCAGCTACTGGCCAACATGTTTCAACCTCACCCAGAGGCCATCCTAAGGGCAAATGTGACAATTCCTAATACCTATATCTATATACGAGTATATATAAACTAAGATTTATGGTGGTTTCAAAGTGACATGTTCCACATTTGCCTCGATGTTTATTACACACTTGTTGAGCCGTCGTCTATACGCTTCTTTCCGTTAAAAGAAGTAATTAAGGCAAATGCAGCTAGCGATGGCGTTAATCAAAGGTTTATGACGGCTTCAAAGTAACACGTACCACATTCGCCTTGTAATCAAGTAGCAGTGATTGCGGTAAGTCCGGGTGACGGTTGAACAAACGGTCACGCAGGTCGAACCTTCAATCGCATGCTTCTAGTGATAACGGTAAGTCCGGCCGACGGTTTAACAAAGGGTCACCCAGGTCGAACCGTCAATCGCATGCTTCTAGTGATAACGGTAAGTCCGGCCGACGGTTTAACAAACGGTCACGCAGGTCGAACCGCCAATCGCATGCTTCTAGTGATAACGGTAAGTCCGGCCGACGGTTTAACAAACGGTCACGCAGGTCGAACCGTCGATTGCATGCTTCTAGTGATATCGGTAAGTCCGGCCGACGGTTTAACAAACGGTCACGCAGGTCGAACCGCCAATCGCATGCTTCTAGTGATAACGGTAAGTCCGGCCGACGGTTTAACAAACGGTCACGCAGGTCGAACCGTCGATCGCATGCTTGGTTCAGTAAGTAACAGTTATTGCGGTAAGTCCGGCCGACGGTTGGACAAACGGATTTTTTTCATAAGTCTTTTCCTACAACATGCAGTATGATAGATACATACCACATTCGCCTTCATGTTTGACACGCAGGTTGAGCCGTCGTTCGCACGCTTCTTTCCTCAAATAACAGTGATTGCGGTAAGTCCGGCCGGCGGTAGAACACACGGCCGCCGGAGAGGTCGGGCAGCTCGTGGGACACGCGCAGTGCGCCCGCCCGTCCCCCAGAGACACACATTCGGCACCCCACCGGCAAAAAGTCTTCTCGCACGCCTCTGAAATTTAAAATTTATATAAATCTGCCGGAAAGTACTTTGGAATGTTCTTGGTGGGCTTAATAAAACGGCAATATGTAACAATATACTTTATATATGTATAATGAAACAATTTATTTTTGGCAAAACCAGGATATTTACTGTTAATACGTAATAAAGTTAAACTGTACAACAAAATATAATTTGTACGTAATTAGAATAATGGCTATTTTTGTTAAAAAAATATGATATTATAGACCCCAATTTCACGAGTTTGCTTTCCATCAACGCTGTTAAAAAGTGATAAATTCATGATTTAACCACACAAGCTATGTAAAAAAAAAACAGCTTGAATATACACAAGTAATATAATTAGTCTGATCGAAAGAAATAACCCGAAGACAAACACGACGATAAACCTTACTGAGTCTCAGTAAAAGATATAAAACATGGGTACTGTGTAGATACGCCAATCACCGGCATTGTTGTAATGTGAATAGCGCTAATAAAACTGGGATCCTGACGGCTTAGCAAGTGAACTCTTTGAAGAAGCCGTAATTCCTTAGCCAACTTTGCGAAGAATGACACAATTTCCAATTTTCCACCTGGAAAACGCAGCCGTGACTAAATTATTGAAGAGCTTGGAGTAGAATACGAACATCTGCATAATCACAGCAAACAACTGACTATCTATATGTATACAGATACACGATATATTTTAAGGGCCAGGTTTTTGTCATTGGGAAATGGAAAAACACATTAAAGACAAAAAAGAAAGAAATGGGTTTTTTCTGGTGTAGGTAATTTCAAAAACTTAAAAAAAAACTAAAAAAGATTTTTTTATAATTTGTAAAAAAAATTGTTCCTGATTAACATAAGTATAATCATAAAATTGTTAATTTTTCTTTCACATTAATTTTAATATAATCTAAAGTTGTATTTCAAGTGAAACAGGGAGAATATCTGAACAAAATTTACGAGCTTGTACTTTTTGCAAATCAAACATTTTACATTTAGAACATTCTGCGTTACGTTTACGTCTGATTCTGCGCCTAAACTCGTCTTCGAGAATTACTTTCTATCGTCTAGTTAAAATTCTGAGCAGCCATTGTCGGCCGCAAAGTCACACAGCGGCTTGACGAAAGTTAATTTACAATTTTCGTCTCGATTTCAAAGTGCTTTCGTTTGTAAGTCTTAATAATCTTACGAGAACACTGATGGTATATCCTGCTTATCAAGTGAGATTATATTATAATTTCTACGTTAAACGTATAAAAAATAAGTATAGGCACACGCATATCTACATTAGTAAACAATACAACATTTTCTTTATTTTGTAAATAACTTTATTGGAATAATTACGAGTAATTAGTGAAATAACGCATTGTAAAGGAAAATGCTTACTAGTTTATGTTTGTTTTTTGTGTGTGTAGGGGTACAGTACTGCAGTCTCCTTTTAGGCCTGCCATGCTTCTGACATAGGTTGACGATTTGGCATTTAATGTTGGCACTGGTGTGTTCAATTCGCTAGTGTGTACAAGGTCTAAAGGTAATTTAAAAACTAAAACTCGACTACGCAAAAAATCATACTGAAAAGTACATTTATCCAGTTAAGGCAAGCACAGATAGAAGCAACAGCTAATAATGTATACATTTTTGAAATGTGCTTTTTACACCATTTTGATTACCCCATACGGTATGATTGGATTTATTTTATTTTTTAGTTCATTACTTTATGGCATAAGAAGTTTTTACAGTGGATTTACTGTAACATACCATAGCCTTTAATCAGCGGACAGTCAAGACGATTTCAAAGATACCTCATTTGTCAAGGTATTATGAATATCTTTGAAGATACGATAAAACAGATGAACATATTGTAAAGCGAAACACATAACCCTCCTTTTGGCTTCGCCGTAGTCGGGTAAAAATTGAAAAGGGACTGGTAAGCCACTTCATTATAATTGTCAAATTGTCATTGTGTGCCATTTTTTTCACACCACAACACCGACAAGAGCCTGGTTTTTAAATGTATGTGAGAGAAAATATTAAATCTAAGTAACATGCAAAGCAAATCCAAATTGTTTTATATTTGAGAATTATTTTACGGCCCTGGATACAAGTCCTTAAGGGTTAGTGACAATCAAAGGTGGAGGTTGATTGCTTGTAGCATCAAATCTATACGAGTCCATTCGTTTTCATAGCCGATTGAGTGGCGGACGAAGTCTGCAGACGCCGTGACACAGTTTGCTAAACAAATACCTATTACTACAGCCATACTATGACTGTCCATTTTAACTATTTCACATATTGTTCATGGGCTGCATTTATAACACTAAACTACACCAATTTCATATTATAAAGTTCACTAAAATCAATTTGCAAAATAATTCGAAGCCATACCCTAACCGAACCCCTTGACTCCGGCCAAAAACTCGACAATTCCAAATATGGAGGTACATACAAACGTCATTTTTGTTATTATTTCAATGCTCGTACACCTAATACAGGTATGTCATTTGAGACAAGCGACAATTTGCTTTTAATATCACATTTATCTCTCGGAAAAATCGAGCATCAGAATTCAACCAGGAACTCATTTCCTTGACTTTCATATAAAGGCTGTAGACGAATCCGCTTAAAGAAAAGAAAGCATCCGGAAATAACAATTTCGTAAGAAACAAACAAAATGTTAGAACAGGAATCGCTGTAAGAGTTGTGACAGACCAGCGGAATTTTACGCCACCGAAATTCCGCACAGTATTTTGGTAAACGGTCATTGTCTAATATGACCTATACAGATTATCATTAATTTTAGTCAAGATTATTTACAAGGGCAAAGTTTGGAAAATTATTAGTAGGACTAAAAATATTATCGAAATTGTATTATATATACAACGTGTTATTGTTATAATGATTATATTAAAACTCTAAAATCCAAAAATATATTCGATATGTCCATACGAATTATTCGGGCGGCTGCACACTTTTGTAAAGAAATGGTGTACTTTTTTTGTTTTTTTAATATTATTTGAAATTAATTATACTATAGTGACTGTGTAGATACCACATGGCTATCACTATAGTATAGTAAACTATAGTAGATATTATAGTTCACTATTATAGGGAGAATAGGACCACTCCAAGTCTTCTCGTAGATGTTATAAAAGTCAACTTAAAAAAACATATGAACAAGCCTATGAAAAAGCCTATGAACATCAATGAGACCTCTCCAATCTGTCTGGCCAGCGCAGAGATTGTAGGACAAATCCTCTGGCTGCTTTGGCTGATATATGTCTCTGGTAGTTCAGAAAGGGTCGTGCTACTGCAGTGGAGACTTAAAAAGACCTGATGATGATCCTATAGTGATATAGTAAAGCACGGGGTTCGATTTATTAAGCATATGTTTATTACACGTTGTATATTGGCATAGGTATGTTATATTTTTTTATTGTGGATTACACTAAAAGTAATTGTAGTAGTAAAAGTAGCACAGAATTAATATAAATTAGTTTTAGGTAAGTTTACGTGGTATGTTGCAATGCTTCAGTTTAACTCGAGATTCTTTCACTAAAACATGAGTGCGTAATATTTCGCTAATGTGGCGCTACCCGAAGAGAACCGAGATAAATGGAGACAGGAGGGGAGATAAAAATGATGGCGGATGCTCCGTGAATGGAAGAAAATTAGGAAATCCACCGCGACGCTTTTTCAGGCTGGAGGTTGTTTAAATTATCTGTATTATATTGGCAGAAACTCTTGATCGAACCAACAAAGCGTTTGTTGACTACGTTTATGAAACTTTATTGGCTTTATATTATATGTACGTATATGGGTAAGGGCTTAAATACGTTTATAAAAATACCGAAATGAGGTCGGCAGGCACTGGGCGTAATACATATTTTTATCCCTAGGCAATAAATAATTATGGACTAATTAGGTCCATAATTATATATTTATTTTTAGATAACATAAAAATAAATTTTCTTACCTTCAGGGACGGGTGGTCTAGGCTGATAATGTAAATCTGAAACAAAAAATATGACATTAATACATTATCGTGGAGAATTCCAATCATGAATGTAATAATTAATATAATAAACTAAAGCCCTAGCGATTTTCATACACTGATATTGAATACTACTACTAACAACACTAAACAGCAGAAAATTCTTAATAGAAAAGTAACGCTACATGACATTATTAAAAGTTTAAAAATTTCAGACACATGCAATTCAAACGCCATTTTTTTGTCACTACGCCGTTGACATTCCGCAGTCATAAAGTTGTGTACTAAAATTAACAGTAACTGCCGAAACACAGCTAACACCAGCTATTTACAGTTTATTTGATTTTAAATCGGTGAGCCCAGTATTTTCCAATTTGTAGCGCGGCCACAATAATGTGATTGTGCTACTGCATTGGCCGCAACAGTGACTATGCATCGACCACTGAACTTCATTCAGATTTATGGAGGTAATTCTTCTCGTGTCGAAAGCTCAAAATGTAATTAAATTTCTTCCCTCGAGAAGGTTGCCACTTTCACAGCGTTGTCTGTAACCTAATGGAGGTAATTGAAGAGCTATTATAATTTACAAGTTTGTATCTGTGACTGTAACGAGATTCCTCCTCTCAACTTTGCAGTGCCCAACAGGGTATTTAAATGAGTGTGGGATCATACAACACTGTATATGTAATCTGCATGTAATTTGAGGAGCAATAAAGTATTGAGTATTGAGTAACTATCTTTGTTTATGTAATTTTTATAGAAGTTTTTATTCTCTGAGATAATGTACAGAGCCCAGTATTTTTTAATTTGTAGCGCAGGAATGATACAATTTTTTTTATATTTTATTTATATTTCTACTTCATTGGCCGCAACAGTGACTGTGTATCGACCACTGTGCTTCATTAAGATTTATGGTTATTGAAAAGCTATTATAAGCTTGGCCACATCAATAATATACGATAAAAGTCTTGTTTTAAAAAATTACGAAAAGTAAACAAGACATTACTTAGCTATGAGAAGGTATATTGAAGTTTTAAATAAAAGCTTGTTAGAATTAGATGCAAGTAATATCAGTGTACTTTTCTTAATTGTTTGTTAAATTGCCGCAAAAAAAAACATAGACCCAGCGACATCTTAGCATAAAACTTACAAAACAATTTCTATGTATTCAAAAATAAAAGGAACAAAAATTCAAAGCAATATATAAATCTCCTAAGCACAACGGGTCGCATGAAACTACAGCAAAGGCAAACAGCGCGAATATTTATTTCAGTACAAAAATATTCGTGTTCAGTAAAGGAGCGGCCGACTCCGGTGCATCTTTATACAAAACACGTTTAAGCTAGACGTCGGGCCTGCATTGTAAGCTGTATACAATTTTCTGCTGAGATTGGACATTCAATGCTCATTTTGTTGTTTGTTGTTCTTTTATTTTTTCACAAAATCCTAAAAAAACAACATATTTTTAAGTTATCCAGATACATTTTCTTTTCAATAGGTATTTTTTATTTTGATTTTAAGTATGTACTTATAAAGTAGCCGTGTGGTTCCTGGCAGAGTACGAGTAGAATAGGATCACTCCAAGTCTTCATGTGGATGTTAAAGAAGACTTAGAAGCAAAACAAAGCTTATACGAGTTAACATCAATGAGACATCAATTTCCCCATACATATGATTTAGGGATTTTCAAGGCAAGAGTGAATAGGCATTTTTTGAGTCTGCGTGTTATACCTTAGACCTCATCTTAGCTTCCCATCAGGCTAGATAGAGGTCAAACGCACTCAAATGCCAGGCCAGCGTGGCGAGTGTAGGCTAAATTCTCTGACTGCTCTGGCTAATATATGGCTTTGTAGTACGTGCTCCTGCAGTGGAGACTAAATAAAAAAGACCTGATGATGATGATGTACCTACTTATATAATAAAGACCTACCACGAGAGATTTTTTTCTTTTTATCCCGAAGGTTGACCGGTAGAGAATGTATTAGCATTAAGTCCGCCATAAATAAAGGAACTTAAGATATATCAAATATAAAACTTCTACACCACAACCATAAAAACATGTAAGCATAATCTACACTTAAATTCTGTACAACTACTACTACACGTGAGTAGTTTTCTTTTTTTAAAGTCCCATTTGAAAAAAAAAACTTCAAGAGAATCACCAACATTATAGAGGTATACAAATAATTTAAATACTATTCTTTAAGTACACTATTTATCACGTCTTTATCCGAAATGGGGCAGATAGACACCAACTACCTAAATGCGTGTTTTACCAATAGAAGATTAAAATCGTAATAATATATTTCAGCGTCCTACACGTGGGAATGTAAAACAAATTTACGCAAGCATACAAATCAAAATTGAATTATTCACGGAAAACAAACTCACAAACAACTCAACGTAACACAACACAAAAGTGCTCCAGTCCTGAATATGTTTTGTTTTTTCAAATACTGAAAAAAAATATAATTGCTTAGCGATAAGGCCGCCTTTCCTAGCTTTTAATGGTAACGTACCCAAAGGGTGCAAACGGGGCCCTATTACTTAGACTCAGCTGTCTTTTCGTCTGTCATAGGGCCAGTCAGTCAGAAATAGCTAGGATACTTGAAAATTTTGCGCTTATCTATTACTGTAGCTGCTATAACAAAGAATTTTAAGTTAAAAATTAAGGGTGTCGTCATACAAGAAACGTACTTTTTCAGCGTTATTAACTCTATGTTTATAATAACATAAACCACATACTTGAAATTTCACAGAATATATATTGCTATAGCCAATTTTACGAAGGTACGGAACCCTTCATTTACGACTTCGACTCGCATTAGACCGGTTTTTAAGATAAATATGTAGATAGTACCTACATATTTTGTGCAATATTGTATTATATCACCGTTTAACACATGCGGGAATATAAGACAGACGTTTGGGAGCACACATCGAAAATTGGATTTCAAAGGTCATGCACGACAAACACACTAACATCTCAACATTCTCCAATGTTCAAGTCACTGAAAAGAGCTCTCTACCTCCTGAAATTGTGTCCTATGAAAATACGGCGTAGAAAAAGGGTATCACGTAATAATATTACGACACGTACAAGCATTCAGTGAGAATTAGGTTTGCTACACACATATTTGGACTGCCATTGATGGTTCGGCAGTACTTGTCAAAAAACAAAGCCCAATTTCATTCATTCGGATCCACACATCATTCGATTCGGAAGCATTTAAATTCATCTGCATATATCTGTTGTACCGCCTGGATTTGCCGGTTGCCATCTCGCTGTTGTTGCCGCCTAGTGAAGGCTTTTCCTCCAAACATTCATCTACATAATATATATTCAATTTTACCGCCCAGCTGTGCCGATTAATGCCGGCCCGATTATTTGTGTAGCAACCTTAACTCAAAATTATATACAGAAAAAGAACAAGGAAAATTTTCTGAGCTCATTTTATTATTTACTTTTTTGAAACAAGTAGAGCTGTTTGGTTAGGTATTTTGACGCGAGAACCTGTAAAAATATCTGTAACATATCCAACTTACTGTTATTTATTGCTAATTTAATAACCATAGTTTTTTTTTCAGACAGCGTTTGTGTAACAATAAATGTCTAAGAGATTTCAGAAAATAACGTTTTACGGATTATATAAAATTCACAGTTTTTGTAGAACACTCTCTCATAAAACTGCCTAATACAGTTTAACACAAAAGAAATAGCTAAGCCGGTGAAATCTGAATTTGAACTTTTCTGCCGAGTACCTACTATTCTCTTTGACGCCGCATTTATCAGCTTGGAGATTATTTAAATGCTTTTGAAGTGAGAAAATCATACTGCGACGTCTTTATTTTAGGTTGGAACCATTTCATGAATATTAAATGGAAGGGTTCATTAAAAGTTATTTTAATCCGATCTTTCCCTGGTGCATGATAATTAGTTTACCTTGCATTCTTGTGTCAGCTCGCAGAGTAAATCTAAAAGCGTCATTTGAAAAGGTAAAAGGGACGGAGTTACAAAGGGTTTTTCGTTCTACACAGATTAATTTCATCTTAGGTCGGGACATAACATTTCGGAATGTGACACAAAGAGGTCGCAGCTAATGGGTTCGGAGTCAGGATAAATATAAAATACAACAAGAGGTTGGCACGAGAGCCGCAAGCCGGGTGTTCCGGGCGGCGCGCCATATTGTTTTATTGCAAATTGGTTGGACGTAGACCGCGCTGTCCTTTACATATACGAGGCTATTAAAGTACGGCCGGTGTCCAGTCACGTGTTAAACGAATCCGATAGCTGCATACAATGTTAGACGGGCGACTCTACTGACACGTAACTAAGGCTTAGAGATACAGACGGCATGCAAATGGCAGCTGATACTGCTGAACTGGAAGCCGGTGCCGGTAACGCAGGGAAATCTATACTTTTCCGAATTCAGCTACGTTTTATTTTCAGTTCACTATACAGACCCACATTTTAGAACGATTTGATTTGAGACTTATTTACCTATGTTTAGGAATTGTTTGCCTGAATCTCAGATTCTCTTGCAATACTGAATTTTGGGAGTAAAATGAAAAATCTATTCGTATACAGCGAAGATTTCGTCTGATATAAGACGACGTGCGTCAACTCATAAAGTAGAATATTAATAATTAATACTTATGCTAGGTGACGTGTTATCTTTCACAAAGTTTTTATAGTAATAAGAAGATGATAGATGACATTTTGCGCATTTATGTTTCCGTCCGAGCTTGTTTATTCTCGTATTCTGTATTGAATCTACTTTTTATTAAAGAGATTCCTAATTCTTTGCAGACTGGTAGATATGACATAAATAACTCAAGGAATCTCTCTATTCTTTTATAAAAAAGAAAATAGTCGAAAATAGAAATAAAAAACTGTTTTATAGAGATATGTGAATTATTTACATATTAATTAGAGTATGTAATTGATCTCATAGAATTTGGTTTTCTTAAAAGCAACTATCTGAAAACTAACAAAACTAGAAATAACAAAGCACATATTTCAAGTTCTCTGGAGCAAATCCAATAGTGTCACAGACTTACGGGCGACAATATTACCTGTCTTTCCGTATTGGGGTTGTATTCCATTATACGGAATACTGACTTATTATGTGAATATCGAGATGATAGAAGTACTAAAGGCTTTTTCTTCTATTTATTGAAGTACAGAAAAGAAAAAATAAGGTGTATTTTTCGACAGGGTAAGAAAATATATCCATTTTCTGAACAACGTCTTGATGTAGGATTTCGTATTATATTATTCACTCACTCAATGTTTATAAAGAGTATGAAAGGTACCTTATAATTCTGATTATATCTAAAAAGTTCCAAAAATATTACCATAGAGGTGATTAAGTTGTATTTATTGCATGTTTGTGTGTTTTTCATGTATAAAAACAGCTTAAGGTGTCTTCTGAAGCACGTTTAATCATAATGTACTGTGAAATAAGTACTTATTTGAAATATATTGGTATAAAAAGAGAAAGCCCAGGTAATTTTTAAATAAGAAAAATACAATTCTTAAATATCTTGTAGAGTTGAATATTTATCTCAGAATTTTAGGCCGATAAATCACAAAATGAGAAAGCTAAATGACAAGCAAATAATGAAACCGATTATACGTAATAACCTATTTAAAAGCACTCAACGTTACCAAATCAAAGCTGCCAAACCGAATATGGAAATGAAAATGACATTATTTATATTGAAGCGTAACCGAAAACAATTCCCGATTCATAACGAAATATCGTTTATTCGGCGAAATGGAAATGAGCTAGATAAAATCAGTGCAATATCATTACCAGGTTATCAGATGTCAGCGTTGAGTTTACAATAAATTTTATGAATCACGCACCGCCTGTGACCTTAAACTAGTGACTGACCAAACAATGGGTTTCGGTTTTGACTAGTTTCAAGTACGTAAATCTAAACCTAGTCTCGGTTTCAGTCTTTACTTATTCATACTCTTTGATTTTAGAGGTATAAACAAGTAATTTTGTAAATCAATTAAAATATGGGAATATTTCAATTGATTCACAAAATTACTTGTTTGTCTGGGAGAAATAAAAAACTTTCATCGAAATAGTAAAAGCCGAGCGAGGGAACGGGCGAAAATCCGAGTCATGTTAGTAGCCATAACCTATCACTATATTGATTCCCTTTTTCCATCTTTACTCCCACAATAGCCTAACAAGGCTAAATAATTTTAAATTAAATATGTGTATCAAATTACACTTCATATTTTAAAATATTTTGTTCATGTGATGAAAACAATATATTTTTAAACGTATCTATTTTCAAAAAGAAAAGGTATATTTACCGGAATCCGCCTTTTTAGGCTTCCGTAGTCCACAAGGAACCCTTATAGTTTCGTCATGTCCGTCCGTCCGTCCGTCTGTCTGTCTGTCCGTCCGGGCTCGTATTCCGCCGCTACTGCACCGATTGTCACGAAAATTGGTGGAAAGATAGATATTAAAGTTCCAAAAGTTGGTTTTTAAAATTATGAAAAAATGATTTTTTTTCAGCCCCCATACAACGAAAAGTGAATTTAAAAAATTTAATTAGACTAACCCCAACGTGTGGGGTATCGTTGAAAAGGTCTTTTAAAATGCAACAAAAACTGCTTTGAAACTATGTAGATCAAACCCCCCAGTCTTAAGATAATCTAATACAAAGTTAAAATTTGAGGTGTCCCCCACCGTAACTTTTGAAATATTACTAAAATAATTCTGAAAAAAATGTGTTATATACCTCAAAGTATGTACTTTTAATTAAAACTATAGCGGTCTCGGTATCATAGATAGTTATTTTTTAATACTTCATAAATCGTAAACCGCAATTTACCTTTAGAACTTTTATATTATGTTACTTGCTGCTACGGAACCCTTCATGGGCGAGTCCGATTCGCACTTGGCCGCTTTTTTTTAGGTAAAGAAATATCAGATACAGAATTTTTTTTAAGAAAAGCAACGAATTTTGGTTTTAGTTTTGAACTGAAACCGAACCGTGGCCGAAATTCAGTCACGGTTTCAATTTTGCCTGACCTTAGTTTTTGCCGGTCACTACCCTAAACCATACGATAATTGTGTATGAAGCTATAATTTATACAACGATAATGAATATGACTAACGGTTCCGTAGCACGAAGGTTTTTACCTTAATAAGTGGCACCAAGTCACAAAAAAATGTGCACAAAGGGTATTGAATTATGTCTCCAAGGGAAACCTTTCATGTCGCCCAAGCCCATTAAGTTTTCAACTGCTATTCATTGTAACGCGGCTCATGACCGATAGTTGTTCGCGAAAACTATTCCAAGAATGATTTTGGTAATGACAAACAGTTTGGAGTTTGGAATGGGATCATTAAACTAATAATTAGAGCTGGTCTGATTTGGCCTAGAATATCTCAATCATTGCTGGTACTAAATAAATTTCGTCTTCCCATACAAAATCTATTTGGCTGAATGCTGATATGTATGGAAAGCCGATTTTTCTTTCGTTTTTCGATATTGTTTTCATGGAAATAAGTTCAGTATCATGGACTGAACTTGCACCAAAAAGGTAATGAATAAGATACCAGTAACCCTGTACATAGCGCTTGTGTTATTTATTTATTTCATTTTCAATGTACTCTAATAGTTGCGTGGAGTTATAAATCTGTAAATATTTAAAGTCAAACAAAGATATAGATATTCGATAGGTAGACATTCGAGCGAACTTGCCATTTCATAATTTTATCGCATACAAATTTGAGTGAATCTATTAAAGCATACGAATATTAAAAGAGGTCTTAAGCTTAAATTGTTAACCAGATAGATTCCTGCTTATATGGATTAACGTAAACCCTTATGCATGAATGAATAGATACGACCAACGCTTATTGTTTCAGATATCATTTCCAATCTGTAACTAATATTCCTAATAGAGATATGAGATTAGCAGTCGAACTGTCTGATCCAATAATAATTACCAATTAACAATACCAATCGTCTGTGAAGAACCGACGTAGGCAAAGCTCGTCCGGATGGAATAATACCATAATAGGGACTAGCTAGAATATTATTAGGATAATACAAGGGAAGTGATATTATATAATGGTGATTTAATGTATCTGCTTCAATTAGTTATTGAAATATTACGTAAAGCATAGTAAAAGCTTACAACTAAGAATTTATTGGTTTATTGTGTTTTCTTCTACTTGATCAGTCAACATATGATTTTGCATTTTCTAGATAACTTTATAACCCAATTTTGGAATTTAATTTTGTACTGTTTTAGTATGTCATCATATACATATGACTACGGTTATACAATTTCTTCTTCATCGATCATGATACATGTAAGAATTATGAGATATAATTACATCAAATGAACACCGTCGAAAGCGAAACGTTTATACATCATCATCATATCAGCCACAGGAAGTCCACTGCTGACCGACCGGAAGCGGCCTGCGTCCAGAGTTTTCCTGCAACCTTGCTCTGGTCATATGACCACCTAGCAGATGGGTGTCCTACACTGCGCCTGCCGGTACGTGGCCGCCATTTGAGAACCTTTTTGCCCCATCGGCCATCAGTTCTTTGCGCTATATGCCTATATGCATATGTGTGTGTGTTTGATGATGATGAAAGCGAAACGTTTATACATAATAGATAACAATCAACTGCGATATAGATCCGCAGATCTGACAAGTGTTAGACACGGCTACAATCTAACCACAGGTAGCGGGCAAGTGCGTGATTGCGCTTGACACCCGTAATATCCGGCCGCTGCCCACCGATGGTATCAATTTCAATTTGTTGCGGTGCTATAACTGCCGCCTCTGCTCGATTCGTATGAATCGATCTCGTCTCGTTTCCTGTTGCGCTCGCACCGGACTTAATCTCGGATAGGACGATTGAAACGCTCGCTCGAAATCATGAGTGTTTATGGCACTGATATATTTTTTTAATTTCACGTTCAGCGAAATCGAAAACACTTCTCGTTTGAAATAAATCTGTGGTGTGTCGGATTTAAAATTAATTTACAGAGTATGTGGTTAATGTTAGTGATTTTTCAATTTCATTTTTCATTCTGTTGATGAAATGCATTTTTTTTTAGAAAACCTAGTATTAGATACTAAAGTATAAGACTCAACCGTAAAGATAGGTACAAGAAGATACAGAAGGAAATAGCTTTTTTTCCTTAATATTGCGTAATAACAGATACTAGTATTTAAGCATGAATTTGTACTAAGTAAGAATTAAATCTTTTAAAGCAATTAAATCGTAGGTACAAAACAAATTTCTAAATATTAAATTGGAAAGCGTTAACTACCAACATGTTTTGATAAAACAAGTAGTCATTAAATCATACACTAACAAAATTCCAGGCGCAAATTGATTGATTTAAGAACGAAGCCGGCGTCCCGGGATAACAAGAAATTATGTAAGTTCAGCGTTTAATTAACCCAAAGTAAGCAACTTTTTCTTAAATAAATCAGGACCAAGAAGCTGTAAATCAGCGAGACTCGCTTGAACGTGTAATTTGTTACTCAAGTTATACAACATAATCCGTAAACGTGTGTTCAGAAGAGATGCATGATGCTGACGTAAGTAGGTGCTTTCTGTCAAATTATTAAGTGCTTGTGGCTACGGAGAAACAGATACCTTAAGACGATACACGGAGTCCATTGCTGCCCCCATTTGAAATAAATTATTTGTAAGGAAACGGAGATATCATTTAAAATTTTGAGCTAGTAAAACCTAGATAACCCTTTAAACTATTTTATGAACCACTGTTTACATTTTGAAGTGAGAACGTTAAGCTTTAGTTTGCATTTTTGCGAAAAATGGCCACTTTTGGCAAAAATGCAAACTAAAGCTTTTTTGGGGATTAAAAATACTGTTATTAGATCTCTGGGTGTTATTGTTTATTCGTGTGTCTATGAACAATATCCGGGTATCCCCGGTAAGAAGGTGATATTTTAGTTCCGACACAAGACAGTAGTATTAATTACGGTACAGTCTTTAGCGATACATATATGTTTTTACATAGATATTATGTTAATAGCATGTCAAACGGTACATTATAACTCTTTGGAGTATGTTCACGTATGAGGTAGCACGAGTATTACAAATTCCAATACTAGCATTCCCCAAGAATTTTGTGTTCAAACGGCGTGAAAATTAATCGATCGATTAGCCATTCGCGCTCCGCTTCAAAAGCTAAAGTTGAACGTGACTCGTGGAACGGTCCCCTGCCGTCAGTGGAAATTAATTCTGCCGTTAAAAAAACGGGCAAACCGTTCCGGACTTTTCGGAAATCCATTCCCGGGTTCCGACTAACCTTTCCACTGTTCTACGCGGCTTGCAGTTTGTTAACGGGCTACGAGTCAATACAGTTTCGAATATTGCTTTGCTTATTGTTTCGCCGCGAGATCAGACTATAGTATTAGTTTTATTTCAAAACTTTTATTCTTGTGTTTGAGTGCTTTTGGCAGAGTGAAATTCGAGCTAATAGAAACTTGCGAACGCGAACAGATTTAGATATAGATTTCACAGATAATCAGTTGTTTCAATCGAGTTTTATTTGTTTTAAACTTCTGTTTTACTTATATATTGTCAATATTGAGAGTGGGTTATTTTAAGTTACTCGTTTTTTGCAAAATTACCCCATCGATGGCCATTTTATTATATTTATATATATAAGAAAATAGCCAAAAAAATGTCTTTGTCTCATGTACTATTTACATCTCGTTTTTGTTATTCGTAATATATTCTCCTAAAGTTGATTGTTTTTAGTGACAACTGAAATGTACAGCCACCAAAACAAACTTTGTGTTATTTGCAGTATTTCGGAGTAATTTTCACATCCAGTAGCCAGGTGTTGCTTTGTGGCCAGTCCTCGCGCAAATCACAATTTTCAGTTCGTCCGCATGCATGTCTTTTTGTCTGCGGGAAGTTTTTAAACCGGTGGACTATGGAAATTTGCGTAGATAGCGCACTAGATGCATTACGGTACGGACTACCCCAAATATTCGTCGCTAATATATTTTGGTCGAATTCAAAATGTACGTGAATTGTTGAAATAATTTTTAGTTTTTGGATTATGCTTTAGTTTTATTTCTAAACATCGGAAGCGCATACAGAAAAGAATAGACATACTCGTATTACTCTTTTATGAGTAAAACTAAGTTATAATTTTTTTTCAAAAAGTACCTATCTAAAACTAAAGATTCTGTGAGAACCGTAGACCTCGTGTACTCTTATAATCATGCAATAACCTACACTTTACCCATTTCAGTGATATCCGTCCATATAAAATGCTAAAGCAAACTTCCCCCTTTTACCCCTCCACTCCCCCTCTTGGAATTTGAATCTTGTGTAGAATGAAGTCCTTTGTGTGTCTCTCAAATTTGATTAAAATCCATCAGTAAATAACGCTACAGCAAAGCTCCCCCTTTCTCCTCCTATTTCTCCCCCAATAAAAAATCGTAATCGATTACAACATTTAAATAAATCAAGGAACTTGTGTGCCAATATTCGTCAAAATCAGTTAAAATGCGACCTGTATGCAAAAACAGACAGACGGACAGAAGCATTCAATCCAAGGGCCAATCTCGAAACTGAGACGCTTCGCTCGCTCGGTCAGTGGTAAAATATGTTCGGTATAATAATACCTATAAGTCTGAATTGAACTGTGTAGGCGTGGGCAAAGTTTACGATTATGAGCAGATGACAATGTACGAGTACATATGTTAATATTTAACAAACAATAACCCATAATCCACTTCCTCTATGAATCCGTGATAAGGGTTTCTAAACTTGTGTAGAATGAAGTCCTTAGTATGTATCTCAAATTTGATTAAAATCCATCAGTAAATAACGCTACAGCAAAGCTCCCCCTTTCTCCTCCTATTTCTCCCCCAATAAAAAATCGCGATCGATTACAAAATTTAAATAAATCAAGGAACTTGTGTGCTAATATTCGTCAAAAATCTGTTAAAATGTGACCTGTACGCGAAAACAGACAGACGGACAGAAGCATTTTTGGCCTCGGTCAATGGTAAAATATGTTCGGTATAATAATACCTATAAGCCTAAATTGAACTGTGTAGGCGTGGGCAAAGTTTACGATTATGACCAGATGACAATGTATGTTAGCATTTAATAAACAATAACCCATATTCCACTTCCTCTATGAATCCGTGATAAGGGTTTCTAAACTTGTTGGATACTGTCGCCGGGTAGGATCTCGGATAATTTATTTAGCATCCAATTAAGTGGCAAATTGCTCTGTTGCCTCCCTCTGTGACAATAGACCGCCTATGCTGAAGCTAGGTAGTGTTTATAAATGTAGAACCAGAGTCTTGCTTTAGCAGCGGACTAATACTAGCGACTATATACAGTGTTTCCATTATCGGTATCGGAGAATTTTTTTTTGTCGGCAATTCACCCTTTATAAGTAAATTTTCTTCTTCCATACTAAAATAGCTGCCATTTTGTTTTCAAAAATTTGGTATCAAAGCTAGACGAGTCTACCAAAAGTCATAACTACTAATAGAACGATTCTATAAACACCAAATCATTTGATTTAATAACTTAGTCAATAATCTGGCAGGAAACCTGTTACAATTTAAACTTAGTAAATTGCTGTAAAATTATTCTGGAACAAAAAACATTTCCACATATTTCTTAGCTTTTTTGTTTATAGAGAAATCAATATTTTTATATTAAAAAAAATTACGAAGAACTACTTATGACTTGTCGATGAAAAAAAAAACTTTTTCTTTAATTTAAGAGCTTGCTCTTTTTGATGGAGTTAAGTGGAGATGCCTCCATTCCTCTCTTCTCTCTGCCATCTTTTTAATGTCTTGGTAGGACCTTACTCCTAACCCTTCCTTAATTTGTTGGAAAAACTTCATCCTTCGTCTTCCCCTTCCTCTTCTCCTTTTTATTTTTCCTTCTACTATTATTCTGAATAGATTGTCATGAATATGTAATATATGTCAATAAATAAAAAAATGTCGTACTTATAATCATACCACTAAAGACTCCGACACCGATGACCGGAAATATTGTATATCTTGTCTTATTTGACATTAACTTTTCAAATATCGAATGGAATAAAAAAAAAACAAATCACAACAGCAGCATTGATACAGTTATTGGCCCCAAATATAAAGTTGCTCATATTGACGAGCTGGCTTACGTCTTCAATAATGTATCAACCTTTAATTTACACCTGGCATAAATAGAAAAAGAGACAAATAACTCATGCTTGATACTGAAAAGTCATTTCATTAATTAAAAGTTATTGGGGTCGAAGTTAGGTTTCTGGCGCCATACGTCATGAAGAACTTTGAATTCGGTTCGTGTTTCGTTCGCAAGCGACTGGAACGCGACAGGATAATGAATTATCTTCAGTAGTCATTCCATTATACTGTCTGTTATAAGCGAGAGGCAAGAAAACGTTCATTTGTTCTCGAAGCTTCTGCACAGTGTAAAGGAATTGCAGTGCTGAATCCTGCAGTAAAACTATTTTATTTAGCGCAAAATTGCTCCGTTTAATCATTTTAATCAGCCCGATCATTTATGACATTAAAACGTGAAAATGGAACCTCATTATTTAACGCTCTGTTGACTCGTAATCCAAGTCGTTTTAAAAACCAAGTAAAAGCTCACTATTTGTCCAAATTATGATTCAGTTTGTACTGGATTCGTTCGCATTATGCTCATTATTTTATGTTATTTAATTATGTTTTCATTACTTTATATATATATATATATGTATGTATATATATGTATTTTATTATATATGTAGTATATTTGTTTATTAATTTGTATTTAATGTATTTATATATTTTTTTCAGTAGATTCTATCTTATATCTACTATCAGTAAATCCGACATACTGCATCGCCTCTCTCATAATTCACTTCTCTCTCTACCCAAAGGTTGACTGGAAGAGATTGCTACATAAGCGATAAGTCCGCCTTTGTATCATTTTTGTTTTTTTTCTCTGTATTGTTGTATGTCCTTTCTTCATGGTGCAATAAAGAGTAATTGTATTGTATTGTATTGTCGTTAAGCCATCTTAACTTTATCAGTCTTTGATAGAAACTAGCTGCTCTGACATTTGTTCTAGAAAATAACCTTCCTATCGTGTTGGCCGTATAATACAAATTAAACAAACCTTGAACAGCCTTTATTACACTCTAGCTGATCTTATAACCAACGACGTGTAAATTAATTATGTTGCTACTGTTTCCAAAAAATTAAATTACTTCTAAAAATACATCAACTTCATAATTAAATGTTTAACACGTTCATTGCCCAACCAAAAAAGTAGTTTTACGTCTGAGGAGACGAAGGATCAAGAGATATACAGATTTGTGGCGGCCTACATATTTTTTTAAATATTTAGTTCCTTCCTTAGAGGCCACTAATAAGGACATTTGCAAAAACGGTCTCACTCACGTAATTATTTTCATACAAAATACTATGGACGCTTCACGCAACGTCAAGTGATGAGCCAGTCAGAAGCCCACTTAGAACTCGCGACGTCACGAGATTTGCAATGAACGTGTTATAGTTATACTAGGTACTTACTTATTACATTCATCATCATGTCAAAAAAGACACGACGCTCTCTGCACTATGAAAGCCTTATATAAGCCAGGACAGTCAGAGGATTTGGCCTACACTCTCCACGCTGGCCAGACGGGTTGGAGAGGCCTCATTTTTTTTGTTTGGCTTGTGCTTCCACGGGAAGACTTGAAGGGGTCTTATTCTTCTCTACCGGGAACCCACACGGCTTCACCTTATTCCATTAAACATTTATACAATTGAGGACATACACGTTGACATCTCAAGGTATCTGAATGCAAAGTAGGATAATTTAAGGCATTAACACGAATGTCAAAAATACCAAAATACATTATGTTTTGACTCAAATTTAATGTTGATTAGGTGCATGTTTAGGGGAGAATTGTTTCGTTTACTGGCGCTTACACTTGATGAATTAGATGCGGTCACACGATGTCGCTTCCAGAAACGTGGGCTTTCTGTCATTTTAAATCAGCCCACGGTTATGAGCGACCATTTGCTATAACAAATGTTTATCTTTTACTTTTTTTTAAAATAATGTTTGTTTTCTTCCCGGACTATTCGTTTAGATGTATAAATCTTATCTCCTTTATATCTTTGTATAAAATGTACTGTCAATAGCAATAATAAACCTTTTATAATTTATTTCTTTTAATAAGCACAAAATAGATAGTCAAAATTCCTACAACTAAAAAGTATGTATTATACAATATAAAATCTGTTGCTGTGCATAAAACTGCTGTGTTTTTGTTTTTGACAAGTAAAACCAATTATTTATTTGTGCCGCAAAATAATTAATGAGATAACATAGGAGTGTACCGTTGCCTATCTATTTTCGTATATCTATTTTAGTTAAGGCGACTGAAATAATAAGCCCAAAAGATATAATGATGCCAAAAATAGATGACCCATGAGATTATGAAAATTTCCTAAATAAGAACACTCTTTGTCTTGTGAATAAAACAATTTCCTTTGAATTTACACGTATTTTTGTATAAAACATTAAAACAAGTTCAAATTCAGGGCTTGGTCCACGGGATAACAGAACCGAATAACAAAGTATTCCAAATTATGCACTATTGTTGTCTAAAACAAAAGCAGGATTCAAGAATGCCCTTCTGCATATAAACATATTAATATTGCCACAAAAAAATTTGTGATATTGTAATTGTTGTTTTGTTTTTCGTGTATGTAATGTAATGTAAAGTGGCCAACACTGGTGACAGATTTTTCAAGCTGCCTAAAGGCATCTGACATAGCTTGACGACTGTCATACAATGACAGCCGGGACCAACGGATTTTACGTGCATTCTGAAGCACGGAGGAGCTCGAGAAATGTTTGTACCACCTGTGGTCACCCATCCAAGTACGGACCACGCCCGGGGTTGCTTAACTTGTGAAAACGCTAGCAAGCGTACTCCCACCGGGCCACCTAAACTAGTAGTTCGCCGCGAACTTAGACCTTGCGATTTTTTATTAACATTTCAAAAACTACTGAACCGATTTTGATGCCCAAAGTATCTGAAAATTCTATTGATATTTCCTACATGCCTACCAAATTTCATCAAAATCGGACCATCGGTTCGGCAGTTATCGCGGGACAAACATACATACATACATACAAACAATGTGTTTTCGCCCCAACTTGAATTATATCGCACGCTTCGCTCGCTCGGTCTCTTATGTATTCTGTGACTCGGTCAAAAATCGCGAGATCTAAGTTCGCGATGCACTACTAGTTAACTTAATCTTATTTTTAGTATTTCTTGTTATAGCGGCCATAATAATACATAATCGGTGAAAATTTCAAGTATCTATTTAATGCCATTATAAAGATCTAGTTAAAACGCTGAAAAAACACGTTTTTTTAATGACGACCTTTTTATTTTTTTCTTATTTTAGTAGGTATTTGTTGTTCTGTCACAGTAATACATAATAAGTAAAAAGTTCAAGTGTCTAGCTATTACAGTTCAAGATATAGAGCCTTATGACAGACGGACAGACAAACAGACGGTCAGACGAACAGACAGCGGAGTCTCAGTAATAGGGACCCGTTTGCACCCTTTGGGTGAGGAACCCTGAAAACAAATTGAATATCGTTCTCGAATCAAATAACAAAAACCAGTATAAACTTTAGTACTTTATACATTACAAAGGGAAGCAATCACATTATCAGTCGCTGAAATACAGTCAATTTGTTTCGATTTTGTTTCATTCAGTAGCAATGAATTCTTAATTCCAATAGTTTTACCGCAATTTGAAAATCTGGCTGTGTGCGAGCGGCGGCCCGAGTGCCGGTAAAATTAATGTCCTGCCAGCGAGAAAAACGAGTGAAACGGCACCTACTCGTACCTACCGTGACTCACACCACACATTTTTAATTTTCTCGAGTACATTTATTATGATATGATTCACTACGGGGCAACACTACCAGCGTTATCTCACGATGACCATTCTATTTGAGTATTTTGACCGAGAGAAGCGTCTCAGTTTATAAATTGGCCAAAAATACTTTTGTTCGTCTGTCTTTTCACGCATACAGGTCACTTTTTTCAACAGATTTTGACGAAAATTGGCACACAATTTCCTTGTTTTTCAAATTTTTTAGTCGATTGAGGATTTTTGAGGCTAGCTTAATCAGTGTAATTTGTCCTTAGAAATAAAAATGTCCCGCAACGTGTACAACAACGTGTAGAAAAAATATATACTTTAAAATTCGCCACTGAACGTTTCAATAAGTCAAATGTGTAAAGATAAAGCCATAAAAGTACGCTGTGTTAGTTTGGTCTCGCAAATTCAGAGCCAAAATCAGTTTTACCTGGAAACTCGATATTGAATAACACAGTTAACCTTTCTATTGACTCCCAATATAAAACACCTACCTAAGTGCAAATTTATATCAGTATAAAAAGGAATTTAATTAAACAGGACTTATTTTTATTTAGTCGCTCAAGTGGAAAATTCACGCTGAAATTGGATTAGACTTTACAGCTTTTCCAGCTATCGATTAAATGGCAATAGCTTACGATATTTTTGGTATTGGAACTGTTAAAAGTATGAAGTCTCATGAGACTTATTTTTACTGAGAAGGATGTACTGTTTTCAATAAAATGAGAACCTAATTAAATTACACGTGTGGCATGTTAAAAAGTTCTCATTCTGTTATTATAAGTTTAGTTATAAATAAATCAATCTTATTTGTTTTTGCTCTTTTTTTTTCTTATTGCCTAAAATAATGACTTAAAATCAGAAACTACAGAGACAGTGACCAACATGACTTTTGTCCTCTTTTACGTTTTTCCGATGAAAAGAAAGATTTTATTTTTCGCGCCAAGTTTTACGGCAACAAACAAATAGCTGCATCTATTTTCCACAACGCTGAGCTCGGTCAGTGACGCTGCAAAACAAAGTAACCTGAAAACGTCGAGCTAACGCAACTTTATGGCAGCTTTGCGATGGCCGATGATCAAGCTGATCCTTTCATCCTGGCGTCAATAGCATTTATAACTCCACCTAAACATAGCTTGCATTTAGGTGATGCTGCTTTTATAAAACGCATTCGCCAAACTATAGTAGTGACAAATGCATGGCCTTGTCGAACAATCATACGGAAACGAAGCTTACTGTCAGCGAGCCCCGGAAATGATAAATGTTTAGGCGGTGAATTATTCGGTGGACAAATAAAAGGTATTTTTTTCATCAAGTAATTAATACATGACTAATCTGGAAATCGCGAAAAAAATTACAAAACACATTTGTTTTTGCAATATTGGTTTTTAAACTATCGCGCTTTGAACGTTAGACAAAACAATAAAAAAAAGGTTCGTGCTAAGTCCCATTTTATATACATAAATCATTTGTTTTTGCAATTTGAGGGAATGTCTCAATTGTAAAAGTTATTCTTTCTTCTAAATTCTATTGAAGAGTAAATTTTTTTTCCACCTGTATATAAATATATACAGATTATTAATGTATATATATTTCTCTTATTATAACAAACTATGTGATATAGAGCTGAAATGTAGATAATAATCAATTTACAGCTGAATACGTATTGAAATGAATGTATCGCGCGCTGTAATCGAGAACACTCTAAAGAACAATAGCACATTCTCGGACCGTTACAGTCCACGAAATGTTTAATTTGTGTAACATGTATAAATGTAAATAAGTCAATTTTATTAGTTCAGCTTGTAAGTCCATAACATATGAAAACACTTCTTGTAAAATTGTTATAACGTTAGCTAAGATATCTAAGTCTTAAAAAACAGAACAAAGAAAGCATCAAGTTTAAGTAATTTCATAATATACTTACAGTTATTAGTCAATAAAAACCCTGTTGACACTCCCAGCAAGACTAGAAAAAACAGTAGCAGCAGAACTATTAGGGCAGGTCTGCAGTAGTGGATCCAGCAATAGTCCTCGGAATTTGCCGCAGGCGCACTAGACGACAGTCCACAACACTTGCTACACCCAGACTCTGACGTCGGCGTCGATCTGACTACAGCACTGTTCCCTTGCTGGTTCACTATCACACCTTGGACTGGAGCCTCGCTCCCTTGTCCATGTCCATACATAGCATTCTTTTCTGATAGCCGAGCAAACCCCGAACTATCATCATCTTGCGGGTTTCCGTAAACACCGTACGACGCGACCATGTCCACCCCCGAAAGAGACCTCGTGGTCTCATTCCCCGCACTATCTTGAACGACATTATTGTCAGTACTAGGCCAGCACTCGCAGGAACACCGATCCTCCTTCCTCCTTTGCCGAGGCAGTGTCGCATCAGCCCTTCGTATAGGCACGTCAGTTTTCTTCTCCTCTTCTTTTTTAATTTTGGCATCTTGAGGTATAGATTCGTGACTGACGTCATAAGTGGGTTGTAAGTTTTTGTGATTTTCTATATACCAGTGTCGTTCCTCCGCTCGTAGCGTGGTGTCGTTATTGCCCTCGTATACATCGGCATAGTTAGCTAACGGGTGGGAGGAGGGGCTGTAAACTGGGCCGGCAGTGAGCTGGCCATAGCCGCGGTCATACTGCGGCGGCCGGTTATTGGTCGCGTAGTAAGTAGTGGATGCAGGCGCGGTATAATCGTAGCCCGGCCTGTTCATCTTCAACGCTTAATCGCCTCATTTGAGCTTATTTTTCACTGCTGATGACATTATCGACGAAGCTGTGAAAATTTGCCTCATTATCTTAATTTGTTTTTACAATTTAATTCAATATACTACGATGCTTTTTCATTCATAAACGTGAATTATTTCCATATTTTATGTCGTTTGGAAAATGAAAGGCGGAAGGAAGTGCAAGTCGGTAGACAAACTTCGTTGATTTTGTTACGCGTTACACTCGGAGGCAGAAAGTTATAGAGTAGAATACACATCTGTTTATCTCAATTACCTCTCTTGTTCGACGGTGGTATTTATCTTTTGTGTTACGCGCGCCCGCTTGTCCCGAACCCGGGGAGGTAGACAAAGAAGTAGCGACGTGTGTAAATAAACTCCCCTAACTTAAATTAACGGCATTTATATCCCTGATTTTGACACACGAGATTTATGTAACTCGATTACGAAGCCACGAGGGATAGAAAGAGGAACAGGTACAGGAGAAAGTCGTAATTTAATTATTTTCCGCGTTACATCATTGTTATAATCAACTTTGCTGACTCTACAAAAGTTTATCGCATTAATAATGGATCGTTGACCTTTCAGCGGAGTCGATAACAAAGTTTTCTGTGAATCCCTGCGATAGCTAGGATAATCCGTCCCAATTAATTAAATTAAAAACAAACAAAAGTCATTACATAAAAGTTGGGGACAGTAAGTTGCGAGTCGTGCCGGCGACCCGCTGTTTGAGGCGCTCATGAAATTGACAACGTACTAACTTCTGACTGCCAATTAATCAAACTCAATACTTAAATTTAGTCAACAATATTGACGAATCTCAAAGTTTTTTACTTGATTACCTTTAAGCAATTTGTTATAATGATTATGAACTTTTTCAAAGAGCTATTTACGAGTATTTCAGATTTGTTACAAAACATGAAGGAAAGAATATTTTGTATCTATTAGTAATTTTTATATACATTAGTTTCACTATTTAAAACAGTATTTTTGGCAGAAAAGTACAAACTTAATAAATGTGTGAAAATGATAAAAGTGCGCGTGTCATATAAAATCGTCTCGGCGTCAACTTCAACACAAAGTCTAAAATATACGTCAAGCTGACGTATATTTTCAAATGCTTACCTACGCTATACGCTATTTAAGGAGCATTTACGCTGGATGGGCGTATTTTGATGCTAAATCTACAATCTCGGGCCCACAAAGCGTATTAATAGGCTTAGGATTCACTGCAGTGGCCCGCCATTTCGGTACATTGGGGGGCTTCCGCGCCTGCCATGCTTGCCGTCCAAGCTCTACTTATTTAACTGTAATACACTTGAACTAATATCCCCGTGTGGTGCCGGATCAGAACAGGACTACTTTATCTTTTCCTGTGGATATCGTGATAGGCGACTAAAGGACTTAAGCACAAACATCTTGTGCTACAATTGCATTCCCAAGGAGGGTTAACGTAGGGCGGCGGCTGGTTTTAAAAATTACGCACCAATACATTCCCAAAGAGGGTTGACATCAGGCAAGCGGCCGGTCGTAAAATTACGTAAAATTGACTTGAACTATGACTACAAGGCTAAAAATACGATCAATATTTTTTGGTTAAAACTAACGTGAGACACAGATGTTACTAGTGGATAAATTCGGCCAGTAGCTGACGTTTAACGTGAGTTGAGTTACCCGCGTAAATTAATCAGTGATCATTATATTTTTGTTTGTTATATTATTGGTAAATTTAATAACTAATTTCTAAAATTATCAAATTATTTTCTTGGGATGGTATGAAAGGATGGCTAAGACTGTTGCGGATAGATTTAGTTGAAAAAAAAGAAGATGTCTTAGTCCAACAGTGGGAGAAAATATAAAAATGAATATGTAATGTAAGTTTTAGGATACGACCGTTTTATCTCAAATACATAGGGCGCACTGTAAGTTTCCGGAACTGGCCACTTACATAAACAATATTTAAAAATTTATTGCAACATTTGAAAATAGAACTCTTTGGCTGTAGAATGCAGTTTGTTTCATCTGACTGTCTTTTGTTTTTAACTTGTGGCGCCATTTAAAAAATTGTGTGTCTGCATCAACATAGATTTAACTCGGGAAAATTTTCGTAGTATGATTTTCTACGATTTTAAGTGTAATTTGACAGCTCAACAGAGCATCGCTCGGCTTGAAACAGCTTTTGGCAATAAAGCACCATGCAAGACAACTGTTTATAGCTGATTTGCAGAATTCAAGCGTGGTCGTATCAATCTCAGTGACGAATCTCGCGATGGTCGGCCGTCCACCGCTGTGACCAACAAAAACATCAATGCTGTGCGCCGTATGATTGAAACAGACAGGCAGGTGACCTACCATGAAATTCGCGCATCCTTAGAAATAGGCATGAGTCAAATACAATTAATCCTACACAAACATTTGGGTGTGAGAAAGCTGTGCTCGCAGTGGATCCCACACAACTTGACCGAGGCTCAAAAATCGGACCGCGTCACTTGGTGCAGTGCCATGCTTACCAGATTCAACTAAGGTGCGTCAAATTTGGTGTGGGACATAGTAACAGGTGACGAAACATGGATTTATTGCTACGATCCCAAAACAAAGCAGCATTCGAGCGTATGGGTCTTTCAAGATGAGCCGAAACCAACCAAAGTGGCGCGCGTGAAAAGTGCATCTAAGCGGATGATTGCTTCTTTTTTTAATAAAACTGGACACGTGGCTACTGTTGCTTTAGAGAATCGTCGTACAGTGAATAGTGACTGGTACACGACCATTTGTTTGCCGGAAGTTATTGACGAACTCCGTAAAAATAACCGTAAACGCCGTATCATCCTGCACCACGACAATGCTAGTTCTCACACGGCCAGACAGACAAACGACTTTTTGAAGGCGAAAAATGTAGAACTCATGAGTCATCCTGCATACAGTCCCGACCTGGCACCTTGTGACTTTTTTCTGTTCCCAAAAATTAAGAACCAATTACGCGGTCAACGATTTTCATCACCAGAAGAGGCTGTCGAGGAGTATGAAAAACACGTTTCAGAGGTCACCACAGAGGAGTGGCACAAAAGTTTTCAAAACTGGTTTCATCGAATGAAAAAGTGCATAGACGCCAAGGGAGATTATTTTGAAAAACAATAAATTAATTTTGTACCTTTAATAGTATTTTTTCATATTCATTCCGGAAACTTATAGTGCGACCACGTATGCAACTCCAAGCTTCTAAATTGCGCAATTTCGCCAAAACGAAGCCAAATTGAGAGATGCCTATTCCCAGCAGTGGCATATAGACTGCGAATGATAATGGTGATGAATATGTCAGCAAAATTTATGGCAACTGCAAAACTATATCAGTAAAATGGTGATGATTACATTTAATAATAAATACGTTAACCTCATAAATCTAAACGGAATCATTGGATCACTCACTTCTGTAATTAAAAACAGCCCGGACCGCGTCCTAGAGATTGAAAGTACTCGTCTAAATTATTTTGCTGTAATCTGGAAAGTTTCCATTTAATTAATTAAATTTCTACCTAGGCAGTGCTACTTGCAAAGAAAGTTATTAATATGAAGTTATTTTATTAAGAATGAAAGTAATTAATATACTTAACGTATCTTTGTGGCAGACGAGCGCACGGTTTGCTAGTGCATATGCATGTTTTGCTCTATCACGTTTTTATCCTATATGGGGCAGATAGAGCCTTTTGGGCTGTTATGCAAACGCAGAGCGCAGAGCCCAAAGCCGCAAGTCCCAAAGGCCATTTTTAGCGTGTTGGTAGGCAAAAGGGCGGAAAAGAAATTATAATAGTGATGGGTTGCCAGACGCATCGCCTATTAACATGATTCGCATTTTCGCCTATTCCCTCGATCGGCTTTTATGATCTGCGCAGGAAGAAAAGCAGCTGGTAGATTTTTGCTTTTCTCCCAGATGGAAGGATATGCTTGGTAAGCAACTCTTACAGCCTGGCCACGGGGCATTCGCCGTGGCTAAAATACGCGCGGCGCGAACGACGAGGCGACTGGCGACTAAAACAACAGTATAGGAAAGTACCGAGCAAGCCACGCGCGCCTGTCGCCGGTGCGGGTGGCTTGCTCAAAATCAAAAATCACACAAAATATTTATAGTTCCTTAAGTCTTCACGCACGGTAAATCGTTGGTCGTAATAACAGTGTTGGCCACTAAGTCTCAACACGGTGAGGCAACGCTAGCAACGTTCTTAAGGCAAGTTGAGTTCACAGCTCGCAATACTGTGCGTGTTTTTGAAAAATTACTGAAATTAAACTACTACAGTTTATTAAAAATAAAACACAGCAAACTTTCGTCGCGAGCGAAAAAAGGCCGGGACCCGTGCTCGGCGATATTTCGCTGTTTTTTTTGTATTATATTTTTTTGTAGCGAGTTTTACAACTAATTTAGATTATACATTTTTTGGTACAATTTTTATATAAAATGGTGCTTTTATAAAATAATAACAAGTATTTTTAAGGTAAATTTAGGAAAATTTAAAAGGTGTGTTTGTTATTTTTTTCTATTGATAAAATGCTTAATCGTGTTTTGGATATTGTGGGTCTCTATACTGTCTGTAGAAAGCCTTAAGATTCCTATGTAAAATTTTTGAGAAATAAACTTTACACCGTTTTTTCAAAAACACGCACAGTATTATAATTATGAGCTGTGAACTCATCTCGCCTTAACAGTTTTCTTTTTATTTGCCTGTTGCACTCGTGTGACTATTTGTAACTGTGATTTATATAACAATAATAATAATTATTAATGTTATATAATTTTTTGGTGAGGTAATTATAATTACCTCACCAAAAAGATAAATATGAAAATGGAAGCGGAGTTCAATATCCGAAACAAGAACTGAGATATAAATGGCTGCCAAGTTCTGTAGAGAATCCTGAAATTTATTGAAAACAATCTCAACATTTGACTTGGCTATGGTTTCAGCATACCTATTTATTTATTAATTAACACACTTAATTCCTGTATCGAAGATAAATTAATTATTTTTAATTTGTAAACGAACCATAACATGACTTTTTCCGTGCTATAAACTTTATTCTGGACACATTAATGTTTTATTCAACAGTCGTAACTGCAAAAACAATTAACTGTTTGATTCGATAGAAATAAAGTACGAGTAGTATAATTTTTCTACTTTACTATACAGCGTGGAAGGGACATACCGTAATAAATCGAACCACGGGCTATATATATATATATATATATATATATATATATATATATATATATATATAATATATATAATTTAGTGATCTAGTATATACTAGATCACTAAATTATAATGAAATTAAAATAATAGCCAATAAACAAAAAAAAAAATCGCAATTCCCATGCAAATTGCCCGGGCGGCATACTTTTGTATGGATTACGGGTATGTCCCTTCCACATTGTATACTTCAAACGGGTAACGGCCAGTAGCTGACTTTTGACGTGAGCTACTCGTTTTTAAAGTACTTATGTTGTAATGTGTCTCACGTAAGTTTTAACCAAGTTTTCTGCTATTGTGTGTTTCAGTATGTAATTTAGGTAAGGTTACTTTTCCACTTAGAATCCACCGACATGATTCCGCGTTTCTAAGTTTTTAAAGAATATATACTTTTACCTTAAAATTGAACAATATGTGTGATCAGGATTACATTCAGGTTGTTTATTTAGGACAACATATTTAGTATAACACAGAAATTTGTGTATGTGTTAATTCTAAACAAAAAATTTTGACGTACTTTGTCTTTTAACATTACCTACATGAAAAAAAATTAAAAAAAAAAAACATTATTTGACCATAAATTTTTTAATTAATATCAATTACAACTCTGTGTCCTAAACTAGGCAAAACCTATAAGTTAGGGGAAAGTTCCTTCCCAATCAGAGAATTAAATCTTAAAACTAATAACTTCGTCTATTTATTTACAAAAACTTGGACATGGTGTGCTTCCCTCGATTCCATGCGCCTAGACTATCTATCCTATCCTAACTTCCTAACTAATATTATAAATGCGAAAGTGAGTTTGTATATTGGTTTGTTGGTTTGTTAGGTATCTCTTCACGCTTTATATACTGAACCAATCGTCTAGAAATTCGCATAGGTACACATAGTTAGGAGTACTGAGAAGGATATAGGGTACCTTTTGTCCCGAAAAAAAGGAATGTTCCCGTGGGATTTGGGATACGCGAGCGAAGCCGCGGGCAAAAGCTAGTTATCTATAATGTCCAAACAAATTGTTCACCAAAAAATAAATCATCATTTACTTCCCAAAATTAATTATGCACGTTATAATAGGTATCACTTTGACTGAATATATCACACAATGGTACGTCGGACGGCACTCTCAGTGGAAATGGACTCATTAAGTTACCACCTGTTCAAATTGAATATGAAACTTTGTTATGAAACAAAACTTCCCTGAAAGCATATGTATTATTTCAACTAATAAATGTAGTTTCCTTATGTAATTGTACCCGCACTAGTCCGCCCCGGGCGTGTAGAGGGTAGTACGGTTACTAATTTACGGGTAGATGTCAAAAGCAGACTATTATGATAAGTTGGAAGTCATAGCTCGCTCTAATGGAAACGTCTGTGCTGAGCTACTGAATTCATTTGACCTTAGAAATAATTTGAGAGAAAACAAGCTATACCTCGCAAGCTTTACATGTTATATTGTGATAACATTGCACAGGCATAATAGCTTTGTAAACTGACAAAGCCCTTCTGGCGCGTAGGCGACCAATACTGTGTAAATGAGTTTCTTTCGGCGTTTCTTCTCAGCAGTGGTCGTTGCGAAACGCCAGTATCGGTAGCTTTTGCACTAAAAATAATTAAAAATAATGACCTTCAATAAGTGATTTATTTATCCTATGTTGAATAAAAAAATTCAAATTTCACTTTGATCTCTAGTTTTAAAAACCCGACTACGGAAAAAATCATACTGAAAAGTTTATTTATCCAGTTAATACAAGTACAGAAGGAAAAAAAAGCTAATATTGTATTTATTTTTGAAATTTGATTTTTAAGCCCTTTCATTTGATATCCAAGCTAAACAAAGCTGATATACATCAGTGAGACCTCTCCAACCCGTCTGGCCAGCGTGGTGGTGTAGGCCAAATCCCTTGACTGCTCTGGCCAAGTATGGCTCTGGTAGTATAGAGAGGATCGTGCTGCTGCAGTTGAGACTAAAATAGACCTGATGATGATGATGATGATTATTATTATTATTGATATCCCACTTGGTATGATTCAATTTATTTTATTTTTTAATTAATTACTTTATGGCCTATACAGGGCGCCATAGTAGATTTTCTGTGACGTCACATAGCCTATAAGAAAATTCCTACGATGAACAAACATACATATATAGCGGCGAAACACATAACCCTGCTTTGCTTCGCTGTAGTCGGGTAATTGTTAAGAAACATCGTACAATTAACTACTTTTTCCACGGAAAACCAATCGAAAGAAAACGAAAAAATCATAAGTAATCTAGAAATCATTTTTAGATGCCTTTTTTTCACCTCACCCTTACGTTGAAAGTAGACTTTAGGTCTTATGACTCTGGTCTCTATCAGAGTGATTGATAATTTTTTTTTATAATATTCAGTACTCCTATAATCCGTTTATCTGAAATTTTTACTCGTAGAAAACTTAAAAAAATACATGAGGAGGTCCTGAAAAGAGTAGGAGAGAAAAAGTACATAACATGTATGCATGCATGGATATAATAGAGAATAGACGAGGAAAGATGTTGGGTCATCTGCTACGACATGATGACTTCGTAAAGACCATCATGGAAGGAAAGATAGAAGGGAAAAGAGGACCAGGAAGACCGAGGCATAGCTACATGAAACAGATAAAGAAAAAGGTGAACGTCCTTCCCGAGAGACAAATGGATGAGAATTCATACTCCACCGACAAGAGCATAGCTCTGAAATATAGATAGATAGATCCAAAATAAAAGCACCATATACCAGCTGTCTCTGGTTTATTAATACAGATCATTGGTCAAGGAAGATGTAACTGCCGACAAAACAGGGATATCGGTTAATCCGCCTATAAGATGTAGGTAGAAGAGATAAGATAACTTAAAAATACAAAAAAAGAATTTCTACATTCACATAGAGCACTATCATAATTTTCCGTCGAAAATAACAATAAAATATATTCTAAATACTATTTCCAATTCGCAGAATTCAAGGTCATTACACACATATAAAGGGCTAAGTAAACCGATCAGTGTTGACCCTTAACCTAAGGATTTGGTCCATCGCGTGTAACCCTCAGGTGAGTTAGGGTAGTAACACACAGTCACGATACGAAATAAAGTAAACAGGTAAGTACTCGTAACATAAGCTGGGCGTACAATAAGGTAAATTCCGTTGGAATAAATAAAACATGCGGGTTAAGTTATTTTACCATGTTGTTTTATTTACTTTACCATCTTTGCTGTATCAAAAACATATTAATTCAAATATTGAATGAGAAAATGTACAATTGCGGAATTTTCCCATGTAGGGATCTCTCCTAGTCGATATGCGATAGATTGTGAGAATATTTTAGTGTTATAGAATTTATTAAGTACCCTTAGGAACTTGGGTTCTGTGTGTTCTAGATAAAGATGTGAAAAATTTGAATTTATTTATGTAAATAGACCGTCATGAATTTAAAAACGGAAAGGGTAAAATGAAGGAGTGGTCAAGTAAGACCAAGAGTTACGAAGATCAGCACATATGGCAGGTGGATAGATTCTTGTCATTTTAAGAACTGAAAATCAAGGTAGATCAACAAAATTTGTTACATATGTCGCAGGATTATTTGAAAATTCAAATTTTCGTGAATACCCTAGGGATATTACGAAAACACGGATAATTAGTCAATGGTGAAAACATTTCTCAATCTTACTGGAAAACGATAAGGTTTTTGCAAAAACACGATTCGTTTTAGTAATATATCGAAACTATTATGAAATAAGAATGCTGATTGACCGGTCATAGCGCCCAAAACGAGATCTCCTCTAATTGGTTTACGTTTTAAATTTCAATATTTTTTTAAGAATACTATTTAGGTCTTTGATCTTAAAATAAGTAGCAGCAGTTTTGTTAGCAATAAGTAGAGAACCTTATCAACAGGGTATTTAAAAAAGTAGAGTATATGTTACTTCTGTTCACGTGAATATGAACATGTGACTTCCGGGGCATTCTCCCAAGAATTTGCAAGCACGAAGAAAGATCGCAACGCAACTAATTTAGACGCATACAAATATTGTAGATTTTACACACACATGTAGATATTTTTTGTATATATAGTTATTGTTTATTTTAATAAATTCTCTTTGGCTGCCTACGCTTGGACATCATACTGCTGGTTTTATTTCCTCTCACTGTGGCCAAGACACCCTTAGCCTGTGACGGTCTTGTGAGTCTGCTTGACCGGCAGTGAGAAAATCTTCCTAATACCTTGAATCCTTCCCACTTTCCATCTGTTACTATAGGTCGCAAGTAACAGACATCCTGCATCTATTTATTTGTGTATTTATTCGTAGTGTATGATTAGGGCTAGGCTGTGTAGGTAGGGTAATAGAGTTGATTGTAGGATACAGTCTCTCTCTTTTCATACTTCATGTACAGGTGACTAGCTATTACAGCACAAAACAGGACAACACACTTACACTTTAAATACACCCGACACAAACTATACAGGAACACTTTTTATAGCTAGTTATCTGTACAACTTCTATTTAACTAATGTACTTACAAAAGAAGGCTGATAAATAAGTGATTTATCTTAAGACACTAGTCTTTTAAAAGTCTGTGTTTGTGATCTTACTATAGAATAGACATTTACCTACTAAAATACCGTATGTTTTTAGATTAGGTAATTAAAATGTTTAATAAAAAGTAAAAATCTTATAAATTAATTAAATCTATGATATACCACAATACTTTCAAACTAACAGGAACTAATAATAACAAGATTTAGAGTTAAGGATATTCAATGTTACTAGATCGACTGATGTTCTTGCAAAACTATAGGGTTTTCGCGGAAGTTAGAATTATCAAATCATCCTAACTTATATACATTAACAATAAGCAATGAATGATAAATTTATGAAAACATGAAGAAGAAAGTTGTGAATTTCTTTCGCAATGTAATGAATTTATTAATCCTATGTGTAAAAAGAAAACATCTGTCATGACCTTCCGTTAATGTGGCATTAAATGCGCGCTACTTAAAAATCTACACAGATACAGGTTTTACTCTGTGAATTCTTTACTTACATTTATATATTAATAAAATTGACCCTTTTGTAAGGTAAAAAGTTTTATCTAATCTCATGTCATAAAATTCTAATTAAAAACTTTAGAACGATTTTATATTGACGTTATTTATGAACACAATACCAAAATTTAAAAATAGAATCCCATTATAACACTTTTTCCTCCAACGAAACAATGTTATAATGAAAATTCAAATTCAAAAATATCTTTATTATCATAGGATATTTATAATGTCTCTTAATAATAGTCACTTTGTTTTGTTTTGCACAAATGTTGACGTCAAATCGTTACTTAAAGCTAAGTTTACGCCGCTTCCTAGGCGCAAGTGCAGAAGAAGCGGCAACAAACTGCACTGCACGTTTTCTCCAAAGACGTCAACTAACAAACTAAAAACTTAAAATTAGTTATATAGATGGACAGAGATTACATTGTTTATTATGTCATAATTTCATCATAAAGAATTACGAAATTTAAAATAATGTCAATTTGTAAATTTAGTATGTACCAATGTACCTAAATTATGACATGTCTAAGTATACAAACCTTTAAGAGGGACCCGCGCCAAGCTCAAGCCAGACCTTTTTGTCTTTAAGATAGTCATCGGTCCTATAATAAGCCTTCTCAAAAAGTACTTTCTTTACATAAGCTTTGAATTTTCTGTCTGGCATATCAAGGACCGATTCTGACAATTTATTATAAAAAAGTATACACTTCCCCATAAAAGACTTACTGACTGTATTCAGCCTGTAATACGGTCTAACTAAGTCATTCTTTTTACGTAAATTTCTATCTGTAAAATCACTTACTTTATCAATCATGGAAATATTTTTCCTTACATACATTATATTTTCAAATATGAATTGTGATGCAAAAGTAAGTATACCTATTTCCTTGAATAATTCCCTCAGTGAGTTTCTCGATCCTAAACCGTAAATAGCACGAATTGTTCTTTTTTGTAAAAGAAAAATAGTCTGAATGTCGGCTGCACTCCCCCATAGAAGTATCCCGTAAGACATTAGACTGTGAAAGTAACTAAAGTACACTTGTCTAGCAGTTGCTACATCTGTCAATTGTCTTATTCTCCTACCAGAAATGAAAAATTTTAACCATTACGATACAGGTCAATTATGTATCCAGAGCCGTAACAATAATTATTGTTACGGCCCTCTGAGTCCATATCATTTATAATGGCGCCTCATACGTTTTTAAGTAGGTAATAAATATCTTGTAATCTCCTTGCCTACGTCTTGTAAAAATGTCTGATAGTAGTGAATTTGAAGAAAATAGGATTTCACCCGTCATTCTTCGATGACTTACAATCTTTTTACTAGCAAAGTCGAGAAATCTATATAATAAGTGTTATCAGGATTTAATAGCAAGGCAAATGCAAAAACAAGGTTCTTTGTTTTCGGAATACGTACTATTGACCTATTTCCAGAAATTGTTTAAGAAGTTTAAGTGTTTCTCATTATGGTCTAAATACTCAATGTTAAAGAGTGCATAAAGTGTATAAGTATAACGAAGTTGATGTGTCCAAATATTAAAAACAAACATTATAAACAAACAACTGCTTCTTTCTCATTCAACTTTGATCAAAATTATTAAATAGCTTTAGTTCTAGTTTGTGAGAATAGAAAAAGGAGTGTACTCGTATAACACTGCACATAACTCGGTGTTATCAGTATCACACTCGTGTGGTACTATTAAACAACAGAAAAAGGCCTTCAGAAACCTCAAGACAATTTGTAAGACTTATAAAAAATCTGGAGTTACCTTCATGTAGACTCTTATAAAGGATGACGTGGTTCGTTTATGTATTTTTATTTTCATAATTTATCCAGAAATTGTTGGTTGTCATTAAAAATATACAGAAAAATTCAAGTGGTTTTGTATAATTTAGGAAAAGCATCGTAATATATTGAATATGTAATTGAAAATACAGCAGTTCATTTTAATCATCAAAAATGTGACAGACCACGTCGGCCGACGAACCCAGCACCCATACAACGGAACTAACACATTCACATACATGGAACACATACACGCGTAGCACTGAGCACTTTCGTAGGCCTCGCCGTTCTACGGAAAGTACCCATCGTAGCAGTCAATTCGAAAATTTTAATTGTTCGCAATCGCGGCTACAACTCCGTAGAGGCTCGGCGGCGACGTAGCCCCGCGTGAACGGCGTAGCTCGAACTGCCAACTACCCGAACGTACCCCATTCCCCGCCCGCCCTGACACCCCCTCTGTCACCGCCACACTTCGCCCAAATCCAGACGAGTTTTCATTAATGTTGTTATCGGTGTAAAAGTTCGGCTAAGTTAAACTAAGAACCTACAGCTTTAATTAACTGTCCGTAAAATAACACTAAACAAACGGGCGAAGATCCGGCAGCTCTCAGACTATGAGATTGCGCTCAACTTCTGAATGAAATAGGGGTTGATTGAGTTGCCCCTTCCGAATTATGGCTTTGCATTCACCGCCAGTATCTTTTATCTGTTGTTCCATTTGTTTTTTCAGTAATCTTGTAATAACGAAAGGCAGTTTTTTGATTACTTTTGGTCTCTGAGTAGAAAATAAGTCATAATAAAGCTATAACGTGAATTTTTGTAACTTTTAAAGATATTTATAAAAGTTTAAAGTACTTTATTCTAATACTTATAAACAAGTAGGCTAAGTATAAAACAGAAAGGCTAGTAAGAGCTAAAATGCATACTTTTTCAGTTATTGAAATATAAAAAAAAACACTTTTTGACAAAAAAACACATTTGATGTTTGCAGTAATCAGACACATTATGTTATTTTAGTATTATTCGTACATGTTAAGCCTAAAGGAATAATTTTCATGGAACAATGGTCGTAAATAGTTGGCTTTTAGAATGTACGTATTACCAGTTAGGGGTCACAATAAAATGTCATCACAGAACGTGACTCTACGAATATATTGGATAATGCAACGTAAATGTTGGATGTTCTTCGTGCTCAAACAGTATTTGGCTATTCTTATTGCTTTGTTTGGTCATATTTTCTTACTGATTATAAAAGTTTTGCTCTTTATTTTTAACACGTTAACAGCGTTCCGAGAACTAATAGGTCTCTTACGCGTTATCGTTTCAGTGTAAAGGCGAAATTGTATGACTTGCTCATTCGCGGAATGGATTTTTCTTTAGGTTCTTTAGAGAGATTATAATACAGATAGTAACGTGCGTTAGTAGAAGTTACGGACCACGTAACGCATCGAACGTACCCCGTTTAGGTATCGAAAATGTACCTACATTATTACTATGCGCGCAGGCGGCCCCTCCGGGTGGTAAATTCAGTTATACGAATCGTTTGTCTAGAGTAATAAGAATGAAATTGGCTTGCAATGGATGTGTAGGTATCTATACGAAAAGGTGCTGCGTTCTGACGTGAGCTAAATTATACCATATCGCTAGCCACATTGAGTAGATATTTCTTTGAATTTCTTTGCTGAGTGAGACTTTTGTACGTTAGTATTATTTATTCTGTGTATATACTCTTACATTACAAGAACCTAAAGAAAATTCCTTTGCGCGAACGAGCAATTTTGGCTCCGCAATAAAACGAAAACGCTAATAAGTCCCATTAGTTCTCGCAACGTAAGACGTATTAAGACAGTGTTTAATAATTGGTATTTTCAGAAGAATAATATTTCCATAACAGTGTTTTTAATAAAATAAAATATTTCCATATCCATATGTTTAATATTGGCAATACGGTTCTTAATTATAGTGACTATATTTTATTTATTTATTTACCAATTTATGTATTTACCAAAATATCTATGGGAGGGACCTTTGCCCAGCAGTAGGATGAAATAGGTAATTAACAAATATCGATGTACGTTTTATATTCTTTATATGTATCCCAATGTCATAGGTACGATACTTTACTTTAGAATCCGGGTAATGACCGCCCCTGGTCAGTCTGGAAGTCTCTCAATAGACTCCGGGCTGGTCTTGAAAGGTGTCGAGAAAACCGAGTTAAGTGGCGTCACGCTGATAATGACCTTTGCGACTGCGGTGCCATTCAGTCGATGGACTACCTTCTGCCATGTCCGAGCTACCCTACGTCATGTACCATAGAGGACCTTAATAAGGCTAACGACAGAGGGATCGCCGTGCGTGGCCACATACTGGTGAAAGGTGATTTGAAATTAAAGCTACAGTGAAACCATTTCGCCTCGATAAGAAGAAGAATTCTAGAATAATGAAACATTCATTTCGGATGTTTTTCCTATTATGAAACTATGCCTTATGCTTAAAAGTTTAAAATACAAGTTAAAAAAAAGTTAAAAAGTTTAAAGTAAAGTTACTTACAAGTTTAAAACTTACTTTGGGGCTAGCTTAATCAGTGTGATTTGTCCCTATATATTTATATATTTATTTATTTATTATTTATGCGCACTTGTTTGTGTAACTATCTTTTCTTGGTATTTATTTTAAAATTTTATTTTTAAAAATAATTCAGATTAGATTATTCCCCTGAATGCTCCAATTATTGCAAGATATAACGGCTATTAATTTGAATTACCTTTTTGTAACGTACTTTGAAAAGATACAGTGGTTATTTTGATAAAGTGGACCTTATGAAGAATGGACATAAAGATACTGTGGACATTTCGATACTGTGGACGTTTTGATACAGTGGACATTTTGATATAGTGAACTTTATGCGACGAAAGATTTAAAAATAATTGTTGTTGTAAATAAAGTACGTTTAATTAAGGGTCAAAACACAATGTCATCCATACGTGACCCCAAGTTGGTAAAACATAAATTTTGGATGTTTTTCGTGCTCAAACACCATTAGCCTTCATACCGTACCTACTCGTTTCTATTGAAAGCTTTTTTTTGTGACCATGACCATATCATACAATAATATAAGTTTAATTTTTAGGCGAATTTAAAATATCTGACGTTATAAACATTTTGATATGGTTCCTATAGCGTTTCAATGATTGGCACTTTCCGCGTCACAGAAATAATCATCACTTGGAAGCCGTGCTATCCATTCTGACATGTTTTCAAACATCTCTTTTCCTTTGCAATTTCTCATAAGTTGTGGAACGGGCTCCATTCTGCAATTGTTTTCTTACAGAACCCAGGATAACAATACAATACAATACAATACAAAAATCTTTATTGCACCAAATAAAAAAAATAAAAAATTACAAAGTTTAGGCGGCCTTATCGCCGAAGCAATCTCTTACAGACAACCATAAAGAGAAGGAGTGCGAAGTATATGAGTAAGATAACAGGTGGCGCAGTTAAATTTAAAATATAAATTATAAATAACCAATAGATATTAAAATACTTATACAAAATATATAACATTATACAAAAAAAGATATATTTATATAAATAAATGAATATATATATATACATATTCATATCTATATATACATAGCATAATAATAAATAATTTATTACATACATACAAATAAATAAATATCACAATGTTCTCTTTCCCCTACAGAAATAGTAGGGGAAAGAGATGAGGAATTAAACAGAAGTAAAAAAGTGATTTTTAGTTAGGGTTTTAAATTTATTCAAAGTTTTGGCGAATCGAATGGAAAGGGGTAGAGTGTTCCAGAGATGAATAGCATAGACAGTAAAAGAATATTTGTAGAAATTGGTCGAGTGGACTGGAATATTGAGAAGAAGTTTATCTGCACTGCGTAGAGGCCTTGAAGAGGTTCTAAAGAAAAAACGTTCCTTGAGGTACTCAGGATATGTGGGACTAAAAAGGATGGAGTATAGGAGAGAAAGGATATGCCAATCACGACGTAAGCGGATAGGGAGCCACTTGAGTTGAATACGAAATTGCGAAATGAGGTCATATTTACGGAGTCCAAATATGAACCGTATACATAAATTCTGGAGGCGTTCAAGCTTGTCCAATTGCTCCTCGGTAATATCTAGATAACAAGTGTCAGCATAGTCAAGGATAGGGAGCAATAAAGAGTGAGCAAGCGCAATCTTGGTATCTATTGGCAGAAATTTATTTAACTTTCTTAAGGAGCTTGCAGCTGCAAACATCTTCCTGCTGACTTCGGAGATCTGAGTGCGCCAAGAAAGAGTGTTATCGAAGTACACGCCAAGATTTTTCACGGATTTGCTATATTCGATTATTACCCCATCAAATACAACTTTAGGAATTGCCTCAAAGTCAATTTTACTGTAGAACCACGAACTTCCTATAATGATTGCCTGAGTTTTACTAGGGTTTACAGCGAGACCATGATTTTTGCTCCAGACAGATATGCGATGAAAGTCATCTGTACTAATATTATAAAGCGGAAGAGTTTGTTTCTTTGTTTGTTTGTTTGTTTGAACGCGCTAATCTCAGGAACTAATGGTCCGATTTGAAAAAATCTTTTTTTGTTGGGTAGTCCATTTATAGAGGAAGGCTTTAGGCTATATAACATTACGTTCCGACAACCACGCGAACGAAGTCGCGGGCACAGCTAGTTATTGATACAATTAATCGCAGAAGAAAGGTTCTCAAAGGAAGATCGCGTGTAAATTTGTAGATCATCTGCATATAGGTGGTAGGATAACCTTGGATAAACCTATAAATACTCGTATTAATAACGACTAATAAAAAATCCGGAAAATTTTTCAAGGTACCTTTAATCCATAATATGAAACAATTTTCTCCAATGGACATAAATATCACTTCCCATAGAAATTCGGATCAGCCGATCAGGCAAGTTGTTTGTTAGGCCAATTTTTTATTTTTATTTATCTATATCTTCGTAAGGGATAGTTGTTCAGTACCATGGACTGAATTTCGAATTAGTTTTAGTATATCTTATTAGTCCCTGTATATATTTATTGCAGTTGAACAAAGACTTTTACCCGACTACGGCGAAGCCATAAGGAGGGTTATATGTTTCGCCGCTATGTATGTATGTTCATATGTTCCCTCGTGAAATCATTTTCAAATATTTCCATGATACCTTGACAAATAAGGTATCTTTGTTTTTAAACTAACGAACATTTGAACGGGACTTAGCACGAACCTTTATAAGACAAAACAAAATTTGATAAATAAGGTTCGTGCTAAGTCCCGTTATATATATATATATGTATAAATAAATAAGGTATCGTCGGAATCATCTTGGCTGTCAGCTGGTTATCGGCTATGTGACGTCACAGTAAATCCACGGCAGCGTCCTCTTTAAGCCATAATAAAGTAATGAACTAAAATATAAAAAAATCGAACCGAGTTTTCTATCGAGCCAAAAATGCTCAATCGTGTTTTGGCTATTGTGGGTGTCTGTAGAAAATCCTCAAGATTTTTATGTAAATTTTTTGTGGAATAAACTGTAGTAGTTTAATAACAGTGATTTTTCAAAAACACGCACAGTATTGCAAATTGTGAACCCATGTCGCCTTAAATGAAAGGGCTTAAAAAGTACATTTCAAAAATATATACATTACTAGCGGCCCGCCCCGGCTTCGCACGGGTATGTATTATACATATAAACCTTTCTCATTAATCACTTTATCTATTAAAAAAAACTGCATCAAAATCCGTTGCGTAGTTTTAAAGATCTAAGCATACATAGGGACAGACAGTGGGAAGCGACTTTGTTTTATACTATGTAGTGATTAGCTGTTGCTTGCATTAACTGGATAAACGTAGTTTTACAGTTTGGATTTTCCGTAGTGGGGTTTCAGTTTTTAAAATAATACTTTGTAAGAGCGTGCAGGCATGTTCTTGCTATTTTTTTCTAAGTTACTGTTAAGGTGCTCCCTCACCGGGAGCATTCACGTGTAATATAACATTATATATATATACGACTTTGAGCATTATATTACAATACTACCTCCCTGACTGACGAGCATATACGTGTAATGTAACATTATAGATTTGACTTTGCGAGCATTCACGTGTGATTTGGTTGATTCCATAATGTCAGACGAAGCGGTCATTGTGTTGAGTACGGCAATATTATTTCGACATTGTTATTTAAAAAAAAAAAAAGAAACAGAAGAGACGATATTGGTGTCATGAATTATGAATTGAATGAATGAATTATTGAACATGAATTATTTCAAGACCGACAAAATAAAAGCGCATTGATGTTACAAGTTGTATCAAGATATTACACTTTTTACTCGTATCATTACACGGTGCGCATTGTAATGGTCGATTTTCCTCCTTCACTGATGTAATGCTTGAATCTGTAACGTTACATTACACGCGAATGCTCCCGGTGAGGGAGCAGCTTTATATATTTTTTTTGGTAACCTACATTTTCTACAGCTAACCAGTCTAGGTGATGTACTTAATTCCAAATATAACTTAGAGGGTAAGACTTTGTGCCCCTCAAACACTTTACACTACTAGTAGTTTGCGCTGTATAGTTTAGAAAATCAATATCGAGATTTATTGATTCGAATCGCCTCGGATCTACCTCAATAAGCCTTGTTAAGCTTCTTGGAAGTTACAGTCACAAACTTGGTAGGTATATCATATTAACGATACTTTAAGTTTGAACTCAAGATATTGATATTATGACTACAGTACGATTATGTTTCCTTAACTTATCCGACTACGTCATCATCATAATTAGGAGGTCTTTTTAGTCGCCACTGCAAGAGCATGACCCTCTCACCTGAGCCATACTTGGCCAGAGCAGCCAGAGGATTTGGCATACACTCTCCACGCTGGCCAGTAGGTTTGGAGAGGTCTCACTTGTTACATTACAGTTCGTTAATTCAAATGGTTTTTAGACTATCGGGCCGCCACAAAAGCGGCGTCTTTAAAGGAGCCAGAGCCGCCAGACAGTTGCAAACCATTTGAGCAAATGAACTGTATTTTTACGGGCCTAGATTTTCTTTACTTCTTTTAAAATTGTCTTAAAAAACTACTCGTTGGTACATTATTGAACTTATTTCTTTAAAATGTATATAAAATAAAGCAGAAGCTCAAACCAAAGAAGGTATTGAATAAATGAGAATGTTTTCAGTCTGAATTTCCTTAGTGAAGCTCAATCTATCGATTGAATGCGGGCACAAATTGTAAGAATTATTGATACCGCGGCACCGGGTAGCGGCTCATACAAAAAGTTTATAAAAGGAAGTGAAGCGAACAAACCGGCGACGAACAAACTTTTATTCCGGGAGCCCGGGAACGTTACTTATCTGCGCCGCCTGGCTGACAGCCACAGATGAAAAATTGAAATTGTGCGAGATAAAACTACCTAACTGCCGCTGCGATGGCCACACAATGTGACAACTTGTTTATTTTTAAATCGCGTTACATATTTTACTTTAAAATGCAACGAGGAAAAGATAGTCTGGACGCGAAGATTTATTTCATGTCAAAGTTTTGTGAAAATACTTAGTTATTGTGAACTTGGCAAATAAAAAAACCGTCAATGTTTTTATTATACAGATATTGTAACAGTGTAATGGGAAAAAAACAAAAAAACGACAGGTTGCACTCCGGGAGTGCCGGCAGATGTGAAAACTTGAATATTAACGTTGTGCATTTTTGATATTTTGGAATGATTAGGGAATAATTTTGCACGAATTGCTTTAATTATCAGTGCAATAGTACTATCATTTATGTGGTAGAATACAATATTAATTTACTGCGCTATCGTACACAAACATGACAATTTATATTACATTAAAAAGTTTATCTCTCAGCTAAACGAAACAGCAGGCGCAGGCATACATTTTCACCGCGCCGTAGAAAGAGAGGGGGATACTTCCTTTCCTACGCCGCGCCGGCTGTCTACTCTCCATCCGTCTTACGAATTTTCGATCAGGTCACGTGTCCTGCCTGACGCGAGTTTAACATTTTTTACCCATTACAAAACAAGTACACAACGCCGCTAAAGAAGTTTTCACTTCAAAAATGTTCATTCGTTTTAGTACAAGTAGCACTCAGTGCGAGTTTCATCAAGTTCATGACTTCATTATGCTAGGTCTGTAGTCTCATTTTATCTATACTCAATAGTGTAACGATTTTGTCTTTAATAAAAAAAGTCATATGAGTTACATAAAACTCATATGACTTTTTTTATTAAAGCAAGTATTTTGTTATAAAAATATTTTTCAAAAGAAGCTTTTATCTAAAACAATGAACTAAAAAGATTAAAGTGCTCCTCAAAACGGATCAGTCGAGCCTAAACTCGGTGGGGTTATGTTATTATCACTAATATTAGGGCGGCCATATTTAAAATTAAATTAAAGCTCCCAATGGGGCGGCAGGTTAAAGGCGGCAAATTTATCTTATTTGCACACCCCATATCCCCCCCGTCGTAATACTGGCGCCAAAGGAGCCTGGAGGTGGTGTGTCCGGCAATCATGAGATCAGGTCATTACTAAATATTGCATTGTCACCCAACGAACATAAGTACCTATGTAAAGTTTCCACTCAATCGAATACTGAGAAGTGGGTCTAATTTAGCTCGCAAGGTTTTATTACGGACACACAGACAACGGGTCAGTTAAAACTAAATAAAAGCTTGGAAAAAAGTCAGTCACTTAGCACTAGATACTGATATATATCTGCTGGGATAAGCATATATTCTTACAAATAAAAATCTTGCATTACAATACGTATAATATATACTTATCCGAAAATACAAAATTTGCCTTTCCAAGAACAAGGCCGCATAAATGATTATCTTCACGTCCCACTATTTGATACGTTGAGCCCGAAACGCTTACAAAAATCCTCAATATGTAAATATGAGCGTTTCCGCTTCCTATATCAATTCAGTACGGGCGATGTAAGCTGAATGGCGACAGCGCCTCTGTAACATGCAATAATAACGAACCGTCCAAACGTCAGCCTGGGACCCTTCTATTTATGGGGTAAGTCGAGGGCGCCACGTGAAAACTCCGACGTAAATCAAAGTCATAAATTCTCCTATCGTGAATGAACATTTCTCTTCGCAGACGTCTACACTGGGTGAATGGATAACGCCGACCCGCCTTTGCAGGATCACCTTTACTGAGTCATTTGCTTTTGTTCATGGGGCAATTAATAACGGGCATAGGGCGGTTTCGAACCGCGGCGCCATTCGCATATCAGTAATGATCTAGCGAAGCAGCCTCCGGCTTCAGCTATCGTTCATATTCACCTAATGAACGCCACATGTGGAATGGCTTGAACGCCGTTCCTTCTTGTGAATTATTGTTTTGCCAACTCTATTAATTGTATATCTGCGGAAAACGCGGATGGATTTAATTGCGTAAATCGAAACTGATAAATGAAGTGAAATCTTATACTTAGATTCGCGTCAAAGGAATACTGTTATATGGACAGGTTCCTAACTATTAATTATACCTGCGGACTTTCTTCTATCTGTCTGGCATTATCTCTAGGAATTAATTTTGTTCTTTGAAATCAATAAAATATTTAATATCATTGAATATACATACTAAGTACTGTAAATTATGCTACTTGTAATTAAATGTGATTGTGTGTATTGTATTATTCTATTATTAATATTATAAATGCGAAAGTTTGTATGGATGTCTGAATATATAGATGTTTGTTCCGCTTTCACGCCAAAATAGCTGACAGGATTGGAATGAAATTAGGCATGTGGATAGCTTATTAAAAGGATTATCACATTGGATACTTTATATCCCGGTAAAATGTGCGGATCCCATGGGATTTCCAAAAATTATAACACGCGGGCAACGCCGTGGGCAATAGGGCTTATTTCTAATTAAACTAACTTCATGTAAAACTCAACTAAATGTACGTTGCCGCTGGTCCATAATAAGCATAAATAATTGTATAATAACAGCATTGTGTTCATGTGTTTCTATGACAGAGTTAATAAATAGTCGCGTGGACGTACCATGAGGAATTACCGCGACTAATTATATTATAGCGTGATCGCTGCATGCTTATTTCTGCTTTTTGCTCTAGATAGAAAAAAAGGAAGAAAAAAATATTTTTAAGCTCATCAGGCAGATTATTAAAAATATAAATATACTATATAATATACTTACGTATCTTTTTCTTTTTTTTAATAAGTAAATAATTACAAAGATGCAGCGTATTTAAATTCCACATGACGTCACGATCTAGTACGATTTTCACTTGACGGTGACGTCAATCACACCCACTTAGAAACTTCGTCGCGCTGTATCTTTGTAAATTTTCACTACTTTGATAAACCGAAAAATATGGGTCCATTATTTTTGTATAAGTTAACTGGCGGACTAAATAAAATACAATTTTTCGGACCCAGTCCATATCCCTATTATTAGCTATGAGCACTTACGCGTACTCATAAAAACAATGTGACACAAAGTAAGAAAACGCGCAGTCGAACGACTGAGTAGAGTGAATTCGTCCATGCTCGACATATTTCATCTTGTTTAAGCACATCTTTATGGCCGAACATTTAAAGAGTCGCAAAATGATACTGTCTTACATTAGGACTCAACGAGCAAAAGTTGTTGAAAGTATCGAATAAACTCTCATAATCCCGCGACGTTACACAAATTTTTCAGCGAGGATTTCTTTCCATTTTCCCCATCACATTAGGCCGAGCCCAAACGTCGGATAACTTGTATATTGTTGTTTACGGGAAACTCGGAACTTAGAAGGAGCAATTCACCTCATAAATTTTCTTGTAATATCAGCTCACAGTTTCCCCAGACACTTGTAAGTGCACCGCAATAACGTAAAGCTGGCGACCGACTGGAAACATTTACCTGTTGTATACTTATTCCCGGTAAATGAAACCGCGACGTCGGTCTCACCAAAACCTCTTGTTAATTAATTTAAGAGGATGACGAACTTTTAGGCTATAAGGCTATAAGTTAATCAAAGGATTTGCTCCTAAAGGCACATCAATACTCGTTTATTGTGGCGTATTTATCCTAAGGATAAGAAAGTCTTTGCCCGGGCGGCATAATATAAGGGGTGTCTACTTAATAGAAAGACGCAAACGTTTATGGGTTGCTTGTGACATTAAATTTTACTAAAGATCATCATCATCATTTGAGCGTATTCCCGGTTACATCGGGTTGGGGTCTGCTAGGTAGCAAAATCACCTAGGTCATCTAGGGCAGGTGCTCTAATGTCGTCTGACCTACGCAACCTAAAGGGTAGACCAGAACTAAAAAAATAAGAGAACGATAAAACTAAAAAAAATCTGATGTACATTACCATACAAACTTCCACCGAAGATTGGTTTGTACGAGATCTAGTAAGTAGTTTTTTTTAATACCCCATAAATTGTAAACCGAATTTACCTTTACAACTTTTATATTATCTTACTTGCTGCTACAGAACCCTTCATGGGCGACTCCGACTCGCACTTGGCCGCTTTTTCATTAAAGTATGGAATATTGTTTTCTTATGAAAAAAGATTCCATACATACTTTAATTTCCAGTAGTAAACTACTGGTAGGTGTTAGTGCTCACACTATTTTTCAAGCTTTCTGATGGCATTTAAGCGACAATGCGTTTCTATAATCATCGAGCTCCTCGAATACGGGGTGGCAAACTATTCGTAACCAATATACCCAGGGCGCTAAAATATAAAATACGCAAGTGCTAGTTTACTGTCTTGTTAATGTTGGAAACTAAACTTGTGAGAAGCCAATTCGACAACTTAGACGAAGCCCCCACACTCGACCTTTACTTACCTATCGCAACTAAGAGCCTTTGATCGTAATCCAAGCACAATCGAGAACTTGCACAGCGAACTACTATATTTTATTTATCATTATATTAAATACTTTTATATATTCTTTTTATATTAACATAATACTGGACACTCAGCCAGACATAATGGAAAGAACAATTGATCTACTATAGACGTAGTGTGTCCAGCAATGTGTTAACTACTTTCCAAAACCTATCTTTTTTCTAGTGGATCACGTGTCAGAGGTCAATTCTGCACAAAGCGTTTTCAATATGAATAAATATAATGAAATATTACTTTCAGAAATTGACGGACCATGAACAAGGGTTAGATGTTAAGTATCTTATTTAAAGTCCAATTATTCTTTACTAGCGGCCCGCCCCGGCTTCGCACGGGTATGTATTATATATATAAACCTTTCTCATGAATCACTTTATCTATTAAAAAAAACCGCATCAAAATCCGTAGCGCAGTTATAAAGATCTAAGCATACATAGGGACAGACAGTGGGAAGCGACTTTGTTTTATACTATGTAGTAATTTCAGATGATGAGATGGGTTTTTAACTTAAAATATTTTAGTTGTATACTTATTATATAATTTATATTAAAATTATATTAGAGTACCTATTTTTTTATTAATGTTTTGTTACCAAAAGCAAAAGTTCCTAGCTACAGGTGAAAATTTTAAAACAATTTTATATACTCCTAGTGAAGTTAACAGTTAGGTAAAATAAACAAAACTTGGCGTGTATTTATTAAAAAATATCAAAGTATGATATAATCTTTCATGTAATTATGTAAGTAATTATTAAAATGTTATTTTTGCTCCTACTTTGGCCTCACTTGTCTCTGCACCACCTGTCAGTTGACTGGTAGAGAAAGCCTAAGGCTTTAAGTTCGCCGTTTACAATTTTTGTAATAAAGTTGAATAAAAAAATTAAAATAAAGAACATCCCAGGGTTACATGGGCAATATGGCATTGAGAAAGCATCGAGTAATTTAAATACTATATTTTTGTAAGTATTGGAACTTTTCGACAGTTTTAACATCTAAAATTACTATTAGTACTAATTAATTACCTTTGAGCCGGGTACAATTCGAGGTAGTCTTTTTGACTTATTTATTTACAAAAAATTTAATATTTAAAATTAAGTTTGCGCTAGTAGATTGTCCAAAACAAAATGTTATTCTGATCCTTTTCAGAAGCAGTGTTGATCATCAATTTATTACGTCTGTTTGTAACGAGGGCTGACGTTATTGATCTGCTTAAGACCTCCGTCAATGTTTAGATAGACCCGATATCCAAGACGTTGACTGGGTCTCTGCACAGCGTCATTGGGATTCAGAACGGATGACCAGAAAAACTACGCAAGATTTAGATTTTTTTTACAACTTTGATGATAGATTTTTTTAAAACTAAATTTAAAAAGCTTTGATATCAATAAACTATTTTATTTACTATTTAATGCATATTCTTGAGATAAATTTATGGCGTAATTAGATATTATTAGATGTCGATTAGGGTTTTGCAAAGTTTTCCTAATATTTAGAACAGACGACGAGCAAATTTACAGAAAAATTCAATTTTTCTCACAACTTGGCCGATTGGTTTTAACTTTGGAAATTTTCGTTTCAGTTAACTATTATTAATTAGGTGCCTAACAGCGAGAAGTGAGCGATGTCCTTTGTCTTCTTAGTCAATTCACCGTATATTATCAAATTATATTATCAACTTATCAAATACTAACAACAATTAGTAGATTTTACTAATTGTTGTTAGTATTTGATAATCCCACAGAATCCTTAATTTTTTCGGGATACGAAGGACCAGATGTGCTATTGCAGGTAGTAAGATACATACTAAATTTAATTCAATATTTTCAGCTTTTTTATCGTGGAAGTAAACCAAAACAAAATAAGTAAAAAATAAAACATCCATACATACATATATCCATAAATACATACAAACTTCCGCATTTATTAGTAAGTTATGGTGCTAACTTGAGTTTTTTAAACGTTACCATTTTATTATTAAAAGTAAGTTCTCATTTTTCTAACACAGACATGACAAAGATTAAATCCCATTTCAAGTTCAACAAAAATTCACGAGACTATTAAACTATTTTAGCACTGTAGTAATAGTACCTATACATGTATATGTGTATGTGTTCTTAGTGCTAAAATTGTTTATGTGTTTACACATAAATACATTCAGACATATCTATAAAATATCAATGCTAATAAAAGTCATCTTTTGACAGTGTTCATAATATTCTAACAGAAATATTTATAGTTTTCCAGGAATGCAATTAAAATTAGGCCCAAAGCCAAAAGCATAACGAGACCACAGAGCAGCATTAAGCGATACTTAGACAACATTTTGCCGCAGGTATCCTTCTGACATCCAATTTAATATCTGCATGGATAGTTTGGTAGATTTAAACGCAGAACGCTCGGGAATCTTCAAAAAAAAAGTTCTCAAATCTATTTCTCAGACGCATACCTAACCGATGGATGACATGTCAGATAGGACTTTAGAGTACATACAGGGTGATTTTGATCCTCATAGCTTCATGCAAGGAATAAATACATATTCTGTTTTATATATCTTGTTTCATATTAAAAACCAGAGATATCAGCCGACAAATGCATACCAAAAATCTCCCATTTGAATGTCACCACTCGCTACCTGCTCGTGGCGGGCGACGGCCGCGCGTATAAATAAAATCAGTAAGTTAGCCATACCTAAGTATATAAGAAATTTTAGAGAAAAAAAAATACAAAACATAGATCTTTTTTCTTATGGTTTTGTGTTCTAGTAATCGTTTTGATAACAAGATATCAATATAGGTGCAAAATCAACCGGTAGATAGGACTGCTAGTATAGACCGTCTGTCGTAAACCTGCTTCCAACGTAATTACGTCTCGGTAATTCAGCATTGAGCTATATGCGTATGAAAAAATGATCGTCATCATCCGAGCGTATTCCCGGTTGCATCGTCAGCGGTTACGCTTCAGAGCCCGGGGTCCGCTACCTAACCTAGGCGATTTGACGAGGTTACTGTTTTTTTTACACAGAGCGACTGCCGTCTGACCTCCGTAACCCAAAGGGTAGACCAAAACCAATCCTAGGATAGGTACAAATGCTAGATGGCGTTCGGGACCAACAGCTTTACGTGCCTTCCGAAGCACGGAATCATCTTTCTTTTCGGAAATGGAAACAACTTTTAACAAAGTATGCTTCCCAGTGGGATGAAAAAATGATGTTAATTATAAAATTTGAAAATAGGGATGTGAGTTAATTCCAATTAAATAAAAAACATTGATTATGAATTGATTAATTTAAACCGGTTGAGTCACGTGATATAGTCGGAAAAGGCCGACCAGGTTCACGCGAATCAACCGTTTTAAATTAATCAATTATGGATTTATCTCACGTTAGTTTTAATAAAATAATTGATTATGAAGTTAAATTTACTCTCTATGTACCTAGTAAATACAAGGCATATCAAGTAAATATTTGCTCATGTCTTTTTTTTAAAGGAAGTTATCAGAATGATGTGTGGGGTAAGTTCGGACTAAAGTAGAGTAAGTGGTTAGCGGTAAAATCAAAGTTCGAGCTGGATGGGCGTCTAGCCAACTGATGCTATCGAAGAAGCAGATACTAAACATTTTCTTAGTTTTATTTTAAATTAAAACTTTGACAGTCCTGTTTTGTTTGTAACTTATTACTTTAGTTTTTAATGGATTGCTATTTAAGATGATGTAGGAAGTTATAGTTTTGAACTAATTATAGTTCGTAATGGATTGCTATTGGGTAAAGGACCAATAATAAGAAAATTTGACGCAAGTGTTACTCGTACTTAAAAGTAACTCGCACGAGAAAAATTCGTTTTGTTACAAGCTTTTTACAAGCTTTTTACAAGCTTTTATTTAGCCCTGTTTGTTGCTTGTTTTTTCTGATTAAGATGAAATTTTATATGCATAAGTAAATTAGATGACAATGCAATATTATTATGACTACAAGCTGATCTGATGATGGAGCCGGATGGTGGTTATAGAATGCAATAAAACGACGCATCCTATCAAATTTAGGCTTATTACATTGGTCTTGATAAGTTCTTAGACCTCACAATAATAAAAATGCGTTGTAAAAAAAACGTATTTTGGGAAATGGGACAATAGTTCTGACTGAGAAGTTCGTTTATCGTGTTCGTTTAGTAACAGCTAATAATATATATATGTTTTAAACTGTGCTAATTAAGCCCTTTCATTTGATACTCAACACGTTATAATACGATTTTTTTTAGTTCATTACTTTATGTCCTAAATAGAGGGCGCCATATTAAATTTACTGTGATTTCATATAGCCTTTAACCAACGGACGACTAAGACCCCACTAATATGTTATTAAAGATACTTGGGAACAGATGAACATACATACATACTGTACATACATGGCAGCAAAACACATAACCCTCCTTTTAGCTTTGCCGAAGTAGGGTAAAAATGGTTATTTTTACACACGAATATATTTTTTTTTATTCAGACAAGTTAGTTCTATTTTGGAAATTAATTTCATATTCATGTATGTTTAAATTGAATATACGAGAACGGGAAATTACAGCGAATAATCTTCATCTACCTACGTTTGCAGCGGATTTTATCTTAACGTATTTACATGCAAAGCTGCATTACGACTTCGTATTATAATATTACGTTGTGAGCTAAAAGTTATAGTTGTTTTTAAATTTGAGAGAATTGTACATAATATCTTTAATATACTCGTAACAAAAAATATAATATAATTTACTATTAAACCTAGATAATGTATGAGTATGACCAGTATGAGTTTGTCGCCGTTGAGACGGCTCGCCCATGGTGCTCTGAAACTAAGAGCATTATTCCTGATATAGGACGTCGCTTGAGGGACCGAGGATATGACCATCGCTCCGGTTGGTATCTGGTTCAAAGGATATCCATCGCCATACAAAGAGAAAACGCGGCCAGTATAATGGATACCTTTGAGCCAGATACAATTCGGAGTGGTTATTTTGGATATTTTTTTTTGTTTGGGATTGTGACTAATTGTACTTAATTTAGCTAGGTAGTTTTTTTTTAATCTAGACTTTTATAATATGTACTGTAATTTAAGTTTGGATCTATAAGGTTGTCTAGTAAATTACGTAATATTTTTCGTTTGCCGTGTGGTTTCCGGCAGAGTAGAACAGGGCCAATCAAAGTCTTACCGTGGATGTCTTAGAAGGTGACGTTAAAAACACAACCTCTCCAACCCGTCTGGCCAGCGTGGAAAGTGTAATCCTCTGGCTACTCTAGCTAAGTACGGCGCTGGTAGTACAGAGAGGGTCATGCTCCTGCAGTGGAGACTAAAAAGACCTGATGATGATGACTAGACAACCTTACTGGCAACTTTCTGGATGGAACTTTTATTTTTTTTTGAGCTTTTGACACGAGAAGAAGAAGAAATTATTAGACTGCTTTACTTTTAGTAATCTAACTAAACAAAAAAATTCTGCGATATAGATGCAGTGATTTAATAGAGTTAACGTCTCTAAATTCAAAATCTTTATTTATCAAAATATGTTTATTAATTTGAGGATCTCGGCAGCCCGCTTTCGCAAGTTAAGTGACTCCAGGCGTAGTCTGCACTTGGATGGGTAACCACAGGTGGTATAAAAGTTTCTGAAGGTCGTTGGAAAGATATGTTAAGCCATTGGTCCTGACAATTATCATTGTAAGGCAGTCGTTAAACTATGTAAGATGACAGTTTTGGCCACTTAGGGCTCATACAGACCCCCATTCCCATTCTTTACATTTTCGAGTACAACTTTCTGTATTTCTGTAAAGAGAAAAGAAATCAATTGCAATATTATCATTGTTGCAGTCCCAAATACACATTTGTTAGAATATATTAAAAACGAATCGCGCAATATAACTTACATACAAAGTTTATTAACCCCGCCACGGGCCAGTGTAAAGCGGTATAAGATATAGTTCGCACGAGCTGTAAACTCCATTTTTAATAGGACGTGGCCACACCTACTATAATGTATTCGGATACAGTTTCGAGTGGAATTCTCGGCCGCAGCAGAACTGCCGTCCGACCGTCCGACACCGCAACCTAATTAGCTAAATATGACTTTTAAACTAAGAGCTTGAAGCCGCTCGCGTCGTTTTCCAACCGACCTTTTTAGGAAACGAGCGAATTTTCATACGAATGCGCCGTTAGACTTGGCATTTAATTTGGAAGAAATTTACACAAACTCGCTAGCGTTGTAGTCTGGTGTGGATATGTCTGCCCAGGGCACAAGGCATAAAGGGGAAAAAATCACTATGACAGAATGCCAGGAAAGGCGACCTTTAGTTTCATCTAGTTGTAAATTTCCCATTGTAAAAAAAGAACAACAATAATATTACTATTTCAAAGCTTAATTGGAATTGCAGCATTCTTGACTGGTGTAAGGTTTTTATTAAACTGTGGTGATTTTGATAGTGTTAATACTTTTAGGTAGTTTGTTAATTTCAACATATTCAGATTATAATAATAAAACCGGCCAAGTGCGAGTCGGACTCGCGCACCGAGGGTTCCGTACAAACCTGCAAGGTTTAGTATTTGGTATGAATATCAATTTAATACCTCTACGCGTTTATGAGGAAATGGGTAGTAAGTATAAAATTATTAAAAAAAAAAATATTATGTGATGTAACTAAAAATTTATGGTTTTCGTAATTTTTCCTTTATCTATGCTATAAAACGTTGCTTCGTACCAAATTTCAAGATTCTGAGTTCACGGGAAGCACCCTGTAGGTTTTGATTCCCTTGCAAGTGTCGAAAATTTGCGGCATAAACGGCTGTATCTTTTGATTGCGTTGGCTTAGAAGTTTGATTTTTTCACAGCTTCAAGGGACAGTAGACCTGAGTAATTGATATAAATTTCAGCTTCATACCTCCACGCGTTCCTGAGAAAAAGGGTCTTGACAGACGGACGGACGGACGGACAGACGGACAACAAAGTGATCCTATAAGGGTTCCGTTTTTTCCTTTTGAGGTACGGAACCCTAAAAATAGTCCAGTCATTTAAGCCATAGCCTATGTCGATCTCAGAATGAAACGGAATAAGCTGGGTTTTGGTATACACCTTTATTTTTCTATTTTAAATGTTGTCTCAAAAGTCTCATAGGGTCACGTGTTTGCTTCATATATAAAAAAATATTTCAGACATAATTTGTATTCTACAACTACTTCAAATTTGCAATCACGATTTGAGGTAAACGAAGAAAGATATTTCCAAAATAAACCGGCCAAGTGCGAGTTAAACTCGCGTGGAGAGGGATCCGTACAATTGATTGAATTCTTATAGGTTTGCCTGTAATCTAGAAGTAATGAACTATACTTTTTTATTTTTTTTCAAAATTTTAGGCTCAGTAGTTTCGGAGATCAGAGGGGGGGATGGTCAATTTTCGTCTTCTTTCATGAATTAAATCAAAACTATTCATTTTACAATAATAACAAAAGTATGTTTGAGATCCTCATTACGAGCCCTTTCATTTGATATATAACACAGTAAGGTTTGCAAAACTTTTTTTTTTATTTTCCTAATATGTCCCCCGAAAATGACCCTTATTTAAAAAAAAATATTTATTTACTTTGCACATATGTGTTTGGGTTATAGGATTACAATATTCTACCAAATTTCACCTGATTCGGTCCAGTAGACTCAGAGCAAATTGGCTGTGACAGACGGACGGACAGACAGATGCACGAGTGATCCTATAAGGGTTCCGTTTATTCATTTTTTGTACGGAACCCTAAAAACGATTTTGTCACCTTTGACCTTAAATATCTATGGACGCAAACACGTGACACTATGAGATTTTTTAAAACAAAATTTAAAATACAATAATAAAGGTGTATACAAAAATCTAGCTTTTTTCGTTACATTCCGAGGTTAAAACCTAAGACAGCTGGCCTAAAATATGTTTGTTGAGCTCAAGAAATTTTTCTCTCTATTTGCAAGTATTTTACTATACCGGAAAGTAAAAGAGAAGCACCAGAAAAATATACCCAGGGCCCTGGCAGAGCTAAAGCCGGTACAGACTCGTCAAAATGTTATCGTGTTATCGTTTTCCCCACCGCCGCATGTATGCGGAACGCCGTTAATGTTTTAAATGAATGTTTTGAGGAATTCTCTTTGTCGAATTTATATTTTGGCGAGAAAAATGTGTTTAACTACTCTGAATTTCAACGTACCTTTTCTCTTTGAAATAAAAAACGTATTTATAAAGAAATTAAATCTTTGCGTAGATTTTTTTGGTGAATCTTTTGAAGTCTGTTTTGATGATAATCTACGGACAGTGGATTACGAGTATCAAAGCTTTTGTTAAAGACTGAGTAAACAACCCATGAATTCGGTGCTAGGTCTGTAATCACACGATTCGGATCATCAGGATTGCTTAGCAACTTGGTAACACTGCCAACATTTTTAGTTTGTACAGAGGAAGGATGAGATACCTGGGCCACCGCGCGCGTCGCGCACTACGTGAGGTGGCACGTACACTGTACAGTACATCCAAAAATGCTGGCATAATTCCAAAATTTACTTTCGTTAATTTCTTACAGTTTTACATATGAGTGAATAACAGGCTTAAATAAATAAATACAGAATCGATAAATCTATCTAGGTAAATATTTGCAGTCTCTAATTTGCGGTATATCTATGTAAGTAACGTGTATAAGACGCTTCCAGTTCGTGAAGGCTCGCCATAAATCATAACGCCATTTCAATTTACCAACTTCGCTGTGGCCGGGGCTAGACGCTGTTTAAAGACTTTTGTATTCAATTGGTACCTATGCATTGATTAGTATGATAAAAAGTCTGTAGAATTTTACACTCGTATGCGTTCCTAGGTAAAACCATTTATTTTTATAAAGAAAGCGACAATATATATATCGTTAGCTTACTTGTTCACCAAAAATCACTTTTTTAAATTGTATAGATAAGATATAGAAATAAAATAAAAAAATATATAAGCTACTGGTTCGTAAAGTCTCGCCATAAATCATAACGCTATTTCAATTTACTAACTCCGTTGTGGCCGGGACTGGTCGATGTTTGAAGGCTTTTGTATTCAATTGGTATTCAGAGAGCGATACGGTGTTTATATGGTGCAATTTTCTTCTCTGTGGGAGAACGTTTTATAAGCGATTTTGCAAGTAAGGTGACCCCGGGTGTGATCCTCACTTGGATGGGTGACCACATGTGGCATAATAATAACACCTCCGTGCTCGAAAGTCACGTTTAAGCCGTTGGTCCAAGTTGTCATTATTGTATGGCAGCTTGAAAATTTTCACACAAGGGTTGGTCACTTCACACACGCAAAATTTATGAAATGAATATCGCGATTTGAACGTTTATCTATATTTAACAGATAAGTACTATAAGAAAAAAGATAATTGGAAATACTTATAAATATTTTGATCTAACTAAAAGTCAAAAAACGGTAAACAATCTAAACGAGTATCGTTAAAAAGTTAAAAATAAGACAAAGTCATGTCCGTTACAAAACAGGCATAATGTTAGTTCGTGTAGTCGGCTATAAATCATAACGCCATTTCAATTTGCGGACTCCGGCGCGGTAGCTGGCCGACTGGCCGACGTTGAAAGACCTGAATTTGTATTCAAGAAGCGATATGATCATTAGTAAGCGCAATTTTCTTTCCATCCTGTACGTGAATGTTTCTCAATACAGATAATTTTATAACAACATCCCTAATTCTTCAGTCGACGGCAAAAACTTTAATATACAATACAGGGCGATGTTGAACCTCCTAACTATATTCAAGGCAAGAGCGATTCAGAGTCCATGATTAAAGGAAAGTACTCTTTAAAAGAAATGAAAAATATGTATTCGGTCATAAGGATCTTGTTTCGTAATAAAAACCAAAGATATCAGCCAAAAATGCTTACTGATTGCCAGATTTCCCATTTGAATGTCACTGTCCACTACCAGGGCGCCGCCTGCTAGCTGGATGACAGCCGGCGAGATAGAAATTTGAGAAAATAAGTATTTTTTTCTTACAGTTTTGTGTTCTATTAGTTATTCTGATTACAACTTGAATCGTTTTTAGCACACGAGTCTTGCATAATTAAAGAGTCGAGTCTTTTAAACTACAACCGAAGACTCGAGTCCACAACACTAATTCCAAGAATTCAATTTAGCAAAGGGGTGCAAAGTCGACCTCAATTGTACTCGTATATTACTTTATATTACAAAATAGTCAACAATGTAAGTATAATATTATCTAAACTACTAATAACACTTTAACTACTAAAAGGCCTTTACCCAAAGCACCCAATCCGTTCTACCGATACGATCTGAACGCATGCGATCACTGCAACCAATGGCCGCGTATGTACGTCTCCCCTCTGCCCGCGGTAGAACGCATGCGTTCCATGGATCGCACGCCGATCGTCTTCGGAGGCAAAGAACGCATTACCGCGGTGCAGTTGTAGAGAATGGACGATTACTTGTATCGCAAAACGTATCGTCCATCATTGATATTGGCTTGCGATCCGATCCAGCGATCCGTTCTCAAGATGCGTTCTAGAACGTGTTGGTGGATCCTGTAGGTGGATCGTATCGGACGCATTGAGTAAAGGCCTAAAAAGCGTTGTAACGTGGGTATGCCACCTCATTACAAAGCAGCCACAATAATGCTAGGTCGTGATAACGCCATTTCAATTTGCCGACTCCGGCGCGGTAAGGCTCTAGACAGACGGACCGTATTTCAACTGTAATCCAACCGCAAATTGCAGTTCAAGTTTGAATGCAGTTGACACGACTGGAATAGACCTGCAAACCAAACGCGCAGACAGATTGTAGTTCAATTGTAGTCGGCGTGCAAACTGCATCCGAACTGAACCATGCGCGGGAGAGCGGAGCGTGCGGGCTCCAATTATATTAAGAAAAGTAATTATTGGATCAGTAAGATGCAAGAATTGATTTGCGATTATAAATTATATTTAACAAAAGATATAATGTAAGGTGACTGGTAGAGAAAGTCCAGTCTTTATCCGCAGTTTACAATTTTTGTACAAACAGACAACAGATACTTAAACAGTACCTATCATGTCTTTATCCCTAACAGAGTAGGGCCCAAGACCTTAAGACTCACAGGCCACGTTAAGCATGATGGTGGGCGTGAAGATGAAAAAAGGAAATCCAAATAGCCTGGGCGCCCATTCCCGCGTTTTTTTATTTTTATTTTTTTTATTAGAAATTTGAGTGCGTTTGACCTCTATCTAGCCTGATGGGAAACTAAGATGAGGTCTAAGGTGTATCACGCAGACTCAAAAAATGCCTGTTCACTCTTGCCTTGAAAATCCCTAAATTATATGTATGGAAACATCGACGCAGGGAGGGAATTCCACACCTTAGCGGTTCGCACAATGAAGGAGGAGGCGAATCCAATTAATTTTATCCCTAATGGGGCAGACAAAGCATTTTGGGTCTTGCGGCTCTAATCAGATAGAGCCCAGGGACGCAAGACGCATAAGCCACTTTTAGCGTGATGGTGGGCGAGAAGGTGGGAAAAGGAATTGAAATAAACATAGCCGCATCGCCTATTATTTAACATGATTCAAATTTTCGCCCATTTCCTCGATTTGGTTTTACCATCTGCGCGGGAAAAGAAGTAGCTGATACTTTTTTTTTTCTTCCAGACAAGATGGGATATTTTTGTACCTGTAAACAAATACTCACTATAGTATAGTAGCAGCTATACTTGGAAATCAAGTCAAACAAGTGGACTTTGTGCCACCTCATTATCCATCGACCTTATCCATATCAAACTTAATTCTACATTAGCATAATATTCACTACGTGGTATTGAAATCGTAAGTAATTTCTAGATTAGTAAGCTTCTTTAATGTACCTAGTTAGGTTCATTTATGGCATGCAAGAATTCTCACTTCATTATTAGGATAAGATAAGAAAAGGTCTCAATTAAGTGGGTTGGCTTGACGATGATGGTCGGCTAGAGCAAGATCGTTACAAGGTGTACTCGGTGTGTGATTAAGATACGGGGATCGAACTACTAGTGCTTACGAATTCAACATTAAGTAGAGACCCACTGCACTCTTAAACGAATTATGGATATACTTCTGCTTTTCGTGTCAAATCTTCATTATAGTCTCTCGTGGATACATTTAAAGTCTAACAAAATATACTGAAACTATTTTAAGGGTAAATTCAGACCATGATACTGAACAACTTTTCTCTAGGAACATAATAAATATATCGAAATATAATATTTTTTCTTTTTTACTTGTGTTGTTTGACCGGTCAGTTGATCCGGGTTTGTATGAAACAAACCCGGATCAACTGACCGGTCAACTTGTATAATTAATTAAAGACAATTAGCATTGCTATCCAGCGAAACGCAGCAAGTGTTCTTTCACCATGCCGCATGGGCAAGATGATTTGTTTTTAATTAGTTTAATTAGGTTTATTTTAGTTTATTTGGGTCTTTTACTAATTGACCGAGCAAGCGAAGGAAGCAAAGCGTCTCAATTTCGAGATTGGCTAAAAATGCTGTTGTCCGTCAGTCTGTCTGTATGTCTGTGTGTTTGTTCTCGCCTACAGGTCGCACCAATTCTCGTGAAATTTTATAAGCAGTTTCGATAATTATATAGAATTTTTTCGCCGATTCAGTTTTTGGAAATTTTTTAAATGGCGGAGATATTAGGGTTTAAAACTTACGAAAATCATATTTGAGTCGTTTCAAAAATTTTTCAAATATGTCATAAAACTTTTTTGTTATCCTTATAAATATTAAGACGCAACTTTTTAATGTAAACAACTTTTTTATCCAATAAACTTCAACGGGTTGGGGGTGAGTCGCAAGATTTACTGTTCACTAGTTATTTGTACTAATTCATTAAAAGGACATTGCATAAAATTCAAGTGGTACTAAATATCGAGATAACCTTTTTTCCTTTTTTTAGATGCCTCCATTCCTCTCTTAAAATGAGATAACCTAAAAATACGTTAAATAAAAAAAATAGTCATATCTCGCGCAGAGAATTACAGTAGCCATTTAACGCGGGAATGCAGTCAGTGTTCTTGGCATCATGCCACATGAACAACATTTACATTTTTAATTCAGTTTTATTTTATAATTTAGTTTTAAATTAAGATTTTAGTTTAGTTTTAGTCAGATTATGATTTTTGTAACTTTTATAACAAAACTTAAATATAGGTATACTGAAACCAATTTTCCGTATATCACGTAATATCATATACGGCTCATCGCGAATTCCAAGCGCCTCGGTCATTATGGCAACCACTAGCAGTGCAGTAGTCTTGAAACGTCGTCGGAAACACGTACATGTAATATTATTGATTACGGGGTGCGGTCCAGCCCAATTTGAATTTCCAATGAGCTCGTTAGAATCAGCCGGGACCGGGACAGCCGGACAAGCGATAAAAAACTTTATTCCTTTTTACCTGATTGTACACGATTTGGAATTAGTGTAAACGCTTGGAATTTTTAACATTGATAGCTGTTATCTAAATGATAAGTGCCTTTTTTGTGTCAATGATTCTAAGGGCGAAACTTTACTAGAGTTGACCGGCGTATAGGATTTTTAACAACAAAGAGGATTTCGTTATTGTTAAACAGATATACTGTCTTGGTGTATCAGTAACGAAATCTTATTGTTTTGATAAAGTCCGCACAGCTATTACTATTTTACTGTAATTGCAACATTGCATGTTACTGATTTTTTACACCAATAATTTAATCTATGTTATACAAGTTACTGTAAACATTATCCAAAGTTTTATAAACAACTCAAACGGAAAGAATTCACACGCACACACACTATCTTTTTATCCCTGATGGGGCGGACTGGAAAATGCTCTATTTTGGGTCTTGCGGCTCCAAGTAGATAGAGCTCAGGGCCGCAAGACCCAAAGGCCACTTATAGCGTGATGGTAGAAGAAAAGGTGGAAAATGAAATTAAAATAAACATAGCGAGATGCCTTCCGCCAGCTTGAAAAATCTGATATCCGTGTTGGCCTCTTACACACACGAATAAACACAAAAAAAATATGGAAAGTACAATGGACTAGATAAACATACATACATACATACATAGGCGAAACACATAACCCTCCTTTAGTTTTCACCTTAGTTGGGTATAAAGGGACAGGCCAGTATAACAAAAAGTACACATGCCTACTACTTACATTTCGCATAATATTTGCAGTCTTTTTTTATATATTTTAATAGCTAACTGAAAGTTTTATAGGTAATAACTTATAGAATAACGTAACAATCTCGGCGTAGCAGCGGCAATACGTAGCGATTCGAGTTTTGCTCTTAATTAAACCCCGGCGGCAGAGCCTAGCGGCAAACTTCGATTGCGCTGTCAAAAATCCGAAGAATTATTCCGGCAGCGAAATAACTTGTGCGATTTTAGGCTTTATCGTCCCAGTTCAGGCATATTAGCGAATTTATACGGATGCAATATGCTGCCGTTTTGCCCCGCTAGTTCGGCCCGTTTTATTAAAAACTGTTTTTATTTATTGGCGATTCGAGGTGGCGAGTTTTTCTTCGGACTCGCTTGGATATTGGGGATTTCTACGTCAGCTTAAATCTTTATGTTGTGACAGTTCAATATGTCTTTTCTTTTTTTTTTCTTATAAACAAAATAAACAATAGTATGTGAAATTGACATGGTAAGAAACAAGTTAAGGGATTGAATTAAATGTTTATTATTTAAACACTGAAACTCGAAAAATTCATGTAGCCCCATAAATTAGTCACACAATTTGCTTTTAATCAGAAGACACATTAGTAGAAGTAACATTTTACAATATACATACATATATATAATTTACAATAATTAATAATTTCTCATCATAAGTACTATTGTCTATTCTAAAAATACTTCCAATCAAATTTCCATGGTTAATCAAAAGCTCCAGTTCCTGATTAAGCCTTGACCTTGTTTACGAATAACAAAGACGTAAACAAACCAACATAGAATCCTTAAGCACGCAATCCTTAGTCGTTCTAATTATTGCCTAGCCATGACTTTATAGTCTTCATGATTCTAGCAGCACGCACCACTATTTACTGCGAACCGTCCATATTTAGGTAGCCTGCGTGTTTAATTCTTTCATGATGTCGTATAAGCATGGCAGTTCAAAACAAAAACACAGTAAAAAATATTCTTCTATAAAATCGAATTCTATTTTTTTTCGAGCTAGACATTGTTCGATTGTACCAGGTAGGAACATAAGAATAAGTAACAGATACCCTTACGCTATCTGAATTTTTATGTTCCTTTATTTTTTTTATAACGATTAGATACTTACCTACCTACCTACCTATGTTTTTTTTTCCAACATAAAGCAACAAAAAAGTTCTTACCTATGCCTAGTGTATGTTTTAAATTTGTTTATCTTATTTTTTTGAGATCTTACTATGTTTGAAATTCTCAATATTTTAGGTTGTACTCGTAATAGTCGGGGAACAACGAATGTTAAACCATTTTTATGAAGACACATACAATTTTTATCGGATTTTCTGCGTTTTGATCTTAGACAGCCAAGCAATTCTTATGAAGGAAACAGCTGTGTAGATCGCTTTACAGTGGACCATATTTCGGCCGCAGCTCTAAGGCAATTAGTATTAAGATTGTTGTGCAGCACACTACAAAAAACTGCTTTACATTCGCGGCGTTTAGTTTTCAATAACTACAATTTACTAAAATTTATTAATATTTCCATCACGTAAATATATCATAAATATACATATAAGGCTAACACCACCCTTTGATTGTCTTGTTAGGATTAGGAATAAAGAACAAAATTAAAGATAGACTCTAAAGGACTTGTATCCAGAGCCGTAAAATTATTTAATAAAAAAAAACTATCTTACCTGTCAATGTCAACTTGATTTGGGTGGATAATGGTTTAAACCTAGTAACAAAGTTAGTCCTGTTTTTATAATAAGACGACAAAAAATTTACATTTTTAACAAAAAACAGTGGCACTTCGGGAGTGGCGACAGAAGCACAGGCCAGAATATCCTAAGGTACGCGCAATATGCGTCACCCAGGCGTTACCGTTCCCCGTCCCCGCACCTCTCCCCCGTTTTCGCCTCGATGAATCACGTTGGCCGTCAAGAACCGGGGTAGAGGTGCGGGTGCGGGGAACGGGGACGCATATTGCGCGTACCTTAGGAGATTCCATTCTGCTTACTCTTACTGTATTTTGTGACAGAAGTGAAAACTTGAACAAGGTGGTGTCGGTTACGGTAACGATAACGGTGACGTGAGTTCAATAGTTTTTTTCCATCTCAAAAAATGCCCAACGGGCCTAAAGAAGTTTTCATTTCAATATAACGTTACGAGAAGTAGAGATAATTAAAAAAAAAAAACTTCAATGAGGATACGACTGAGAAGAGAAAATGAACACATTATAAATTCACAGCCAAGTTTATAGGTAAGAGAACGACAATGCCATAGCACATCTATTTGTTAGTCACGAAAGCGCATAAAATTATAATAATACGAACATTCACCATTAAACTATAATTTAAATCTGAATGCGAAATTAAATGTTCGGAAAGCGATATAAAACACAACAAAGGGTGATTGATAGCCGCAATACATTAAAGTAAGGGTTTGTGCAATAACAATTTAGCGTCCACCCACGCACTATTCTCGACTAAGATTTATTCACCCATCATTCATTTAAATTGAAAGTATTCGATACATTTTTAATTACCTGCCTCGGGCTCGAGGCTATTTCCATTTGTGCCCTGCAGCTTTCATCCTAGCTCTTGGAACTGGGGCTTACACCTAAAAGTTATATCTACGACTGGCGACATGAAACGGTTTGCTTTTAAGGTGCATCTTCACAGCAGTTATATAACGTTATAAACAATGGGTAACACCATAATTGCTACAACATATTACAAAAAAATTTTATAACACTCTTACAGGTTCAACTCGTTGTATAACATCATATAGCATTTTACAAGCAACCCACCTCTCCCCATCCTTCTGCTAACGTCCCGCTGTCGCTTGGATGATGCTATAATTTGCTATTCTATTATCTGCCATCATGTTATAATTAGTTGTATAACTACATAAAGTTGTATAACATCAATAACAATTTATAACTCTTGTTTCAATTTGTTGATAAAAGTTATACAACAAATGTTATGCATCTTTCTATAACTGTGTGGATGCACCTTTAACTTGAAAATATTTGGAACACCGTGGCTTGTGAAATAACGAGGGTTATTTTTACGGCGGCACATATGCTGGATTAAAATTTTATTTTCTTCTTTTTCTACTATACTTACCAGAAATGAGAAACGAAAAACTAAAACTATTGAAGGGATTTTTCGCAGTTCATATTTTATATTTAAAACTTATCTACTTTTTTATTCACCATTAGCCTATATTAAATGAAATTATACCATAATCATGATAACAAGAAACTAATACGAGTCTATTCGAATAATGCCCCTTTCCTGTAGCGCGTTTGGGGTATTATTTTTATAAATATCAGTTGTGCTTATCAATCTAGGGGTTAGTACCGGGCGCAAAAGAGAATAACCTTTTGTGCTTTACATCACGCGCAAAATAATTAAACGGGCTATTACTTAATGTACAAATAAAATGGTAATTGTCTTTCGCATAGCAATCGGTCCCAATGAAGCAGTTTAACTGTCGCTTTTGTGCGTTATTAAAAGCGAAGAAATCGATCGTGTTGGTATTTATTCCCGGTTGTTTACTGAAGCAGTCAAAAAGCTCTGCTTTAGACTATAGGGTGCTGGATTCGAAGCTGACTTGATTAATTTTTGTAGTCTGTGTATGTTGTCTAGGATCTCAAGAGTTTCTGGAGAGTGAAATAATCGAAGGGAACTTTTTGATAGTTTACTATATTGTGCAAAAGACAATGACATTAATAGCATGAGATTCTCGTATACGTAATTGGCAATAAAGTACATGACCACATATAAATAGTTAGGTACATACTTGTACCTTTTTCTTGACTCTCATTGGTTTTATGTGATGATGACCACCGTGACGTAATGTTTAATACGCTAGTCCGCCATTTTGGGTTCTATCCAAATTATCCTGGGTCTTGGATGTTTATCTATTCATGTATTTATAGTAAAATATTGTATTGTTAAGTTAGTATCCCATAATACAAGCTTAAACTTACTTTGGGGCTAGCTCAATCAGTGTGTTTTGTCTTTATTTTTGTCTAAAATTGACTGCTACATTTGTACCCCTTCTATCAACTTCTTGACATGTCCCAAAGGCAAACTGGTAGATAATGCATTAGCGTTAAGTTTGACCTATTGTAATCAATCAAATATAAGATTGTTTGCAATAAACTTAAATAAATAAAAAACTTCATTAGGCGCGTTGGGCATTTTTTGAGATGGGGAAAAAATCATTGTACTTGCGACACTGTTACCTTTACCGACACCTCCACGTAGTTGTTCAAGTTTTCACTTCTGTGAGTGCTACTGTTTTTTTATGTTTTCAAGACTATCTCTTTTCTGGTGAGTTTTGAAACAACTTGTAGCGCAAGAGAAAAAGAGTAGGATATGAAAACTGCAATAAAGCTTTTTAATCGAAGTAAAAGAAAACGAGTAAATATCTTAAGCACAAAATCAATCTTTTAGGAACAGGAAATTAAGAGTTACATTTAAAGCACCCTAAACCCATTGCAGAAACAAGCATTGAAAATGTCAGTGTCCCATTAACCATTTTTAATTCGTTTCCAATCGGCCTTTACAATTTTATTGAGTTCTCAAAGAGATCTGATCACATAATGCGTTTTTTATGTCATGTTTTTTTATTATGACATCAGCAATTAACATAATGAGGATCCTTATAGCATGTCTAATAGCATTGTGATTATGACGCATAGTTTCAAGGTCTATTGAGGAAATAATCTAAAAAGAACTAAAGTATCTTTCGTACGTTAATAAAATATGAGAACACATATCGTGGTCATGTTTTTGTTCTTGTAGGTACTTTAGTTTTGATTAGTACGCATACATACAACTATCGTCAAATAATGTAGACAAATTATTTGAGGTGGGTAAATTCTATTTAACCTAATATTTTGGTTTAGTTTAGTAGGTAATTAAGTATATTTTAAAAATCCCACATGGTGCTTCATATCACTAAGTAACTGAGTATTTAATAAACATATTATTCTCTTTCTTTTCGCCCTTCCCTAGAATCACTTTGCCCGCACTTTCATGAACTTTTTACACGTGTTATGTTCATCGGTCGATACCTACTAATAACCAACTTATTCGAGTACCATACAATTTCAAAATTCAAGTTTACTTACATGTGTTATTTTACTATTTGCTTTTTATTTTCGGCAACAAAAATCAACTATGTATTTTTGTCACAAAAATCCCAGTGCTCATACATTTACCGTGTAGCAATGTATCATTTTAATGAACATTTTACACGTGTTTCGCACAAAGGTTTTGGTCACTGCTCTCTATACACTCGAACATACCGTAACATACTCGTACATTTTCAATCCAAACCGACCTATTTGCGCTGCTCTTTGCGTTTTATTATTTTAAAGCCGATAAAAGATACTTTAGGTATTGCAATGTTTTAATGTGTTTATTATGCTCGGTGTTTCTCTACGTGATCGAATCAGAAATGAGGAAATTCGTAGGAGAACAAAAGCCACTGATATAGCCCAGCGGATTAGCTCGTTGAAGTGGCAGTGGGCGGGACACATAGCGCGACGAACCGATGGCCGATGGGGCAGAAAGGTTCTCGAATGGCGACCACGTACTGGCAAGCGAAGCGTTGGACACCCACCCACAAGGTGGTCAGACGATCTGACTAAGGTCGCTGGAAAGCGCTGGACGCAGGCCGCTCTAGATCGGTCATTTTGGAAATCCTTGGGAGAGGCCTATGTCCAGCAGTGGACCTTATGCGGCTGAAATGATAAATGTGTTTATTTATCAAAACATCCTACTTATTACCATAACAATTACAAGGTTGGGATGTTTTTGGACACCCACCTATTTGTTTCTGAATTACACAAAAACAACATCATTTGAATGTAATGTAGCTACACTTAGATCAATTATAGTAACGACATATTTTTACCCGACTGCGGCAAAGCCCAAAAGAAGGGTTATGTGTTTGACTTGTATGTATGTCGCTATGATTCTATGTCTCGTAAATACTAAACGGCTAAACCGATTTTAATAAATTACACGGTTAGATTCGTCTTAACCAGTAGAGTGTCATACGCTATATTAAAATGATTACAAATCAAAATGGCGGATTTTTGGCACCAAATTGCGAGGCATAAAATATCTTTTCTTTAAAAAACCTATAGAGTGGGGTATCAAATTAAAGGATTTTATTCAAGGATTACAAAAATATATTCAACTTATATGTATAAATGAAATTTAGATTGAAAACGCTAAAAAACGACATAATGATATGTATGTCCGATTCTATGTTTCCTCGTAACTACTAAACGGATAAACCGATTTTAAAAAATTATACGTGGTTAGATTTGTAATAACCACTAAAGTGTTATAAGCTATATTCAAATTATTGAAAATCAGTTCCTATGGCGGATTTTTGGCGGCAAATTGCGCGGCATGAAAAATCTTTTCTTTTCAAAACCTATCGAGTGGGATATGAAATTAAAGTATTTTATTCAAGGATTATAAAAATATATACAACTTATATGTATAATTATAAAACTTATAGACATCGCCAAGCGTATTCCCGGTTGCATCCTAGGCATAGGTAAGTACTGCTGCTGTAATATTACTTGTTTATTTAGAAATAGGTTAAGCATATTAGACACTATTGGAAACATAAAACTATGTTAACTTACTTGTTCAATTGAGAAACGAATTTACAAAAACCTAGTCATAGTTGTTTTGACTTCATAATTATTTTTCAAGAACTATAGGTAAGTATTTACGCAAAAGGAAAAGGAATTTTTACATAACACGTAGCTATTACGAATATGTACTAAGGAAACAGAACTATGAAAGAGGCATAAGCATAATAAAGCTACGGTCGTTATGTCATAATAACCTTAGAGTGCTTGGCGCCCACGTTTCGCCGCCCAAAGCAAGGAATGCCAGTTACATTGGCGTAGCCAGACCGGGAAGGGTGAGCTATGTAGCTATAGTGCCACTAAAAATATCTACTGGTGGCTCTGTTGGTTGAAGACCTTGCGAGGTTGTCTTTGCATAGCCCTTTACAACCCCAACTCTTTAAAGTTTATCGGATGAAAAATTGTTTCAGACAAAATAGTTTCATCTTAATGAGGGTAACAAAAGAAATTTGTGACTTTTTTGTAAATTTTTCAAAATGGATTAATATGACATTTTACTTTTTCAATGCCTCCACCATTTAAAAAAAAAAACAATCGGTCAATGAATAGAGCCACCATAGAATCATCATATTCCATAAAAAATAACATCAAATTAAGATGACAAAAGACTTTGAATTCAAACTTTTTTCTTTTATCAACAATATGTAATTTAATAACTGGAACAAAGTTGTAAAGTATAAATTTATTAAAGTTACTGGTTAAAGATCTATATACATGTCTACCTCTACATAATTAATATGTTGTATCTCAAAAGATAACTGTAATACTTTACCGAAGTATAATAATTTCATCTTTGGAAAAGAAAGTGTTAAAAACGCACTCGTGCTATCAGGCTTTTTCTTGGGGAGCGCTCGAAAAGACTCCTAATCAGAACAGCTCAGAATAAAACCGCATTTTAAGATTAGTAAGTTTTTCTCAATTTATTCTTAGCTACGACATCGCATGCAGTTAGCCACTTTATGGCCAGGACCAGTGTCATGGGTTATTGTTGGTGGGTATGAGTATGCGTCTAGTTAGCGCGCATTATTACTGCTGATCACAGAATCCCATATTTGGAGGAATAGGGGTAATGGTGTTTGTTCGCTTAGAGTAAGAGCTCCATTGATGTATTTATGTTGTTTACTCTAGAACTAAAGTACTCTTCTCAGAAAAGCAACTAGTCAGGCACTTAGATATTATACAACTTTGTTTTATTTTGTTTGTTTTTGCTTCGTGATTTTCATGTAGTATGTTCTAAAAGTGTTCTATTATTTAAACAGCATACAAATTGTACTTAGTTATTTGGAAATATAAGCAGATTTTAACATATATCAGTCAGTTAGTGAAACATGATGTCTTTTTTATTATCTTCAAAATAATGAGTTAGAGATTTCTCTAGAAAACTTTCCAGTGGGACAGACCCACTGGAAAGTTTTCTAGAGAAACATTATGCGATGATAGGGGTGACGACGGAGTCAGAAAAGTATTATTAAAATTAGTCCGTCTTGTAGATTATCCAAAAATAATGCCCCCATATTTCCCTGTTTATCAAAAAAGTAAAAATTTACAAAGATACAAAGCACCAAAGTTCTAGAGTGAGGGCTTGTGATATCACCGCTATGTAAAAAAGGTACTTAGCCGTCACGTCATGCGTTTAAATGAACTATATCTTCGTAAATTTTTGTTTATCAGAAAAAAGAAAAAATACGTGTACCTACAATATTTTTTAATAATCTAATCTAACCGATGGGCTAAAAACATTCTTCAAGTCGATATGCCTATTACACCTAGTAATCCTAAAAGAAGATAGTTCGAAAAATTTATTTATTTTAGTTTGATCTAATACAAGATAATTATTCTTTTATGAAGTGTTCATCGCGATTTTGTATAACTTTTCTACTTTAACAATAAATAGAATAATGTCAGAGCACTATTTATATTCGTAGGCATCTAAATAGCTTCATAGTAAAACAGTTTAGCTGACAATTTTTCAAGCTATCAAGTGTGAAACGCAACGCGCGGTCAAACCATACAAACCCAGATAGGGAAGAACCGAGTAAAATCTTAAAGCCTTTCAGTCCGCGTCCCTTCGCCGAAAGGTTCATCCATTTAATTCTTAATGCAGTAGTGATCTACAGGAACCAGTGGCTTTAGCTTAGGGCTTCCACAGACACGCGCAGTCTGTCAACGCATGTTGTACTCCTAACAACAAGTCAAATCAGACACTTTTAACTTAACGTCAAAACTCACCTTTTCTATGGGATTTTTATAAAAAAACAACCATGACGTCGTAACTTTTTCCAGTCAAATAGCGCTCTCAATATCAGTTTCTGCGTTAAAAAATCATGTTGAAAATGGATATGATCAATGACAAGTGACACTATTTTTCTGCGTTTTATTCTCTCGGCCGTACCAAATAATTTATTTTTGACCTAGTCATCTGCCCAATTGACACCGATTGGTAACTATCGTTTGAGCTTAGAACAAGCACATCTGTGGAAATCGTCTAATCATCGACAATAGACGGCAGATAGGTATCATCGTCATCATAGTCGGTCGGTGCCTATCAACTTAACGTACCTGTAATCGCTGACCCTAATTAAAAAATGTATGCGACAGTCAAAGGGCGACGACTGCAAATAAACGACAACGACGAGTCTTTGTCCACGAGAGCATTGCGTTGCGTACGAGCCTGCGAAAAACCGTTCCTTGAAAGAAAACAGATGCAATAGACGCATGCGGTCTCTACCAGCTGACGAGGAGTAGTGTAGCTCGCTTGAAGATACCCTTATATGGGTTAATGAGGTCGCTCCTAATTCACGCAGTCACGGAAGAGCTCCCCTGGTTATGAAAACTCCTGGCGCAGGCCGGTAGATGAGCCAAGTTTTATACCCATTATGTCATTTACCTACATTTGCTTTTAGGTCTCGCTTGTAAACTTAGAATGTTTGCATTAAGCTAATTGTGTAATTACTGCGCTTTTTACATATTTAGCTATGCTAATTGTGGTGTAAAATGTCAATTCAACGTGTGAACTGCTAGTTGCTTAGGATAATAAAGCATAACTGTTTCTATTATTATCATTTACGCCTAAGGAAACATTTGTTTTATTTAGTCATTTATTTACATTAAAATATGATCATAATATAATTTCTAAAAATATACCCTACCTTGACACCTTAAATAATATACAGTTACCCCATTACGACTTTATCCCTAACAGGGCAAACAGAGCCTAGAGCGGTAAGGCCTAGGCCACTCTTAGCGTGATGAAGGGCACGAAGGTGGATTAAGGAAATCAAAATAGTGATGGGTTGCTAATCGCATCGCCTATTCATATGATTCAGATTCTCGCCCATTGCATTGATCTGCTTTTACTATCTGCACGTAAAGAGAAGCAGCTGGTACATTCTATTTTTTTTTTCTCCCTGACCAGCAAAGAAGAATAAATTAAATAAAAACCTTAAACAAATAAATAGATAATCCATTTATTTATCAATATGTATTGGTCATCCAAAATTATTTAGTAGTGTATCTGTGAGCTGTAGGTAGACCTCATGAGTCTGTCTTTGTATAGTGACCCCTTGATACCCCTGACCCCTTGAAGATATCAAATGAAAAAGTTGTACGGACAAAATAGTTGCGTTACTAGGGGAAATAAAAAAGTTCTATAACATATTTGTAATTTTTCGAAATGCAGTCATTTCGAAAAATTACATGGGGATTGAAAACATAAAAAAATATCATATAATATTTCAGTATATATGATATATTTTTTTTATATTTTCAATCCCTTGGCTCTGCCATTTTGAACAAACATTGAATCAACATAGAAATTCAATATACTTACAAAATTTCACGAGAATTGGTTGAGAAATGCGACCCCTAGACGAGAACAAACCGGACAGCGGAAAAGCGGGACAGCCGGACAGCCGGACATATAACCGAATTTTTGCTCAAGCTGAAACGCTTTGCACGCGCTTTTCGCTTGCTCGGTTAAATACAGAAAAAAACTACAAACTTGTCAAAGGCTTTTGTTTGTGGCTTCTCTCGCGATAATTTTAATGACTATCCCTCTAGAACTTGTACTGCATGCAATCTGCATTCCGAAATTATGTAGATTTGTTGCTTTCTTCTGACATAATATGAGACATGGCGTGAAATATTTTATGCCTTAAAAAGTGGTAATGCTCATAATATTATTATGAACCTTATAGAAGTTATAAATAAAATTGCGCGAACGTTGCATTTGATCGTCAAATGCTGTCTGATAAATATCGAAGCATGGAAATGTCGTGACCTGCTTGTACCGCTGGGAGTAGTTTTCCAGCTATCCAGGCATCTATCACTCACAACCCACGTGAAGCTAGGATTGATATACATACAGATTACTATTTCTGAGGAAATACAAATGTCGTCTTTCCAAGAATAAAGGTATACTTCCACGCCCGTTTCAACGGAATAGTTTCGGCTATTTCTTATCGATTTCGCATGGTCTTTTTCATCCGTGGGTGACATGTATAACATATTTGGAGAAGAAAAAGCGGGAAAGCGCATCTCGGGCTCCCAAGCAGCACAGCTGAGGATGCAATCGGCATTGCGCTAAGATGAGAAAAAATATTTAATTCATTGTTAAGTATAGATTTTATTTTTTAATTCTATTGGCGTAATACTCGTAAAACTACATAATAATGAGTAAAAACAGCTTCCTCCAAACGGAATTCTAGCGCGGCGAGTTCATGAAAGTACCCGTTCAGTAATTTGGTACAGGTACGGGTTACGAGTAAAATGAAAATTATTGTAATTTGCTGCAGTAATTTTCCATGTAATTTTCCATTTAATAGATACCAAAGCTCTAATTAACTTGTAATAAAATATAAATGCAATGTATATGACACACTTAGTTCGCAACTGTAAAATTACTGGCGTTAATAACCTACCTGTACGAGTATACTGGTTATGGCGGTAAAATTGCCGAGATATACTCACGATTAGTTGTACGACAACTAAATATAAACATGAAGTTAGTGTGTCAATGAAAGGAACGTAGCCCGACTTATCTAATCATGAGGCAGAATAATATGGGCTAGTGATATTTTTGATTATTTTGCAGGCAGCTTTAATAAAGACTGTGGAGTCTACACACGACATAACTTGGCATACAATCGGCTCAGGCTCCTCAATATCTCAAATCATGTTCCCCTGCGTTCATCAAATACTTCTACCATAGTCACTCCTTCTTACCGTGTAGGTTTTTTCGAGAACTCTTTCTTCGTACCTGCTGTACGACTCTGGAATGCTCTCCCTGACTCCATTAGAAGAACTCCTAGCCTCAATTCTTTTAAAATTAGGTTTTTAGGCACCTCCACTCTCAGTTAAATACTTAATTGCATAATATTTATTTTTATATAAGTATATACATATATTGTTCATTTATATATATCATATGTATTTATTTTTATATAGCTATATATTGGAAGTATCTATTACGTAAAGGAATATAATGTTTATAGGTAGTATATTTTGGCTCCGACACCCAAGTCCGATTTACATGTATTTGAATAAATTTTGTTCATCATTTTTTTTTCGAAGCTCTGTTGTCGAACGGAAGTAGCATCGAATTAAAATTGCTGCGAAACTGTGAGACCTGGTTTTACACGTTACAGTTATAAGAACTAAAACCTTAGCACGAAGACATTCTTGCGATAACGCCGCCGTCCACTAGCGTACCTAATTTACCTAAATACGCGAGGAAGAGGTGCTAGATAAGGCACGAACACGGAAAAACATTTCCGTACTACATTAGCGGAGACGTCATCAGCCGGGGGCAATAATCAAATAAACGCGAGTATCTGGTGCTCAGACATTCTGTTATCGGGGGCGGACGACGGCGGTGCAGCGCCCAGATACCATCGCGCACCCGACCTAATTCGACTCGCCTAGACCAACCCGCCTTCCCCGCATAACCCGCCAAACTCGGCTCAACGCGGACTCGGCAAACTCGTGTTCCAACGCCGGAATGTTACTACCCCCTTATCTGCACCCAGACATGCAAACTCTTGTAGCACGACAATCAATTTGCAATTTCACTGTGTTTTCTTCAAGAGAACACTCATTGTAAAATCGCGTGTCAGTTTTTTAAGCGTATTTGAGTGGTAAATTGAAATTTTTATTTCAATTCCAAAAAGCTTTTATCGTTACTGAGCGACGTATTCGGTACTAAAATTGTTACATTCATAATTTATGGCCGCATAACAAACCATAAAACTTTTATCTGTTTCAAAAGACAGGTGTAAAAAGTTACTTGCGAGCTATGAGCCTATTCCGATATTAAACAGTAGGTTGAAAATAAAATACGTACTGTAAGTGAATTAATGGGCGTTTTCATCAGGGTGGGTCGCATCCGTCTCGTCGTCGACATGCGGCTCGGTGCGGAGTCAGCCTCGGCACGACGACGCACCCCAACACTTCCGCTCTCGTGCCGCTCTCGTAATTAATTCAATGATCGTCCGCATAATGACTTGCATGTGGCTACCCCCTTACGAGTTACGAGTGCGCCACCAACTAACGCTCGCTAATTTCCACCGCGTTAATGAAGGGAATTCTCCGCAGAGACGTTTTTGTTAGCACTAGCATACGTTACGGAAAACAAGGATTTTTGGCACTGTCACTGCCGAGCGTTTAAACGTTCCCGCCATTAATCTCCCGTTTTCGTGGAGATTGCATTTTAAAGTTTCTGTTTGGGCAGCATTTGCTTGTAATGTTTCATTTCGAGCCTTTCCACTGCCGTTGCACAATTGAAATGAAAGGCGCGTTCTATAAAAATGGCGCCGCTTGCGGAATATGCAACCGCGATAGAGTGGTCAACTCGAACGTTGTTTCTCATCATTATGGAAGGATTTTCATAATGTTCGAAGTTGTAGTTTTGATACTATTTGGGCTACTTAGAGAGCCATTTACAGTGCGATTGGCTCAACCTAGTAGGTAGATTGCAGAACTTTAGAGATAACTTCTCCAAACTTGGAACATTTTGACGCTGCAATACTTGGATAAGGTAAACTGAAAGTCTTAATTAAGTTAGAGACGTTCAAACACAGCTTAGGCTCATATCAATTGTGAATTTGATAAAGTAAAATGACTTAACAACTTAAGACGTGTCTCCTAATTATTAACTTAAGTAGATTACTTAGAAAGTTGGTGAGTTAAATTGAAACATGTATATGTCACCGAAAATGTGTTAAATTCAGGAAAAGTATACCTACAATTTTTAATTTAAATGAAATAGCGATCGGAAATATATGAAATATATGACAAATAAGCACGTTGCAACGGTAACTTACCTATTAATGATTTACCCCAAATTAGTCACGGAAGGTAAGTTACGAGTAGTCTATGTACATACACATAGACTACTCGTAACTTACCTTCCGTGACTTAGGTGTGTAGGTAAGGTATTGTGCAGTGACTATCACAGGAGAGAGCGAACGAAATGAGCGAGCGTCGACCAAGTGACGGAAGCGAAAGCAATTTTGCCGAATTTAATACATTTCCGATCGCTATTTAGGAAATATATACGTTTCCTAGGAATGAATACAATTTCTGAATTAAACACATTTCCGGTAACATATGTACATATATGTCGTTGAGTCATATAATGTTTAGTGTATACTTACTCGTAACTCTGTGCTGTTAAGACTGAGAATAATCTTCAGCTTTTCAACTTTGAAATGTGAACGAAAAAGTTATGTAATGTTGCAGATCTCACAAACAACTTCACTTTGCGCTGAAATGCTCACAAGACTTGTACTTTCTAATATTAGACATTTTACGATGACATCTCTGTTTTGGGCACATCTATTGTTTTAAGACCCTCAATTAATACATATTCAATGATCAACAAACAAACAAGTGTTTGCTTGCACGCAACTTTCCATCTTCTACTTCGCTTATGGTCATATTTTGGCATAAAATTACACGCTCGGTCGAGCTAAGGGCTTGGACTCGTATAGTCAATCCACAATGCATCTACAATAAACGGTATTTTGAGTTTCAAAATATTATTTGTACTATTATCATTTACCTTATTGATACTTACTTACATGACATATTAATTTGTTAGTCAAGTCATAATCCATAAAATAAGTTGCCATAATAATATGTTTTTTGATAATAATATAAATTATACTCGTGTTTGTCCTTGACATTAACAAAGTTATGTAAGTTATTTATATATTTGTACACTCGTAGTTACACATATGTGGGCCACAGTCACTGAATAATTGAGGGTATAAAAATAATAAAAAATATTCATAAAAATGTAGGTAGAATGCGGCCGCCCGGCCGCGCCCCTCTCATTTCGTTCTCATTCACATTCAGTGCTTCGCCACAGCACGTCGCGTTCTAACAAATTAGTTTTTTGAAAAAGTTAAATTGTTAGAAAAGAAAGTAAATTCACGAAAACGTCGTCGAGTGATACAAGATAGTTCTTCATCGTCGTCTTCGTGTACGTCACCTTCGAAATCGGCCGCGTCGTCGCCTGTTCGGAGCCGCGCGCAAACACCGGAAAACCTGGAAGGTAAGCTTCTACTCTAATCGTGAAATTTTCTTTTTTTACTGCATCCTGGATAACAGCTTTTATATAGTGTTTGCGGTATAACAAAACCAATTAGAGTTATACCTACACAGTCACAGTACGGCTAATTAGCCCTACTGTTAAAAGCTGCGCATTACTGGGTTTGTGGTATAACAATATAACAGAGTTATACCTACCCGTACAATAGTAATGCTTCCTTACTTCACAATGAATGTGAGTTGTTTTTACTTTTTCGGTCTAACATTACCTGAGTTAGTACCACCCACCCACATTACTGACAGGCATTAACGAGTTGCAACCTGCAATTCGACCTTGCTAAGTAGCATTTTCTCGTACTTGCAGGCGGTGGAAATATTGCTACCGTTCAGGAAGTGTCGCTGCCACGCAACCGTTCACCTGAAAATGTTGCTGTAAAACCTCAAGTACTGCCATCAACTTCTACGGCAGCTCATGATGAGGTTTTAGACGAAAATCTCATGGAACTAGATAGTTGTATTTTGGAAATACTTGGGGAGGATCCCAACGTAACCAACCCTTATGGAAAGGATATCCAGAAAGATCTCGCCGTTCGTTTCGAACATGTCGCTACACAAGGGTTATCAAAAGAGACCCGTAAGGAATTGCTAGAGAAATATCTAATACCCGGCAATTGCACACTAATCGGTGCACCAGCTATCAACCCTGAAATTAAGGGGGCGATTCCCCTTGTGGTTTCGAAAAGAACAACTGCTATGGAATTTAAACAAAAGCAGCTAGCTTGTGCTATTTCAGGATTGGGTCAGGTGATTACTCAATTGATCAATAAAAAAGAAAATAATTCGGAAATATTAAAACCACTTATGGATGTCGGTCGTTTACTTTGCGACTGTCAACACAATGACTCAATTACAAGGAAGGGTTTTATATTAAGCACACTTAAGAAGGAGATGAAAGAACAAATAGAAAGTACAAAAATAGATAAGTTTTTGTTCGGAAACGACTTAGCTGACACGCTAAAAGTCGTGAAAGCTATAAATAAATCTTCTGCCGAATTAAAACCAGCTCCCGCTAAACAAAACACCAAGAAGACAACGGCTTCTTCGTCAAAAAACTGGAAAGCTCCCCCGAATCGTCGGGGGGCAACATCAACATCACAGAAGACCCAGGAGCCAGCATCGGAGCGTCGGACGAAGCATCAGCGCGCGATCTCATCGAGAGCATCGCACACAGCGTCGAAACACAGCCGCCGCTGAATACGGTAAAATATGCCGGCAGACTTGCTAATTTTTACTATCAATGGTCATGCTTAACAAACGATTTGACCGTGCTATCATGGATAAGGGGTTATGAAATCCCTTTTGCAAAACCCCCGGTTCAAACTATGACTCATCATAGGACCACTGTACCATCAAATACGGAACAAAAATATTTTGATGAGGCTATAGATAACCTGCTATCTATTGGTGCAATATCCCTATGTCAACCTTGCGAAGGCCAATTCCTTTCAAATGTATTTTTAATACCAAAATCAAACGGCAAAAGGAGATTTATTTTAAATCTTAAACAACTCAATAAATTCATTACAACTTCTCACTTTAAGCTAGAAGATTTGCGTACAGCTCTGAAATTAATTTCAAAAGATTGCTTTATGAGCACAGGTGATATAAAAGATGCGTATTTTTTCATTAAAATTCATCCTAATTCTAGAAAGTACCTACGATTTTCTCTGAAAAATCAATTATATGAATTTCAAGTTTTGCCTTTCGGATTAAATACAGCACCGTTTGTTTTTACAAAGGTTATGAAACCAATCATTAAACTACTTAGACAAAGTGGTTATATTTCAACAGTATACTTAGAAGACCTATTTTTAATCGCAGATTCATATCATTCTTGTTTAGACAATGTGTCAAAAACTATAAAACTTTTGACTTCACTGGGCTTTGTTATAAATAAAGAAAAAAGTGTGCTAACACCTAGCACGTTAAGCAAATTTTTGGGTTTTATAATAGATTCAAGAAATTTGGAAGTTAGTCTCCCTTTGGAAAAAAAGGAAAGAATTCAAAAAGAACTTAAAAAATTTCTAAATTTAAATCGTTGTAAAATAAGAGACTTTGCAAGTCTAGTTGGGTTGCTTGTATCCATTTGTCCCGCCATTGAATATGGTTGGCTTTACACCAAAGAATTTGAAAGATGTAAGTTCTTAAATTTACACCCAGACGAAGATTATAATAAATATATGACTTTACCAAAATCATTAACCCAAGACTTCACTTGGTGGCTTGAAACTGTTAAACACCCGAGATGTAAAATTAAGAACGAAAATTATTGTATGGAATTTTTTACGGATGCCTCAACTACAGGGTGGGGCGCCGCTTGTGGTAAAAATACTGCAAGCGGGCCTTGGAGCGGAGATGAACGCGACAAACACATAAAGTATTTAGAAATCTTAGCCGCGTTTATTGGCCTTAAAACATTTGCAAAAAACTGTTACAATGTACAAATTCTTTTGCGAGTCGATAATACAACCGCTATATCGTATATTAATCGAATGGGTGGGATTCAATTTCCCCATCTAACCCAAGTCACAAAAGAATTATGGCAATGGTGTGAGTCGCAAAAATTATATGTTTATGCATCTTACATTAATTCTGCAAATAATGATATCGCGGACGCAGAATCTAGAAGAACTCATCCCGACATAGAATGGGAACTAGCAAACTGGGCGTTCCAAAAAATAGTTGATTACTGGGGATCCCCTAGCATAGATTTATTTGCTAGTAGAATTAACGCAAAATGCAACACATACATATCATGGCATAAAGATCCAGACGCAACTTTTATTGATGCATTTACTATAAGTTGGTCTAATTTTTTCTTCTACGCCTTTCCTCCATTTGCAATAATCCTAAAAACATTACGTAAAATTATTTCTGATAAGGCTACAGGAATTGTAGTCGTTCCTTACTGGCCCACGCAACCGTGGTATCCAATTTTTAGGAATTTACTTCAAAACGAGCCTTTAATATTAAAATCAAGTAATGAATTAATTTTGTCTCATTCCAGCCCTCGCAACATGCATCATCAAATTACCCTGGTTGCGGGGCTGTTATCCGGGCGGCGCTCATGAGAAGAAACGTCCCAGAGTCTTCAATCGGTATCATGTTAGCCTCATTGTCACAAAATTCCTTCAAACAATATAATACCTACATTAAAAGATGGTATTTCTATTGTATGAAGAAAAATATAGATATTTATAAAGTCGACATTCTGAATGTTCTAAGTTTCCTCACGGAATTATTTGATTCGGGTGCCCAATATAGCACACTAAATAGCTGTAGGTCAGCGTTAACAATAGTTCTAGGAGAAAACATCTCCCAGGATGACAGAATTAATCGTTTTTTTAAAGGAATATTTAAATTGCGACCCCCACAACCAAAATACAACTTAACTTGGGATACCTCTATAGTTTTAGAGCATTTAGCTTCCTGGTACCCCAATGAAACTTTGTCATTGAAAAAGTTATCCAAAAAGCTAGTTACAATTCTTGCCTTAATAACTGCTCATAGAGCCCAGACTTTATCAAAAATTCTTATAAACAATATTGACATACGTGGGCAAGAAATTTTGATAAAGATTCCTGATTTACTAAAAACTTCGCGTCCAGGTACTCTTCAACCTGTCCTGGTCCTACCATATTTCACTGACAGACTAGAAATTTGTCCGGCAAAAACGCTTTGTTCTTTCTTAGAGGTAACCAAAGATTTACGTAGTAATCATGATAAATTATTTATAAGTCTGAGAAAACCCTATAAGTCGATTACATCTCAGACTTTAGGCAGATGGATAAAAGATACTTTAAAAAGTAGCGGTATTGATGTGTCAGTATTTACAGCGCATAGTACAAGACACGCTTCCACCTCTAAGGCAATGAAGTTAGGTGTAAGTTTAGATTTAATTCGAAAGACCGCCGGATGGAGCGGGACTTCAAATACCTTTATAAAATTTTATAACCGGTCTATTCATGAGAATGTTAGTAATGATTTGTTTGCTAAAAGCATTGTTAAGAATTCTTGAAATTAAAAATGATATTGTTCTTATTGATATTATTTATTCACTTTTTTTTTTACAATTATGAATTGTACTGGTGGCTCAACAGAATAAACTGATTTGTTGCTATTTTTTCATGTTTATTTACATATCTGTGGATGTTCACGCTTCTTCTCTCAACATCTACGAGTGTACAAATATATAAATAACTTACATAACTTTGTTAATGTCAAGGACAAACACGAGTATAATTAATGATTAAACGAACTTACCTAGTGAAGTTCTATCATAATTATACGAAGTGTTTGTCCGAAGACATTAACAACCCACCCTACCCATCATTCCCTTCGAGAATCGTGAAACATCCATGTTTTTTTTCTCTAAACTAAATGAGAACGAAATGAGAGGGGCGCGGCCGGGCGGCCGCATTCTACCTACATTTTTATGAATATTTTTTATTATTTTTATACCCTCAATTATTCAGTGACTGTGGCCCACAATATGTGTAACTACGAGTGTACAAATATATAAATAACTTACATAACTTTGTTAATGTCTTCGGACAAACACTTCGTATAATTATGACAGAACTTCACTAGGTAAGTTCGTTTAATCATTAATTATTGCATTAAAAATTAGGGAAAACATTAGTAAACCCTATTTCATAATGGTAAAAACTAAAGTCGCAAATGTGTTTTCCGGAAAAAGGCTCTTCAGAAAACTCTTATTATATCGCGTATAAACTACAGGGATCTATTTCATAGCCTTTGGTTTATCAAGCTTGAGGTAGTCATTAATTAGGTTTCATTAATCCATTTATTTTTTATAATTGTTAGTTCTTCTTCTTCTCGAGTCGAAAGGTTATTTATTATATGCTAATTATTAATTTAATAATATTTATTACTTATTTTTGTTTATTTTATTTTCAAGGAATAAATCTAAATTTAATTTAAGGGAAATGTTCACTGAAATTGCAATCCTTCAGTTACAATTTTAAGTATTATGATGAAAAATAAACCAAGCGATAGTAATTAATATGATAACTTAGCCATCCAATAATAAGTTGTGGAGCAATTGAGAGTAATGTTTATAAACCACTGTACCTACTCACCGGTAGAGTTTGGTAATACGCAGCCCGAACTGCCGAAATGATGGTTACTTTGCTAAGTGCCGCTCTTGGCTAGTCCATGGTTATTTAAACATTTTCCGCATGTGTAATGATGCTCGAAATAACTGCATTTAGTACCGAACGCGCCATTTGTGAATTACTTTATTATCCAATGTTTACTTTAGGTGAATATTATTTCGAAATATAGTGATTTGTTCAGATTTTTTTATGGCGACTTAAATTAACGTTGTGCTAGTAGTTACAAATTGCCCTAGTTGACTTTGGCGTTGAATTTAAAATTTATATTTAAAATTATTAAATTAATAAAGTAATTTAAACGCTATATTTTTTTAGGATAGACTAAATATTTTATTTTTACGTATAAACTATGAAATCGTATCCCAGAGGCAATAAGACTGATCATAATGAATAGTTATACCAGAGCTACCAGTATAATACCAGAGCTAATTTACCGACGCTCGGGGAACCCTACGCTGTGATTACACATAAAATGTAGAACATGTCTCGAGGTACACAAAGTGCTTTGTCTTTATCAAAGGCGGCGCGTATAATATGTACTAGGTATGGGGTACATTATGTGTGCATTCTATACGAAATCTGAACACCGGGGATGTTCTATGAAATCTTAGTCAGAATATTTCAATTATATTTGATTGTTGTCCCATATAAACTTAGTATAAACATCGGCTCTTAAGTGCAAATAAACCTCAGAAGGTTGTATAGTTTACTTTTTGACCAGTGCGCAAGTCTGGCATAAAAATAGTAATGACTGCTTACATTAATTATATATTTATTATAAAATATAGTATCGTTAAGTTAGTATCCCATAACACAAGTTTAAATTTACTTTGGGGCTAGCTTAATCAGTGTGATTTGTCCCTATATATTTATTTATTAATCAAGATAGGTAAATATATGACGAAATACAAATACGCCTGTATGACTTTCTTCCATAAATATCTCCCCTCACATGCCTATTGGAAGAGATCTCTTTTGAGATACATAGGTAGTGCATTTGTACAACTTTTATTTTGTGTATTTTCCGTGTACATAAATTGGTAAATAAATCAATAATACAAAAGAAATATTTCCGACCTCCTATAATTTGCTGATCGAGCGTTTGTTTATGATGTTATTTTTTTATATCGCGATGTATATCTTGGTGAATATAGTTTTACCGTGGAATAAACTTGTTCTAATAAATGACACTATTTTTCAATACAGGCTATATTATACCTATACCTATAGTATACATAATTATATTAATGTTCTAAAGGAAAGTTATTCCACGTCATGTGCTGATTCTGCAAATTTCGCACTATCGTAAAAAAAAATAATTTCTAATTTTTTAACAGGCTATGTCTAATACGGCGCGTATTAGACATAGCCTTTTAAAGAAGTTTTCACTTCAAAATTTTGCTACTTTGGAGTGCAATTTGCTACTTTGGAACTCCCACTACAGAGAAGATTTGCCGCTTATCACCACACTGGGCAGGCGGGTTGGTGATCATAGTCATCATCATCCGAGCGTATTCCCGGTTGCATCATCAGCGGTGACGCTTCAGAGTCCGGGGTCCGCTACCTATAACCTATGTGATTCGACGAGGTTACTGGTTTTTATTTTGCGGGTTGGTGATCGTAGTAGATGGTATAAATTCAATTTATATAAGATGCTGCTGTCCGACGACGACCTCCGTGGCGTAATAGTTAACACGCTAGACCGCCAATCCGGAGGTTTTGGGTTCGATCCCCAGCCAGAGCAAGTTGGAAAAAGGTGTTTTTTAAATTTTCCTGGGTCTTGGGTGTTTATCTATTTTATTTATCATAAAATATAGTATCGTTGAGTTATTTATAACACAAGTTTAAAAAACTTACTTTGGAGCTAACTTAATCAGTGTGACTGGTCCCTATATATTTATTAATTTATTTATTTTCTGTTACCTATACTTCATTTAATCGCTTCTTGCGACAACCCTGGGAGATAAAAGAGGTGGTGAGTTTGTGACAAGATATATTCTACTAAGCCATCACCACACCATCTAAATTTGTATGTACTTATAGCATAAAACCTATAGGATACACAGCATTACAGTATTTGAGCAATCTGGATGAGAGCCGTTATAAATTGCAAAAAGACGATCCTTTTCACAAAGCGATTTCTCAAAACACTTTACAGCACAATACGTTTTATCTTTTGTGCCGGAATCAAGCGTTCTTTTAAGGATCTTGTATTCCTTGTCCGACTAAATATTGTTATCAAAATAACCTTTTCTGAATGTTGTGTGCATAAAATATTTACGTGAAGGTATAATATACCTACTGGCGTGTTTTGTTACATTAATAGATACTATTCATATTTTATACATGTGCGGATGTTTACATTTGAATGATCGTCGTACATTTTTTAGGGTTCCGTACCCAAAGGGTGCAAACGGGACCCTATTACTGAGACTCCGCTGTCTGTCCGTCTGTCACAGGACTCTTATCTCTCGAACCATAATAGCTAGACACTTGAAATTTTTACCGATTATGTATTACTGTGGTCGCTATAACAACAAGTACTAAAAATAAAAAACAGTTAAAAATTAAAGGGGTTGTCATACAAAAAACGTGTTTTTTTATCGTTTTAAAACATTGTACGGAGGTACGGTACCCTTCATGTACGAGTCCGACTCGCACTTGCCCGTTTATTATTTAATTATTTTATGTAATATACAAAAAAAATAACTCTTTTAATTATTAAAAAAATACTCTAATTTTAAATCAATCCTTTTCTTCTAAGTTAAGGCTACATACGTATATGGCTGAATCTCTATAATTTTAAAAGAAAGTAAGAACGTATTTATGCCTTACCTCAATACATCTTGTCTGAATATGAATCGTGTAATAACAGAAATAAATTTAATATTCGCAATTCAGACGAAGCTTCAACATTAATACCAAATTAAATATATTGACACGGTGACAAATTGACAGAAATACGAGAATTCAATACACGAACATTAAGAAACATTAAATTTGTACATTGGAAATAAATTCTGCCTAAAATATTACGAATTGTGAGGGGTTTCCTTGTATGAGTTTTGCTTTATCTTAGTAAAATTTTAAAAGAAACAATTTAAAACTTAATGTGGGATTACGAACACCACGGTTAATAAAAAATCAAATAATTTATATTTTTGTATAATGTATCTAGACATATATAATAATTAATGAGGAAGGGATATATAAATTTAACGATGCGGTTAGCAACTCATTACAATTTTTATTATTTTTTTAGGGTTGCGTACCTCAAAAGGTAAAAATGGATCCCTTATAGGATCACTGTCTTGTCTGTCTGTCCATCTGTCTGTCACAGGCAATTTGCTTTAAAACTACTGGGCCGATTGAGTTAAAAATTGCTACATATATGTAAGCCAGTGACACAAAGACAGACGTATAACGTAAATAAATTAATTTCTAATATGGATGCCACTTATGGGGTTGTAAATTAGATATTAAAAAAGTTTTAAAAAATAATATCGTCAATCGTGCGATATATCAAATGAAAGAACTTTTATGAGAATTTCAAATATTTATTTTTTTAAATTGCATTCTGTATTTTTGAAGTTATTTAATAAAATAGGCGAAACCGAAACCACTGAGCCTAAACTTCTTTCGTTCTTTACCTAAAATCATCATCAGGTTTTTTTTAGTCTCCACTGCAGGAGCATTACCCTCTCTGTACTACCAGAGCCATAAATTAGCCACAACAGTCAGATAATTTGGCTCTCCACGCTGGCCAGACGGGTTGGAGAGGTCTCATTGATGTTTATAAGCTTTTTTTACCTTTTGTTGGAGCTGATGCTCTTAGGTTGTGTGTAGGTGGACTGTATTATGTATATATAGGCGCTTTGATTATTAATAATTATTTATTACTGCAATTTACAAGAACAAAAATGTCGACACCAGTATGGTCGCCGATGTCGCCGATGAATAGATGTGTTCGGGTCCGCTCCGCACCGCGTCACCTCTTCCGGTATTGCCAGTGGCCGCAACACTTGTGTTTCCTAAGTCGCCTTCTACGACATCCACGGGAAGACGAAGAAGAAGAGTGGTCCTTTTCTACTCTGCCAGGAACCACGGGTAGTACTTTACAAAAAGATTTCAGGAAAACCTATAACAAATCTATCTTAATATTCAAAAAGTTATTTAAGAAAATAGGCGAAATTTGACCATTCATTCTCCCCTCATCTCCTAAATGAATAGGCCTAAAATTAAAAAAAAAAACAGAAAATATGTAGTTTTTTAGTTATAACTAACGTGAGACACAGTAGCTGATTTTTTACGTGAGTGACCCACTTATCTTAATTAGTAAAATATGTAGTTCTTTACCTATAAAGATTTTAGGAAAACCTATGAAAAGTACGGAACCCTTTTCACGCGAGTTGAACTCGCACTTGAACGGTTTATTTACCTTCATGCCCACTAACACACGAAACGTGGCCTTTAGGTTTTACGGCCCTGGGCTCTGTCTGCCCTGTTAGGAATATAGACACGCTAGTGGTCTGTATAGAATATAATCTATTTCTTAATTATATAAAGTTGTTTATATACAAGACAGATATTATGGTATTTATAGAGCTGTTACAAAACAATCTATCAATCTATTGCAGCCCTTAGTTTTTGTTACACACGAAAGCTTGTGTACGAACAATGTTTCTATGAATTGGATACATTTTTGTATTCAAGTATAAAGCTTCAGAGCTGTGCCTTTGGCTGACACACTACCGTGTGTTTAAATGTTTAGAATGGCACCTTAATTGCACGGGCACATGACATTTGGAAATTTCAAAATAAATTCCACAGAAAGTCCTTATCTGGCGCTAGCGTCTCGGTTGATTACATCGCAGTAAATGACTTAATACAATGCTTTTACGGAAATTGAGCGCCATAATGTCCACTACATGTCCTGCCCCGTCATTAAGGAACCATCAACTTAAATTTAAATTTTAAATGCTCGTGTTGTGTTTATTGTTTACTTTTTTGTTTGATGTAAGTGTATTGTGTAGAGGATTTTTTGTTTATATGATTTTATAGCATCTTCTAATGTTGCTAGTTCGTTCATAATTTAATGGGTAAGTAAATGTTATATTACTTATGAAACAGTTTGTTCTTTTTTGAACAAGCAGAGTTTTGTCCACGTTTTGCTTGGTCGTTCGTTCTGTCAGGTATGGGAGGTTGGAAATTATTTTATCGTCATATGTGATTATTGAGGAACATTACGAGTCATTATCATATTTATGCTAAAGTTGGGCATTGGATAAAATATGCTTAGCCTATCTGCATTTAAGAGCCCCGGCTAAAGATATGACGCCCTTTTGTGGCCTAGTGGTCATCATGCCAGGCTGTGAAACTGAAGGTCCCGGGATCGATCCACGGTCAAGTGGAGATAAAAATGATTTTTTTCAGATTGACTTGGGTCTTGGATGTTTATCTATATATGTATTTGTTATAAAATATAGTACGTTGAGTTAGTATTCCATAACACAAGTCTCGAACTTACTTTAGGGTAAGCTCAATCCCTGTGATTTGACCGTATTTATTTATTATTATTTATTTAAAGAGGGCTTGCGAAGTTCAAACGAGAAAATCAAAAATATTTTCACTTAACTTTAATAAAATATGAAGGTGTAGAAATGGATTAGTTTCGCAGCAATTAAAGCCCAGTCGATAGACTTCGGTTTGTTCTGCTATCATAACAGCGCCAAACATGTTGTGTGGATTGACCACAATGCATACCAAAATACCTATTCCTCTTGCGTCCGCATTCAATTATAGTCTATTTGTTCAAATAGTTTGCAATTGCAGTTTACCTACAAGCTATTATGGAAACTATATAAAAAATAATACATGTATTTTTTAAAAATTTGTTTATTAATATATATTTTAAGTATATTGTCCAAATCACTTTCAGTATTAATAATAAAAGTTTGGCTGTTGACATTAATGTTTATAATAAATATGTCGCAGTTGAATGGTATAATCCGCTAATTCACTAAACCTCTAGCTGTTTGGCATTACAGCTCGGTTTTGTAAAACAGCGAACCCTAATACGCGGAATGGAATTAACGACTTGTATTCATCCATGCGGCTAGAGAAGATGTTGAACATTCTATCTAAAGAAATCATATACAATTTAGAATGCCTACGAAGTGGCAATGGCGAGCGAGCGAAGCGAGCGTACCGCGGCAGCGGCCAGCGAGTGCTAGAAAAGTTCTATCCATTTTACTAGGTTAGGGCAGATCTATAGCAATAAGAATCGTGAATAGTTTTCTGGGAAATTAAATTCGGTGTCGAAAAAATCTTATCATGCATGTGTCGCAGTTGGATTGTTTAACGATTTCGTCAAACAGCGGATTACCGCTACTGTTTCACAAAACCGCTAGCCGTTTGGAAACATGGTTAGCGGTTTCAATGAACGTAACACGTTGCGCAATCTTAGACAATCCAGCTGAACGATATTCGGCTGTTTAACAAAACCGAGCTGTAATGCCAAACAACTAGAGGTTTTGTGTATTCGCGGTTTATACCATCCAACTGCGACAAATACAAACAGTCGGCGCAACGCATCAATGTACTCTGCGAGTGTAAAAGCATGCTAACCATTTGGGCAAACTCAACATCATCAGATCCCAAAAGAGAGTAAGTAGAGTCCCAAATACTAATAATACTCGTATATTCAACTTAGATATCATACAATTTTTTTTAAATATCATTACGAGTACATGAATGTGTTTATGTTGGTGTTTCTTCTTCTTCTTTGTCATAGCCATTATTTGGGCGACCTTGAAACTTCCTCTGATGTGCTTGTTTCGCATTTTATCGAGTTGGGTTACACCTGCTGCCCACCTTAGCATCTTCATATCACTTACGTGTATTTTCTGTTCGTGGGCTTTCTTTATGAACGGTGCTTCTACCAGAAAATATTATACTAGGTACTCCAGAATTTAATATTTACTAAGTAATGAATATATCAATATATTCTTATACGCAATTTGTTCAATATTACTAATGAAATAAATAACTAATTTTGGCAGAATACTAAGTATTCAGATAATTATTGCTTTTAACTATTGTGCGAGGTGAATAATTTCATGCTGGTCTGGGGCAAAGAATATATACACTACGCAAAAAGAAACGACACTTAAGCATGTGTGCACGTAAAATCGCTTGCGCCTATGTAGGTGTCTGGATGTGCGCGAGGGCCTAGAGAGGCGCGCGGGGCGTGGAACGAGCTAGCGCCGACTGGTTTGGCCGAGGGCTAGTACCTATTTCGCGTCTCTCTCACGCACCGTGCCATATACCATTTCGGTTCGGTATCAACCCTAGCGTTACACGCTACGGCTCAAGGTCAACGGCGTTCGAACTCTCACGTATAGGGAGTGTCGCCGCTGTGTCTGGGGGAAAATAAAACAATTTTATATACCTACCCTGTTAGCGTAGCGTGATGTATAAGGAACATTTATATGTCTTTAGGTACAAATGAAGTCCTATGCTGTCGAAGCGTTTGATTTTCCTGGCCTTAATACCTAGACAATTTAACACTAACATTTCAACACAGCCATTATACTCGTATCTATTTATGATACGCGCAACTACTAAATTCTAATGGTAATTGCAACTTATGTAGTCGCGTAAAAGATAAACTTATTCAGAGACACAGTCGACACTAATCTTCAAAGATCTTAGATCTTTTATTACAGGTATTACGAGCTTGCCACTGAAAAGACAGGTACATACGAGTAGTAATTATTGCTTATTATGTATGGAGGTTATACTACCTCATTGCATTTTGTAAAGCGAAATATTCTTGAAGCTCTTGTGGCACATTTTTGATGTCAATCATCGTGAATCTCAAAATACCCTATCTGTCTTGCCTGAAAGGCATATTAATTACTTAATTGACTCGTAAACTCTTAAAGATACTGGCAAAAAATAGTTTAAGATGACAAATAAGTAAAAAATAGTGGTTGTAACTGGTTTTATAGAGAGCAAACTCCGGCTGACAATTGGCGCCAGTGAACATTCGCGTAGGCGAACTGGTGGCGATCTGCGCGCCCGAATGGACATGATTAACTGCATTGCATACAGCCTTAAAACTTTATAATTATTACTTACAATCCGTCGATTTATGATAACGGTGCTAGTCAATTTACTTGCGCAATTCTAGAATATAAAATGTGTGAGTCACAAGCTACCGTGCGAGCAAATGTAGTGCTAACATCTTTCTAAGCATGATGTTTTGTCTAGGTATTTATTGCTTGTAAGCAGATATATCGGTATAAAAAGTATCTTAGTACATGAAATTTCTTTAGCAGTATATCTTTATCTCTACGACTCTACATTTTTTTATTGTCTATAGGACATATTAGGACTCTCTACTATTAAATTTCAACTTACAAAAAGTTTAATTTCAATTCAGAATATCCTATAGGTACTATCTTACGCGTGTTAGGACTAACTACTTTCTGCAGATTTTTTTAAAGTCCTAATAGTCTTGAAAGCCACCAAAATATGGGATAAGTCCGCCATTGTATATTTGCTCTTTCGAATTTTGTATTTTATATGCATGTTTTTAGTACAATAAAGTTATTACAAACAAACAAACAAACCTAACCATAAGCAGATTATTCCTAAGTAGCTGTAGGTTCTTCAAAATTGTCATCTGAACAACAGATTTAAATTAATTAGACTATTAAAATTCTAGCGCCGTGTTTTACTTAATTGCGCCTTTGTTATTCGCGGAGAAGGCAATTCACTTTTCATAGAACATGACAAGAAGACAGCGGTTAATTTTATTCTTGGAAAATGAATTTAGTTTTTGGCGAAAATAACAATTACAGCCCTCTGAAGAGGTCAAAAATTTATATTCTTGAGCAAAAGATTCATTATCTTATCTACTTTGCATTAGTAGATCGACGAAAAATTAGTTTAATTTCTTTTACAACTGTTTTCATTTGGTAAGTTCTCTTTTGCCATTTGAATTCTTGAATTTTATTTTGGTCATTCTGTAACTTTACCTTTTTGAAGAATCACCTGTAGATTTTTATTAGAAGTAAACCTTTTTGATAGAAATAGTAAAATAAAGATTCTATCTATATCTCTTCAGTTGTAAACTCGTTTGGAGTTAATTTTTACCCGACTACGGCGAAGCCAAAAGGAGAGTTATGTGTTTAGCCAATGTATGTATGTATGGTCATCTGTCCCCTCGTATCTTTAAAGATATACATGATACCTTGACAAATGAGTTATCGTCATATGCGTCTTGACTGTCCGCTAGTTATAGGCTATGTGACGTCACTCAACTCGTGAACGGGTGCCACCAGAAGGGACTGGTCAGCTCGGCTCCGTTGTTTAAGACTACTCAGTGTAACTTATTTCTGTAAATTGGATTTGGCACTCGTTCGCAAGCTTTACATATTATGTTTTGATAACATTGTATTAGGCATAATATCTTTGTAAACTGACAAAGCCCTTCTGGCGCGTAGGCGACCAATACTGTGTAAATGAGTTTTTTTCGGCGTTTCTTCTCAGCAGTGGTCGTTGCGAAACGCTAGTACGAAAAAAGCTTTTTAAAAACAAAGGAAAGAATAATTTAGATATAAATAAACATGACGTAATGTATACACTATAATTATTGAAGTGTACTTGCAAAGGCCTAATTACTGAATAACTATTGATTTTGATTTTTGAGTCACACTAAATTTATGCTGGCGCCCTTTATAAGCCATAAAGAAATGAACTAAAAAATAAAAAAAAATTAATCATACCGTGTGGGATATAAAATGAAAGGGCTGTTAAAAATATATACATTAACTGGTTTAACCACTCAAACGTTCGCCCGCTCGCGTAATTTGACACCTAACCGTCCCCGACGAGTGCAAAAAAAAATTCAATATTTCAATTTCAACAATTTTCAACAATATTTATCTTACGAACCATAACCTCTACGCAAGCCAAAAAAATTGTATACACTCTGTATAGAATGTAGATTATAATAACAGCGGTACAGTAAAGTAATAGTTTAGGTTTAGTCAACAAAAAAAAGGTGGAACACACATAAATGGTAACAATTTCCGTAATTTGATCAGAAAACTTACCACAAATGAAGGTTTTGCCATTGTGCAACAATTCCAAACATTAAGAAATATACTACACTATATCGTCTTCAAATTAACACCAACAATTAATCACTACAAGCTGTTCTCACACATTAACGTACTTTTTAGCAAGATTTTATTTCATAGTCGGGTTTAAGTTCTTAGAACTATATCTTATCGAATAAATAGTCGACGATACCATTAACATAGTGCTAAATGAATATACACCTAGTATTATAAATTGGTTAAAATTACTTCTAGTAGCTTGTTACCTTAATAGTTTGTTTTGGTTTATTGGTAATTTTCCCATTTTCAGGGATAACAAATCAAATTTGTACGGAATAATCAATAAGACCTTACGAGGTAGGAAGAAACCACTTAAAATCAAGTGTCTCAATTATTTGTACGCCTACGTGGTTACGAGGGACACCCAATAAACTCCCGTTTTCATCACCACTCCTTGACACCACGCCTGGAAAATTAAGAGCTCATAAAGTTGCTGCAAGTGGATCATTCATTTCACGTCACTGGACCTTAGCCTTAGAAAATACACTTGGTCGAGTAGCACAGGCGAGTTGGTATACTGTGAGGGGTAGTAAAGGAAAGCAAGCCGACCTACTTGGTCATACTTTTTTAAAACATCAAAAAAAAATTACATTTATTTTTATGTAGTGATAAGAAGTTATTGGACTATGAGGGCATTGTGGACGCACGCGACTTGATCAGTCTATATCTGTCACAAACTACGTTCGAAAGAGATAGCAGAATCCGTCACGTGATGCCATCTCTCTGTTGCACATAGAGTTTGTGACAGAGATAGACTGTACGTACACGTCGCCTACGCCCTGAAAGCAGTTGTCTACTTGCCTCACCTCTAACCAGAACAATGTGAACCTAACTTATTGCCATGCCGAGTTATCGCCGCCGCAATCTGCACACGTCTTAGACTGTTACGTGCTCACGGTGCCATGGAAGACTTGGCACCAACAACTATGACCATACTTTACAGTGTAAGCGTGCATGCGCTAGGCAGCCCCTTGAGAAGATTTTAGAAAATTGTCAATAAACAAAAATGTTGCAAGGCAAGAAAAGTTTCTATTAGAAAGTCATAAAAGCGACATAAAAAAATGGAAAGAAGTAAAATAAACGGGCAAGTGCGAGTCGGACTTGTATATAAAGGGTTCCGTACCTCCGTACAATGTTTTAAAACGCTGAAGAAACACGTTTCTTATCTTAAATTATCATCACGATTTTTAACTTCATCTTATTTTTAGTATTTGTTGTTATCGTGGTCTATTAATTGGTACATAATCGGTGAAAATTTCAAGTATCTAGTTAATGCCATTATAAAGATCAACGAATCGCGGAAAAAACTGAGGACTCCCGCTCTGGCTCGTTTCTGGTGCAAAGAATGGCCATAGCTATCCAACGTGGTAACGCGGCAAGCCTTCTGGGCACCTTTGCACCGGAAACGCTAAAGAGCGGGTTGTAATTTTTATTTTGTTTATTTAATTTTTTTTTTTATATTATTTTGTTTGTTTTATTTATTATTTTGTTTTGACTATGATGATGTAATTTTGAAATGTTTTAAAATAAAAAAATTATAAAGATCGAGTTAAAAACGCTAAAAAAACACGTTTTTTGTATGACGACCCCCTTTAATTTTTAACTTTTTTTATTTTTAGTGTTTGTTATTATAGTAGCCATAGTTATACATAATCTGTGAAAATTTCAAATATCTAGTTAATGCTATTATAAAAACACGTTTTTTTTATTTTCCGTATTTTTTGTTATAGCGGCCACAGTAATACATAATCGGTGAAAATTTTAAGTGTCTAGCTATTGCGGTTCAAGAGATAGAGCCCTGTGACAGACGGACAGACAGACGGACAAACAGACGGACAGACGGACAGACAGCGGAGTCTCAGTAATAGGGTCCCGTTTACACCCTTTGGGTACGGAACCCTAAAAAGCAAAACCGTGCAGTGTGGAAGTTGCGAAGGCGAAGCTGCATCATACACAATAAACAAAATAATTCACCACTACATTCATAAAAATTCCGCCCTATTAAAACAGTCATAAGTGTAGTGAGTATGCTACATATGTAAGAAGTGCTGTAGTTTTCATTGAATTGACAAAAAAAACAGTGTTTTTAAATCAATAGTGTTATAGTATACCCTATACCTATGACTGATTTAAGGAGTGCCGTTTTTAATGAATGTAGTGGTGAATATTTATTTATTGTGTATTTTGCAGCTTCGCCTTCGCAACTTCCACACTGCACGGTTTTGCTTTTTTACTTCGTCGCCTGTAACTTTCTAAACTTTTATTGCCCTTCAGTTATATTTAAGATCTTCCATTATATTAGGTCTTTATCATCAGGTGTAAGCTTTAAAAAACTAAACCAGAGGCCGCACACAAAGCTTTTCTACATATTGGGGTCACAAGGCACGACTCTACAAAGTCATTCTGACGATGTTAATATCTTTATGCCTTATTCCTTGTAAAATAAATAAAAGGTTTAGTAAAAAGGTACTAATAATAAATAACTCTATACTCATAGGGCATAAAATTGTAAGATAACATTGCCTACTAATACGAAGGTGGGCGTTGATTATTTATTCTGTGACACCATTTTTTTTAAAGTAGTGCTGCTGCAATTACTCGTAATATCGTTACAAAAACCTTTATTTAATCTGTGTGATTTGTTTTCTATTCATAATCTAATTAGATATTTATTTATCTACAATACAGTTATAACATTCGAGCTTACATCTTAGGTGTTTTATGAGAAAAGTTTCTGATACAGGCACACTATCACGTCTTTATCCCTAACGGGGTAGACAGAGCCTGGGGCGGTAAAGCCCAGGCCACTTTTATCGTAATGGTGGGCATAAAGGTGGAAAAGGGAAATCATAATAGTGATGGGTGCTAACCGCATCGTAAAGTTACTGACTGTGTGTAATGTAGGTGACTCCCTACTAGGTGACTTCTGCAAGTTCAGACTTCCCATAAATAGATAGCACCAACACCTTATTTTGCAATTTACAAAGTAGCCGCCTATAGACACACACTTTGTGCTTGAGTTGAAATAGGTAAATGTTTAACTTAACAAATAAGTACAATACATATCATGTCTAGAAATGCTTGCAGTGCATTTTGTTGCCGCTTCTTCTGCACTAGCGCCTAGAAAGTTATACTAAACTTAGCTGTAAAAACGATTTGACGTCAACATTTGTGCAAAACAAAATAAAGTCACTATTATTATGAGATAAGTATTATAAATATCCTATGATAATAAAGATATTTTGAATTGAACATATAAATTTTAAAAGTATTTTTACTTTCAGAAACGTTCTTAAAAAAATGTGGAAAAGAAACGGCAACACATAATCCAATATTCTTTCTACAAAACATAACCAAGAGTAACTATACCGTCTATCTATATCGTAAAGGAGAGTAGACAGACCCCAGGGGCATTAAAATCAAATGCTGCTTTCTTGCTAGTAGATATGTGGAAAAAAGAAACAAAATAATAACAAGTTTAATTACGAGTAGACTACCTACTTAAATGTATTCAAACAAAGCAACAAGCAATTGCTACTTGTCCTATTCATACCATGAGCACAGAATACAGTAAGAGTATACAGAACGGAATCTCCTAAGGTACGTGCAATATGCGTCCTCGTTCCCCGTTCCCGCACTTCTCGCCCGTTTTCGCCTTGTCGAGGGGCGAGAACACACTGCATGGCGCACGCGGGCGCACAAGAACCGGGTAGAGGTGCGGGAGCAGGGAACGGGGACGCATATTGCGCGTACCTTAGGAGATTCCGTTCTGTATACTCTTACTGTATTCTGTGCCATGAGTTTAAAAAGATAGAATTATTTTAAATAGCAGTGAATATAAAACTGAAATAAATCACACTTCCTCCCCGATTGTTCAACAAATTTGCGGCTGCCATATTTCGCAGCGTTTCATACACGGAATGGCTATATCACGAGGTGTTGAGCTGAACATTGTTTATTCAGAACAACTTCTGACGTGAAGAATGAATAAACTAGCACCAGGTTCCGTACGTGTATACGTCCAAGAACTTAGAATACACACATAAAATGTACATAAAGAATAAACGAGTACATTAAATTGTAATGCTTCGTTTTAAAGATAATTAATTTTCTTAATTTATATTTTCCCAAAAGGAATGACTGAGTTTTGACATTTTCTAACGAAATTCTCATAGTATTTCTTGTATTTTACCTATAGGGGAATAATAGGAAAGGGATAAAAATTTTACAAATTCTTAATAATTTTTCTGTGGATAGGAATAACATTCCTCGTAATATGTTATGGTATGCCATAAAAAATATCAGATTTTTGTGTCCAGTCAATTAAATAAAAAAACCCCAATTTTAAAACTACAACAGCCTTATGCCTCCATTTATTTTGTCTGACTTTTAAAAAATATATTTTATATGACACTTGACACTGTTTTGACAACTATGACAGATAAATAATAGTTATATGTTAAGTGTCATATTAAGTCATTATTTTTTTTTAATACGTCAGACGCACCGGGCAAAAGAAATGGCGGCGTAAGGCTGATAAGTGTTTAAAATTGGGACTAATAATATTTTTACTTCTTATAATTGTGGAATGGACAGAAATATCTGTTTTTTTTATGGTAACGAAAGAGGAATGTTATTTCTAACAACACAAAAATATTTAAGCGTTTTCAAAATTTTCATCCCTTCCCTTTTCTCCGAAGTTGGTTGTACGTTCGTGGGCTTAGTTCAACTCTAACAAGAAGTGTGCGTCTACTGGCGTCTACTTTGTAAACTGCAAAACAGGGTGTTGGTGTTAAGTATGTTAGGAAGTCCGAACTTACAACTGGAACAACTTAGACGAAGCCAAATAGGTTATATAATAGTTAATAACTTTTCATATAAAATAACTATATTTGATATATTCTTAACTAAAAAAAAACTTAACTTTGTGTACCTAGTACCTATCCATTGTACATACAGCCTGTATACCGTATGGTCATAGAGATTATCTATTCTAGCATCATAATAGAACATTCAACCAGAGTGAAAAATTGCGTTGCAGTTTTGTGTATTTTCATGTGTTTTTAAATTACCACGAACGTTTATAAAATAGCTTCCTTAATTATACCTTGAAAAGCCTTTGTAAAAAAAATACAGGCTAATTATGATGATTAAAGATGTCAGAAAACTAGACGACTAGAGTTATTATTTTTTGACGGTATAATGATAGGGGTTTTAACAGGGACGTTATAGATAGGTATAGAATTTCGGATCTGGATACGGACAAGGAATTATTTCGTACTATCCGGTAGATTCGGCTAAGGATATAGATTTATATACTGAATGACTTTTATATCTGATGACTTTTATATCTGACTAGCTGTGCCCGCGACTTCGTTCACGTGGTTGTCGGAATGTTATATAGCCTAAAGCCTTCCTCTATAAATGGACTACCCAACAAAAAAAGAATTTTTCAAATTGGACCATTAGTTCCTGAGATTAGCGCGTTTAAACAAACAAACAAACAAACAAACAAACAAACAAACAAACAAACAAACAAACAAACAAACAAACAAACAAACAAACTCTTTCGCTTTATAATATTAGTATAGATTCGGTTACGAGTACGGATATATTTTTATTTCGGATCCTGTAGTTCCTGTTTCGGTTATGGAGCTCCATACATCCTTGGTTAGTAATTTGTATAAACTACTTATAATTATTGCCGTGTGGTTTCCGGTAGAGTACAATAGAATCACTCCAAGTCATCCCGTGGATATCGTAGGACGACTTAGGTCAGCTAAACAAAGCTTGAACATCAGTGAGACCTCTCCAACCCGTCTGGCCAGCGTGGAGAGTGTAGGTAAATCCTCTAGCTGCTCTGGCCAAATATGGCTCTGGCAGTACAGAGAGGGTCGTGCTCTTGCAGTGGCGACTAGAAAGACCTGATGATGATGATAATGACATAATTATTCAATAGAAATATTTTTGTAATGACCGTTTGTGTCACAATAAAGAAAAGAAAGAAAAAAATATTATCACTACTCCTTACAATTACTTTTGAAATAATATGTAATAAAAATAATAGGAATGTCTTCATATTTGAGCCGTTTCGGGTTGAGACGTTGGGTCCGTGGGGGCCACCAACACATAAACTTTTTAAATTTATTAATATTAAAGCCCTTTCACTTGATACCCTACAGTACATGTAGAAAAAAAAATTTTTGTTCCATACAAACAATTTATTACGTCATAACCCTCCACTGCACAAAAATTCAAGAAGGCTGTTCTTAAATCCATATTTGAGTCGTAAGGATCAACTCAGCCAAAGGAAATCTCTTGATCACCAATCGCCGTATTTTTTAGCGAACACACGCTACTATTGTGCGTAATTCTTTATATATTTAAATATGTATATTATACGTAAACTTCATACTTCTGTACGTTCAGTGAAAACTGAGCTAACTCGAATAATATCGGTTTTAATATTCTCACATATTCTGAATCAGAAAAAAAAATGCTATTTTTCTGTCTTATTTTCATAGCCGTATATAGGCTTAAAATGCCAAAGTTAGGATTCGTGTAAAGTGATGTATGGGTTTTTTCAAGTTCCCAACTTTTTTTGTGTTTTTCAATACTTTTAAAACTAGTTGAACTGAGCTATATTTTTAATTTTGTTAGTGTAAATTGATATAAACAGAAACATAACACTTAAAAAGGACGGGGGTACTCAGACTTGTGTATGGTGATGTAACTCTTTTTTTTTACAACATTATCAAAATAAAACCAGCATATTTTCAAATGCTGTCATTGAAATTAACATGTTTTATTTTGTGACTTTTCGCTGTATTGTTAGAGATCTCATTTGTCTATGAAAACAGTAAATGTATGTCATTTAGCACTAAAGCAAAGCAGAATGTGTAAAATGTTATAATGTGACTAATATTAATTGGCACAAATAAAATGTTGTTTTTTTTTGTGTCAAACGACATAACTCAATGTTTTTCAATTTTTTATGTTAAAAAAGAAGACATAAAATTTTTTCAGTAGTTTATTACAATGGGTATTATCTATCAATAATAGAAATCAAAAATTATAAAACTTCCATAGAAAATGAGTGGGAATTTTTTGAAACTTTAAACTCGATTATCTCAAAACTATGATTTCTGACTTAACCCCGTTTTCACTGAACATACAGACTTATTTACTATCGGCCTCATCAAGAAACTATTCACACTTAAAATACTTAGTATAAGAAAAAAAAACCGGCCAAGTGCGAGTCGGACTCGCGCACCGAGGGCTCCGTACAAACCTGCAAGGTTTAGTATTTGGTATGAATTTCAATTTAATACCTCTACGCGTTTATGAGGAAATGGGTAGTAAGTTTAAAATTATTAAAAAAAATATATTATGTGATGTAACTAAAAATTTATGGTTTTCGTAATTTTTCCTTTATCTATGCTATAAGACGTTGCTTCGTACCAAATTTCAAGATTCTGAGTTCACGGGAAGCACCCTGTAGGTTTTGATTCCCTTGCAAGTGTCATAAATTTGCGGCATAAACGGCTGTATCTTTTGATTGCGTTGGCTTAGAAGTTTGATTTTTTCACAGCTTCAAGGGATAGTAGACCTGAGTAATTGATATAAATTTCAGCTTCATACCTCCACGCGTTCCTGAGAAAAAGGGTCTTGACAGACGGACGGACGGACGGACAGACGGACAACAAAGTGATCCTATAAGGGTTCCGTTTTTTCCTTTTGAGGTACGGAACCCTAAAAATAACCTAATAGTTCCATAATAAAATTATTAATTATATTATTTTGAAGCAAGAGAACTAAAAAATTTTTACCTACAGTCATCCATGTAAAACGTGTTGTATTCCAATTTAAAAAAATAAATTATAAACATTAAGCCAAAAGTGGCCGTTTTTCGCAAAAACGCAAAAACTAAAGCTTAACGTTCTCACTTTAAACTGGAAACAGTGGTTCATAAAATAGTTTGAAGGTTTATCTAGGTTTTAGTAGCTTAAAATTTTAAATGATGTCTCCGTTTCCTTACAAATAATTTATTTCAAATGGGGGCAGCACTGGACTCCGTGTATCGTCTTAAAACTAAAGTCTTCTTTTTTTGCTGACTGCCAATATTATTTTTGATTCTACATTCGTGTTCGGTTTTCAAATGTGTTTTCACGCCTAGGGAATTTACTTTTTACTTTTCAGTGACTAGAGAATTACCAGTGACTTTAGCCCCAAATAATTGGTATGAAAACATCGTTTTTCGAATAGATGAGATGAAAACCAATTTTTTGGTTAAAATTAACGTGAGACACAGACATTACTATATGTTATTACCGGGTAACTCACGTCAAAAGTCAGCTACTGGCCGACATCTTTCGACCTCATCCGGAGGCCTTCATCAGGGCAAATGTGTGCGTCGCGCGGGCGACCCGTCGCTAAAACAAGTGTGGGTCGGGACATGTTTGTGTGGGAGTCGCGTATCACATTCGCCCTGATGAAGGCCTCCGGATGAGGTCGAAACATGTCGGCCAGGAGCTGGCTTTTGACGTGAATACCCTTTGATAACATATATAAGTAAGTAGTAACAAACCTATTATTTTATTATTTCCAATTAAATGCTTTAAAAATTTTACCAATTTTTGATCATTGTTTAAGTCTGGTATTTAAACTGTGTACTATGATTTTGCATCATGTTATCGCCAGCACATTATAAGAATTTTATTTTTCCTTCTAAATAAAGTAATAAATCTTCTAGATTTACCGCCCAACTTTCGGAAAGCAACCAATCAGCGTGTCGATTACAGATATTCAATATCTAATCGGAGATGATAGTGTCCGCCGAAGTAATTTCAGACCGACGCCAGATTATTTATCTCTTGATTGAAATATAAACTGATTGGCTGTTTCTTGAAAGTATACAGCTTTCTAGGTAAAGACAGTTGGTGTGGAATTATTTAGATTCAAAATATTTATTTCCCATAAAAATATAAGCAACCGTTTTATGATAATACCTACTCATAATTATTAAATCATTTACAGTTTTCAGACACACTATCACGTCTTTTCATTCGTCAAAATTATCGCCTATTCCGTTCGGCTTTTATGATCTGCGCGGGTAGTGAAGTAGCTGGTACATTCTACGTTTTTTTCTTCCAGAAAGAAAAAGTTTGAGAACCCAGCATTGGCCCTATTGGAAAATATATTTTAAATTCTCATAAAAAGCTCTTTCATTTAATATGGCACACGATATAGTCCACACAACTTTTTTAATGTCTAATTTTCCCTCCATAAGAAACCCCCGAACCAAACAACTTGATCTGTCCAGTAGTTTCGTAGCAAATTGACTGTGACAGACGAACTGACAGACAAGTGAGTGATCGTATAAGGGTTCCGTACCATCGTACAATGTTTTAAAACGCTTAAGAAACACGTTTCTTGTATGACGACCCCCTTTAATTTTTACTTTATTTTATTTTTAGTATTTGTTGTTATTGTGGTCATAGTAATACATAAATGATAAAATTTTTAAGTATCTAGTTAATGCCATTATGAAGATCAAGTTTAAAACGCTGAAAAAAACACGTTTCTTGTATGACGATCCCCTTTAATTTTTAGCTATTTTTTATTTTTAGTATTTGTTGTTATATCCGCCACAGTAATATATAATCGGTGAAAATTTCAAGTGTCTAGCTATTACGGTTCAAGAGATAGAGTCCTGTGACTGACGGACAGACAGACAGACGGACGACAGACAGACAGACGGACAGACAGACAGACAGACGGACAGACAGCGGAGTCTCAGTAATAGGGTCAACCGTACCGAAAATACCTTCTTTCTATCTCTTTTTATCTTTAAACTTTCGTCAAAAAAATACTTACTCGTAGTAGACTCATTATGCTCGTACGAGTATAACACAAAATGTTAAACTGGAGTTTAAATTTTAAAGTAACTGACATAGATAAGTTGGTTAAAAATAAAACGGCTGCTCTAAAAAACTTTTTGCATACACCAGAAGTAATATTCTACACAAATGTGAATTTAATATGCCGGCAAATGTTCGTATTCGTTGTCATATTTGCATGAAATGTAGATAATGTTGTATGGAGGCTAGAGCGCTGGCACAAATTCAGTTAAAGTAGGCAGTGCAAACAAGAGTTGGGAACTAGAGAGCTAAAATAATATCATCATTTGAATGTGATAATAATACACTTTTTTAACTAAAGTTTTTCTTTTTAGGGTTCCGTACCCGAAGAGTGCAAATGGGACCCTATTACTGAGACTCCGCTATCTGTCTGTCTGTACGTCTGTCCGTCTGTTTGTCTGTCTGTCCGTCAGTCACAGGGCTTTATCTCTTGAACCGTATACAAGAAACGCGTTTCTTCAGCGTTTTAAAACATTGTACGGTGGTACGGAACCCTTCATGTACGATTCCGACTCGCACTTGCCCGTTTATTTCTGTCATACATTATCTATATTATAAATTAATATAGTTTAATTTATCATTAATTTAACTTTAAATATTTAATTTTGTGACTTATATGCATGTGTACGTTATTTGAAAATGCTTATTTGTTTTCGTGTGTGTAAGTGGCCAACACTGTTTTCAGATTTTTCAAGCTGCCTAAAAGCACCTGACATAGCTTGACTACTGCCTTACAACGATGACAGCCGGGATCAACGGCTTAACGTGCTTTCCGAAGCACAAAAGAGCTCGACAAATTTTTATATCACTTGTGGTCACCCATCCAATTGCGGACCTCGCCCAGTGTCGCTTAACTTGCGAAAGCGCTAGTAATGCGTACTATCGTCGAGCCACTTAGCTTCTCAAATGCTTGATTAAGTGCTTTAAATCAAACCATATTTAATTAAAATTCTTTAGATCTTAGATCATTTTTCATAATTTATAATAAGAAAAGATGATTGAACATAAGCATTTAAATGTTTCGTTATGTGAATTAAGAATTAGTTGTTATTTCTTTAGCGTCGCATTACCTATCTGTGACGGTGCCATCGTCAACAAAAACCGACACAAAAACACGCAAGGAGCCCTAGCTTTACTTACATTATTTGCAAACTGGACTTGGCTTTAGACTAAACAAGCTAACTCTACACCGCGAGCGCGAGAGATTGCTACAATTCCCTTTGTGCCCGTGATACTTATGATACTACTACTGGTGAAAATCCTAGATTTAAGTACAGTATTTTATATGGGTATTATATTATGGGTTTGATGAAAAAAAAATTTGAATTTCATTTCTAAGTATGGGGAACCACAAAATTTATTGTTTTTTTTTTCTATTTTTTGTGAAAATCTTAATGCGGTTTACAGAATACATCTACTTACCAAATTTCAACAGTATAGTTTCGGAAAAAAATGTCTGCGACATACGGACAGACATGACGATTCCATAAGAGTTCCGTTTTTTGCCATTTGACTACAGAACCCTAAAAATAGAAGTATTTCTTTACAAGACTTATCACAATCACAAAAATTACTACTCACAACACGAGCAGCCCTTACTTAACTAACATTATTTCGAAGCAGGAACTCAGCTTTAGACTAAACAAGCCACAGATATAGATACACAATATCTATGAAACAAGCAAACTCCAAACTGTTAGTTTAAGCTAGTTGCATGCTCAAAGTCGTTTACAATTTGCAAAGAATTTACTTCTGCTTAATTTCCTTTGTGCTCGCGACAATTTACCAGCGAAAATACTAGATTGCAGTTTTTAATGTGTTTCTGGACAATTTCTTTATCTAAAAATGTTCTATTGTTTGTAAATATTTTATTGCAAACCGTCTTCTAATATAATAGAACGCTAAATCATTTTTTGCCGAAACTTTTTATTTTAGTACAGTTTGTTAAGGCATTTTTCTCAGTTCACTTACTAAAGTATTTAAAGAAGCTAAACCTCAAAGAAATTCTTAATGCTATTATTCTTATAAATAACTAAGTTTTTCTTTATTGTCACCTTACCTGCTACATAAACACTGACGTAGTTCTTGCTTAACTTACATTATTTACGGAGCCGGGACACAGCATTAGACTAAACAAGCCAACTACACGCTGCGAGCTGCAGCATGGTTGCAAGCTCAAAGTCATTTACAATTTGCAAAGAATTTACTTCTGCTTAATTTCCTTTGTGCTCGCGACAATTTACCAGTGAAAATAATAGATTGCAGTCTTCAATGTATTTTAGGACAATTGCTTTATCTAAAAATGTGCTATTGTTTGTAAATGTTTTATTGCAAACCGTCTTACAATAGAATTAGAAAACTATACGCTAAAACATATTTTGCAGAAACTTTTTGTTTTGTAGTTACTGTTTGTTTAAAGGCATTTCTCTCAGTTCACTTACTAAAACAATAAAAAGAATTAAACCCTAAAGAAATTCGTTATATTGGTTTTATTATTATAAACATGGTTTTTTTTTTAATGTCGCCTTACCTGCTACGTAAACACAGGTAGTCCTTGCTTAATTTACATTATTTATGGAGCCGGGACGCAGTATTAGACTAAACAAACCAACTTGAACGTTACAAGCTCAAAGTCGTTTACAATTTGTAAAGAATTTTCTTTTGCTTAATTGCCTTTGTGCTCATGACAATTTACCAGCGAAAACGATAAACTAGAGTTTTTACTATGTGTCAGGACAATGTATTTATATAAAATGCACAATTGAATGTAAATATTTAATTCGCAAATTATCTTACAATCAATTAGAAAAGTGAAAAATGAATACTATTGTATTTATGCCAAAACTTGTTAAAGGTACTTAACTGGTAAAAGCACACATCGCCACCCAGAGGACACCCATTCAAAATTAGACTAAATAAAATTACCCGTCCTTGTAAGTCAAGTCGAGACCATACCTGTAACAATAAGGAATAAAAACAATTAGTAAATCAGTCCTATTACCTCATCAGACATATCTGGGCCCCCGCAGCATTGTTACACGTAAAACACGACACCCACTAGGTGTCGCTTGAAATTAGTAAGATAACATTTCACGAATAAATAAATTCCTAATATTTATTGGTTAAATGCGGTGATGGACGCCATCAAAATTCGAATAGGACATATGGATTTAAAAATAAACGGGCAAGTGCGAGTCGGACCGTACATTAAGGGTTCCGTACCACCGTACAATGTTTTAAAACGCTGAAGAAACACGTTTCTTGTATGACGACCCCCTTTAATTATTAGTTTTATCTTATTTCTAGTATTTGTTGTTATAGTGGTCATAGTAATACATAATCGGTGACAATTTCAGGTGTCTAGCTATTACGGCTCAAGAAATAGAGCCCTGTGACAGATCGAGTTAAAAACGCTGAAAAAAACACGTTTTTTGTATGACGACCCCCTTCAATTTTCAACTTTTTTATTTTTAGTATTTGTTGTTATAGAGGCCATAGTAATACATAATCGGTGAAAATTTCAGGTATCTAGCTATTACGGTTCAAGAGATAAAGCCCTGTGACAGACGGACAGCGGAGTCTCAGTAATAGGGTCCCGTTTGCATCCTTCGGGTACGGAACCCTAAAAAAGTACAAAAAATGGAGACTCCAAATTCTTACCGTGCAATGCCGGGTGGACTAGAAATTCTAGAAGGGAAGAAGAAGAAAAAATCAGTCTAAAAATATAATAATCCTATGTTTTTAGTGTTCCTTTTATAAATATGATAATTGTGGATATTATTTCCATTCGCCTTTTCTTCTTCCCTTCCAGAATTTTTAGTATCAGGAAAGCGTAGATTGTGGAAGACAAATTGTATTATTTATAATGAAATATTTATTTTAATCAATTTCTGTGTACTAATAGGTATTTTTTTTATATTAACACTAGTTATTTAGTATTTACAAACATACATAACTTGAACAAAGATGAATCATAATTCAATTTTGAATGCCTAAAAACCCTATAATTCAATTTTATTAATATTATTCACAAATCGCGATAGAATGGCAAAATAATCCATATAGAGCAGACCTGATATATGCACAGGAAAAAATTAAATTCTTAATGAGTTTGGTTTTTTTTTTTTTAGAAATATATCGTAGGTTGCTCCTTGACAGACTGAGCGAGCATAGTTTTCAGATTATGTCACTTTTTCTGTAGAACACTCTTTATATTATGTAATATCATAGCTCAGTCTGTCAAGGAGATCCTAGTCAGGTAGATCAATAGACGAGATACATAACAGAAAATGGATGGCCAAGATCGAAGATCAAATACTAATAAACTCTAGATTAAGCGTAGATTCACAAGTTAAAGTAAATAATAGTGCGTATTGTTCCCTAAGATTAATGGTTAGCCTTCGCGGTCACCTGTCAGCGGTAAAAAACAGAACATTAATTTAGGCGCAAGTGCCTACTGAATTTGTAATGGGCGTAAAATGTTTGGGCGTAAGTTAAAGCTAAGAAAAGCTTAGCATTTTAGCTTGAAGGTTATTAAATCACTTTGAAAAATATAGTGTTATGCGTTTATAAAATTTCATCCCCTTAATAAAATGCCTGCCTGATACAATTCAGGAATACTAAGTTGTGTTATATTATGTAGTTTTAAATTATCTTTGACCAGTATGTGGCCACAGCGACCCCTCTGTCGCTAGCCTTATTGAGGTCTTCAATGGTACATGAGGTGGAGCGGTTTGGACACTATAAAAGGTAGTAACAAGACTAAGAATATTAAGACGACGTGGGTTCACAATTTGCAATACCGTGCGTGTTTTGAAAAAAAAAGAGAAAAAATATAAATATAATACAAAAAAAAAAAAACACTGCGAAATATCGTCGAGCACGGCTCCGACTCTTCCTTCGCTCTCGACGAATATTTCACTGTGTTTTTTCTATTATTTTTTTTGTATTATATTTATATTTTTTTCTGTAGCCAAAACGGATAGATATTTAGATAATACATTATTTGGTATAATTTTCATATAAAAAGGTGATTGTATAAAATAGTAATACGTATTATAAAGGCAAATTTAGGGAAATTTAGAGGTATGTTTGTGATTTTTTTCTATCAAGCCAAAAATGCATAATCGTGTTTTGGCTATTGTGGGTGTCTGTAGAAAATCCTTAAGATTTTATGTAAATTTTTTGAGGGATAAACTGTAGTAGTTTAATAACAGTGATTTTTCAAAAACACGCACAGTTTTGCTAATTGTGAACCCACGTCACCTTAAAAGTCATCATTTATCTATGTATTCCATACTTTATTACGTTTTCGATATTTCTAAGTTTTTTAATTGAAACAATAGTTTATAGAAGGTACGTTTCGCGTTAATTCCCGTATGCATTAATTAATAATAATGCAACGCGATAGTTTAAAAGTATTTACACAACACAATAGTTTGGTCTCCTTTTTCACTTGGTAATTCGAAACATTTGCACAAAATATGAACCGCAATTTAGACATTTAATCTTAAGGCCGTACCTGAATTTTCCGAGGTCCAGTGCTGCCCCCATTTAAAATAAATCATTTCAAAGAAAACGGAGACATCATTTAAAATTTTGCAACTATCAAGTCCTAGATAGCCCTTCAAAGTATTTTATGAACTACTGTTTACAGTTTATAATGAGAACGTTAAGCTTTACTACGCACATTTGCCAAAAGTGGCCGTTTTTCGCAAATGTGCGTAGTAAAGCTTAACGTTCTCACTTTAAACTGTAAACAGTAGTTCATGAAATACTTTGAAGGGTTATCTAGGACTTGATAGTTGCAAAATTTTAAATGATGTCTCCGTTTTCTTTGAAATGATTTATTTTAAATGGGGGCAGCACTGGACCCCGGAAAATTTAGGTACGGCCTTAAAAAGATAAGACAACATTTAAGTTTCATTCAACATTTGTATTGTCATAGAAATAAAATATAATAAACTAGGTATGGACATGATTACCACTACATTATTACGAAATAACTTACTAGGTCCATCAACCACAAACCACAATTCGGCTAATGCCGGATAACAACTGATAACAATCATGCATTTTAAACTATAAATCCGCGTTTCCCAACAAAGTAAGCTATTATAAAATACAACCATATTCAATACAATGGAGTTAATATTAATAGCTAATCGGATCGCAGTTAATGGACGAAACAGTAACGGTTCCAAAAAGATTTGTGACGCGTCCGGAAGCGCGTAGGTAGACGACATTTCGTCGGTGGAACAAAGCTTAAGAATGCTGCACGATTTTTACCTGAGATTAGGGTTGCCAAACCCTATCATTTTCGCTTTAGGTGTACTGTTGAAAACTTACATTTGACATATTTTTTCAAAATAAATGTTGTGTTGTTAAATGAAAATTAATAATTATAGTCTGTCAAACAAATCGATGGAAATGCGACGGAATAGGGTATTTCACTGTGTTTTTTTTGGACAAAATTTTGTCAGATACTTACCTATAAATTTACTAAGAAGAATTTCGACTTCTTGAAATCAAAAATCTGAGCACCTGACATCCCTGGCTTATGACCGAACTATATGATCTCAAATTTTTTTATAACTCTATTATCAAGGCTATTAAGATTCAATTTAAAACGATCTGATCCAAACACAATTCAACTGATTAATAATGTACGGAGATAAAAATTCTTCGAATAAAAATTGTGGTAAATAAAATAAGTGAAAATAAAAAAATTGTCTGTTATAAGTTAAAAGCTTTTGTGATGTTTGTACTGGATGGGGTGTTTTAAAATACACAGTTATAACGATGCTGCATGATACCTTCATGGTACATGCTCTTCTCTCTACCTCATTTCTCCATCATCTCATCCTGTCCACTCTTGTCCGCTTTGTCGAAACTAAATTTAATTTTCAAATTCTTGACACGTTTCATAATTCATATCTTTCTCATCTTGATTCATTCCATTCCTTCTTTCAAAAAAAGTTTTTAGGAAGTCAGATCATCACACTACCTTGTCCTTGGGCAACTTCTCTTGCGACGCCAGCCTACAGGCACCCATACTGTAGCAATCTTAGCCCATCTATCTGGGCGCATCCTACATACATGCCTAGCCCAGTCTCATTTAAATTTGGCTGCTTTTTTACCCACGTCTACTATCTTAGTCTTGTAACGAATGGTAGTGCTACGTACACGGTCTGTTAATTTAATCGCTAGTATAGTTCGTTCCATGGCTTGTTGGCAAACCCCGAGTACTTTTGAGACAAAGTCAAGGATCTAGTCTGTGCTCCCTACGTCAAAACAGGCAGGATACACACACATGTCAACTACTTTAGTTTCATACCAATAAAATGAATAAAAAGTACAAACAAAGATTAACTGACAATAACGATAAGATCTTATTGTAATAGGCACATAGGGTAAGTTACACATGTTTCAACATGGCACAAAAACTAGGTACCTACATCAGCGTAGCAGATTGCAAGCCTATAACGGCTGAAACACACCGAGGACAAGGTCTCGTAGCTCATCATTTCTATATCGAAGCTGTCGAACGGTGGCCACCATAGACCAACGTTTTAACTAGACACTGCATACTTTTATGTTGCCAGTTTAGGGTAACCAAATTTTTCAACAGATATATTATTTATTTTTCACTCATGGCGAATTAGTTCAACGTGTATTTTCCTCTTAATTTTTAATTAAATTTAACGAGCATTGTTACGAGCAATGCTGTAGCATTGCTTATTAATTATTTATTTTTTATTATGGTATTTAAAAAATAAATACGAAACAATAAGTAGCATTTTCCATGCTGGTCTGGAAGAAAAGAAAAAACTTAGAATATACCAGCTGCTTCTCTTCCCGCGTAGATTGTAGAAGCCGGGCGAGATAATGGCCGAAAATGAAAAATCATGTTAATAGGCGATGCGGCTAGCAACCCATCACTATTCATTCCTTTTTCCACCTTTTCGCCCTCAGGGCGAAAAGTGGCCTCAGGGGCCTTACGGCCCTGGGCTCTATCTGCTTAGAGCCGCAAGACCCAAACACGCTAGTCCGCTAATTTGGAGGTTCCGGGTTCGATCCCCAGCCAGGGCAAGTTTTATTATAAAATATAGTATCGTTGAGTTAGTATTCCATAACACGAGTTTAAAACTTACTTTGGGGCTAGCTCAATCAGTTTGATTTGTCCTTATATATTAATATACTTTTAAATTTTTTCGAGTCACTTTGGTATGTTATACTTTATGTATGTTATAATAAATCTGACCAAGGTTATATACTTTTTAATCATATTATTTGCGATTTGGGTTACCAAATAAACGGAACAGTTTAACATGTATACTATTGAAGTCACGCAGACATTAATTAATTAATTGTTTAATTAGGTAGAGTCATGGTTATTGTGACAAGCTGCGATAATATTAACAATATTTAAAATAAAACAGGAAGAGAAATCAAAGTAAAATAAAAATATGATTAATACAATTGGCACTTCACTAACTTCAGATCATCAGCACCATCCCAACCCTTCTTCCACTTATTGCTGAACATAAGTATCTCTTCGTCTACACCAGCCATCTCGATCTTGTGCCACTTTCATCCAGGAGCGACCCGTGATTTTGATGACAGCAGCACAGGACCGAGATAGGTGGTGGTGGTTTGACTGTGTCGTCGTCAACTTGCGGTATCTAATTCTATCAATATCTATGGCAGCCACAGTTTGAATTCAATTGGTTTCCGTAAGGCACTTTATGACGGGCACACCCGCGCTCTTTACGAGTTCAGCATCCCCTTTTTTGCCGTTCAGAGTGGAGCCCTCAAAGAAACCTTACATTATGATGGCGGCAATCTAATTTGCGATGAGTGTTCAACGCTGAGAATACGCCTCATATATGTTACGGTTTATCAACGCAATGCGTATATTCTCTTCAATATAATACTTTTCAAAACATACTTTCTTCATATCAATGGAATCAAGTAAGGACTACAGGTTATCTTGATATGGACTCACTGAAGATATAAATTCTTAAATAAAATCAAAACAAAAGTATAAATTAAATAAAAAAATATAAATAAGTACCTAATAAAAATGTTATTTTTCATAGTAGCCTTAGAAGCTTATTTAAAGTAGAAATGCGTGTAGTAATACATCCAAAGGACAACAAAAGCACCGCACCGGCGGCTCAACGTACGGCTTTTATAGAACGTATTGCACTTATAGATTGTTTTTTATATAATGGCAGCAAGCTGCAACGGACAGAGATCAGTGAAAAATGAATGTGGGATACAAACACAGGCTAAAAAATATACATTATTTACGTAAACTTACAAATAGGTTCATTAGAAATTCAGTGCTGATCAACGCTACTGTGGCAGTACGTCTCGGCATCAATTAAAATCAAAACTCAATGGTCACCAGAGACTTCTTGATAGATTAAAAAACAAAAAGGTCTAAATTGAATTTGCGAAAGAATAATAAACATGTATGTAGCCTGGCAGAAAAAAAGATGAAGTAATCACGTACCTATTCTTACTAAATAATCATCCATCTACAAAAAATCTGTAGTATTATTAGGTTACAACTAAAATATTTCTAACACGCTATTTATTTTCTTATCCCTAAAATAAATAGATTATTATATTACTTGTTTCAATTTGTTTTTACATAATTGCTGTTAATACTTTTGCGCAAATATTTATTCACAGATTTTCTGTCTCAACAAAGAGCAAACCAATATCTGGTGAAATAATATCCCGAAATCGGTTCGCCACTTTAGGAGATAGAGGGTTTTATTCCAGATTTATTGAACCCGCGTCGACTAGGTGCTACGTAACTGGTTTTTATATGAAGCATATCGGATTGGTTTTGTATAAGTACCTTTAAGCTTTTATCGGTTAGAATAAGTATAAAATGAAATTATTAATACTCATTCAGAGATAAATTCGTTATCTGATTAAAATACTGAAACTATTCTTTGAAGATAACATTATTAAACTAAAATTAAACTGGCTATAACAATGCATATAAACTTAAACTAGATATATTACTTAAATAACATTAAATAATATAAAAAATTGACCCCAAATCGCAGGGTAGGGTACCCAAGAAAGAGGCTGGCGGCATTCCCGCGTTGAATGGCCGCAGGGTCAGCCTTTGGCCAAAATGCGCGCCACTTAGCTCCTATAAGGCATCGATTAAACGTTTAAAGATTGGTTCTAAATAAACCATTGTAAACCAGCCAAGTATTTTGTCTGAAACGATTGCTATATATGTAAAAAAAATTACATAGGATTTTTTCAGAACACTGATTTTAGAGTTTATATTTACTTTCCTTTCCTATACTACTTTTATGGAATGTTTATAGTACCTACCATATTCTTATATTCTTACAACAAAAAGTAAAGTAGAAAAAAGTAAAACTAAAGTCAAAGTTAACATTTCTTTGGAAACTTAAAAAGCTGAAAACTTTGGAATATGCACACTATAATAGATATACCTACGTAATATTCATAGTTAATACGCAGCTAATTCTAGTAATTTACATTAAAGTAGAACCGCTTACTATAAATGTAACCAAAGAATATTTTAAGCGTGAATAAATCATCATCAAAGTCAAATTCAAATTATTCAAACGATTATTATGAAGTAAAATAAAAACAAGACAACGGTAATGTATCACGAGTTCCATTTCGCGATTATTCACTCATTTATAACTAAAGACATAAAAGACATAAATTACACTTTGCACTCGTTACGTAGTGGCTGTAAAATTATTATTACAAACCTAAATTCATCGCCGTTTATTTTATTACGACAGACGACTTCGTACCTACATTAAAGAGAGCTACAGAAGCTACACAATTAGATAACAAATAGAAAAGGACAAATTACACAAATTATTATTAAGCTAGTCCCGAAGTAAGTCGTGTATTATGGAATTCTAAAACAACAATTCTATATTTTTTGATAGATACATATATACATAAACACCCAAGACTCAGGATAATTTGAAAAAGGCCATTTTTCAAGAAAACAAATATTCTCTAAAGCTGTCGATTGAACGTCATCTGGGAAACATAATTCCATAAATAGTGTTTCTGAATGGCGGCGTAGGGAACCCTTTCCAACTTGACCTGGGATTAAAACCCAGAACCTCCAAGTGGCAGTCTTGCGTGATTAACAATACGCGGAGGTCGTCAGATGAGTCTAAGACACTGACTAAAACCTAGCTATAAGTACACCTAAGACACTGTGTTACTGTCAAAATATTTTAGCTACGCTCAATTATGCAATATAAAAACCTTCAAAATATCAGAATGCTAGTTAATACCACATATTTTTTTTATTTTATTTATAATTTTTATTTTATTTCGTTTATTAATTGAATTATTTTAAACGAAGTATATTTTGTTAGACCCTGTCTAGGGACAAATCACACTGATTGAGCTAGCCCCAAAGTATTTTTTTTTAAAACTTGTGTTATGGGATACTTACTCAACGATACTATATTTTATGATAAATACATATATAGATAAACATCCAAGACCCAGGACAATTGAAACGCCAAATTTTGTTTTTGTTCTTTGGCTGTTATTTTAATTTCATTATAATATAGTGATCTAGTATAGACCGTGGTTCGATTTATTAAGGGTAGTCCCTTCCACGTTGTATGTACCTATGTGGATTTTAAGTAGAGATATTACGATAAAAAATATTTTTAATCATGGTTAAATTTTGTGAAATCATATTTATTAAAATTATTAAAATTATATAATATAATAATAAATAAATTATTAAAATTGTAATTGTACTACAATACTTACTAGAAACTTCTTATTAAAAATTTTATTTTGAAATGTTGAACATTCGGGCAAACTTCAGTAATGTTTTTAATTATTCGAGGTACAAAATCTCATTCGCATAGATTAAAATTTTAATCACCTTCTTCCCTTTTATTTATACCTTGTCCCTCTTTTTCCATATTTATTTTATTAAAGAGGAAGTTATTCTGCTGTCAGCCACCATATTTTACGAGTGCGTATCAAAATGAAATGAGAGTTGCAGGAATTTTAATTTTATTGCCTGAATTTCCGCAGCTATCTGCGCTGAAGCATTGTACTTTTGACACGTGTTTCCACCGCAAAGAAGCTCGTAAACTTGGATATTGGAGGTATAAACCTTTGTTAAGAATTTCTCATTGCTTTACAGGATCCGAGATGTCTTAGGTAACAGATAACACTTTTCTTTAAATATAAAAGTTTATATTTTGAACTGTTTTTTTTAATATTGGTCGTTTAAAATATTTTGTGCCGTAAATAAAGTGTATGAAAAATAACATCAAGGGAATTCATCTTGCATTGGGTTTTAATTAAATAGGAAAAGTTCTCAACTTTCTTTGTAAGTATAGACATTTTTTTCTTCGTACATATTTTTTTTCGACCTCTGTGACCTAGTGGTCATCATGCTAGAAGACACCGGGTCCCGGGTTACGGTCATGTCAAGATGGAAAATGATCTCTTTCAGATTGACCTGGGTCTTGGATGTTTATCTAATATAATTGTTATTGATAAAAAGTATAAAATGTTGAGTTGGTATCCTACAACACAAGTCTCGAACTTACTTTGGGTCTAACTCAATTAAAATCAATAATTTGTCCGTATATATTTATATATAAGATTATACCGCAGCAAAATTCAAAGACTACCTTAAATTTGATTTGTTTCTAGCGCCAGTCTCAAAACAACAAAATCAACTTTTATAACCACATTTATTACCTATTTAATAGAGAATTGATGTGGTTTAGTTAATTACCTAATTACTAGAGTCGTAGTTCGAAATAGACTTTAATTTTATGTCATTAGTTAAAGTAGTGGTTTACATGGACGGAAAATTCAAACTTATTCAGAAAACATTGTTATCGGGCACATTTCCGCTTAAATAGTAATACCGATAATTCAAAAGACAATAGACAAAGGAATAACAACTAACAGTATTATTATAGAAGCAATTTTACGAGTTAACGTTGTTGGGAGTGCGTCGCGAACGTTTCCCAGCGTCGGCTCGCCTAATGTAACATATGTGAGAACTTTCGGAATATACACTTTGTTACCTGAAAGGGGTTTCATAAAACTGAATTATAGCCATAACCTTAACTCGGTCTTGAGGATCGTCATAAAGTAGCATCTTGGGCGCGCAGGACACGTGAAGTTGGCTGTTGTTAAATTTTATGGAATCTCTGCGGGATACAATGGGAATATGTAAATTAAGGAAGCATCAAGTTACTGGCCTTTTTGAATTTGCCGGTTAATACGGCATCATATAAACGAGATAGTCGATTGTGTTCATTTTATTCCCGACCAAGATTGTGGCACGTACGATCGGCTATGAGTACGGAACGCGTTCTATCGTTATATTCAAATTCATGTTGTGATGTTAACATTTACAATATTCTATTCAGCTAAAAGCACGCGAGGAATAGCATCCTCAAGTGTGCTCTAGGTATTTACATTTTACGGTAACTTTGAACTCGCTGTTTGAGTAATATTCGAAATTTTCTCCCTCCACTTGTGGAGTGTATAGACACTCCTAATCCAATAAAGTTTGGAGTGCCACAGATTAAAGATACAAAAGTCACCAACACTTCTGGACTCGAGTGGGATGACAAGACTCTTTCGTTCCCTAAACAATGCGTCAGCAAAAATTCCTCATTCTTATGTCACGCTCCCTAAGAAGATTATCTCAGTCGCCTTGATCTACCTCAACGCGTATGAAAACAATAAGATTGGAAGTCTTGTCTCAGGTATTTGAATAATTTATTTTATTTCCACAGCATAAGTACTGTGCCTTGATGATGCAAACTACCAGTCACAATTGCTAGCGTCTGATGCCAGCGCAGTGTAGGCGTACTTTATTTATGATATTAATATAGCCTACGTTTATTCCTTATTATGGATTTAATAGTTCTGAAAAACGATCGAGAAGGCGTTAAAAATATATTACGGAACATTTATTATATCGTAAATTGATTGTAGGGTTCCGCATACGTGTTTTCGCATCAGAGATAATACACTATTATCCAGCCTGTAAAGTGTGCGAAACATAAGTGCCAACAACATTACGACTCCATATAATCATTTGAAATGTATTCACATTTTATGTATACCTAATATGATGACGAGATGATCTGTTACAATAAATGTTCTAGGTACGGAACCTTATTAGCATACACATATGTAAGGTTGTTTACACAAAAAGCGTTAAGTTCGCGACCGGCCGGCGGCGCCTGGGGCCGCAATCGGCGCCGGCCGTTTTCTCTGCGCCCACGCAACCTCCGCAGCTTATCTGCCGTATTCTCACACAGAAATTTACACGTGCTTGCGAGCACTGGCGGCTCGTAATAACGCAGTCGTCGAGTTTTATCTGCAAGCTGGCAGCTGCGACCCGCTCGAGCACGATACGCTGCATACGATCCGACAACACCCGTGGGACGTGGGCGAGTGCCGCAACCGCCGCGTTTTATAACCTTTTTATTCCAATGTCACTCGGACGGAGCGAGGGAAAAATAAATTTAATTCTTTATCTAAATGTCAAATCGTTCGGATTCGATCGAATCAGTTTCCAAATAGTTTTAATAAATCTCCTTTTACGGCCCCGGAACGGGCGGCAGTGGATACGGGGACGCATTACGGATTCATGCGGCGAGTTATCGTGTTTTGTTCTGTTGTGACCGCTGTGTCTGGCGGCGGCAACAATAGCTTTAATTGAAAGAGTGTCAATAAATTTGTCGGATGCGGTAGAACGGTCCTGGCGACGTCGGTGGTCCGATAATAAACATGGCCGGGACGCGCGCGACATCCCTCAGGATCGGACCCTTGTTCCGGGGGACGCGTGTTTGTTTTTATCTGCCGACCTTGTCTTTATTAGGACCTTAATCTTTTAAAACTTTCACTTCAGTAAATTAAACGTATTTATCTCCTTTTACCATCAACTACCTACACTTTTTAAAGAATTATTTAACGATGAAATAAAACATTTTGACAAACCTATTGATTTAGTTTTTTGACTTATGCAGTTCTTGTGTCAGATATAAAACAACTTAAATTACGTTCGTATAAAGAGTAAACGGTACGAAGGTCCCAATTAAAGGTACAGACAGACACCTTGATTGCCCAAAAATATATCCCAGGTTCGGTTGAATGCAACACGACAAAGAAATAGGTGTAAATCCGTGACAGAATAAAGGCACAATCATATGGTTTTTTTTGTGTTTTCTCACGGTGCGTGGGTCCGCCCACATCTTCTACGAATACAATTTAATGCCGGGAACGAAACCACAGAATTAAACACTGACTACATAATTTAAGTATAGAATTAGATGACGTAAACTATTATAAATATGTCATCTATCTTCGTTAAATGAATTATCGTGCATATGTAGGTACGTATGATAGGCAAAGATTGATGACCACTTTTAATAATTTATTCTGACTAAAACTGTAGTTATCTACTTATTTACCGCTATTTAAAAGAAATAACGTGATTTTATTAACATGATAAAATAGAAAATAAAAATAAAAAATTTCTGACGCACTAGTTAGTATCTTTCATAAATTTCGTTAATAACTACAAAGAATATGATTTTCACGTAACCGTATTTTTTAATACAACAAAGTTAAGTCTACTTGGGTTGTTTGTATGGTTAATAAAAGTTGAAACTACTTGTCTAACATCTATTCCAGAACCCTAACTTTCTTACATATTTTACTGATATTAACGATAACCTAGGTTTACTATGCGTCAATATTTTTTAAAAGATGAAATTCGAATACATTTTTGCAAAAAAGAAATGATCGAACGAAGTAAATTCCATTATTTCCCGCTGGCAGGATCCAATACGCTTTCAAAGGAGCCGCAAATAAACTGTTAACTTGAACAGCCGCAGTCGGCTGCATTAACTCAATACAATCATGTTACCATGGTTTCACTGCGTCCGACTATTCACACCCTGTAATCATGTTAGAGATAAAAATATTACACATCCGTTGAGTTTAAACTCTGCATATTGTGAAACACTAAGATTTTGAAATTTACTGCCTCCGTGATCCAGTGGCTAAGGCGTTTACCTTGTGATCCAGAGGTCCTGGGTTCAAATCCCACTGGGAAGCACACTTTACAAAAAGTTGTTTCCAGTCTGGTTAGGATATTTCAGACTTGAGTCACCAATTATCCAAAAAAGAAAGCTGATTCCGTGCTTCGGAAGGCACGTACAGTTGTGTATTCCGAACGCCAACTAGCGTTTGTTTAAACCTATCCTAGGATTGGGTAAGGTCACCTTTGGTTTGCGGAAGTCAGACGGCAGTCGCTCAGTGTAAAAACCAGACCTAGTCAAATCACCTAGGTTTAGGTAGCGGACCCCAGGCATTGAAGCGTTACCGCTGAGGATGCAACCGAGAATACGCTGGGACGATGATTATGTGTAACATTTTGAGATAACTATGATTTGTTGATATATGTTAACTATGATTTGTGTTAATAAGTACATAAATATTTTGAAAAGTTGAAATAGGAATAAGTACATTTTTGCAAAAAGGAAATGATTAAACGAAGTAAAATCCAATAGTTTCCGCTGGAACCATCCAATACGCGTTCAAAGGAGCCGCAAATAGACTGTTAACTTTAACAGCCGCAGTCAACTGCGTTACCTAACTCAACAAAATCATGTTACCAAGGTTTTACTGCATCCGACAATTCACACCCTGTAATCATATTGGAGATAGGAAGACACGCACCAATAAGTTTAAGTTATATTCGCATAGACCTTAGACCTCATCTTAGCTTTTCATCAGGCTAGATAGAGGTTAAACGCACTCAAATCTCTAATAAAAAAAAAGTTTTGTTTAATCATCGATAAAAACAAAGATAAGAACATTTGATTTCTATTTATATTTTGTGGCATAGTCAGATTAAAATAATTAATTACATATATATTGCTTAATTATGTATACATTTACCTAAGTGAATACTTATGTAATTCTTGTAAGCAAATAAATACATTCTTTAAATCCAAAATAGCTCTCTCTTTATTGATTAGGGAATAAAATGTACCTAAGTCCTATTGCATTTCTCAATTTAACTGGTTTATTGTTTGTAAAAGGTACTTTAAAATTTGAGACAAAACGTAATTAGAGGTTGATAGTTCCTGTTCAGGAGTATTTTACCTCCGGGTTCGATGGACAATCTACCGTATGGTGTTAGAGTCATTTCTACAACCAACACGTTCTTGAGATTAAGGAAACATTCTGAGAAAACAGATATGTTTCGAAAGACATAAAATCTTTTGATCACAATTGCTAGTAGTTGCTGATGATAATAAAGTTCTGACACTAGTTTTAGAATTCATGCAAAAAGAAGTAGGTATGTTATTTCTTTAAATCTAGCAGTAGAGTTAATGCAAGTTCTGTACAAGAATTACGTTTTTAATATTTGCAATTCCTGATCTAAAATATTTAGTAATAACTAAATAACAATACAAACCTTATTAATCACATACCCATTTAAAATTTATCGAAATCGTAATATTAATCCATCGATGCCATATCGGTTACTATAAATTTATTACCTACCTTTAATGATAGCTTTCACTTTTCTCACTACATCAAGACTTGATGGAACAGGATCCGTGATCAGTTTTAAAGGAGAGGAGTAGTCTGCGCTGAACAGTAGCGCAGCCCAGCCTTGAGATTGTCCAGCGCATTTTTTCTGCCAAGCTTTTCCTTCCGCAAACACATACGCTCGATTCGAAGAGTTTTTAGTCCTCGTTTCGAAATTTAACAAGTCACTCAATGCACCAATATCACCTTTCAGAACTCGCCTCACGAACACTTTGATAACACTCCGAAGTTTACCATTTTCTCGCCTGCGTCTTTGCACGCTTGAAATTTTCCCCGTAAAAATGTATTTAGAGGCGAACACTATCTGTCTCAATGTGCCATTGTTTCTGAATATGGAACTGTTATAAAAGCACGGCGGAGGGAAGTTGTCGTTTATTTTTATCACTGTGTTTCGTTTTTTAACTGAGCCTTTTATTATGAAATCAGCATCCGCGATGAGTATCAACAGCGCCGAAACTGAGACTATTATTGTGATTACCTTTGTCATTTTTCTCATCTATTGTCTGAGTATTTTGGAAATATTTGCATAATGATATTTTTCACACGAATATTTGTTATTTTATCCGAAACGATCCATAGGGTTCATGTAATGAAGACGTCAGAATACAATGTCGTCCGAGCAGTTGGTAGCGAGCGAGTGCGCGCGCGCCGCCCGCCGAGCTTACATCGACTGGAGGCTTTATCAGGCTGCAACTGCAACCTGTTGTATGTTAATCCCGGCCCTATCCACTGCTGCTCTTGTAAACATTACACCCATTGCTGGCCAATACACTTATTTTGCAATAATCTCATTTTATAATATATCACTTGTCAACACGATAATTAGGGTTATTATTACACAAGAACCTTGAGCGATCGCATGATAAATTGTTTTTCTTATATTGAAATATTTGTTCCACTTGTGATTTTTGAACGAAATATTGTTATTTGCCTAAATTGATACAGGAAAGTTATATGCTTATGAAGTATTGAATAAATATCGAATAAAAACTTCAATATTACTATTGGAAGCTGCGGCTGACAGATACTGCGGCGAGTTTTGCGTAAATTCCTGTTAACGTACCTACCTATTATGCATCTTTAAACTTAAACGAATGTGAGAATGCAGTTTGTCCACAGAAGTGAAAATATAGACAAGTTCTAAGTAACTACTTAGCGTATGTGCCGCTTGCGTAGGGTACTACTAGTAGAATGGCTTGGCAGTTACTTAGTTCTGCTTATTTAGAATGGTTTGTTTCTCTGCCTAAATGCTCTATCCTATCATGCGAATATCCTTGTTTAATTTTACGAAAAGCAGTAGTATACCTACTGATCTTTATAAAATAAAATTTTATTGAACAGTTCCCTCAGCAAACAGGATCTAATTATAAACACATTTAGGGTTCTATTTAAATTAAAACGATCTAACGACTGGGCTATATAAAGATTTGTACTCAAAAACACATTAACTGAAAATTATTATTTTTGTATCTCCTTTGGATTCAAAGGTCTTATCATCTCGTCCTTTAGGAGGCTTGCGTGGGAATACAGATCCAACACGTAGAGACCCTTTAGAGAAGTTGATATTACGTGATGTTCCCACCAAAACCTTTACAAAGTGTAAAAGCCGTTAGCGTTATAAATGAAAACACATACGTCTACTAATATTTAATAATGCAAAGAATCATTAAAATCCACGCAGAAGTTTTCAAGAAAATAGAGGTACATTTTGAAATATGAGCTGCTTCATACATAATGAAAATGGATACCCTACGTAAAAAAATGCTTCTAGAAGACGTTAACTAGTTCCTATTTTTAGTATCACGATTTTTATTAAACCAATTTTTATAATTCCAAATGATATAAAATTCCTAATATCTAAAAAATCCTAACAAGGTACAATATTAATGAATTATAGATAAGTTTGGATGAATTTTTAACCGACTTCAAAAAAGGAGGAGGTTATCAATTCGACTGTATGTTTTTTTTTCTATGAATATTTGTTACGCGATATCTTCGCCAATTGTGAACCGATTTTGATGATTCTTTTTTTGTTTGAAAGCCTACCAAGTTGGTTCCATTTTAATTTGATGAATATATGATAAAGAACTTTGGAGAAATGGAAGAAACTCCTTAAAAAAATTGAAGTCGGTTGTTTTTTGTGTTAAAAATTTAATTATGGCTAATGCAATAGAGATTTTGGCGACTGCCATAATTTTGAAATTCATTAGAAAAAGTTATGGACTGAACACTACTAAACAACCTCTTAAAACACCTATTCAATAAGAATTATGTTAGCACTAGCTGATGTTGCGGCGTTGCATACGCGGTCGAATTTTTGTCAATGCCACGGGAACCTCAAATTTTACTGGAATCAAAAATATGTTTTTTGTTAATCCAGATAACAAGCTATCTACATGCCAAATTTCATTACAATCTGTTCAGTCGTTTTGGCATGAAAGCTAAACAAACATCCAGACATCTGTACATATATAGAAACTTTCATATTTATAATATTATATAAATAATAGGATTATGTGCACTTTTTGGCTGAATAAAGTTTGAAATACAGAAACAAAGCCTTAGTTATATCGAAACAAAAATTATAATCCGAATCAAAGGCCCTTATACTTTCCCGACCGGACAGAGGCGCAGGAAACAGCTAGTTATTAAGCTCTTGTAACTTAATCTAGTCCGGTATAGCCGTGGAATGGGAATTGGAGTTCAAGCTATGTCAACAAGTTCGTTGATAGAATTATCGATAGAATGTGTTTTGAATACAAATTGAGCATCTGCAGGGAACTACTTTCCTGATTCGTTGAAACGGCGTGACATAAAATAAGCTTGCTGCGCTATAAAAATAATGATATTGACTCATCTGCTTGTATCATGGTTTGTGTGTAAAATAAGGTTTTAACATTTATTTTTTGTTCTTGTAAAGTGAAATTTACTTATGATTACTTTCACGACTAAGGCGATTATTACACTGCCACGCATCATGCTGCATGTTGCGTTTTCTGGATGCATTTTCTGTGTGATGGACTGTGCGTGTTTTCTATACAAACGGAGATACTTACAAGCAACGTTAGGACACGCATTCACGCGTTACGCTGCGTAGTGCGGGGCAATGTGAGAATCGCCTTACAGTCTTTAAAAAACCATTTCTTAATAAAATTAGTTCAAACTTTTATAGCTTACTTTTTTTCTGGTACACAATTATCTTACTCGAGATACCCAAAATTACAAAAAATATATTTACATTATTAACAAAAATATAAGTTTTAAAATTGTAATGTACTCGTAGTTATACCAGACCCAGTTTATAAAATAATTTCACACATAACTAAATTTTCGGAGAATCGGCAAAAAAAAAAACATTTACGTCCTGAACCAAGATGCGCCTCCTTCTTTGGAAGTCGGTTAATGAGCTTCAAAGAAAATAAGGTAGGCACGTCGGTATAATGGCCTCTATAAAATTAATAATAAAATTATACTCGAACTTAAAAATATCTCTTAGTAAGTATGTCGTGAATTCTTGATAATCTTACAAAGCCAGACCAGCAATATTTCGTTTTATGCTCGCATTTTTTTTTTTTACTAATGCATGAACATGAAAGTTTTAAAACTTTAATAAAATAATCGACCTCTGTTAAATTTTTAAGAACACCTCCCACTATGCTTTCATTTTCCAGAGCATGGGCCAAAACCGTGACAATGGCGAATCGTAGGGTCGTAGGACGTTATAAATCACTCATGCGGCCGGCCCCGATCACTTTTGTACCACAGCCATGTTCTGTGCCTACCCGTTCGCCCACGCATCTCCACGTGCACCAAGATGCATACGCATAATTTGATCACCTTTCACAGAATTTTAGACTCTATCCCGTTCCGTGTTTGGAGGTTATCGTGTGAAGGGTTTGGAAAAAGGGAACAACTTGTAGATGTACGCTGAACCTTGACGGTCCACTGGTTCTGTTACGCTACTCTGATAATGTTGCATAGTGAAATGAGGCACACGTTAGAATTGCAAGTAGGTACCGGCTTTACCTACTACTCTTCAAATATTCTTGTAAAATTTGTTTATGGGTAATAAATGTTGAGTTTTAATGTAAAATGTAACAGCTATCAGACATATATAATTTAGTATCTTACACTTAGTAACTTACGTCATCCCTTACGGCACCCCGTATTCTTGGTATGGGCGGTAAAAGTAAACCAAGTACTTAACTAAGTTCACTTTATATAACAAAATGGTACTCGTTTAAAACAAAGCCAAACTGCTAATATTATTAAAAATCCTCATTTTAAATGTTTGATGTTCGTGACAATGCAAAAGTTAAAACTTATTCTCACAATAGCGTTTGCTTTATACTAGACAGAGAACTTTGGCGAAGCTGATTAACATAAGTTAAATTAAACATGCCGTATTACATCGAGATAGAAAGCAGAACGAAGAAAACCTATTAAAACTACTGCTGCGTGTAACATGGATAGCAAACAAGATCTGCAGTTCGCGCGAACTACAATGTTGTTTTCTTTTACATATTCATAAATAGAGTCTTCGGCCAACCAACAATGGTTGACCATAGGATAACTCTTACTCACTATGCTATTTGCTATAATTATTTACGGTCATAGACGACACAATTACAGGCCACACAACAATGACACGGGGCAAAATTTTAACTCTCGTAACAAGTTGTTGCAACATATGATCCCAAGAAACAGAAGCAATAATGTGCATGTTACCATACTACTAGACACAATTATTTACTTAGCACAGCAATAAAACTGACAATGTTTTCAAGAGTTCATATTTAATTGTATATTGGCTTAAGTTCAGAGGATAAAAAAAAGTGAAAAAAGAAGGCGTGGCAAGGCACTAAGTATGACGAAGGTAAGTAAGCTTTAGGCTGCGCTTCCACTGAAGCGGAGCGGAGCAGAGAGGAGCTTAGCGGTGCATGTATTGACCAATCACAATACTCGAAATCTCCTCTCCGCTTTAATGGAAACAGTGGAGCGGAGCAGAGCGGATTATAATATAAAATTAAGAGCATGCGTGATTCGGGCGGACTGAATGGAGGCCTCCGCTCAACTCCAGCGAATCGGGGCGGTGCGAGGAGAAGCGGGACGGGACGGGGCGGTGCGTTGCGGAGTAGAGGGAATTCGAAAATAAGTTGAATATTCCCCATGCTCGGTATTTTATATGTTGTCGAATCCAAAATCTATGTTTTCTCTTTGAATCTAAAAAGGTCGAAATAGTCAATGCCTCTTCGTCTGATTCGTTATCTTTATCTTTCAAAGGTATAAAAGAATTGCTCTCTTCTTTTTAGGGTTCTGTACCCAAAGGGTGCAAACGGGATCCTATTACTGAGACTCCACTGTCTGTCCGTCTGTCCCTCTGTCCGTCTGTCCGTCTGCCTATCCGTCTGTCTGTCCGTCTGTCCCATGGCTCTATCTCCTGAACCGTAATAGCTAGACACTTGAAATTTTCACCGATTATGTATTACTGTGGCTGCTATAACAACAAATACTAAACATAAAAAAAGATAATAATTAAAGGGGGTCGTAATACAAAAAACGTGTTTTTTCTGCGTTTTTAATTAGATCTTTATAATGGCATTAACTAGATACTTGAAATTTTCACCAATTATGTATTACTATGACCACTTTAACAACAAATACTAAAAATAAGATAAAGTTAAAAATTAAAGGGGGTCGTCATACAAGAAACGCTGAAGCGTTTTAAAACATTGTACAGTGTTACGGAACCCTTCATGTACGAGTCCGATTCGCACTTGCCCGTTTATTTAAAGACAACATGGCGTGCGGTCTGTCTAAGAAATTGACTGTAACAAATATGCACGGGTTTTGTTTTTACTCCGCTCCACTCGGTTTCGCTCCACTCCACCCTTCTTCGCTTCATTCCTCGCTTTACTCTACTCCGCTCCATCGCTCCGTTTCAGTGGAAACACTCACCTCTTTTTACATCTCTTCTTCTCTCCCCTCCGCTACGCTCTGCTTCAGTGGAAACGCAGCCTTACTCACCTGCAAGCTCCGCTTTATGGCTAGTGAAGCGTGGGAAACATTATAAATCTAAACTATGACTTACTAGTCACAACTAGTTTGAAAGTTTTGAAGTAAAAAAAACATACGATATTATATTCCAGTGTCTCTACACTGTAAATGGTTAAAAAGCAATAGAATGTGAATATAAATATACACTATCTATTGTCGTAATGATAATATTATGAACAGGTACATGATATCAAAGGTTTAGTTTATAAAGGCAAAAAATGATTTTATAATTTAAGAAAACTTATCTAATGTTCTTTAGAAAATTCATAAAATCAGCCACATGCCGTCCAAAGCAGGATAAAGATTTATTATGACACCATCATAATCAGGCGCAGTTTCAAATACGTACTATGAAAAAATCTCATGAGTCGATCACATTCGCAAAACAACTCTCAACAAAACGTAATATTACAAGCTTTTACATTGTGCATTTTTCTAAGAACGTCCCAGATTACCTTTCTACTATGAAATCGCATCTACAATCTTCCAAGATAAAGGCAAAGGAATGGGACGTTTAAAGTAAGTTTACAGTCGACCCGGGCCAGGGCTGCCATATATTGAGGGCCATAACATTGAGCTGCTCATACTTGGCTGCAGCATCGGAATGCAACCCTCGCATAGCTGCGGCAGACAGCGGTCGATAATTGCATTTTGTGGTCGGCAAGCGCTCCACTTGGGTGAAACACGCGCGATCGAACGGAACGCAAACAAACTTCAGCTTTCTTCCTCGGATTCCAGCTGGATAAATAAGCTGCAAGTTCTGCTAAGCTGCGAATGCTTTCATACTCCGTCGCGTGCTAAGAATATCATAAGGTTTGGTTTATGGTGTGAAAATAACAGTTTTGGAATTGACTGTAAAAATATCTAGAGCTTTTTAATTAATTTCCCATGACCATGTCATCCGCATAATGATTTCTACTGGACATTCAAGGATTTTCATAAGGATCGATTTCAATGCTGCCTCTAGCCAGCATTTTTCAGCGACCCAGAATTTTCGATACCAACAATAAAGCACATACCAGAAATTGAAATTTACTACGGTTTTATACTCATAGTTAATTGTATTGTATCCTGCCTTTATTAGAATGGGCTATTAATCCAGCAGTGACCTGAAGTAGGCTGTAAAGAAAGAAGAATGGTTTTGGAGTAGGAAACGATACGTCTGTCTTAACTTTGAATTAAATAAAGACTTAAGCTAGAATATAAATCTCTTAGTTTATCTCAATGCTGAGTATAAGTAATAAAAGTCAAAGAATTTGTCTTTGACTTTTATTACTTATACTCAGCATTGAGATAAACTAAGCATCCAATTTCTAGCAGTACTTTAAAATAATCCTTACGACTTCCACAACAACGTTTGGCATATGTGACAATAAGTACAGTAACCGCTAAAGATACAGTTTACTATAAAGCAAGGTCTACAATGAGCATAGATGCATGGCTTACGTAAAAGTTGATACATGTAATGAATTTCTTTACGATTCAAATAATAATAGGTCAGAAAGGGCATCCTCTTACGAATCACTAAAGACTGCAAAAATTAAGTGCTTAGAAGTGCGTCATTATCATTATCAATTTAGTCGCATGACGTCCACTGTTGGACATATAGGCCTCTCCAAAAGATTTCCAAAACAACAACATTACCTAAGTAGGTAAATCTCGTTTCTTGAGATAATAAAGCAAGCTTGCAGATTTTCTTTTATTGATTTTTTACACGAAAAATCTTCTGCCTCATAACTTGTTATACCAAATACAGTACAAAACATATATACACACAGCTTAACTATTACTTCATCGCTTATAGTCTCTTGTGGACATCTGACACGGTTGGGGTTGGCACAAATCTGCTATTACTAGAAAAATAAAATGCCGGCAGCTAGAGATTAGAGGGAAAACGGCTGCGTTCGCCATTCCAAGATATTGGACCAGATAGAAATGTCAATAAAATTATTTACTGTTATATTGCCTTCACCACTATTTTTAGGTCAGCATTAGGTCTTAAAATATAAGAGTATTAATGTATATGTCTACAACCTAAGAGTAATAAAACATTATAGGGAATTTTTTTCAGGTACAGCACTTAATCTGCTAGTTTCAATCAAGTTAAATCAGATACTTTTTAGGGTTCCGTACCCAAAGGGTGCAAACGGGACCCTATTACTGAGACTCCGCTGTCTGACCGTCTGTCTGTCCGTCTGTCTGTCCGTCTGTCTGTCTGTCTGTCCGTCTGACACAGGGCTCTATCTCTTGAACCGTAATAGACACATGAAATTTTCACTGATTATGTATTACTGTGGCCGCTATAACAACAAATACTAAAAATAAAAAAAAGTTAAAAACTAAAGGGGGTCGTCATACAAGAAACGTGTTTTGACGTGACAACGTCTAATAACTCGATACTACGGGCTGCATGCACGAAAAAGATGTCGTCATTGTTGCGTTCCGCAAGCGAGAGCGCCGCACGAACGAGAGAGGCATGATCGGCTCGAGAGATCGGCTAAGTTCGGAATGTTAGACGTTGTCACGTCAAACTACCGTCCGTAAACCGACTTTACAGACAACCAATTTTTTTTTCAGCGTTTTTAACTTGATCTTTATAATGGAATTACATACACACTTGAAATTTTCACCGATTATGTATTAATATGACCACTATAACAACAAATACTAAAAATAAGATAAAGTTAAAAATTAAAGGGGGTCGTCATACAAGAAACGTGTTTTGACGTGACAACGTCTAATAACTCGATACTACGGGCTGCAAGCACGAAAAAGATGTTGTCATTGTTGCATTCCGCAAGCGAGAGCGCCGCACGAACGAGAGAGGCATGATCGGCTCGAGAGATCGGCTAAGTTCGGAATGTTAGACGTTGTCACGTCAAACTACCGTCCGTAAACCGACTTTACAGACAACCAATTTTTTTTTCAGCGTTTTTAACTAGATCTTTATAATGGAATTACATAGACACTTGAAATTTTCACCGATTATGTATTAATATGACCACTATAACAACAAATACTAAAAATAAGATAAAGTTAAAAATTAAAGGGGGTCATCATACAAAAAACGTGTTTCTTCAGCGCTTTAAAACTTTGCACGGAGGTACGGAGCCCTTCATGTACGAGTCCGACTCGCACTTGCCCGTTTATTTCTTAAAGTCAAATGAAATACTGGACTGTGACGTCATAGTTTCTTGGAGTCAAATATCAGTTTTTCTGCATTAATACATCTACAATTAGGTTCAAAACAGATGTGATCAATGACAATTAACATTATTTTGGGACTTTTTTTTCCACATCCCTCTTCTATGACATTTCTAGGAAAACATTTTTATCACCGTGATTTCATACTTTAGGGTAGACGTTTTTGTTTTTTGTAATTTCAAAGTATTTAAAACTGTTCATTATAATAGATACCATTTCTATTAAATATCTTTAAAACTGAAAACAAAATCACCACGTTTTTATTCCTTCGAATCGCTGACTGAAATTATTTCAAGCTTCAAGTTTATCGAGTTAGTCTAACGAGACGTCTCGCGCCGAGAGCTAGTTATGGTCATTCTTAAAGTAAAAAGAGAATTGATTGAACGAATGAGGACAAAAGCGGTAATTCTGGCCATCGATAGTGTGACGTCAGCTGAATTCGTGAGAGAGAAATGCACGACAAATTGCGCAGTGAGTGCGACAATGCAGCTATAGTCAATTTGTTTTGGAAGCACTATGTGGCTTTAGGACAAAATATTTGTTAGAAATATTACATAAACAGGTACTTAATATAATATAAATATTACAGATAAAAATGGAAGCGAGAGAAAGAGAAGCCCAGCATTCGGACAGAAATGGCTCGATGTAGCCTTGCGTTTTGTGTAAGTGCTTTGGGAAACTCGCATTTTTCCGGAACAAAAGTGTTAATCTAGGTAAAGCAGCTATCTACTACATGCATTTGATTCCATTCCCTTTATCAGTTCTTGCGTTATTGAGTTATAAACATCCAAACTCATAAACATTAGAAAACTTTATTTGGAAAAAACAACGTTAGTTGGAAAGTGTGTATACCTAAAGTATGAAATACTCTAATAATAAACTGTCTTCTGTGCCTAAAGCGAAAAGGCTTTTGTAAATTTTTATATGTGATTAACTCCAACATCGTGAAATAATCAGCTGCTAATAAAATTGAATTCCAAAATTACGTGTTGAGGTCTATGAAATACCTGCTCTTTTACAGGGTTTGTGTAATACAGAAATATAATCAGCTGTTCGTGAGTCGCTGCGTACAAGAAGAATTCACAGGTTCAGTTACTATTTACTCAGCTCTGTTTTAAGTTTTCATAGCCTATAATATTAAATATTCGCATTTACAGCACATCCTCATAATTCTGTCGCTCCAATCCGCTGAAGTGTCGCGTCGTGCGAGAGAAATGGTTCACAAATTGCGTTCGCCTGACTGCTCGCTTATGTTACCAGTTCCATAGCTCTGTAAAATATTTTTATAGTTTCTACTAATCTATTAGACAAAATTAATTTGTGCGAAACAGAAAGAAAACATTAGAAGATTCGAAAGATATAATGTTTCAAGAGCCAAGTTTATTTAGATACTAATTGTCTATCTCGTATACCATGGGGATATCTACCTATATCCAACAGAGGACTTCCTGTGGCTAATATCATGAGGTTTATTCTATATCTATATCAGCCACAAGATCCATATCTTCTTCGTCTAAGCGTGTTCTCGGTTGCATCCTAAGCTGTGCTGCTTCGGAGCCCCCGGTGCGCTATCCCGCTTTTTCTTCTCCAAATATAACATGCATGTCAATGGTCACCAAGGATGCTAAAGACCTTGCAAAATGCAGAAGAAATAGCTGGAACAGTTTAAATGATTTGGCTATAGTTTTATCCTTGGGAATGCGATTGTAGCATGAGATGTTTGTACTGAGTCCTTTAGTCGCCTCTTATAATATCCACAGGAAGAGATGGAGTTGTCATATTCTAACCCGGAACCACACGGGTAGCCACAGGATCCATATGTTAAATGAAAAGAATATTCATTTAACATATGGATCCTGTGGCTACCCATGTGGTTCTTTACTTTTTTTTGTTGTATATTAACTTTTTTATTTATTTATTTATTTATCAAACTTTATTGTCCAAAGTAAAAATATACTTTTAACAAATGGCGAATTTAATGCCTTTATAGTATCTGTAAGTGCCGTGTGGTTCCCGGCAGAGTAAAATAGGACCACTCCAATTCTTCCCGTGGATATCGTAGAAGGCGACTTAGGAAACACAAGCTCAACAAAGCTTATAAACATCAATGAAACCTCTCAAACCCATCTGGCCAGCGTGGAGAGTGTAGGCTAAATCCTCTAATTGCTCTTGATAATATATGGCTTTGGTAGTCGATACAGAGAGGGTCGTGCTCCTGCAGTGGAGACTAATAAAGACCTGATGATGATGATGATGATGATCTGTAAGTATCTACTGCAATCATCAACTCGTCTGCCCAGCGCAGTGATTATGGGATAATCCTCCCTATATTGGGAGAGGCCTTTAGTCCTCTAGAAAATGTTGTCCTCTCAGGTATTAATTTAACGGTTTCCTTGGTTTCCTTATTGCACGCCTCATTAGCGAAGCGCATATGAGGTAGTGCTCTACTCTCGCCTTTAAAAAATCAAGTGTTTTTTTTAACTATATGTGTCTCTATTTATTTTCTATCGCACTTGTACAATAATATTTACACATAAATGTCAAGCAAAAACACTAGTTTCAACACTTATGATATTTTGAAAAGTCATTTTACCTTTTAAATAAATAAAAAAAATGTTTAATAAAATCATTTTGTGGACGTCCGTGTGTCGGGACGTATGGAAACTGGCGTGGTCACGATAACTCCCGAAAAACTTATCTGATCAAGTCCATTTTTTTTATACGCATCAGTATTATCCAAAACTAAGTCCTTTCGAAGATCACGGTCTAATTCAAAGTAGTAAATTATAATTAGCAATAAACTGAAATCCACCTATCGTTGGTATATCTAAATCTATGTAAATAAGGTTCGTTGACATTGACAATTTTTTTTACGGCGTTTAGCATCTGCCTTTTAGCCATTCTTAATTTCCATTCTTTTTCTGGATACAATGTTAATCTTTTCATTTTTCTTTTCTTCTTGACATTGACAATACATGCGCAGTACCTTTCTTTTCTGTGTGGGCAATGGCGCGAAGATTTAAAAGTACATTTTTTATTTTGTTCATAATACACCGATAAATATGCAATATTCAAGTTCTGTTTTTTTTTTGTGAAAATTGAGTGACCGCTATGAGGCGTGCACTTTTGGATTTTCCAAACTTATTTGTAATTATATTCTAATGGACAATTTCTTAGCTGCTGTTAATAGATACTCTACTGCTTTATCCACTGTGTAATTTTGGGCTACCTTGTCCTTGCGCATATTACTTATCGTAAAAGAGTGGGCGCTTAGAAACTCATCTAATAGTCAAAGTCTAAATATTTTACGATATTCCGGTTATTTATTGAGAGAATATGCGCCATTATTTCTTATTTATGTAAATAATTCAGAATATTAAAATATTATTGGTACATAAAATATTTAAATGAAGGACCTTTAATTACAAACACTTCCAAACATGAAAATTACGACGTAATAAAATGGGAATTTTCTTTTAATTCGCAAGTCTCTGGAATGACGTAGAAGTGACTCTCACGATAAAATTGAGTGAAGAATTCACGTTGGACCCTAATCATTCACAGCTATCATTAAAGGTGGTACTTTTAAGTGTTTCTTGAAATTTAACACCGTTTCATGATGTCACGGCTTAACATAAATTATTATGGCTGCCATAAAGTCTGTTATTCAGAGATGTGCACTATCTACAGTCTGGAATCTATTACCAAGTCCAGGAAACCACTGCACGATTTCAGGATTTGCCTGCTTTATGATTAGAATTCTAATAAGTAAGTAGGTAAACAGTTTATGGACTTACAGGTGAAGTTAGAGCGGTTTTCTGAGATGGAATAAAACAAATTAAAAAAAAACGGTAGAAGTAATTTTGGCAGCGTAAAAAGCTAGAGCTAAAATACCACCATGGAAACAATTATTTGTAATAAATTTATTTTTACGCTTTAATTTATTATACCTATTGCTTAGGAAGAAAGAAATATTTTTCATTGAGGCCGAAGTTGCCATTTTACAAAATGAAAATATTTCTTCCTTTCTTTTACTGTAAATTGCGGAATTACCAAAAAATATTGATTATGTATTTTTTAAATTACATTAACTTATATGCTAGTGTATTTAAAATATGATTTATTTACAATATACATGTACTACATGAGTCATTTTGAACTAAACATATGAATAGTATAATCATACAGTGAGATCCTGTACTAAATCAATCACTGTTAACCGTCTATCTTAAAAATTACATTCTCCTTATTCTTGATATTGGCGGACATTATCCTTCCTCGTAAAACAAACTGGGCCCGTGTCAACAAAGTGATTGACCATTTAAATTAAGATCAGTGAAAGTTGAACTTCCCAAACCGAAGCGAAGCGTGTTTGATCGACTTCCTAGTTGATTGATGGAGCAGACATGATGCCGACTTTAATGAAATCAGATCGCATACTGGTTTAACATAATTATATCCGAAAAGCGATGTGTTAAAACCGAAATTACCCGTCAAAATGTATCCTTTGACATACTCGAATAAGTGGTTTAATTAGTTTGAAGGTTTTTATTTACTAAATCTTCTATATTTATGCATGTGCATATGTGATGGTTGTGTGGTAAAATTATTTGTTGTATGCTAGAACTTAATGGTTCTGCATTCAAATCTTATGTAGTCCGATTGATTCTAACTCACGCATAACTTATTTTCAGGACGTCCAACTTCGTAAATTTAAACTTTTCTGAAGAAATGAATGTTTGACATGTAAGTTGGAAAACCAAGGTTGAAATCATCTAAGTAGGTAATAAGTTTTTTACTTTACCTACCTATACACACAATAGAAGATACACAAATATGCGTATCCAAAGTTACACATTTATAAGTATCTTATATTATAACAACAAAGCTCCGTACATAAAGTGATTATGCAAAAGAGGAGTTAACTTAACCCGGCTGTAATACCTTTTTTTTTTCTCAAAACGCAGTTTTGCCTTTATTCATTAAGAAAACTGCTATTTAGAAACATTGTTTACAAGCAACCTTCAGACAAAGCCATTCAAATTAACATTTTAGTATCCAGAGCCTAACCGCACTCATGTCATACTCCTTCAAGCTTTAATATTTTTGCACATAATTTCCACGGGGGGTAACCACGGGCAGTACAGTGGGAGTTAAAGTATGAACAATAATAATATCTATGCTAATATGTAGTCCGTAATAGCTGTTGGCAGCCGTAAAAACGCAAACATATAGATGCTATATGAAATACGATAAATATTGCATTCAAAGAATGGCGTCTCCGACAAAACGTTGGTATTCGCTTTCGATTTAAGTAAATGTCAGGCGTCATAAAACTAAAGCCAAATCGTTTAAACTGTTCCGGCTATTTCATCTCTTTTTGCAAGGTCTTTGGCATCCTGGGGTGACCGATGACATGCGTATTATATTTGGGAAAGAAAAAAGAGGAAACGCACCCCAGGCTCCAAAGCAGCACAGCTGAGGATACAACCAGGAACGTAGTAGTTACATTCACTAGAGAACTTCCAAACTAGACAAAATTAGCAGCACTCACTAAATGTTATCCTAAATGCCACTTTTTTTAAGCTGACCAAAATCATAGTTCACAATAACGTAGGTTACTACGTTATTGTGTGTAACGCTGTTATAAAGTGAGTCTTTTTTACTTTTGTACAATTTTTTTTTAATAACAAAATAATATTGATTTGTTTTAATTATTTTTTGTTTTAAGAAGTTGTTATATGTTAATAAGTTGTTGTTTTTTTAAGTTTCATCTAAATGTACTACATGCAATATTCTAAACAAGATTTTTTATTCTGCAAGCAAAAAGGGTATAGACACGAGTCAGAAACTCAATCGTATCAAGGACGCTTTTAAAAATGTACTTTGTTCTTTCTAAAGCCTGTACAATTTTCCAAGCATTCAGTGTCGGCATTTCCCTCGAATAAACATTTTGCTGAAGAGGAATAAACGTTTGAAGTATTATTATTATCCCCTACTTGCTGCTGTCTATTTAATTCTGAAGTTCAAAGTTCAAGCTTTTGTTTTTTCGTAATGGTGTCAACCCTACGAGGGTAATAACAATTGTAGTAGGTAAGTAGACATAATATTCATAAAACAATTTTAGCCTAGAAGTATCAACCGGCTAGGTTTTGAAATTTTACTAAGGAGCTTATTTATTTAACGTTAGTCTGTTTATCCGTCCAACTTTTTTGAAACTTCGTCTGGCTAGCGAAATTCATTCTTTGTCTAAATAATAAAGCTGTTTGGCACGTTATTCTCATTTTCTTACCGACGCGCTTTTATATCTTAAAAGTTATGGTACTAGTAGTAAGTACTCTCAACAAACTTTTTCGTAAAATAACAGAATGTAGTCTTCTTCTTCTTCTTATCGAGTCGAAATGGTTACACTGTAGCTTCAATTTCAAATCACCTGTGACCAGTATGTGGCCACGGCGATCCCTCTGTCGTTAGCTTTATTAAGGTCCTCTATGGTACATGACGTATGTATTAACAGAATGTAGTTCAGTCTGAGAACAGTTTAAATAGCCTAGTGCTTACATCGTGCAAATAAATAGCTTGCCCGTTATGACTAAACTACATTGGTTTCGTGGTCAAAGAAAAATACAAACGATTTGCCCACCACGGCGCGCTAGCACGCATTGTAAGCAGAAAATTGAATGGTAGCAGTGTGTTCTCGCCCTTATACATAAGCGACATAGAAAAGGCACTTGTGCGGTGACCGCGTCCGTTTTGTGTAAAATGTCAAAGTGAGGGAAAAAGGCGGGCGCAAAATTGTGTTGACGCAGTGACCGCAGCGGCAGAGCGGCTGTGTCGGCTTATGCCTTTGGAAATGTGGCAGTGTGACGTGTTCGGGTGGCCTGAAGCCCACTCGAGAACAATTCTAGCGGAGCCGTCATCCTTGGGGATAAGCGGCTCATTATTTACTAAAAGCCCACGGCGTGCCAGCTCGGGTAATTGGAGGCTTTGTTCCTTTGCGCACGGCTTTGACGCTCTCGTGAACTATACGTGGACCAGCTCAACGGATTATTATTATTCGCACAGTGTACGCAAAGCCTTAGATTAATCTGACATCAGATGTCTTAGATGTTAGGAGAACCATTTTGGGGTAGACCTCACAGAAGCTGCTGTGTTTAGTTGTGCTATATTTTTAACATCCTATCTTTTTCCATGTGTCAATAACGAAATCTTATTGTTTGTTATAAAAAAGCATAGCTCCGCTCAGTTTCTGTGAAACGCCCTTCGCATCTCTCTTATATATTAAAACAAGTAATCAAAATTTAAAGCTTTCTCATGTAAATAAAGACGTCTACAATAGAGCAACGACGTCCATGGATAGCACCATAACGTTCAAAGTTGGAGAGAGTTATGACACTATTGTGGACACTGGCGTCACATCGAAATGGGTTTGGTCTGCGTGGGACCGTGGGAAACCTGGGGGAGCTATCAGATTTAGTGCGTGGAGAAATGGCCTCTCCGCCCGCGACCGCGAGTCCGAAGGCGACAACTATGACTTTCAAAATTTATAGCTGATGTTATAAGTAACACGATTACCTTTTAAACGAATTTGAACCTAATTTGAAGGGAATTCATTTCAAAAGACTGATAATTCTTCTTTGATGTTAAATCAAAATCTACGCCTTAAGCATTGAGAACAAGTTGTCCTTATATGAAACGTTGCTGACGGTACAAGTATAAACATTTTTGTGTACATACTCATACGTACTCTGCAATACTTAATTGTAAAACTTTTGACACAAATGTACCACTCCATCTCTTCCTGTGGATATCGTAGGAGACGACTAAAGGGCTAAAGGGCTAAGCACAAACATCTCATGCTTCAACTGCATTCCCAAAGAGGCTTGACATCAAGCATGCAGGCGGCTAGTCATAAAAGTTATAGCAAAATCTTTTTTTTTTGTTTTTTGTGTTGTTGACCATAGACATGCATATTATATTTGGAAAAGAAAAAGTAGGAAAGCGCACCCTGGACTTCAAAGCTGCACAGCTGAAGATGCAACGGGGAACGCGTTAAGATGAAGATAAAGTGAGTACCATATAAATAAAAGTTAAGGAAGTACTTTGTTTTGAACATAAAACATTCCAATAAATGACAAGGCAATTCGTTTTTCTCCCGAAACAAAAACAGGGAAAATTCGTTTTTTAGCTTTAGCAAAGAGACTAGGGGAATATTTTGTAGTTAAGTACTAACTTGAGAACTTTAACTACTTGACAAAACACTGGCATCCTCTTTTTCAAATTTCATTATGTTTAAACAATGCACAATTTACATTATGACGTAACTTTCCAGAATTCTATTGTTGTAATTTTGAATTATTTTGGCGAACACGGCAGCCAACCGGCATGTCTGCTTGTGACGTAAAACTAAGCACGTTGGAGTTTCTACATGAAACTCAACCTTATGAGAATAATATGTGACAGAAAGCCAGCGTGTGTTCTGTGGCTGTTGTGAAGATAATAATTGGGAAAATTGTTCATTTCATTTATAAAGCACGGCTATAAATCAGCTCAGACCACATTTATATTTGCTGCATGTGTTTCTAAGCTATTGAGTGTGAAAAAATTGAATTAATATGTATGTTGATGTACTTTTATTTTTGTTCAACATATTTTTAATTTGCATGTAATGCTGTGTCTAAAACTGAGTCTACATCTTAGCGCATTCCCAATTGCATGCTCTACATTGCTTCGGAGCCCGGTGTGCGCTTACCCACTTTTTTTTCTTCCAATAGAGTCTGCATTCGATGGTTACTAAAGAATAACAAAGACCTTATGAAGTGGAAAAGAAATAGAAGGAACAGTTAAAACGATTTGGCTATGTTTTACGACCGGCCGCCTGCCTGACGTAAACCCTTCTTGAAAATGCAGTTGTAGCACGAGATATTTACATTATACATTATATTCTACGAATACGAACGGCTCCTAGTCGCGCTAGCTTTAAGACACAGGTTAAAACACCTCTTGGCTAAGTTAAAAATGTTGATTTAAGAATTGCTGCATTTATCTATTTATTTATATGTATATGTAGCGTATATATATATGTATGTATGCATGTATGCATGTATGTATATGTATAGCAAGTATATATATATATATATATATATATATATATATATATATATATATATATATATATATATATATATATATATATATCACATTTAGACTTTCTGTATAACCCAAAGGTTGACTGGTAGACAACGCTTTTAGCGTTAAGTTCACCTATTGCTCTGTACAATTAGTATTTGATGGACAATAAAGATTAAATAAAATAAATTAATAATAATTTAATATATAAATTTATTATACAGATGAATAACACGATATACGAAATAGTAAAGTTAGCTAGTATTTTATTTTATATTCATTAATTAATTGAGAAAGTCCATAAATTTACTAAAAATAACAATTAATGGTAACACTTTTCGTGACATTCGTGACGTAGTCTTGGGTGATCGCGGTAAGAGCTTATTTTATACTATGCTAATATCATTTTAGATGTAGGTACAAACTTAGTTGTAAACCTTTTTAGGGTTCCGTACCCAAAGGGTGCAAACGGGACCCTATTACTGAGACTCCGCTGTCTGTCCGTCTGTTCGTCTATCCGCCTGTCACAGGGCTCTATCTCTTGAACCGTAATAGCTAGACACCTGAAATTTTCACCGATTATGTATTACTGTGGCCGCTATAACAACAAATACTAAAAATAAAAAAAGTTGAAAATTAAAGGGGGTCGTCATACAAAAAACGTGTTTTTTTCAGTGTTTTTAACTAGACCTTTATAATGGCATTAACTAGATACTTGAAAATTTCACAGATTATGTATTACTATGGCCGCTATAACAACAAATACTAAAAAAAAGTTAAAACTTAAAGGATGTCGTCATACAAGAAAAGTGTTTTTTCAGCGTTTTAAAACATTGTACGGTGTTACGGAACCCTTCATTTACGAGTCCGACTCGCACTTGCCCTTTTATTAATACACTGTCTTATAGATAATCAACATGAATGATACGAGCAGTAACTTTCTAATCTAAGTTACAGCCTTTCTCGTCCCTCTCATCCTCTAGTCTAGAGTTATCGCTGTTCTGTGTCGCTGTACCAGTTATAGGCTAATTAATTGTAACTCGGGAAGACATCGTCAGTTTAATTACAAGTTGCAATACATCGTACAGGAATAGGTATCTTCAAGTTTTCACGGTAGAATGTAACGCTACTACACACGAATGACAGTAAATTTATTTCTTAATTTAAATATTGTCTTTTTATATTAAAATTTGATTGTGATTTACCTAAATATATTAAAACGAGCAACTCATATGATGTTTTTGGCATTGGCGAGTATAGTTTCAAACTTGGGTTTCTTTCAGCGTAATCTTCCCCGCAGTGGTCGTTCCGAAACGCTAGTAGTTTGTAGCTTTTGCACCTAAAAATAATTTAAAAATAATGATCTTTAATAATTGATATATTTATCATACATCGAATATAATTTTTTTGACTTTGACAGGAATTCATTATATAGCGTTTCGCTTTGTTCTTAAAAAGGATTTTTTTTTCGTACTGATGAGATCAAAAATACACCATTCGATAAAGTAAAAAATTAATGTCCGTATTACATAAAGATCATTCTTATATTATCCCAAAACAAAAATATATTAACTCTGACAGAAAATATTAGGTATATTCCCTTTCGTAATGTGTCTTTACCCTTATCGTACTTCGCTACTGATAATTATGTCCATCTAACCCTACAACATATCAGACCCAGGGACACGCGTCATTCTAGAAACATGTTGCCAAGAAGGTAGATCTTAATTGCAAAAACTTGTTTCCAACTTACGGTACAATGTTATCAAAGTACGGAATATAACTGGCCGTTTAGTAAAAGAAAGAAAAACACTGCGTAAATTACAAAAAATTACGAACAAAGAATATTTTAAGGCAGGCCAATACATCAGAACAAGTTTACGCACAAATGTAATAATATAAGTACAGTACAATAGACATATACGAAAAAAAGTCCTTTCTTCTGTTGATCTCCCTGAATAATTTATTTACTCATAAAAGACTAACGTCATGCGTTGCTTTGGCGGAATGAAGATGAGGCTCGTTTTTATTTCGGAAAATGGCGACCATTGGAGTTAAAATTCAAGAGCTAATTTTTAAAAGAGGCGCTCTCGACGTCTTCTCTCAGGTTCGCCGGCACCGTCATCGCAGGGCGCTCGTTACCGCGGGCCCCGCGGCGCTCCCACCAACGCACAAACTTATTAACAAACCTCAAACATACGACTTTCAACCTTAAACGCTTAAAAATAATAAACGTTAAAAATCACACGTACATTGGCTAAGGTTTACAACCAGCCTTCCTCATTACGTCTGTCGGCGTTATTGCCATTCGTCTGAACATCAGTAAGCGCCGCTGAGAAAAATATTTACATACATCTCTCGCAAATATTGGAGGCAACAGAAACGTACAGGTACCTGGTACGTAATTATGTTTACCCCCATGTACTTATTAATAACTTCGTTCTCCAAACAGACTGCAGACTTTGAGCAAGGCCATTGCGAGTTCGTTTACACTAGTTATCCTCTAAAATAGAGTTCAGAAAAGGCAGTGGTGGTAATTCGGCGAAAGTGTCTCAAGATGAAAACTCAACTGCGATATTGCACTTAAGTACTCTTATGAGTTAGCTACTTCTTATTGCTTTATGTGCTCCTGTAATTAAACGCAGTAGAAAGCTTAACTTGTTAATTACTATTACTTCTAATTACCCTCTAACCCTAGGTACTATCATAACTCAAAAATCTAAGAACTAGCAACTATAGTTCTCGTTCTTATGAAACTATTATAAAACCGTACCCACTTCAGCTGTATTTGAAACTTATTCTTTAAATCTGACTAAATAGTTAAACACTTAATTAGAGAATGTGGGAGAGAAAAGGCAAATATTACAAATCATAAAAAACAGAAGAAAAGAAAATGTTCGGTCATCTACTATGACACTACGCGTTCTTTAAAACAATCATTGAAGGAAAAATAGAAGAAAAAAAAATGGTTGCCTGTAAAGTCGGTTTTACGGGCGAAGATTTTACGTGACAACGGCGGCAGACCGATCATAGTTGAGTGGGAGAGAGACGCAAGGCATTCGGCGGGCCTCTCTCTCGTTCGGTGACTCATCGTAACGTTACCGAGCGTTACACTTTTTCATAAGTGACTCCCAGCCGCAACCTAATTTAAGACGTTGTCACGTCAAAAGAGGAGTAGGAAATCCCTAAACAAGATTTTTTAATCAAATAAAAGAAAAAAATAATGTGAAAGCATATAAGGAGGTTAAGAACTTAGCGGAGGACAGAGCGACATAAAAAGCACTCCACCGACAAGAGCACAGCTCTCAAATACAAAGAGAAAAAGTAAAGATTCCTCCTTCTCCTGTTGATTGATAAAAGACCGCACAGCTCCGCTTAGATTTGATGGAGCTTGGCTCTAACACTAACTCGTAAATTTAAGGTTCTCTTTAACGTAATACCTCTAATAAATATATGGGATAAGTCCGCCATTGTATATTTGCTCTTTCGAGTTTTAAATTTTATTTTCATGTTTTTTTTTTGGTACAGTAAATTTATTACAAACAAACGAACCCCTCTAAAATGTCATCCAATATTGCAAAATACTTTTGCACGTACTTGAATACTCATTCACATAATTCATTGTTCTAATGTCGTACATATTCTGCTTATCCATTTCATGGCTGATTTTGTAATAAAACCTACCAGTTAGTAGAATTCAGGCCGATTGAATTACAGCGATCAGTATATTGGCTAAATCAGTGTATCGGATATCGGCTGTTAAAGCCTCAACGCCCATATTTTGAACTAAAGCTAAAACGGTATTTTCATGCATAAATGTTGAATAGCATTAGTTTAAATGCATGAATTTTCCGATTTTTATGAAACTTAGAATATTGATTAAAAATACAAAAAAAATATTTGCTTTATTTAGGCTAAAAATTAAAAAAGAACTGGAGTTACTCAAAATCAGCCCTCTTCAAAAAAAAGTTTTTTTTTTATTACTTTTATTAATTTTTGTATTAAAATATATTTTGTTATAAATTATATACAATTTGTTTTGAGTCGATGAGATATTTTTAAGATTTTTTTTATTTTTTTTTATTCCAACATGTAATTTGGCTCTATGGTTCACTGTCACGAAAAAGTTGACTTGGCAGAAACTAAAGAGAAAATTAAATAGAAATAATTTTTTGAACGGTCCAAATTTTTTTATACCAAAAAGGGATTATAACATATCATAAAAAATAAAAATAAATGTTTGTTTTTGACGATAAGAATGAAGTTGATTTGACTTGTTGCAAAATAGCGATGGCACTACTTTTTTGTTATTATTATATGATATAATAACAAAAAAGTAGTGCCTTTGTAAAAATTTTTTGTTTATGTATTCTCTGTATATATTGACCGTGTACATAAATTAGTAAATAATAAATAAATAGTTAAGGACAAATTACATAGATTGACCTTTGTACGAAAGAAAGTTTTTAAACTTGTGTTATGGGATACTAATACTAACGCAACGATACTGTATTTTATGATAAATACATATAAACACGCTAACACGCAAAACCCAGATATTTTGAAAAAAAGCCATTTTCCGACTTGCCCTGGCTGGAGATCGAACCCAGAACCTAGCGGCCTAGTATAGTTACGAACATGCCACGGAGGTCGTCTATTCCTGCGATTAGCATATTGGTTAAATCAGTGTATCGGATATCAAAGCTCATATTTTGACGCTCTTTATATGCTTAAACGTTTATTTAACTTTGATGTAGTGACATTATATTTTAAAAGGAATTCTAATTTAAACCTTTTTGTAGTCACTTACTTTTAAGTATCTATGGGTGATTGTCGCCTCTTCCAGAGATATTGGAGGTATAGAGAATCATTGTAGACAGGAAAGCGCATGACACATGTCAAGTACATAATCTTGCAGCACCTTCATGAAGCTAACGACCGAAATAGTTAGTAACAACACATTGATCGAATCTTCTGATGGTAAATATGTTTTTATCTCAAAGAAGCAAACACGCACACGTTATGATTCGTTTTATTTTCTTGTTTACTTCATTACTTTATGGCCTATAATGACGCCACAGTGTATTTAGTGTGACGTCACATATAGCTTATAACCAGCGGACAGCCAATACAATATCTTTGAAGATACAAGGGAACTTATGAACACACATACATACATAGCGGCGAAACTACGCCTAAGATTACTCTAGCTGACGCGAGACAGCGAGCCATGCGGGGCGTAATCGCGGCGGGGCGTAATGGGGCTGGTTTTGGTTTTGAGGCTTTTTTCATTTTACAATATTTAAGAGTTATTTAGAAAGTAAGACATATGATAACTGCCTTATGTTTAATACAATTATAATCCAAAGTTACAAGTGAAAATTTATTGTATTACTTGAATAGTAGTAGTACCATATTATTTACAGGAATTGACATAACAAGTACAAAAATTGACATACTTAATTAAAACATTGACATCGATAACACAATGGCTTAATAATAATAAACTAAAAATTAACATTGAAAAAACTAAATTAGTGAATTTTAAGCAAAGACACGATGAAATAAATAAATTAGAGATTACATTTTCAAATCATAATATTTCTGAAATTAAGTGACAAAATTTTTAGGTTTGTATATTGACAATAGACTTAATTGGAAAGCACATACAGATAATTTATGCAAGCGCTTAAATCAATTTTCACATGCACTCCGCAGATTACAAAAAATTGTAAATCAAGACGCAGTACTTACGGCATACCATGCGTATGTTAGCTCTACCCTAAAATATGGAGTTATATTTTGGGGTAATGGAACTGATAAAGAGTTAATATTCAAAGCGCAGAAAAGATGTATTAGGTCAATTTTTCAACTGCAACATAATGATTCATGTGAGCCATATTTAAAAAAGCTAAGTTTACTTACTTTACCCTGTATTTATATATACGAGTGTGCTGTTTTTGTACATTTGAATAAACCTATGTTCACACATCGAACACGAGCTCGTCACTGTATAAAATTAATGCTACAATCTAGCAAAACAGAATTGTTGCGTAAGAGTGTTTTTGGTCGAGCTCCTGTCATATACAACAAATTACGTAAACAACTACAATTGGAGGGTCTTTTTAAAGTACAAGATACTTTAAAAAGACCCTCCATGATCTACTAGATCAGAAATGTTACTATAAATTGAATGACTTTTTGAATGACAAGCAATTAAAATAATGTTTTTATTTTTTATTTTATGATAATGTAGTTTGTAAGTTATGTAATTTTGTACGCCTATGGGCAGGAAACAGAGTACTGTATCTCCATATTAAATTGTCATCTTTTGTAACTTGTTTCCACAAATAAAGAAGTTTGAAGTTTGAATACTTTCTGTTTTAGGATAGTTCTGAGGTGATTTGGAGGCAACTTCACAATGTTTTTCTATCGTGAAAATTTTAAGCAATCGTGTTTTCGAGACATGTAATGTATATAGTTAGTCCTGGTCCTGAACTTTGCTGTGTTTTTATTTCAAAGTGAGTATTTCGTTACCATTAATATACTTAAGATCGCTCTAAGTACTATTAGGGTCATACGGGCTCTTAAGTTTATCTTGAAATTGTATCCACAAATACAACCACAAAGGTGTATTGTTAAATGTAATTCTGATATATTTCCCAGGAACGACAACAAATGTTGTAGTTGTACAGCTTTCTTTAAGCTGATACAGAATTTAATTCCATTACGGCGTACCTGTATCGCCGCCGAGGGACAAAAGCCGGTTTAATCCATTAAACAATACGAAGGCACGTTGCCCTCATACTACCCAGTTTAAGTCAAACTTTAAAGCTACATTCGTACGTGATAATAATGTAGGCCGTCTTTATTAGCCCAAGGTTTGAAATAAAAATACAAAATTAATTAAATTAGCTTATCGCACTTTTTAAAGAAGCTTGTTATTTCGCTATTATGGTGGAATTTAAATGTCTAAAATATTTATTTTCTAAGTGTCTAGTCTAATTTATTATAATAACTGACTAAATATTCAAGCTAGGTGAAACTATACAACAGTGTCATTAGCACATGAAGTAATAAATAATTAATAGAAATGGTCGCCTACTTCCTTTGCAACATTAATATTGATTATGCATTTGTAAGTACATACAATGTAGTGCGCAATGTAATGCCTAAATTTATCATAATTAGCCTAAATTACACCTCTGAAAATTCAGAGGTTTAATTGAAATCACACATCTAAATTTTTAGAGGTGTAATTGAAATCATTGATATCCAACGATAAAATTTATATTTAAGTTACAGTTATTTTTATATTTAATAGTGTTTTCTTAAACTTAACGTATATTTTTTAAATTTATAGATATAAGGTAAGTACACCTACCAAGTAAGTTTGGAAAATATAACCAAACCATATTGAAACATACTCACTTGACAACTTTGTTTATCATTACAACGTACATGTAAAAAAAAATTTTTTTTCTCACATATTTTACATGTACATAGGTATAGTACTAACTCATCTATTTTATATTAACCTGATATTTTAACAAAACCTGTCGAAATTGACTTCGTAAACCTAGTTTCTAAGAAGAACGATCATTATGATTGTTATATTATAAATAAATAAATAATAAATAAATAAATATATATACGGACAAATCACCCAAAGTAAGTTTTTTTTAAACTTGTGTTATGAGATACTAACTTAACGATATTTTATGATAAATACATATATAGAGAAACACCCAAGACCCAGGACAATTTGAAAAAGGCCATTTTCCAACTTGCCCTGGCTGGGGATCGAACCCAGAACCTCCAGATTAGCGGTCTAGCGTGTTAACCATTACGCCACGGAGGCCGTCATATTATCAACCAACACACCCACACACCTGAACACAATCATAATATTTATAAATCAAACACAAGTCTCTTCTCCAGATCAAAACAATAGTCCATGACCTACCTTAAAAAAGAAAATATCAGAACTCAGTCACGATGTCACGTAATCCAAACAGATTGACTCTACCAAACGCATCAGAGATATTCTACTTACGGGTAAATAAAACTATTCTTACAGATATTGAATGTATATTGTAAGGCTTATTTAACATTAAATATAAGTATCTATCTTAGTAGGTGCTTATATTTAGCATGAAAAATAAACATTGGGAAAATTACCCCAAAATTTTACAAAATCTGTGGCCTTTTCGGAGCCGATTCTAATAGGTATGAAAATTGTTTCATTATTGTTTTTCATCATGATGATCTTCATGATCAGGCCTTTTTTTTAGTCTCCACTGCAGGAGCACGACCCTCTCTGTACTACCCGAGCCATATATTAGCCAGAGCAGTCAGAAGATTTGGCCTACACTCTCCACGCTGGCCAGACGCGTTGGAGAGGTCTCATTGATGTTTATAAGCTTTGTTTATCTTGTGTTTCCTAAGTCGCCTTCTACGACATCCACAAGAAGACTTAGAGTGGTCCTATTCTACTCTGCCGGGAACCACATGGCTTTGTTGTTTTTATATGTAGCTAATTTTAGTATGTAGAATTTTACGGCAGGGATTCAAGGCATCTAGATAGAAAACATGTCATAAACTTGAGTTTAACTATCTGTTATTTATTAATTTCTGGCTCTTTTTGTGCGTCATAGTATTGATAATACACAACATTATGTATCGACACAACATATTGTTTTTGTAAGAAAAGTAACGACAGTCAAATATTAATATATGTTCTTTCAAAGTCAAGACTGTTCTGACTTTAAAAACATTTGAAAGTCAATTGCAAAGTTATACAGTATTATGTCGCTTTACGAGTTTGTTAACCTTGCTCTGAAAAAAGTTTATACGGCATGAAATATGCAGAGGCAAGATAGAAAGTTGTATTGTCATATTTGCAAAACATTTCAATAATTGAAACGGTTAAGTTTTATTGCTGTCATAAAACTAGTTCCAAGGAATTTACAAATTAAAGTTTATTAGATGAGGCATCGTGGGTTTGCGCCCTTGATCGCATCACATATTAATACAATGCTCAGCCCCGCAAGAGAAATTCGGAAATATGCAGTTCGGTATTTGAAATTTTTTTAATTGTTCATATCAAAAAGTAACAAAATCTGAAACCAAAAAAAGTTCTAAGCCTTTAAAATCTGGTGAAAAACAATTTTTTTAAGTAACGGAAAAAGGTTGCACGTATAGAATTGTGTCGTCTTAAGGTTTTGCGCGTACGAAAGAGATAGCGAGATTTCCTTACCACGCCCACTTTTCTTCATACTTATATTTGAAACTAGCTTTTCGGGCGCTGCGCGGGCTGCAAGCAGCCCGCGGTTTTTCGTGCAGCTGTTGAAGTTGGTTGGAATCTTATTTCCAGTTGCGAGAATAGGTAAGGTGCTAAAGACAGTATAAAAAAAAACGAATACGGGCCGCCATCTTGGAATCAAATTTTGTTTGCAGTTTTGAGTTCCGCGGGGCGCTTTACCCCAGCATACAAAAATTTAGACCCCTTCGATGTTTCAATAGGACGTTATGAACGAATAAAGTTAAAAAAATTAAAATCCAGACGCCATCTTGGATTCCAAAAAAAATGTCAGATTTGGATTCCGTGACGCAGAAAACCCTTGCATTTTGAATTTCAGTCAAATCGGAAGCAGTCGAGTATTGGCGGCCATCTTGGAAAATTAAAAAAAAAACGCTCAGCGCTTGGTGGGAGTTGCTCGGCCTACGGCCTCGCGACGCAGCTCGGCCTGCGGCCTCGCGGAACATCTCAGCCTTCGGCCTTCGGCCTTCGGCCTCAGGCTTCGCTTAGTGACTTGGGGGGGGGGAGGTCAGGAGGGGCTCGGGCTTTGCCCTCGCCACGCAGCTCGGCCTGCGGCCTCGCGGGCAGCTTAGTTTTCGGCCTTTGGTCTCTGGCTTCGCTTAGAAACTTGTGGGGGGGGGGGGGTTCTGGGGGGAGGGGGAGATGAATAGGGGCTCGGGCGTCACCCTCGGAACGCAGCTCGGCCTGCGGCCTCGCTTTACATGGCGGCCTTCTTGGATTTTGAAAAAAATCAAAAAACAAATGACAGTCGTCAAATTGCTAACAACCCCCTACATTTTGGAAAAAAAATCACACCCCAAACCCTAACCGTTTTTGCAGGCCGTACCTCGTCCACATTAAGATGTGATGATCTTCAACTTGTCCGATTTTTCTGGTACTCACTGGAGCACCTTCTACACGACTATACATCAATCATTACCCCACCCACCCGGGAACAGGTCAAACAACTATGTCAATCAGTCAGTGAGTCAGTGGTAATGTAGGTTTACATATTATAACTAGCTTTCCGGGCGCTGCGCGGGCTGCAAGCAGCCCGCGGTTTTTCGTGCAGCTGTTAAAGTTGGTGGGAATCTTATTTCCAGTTGAGAGAATAGGTAAGGTGCTAAAGTCAGTATAAAAAAATTAAAACGTATACGGGCCGCCATCTTGGAATCAAAATTTGTTTGCAGTTTTGAGTTCCGCGGAGTGCTTTACCCCAGCATACAAAATTTCAGACCCCTTCGATGTTCCAGGAGGACGTAATGAACGAATAAATTTAAAAAATTCTATAATCCAGACGCCATCTTGGATTCCAAAAAAAATTACAGATTTGGATTTCCCGGCGTAAAAAAACCTTAAATTTTGAATTTTAGTCAAATCGGACGCAGTCGACTATTGGCGGCCATCTTGGAAAATAAAAAAAAAAACGCTCAGCGCTTGGTGGGAGTGGCTCGGCCTATGGCCTCGCCACGCAGCTCGGCCTGCGGCCTCGCGATATAGCTCAGCCTTCGGCCTTCAGCCTCAGGCTTCGCTTAGTGACTTGGGGGGGGGGTTCTGGGGGAAGGGGGGAGGTCAGGAGAGGCTCGGGCGTCACCCTCGGAACGCAGCTCGGCCTGCGGCCTCGCTTTCCGCTCGACCTATGGTCTCGCGGTACACACCCGGAAATTGTCCTTGTATGGCGGCCATCTTGGATTTTGAAAAAAATCAAAAAACAAATGACAGTCGTCAAATTGCTTACAACCCCCTACATTTTGAAAAAAAAATCACACCCCTAACCCTAACCGTTTTTGCAGGCTGTACATCGTCCACATTAAGATTTGATGATCTTCAACATGTCCGATTTTTCTGGTACTCACTGGAGCACCCTCTACACGACCGTACATCAATCATTACCCCACCCACCCGGGAACAGGTCAAACAACTATGTCAATCAGTCAGTGAGTCAGTGGTAATGTAGGTTTATATATTATAACTAGCTTTTCGGGCGCTGCGCGGGCTGCAAGCAGCCCGCGGTTTTTCGTGCAGCTGTTGAAGTTGGTTGGAATCTTATTTCCAGTTGAGAGAATAGGTAAGGTGCTAAAGTCAGTATAAAATAAAATAAAAACCTATACGGGCCGCCATCTTGGAATCAAAATTTGTTTGCAGTTTTGAGTTCCGCGGGGTGCTTTACCCCAGCATACAAAATTTCAGACCCCTTCGATGTTCCAGGAGGACGTAATGAACGAATAAATTTGAAAAATTCTATAATCCAGACGCCATCTTGGATTCCAAAAAAATGTCAGATTTGGATTCCTCGGTGTAAAAGACCTTTAAATTTTGAATTTCACTCAAATCGGACCCAGTCAACAATAGGCGGCCATCTTGGAAAATTAAAAAAAAAACGCTTAGCGCTTGGTGGGAGTGGCTCGGCCTACGACCTCGCCACGCAGCTCGGCCTGCGGCCTCGCGGGACAGCTCAGCCTTCGGCCTTCGGCCTCAGGCTTCGCTTAGTGACTTGGGGGGGGGTTCTGGGGGAGGGAGAAGGTCAGGAGGGGCTCGGGCTTCGCCCTCGCCACGCAGCTCGGCCTACGGCCTCGCGGGAAACTTGGTTTTCGGCCTTTGGCCTCTGGCTTCGCTTAGAAACTTGAGGGGGGAGGGGGGAGGTCAAGAGGGGCTTGGGCGTCACCCTCGGAACGCAGCTCGGCCTTCGGCCTCGCTTTCCGCTCGACTACGGTCTCGCGGTACACACTCGGAAATTGTCCTTGTATGGCGGCCATCTTGGATTTTGAAAAAAATGAAAAAACAAATGACAATCGTCAAATTGCTTACAACCCCCTACATTTTGGAAAAAAAATCATACCCCTAACTCTAACCGTTTTTGCAGGCTGTACCTCGTCGATATTAAGATCTGATGATCTTCAACATATCCGATTTTTCTGGTACTCACTGGAGCACCCTCTATACAACCATACATCAATCATTACCCCACCCACCCGGGAACAGGTCAAACAACTATGTCAATCAGTCAGTGAGTCAGTGGTAATGTAGGTTTATATATTATAACTAGCTTTTCGGGCGCTGCGCGGGCTGCAAGCAGCCCGCGGTTTTTTGTGCAGCTGTTGAAGTTGGCTAAAGTACATTTTCAGTTGAGTAAATGGGTAAAAAATTGCAGCCAGTAAGGAAACATAAAAAAATGTATGGGCGGCAAAATCTTGGAATTAAAACTTGTTTGCAGTTTTGAGTTCCGCGGGATGCTTTACCTCAGCATACAAAATTCCAGACCTCTTCGATGTTCCAGTAGGACGTTATGAACGAATAAATTTAAAAAACTTTAAATCCAGACGCCATCTTGGATTCCAAAAAAAATGTCAGATTTGGATTCCGCGATTCAAAAAACCCTTGCATACTTAATTTCACTCAAATCGGACGCAGTCGACTATTGGCGGCCATCTTGGAAAATTAAAAAAAAAAGCTTATCGCTTGGTGGGAGTGGCTCGGCCTACGGCCTCGCCATGCAACTCGGCCTGCGGCCTCGCGGAACATCTCAGCCTTCGGCCTTCGGCCTTAGGCTTCGCTTAGTGACTTGTGGGGGGGGGGATTATGGGGAAGGGGGGAGGTCAGGAGGGGCTCGGGCTTCGCCCTCACCACGCAGCTCGGCCTTCGGCCTCGCGGAGAGCTTAGTTTTTGGCCTTTGGCCTCTGGCTTCACTTAGTGACTTGGGGGGGGGGGGGGGTTCTGGGGGGAGGGGGGAGATCAGTAGGGGCTCGGGATTCACCCTCGGAACGCAGCTCGGCCTGCGGCCTCGCTTTCCGCTCGACCTACGGTCTCGCTGTACACACTCGGAAATTGTCCTTGTATGGCGGCCATCTTGGATTTTGAAAAAAATCAAAAACAAATGACATTCGTCAAATTGCTTACAACCCCCCTACATTTTGGAAAAAAAATCACACCCCTAACCCTAACCGTTTTTGCAGGCTGTACCTCGTCCACATTAAGATCTGATAATCTTCAACATGTCCGATTTTTCTGGTACTCACTGGAGCACCCTCTACACGACCATACATCAATCATTACCCCACCCACCCGGGAACAGGTCAAACAACTATGTCAATCAGTCAGTGAGTCAGTGGTAATGTAGGTTTATATATATATAACTAGCTTTTCGGGCGCTGCGCGGGCTGCAAGCAGCCCGCGGTTTTTCGTGCAGCTGTTGAAGTTGGTTGGAATCTTATTTCCAGTTGAGAGAATAGGTAAGGTGCTAAAATCAGTATAAAAAAAATAAAAACGTATACAGGCCGCCATCTTGGAATCAAATTTTGTTTGCAGTGTTGAGTTCCGCGGGATGCTTTACCTCAGCATACAAAATTCCAGACCCCTTCGATGTTCCAGTAGGACGTTATAAACGAATAAAGTTAAAAAATTTAAAATCCAGACGCCATCTTGTATTCCAAAAAACATGTCAGATTTGGATTCCCCGGCGTAAAAAACACTTAAATTTTGAATTTCAGTCAAATCGGAAGCAGTCGAGTATTGGCGGCCATCTTGGAAAATTTAAAAAAAAACGCTCAGCGCTTGGTGGGAGTGGCTCGGCCTATGGCCTCGCCACGCAGCTCGGCCTGCGGCCTCGCGGTGGAGCTCAGCCTTCGGCCTTCGGCCTCAGGCTTCGCTTAGTGACTTGAGGGGGAGGGTTCTGGGGGATGGGGGAGGTCAGGAGAGGCTCGGGCTTCGCCCTCGCCACGCAGCTCTGCCTGCGGCCTCGCGGGAGAGGTCTGTATTTGGCCTTTGGCCTCTAGCTTCGCTTAGTGACTTGAGGGGGGGGGGTTCTGGGGGGAGGGGGGAGGTCAAGAGGGGCTCGGGCTTCAACCTCACCACGCATCTCGGCCTTCGGCCTCGCGGTACACACTCGGGAATTGTCCTTGTATGGCGGCCATCTTGGATTTTGAAAAAAATCAAAAAACAAATCACAGTCGTCAAATTGCATACAACCCCCTACATTTTGGAAAAAAAATCACGCCCCTAACCCCAACCGTTTTTGCAGGCCGTACCCCTTCCACATCAAAATCTGATGATCTTCAAAATGTCAGATTTTTCTGGTACTCACTGGAGCACCCTCTACACGACCATACATCAATCATTACCCCACCCACCCGGGAACAGGTCAAACAACTATGTCAATCAGTCAGTCAGTCAGTGGTAATGTAGGTTTATATATTATAATATAATGCTAATTACTAAGTACTCCATTAATAACCAATTTTCTTGCTGTTTTCAGAAAAAGATTTCTTTTTAGTGTTCATAGTTATTTCATAAAAAAAAAATTACAAATTCAACACAGTCTTGTGCGCATTTAATCTGTATTAGTTATGTTATTTATTCTAAGTACATTATAAGAACGAAGTTACCACAGTTATAAATCTAAACTTCAGGGCCAGCTTCCACAGAAACTGAGTGAAACTGTGCTGTGTATAAACAACCAATAGGATTTCAATATTCCTTGAAAGATATACTACATCCATAATTTTTGATTATACTTACAACCCAAAAGCTATTAATAGATAAGTACCAAAGATCTATAAAAGCCTGAAATCGTTCTGCGCACTTTTTTATGGGCTTCAATTTCCATAAATTTAACTAGGCATGATGACTTGAAAAATACTTTTGGCCCATCAGTAACATTAAAAAATATTTTACACGTATTTTTTTAGGGTTCCGTAGCCAAATGGCAAAAAACGGAACCCTTATGGATTCGTCATGTCTGTCTGTCTGTCCGTCCGTATGTCACAGCCACTTTTTTTCGAAACTATAAGAACTATACTGTTGAAACCTGGTAAATAGATGTATTCTGTGAACCGCATTAAGATTTTCACACAAAAATGGAAAAAAAACAATAAATTTTGGGGGATCCTCATACTTAGAACTAAAACTCAAAATTTTTTTTTTTCATCAAACCCCTACATGTGATGTATCTATGGATAGGTCTTTGAAAATGATATTGAGGTTTCTAATATAATTTTTTTTTAAACTGAAAAGTTTGCGCGAGTTACACTTCTAAAGTGGTAAAAAGTGTGTGTCCCCCTGTAACTTCTAAAATAAAAGAATGATAAAACTAAAAAAGATATATGATATACATTTTTTTAATTCGTCATAAATCGTAAACCTAAGACCTCATCTTAGCTTCCCATCAGGCTAGAAAGAGGTCAAACGCACTCAAATCTCTAATAAAAAAAATGAAAAAAAACTTAATTTACCTTTCGAACTTTTATATAATGTTACTTGCTGCTACGGAACCCTTCATGGGCGAGTCCGACTCGCACTTGGCCGCTTTTTATTTATTTTCCCTGAGAAACAAAAAATTACGAAGATACAGCGCATTTAAATTTCGTATGTCACGGATTCGTACGTTTTTTACACAGCAGCGGTGACGTCACAAGCCCCCCCCCCACTCTGGAACTTAAATTAGATACTCTGTATTGAGATTTGTGAATTTTTACTTTTTTATAAACAAAAAATATGAGTACATTATTTTTGGATCACTAGCGGTCTAATTAGAATAATACTTTTCTTACCCAGTCATCATTCCTATTGATGCTTTTTACGCTTACCTATGTGTGTCATTGTAGTCGTGTCGTGTCGTGTATATTCTAAAAATACAAATGGGATATGTTTGAGGTGGATGCACTGTTGTATGCCTTGTAAAGACCTCTTAGATTAGGTAAAAGTTAAGAGTGCGATATATTTCTGTAAGCCTCTGCATTTTGGATCAGTGTCGTGTCTACTCTAAAAGTGGGTCTTGTTTGAGGCGGAGGCGCTACCATAAAGAACAGAGTCGTGGGCGCGGGTGTTCTACGAGTACAGCGCTGTGGGTGAGAGACAACGTGCAATGTGATGATTGTTTGTGGCACTGAGAAAGTTAATCAGGTTATATTTAAGGCCGTACCTAAATTTTCCGGGGTCCAGTGCTGCCCCCATTTTAAATAAATCATTTCAAAGAAAACGGAGACATTATTTAAAATTTTGCAACTATCAAATCCTAGATAACCCTTCAAAGTATTTTATGAACTACTGTTTACAGTTTAAAGTGAGAACGTTAAGCTTTACTACGCACATTTGCGAAAAACGGCCACTTTTGGCAAATGTGCGTAGTAAAGCTTAACGTTCTCATTATAAACTGTAAACAGTAGTTCATAAAATACTTTGAAAGGTTATCTAGGATTTGATAGTTGCAAAATTTTAAATAATGTGTCCGTTTTCTTTGAAATGATTTATTTAAAATGGGGGCAGCACTGGACCCCGGAAAATTCAGGTACGGCCTTAAATATATACTGCTGGCTTATCTCTTAGCAGTAATTTGGGAAGTGTCGTGGCTACTGCACAAGTGGGTTATGTTTGAGGCAAGACGCTACCAGAACAGAGTCGTGGGCGCGTTCTTAACTGTGCTGTGTTGGGGGTGGTAAAGTCAAAGTCAAAATAATTTATTTATCTTTATTGTCAATTGTATCTTTCGATTTTATAAAAGTTGTCGACGTCAGATCATTTACTTACAGCTAAGTTTAGTGCGTGGTAAGGGACAATTTTCAAGAATATGATGATTGTTGGTTAATGGATGGATAAAAATTATGAGAAAGATGCTTATTTCTCTTTTCTAGAATTAAACCTTAGAAGTATTTTGTGGCAGTGTCGTGTCGACTCTATAAGTGGGTCTTGTTTGAGGCGGAGGCTCTACCATATAGAACAGAGTCATGGTGAGAGACATTGCAGTGAGAGAGTTAATGAGGGTTTTTTCAATATATACTGCTAAAGAGATGCCATTTTTTTTTCTAGAAACAAAAAGCCTAGTAATTACAATTTATAAAGAACCTCAAGTTGTTCATGTAGTTAAGTTTTCTGTTAACAGATCTTTTGACACCTAAAAAACTTCATTAAAAATATTATGGAAAGTTGAAAGTTATAAGAGGAAAAATAAGAACAAGAAGGCCGTTCATGGATGAAGTAAAAAAAGGCACAAGACGTTTCGTAGAAAGAAGTCAAACAGCTAGCTCAAAATATAAAGTCATGGAAATAGCTCCACCGACAGGAGCCTAGTACTAAGTTCTTAATTTGAAGAAAACATATCTAATTATTTTAAGTTTCCTTTCAAAATCTTTTATTATAATCATCCAAAATGTTTTTTAATAATATACGTACTATGAAATCGCCAGCAACATTCTTAAAATAGGAGTAACAAAACAATCCTTTTTACGCATACCACTTCTGCACTTGTAAGTGAATACTCTTATATTTCATAAGTATACCTTTCACGTTTTCAATACCCGTGTTGAAACGTTTCCGATAAAAAACTCTTTTTAATACACATGAGGAATAAATATCTACAGAAAGCTTGAGTTATTGTGAAGCAGAACAAAAAGCGGCAAAAATGAACGCATACTGTGCTTTTCAATAAAACCAGTGGCGTGAAATCCTGCTATTGGTTTTCTTTGCAACGCACCGTAATTTGAACTACCCTGCCGGCTGCGTCCAAACTGACATGCAAATATTGGAAAATGATCGCTATATTTTCATAATATGCTATTTTATTCTAATATTACTATAAACTTGCCCAAATTTCTGCACTGAAATTCTGTACAGAAAGCCTTCAATTGACTTTCTACAAAAACCAAACAACTGGTGAGAAATCTTGCATGGTGGATCTATTATTTAAATAAAAATATTTTTTTGATCCTTAATAGAGTGGTAGTAGAATATTAACCACATTAAATTGAACGTTATACCTAAAGAGGATATAATCACTACTTTTAGTTATGCCTTCGACATAAAGTGAAAAAAAAACTACGATGCCCGGTGAAGGTTGAACATTTCATCCGGTCATTGAAATATGGTTTACTTTCTTCATTATTTCAAACCGTATATATGCCGTGTAGTTCCCGGCAGAGTAGAATAGGGCCACTCCAAGTCTTTCCGTGGATGTCGTAGGAGGCTTCTTAGGAAACACAAGCTAAACAAAGCTTATAAACATCAATGAGACCTCTCCAACCCGTCTGGAAAGCGTGAAGTGGAGAGTGTAGGCCAAATCCTCTGACTGACTGCTCTCGCCGAGTGTGGCTCTTGTAGGTAGTACAGAGAGGGTCGTGCTACTCGTGCTCCTGTAGTGAAGACTAAAAAGGACATGTTGATGATGATGATGATTATTTAAAATAGTCGTTGAAATGAGGAAAGAGTTTTGTTTGGGGTAGATAAGTACTTTTATAAAGTTTAAGATGTGTGTTTTAAACTTAAACAATATATTTTTAAGCATAAATGCATTACTTTTTTAAGTGATAAAATCTTCCTTTACCTTTTGAACAGTACACTACACTACAGCGGTAAACTCTAAACAGATCAATAAAGCAATTTCAATATAATAACATGTGTAAGCTAAAGTCATGTTAAGTGCCCTTAATCGCACTTCGCAACTCTCCTTGTTAAATCCGTTGAGGGATTCCAATTTATGTGGGAATCATGATTCCGGCTGGGCTAACGACAGCCATTACCAAGTTATACACAAACTGTTTATGTCTACCAGTTAATATTTTTATAGAAGCCATAACGTATAATGTCCCCAAAAACACCGCCTTAAGTCTATTGAACAAAAGTTAATTCAAAACCGATAATTAGTACTTTATGACTTGTTAATTGGCAGTTTAAAAATTAAACTTTAATAAATATAATAAATAGATAATTAATTAACATTCCCGTAAGAATATAAATAAATTAAAATGCATTCGAATTTAATGAAGCTCAAGCATCTAATTCCAAAGCTGATATGATAATTCGAGGTCAAACCGTTTGGTTTGCTTTTCCGTCGATACAGTAAGGGAATAAAGTTTTCTCATACATAATTTGTCGATAGAATAGCAAAAGTGATAAAATTGTAGATACATAACATAACAGAAAAATGTTACCTTCCCGCCCACACGAATTTCAACATTTACTTAGCAAGTTCAGAGTTCTAAGCGTTATTTTTCTTTTTTGAATAATAATTTTGGTGTAAGTCCTTCATTTTATTGTGTTTCCTTTTAACATACAATAAAATGAAGGACTTACACCAAAATTATTATTCAAAATTAATTAAAGTAATAGCTGTCTGCTCTGAATTAATTACAGGCATCACTCAAAATGTAAGTTCCTTCCTAATATAAAATTATTGTTGATTTATAAAATATTCCAGAAGAAAACAACGATATCTCATCGCATTGCAATACACATTTTATTTCATTATAAGATTTATATTTTTATCCACCATTATAAGCTAAGTAGGTATGTCTAAAAAATGTACCAAATTCCGAAGCAGATTTCCAAATACAAAAAAAAAACAAATGCGTGTAAGTAGATCTAGTAACACTAAAACGCTATTTCCTTTTACTTAGACCACCATCCATAAAGTATGTATTCGCTGCATCACGCTTTGCTGGAATCAATTCCGGCGCAAGGAAACCACCACGCTCGAATGCCAAGTCGGGGCATGACTCCACAAATTCTTCTCCATTTATGTTAAAATTATATTATCATATCAATTTACATAGTACCCGAACCGGTATAATAACGCAGCCTTATTATTGGACCTAATTATTGTTCTTTGTGTTTAAATTCGGAGAGATTTTTTATTTAAATGAAGTCACGTAGCGGCAGGCCTGCCTCAGAACAAAGGATATATTGAGTTGTTAAGATCATTATTCATTATCGTGCACGCCCAATACAATTCTTATGTGCATACAGATTGTGTTTACTTAGAAATTAACGTGATTATCTTATACTTCCTCTAAAGTGTGTGTCTTTTGAGTTACTGAAGTTTACATAATAAAAGAATAATGCAGCTCTCGCGCTTTTTATTAAGATTTTCTTACTAAATTTTAATTAACTCTATAAGTTTATTGAAATGGTCGAAAAGCTCAAAAAAGATGTCATAAAGAAATATGAATTATAACAGTATATTATGTAATTATATAAGTAGTCGATCTATGTCCTTGACCACTCTATAATCATTAGAAGAAGGTTACCATGAGTAAATTCTGCAGCCGTGAGCACAGTTGAAAACCAAGACTTGATTCTGAATCTATATTATGAGCGAAATTTCATTCGAAAGATACTAGATAAATCTCTTTCTTCCTACTAAGGAATACATTAGAGCGAACGCACTTACACAGTCACATAAATTCAAGTGTGGCAGAACGCGTCACATAAACTTGATTTATCTTTCGTGACGTAACGCGAGTTAACTCCTAACAAAATTCTACGTTACCGTCTCACTGTTAGAAAAACATTTTCTTGAGTAATCTCAAGGTAGTTAAAGTCGCATCTAGCTGGCAATAAATAAAAACTTCTTGTCACGTGGGACAGCTGCAAAAATATGCGCTTATTATGTCACAGACGTACTCCAAATAATGTTTACAAGCCTTTGGGATATCATAAATTTTGTTTCTTATTTATGAACGTAGACAAGATGTAGGTTATACTTATAAGAAATTATTTTTCCAAAACGACCGATCGGAAGCGGCCTGCATCCAGCGTTTTCCTGCAACCTTGCTCAGGTCGTCTGACCACCTAGCAGGTGGGTGTCCTACGCTGCGCCTGCCGGTACGTGGTCGCCATTCGAGAACATTTCTGCCCCATCGGCCATCGGTTCTTCGCGCTATGTGCCCCGCCCACTGCCACTTCAATGAGCTAATCCGCTGGGCTATGTCTGTGACCTTAGTTCTTCTACGAATCTCCTCATTTCTGATTCGATCACGTAAAGAAACACCTAGCATAGCCCTCTCCATAGCCCGCTGAGCGACCTTGAGCCTTCTTATAAGACCCATAGTAAGGGACCACGTTTCAGAGCCATAAGTCATCACTGGTAACACACATTGATTAAGCACTTTCGTCTTGAGGCACTGAGGTATTTTGGACGAGAAGACACTGCGTACCTTTCCGAACGCTGCCCAGCCGAGTCGGATTCGTCGAAAGACCTCTTCCTCGAAGCTGGAACTTCCTGCCTGGATCAATTGACCCAGGTAGATATTCTGGTCTACAACTTCGAGGGTGGAGCTCCCAACAGAAACAGGTAAAGGCGTTACGTGCATATTCGACATGACCTTCGTCTTGTCAATGTTCATTTTCAGGCCGACCTGTTGGGAAACTCGATTTAGGTCTTCAAGCATCGTACTTAAGTCCTCCATCGATTCTGCCATGACAACGATATCGTCGGCAAATCGAAGGTGAGTGATATACTCGCCATTGATGTTAATGCCCAGTGCTTTCCATTCTAGAAGCTTGAAGGCATCTTCCAGAGCAGCGGTGAACAGTTTTGGAGATATGACATCTCCCTGTCTCACGCCTCTTTGCAATGGAATAGCCTTCGTACTGAGCTCCTGTACTCGGACCGACATAGTGGCTTTGTTGTATAAACACTTCAACACCTCGATATACCGATAGTCAATACGGCACCGCTGGAGAGACTGAAGCACGGCCCATGTTTCGATCGAATCGAAGGCTTTCTCATAGTCCACGAACCCCAAGCATAACGGCTGGTTATACTCCCTCGTCTTCTCTATAACCTGCCGCAGCGTATGGATGTGGTCCATGGTACTATAGCCTTTTCGGAACCTGGCTTGTTCGGGAGGTTGGAACGCATCAAATCTGTTAGCGAGACGGTTCGTGATGACTCTCGAAAACAACTTATAGACATGACTCAGAAGTGTGATGGGCCTATAGTTCTTCAAGAGAGTGTTGTCACCCTTTTTGAAGAACAGAACCACCAAACCCCCGTTCCACGCCTCTGGCGTCACTCCTTCGAGTAGAACGGAATTAAAGAGCCTTTGAAGGACTTTCAGTACCGGCGTTCCGCCCGCTTTCAAAAGCTCTGCTGTGATTCCGTCCTCGCCCGGCGCCTTGTTGTTTTTAAGCTGTTTGAGAGCCATCCTAATCTTGTACAGACTGATGTCCGGGATATCTTCGGTATGGTGTCGGGTTAACTTGGCTCTTGGATCTTTTGCCGTATTTATGTTAGGTTTTGCAACGGATGTATATAACTGCCCATAGAACCTCTCGATCTCTCCCAGAACCCCCTCCCCCGTCGACACAACGTTTCCGCCCTCCGTCTTCAGCTTAGTCAATCGGCTCTGCCCAGTAGACATAGCCCTTGCAAACACTTTGGAACCTTTGTTTTGTTCTATCGTCTCCTTAATACATTTAGTATTAAAGGAGCGAATGTCGTGTCGCAAGGACTTTTGAATTTGTCGGTTAAGCTTTCGATATGACTTAGCGTCTTCGGAGGTTTGCAGCGGCATGGATCGTCGCTGTGTCATAAGGTCTAGGGTCCGAGCAGAGATTTTTTGAGGTTTACTTTTAGGGCGGGACTTAAAAAACTTAGATCCCACTGCTTGGACAGTTTCTATAAACCCGTTGCTTATCTCGTCCACTGAAACGCAATCCTGGAGAAGTTCAAAGCGATTGGAGAGTTCAACTTGAAAGCTTTCGGGGTTTTGGATCTGGCTCAGCGATGGTCGGAGCGTTGATTTCATAAGCCTTGACCTTTCAAGTCGGAGGTCGATATTCAAGATGCCTCTTACAATTCGGTGATCGCTGCCGGTTTTAATCATATTGATCACGGAGACATCATTGAATATCTGCCTCTTCGCTGTCAGGAAGAAGTCTATCTCGTTCTTGACTGGGGGCTGGTTATTCTTACTAGGACCCATCCAGGTCCACTTCCTCTGTGGCGGCTTCTTGAAGAAAGAGTTCATTGCAAAGAGTCCCTCTTCCTCCAGAAAATCAGCCAGCCTGTGCCCCCTGTCATTGCGCTTACCATATCCAAATTGCCCCACCCTGATCTCTCCATCGCGTCCCTTCCCCAGTTTTGCGTTAAAGTCCCCCATAATAACCGTAAAATGGGTTTTGGAGGCGTGTATGGCTCTACTAATGTCCTCATACACTACCTCAACCTCCGCATCTGAGTGTGTTCCGGTCGGCATGTATACCTGTATGACCTTCAACGAGTATCTTTTGGATACTCTGAGTATCAGGTATATTAGCCTGCTGGAAACACTGTCGATGGTCACTACGTTATTTATGAGGGACCTGTGAACGAGAAACCCGACACCATGCTGGGACTTCTTTTCGTCTCCCTCCCGGTGATAGAGTAGATTACCGGACTTTAAGGTTGTCGTGCTCTCGCCCTCTCTTCGGACTTCAGACAACCCCACTATGTCCCACCGTAACCAACTCATCTCCTCTTCCACCTCAGTCAGTTTCTCGTCTGTCCTCAAAGTGCAGACGTTGTGTGTTACCAGGGCCAGTTTTCGCCGGTGGTGGTAGCCGGATCCCATCCGGGGATTCTTAGCACCCCCTGCCCTGCCGTTACCATGACCGCTACCGGAGTCAGGAATAGCAGGGCTGCCGGGTACTGGGGGCCTGGTCGCATTTTGTACCTTCATTGAGGGGTTTTGCCATACTCGCCACGCTTGGCAGGCGGGTTGGCGAGCGCAGTGGGGGGTCACTATCGCACTTCCGACGCTGCTGCCCATCGGAAGTCTGTTCATGTGCAGTGACGGAACTCTCCTTTAGTCGCCTTTTACGACATCCACAGGAAGACTTGGAGTGGTCCTATTCTACTCTGCCGGGAACCACACGGCGAATTATTTGTTGATTGAGATAAAAAAGAAGGTGAATAATAAAAACACAAATATTACCAACTACCGACACAATTTTATCTAGTAGTAGCCAACATACCTTAATGGTCCTAAAAGTAAATAGACACCTACTTTTAATTTAAAAGTCGCAAGTTTTTCTAAAATGAGCTATGGACATAAGCGACTTGCAGTGTTTTTAAATGTTCCCTTATAACTTATGCGGCCTGTGTCACTCTCCGTTTAGGTATCGAAAATGTACCTACATTATTACTATGCGCGCAGGCGGCCCCTCTGGGTGGTAAATTCAGTTGTACGAATCGTTTGTCCAGTGTAATAAGAATGAAGTTGGCTTGCAATGGATATCTAGGTATCTATACGAAAAGGTGCTGTGTTCTGACGTGAGCTAAATTAAACCATATCGCTAGCCACATTGAGTAGATATTTCTTTGAATTTCTTGGCTGAATGAGACTTCTGTACGTTAGTACTATTTATTCTGTGGTATATTACTCACTAATGGTCTGTACTCAAGTATACAACTTTGTATTCCAGCGGTGAGAACTAAACGCCAGAGATCGTTACATAGAAATTGGGTTTAACTCACCGCGGATGATTACCAAGAAAACTTTCAAGCAAAGTCGTTACAGTTCGTCGATCCATAAATTAAAAGGGTGACTGCATAAAATGTAGAACTGATGAAAATGTAGCCGATGGCTGTATCGGACAGTCATTTGCATTCATTGGACGTTATACAAGATGTAAAAACTAGTGGAGTACTCACGGAGTACTAGTATTTATTACTAAATAAACTTAATAACAGAAGGATATCTCATGAACATTCTGACCATCTTTGAAATCTTCTTTTTCCCGCCTGACTAAAGCCTCACATAGGTCAGGCCTAGAGAAGCTGGTGGAGCACGATGGGCCGAAGAGGAGGTGGATGAGGTACTCTCGCTACAGTAACCCGTCGATGGAACATTTTCGATATGGTGACCATCGATGTAGTGACTGGCGATACTGTGAACTAGACCCGTAAATCCCTGAAATATAAGGATGTGAACTCGATGGTCCCCTTGGCATGATTTACGCTTGGAATAGTAAAAACAAGTTAGCATATAATACTCCGACTTGCTTCAAAACGGCAGCTATTGAGCTAAATCAGATACCTTTTAAGCTTATTATAAATGGTAAACATATCATTGTTTAACATCTCGTACGACAAAAAAGACCTTCGTCAAAAAATAAAATGTCTAATACCTGATCTACCGGCTGCTATAAAAGTCCTTGGATGTTAAAACGGGAAATTTAAGACTTTTACAGATTAGAGTGCAGAATCGTGCAAAGTTGAGAGGAAAAATCCTGAAATTGTGGACCCTAGGGCTCCAACTACTGAAATCATAATGGCAGCCCTTCTTTCGACTATAGCTTAGAACGGTCTTAATTTGACACTATCCACTCCAGTCCGCAAGCTCTTATACAGGCACGATCCGCATTTTTTAGCATTTAGGTACTGTTTGCTTACCTGTACTGTTTGCTTACTTTATAAAAATAAAGATAGCAATAACTTATTAATGGGTAACTAAAGAAGCAGTCTTAGGATGCCAAAGACGCGCAAGATGGAGTAGGAAAAGTCGAAAAGCGGTTATCATGCTTCGGCGCAGAATAGCTTAAACACATGTACGGATATAAACAAGAACGCGCTAAAGCGATTCACCCACTGGCAACGCGCCCCGACGCGATGTGCGGACCGGGGCAGATTCCGCGCGTGGCGACGGAGGCGCAGATCTACCTCCACGGCCCCGCGCCAAATATTCACTTCAGTCGATCGTCGTGGAGAATGGATACAAAACTCATTCAAAAAATAATCTTGAATGAGTGCCGTGGATTTCTTTTTTCTTTGTCCTTTATACATAAAAACACGTGCGGTACTGCGGAGCAATGTGTTTAGTACCGCGCCCCCGCGCGGAATGGCGGAATCAGCGCACGGGACGCTCTCCCGCGCGTCGGCGCGTCTTCAGTGGGTTGGACCAAGCGTGTTTTCTATACAAATTGAGATACTTGCATACAATTTTAAAATCTGCCGTACCGCGCTCCACGACGGTGCGCGGTGCAGTGGGATCACCGCCTAAGATGCAAACAAGTTTATTTCCCAGACTAATTAAAAAACCCCAACTTTCAAGCGTTCACCCCCAATAACTTTTGAAAGGCTGAACAGATTTTCATAAAACATAACTTAGAACCATCTTGACGGACATCGATCTTTTGATAAAAAAAACCGTTTCGAATTCGGTCTATTCGTTTAGGAATTATATAACCTAAAAAAAACAAGATTTTTTTTTTTTCGGTAAGAAGCAATTACAATAGTTAGATAGTAGTTGGAGCCTCCTTATCTTGTGCCAGTAGGCTCCGCTCCTCCATACTATAACTCTAAATATTGTATATAAGTACCTACAAGGTGAAAAATCTTATTAAACAAAAAAAACTAATCAAGAGAAAATAATTATTACACATATTAACATATGTACGACCCCGTATAGGGAAATGGCAAAGAGAGAAGAAGACACATATTAACGTATGCACAAACACGTCAAACTTATAACGCCCCTCTTTTTCGTCGAAGTTTAAAAAGAGAGCTAGAGTAGAGAAGTAAAGCACACACTGCAAATAGTGTCGTACTTGTCCCACTTTTAATTTGCGTGAACTAGAAGCAAGAATTTATGTTAATAGTGTCTGCTTGCAAGCGCCGGTGCATCTGAAGTGGGGCTGTATTACGTGCATGTTTACATAATTGTTAATACGGTAGCACTATTAAAAATATATTCTCCTGCTGATTCTATATGGATTTTAAAGTAACTCAGTTTTAATCGGTGCTCTTTGAATTGGAATCTACGTAAGTCTTTTTTTTTATATTTATACTGTTTTTTAACTCGAAGTACATCAAAAGGATTCAAAAAGAAAATTAGACTAATAAAAACATAATCTGAGCCCTTTTTCGCCCACATCTAAGAATGTCCTGTCTTCGTCAATGCTATCCATCCAACCCACGAAGTTTTTATATTTACCTTTTTCTTACACTACCTTTTTTGTAGTTTTTATAACAATATCAGTGAAAATAAACGCTCTGGTCGCGCTCGCTCTCAAAGTGAATTTGTGACCTAGGAAAGATCAATTAATACAGAAATTATTCTTAGTTCAATTTTTCATAAATAATCACAATGGATTTACTCAACCGATTTTCGTCATCTAACTGAGCAGAACAATACAGTGCCTGACATCAAATCCAGACGTAGACTAATTGGAAACTAAACTAGAAATATCTTGAAGCGATAACAATTAGCTCAGAGCCATAAAATAGCAATTAGTCAACATAAACTGAATAAGGCAATCGTATTTATTGGTTAGTGTTCAAACAATGGGCTAACTGCCGCCGCCTAGGTTGTCTCATTTGAATAAATCCAATATAGTTTTGGTGTTTAGCGCGCGAAGCATAAAATTAATTCTGCGAGGGTTTAACCAAGGGAAATTAAATTGGTTCCGTTTTGTTTTCTCAAACACTATTTGTTTGTTGTTTAGACTGATCTTGTAAGTTCTAGACTTTCAATTTTGATAAAGTAAAAGGCTACTGGCCCTTACTGGCTACCAGAAAGACATCGCAATAGAGGCATACCAAGAACCAGATGGCGAGATAACCTTGATAAATTTATTTATTTACACTTTATTGTACACACATACAAATATAATAGTACAACAGGCGGACTTAATGCTAAAAGCATTCTCTAACAGTCAAACCTTTGGGTTGATTGGGAGAGTTTATGTGGGTGTAACACATAATAAAAAAAACAATAAAAAACCAAATAAAATTTTAAACTTAAAAATAAAATAAAAAGATGTTTCTTTACTAAATATAAATATTATAATAATACATATACCTACATATTAAATACATACAAACTTTATAAATTCTTAACTAAATGTCAGGAAGACGGACAGAATCGAGTGGAAGAATAATACTTTAACCGGCCTTTGCCCAGTTTTGGGACTTAACAGTAGCCCCAGACTAGTAAAAAAAAAAGATTTACCACTAAGTTCAAACACCGAATGGCGCTATAATTTCAGATCTTTAAACTTAGATACTAGTAAATGGTTTAGAAAGCTATTTAGATTTAAGATTTTACTATTGATATTTGAAACGACACGATAGTTACGGACACACGGACCAATCAAACCATATCGACGAAGCCAACACAACACTTGATTCCTCCTTCGGCACGATTCACACACAGTATAATGTCAACAATACCATTATACATGTGGTATACGTTTATCGACAATGTGTAGTGAACAATCCGCTTACCAAATGAATATTCATGCGATATGTATGGTGTACAGCGTCAAATGGTTCGGTTCCCTCGTTTTGCTCGGTACTGATATGGAGACATTGTTATTAATTCATTATAATAATATGAATAAATCACTTGAAACCTTCGTTGCGATCAGGCACATTTTAAAAGGTTGAAATAAGTTTTAAAAAAAAGTTTCGTATAAGCTTTATTCTGAGGCCTAATAAGTACCTAATAATTAAAAGCCCAAACTCGATAGGGTTTAGAAATACCATCGTTTTATTGCAGGGTTCTCATAACCACCTTTCAGATTCATCATCAGAGCAGCTTCTTCTCAGAACAATATTACATTATCATCTGATTTACATTAGCATACAAAATTTCATCTCAATCAGAAACCGTGAAGTGGCCCAAATTTAACTTGCAAGATTTGACCCAAAAAACAAAAAATAAAATAAAAATAAGAGCAAGCTAAATAAAAGCGTGTAAAAACCTATGTCATGTGATTTTTACGTCTTTGGCGAAAAAATTGTTCGAAAACTTTCACCTAAATTAAAAACAAGCAAAAGAAAAGCTTTAATAATATCTTAAATAATTATGCGCTTATTTACGCTTATAAATAATCAAAAAAATTATAATGAAGATTACTACTTATTACTATTATTACTTATATATTATTACTATAAATTATAATAATATAATTACTTTTATAAAATACCTATTAGAATTTGAATACATCATTAGTATGAAAAGCAATACTTAGTTTTTGTAACCAAGAATATTTATCCTAGTTAGTTATATATTTACCAAAATATAGTGTCCAATATACAAACTCAAAGATTGATTTATATTTTAGCGGTGGACTGGTCCACACGGATAAAATATACCCATACGTGGGATTAGGGCTTAGAAAAACTTACGAAAGACCGTAAACTTTGTCGTCTTACTCTTATTCAATCTTCATTCGTTCTTATAAAATCAAACCAAAATCAAAATCAGAATTTTACATCTAAATTACTTCTTACTTCTTTTCTTACCTGCCAGCCTGAGGTACCAGCTATACATTCGTACTCACCTTACATTAAAACCTCCACAAACCTCACAACCTACATATATAGGTTTTATATGAACATCATTTATGATCATCTCCGAATATAACTCACTCACAAACAAATACTACTAACAACGTAAAGACTAGACACTGCAATAGAAAAATACAGCAAAATTTAATCATCGGAAAAGGAAAACCGTAGCGTAGGGTCGACGTTCCCGCGACACGGCGGCGCCTCCCGACTTCCGGCTCGCGCCAAATTCTGTATTTGTATTTTCATCCGTATCTGCATGTATTTGTATTTACCTGGCAAATAAAATGCTTTTTATTTGCACACATCTTCCAAGAGAGCAGCCTCTTTTGTTTGTAGCGACATAAATTGACAAATTCTTTGACTCCGCGTTTATTGTTACAGCTTTTTAGTGAGAAATGTAAGCGCAATGCGCATATTGCGCATACCTATATACGTTACTAAGCTGAAATAAAATTTGCTTAAAATTATTTTAATAATATTTTTTTTGCCCGTATATATGTGCGAATCAACAGGTATGACGACTGGAAGAATATTTTTAGCCCTACGTTACATTATTAAAAAATATTGAACACGTATTTTTTCTGAGAACCTATAGACCTTATACAGGGTCTAACAAAATATACTGAAACTATTTTAAGGCTGACTTCAGTCCATGATGCTGAACAACTTTCCCCAAGGAACATATATTGAAATATGAAAATATATTTTTTTGCCTCCCATACAAGTTGACTGATCAGCTGAACCGAGTGTCTATAGAAAGCTAAAAATATTTTCCATATTTCGGTATGAGTCCCTTGCGGAAGTTGTTCAGTGTCACAGGCTGAATCTAGCCTTAAAATAGTTTCAGTATATTTTGTTACACGTTATATATCTTAACCTAAAAATATTTTAAGCCAGTAAGTTTCTTTTTTGCACAAAAACAACAATACATAAAATTTAGAAAACATTGTCACCACGGCCGAATAACCTAATAACATCTAACAGAAATCCCAATTCCTCGAAAAATATTAAAGAATCAAGAGTATTGTTCACCTCTGTATAATATTTATGTCCCAAAGGATTCGTATTCGAGAACCCGACGCGAAAACATATTTTACCAATGGCAGAATTACTCCAGACAAACCGGTCGGGCGCGATAAAATATGGCTAGCTAATAAACTTTGTAAGCGATCCAGAAAGGAACTATTTTATCCTTTGAGTTCAAGGCTTGACTGAGATTCAGTGCACGGAATGTATTTGTTCAACTGATTAAAATTTTGGTACTAATGTTCTAATTGTATTGAAAATAATCGTGTGCTCATATACCTTTGGCTTTTGTGGCTTGCGATTCCTGGGCGCACCTTTAAAGAATATTTTGTACATTAATTTTTTTAGTAAAACATTTTATTAAGAAAAAATAAATACTTAAATACAATTGAACTTATATTACATGCAACTTGATTTTCCCCTATCCTTCAATGCTGCGGGTCATAAAACGCAAGCTCTTGACACGTTGTTGGGAATTTACATCTGACTCATTCTCCCTTTACTTCTATTATCTGTTTATGTGTAATCGCATCCTCATTCATGACTAATGCTATAATCTGTTCTAGTCTCGTCTAAATCAAAAAGTCAGAAATAAAAGTCATTTAAAAAACGGTAGTTGCATAACTCAGTTGTCATAACAAAAAATATTTATGTCAAAACGGTTTATCTTAAAAGTTATTGAGATCAAAATGTTGCTTATCGGGACAGGGATGGCATTCCCGCCGCGCTCCTGTCCTGTCTAAGACTAGTGTCACACCACACGCGGGGCGACCGCACAGGACGACGCCTGACTAGACTTGATAGTTCAACATAGGCCGTTTTAAATTAAGTAAAAATTTGTTTGAATAAAAAGTTTTATTGTACTGTACAATAGTGAGAAATAGGTACTTATCATATATATTAATCTCTTCAAGTAACCGGCCAGTATTAAGAGGAATGTTTACATAATATGCGTTTGGTTGGGGCAGAAGTGGTACAATATTAAAGAAAGTTCAGTCAATGATACTAAAAAAATTCCTGAACTAAGTAACTTGTAACTAAGGTATTAAAAAAATATCAAATTATATGCATTAAAGACTCCTTTACTATTACGCTTAGTCGCCTTATATAAATTATCTTATATAAAGGTATTCCCGGTTAAAATACTAAAAAGTTTAGTCGTATATGGAGTCGCTATGATCTAGTACTCGTACTTTGGCCAAAATCCATTGGCGTTTTAGGTTTTGGTCACAATGCGTAGGACTTTTAGAAAGTTGCTTTTCTAAGTTTTGTTTCTCCAAAAAGCAACTTTCTTTTTAATGATTTAATGAATTTTACTTTATAATGATCGTTTGAATTTATAAATATACCTACTTCATTTCACTGCTAGTATTCAGCAGTCCTACCTACAGAAAAACATCAAAGATAGTCAAGATTTTTTTGAAGTGAAAACTTCTTTAGGCGTGTTGGGCATTTTTTGAGATGGGAAAAAACCATTTAACTCGCGACACTGTTAATGTAACCGACACCACCTTCTTCAAGTTTTTACTTCTGTCAGACTCGGCACTCCCGGAGTGCCGCTGTTTTTTTTTATAAATCAAGAGAATGGATCTGACAGTGATCCCCACAAGTGAAGCCAGTCACAACATCTGTCTTAATTAATGACTGGTCTGATGACCGATACAGGCCGCTCCATTAACTTAACGAACCGCTGTCGAGGTGTCCGTCAATCATCACCTCGGTTCCGTATCCTCCGACCGCGGAACCCCGTTATTACTTTACATGTGTTTGACACAAATTAACGTACGCGTCAAACTAATGCAATACGTCTTACTGAGCGTTAAATGTGTAATTGATGGTTTTGGAATGATATCTGAAAGTTTTTGTTTTCTTCATTAAGGAGTTTTATAACCAATAAAACTTCCATGAAGGATTGTAATATATTTTACAAATATATTTTAACTAGAAGAGTGAACTATTTTAGTTTGTTAACGTTTATTATTTTTTATGAATACGGGGATAAAACTCTTACTACATAAGAGTAACTAGAAAAATTATAAACAGATGTAGGTGCTCCGAATAAGTATGTACGCAATAAAAAGAATGAACCATTTTGCTGACAGAAGATAAAATTTTTAGAAATCTGTATCCTCATCCTATATAATAGAGCCTTCACAATACCTAGATCTTACTATTTAAAATTTTAAATCACGGCAACAACCAATATGCTAGTTTTGAGTATGAGTAGTAATTTATGTCCGAAGTCGCGTCTACATGTTCTACCTCGTAAATATCGTTCGATACACACTCATAACATAATCGAACCATGTACTAACTGATATATAGATGGCGCCACTATGCGAAACCAGGAACACGGTCGTAAAGATCTTATTTCGCATTTAACCGACCATAAAGTATGATTTAAACACTTTGTCGGCTAATAAATATTGCACACATCAGCTAAAACGTGGTAGTGTCAAGCAAATAATTATTGTGCGTAAGAAATACTTAAGATTTGATTGATGGTCTTCGTAATAACTGCGTACCTTTTTAGCGTTTCGACAAAGATTAATGGAAATATTAATGTAAGGAACAATATCAGAAATTGATACGTACCAATGTGTGCTTTTATGTTAAAGGTAATGTAATAAATTATATCACGTCTAACCAAATATACTGAAACTATTTTAAGGGTGAATTCAGTCCATGATCCAGAACAACTTTCCCCAAGGAACATAATTATATCGAAATATGAAAAATAATCTTTTGCTTTCAATACAAACTTGGATCAGCTGATCGGTCAACTTGCATGGAAAGCCAAAAATTATTCTTCATATCTCGATATAATTATGTTACTTCGGGAAAGTTGTTCAGTATTATGGATTGAATCCACCTTTAAAATAGTTTCAGTATATTGTATTCGAAAGAAGTGCCGTGTGACTTCCGGCCTAGAATAGGACCACTCCATCTCTTCATATGGATGTTGTAAGAGGCGACTAAAGGACTGAGCTCAAAAATCTCGTGCTACAATTACATTCCCAAGGAGCGTTGACGACTCGGGCGGTCGGTCGGTCGTAAAATCATTGCGAAATCGTTTAAACTGATTCGGCTATTTCTCCTCCAATTTGTACAAATTGTTTTTATTTAAACATTTAAGTCCTTTTGACCTACAGACCTACATGATTTATGTTTTCGCAGTGCTGTCAAATTTAGTAGACTGATGTTCTATTTAAAAATAATTGCATTTTGCTTGATAGACGTTTTGTTCTCTAGGCGATTTACAGCTTAGATATATTTTCCTTGTAGACATAAATTTGAGGCATTTTGCTTCGTAGACGAATTAAAAGTTAGGCACTCTGATCATAGAGGGATTATTATAAATATTACATATTGTGCCTTTAACCAATTTCAAATAATATTTTGAAGCAGGACCTTTGGAGCTATCTTCTATTTTATATGGGCCAAGCAAATTATAATTTATTTGAATTGCAAGGCAGTAATAATGCATCAGCTAATTAATCGTGCTTGTATCCTCTAGTCATAGACAAACTGTTATTGAACGTCGCATTGCCCCAATCCACTCGTCAAACACATTACCATACAAACCGAAATTGCCAATGCTAGCCCGTAAACAAACAGACGTGTGTACCAACTCATTATGCGTTCCATTTAAACCGCAGGAACTGTTGTAGTTGTTCTAAATGATTGTGCCAAAATAATCAATTAAATAAATAATCACAAATTACACAGATTAAGCTAGACCTCATAGTTTTTAACTTGTATTATGAATCAAATCAGTTTATTTGCAAGAAAAGTAGTACAAAATAATGGTTCTGCTTATGAGATACTAACTCAACGAAAAAAAAGAAGTAAGTATAAAAGAAACTAGTTGTTTCATAAATATTTGTTATTTATGCAACAATTAGTTTAAGGCTTTCTATTAAAAAAAAACGAACCCAAATGGGAGCATAAAAAACTAAAAAAAGCCTTTGTTTTTTTATTCTTCTTATCGAGTGAATTATTACTTACGAGTATTACTAAACACTGGTGTCATATTTTTCAAGCTTCCCAAAGGCATCTGACGTAGCTCAACAACTGTCATCTAGTGACTACAGTCATTTTAACACACTAGTGAACTAGTGTGTAGGCACAGAACGGAATATCCTAAAGTACGCGCAATATGCATCCCTGTTCCCCGTCCCCGCACCTCTCCCTCGTTCTTGTGCCGCCGTGCAATGTGTGTTCGCCCGCTCTCGCCCGTTGTCAAGGCGAGAACGGGGGAGAGATGCGGGGACGGGGAACGGGGATGCATATTGCGCGTACCTTATGATTATATTCCGTTCTGTATGTTACTCTTACTGTCTTCTGTAGTGTAGGTTTCTTCTCGACGTTATCCTTCACCGAAAGCAAGTGGTGGTAGAGTACAAGTCGCATCTAATGAGGATCGAACTCATGCCGTAGAGCCACTGCCTAAACCACTTGGCAACGGCTTTATTTATTTTTTATGTATATCATAAATCAACAATATATAAGTATATTCCAAAATTTAAGTGCGTGGCATCGCTTGAGAATTAGAAAATGAACAAATTGACAAATTAATGCTACATCGATATTTGAAGGCTTAAATTCAAGTAGGTAGAGGTCGTTTAAAATCAATATCGGGGTTTTGTAAAAGGGTCGCGAGTTCACAGGGCTAACTACTACTCTAAAATATTTTATTAGACATTTGACGAAAAAACAAAGTAATTTAACGCCTCGGCAGCTTAATCGACTCGTTGGATTAATTTATTTAAAGACGGCCCACCATCACTGTCGGGCGGTCTCATTGGGGGTTGATTTACGTTCACACATCGGAGCCGATCTCACTTAGCAATGATTTATACCGACACAACTCCCCCGCCGGGAACGCATTATCGGACCATGCCCTATCAACTTTGTTAACCGTTTATACAGCGGCCTTAATATCGTTGGAGCATCAAATAAGATGAAATATTTCTTATGTTATAGTTTTTAATGCATTGTTCATCAGTCGTCAAGCTACCTTCTCCTACATTCTACACTTTCTCACGTACCTACGAGTATATATCTTAGTCTATTGTACATATACATATACAGAGTTAGAGGGACATACCCTTAATAAATCGAACCACGGGCTACTAGATCACTAAAGTAAAATAAAATTAAAATTACAGTAAAAAAATTAAATTTCGACATTCTCATACAAATCGCCCGGGCGGCCGTACACTTTTGTATGGAAATGCCGAAATTTATTTTTGTTTATTTGCTGTTATTTTGATTTCATTATACTATAATGATCTAGTATAGACCGTGGTTCAATTTATTACAGGTATGTCCCTTCCACGTTGTATAGCTATCTCAAATACCTTTAGGTAGCTTGAAAATTTTTACACCAGCGTTGACCACTTACACACGTGAAAAACAACAACATACATAGGGTTAGGACTCAACTGTTAGCATGGAATAGTATTTTCCTATGCTGCTATCCTACGGAATGCAGAATCAGCGATTCCACGGCGTTCCGTCGCTCTTGCTCGCTTTAGCAAATGACAGTTCTGAGCGACAGAAAAGGATAGCAGCATAGGAAAATGCTGTTCCGTGCTGGCAGATGTGTCCCGTCCCTTATATAATAATTACATCTCTAAACCTATTGTTCCAATTTCAGATTTTACCACCAACCCAGTAAATATCCCTTCCCATCTGAATCAATCAATAAAGCTACTAACAAGATTAAATTTATATAATTAACCTTTACAGGATTGACTCCAAGTTGCTCACTTGACCGCCAAGTTGGTAGTTCAGCGAACAGTTTCAATTTATATAGAAATCCGTGGATTAAGCGATAAACCCTGAGATATGGACCACTAAACCAGTCGTCCTACCAATCGCTCGGGGAGTCAGTTTGTCGGGGTAATTGTTCCGTATAGTCAATTAATTCAAGTGCACTATTAAGGTTGATGGCTTTCCGATCATTATCTATTATCGTGAATAAAACATTCCGATTTGGACATTTAATTTTCTCTACTGTCTCCTAGAAAATCATTACACCCATTTTGAAACTTAATGTCCTTTGCTTTGGAAATAGGTGGTCAGTTTTATGTGAATTATTGATTTAAATGAAATACAACGACAGTTAAAGACAAAAAGGTAAATTTTTAAATTTTATGGAAAAAGTAGACAAAATGTAAAAATAAACTAGACATTTACTTCTTACAAAAATGTTAATTAAGATTTCGTTTTCAAAAAAAAATATTTAATCCATATAAGAGCACAATATTCATTCTTACACAGGTTTGATACAAAGTAGATTTGGTTTTACCCAAAGACACAATTTTTTTTTATATCTTATTTTTTAACTTTCTCCACAAGAATTCATTAAATTAAATTATCAACTATAACCATCATACTTCTTAGAGCTACAGGGGTACGCCAAGGAGCTTTATAATAAATTCATAAACATCATAATACACTTTCATTTAAATAACCTGCTCGAAGTATACAGCTGATACTTTTTTTATTTGAACCAGTTAATAAGGCTTATTATCCTATGTTTAGACGATGATCTTATAAGTATCTAATTGCATCCTATATCAATTAAGACAGTTTACAGTAGGACTGACTCCATGTTTTCTGTGTGGTTATAAAGTTTATAGCCCGATAATCATTGTGAGCATGTATTTATTTACATATATAAAACCTTAAAGTTATACACTTAGTTTATTAAGTTACGGAGATCTAACTTTCTTATGACATGGGAATAAATAACCTAGGCTGTCTCTGTTTTTGCGTAGGTATCTTTATTAATGCATTCTATATTATATTATTATGCTAGGTATATAGTCCTATTCGCTGTATTGATCGTCAATAACACAAGATACCTAACAATTCACTACGGTGTTAGCCCGATATTTGTATGCATAAATTATGCATTTTATATCATTGTAAATAAAAGTCATAGTAATAAATAAAAGTCGCAAAAGTCATTAAGGCTGTTGATAGTAGATATTACACAAGCCCTGCATCAGATGTAGCCCTATTCACTCATGTGCGAAAGTAAATGTGTTTACGTGATCGCTGTTCTGTTTAGCGGCGCTGAGATAGATGAGTGCGATCTTTCAGTGCTTTAATGCTGTCTTTGCATCAGGTTACTAATGTTAGCTAGAGTTAATAAGTTTTTACTTACTACTATTTGCATGAGTCACGACTCCATTGCCATAAACATACCTACATTTAAAAAGAAACTTTTAATTATAAAACATAACCTTTTTTTTATAAATTAACCATCTTAGTAAATTTAAAACAAATTCGAATTATCAGATCTGCTGATTGAATTTTGATCACGTAAATATAAAAATTATAATTCACGAAAACGCAAAATGTTCACAGGACAGGATATAAAACAAAGAATCAGTATAGCTAAGAATACTTTCAAAACTAGAAAAGATATATTTTGCTCCAATATTAGTAAAAAAAGTAAGAATACAATTTATAAAGACATTTATTTGGAGTATAGCTTTATATGGATGTGAAACGTCAACAATGAGAAAGAAGGACAGAAAAAGAATAGAAGCATTCAAGATGTAGTGCTAGAGGAGAATGGAGCCGGATGGATAGAATAAGCAATGAGAAGGTGCTAGAAAGAGTGGGAGAGAGAAGGAATATTTTAAAATCTATTGAAAATAGAAGAGGGAAGATGATTGGACATCTACTAAGGCATGATAATCTGTTCAGAATAATAGTAGAAGGAAAAATAAAAAGGAGACGAGGAAGGGGAAGACCAAGGATGAAGTTTTTCCAACAAATTAAGGAAAGGTTAGGAGTAAGGTCCTACCAAGACATTAAAAAGATGGCAGAGAGAAGAGAGGAATGGAGGCATCTCCACTTAACTCCACCGACAAGAGCAAGCTCTTAAGTTAAAGAAGAAGAATAAATATAAAAGAGAAAACAAATGCTTGGAGCACATAATATAATTATAAAATACTTTTTCTACTTGGTCTTTTTTTTTGTTACTTACTTTCCTATTTGGTGATAAGTACTTCTTATCTTATGTAGTAAAAAAATAATTAAAAAAGCGGCTAAGAAGATGGTGGAATAAATGTGTTTACAAATACATAGCTTGTAACAGATATAACAATCAAAATGACAAAGGAAAAAAGAAGAAAATGGAAACAACTAGCTTGCTGTGCTTACCCCTCTTAGTGTGAGATAAGGAAAGGAAAAAGAAGAATTAGTTAATAAATCATAGAAGCTCATCTTAACATAAAAAGCAAACACCGGACTTTCCTACATCAAATACTTGAGAAATATATGAATAGTTTGCAATGCTTTGACCTCAAGGGTAGACGTGGGGTAAGGCCATTAAATATTGACACCGAGCTCTTGAAGCGACAAGCGCGGCACAAACACTGCGTCTGGTAAGCCTCTTTCAATTTATGCGTCACTCGTCTGCGTGACAAAATATAAAATGAAAAGAAGGATAACTAATTCATGAAGGCTAGCTTTGCATTTCTTTTGTGAGATATCAAGAATTCCATCCTCATTCGACCGTTCCTGGTAACGACGATAACTTATAAGTGACATTTCAAGCAGCAGCTTGTGGCAAGGAGCTGCGCCTGCGCATGTTTAGCAATCTTTGTAACCATTTAACTAAGCAACCTTTGGCTTTATTCTATACTGAGATTGATGCCTTTTAGTAGTTATCCGAGCTCCTCTGTACTTCTAAGAAGATAAGGTCGTTTGTCTAAGCTATCATTATTATAAAGCAATATAGATGTCGGACTTAGTTTTATCTTAATAGATATATAAAATGTATGAGGGGGCTCGACTACTAACTAGTGCCTAATTGGTAAAAATTCTATAGTAACTCCTGCATTTTTTTTAAACTCCTTCGGATCTCCGTCGGACAACGCAGATCAGAAATTTTCATCAAAGATTTCAAAAGTGACATAGCGATGAGGCCATTAAGATTCCAGTCGAAATTCAAAGCAAAACACACAGAATGGGAAGCATAAACCAATAAAACCACTTGACCAATTTAATTTTATCCAAATTTATTTAAAAAAACCGGAAAAGTTAAATACTTATTACAAATTTAATATAAAGAATCGTTTCCAAGTAGCATAGTGCCAAGAAATTTTATCGAAATTGGTAGCATACTCGATCATTGACTGCAATATATAAATGCATACGGCATGGCACACGAATGCATAAAGACGTGCGTTTAATAGACGTGTGAAGTGAAGATGTCGTATCTGTTCTACTCGTACCTTTTAATTTACCCCTGCATTGGCAAAGCAAAGAAATGAATGCCTAGCCCTCGTAAAGTTACAAACGCTCTGTCTCCGCTAACGAGACTGCAAGTTTGAAAAGTTACAATATTAAGGCCGCGTATTAGGACCTTTACCCGCCTTAATTATCTGGTTACTTTGTCTCCATTTGCTTTCGCTCGGAATTTTTAATTAGGACGTAAAGAAACCTTGTTCTGCTTCGTTGAATGAATTCGGTCTTCAGATAATCCTACCATAATTACACCCTCATGTCTGTCCCTTACGGAGTAGACAGAGCCAGGGGCCAGGTGACCTAAAGACCTATTTAACCTATCTATAAAATGCACAACTTCTCTTTTTATGTTTATTGTTGGTTTGTTTTTTTTCTACTTGTTTTTACAACATGAAATTGCGTATGTCTCTATTTTTAACCTGCAGCGAAAAAGAGGGGCGTCATAAGTTTAAGTTTAAGGTGTCTGTGTGTCTTTGTATTTGTGTAGTAGGTTCTAAACTAATAAACCGATTTCTATGCGTTTTATGAAGACCCGTCAGTTTGGAGCCAAGAATAATATGAGTGTTTTTGAAAAATCACTGTAATTAAACAAATTCAGTTTATTTCTCAAAAAAATTACATAGAAATCAAGGCTTTTCTTCAGACACCCACAATATCCAAAACACGATTGAGCATTTTTTTGCTCGATAGAAAAAAATCACAAACATAACTCTAAATTTGCCTAAATTTTGGTCTGTCGAGATGGTTCTTAGCTATGTTTGATAAAAATTGGTTTAGCCGTTCATAGGTTGTTGGGGGTGAACTCTTGAATTTGTCTGGAAAATAAACTTGTTAAACTGTTATTATATATGTATATATTCTCAGGGTGACGAAATCAAAGATTCTTCACCTTATGTCAGCTTAATTTTGCGTTGTGGCGGTAAAAAATATGATCCAAGAATAATATTAGTTTATATAATTGGAAGGATGGAGTACGCATAACTTATATTCAAAGAGACAATGCAACAGATTTTCCATTTTTGTTTGTATCTAGACCAGCATGTTATACTTTAATGCTTTCTACAGGCACATCGCATAAAACACTCATAATGATGAAACAACAACAATAACTTACCCACTGTGCATGCGCACCGTGTTAATTGCTTCATTTATGCTACTATAAAACCATAGAGATTTCACACTCGAAAGCTCTGACCCTATTCAGCAAAGATTAATAGCGCACTGTAAAAACATTACTTTGTACATTGCTTCCTCTTTTTATGATTCTTTGCGATTCTTTTACGTACTCGGTTCTTGGGCATTCGCTTTAATTTTACAGCCGGGGTGGTCTTGCTGCTTTCGTAAATAGATTATACGAATGTTCTACTAAATACCAATTAGAGTGTCTTTCCGTCGCGTAATTTTGGAAAAATATTTAAACAATGAAACATCAATTGGCCGATTCAAATGTGTACTCCCAAGTTGTTGTAGTTGCGTCTTATTTTGCTATGCTACTTTAAATCGCAAGCATCTTCTTCATCTTAGCGAATTCCCGGTTACTTTCTTAACTGCTTTGGAGCTTCTAAGCCGGAAACCACACGGCTAAAATTGGATAAATTGAGAGCATATGAAAAACTTATTATCTCGTAAACTAATTTTAACAAAAAAAAATAATTATCCTTATCAGATCCCTATAAAAAATATATTGATATCATTACAGAATAAAAACCTTTCCAATGGGCGATCAAATATAAGACAATACAAGACCAAACTTCTTTTGCACCAACTGAGTATAACAATAATGAAAAGTAAATCACTACATAGTATAAAACAAAGTCGCTTTCTCTGTCCCTATGTCCCTTTGTATGCTTAAATCTTTGAAACTACGCAACGGATTTGATTTGATGCGGTTTTTTTTAATAGATAGAGTGATTCAAGAGGAAGGTTTATATGTATAATACATACCCGTGCGAAGCCGGGGCGGGCCGCTAGTTTAAAATAAAGTAGGTACAAAGACGAATCTCAATTAGAAGATATCGTAGATTAAAATTCTTCTACTTTGCGTAAAAAAAGGGATCCCGTCCACGCCGCATTTCTTACGGCCGTGGATTCAAAAACAGTAGGAATAGCGAAAATGAAGTACATGCCTTTCATCCTAACCACTTGACACATATCGGCATTTATCTCGTTGGGTTAATTTTCCGGGTCAGGCGTCTGAGGCGGGCGGTCGTTCGAGTGAATTCAATCAGAACCAACAACCTAAGCAATCTCGGCGGCAGTGAAAACGATTGCCGACGAGTGTGTATTGAGTTGACCGCCAGACGAGAGCCTCGAGAGCCCTCAATGCCACTAACTCCTCACCGACAAAACTTTTTTCGCCAATACCCGATATTGAAATACAATTTTCTCATTCAAATTCGTCGGAGCCGTAAACGGTTGGAAACTAATTTGCGGCGAAAGTAAATTTTTTTCTAACACAAAGAGCTCGTAAAATGAAATACAATGCAATCTGTGAAACTGTGTTTCACTAGGGTTCCGTTACAAAATGTGAAATGTACCTACCATGTTTCATCTTGTCTATCACAAGATTATTATCTTACAAAGTTTGTATGGATGTATAGATTAGAATATTATATGGGAATTAGACATTTAGATAGCTTATTACCTAGGTTAAAAGTTTAAAACATAGGATACTTTTCATTCTGGAAAAAATATGAGGTTCCCGTGGGATTGCAACGGCTCATTCAGAAATAGTCTCAATTCTATTTTTATACTTAAAAACAGACTCTAGAAATATTATTTATGTTAAATAGTTTTAGGATATGTTATTAAAAAGATATCACATCTTACAATGCAAATAATATAAATGAAACCTTGCTAAATCAGCTTTAAATATGTTTAACTGTATGTTAGTCGCGGGGTTATTGTCATAATAATATACCTTATATTGTCATACAAGTGTTAATAGTAAGTATTAACTCATTTCATAACAGGAGCATTATGAAATGAAATACCTACTAAATATTATACGAAATTCTTGCTAAACCTGTTAACCCACACTCAGCGGTCTTTATTTTTATTTAGTCTCAGTTAGCCGCATGGTTACTGTTGTAATAATAATAATAATCTTTATTCAAATAAATTAGAGGTATATACATTTAAAAATACATTATTAATACATAAAAGGTAATATAAATTAACGGTGACTGAGCTAGGATGAAACTCATCCTATATTTCAGGCGTTACAAGGCTAACTAGTACCATAGATAAACATAATAAACACTTAAAAACTAAATTATACAAAAAAAAAAAAAAACATTATTTTAAAACTATTAGTAATTCATCTGTTTCTTCGTAGGACATATTTAGTAGGGCTTCTTGTAGAAATTTTTTAGTTGGGCTATAAGTAAAGGGATTAAAGTCTAGTTTTTTATTAAGTCTATTATTGTAGAGGAGAGGGCCGAGGAACAGAAAAAATCGAGAGGAGAAGTTGTGTTATAATAATATACAAGTATAATACAAGTGTTAATAGAAAGTATGAACTAATTTCATAATGCTTGATGTCCAAAATGTACGGATCCTTGCTAAACCAGTTACCTATATCCACACTCACCGATCTTTATTTTTGTTTAGTCTCGGTTAGCCGCGGGGTTACCCGGGTTACCGTCATAATAATATAATATTGTAATACAAGTGGCCGCCACCGTTCGAGCTCCGGGCTACGATTTAAGTGAAACAGACAGAGGACCCTTAACCTTCATGGTGTGTTTATAACGTTAAAAGGTAAAGGGATAACGAAATAAATTGGTATACGATAACTCGCTTAACGATAAACCAACTACCTAAGTTTTAGTTGCGATTTTGTGAGCGAGCGTTGTTAGATTTCACTTCATGATAAAAAGTGTCAAAAATAATTAGGTTGTGTATTAGGTTATAATAAATAAATAAATAAATATATAGGGACAAATCACACAGATTGAGCTAGCACCAAAGTAAGTTTGAGACTTGTGTTATGGGATACTAACTCAACGATTCTATATATTTATAAATATATAGATAAACATCCAAGACCCAGGTCAATCTGAAAAAGATCATTTTTCCATCCTGACCTGACCGGGAATCAAACCCGGGACCTCCAGTGTAGCGGACTGGCGTGTTAACCACTACAACACGGAGGTTGTCAAACGTCAGGTTACGTGATTAATTACTAGTTGAGAAATTTACTGATGTTGGGTGAGGATATACCAAAGAACAATAACATCCCATATATCTGGGATATGCACACTACACTGTTTGATAACCAATAAGATTCCGATGTCACTATAGACATATATAATTATAACATATCTATCTCTTTCGATGTTTCAATAGCTAAATGCCATCATCCTTGCCCAGTAGAGTTCAGCCTTGCACGGTAAATAACAACTTGGAAATGGTTAAGAAACCAACTATCCCAATTCTCATGAAACGCAGCTAGAGTGATAGGCACCTTTAAACCAGGTGTAATTCATTCATTTTTGATTATTTTTAGAAATAATTTCAGTTTTATTTATTTTATAGTCTAGTTTAATCGTTTTATTTATTTTTCAGTTTTATAGTATATTTTAATTTTTCTTTTCTAGTATCTACTCCAATTTAATACAAGTTTTATGAATGACTTTCATATTTATAAAATTAATAAGATACCTAATACTGATATACAATTATAAAATATGTATTATAAAGTGGCCGCCACCGTTTGAGCTTCGGGCAACAATTTAAGTGAAACAGACAGCGGACCACTTAACCTTCATCGTGTGTTTAAAGTGAGGCAATGCATTGAACTTGTGCGCAAAAAAGGTAAAAGAATAACGACATGCTTGTAAACGTAACTCGTTTTGTTAAAGTTGTAAACAAACAAGGTAGTGTTAGCAGTGCTTTAATTTTTTTTAACTTTTATTGCCCCTTAGCTGGGGAAAAGTTCAGTGTGTCTGTCTGTGGCATCGTAGCTCCTAAACGAATAAACCAATTTCAAAGCGACTTTTTTTTCTATCAAAACCTTGTATGTCAGTGGATCTGAGCTATGTTTGATGAAAATTGGTTCAGCCGTTTAAAAGATTAACGGTGAACGCTTGAAAGTCAGGTTTATTTTTAATTTGTTTAGCAATTTAACTTGTAACTTTAACATAATATCATCGTTTTAACATAGTGTTGTTGTTCGTTATACAACAGCGTAAAAATAGTTTGGTGACTAATGTTCAACGAGCGTGTAATCAATGCATGAAGAGTCAGCCATCTGGGCGACACTGTGTGTCAATTACAAGGGAGTCCGTCTGTGAACTCAATGTAACTTCCATTCAGACTCGTATCACACATGATTTACTGAGCGTGCGTACGAACAATATTTTTTTTTTCAGCCAGACACACTTCGCGCCTTTACATGACACATGTTTGAAGGGACCATTCAATGTATCAATATGAACATTTCCTATGGGCCCATCGCTGGAATATAGAAAAAAAAACATATAAAAATATAGAAAAATCGAGATGCCCATACAAATTGTACAGTCAAGTGAACTTTTGAATTATAAAATCAATTTTTTTTTGACATTCCAATATCGAAAATGTCAGGCTGAGTTGCTGCTTTAAGTATTTTTCGGCTTCACACCCTTGCTAGTCCACCAATGCAAAACTTCTGGTTTCGATCCCCAGCCAGGGCAAGTTGGAAAATAACCATTTTCTAATTGTTCTGGGTCTTGGGTGTTATATATATTTATCATATAATTAATTAATGTAGCCGTGTGGTTCCCGGCAGAGTAGAATAGGACCACTCCAGGTCTTCCCGTGGATGTTATAGAAGGCGACTTAGGAAACACAAGCTAAACATAGCTTATAAACATCAATAAGACCTCTCCAACCCGTCTGGCCAGCGTGGAGAGTGTAGGCCAAATCATCTGACTGCTCTGGCTAATATATGGCTGTTGTAGTACAGTGAGGGTCGTGCTCCTGCAGTGGAGGCTAAAATAGACATACTAGTAAATAGACCTATAACACAAGTTTAAGACTTACTTTGGGGCTAAGTCAGTCAGTGTGATTTGTCCCTATATATTTTATTTTATTGCACAGGCTAGTAGGTTGGCGCCGACAGAGAGGTCGGTCAGGACCATAGTGTGATAACCTAGCGTCTAGTAATAAAAACTTGACTTCTATCACAAATCATAGAGTTCCGGAGCCGAGGCATTTGCACAACAATGGAACGGTATATGGTAAAAAAATATTGTTTATATAACCAGCAGTACACGGAAGTTTAATCGCGATGTACCTACCTGAAAAACTAAAATATTTTGATTTCTTTAAATTGTATATAGTCTATTCGTTGAATTGGTTATTATACTGTCAGCACGCTTCAAAGGCGGCATTGGCTTTTACAAAGACACGGCCTTTGTGTAGCTCCGACGGCTTACACATCAATTCAGCAAACGAAATACCTATTTAACTATTACGAATATGCTCTACGTCTACGGCGTAGCTGGTCTACGACCAATACTATGAAAATGACTAGCGAAATAATAAACCGATTTTTTGCAGAAAAGTAAGTATGATCCATAATATATTTATTATTAATTGATCATTTAACAGTTTACTGTAAAGTTTTGCATAATTATAAATTAATTTAAAATCCCACTTACTTATATTTATTACACCGATTAATATTAATCTCTTTGAATTGCGGTTTGCTTTAACAAGAGTTAATGATGAATGGTAACTTTGATAGCATTTTAATCCCGTTTATTTGCTTCTAAATATAAAATAATAATTGTTTTAAACGTTATAATTAATGAATTTCCATACGAGCTCCTATAAAACTTTACAACGAAATTGTTTATTTATATAGCTCAAAATGTAGATTCAACCGTCATACGATAATACGGTTGACGACCAACGTTTTCCAATTCAATGAATTTCAAACAAATATTATCTTGATTTATTTACTTCAGTTAAAAACTCAAAGGAAAATTGAATTCAAATAGATTCTGTGCAAGAAAAAAAATTAGTTTAATGTTTTGTGTCATAAAGTATCGTTGGACGGTCAATAAAACCTTATACGGTTCAATAAAAATGATGTTGGCATATCTGCCACACGAGGACCACCTAGGAGTCTGTTTATGGCTTCAAAGTGGCTCAATATAGGTTTGCTTAAAGTTTTTGTAAAGATTTACCATTATAAATTATATAATGATAGTACCGCCTTTTGCGCATTTCCTAGTTTTTAAGATAATTTATTATGTCCTGTAATTTTTTTTTTGTGCAATAAAGGATATTGTATTATATTGTATTGTATTAGTGCCCATTTTTTTAAACGGATACCTGACAATAAATTGACGTTTAGTAATAACAACGAAGACCAACTGCTTTAAGTGCCTTCCTAAACACAGAGAAGCTCAAAATTAAGAGGCAAATCAGAATTTTTATAATAAATTTCCTATTTTATCCAGTATTTTATAACCGGCATTTTTTGAATCGTACCTTAAATGCGAAATAATAAAACTTTACTATATATTTTCTGTACAAATGTTACTTTATTTCATGATTATTATTATACGCACTTATTTACATTGTGCACGACATATATGTATGCATGATGACTGTTTCAAACTATTTTATTTAATTTTCTAAATCTAGCTAGGGTGTATACAAAGTCAAATACGATTAAAAATTGAATTTTACCACCCTTACACCTAGCGGTCTGTAACTGTAAATGACAATAGTAATTTCAGCCCGTTTCATATAAACAGTGCACTGCTTTTATTGTTGGGACTGGATACCCTGATAAATCCTTGAAGGGTCTTGGACTAAGCATAATTGCGTAGATAAGTCTTTACGACTGCCATTCTTCTGTACTTTACTTGTATGCTATCTCAAACTGCGAACTGCTTGGAATTTACTAAATAACACTTTCTTTAGAAAAGGTCTCCCAAATATACGTAGATATGTTTACATAAGACAGTCATAATCTATTTTCATCTTTCTACTCTCATATGAAACTAGCTTTAGCTTTTTTTCTGTGGATTCCTTTGGTTGAAAAGTTGGGTTCAGTACTAGTACTTATTCTGTGGTTCATATTTCGTCATAACGTTAGTACTGCGAATCAGGCTATTATTAAATAATTACATTGTGTATAGACAGACAGATATAGGAACATAGCTTTGGTTTGTTGACCAAACAGTTATCATGTACTAAAATTTTTGACGACCTCCGTGGCGTAGTGGTTGTCATGCCAGTCCGTCACTCCGGAGATTCTGGGTTCGATCCCCAGCCAGGGCACAGAATAAATAATACAAACTTACAGAAGTCTCACTCAGTAAAGAAATTTAAAGAAATATGTACTCAATGTGGCTAGCGATGTGGTTTAATTTAGCTCACGTCAGAACTCAGCACCTTTTCGCATAGATACCTAGACATCAATTGCAAGCCAATTTCATTCTTATTACTCTGAACATACGTTTCGTATAACTGAATTTACCACCCGGAGGGGCCGCCTGTGCGCATAGTAATAATGTAGGTACATTTTAGATACCGAAACGGGGAGTGACACAGGCTTGGCCAGGGCAAGTTGGAATGGCCTTTTTCAAATTGTCCTGGGTCTTGGGTGTTTATCTATATAATTGTATTTATTATAAAATATAGTATCGTTAAGTTACCTAGTATAACTACTCTAGCTACCCATCACACAAGTTTAAACTTACTTTGGGGCTAGCTAAATTAGTGTGATTTGTCCCTATATATTTATTTATATATTAACTTATTTTGTTATCATGTACTACATTATGTAACAGCTAAGTTTACTGCATTGGATATATATTGAGTATGTTTACAAAGAAATCATTTAAATTTAATATTTTAAACTTTGCTGCTACATAAATATTTTTTCTACTAACTACATGGAGCTATTATAATAATTATCATCTGAATATGATATTATCTACATATAGTTCTTAAAAGTCAGTTTGAATAAAAATTTTAATATGTTTTAAACAGTCTTTTAACGTGTTACTTCCCAATAGCTTTTCTTTGGCAAGAATACTGAATGACGCGGCAAATTCTCTCTTGGTTTCTAGCCAAAAGTTCTTACCCTTACAATATTATGCTGAGGAGTAAGATGGCACATACGTACCTGTAAAGATAGAAATTCGATTAGTATTTGTGGTGTGTACTCGTAGATAGTTTCTGTGAGATTGAAACGTAAGCCGGGTACAGTTAGTTATTATACTTAAAATACAAACAAATATCAATATTTGCACATACGATATTCATTCATATGTGCATAGTAGTAGGTAGTTATTCTTTAAGTATCTAATATTACGTCACCAAATAAATGCTTTGATTGATTTATTAATATATCATTGTGATTTTCTGTCTATTTTTGGTCATTGTTTATATTATTATTGTGCAAACGAAACTACAGAGGTTGAACATACTCGTATAACTATAAGAAAATATACATATCTTAATATCCTAAAAACATATCATTCAACTTTTTTTAAACAATTGAATCATGTCAACTGATTGAACCATTAATAATTCAATTAATGAGGTCAATTGTTTTCTACTTATTATAATGCATGTCACTGAAAAATTGTGAGTCAGTAATTTTGTAAGATAATTTTAATACATACTCGTACCTAAATCATTGTAATGTGAAGTGGTTTAGATAGGTTGAGGGCTACCTCGGAAATTCTAGATTACTCGTATTCAAGACTAATTTTGGTAGCGGTAATGTGGCTCTTGTTCCCAAGCGGTAATATATGGAACTGACTAGTCGGATTTTAGTTAGGAATGGGTTTAAACGTTTTGCACGTTAGGCTCATTAATCTTAGCCAGTTATCTTAAAAGGACCGAGTATATCTATAGTCAGTGCTGTAGATATACTTAATGCTGCAATTTGATATTCCAGAATAATGGCGCAGTTAGCACTAACTAGCTCAGATTATACGGAGCTGGTTCGACGGCGTAACTTCTGGTAATATCACTTTAATACGGTTTCCAGTTCACTCCTGTTTCAGAGGTTGTATCTTTAGTTTATTTGTATAATAGTGTTAATACTTTGCGGGTCTTCTAATACAAAATACTATAGTTTGACATTTATGAACATAAGTTTGCTAAGGGAATGTCGAATATGGAAAGATTGAAAACAGTTGACACTTGCATCTCAATGAATCCTAAAATTGTATATTAAAGTAGACTTTATTGTAAGCTTGTAATTACTAATTGTTGGCTTGCTACAGTTACTCCTTATACCAATTTCTTAACATGTTCCAAAGACAAACTGGTAGATAGTGCACCCATTTATCACTAGATTGTGTGCAATAAATTTAAATAATTAACAAAATGTCTTGTTTATTACCGGGCTAAATCTACACCCTGTACTAAACATACTCTATATAGAATTGATTGTACGAAAATATCAAAAATAAGTAAATACTTAAAAAATATTTACTATATTACTACTATATACTATATAGTTATACTTAAAAAAAATTATGCGCTTTGATCTTTTATTATGTATTTAAACTTTAGCAGTAATATTTAATTTACTTTATCGAAATTAAAAATATGTGATGTAAGTATTTAGTAGTGCTTCCAATTATTACGATTTTATTGTTATATAACTATTGCATGCCTGAAAGGGTAAACTGTTGAAACATACCACATTATGTATTATCTTTATAAACACAGTTAAGCAATAAATAATTTTTGACTTGACTTTTGTCACAGGTAATTTGAAATTGAAGCTACTGTGTAACCATTTCTACTCGATAAGAAGAAGAAGTACAGATGCGAGGGGCGTAAGTTTGAATCTCACACGTGGCAAAATTTTTCATCACATATTTTTTAATTTAGATATTTTTTCGAGCATCTTAATGCTGCATAAATCAATAATTAACATTTACTATGTATATTACAATTTACCTCGACTGATTTCATCGCGATACTCATTAAGTCAAATTGTATTAAAGTGATCACTTGTACGATACTTACATCTTTGCAATATAGTTCTATATTGCAAAGATGTATGTATTGCACAATTTTTATCATTGATTTATAAACAAATAAAAATACATACAAAATGTCTAAAATAAAAAATAAAAAATACTTATATCTAAAATAAATGTCAATACCATAACAAACTGTCAATGTAACTATAACAAAAAATACTAAATAAAAGAAAGTTAAAAATTAAAGGGGGTCGTCATACAAAAACCGTGTTTTTTCAGCGTTTTAAACTAGATCTTTGTTATGGCATAAACTAGATACTTGAATATTTCACTATAACAACAAATACTAAAAATAAAAAAAGTTAAAAATTAAAGGGGGTCGTCATACAAAAACCGTGTTTTTCAGCGTTTTTAACTAGATCTTTATAATGGCAATATCTAAATACTTGAAATTTTCACAGATATTTCTATGGCCGCTATAACAACAAATACAAAAAATAAGATAAAATCAAAAATTAAAGGAGATCTTCATACAAGAAACGTGTTTTTTCCAGCGTTTTTAAGGCGATCTTTATAATGGCATTAACTAAATACTTGAAATTTTCACCGATTATGTATTACTATAACCACCATAACAACAAATACTAAAAATAAGATAAAGTTAAAAATTAAAGGGGGTCGTCATACAAGAAACGTGTTTCTTCATCGTTTTGAAACATTGTACGAAGGTACGGAACCCTTCATGTACCAGTCCGACTCGCACTTGCCCGTTTATTTCTACTAGTTATATTTTAGTTTTAAAAATGGTAAGGTTTTATTATATTGTAATTGCAATATTTGTGCTTTAAAAAATTTAACTAGCAATTAATAAAATAATACACAATTACCTTAAATAAATAAAGAGTGTGATATAAATATAAACGTTCAGTCAGGTACTCACTGTAATTTAGGAGTGCATATGCTTTGACTTATAAATCGTAGTATTAACATTCGATTAGTTTAATTTGTATTTATATTCAAAACACGACATCATCCAAGACTAGCGTTTTACTGTCACATGATCTATCTTATTATGAAATAAAGATACACACTACATAGGTACACAATATACATGTCAACTCTCCGTGGTAACTTCGTGCGATGAGAATGAGGTTTATCGTCCAAATCCAAATTCAAGAGCGCGGCCGAACATACCCCTGAAAGTATGAAAAAATTAAATCATGTAAGTCCCCCATTGTCGCACGTCATGCCGTAAATACCGATTGCCTAAAAGCAATTATATCAGCGTTCACCATCCATTAGCGCTCGTTCAATTCTTCATTATGATGTAGGGCCGTGAGTGCGACACTGGTTATTTGTTTCTCACGCTAGCACCCGCCCACTAGAACCTCGTATGCAAACTAAACTCCGACTGCACTCCGCTTGTGAACCGTGTTAGATATTTTGTTATTAAATAGCTTGAAATACAAATATGTAAAGAAGAACTCGTCCTTTGTAGTGATAAAATTATACGTGAATGCAAATCAGCATAGGACTAACTATTACAGCCACCCAGTGGGTAATCGCACTTACTCCACACGTTTTTATGTTAATAAGCACTAGCCTTTACCGTAAGTTAAAAGTTAATAAGCTGTGGTGGCAACGCTAGTAGGTTTACAACAAAAATAAAATGTTTGCTATAATGAACTAGTAGTTCATGCCGGACTGTAAACTCGCAATTATTTAATAACCCCATACCTCAGAAAACCCTTAACCGTTTTAATTAATTTTCGAACTTTAAAGGACTCATTTACATTTTAAACCACATTCAACTATTCGACAAGCTTTTGTTTTATAATATTTAATATCGTAATGCTAGGGCCACACTTACGAGAAACGCCGTTGACTATCGCGAATTGTAGCCACGACTTGTCGCGATAACTTTACAACGGCATTCACATCGCCGTTTGACGTCCGGCGATAGCTCGAGTGGCGGAACATCATAATTCCTGTATATTTTGACCATCCACCAATTTCCTTTTCTTTGTAGTCTTTTTTTCTGCATTCGGTAATGATCAAACATATTCATAGAAGTACCTAATAAAAATTACACTAATGAAATTACAGTGTAGCAGCCTCAACGTCCATCCTGCTTGAAAAGAACCCGCTAAGAATGGGCATTGACGTTGACCGTTTAGGTAATTGTGCCTATTCCATTTTGCGCGTTAATAATAAACGCAATATTTATCGCGATCATTAACTATGAGATTTCCCGTTAGTGTGGCCTAACATATTAACGAAACATTTAAAATAGGTATAAAAAAATATGCCGTAATATTTTTTCTTACCACAAATACTTAATTAGAAATATATTTAGTTGATAAACCATAAAAATATTTACTCGTATTCTTAGTAATTTAACTATCAAACACAAATAAAGATCAAAGGTCGAAGCTACCAAACAGTTTAAAATGTTAATTTAAATTCATTATTGCGGCATCTAAATATTTGCTTTAAAACAGTTGCCCAATAAACGTTTCACTAAATGTTCGTTGTATCTGTTACATCGCCAATCAGCGATGCAATACACTAACTGAAGCGAACTTTACAAATGCATGTGCGAAACGAAGATGAGACGGTTAGTAATAGTAGTAAAGATAGATTACTAACCGCATCGCCTATTAACATGATTCGCATTTTCGCCCATTCCCACGATCGGTGTTTACGATCTGCGCGGGAACAATAATAGCTGGTGCTTTCTTCTTTCTTTTCGTTTTTCATTCTCCCAGACAACCATGAAAGAGGTATTCCATTCCATTACATTATTAACACGTAATAACGACAAGGTTGAAACGTGCCGTCTGTAAAACAAATCAATTATAGTGTTGGGTGTAACACTCGTCGGATCTCTACAGATGGGCATGGCCATAAGTGGCTGCCACTTAGATGCATAGCAACGAGTAATAAACTGTCGCACCGTGTCCGTTAACTGTTAACACAGTCTCCAAACAAGATGTTATGAGAGTCGTAATTGAACAAACTACTAGGTTTACACTAGAAAGTTACTGTGTTTAACCCTAAGGTTGACTGTATCGTTGGTATTCTAGTATTAGTACTAGTTGTAAGTATTGGGACAATAATAGTTGAACAGATAAAAAAATATATAACAGAAAATATATTATAAGTAGATTATAATTGTCATCGTAGATTTTATGATGAATTTGATTTTTTTTATTTAATGTATAAGTAAGTTATGTATAAAAACTGTAAGTAAGTACCTAATCTAAAAAATCATGAAAAGATAAAAGAAAGGATAAAACTGTATGAGCAGTTTTTAGGGTTCCGTAGCCCACAAGGAACCCTTAAAGTTTCGTCATGTCCGTCCGTCCGTCCGTCTGTCTGTCCGTCCGGGCTCGTACTCCGCCGCTACTGCACCGATTGTCACGAAAATTGGTGGAGAGATAGATATTGAAGTTCCAAAAGTTGGTATTTAAAATTATGAAAAAATGTTTTTATTTCAGCCCCTCTCTCATACAACGAAAAGTGAATTTAAAAAATTCAATTGGACTAACCCCAACGTGTGGGATATCGTTAAAAAGGTCTTTTAAAATGCAACAAAAACTGCTTTGAAACTATGTAGATCAAACCCCCCAGTCTTGAGATAATCCCCACCCCGATGTCCCCCCACCGTAACTTTTGAAATATTAATAAAATAATTCTGAAAAAAATGTGGTTAATATATATAATATACCTCAAAGTATGTACTTTCAATTAAAACTATAGCGGTCTCGGTATCATAGATAGTTATTTTTTAATACGTTATAAATCGTAAACCGCAATTTATCTTTAGAACTTTTATATTATGTTACTTGCTGCTACGGAACCCTTCATGGGCGAGTTCGACTCGCACTTGGCCGCTTTTATTTAATGTTTTTTCTTTTATATGTTTTTATATAGGTTTATAACTTGCAATAAAAAATTATACATCTATAAATAAACGAACACTTACGAATTCGAATACAATTACTAATAACAAAGGTTTAATTAACAGGAAACGATTGCATTCAAATTCACACATATCGGCACATAAAAATATATCATTTTCCACGATTTTGCTGCACATTGCTGATTGCTTCAGACAGTATTTACACAGTTAACACATGTAAATCAGTTATTTACTATTAACAATATAAAACGCAATCACTAGATACCGAATTATATCCAACAAAGCTTAAAATATGCATGCAAATATACAAGAAAAATGCTTAAAATATGCCCAAAATATGCTTTTATGCATATAGCAACGAAAAGTGTCAAAAAATGCTAGGTACATTAAATTATAAATAAACGGGCGAGTGCGAGTCGGACTCATACATGAGGGTTCCGTACCTCCGTAATGCTGAAGAAACACGTTTCTTGTATGACGATCCCCTTTAATTATTAACTTTACCTTATTTTTAGTAATTGTTGTTATAGAAGTCATAGTAATACATAATCGGTAAAAATTTCAGGTGCCTAGCTATTACGGTTCAAGAGATAGAGCCCTGTGACAGATCGAGTTAAAAACGCTGAAAAAAACACGTTTTTGTATGACGACCCCCGTTTAATTTTCAACTTTTTTTATTTTTAGTATTTGTTGTTATAGCGGCAACAGTAATACATAATCTGTGAAATTTCAGGTGTCTAGCTATTACGGTTCAAGAGATAGAGCCCTGTGATAGACGTACAGACAGACAGTGGAGTCTCAGTAATAGGGTCCCGTTTGCAACCTTCGGGTACGGTATCCTAAAAACATGTTTTTTGTATGAATTAAAGACAGCCGCACTTAATTTTTTTTTTTTAAATTTTAGTATTTGTTATTAGAGATAGAGCCCTTTGACAGACGGACAGACAGACGGACAGACAGCGGAGTCTCAGTCATAGGGTCCCGTTTGCACCCTTTGGGTACGGAACCCTAAAAATAGTCTTTGGTTATTCAAAAGAACACACATTAAGTAAGATATCAACCTGTGATATTGACAGCGTAATAGCAATTATTTAACACTGGCTGATTTCTGCGGCATTGCCCGCGTGGTCAAGTTTTTGACAATCGTACGGGATACTCAAATTTCTATGGGATAAAAAGTATCTTATGTGTTGATCCATTAAGCTATTTATTACATACCAATCTGTTCAGCCGTTTAAGCGGGAAAGCGGTACAAAAATCCATACATCCAGACATCCAAACATAAAACTTTCGTATTTATAATATTATAATAGGATTTAGTATCATTTTTAACATAAAAGCACATAAGCATAAGCTATGGAATGTGACCTTCATATCCAACCTTTACATGTATGTAGATACTATTTGGCGGGAAAATACTACTTAAAACAAAGTCCTGAACTAGTAACAAACTTACATGACATGTGTAGTAGAAATCTTTGAAATCGCAAAAAACAGCCTTTGCTTACTAATATTCATGAAACTATAAAATCAAAAGAGTTGGCAGAGAGCGAAAAAGTGGAGATGTTTACTTTAAATACGTGGATGAGCAATGTGGATCTTTCCAAGGTGATTCGAGTTGATATTCCAAATGTAATTACAAACCTAAAAGATATATAGGCACATATAGTAAGTACCTCAAGACTCAAACAGTCATGTTCAATGTTTATATCTCATAATTACGTTAATTTTTACAAACTATTTACGGACGGTTCTTTCATCGATGGAGAAAGTGGTGCAGCCTTGTTTGACCCGCAAAATGATTGTCATGTTAAGTTGAAAATACAAAATAAAGTTGAAATTATGCATGCCGAATTAATGGGTATATACGAGGCTTTATCCTACATTGAAAGCATAGAACATGATAAATTTGTTATTTTTACGGACTCTAAAGGCGCCCTGCAACACTTGGCTCGATGCACCTCGAATTTTCGAGGTACACCGATACCCTACTCGATCATTGACGCCATCCGTAAATTAAGTCTTAAAAATAAATTTGTTACTTTACAATGGATTCCTTCTCACGTAGGTTTAAGCGGAAATGAAGAGGCAGATTCCTACGCAAAGCAAGTCTCTTCAGAAGGGATTCCGTGTCAAAATCTTCCATATTATTCAGATTTAATATATATTAGGTATTAAAGATCGTTGCATTAAAATATGGAAAGATTTTTTTGATGAGAGATCCCTCACTAAGGGCATATGGTTCAGGACTATTCAGCCCAGTCTCTTTCGGTGCCCATGGTTCGTTGGGGCTGATATTAGTAGGTCTGAAATCTGTATGGCCTTAAAGATTCGATCCGTACACATACTATTTAACAGTTTTGCCTATCTGATGGGTAAAACCGAAACCCCTTACTGTGAAGAATGTGGTCAAATAGAAGACGTGTACCACGCATTGATTTATTTATTTATTTATTAAATCTTTATTGAACACAAAGGTGCAAAAGGTGGACTTAACGGTAATGCATTCTCTACCAGTCAACCTTTAGGAAAAACAGAAAAATCAATTTTATTGCGATAGGCGCTACAAAAAGAACCTATACATACATATATAAATACTACAATACAGACACATACTCATAACTAATATGTAATACTATTTATACATAATATATATATTAACATTTACACAAATACATACCTACAAAAACTACAAATGTGAAGATAATGACTAGTTCTGCTGCAACAAACTACCAGAGAGGTGCGTGTGGACCTTTTTCTTAAATAGATATCTATTTGAGATTGAGATATCTTTAATGTCCTCGGGTAAGGCATTCCAGAGACGCGTAACTTGAAGAGTAAAAGAGTTGTGCATAAAATTTGACCAAAAAAAGGAATATGAAGAAGAAGAGTATGACTGGAACGAAGCTCACGGTCATGACTTTCAGACTGATAGGTAAATTTGCTTTCTATATATTGGGGAGATAAAGGATTTTTAAGTATAGAGAAAAGAGTACAAAGCATTCTCTGCTGTCGACGCTGACGAACAGGAAGCCAGTTAAGCTTAGATCAGAAAGAAGATATGTGATCGAATTTACGAAGAGAGAAGATAAAGCGTATGCAATTATTAATGAGCCGATCTAGCTTATTGAGAAGATCTGCATTTAGATCAGGATAACACACATCAGCATAATCAATAATGGGAAGGACAAGAGATTGAATCAAGGTTATTTTGGTTTTAATAGGGAGGAAGTTTCTAAAACGATTCAGTTATTGTAGAGAATAAGTTACTTTTCTGCTGATCTCAGTTACCTGATCCTTCCAGCTAAATGTTGAGTCCATTAGGAGGCCAGGATTTTTAACTGATTGACTCAAAGAGATGTTTTCGTTATTTAATACAATTGTAGGTACAGACTTTACATCACTCTTAGGTAACTGTCCAGGACTACCAATTATTATTGCCTGACATTTTAAAGCATTAATTTTAATGCCAAAGTCATCTGACCATGATGAAATGTCGGATAAGGACTCGTTTAAAAGATTAATGCTGGAATCAATCTTTTCGGCACTGGTTTGTACATAAATTTGTAGGTCATCTGCGTAAAAATGGTAAGAACAGTCAATAGAGAGTGATACCAGATTAATAAATAGAGCAAACAGTAAAGGTGATAGGATACCCCCTTGAGGGACACCTGAAGCAATATTCTTCCATTTTAACAACTCGCGGTTAATTCGAACTGCTTGTTGTCTACCATGGAGATATGAAGTAAACCAGTCCATAGCTAAGGATGACAATTTCATATACTGGAGGATTGCCAGGAGAATATCGTGATCAACTATGTTGAAAGCATTAGAGAAATCAATAAGAACAAGAATGGTGATTAACAAATTCTCCATACCAAGGCGAATATCTTCAGTGACATTAAGAAGTGCAGTAGCGGTACTATGCCCAGAAGCGAAAACCAGATTGTAAGGGAGTTAGAAGACAATTATCAAGTATGAACGCGGAGACCTGAGTGTGGGCAGCCGCTTCTAAAACTTTAGAAAGATAAGGTAAAAATTGAAAAAACAAAATTGCATGCCTTCCCCCACAGAGCGGGGAAAGTGCCTGTAGAAAGGGAGAAATTAACAATGTGAGTAATTATAGGGAGTAAAATGTCAAGAATATTAATAATCATCTGCCTACTGATGTCATCACAGCCAACAGCATTAGATTTAAGGGACATAATGATTTTTCGAATATCATCCTCAGCTAGTGGACAAAAAGAAAATGAATCAATGTGAAGATTGGCCATAGAAGAAATTCTAGAAATAGTGCGAAGTTTGACAAAAGGATCCAAAGAAGAAGTATTTGCAAAATGATTATTAAAATCATCCGATGAAAACGTAGAGGGCGCTTGGACAGAACTTTTTCCTAATTTTAATGAATGTAAAAACTTCCATATATTGGCCGAAGAAGAATTAGAAAGTTGATTGAGTGCATCCGAGATAAAAATGAAAGAAAAGATTTTATAACTAAGTAAGAATTTAAAAAAAAAGATTTGCGACGCCGCAACCCCACCGAATTTGCATTATATCATTTGTCTTGATAACAACTTTGGCCTCACATTTTTTTTTTCATGAAAAATTTGCGTGAATTTGACAAGTATATATTTAAAGACATCGGTAGCTAAGTGTGCTAAAGGAATTGCTTTTCATAAAAGGTTGAATAGAAATTCTTATAGGTAAGGAACTCTTTCTCTAAAGGATCTCGGCATTTCATTGCACACAATGCGAGTATTTTCGTACGTGTGTCGTCGTAGTGTATATTTATTTACAAAGGAAAGTCGCGGAAACGCTTTGGGGTTGGGTCTATTGATCTCTTTTTGTCGACCGTCTATCCGTCTTTTTCCGTATATATATATATATATATATATATATATATATATATATAATGCACTTACTGTCGGAAATATTTTTGGCTTTAATATGACACCATACCTTTAGATACGGTCTGTAGGAATTTTCTAGCAAAATATCACTATTTACATTTTAATCTAAGTTTTATAAAATTCTCTGCGCATAAACGTTTATCTTCCGATAATAATTATATCAGTTTGTGCACTAAGAGGTTTATCCTTTTTATTTTTATAAGGAAATAAGCAAATAATAAATATCAGTAAAAGATTCCCTATACTTACACCAATTATATAAAATTAAGAATGAAAATAAAAATTATATAGCCATAGCATACAATCACAATAATAACTATCAGTGTTTGATCTGGGTCATCAGTAGATTAAGTGTTTACCAGTGTACGTAATAGCTAGAAACACTATGGTAATTACGAGATAATACATTATGTTTTCCTTGTATATCATTATTTATGGTAATAACGTTTAATCTGGGTTATTAGTAGGTGGTCTTATATTAAAACGTTAATGTATTTATCCTTTCTTTTGTTTGTTGTTTTCTTTTTTTACCTACTGTTAATTGATATGTGAGCTATCGTAAATGTATACAATGTTCTACATCCTAAACTATGGTGCAAGCCTACAGTCATACTAAAGTCATCGGTAACTCTAGTTTGTACGGGACGTTGAATTATTTTCCGTATATTGTATTTTTTTTATTAAGGGAATATTATCAGTATAATGTATCAATTTTGCCAGGTATTATATTAACGCACTGTAAATATGAATATTCCGGTATTACCTGAGAAAGTTTCATAGAAATTGAATAACATTTGATAGGCAGTTACATTTTTATGTACTCAAGGAGTTACCGAGATCTATAGTTATTTTTAAAACTATTCCTCGCAAATTCACAGATAATGTTTATTTTCGTTTATCGGACCATGTTTTATGAAGAAATAATTTTATAATCTAATACTGATAAATAAAAGAAAGAAAAAAAATAAGACTATAGCTTTAAAATACGACCATTAGTTGAACTTAATACCATGCCATTTATGGCCAAAACATTTGATAGCCACGTTTTCTCAATAAAAGGCTTCTCTAAGGCCAATCAGCGGTAAGTGTGCTCTTGCCCTAGCCCGGTCATTCCCGGGTTTATGTCCTCCTTCATTAAGCTATCTGTTAAGTATGCATCGGTGGTCGCAGTTGAGAAATAATGTCTGGATATACCATTGCTTCTGGCAGTAAAAACTTCGTTGTGAGTTTGTATCTGTCATATTTTAGGTTAGCTTGTTTGTGTGTAGTTCACTGCCTAGAATTAGACGTCTCTTCCTGTTGATGTCATAAGAGGCGACTAAAGGACTAAGGGTCAAACCACAACAATAAGGGTTGACGACCTCCGTGGCGTAATGATCAATACGCTAGTCCGCCAATCCGGAGGTTCTGCGTTTGATCCCTAGCCAGGGCAAGTTGGAAAATGGCTTTGTTCAATTTGTCCTGGGTTTTAGGTGTTATTATATTAAAATATAGTATCGTTGAGTATCCCATAATACAAGTTTAAATTTACTTTGGGGCTAGCTCAATTAATGTGATTTGTCCTTATTTATTTATCTACACGCAGAACAAGATGCGCGACGCAACGCGTTACGCGCCTTCATGGCATTTCATAGAATTTCTACCCACCGTTATCAGTCATTCAGTTTGATTTGACAATCCTTCACAATTTATTTATTAATATAAAATAAAAATAAATAAATGTTAGTGTTGTATGAGTAGGAATGATTCATGAACATGGATAGTATCACAACCAACGATGCCGAAGACCTTGGGAAGTGAAGAAGAAAAGGAAAGTAGGTCCCAAACTTTGACAGCCAAGCACCCAGTTACACCGAACTGGGTGGTCAGATGAGACAGAGTTATAGAATAAGAACGAGTTGCAATCATTTTGATTAAATCATCCACGTAATATATATTTGGTATTACATGTACATACACGAATAAATAAATTACCAAGACAAAACAATACTCATACATAAGACAAGACTCATAATAGTACATTATTCGACATCATACTTCAATAGGTCATCGAGGTAAATGAGTGAGTCACGCCGCGGGAGGAGCGTGGTGTGGGCGAGCCGGTCCTCATAACTGATTACGTTTACCCACTATGGCACGTAGTAGAAAGCTATGCTGTTATCCTGCGAGTAAATATTACAAGCGGAGACTTTAATTTCCAGCGTCTTACTATTTCTAGAACATCAGTGAACACTTTCGCTTCCGCAGAATAACTGCAAGGGTGTGTCCTTTTGGACCAAGAGCCGCCGAGGATACATACCTTACTTCATCATTATCAGGTCTTTTTTAGTCTTCACTGCAGGAGCACGACCCTCTCTTTACTACCAGAGCCATATATTAATTAGGCAGAGCAGTCAGAGGATTTGGCCTACACTCTCCGCGCTGACCAGATGGGTTGGAGAGGTCTTACTGATGTTTATAAGCTTTGTTCAGCTTGTGTTTCCTACCTACCTTACTTATTACCATACCTTACTTATTTCTCACTAATCATTTATGTGCTATTATGTAGTAGATATTGTAGTAAGATGAATTGGTATCCAAGAGACAAACAACGAAAAAGAGGAAGACCGTTTAAGAGATGGTCAGATGAAATTAAAGATGTATCAGGTGATATTTTAGCCCGTCCTATTGGTCCGGACTTTGGCTGCTTACAAAAAGTATTAAAATAGTTGCCAGTGCAGCAGTTGCCAGCAGCATTTATTCTGCGAGCAAAATATTACTATCTGAGATTTTCCCAGGTTGCGGGTGGTATTATTGTTTCCGGAAAATCATTATTATATTCTCATGGTATGCAAAACACTTACGTTGTGCCCAAAGGCTTTCAAATTATTTTAGAAAATGCAAATGATAAATATCTTTTATATTCAACTTTTTAACTCTAAAATAAACGTCAGTAAATATATATACTCGTATCTATGTAAATCCCTCAGTATACAGTATTTTTTACTTCCGCTACTCGAGCGAAAAACCACTTCTTAGCCAGGGATGTAAAATTGTAATTGTAGTCTCGGGTGGACACAAATTCGGAAGCACTGTATGTTTTTTTTATGTACGTTACGCGATATCTTTGCCAATAGTCAATCGATTTTAATGATTTTTTATTTTCTTTTAAAGCCTTTACTAAGTATCTAAGTAGTTGGTCCCATAATAAACTCCTCAACGTCCTATATAGCATAACGATGGTGAAGTTGGCCCACGACGTACAATGTATTATATTACACACACCTATATCACATCAACCATCATTCTAAAAGTGTCTTGTGGGTCTTATCGCCCTAGGCTTTGTCTTCACCGTAAAGTATAAATCTCATTCACGCTAACCTACTTACTCTCCCAAATCCGCACTGTGTTAATAGTAAATACGTATCACGCTTGTACAAACCGCAGCTTGATTGGCCGACGTGATTGATAATCTAATTAATCGTTAACGTTTCTATTTTAAGATTTCGCTGATTGAAAGTCTTTGTTATCTTTTTGGTTGTTGTCATTTAAAAAAAAAGTCACATAATTTTTTATCGAATGACAGTAAAAGTTGTTACCAACGCCGTTTTAAAAAAAATAATGACAGTGTCGATGATGGGAACACTTGGTGTTCATTCTCTTGGTCTGGGATCCATTCTATTGCTGGCATCAGCGCAGAACAGACGAATAGTTGGGACTACAAGAGGGCAAAAGCAAGGATCCAACATAGTTGGAATCGGTACTATTGGGTGAATAGGTGCTTTTTCCACAAGTAGCGATGATAAGAAGTCGCAAGGCGTAAATCGAACCTCATAATAGCTGTTCTCAAGAGCGAACTTGGATTCTGACATGGATCCGCGTTCGTTCCTCTAAACTGGAGTCAAAATAGCAGAGCTGCCCTGCCTGTACCTGGTGGTTCTATTACTTAACTCCTGCAGCCTTCAGTAGCCTGGTTCTTTAATTATCTTACCACGCTTGGCAGGTGCTTGCCACGCTTGGCTAGCGACCACAGTGGATGTCCCGCTTTTTTGAAGCTGCTGCCCGAAGTTGAGTAAGTATATGTCCAAAATTGGAAAAAGCTGACATTTTTTATTAAACGAAATTCAATACTTCGCCTCACCTCATTGATGGTAAAACACATATTAATATATATTGTGTTTTTTTAAAGTCAAAAAAAAATTTTATACCACAGTATAAACAACTACGTGTGGTAGCATGTGACTACATATATAGTACAGTATATTATAGTTATGTCTGTGACGGGCTTTATCATTATTATCAGTATCACCGTGTGTTTTAAAAAGCAGTAGTTTTTAAATTAACACGTACCTACTATTCTAATAGAACTGTATATAAGAAGTGGTCTCTAACCGTTCCGCGCTTCAACTTGACAAAAAGTAACGTAATACTAACATCATACGATAATAATAGACACAGAAATTCACTTCTCACGTCACCCACGAGCGAGCCTTTGGCGTCTAGCGGCTACTTTTATGTTTGAACGGTGAACAAAAGTCATATTTACTTAACTGATCCGTCAACCTAACGCTGAACCGGACCGGTATACATATTTGCAGATTACGGCATGTCAGCAGTAAGTAAATATACTACACAGTACACAATTACCTATAAAAGAGATTAATTATTATTTATTATTAGACCAACGAACATTTTAAAGCTTTCGGTGTCATATTCCTCGGTTTACATAATAATAGTTAATATAAAAATAAACAAAACAGTACCTAGAGTCAGTTGCCTTCCTGAAAAGTTTATAGAACTCAGAAAATATAACGGGGTCTTCGATAAAATAATATAATAGTAATAAATTTTATTCACATTGTTTTTATGCCTCCTCAGACCGCAAGAGGCATTTTACGTTCGCTACGCGTCTGATAACAGCCACTTCCTAGCCAGGAGAATACGTGAAATTGTTCAGGAATTATCAATCAGAACAATAATTAAATTACTAACACTACCCTCGGTGTATGATCTACTACAATTATTGACGCCTACCTTCGGGTAGGCAGCATGGCGCCGGCGACAAGGTTTACCGAGCGTAGCATTTTGCTCTATGAGCGATACGATGCTAAGCCATCCCGCGATATAAACTTTATCGATGGTTTATCTTGGGCTGGTGAACAAAACAGCTCTACCAGACATGTTAGAAATACATATAACGTCTAACAAAATATACTGAAACTATTTTAAGGGTGGATTCAGTCCATGATACTGAACAACTTTCTCCAAGGAACATATATCGAAATATGAAAAATATTTTTTTGCTTTCCATAGAAACTCGGATCAGATCGGTCGACTTATATGGGAGGCCAAAAAATATTTTTCTTATGTCGATATATGTTCCTTGGAGAAAGTTGTTCAGTATCATGGACTGAATTCAGCCTTAAAATAGTTTCAGTATATTTTCTTAGACCCTGTATATTATAATAAAAAATAAGTAAGAAAAATTTTAAAAATCAAAATTTAATGGATAAATTGTTTACTCGGCGCAATCCTTTTACGAGCAATCAACCAATTTATTGATTAGTCCAAAACGACATCTCTTCACGCATCACTGTATCCACTGTTCCCACGGTGGGGGAGAAACGATGGGCCATTAAAATTTTAGAACAATGCCGTTTCCTAACATTTTTATTGTGCCATTAAACAAATCTGTCGCATGACTCGCGTCGTGAGTGTAGAAACGTGGACAAAAATAAATTGATGGATAAACGGGATATTAGGAAAATGGTCATGAATCTTAAAACTGGACAGACCTGGTTTGACGGAGTGATAGTAGGTTGACTAAAACATTCACAGAATAGTGGCTTAGAATACTGGAGATACACATTACATGTGTCCATTAAAGAGACCAAGGCCAAGGTTAGCACCTAGACGAGAACAGCATAGGACCAAGATAGGCGACGTCAACAAATAGAAGCCTACGGTCAGAATTGGGCGAAAAAAATTTAACTGGAACTAGTCGGCGGCGTTTAGCCGTGTGGTTCCCGGCAGTGTAGAATAAGACCACTCTAAGTCTTCACACACAAGCTAAACAAAGCTTAAGATATGAAAAGAAAAGATCAATGAGACCTGTTCAACCCGTCTGACCAGCAGCGTGGAGGGTGTAGGCCAAATCTTCTGACTGCTCTGGCTAATATATGGCTCTGGTAGTACAGAGAGGATCATGCTCCTACAGTGGAGACTAAAAAAGACCTGATGATAATGATGATGATGGTTGGCGTTGACGTTCTTATAATTTTATTATTATTATTGAAATCATAAGCGTTTAGACTTTGTTAGTATTCAAATACAAATGTGTCTTATATACAAAACTCTTGCTTCTCTACTATGAGCAGGTACTCATATTTTTAAAATTAAGTTGTTGGATTTAAAATTAGTTCCTTCTGGCTAAACTTGGTTACGCTTCTAAAATGACTCAAACTTAATAGTGACGTAAAAACCTAATAGTGTTTGACGAGACTCTCTCGAGATGGAAAGGCAGGCCGGAGCTCATTATTTATTTTTGTGGCTCAAAGGATGAGCTTGCGCTTTGCGTTACTGCTTGTGAAATCGTGCCAACTAGAGTAAATTTCGTAAAAATACACGAATAGTATCTTGTTAAAACTTTCTTTACCCGTTAGAAGGTTATGTACGAGTACCTAGTCTTTACTATACTTTGGAAATCCTTAGGAAGGCCTATGTTCAGCTATAGACTTCCTGTGGCTTATGTGATGATGATGAGTAGGTACCTAGTGTATTTTTTTATAAAGTGTAATTATAATGGTACAGTAGATGTTAATATTGATTGATTGTGCTAATGTCAACAACTTAGTTGTAAGTAATTATCTGACTTCACCAACTTTTATGAAATCTGAAGAAAAATTTGACAATTATCAAGTGATACAAACAGCCAAAAATAAATAAATAACTTTGTATTTTGAATTGGTAAATTGGTCTCAGTCCCGGCCCATACAGCTTAATGCAGTATGTGTGTTATACATACTTTTATGGCCTCCAGGTAGGTACCTAACTTGAAACTTCTACACAAAAAAAGAAAGGAGGAAAAGTAATTTTTGTGTTCTGTTCAAATATAAAATAGCTATGTTGGTTTATAAATAAATATATGAAAAATGTAACGCAAAAAGGGTCTGAAAAGCAGAGCGTAAAACACCTACCTTACAATTCGCTAGATGTTCTAAGAACGGTTGTAGGAAAACTCTGAATGCAGGCAATAAGTTTCCTTTACATAACACGGATTTTTGTTGTTTTTGTTTGTTCTTAGGGAGGCTCATATCCTTCACTACTAAGGGCATTTATTGTGACTGAATCATATGAAAATGATATCTGTCACTGATAAAACAAGACTGTTGTTAATTAAGTATCGTTAAAGACGGTATACTATATTGATGACGATAACTCGAATAGACAAGCCGATAAAATGTTTGTGTGTAGTGTGTACCTACATCGACTCTTTCTAATTTGTTTGGATTGGTGGTGGCCTCGACCAATATTTCAATAGCCAATAGGCATCATTTGCATACAAGCTTCTGCTCGTACGCTTGTTTCCTCAAATATCAAAAATTACATAACAGACAGTGTCGTTTTCCTTTTTTGGTTGTAATAATATGTTAGTAGACAATACATGTATTAGATCAGAATATGTCTAAAGAAATATGTTAGTAGACAATACATGTATTAGAGCAGAATATGCCTAAAGGTATTGTCAAATACCTTTAGACAAGGACTAATAAGGACTACAGTCGGTAATGAGCCAAGAAGTTAATGGTCAAGATCTGATCTTACTGATCTGACTCCAGATGCTCCGAAAAGATTTACATATCCGTTCTAAGAAATGACAAAGTTGCTTTTTATACAGGGTGATTTTGAACCTCGTAGCTATATCAAGGAAAGTCCTCTATAAAAGAAATAAAAAATACATATTTACAGAATATGTACGTACCTTGTTTCATAATAAAAATTAAAGATATCAGCCGACTAATGCATACTTACCAAAAAATCTGAATTTGAATTTCACCACCCGATAACCGGGCTCGTGACGAACGGCGGCCGGTGAGCGGGGAGAGCAACGGCCGCGCGTATAATAAAGTCATTAGGTTAGCCATTTATTAATTATTTCTTTCGATACAGATGTAAATAGGTATTCAGAATGGGTTCAGTATAATAAAAAGAGTTCTCTTGAGAAAAAATCGCCTTTACCGTTGGTACGAAAAAGTATAATCTATACTAATATTATAAAGCGGAAGAGTTTGTTTGTTTGTTTAAACGCGCTAATCTCAGGAACTAATGGTCCGATTTAAAAAATTCTTTTTTTGTTGGGTAGTCCATTTATAGAGGAAGGCTTTAGGCTATATAACATTCCGACAACCACGCGAACGAAGTCGCGGGCACAGCTAGTAAGTAATAATATACGTAAAATAAAATACGCTACCGTTCAATCAAATATAATAGCTAAGAACAAGAGAATATTATAGCTAAATCACTTTCATATTTCAGTACAATGGAACAATAAAATTCTATAGCGATATTACTCCAAATTAACCGTTATCGAAATATTGAAACATAAAGGAATATTCAAAATAGCCGCATTGTGTGCCAAGAAATTGAAGTCCTCGCCCGAGTAAATTGTATGGTGTGCGGTCAAGTTCGCTGCGTATGTGTTTTCGTTCAATTCTGAACCTTGTGTGGTTACGAATAAAAACAATCGCAGTCTGACCTGGCAAACCTCCCGCCCACATTGCGGCCTCACCGTCTTTGGAGTCCGTAATAGCACTGCAAATAGGCTATTTAAAAAATTCACCCATTGTCCCACTTCGATGACGAAACAATATAAAGCTTTGGCTTTTGTGTGAAAATCCGTATAATCGAGTTTCGACATCGATTGCAAATCTTTTGACGATAGCAAACAACATTTTCATCATCTTTTTTAGTCTTTACTACAAGAGCACGACCCTCTTTATACTAACAGATCCATATATTAGCTAGAGCAGTGTAGGTCAAACAACATTTTCAATTAAAGAAGATCATTAATACAAAATTACTAATACTAATACAAAAATACTAAGGTAAAGTGACGAAACAAATGTCGCTGGGGCAGAAAGGTTTTTAAATACCTACCACGTATGGCAAGCACGGCTAAGACGCGTCTTTTAGCTGGGTGACCACCTTGCTAGTATTAGGACTCTTTGGTTGAAATAGAAAAAATATATTGACTGTCAAGGTTGTTATTGCGTTTTTGTGTGGTTTTGGTATATAAAATTTTGTTCGACATCAAACTTACTTATTACGTATATTTCTATTATTTACTGCGTTCCCAATAGGTTATGGGTCCAGCACGCTTCCACTGACGACCTAAGGAAGGTTTAAGGACTTAATTTAATTCATTTCAACTGTCTGTATCTATTACGCGCGGATAATAGTAAACGTATTGTAACCTTTAACCCACACTCCCCTCAGTAAGTGGAAAGTTAGACATTTAACTCCCGCATACAATAGTCACGTAGTATTTCCAGCAATTACGGAGCTGTTCGTGTGTAGATAAACGCAATTTGTCCAATAACTAACAGCGCCAACAATGAAAGTTGAACAATGAACATATAACTTGTGTACCGCACACAGCCCGCCACCTCGATGTAAACATTTACCTTTCAAAGCGGCATTTACTCTATCCAAATCGTAAAGCGACAGTGGAAGAGGCTCGTTCAAGAGCCGCAAACGCCGCTTGTTCCCGCTCTTAAAGCCTTCGTAAAAACCGTCACTCAAAAATATCCCAGAAGAATGTCTATACAGCTTGTAAGCGCACTTGTTTGTTCGAAGCCAGTCAACGTACACAATTGCTCCATTCAGACTGCGCTCGTCTCCTGAAAATACGTGACTTCTCAACTCGTCCACGTTGCCTTTCATAACTAGTCGTACGTACAGTTTATAAGTCATAAATACTTTCACGTTGGGCCTGGAGCCGCGCTTTATCTTCCGTACGCTCAGCACCCGCGCTGTGAAAATGTATTTGGATTCAGACACCGCTGACGACAAAATCTCGTAGTCATTAGTTATCGTCTCGTTTAAAACACATTTGGGAGCATTCGTGTTTTTCTTTTGGCGAAACGTGTCCCGCTTCTTGACAGCGCCCCTTATACGGAAATGCGCATGTATTATCGTGATGCAGTAGAGCAATAACACTAAAATCTGTAGCCTCATCTTTACTGCCACTGTTTTATGTCGGGCACAAGTGGGTATAAATAAGAGCCATTTCAGCGTTGTTATTTATGAAGAAACTTTGATTGGGGAGTCGTAAAGTCGCGGCGGTCAGAAGGTTGCGCAAGCTGCTTTGGCGCCACCGAGACGCGTGCGCCAGCGCAGCCTCGCGCGTAGACTGGAGACCTCGCAATTCAATGCAACCTTCATCAACGTAAATAAACGTAGAATTACGGAGTAACAGAAAAGTTTTGCCTTTTAAGGTGAGAGCTTCGCAGTGTTTCGATGAGTGACTTTATTGGGGGGATTGGACGATGTGCGGTGCGATGGGTGCGGGTGGTACGTCGGTCGTGGCGCGGGTTAACAGTTATTGCCGAACGTCCGGCGCCTGAATATTCATGCCGCTCGGGGTGGCACTCGGGGAACTTCTACCGCGTTTTATACCAGGCCACTTAGCATACAGATGTTCTACAGCGTTAGCATAGGACTAGTTGTAATAATACATACTTAAATTTATTAATCTTTAGTAGATGGAAGCTTTAGTAGATGATTAAAATGTACTATTATTTTTTAATAGTAGCATACATTTTTTTTTTTCATTTTAATGACTAAAATGGTCGAAATAGTATAAAAAGTTCAAACTATTCTCAGATTTAATCAAAATAGAAATTGGGGTCTCGTAAATTTATGATTAATTTATAACCGTTCCTTTTGAATGTATACCGTAGTTCTGAACCAATTCTAAACCTACTTACTTAGACGTCTAAACATAGATAAATCAATTTTACTATCGTGTATGAAACTAACAGTATCGAACACAATGTTGCAAACAGGAGCACATGCAGCGATAAGAAATCCGCCGCCCCGCCCCGTAGACTAACTGCCGCATGAATGCAGCGAACAACTGGTATACACTAGACTATACAAAATCCCGCTAAATAACCACTTTACATGCTGTTATTTTGTTATGAATCATATGAGGAGGTTGATGGCTCAGCGGTACATGCCATTTGTGGCGCTAAATGGCCTACGAATGAGTGCGGGCTGAATTTCTGTTGTGCTGCGAAAGGTTTTATGGGTAAAGTATTATGGGCAACAAGATGCCACAAGCCTATTTAATGAGACTTGTAACAGTCTTCACTAAGTAGTTCTAATTTTACTAAAATTCCAAAGAAAGAAGTGGTGCTTAATTTTATTTGATTGTGGAAAAAGTAATTTTTTTGACGATAAACTAAAATTAATTGCATGTTGAACTAACATTCATAATACAAGAAACAAATTTTAAAAATTAAACTTTAAAATAAGACAGCAAGATTGTTTTGAAAAACTTTATGGCAGCCAAACCCCATCTTTAACAAAAATAATTGAATCGATCTATCCCTCGAGAAAATAGATCAAAATAGTATCTATATTTTTATAGGGTTTTTAGCCATTTAAGATGCAGTACTAAATTAAATAAAGTACTTAAATTAAATAATGAAATACTAAATGGTGAAAAAATTCCACGTAAGCAGGACTTGAACCCAACCAAGGTCAGACCAAGGTCGCGGGTTCAAGTCCTGCTTACGTGGAATTTTTCACCATTTCTTATTTCATTATTTAATTAAAATAGTATCTAGTTATGAAGAAGACAATCTTGAAACTAAATAAAAAGTAAATGCCAATAAGACAAAAAATAAAACTTTTGAATTGTTTTCATATAAAAGTTCTTGATAAACTGAAAAGTAAGTTTGTAACATTTTACGCGGATCGATATAAACCCTTATAAAGACCATGTAGAGTTTATGATACATGTAAGAATTTAAAGACGCAAACGAGACCAGTATCCATAATACGAAATGTTGAGTATATTTCTTAAGTTCTACAAGGACTGCGTATACAACAAAGGTGTATTTACTTCATGACTTCCTAGCGACGATTAGGATCAAAGCCCAGGGCAGCATAACAAGAGGGCCACCTAACAGGTATTCCGCAGGACTCAAGCCATTCCTGAGAGACTGACTTCCTTCTTTAGATAACATGTAAATTACTCACGGATGAGATCAATAGGTAAAATATTAGACTGGCTTTTTGAATAAGATCATACCTAATTGTGCGCATAATCCATGGTATACGATTCTATTTTTTTATTGTATCATGTATCGACATAAGCCAACTTTGCCGTTTTGCTTTATGATTGGCAATCACATAGACCCGTGGTATCAAAATTTAAAAATGCGCCACTGTATACGCTGTTTGTCGTCGCCGCACGTACATAGGCGATTGCGAGCGCTTACTCGAGGAATTTGGAAAGTGGTACGGGCGTGGGCGGGCGAGTCTCCGCTTACTTCTTGACGAATCTTCAACGTCGCACTTTATATTTTATAACATTTTTCACATGCCCCGCTCTGCAGCCGATCCACTTATTTTATCAACAACAGTTACAAACTTAATCTTGATCGAAATGTTAGGAATTTGATACTTACAACTGATCCACCTTTGGCATTTTTAACGATGACAGTAAACACTACAATGTCAAAGTGTTATAAATTCCCAATGATTTATATCGCTACACACTGCTAAGCACCATTAGAAAACACGAGAAAAGCTGCAGTAAATAACTATCATCCCTGTGGCTGGACATTTTATTTACCCCGTGCAAAAAGAGCCTTGAGCCATTAATTAATTTAATGGCCGATAAAGTCACAGAGTATGCAATCAGTGCCTTCGTGTGTGGTGTACTGCTATCGTGACGAATGCAGTTGGCCATTACTTTCTCTACACTGTATAACGCCTCCTGCGATGCAAACCGCAGATACAATACTGGATGTATTGTATCGCGATAGTTTACGATATAGCACTTATTGCGACACATTTAGGTCTAATATCTTTAAAAATCTCGATTGTTTAGTGAGTTGGAATCGCGTGAGCGTCTTCAATATGCAGCGAGTGTAATGAAGCAGATTGAATCGCATACATCTGCGGGTCTGGTGGTTTATCTTGGAGAATTCTCACGGATCGTGCAGTCGGGCGATACGGATCGCTTTGCTGCTTAGAATGATACAAGAGGATCTAGTAACTATGATCACAACAGCAGAAACTGATGAAGCCTCGAGATACGTATGTATGCGTTCTATACACAAAGTAGTAAAGCGTAGAAGGGCGCCGACGAGCGCGATACTCATCTCGCCTCCGGATTATGCGAGGCTTAAATTGGATCTTCTTGGAATTTTTAGGTTAAAATGTCTTTCGCAATAAAATTTATTGCGGGGTGTTTGACTCGGAATAAATTCTAGCCGTGACCCACAACGAATTCAATTAAAGACTATCTTACCGTAGATAATATTATTTACTTTATTTTGTCCTTGTCGGCGTTTGTAAGCAGTGAGCGACATTTTTAAAATGGAAATGTCATTGAACTTTACGTCTATGTTCTTTCTTCTTCTTTTTATATTTGAGAGCCAGGCTCTTGTCGATAGAGTGGTTTCTGTCTCTCTTTCTTAACCTCCTAACCTGAACGTCTATGTTATAGCTTAGATTTCTTATATTTTGATATTATATTTAATTAAATATTAAAATTGGCATAACAAAGTTTATGTTGTAGTATTTTAAAATATCATAAGATAAATAAAAAAACTGACTTAATTAAGAGCGCGTACTACCCTGATATTTCTTAGAGCGATCTTTAGTATTATCAATATTATCGAAATATTCACTTTGAAATAAAAATACAGCAAAGTTCAGGACTAACTCTAGTCATAGTCATTATGTTTCAAAAACACGATTGCTTAAAAATTTCTTGATAGAAAAAAATTGCGAAGTTGCCTCCAAATCACCTACGAAATATATTAAAACGGCTAGTATTCAAGAAATGCTAAATTAGCCTTTGTAACTTTGGATTATAATTGTAAAGACAGTCATCAAATGTCTTAATTTTTAAATAAGTCTTAAATATTCTTTGAAAACGTAAAAACCAGAAACAGACCCGCTGCGTTGCCTCCCTCCCCGCATTGCTCGCTGTCTTGCTTCGACTGGAGTAAATTTGTGTGCGTGAAAGCGGGAGGAAAATTTAGATTATCAGCGTCAGGCGCCCTCTTAAATGCAAGTGTCAAAGAAATTCGTACAAAACAAAGATAATGTTATAAAAATTAGGTAAAGTTATAAAGATTAGAATTATAAGGATTTGTATAAAAATTTATTGTAGGTACTTGATTATTATTTACAACTTACAAAACCAGTACGTACTTAGTTTCAAGTGTTCTAGAAATAAAACCGGCGCCTAAATACCAAAGTTCTTACGATACAATCTGATTTAATAAATGACTATGCATAACAAAAATAACTAGAAATATGAAAATTCATGAGCGGCTCCGTAATTAAATTCCATATTAAGTACTCCAGATAAAGTGGCGACGATGGGAGCACCAGAGATAACATCGTCGTTAACAGATCGAACATCGATAATGTTATCTCTACACTTGCTGGCGGAACCATAATACGGAAAATGTTTTGTTGCTTTGTTGGTCAAAGAATCAAATATTTTTCAGTAATTAGGCTTTCGCAGGCACTTTTACACGTAAATATTTTTTAGTGTACCTACATTACGTATAATTTTTGTTTATATTTAAATTACTATTTTTAAAAAGCTACCTATAGTAGCGTTTCGTAATAACCTCAGCTGAAAAGATACGCCGATAGAAACACATGTACACAGTATTGGTCACCTACGCGCCAGCAGGGCTTCGTCAGTTTACAAACATATTATGCCTAATACAATTTTATCACAATATAACATAGAAACCGTGTGAACGAGTGCCAAATCGAATTTACGGAAATAAATAACAATAGTCAGCTCAGCCCCGTTTTTTAAGACTTGAGAACTTGAGGCTACTACAGTCTCTACTAGCGGCACCCGTTCACTAGTTGACGCGTGGTTTAGCTATCGCTGAACTCAAACACTATTTCACAATCATTTCTAAATACTTATTTGCAAGTTATGTGCAAGTGAGTTGTTTATTGAGAATTTTCTGTTACTGCTCTAAACTCTAGTTTCTTATTATTAGGTACTTGAAAAGAGTACAAAAAGATCATGAGTCAGAGAAAAACAAACTTAGAAGATATATTAGAACTTTTTTTGTTTAAAAATAATAACAAAGCTGGATATATTCTTAAAAATCTACCTGTTTAGACAAAAATTGTTTTTAATCACATCTTTATTCTTTTTTTAAAAAAATTACATATTTTAGGTGACTTTAACTCTTAAATTACTGAGCCGGAATATCCTTTAAAGTTACGATTTCACAGTAAACTGTTAGCTTTAAAATCCTTTAGCTAAAGCTTTTAGAGGGCGTGATGCTATCATCATCATCATCATCAACAGCCTTCAAGTACCCACTGCTGGGCATAAGCCTTCTTTTGTCTGTGCCATACTGCTCTATCACTGGCCATCGCAATCCAGCTTCAGTCCCAGTCAAGCTGGGAGGAACTCCTCCCAGCAACCTGCCTGATGTCATCAACCCACCTGGCCGAATGGTATCCTAGAAATGGGAAACGTAGTGTAGGACGTCCGTGATGCTATACTCGAACAAAAATTAGTTGAATTTGTCGAAAACGGATCACTTAATCGAAACTTCAATGTTTTTAAAGAGCTATCTAACGATACTTTCTCATTATGGGGTACACGCGAAAATAATTATATATTGAAAAATACAGCTTTCTAGTACTAACAGTCTTTGATTTAAGCCGCGGACAGACAAACATACATACAGGAACTAAGTATAAAAGTTCCGTCTAGGGACTTCGGAATAAAAAATAAAAAAAGTAAAGCGCAACACAGCCAGCCAACAAAAAGTAACATAAAACATCACATAAAGGCATTGCCAATCACTCTTCCCTTAATATCATTTGCATATAATTTATTGCTCATAACATAATACGCTAGTAAATAATGGCGTCGGCCCACGATGCGAGTCGGCCAAACTCAAACGTACGCTTTCAGTCCATTAGTTAACGAACGGTTGTCGAGATGTCGATCAAAATCACCTCTTAATGCTCCAACTCGTGCATTATGGATAAACACCCACGCATTCTTATTGACTGAGTTAAGGATAAACTGATTGCTCGGCGACTGGAGCCTTAGTTTGCCGAGCCGGGGTTTATGGGAAAATATTAAAAGAGATTTGTGTTTGTAGAATTTACAAGAATTTTTGCATAAATTTTTATTATACCTTTATAATTTTAAAAATCAGCTAAAATATTAATCTGCAATAATAATTGATAACGAGTTTTTATATAAAGGCGTTGGTTACCAACTCATTTTTTTATCTTTGTTTTTATGCACTTGCCGCCCAACTCGTATATATTATTCATGAATTGTAACCTCTTGAAGAAAAAACACTCTATTTTTATGAAAACTGCATAAAACCCGTTGCGTAGTTTAAAAGATCTAAACGTATTCGTGACTGATGTACGAATCTTAAATGCTCTCCTTGACTCCATTAGAAGAGCTCTTAGTCGCGATTCCTTTAAAATTAGGGTTTTTATATATATTGTTCGTCGTGTTGTATGTATATAATATATATTTATTTTATGTAGGTATATATTGGAATTATCTAATACGTGAAGGTACATAAGGTTCGCCGCCGCTGGAATCCCAGATTACTACGCAATAATGAGGTCGCGTGTCGCATCATTCTGGCCCCGTGTTAGAGACTCGAAGAATGAGATTCTTCGGACCTTAGCAGTTTACTTGAAGTCCGATTTTTAGGTACTGGTCTTCCGTACACTGCGACGGCAACAGTAAATAATACTGTTGCTTAGTATATACCTACTTACTACATTTTTTAAATTGTAAATTTACTATTTATAATTGTTTTTTTTTTATATTAAAAATTATTTTGTATTTTTTTAGTTTTGTGTAACTGACGTGTAATATAGGTTTTGCGCCTGAAATAAATTACTTTATTGTTATATAATGTTTAAAGTATGTTTAAAAACGCAACTTTTCCACTTTTGTAATTATACGCGAGCAAAGCTGCGGGTAAAAGCTAGTGTATAATAAATTTTGCTCCTAATTTTGCTCAAATGTAAAAAATCTCGTGGATATTTTTATCATTTTGTAAATGTGCAGTAATATAGTTTAAAAAAGGTATATTTTATAAATACGCCTATTGACAATTACTCAAAGTACGAGTATATCAAAATCACTTCCGTCGGCACGAATCCACTTCAGAGTTTTACTGTACAAGCTATACCTATATACAATACTTATTTCAATTGGATATTTAAAAACATTTATCGCAACATTATTTTTATAATCCCTACTCAAGTATGCATTTTATGAATACTAAATAGGAACATTATTTTCACAGAACCGAGATTGCTATTTAAAAAAAATATAGCTCTACTGACCTTTAACAGCGGCGTTGATCCTGTCGAGATGATAAAGAGTTAAAGGCACTGGGTCTGTTATCAGCTTTAGTCGAGGACTTGGACCTCTTCCTGCGTCTGCATATTGCCCATCACTCAAGAAAATTGCAGACAGTCTCGGACGCGGCGCGGGCGCACACGACTCTGGAGCATCCATCCGCTCCACTATCAACGTCGATCCACTTAAAGTATCTAACGCCCCTTCTGATTTGGCAAACATTTTCAAATTCTCCACATCCCCTTTCAACAAACGCCTCATGTAAACCTTGTACAAATTCGACCGCTTCTCCCCGACCTCTTCCGACCTTAATTTCTTGACGTTTAAAACTTTTCCCGTAAAAATATACTTTGATTTCCCTATCGCCTCCATCAACGACCACTCGTCTTCTATAATAGTCTCATTGAAGCTGCAGGGCGGCAGGATGGCCCGGTGCCTCCTGTGCGAGGTGTACCTTTTCCGTACTTTACCGCGGATCCTGATCTCGCCCCCGACGATGATCGCCAGCGCGATAACATAAACAATAACCATTGAGAGCTTCATGTCGCAAAATCGCTGGTTAAACACTCTTAAATGCGGTTGCTACGTATGTATCTGTCACATTATGATTGTTATTTATAACCAATGTGTAATATAAACCGGCGGCGAAGACTTATTAAAGGGTCGAGGCGTTGACATCTCACTAACAGAAAGTCATCAATTGAATACTTAATTTTCCGATACAATCAGTACAGAAATATATGTGACTTTTATTGAAGAGTTGCGCATAGAAACTGCGGTTCTCACGCTGCGTCGCAGTGTTGGTAAACAAACGGCCGGCAGCCGGAAGAGTGGGTTACTGTGAACGCGTGCGCACGCGCAGCTCCGCGGCGTTGACTGAAGGCTGTCACGTGCAGCCTCCGAAGCCGTAAAATAAGGAAGCTGTAAGCACAAATTATCATATTCAGCAGTGACTCCCCATATAAAATGCCTTCATAAATCTTCTTGAAATATGCGTTTTTCTACTTTATATATATTTTTTCCTATCGCAATATATATGGTTCTAAAACTTGTAAATGTGAAGGTGTAATAAACTGGAACCATTTTTTATAATTAGGTGCATTGTTATCGATATCAGAGATAATCCGGCGAAATGAGATAAATCAAGGTGGACGTGTGGTGGAACGCGGTGCATAGTTGGTCGCGATAGTGCGGCGCGGCGCGGCGCGCCGGTTGTGAAAGCTCGCGATGCGTGCGGCGCGGCGCGTGGGCGGACGAGACGTGGCGCCCGCGAACCGCTGCACCGCGCCTGGTGCAAGTCAAGGAAACTAAACTTCATTGCTTGTTATATAAAATTGTAACATATCTCAGGATAAATAAAAAAGAGACACATGGAGAAAAAGATTTTATTGAATACACCTATATGTAATAACTAGCTGTGCCCGCGACTTCGTTCGCGTGGTTGTCGGAACGTAATGTTATATAGCCTAAAGCCTTCCTCTATAAATGGACTACCCAACAAAAAAAAGAATTTTTCAAATCGGGCCATTAGTTTCTCAAATTAGCGCGTTTAAACAAACAAACAAACAAACTCTTCCGCTTTATAATATTAGTATAGATATCGTTACAAAAATACCTACTATAATTTTGTTCTGTGAGAAAATGTCTGATAATGGATTTGGATTTAGTTAATAAAAAATTACGTAACTAACTGAATTAATTTAGATAGGCAGCATGTATATAGGTAGGAGTACCGCACGGTACGACTAAACACTGAACTTCAAAAACATGGCTTTTTAAAGTCATTTTTAAATAAATAAAAAGAATTATCAGTGGTTTTCTTGATTACCGTGGTATTATTATAATTATACTGTTGAAACTTGGTACGTAGATGTATTCTGTAAACCGCATTAAGATTTTCACACAAAAATAGAAAAAAAACAATAAATGTTGGGGGTTCCCCATACTTAGAACTGAATCTTAAATTTTTTTTCCATCAAACCTATACGTGTGGGGTATCTATGGATAGGTCTTCAAAAATGATACTCGTATTGAGGTTTCTCATAACTTTTTAATCTAAACTGAATAGTTTGCGCGAGAGACACTTCCAAAGTGGTAAAATGTGTGTGTCCCTCCCCCCCCCCCCCATGTAACTTCTAAAATAAGAGAATGTTAAACTAAAAAAAAATTATGCTGTACATTACTATGCAAACTTCCACCGAAAATTTTTTAATACGTCATAAATCGTAAACCGCAATTTACCTTTAGAACGTTTATAATTATTATGTTACTTGCTGCTACGGAAACCCTTGGGCGAGTCCAACTCGCACACACATATTATACCATACAACGCTAAAATAATCTCACAAAAAGTTTTGCTATAAAATAACTTAAAATTAAACAAACTATTACTATAAATATACTATTACTATAAACAAACTATTACTATATAATTACTAGATAACCCTTTAAAGTATTTTATGAACTACTGTAATGATAACGTTAAGCTTTACTACTCACTAGGCAAAACTGGCCGTTTTTCGCAAATGTGCGTAGTAAAGCTTACCGTTCACACTTTAAACTGTAAACAGTAGTTAATAAATACTTTGAAGGGTTATCTAGGACTTGGTAGTAGCAAAATTTTTAATAATGTCTCCGTTTTCTTTAAAATGATTTATTTTAAATGGGTGCAGCACTGGGCCCCGGAAAATTTAAGTACGGCCTTAAATGAGTCTTCCCTGTTTCTACTAATGCGGCAATGTGTGCAGAGTGAGTCATGAAAATTATTGCGACCCTTTGGTGTACTCTTATGTATTCTGTGCCTTCGGCCTTCACGGATCGCCAGTATCTGCTTACTTGACACACCAGCGGAGTAGTCGCCAACAAATCTTTAAGGTGTAATTGCAGTATACCTACATCGATACAGAGCGTCGGGGCACCAAACGGGAATGTTATCAGCCGCTACAAACTACAACACTAATGGCGAAACGCTGTACGCAACGAGCTCATATATTTATGCTAATATTTCACTGATAAATGTAATAAATATGTATTTTCATATCAATTCTGATACTCAGATAATTATGAGCGTTGCGAAATAAATTACTTCAGATTAAAATATTTAGTATTTTAAACAACAATAAACACAGTATAAGTTAATGATATTAAATAGTTTTAATAGTTTACTCTTTACATATTATGATAGGACGAGTAATAACTATAATTTTACAACATAAACACAATGAGGGCTATCATGGTTGATCGACAAGGCTTTCTTCCATTATAAATATCAGAACAATTCACACACACAATCTTGGGCAGATGCGCTGTAAAAACAAAAGAAGTGCATCTACCCACACGTTTTGCGGTAATAAGCATGTACGTACAGCGTAAATATATTCTATAATGTAAAGCAGTGTACTCAAATACATTATAAAGAAACGAGTAAAAGATCACCATCTGTATTTATCATCCTAATATATTTAGAAATATTAACATATGTATTTATTATATATATGCTTTATGAATATATATATATATATTTATGTATTTATGTAAGTATATTTATGTATGTTTATGTAGGTATGTATCTTGTCTTAGTTTTGTATTTTAGGTACGAGTACACGCCAATTACCTCTTTTTTCCCATTTCCTCTCGCGGGTCTACTGGAAGAAATTTCTTTAGAAATAAGTAGCACCTATGTACTATGTTTTCCTAATTTTTTGTGTGTATGTTTGTTGGAAACTTCCAAGTGTACTTGAATAAATAAAATAAAATAAATAAAATTACTATAATAAATCAACTTTGTAGACTTCTTTTTTAAAATCTGAGTGAGAGTGCTGAAGAGAGGCCTTTGCCATGCAGTGGCACAGTATAAGCTGAAGGTAGAAATAGAATAAACTTTTCCGGTTTGTTGTGTACTTTGAAAAATGAGGAAAGAAAATTGCATTGAACAATTGGATGAATACGGTGTGGATGGATATGAAACACGGAAAATACGCGAAAATGGTGACATCGAAAAAAACAAGATTAAAATTTTGGTGAATCTATTGTGCGATGCATATAGAAAATCTAAATACTAAGCATTGCATTTTTAACATGTAAATCATCATTTTCATCATATGTCCGTTTTTCCTTAATCGTTTTTATAGAAAGTAGTTCAGTATTATGAACTGAGCTTGATCCACAAATTTGGCTGGTGGTTAAAAAGTCATCCTGTATAGACATCAGTGGGTAGGCCACTCCGGAGTTTCTGGGTTCGATCCATAGCCTGGGCAAGTTGGAAAAATGGCCATTTTTAAATTGTCTTAGGTCTATTAATTATAAAATATGTTATCAATAGTATCCCACACTACAAAGTGGTACAAGTTTAAACTTAGTTTGGGGCTAACTAATTTGTCCTTATCTATCTATATAACGATATATTCCTCCCTGTGTCGATGTTTCCCCATACTTTTTTTTAGATTTAGGGATTTTCAAGGCAAGAGTGAATAGGAATTTTTTGAGTCTGCGTGCTACACCTTAGAGCTCATCTTAGCATCCCATCAGGCTAGACAAAGGTCAAACGCACTCAATTCTCTAATATATACAAAAAATATATATAACGTCTAACAAAATATACTGAAACTATTTGAAGGGTGAATTCGTCCATGACACAGAACAACTTTCCCCAAAGAACATACAATACAATACAAAAATCTTTATTGCACCAAATAAAAAACAATAAAAAATTACAAAGTTTACGAAAGTTATTATTAAGTTTATATCGAAATATGAAAAATAATTTTAGACTCCATACAAACACGGATCAGCTGATCGGTCAACTTGTATGGGAGATCAATAATTATTTTTCATTTTTCGATATATATTCCTTGGGGAAAGTTTTTCAGTATCATGGACTGAATTCACCCTTAAAATAGTCTCAGTATATTTTTAGACCCTGTAATCTCTTCTACATCTATATTTGCATCCAATTAATCTCAAGTCAGTTTTCCGAAACAACAAGTTAAACAGTTAATAAAATAAATTGCAAATAATACGAGTAGGTAACTATTTTGATGAGATAATATTGTATAGCTTAGAAATCCATTTCTGGTATTACTAGAGTACGAATCCGAAACATTCAATCCGTTTGACGTGACCCAAAACTACATTAATATCGAAAGTTTCTAAACTTGAAGCTTAAACGGCAATATAGCAATAAATATTCAATACCAAATAACATGTATAGTAAATACAGGAATAGACCCCGGGAGCCCCGCAATAATTCACGCTTCGGACTCCCCTGAACTAATCCCGATTTACTGAAACGATCATGGCACGATATTAAATCACTCTGTCAAACTACAACAAGCCGCTCATTATGACCCGCCCGCTTAGGGAGTGAGCATTTTTGGGCAGATCGCAACGCAAAAATGCGCCGCTATTCGCCTAACGTATATCAAATGCTACATAATAATTGTATGTCGGCAAATAACGGAGTAGTGAAACGGAGCGCATTTCGTTAAAGTGGTCTGTCCCACTGCAGTTCGCCTTTGTACGAGTATACATTGTCTACATGATGGAATTACATTGAGCAGGATTCGGTTATATAAGCGAGTTTTCAGATATTATGTCTCTTATGCATTTATTTATTTTCAACAAACTTTATTGTTCCAAAGTAAAAATATACTTTTTACAAATGGCGGACTTAATGCTAAGTGCATTTTCTCCCAGTCAACCATGGGGATAAGCAGAAAAAAATATGTAGGGCAAAAAAGTAATACAATATAAGTACATCATAAAATCTATATAAAATACAATATATAACTAATAGTCTAATATATAATATCAGAATGAATATCTACTTACACAACTCATACATATAAATAAACTTACATACAAATAGCCTATAAAGAGTAGAACTGAACGATGATAACTTTATGAAGAAAATGTTTCCGTAGTCGGGTTTTAGTTTTTTAATCGTATAGGTACTCCTATCTTGTTCTTGTTCTCATAATCCCACAGTAATACACGCTTCGGAATTCTCGCACTTATCCCGATGTACACAACTAGATGAATACTATATTACTAGATGGGTTGTGAAGACGAAGAGATGCAAATGACTGCTTAAATCCAGAATTCAATCCGTTACTTACTTTAAAACTACTCATGTAAGCCATTATTCAGTTAATTGCTTTAATTGCTTTGCTATCACTTTATTTAACCAAATGACTATCTTACTATTTGCACTTGATGATAGTTCATTATTGTTTTTGCAATATCTTATAACTTGGTTCCAAGCATATCTGTTACATTCCATTTATTTATGATCGCTAGGTTTTTAGAGGATATATCATAATATATTTCTCGCCGTGTGTTCCATATTTTTTACAGTCATGTCATCGATAAAATTGACGCTGAAATCGCTACAAAATCAATGCGACTCTGTCCGCCCATGTATGCTCAATCCTTTAGTAAACACCGATACACCCTATTACAGTCGACTAACTCAATTAATAGGAAATTGACTAAAAACGTCTCAACCAAAGTGAAAAATACAAACGATTATCCCTCTTCCGGCAACAATTTTAAAACGAAAATCCCATGACAAGTTCTTTGCCAATAACGGAAGTTAATGGAAATTTAAATCGATGTTAGGCTAGATTGTTGCTAAAACATTCTTTATAGGATACTTAGTGGATATAATTGAAGGCGTAAGATCATTAAATCCTTTCAAGTGTATCGCAAAATAAAGTGGTTTATTTACTTGCTCTAGTAAATGTAATTAGGTACACTGTGCGATGGAAGAGGTTTAACAGTAAAGGAGCCCAAGAAAATAAAGTGGAAACAAATCAAATATTTCAGTGCTCTAGCTGTATGTACAGTCTGGTCAGAAGTAATCTAACCAGAAATCTAGTAGATAATGGTTACCAATATAGAAAATAGAAAAAAAAAACAGATTGCCTAATTGACTAAGTAATGTCTGTTACAAGTCTTAGCCTCAAGCACATATTGAAATCAATAGTCTATTTAAATTAGAGTAATAATAATGTAACAAATGCAAGCGGAAAGAAAAACATAATTTTTAATTTAATAAAATAGCCGCGTACAAATCTCCACAGCAATGACATGTGTGGAAATAAATCCATCACACTAATTAACAGATAGTAAAACGAGTGAAACTGAGTAGTCAGCACATCAGTAAATGGTGGTAATCTTATGTGTTCTGCGGTGGTAATCATATGGCTAAAACGTGGAATAAGCGATATAGCTTTAAATACCCGTGTGTCCACGAGCATGATTTCTACACGGCACCGGCGCCCGGCCGGTGCCAGTTGTGTATAGAACTCCATACAGTACTCGTGGAGACGTGGACACAGGCTTTAAAGTACGTAAGTACGCAGTACGAAGTACTTTTTCGCATCTTACAATAATTGTAAGATGCGAAAAAGTGAATTATTCTGCCCTGAATCATCTGTCTGATACGGGTTGTATTGTACGCACGTAAATTGCTTTTTAGTTGCGCATTGAACGCTACGATATATTAAAATATTTCTTATTCCGTAAACTTACGTCCCTAAAAACTGTAAGCATTGCGTTTATTGTAGACTTGTCCTTAAACCGTTATTGTTACAAACGAACAGGCAACAAAATATATGGAACTGAGCAGTCAGCACATCAGCAAACAAAGTTAATGAATTACGAGTATGAGGCCGAAACTTGAAATGAGCGAATCGCTGCAAATAAATGGTTTGTGCGCCTAAGCGGCACCAGACCTTTGTTTGCCGCTTTTGCGCGGTTTATAATCTTGCTATGAATTATCTGTCTGATACAGGAGTAAACACGTAAATCGATTTTTCGTCAGTTCATATATACCTACTAAAGTGTCACTTTAAAACGTTCCTTATTTAGAACACTCACGAAAAAGTTAACTGTTGTGTAAAAGTTGCGCTTATTTGTGACAATGGTGTGAAATAGAATCGTCACACAAACTAAAAGGCAGTGAAACTGAGCAGTCAGCACATCAGCAAACGAGGCGAATTACCGGGTCGAAACGTGAAACGAGCGATCCCGTTTAAAACAAAAGCTAAAACCGTCACCTTTGTACCGCTTTTGTGCCGCTAGTAGGTAAACCTACCGTGAAACGCCTGCTTAATAGTAAAAATTAAATAATTGCAAGCTGAACTGCGATAATTGTCACTGACAAGTGCAGAAATAAGACCGTCACGCCAGGTGCAATGCAATGTTTGAAACTTAGCAGTTAGCACGCCAGCAAAGAAGCTATAGGTAATTACAGGGTTAAAACGTGAAATGAGCGATCTCGTTTAAAAGAAAAGCTGAAACAGTCATCTTTGTGCAGTTTCTAATAGAGCATAATTTATTCGTTTAAATAAAATTTTAACTAAACTAATTAATAAAATTTAGATAAGTAAATTAAAACTATGTAAGAGCTAGAATTATAAAAAAATTGTAACACATGACTGCGAAGTAAAAGGACTTTTGGTTAAACGGGAGCATCATTAGTCTCTTACAGATCGCGGTTCAGCAGAGCAGAAGCTGTTGGGAGCACAAAGGTGTCAGGTCACGGAGGATGGCTTACAGATCGTTTGAACTAAAGCGGCGATGTGGCACAAAGAGCCCGCTGTACTTCATCCACACACATTTTTTTCAAACGTTCACTAAATGTAGTGGACTTTTTTGCAAAAGAAAAATCGTAAACAGAGATGAATTGATAATAAAATTAAAGTTTTGTCATTTTTTGAAGTAAGATTTCAGTTATTAGAAATACTGTATATTACAGTATAAAAAATTACAGTCAGTAATTTTATTGACCTTACTTTTTATACTGAAACTGAATCGATTGGACTTCCGAAAGATTTTTGTAATGTGTACTAATTAATACCACCAAAAATGTGTCGGATGACTTGATAACGTATTAACATCTTGGCAAAATATAAGAGCTCGAAATCTTCTTGCGTTTGTAACTTGCAGGTTAGGCCTTTATCTAACTTTTGAAACATCGAAAGTCTTTTACAGTTACAGTACAGTCAGAGTCTAACCAGATTTATTACCAGCCTAAGGAATCGTCTGTTGAAATCTTATAAGTATTAGGAAATTTGATTAATATTATACTGGCAAAATGAAAGAAATAAAAAATCAAACATTTCAAAGTGGCGAAAGATCAGTTTCCGAACAGCGTCCACAGCATAAATTGCACCTAAGTATTCCTTTTACCTTAGCGCTTTCCCGGTTGCATCTTTAGCAGTACTGCTCCAGAGCCCGAGGCTTTCATAAGCTGCTCATAATTATATTTCTATGCCACGCTGCCATGTGGTGACGGCAAAGAAGAATAGGATATGTCCCCACCCCTTTTTTTAGGGTTCCGTAGTCCACAAGGAACCCTTATAGTTTCGTCATGTCCGTCCGTCCGTCTGTCCGTCCGGGCCCGTACTCCGCCGCTACTGCACCGATTGTCACGAAAATTGGTGGAGAGACAGATATTGAAGTTCCAAAAGTTGGTGTTTAAAATTATGAAAAAAAAATTGTTTTGGCCCCCCTCCCATACAACGAAAAGTGAATTTAAGAAATTAAATTGGACTAACCCCAACGTGTGGGGTATCGTTAAAAAGGTCTTTTAAAATACAACAAAAACTTGAAACTATGTAGATCAAACCCCTCAGTCTTGAGATAATAAATAATAAATAAATAAATAAATATATACGGACAAATCACACTGATTAAGCTAGCCCCAAAGTAAGTTTTTTTTTTTTTAAACTTGTGTTATGGGATACTAACTCAACGATACTATATTTTATGATAAATACATATATAGATAAACACCCAAGACCCAGAACAATTTGAAAAAGGCCATTTCCAACTTGCCCTGGCTGGGAATCGAACCCAGGACCTCCGGATTAGCGGTCTAGCGTGTTAACCATTACGCCACGGAGGTCGTCCGAGAGGAGGAGATAATCTAATACAAAGTTAAAATTTGAGGTGTCCCCCCACCGTAATGTTTGAAATATTACTAAAATAATTCTGAAAAAATGTGGTATATACCTCAAAGTATGTACTTTCAATTAAAACTATAGCGGTCTCGGTATCATACGAGTAGATAGTCATTTTTTAATACGTCATAAATCGTAAACTGCAATTTACCTTTAGAACTTTTATATTATGTTACTTGCTGCTACGGAACCCTTCATGGGCGAGTCCGACTCGCACTTGGCCGCATTTTTTCCAACGGGTGTCGTAAGAGGCGACTAAGTGAGATGCAGGTAACAGTGAACATCAGCGTCCTCTGTGCAACAATTTTATACCATCTTTATACAATCACCAACCCGCCTGTATCGCCTGTTTAGTCCAGCAGTGGAGTGCTAAGACCTGTCTGTAAAGAAGTATATTTATAATTTACTAACAAAATATTGAACATTATACGGATGTGGACTAAAAATATTGTCAGCTCATCAGGTAGATTATTAAAAAATATTGTATACGTATTTTTAGGGTTCCGTACCCAAAGGGTGCAAACGGGACCCTATTGCTGAGACTCCGCTGTCCGTCTGTCCGTCTGTCCGTCTGTCCGTCTGTCCGTCTGTCCGTCTGTCCGTCTGTCCGTCTGTCCGTCTGTCCGTCTGTCCGTCTATCCGCCTGTCCGTCTGTCACAGGGCTCTATCTCTTGAACCGTAACAGCTAGACACTTGAAATTTTCACCGATTATGTATTACTGTGGCCGCTATAACAAAAAATCCTGAAAATAAAAAAAGTTAAAAATTAAAGGGGGTCGCAATACAAAAAACGTATTTTTTCAGCGTTTTTAACTAGATCTTTATAATGGCATTAACTAGATTCTTGAAATTTTAATTTCAAATTTTAATTTAATATTAAAGGGGGTCGTCATACAAAAAACGTGTTTTTTTAGCGTTTTAAAACATTGTATGGAGGAACCCTTCATGTACGAGTCCGACTCGCACTGGCCCGTTTATTTCTTATTAGCAAATAATTACAAAGATACAGCTTTTAAATTCCGCATGACGTCACGATCAAGTACGATTTTCACTTGACGGTGACGTCAATCACCCCCGAAACTTCGACGCGCTGTGTCTTTGTAAATTTTTACTACTTTGATAAACCGAAAAATATTGGTCTATTATTTTTGGATAATATAACTGATATACTAAGGAAATTATAATTTTTCGGACCCAGTCCACATCCCTTTTGAAACGACCTATTTATTGACTTACTTAATAACTCAGTTAGTAAGTAGATAGTCTATTTCAATAGATAGGTCTGCATTGCTGCATCGAAGTCATCGCCCGGTACAATTCTGGATTCATATCATAATCAGTCGATTCGATTTATATAGCACGGCAAAATCAAACTAAATTAACCGCATCAGTCTACTTGTCAATTGGCATGATCTGATTATCCACCCCATATCAAAATAAAGATGGTAAAGGATGAATAAACCACGTAATTCCTTACTAAATGAATCTTAAATTGAGTCCCACCATATCTTTATATTTATCGTTTAGAAACAGGGTTGCTACACACTTATTCGGGCGGGGCATTATCGGTTCGGCAGTATTTGTCGAACGACAAAGCCGACCAGAAGCAGTATATCGGCTTTTCCCCAAACAATCATCTACATTATATTCGATTTTACCGCCCAGCTGTGCCGATTAATGTCAGCATAAATTAGTGTGTAGCAACCCTTACCACGCAAATAGACAGATAGTGAAAAGCATCTTTATTACAAGCTTTTATTTACCTTGCCCTGTTTGTTGTTCTTAATTTGTTTGAGTCAAATCTCGCAGTTAAATTTGAGCCTCTTACCGAATTCCGATTGAGATTTAATTTTGTATGCATTAAATCAAATGACAATGCAATATTATTATAACATGAATCTAAGCTGATGATGGAGCCGGAAGTTTAGGCTATAGGAACCCCGTAATAAAACGACGAAATAAACGGCTTATTACATTTTTGTTGATAAGGACATAGGCCTCAATAAAATCTTGCACGAATTTTTTTTTATTTTTTTCGATTTAACGGAAATCATGTATCAAAGAAACAATCGGATTGTAATACTTAGAGCAACGCACACGCTATTTTTATGATGCTTGCTGTTAGAGCACTAGTAACTTCATCATTAGGTCTTTTTAGGGTTCCGTACCCAAAGGGTGCAAACGGGACCTTATTACTGGGACTCCGCTGTCGGTCCGTCTGTCCATCTATCCGTCTGTTTGTCCGTCTGTCTGTCCGTCTGTCACAGGGCTCTATCTCTTGAACTGTAATAGCTGGACACTTGAAATTTTTACCGATTATGTATTACTGTGGCCGCTATTACAACAAATACTCTACTCAAAAAATACTCAAAATAAAAAATAGTTAAAAATTAAAGGGGGTCGTCATACAAAAAACGTGATTTTTCTGCGTTTTTAACTAGATCTTTATAATAACATTAATTAGATACTTGAAATTTTCACACATTATGTATAACAACAAATACTCGTACTAAAAACAAAAAAAGTTAAAAAAAAAGGGGCTCGTCATACAAAAAACCTGTCTTTTCAGCGTTTTTAACTAGATCTTTAGAATGGCATTAATTAGATACGTATTACTATGGCCGCTATAACAACATATACAAAAAATAAGATAGTTAAAAATTAAAGAGATCGTCATATAAGAAACGTGTTTCTTCAGCGTTTTAAAACATTGTACGGAACACTTCATGTACGAGTCAGACTCGCACTTGCCCGTTTATTTAGTCTCCACTGCAGGAGCACGACCCTCTCTGTACTATCAGAGCAGCCAGAGGATTTGGTCTACACTCCCCGAGCTGGCCAGACGGGTTGGAGAGGTCTCATAAATGTTTACAAGCTTTGTTTAGCTTGTGTTTCTTAAGTCGCTTTTTACGACATCCACGGGAAGACTTGCAGTGGTCCTATTCTTATCAGCCGGGAATCACACGGCAATAAACTAGTAACTTGAAGGGTTTCTATCTGTTATAACATTTATTTGGGGCTCTGTCTACTGTCCACCAAGAAGTTGCATCTATAATTCAATCCCAGTATCCACTAGTCGCATTAAAATTTATAAAGTCAGACACACGTCGATAGAAATAGGTTCACGGATTTAAAGCCTGCCTTTATTGTTAAGCCTTATTTGTTAAATATTTATTATTATAGGTTCAATCTAACTGCCGTGTGGCTTCCAGCCTAGAATAGGAATACTCCATATTTTCCTGTGGTTGTCGTAAAGCGCGACTAAAAGACTAAGTACAAACATCTCGTGCTACAATTGCATTCCCAAGGAGGGTTGACGTCGGGCGGCGGCCGGTTCTAAAACTTAATTTTCATTTTAACTGCAAGGTCTTCGGCATTCTTGGGTGACTATTAACATGCATATATTTGTAGAAGAAAATGCAGCTAAACGCACCCCGGGCTCTAAAGCAGCACAGCTGAGGATGCAACTAAGAACGCGCTAAGATGAAATAAACCGCTAAGGTGTGGAATTCCATCCCTGCGTCGATGTTTCCCCATACATATGATTTAAGGATTTTCAAGGCAAGAGTAAATAGGCATTTTTTGAGTCTGCGTGTTACACCTTAGACCTCATCTTAGCTTCCCATCAGGCTAGATAGAGGTCAAACGCACTCAAATCTCTAATAAAAAAAATAAACTAAATCTAAAATATTTTTAATTTGAAAACTTTACAAAAATGGCCCGTTGTAATTGTTAAAAACCATGTCACAGCTTTTGATCCTCGTCCTTCCTAAGGTCCTCGAGTTGTTTACTCTTGGAAGATCACACAATCGTAACTAATTCCACGAAGCCCGCGAATTTGTGTTAAGTTGTCGTTAATTAAGAATTATTTCACCATGTTTATTCATTAAGAGCGTTTGAAGTTTCTATGTACCATAACCCAGTTATTAAAGCGCGAAAACTCTTGAGTGCGATGCGGAAAAGCGTCTTTGGGTGAAAGTTCGAACAGGATATTATCTTCAGTTAATATTGGAAATTACTTTTAGTATGTATGTTTGTTTTCATTGTTAATTAATTGTGTAGATTTTTCGTAATTTTGATTAATTATGGCATTAATTCACAAAGAAAATTATTTATTTTGATGTAAATTATTATTGAAAATTATTTAGGTTTATTTTGTACCCCTTAGCTTTATTGAAATCTTGGAATTAAGAATTACTAATATAACACAAAACCGTAATAAAAATACTTATTTCTTATAAAAAAAATATCCCAATTTTCTAATACATGCCTTACCTACTAAATTTACTATACTCGGCCCTTCCAATTTGTGACATTCGAATGGGATATTTTTGGTATGAATTTGACTACTGATATCTTTGTTTTTTATTACGAATAATTTTCTAAAAATAATGAACCCATAGTTGAGCAATAATTTTGCCCAACTATGGCACATAAACGGCTATTAAAAAAAAAATTAACCCATATAGTACGGCTTCTCAAAACAGTAAAAAAATTACAAAGATACACAGCATCTAAGCTCCGAAATAGGAGCTTTAGCCATGATGTCAAGCAATATTTAAATACGCAGCAATATTTTTTTTATCAGAAATATGAAAAAGTACGTGTACCTACTATATTTTTTAATTATCAAAATTATGAGGCAACTAAAAAAAGCCAGTGGCTCTCCGGGAGTGCCGGCAGAAGTGAAAACTTGAATAAGGTGTTGTCAGTAACAGTGTCGCGAGTTCAAAGGATGTTCCCATCGCAAAAAATGCCCAACGCGTCTAAAGAAGTTTTCACTTCTAAAATCCTGACTACTCGTACTATGTAAGTAGGTTTGTTAAATGCAATACTTAAAATGCACACGCTACTTCATCGATCTAACGATAAATAAGAATTCATAAACTAAAAATCGGTAACAGTACTGCGCACTAACCGAGAGAATTTCCGTATTTATTTTACCAACAAAGGAAATCAAATGTGACGTACATTCCGTCTGACTTACTAATATCATGAATATAAATTGAAACATCATGTATATTTATGGCGGGTTGGTCGGATATTGCTCACAGCGCCGATGCGAGCAGGTGTTCACACTCGTAGTAGCGGCAGTAGGGCAATAGTCCAGCGTAGGGGTACCAGGCATAAAGGGGCGCACTGAAAACGCTGGAAATCAGGAACCAAGGCCGTGATTCTGAACGAGTGAGCAAAGCAAACGAAGTTTTCTGACTTGGAAAATTCGGCATTTGTATATATGTAAAGTTCGACAATTACTCGAATATCTTTAGGATGAATTTCACGGGACCAAAAATTGCGTAGCATCAATGAAATCGGTATGTACTAAAAAACATAGTCATAATGTTCTAACATTTATTTCTGGTTATGTGAAATAGTTATCTATGTGTAGCACTAAATATTGTATTAATAGGATTAATAGTTACTTCAAAATAATAAATTAAACCTTTAAATATTTCATTGCCGTGTTTGTCCACACGTCACCTTGATGTGTATTATACCTAATGTGACCATTCGTCCCGTTTTAAACGGGACCGTTCCTATTTGCGGTTCCCCGTCCCGGTGCCCCGTAAACAGCTTCGGGACGCGAAATTGTCCCGTTTTCCAAAACCGCGCGAAAATTGACGGACCGGCCGGGCGCGGAAGCGCGTCGACGCTAGCCGACCCGCGCCGCCCGTGGCAGAAATGTACCAGTAGAAAGAGTATTTTTTTCAATGAACAAATTGTGGACATCTGATAAAACACAGGTACAGGTAAAAAACTGAGCATTTGTTTAATTACCTACTTTTAATTTGTAATTGACCGAGCGAGCGAAGCGAGTGAAGAGACTCAGTTTCGAGATTGTCCAAAAATGCTTTTGTCCGTCAGTTTATCTGTAGGTTTGTTCACGCCTACAGGTCGCACAACTCAAACGTTTCTCGTGAAAATAAGCAGGTTTGATAATTACATATACAGATTTTTTTGATCGATATAGTTTTCAGAAATTTTTCAAAATGGCGGAGATATGGGGGACTTTAAAATAATCATATTTCAGAAAATTCGAAAAAAAATTTAAAATGTATGTCATAAAACTTTTTGTTACTCTTACTAAGTCGCAAATTTTTTGTCTGAACAACATTTTTATCCGATATATTTTATTATTTTTTATTTATACATCACAGAATTAACAGCACTGTACAATATTATTATTTTATCTTAAGAACCATAACTTACTGCCAATTACAGATTCTCATTTTGTAATTTATAATATTCAAAAGAAGATGTTTACAGCTGTTTTGCCAATAAAAAATAGGGAACAGTTATTTTCAGTTAGAATAATTTTTAACAAAATAACATATTAAAAATAACATATTTGAACCTATAGCCATAGTAATGATAAGAAATTAAAAACATAAATTCTAATTTATGTACGCATCTCGAGTGTGAATATGAGTGTGTGTGTGTAAGCGTGTGTGTTTAGGGTGTGTGTAAGAACAGGTGTCATGTGTTTTGAAATAAGAAGAGTATCTATGCCAAATCTATTTCGTATTAGATAAAATATCTATGACCTCTTTTTTTAAGGCCGGCTTAGTCATGTGAAATATGTCTACTGATGAATACTTTTTATTGTATTTATCAAGAAAGCGCGGAACCGCTGAATTTTGTGCTTAACTTCAGCGGATGGGTCGAGTGAGGTTTACAGTTCACAGAGCCACTAGTAAATACTATTTTGATAAATAAAATAGGCATTATTAAGAAATTAGTTTTTTTTTCACTATATGTAACGAAACTTACCAATTAATGCAAATAAACCTATGTCCCGTTTTGAGTAAAAAAATAAATGGTCACGTTAATACCTCACTGATAAAAATCTACTGGTTATTTATATTAAAACCTTGTTTTGTTTGATACGTGAATAGTTAAAGTATTGTTACGGAATACATTTATTCAAATACCTATTTAAACACTACAACGAATGGTTAGTAAAAAATCATTTGTCCCAGAACTACCTTTCATCGCCATGTCCTAAACATATTTAGTAATATTGTTTTATCTACGACTTGCGTCCCCCGCTCTGTGTGCTAAACGTTGCATATAAGTGCCGCCTAAGTGCTCGACGTGAAAGGACGTCAACACGTGCCTGCGTTTTCGCGCCGTAAATGTAAATATTCCATTTTTATGTTACTGGTAATTTTTCTTTCAACGCCGTGGATAGGCATAACCTCTAATTGAATAATTTTGTCCTCTTGATTAAGCGTCGATAGAAAGCCATTTGTCTTATGTTTATTTGTAAAATGTTTATTACATCACATAATTAATAGATTATTCATTTATATATATTTTTTTCCTTGATTTTCATCAACTTACTTTCATTGCCGTAGTTACTGAGGCCAAAATTTGCTATGGTAATGGGAAAAAAAAACCGGCCAAGTGCGAGTCGGACTCGCGCACCGAGAGTTCCGTACAAACCTGCAAGGTTTAGTATTTGGTATGAATTTCAATTTAATACCTCTACGCGTTTATGAGGAAATGGGTAGTAAGTTTAAAATTATTAAAAAAAAATATATTATGTGATGTAACTAAAAATTTATGGTTTTCGTAATTTTTCCTTTATCTATGCTATAAGACGTTGCTTCGTACCAAATTTCAAGATTCTGAGTTCACGGGAAGCACCCTGTAGGTTTTGATTCCCTTGCAAGTGTCGAAAATTTGCGGCATAAACGGCTGTATCTTTTGATTGCGTTGGCTTAGAAGTTTGATTTTTTCACAGCTTCAAGGGACAGTAGACCTGAGTAATTGATATAAATTTCAGCTTCATACCTCCACGCGTTCCTGAGAAAAAGGGTCTTGACAGACGGACGGACGGACGGACAGACGGACAACAAAGTGATCCTATAAGGGTTCCGTTTTTTCCTTTTGAGGTACGGAACCCTAAAAAAGACACGGAAATGAAAAAAAATTCATTGCCATGCCTTGTAAAGAAATTTAGTTTCATTGTCGTGGCCAGGTGTTTCATTTCCGTGACTTATGTTTTCATCGCCATGGTATGATTAGGCAAAGAAAATATCTTTTCGTTTAATACAGGTATTTCTACATGCATATACATACACTATCACATCTTTATCACTGCGGCAGACAGAGTATTTGGGTGTTGCGGCTCTAAGCAGACAGAGCCCAGGGTCGTACGAACCAAAGGCCACTTTTAACGTGATGGTGGGCGAGAAAGTGAAAAAAGGAATCAAAATAGTGATGGATAGCCACATCGCCTGATTCACATTTTCGCCCATTTGTGTACTGTAATCTCGCCCAAGGGCACCGGTATTGCTAAGACCACTACTGTTCAGACAATACGACCGCGGGCAATAGATTCCTGATACTGATATTTATGCCTATTACCGAACCTCACGAGAAATACTATACGTTCCGACCACTGGTATTCATGGCTGGACCTTCGGGAAACGTTTAGACCCCCGGCGACTGTTTTACGCGCTTCGGAACGATTGCCTAGCACTTTTTATGTTACAGAAAATTTATACCGTATGCACTGGTAATATTAATAGTTGCTACAGATTTATTCGTTGAGATTGGTGTTTTAATTAAGTGTATTATAATACAATTAAGATGTTAGGAAGATTTCGTATCAACCTTTCCATTTCAAGAAAGGGATCTTAATTAACTTCTCATTAAAAACTCACCTTAAAAATTAGTTTTTATAATATGTATAAAATTAACTGCTTTCTCAGGCTTTACGCGGACATGTATGATACAAGTGAGCTTCTCGGTGAAATTCTCTATATATTAGTGAAAACTGCATCAAGAGTGCCTTTGTGACATAAAAAAATCTATGTCTATGCGTGCCGTCAAAAGATGTATTGAACTTTTTCGTTAACTACATTGAATCATTGGCACCATTGCAACATATTAATAAAGAATACGATCGGCGAGCAGATCGAATGCAATTACAGTAATCCCATAATGTGTAAAACGTATGTGGCAACTGACAACGTATTACCGCTTTTGAGGCTTCACGCTCGCAGGATCTCATTCAAATTAATTTAATTTCTCCTGATTTACTTACTTGACAGTTATGCGTGTATGTTATCTGAAACGGTCGTTTAAGTACTTAACATTAACGAGTTATGGACGACTCAATCGTCTGTATCTTCATAATGCGTGTTGGTCTGTCTGTAGCAACATATATTTACAAGTTACTTAAAGTACGTACTTTATTTTATAGAAATACAAATAAGTTATATTCTGTAGTAGAAAATTGTAAGGCTTCGGCAACTGGCTCGATATTCTGCAAATTATTTATTTTCTCATACGTCTAAATAACATGACAAATATAGCCAAATTGTTTAAACTATTCCGGCCTATTTTGCATGTTCTTTGGCATTATTGGGTGACCATTATTTTGCATATTATATTTTGAGAATAAAAAGCCGGAAATCGCATCTTAGAATGCAACCTGAACGCGTGCTGCCCAGGGTTTGCTTTTTGGCTTTTTTTCTCCAAAGATAACATGCGTTTCAGTGGTTTCAAAGAAACAAAATACCTTACAAAGTGGAGCAGAAAATGCCCAATCCTATTAAAATCATCTAAGAAAACCCCATAGAACCTTTATTAGTCTAAAAAAGAATTAGTAGAAAACCTTTATTAGTCTTAATAATATTTTTTACTAAAATAAATTTTAATGAAAATCGTTAGTTCGTCTCAGATACAACATTAAATAGGTAGTTTAATTTGACTAGCATACTGCCTGTAACGCCAGCTCTTTACCGAAAGGCATGTAGCTTCGAAACTATGTAAATTATTCAAAGCAACAGCTTACTGAAACGGTGCCTTACCGAGGTATTGTGCAATTCAATATTGAGAATAATGAGAATAAGCAGACACAGATTATGTTGTTATTAATATAAGTAGTCAAGAACAAATGTAGATGAAGAATAAGGTGTCAATTCTAATAACGGTTTTGTCATAAAATGTTAGTACCACAAACGTAGTTCCTAAAAAAACATATAAGTGCAAATATTACAATGACCACAAAATGCGTGCAATGCAAACTCTGTCAATTTTATGTATCAGATTACGTACAAAGTACCTAAGTCCAACGATAATTAGTGATGTGCCGTTCCCGTTCCCCAGATTTCCAGGAACATTCCCGGGAATGTTCCCAAAAAACGGAAATGTGAGGGAAAGTTGTAATTTTATTTATCAGACATATTTTTTATCACTGTAAATATATTTTACTATCGCAAATGCATCACTTGATATGGTTATAATACAAATACATATATCCAATATTCCGTAACATTTCCTAGAAATACGGGAATGCTCCCCGGGAACGTTCCCAAACTCCCAAATTCCCCGGGATTGTTCTCAAATTCCTGGGAATTTGGGAACGTTCCCGGGAACGGCACATCACCAACGATAATACGCAATGGTACTTATCAATATGCTCTGAGAAATGCTAGTGATCTACCAGTTCTATCTACGAATGCGGAGAGATTGCATACCGTATTGACAATCCCACTAATGCAGACTGTAATCAATGGAAAGCACCTGAAAGCCTGAAACTGATTTCGGGAATATGGAATTTGGGACTCATTTAAGATTCAGTTGGTAAATAACGTTTAGCTGAAGGCATTTATTGCTTATATGGCTTCAAAATGAAATAGTTGTCATTTTGTGTTTATATTGATTATTTGATTTCACTACCGTCTTTCTTTACAGGTTTCGCTAAAATTTTTACCTGGAATTACCATACCTATTTAGTTTCGCTAGTTTTGTTTATCTTTTTTATATGACTCACAAAAATGGTAACCATAGTTTATGGACTCGTGTAACACCCGAAGCGTGTCAACTTTGACAACATTTTTACGTCCTTTTTAATTTCCGATTTGAGTTTTCCAAAAGACTTGAGGTTCAGTCTTTTGGAAAACTCAAATCAGAAATCAAACTTAATGCAAGTGTAAGTACAACTCATATTCATTTCAACTAACCAAATTCTATAGAATCGGTCTTAATGTACAGTCATTTGGTACACGATACATATCCCAGTTTGCAGCTCGTATAATGTTATGTGAGTATTGTTTAGGGTTGTCATGCTTTAAGAATATCCTTGTTCTTTTTTCAGAAATAAAAAAGAGAACCCACATAAAAGTAATTTTAATAAATACTGAGAAATTATAAAATGAATAACTGTCAAAGGGATATTGAAGACTCTAAATTCGTATATTCATTCGTTGAAGTTTTTTTTATTATTTATTACTTGTTACATGTATACATTTCGCCTATTTATGCCTTACGTGAAAGACCCAGTCTAGATTATGGAGCAAAAAGACATAAAAGCCACGTTTACTGTAACATATTCTTACTATTTTTGGGTTAAACGGGTAGCAGCTGATGAATTGTACCTTCGCTTTTCCTTTTCTCCCAGACCAGCATAGTAGAAACGAGAAAAAACTAAAAACCCCTGGTTTTGAAAAGTTTGATCTGGTAACCCTATGTCTAGGAGTTACTGGGTTTCGCACAAAGCCTCGTTGGACTTGAGGTGGAACGCCCAGCCTCAATCCGTATAAGCTCCATGACTTAGGATCGATTTTAGTAGGTCGTTCGTTAGGACATAACACATTGATCTAGTAATTTAGTGGTCATAAAACCGTGAAGTATGGAACATTATTCGAACGCATTAATTTAGAACCCATAAATACCCAGTTAATCCATTTTAAATAAAAATAACGGTTTACTAGTTAATTCCTGATATTCTTCACCAAAAAGTTTACTTTTTTAGATAGGATCAAACATCCTTTAAGTGTATCTAGACAGACATGTATACTCAATTATGTCTTATGAATATAAAAAATAGGGCCGGCCCATTTTCCCAAATTTACAAAACTTTGTATCATTCCTGCAAAAAAAACAAGCAAAGTTTTTACAACACCATATTTTTTATTCAGAACAAAATTACGAACATGTTATTATAACACCATTTATAGATTTTGTTCACACATTGAAGAAGCACATTATTCGCTGGATCTCACAAAAGATTAAAATGTGATGATCCTCCCATACAAAACCACGCAGCATCGACTGGCAAGCTGCTTGCTAACGTGCAACAGCTTTCAATAAGCTATTTGTTACTCTCCTACCATTTACTCGATACCGATCTTTATAATAAATTGTTTTGTAAAATATTTCGGTAGAATTTAGTTTGCATTTAAATTTTTACTTGCATTTGACTGTATAAATTGAAATCCTTTTATAGCTTGTTAATAAAACTAAAACTGGTAAAGTTAATTTATTAGAATATTTGGCGCTAAATTTATTTTTTAACTTTACATTCTTAGGTACCTATTTATATTTGGTTAAGTAAGACCTTATACAATTAATAACAAAGTACCTGCAAAAGAAATATGACATCAACTTATTTTAAAAACATTATAAATTGCATTTGCAATTGCGAATCATTACTGTTGGTTTGATTAAATTTATTTATATGAAATGTCTACTTCGCAAGCGTCTTCATACGACTAAGACTTAGAAAGAGGTTACGCAATGAAATCATTAATTCATTTACCCGACAAACAAAACGCACAAATTAATATACATACGAGTAGGCATCGTGGTGAAGCATAATCGTGATTATTAATTTGAACTAATATTTAAATAGGTAAGTTCTTCATCCACATAACGTCACCTGATTAATCGTAAACATCAAGTAGCTGCAGAACTAGAAGTCTTAGAATTACTTTTTTTGTAACGCATCTCTTATAATAAATACTCATATAACATTGGAAAGAAATCAAATAATACATAAATCAAACAGAATAAATTAAAATCGAAAATTTATTAAAAAGATGATTTTATTTTTGTAATCAATATTTTTTTCTTTATAGTTTTTTTAGAACAATCTTATAGCAGAATATTTCGTGACAATCATTTTAATTCCCGATAAACAAACATTTTTCTTTCGCTATATTGCCTATATGAATATAACTGTGGACTGAAGTTTTAGTATAAAACTGCGGTCTAAAATAAAGTCTCCGTTTACCTAGTTTAGCGAATTTACGTCACCAGAAAATAGAAAAATCTACGAATAACGTTTTTCGGCACAATCATTTCGGATAAATTCCCGCTACTCCACAAAATTGAATTCACTATTTCAGTGTCACGGTCAGCTACGCCGACGCAAAATTTCTCGGTAACTCTAATTCTGGAAACAAAATCAACGTGGAAAACTTATCGAAACGGGTTTCTCTAATTTTATTACTACTTTACTTATGATTTTTAATTAATAAAAAAATATTAATGCTGATTTTTTACACTGTCATATATACTCATAAAAAAGTTTCCCCTTTATAATTAGTCTCATTTTTACTAACTGTTCATTTTGGGGAGAAGAGACTTACCTATGTGAACCCTCCTTAGGAGCAACTATCGCACTGTTCGTCCAAGGTGCGATGTACACATTGTTTCTAGTTAAAATATCTACTGTATCATGAACATGATAGACAAAATTAAAGAAACATGGAGTGTCATAAATAAGGAAACAGGTAAAAATAAAACCAAAGAAAATATTTGCCGAATCAAATGTAATGGTAAAAATACTTTAAAAACTGAAGAAATAGTAAATATATTTGATGATTATTTTACTAACATTCCTTTGGAACTCACTTCTAATGTGAGTTCTAGCGCCCAGCGTGCTGAGGCTTTGCTTAAGAGTAATGTTAGCCCTTGTGATTCTAAATTTAATTTTAAGCATGTTAGCCCTAGCGATATAATAGATGCTTTTAAACAGTTAAATTTAAAAAAATCAGAAGATCACTGGGGCATGTCAGTAGCCGTAGTAAGTCATATTATACACATAATTGCTGCCGATTTAGCTTTTATATTTAACGAATGTATTGATGAAGGCATATTCCCTAACTTAATGAAATGTAGTAAACTAATCCCCTTATTCAAAAAAGGAGAAAAAACAGACCCTGGCAACTACAGACCTATCTCTATTCTGCCAGTTTTGAGTAAGGTGTTCGAAAAGATAATGCTCAATCAAATGCTACTTCACTTTAAGACCAATAATCTTTTCCATAGCCAACAATACGGCTTTACTGCTGGAAAATCGACCACCGATGCAGGAGTAGCACTTATTACTAATATCTACGACGCGTGGGAAAACAGAAATGATGCAATTGGATCATTTTGCGATCTTTCTAAAGCATTTGATTGCGTTGATCATCCAACACTTTTGCTCAAATTTCGTCAATACGGTTTTGATGATAAGTCAATTAAATTAATAGAATCTAATTTAACTGATAGGCTTCAAACTGTTGATATAAACGGCGTAAAATCACACGGGTCTAATGTGAAAATGGGCGTACCCCAAGGTTCAATTCTAGGACCGTTCCTTTTCTTAGTTTATGTCAATGACTTGCCTTACATGGTTGAGAAAGAGGCTGACATGGTGCTGTTTGCTGATGACACCTCGCTAATATTTAAAATAGATCGACATAACAGTGATGCTAGCGCGATGAACAGCACCTTATCTTTAATTTCTGATTGGTTTTCGGCCAATAACCTCATGTTAAATGCGAACAAGACCCAATGCATTCGATTCTCTCTTCCTAATGTGAATCAAGCCTGTGTTGACATACTAATTAATGGTCAGAAACTCGATCTGGTTGAAAGTACTACCTTTTTAGGAATCACAATTGATTCGAAACTTCAATGGGGCGCTCATATAACTAAACTTTCTAATAGGCTTAGCTCTGCGGCTTACGCTGTTAGGAGAATAAGACAATTGACAGATGTAGCAACTGCTAGACAAGTGTACTTTAGTTACTTTCACAGTCTAATGTCTTACGGGATACTTCTATGGGGGAGTGCAGCGGACATTCAGACTATTTTTCTTTTACAAAAAAGAGCAATTCGTGCTATTTACGGTTTAGGATCGAGAGACTCACTGAGGGAATTATTCAAGGAAATAGGTATACTTACTTTTGCATCACAATTCATATTTGAAAATATAATGTATGTAAGGAAAAATATTTCCATGTTCAATAAAGTAAGTGATTTTACAGATAGAAATTTACGTAATAAGAATGACTTAGTTAGCCCGTATTATAGGCTGAATACAGTCAGTAAGTCTTTTATGGGGAAGTGTATACTTTTTTATAATAAATTGTCAGAATCGGTCCTTGATATGCCAGACAGAAAATTCAAAGCTTATGTAAAGAAAGTACTTTGTGACAAGGCTTATTATAGGACCGATGACTATCTTAAAGACAAAAAGGTCTGGCTTGAGCTTGGCGCGGGTCCCTCTTAAAGGTTTGTATACTTAGACATGTCATAATTTAGGTACATTGGTACATACTAAATTTACAAATTGACATTATTTTAAATTTCGTAATACTTATAATTCAATTTAATTATGACATAATAAACAATGTAATCTCTGTCCATCTATATAACTAATTTTAAGTTTTTAGTTTGTTAGTTGACGTCTTTGGAGAAAACGTGCAGTGCAGTTTGTTGCCGCTTCTTCTGCACTTGCGCCTAGGAAGCGGCGTAAACTTAGCTTTAAGTAACGATTTGACGTCAACATTTGTGCAAAACAAAACAAAGTGACTATTATTAAGAGATATTATAAATATCCTATGATAATAAAGATATTTTGAATTTGAATTTGAATTTGAACATGATAGTTCTATCTAACCGCTCATGTCACTATTGGCGAAGCCGCGCATAGTTTAGCAGTTTGGGTAGAAACCTAAACTTATTTACTATATACATTTATACTAATATTAGGTACTAGAATACTAACCTAATTTTAAGATAACAAGTTGACAATATGCTCTCCGGACAAACCTATGGTTAATGGGTGCATTGAATTGTACATAAATAATTTTTTTTTTTAAATTTATCCCTGTTTTTTAGGAACTGTCGCGCCGCACCCGCTTCTTTGATATTGGTTCAACTCAAATACATTATGACATATTTATCCGTAACGGGGTAGACAGAGCCTGAGGGCGCAAGACCCAAAGGCCTGATGGTGGGCACGAAGGTGGAAAACGGGAATCAAAATAGTGTAGAGTGAACAATCGGCTTTTACGATCGGCGCGGGAAAAAAAGCAGCTGATACATTCTACGTTTTTCTTTTCTCCCAGACTGAAGAAATCATTATCCTTTACGTGTAAAGATTTGTTCAACGTTAAGTTATAAAGGATAATGCAGGTGCAATATGCAATACTCGTAGCCGAAACATGTACCGTATCACGAACATAATGGCGCCGACCGCTCCCGTCACTATTGTTAGCTTGAGTTGAATTGAGTACGATGCAGCTCTGAATTTCGATATTCGCTATATATGGATTATATTAATCACCCATTAATATCCGATTAAATTCTCACACAATCAACCAAATCTATCTGAAGTACCTACCTACTGTATTAACAGATAGTGTTTAATACTCGCATATCTTCCTTAAATATGGAGAACTAAATCATAATAACAAGTGAGCTAAAGATAATGTTAATCGAGATTATTCTGACAACCCAAATAATATATTTACAAAAAAGACGTGTACAGTCTTTATTTATTTATTTAACTTTATTACAAAAAATGTAACAGGCGGACTTAAGGCCTAGGGCCTTTTCTACCAGTCAACCTACAGGTGGTGCGGATAAAAGCAAATTTTGGACGATTAGTACATTCAAATTAGCTATTTGACCATTATTAAACATTTACCTAAGACACATATTCATATATATACTTTCTTATACATTCATAGAACTACATATAAAAATACATAAATATTTTATAAATTCATAAACCCTACATAAACTACATAAATATTTATAATACTCTATGACAATTTGTGAAGATAATGAGCGCGCACAGCACTCTTAAATGCTTGGCGACTAGGGGCTTTGCGGATATCAACGGGAAGGGCGTTCCATAACTCTATAATAGTCTTTCTCACCGCGCCTTAGCAAACTTATTGTTAAATACCTATCTATTTTTATTGTAAATTTTCCCAAATCCTTATTGTTAAATATCTATTTTCATTGTTTTCCCCAAATTCTGTCCGATAGAGTTAGGAAAACTCATGCTTCGAGCTAGTCACTGGGACAGATATAAAGTCGATGTTACATCCGTTCGGATTACAGTGGTTCGCAAAAAAATCTCTTGAACAAAATCCATTCCGATACATGTAAATCGGACTTGGATATCGGACCCTTGTAAAAATAGTGTCTAAGTAGCACCTTAATACACCTAAGACTTCAATTATCCGGCACTGACATCGACTATCTTACATTACTTATTTAAACATGATTATCACCAGAGTACATTTAAATCTAATCAAATTACCACGCCATCACTCGACCGGCACAGAAACAATATTATTTCGCATAATAATGAAGACTTTCAATTATGATAATTGAAGAGAGTAATGGAACTGCATTTTGTGTCACCGATCCGCGGTGGATTGTCACCATGCCCTGCTATTACAGGGTTGAGAACGTTTCGTGCGTAATCATTTCTCAAAACTGAAGCTTTTCCCATTCAGTGTATGAAAAATTTTGTGTATGTACTACCAGGCCTGTGTCACTCCTCGTTTAGGTCTCGAAAATGTACCTACATTATTACTATGCGCGCAAGGGGCCCCTCCAGGTGGTAAATTAAGTTATACGAATCGTATGCCCAGAGTAAGAAGAATGAAATTGGCTTGCAATGGATGTCTACGTATCTATACGAAAAGGTGCTGAGTTCTGACGTGAGCTAAATAAAACCATATCGAGTAGATATTTCTTATAATTTCTTTGCTGAGTGAGACTTCTGTACGTTAGTATTATTTATTCTGTGGTACTACTATATGTATTCTATTTAATATCACTATTTCTAATGAGGAAGATAGAGCACTTTGTCTTGTGGCTCTAAGCAGCCAGAGCCCAAGGGCCGAAAAGAAAATTGGGCTAGAAAATTTAAAAAAGACTCAAAATAGTGACGGGTTACTAGCCGTATCGTTTAGCATTTCCGTCCATTCCCTCGATCGACTTTTACAGTATGCGTTTTTTTCTTTTCTCCCAGACCAAGAGAGAATTAGCGTACATGCCCAAGGATTTTTTGAAATCATACCAAAAACCTATTAGTCGGACGATTTATCGGTATTCTTCTAGTTGAAGTAATTATATCTATGTGGTATGTAAGTACGAGTATATGCTGCAATTATAATACCGACAATGTAAGATTGACTGAGTATGGCGTTCTTACAGTCTAAACTAGAAGAGCAACAAATGTACTTGTATAAGCTACTGCATCAACAAAAATCTAAAAATAATTTAAAGGGTTATGCAAGGGAATAAAATTTCGACTCTCATCTTCGTTTTCGCAAAAAATTGTTGGCTTCTTAATAAAACCCGAACCACCGTTCAAGGACACTTTTAAAATAAAATAAATAAAAAGAACCCTTTTAGGACTAGAAGGGTTTTGAGTAATAGACGAACAATAGATCTAGCAATTATCTTAAGTTCTATGAATCTTTAAAGACAAGACTTGATCACCTTCACTACTTTGTACTTACATAGATACACTATCCGTCTTTGTCTCTAACGTGGTGGACAGAGCCTAGGGCGGTTAAAGCCCAGGCCACTTTTCACTACTTTGTAAAATGACAAATGTCTGAAACGCTCTTAAACCCACAATGGTTTATCTGCAAACCAGTTAACTAGCTGCAGTTTCTCTCGGTAATTATCAGGAACATGATTCTCGGTTAATTCAGGCCACGGCTATTTGCTGAGCATCTATGTTCCGACGTCGACTTTTTCTCGTGTAATATATGCTAATAGCACTTATTAAAAGCTCTTTAAGATATAACAGTGTTATTATGTATGCTTTAATTAAACGAAGAATAAAGTTCAGTGGTATTCTATCTTATGCTGAGAGATAATTCCAGCATAGTAAAGACCTTCAGAAACACAGGTATTTTCGTAACAAATATTTTACAACCATATGTAAAATATTCAATAACAATCAAATGTTAAGATGCCTCAATAGCAGCAGTTCTATGTATGAACTCTATATAGAACTAGGGTTTCAGCCAGGGTTTGCTTTAAATTGATTTTAGTGTATTTTATAACGTGGAGTTGGTGAAGCTTGGTGCGACAAATGCTCATTATCATGAACAATGTATACATTTTTTTTTCTTACGGGTCTACTGGACTGAAATACTACTAAAATTTAAGCACCTATGTATGTTTACTTTTTATATGTATTATTGTAACCATTCATAGTACGGCTGTAGTAATATTTGTTTAGCGGACTGTGGTGAGCGTCATCAAGCGCTGTCCGCCACTGGCTCGACAACCAGTGGACTCATGTTAATTTGTCGCCAGAAGCTCCCTCGAAACAATCAAAGGACCAACGCCAGCCTTTGATTGAAACTTGTTAGGGAACAAGAAACAAAAAAACTTAATAAAAAGGTGCTCTGAAGGACTCGTAAAATCAAATCGAGTCGAAGTATAAAAAGAAAAATTCACTCATTTAAATATAGCATTATAGTCTATGCTATATTTAAATGTGAGAATTTAAGAATGTTTAGATTTTAAAATAGTTTGACCTGTTTTAATCGTTGCCTCCACGGGCGTGCCACTTATTTTGTTTATTTATACCTACTGACTCTCCCTCTATGAACGTGTCTCCACACAGCGATATCATCGCAGCGATTCTGTTACGAGCTCGTCGCGATTCACTCGCCCGTGGGGGCCAAAGAGCCTATCGTTAAGATTCAGATCCGTTGTGTAGTCGGACTCAACAATTATAAATATAGACACGAAATTTGTATCCAATGTAAGTACTCAAATAAAATTTCTGCTTTTATTTATTTGTTTACTCATTACCTATTTCACTAAATTGCGTTCAACCTAATCGTGAAGGCACAAAAAGGCACCTATTTGCGTAGTCGCAACGCCCTGTGACTTGATGCGGCTTTTAATGCTGGTTGACTAATCTGGTTCTACGCAAACTTCATTTGTCTGAGGGCGGACGGACTGAGGCAATGATACCTACGTCTACGTACCAATTTATGCCATTTCATCAGAAATTTTCACATAAAGATACCACTGGTAAAGTTTTTAGTAAAATAAAATGAGAATCTGTGTTTGCAGAGTACTGTTTTTACACTATCACGTCTTTATTTATAACCCGTTAGAGATAATTTTTAGATCTCTCATACATATTAAATCGGCTGATGATTGAGTTTCTACTACAATAGAAAAATATTTTTCGTACTCCGATTTTTCCCTGAGGTCTTTAAAATAGTAAAATTTAAATTAGTACATTAATTTACGAAAACATCCGTTTACTAAAATATCTCACAAAATCCATAAATCCATACACGTTCGGACATTTTCCATTTCAGTCCTAAACGAATGTCACTCGAAGAGATCAAAAGGCCCAACAAAAATGTATAAGTAATTCGGCATAAACGGTTCTATATCCCTATTCTGTTGATACCAAATCCCCGTAAATCCATTCTAGAGGGGACGCTCGCCGCTTGCGCGCATTGACTGAGACGTATGCAAAGGGATCAATGAGATAAATTGCTCTCCACTGTCACTTATTTCTCGACGATCCTTGCTCACATTGGTCGAGCAAGTTTAACTGAGGCGAGATAAAGCGTTGGTTAATGAAACTTAAAGGAAAATCTGTTTATTCCTAATAAACTGACACTCAAATGTTTCGTTATTAAACTAAGCCCACACAAAGTAAAAAATATAGAGTATTGTTGCAAACTCTTTTGCAATCTCTTTCTAAATTTTTATACACATTTCTTTTTCTATGACTTTTTGTAATTCTTTGTAAAATAGTAAATACATTGTTTGCAATACCTATCATTTGACTGATTCATTTGTTCTTATTTATTTCAATTATTAATACAATCCATACACATTAGCTATTAGCATAGCCACACACATTACAAGTGTCCTGAATCTCCTGAAGCATGACAATTTTGAGGAAATCCCCGTTCACGTTCGCGTTTTCCGCGTGTCTTCTGTATGCATAAAGTCCTCTTATTTCCCAGCATTTTTTTTCTTCTGCTATGGAACTCATACTGAAGTGAGTCAAGTGGCTCGACCAATGTGGAGCCTGTCTTATTTCTCGGCGAAATGGATGTTGGGGCGAGTGGGATGAGGGGTAATGGTGCGCGTGGGCATTCAAACCGCACGCTTTAATTACACTGGCGGACAATGTTAATGGGCGACAAGATGCTATCGCAAGATTACCTACTTCAAATCATGCTAAAAAGTCTATTTGTTTTATTTATCTAAGCTATTCATTCGTTTAACTGATCAGTTACAGGTAATACAATTAAAAGATCCGACCTTAATAGAATACAAAAGTACACTATCACATTTTTAGCCCCATTTAATTTATACCTTAAATGGAGTCTAGGTCCGCAAGATCCAAAGGTTACTCTTGGTGATGGTGGAAAAGGAGAATCAAAATAGTCATGGGTTGCTGGCCGCATCGCCTATTGATATGATTTAAAATTTCGGTCATTCCCTTGATCGGCTTTTACGATCTACGCGGGAAGAGAATCAGCTGCTCATTATGGAAGAAATAATGAATCAATAAAATATGGCTAATACGCGAAGCTATTCTCTGCTTTTTTTAAGGATATATTTTGTGTGTGCTCTAGCTGCAAGTTATAACTTGTCAAATATATTTGATTTATTAATAAATGAGAATGATTAAAATATCAATATAACACTTGACAGAAAACTTAGCTTCAAAGAACACTGTTACAACACTAAACAGAAGATTAGTGCTAGGAACAACTTGCTCCGCCGCCTCACCTTTTCCAAACGGGTGCCTCTCCTGATGTCCTGTGCACTCTGGCATGGCTTTGTGCTTTTCAGCAGGTAAATATGCGTGTTCAATTTGGAGTAGGTCTGCCCATGCCAGTCAGGTGGATATAACACTAAATGAATTGTTATAGGATTATAACGGGATGCCTAAAAGCAACTTTGACAAAAGTGCTATATCCAATTGCTGAAGTTGCCCATTCAAGAGTCCTAAAACAGATGGCTTACCCAACCGAACGCAAAGTTCAGGAGCAAGACCCCCGCCATCCTTTATTTGACTATTGTCCAGCTTCCTAAAGATCGATAAGTTAACATAGTTTTTTTATTAAACGATTAAGCCTTAGATGATGATGCTAAGACAGTCAGATTAAAGCTTTGGGAGAGGGACCACACTATACCCAATTTTATCACCTCGCTAGAGAAATTTCCACCTGTCAATAATCAGCCCTAGCCCCTTTGGAAGTCGTTTTATAGACTAAGAACGCAGGTGGGCCGTTGTAAATATAATTTAGTCAGGTGGAAGTTGATATACTAAAGTGACAAAATGTAGTAAGTATCATCAACATGAGAAGAAAAAGAAGGGCAAGATGTTCAGTTACAGTAGTCAGGTAGGTAGTGTTCATTAGAGCAATAATATAAAATCTATTTTCTTTACCTGTATAGGTATATGACGCGAGCTCGAATAAGACTGAATGATAAATTCATGCACACAAAATACAAACAAAGAAACAAAACAAAGTAATAAAATAGAGTACATGGGTACTGCTTATTTAATAAGAAATCTCTTCCAGCAGACCCAGAATCATCAATCAGAATCATGTACTTACAAGAAAGTAAATATAATAAGAGCACTTGACTTCACTTAAGTAAGTAGAAAAAGTTTAATGAAAGTCTCTTGACGACCTATCTCAACACGACACAATATTGATAAAGTCTCGAAATTTTCTGGCTCGTTACCCCGCTGATTACATTACCCGGACGAATAGGAGCACTTAGTATTCGCTCCCGCAAATTACGTTGTTATGAGACTACAAATAACCACAAATTTATGTAGATAGCTATCAAGTGGCTGCCGTTACGTAAAACGTGTTTAAGACGGTCGAGAAGGCGATAACAGCACTAGTGTTAACATCTGGCCGCGCTCGTCGCAGCATAAACATGCGATGTCGGCAGCGTGTCGAAATTTGCATGTTTCCGACAACGACATCGGCACCGAGCCGATGTAGATGGGATCGTTACCCGAATTTATTCAAAGTGCCAACCCTAAAGGCGATCATTCACTTTGTGTGAAGGTTTGGTATAAAAAAATACATTGGCGGCCAGCAAAGAAATGTATTTTTTGATGACTTACTTCAAATAGCAATATATAATAACTTGATTAAATTATTTTAATGTAAAAAATGTATGCATATAACTGAATGACGTTTATAAATGCCATAAAGAAATTAATTTTATTTTAATATAATTATACTTAGAATGCTTTTTTGGAATCAAGTTTTTTCTGTTTCAACTTTAAATGTCTTCAAATAAAAAAAATGTACCGGTTTTTCATATTTTTTTTTATCCTTATTCTAGATACCGAATCTAGTCTTATTTTAGGCTGAGTTTCCACTGAAGCGGAGCGTAGCGGAGAGGAGAGGAGAAGAGACGTAAAAAGAGGTGAGTGTTTCCACTGAAGCGGAGCGGAGCGGAGTAGAGTGAAACGAGGAATAAAGCGAAGGGTGGAGTGGAGCGAAACCGAGTGGAGTGGGGTGGAGCGGAGTAAAAACAAATCTGGTGCATATCAATTACTGTCAATTTCTCAGACAGACCGCACTCCATGTTGTCTTTAATTAATGGGCAAGTGCGAGTCGGACTCGTACAGGAAGGGTACCACCGTACAATGTTTTAAAACGATTTTTTCGATTCGAGAGAAATTTTTTTTTCGAAACTACAAGGACTATACTGATGAAACTTGGTAAGTAGATGTATTCTGTGAACCGCATTAAGATTTTCATAGAAAAATAACAATAAATTTTGGGGGTTCCCTATACTTAGAAATGAAACTCAAAAATTTTTTTTTCTTCAAACCCTTACTTATGGGTATCTATGGATAGTTCTTTAAAAATTATATTGAAGTTTCTAATATAATTTTTTCTAAACTGAATATAGAGACACTTCCAAAGTGGTAAAATGTTGGTCCCCCCCCCCCCCCCCCTGTTACTTCTAAAATAAGAGATTGATAAAACTAAAAGAAATATATGATGTACATTACCGTGCAAACTTCCACCAAAAATTGGTTTGAACGAGATCTAGTAAGTTTTTTTACGTCGTGTGTGTAGCCAACACTGCTGTGTGGAGAGTGTTGGCAAAATAGAATACGATTTGTCAACACCCTTTTCCTCTCACACAGGTGACGTAAAAGGCGACTGAGGGACGTATATACAGGTAACAGAGAACGGGCAGTACCTACCGTACTACTTATGTGCAAACACTTTATACCATTTTCTGCAATCACCAACCCCAACGTGGTGATTACTCATATATGCAAATCTTCCCTTTATTGGAACAGGCCTTTAGCAGCTGTAGATTTATAAAGGCTGTAAAAAAAACAAAAGAAAAAAAACCAACCCTGGTGTCAAATTTTGGCATTTCACAGTTTACAATTCAATGTGTGCTCCGAAGTACGGAAAAGTTTGACATATTTTTTGCTAATACAAATGTGAATAAATATTTTTGACTTATCAAGTAATTTTTAGATTCGGATATAATGACGAAGATACAGTGCATTTAAATTTCGCATGACGCTACGATCTAGTAAAATTTTCACTACAAGGTGACGTTAAGGCCGTACCTAAATTTTCCGGGGTCCAGTGCTGCCCCCATTTAAAATAAATCATTCCAAAGAAAACGGAGACATCATTTCAAATTTTGCTACTACCAATTCCTAGATTACCCTTCAAAATATTTTATGAACTACTGTTTACAGTTTAAAGTGAGAACGTTAAGCTTTACTACGCACATTTGCGAAAAACGGCCACTTTTGGCAAATGTGCGTAGTAAAGCTTAACGTTCTCATTATAAACTGTAAACAGTAGTTAATAAAATACTTTGAAGGGTTATCTAGGACTTGGTAGTTGCAAAATTTTAAATAATGTCTCCGTTTTCTTTGAAATGATTAATTTTAAATGGGGGCAGCACTGGACCCCGGAAAATTCAAGTACGGCCTTAATCAATAATCACCCCACTCTGAAACTTCGATGCGCTATCGATCTTTGTAAATTTTTACTTCTATGATAAACCGAAAAATTGGTACCATTGTTTTTTGATAATCTAATCCTTAGCTCCAACTAACCAGTGAAAAATAACTTCCAAATTTAACGAAAACGTAAATATTCAGACTATTCAAAGGCTTATTCAAGTGGAGTCGAAGCGTCTGCGATATTGCTTTTCTAGTTAAACCGATATCTGCAGGACAATGGCGCTCGTTTGGTACCCCCATAAAAGTGAGATATAACAATAACCCAGCCAGCTGCCTCCCAGCCCGGGATAATAACTCTGCGATTAAAAGGGTATTGTTAACTTAATCCTTAATCTATTAGTGTTTGAGATCTAAAAAGGCTTTAATAAAGTAGAATGAAGCAGACGCTATCTAGATCAATTATTCCAAGACTTTTGTTTACTTGGAGCAGCAAATGGGGCTATTCCTTGCATAGAAAATGCAAGTTGGAATGGAAGTTTAATATTATTACGAAATAAAATGTACCGTTTATTGAATATTTTTGCTACCCGTCCCGCCAAGTTTAATTAGTTATCTGTAAGTAAATGGGAAGTATAACAGGTATTAAACGAAAAAATAGAATCAGAAATGAAGATATCAGTAAAAAAAAAGTTTGCGGGCCACATGATGCGCAATACGAGGGGTAAATGGAGCAAAGCAGTGACATAGTAGTATCCAAGATATGGACAAAAATTTAAATAGATAAAAGATAGCAGACAAATTACTAGATGGGAAGACGAGATCAGGCCGACTGCTGGTCCTAACTGGTAGAGAATCACTAGAGACAGAGCCCAATGAAAGTCACTAGAAGAGGCCCATGCCAAGAGGCACACCGAAATAAGAGACATTATATTAGAAAAAAAGAAAAAACTACCGATCAAATGCGAGTCAGACTCGTACATGAAGAGTTCTGTACCTCCGTGCAATGATTTGAAACGCTGAAAATAATACGTTTATTGTATGACGACGCCCTTTGATTTTTAACTTTATGTTATTTTTTACTATTAGTAGTATAGATGCCACAGTAATACATAGTCGGTGTAAATTTCAAGTGTCTCGCTATAATGCTTCAAGAGATAGCCCTGTGATCGACGGACAGACAGCGGAGTATTTCTTTAAAATTATATTTTAACTCCTATATGTTTTTTACCGACTCCGTTCTTACAAAATTAAACGAATAATCATTGTTTACAACAACTAGCAAATTCCACAGTAAACTGTTTAAATGATTAAACGAAAACAAAGCGGACGCTCGCGACTGTGACAAATTTTCCAATAATCCTTTAGTACTGTAAAATACTATTCACGGAAAAGCGATTACTGTGCGATATAGCGCATTTTTCCGGTCGAAAGACCTGAATGATTAAAACATGGTATGTTAGTTGACACAATAAAAATGTGACGTGAATATTGAGGGATTCAATTTGAGCTTTATTTGAAATTTCAACTAATTACCTTGACGTTGTCCGAGTGGTGAAATTTTTGTAAAACAATCCTATACTTTAATAAAGCTATCTACGTACATGCCAAATTTGAATCCAATCCGTTAAACGGTTTTAGCGTGAAAGCGGAATGATCCATATATACATACCAACGATAGTAATGAAGAAAAACATGCTTTAAATGCAGTAATATGTGATAAGGAAATTTTTTAAGGGTGATTTGAAGTCACGGTAGCATGAAAGTTCACTCATAGTACAAATGTGAGGGACGTGAGTTCGAATCTGACCTCGTGGCGAAATTTTTCATCACATGAAAGTGTCCCCCTAGTCACTAAGCGAAGCCTGAGGCTGAAGGCCAAAGGCTGAGCTACCCCGCGAGGCCGCAGGCCGAGCTGCGTGGCGAGGCCGCAGGCCGAGCCACTCCCACCAAGCGCTGAGCGTTTTTTTTTTCCAAGAACTAAAATTCAGAATGCAAGGGTTTTCTGTGTCACGGAATCCAAATCTGACATTTTTTTTGGAATCCAAGATGGCGTCTGGATTTTAGAATTTTTAACTTTATTCGTTCGTAACATCCTACTGGAACATCGAAGGGGTCTGGAATTTTGTATGCTGGGGTAAAGCATCCCGCGGAACTCAAAACTGCAAACAAAATTTGATTCCAAGATTTTGCCGCCTACACATTTTTTGATGTTGCCATTACCCATTTTCTCAACTGGACATAGATTCCTACCAACTTCAACAGCTGCACGAAAATACGCGGGCTGCCTGCAGCCCGCGCAGCGCCCGAAAAGCTAGTATATAATTATAAATCAATAATTTAAAAATGATTGTAGGTGCTCACTATTGCTTTTGCCAAACTTGGCACCTGGGACGGAGTAAAGTTTAAAAAAATAAATATATAGGGACAATTCACACTGATTGAGCTAGCCCCAAAGTAAGTATTAAACTTGTGTTATGGTATACTAACTCAACGATACTATACTTTATAATAAATACTTACATATACAACGTGAAAGGGACATACCCGTAATAAATCGAACCATGGTCTTTACTAGATCATTTATTGAAATTAAAATAACAGCCAAAGAACAAAAAAAAAGTGTGTGGCCGCCCGGGAGATTTGTATGGAAATGTCGCAATTCTTTTTTGTTTTTTGAGTCTTATTTTAATTTCATTATAGGTACTTAAGTGATCTAGTATAGCCTGTGGTTTAATTGATTACGGGTATGCCCCTTCCACTTTGTAGATCCAGAATAATTTGAAAAAGGCCATTTTCCAACCTTCCGTGTGAAGGACTAGCGTATTAACCAATACGCTACGAAGGTCGTCAAAATAAATAGTCGTTTTCTTTTGCATTTTTTCACAATAAAGTAGTAATTAGTAAAAGTATCTGCAAGCATTGAAGCCAGTTAATTATTTTAGTTTATTAGTTGATAGATTTTCCGTGTGCCATGTTAGCCGGGTGGTTCCCGGCAGAGTAGAATAGGACAACTCCAAGTCTTCCCGTGGATGTCGTAGAAGGCAACTTAGGAAACACAAGCTAAACAAAGCTTATACACATCAATGAGCTGGCCAGCGTGGAGAGTGTAGACCTAATCTGCTCTGGCTAATATATGGCTCTGGAAGTGCAGAGAAAGTCGTGGTCCTGCAGTGGAGACTAAAAAAGACCTGATTTCAATTTCAATTTTCAATTTTTCTATTGCCTTTCATATTGTACATATATTACACTACACTACATAGTCAATTAATTTGTTAGTAGTTATAGCATGACCCCTGATAGGGCATTGCAAAAGAAAACAATGGAACGGCATGTGGATTTTTATATATGCTAAATTCATGTAATTATCCAAGTATAGATCAATTTGTCTGGTAGTTTTTTAAATAAAGTCAATTCGTTTTTAAATAAATGTCAGTGTTTATTTACTTATTTAAATACTAGCTACATTAATTTAAATACTTGTATTTACAATTTGTTTCTAATGAAATGTAATTTTTTAATTTATTATTATTTTTTAATTTATTTATTACTTATGTCCATATTTTTATTATTATCTAATATTTTTAAATGTCATACTATTTTTCAAGGTCAAAGTTATTTTTATGATTTTTTTTAATGGTAATGTACTTATGTTATTCGTTAAGTAGGTATTTTATACGTTTTCAAATCTTTATTTTTAAAAAACTCGTCCAATGTGTAATAGTTTTTATCTACAAGCAGTGCTTTTAATCTTTTATTAAAAATTAAGTCTTTCTCCTCTGCTCTTAGCAGATCTGGGAGGGCATTATATACTTTTATTGACATGGCAAGCGGACCGGAGTCAAAGATTTTTAAATTGCGAGTCGAATTTGGCCTAGCTAACATGTTCTTCATCCGTGTAGGATAGCGTCGCGGTAAATCGTCTTTTTTCGTATAGTACTAGGGGTATTTTCTTACAAATTTACTAGTTTCTAAAATATATATACATAGCAATGTTAGTATTTTAAAATCTTCAAAATCTTTTTGATGATGATAGGTTTCCTCGTAACTTTTGACCCAAAAATATATAAACGAAAGGTTTATACTTAGTAAAAGTCCCTTTACATCAAAAATCAATATCCAAAAACACGTAAGTAAATAAAAACAGGATCGTGAATTTCATTATGCACCTCGAGAGTCAGTTAGCGCTTCAATTACAAAATGTTTGGTAGCATTTAAACATTCTATTTTTACTCTGCCGCACTACTGGGCTAGGGTCTCCCCATCTTCCTTCAATTAAAGTTTGTGTAAAATTAAGATTTTTTTTCTAATGCAAACACAACTTATGTTCTATTTGAAGAGATCAAATAATTATGGTCAATTTACTAATGCTTTAACATTTAAAATCTATTCTTGATGTGTGGTAAACTCCTACAGATTTAACCATTACCACGATCAACCATCGTGGACACGCGATGTCCTCATTAAGTCATAAAACCGTGATTATATATGTGGTTAACTCTGCTGTCTGTTAATTACATACAAGCACAGAGTAAAAATATATACAAGTAATATTTCGAACAACATAAACGAATAGTGCAGACGTATTTCTGCCTGATATTCAATAAATATATTGACAGTTATAAATACCTACTATAGTCATTAACATAACCACTTTCTTAATAAATAAATTTAACCTTAATAAATCCCATAAATTCGTTCTCAATTATTTGAATATTCTAAGCAGTATGAAAAGTCTGACACTACTATTCTATATAAAGAAAGTTGACCACTAACTATTCTATATAAAGAAAGTTGACCACTAACTATTCTATATAAAGAACAGGTACACAATTATGAAATCATAATTTGCATAATAGGTAATAATGATACGTATAAGAGTGTCATTTACATTAATCGACCAACACTTAAGCTCGATTATTATATCTCGTTTTAAGCTTAAAGCTTTTGAACTTTCACTGGCGATAATCCCATCATTTCTCGATACATCGACCGTGTAACTTACTCGTCCTGCGTAACTTACTCAGATATAGTAAGAATTTTTATTGCACCATTTTTATGAAACTTTTTATATGTTTGCGTCCCACCAGCGCGTCATTCAGACGCCAATGTATTTTCTTTGTCAATAGCTTGGTGGAAGGCCTGGTGAGACACTCACTGACAACGCAAAAATCATTTCTTCCGAACTTTCGGTGCCGAAAGTTCATCAAGTGTAGAGTGGCGACATCATAGACACAAATCATACAAGGCGATTGCTACTGGCTCTTCGCTAAACGGTCGACGATGTCATTAAAACCACTTTCGAAGTAATCTCAATTGAAATGTTTCAGATAGAAGCCCAAACGATTTGAAATAAAGTCGTCGTGCCCCTAAAGTGCCCCATTCTCAATAAAAGCATCAATAAGGCGTAGTGAAATGTATCCATGTAACCCGGTGTCGTAAATTTTGTGCATTGTGAACTTTGAATGGGGCTACGGTGGGCTGATCCCTGAACTAAGATTTTCCATTAAATTTGCCACTTTTATGAATTTGTAAGGGGTAACGTTTGATGGATTAGGGTTTTACGGTTTTTTGACAATTTGCAAGTTCTTGTAGTAAGTATAGTATGTGAAAAGAAACTTTTTTTTAAATATTAGGTGTAAACTTATGATTTTATATAGGTACATATATGCATGGATGGGTTCGTTTTAAACGCTACGCCTTTATCTTGTTTTTGGGTCATTCACGGACGCTAGAAAATGACGTAGTCTATATGTAAGTAGTTATCTTCTTCTTGTATTTAAGAGTCTTGCTGAAGTGCTTTCCATGTCTCTCTGTCCTCAACTAAGTTCTTAACCTCCTTGTTTTTACATTTAATGTTTCTTTTATTTGAACAAAAATCTTCTTCTGGGTTTTCCTACTCCTATTTTTCCGTCTATCTTTCCTTCAATTATTGTTTTAATGAACTCATCGTCGTAGTATATTACCAAACATTTTCTATTTTCTATGATTTGTAATATTTGCCTTTTCTCTCCCACGTTCTATAATTCCTTTTCGCTTGTTACTTTTTCTGTCCAACTTATTTTTTGCATTCTCCTCCAGCATCTTATTTCAAACACTTCTAATCTATTATAAAACTAGTTAATTTAATGAAAGAAAGTAGATACTTACCCTTTTAATGTAAGTTACATTATACATCTAAAAACTCATGACTTCACGGGTATAGTTTTAATCGTTGATATTGCAAACTTTCGGTTGGGGGCTTCACGCACATCAAGAAAGCTCATTAGTTCTGCGCTTTAGCAAGCAGGCAGCCGCGAGGTGTCGCCAGCAGCACAAATTGAAAGCTCTTACGACACCCATTAAACATTTTACGATTCCATGGCTCGCATTTCCTGCAAGGTATGCTTGAAAGCCTCATTTCGTTTTAAACATTTTCAGATTAAATACAAAACAAAACCAGTAATGTAAGTTATAACATACCTACATACACGTATGTTATATTATTTTTATTTTGGCGTCTTGGCACTTCCGACTGACTACTGGAAAATGTTGATTCCAGAGACTGACCTGAAAGTACAACGAACCTATTTCGAAAAGCCTTAACCTTGTACAAATATATCATTCAAATTGTCTCGAATTCAAAAGGGTCTTCGATGTTTATCTACATATGTTTTTGTTATAAAATATAGTATCGTTGAGTTGGTATCCCATAACAAAAGCCTCGAACTTACTTTGGGGCTAGTTAAAAAATATATATAGTTATAGCCATTATTGCGAACAAACTGACTAAACAAAACAAGCGTACGTTACTCTTTGAAGATAACAATATAGTTTGGATTCGTAGCATACGCTCACATCCTTCATACCTGTTCCGTTAGCATTCTGCATGAGTCACATTTGGAACCACACCACAAACTTATGGACGATATAATTACGCGTTTAAAGCCTGTTTTGGGTAAGTTAACGTGTCTTTCTACGTAAAATAATTAAAGACAAGGCAAACATGGGAAATGTGGCCGTAGCGACTAAAGAAATACACGACAAGCCAACAAGCCAACCTGTACGTGATTCATAGAGAAACAACGGTCCTAAACAATCATACGATTAGGTAGGGTTGTATAACCTACTAGAAAAGTCTAAGTACGAATATTGTGCTTTATTTAAAACCGACTGAATTATAGTGATATCATCCTCTAGAGCTTGATCGTTTTTCAGGTTAAGGTGACGTGGGTTTACAATTTGCAATACTGTCCGTGTTTTTGAAAAATCACTGTTATTAAACTACTACAGTTTATTCCACAAAAAAAATGACATAAAAATCTTAAGGATTTTCTACAGACACCCACAATAGCCAAAACACGATTGAGCATTTTTGGCTCGATAGAAAAAAATCACAAACATACCTCTAAATTTGCCTTTATAATACATACAACTTTTTATATGAAAATTATACCAAAAAATGTATTATCTAAATATCTATCCGTTTTGGCTACAACAAAAATTATAAACATAATACAAAAATAATAATAAATAAAACACAGTGAAATATTCGTCGAGAGCGAAAGAAGGCCCGGAGCCGTGCTCGACGATATTTCGGAGTGTTTTATTATCCTTAAGATTTTTATGTTAAGTTTTTGTGGAATAAACTGTAGTAGTTTAATTACAGTGATTTTTCAAAAACACGCACAGTATTGCAAATTGTGAACCCACGTCGCCTTAATTAACCTAAAGCAACTTTTTAGTAGCAATAGTTCGATTGATCTTTATTCTTCCTTAATAAATTTAATAAATAGATATGGTCAAATGACAGTAAATGAGCCAGCTCTAATTTAACTTTCAACTTGTATTATGGGATACTAACGCAACAATGCTATATTTATGATTAAATATATATTTATATAAACACCCAAGACCCAGAACAATGTGAAAAAGAGCATTTTCCAAATTGCTGGGGATGGAACCCAGAACCTCCGTATTGGCGTACTAGCTTGTTGACCACTATGCCACGGAGGTCATCAAGGACATGAAGTATTTTAGAAAAGGCGAGTGGTCTACATTCATGGTAAAAGTTTTGTTATTACATTTCCCAGCTGATGGTTTACATACAAGTACACACACTTTGGAAAAGTTGTCAACCCTAATCACAGAACATTGTAAACAAGTGGACATTTGGTGAACTGCGACAAGTTACTTCCCCAGTTGCCACATTTTCATAAACTTTAGGCGGAACTACCGCAAATAGTTTATAAAGGGAACGCTTTCTAGTTAGGAAAATAATTCACCAAAATAGATTTATCGTAAATAGATATACTGAGAAACTACAAATTCAATATTGTATGATCATAATAAACGTGCTGAAGTATTTTTTCAGGTATTTTGGAAAACGAGTCGTTTACAATATGCAACAACTTTCCCGTTACAAATTTTGTATTATTGCTCCAATCTTCCTTTTCCAAACAGTAACAGTAAAGGTCTTCTTGATGGACTATGTATAATATTCGAAACATTATACTTATCTATAGTCAAAATAACAAAAAATAGTAGTACTTAGAACAAAAACAAATTTATATCTAGCATTAATTATATTGGTTTTAAATCTCTTGTTTAATTTGTAAATGAGTATTCTTCAGTGTTTGTTTTTGCCTTAAAATTTGAATAGCTCGCAGTATAAGATATGTATGTATAGCTCTAAGGATATCTCGAGCAGTGCACACCAAATATTCAGTGTTGGTTTAGGACAATGTCAACAAGCTCTGTGCCAAGACAACATATTAATTGCAAATGACCAAATTCTTTAAGGAACACGGGAAGCTATTTTAGCGTTACGACTAATAATAAACAGGAGAATAACCTTAGGGATAGATACACACATAGGCTTCATTGATTTAGAAAAGGCGTTTGAGAGGTGAATTAGAAAATAATGATGAAAATGCTAAAAGACGCGGGATTATATATGAAGATCGTATACAAGAGATAATTATAAAAATAGAAGGGGGAAAAGAAAACGCTAAACAGGGTGTAAGACCCCTGTCTTACTTGTGTGCTTGTTGTCGTCGTTAATTTTAACATATTTATAGAGCCGATGAATGAGGTGTATAATTCAATGGACAAAAAATACTTTTGATTAAATGATATTGCTGCATTAGCCGAAGCTTCAAAACAATAACATATTAAAATAAAAATCAGAAAACCAAAGATGAAGAAGAAAAATCTAAATCTAAACCAAAACCCTATACCAATATCCCCATCCAAATTAACAACTAAAATTTGGAACCAGTATACAAACATTAAAATATTTAGGAAGTTAGAACACCTGATGATCGATCTACACAAAATGTAGTTGCTAGAATACTCGTAGCGATGGCAAAACAAGCGTTTAAACAGAAAAAAGTTATTTATAGTTAAAAATCAAAATATTTGTTAAAATTTTGACTCAAATAAAAATAAAGAGGATATATAACATCCTATATAATATTTTATAAATGCGAAAGTTTATATGACACTTTGTTCCGCTTTCACTCCAAAACTGCTGAACAGATTACAATTAATTTTTTCCCCCATGTCTTTTCGGATCAGAATCACTCCATCTCTTCCTGTGGACGTCGTAAAAGGCGATTAAAGGACTTAAGCACAAACATCTCGTGCTACAATTGCATTCCCAAGGAGGGTTAACGTCGGGCTACGGCCGGTTGTAAAACTTTTCGCACAAATACATTCCCAAAGAGGGTTGACGTCAGGCAGGCGGCCGGTCGTAAAATTACAGCAGAACCATCTCAACTTTTCCGGCAATTTCTTCTCCACTTCGCCAAGATCTTTGGCATCCTTGGGTGACCATTGCCGTGCATGATATATTTGGAGAAGAAAAAGCGGGAAAGCGCACCCCGGGCTCCGAAGCAGCACAGCTGAGGATGCAACCGGGAACGCGCTTAGATGAAGAAGAGAGATTACAATTAAATTTAGCATGTAGGTAGCTTATTACTTGGATTAACTTATAGAATACTTTTTATCCTGTAAAGTAGTATTGTCAAATAACCGTTGACCATGCGGGCAACGTTGTGGGCAACAGCTACTTAGTCTTATCATAAAGCACCTAATTCTCAGATAAATTTATGACCCCGTAGCAACAAGATCAGCAGTTTTCCCATAAACTTCAGCTTACATTAACAGGCTAGACAACCTGCATCGTGCTAATCGAATCGACCTCGGCGTTCGGCTTCCAGTAAATATGGTCACTTTATTACCCGAGCCAGATTTAACAAGCAGCACCAACTAAAGAGTAGCTAGTAGATCCGACCCTTCTTCACGTAGGTACTGTGACTACTTTCTTATACCTTATATAAACAATGTGCGATTTTTTCCCAACAGCCAGAATACAGTTGCTGGAGTTTGTCCTCATGCACATTGCTATTAGATCCATTAATGATATCTATTGACTAAGTTATCCGACATTTTCCACGAAAAACTAAAGACAATTCTTATCATCATCATCAGGTCTTTTTAGTCTTCACTGCAAGATCACGCCTCACGCTATACTACCAAAGCCATATATTTATTTGCCAGAGCAATCAAAGGATTTGGCCTACACTAATCTCGCTCGTTTTTGCTATTTGCTAAGAGTACCTATTTCTTTTTTTCTTGTCTTTTTTCTTGTCTCTTTTCATCTCTGCTCGCCTATGGTGTCCCAATGTTGGGGAAAGGCCTTCCCTCTAGCCTTCCATGCATCTCTGTTAGTGGCGATAGTTCTCGATAGTCCTTCTTATAAGCCGTAAGATATATATAATAATTATATATTTTTATAATATAATAAAGAAAAATATATTACAAATTACCTACTTAGTTTACCTACGTAATTACCTACGTAGTAAGATTTCATTAATTTCGTAAGTGCTTAAACAGGAATTATAAGTACAATACATATAAAGTAATACACACTAAATAAATAAATTATTCCGCCGTGTGGTTCTCGGCAGAGTAGAATAGGACCACTCCAAGTCTTGCCGTGAATGTCGTAGAAGGCGACTTAGGAAACACAAGCTAAACAAAGCTTTTATATAAGCATAATGAGACCTCTCCAACCCATCTGGCCAGCGTGGAGAGTGTAGGCCAAATCCTCTGGCTACTTTGACTAATATATGGCTCTGGTAATATAAAGAGGGTCGTGTTCCTGCAGTGGAGACTAAAAAGGACCTGATGATGATCAAATAAATTATAAGAAATTACTGTTTTAAATTAAGTGCACAATTTCATTTGCCTATCCTTTAGTATCTCTCTTTATTTTTGCAAACAGCCCGGCGGGCAAGACGGTCGCCGTGGACCACCTCAAACCGTACTATATGTACTTACATGATGTTTGATGCATGTTATGGCAATGTTTATTGATAACATTCTTCCTTTAATTTATTTATATACCATGCTTTGTATCATCATCGTTAATTGACAATTAAGGTAATATACAACCGGTGTTTTACGCATGAAATATGGTATCAATATATCTTTTCCATTCATCAATAAGTATATAAATATTAAAATAAAATATTGGCCTATATTAATTAAAAAATACATTTATATAGGTAAATATTTTATATTTATAAGTACTGAATAATTTACTAATTCTATAAAAGAGAATCTGTTTCCGCCCGGGATCGAACCGGGGGCCTTGTGCGTGTGAAGCACACGTGATAACCGCTACACTACGGAAACTTATATAAGACTGATAAATATTCAATTATATTCATACCTTTATCCTGTGCTATCTTATTGATGTCAAATAAACAAAACAACCGACAATCTGTAACGCACTACTACTATCTTTATTGCAGTATTTGGTCACGCTACAACGATAAACCTCTCCGGCGAACATATAGTCATCCCTTTTCATAGAAACTCTAAAAGGCAGCTATTTAGCAGTAGGTACGACAATATCTGGGTGAATCTTCAGATTCCGCATATTTTGTTGATTTCCTTGGCGGAATTTATTTAAACAGATTTTTTATAAGAAACTAGCTGTGCCCGCGACTTCGTTCGCGTGGTTGTCGGAACGTTATGTTATATAGCCTAAAGCCTTCCTCTATAAATGGACTACCCAACAAAAAAAGAATTTTTCAAATCGGACCATTAGTTCCTGAGATTAGCGCGTTTAAACAAACAAACAAACAAACAAACAAACAAACAAACAAACAAACAAACAAACAAACAAACAAACAAACAAACAAACAAACAAACAAACAAACAAACAAACAAACAAACAAACAAACAAACAAACAAACAAACAAACAAACAAACAAACAAACAAACAAACAAACAAACAAACAAACAAACAAACAAACAAACAAACAAACAAACAAACAAACAAACAAACAAACAAACAAACTCTTCCGCTTTATAATATTAGTATAGATAATGAAACATAAAAATTTACTCAATTATAAACACATATACCTAATGAACAGGCATCGCTTTATGCCTGGTTTCTAAATAATAGCAATTTATTTTTTTTATATAATGATAGCGAAAATATATTAAAATAATAATCTAGCTTAATGAAATAAACGTTTCCCATATTTATTTTCAATTTTCATTGACGGTATAACGTCTTTTCTTTCATCGTCATTCCACTTATATGCAGATGATTTGGAGATTTATACGGCCGCCCCACTCGACAATTTCAGCTGCGCTGTGGGTACTATCAACTCCGACCTTGCCGCAATTGCAGCTTGGTCCTATAACTTCGGGCTTATGGTCAATGCAGATAAATCTCAAGCTATTGTCATCGGAAGTCCCTATTTTATATCAAAGTTTCATTCTGTTCCTGTTCCCAATGTTATGCTGAATGGTACTATCATTCCTTTCTCTCCAACAGTCAAAAACTTGGGAATAATTATTGATGAAACTTTATCATGGTCAGCCCAAATCAACGAGGTGAGTCGTAAATTGTTTGTCAGTATGCATTCTCTGAGGCGTTTGCAAAATTTTCTTCCAATAAGTACGAAAGTGCTATTGGCACGCTCTATGCTGATTCCTGTTCTTGATTACGCAGACGTGGCATATCTGGATCCCTCTGAGGAACTTCTTCATAAATTGGATCGACTACAAAATGTCTGTATCAGGTACATCTTTAACGTTCGTAAATTTGATCATATCTCTGATTTCCGCAGAAAGCTGTGCTGGTTACCTATTAGGATCCGTCGTAATATACATATTCTCTCCCTTCTCTTCATCGCCCTTTTTAATCCTTCTTCCCCTGACTACCTGCACTGCAAATTTAATTTTAGAAATGTGGATAGTCGGTTGCATTCAGCTGAAAGCCTCGTTCTTGACATTGCACAGCATTCGTCGCAGTCTTACTCCAAGTCTTTTACAGTAATGGCGGCAAGGCTTTGGAACTCTTTTCCTGCTGATGTTAGAATGGCACCATCGCTTGATTCATTTAAAGTAAGATTGTATAAATCTTCTCTAGTTGCGTCACATTTGGGCTGAATTAAGTTATAAAGTATCTATTCTTGTATGTATAAAGTAGTTTATGTATGTAAGTTTATGAATATTAAGTATTTGTGTATGTTTATGATGATGTAGCGATGTAAGTATAATCTTTTATTATTATTTATTTTGTACGTATTTGCTTCTACCTGTTAATTGAGTAAATGTCCTCTCAATATATCGCAGGTTGACTGGAAGAGGTCCCTATATGAGATAAGTCCGCCATTGTATATTTGCTCTTTCGAATTTTGTATTTTATATGGATGTTTTTAGTACAATAAAGTTATTACAAACAAACAAAGTATTTGGTGGAGTTTGTTTCATCTATTCGTATGCTCTTATATCCAATTCCATTAGAATACTCGTATTTCTACCGTCAAAGTAAAGCTAAATAACTGGTCTGCTATTTTTATGTATTTACATAAAATAAAATATTAAAGCAACTCGGCGATATTGCTTTGCACGTAGCAGTATAAGAGCAAATACGGTAAGTATATATGGGACGTTACGTCACTGTATGCCACAGGAATATTAAATTTTCTAGTTGCATGTCTTCAGTAGCGGCGATAGGGCTGGGCGACCTCTCAGAGTCCCATTTATAAGGGAGCGCTAAATAAGGACCAAAAACGCCGATTCACGCACATGCGTGATCTAGGATAGTAGTTATGAATAAGATAGTTCTCATAGTAACATAATAAAAACCCATTGCTAGCATTTCCAAGCTTGTAATTTGCGCGTCAATATTTGGTTGCTGAAATATATTTTTTTCGTTAAATGAAATCAGGCTAGACTAAATGCTTTGTCCTCAATTACTCGAAAACAAATTTTAGGCGTGCGAAGAAATTGGTGGAAGAACCTACTTAAGGACATTAAAAAAGATGGCAGAAAGAAGAATGGGGCTTCTCTACTTATCTCCAACGACAAGAGCAAGCTCTTAAATAACAAGAGAGAGATAATAAATTAGAAATTAATTTTCATCTAGATCTGAAACTCCCCGTAAAGTGTATTTATTACTTTATCGATTCTTTTAACATTTTTGTTGGTAAAATAAGATAAACCTGTAATGAAAATATAATTCAAAAACCCTTTATCTTTTCAGATCATTACACATAAGCTAGGAAAACTAGCCTTGGGGCACCTATTAGTGCTACAACCGGCATTGCATGTCACCAGAAAGTTTCAGCGAAGTTGCGTTTACCTGCACGCCGCACCAGATATTAATTTTATGAAAACCCAAAGTAAGTACTAAACTTGTGTTAGCAAACGAAAGAATTTGTCTACTTTGCGTCGTTTCCTAAAGTTAAATCGTAATGGAATGTATGATATTTTCCTGAAGGATAATGGATATTTGCATGGAGCTTACGTACTTAGTTCTAGTTTATGAGATTTCACTGAAAGCGATGCTTTGAAAGTATGTAAGAGCAAAATAAACTTACAAAATCAGAAAATTTAATATTTCAATGTTAAAGTATGTACTTAGATTTATCTTCGTTGAGCAATGTCACATGTTTGTAGTCAACTTGGAAAATTCAGTAGATTTTGTTGACCACTTACACTAACGGTGAATACCTAGTACAAAATATATTTATGATATATAGTGTTCTGGTAAGGTGTTGAATTGTATAAGCCCTTTATCCTGACCTCTTGGGTTATATTGGCGCTTCTTAGGATATATCTAAGTTCAGTGTGACTCTAGGCAAAGGTCTCCTCCAACCATTCCACTAATTTCTATCATAACAACTCTTCTCTAATTAGGGACAGTAGTGAGCTTGAAAATCTAGACGAATAGAGGGAGTCTCTGGCGTCAAATGGACTACGCATCAGCAGAACCAAAACAGAATATATGGTATGCAACTTTGATCCAATGAGGCCATACCTAAAGTAAAAACATTTAAGTACCTAATCAAAACTCAAAAATCTAAAAAGATATGAAGCAGCTCAGCCTAAAAAATTACAGTACCGGTGATCAAGCAGTAGCAAGTGGCGCCGCATGATTAAAAAAGCCCAGCCCAGGACAGAGAAGAAGTTAGATAATATTTTTCTTATTATTAACTTTCCATGAAACATTCTCTCTTTTTGTTTAATTTCACTAAAAAGATTTTACACGTAAAATTGTGAATGAATTTTAAAGAGTTGCCATTTACCCTTGTTGTTATTTATCCACTTTGATTGTTTAATGAAAAGCTTTATAACTTTACGATGAGATCGATAATGAACGAGTTATCGAGAATACTAACACATTTATCTCTGAATAGCCAAAGTCATGTTTTTTTTTTTCTGGCTCATGTACACCTCTTATTGTAAAATATGTAAGGAGATCAATGGATGACAGACAAATTAACATAGTAATTCGCTCTTGGTGAGGTCGGTGAGCCCGAGCCTGGTATGCTTACTAAAATGTCCAGGCTGGTGGTGGCGTCGTGGGTCGGGTCACTGGATTCCCTCTAATATGGTTGAGTTCAGCGATGGCTGATCCACGCGTCAACTCGTGAACGGTTGCCGCTAGCTGATCAGCTTGGACTACTCAGTGTTACTTATTTCTGTAAATTGGATTTGGCACTCGTTCGCAAGCTTTACATGTTATATTGTGATAAAATTGTATTAGGCATAATATCCTTGTAAACTGACAAAGCCCTTCTGGCGCGTAGGCGACCAATACTGTGCAAATGAGTTTCTTTCGGCGTTTCTTCTTAGCAGTGGTCGTTGCGAAACGCTAGTATCAGTAGCTTTAAAAAATATATAGTAATTTTAATATTATAAATAAACATTACATGTATGTAATGTACACTAAAATTACTGACATGTTTAAGTGCCTGCGAAGGCCTAATTATTGAATAAATATTTGATTCTTTGATTCTAGATGTCATCTTTATCGAGTCATACAAGCGTCAGTTTTACAATATTAGGGATTGTAAGTACCAATTAATCTTAATTCAAATAATAATTAGCTAATTATCCTCCAAGCAGCTTTATAATTTACCCTATAATGGAGAAATTGCATTGAACTTGGGTAGCTTGACTGTAAATCGATTTGTTCTCCTTATTTTAGAGATCCGCTTTTGTCATAAGTTGAAAACTTTTATTACTTTATTACAGTATGAACCAGTTATCGAGGGCGATAAAACATTTCTGTTTCAATAAATGTGCGAGCGGAGCACTGCTTACGTTTATGGCACAATCATATCACGGGGAATACACTCCACTCTGACAATGACTTATTTGCCGAGTTATAAAAACGAGGGATTTTATGTTTATTCCGTTTTATATTTCACACGTCGTCGAGATTATAAGAAAACCGACGGGACTGCGGTATTTTATGTCGGCTGCCACGGGGTTCTTGTCTGAAGCTATTTTTTAATTGTTAGAAATGGTACTAGTGAGAACTTGCATTTTGATCTAGTTGCATTAGTACCATCAATAAATGTCATGGTACTACTGCGACTTTAACGGTCGCAGTAATACCATTGAACAAATTTCAATGGTACTAGTGAGAATGAACGTTTTGTATGTATCTAACGAATTTTATATTTATTATTAGACTACATAGATAAATTAACCTAAACCTAAAATACAAAAAATAAATATTAGGTAGAGTAAATTATAGACTAAAAACTACCTTATTATAAGTCAAACATTATACCTATAATATGAAAAATTTACCCCAGATCACTACGTTCGCAGGGCAGGGTACCTGCATAATTTTGTTTTTGTTTTCTAACAAATTACCTACTTACATTACGATCATTTCATATTTATATCTTGTGGTGTATCCATGTAAGCGTAGTTTTACATTTGTGTGGAGTGCAATTACATAAATTAAGTGAAGTTTAAAATTTTTAACGTTAAAATGTGACCAGAGTGATTTTTAGGGTTCTGTTCCTCAAAAAGGATAAAATGGAACCCTCATATGATCACTCGCATGTCTGTTTGTCTGTATGTCCGGGTGTTACAGCCATTTTGCTCCGAAACTACTGGAACGATTGAGTTGTTGTATATATATTTAAATCGGTGACCCAAAAATAAAAAATAAACATGCAAGTACCTATTACCGTACTAGCAGGTAGATAAAACCTGCATCCAACGAGTCTTAGTCCTTTCGAGCTACTTATAGTCTTTATAACGGTATGGAAATGAGATGCAATTCAGGCAAAGAAATTGATTCTGTGTCTCTAAATATAATTGTTATCAAAAGAGTTAGACACAATTTAAACACAGTTGACATTTAAAGACAATGAAATTAACAACAATATTGACAAGTAAAACTTGGAATCACATCAAACATTGACAAAGGAAACAACTTACAAGGTCAGGTCTGTAGGGTTATCTCAAAACAATAAGTTCGTTTAAATTATTCATAACTAGCTGGTAATCAAAACAATATTAGATATTAAGTAAAGTGGGCATGAATTAGCGAAGTTAGTAGATCTTTCATTGATCGAGTTGGCTGCCAGCTGGGGTCTTTTGGGAAACAGCCACTTCCGCTGCTAAAGTTTATAGATTAGTTGTTCTGTAATGTTACAACCGTGTATAGCTTTCAGGTGCATCTTGCTGTGACAACAAATAAGCATTTAAAAAAAGGCTTTATTAATTCTACTCGTAGTGAGTAGTAGGTTTACCTAATTTTAATGGATTTCTTTGAAGTACCAATTTAAAAATTCGAGACATAGTTGAAAGAGGCAGTATGTAACAAAAGACAAATATAATTTTCAAGTCGCATAAAAATATCTCGAGTTGCTCCGTGATTTAAACGACATATTGCCCATGTCAATGACCAGTCAATTGACTTTCGGCAACTTGACAAATCTGACACGGTACAAACTTTCACATACGAAAAACAAACAAACTTTATTTTTGTACAGTTTTTAGGCATTCTTGATGCAGTCCTTTTTAGCAGTACTTTTGCATTTGGATGCAGTACTTTTTTAGGTAAGTACTCCAACTAAATAATGAAATACTTGAGAAATGAAGAAACTTTAGTAAACATGTAAAAATATATATATATACATATCACCCTCAAGAACCATATCGATCACGTCAGCTTTCAAAAAACGCATCATAATCGTTCCATTTGTCTAAACAAAGTTCCTAAGAACTACGATGATACAGATAGATAGATACACAGAAACGTCAAACTTATAACAGCCCTCTTTTTACGTCGGGGTTACAAAGGCAGAGGTAAGGGTTTCATGAGATTGCTTCAAAGAAAACAAGCACCTAATAAGTTACAGTCGAAGTAACAATCGAAGGCCAGACGTAGTCAAGCGCAGAAGATTTATCGTTAGTAGGGATGGAATACCTCGCGGCGATTTTAAATGAAATCGTTTAACCGTCTAGACTGCGTGTTATTGTAATGAACTTGTCTCATTTAAATCGTAAAAAGAGTTGAAAGGCCACATCGATCCGATCCGATGATAAAATCCCTATTGTCAGTAACACACCGCGCCCAATTGATATGAGTAATAAATTATTTGCAGTTTGTATTTTAAAATTTTATTGGTTCATGTACACTTGAAAATTTACAAACAATAGATATAATAGTAGAAACATTTAAAAAAGATAACAGTACTTATTGCTACTTATATCTAAAGAAATTTCTTTTGTTTAAAAACTTATGAATTTTCTCATTGTACTCGTGCCGAATTTTTTGGTAGTTCTTTTTACAAATACGAAATTCAGTTAGTGTAATATTGTTTTGGTTCTTAAATATCTGAAAAAAAAACGTCTTTTTAAACAAACATGGTAAACAAACTTGAATCATATAATCATAGAATATACTTACAATAATAATCATATCATATAGGTAATATAATCATCTTTACCCGTGTGGTTTCAGGTTAGAAAAGGACCAATCCATTTCTTCCTGTACATGTCGTAAGAGGCGACTATAGGACTAAGCAAAAACATCTCGTGCTACAATTCCATTCCCAAGGAGGCAGGCAGTCAGTCTGTCCGTCTGTCACAGGGCTCTATCTTTTGAACCGTAATAGCTAGACACTTGAAATTTTCACCGGTTATGTATTACTGTAGCCGCAGTAACAAAAAATACTGAAAATTAAAAAAAAAAAAAAAAAGAGGGTCGCCATACAAAAGACGCGTTTTTTCAGCGTTTTTAACTAGATCTTTATAATGGCAATAACTAGATACTTGAAATTTTCACCGATTATGTATTACTGTAGCCGCTGTAACAAAAAATACTGAAAATAAAAAAAGTTAAAAATTAAAGGGGGTCGCCATACAAAAAACGCGTTTTTTCAGCGTTTTTAACTAGATCTTTATAATGGCATTAACTAGATACTTGAAAATTTCACAGATTATGTATTACTATGGCCGCTATAACAACAAATACTAAAAATAAAAAAATTAAAAATTAAAGGGGGTCGCCATACAAAAAAAGTGTTTTTTTAGCGTTTTAAAACATTGTACGGAGGTACGGAACCCTTCATGTACGAGTTCGACTCGCACTTGCCCGTTTATTTTTAAGGTGTCCTACAAAACGTCATAGTATTTATTTTATAACTAGATTATTTAGATATGTTACTGGCTTTCACTTTTAATGTTAATTAGAATTATTAAAGTTATGTTAATTATAAAGGTTAGGTTTATTATGGCCTGTATTTGTAATTATTAAGATTCTAAACATGTAAGTGCAATTAAGTAATTGATTTATGTAATAGAGTTAACACTTTTTTAAAGCCACATTTGTTAGTAATTCAATTCCCTATTTACCTCGATGAATATTTCTTCTCCATTTTGCAAGGTCTTTGGCATCCTTGGGTGACCATTGACATGCATGTTATATTTGGAGAAAAAGCACCCCGGGCTCCGAAGCACCACAGCTGAGGATGCAACCGGGAACGCGCTTAGACGAAGAAGATTAACCTCGATGAATAAAACTAGACCTAGTTGACCGTATCCAATAGACAATAGTCGTCAGCCATAAAATTATTCCATACACCTACCTAAAATAATTCTCACTTATAATACCACAAGAGCTTCAAAATTATCGGGTATTTCCCGATAGGTTCGTTGCAAACAAGAAGGAGTCAAGTTTTTCAGGTTAAAAAATCACGAGCGCGAAGCGCGAGTGATTTTTCCTGAAAAACTTGACGACTTTATTTGTTTGCAGGGAACCTTGAGGGAAATGCCAGATAATTTTGAAGCTCGTGTGGTATTCGGGGGATTATTTTTCCGTCCCAAATGTCGGCCAATAGAATTGCACCATGAGATGAAATGAACAGTTAACAAATAAGAATTTCATAATGAATAAAATTGTTTTTTATGTATAGCAACGACCAGAGAAAATATTCAAAAAATTATCACTTATAATACCACAAGAGCTTCAAAATTATCGGGTATTTCCCGATAGGTTCGTTGCAAACAAGAAGGAGTCAAGTTTTTCAGGTTAAAAAATCACGAGCGCGAAGCGCGAGTGATTTTTCCTGAAAAACTTGACGACTTTATTTGTTTGCAGGGAACCTTGAGGGAAATGCCAGATAATTTTGAAGCTCGTTTGGTATTCGGGGGATTATTTTTCCGTCCCAAATGTCGGCCAATAGAATTGCACCATGAGATGAAATGAACAGTTAACAAATAAGAATTTCATAATGAATAAAATTGTTTTTTATGTATAGCAACGACCAGAGAAAATATTCAAAAAATTATCAGTATAATACCATGTAGGTTGTACCACGTGACGTCGAATGGTGCAATTCTATTGGTCGACATTTGGGACGGAAAAATAATCAGTATAATACCATGTAGGTTGTACCACGTGACGTCGAATGGTGCAATTCTATTGGTCGATATTTGGGACGGAAAAATAATCCTATTTATTTCCTAATGTATATATACTGTATAACAATATATAATGAAATTATTTTAATAAATCAAAGATGAACTTAGTCTTTGTTCCACAAAGAGAAAAACGAAAAGCGAAAAACATTTTCGCATCTTACAAATCTGATACATTACGGAAATATGTTTTTTTACATTTTGATAATTCCTTGAGGAAAGATGTTCAGTGTCATGGACTGAATTTCAGTATACATTCTACTAGCTATAAATAATTAGTTACTAAATTGTATAAAAAAAAAATACTAACTACGCCTAAACCGATCTTCAATGTTTATGTGGGATTAATCTCGATAAATTGTTCGGTTAGTCGGGAGTTGGCAGCTCACTCGTATATCACGCACGAGTTGGACGCATTCAATTAAAGCGGCGGCTGACAGCGGCTGGTCAAACGCATAAAATTTCATAAAACCAGTGCCGTAGTTACCGCAGACCAAGGGGGCTTCGATCCGGGGCGACATGACATGAGAGGTCAAAATCTCTAAAAGACAACAATATAATGTCCAATTGCCAGAATCAAGCCGACTCGCACACCCTACTCATTCTTTTATAATAATATAATTAACAGAAAACCTCCCGACGATAACTCCTACCAAAAAAAGTCATTTACGTCTGTAACCCTGATGAATGAAATCCAAACTCAAGGGTCATACATAACATAACGCAATACCCTAAGGCCACGCTTAGCAAGATAGTGGGCCTATAGACGGAAAACGAAAACAGAAATAGTAACAAGTTGCATTAAATAGTAACTTTTCCTTTTCAGAAAAGATCCCCAGGTTTTCGTACATTCCCTTAGTTTTATTTTTTCTTTATACTTGTTTTTCTTCACTCGCGGACCACGTGACTGATTGAAGAATTCAAATGTCTCAGTTTTATCGTACTTTCGATTTTTTTTAATTTTAGACGTACCATTTGGCATAATAGCATTTATAAATTCACATAAGGTATATAAGGTACAGTTTCATAAGATATAAACTATTCCTTGCAAAAATATATTATAGAGGTAGGTAACTACTCGTATTTATTATGGTTTTGTATCGAAAATTGAGAATAATCAAGATGTGGGAGGTAAAGCAGTAAAGGCCCAGAGATCAAGTCTCAAAATACGCCGCAACATAAAACACTGGCCTCTGCCAGTGCTTCCCTGTCATATCAACCGAGGTGCAATAATATGCGGCTTGCACGGTCTTCATATCTGATATTGAACTGCTGATTTTTTCGCTTTGCCCTTTTTTAACGAGCAGTAATGGTCAAAGCAAATGAACTTCTTATTATATTTAAGTAGGTACTAATACATAAAGCAATCAAAGCATAATATAGTAATTAAATTAAAAAATAGACGTTGTTTTTAAGGCCGTACCTGAATTTTCCGGGGTCCAGTGCTGCCCCCATTTAGAATAAATCATTTTAAAGAAAACGGAGACATTATTTAAAATTTTGCTACTATCAAATCCTAGATAACCCTTCAAAGTATTTTATGAACTACTGTTTACAGTTTAAAGTGAGAACGTTAAGTTTTACTACGCACATTTGCGAAAAACGGCCACTTTTGGCCGTTTTTAGCAAAATTTAAAATAATGTCTCCGTTTTCTTTAAAATGATTTATTTTAAATGGGGGCAGCACTGGACCCCGGAAAATTCAGGTACAGCATTAAGCGACATCAAAATGGGAAGTGCTTTGTAATATGAATGTTTATGTTATTTTTATGTAAGAACTTATGTTCTTAAATAGCTTCTCCATTTTTTTTTATTCTTTTTTTTATTTGAAAGAGTATACTCGTACATGCAAGTTTGCCCCAGCATTTCACCAGGTGAAGATCTGATGGTAGAATCCTCGACAAATCGAAGGAACTAATCAAACATAATTTACACATATGGTCAATAAATCAAGCATTTGCATTCATAAAGTGTGTTTTGGTGAAGTAAAATATAAGTCTTCTTTTTAATTATCTTGTACCTACTTTACAGTGGGGAAACAATGCCAAGTAGAGAGATCTAGAGGGAAAGGGGAAAACTTTTGCTTAGCAGTGGGACAGCAAAGTATAAAAAATTGTAGCATTTATGTATTAAATTGCTACCTAATATGTAAATTGTGTAAAGAATCGGTGGGTTAACCTGGTAGGAAACTCCTGTAAGTGGAATTTTATATGATACACTTCTGGCTTCAAAAACATGTAAAGCCTATTTCTATCTATCGATAAACAAATAATTAAAACTTTCATTTGGAACCAGTAAACATATAGATGTTACCAAATGAAAGTTTTAATTAGGAATTTCATCAAATATTAATATGTATATAAATACATATTAATATTTGATGAAATTCCTTTGTGACGAGAGAGATTGTTTGTGGTTGTTATTCGTAATATTATAGGTATGTTGAAAACGCAAATTTACCTACTATTATATATGACCTTTATATTGATTCCTGTTTCTATTTAATTAGGACAATACGCATATACGTGCTTTCATATTGTAATTAACACACATACCAAAATTTTTAGAGTTCCGATGTCCTAAGGCGGAACTCTTATATTTTCGGTGTGTCCGTCTGTCCATCCACGGTTTAGCTCAGAGAATGTTAGTACTGAAAGCTATAATTTTGCATGAGGTTTTGCAAAGTCAACATTTCGTTTCAGTGACCCTTTTGCGAAATATTTAATTACTAATTCTTCTTCTTATTCTAAAACTAATTCTTGTCAAATTACTATGATGAAGTTATGTTGCACAACAGGCTAGGTCATGAACACTTCCCCAAAAATCATAAAAAATATCAAAAACCGATTTAGACCATCATATATTTGTTTTTTCGTGATCTTGATAGTTTACAAAAATACATTTAAAATCGCTTATTATCGTAACTATCATGGCGATACTGAAACGGCGCCTATACAGGCTGACTTTTTATCCACCTACTAAATTTTTGGAGCAAGTTAAGTCCATGATACCGAACAACTTTCTATAAAAAAAGTTATTAAAAATCGATAAAAATTTTTCGACCTCCCATACGAATCAACGCTCAGCCAAACGGATTTTGTATGGGAGGACGAAACATTTTTATCGATTTTTAATAACTTTTTTTATAGAAAGTAGATCAGTATCATGGACTGAACTTGCTCCAAAAATTTAGCAGGTGGATAAAAAGTCAGCCTGTATACGTACGCAACCTGATTTAAAAGTCACTCGCAGTGACTGTCAATGTCAGGTTAGTTGAGATACCTAATGGGTGTTGGCCTCAGATTAAATATAGGTCCAGATACCATATACGCCACCCAAAAGTGACGCCAGTTAAAAAAAACCAAAATTGGTGTCTTCGTTCTTAGCCCCGCACACAGCTTGTCATTACGCTATCGAAGTTCACGGCGTCACTACGTAACGACACGGTAATAATTTATTGTAAAAATGACTGTTTGTGCAGTGAAATCGTGCAAAAATTACACTAAAATAAAAGACCAGGAGACGGACATCACGTCACATTCCTACGTATTATTCGTAAAATTATTACGTAAATATATTGTCAACAAACCAACTACATAACATTTAGTGTTGCCAGGGCGTAGAATATTTTTACCATCTCTTATTATTGAGTCGACAAATCGTATGATTTGGAGTACAGTTTTTTGTATGTATGTTTACTTGTACGTTTTGCTATGTATGTTTGTGTGACATTTAACGTTAACATTTTCATATTGCGCTAAGAAAAAATTATAATTATTGGTAACTAGGTATGTATTGATGAAATTTTGAAGTGTATGTATGCCGTATTAAGTATGAGTTAGTTATTGAGGATAAAAAGTTAGTCGTTTTAATGTTATTTACAAATACCATTTATTTTTACCCGACTGCGGCAGAAGGAGGGTTATGTTTATCGAGTGTATGTATATGTATTTCTTTGGAACGCTCTACAGCCTAAACGGCTTGGAGGATTTTAGCTTGAGAGGTGTCATCAGATTTGTCTTAATTCTGAGAGTGACATTAGATATATAAAAAAATTTAAAAATACAAAATGGCGGATTTTTGGCGCCAAATGACATATATTTTTTCATTTCAAATATTTTTCGTTGAAAACCAATCAAATGGTTTATCAAAAGAAACGATTTTATATAACGATTACAAATATATGTAACTTATACGTTTTAATGTAATTTGTAATGAAAAGTACTAAAAACAACAGCTGACTTTTAAACCACCAGCCAAATTTCTGGAGCAAGTTTAGTCCATGATACTAAACTACTTTCCATAAAAACAATTAACGAAAAACTAAAATAAAAATTCGCCTTTTCATACAAATCAGCGATCAGTCAAACGGATTTTCTATGGGAGGACGAAAACTTTTCATCGATTTTTAATAACTTTTTTTATAAAAAGTAGTTCAGTATCATGGACTGAACTTGCTCCAAAAATTTGTTTGGTGGTTGTAAAGTTAGCCTGGATAATCACGCTGATGCTGTAGCAAGCAATCGGGATTTTTTTTTTCAAATAATTACTTGTTTCCGTAAATTTCCTACTGATCCAGTCATTGGACTGAAATAATAAGACGGAAAATGAATTCTGGTGGAAGTGGCAGCCTAAAGAAAGGACGTTTTCAGCTAGCTTTCGTGTCCAGGACACATACACAACAAAGAGTGGTCGTCGAACAATCGCTCAGGGGCTGTGCCTACAAAGGTATTTTATGGATTTTTAAGGACTCAAATAAATAATGTTGATTTGATACGTGTTTTTTTTCTTTTACCTATTTTAATATAATTTTTGTTCACCTACATACACAATAAAGCTTAGGGGTCGTCCACATACTACGTCACGCAAAATTTCTGGACATGTCACGCTTTTTCCGATCCCTATGACACGTAGAGACACGTTTGGCATGACTCCCCCTCCCCCTATCACTGTAACGTAATATGTGAATGGCCCTTACGAGGTTTAATTTTACACACTTATAATTTATAATTTGTCAATATGAATAAGAACAACACGTAAAAAAATCTCCTAAAAAATATTTATAATTTTTTCTGTAGCCAAAACGGATAGATATTTAGATAATATATTTTATGGTATAATTTTCGTATAAATAGGTGATTGTATAAATAGTAATACGTATTATAAAGGCAAATTTAGGCAAATTTAGAGGTATGTTTGTAATTTTTTTCTATCGAGCCAAAAATGCTCAATCGTGTTTTGGTGATTGTGAATGTCTGTAGAAAATCCTTAAGATTTTTATGTAATTTTTTTGTGGAAGAAACTGTAGTAGTTTAATTACAGTGATTTTTCAAAAACATGCACAGTTTTGCAAATTGTGAACCCACGTCACCTAGTATAATTCGTCAATGATGGTACAGTCTTTGCACAGTGACCACTGCTGTTAGTTCTATAAAACGCATTCAAACTATTTAAGCATATTTCTTTCGGCAAATTAATGCAATGTCAGCAATATCAAGTAGGTAAGTAATGTCTTGCTTTGAGACGCAATTAAATCAAAATATTAAAGTAAACGGCTGCGGTAGCCGCAAGATCCCGGACTTTTAGGGTTGACAAGTAACACTTATACTTCGACTTTAGTTATGTATTTAGACGTATGTTTGATTAAAATTGGTCTTTATTAAAACCCTTTAACTGCAAAGGCTCTGCAAATTATTTCACTATTTTTCAAACAAATGTCAATCAAACGTTCCTTTTAGGTATTTAGCTTTATTTTAGCTCGCCCTGTTTGTTGTTGTTTATTTGTTTTCTGGATCAAATCTTGTAAGTTAAATTTGAGCCACTTCATTTTATTTATTTCATTTAATTTTATTTTATTTTATATAAGATGATAATGCAATATTACTATAAAAAGAAGATAATCTGATAATGAAGCTGGAAGTTGAAGACGCAATCCCATATAGTTTGGGCTTATTACATTTGTCTTGATAAGTAGGTACTAAGGCTTCACAATAAAAGCTTGTACGAAGGAATGATTTCTTTTAGAAAACTCATTTGATTTCTAAAGGTAATTACTAATACCCATTCTGTGGTTATTGGCATCCCTTCCCCGCAAACTGCCAGTGCTATAAAGTATAAAGGGACACATTTAACTTTAGGTATCTTTTTGGGAACAGCTTTGCCACTTCGTTGGCATTCTAGATTGTATATTATTTATTTGCATTGAAGAAGTTCATCCGTGTGCCAGCCCTACCAGCGCCTATCAGCGTCATTGCGGTCAGCCGGCCCCGCCCGCCGAGTAATTGCCGCCTACTTGTTTATTTACGCTGTCCATTAAAATACTTACTCAAGATGTACAATAGTATTCAAGATATTTTCCTTTCAGCTATTTTTAGAAAACGAAAAAAAAGATCAAGAATCAAATATTTATTCAGTAATAAGGCCTTTGCGGGTACTTTTACACGTAAAAATAAAAATGGACGACATTGTCATTAGTTAAATCAACACAGAAACATACACTCTCTACACAGCCAGACATAAACCTGTGAAAATAAGTGAAATATATCAAGTGAAATTCAGTGATTTTTTTACATACCTACTTTGTATTTTATAACACTAATTTATTGTAACTTATCCCTACAGCTCCATTATCATTTCTTCATTATAGTACAAGTATACACTTTCATATTTATCCCTAACGGGGCAGAACCTAAGGTGGTAGTCCAGGCCACTCTTAGCTTGATGGTGAGCATTAAAATGGAAAGAAAAATCATAAAATTGATGGTTTACTAACCGCATCGCCAATTGATATGATTCAGATTAAGAAGAACAAGGTTATTAATTGACGGATTTCAATTTTTGAGAGACACACATAGGACTTCATTCCTATGTGTCTCTCAAATTTACGACTGCCTCCGTGGTCCAGTGGTCAAGGCATTTGCCTTGTGATCCGGAGGTAGGTCATGGGTTCAAATCCCACTGGGAAGCATACTTTGTGAAAAGTTGTTTCCAGTCTGTTTAGGATATTGCAGGCTTGAATCACCTGATTACCCGAAAAGAAAGATGATGACGTGCTTCGGAAGGCACGTAAAGCCGTTGGTCCCGAACGCCATCTAGCGTTTGTACCTATCCTAGGATTGGTTCTGGTCTACCCTTTGGGTTGTGGAGGTCAGACGGCAGCCGCTCTTTGTAAAAACCAGTCACCTCGTCAAATCGCCTAGATAAGGTAGCGGACCCCGGGCTCTGAAGCGTAAACGCTGACGATGCAACCGGGAATACGCTCGGATGATGAAATTAAGAAGAACAAGCATGCCTGCGCTATACATGAATTAGCTCATTGAAATGGTAATGGATGAGGTTGAGTCTATTATATCAGACAACCTTACTAAGGCCAACTAAGGCAACTTCTTTGCAGCCTATATGAGTCCACTGCTGGACTAAAGGTCTCTCCTTTTTTAGGAGGATTTGCCAATAATGCCCACACTGGACAGACGGGTTGATGTTATATGCACTATTTTAGTAGGAAGTCTGCACAGGAGGAATCATGCCCTTCACTATTTTGATTCCTTTTTCCATCTTCTTGCCCACCATCACGCTAAAAGTGGCCTTTGGGTCTTGCTCTGCCTGCTTAGACCCGAAAAACCCAAAATGTTATCTGCCCCATTAGGGATAAAGACATGATAGTATATGTATGTACCAAAAAGGTAAAGTAAAATACAGTACCACGTTTCCAGATACCGTAAAAACAGTATCATTCTGTCTTCTTTTGAACGTCCTACACTATCCTTCTTTCCCCTCTTATCTGCGTTAAGCGTTTCTCCTTTTTTATATTCTCTTTGCAGATCGCATCTAAAACTTTCCTTAAATACACCACTACATTTGCCTACATGCACACCTTCTCAGTACATGCAGAATCTCTCATCTCTCTCATACGTGATTCTCAATCGATTTCTGTATTTGAACTTTGGAAGACAAGTCATCATTTCAGCCGCATAAGGTCCACTGCTGGACATAGGCCTCTCCCAAGGATTTCCAAAATGACCGATCTAGAGCGGCCTGCGTCCAGCGCTTTCCAGCGACCTTAGTCAGATCGTCTGACCACCTTGTGGGTGGATGTCCAACGCTTCGCTTGCCAGTACGTGGTCGCCATTCGAGAACCTTTCTGCCCCATCGGCCATCGGTTCGTCGCGCTATGTGTCCCGCCCACTGCCACTTCAACGAGCTAATCCGTTGGGCTATATCAGTGGCTTTTGTTCTCCTACGAATTTCCTCATTTCTGATTCGATCACGTAGAGAAACACCGAGCATAGCCCTCTCCATAGCGCGTTGAGCGACCTTGAGCCTTCTTATGAGACCCATAGTAAGGGACCACGTTTCAGAGCCGTAAGTCATCACTGGTAACACACATTGATTATACATTTTAGTCTTGAGGCACTGAGGTATTTTGGACGAGAAGACGCTGCGTAGCTTCCCGAACGCTGCCCAACCGAGTCGGATTCGTCGAAAGACCTCTTCCTCGAAGCTGGAACTTCCTGCCTGGATCAATTGACCCAGGTAGATATATTGGTCTACAACTTCGAGGGTGGAGCTCCCAACACAAACAGGTAGGGGCGCGACATGGACATTCAACATTACTTTCGTTTTGTCCATGTTCATTTTGAGGCCCACCTGTTGGGAAACTCGATTAAGGTCTCCGAGCATGGTGCTTAAGTCTTCCATGGATTCTGCAATGACAACGATATCGTCGGCAAATCGAAGGTGAGTGATATACTCGCCATTGATGTTGATGCCAAGTCCTTCCCATTCCAGAAGCTTGAAGGCATCTTCCATTGCAGCGGTGAACAGTTTCGGAGATATAACGTCTCCCTGTCTCACACCCCTTTGCAGTGGGATAGCCCTCGTGCACTGCTCCTGTACTCGGACTGACATAGTGGCGTTACTGTACAAACACTTCAACACTTGGATATACCGATAGTCAATACGGCATCGCTGGAGAGACTGAAGCACGGCCCATATTTCGATCGAATCGAAGGCTTTTTCATAGTCCACAAACCCCAAGCATAACGGCCGGTTATACTCCCTCGTCTTCTCTATAACCTGCCGCAGCGTGTGGATGTGGTCTATGGTACTAAAGCCTTTACGGAAACCGGCTTGTTCGGGAGGCTGGAAGGTATCAAACCTGTTTGCGAGACGATTCGTGATGACCCTCGAAAACAACTTATATATATGACTCAGAAGCGTGATAGGCCTATAGTTCTTCAATAGAGCGTTATCTCCCTTTTTGAAGAACAGGACCACCACGCCCCTGTGCCACGCTTCTGGCGTTACGCCCTCGAGCAGAACGGAATTAAAGAGCCTCTGAAGGACTTTCAGTACCGGCGTTCCGCCCGCTTTCAGAAGCTCTGCTGTGATTCCATCCTCGCCCGGCGCCTTGTTGTTTTTTAACTGTTTGAGGGCCATCCTAATCTCGTACAGGCTGATGTCCGGGATATCTTCAGTATAGTGTCGGGTCAGCTTGGCTCTTGGGTCTTTAGCCAATTGTCCGCTGGGTTTTGCAACTGAGGTGTATAACTGTCCATAAAACCTCTCGATCTCTGCCAAAACTCCTTCCTTTGTCGACACCACGCCACCGGCCTCTGTCTTCAGCTTCATCAATCGGCTTTGCCCAACCGACGTAGCTCTTGCGAACACTTTGGAGCCTTTGTTTTGCTCTATCGTCTCCTTAATACATTTGGTATTAAAGGAGCGGATGTCGTGTCGCAAGGACTTTTGTATACGTCTGTTGAGCTGCCGATATGATTTAGCGTCTTCAGAGGTGTGCAGCGGCCTGGATCGTCGTTCTGCCATCAAGTCTAGGGTCTGTGTAGAAATTTTTTGAGGTTTGCGTTTGGGGTGGGACTTAAAAACCTTCGATCCCACCGCTTGGACAGCTTCTACAAACCCTTGGTTTATCTCGTCCACTGTAACGCAATCCTGTAGGCCTTCAAAGCGATTGGACAGTTCAAGCCGAAAGCTTTCGGAGTTTTCAATTTGGACCTGTGACGGTCGGAGCGTCGACTTCATCAGTCGCGACCTTTCGACTTTGTGACAAATATTCACGATGCCTCTTAATATTCGGTGATCGCTCCCGGTTTTAATCCGATTGATCACTGAAACATCGTTGAATATTCGTCTCTTCGTCGTTAGGATGAAGTCGATTTCGTTTTTAACAGGGGGCTGATTCTTCTTTCCTGGACCCATCCAGGTCCATTTTCTTTGCGGTGGCTTTTGGAAGAAAGAGTTCATCGCAAAGAGTCCCTCTTTCTCCAGAAAATCAGCCAGCCTACGTCCCCTGTCATTTCGTACTCCGTATCCGAAGTTTCCCAGCCTAAACTCTCCATCGCCTCGCTTGCCCAGTTTTGCGTTGAAGTCCCCCATAACAACCGTAAAAGAAGACAAGTAAAAGATCATTATTTATCGGAATCGTCTTAGTTGTAATGTAATCTAATATATGTATGTAACATAGTGTATGTATGTTTATTTATAGTTTGTGCAGTTTCATGTTATTTTAATTTATTTTTCTTCCCTTTATTCTATGAACACGCATGTATGCCTTTCTTATATAAACATCTCTCACAGGCGTACTGGAAGAGATCTCTTTTGAGATAAGTACCTCTAGGGCCTTTGTACAACTTTTATTTTATGTATTCTCTGTATACATTTTCCTATACGTACATGGTATGTGTTCATTTAGGTACTAAGAAATTGTTTAAGGGACATCGAGTTCGAATTTAATAGTAATTGTGAGTACCTGATAAATGAATACCGTAGCTTTCTTCACATTTCTATGGAAAAATACAAAGTTATCGTCAAAGTAATTACTAGATACGTAATTGTTGGTTGATTGTTACCTAAAGAAATTTGAAATGCATTAGCGTTTTAATGGAAAATCCATATTGTCATGTTTTAAAAGCCCGAAGCTAAACCTAAGTCGTATTTAAAAGTATAATGAACACTATAAAATATTAACGATTGCCCTTGTACGGTTTAGTAATAAAAAATAACAGTTTTCAGTTACATTTGTAAATTTGTTAGCAGTTGTATCGAAAAAGTCACTTTACATTGAAAGTTATAATTCACCTACCTTTGAGTGCCGCTTCTATGATGTCTATGTTCTTCAAAGTCAGCAACACTGGTGCTACCGTCATTCGCAATAAGTAAGCTTCATTGCTGCCTTTTTCCGTTAAAAATATCGCATACGTGCGCACACGCATGGGTGAACATTTTAACGTGCGCGAGCTCTTCACAAAAACGGTCGCGTCACTGAAACGAAGAGATTCTGCTTTCCCGAATCTAACCTTGACACCTATATCGTCCAAATCTCCCTTCAAAACCCGTCGAATATTCACTTTATACACACTTGTCTTATTTTCCATTTTCACGTTAGACACTCTACCCGTGAAAATGTATTTAGAAAGTAGAGTCGCGCGTTTCAACAGCACTTTATCATAAACTACATTATTACACGTATTTTGTTGTATTCTATACATTATTTTATTACGACACAAAACGACTACAATTTGGAATTGTAAAAGCATCGTCATTAGAAATAAAAGCCGCATTGTTGCTCGCTACAAATATCTGTTACATTGACAAGTTTCACAGAATCAAATGAGGAACTACAAGAGGCGCGCGCACAAGCGCTGGGCGCGCTAAGGCTGTGTCGGTACTGCCTCACCCACTCACTCCCGATCGTTCACCTACCCTACATATTTACATACTGATTGGTCCCGCGTAAATAACACCACGCACCTTGTAAGAGACACCTGGTGATTGGATGCGACGTTTAGCGCGACACTATCTTGATTTGTCGCGCACAAAAGGAACTAATGCTTCCCTCCGCGTCTCCGAAGAAACCCCATTTGTTACCAGAATGTCTCTATAAAATTTAATGTGCGTACTTACCGCAGAAAGAGGACGTTATATTTAGATCTATAAATTAACTGTGATTTATATCTTCACATATAAGTAAATAAGGATGAAATAGATACCTTCATCGATCGTAAGAGATCGGATTTAGATCATAATAGAATAACACAATTTTATTCAAATTTTTAGGGTTCTGTACCACCAAAGGAAAAAATTTAACCCTTATAGGATCACTCGCATGTCTGTCTGTGCGTCTGTCACAGCTGGTTTTCTCTTTAACTATTAAACCGATTAAAAATTGAAATGAAACTGATGAAATTAATTTTAAACATAAGGTCTACTTTTGGCGTTCCATTAATAAAATAAATTGATCCCCAAGGATTTCCATAGTCAATTACAAGGTTTCGGAACGCATAAACGGTGTCACCATTTTTATGAGGCTCAAATTATGTGTATCCAGAGCCGTAACAAAAATTTACATGTATCGTAAAGTTTAAAAATTTCCATATAACATATATTTTGTTCGGGTAGAAGTGTTATAAAAGTGATTATATTTTAAAATTTTGGTAACGTGTTCATAAAGTAAGTACGTAAATATAAAATCGTTCTAAAGTTTATAATTTGAATTTACAACATGAGATTAGATAAATTAATTTACCGCAAAAATTATTCATAATCGTAAATTTGCCACGCTGGAAACAAGTAAACCTACATTACATTCAATTCCAACAATCCCAACGTCCAGTAGATGGCCTCACGTACGATAAAATTACTGTAAACCGCATAGCGATGTTCATAAATGTATGCCACCGCCATTAAAATGAAATCCATGATTGCACGGCGCACACGGGGACTCCGCCATGCAAAATAGTGGATAATACAATCAAATTGGAATCTGCGCCTTTTTGAAAAAAAAAGCAATATAAATTTAAACATCAGAAATTTCATCTCTGTCGCTTGGAGCCAGACGGTGGCTATAGGAATCCTGTAAAACGACGCAAGCCCATCGAGTTTGGGTTTAATGTCTTCATAAGTCCTCATGTCCATCCTTAAGGCCTCAAGGCTTCACAATAAAAGCTTGTAGAACGAAAACAATATTTTTGTCGTTCTAATTAGTAGTGTTTTCAACTAGTTGTGAAACTTGGTTGCAATGACAACCGGATTTTTCCAATTACATATGAATTTTCCAAAATTTTCTTTTGGCCACTTCGTTCGACGTCAGGACCGGACCAGTGTGCAGCGGTAAATGCGCGTGCTGCTACAGAAGCACAAAGAGATTATAAATTATCATTAAACTATCAGCTAACGGAGAACTTAATTCAATCAATCACAAATAATGACTACTCAGTAAAGGATCCTTTTACAAAGCGTAGCTATTAAAGTTTATCGATAAATAAAGTTTTTGTCATTCGATCAGGCGTGGTACGGGAATCATTATATAGACCAAGATACGTGCGATTTTTATAGAAGTTTTTCTGTATGATTGTACTTACATACATAGAAGCTAAAGTTTTGCTTTACTTTCTACATAAGTCCAGATAGAAATATGTTTATTGATATATATGCTTAAAGGTAAAAAAAAAAATTTGAACTTCCTATTAAAATCTCCTTTTCCTTTAAATATAATATGTATGAAAAAACTACCTAACGACTGACATATACGTACATTTGTTAAGTTACACCCACACACCCACACAAAATACAGGTACCTAACTAGATAAATACCTTATCTTATACTTATAAGATGTACTTACATAATAAACCAAAATTAGAATGTATATTTATAAAATGAAGTACCAAAATGCTTATTTATATAGTTTATAAGTAGATATTTTTTTTGCATTTTTGTAATATAGTGTAACATTTTGCTTCATTTCTCTATTTAAAATAAAGATCTAGAAAATTTTGATAGTTAATATATAAATCGTTTCCCCCTTAATTATTATTTTAAATTATTGTCCTTAGCAAAACGTTGTTATTTACCTGGACTATACAAGGCGATGACATCAAAAATCAATTTGTTTCTTGCGTCTCTGGTCTGCGGCGAATGTCTCGGGGAATATAATTTGTAAAAGTCAATTAGGCGATTTGCGTAACTGGGCCGCCGGCATCTGCTATCAATCAGCTTCAGAAGAGCTCCTGAGCCAGGAATCAGAGACATTAATGACAAAAGCTTTTAAGGCCAAGATTCGACCTTGATTGTTTTTGTTTCATCACACAATTCATTAGCCAAAAATATTTCATTACCCATGAATTATTTTATTACTGTAATTTTATATTCAACTTCTAATCTGGTTTGGGAGAAACGAAAAAAATAAATGTACCAGCTGCTTCTCTTCCCGTGTAGATTTTAAAAACCGATCGAGGGAATGGGTAAAATGCGAATGTCACGGCGATGTGACTAGCAACCCATATCTAATTTGATTCCTTTTTTTACCTTTTCGCTTACCATCACGCTAAAAGTGGCCTTTGGAAATTGCGGCCCTGGGCTCTGTCTGCTTAGAGTAGCCCAAAATGCTCTGTCTGTCCTATTTGGGATAAAGACGTGATAGAGCACATTACTATAATACTCGTATATATAAGGGGTTTTTTTCACTAATCGGCGAATTGTATCAAAATGAAAATTTTAAACTAAAACCACAACCACCAGCGATCGATCCTGTGGTTGGTAGACCTGTTAGTTATGGCTCATATATGTCGGCTATGCATACTACTTGGAGCCTTGTAGAGTAAATAGATGATTGAAGGTTGTAGTTTTTGTTGGTGTCGTTGGTTATAAAAAATTAAGAGATGCCTTTCAATGCAATTTGTAAAAGTCAATTAGGCAATTTGCGTAACTGGGCCGTGGGCGTGTTATCAATCAGGTTCAGGAGAGCCCCTGAGCCAGGGATCGGAGTTCAGAGAAATAACGATAAAAGCTACTTAGAAAAGGCCAAGGCCAAAACTCGGCCTTATGTGTGTTCCAGTTATCAGACAAAATAATTAAGTCAGAAGAGGAGAGGTATTTTTGTTTCAGAAAAATACTTTTTTATTTAATAATTCTTACTTTGTCGCTAAAAAATTGATAATGATAATAACACATTAAAAAAAATGTAACTGGTGGTGTAAACATAGGGGTCACAAAATTAAAATTCATGCCTACAAAGGCGCTCTAGTGGCGTTGCAATTAATATGAAAATCTCTGGACAATATTTATGACACTGACACAAGCGAAATTATTGCAGAGTTTAATATTTACTGACGGCCCGTATTTTACACGTCGAGGGGATTACGCGTAAAATATAAACGTAAGCTGCGTTATCCAACTTAAATGGCCGCTACTTTGACACCTGATCGTTGCGGAATGGTTCATATCGGAAATGCGAAAATAGTTACAATAATATTTTATCGTATTTTACACACGAAACTGATATGTGTCGGGTGATAAATTAGAACAGAATACGTTAGCGATAAAACCGCGTCATAATCATTGCTCAAGCGGTAATCCCGCTATAACGCATTCTGTCAGTGCATCGCAAACGAGGTCGTGCAGAGTGGAGTACGCATGTAGTGAGCATATTTGGATGAGACACTGAAAAATAAAAACGCTGTCACGATTTACAACATCTCGGTAAACAGCCGTTATCGTAGAAACTATCACAGCTAGCGAAATCCCGTGGACGTGGTTTCTATAATCCTTATTGCTTCTTAAAAACAATACCTAACTATCTCCTTTAAAAAAACTGAGTATAAGATTCTCTGATCAACGTTTAGATAATTTAAATATAAAATCATACAAGAAGAAAGAAGAAAAAAGACTTCGAAAGCACTCCATCGACAAGAGTCCCGTCCCGACTCAGCCCGTTAACCACCCGACCAAGTTTGCTCATCCCCTAAGCGTGGATAATTTCCAGGTTGCACGCAGCATTACTTTCCCAACTGCCAAATACGGCGGGTGCGTGAAATATGAGCGCAGTGCACACCTATTTACGTTAGGTTTACAAATAATCCTCTCTGGCTGGGAATTATTACCCGTGAATAAACATAAAAGGCCGCGGCAGCACACCCGTAATTCGCAGTGGAAAAGTGGTAAATAATTGTCCTTGCTATAGTCCTAAAAATTTTTCACCTTTGCGGTTGTTAGGCGGGTCTACTTTTCATCTTATTCGGGTCTTAGTGCGTTTTCAGTTGCATCCTCATTTGTACGTACAGCTTCAGAACCCGGGGTGCGTTTTCCGGCTTTTTCTTCTCCAGAGAATCATCTTTAGAGAAGAAAAAGCCGGCAACCTTAGGTTACTTAAGCATGCCAAAGCACATGCAAAGTGAAGAAGTAGAAGCCGAAACCTTTTAAACGATTTGGCTGTTAGCCTGATGAATGAATTTGTGTCAAGTTTTACAACTGGAGGATGACCGAGGTCAATTCTCCGTGGGAATTCGGTTCTTGCATACGCTCAGGGTTTTTTTAACATCCTACTCAAAATATTAAAATAAAATATTTTATTTCTACGAACAATGGGATCTTTAGCTCAAAATAGTTACTTTTTAATATAGTTTCGCCATGGATTGTCACATAAAAACCAAAAGATATATGGCAAAACCTCTGTGCGTGTGGGGCAGACTAAACAGTAAGTTATACCATAATAATGTAAAATACGTAGTTAAGTATGAAAGGGTACTTAAAACAAAGGATATGGATTGACAATGTAGGTAATAAGTATACCTATTTAGTGCAGCTTTCGTACATACGTTCCAACATGCTAAAATCGTTTAACTGTAACATGCTTTACAGTTTCTTTTAAGTCTACGTAAATTAAAGTATTGATAAATGTACGAAATTGCAAGGTATATAAGTATTTACATATTTTATTACAGGACTGCTCTATCAGTCAACTAACATGCTAGACTACTTGTACTCGTAGAATTACCTTTTGTTTTCTGAAATAAATATATTTCTAATTTTACGATTAGTTATTATTGAAGTTACGCAAACTACTGATAACTTTACTTCTTTACAGCCTATATAAGTCCACTGCTGGAATAAAGAGGGGATTTGCCCATAAACATCACGCTGCTTGGTCAGGTGAGTTACCAGTGATCTCAGTCGATGGTAGTTTTTGCACATAGATTGCGACCTCTGTTACCTATACCTCCTTAGTCAACCTCCCTATTTGTAAGTTCAAAATCATCGTATGCAATACTTTTATTTTATGTAATATTTACATCCAGCTGTGAGATAAGAGCACTGGTGAACTGTGATGGTTATGCAGGCCTAACCTTCTATAAACACCAGACGCTCCATCAAACTACATAGGTATTATAAATAAATGTTTTTTTTTATGTAGATTAAAGTTTTTTGGAGAAAATAAATACGTTTTTCCATTACTTACGAGAGACTTAAAGAGGGGATGACAAGTCTTATTATACTCTCTCGTCACCACATGGGTTATATTTATCAAAAACTAAACCCAACATTCAAAACCTTTTGCCTACGGCTGGCATCTATAATCTACTAAAAAGCTTTTATAAACATATGCTTTGTGTCTGTTGGTGGAAGCGATAAAGCCTGACTTCATAGGATGTCACAGCGGTAATATAATTAAACATTCCTCAAACGCTTCTGATATTAACCCTGTGAAAATTCTAACAATGTCGTACACTAGGCGCTTCCTATGAAATGTGAACGCGTGTAGAGCGCTCATTCCAGTCGACTGGATATTCCAAACGCCTCGCTAAATACTTCAAGACTAAAAAGCGTACTGTACATACAATACAATACAATACAAAAATCTTTATTGCACCAAATAAAAAACAATAAAAAATTACAAAGTTTACGGAACTTATAAATAAATAAGGTACATGCAAAGTAACTTTAACTAATTTGCTTTGCTACTAAATTAAATGATACGTAGAGTATGTATTTCAAGCATATAGCCGATTTACTTTTATATCCAGTAATAATATGAATGAAAAATGAGAAAAATGTTTGGTGTTAGGTACGGAAAACCTGGTCTTGTAGATTTTTTATGGACATTTTGGGATCAATCAAAATACAGGGTTTAACAAAATATACTGAAACCATTTTAGGACTTAATTCAGTCAATGATACTAAACAACTTTCCTAAAAGAACATATACTTATTGGAATTTGAAAAATAATTTTTGACCTTCCAAGGCTCCCATACAAGTTGACTGATAGCTGATGCAACTACGGAAAGCAGAAATTTTTTCATAGGTATTTCGATATTACATATGTTCCTTGGGGAACGTTGTTCAGTATCATGGACTGAATCTACCCTTAAAATAGTTTCAGTATATTTTGTTTTAAGTTATAATTATGCTAAGCACTAGCTTTTGCCCATGACTTCTTGCTTATGTCATATAGGTAAGCTTATTCCCAGTCGCATCCATAAATAATTATGCTGATTTGGAGCCCAGGATACACGAGTTCTGACTTTTTCTTTTTAAAAGAAAAGTCGAGGTGAAAACTCCGGTCTTTTTAAGGCTGTTGCGTAAATTTATAGATAGATAAGGCTTACATTTGGGCCATACTTAATTAAATAGGTACGTATAGCTCTTGCTACTCAACGTTAGATATATACATACTACATATTGTATATATGCTCTTTCGAATTTTGTATTTTATTTTCATGTTTTGGTACAATAAAGTTATTACTAACAAGCACACAAATTCCTTGTAAAGAACAACTGACAAGAGCGAATCCTAGACAATCTAGTAGTTAGACTAGAGGCTTATAAAAGTAAGTATTTACAGATCTTCTCGCAAAAAGGTTTCTTTAAAAGGTCTGGAAATAAAGACTAAAACAAATGAAGAAAAAGAGTAATGATTCTTGTTAAATAACAGACACAATAGCTGAGAACTCGATCAAAATGCTATTTTTTACAACTAGATAGCTTTTGTCTCAAATAAATCACTTAAAGCTGTTTTATCTTAATCAGTCACGAAAAGTCAAGAAAAGAATAAATAAACAACTATGGTACAGTAACTTCATTTGTAGAGACCCCATGTGACTACCTTGTATGTGCATGCATACATACTTTCTAATCACGTCTTTAACTCGTGTGGGTAGACAGAGCTTAGGAGCATAAGACCCAAACCACACAAAAGCCACGTTCAGCGTAGTAGGTGTGTAGGTGGAAAACAGAATCAAATAGCCAGGTTTCTAACCGCATCGACTATTGACATGATCTTGAAAGCTATAAAAATGTTCCTTGCTGGTCTGGTAGAAAAGAAACAAAATGTATATCAAAATGTGTAATCTGGTATAAAATGTACCAGATGCTTCTCTTTCCGCGCAGATCGTAAAAGCCAATCGAGGGAATGGGCGAAAATCTGAATCATATCAATAGATGATGCGGTTAGCAACCCAACACTATTATGATTTACTTTTTCCACCTTCATGTCTATCATCTCGCTAAAAGTGGCCTGGGCCTTAACGCCCTAAGCTCTTTCTGCCCGATTATGGATAAAGACGTGATAGTGTTCTGTTTCTATAAAAAAAAATTGTAATTTCAACCTATCACACTATCACCGAAGTAATTCACTAAAAAGGAAAACCTACCTCGGTTTTCTTTCGAGAAACTCTGTTTACGCCTAATTTCCACCGCATTCCGCATGACTACCCTCAGAGTCACATCAATACGACATTTAAGGGGGAAAGGGGAATGAATAGAGGCTTTTAGCTATATTACTGCGTCGCAGGCGGTTAGGCAAACGGCTGTTATGATGAAATTAATGGCTCCCGCCTAAGTGAGAGCTCATATGGTTCACCACGATTACTGCGAAAACAGACGCCATTTACACTTTTTAAAAATTTATCAACGCTCCCTTGTGTGCAAAAATTTATCTACACATGAACAGACAATTTTTTACACATTGATAAATGATATTCCCGTACTACTTTATTTTTAAAGATTTTTTAGATGACTTTACCGAAGTTTTATTAACCCTTTAACCGCGAACGTCGGATTAATCCGACAAACATTTTCGTGCCCATTTTGCGAGCGTCGGACTTATCCGACCAAAACCTATGGATATCCACAATTCCTCGCGCTGGAAGCACGACAACTGATATCAAGTCTCGCGGTGAAAGGGTTCAAGTATGATCATACTTGAAAAAATGACAATTTATTGATTTATTAAGTATAACATTGCTCTTATAATTTTACGTTACTTTATTTCCTAAATTCCAGAATTTGGAAGAAAAGAACTACCAAGTTTTTAAAATAATAAGTGCCTAAATCTATTAAATATCTACCTAATATGCAAGTAGGTACCTAGGTAGATACGCTTTCGACCATGTGCCGGTGATATGTAACGCGTACCGTTAATAACGTTGTGGTTATTGTCATTTTACAGATTTTTCAATTTCACTTCCAGTTCTAGAAGAAAAAAAAGTCCACTATACCCCGGAAATGTCAAATGTTCGACGCTACACTGATGGAGAATCTCTCTCTGAACCCCAGTAAGGTTGGAGAGATGAAAGTACCTATCCTACTTTTAAAAAAAATGAAAGAGACTGAAATACGATACGAGATGCATCATCACAGAATAGAGTTTTACTGCGAGCCTAGACATAAATTATAAGGAACATTAATTGTTACCGATGAGGGCGACTTCAACGCGATCTGATACTGTTGCTACTCCATTATTGATAAGGACTTATAAAAAAAGTTTTTACGACTTACTTTCAGTTGTTCGTCTAACAGAATAATGGCTTTAAAATTTGAAGTCCCCGCTTTTATGAAGTAGACAGAGATAAGAGGGATTATAAAAGGAAAGAGGGGCCAAAAAGATAAGAAAATAATGGGGCGACGATGAAAACTGAGAGAAATGGCTGGAAATTTATCTAGTCTATTATAACGTATCAACACTGTTTTTGCGACGAAATTCAAATTAGCTGTCGGTGGTATTTTATGGCGGTTTGTGGGATACGGTTTGATAATCTTCTCGATTCTGATACTTTATCACAATCATATACCTACTTAACGTTTATAGAAAATTGGATATCGAAATGCAAAAGTTAAAAAAACCTGTTATATCTTGAATTGCTATTCATGCATTGTACATTACTTATTAGTACTTTAAGTTGTTTATGTAAGGCAAAGCCATGCCGACTTAACTGGTTCCTCTGAAAACCAGCGTCTTGGCCGCAGAAAGCCTCGACATAATGCTGAGTGTAACCATTTTGGTAGCATATTTTGTTTTTTCTGTCATGTTCAATGTCATTTGTTATTTTATGCTCCAAATAAAGATTTTCTTTTTCTATTTAATTATTTTAAGTTTATAGTGATCACTAAAGAACTTTATTTTAAAACGAAATTTTCCGAAAAAATTAGAAGCCAATGATTAAAGTACTTTCAGAAATATCTTTAACTTCATAACAAATAATAAGTAAGGGAACAGTTGTTTGAGTATAGGTAGATAATTAAAAACAGTTTTATGGATAATTTTGAATATTTATTAATATTTAAGATAGTTGGATACAAAACGCACAGAAATAGATATGTTTAAGTTAAATAGGATACAACAGTCAGAAGTCTCATGAAGTAATATCACATTGCCATAGTTCGTACGGAAATTCGATTAAGGACTTATTTATTATTACTATACATACAATAATAATACAAAAGTTCGACAGTCAAATTTGCAGACCTCACAATACTGTGGAATCGTATAAATTCAAGTAAATATACTAAGGAAGTAGGTACTGCCTTCGTGTCGGTATCGCCCATAACACAAATTAAATGTGATGCTATTTTCAGGTACTAATAACACACGTACTTAATATGTACTTACGTGATAACCATACTTATAAACAACCAGCTTATAATAAATAATTTAAAAGAGAGCACTAGGAAGGAAATAGAATTCTGATACATTCCAATAACATTTCGTAATAAAATTTTAAATAAAGACTAATTTTTAATTGATCTCTTCAATTCCTTATCAATTGGTCTCATTCTGTAACGTTATTCAAAAAAGTTTACATACTAAGGAAGGGATAGTTACAGATCATGGTAAGCATTCAGAAGTCGTAAATAAATATCAGCCACAAATCAAAGGTCACAAACAACTGACTTTACCCACAAAGTAAAAAAAAACAGTGGCACGCCGGAAGTACCGACCAGAAGTGAAAACTTGAATAAGGTGGTGTCAGTAACAGTGTCGCGAGTTCAATGGTTTTTTCCCATCTCAAAAAATGCCCAACGCGCCTAAAGAAGTTTTTACTTCAAAAATGTGGCAACTTGTGTAGTTATCAAATTATTATTTGATAAAGTAAAAAGAAGCCTTTTTTAACGAAACGAGACTGAACTGTAGGCTTTTCAAGCCTACTTTACCTACCTTTTCGGACTAATGTTTCACTTACGTGTAATAAGTAATTTATAAGACCCAGTAGAAAGAATAGTATATAGGTATATCACCTATATGTAGGGAAACTTTTTTTAACGTCAATAAGTAATATGAAGTGTATTAGTTAGGTATAGGTATAATATTATGATAACAATTAATACAATAATTTTAATTCAAACTTATATTTAACAAAGTTTTATTTTGTAAATTAATATACCTAAACGTAATCTCAGTTTAAATTTTATATAGAAAAGATGCTGTTTCACTGAGCCTTGTTACAGTTGTAGGTCCTTTAGTAAGATACTAAAGTTGTCTTTCTACCGGATATTTAATATGTAGAGAATGAGGCTATAAAATTTAACAGATTTTTTCGAAACCCTTTCGCTACATTAGGCACTACGCAGCGTCGAGAAAAATTGACACCCGTCTATCGCAAGGCTCATGGTCAACTAAAGGTCTTTCGTATTTATGGGGCAACTGCTATAAATAAAAGTCAGAACCGCGTGCGACTTTTAAACGCTCTTTATAATAAGATACCGAAACATTACGCTCGAAGACTGTTAAAAACTCCTTATCGAATATTTGGTAGAAACGCAATCTAAATAAAATCCATCGCTTTTATTCCTCCGTTAACAGCTATGTTTTTACATCAAGATTATTCCAAAATCCAATCTACCCTCGACAGTTTCAAGGCTCGGTTCAAGGGCATTCCAGTTGGGCAAGGTTCTGTGGCGTGCAAGGCTGCAGCCCGTGAGCCACGACGTGTAAACCCCGGGCTGGGGGTATGACGTCACGTCCGCTAACTCGGAGACGGTGCACGCAACCCACGAAGCCAGATAGAGGGGAGCGTATCAATCTGTTAAAAAAATGTTGTGATACTTGGGCCCACTTAATCAACATCTATAACAGCAGCCGCCTTCATCAAGATAAAAAGTAATTAATTAATGATACATAGGTGCCCTGAACACATCACTATTTTTGTATAAAAGCCTTCATTATAATAAAAAATACCTACAAATAAATAAGTCATTTTAAAATTAATATTTCTGTTGGAGATGTAAATTAATTTAATAAAACAAATCATTTAGTTAGACGGTGTACTCACTTGGTAACATTGGCAGGAGGGTTGCCAACATAAATGAAAGGATCGACGTCGAGCGAGCTCATTCGCCCGTGCGCCGACCCTCGTGTAGTCGTGGACCCGGCTCTCAGCACCGCGTCCTTCTTGTACCGCCTCGCCGAAATCTTTGATCGGCCGTCAGTCCTCACTTTTCCAGAATGCAATTCTACAGGTCCACTACCCGCATTCCATCGTAAAACCGCCTTGTCTTTAATAAAACCCAGCCACAAATGGTCCCTTGACCCGGAAGCGCTCACTAGTGTACCCTCGCCGCAAACGGCAGATACTTCGGCCCAGATGTCGAAGCGTTTCGCTGGCAGTCCGGCTCGCGCCGTTATACTTGCTGTACCATCAAACAATGGCACTTTGTAAATTTCATCAACTTCTTCATATTCATCATATTGGGAATAATTTTCATTCATTTCATTCGATTCTATTATTTTCTCATCTATATCTTCATGCTCATAAAATTTCCCTTTCACCGGTTTCACAATACAGTTCGCCTGGTTGTTTTTGTTTTCCAAATTACCGACATCTGCGTAGACTTTTTCTGTGAATTGATTAATTTTAGAACATAATTTTAAAGAAGAATATTGTTAATTTATATTATTATGAATTGTCTACTCTACAGTAAATACAGTGCTGAGGTGTACAGATATAGCAAAGGAATCTACCGATATCCAACTGGCGGAAGAATGTCAACGCATGTCAATTCAGGGTCCGGGCTGTCGGGTTTGCCGCTATCACTGGTGTCTACTGAAGCGTCGGTGTACTGAATAGAGTTTGTGGAAGAGAATTTTACGTGGTTTTCTAGCGTTTCTTTGTGCTGTTTCCGGGTATCTGTGGAGCGGCTACCTCGCCTGACATGTGGGGTTTCGTTGGCGCAAGGGCCGAATGCCTGTGCGACGATGTCAGATTGGGTCCTGCATGCGTGGGCTCGGAGGTGGCAGGTGGAGAGGTAAGTGCGGCTGTCGCTGCCGCAGACGGGCGGGCCGTCCGTGGCCGAGCAGTCGGTAGCGGCGCATTCGCAAGTGGCGAGCCCACTGCGCACCAAGCAATACGCCCCGAAATAGCATGTCATGTGGTCGCAGTTGGTTGCTGGAAGCTGCGTTGATTCCGCTGAAAACAGAGAAATATTGTACCATCGTCGACTGAAAAATAAATATTTTTTATATAAAAAGTTGTTCCTTGTAATTTTGAACACTAACGTTGATAGAAAATTCTTGATACTTACGATCAAAACAGCCATTAGGTCCAAGCGTGTGTTCGTGATTAGAGCAAACCGTGCACTTTTGCCCCTGTATGCCGGGCTTGCACACACACCGCCCTGTCATCTGTTCACAGTCCTCACGCACTGAGCCAAACGCTGAGCATCCACAAGCTGCAACACATATAATAATTTGAATAAAACCAGCACTGTATATTTACACTCCTTTCAGCTGCACCTTTTAGCTTCATCTAATTTTATGGCCGTAGCCGAAGAAGGTTTTGTTTTTGGGCGAAGGTGGCTGAAGCTGAAGCTTCGATCGGTCAGTAAGTATGATTCACAGTGGAACAATATCTTCATTACTTACATACAGCATGCCTTGAATTACCTTGTTCCAGTAATTACCTTGTATCCTCAGTCGCAACTAGGGTTGCATCTGTCGCACTAAGTCCCGCCGACGCCCCGCATTGTTCTGACACGGATCCGAACCGATAACACCCGTAACTGTAAATGAAGCTGAAACTTACGTATGCATCCAGCATGCCCCGTGCCAATCCTCGGCAGTCCCCAGTAGCCGGGCTCGCATCTGTCGCACTTGGTCCCGCCGACGCCGGGCCGGCACGCACACTGCCCGGCCTCGTCGCACTGTTCCGACACGGATCCGAGCCGGTGACAGCCGCACTGCGACGGACAGCCTGCGCCGCCCGGCCCTCGAGCCGCTGTGATGCCATCCGCGCAGCAGCCGTGCCATGACTCCTGACATCCTTTGGTTTCTACTAAACCTTTCTCTGTGGGTAATCAAATTAAAATAGCTTGTCATTTTTAAGCATCACTCAGCGTATTATAGTATTTATTAAGCTAGCTAAATCGTCAGAAAATTAACTGTTCGTAATTTGTAAATCTGATCAAAATTGCATGAGTATTTTCATGGCAAATATGGCAAAACAGAGTATCACTGCTTTTTATCTTTATTTTTTTCAGTATATACGACTAACAACATTTCTTATTGTTCTTTTTGATTGTTGTTTTATGCCTCAAATACCTAAAACCATGGGCTCCGAAGTATCATAGTTAAGTGTACATCCGGACAGACGCTAAAATGAAAGAGACTCTAGTTTACCCGAAAAGAATAGTGTTGAGCAACGCAGAGTAATTATTCGGTGGAATTTACCTTTTCTACAGCAGCGAGCGGCTTTGGCAGTATGGTGACAGTAACTGCCCGCCGGACAGTCTTTCCGGTGAGGCCCGCCGCCGCAGTCCATCGGGCGGCCTTCTGCGTCGGTCAGCGGTTCATCATCACCACATGGTCTGAACTGAAGTAACAAATCATATTACTTATATGCTATGTTGTCAATATCATAGTAATGTATGAAAAATAGTTAAAAAGGGAGCTTGTCCGATTAGACCAGTAAATTTTTTTTATTAGTAATCTATGGTACTTATTACAAAAAGTTGAAATTTAAATTTTGAGACGATTTTCGTGCGGATTGTCTCACATACTCAAACCATGTTCTTATTTTTTTATTTATCTCTCATATACATATAAAGCCTACTGCTGACTGACAGAATGATACTCGTAATCCTATATGATCAACAATATGACCATCCAGAGTCCTTCCATGATATTTACCTCCAATCCTCTACATAACGCCAGCGGCCGAAGCCTCAAATCCTCCTGTCTCCTGCAAGCTTCTAGCTTCATGTGGCAAAGTGTGGGGTAAAGTCTTAAGTCGGACGCGCACACTGGCGCCGACGATGATGCGGCAGCCGCAGCAGCCGCACAGTCGAATAAACAGGCACATCTAGAAATTAAAAAGAAAAAGTTTTATTAAGAAGGTATACAATACCCGGCACATAAGTTGACCTAAAATGGCGGCTCCGCGCAGGTATAATTAGAGGAAAAAGTGTGCGCAGTGACCGCCATTTTGGGTCAATTTATGTGCCGGGTATTGTACCTACCTATGTATTGTTTTAAAAAAGTAAGTTTTTATGCCAGTATCATTAAAAATTATCATACTGGCATTAAAATTAAGAGCCACAAGAATGCGCGTTTGCGTTAATTAATAAAAACTTCATACAAAAGTTCAAATGAAACCAATGATCGTAAAAAAATATATGACGTATAAAGTGCACCATCACGTCCAAACCTTATAAAATATTCTCATGATACCTCAAGGTGCCTATATGTGCCACAGTGCCACTATCCAGTGCGAGATAGCAATCTTCTCGGGCTAGTGGAGCATTTAGAATGACGTATCGATTAAACTAACTTCATAAAGATGTATACCAAACAACAGCCTCATCAGGTTGTGTACTGGTAGCCATACCTACCTGGGCTGGCCATTGCTGTCGACAGCACACGTGGCCTCGTACGCGCACTGCACCCGGGCGCACACCGCTTTGCTAGCGCCGGGCTCACTCGAACTCTCAGCATCGTCGGAAGATCGAATCTCATTGCTCAGATCTGTCTTCATGGTTTTGTTAAAACCTGGAAGATTGGTTCCTTTCAGTTATGTTTTTAGTTTAGCTTTAGATAAGTACGTATAAGTTTAGCTAGCACTAGGTAAACACACTCATCATAATAAAGCTGCCTACACACAACACAAAATGGCATGCAATCTGCAGTAACATTGTCGTACTCTACTGCAGATTGCAATGAGTGTAGACGACGTCGTGTGTTACATCTGCAGTACAACACTGCAGATGTAACACAACACATCTACACACATTACAATCTGCAGTACAGCACGAGATTGTTCAGCCGATTGTTTGTATGCCAGTTTGTAACTTGCGTGTGTAGGCAGCTTAAGCGACCCGCAAGGGTGGATTCCCGCGCATACGCGACTTGCACGCCGCTTTCTGCAGGTCACACTCGTGTGAGAAACGTGCGACGAGTGTCCGAATATACTGCATGCATTAGCGTATTATACTCGTAGATGTACTTACTAAATACTTACCAGCAGTATTGTTATCGTCCGAAGAATCCGTACACTCTCCATAGTAAGCAACCCGCATGGGTGGCTCCCCGCGCATGCGCGACTCGCACGCCGCTTTTTGCAGTGCGCACTCGTGCGGGAACGTGCGTCGCGTGTCGGAGCACACAGGCTCGCGCGCTGCGTCTGCGCACGGCGTAGCACACGCACACGCACCGCGAGCACACCACGTACCCGCGGGGCATTGGATGCCCAGGCAGGACTCTGGGTCATTGTAAATTTTATTATTTAAGAGAAAATAAAAAGTAAAATAGTCTCTGTGTAATCTTTACTTAACCTTAACAGAAGACAAATCTTTAATCTAACATGATTTCGTTAGGTACTTTGACAGCCACACCGAACCGTAAATTCGAAAGAGATTGAGTTGTCCATTCAAAGTTCTCCGACGGGTGCTTATCGTTTGGACCGTTGTTGATGGGACGGATCGTATAGGGCAGTTTAAATTGTGACATTATGACGTATATTTATTTACTCGTACATCAAAAATAACCTATTTATAATACCTACTTAAGTATATAGAGAGTAGACTTACCACAAGAGCCCATGTGTTTGATATGAAGGCGACGCTTCTCGCGGCAAGCGACGTCCCTCAATGCACAAATACTGCTGTAAGTGTTGTTGTCGTTGCCGCACACTTCCTCCGTTTCCTATTTCATAAAGTAAGTAATTATTGAAAGGAAGCGAAGATAATATATCGCCAACTTAATAGATCAAGTCTATGAATTATATTTCAGCGATATCGAGTAGGTAGGTATAGCATAGCAGCTGCTCATGTAATCACAGCCATGTAAAAATAAAATCAATCCTGCAGTGACTAACATCATCAATACACCCTGTGAATATTTTTCGTGTCGTCCATATCCAGTCTGTCATAACGCAGAAATTGAATAGGTACAAAAACTTAACGAAAAACATAAACTTACTGTGCCTTCTTCGCAGTGTTTAGGACAGACGCAGCTGGCTTCTGAAATGCCGTCACTTTCACAGACGGCGTAGAATTCACACTTCTTGTTTTCACAACCGTCTGCAAAACGAAAAAGTCATCATGTGAATGTATCTGTCCGTAGAAGAACAATTCAAGAAGTATTTGTGGATCACTTACAGGCGCAACCTCGTAGAGGCGCAAGGCTTTCAGCTTCTTTACTCAAAAGGCTAAAATAAAACTGAATGTTATATACATTAAAACTGCCTCTCACGAACTCATTTCTAATCTTGTCCAATCTAGTAACGCCACCCGACCATCTCAACATCTTCATCTCATTTGTATGGAGCTTTTGTTCATGAATTTGTTTTACTGCCCAGCATTCTGCGCCGTATAGCTTCTCTCTCTCTCAACTCTTTTTTATATTCATAGCCGATTCAAAAGGCAAGAGGGTACAAAAGTTCTAATTCTACTTACTGCAAGGTCCGTCGTACAACACTTGCACGTCACGGCGATGGCGACAAGCCTCTAACTGCAGCTTGCAGCGGTTGCCGTACGATATCCCATCGGAACCGCATACAGGTGCGAACTCATTGGAGCATCGTGGACAACGGCACACCCCACGACCGCCAGTCGCGACGCATTCGCCACCATGCGGACACACCCGGCCAGCACATACGCCATTGGACCCTAAAACCAAATAACCTTTGACTGCCAAACTTTATATGTTTTTATGCGCAAAGAACAGTGAAGAGGTATTAATTAGGTCGTAAATATACGACACTGGCGAAATGGACACGAAAATGTTTGTCGAATTAATCCAACGTTCGCTAAAGGGTTCAAAATTTGTAATAACAAGGGTTATTACAAAGCTTCCTTATAAAAGTGTTGTCAGACAATACGTCTACTAGGCGGCATGGACAAAATTACTAGTAGCCCCAATACTACTCAATGACTCAGGCAGAGAAATAGAGGAGCCAAATTGTATGGCAGCACAACTGCAAGTAGCAACATTATTCGGCTCTCCGAAAATTACTAGACAGATTATTGGTCTTACCACAAGCTCCCGCATGCAATACCCGTAGCTCCCTCCCTACGAGACAGGCCGCTCTTCTCAGTTCGCATTCGCTGTCATGAGTACGGGAGTCCGAGCCGCACACCGGTCGCAGCACCGGCTCGCAAGGCGGCGGACACGCGCACACAGCGCCTCCGCCCTCAACTCGGCATTCAGCTCCGTGCCGACACTCTACCTCGGCGCATGGGTTGACACCTGTGACAATTTTTTCTGTTTATGACTAGGTACCAACTTAGTACTGTACTAAGACTCTAGGCAAACCATATACAAGCGTATTATTTTTGGAGAATAAAAAGCTGGTAAGCACTCCTCCATGCAACTGGGAACGCAATAATATGAAAAAATCAAGATTTTTAATTACAAAGGCATGATTTAAAGATGATCGATGGGAAGAGAAGTGGTAAGAACCACTGTCCAGCTGCCAGAAGACATCTTCTTTCCTCGCCTAAATAATCTACAATGTACTGTACCTACCACCACACCACCGCTTGGTACTGCACCCCTTGAATATAATATGAACTGTCCCTTGAATATGATAAATCATCCTGTCCGGGTGTTTTAGAAATCCTCAAAAGACTTCCGCGACGCCACAATCAAACATATTGGGGGCGACGACTGTCGGACGAACAAAAAATATCCTAGTTTTCATTTTAGACATCAAAAAAACTACCTGTACTGCACTGTCCCTTAAAGACGATTTTCAACTGTTTTCTAGCGCGACAGGACTCGCGGTGCATCTGACATTCATTGGAATATGTCTTTCCGTCTGAAGCACACACGGGGGAGAATTCCAGGGGGCACGGCTCTGCACAACGACACGAAGGCGAGCGGCGCTCGTCTAGCTGGCAGACTTCAGGGTCTGGACACGTCACACCCGCACACGGATCTGTAGGATAAGAACATGGTGATAAAAGAGTTCCTTTTTTATGTGTCTCTACTTCTAGTCTCGTGAATAGTCTAAGAAGTAAGATCTACTGGGGTGGCTCCATACCTAGTGCGACAGTATCGACCTCCTGACTTTTGTCACTGGTACGTGACGTGAAGCGCTTAAGTATTACTAGAAGTTTGTTGGGTTAAGCTGTAGCTGGGACAGGACTTTTTGTGTGACAGCTAAAAAGGTAGGTACTCACCGCATTTGCCATAATACTTGAATGTAATATTAGTGTTGGATTCGCAGGCAGCTCTGCGCATTTCACACTCGCCGGGGTAGTCTCTTGCGTCGCTGGCGCACAGCGGACGGGAGCCCTCGTGGTCGCCGTAGCTGGGGCAGGATGTGGGGCACTCGCAGTTGTAGGAGCGGCCATCGGGCGTGGGGCGGCACAGCGCGCCGGGACCACAAGTCACGCCACGGCACGGGTCTGGTACGTCTGGTAGTAGTTAAATGAAGAAGAACTGTCAATGACATCCATTTACCTATTGCACATTAGGTAATGTCCACGGCTTTGCTCGGGTGGTCAAAGGGCCATTTATTTGATAATCCCATTGTAGGCTTTTTTTCGGGCTAAAATGTATTCTACATGTTTATCCTATCAGTGTCCTATATGTGCTAACAACTAGACACCAAGATGTTGTGAAAAGCCTTCAGTGAAGACAAGACAAAGACTGAGAGCAAGGTTACACGCTCAGTTTGGCATCATTTCAGTCCATCAAACTGGTCAGAATGATCGGAGAATGATCGTGTAACCCGCGAAATGACAGACTTATGGTGCGGACTGATGAAAATTAAAATTGTTTTGAATGATGAAATACTAATGGGAGACTAATCGCATAACCCACTCCTATCATTCTCGCGTCAGTCACCGTACTTATGAACCGTGGAGTACGGTGTGTAGTAAAGGTTCATTATAGCTATTTGCCATACACGTACGTTTTATCAGTCTGCTGTCATTCTAGATTGACTGTGTAACCGTAAAAATCATCCATCATTTTGGCGTCAGTCACGTCAATCCAGACTGATGGACTGGACTGATGCCAGAATGAGCGTGTTACCTACATCTAAGAAATCCGGAATGGCGATGATGGGCCGTTTTATGGGCTGTCAAAGTGTGAATGTGCTGTCACCCTAAAAATGCAGAAAGATATAAGTACTTCTAAGACCTTCAAGCATTTCACAGGGTATACCTCTCTCGCGTTTCGCGATCGATAGATGCAGGGGTGATGCGTCATTTGTTTTAGAACTGCGACACAATTATGGCGCTGCATACAAGTGGAGTAATATTTATGCCTTATAATTGCTAGGTATTACTACAAACGAAACTTTACATCCATGCACACGTCAATGTGTGGTTTTTAGTTTTCAAAGCCATCAAACGCACCCGAGAACGGGAGAGAGGTGAGGAGACGTCATATTGCGAGGGACGCTGTGAGTTTCCGTTCTGTAAGTTAGTACTTATATTAATTATGTGACTGCGATTTTATGTAGGACCTAATAATGTTAAGTGTAAATGTGCAGTCGACATAAACCTTACATAAACATTTAGGTGCTTACTTCAAAGGCTTGCGAGACTTACGAAACAATAGACGAGATCCTAGGATCTCGAAAGAAATTTCGACTTTTCAATGTACATCAGTGTTCAGTTAGTTCAAAAATCAGACTATTTTTACGGAAATGTCGGGCATTCATAGGTAAGTATTGATAGGTTGAGTCTCTTCAAGTAAGTAGTTATTTACAGCCGACCGATTCATAAAAAACGCTGCACGTCTTAAATTGGTTATACAACGTGGAAGGGACATACCCGTAATAAATCGAACCATGGTCTATACTAGATAATTATAGCATAATAAAATTAAAATAACAGCCAAAGAACAAAAAAAAATTTTTGCATTTCCATACAAAAGTGCGCAGCCGCTCGGGCAATTTGTATGGGAATGTCAAAATTTTATTTGGGTTTTTCGACTAATTGTAATTTCATTATACTATAATGATCTAGTATAGCCCGTGGTTTGATTTATTACGGGTATGTCCCTTCCACGTTGTATAGTAGAATGCTACCGATTCTAGAAGCGCTGACAAATTCATTATAAGTCTGCACTCTTTATGCCCGAACGGCTCCATTGGGCCGGTCGAACACAGATGAATCTCAACTCAACCTTTTATTTTAACATACCTACCTAAAAATGTTCCTTGACAAAAAGAAATTACTCCGGAAGATTATTTCTATAATGATGACTGATTAAGAGGACAGTTTTTTTTTTATAAATATGGGGGTAGGTATATCTAGTAAGTAAATAAGTCTTACCGCTAGGAAACAAGTAGCAACCGCTAGCAGCCGCTACCAGCGCGATCAGCACCGCCACCCGCGCAGTCAGCATCGTGCGGCTCGCTCGCCGCGCCGGTACTGCGTCATCACACATGGCATGGCCCCTTGTGCAATGTTTTGCTGGAATGCATTCAAACTGTAACCTAGTAGGAACCATTGGCAGCAGTCTACCTGGACGCTGAACCTATCTAATTAAGTATAAAAGGTAGGTACTTATATACAAAACTTAAATAGGTAGGTATCTACTATGTTAAATGAGAGAATCATGAAAACAGCAACACTTTACATTCCTAACCAAGGTAGGAGTCGAATCAACTCAGTCTCGTATAAGTATCTACCTTTGTAGGTAACTGGTAGGTATATGTGTTAGGACACTTGATACGGCATGATAATTTTATGCTAATTATAATAGAAGGCAAAATAGAAGGAAAGAGGGGAAGAGGAAAGCCTAGGCACAGCTATATGAAGCAAGTCAAGGAAAAGGTGATAGCAGTGTCGTATCAGATGTCAAAAGGTTGGCGGAAGATAGAAAAAAATGGAAGAAACTCCACCGACAAGAGCGTCGCTCTTAAATTTTGATGATGATGATGTAGGTAACTACCTATCAGTCCTATCACTGAATCAAAAACTACAGACATCATATAGGTATATAGGTAATAGCGATTTCGTTACATACCTACCTACATAAAAATAAAAGAAAACATTTATTTGTTGACATTATGAACCTTCCTAAATCAATAAAAACATCTGAGTGGCTTACACAAATTAAATTAATCTATTTTTATCTCTTATAAATAGGTATTTTGAATTAGACTCACCAACCGACCATTCAGATCAATACGTCCCTGGAATCGGATTAACCTTAAGCGCGGATTATTCGACGACACAAAATAAACTGGTTAAAATGAATGATAAAAGTGACGGCAATGTTTCCAACCCCGTACCGGGGGGAGACTGAAAAGGTATTTTCTTGCTGAATAGCTGAAGGGTGAATGAAATGTTGGATCATGCGCAGTAGAGTACCATAACATTGAATTAAAAGAGTGCAGTTCCTTTACTCTGTTTTGAAGTAGGTACTTTAATCGCTGTCTTATGTATGACGCCATTTAGCGGACTGAACGACCAATCAAAAAATATCGGGCAGCCATAGTAAAAACCTACTAACATTCTCGTGTCTTATATATAATATATATATCAGCACAGGCGAGGTCCTTCCAAAGGCCTAAATCAAAATGTCCATTGTATCAAAACGTCCACCAGTAACATCATGACCATACTCTATAAAGAACTTAGTTCCCACCTGTTCTATTGTACAGTTCTACGGATGTTACCTATAGTAGGTATAAAATAGTAGAACTACTAGTGGAATTATTTTTTTCAGACTTCTACGTAAGTATGCATTAACAGTTTTTCGTCCTCCCATACAAATCAGCGCTCAAACAGACGGATTTTGTATTGGAGGACGAAAAATTTTTATCGATTTTTAATAACTTTTCTTGTAGAAAGTAGTTCCGTATCATGGACTGAACTTGCTCCAAAAAGGACAGTGTTTAAAAAGTCACCCTGTATATCAAAAAAAAAATAAAACTAAATGGCGATTGTTGGCGCCATATTGTTTTATTTTTTATTCAAAACGAGTGGTCATAATAAAGGATTTTATTATAAGGATTACAGAAATGATTCACCTTGTTTGTTCAAATTTATAAAACACTCTAAACCGCTCTAAAACGCTCATAAAACACGCTTTAAAACCGCTCTACAAACGCTCATAAACAGCTGGCGTTAGCGTTAGGTAGGCAGCTTTTGCGTTAAGGCCGTACCTAAATTTTCCGGGGTCCAGTGCTGCCCCCATTTTAAATAAATCATTTCAAAGAAAACGCGAGACATCATTTAAAATTTTGCTAATACCAAGTCCTAGATAACCCTTCAAAGTATTTTATGAACTAAGCAATATTTTAAATGTCTCCGGTTTTTTTTTAAATGATTTATTTAAAATGGGGGAGCACTGGACCCCGGAAAATTCAAGCATGCCCTTAACTCCGCCAATTATAAGACAATTTCATTGTTAAACATTAAAGTTTAAAAATAAATAAATAAATATTTTGATACTGGACGGTGGGTGGTTGGCGTTTAGATGAAATGGACAATTTGATGTACTTAGTGTTCATTTTGTTAAGATACATTTTAAATTGACTAGCTACTGTGGACGTGTTGATACAGTAGACATTTTGATATAGTGGACTTTCTGCGACTAAAGGCCCAAAGGATCAAAATTAGGAATTCATCCGACTTTTTATGGACTATAAATCAAAGTTGTACACTATTTTTAATAAACAACAGGGTATAATCCATTTGCGGCTCAAAAAACTAAAATAGGCTCAATTTAGATTGCCGCGGAATAGAAGCGAATTTTTAAAAGTGATGGATGTATAAAACTGTGTGATGCAGCGATGCTTCGCCGGACTGCAAGAGCGGCGCTGCGCCGTTGACTGCGCCTTGCGAAGCTGCGTCAACCCTCAGCGTCAACCCATATCTCAGGCGTCTAGTAACTATTTATTAATCTGTGGCTGCGTGGGGGGCATTGTAGCGACCAGAGCTTATAATGTACTTGGAATATCTCTGGTTGCGACTTCTCTCTACTATTTCCGTCCGGATTTTAAGTGCTATTATAGTAAGTGCTAGTAAAATTATAATAGACTGGGATCTTGTGTTAAAATCAGGCTTCAGAAGAGGAAAAGGAAGTGTGACACTTTCTGGCGTGGACACCATCACCGATTTAAATTCTGACCATGCAAAGATTTATTCAAAAATTACTCAAAATTAGTCACCAAATATAAGATTTAGTCAGTCTGTAGTGTAGAAGTGACAAGCATGTTTTGGTGGCCAAGCCAGGAAGCATGCTTTCTGGCGTGGACACCTCCAAATCTCCGAAACTATAGCACCTAGTGACGATCTGTTTTCTCCCAGATTTAAACGTGATTTAGTCAAAATCAGTCCCCAAATCTCAGAATTGGTCGTCCCGTACTTTAGAAGTTACAAGCATGTTTTGGTGGCCAAGCCAGAAGCAGAATAAAAAATAAAATTAAAAAAAACATCACATACGAGAACCTATGTACTGACTAAACTTTATTGGATAAAGACTCTTTGGTATAAAAAGAAGTAAATATAATTAGGTGTCAAACATCTGTCTTGTGTGAAAAATATACGACATCGAACAGTTAGCAATTTCTCTAATTTAATTTACCATATATTCAAGCTGCGCTCCTAATAGGTCATGGGCCCAGGATCATCGCGAGCAGAATTACGTAAATTGGAATAAAGAGTGGAAAAAGTATTCACGAAACTTTGTGAGTTGCAATGGAGGTCTCGATGAAAGTGGCAATATTCGATGGTCAAAATTTCAAACAGTGGAAATTTTAAATAAATTGTGCTTTAAGAGCAAAAGGACTGGACATAAATCAAATAAAACCAGAAGACAGTGATGCTAAAGTTCAGTGGAATAAAAACGATGGTATGGCCATGTTTATACTGACTTCGTCAATGGATCGGAATCAAATATCCCTGATAGAAAATTGCCAAAGTGCGAAAGAGGTAATGAATAAGTTGGAAACGATATATGAGCATAAGTCCGAGTTTAGTAAGATGTTGTTGCATGAGAAATTTTATCAATACAAATATTCTTCAAAAATAAAATAAAAATAAACCAGTCACACCTGAGTGCAGACTATCTGAAAAGCAGATTAGAAAAGAAGAAATAAAAAGTTCTATTGCACGCCAGGTTCATTGTGGTTATACCCAGATGAGGGGTTTGGGAGGAGATGAGAATTACTATCCAAATAAGAGAAAGAAAATGTTTTATTCATGTAACAGCAGTAAAAAATAAGAACGATAGAAATACCAGTGTATTTTCCACTAACGAAAGTGGCGTGTGCGCGCATGTTGTTATACTGGCAGTGGGAGCTTATGGTCATAGAAGTAGTGGGAGCTTGTGGTTTTGGTTCTAGTGGAAGATTTAAAAAAAAACCAACTAAGCTGTTCGTGTAATTATTGGTTTGATGTAGTCATTTTAAATTGCCACCTAGTCTGATTTTTTATTCCGTAGAATTCTGACATTTCAAAAGTGTTGCAACTAAAAAAAAACTCTAGCTAAAAAGGGAACCCATTTAAAGGCAATAAAAAATTAAATTCGGGATAAATTTTTATGTTTTACCTTGAAAACGATAAATTTTAAACTTTCTGGTATATTTAAAATGTATTGACATTTTTTAATACTGAATTATCAGTTATAATTTTAATTTACCAGGTTATTTTTCTTTAGCCGGCTTCACTCCCTACTATAATTCATGTATAATAAACCTTTTCAAAGCATTTGAAAAAAATTTTTTTCGTAAAAAAATTAACTACTAATTTAAATAAAACTAAATTCGTATTTTTTTTATTGGCTGCGGTAGCAAGCTAGTAGAATTTATTTAAAATCTAATATTAAATAAATATAGTCGTAATGAAAAGGGAGGTAAATATCGCTCGCCGTAAATCTCCTTTTGATTTGGAGCGTGCGAAATGGTTACATTCACTAACAAATAAAATGAACAGACTTCGATGTTCAGACTTTTATTGAAACCTGGAATTTAATAAAAATATGTGCCCGGCGAAAAAGGTTTGTAATCTCTGACATCAAAATTTTCAGCTGTCAAAATTCTACGGAATAAAAAATCAGACTAATAATTTAAGTGGGAGTATTGGATAAAGACTCTTTGGTATAAAAAGAAGTAAATATAATTAGGTGTCAAACATCTGTCTTGTGTGAAAAATATACGACATCGAACAGTTAGCAATTTCTCTAATTTAATTTACCATATATTCAAGCTGCGCTCCTAATAAACTTGTGGGATGATCACATTGCAATTTATCCAAATTTTATTAAATGGACTAAGTTCGTGTTGCGTTGCGGCAAAAAACCTCCAAGTTCCCTCCGAAAATCCCCCAATCCAAATCCTCTTAGTGTAGTTATAGGTACAGAGGATAGAAATAAAGCAGCATTTTCAACTTTAATATGTTTATTATGGTATATACCATTTAAGACGTTCCACTCTTATTACATTCAAATTGCATGTAACAGAGAATAAGACTTTTACATAATGTATAAAAATAGGACTGTACGAGTCCGTCCGAGACTCGGAAATGCACGTAGAATGAGAAATGAATGCACAAATCAAACTCTTTCCTGTTCACTGCTAAAATGCAATGACAAATTTTATGTGCCCTCTATAAGCTATACACAATTTTATGAAATTGCACATGATTTTGAATTATATGCAAACCTACTAACAATTGCTAAATTTTGTACATTTACTATGACCTATGTTTATATCACCTGTGTTTCTGCCAAGTTAAAATTACATAATATCGTTGAGGCTTCGAATAAATAGAAAATCAGATTACAGATAAAAAAATATTATTTAAAACCGGTAAAATCGGCAACAAAATTGAAACAATATAAAAATTATTGGTATTTCGTCTACAATCTGTACATTAACAATCAATCGACAGAATCGGTAATAAATAAATTTGCTATACATTCTTACTTATAAAACACAGTCACAATAATATTAATCAACGTCTCCATTTGAAATCGATGCGCTTCGCTTATCACATAGATAAAAACCACAGCACTATTTTGTCACTTACACTTTACAGTTCACGGTCAAACCAGCGTCCACGGAAAGAGATCTGCTACAGACTATTTACAAAAGAAGTACAGATATTTACAAATTTAACCACTATTACTACGGCTAGTTTAAGTCGGGGGTGCGCGTCGGTCATAGTCCCTTCTATACACCTCGCGCTCGTAGTCCCGCTCCTCGTACGAGTAGTCGGCGGGGTAGCCCCGCCACTCGTCTTGGTAAGGCCGCACGGGCGGGAAGCCCATTCCGCTGGGCATCGTAGCGCCCTCGTAATATGCGCCGTAAGGGCCCGCAGCCATGCCGCCAAATCCACCGGCGCCATACCTGACAAGTTAGATGAATATTATACACTGATAAATAAAAAATGCAACAAAATGTTAAAACTTCTTTGTTGCGTTGCGACTTGCGATCTTTTAGGCGATTCACCCACTGGCAACGTGCCCCGCCGCGGTGCGCGAAATCTGCCGCGTTTTTAGTGGGTTGGACTAGGCGTGTTTTCTATACAAATTGAGATATTAGGTCCTTACATATGAAATTGCCGTTCAGTATCAAAAAAGTGAAACAAGTTTTTTTTAAAGAAATTATTATTTAATCAATCGAAGTATGCGCCGTTGTTATCGATACACTTCCGCCATTTTATAGGCAAATCATTGATACCTTTGGAAAAAAAATCCTGGGAGCGAGAGTCTATGAACTGTTTGAAGGCGGTTTTGACTGCCTCATCAGATTTGAAATTTTTCCTTGTAAAGTTATCCAAATTTTGAAAAAAGTGGTAATCGGTTGGGGCAAGATCTGGAGAGTATGGTGGGTGACGCAAAGATTCCAGTCGCAGCTCCTCTAACTTGGCGATCGTTTGATGTGCAGTGTGTGGTCTAGCGTTATCCTGAAGGAGCAGTGGGCTAGAGCAATTCATTAGTGTCGGTTGTTTAACGGCGAGCTTTTCCATCATTGTTTGCAATTGTTGGCAATACAAGTCTGCAGTAATCGTCTGGCCTGATCTCAAGAAGCTGTAGTGGATAACACCAGCACTGGTCCACCAAACACTAACCAGAATCTTCTTTTTGGTCAGTTTTCGCTTAGGGCAAGGTTTAGCCGGTTCTCCAGGGTCAAGCCATTGTGATGATTGCTTCCGATTGTCGTACAGGATCCATTTCTCATCACAAGTCACGATACGGTTCAAAATCCCCTCATTATTGTGGCAATTAAGCAAAGAAACGCAGCAAGCAACGCGTGTTTGTTGGTTTGCTTCAGTCAATTCGTGCGGTACCCACTTTTCGAGTTTTTTAATTTTTCCGATTTGGCGCAAGTGAATAAGTATCGTTTTGTCACTTACGCCGAAGGCTGCTGCTAATTCAGAAGTGGTTTGAGATGGATCCGCTTCCACTATCGCCTTCAATTCTTCGTTATTCACTTGAGTATCAGGTCGTCCACGAGGCTCATTGTGTAAATCGAAATTTCCAGAACGGAAACGTTGAAACCAAAAACGCACCATTCGTTCGTTAGCGGTGCCTGGTCCATACACGTCGTTAATTCTTCGAGTCGTTTCTGCAGCACTGGTGCCACGGTGGAACTCGTATTCGTAAATACCGCAAATTTTCAATTTGTCCATAGTTGTTGTTATAGCAATGTTGAAACTCAAACAAATGATGTTAAAACAAATGAAATACGAATTTTAAAACCATATTTTTCTGGCTTTATTTCGAAATAAACTTGAATTTGGAATTCCTAATGAAACGCAAGATATTTGATTTTAAAGTTGCCAGTATTGGAAATCGGCAATTTCATATGTAAGGACCTAATACTTGCATACAATGTTAAAATCTGCCGCCCCGCGCTACGCGACGGTGCGCGGTGCAGTGCGATCACCGCCTTAGGGCACGTCCACGTACACGTGGTGCGGTGTGCAACGCGGGCTGCCTGGCGGACCGACGTAAAATTTCCAGTTTGTTTTAAGCGGCCGCCGCGACTACAAACTATGGAAATTTTACGGCGATCCGCCAAGCGGGCCCGCGCGGCTGCCCGCGTGACCGCCCGCGTTGCACACCGTACCGCGTGACCGTGGACGCGGCCTTAGGTCCACAGCAATCCATAACATAACATTAACAGTGGCTTAGGCTCGATACTGTCCAGCGAGTACACCGCGACAGATTCAACCAGTTGCAGGTACAGAAAATGCGTGTCTTGTCGGGTGACCCTCTACGTAATATTCTGAGTGCATTTCTCTGTTGCACACTTGGTTTATGACTGCGACGAACTGAATCCTTAAATCGGAAATTCATTAGTCCTTCAGGGGAACTATTTGTTAAGGTGAATACCGTGCAGGAGTGGCGACCTCATTTGAAATAAATTGTTTAATTATAAATATGGTTATGATTAAGATTTTGCTTACTGTCAGGCATTAGAATATAAAACTTGGAATTATGGTTATTTGTGAAATAATTTAAAGGTCTATCTAATGCCTGAAGGTTAGCAAAATGTTAATTATCACCGTATTAACGATTAAACAATTTATTTTAAATGAGGGCGCCACTCCTGCACGGTATACGGTTTGCGCCATGATAGCTCACCTTCTCTTATCGTGCGGGCGCGGGTTGCGGTCCCCGCGGTACTGGCGCGGGCCGGGGTAGGCGGGCGGCGTCCAGCCGGGGTGCGCGGCGTGCTCGGCGTGCGGCGCGCCGTGCTGCATGCCGTAGGGCGGCCGGGCGCGCGGCGGGCCTACTCCACCGCTGTCCCGCCGCGTGCGAGACCTCTCCCTGCCGCGGTCGCGGTCGCCCCGGTCTCGGTCGCGGTCTCCTCGGTCTCGATCGCGGTCGCGATCTCGATCCCGGTCGCGCTCGCGCTCCGACCGCCGCTCTCTGTACATCAAATCGTCCCGCTTCAGGCTCCTATCTCTATCCTTGCGATCCTTGTGCTTGTGTTTATGTCTGAATGGAAGAAGCGATATGGAGGTGAGCTTACGAGGAGAGGTTAGCTACGATGAGATTAAGATATACAATATAATAATTAACGAAATGAAGCAGGTGAGCAACTAAATGATTGATGTTAACGATGATTGTAACTTGATGCCACAATCAGTTGCAGAAACGCATTTTAGACCTAAAGTGATTGAGTGACCAATGAACAGTGAAAATGATAAACGCCAATGGTCTAACTGATACTGGCTAATCAAAACACCTGATTTGTCAAAGCAAAATACATATATGAAACCCCACTACACTTTTTCTGCAGTCAAAATATTTGTAACAATAAAATGCTATTTTGCAACTGAACATTCGAATTAATAGGTTAATAGATTGGGGTTCTTCTTACCTCTCATGTCGTTTATTCTCTGTGGACTCAGGATCGCACTCTCCTTCCTCTAACTTCCTTTTGACTCCTGAAGAATGTGGCGTTTTATCATTTGTTTTGTCAGACTTGTCTTTGTCAACTTTTAATCTCTTTTCTTTCTTTTCATTGGATTGGTCATTTTTCAATTCCCTTTTATTTGATTTCACGTGATTGTTTGAATTGTGATTATTCTTATTGTTCGCCTGAAAATAGTAAACTAAATAAATATGGTACACATGACAAATTAATTATTATATTAGAACTAACGTGAGATAACTTGATAATTAATTAATTTAAACCAGATAGTCTGAAAAGGCCGACCAGGTTTCGATCAATTTATTCGATCGTCTTCAGAAACCTGGTAGGCCTTTTCCGCCAATATCACGCGAGTCAACCGGTTTAAGTTAATAGACAAATTGATTACTACATAAAGTATTAGCATCTTCTTTTCTTGATCTATATAACAAAACGTCGTAATCGTATAACAAAACGTCGTAATCATAAGGAAGTTGTTACCGGTCTGGCTGAATCCAGAAACGAACTATATGGGCTTGTCTAGGTACAACAAAAGTCAAAATACAGCTTTTTTATTTTATATTCAAGATATATTTTTAACTGTATCGCGATGGTGTTGGAAGCACTAATAACACAACTTATATAACATAAATCTAACAAACAAGTAAAACATACCTTCACATTTTCCTTATGCTTCCCAACTTTAGATTTACCATCCACAGTTTTCTTGAGACCATACTTATACAATTTGTACAACTGTTTTGCATCGAAGTTCGTAAACTTCGACACAAAATACCAGAGATTACTTCTCCATTCAACCTTTTTCTCGGGATCTGGGTAAGCCTCCAGGCAAATATCTATTTGGCTGCCAATTTGTGCAAGGCAAGTTCGTGTTCTAGTCACTTGTTCAGACTCTGATAGTGTTTGATCTGGATTGTCAAGAGCTCTCAGGGCTTTTTTGACTGGCCTCATTTTTTCTTTACACTGAAATTATAAAAATTGTGTCGAAATTATGTCAATTTTCAAAGGCTAAGCTAAACTTAGCCTTTGAAAATCGCCTGATCTAAAACAGGTATGCTTGTTTGTAATATCTTGTATTATACCTACTTTGAAAACACATAATTAAAGATAAAAACAACATAAAGAGTAAATTGACAATGGCGGACTTATCCCATAATGGAATCTCTTCCAGTCAACCGGCAAATAAGTAGATAGGAAAATTCACATCTCACAAGAAGGGTATACATGCAATCTTACTACAAGATATACATATACATACAATACATACATATAAATATATAAACAGGTTTGTTAGGAGAAATTCTAACAGAATTAAAAAGAAACATACCTCTTCAAATACGGAAGGATGAAGATCGCCAAGAACTTCAAGAGCTCTGGGCTCATTATTGGCAGTAAAATGCATAGGTCCTGCGGGCTTCTTACGGCCCTTCACTTTCTCGCCTTTCACCCGATCTTTCCCATCTTTTCTTGTGCGTTTTTTATCTCTTTCCTTTTTATCATTGGAGGTCTCGTCGTGAGTTGATACCTCTTCCAATTTTAATTTACCCTGAAAACAAAATAATATTAATAAAAATCCGTAATATCCAACAGTACAAATCCAACAGTAAAAAAAAACATTAAGGACTGTATGCACTAAGCCACGTGGTCGGATTTGGCTCTGAAATATGCAAAATTTTCCCGCTAGGGGGATAAAAATGTCAAGATGAAGTTACATAGAGTTAATAATGTGTAAACGGGACAATAGATGTAGGTAATTATAAATTGTAACGTAGAATTAGTATACAGCTTACTTGTTTCTTTTCGTCAAGACTTCCATTCCGCGATACTTATTAAAATTTTCAAATCAATCAAATCAAAGAATTCTTTTGTTTGAATTATTATTTCTGAATTAAGGCCTTGGCAGACGTCATTATAATGTACTTAACACTTTAGTAGACAGGCTATCAGTAGAAAAAGTAAAGTCGAAAATACAGTAGTGTGCGTGAATGCAAGACGTTTATTTAAAAAGCGAGTTTAAATATATGTGAAATTCATATAGCATTTTCTAAAAAATCCAAGTTATAGTTATTCGAATCTTGCGTAAAATTTATTACTTTTTCAATTTATTAGTCGACCTCCGTGGCGATTCCTTAACACGCTAGTCCGTCACTCGGAGGTTCTGGGTTCGATTCCCAGCCAGGGCAAGTTGGTAAATGGCCTTTTTTAAGTTGTCCTGGTTCTTGGGTGTTTATCCCATCAAAAACATAAATGTAAAAATGCCAAGTTCAAATTCCGACAAAACAATTGAAATTTAAATAGCTGCCAAGTTATGTAGGTAGAGAAAACTGAAATTTATTCATAAGAATCTAAACATTTGACTTGGACAACATTAAGATTGAAAGCACGGTCACCCATCCTAACTGTGACCAAGCTAGAAGTTGCTTAACCTGTAAAAGCACGGTCCATCAATTTTTGAATTTATCGTATGCGAAGTGGAGCGAAATATTTGCACAAGTGGTTTTGATTACTCGTATTTTGAAATTTGTTAAAGCGCAAATGACAAAGAACCCTTAGAATAGAGAATCTGTATCGTTTCACGCAGCTTTTTAGGGTTCCGTAGTAAACAAGAAAACCTTATAGTTTCGTCATGTCTGTCTGTCTATCTGTCCCCAGTTTTACTCATAGACTATTAGTACTAGAAAGCTGTAATTGGGCATGGGCATGGATATGTGGTAATAAAAACTTGAAAAAAAAATGTGTGGTGTGAGACGTCGTTGAATAGGTCTTTCAAAAATATTATGAACACCCTTTTTCGTTTTAGCAATCCGTTTGTGAAATATTTGGTTTTTGTTTGCAAATTTTTGTTAGAATTATGCGTCTTCCCTCTCTGTCAGTTAAACGGTTATATATGGATACTTAAAAAAATTAACGGCAGTAGTATATAACGTCTCCCTGTACTAAAACTAATTTAAGGTGGATTCAGTTCATGATACTGAACAACTTTTCCTAAGGAACACATAATTAAATACGAAAAGAAAATGTTTGCTTTCCATTTGACCTCCGTGGCGTAATTGTTAACACGCTAGACCGCTAATCCGGAGGTTCTGGGTTCGAGCCCCAGCCAGGGCAAGTTAGAAAATGGTCTTTTTCAAATTGTCCTGGGTCTTGGGTGTTTATCTATGTATGTATTTATCATAAAATATAGTATCATTGAGTTAGTATCCCATAATACAAGTTTAAAACTTACTTTGGGGCTAGCTTAATTAGTGTGATTTGTCCTTACATTACCATACATATATTACATAAATATTACATTTTGCCAAATCTTGTGTGTAAGAGATCAAAAATAATTTTTGTATTTCGTTTGTTCCTTGGTGTAAGTTGTTCAGTATCATGGACTGAATTCAGATCTAAAGTTAGGCAGTTGTTAGTTACATAAAACAAGTAGGTACTGACTACGGAACCCTACACTGCACGTGGCCCGTCACGGCACGTGGCCGGTTTATTTTGGTTAAGTTGAAATTTTAGGGAACCATAGACAAATTTATGATATTTCTGTGTAAATCAATATTACTTATCGCTGACATGACGTTCTCAAAAATACAATCAAATAGTATTTTACGCGAGCGGTGACTTGGAAAACTACATGTTTTGTGTTCCACTGACAGGAAATGTACACATTTGAATTTTCTTTGAGAAACAATACGTTTAGCGACCATCTGCAATCGTAACACCTTTCACTTCTATTCACCTTATTATGTCAGTACGGAGGGTAAAAAAGATTGCACGTTGAACAGATCAACAGTCTCGGCTTAGCAGCTGTATGTGCTCAATCAATGACTTGACTGTTTGATTTTGTACAATATTTTTAACGAATCAACAAAAAGCACTAAAAAGAAATCTTTTCCTGACAACAGCTAAAAAAATTGGTTGATTAATGAAGCAGTAATTAGCATTATTGCACCCTTTTATTTTTTATCTTCTAATAGGTTTTCCTGTAATCTATAGGTAAAGAACTATTAACTGTATATTTTTCAAAAGATTGGGTTCAGTGGTTTCGGAGATAAGTGTATTTTTATTATTTATTTTCAAAAATAACTTCAAAAACACCAACTTAAAAAATATAGAAAAATATATTTAATATTATCATAAAATGCTCTTTCATTTGATATTTTACGCGATATAGTATACAAAACCCTTTTTTTAATGTCTCATTTATCTCCCATAAAGTGGCCCCATTTTTTATTTATTTATTCATTTACCTACATTTTACTTCCGTCTTTGGGTCACAAATTTACATTATGTGCACCACATTTCAACTGAATCGGTCCAGTAGTTTAGTAGGGGGGGGGGGGGGGTAAATTTTCGCCCATTTTCTTAAATAACTTAAAAATACCGATCTAAGAAATAATAAAAAATAAATATATTTAAAATTGTCATAAAAAGTTCTTTCATTTGATGTCACACGATTTTGTTATTAAAACTTTTTTTTAATGTCTAATTTACCCACAATAAGTGGCCCCCTTTTTTAAATTTCATTTATTTACATTATACTTCTATCTTTAGGTCACTAAATTACATAAGTGTAGGTACTAGATCTCAACTAAATCATTCTAATAGTTTCGTAGCAAATTGGCTGTGACTTACGGACAGACAGACAAGCGAAACCCTAAACACAGTAAAAACACCGAAAAAATCGGTTCCTATACAAATTTCCCAGGCGGCTGCACACTTTTGTATAAAAATGCAGATTTTTTTTTTATTTTTGACTGTTGTTTTAATATCATTATACTATACTAGCAGTCCACCCCGGCTTCGCCCTTGGTACACACAAAGCCTATGTCACTCGGGAATAGTGTACCTTTCCAACGGTGAAAGTTTTTTTTAAATCGGTCCAGTAGTTTCGGAGCCATGTAATGCAAACAAACAAACAAACAAATCTTTTCTCTTTATAATATAAGTGTAGATAAATAGCCTACTATAGCCTGCCTGCCAAGCCAAGTATAGATCTAGTATAGCCTGTGGTTCGATATATTACGCATAATGTCAATTCGTATTTTGATATACATTCATGGGGAAGTGTTGTTCAAAATTTCAGACTGAATCACCCCTCAAAATAATTGTAAAACCCTAATTAAACAGCACCTTTTATTACAAAAACAGTTAATATTATTCCGCGACCCGAGAAAGTTCCAATCCGATTTTCACCCTAATCGCCAATTAAAAAATATAGGTAATAAATCAAACAAATTATTTTTTTCATTGACTTAATTTTCAATAAAATTAAAAAAAAAATGTGCGATGCCGTATCTGCGATAGCATTACATCTTTACTTGAACGTCAACAAAATGTCAAAACTGTACCAGTGTAGCAAAAGTATGACATAATTTGGCAGTTTGTACATAGTTTTTTATTGAAATATTTTAGACTGTAATGCAATTTTACGTAATTTGAAAATGGATTTTTTTGAAAAATTCGACACGGCCTCCTTCCTGAACGCCCGGCGGGCAACTGAATTTGTATGGAAGAATCATGGCCGCCATTTCAGAGATTTATGTCAAAAACGCAAAACATCCAATTTTTAAAATTATTTTTTTTATTATTGCGTGATTGCATTGTAAGCAAATATTAAGAATAATGTTTCAAAATAGCCTTTATTTTTATAAAATATATGCAATCCCTTGTTAGAATATTTCTTTACGCAGAAAAACAAGCCAGTTTGTAGCAAGATTTTCTAAAATATTTCTTTCAGGTTTCTTTACAATTATCTTACTTTTTCTGAATGAAAATTAAAAAAATACGATTTTCGTCTACTGGCTAGTCTATTCACCTATAACTAGGTATGTAATTTTCTTAGTGGTCTTTTCTACTTAAGCCATAACTATTGCCCGCGCAAAGTGCGTTTTGCATGTTTTTGGGTAAATTCAATGCTTGTTTTTAGGAAAACTACAAAATATTTTAAAAAATCCTTTTTTTCGTCTACTGTCCCAACTCTTCCTCTATCTATGTGTATACATTATTTGACTTAAATCAAACGCTTTCTGTACAAACTTGTTGCCCGCGCAAACCTAGTTTACATGGTGCCGACCCTTAAGGAATACATACCTTAGCCGATTTATCATTTACACCAGTCTTTGTTTTCTTCTCATCTGCAGAACTCCCATCATCTTCCACAATATCCTTTGTGACAGGTTCTTTATTCCCTCTTTTCATTCGCGGCTTTTTCTGTTTCTGTTTACCATTCTTCTGATCTTGTAGTTTCTTTATTACTTTTAACAAATATTCTGCGCGCGACTGTAAATGTTTTGCTTGAGGTTTTTTGTCTTCATTGGTAAGTATTTTGTCGCCTATTCCAAATGAGGAGTCCATTTTTATTGCTTCCCATGAACCCATACCATACTGGTATATACCCGCAAGTAATTTGGAGTCATCAGCAATTCCCCATTCGCAATCGAAGTTAGCAGGCCTTGTCCTGAAAACAAAATATAAGGGTTACTGAAATGAATCCACACTCCCTCGCAGGTTTAAGATGTAACCACAAGAATACTTACTCTAACCAACTTCAATAATAAAAAAAAATCTAATTCAAAATATCTTTATTATCATAGGATCAAATCAAATCTTTATTATCATAGGATATTTATAATATCTCGAATAATAGTCACTTTGTTTTGTTTTGCACAAATGTTGACGTCAAATCGTTCGTATCATATCATGAAATCTCACAGAGAAATGAAGATAAAACTGCATGTTACCTGAAGTCTAACTGCCATTTTAATCTTTCTTCCTTCGTGTCCGGCAAGAAGTCGTCTAAAGGCGCCATCTCCTCCAGGCAAGCTGCCATAGTCTTCGCATTAACAGGTACACCGCCGAGTTTAAACGTTTTCCTAGCGTTTTTCTTGCCCTCATTTGGTTCATCTAGAAGTAAATTATGGTCATAAATAAATATTTTATATAATACAGCCATTGAATTCACAACACATGGTTAATTATGAACTTACTTGCTGGCTCTGACGTGTCGTTCAAAACAGCTTTACATCTCTCCTCTAGCATTTCCCCAAGTTTCTTGAGTTCAGCTAAAGGCTTCTCTTGTAGCTCAGCGTCGCACGCTATGCTATCGAGATGTTTGGATGGCGCTGAGAATTTCTTGTAACTTTTCACGAACCGACGAATCTGAAATCAACAAGATATAATATTGATAAAATTAATCTCGTTTTTAGTTTTCCTTATTTCTAGATGTGCATTACGTTTTAGAGATTTTTTACCCTTATTTTGTAGCTCAACCTGAGCTACAAAATAAGGGTCAAGGTAAAAGCTGAACTCACCCTTTAAATAATTTCTATATTTTGTTAGACGTTATATATGTATTTATTAAAAAATATAATATCGTTGATTTAGTACCCCATAACACAAGTTTAAACTTACTTTGAGGCTAGCTCAATCAGTGTGATTTGTCCCTATTTATTTATTGAAGGTGTTGGCAGCCTACCTCCTGGTCGGTGAACCCTTTGATCTTCTCCCGGTGCGAGGCGGGCGGGCGGCCGCGCTTGCGGGGCTTGTCGTCGTCGGCGCTGACCTCGTACGACGCGTCGCTGTCGGCGTCTCCCTCGCCGTCCGCCCCGTCGCCGCCTTCGCCCGAACTTCGTCCGCGACGCTTGCGTCCCCCTTCTGAAACACCACATTGGAAATTATACTACAAAAAAGGATTAGGAATTTTAAAATAAATTAGATATTTTGTAGTAATACGAGAATAAAACGTTAAAAAAGAACTTGTTTTCATATATTTTGAACGTGATTTTAGATTTATTAATGCAGAAAAGCTGATATTAAGAGCGCTATTTGACTCCAAAAAACTATAATGTCACTGTTTAGTATTTCATACAAATCCCAAAGAAAATGTTTGTTCTGAAGTTAAGGGTTTTTTTTATTACCTGAGGCGCAACTAATGAAATCTCGCCGTAAAATTTGAATTTATACGATTTTATAAACAATATGTAAAAATCATATAAATTCACTTACTGTCATCTGCGTTGTTCTGTTGTAAATGTTTTCTTCTCGGTGGTAAGTACAAATCCTCCATTTCTTTAGTTTTCTCTTGTTCTGCAATAGTATTTCGCACATTCTCAGGTATGATATCATCCTAAAAATTGAATATACTGATAATATTGTCACTCAAAAAATGCATGTGAATTTACAACATAATGGCAAAAGTATGTTTTGATGTAATGATTACTTAATCTTTAGCTAACTAATTACTGTTTGTCTTACCCAGTCTTTCGTCTCTTCTTCAACATTCTCTTTCTTAACTTCCATGACAGCTTTCTCTTCATCGAAAGCGAAACTAGCGACTTTGAACGCGGACAGCAATTCGTCGCCAACCATGGCTGGGCCTTCGTCCCGTGTTTCTGCTCGTTGCAGAATTTCATCAATATCACACTGAAAACAATTATAAAATTACTGTATTCTATATAATTTTCTCGTAATTTAATAATGTATCATGTTTGGCTGACTACATTTTTCACTACTTCACTAAACTTTACCAAATTACAATAGAAATAAATTCAGACGAATTATAAAGTCTGTCAGGCAGGATCGTAGCAAGCGATTGGAGATTCATAGTCTCTGCCTACCCCTGTAGGAAACAGGCGTGATAATATGTATGTATGCTTGTAAAAATATAGATCTGAGGATAAAACTGTTTAAAAGAACAAGTGAGTTTATATTATAGTTTAGTTTTTGACTCAAATGAACAAGATTTTAAGAATTTGACGCCACTATTTAGACAGTTGTGCACTCCTACAAGTATATTTAACACAAAAAGTAAGCTGGACAACTTACGACAGGATCCTCATCATTTTCATCGTCATCTTTGAACAATTCTTCAGCACCAAATTTGAGGATGGCATTCAAGTCTTCCTTGTTAAACGGATTGTTAACAGTGGTAGTGCTGTCTCTCTTGTTGAGCACAGTTCTGCCGGTGGTGTCCATCCGTTGAATGACCAGGTGGTCTAAGACCATCTTTCTCTTTGCTCTTTCTACAATATCTTCTTCAACAGATCTAGCTGTGACTAATCGGTAAATGTTGACCTGTAAAGAGATAAGATAACATCAGACATGAGAATAAGATATTAAGGTGTCTGGCCTGCTTTAAATTTAATTCTAACTATTCAGAATCAAGTCCAAAATTATAGGAATTATCTAAATTTATCTATTGTATTGTGGATGAAGCTTATTATTTAGGGAAACATCTTGGCGATGGAACATCATAGTGAAATCCAAAAAAGATAATGAAGAGAGCCAGGAAGAACAATACAGGTTTAGATAAGAACAAACACGCACCTGATTCTTTTGCCCAATCCTGTGAGCTCGAGCTTGAGCTTGCAAATCATTTTGAGGGTTCCAGTCAGAATCAAATATAATGACAGTATCAGCAGTTGCCAAATTGATTCCCAATCCGCCGGCGCGCGTCGACAGCAAGAAGCAAAAATCTTGAGATCCTTCCGCATTAAAATGATCTAGGGCCTGCTTCCTTATTTCCCCTTTTATGCTACCATCGAGACGTTGGAATGGGAAATGTCTCCGTTGTAAATATTCAGCCAGAATGTCCAACATTCTGACCATTTGTGAGAATATCAGTACTCTATGACCAGTCTCTTTTAGCCTGCAGAGAAGTTTGTCTAATAATAGTAATTTTCCAGAGCCTCTTAAAAGTTTCTGTAAAGAATTGAAATATTATAACACAAAATTTTTTTTTAATAGTATTTTCAAACAAAAATGTTTTAGATTAATACCTCAACAGCATCTGTAGTGGCAAGGGACGCTCTAGATTCAAAATCTTCAGGTTTAGTCAAAAGTGCATGATTACAGCACTTTTTTAATTCAATAACAATATTGATAAAAGTATTTATAGATCCTTTCACGCCTTTCCGCAAGGCACTGTAATTCTTCGTTAAAATCCATTTGTAGTATTGCTTCTGTATGGAAGTCATTTCTACCCTCAATATTTGTTCCACTTTAGCGGGTAAGGACTTTTCTACATCTTTTTTCTGCCGCCGTAAAATAAAGGGTTCTAGTTGTTTGTGAAGCTTTTCATAGCCTTTGGTAGCAGCATCTTCATGATCTTTCTCGAAATCTTCCCATGATTCAAATCTGGAAAAAAATACAAAGCAATAATTTTATGAATTAATATGTCTTTTCTTTCTTATCCAAAAGACTGGAATAAAATATATAGAATGTTGTCTCTCAGCACATCGTAAAAATCCCGACGCTTGAGATATCTCTAATAAGGGTAATGAGTATTAAGAAAAACCCGTTCCCATTTCCATTTTAATCGGTAACCTTATTACAAAACATACGGTTCCCCCGCTAACTCTAGATTTCTCTATCCAATGTTAACAGGTGAATTGTGTATGTTTAAAATACTTACTTATAAGGCATAATAAAGTGAAGAAGCGCCCACAATTCTTTCAGTGAATTTTGTAAAGGCGTACCAGTGACTAGCAGGCGATGATTGGTTTCAAATTCTTTCAAAGCTTTGTACAATAACGAGTCATCGTTTTTTAGTCTGTGAGCCTCATCAACCAGTAGGCATGCCCAACTGAACGATCTTAAAAACTGTCTATCCTTGAGCAGAATTTCGTATGTAGTTAAGATTGCATTAAACTTTAGTCTTTTAGAACTTGCAAAACTCCATTCAAACTGCCGGATCTGTAATCAAGAACAAATATATTTTAGCCCGGTTTAATAACAAAACAAAAAAAAATGGGAAATATTTTTTTTTATTTTACATTTAAATTTTTAAGTACTTACAATATCTCTACTTATGACGTCACCAATGTATACAACCACGTTAATATCAGGAGCCCATTGCTCAAATTCACGCTGCCACGCCGTCATTGTACTGAGTGGCACTACACAAAGGAATGGTCCATACAATTGTTGAGTTTTGAAGAGGTAGTACAGGAAACATATGGTCTGAAAAAAAAAATATACATCCTACATGTTTACTTGTTAAACAAATCGACCGCAAGTAGTATGTATATGCAAATGAAAAAGATAATTGAAAAGTTTTTCGCATAATTTAAAAATATATGTGAACTACTATCCTCTACTAAACAACTGTTAAAATATATGGAAATGTGAGAAATCTGGGGTTATTAGTTTACTCACCTGTATAGTTTTACCTAAACCCATTTCATCGGCAAGGATGACTGAGTTGTCTTTACACCAGGAATGTATCATCCAATTTAATCCATCCATTTGATAATCTCTCAATACGCACGTCTGAAAATAATAAAAAAAATATATATAAGTAGGCAGGTACTTATAAGTAAGAGTGCAAAGAAAACCTACATTTTTTACAAGTCCCTAAAAAAATTATTTTTAGAAATGAATATTTTATATTTCCCATCTAATATTCAATCAAAACAATAACAAATTATTATTCTACTATAAAAATAACCGCAAGAAAATTAGCGCCATCTCAATATGCGGACGCAAAGTGCACACTGTTTCTATGTGATTGCTTCAAAGAAAAGCAAACCTGTGCAATTCCGACTAAATAATACCGCGATTCGCACACAGATGGCGTTACACACAGCATTACTGATCCCTAGCTTTAGCAAATGGCTTCTTTCACCTTCATTATAACTGGAACACTCAAAATGTGTCTAAAATAATGTTAGGATGAGAATGCATGAAACATGAAAAATTGATTTTTATCTTTATGTACATTCACGATTTGCAATATTTTTATGCAACAAAGAAATAACAATGATAATAAACAGGTTATATTAATTTACAAAGCCAAAAATAAATACTTTGACTTTCTGTATACCATATAAAGAGGTATATGGAATATATGCCTAATCTGTATATAATTTATTTAAGATATAAATGCCAATAGTGTCAAAAATAAATCTAGATTCACAATAGAAAAGGTCAAATAAAGGTGACTCCCAAAATTTTCTGCATAGTAATTGGAATTATCTCAAGGAAAATCAACATATATTTCAGAACTATTTCACTAGACAATGTTCTATTGATATATAAGAGCTATTAAAAATCATTACTAACTAGTAATGAGGACAATTTACGCAAAAATTATAAATTTTGAAAATAACCTTGAAATTCTTTCTACTTAAATAATACCAGCACAAACAGCCTTGAACAGAGATTTTGTTTATCGCCTACAGTTTGGTTGTCATGAGTGTCTTGTATTTTATAAGTTACTTACCTGATCTTTTCCAATGTATTCAGGCTGTTCCTTGACTTGGTGGAACTTGGGACGCCTCCTCAAAACTGGACAATGCCTTGAAGGAGTGGTTTTGGCAGCTTCCCTATATTTAAAACTCTCCACTTCCACTGGCCATCTCCTTTCTATGAGGCTTGCGTCTTCCCAAGTAGCATCTGCATATGGGAGGGATTCCCATTTGCAAAAATACTCATGTGCAGTTCCACCAGATTCTAGTTCCCTTGTTTGTTCCGCTGTTGAATAAAAGCAAAATCTTCTTAATTTTGATGACACTTATTTCACAAGATAAACCTTTACTTCTGTTCATTTTATTTACATCCTGAAAGTAAGAGATGATGAGAGAATTTTGATATTCATTCGTGATTGTGATTCTAAGGCATATAAACTAAATTCTAATACACAAATTTTGTAATCTTATTTAGACAAAACAGATATATTCACCTATAATCCTCTCAACATTGTTGTATGTCTTTACTAATTCTTGTTGTAATTCAGCTTGGCATTCAAAATAATCTATATCCTCTGGTCCAGCCTGTTTTCTCCACCAGGAAAGGTCAGCTTCTTTCTTAATATAATTCTCTAACTTTTTAAGGCCTTTAACTTTTTGTTCATTAAGTGATGCTTCAGACTCCCATGTGTTGTGAATGTGAGACCATCCTTTCCATTTGATCAGGTACTGTGGTTCAGTTGCTTCCTCATCTTTGGGATCGCATCCTTCATTTGGATCCCCATTTTCTTCTATATAATACACTGTTGTCACATTGCCAGTGACTGCACAATGAGAAGAAGACATTAGCTAAAATTCAACATTTTATTTGCACAAAAATGCAAATTCACAACAATATAATAATGTCACAACCACACACAATAATTTCAAACTTATGAATTCTGAAAAAATAGCAAAAGATAAGAAAATGAATTGATATTTTTCTGTAAATACCTCCTTTCTTCCCTCTTCTAAAGCCAAGAACTCTCTCTATGGTTTCACTGTGTTCCTCAGGTTCTGGTTCTGCTCCCTCACCCTCCCCATCCACACCTTCCACCTCCAGCAGGTCTGAAGAGTCGGTTTGTTCATCACTAGCTTCTTTATAACTAACTGCTGCTGCTCCTGTACGTCTTGAAGCTGTTCGACTGCAAAAAACCCAACCATGTGACAAAACCCCAAACAAATGTGATCTATCAGTAGCACAAACAACTTACATTAGTATTACCTATACTAGAAAAAACTAAGCTATGTTGACTTTAAGGCATATATAGGTAGTTGAGACATTGGAAATTATGTGGCAAAGAAGTTTTTTTGAAAAACTGGTTGGTATCCAATTCAGTATGCTGCAGCTGCAGTTAATTATTCAAAACCAGCTTAATACATTTAGATTAAGCTTAACAAATAGGTTGACCATATCCTGAAATTTGCACATTTGTCCAGAATTGATGGAAGGGTTGTTCTGTATTTATCCTATGACATCTCATCCCATTTCTTTACTCATCCCAAACTAGTATTCCTAACTCAACCTATTACATTATTTTAATATATTTTCTTAATTCAACCCAAATGTATTCCTTACTCATCCCAAAAAGCAAATATTATCAAAAAAATATGGATAGTATAACAATGCTTTTAAGTTTATTATATAAAAGATTAATTGTTTTTGGTTAGCTGATAAGTTGATTCTATTTGTGTGAACATATATCAGTTTTGTGTTATTTTCTATAATTTTAATTTTTTTTTAATATATGATTTCATCCGATTTCCTGACGTTTTATTTAATAGAAAAACATAAAAGCTAATTAACTGAGCTTAAAAATATTTCTATTACTGATATTTTTGTTCAGACCGTACACACAATTCTTAAATTTTTTTAGGTATTTTTACAATAGGTTGAGTTAGGAATACTGATGGGATGAATAAGAAATATAAAATTATTTTTTTGTTGTGGGTTGAGTAAGGCACATAAATAGGTTGAGTAAGGTAAAAATAATGAGTAGGATGAGACGTCATAGGATGAATACGGAACAACCCTAATGGAAATGGATGGAGTCTACATCAATAGCCAGTTATACAATTACAATAAAATTTTATGATTTAGATACCCACCTTCTTCCCTCTTCATCAGAGCCTTCTGTACTTTCATCTTCTTCACTAGTAAATCTTCTTCTAGCAGGTTTCTTTTTTCTCAGAGGTACACTTCTTTGGCCAGGTCTTTTTGAAGGTGGGGGAGGTGATCCTTTTAAATCACTATCACTTTCTGATGAGTCTGAATTCCATGAATCACTAAAATGAAAAACTTTTCTTGATGTCTTGGAATGAAAAAGAAGAAAAGGAAAAATATTCTGCTAATCGAACAGAGTACTAGAAAGTGGCATGATATTTACAAAAAGTAACAAAATATTGAATTCATCATTACTACAGGAGTACCTATAGTCAGAAAGTTACAAAGCAATATATGTCAAAAAGTTGCAGTAATGGCAAAATAGGTAGGAAAAGTACAGACCTTCTTTTTCTATTTTTTCTACTATGACTTCTACCTCTTTCGCTGGAATCACTATCTGCTAGTTTAAGTCTGTCAGGCTCTTTTCGTGATCTTGCTGATCTTCTTATACCATATATGTCTGGATTTTCCTCCCACGGGTCAGACTTTACTCGGCCGTGATTATTCCTTGACCGAGGCTTAGATGGTGAATCGTCATCAGAACTGTCTTTATCAGTTTGGTGATCTGACTTTGAAGAATTAGCATTACTGTGTTTTGGCGAAGATTTGGTATCATCACTGTGATGGGATCTATCTCCAACTGAAGACTTTTCAGACCCTGATCCTGATGAACTAGATCCACTATCGCTACAAAAATAAAATTTAATAATATTTATTATCATGTAACTGTAACATTTTGATGTTGATTATTTAATCATTAAGTGTGTTAGACACTGAATAATAGACATAAGTCCTACCTTTCGCTGCCAGAACCCGAGGCACTAGAATCACTCTTTTCTCCTTTCTCACTAGTAGATTCACTGCCAGATTCATTCATGAATCCTTTCTAAAAATACAAAAATTCATTTGGTAAATAAAAATGGGCAGATGAGCACATACAAACTCTAATAAAATGATAATAAAGTAATTAATTAAAATGTAATTTGAAAAGGATTTGGTGTAATTTCTTAATGATGCTTAACTTAATCTATTATCTCAATATTATGATTGCCTAAACAGAACAGCCCTATTTACACAGTTATTACAAAACTACAGAATGGATACAGTTATACTTTGACCCATTCCGAGCCAATATATTCAATCTTTCTAAACATTTTGACGCTGTTTTTGCCTAGCATTATTCCAAAAAATCTTTGTCTATACAGTAAGGTATCATCAGAATTCAATAAGGAAGGAAAAAATGATCCAAATAAACAAATAATAAATACATAACCTCTAAAATAACCTGCTAAATTTGTAAAATATTAAAAAAATTGGTTAATTCAGCCAAAATCTTAAATCTTAAAAATTGAGTTATTACAGGGAATAAATAGCTGTTGAATGAGATAAATAGAAAAGAAAAGAAGCAGAAAGTTGTAACATAACCTCAAAAGCACTGATCTTCTTTGGTAAGACTCAATTTCAAAGCCAATTTGCGAAAATGGGTCCATTTCCAAAATCATTTTCTTTGTGCTCTACAGGAAGATTACGTAACAAAGAAACTTTGGAAACACCTTCTAGCGTGGGACAAGAATATTTTCATACATAAAAACATCAAAATATATTGTAAACAATCGCAGAAACCCTTAAAATCACTATTACGTCTTAAAAATTCACCCCTTTCCAGGGCCACACCCTAAGCTTCCAGAACATTCTCAAAACATTTTAGTGATAATAACTTGATTTTTATAAACAAATACACCAAAACAATCACAAAAATACTTGTAAAACACTTACCAAAAGCATTTTGCAGAAAATTCTATGAAACGGCTGTTACTTATATAATTAACAAGCTAATGTAGAATATTGTATAAATTTCATTGAGGAAAAACTAAGGAAAACACTTTTCATTATTTTTAAAAACCTATTTTGACTACATTTCAATGAAATATGAAAAACTATTTTGCAGTAAAATCTTGTCAAGCGACGCCATTTTGTCGTCGCATGAATTCTGGTGACGACGGAAATGAAAAATCAAAAATTTCACAGCACAATTTTGGGCAAAAGTATGTAAACAGAAACAATAAACACCAAAAAATCAAAATATCAAACTTTGAAGCCGTCGGAAATACTTCGTCCTACTAGGAAACGAATTGAGCACCGCACACTACCAGCGAAACTCGAAAGCTACAGCCATATTGCAACTGCGACGGTAGTGTTGCCAGATGGCAATGTGAATTTTCCCCATTTTCTTTTTAAATACCCTTCGTCGTTGTCCTAAACTCCTAATAGAACGCGAATCCGTGATATTGTAAGTTCGCGCGAATGTAACTCGTACGAACGCGCGATAAAACATATAAACTAAGTGTTCTAATTATTGGAAAACACGCCATTGCAAAATTTTTGATTCAACTGTCTGAATTGACCGGATTATAGGTCAATTTATTCATTCGAAGTTAAAATAATTCTGACCCAGCTAAAAGTTCGTAGGGTTATTCAAAACACCATCATAAATGAAATCTGACTGTGACTAAAGGAATAAGCACAAACATCTCGTGATACAAATGTTTTCCCAAGTAGGGTTAACGACGGGCGGCTGCCGGTTGTAAAACTTTTCGCACAAATGCATTCCCAAAGAGGGTTGCCGTCAGGCAGGCGGTCGGTCGTAAACTGTAGCCAAATCATTTTAACTGTTCCGGATATTCCTTCTCCACTTCGCAAGGTCTAGTTTGGCATCCATGGGTGACCATTGACATGCATATTATATTTGGGAAAGAAAAAACGAGGGAGCGCACCCCGGACTCCAAAGCAGCGTAGCGGAGGAAGCAACTGGGAACGCGCTAAGATGAAGAAGAAGAAGAGAAGACATAGTAATATAAAACATCCTCAAGCAAGACTCCACAAAGTCAAAAACATTCCCAACTTAACAGGGAATCCACCATCTTCTGGTAACATATGCGCCAGCACTTTGGCAAAAATAGGGATGCGAACAAATTATTTTGAATATTACAATCTATGAATCTGACAATTGTGATTTTTGGCAAGTCGAGCGAGTATTCTATATAGGTACTAAGTAATATGGTAAATTTAATTTTCATCAAATTTATATCAATTTATAGCAATTCATATCGAGTTTGGCCACCAAAACGTGATACTGAGATTTTATTTTTAAATTTGAAATATGTAGACATGGCAATCCTTTGTAAATTAGGAATAAACAGTCTTGATAGTATGGATGTGGACTAAAAAAACTTTTAACCTCATCAGGTAGATTATTAAAAATATTGTATTCGTATTTATTCTTTTTTCTGATTAGAAAATAATTACAAAGATACATCGCATTTAAATTCCGCATGACGTCACGATCAAGTACGATTTTCACTTGACGGTGACGTCAATCACCCCCACTCCGAATCTTCGACGCGTTGTATCTTTGTGAATTTACACTACTTTGATAAACCGAAAAATATTTTTTGATAATCTGACGGACTAATTAAAATACAATTTTCGGACCCAGTCGAATACTAATTTACTTATTAACATAAAAAGAAACAACAGTTCTGTTTGTTTAGTACCCATCATACTACTCTGTCAAGAAAGAACCGGGAAATGATCAATAATACACAAAATGTTAATTCTTCATCCAAATTTATTTATCACCTTCAAAGTATGCTCCTTCAGAAGTTTACGCGAACGAATAATCCAATCATCAAAACATTTTTTAAACGCTTATTCCGGAATTAAGTTCTCGCCGCGAATTGTCTTTAGCTATTCTTGTGCGATTGAGTTTTTGGAGAAAATTTAGGTCATTTGGGAGTTTTGGGACTAGCCGAGCGACAACATGTTTCATACCCAAGTGATTATTTAAAACGGCACGGAGATACGATCAATTCGTGAGATACAGAAAGTTCGATGGCTATCTCTCTCAATGTTGAATGAGGATTTTCAGTTACTATTCTGTTCTGAGCTGACTATTTTCCTCTAGTTGGAAACTCCTCACAGTGTTAGTAATGTCACTCATGCTGCCATTGTCATCAGCTTTATCTCTCATTCTCTCTGAAATGAAAAACACATGCAAAACAAATAAAATACTTATATATTTCCCAATACAATAGGAACATAACCTCTAACGTAAAAAAAACCACTGTTTCAAAGTTACGCCAATAATAAAACTGCAATTTAACAAATAATATTTTAAATCCAATGAAATATGACTTCTGTAAATAAATAACTAGGTATAGAATGTGTTATTGTACTTCTAATGAGTTTGTATTCAAAACTAGGTACTCTATGACCGAACCTCGTTGCGTGTTGCCTTGACGACTGTTTTGTAGATATTGTTACTTGTCAATATTTATTGAATATATGTAGAATGTGTATTTAACACTGAGATTTAACACAAACTGTATGTACAAACTATTCACCAAATATCAAAATCATTGCAGTGTACTAACCTGTCACAGCCGTTATTCATGGAAATATCGTTCTTTCTCGCGATTGCAGAGGCTAGTTCTTCCTGTTCCGCTTTAAATTTACACACTATTGTATAATATAACTTCCTCGCTGAACTTTTGATAGGTTTCGATATTATACCACAAGATAACCATTTATTATTCCAAAAATTGACACATTGTAACAGCCAACGAACTATGGTTTGACAAGTGTTGTGTATTGCCATATAAAGAATTCTGTTTCAAGGTCAATATCACGTTTCAGTGGCCAGACTGTCTATGAATGGTTTGACTCGCAACTGTCCGGTTTATTTTTATGGGACCTATATCACCTATATTCTAAAATGATGCAATATCATTGATTACCTATTTATCAATAAGAAAAAATATGAGTTTTATTTTTTACCATGATTTTTTTAAATCTTATGTTGACCTCATGTCTACGAAAAAAGAGCAAAAATTTATACCTACCAAGTTCCTATGAGTATTTTCTACATAAATAATTCTATTATAGTGTAATGAAGGTGGTTCATTAACAAAAAAAATGGTTGCCTGTAAAGTCGGTTTTACGGGCGAAGATTTTACGTGACAACGGCGGCAGACCGATCATAGTTGAGTGGGAGAGAGACGCAAGGCATTCGGCGGGCCTCTCTCTCGTTCGGTGACTCATCGTAACGTTACCGAGCGTTACACTTTTTCATAAGTGACTCCCAGCCGCAACCTAATTTAAGACGTTGTCACGTCAAAAATGGTTGCCTGTAAAGTCGGTTTTACGGGCGAAGATTTTACGTGACAACGGCGGCAGACCGATCATAGTTGAGTGGGAGAGAGACGCAAGGCATTCGGCGGGCCTCTCTCTCGTTCGGTGACTCATCGTAACGTTACCGAGCGTTACACTTTTTCATAAGTGACTCCCAGCCGCAACCTAATTTAAGACGTTGTCACGTCAATAAAGTTATCTTCTTCTATATAACGTAATTTATTGTATTCTCCATGCGTCGAGTCAAGTGTCCTGTATTTTGGCTTTTAAGCAGTACCTACGTCAAAATGACGGTACGTCACAAATACTGTGACCTAGCCTCAGGACCTAGCTTTATTCGTCACCAGTTGAAGGCTGTTGAAGGATATTGGAGGTCTATATGGTACCTACATTATTGCTCTTAGTCCGCATGTACCTACCTACCTACGTTATTCAAAGCTCTTTGTAAAATACCCACCGTACCCCTGACCATACCCCTGGTGGTACGGTGGGTATTTTAAAGTTAAACGGTACTAATAGTCTCCATCACAACATTCACAACATCATTTTCGCTATAAAATAATAGTCCTTAGTAGGTACAATAAATTATAGTATTCTCTTAACGTGACAGTTAGTCACGTGATTGGCCCAAGAATACGTCATCCAATAGTAATTGGGAGTGTTGCCACTATATGTGATTGAATTACCCAAGCAAACTGCATTTTTTTAGGTTTCCGTACAAAAGATGAAAAAACGGAACCCATATATGATCACTCGTGCGTCTGTCTGTCCGTCCGTCTGTCACAGCAAATTTGCTCGGAATCTACTGGACCAAATCAGGTGAAATTTGGTAGGATGGTGTAATCCTATGACCCAAACACATATGTGCAAAATAAATAAATATTTTTTTTAATAAGGGTCATTTTCGGGGGATAAATTAGGAAATAAAAAAAAGATTTGCAAACCTTACTGTGGTATATATCAAATGAAAGGGCTCGTTATGAGAATCTCAAATATATTTTTGTTATAATTATAAAATAAATAGTTTAGATTTTATTCATGAAAGAAGACGAAAATTGATCATTCCCCTTCCTGATCTCTGAAACTACTAAGCCTAAAATTTTGAAAAAATATACGAAATATAGTTCATTGCTTGTAGATTACAGGAAAACCTATAAGAATTTAATCAATTGTACGGAACCCTCTCCACGCGAGTTTAACTCGCACTTGGCCGGGTTTATTTACTTAACAAACCAAGTATGAACTAATTATAACCCATTTTGAGTTTTCTAACAACCCAAAGGTTGGCTGTCAGATAATGCTTTTAGCATTCAGTCCGCCTATTGTGGTATATAAGTTGTATTTTGTACAATAAAGTTTAAATAAAATAAAAAATAAATAATAATTCAATATTGAATTTTCCGGTGTCCAGTGCTGCCCCCATTTGAAATAAATTACTTATTTGAAAGGAGACGGAAATATCATTTAAAATGTTGTTTCTACCAAGCCCTAGATAACCCTTTAAACTATTTTATAAAAGCCTAGGTACCTAGGTAATGTTTACAGTAAGCTTTTCTTCGGACATTTGCGAAAAGTAGCCGTTTTTCGCAAATGTGCGAATAAAAGCTTCACGTTCTCACTTTGAACTGTAAACAGTATAGTTCATAAAATGTTTGAAGGGTTATCTAGGGCTTGGTAGAGACAAAATTTTAAATGATATCTCCGTTTGCTTTCAAATAATTTATTTTAAATGGGGGCAGCGCTAGACCCCGGAAATTTCAAGAAAGGCCTTAAAAAAATTAAACAGATCAATCACACAATACCCTATACAAAATAGTGAAGTTAACTAATTGTGAAAGTGCTTAAATTTACTGAAAAGAAGAATCAGAAGGTAAGAGGTACCTAGAGAGTCTGGCTCGAAAGATGAGACTGGAAAAGGGCGGTATACTAAAAAAAACATCAAAAAATCTTTATTATTTATTATTTAGACTACATTATCTAGAATCGCGGTAAGAGAATCTCTTCTTCGTCTAAGCGCGTTCCCGGTTCAATCCTCAGCTGTGCTGCTTTGGACAGGGGTGCGCTTTTTCTTCTCCAAATATAACATGAATGTCAATGGTCACCCAAGGATGCCAAAATAGTGGAGAAGAAATAGCCGGAACAGTTTAAATGATTTGGCTATAGTTTTACTACCGGCCGCCTGCCTGACGTCAACCCTCTTTGGGAATGTGTTTTTTTGCGAAAAGTTTTACAACCGGCCGCCACCTGTTGTTTACCCTCCTTGGAAATGCAATTATAGCACGAGATCTTTGTGCTAAGTCCTTAGTCCTTTAGTCGCCTCTAACGACATCCTCAGGAAGAGATGGAGTGGTCCTATTCTAACCCGAAAAGATCTTCTAAAAAAGATCTTCTAAGTAAGAAGTATCTTACTTTAATACAACATCATCATCATCAGGTCTTTTTCGTCTCCACTGCAGGTGTATACTCCTGGACCCTCTCGATACTACCAGAGCACTTAGCCCAGAGCAGCCAAAACAGAGGATTTGGCCTACACTCTCCACGCTGGCCAGACGGGTTGGAGAGGTCTCATTGATGTTTATAAGGTTTGTTTAGCGTGTATTTCCTAAGTCACCTTCTACGACATCCACGGGAAGACTTGAAGTGGTCCCATTCTACCTACTCTGCCGGGAACCACACGGCAATAACTACATACCATGTAGGTACCTATTAAATAGTCTAGAATTTAGATTCATATGTGCACACGAGTGGGGTGCAGATTACTAGAAAGGAATGCTGTCTTTAGACTGTGGCAATTTATTTAGAAACGAAGTTCTACCTAAGGCGGTTATCCCACTGCACCGCGCACCGTCGCGGAGCGCGGTTTCTATATACTGATGCTCCCGCGCGGTGACGCGTTTACAGTGGGTGGAAGTAGGCGTGTTTTCTATACAAACTGAGCTACCTGCATACACTGTCGAAAATCTGCCACGCCGCGCTCTGCGACGGTGCGCGGTGCAGTGGGATCACCGCCTAAAACGCGACTTGCGATAAAAGAAGAAAATGTACCTATATAAGAATACGTTAGAGTTAAGTCACGACACGATCCTTTCCTTTCTTTTCGACAAAGCTGGCTGACCGGCCAACGGAGTGACGTTTTTTGAAAAAAGGCGTGAAAAGAAAATTCGTTCGTGACCGAGGTCCCAACCGCACATGATATTATTTGCTTTTTTTTTATAGCTCTCTAAAGATCTAAGTTAGCTTGACTTCTAGCAATACGTCTAGCCATCTAATGATGACTTCCGAGTCCGAGACCAAAAGAAGAGAACAGAGAAGCTAAAAATATTTTGAACCACTTTTGGTCACCAATCCAAGGGTAACTCCGGAAGCACTGCATCCGTATTTAACGACACCTTACACCAAGGGTTAGTCGGGAAAAAAAGAATGATTCGCACTTTACATATGCTGTATGGAACCCGTATGGAAGTTCCGAGTCCGACATCCAAGGAGCTACCTACCATAAAAAAATACCCCTTTGCAGCGTGATTAATTAACTTACATAGACTAGCCAAATTACAGCTTTCTAGTGCTAATAGTCTCTGAGGACAGACAGACAGACAGATAGACAGACATGGCGAAACAATAGGTACTTTTGTTTACGGAACCCTATAAAATATCGATTAAGACAGTTCGATGGCCCATTGGTACTTAATAAACATTAGGGGGCGTGAAGGTTTCACACCGAGGAACAATATGTCGCTCGAATGAAATGAAACAATTTATTTTCAATATTTGTTTAATAGGTGGTACGTGGCGATTATGTTTTCCGAGATAAGGTTATTTTCGCGAAGATAAGAGATAGCATGCCCAGCAATGCGCTGCCTCCACAAGCGTAGGTCAACACGCCCCTATAGTATTGCGGGCAGTCTACTGCATCATCACATTTACTGAAAACAAATGAAATAGTTATGGAGGAAGAATTTTGTATGTATGGTGTATTTTTTCCATTATACCTAACTACTTTTTACAGCAATTTACAATAGTCCATGATACTAATTGTAGATACTTCATGTTTGTTGTGAAAAAAAACCTATTCATCTTAATACAAGTCAGAATATTTTTTGAAAGTAATCAGTACCATAAATTGGACTTGCTCTTAAAATGGAAAAAACATTCCTGTACAAATCTTTAAAAATAGACTTTCTGATATAAACTATCTGTAAAGCACAGATACAGATACATTAACTATAACGTCTTCATCCCTGACGGGCTAGACAGAGCCCAGGGCCGTGAGGGACAAAGGTTACCTTAAGCGTGATGGTAGGCGGTAGACGGAAAAAGGAAATCAAAAACTTAGGTAAAGTAGTAGTTTCTACAGCAATTTACAATAGTCGATGATAAGTAGGTAGGTATTTGTACCACAGAAGACAGTAAGGGTTGGATCTCATCTATCAGCACGGAACAGCACTTTCTTATGCTGCTATCCTTTTCTGTCGCTAAGAAGCGTCATTTGCTAGAGCGAGTGAGAGCGACGGAATGCTTCAGCACTGGCCGTGCTGCAGCGTTCCGGCGCTTTCTCGCTTCATGTTTCTTGTGGAATCCCAAAACACATATTTGTATACCTACTTATTTAAAAAAAAACGACTTTCCTATAAGTAACTAGGTATACAAATTGTCTGGTTGGCTGAACACGTTGTATGTGACGTACTTATGTGACACACAAAACCCATCCCATAGCAAAAGTTGTTCATATTGACGAGCTAAGTCACCCCCTCAAGTATATCGGCGGTACCTTCAACATCCTGTATCCTGTGAAGAGTACTTACTAATTCTCTATGGTCACAACCGCGATTCCTGTGACCAGTTTGTCGGCAAAGGTAACGATGGAGTAAATTGCTGCACTTTGGTGAGAGTGAGGGCCTATCAGATCGGCCGTTACACAGAGACTTGAAACAAGGGTAATGGAGCTACCAGCACCTGAAATCATTATTTAAAAACATAGACAAACTTATCAAATAATTCTGTATAGGACCTCGTATTCATGTACCTATTCTGCCATTAATTTCATCATCATCATCATCATTTAAGCCGCATAACGTCCACTACTGGACATAGGCCTCTTCCAGGGATTTCCAAAATGACCGCTCTAGAGCGGCCTGCGTCCAAGCCTTAATTTATTATGTGGTAATTATTATTTATGTCACTCGCTACCCATGGATAGTCAGCGGCTTAACTCACATTTGATGGCGGAATTCAGCATTCCCCGCAGATTGTATTTAATAAAATAATTATATAGGGACAAATCACACTGATTAAGCTAGCCCCAAAGTAAGTTTTAAACTTGTGTTATGGGATACCAACTCAACGACACTATGTTTCATGATAAATACATATATAGATAAACACCCAAGACGCACGAAAATTTGAAAAATGCCATTTTCCAACTTGCCCTGGCTGGGAATCGAACCCAGAACCTCCGGATTAGCGGTCTAGCGTGTTAACCATTACGCCACGGAGGTCGACATCGGTCGTATTATCTGGTGATACGAGTGACAGTCAGCAAAAAAATCTAAATAGGTGAATATAGGAAACTCAAAATTCATATATGGTCCCTCAATGTGCACGCACATGGTTTTTTTTGGTTTGTTGACGTTCATTTGTATATCTATCAACGCTAGCTATCAACCAAATGTTGGAACAACATTCCTCCTATAATTTGAATAAACAAATTGCAGGTCTACCACGAGGTTGGTCTATAGCGGATTTTGCTGTGTAAAAGACTAGCTGTTCTGATAACACATACCCAACATGACACACATATAGTACATCTCGTACTGTCCAGCACACATCAGTCACAGACTTCACTTATTGTGTTTTTATAAAATTCACATTTCTTCACATTCACATTTATTGTATTCAACCCACTCAGACTATTATGTATTTTTTTGTAGGTATTTATTTTATTTCTGTATTTTTATGTGTTTTGTTTAGTTGTACTAGGTTTTGTGTGTTGTAAGCTTTAATTCAAATAAATAATATTTTTATTCGTATTCTTATCTCTACCAGTAGAGTTCACGGGTAGTGACTAGTGATCCAAACTTTTTCGTTCTTTATTAACTAAATAGTAGCTGAATTAAAACAGAATAAAGATAATTCATAGAATCAGGTGTTACTTTGCGGAAGTCAAACTTATATGGCATTTGATCTACATATAATTATAATTGTCAATTTAATGACCTTGACATATTTGTATCATCTATTGGAATAACAAAAAGGGAATTAGGTCGTTGATTGCTAGCACGTGAAGTAACTGTTCGTTATTTCTGTAGTAGTAATCAGAGGAAACTATTGGTTTAGGTATTTTATTTTTTTTGTTAATATTGTTTATGTAACTGTTTGTTTATGAAATAAAATAAAAATAAATAAATTACTTTGTGTTTTTCAGCTACCAGGCTGTCGTACTCGCGTCACTTTTTCACCTCTACACGAGGCATCCTGGCACCAAACCAGATGTTGATCGTTTGGCGGTCAAACGACTGTCGTTTGACCGCTGAACGAGCTACATCTGGTACCATCAAATACCGTAGAATAAAGATGTCCTGGTCTGGTCTAACCTACCTATTAAAGTAGCAACCAAATATATTTGCACTATGCTTGCTTCAGGATCGATTGCTAAAGCTATCCACAAACAACTGATAAGGCTCAGAGCACTTCCTATTAGATATACCACCTGAAATCAAAAAAGTTAGGCGTTAGATTAGGTCTTCACATTCTTCACATTTTGCATCCTCAGCGGTACCTAACCTAACCCGCGGGTTCCGCTACCTTACCTAGGTGATTTGACGAGGTTACTGGTTTTTACACAGAGCGACTGGGAAGACCAGAACCAATCCTAGGATAGGTTTAAACAAACGCAGATGGCGTTCGGAACCCACAGCTTTACGTGCCTTCCGAAGAACGGAATCATCTTTCTCTTCGGATAATCAGGTGACTCAAGCCTGTAATATCCTAACCAGACTTGAAGCAACTTTTTACAAAGTATACTTCCCAGTGGGATTTGAATCCACGACCTCTGGACCACAAGGCAAATGCCTTGACCACTGGACCACGGAGGCAGTCGGGGATATATTTTGTATTATTTATAAAAATCAATGTTGAAGTTTTACACAATAATGTACACATTTAATAAAACTTGTAGAGCAGGTACTTCGAACTGTTAAGGGTAGTAAATTACACATCTTCGGTTCTGCTTGACCTTGGTATCAAAATAAGTAATAAAATACCCACTAGTATAGTAAACCTTCACATTTTGAATAACTACCCATTTTTGGTTATTTTTAGTAGGCAGTATTGAATGGCTATGCAAATGTAAGGGTAACCTGTTTTATTTTTAGAAAAACAATATTGTAATGAACGTTTTACTACTCTATAATACTCTAATATCTAATAAGAATGCGTAATTTCGAAAAAAAAAACATGATATAATATTTGTTAAAAAAGAACTTCGGTCTCTAGATTACCTACTGATATTGATGAAGATTAAATTAGAATTAGGTAAGTACATTTTATAATAATCTTTTATAATAATTAGTTTTAGTTTTAATTATTTATATATATAGTAATATTTTTATTTATGTACTTATTGTCATACCTGATGTCCGTAAGTATTTATTTTGCTCTTCAGAAGGAGAGAGAAGAAGAACGAAGATATGTACAGTACGAGAGGGACACTGGCAACCAGTTCGGACCCAGCACTAGGATTGACGGAGAGGCGCTCTTCCAGGAAAAGCGGCACATAAACTAAGCTAAGAGCCCAGTACAGTCTGGAAAATACGTATCTGGAATTAAAAAGAAAAAAGATTTTACTTTTTTAGACGTACTTTAACACGTAGTTATTTTACGACACACAAATTATTTTAACAATTTATTTGTCTACGAGTGCTACGACGCTTCATACGTCGTAGCACTCGTAGCCAAACAGTTAGCCTGTAATCCATCTGGATAAAATACGTTTAAAAAAAATACCACGCAGTGAGCGTTCATACAGGGTCTAACAAAATATACTGAAACTATTTTAAGGGTGGATTCAGTCCATGATACTGAACAACTATCCCTAAGAAACATATATCGAAATATGAAAAATAATTTTTGCTCTACATACAAGTTGACCGATCAGCTGATCCGAGTTTGTATGGAAAGCCAAAAAATATTTTTCATATTTCGACATATGTTTCTTGGGGAAAGTTGTTCAACATCACGGACTTAATCCACTCTTAAAATGGTTTCAGTATATTTTGTTAGACGTTATATATGTGAGATAATAGGTTAGGTACACTAAGTAACTACATGTTAAACTACTAGACTAGTTGAACTACTAGTTTGCTCAATGTTTTCATTGTTTATCTAGGAATAAGGATATCCTGGGTCAAAAAGGACACAAAATAATGTCACTGTCATTGATCATATCCATTTTGAACGTGAGCGTAGAACGGCGTAACCAAAAAATGGCGTAACAGGTGACAGAGAATGAGCAGTAGCGTTCTCTGTGCAAGTTTATCTTCGTAGCCTGTAATCCATCTGGATAAAATACGTTTAAAAAAAATACCACGCAGTGAGCGTTCATACAGGGACTAACAAAATATACTGAAACTATTTTAAGGGTGCAGTCAGTCCATGATACTGAACAACTTTCCCCAAGGAACATATACTGAAATTTGAAAAATAATTTTTAACCTCCCATACAAGTTGCCCGATCAGCTGATCCGAGTTTGTAGGGAAATCAAAAATTATTTTTCATATTTCGACATATGTTCCTTGGGGAAAGTTGTTCAGTATCATGGACTGAATCCACCCTTCAAATAGTTTCAGTATATTTTGTTAGACGTTATATATGTGAGATAATAGGTAAGGTACACTAAGTAACTACATGTTAAACTACAAGACTAGTTGAACTACTAGTTTGCTCAATGTTTTCATTGTTTATCTAGGAATAAGGATATCCTGGGTCAAAAAGGACACAAAATAATGTCACTGTCATTGATCATATCCATTTTGAACGTGAGCGTAGAACGGCGTAACCAAAAAATGGCGTAACAGGTGACAGAGAATGAGCAGTAGCGTTCTTTGTGCAAGTTTATCTTCGTATCAGATAAATCAATCACCAACCCACCTGCCCAGCGTGGTGTTTAAGGGAAAATCATCCCTTTACTGGAAGAGGCCTTAAATCCACTAATGAATTGATACATGCTGGAAAAAAAGAAGTAACGCAAAATACTTACAATAGACTTGTTTGATACAACAAGGGCATTTGTAAAAAATGCATAATTTTTGATTGCGGGACTAGAGTCGGCGTGCTACAGTCTTCAGGTAGCAGAGACGTCGTTCCATTGACTGTGTGTCCGTTTGTTTTTGTGTCTTTAGGCCTGAGTTTGAACATTATATGAAAAAGAGAGTATGATGCTATCCCAATACCGGAAATTATTAATGACACATCCTGAAACCAAAAGAAGTAAGTTTTGTGGGCAAATAAGCATTTTTTTTAAGTAACATTTAAGTATACCAATTAGTTTATTTGCTGCCTAAGCATATAAAAATACCTAAGTATATGTTTGCAACTGATTTGACGGCAAAATTTCGAGAAAAAATTTTAGCTTTCCACAATACTTAACCTTCAATACCTTATATTGTTTTCAATGATTGTTATTTTTATATGACAGACTTTTTACCCGAAATTTGTAGTCATCTGATGGCGTAATGAATGTGCTGTAATTAGTAGTCCTCAGAACTATCCAAGTAACAAGATAAACCATAAGACTTGAAGTTACTGAAGCCATGTACCTGGAACAACAAAGTATCCAATAAAAACTGTTGGAATAACATAGCCTTATACCTTTAAGGCGAAATGGGTTCACGTTTACGAGTTGCGTTAAGGCCCCGCCAGTTCAGAGCCAAGAAAACTGTGAGTGTTTTTGAAAAATCACTGTTATTAAACTACTACAGTTTATTCCTCAAAAAATTTACATAAAAATCTTAAGGATTTTTTACAGACACCCACAATAGCCAAAACACGACTGAAAATTTTTGGCTTGATAGAAAAAAGCCAAAAATTCTCAATCGTGTTTTGGATATTGTAGGTGACTGTAGTAGTTTAATTACAGTGATTTTTTAAAAACACTTACAGTTTCTTGGCTCTGAACTGGCGGGGCCTTAACGCATTAAACTAGCACCTAATAAGTTTACACTTTACCATACTTATTGCTTTATATTTTATAGAATTTGTACGATATATTTATTAATAAGATTGGGAACTGCAAATTACTCGGTTTTTAACTAAAGGTTTTCGACTAGTTTAGAAGTTCATCTTCATCTCATCATCATCGAGTCCGATTAACTTAACCTCAAGCCTTAAGAGCCCGTATGACCCTAATAGTACTTAGAGCTTAGTATTTTAAATATTTTCAATAGTTACGAAATACTCACTTTGAAATAAAAACACAGCAAAGTTCAGGACTAACTATATGCATTATATGTTTCGAAAACACGATTGCTTAAAATTTTCTCGATAGAAAAACATTGCGAAGTTGCCTACAAATCATCTCAGAATTATACGAAAACGGAAAGTATTTAAGAAATACAATAAATTAGCACTTGTAACTTTGAAATATAATTGTATTAAACATAAGGCAGTCATCATATGTCGTACTTTTTAAATAACTCTTAAATATTCTTTGTAAAACGAAAAAAACCTCAAAACCAGCCTCATTGATCTACCGCGATCTTTTCACCGCGCGTGGCTCGCTGTCTCGCTTCGGCTAGGGTGAATTTATGTGCGTGGAGCAAAACATAGATTATCCACATCAGGCCCAACCTTAAAATATCACAATTATCTATGTCGTTTATCCTACCCGTAAAATCTAATATCATGAATTTAAAATTACACGTACCTAGTACATATTTTTGTTCTATTTGACATTGGTTTAATTTGTTTTTATTACAATATCTAAATAGTTACATATTTTAAACTGCGTAAATGTAGCAGAATTATATGGAGTTAACTTGGTCAAAAAAAAAATTACCTAATCGAAGTCAATTCGGATCGAACATGTAGGTTATCGGATATCGCCGGGATAAGTGCGAGATGTGATATCTGCACGATTGCCCATCCGATCTGGAAGAATACTATAAGGGTGGCATAGTACGCTGGCATCCACCACGAGCGATAGGTGTCCGTCAGCCCCGCATCGCAACCCCAGCATCGTAGGAAGAGCAGAGGGAATGTGAACGTCACAAGAATACTACCTGAAAAAAAAGATGCCTCTATAAAAACAAGAATGAAAAAAAGAAACATTTTTCTGGCTAGTGATATATTGATATTTTGATAATTTGCAGTCTTGCTTTTCCAAACCTTTAAAGCTACACCGGCTCGTGAATCTTATCAATGTTAGAGAGGTCAATTGGGTAGATGACTGGATCAAAAATAAATTATTACTGCTAAGACAATAAAACGTTATGTGCTCATACTGTCTTCTGTGAAAACGTCACAAAATAGAGTCACTTTTCATTGATCATATCCATTTACAACATGATTTTAGAAATCAGAAAAAGAATATTGACGTCACGGTTGTGTATTTCATAAAATTCCCATCAAAGAGCAAGAAAGGAAGTAAAAAAAGTATTTGACTTATTGTCATCTAGCGGATTCTGTGAGGATTAGTTAGCGAGTCGATGGTTCATCAAATTTATTGGATACCTAAGGTAGCCGACTCTTACAATGGAATAAACGTCTTACAATGGAATGAGAAACTACTTAAGGCATTCAAGTTCCAAGCGTGCTAAGGTTATTATATTATATTATATTATTGTATTATATCTAGTTAAAATCTTACCAATTAAATGCCATTTCTTCTTCGTGCCAAATCTGTCAGCCAGAATGCCTACTGCTGGAGTAGCAAGAGCATCTATAACTTGTCCTGGAATAAATTCAAATAATTTAATAAGTTAATAAATCAGCCCAAATGCGATTTGCGGAAAATTTATTTGCATTTTTAATTTTTAGTCATCAAAAATTTACGTCTTTTCCCATGCTCTTTTGCACAGCTCTATAAAAGGCCTAGGATCTGAATTACCAACACAATATACCAACAACCTCACCCCGAACTACGAATAACCACATCTAAGGATGCAACCGCGGGAACGCGCTTAGGTGAGAAGACACACTATAACGTCTTTACACATATCGGGTAGACAGAACCTTGGGCCATAAAAAGACCTTTGATGGATCTTATTAGTCTGAAATAAATGGTTTTTTTTTGCATGATTTTGGATGGGGTGATGGATTGTGAAGAAGGAGAAACTTACCTAAAAGTAACATGGCGCCGGAGACAGCAGCTCGCATCTCCAGCACTGCTTGGAAGAACAGCATCATGTAGGAGAACCACATGGCAGCACAAAGGTCGTTGTAGACATGCCCTAGGCCATACACGACGTTTTGGTTTACCCGCCACCATCTTCGGTGCCTGGAAGGGAACGATACTGAATTTAGCTATAGGAAAATTTTGAGCATTGCAGTGATGGATAGCGTCGAATAGGATTACAAAAACGTCGGCGTCAACAGCTGGAGGCAGAAACCACAAAATAGAACTTTCTGGAAGAAAATACTTGACTAGACCTAGGCCCACTCGCGACTGTAAAATTTAAAACACAACAGCCCTTAAATTAATGAAAAAAGCCTATGTTACTTGAGGTGATGTAAGGTTTCCCACAAATACAATTCTATTCAGGCATTTTGAAATTATGGCTGAATAAAGATATTCACATACTTACGTCTACAGACATAAAGACCGAAATCTTTTTTTGGGGCAGTCGTTCAAATAGATTTCGGTACCTACTCTATGTGCAGAGAAAACACAACTTTCGTAGTTAAAGTTTAAATAGTTAGTCATTATTTCAACCGACCTACGTAAGTGGAAAATTTTTTTGTCCTTTTTGTGCTAGTAGGATTAAATAATCAAAAATATATCTAATTAGGTACTTTAGCATCTTTTATGTTAAGTAGGTCATACTCCTTTTTTTCTAAATTTAAAATAAGAATTAGTTTACCGAACACACTAAAAACTTTTCACTTCACTCACGCACTGAAAACGACATCACCTTAAATAAACATCACCATTTACGCCTTTTTCTTCTGGCGCCGTTTTCTCACTTCCATCCGTTGCTCCGTATCTCGCAGTCATTTTAAAAGGAACTTTGCTAAAACTTTTTAAAACTTTACAGCCATTATTTTATTGTATTCATTTTTATTTATTTAATTAAATTGTTATTGATTAACGTATGCGGCGATTGACCGACCACACGTGTTGTTTGAAAGTCGTAGTGTCTACGTATGGCATCGGATTAGCCCTATCTGTCTGGTAGCTACTAGAAAATGAAGCCTATTACACGCTGTTAGGTACTACAGTACTTCTGATGCAGTTAGTATGCATGTTGCGAATAAACGACGTCCATATCAATTTGTCGCTAATGCTCTGACCTATATTGGTTAATATGCAACATGGTGCAGTCATGCAAATAATTGGATCTCAATAAATCTATTTAGAGATAATGTTTATATTTATTTTAGATTCATATTAATTATAACACACCACTCTAATTTTGTCAAGAACTCTATTTTATTCTCCAGTTTGACTCTACCTAACTGGTATTCTGCAATAGCGGAAGTGAGCAGTGGTATTATGAAGTGGTCAGATCCAAATAAGGTGCTACGGAGAAGTAGACATTAATTTCTTTTTTTACCTAGGCCCGAAAAGTCAATACGGACTAGAGAATGAGTTAAACACTGTTAGAACTCTATTTAAATAGTTGTTTTCTACCCGTATTTGCTGCAGACAAACTGTAGGAGATTATCTTATGCTAGTAGGTATATTCGTGTTTTGCAGAAACCAGTATTATCAAATACTCTTATTGTTTTCTGTGCTAGTATATAGAAACAGAGGGCGACCGACGCCCACGCTACGTGGGTGTCAGTCGCCCGGGGCGGAAGAAAATTTTGCCTCGAACTTATTTAGGTATTTCAATTTAAAAGACTATAAATTAAACAGTAACAATAATAACTTTTCGGCAAGAATAGTCAAATACTGTGTATGTATTTTATCCGTAAAATACACAGTATTTGACTGTTCTTGCCGAAAAGTTATTATTGTTTTGCAGCCCCTAGCTATACTGAAATCTTTGAATCAGAATCACTAAAAGCACACAAAACCGCAAGAAAAAAACATATTTTTAAACTACCAACATTATAGAAAATAAATAATACCACTTCTGTTTGGTATTCACCTTAAGAGAAAGCATCGTATTGTTCTATCAATGTTAATGTAGATATTTAATATGTGTATGGTATATTAAATATTTACAAGATATTATTATTTATTGTGAAAATTTGCCCCTTAAAAGTACCTCCCGGGGCGGGCCGCCCCTCCTGCCCCCACTACGCTACGCCACTGAATAGGAAACAAATGGCTAGCCATAGGGGTAGTACTGTTTTAATGCTTTATGGAAACCGGCCGACACGCTTTGATGAGAAAGAAAGGTTATAGAAGACCTGATAAACATCAGTCACTTCAAGGAGCTCCCTACCCTTCGTAATGCAAAACTATCATATATAAGTGAGTAATACATCTAGGGTATACTATTAGGCGGTCGATGCCCCTTCCATTGTCATACGAGTGGCGCGGCGTGGCAGTGGCTTCCGCACATATTGGGTTACTTTTACCCGCCGCGGTTCTCGCTCCGCTGAACCGTATGACGGGCCGTTCAACTGTCAGTTTAGTACAATGTTTACTAAGCATTTTTTTTTAAATATTATAATAGATATAGGTACAGATACACTCATGATCATCATCATCCAAACGTATTCCCGGTTGCATCCTCAGCGATAACGCTTGCTGGGCTATAGATACACTATCACGTCTTTATTTCTAAAGAGGTAAACAGAGCCTAAAAGGTAAGAAGACCCAAATGCCACTTTTAGCGTGATGATAATCATCACGCTGAAAGTGGTGATTTTTCTACCTTCGAGCAATCATAGGCGCGGAGGTAGAAAAATGGAATCGAAATAGTGATGGGTTCATAGCCGCATCGCCTATATTATTAACATGATATGGATTTTCGCCCATTCCCTCGATCGGATTTTACGATTTGCGCAAGAAGAGAAGCTGCATTCTAAGTTTTTTATTTTTTCCCAGACCAGCTTGGAAGACCTCTATGTATAAATAACTGACCACGCTACGGTAAATTAATCGTGCATGTAGAAAAATATATGTTGCCATCTCAAATTAAAAAAAGGTCGTTGCCGTAATATTTTCAAGTACTTAGTTCAAGTACAAGTACTTACTTCTACAGGTTAGATTCCATTTTTACCTTCGAGCCTATTGTCACGCTAAAGTGGTTTTTAGTTCTTACGACCTTTTAGACTCTGTCTACTTCGTTAGAGATAAAGACGTGATAGTGTAGCTGCATATCTATAGAAATATTTGTACTTGAAAAACTGTTTCTGCTTCACACAGCACATGGAAACCAAGTCCAATTATGCATAGTGTCTTGTGGTTTCCGGTCTAGAATAGGACCTTCCATCTCTTACTGTAGATGTCGAAGGAGGCGCCTAAAGTACTTGGTTTTATTGTTCTGAGTAAAGTACTAAGGACAAACATTTCATGCAACAACTGCCAATTTTCTTTGACGTCGGGCGGTGGCCAAAGTATTTAAAACTTTTTGCATAAATGCGTTCCAAGGAGGTTAGGAGGTTGACGTCGGGCAGCGGCTGGTAGTAAAAATCTTCTCCACTTCGTCTTCTGATCCTTGTGTGAACAAAAAAAAGCCCGAAAGCTCATCCCGGGCTCCGAGGCAACACAGGTATGGATGCAATTGGGAACGCTTTAAGATGAGATAAAATAAAAGTTGATCATGCATAGGTTTATGACCGACGACGTCTAGAGTAGTTTGCATTTCTATAGTACAGCGCCATCTATACAAATTACTGCGTACCTCTAGGTAGAGTAGAGTAGGTGTAGGCTAGAGGCTAGAGTAGGTATTTTGTAAAAAGCAGCATCGTCACAAGACTCACAAGTATAAGCATACTAAAAGCACTGTACAAGCGTGTCATTCGTATTTTGATACCTGATGATTGTTGATAGAGGGCTCTAACAGTCTTTTTGAGGGTCCACTGTCTACAATTATTTATTAACTCCCGACAAAAAAAATATTTATTTATTTACAAAATTCATGTAAACAAAATACAAACAAAGAAACAAACAAAGTAAGAAAATATAGTACATAGGTACTGCTTATTTCATAAGAAATCTCTTCCAGCAGACCCAGGAGAGGAAAATTGAAGAAAACAGGAAGTAGGCAAAGGTGTACAAAATAGACTAAAGTTTACAACAAATACATATAAGTACTAATTTTAAACATAAACATACATTTACAATATATAAATAAACATACACACAATGCATAGATTTTGTAATAATAATAAATATGTGTTATAATAAGATGGATGTCCTTTGTATATTCATTTGATATTTTTTTTTGATATCGTGCCTAGTTCCCAAGCAAAAGATAGTTTGATTTAAGAGTACTTATTACCTTATATTTATAAGAATGAGACTACCTAGATCCTACAGTTGCCAAAGTGCCTTCCCCTCCAGTTTTACTGGACCCAGCAATAAGTACCACGTGTACTTTTAGGGGCATCTTAGAAAGTAAATATGACTAACTTTTTCTGTGGAAACAATGCTGGGATTTTAAAATTAAATTTATTATTCCCATTCAAGTCGTCCTGACAGAGAAAACTTTTTATAAGGAAGCCAAAAAGGTATAAACCTAACCTACTTGTGGCACAAATTAATAAGTTTAAGCATTTGTGTTTAAATCTCAATTATGCTGTACGATCATCACTTCTGAAGTGCCAATGGACCTCGATGCCATTTTCACTAGAGAGCTTTTTATGTCAGCGCGGTATTCAAATAAAATTGGATTGAACTCTATCCTATCCTTTGTCATAGCCTTTGTTCGGAAATGCTAGGCATTAAAAATAGTTGATCACGATCCGTCACAACCGATTGCGCAATGCAGGCCGTACCCACTTGTCATAAATCTTTTTTTTATTACAATTCAAATTATTATTTTCTTGATCAGTGATCACCTATTTGTCCATCTTACCCCATTTGACATATCTCAACACCAGTGCAAAGTTAAGACTAGACTAAGGTCTAGAGATATAGAAGGAATAAATGTTCATCTGGTTTTTCTCGTCCTAACCAAACCGATGAGTCTTGAGAGTGATTCAGTAGTCTACAGGGCCATTCTAACGATGACCCCTGGATCATCGTTTGGCATAGCCACTAAAATCACTACCGAAAGCTATGTGATTCAAACTTTAGAACATACCACTGCTTAGATAGAGTTGAGAGTGTCCCGGAAAAATGGGTGCGATCCCCACAACGAACGCCCTATGAACGAGCTACCCTTTGATTTATCACACCAGCCGGGGTGGGCCGTGGTTGCTGCAGTCACGATAATTAAATCCACTAATAATTAATATAGCGGCACTAATGGCATTCGTAATTTATTATGCATTTGCTTGCCAGCCTGGGACAACACGACATGTAGGCATTGTCTGAAACGTTTATTTTGACAAGTTCATTTGTATACCTATAGGTACTACTATTTATACATAGTAGTATATCAATGTACTTAACCGACTTATTGCAGGGCAGGCATTTACTGCAGTATAGAAGTACCTATTTATTATCATTGAGTGTATTAAAGTTTTGTTTGTTACTTTTGTGAGAACAATTCTTGAATACGTATGCAGTATCTGGTCACCTCAATACTCTAGTCACAAGCAAAGAATCGAGTTCATAAAAAAGAAGTTACTTAAATTCTTATCATTCAAGGAACACAAATCTTTTAACTCTTATGCTGAGGCATGCTTGAATTACAATATGGATAGTTAGAGATGAGGCGTATTCATATAATACGATCTAATTTTCAGTAATCAGGCCAAACAGATTGTTCCGACCTCCTACAAGCAGTAGCACTTCGAGTTCTATCAACCTGCATCGTCACACGCAGTTACTACATACATGTGCCCCACATTTTTTTACAACAATTTTTTTCTAGAACTCTGTTTTGTGTCGAATGGCTAATACCTAAGATAAATAGATTTGTTCCTCCTGTCCAAATCCTGACTCAAAACTGAAACTGTTAAAATGCATCGTTTATAACTTGGATGTTCCCCCTAATATTACTTAATTAGTCATCAATGCATGTACCAGTTATCTTACTTTCCTACTTAAAATTACTCAAGTACATAATCTTTGTTTTGTTATTGCAATCATCGTTAGGTACAACAACATTGATAAAAATAACTATATATAAATGTGTATATGTACTATATAGTACCTATTGTATATTTTGTAGCTATAAGAAACTGCATCGCTGTTGGTTTATCAATAAACGAAAAATAAAAATAAAATATAATATTAAATAAAATATATAATGACAAGAACATATTAAGGTGGCTTAATATGTTCTTATCACAGTAAAAAAATCTTATTAATAAATACTTTAATTAATTATACCTATAACAGTATTTACTTAATAAAAATTTATTGCCAATTCGTTAATTTACAAAATTTTGTCAACAGGAAAATACAGTCAAGGTTATTTTTAGAAAGATATTAAAAAGTCGGTGACACGGGCGGTGGCGAGCTAAAGGTCAAAAAGAGAGCGGCACCTACAAGGCACAACGCACAACTGGTTTCCGAAAGGTTTCGGTTCGGTTCGGAGACATACGAGTATCACAAAATAATTTACAAAGTGTAGAGAATTAACACTTAGGTTGGTTGGACTACAGTGGTATTATAAGAATAAGTGTTAATCTGTAATGCAATAAAGCCCAAGACTGGTTAGGGACCTATACGTATACCTATCCGGGTTTCTTTTGGCGTAATCTTCCCAGCAGTGGTCGTTCCGAAACGCTTGTATTTGTAGCTTTTGCACTAAAAATAATTTTAAAGGGACATTCAATTCGATTTTTGTATTCAATAAAAAAAAGATTTTTTGTCTTTGTGCATGTTGCCTGTTTTGTAATGATTAAGATTAATTTGATTTAATCATAAAATAGGCAAGGGAAACGATCTAGAAATGAGGTCAAGCTTCGTTCGTTAGATGTAAACAATCAGTAAAGCAAGGCAATATCATCATCAGCCCATTCCCGAGCTCTACTCGGACTGCTCCTCATTTGCGTAGAATCATAAAATCCTATGACGTTCGGAAAATTCATGAACATTACATTTAAGGCCGTACCTAAATTTTCCGTGGTCCAGTGATGCCCCCATTTTAAATAAATCATTTCAAAGAAAACGGAGACATCATTTAAAATTTTACAACTACCAAGTCCTAGATAACCCTTCAAAGTATTTTATGAACTACTGTTTCCAGTTTATAATTAGAACGTTAAGCTTTACTACGCACATTTGCTAAAAGTGGCCGTTTTTCGCAAATGTGCGTAGTAAAGCTTAACGTTCTCACTTTAAACTGTAAACAGTAATTCATAAAATACTTTGAAGGGTTATCTAGGACTTGGTTGTTGCAAAATTTTAAATAATGTCTCCGTTTTCTTTGAAATTATTTATTTTAAATGGGGGCAGCACTGGACCCCGGAAAATTCAGGTACGGCCTTAAGTGAATCTCAATGAATTCCATAGCACAAAACAGGTTATGGTTCACCCATATTTTTTAAATACATGACATGACTAAAGATTATATTTTATAATGTACCTACTTATATAAAAAATGGTGAAAAAATACCCCGTGAGCTGGGACTTGAACCTGCGACCTAGTCTCAATAGCTATAGAACTTTAGTACTGCACCTTTAATGCCTAAAACCTATTTAATATTATACAATAAACCTATAAAGGGAAGGTAATCATGGATATAGGTAGATACAAATAATGATAACCCGTGTGGTTCCGGGTTAGAATAATACTATCTCTTCCTGTGGATGTCGTAAGAGGCGACTAAAGGATTGAGCACAAACATCTCGTGCTACAATGTCATTCCCAACGACGGGCGGCGGCCGTTTGTAAAATTTTTCGCACAAATACATTCCCAAAGAGGGTTGACGTTAGGCAGGCGGCCGGTTGTAAAACTATAGCCAAATCATTTAAAATGTTCCGGCTATTCCTTCTCTATTTTGCAAGGTCTTGAGCATCCTTGGGTGACCATTGAAATGCATATTATATTTGGAGAAGAAAGAGCGGGAAAGCGCACCCCGGCCTCCGAAGCAGCACAGCTGAGGATGCAACCGGCAATGCGCTTAGACGAAGAAGACAGATAATGGTAAGAGTTACGAATCCAATGAGCTAGATATTCCTCTGTAACCCTCGTCATTTTATCGCCATTTACTTGTCATACGGGTGTTTGCGTGGGCAGATATTGTAGCTCTTCAGGTAATGTTACAGATTCGACGATCGATAACTTTCGATTGAAATCGTGAACAATGAACTACCCACGTTCATGTGAATCAAAAATTGTTAAATTTCTGAATCTGAAGGAGATTGATTGAAACCTGATATATTCCAACTGGATTTTTAAAGAAAAGCCTGTACCTAACTATTATATAGTATCTATGTATACATGTAGACGCCTCAATTTCGTAGCGATTTTTCGTTTGATTTATATAAATTCAGTTGGGTCCTACTTGGACATGGAGTATTTACTTGTACTTGGACCACTGACTTCACTTGTTTTGTTCTTAAGTATCTATACTGATTTTTATTTCCACATATATAAACGCTTACATACTACTTACTTTATCTCAAAATTGTAATCTTTTACAATTTTTACAATAAGTACTTTTTGGTTTAAAAAATATTATATTTCACACTTCGATATAATCTAAGCTAAATCCTGCTACATCAACAGAACTTCTTTTTTTCTTTGCTCTGACTGCTCTGGCTAATATATGGCTTTGGTAGTATAGAAAGGGTCGTGCTAAACTAAAATACTAAATAAACGGGCAAGTGCGAGTCGGACCCGTACATGAAGGGTTCCGTACCTCCGTACAATGTTTTAAAACGCTGAAGAAACACGTTTTTTGTATGACGACCCCCTTAAATTTTTATCTTTATTTTTGGTAATTTGTTGTTATAGCGGCTATAGTAATACGTAATCTGTGAAAATTTTAAGTATCTCGTTTATGCTATTATAAAGATCTAATTAAAAACGCTAAAAAACACGTTTTTTGTATGACGACCCCCTTTAATTTTTTATTTTTTTTATTTGTAGTATTTGTTGTTATAGCGGCCACAGTAATACATAATCGGTGAAAATTTCAAGTGTCTAGCTATTCGGGCTTAGCGGTTCAAGAGATAGAGCCCTGTGACAGACGGACAGACAACGGAGTCTCAGTAATAAGGTCCCGTTTACACCCTTTGGATACGGAACCCTAAAAAGACCAGATGATGATATTTTTTTCTTTAAATCTAAAGAGCAAGACCAAATACCTGCTTGCCTACTTTTTTACCGTCGCGTTTACTTTTTATTCCACCATATCGAATAACAGTAAATACCGCGTTACTAGCGCGTTACACAATAATGTAAAGTAAATATGCAAATGGTGCAGTGATTTTAAGGTAAATAAACAAATGGGCCGCCACACCGGTTCTCAGCCAAAGTATACAAACCACCTACTTATTTGTCGGACTGGTATTGTCGACAACACTGTGCCACTTGTTAACCTTACAACGAAGGCAGCTTTTTGTTTATATGCAAGCAGTTACTTTTGTCCGCAACTTCGTTCGCGTGCATCCCTAAGGAACCTGATTCCGTTATAAAATGTAGGCGATGTCAGTTTATACTCTACGGTGTCTGATGTATCTCAGTCAAAAAAACAATGTATTTTTATGATAAATATGATAATAAACTATTTTAAGGGTGAATTTAGTCCATGATGAAAAATATTTTGTGGCTTTCCATTCAAACTCAGACCAGTCTAGCTGATCGGTCAACTTGTATCGGAGGCCATAAATTATTTTTCATATTTCTATATATGCTCCTTGGGGGAAAGTTGTTCAGTATCATTGACTGAATCCACCCTTAAAATTTTGTTAGACTTCAGTATATGCATATCTATGGAATCTTTAGATTTTTTGTACCTATATCTTCTTCGTCCTGCTCACGTAGTATGTTTCACCATTTCTTATTTAATTATTTAATTTAAGTACTATATTACTGAATCTAGCATCTTGAATGCCTCAAATCCCTATAAATATACCTCCTTCCTTTCAAAGCTACTGGAAAATAATCGATAACCGTATTAACCAGTACCAATTGTGACCAATCGTACAAAATTTCTGAGAAGTTATAGAGCACGACAAGCTCCATTTAAGTAGTAGGTACGTACAGGTTAATGCTGCGTTCAATTCAATTCAATTTAATTCATAATATCTTAATAATATTTATAATATCTCTTAATAATAGTCACTTTGTTTTGTTTTGCACAAATGTTGACGTCAAATCGTTACTTACAGCTAAGTTTATGCCGTGCTTCCTAGACGCAAGTGCAGAAGAAGCGGCAAAACTGCACTGCAGCTAGTTCGTTTAGATATACTTATATATTATTTAAACAAGCATTAAAATAACAAGTTTGTAAGTTGTTTCTCTTTTTCATATAGTGCACTAATAGGATTATACTTGTAGTAGCTAAAGCATTCGTAAAATAATGTTGGTAGGTAGAGTTTTTTTTGTTTGAGAGTGCAAGGTAGAGTCGACTCCATATTTTATTATGTTCATTCGTATCGTACATATCAATACACTATTGTAACGGATTCCGAAATAATAACGTTATGAATGTTATGTTATGATAAACCACAGCCCAGTCACGGTACAGATATCTACAGTTCTCGTATAGTCCACAGCGATTTTTATTCGGCTCTCTTCTGTCCAGCAGAAGGCACCTAACGTTTTTGGCTAAAGTAAAATAAAATATCTGATACAAGTTTTTCCACTACTTATTTAAGCAATATATGTATAATAAATATAAAATATATTGAATATACGAGTATGTACTCGTATACAGGTCTTTTTGGTCGTATCTTCATGGCTGAGGGTAGCAACTATCGTGAGTAGCAATTTGTAAAACAAATACCCACCTTAATCTTGCTTCACGTACTGCTATTGTTGTTCGCTTGAGCAAACATAGTAGGTGGACGAACAAGTTATAGCATTTGACATTATTACCTTGTATTTAGGTTCATTGTATGAATTATTTATAACATTTCTAATTTAAATTAAGTCTATGTTGACAGCTAAGTAATATTTATAGCCGAAACAAGTATACCTTTGTATATTGCATACGATTAATATCCGAAGTTAACTGTTTACAAAGCAAACTTTGTTTTGCACCCAAGAACGTTTTGATAATATGTAAAAAGGGGTAAACAGATTTGAAATACGAGTAACTATTATGAACAAGTTGTATTGGGTTTTCGATATATTTTACTTCCCTAACAGACGACGTCCAATACCGTTGCAAGTCTAATCTTCCTGCAACATGAGCTAGAGGCTTACATTGAAATCTGCATCTTACTTACATGTTAGTCTAGTATGTTACTGCACAATTACGTATTCAATTCGAAGGGGATTAAGTCTAGAGCTAGAATATTTCAAGCCAAGCTGACGTGGACGTGAGGCGTGAGTTATCTTGTGCAAAGTGGCGTTGGACTTTGCGTTGGTCCAGGGCGTATGTAAAAAGGAGGGCGCATGGCATGGCGCTAGGGCAAGGCAACAATCTGTTTGCATAAGTTGTGATTTTTCTTTCTTCTTCTTATTAAGTTATTAGGTATTTTTTTTTTAATATTACTCCGCTCTTGTTGTTCCGCACTAGATGATGGAGTACAAAGTATACGAGAGAAGTATTACATACTTACACAAAAAATAATTCATGCTCACACTATATTACCTTGTTCGCATTATAACGTCAAACAAATATATTGAAACTATGAAATATGAAACATATTTTTGAAGTCACCCATAAAATAGTTTCAGTATATTTTGTAAGACCCTGTATACAAATCAGACACAATAAAATTAGTATTTCTCTCACTTAAATAGTTCCTAATTAAATAAGTTCACTAGTCAAAGTTTAATTCGTTGGTAACGAAGTTGCTAAAGTGTCTTTTGATATGCCCGTATACTCACTTAGCATAGTGACAGTGTACTTAAAAACTGCATTCTGCTACACCAGATAAATAATAGGGTTTTGATATCGTATAAGAGCGCAGTATTAATCTCACCCAGGGGCGCTAGTGGTGCTAAACCCGGCACGTTCATGCGCACAGTCTCATAATTTATGGTGCAAGCTGTCCTTCACGAGAAAGTAACACCTACGCACTGTTTGTTATTCCATATCACCGGGCTTAGGTATGGTAATCCTGTGAACACAGTCGGCTAAATCATGGTAATTCTCGCAACACACACACCATGATTGATTTAATGCTTCATTCATGCTTTTAGGATTGAATACAGCTTTTCTGAAGAGGGTACTTGAAATTACTGATAGAACATCCTTCACGTTTATACAGTTAGAGATCAGGGTTATTCAGTATATACCTAACTATAGCAAAGGGTTCTTTAGTCGACTCATCTATTTAATTATCATAAAATAATTAGTATTTTACAGCTAGGTACATTATTACGACTTTAGCCCTTTTGAGGTATAAGAAACGAAAGATCGGGAGACCTAAAAGTTTTCAAGATCGTAGAGGGTGAAAACGGAAATCACAAATGGTGATCCGTGGGTTTTCGCCCAATTTCTGTTTAAGTACAATCTAATAAATCTAAATCAGAAGAAGCAGCTGATGTATTTCTAGCTTTTGTATTGGTTCTCAGTCCATTATGGAAGACACTTTTCACAAATAAAATAACCACTATAAGGAATGTAATGCCTACTGAATAGTTAGTACCATAGCACCTTATTACGTCTATATATTGTAACAATGCTGCATGCATCCTCTTCAAACCTTTTTTCTTCATCTCATCCTGTCCGTTTTTCATTCTTCATTTCATTTCAAATTCCCTGTCATTCAATTTTCAAATCATTGACTGATCCCTTTTCATTCATTCCACCATCATCTCTGAAGCTGATCACTTCTCTCTATCTGTTGTACCTTATTAAATACTAGCTGTGCCCGCGACTTGGTTCGCGTGGTTGTCGGAACGTAATGTAATATAGCCTAAAGCCTTCCTCTATAAATGGACTACCCAACAAAAAAGGAATTTTTCAAATCGGACCATTAGTTCCTGAGATTAGCGGTTTAAACAAACAAACAAACTCTTCCGCTTTATAATATTAGTATAGATTATTCTTTTATAACAATCGAATCTCTTATACTCAGTATTCTTATGTAACAATCAGTATCAGATAATAAATTATAATAATCTGTGTTGTTGTCGAGTCTCTATTTCTACCTCTTCTACTATCTTCTATGTGGGAACTCACCTAGATCGCCGGGGAAGGTCGAGGTCCCACAATATGTACCTTCAGGTACAGTTGGTTGTACTCGTAAAATACGAATTTCTGAATTTTCAGAACTATGCCGTATGGCTTCCGGCCTAAAATAGAGTGGTCCTCTCCATCTCTTCCTGTGGATGTTGTAAGAGGCGACAAAAGGACTAAGCACAAACATCTCATGCTACAATTGAATTCTCAAGGAGGGTCGTCGGGCGGCGGCCGGTTGTAAAACTATAGCGAAATCGTTTAAACTGTTCCAGCTGTTTCTTCTCCACTACGCATCCTTGGGGGACAACCGACATGCATTTTAAATTTGGAGAAGAAAAAGCGGGAAAACGCACCCCAAAATCCGAAGTAGCACAGCTGAGGATGCAACCGGCAATGCGCTAAGATGAATAAGAAGACAGTTGGTTGTAAAACACGAATTTCTAAATTTTCAGATCTCTCCATTTCCATCAGACATCAGCCGTATCATTAACTTTGTATTTACTGTATTCATAAAATATCTAGCAACTACAAGAGCTACTTTTAGGACGATGTAAGTGCTCTTGATAAATAAATAACGAACCTAGCCAGCTCTGGCTACGTGTCTGGACATACAGAAGGTGTCATTACACGAGGGTGGCGTTACTTGCCGCGCCTGATAACAATTTGATTATTATATCTCCCTAGCTCTACCCCGTTTTAAGGTAATCTCACTTAATGATAACTCTTACCCTTCAAAATTATATCGCACCTTAATTTGGTAGCCAGTTAATTTAATGGATGATGGTCTTTACTATCATTATAGAATAGTAACAGCAAAAACTACTTAGTGTACTGCTTGTCACAAATTTTGGAAACGCTTGTTGCTTTATTCTTGTCACACTTATTATATTTGAAAAATTAAAATAAATAAATAGATAAGGACAAATCACACTGATTGAGCAAGCCCCAATCTAAGTCTAAACTTGTATTATAGGATACTAAACAACAATACCACAGAAACATATTTAGTACAGACGATACTATATATAGATAAACACCCAAGACCCAGGACAATTTGAAAAAGGCCATTTTTCAACTTACCCTGGTTAGAGTTTGAACCCAGAACCTCAGGAGTGACAGACTGGCGTGTTAACCACTACGCCACGGAGGTCGTCAAGTCAAGTTAAATGTAAAAAAACGTCTAACCAAATGAGAAACCGAAGCAGCAGCTTCTCCTTCAGTGTGTAGACAAAGTGAATCAAGGGAATGGGCGTAAACATAGAGCACGTAGCCTCCCTTTAAAGAGTCGACTTGAAAAGTGAAGTGACTGCCATAATTCGCGCAAAAACAGCGACAGTGGTAAGTAATAGAATTACAGCAAAGTTAGGATAAGTTGTTTGTCAGTAAAAATACTAGATGGCGCTACCAATAAATGAAACAAAGTTCCTTTAAAATTGGCGGTCGCATACTAAAGACTTGCATCTTATCAATGCTTCACTCTAAATTGTTACAGTCCTATATGAACCACTAGCTGTGCCCGCGACTTCGTTCGCGTGGTTGTCGGAATGTTATATAGCCTAAAGCCTTCGTCTATAAATGGACTACCCAACAAAAAAAGAATTTTTCAAATCGGACCATTAGTTCCTGAGATTAGCGCGTTTAAACAAACAAACAAACAAACTCTTCCGCTTTATAATATTAGTATAGATTAGGATCAGAATAAGCAAAACAAAACAATGTCTTATTCGTCGGATTGCGACCACGTGGCCGCAATCCAACATTTTTGCACATATGCACTTCGGTTATCCGACCACTGGATTTAATTTTAAAATAAAGTATAAAAATAGCAAAATACTACTTAATTAATATGAAAACTTAATTATTGTACTAAAAAAAATCTTACTTGTGTATACAACATGAAATAACTAATGAAGCGCCGAGCTTCGTGCTATTTTTTTTTAACTTACTACTCAAAAACACACCGCTGAATCATTACGCGAATTGAGTAATTTTTCTTTGGGGCTAGGGTAAACCATTTGTTTCAAAGTGTGTAAATTCATATTAAATAATCATTTGAGAAACGCGTAAGATTTATGTTTTGTTTGTGTTATATCTAGAAATAGTATTATTGTGATTTTAAGACACTAAGTCCGTCAAGTGGTCGCCAACCGAAGGGTGGTCGCTAACCGGCTAAGCGACAATACTACTATTTATTCTATTTTCGACCCGCGTAAAACATATCAAAGTATAAAGTAAATTAGGAAACCGACTAGATATTTTTATTTTAGCTATAAAGTAATCACTCCTATGTAGGTCACACACACCGCCCAGGGGAGGTATCGTCAACAAAGACATAAGCCGTACCTACTTAACGATAAAAAAACAGTATAGTCTCACAGGATTAAAACGTCTTTATGTTTATTTTTAGTATGGACCTGACCCCGTTTATATCCATAAACCCGTTGAGATACAATAACATATTTATACTTAAATAATGTTTCATATGAGAGAAACATCTGTTCGTAGTTAAATTGGGATAAAAATTTGTAATATTTAATAAAGTATAAATAAACTTAGCTGCTTGGTTGGTACTATTCTGTGCTTTTCTCACCCTGAGAAATATTATTTACTATTTAACTAGTAGGTCTGTACTATCTGCTTATTCTTATGCTTATTAAATATCGTTATTTTAACGATATTTATTGCGTGCAACGTGCTTAAAACATGCGCACCTAAAGCAGTATAGTTTTGCTAAACACAACTTGAAAAGATCTGAGAAATATCAGCAGATTGGTCCAGCAGATTGGTCTTATTACAAAAAACTATAAAAAATATGGAATAGGATAAAAGAAGAGAGAAAAGAACTTCTTTAAAATAAAATTCTTCTGGTTTTAGGGGCGCCAAAACTTATTCCTTTATGCACCTCTTTTTATTGACTGAGAAGATCTACTATATTTTGAGTTTTGTCTCCACTACCTCGGTCGGAAAATAGACGTTCGGGATCGTTTCGCGGTAACTGGTCCAGGATGAAGAACGAGGAAAATTCCTGTCCACCGAGACAGATAGAATACCAAGAATATTGATAATTAAGTGATCCTAAATCCTGATCTTAAGGCGTCAATTTTTTTGTTTTAAGAGCCGCTAAAACCAAATAGGTGTTCATATTACAACCTACTCAACATGACATATTGCCGGACAGGGTGCTATTTCAGATTAGGTTCCCCTTCAAAAAGTCTAGACCGGGGTTGAAATATAGAAGTAAATATATTCAATACCGCGAGCATCTACTAAGAAACACGAATAGTTTCGCGGTAACCGGTCCAGGATGAAAAACGAGGGAAATTCCGCTCCACCGTGACGAATGGTGCCTCCCGAAGTTTGTTTAGGTATCCCGGAACGTGGCACATGGCGTGCTGCCCGTCGCGGCATCCTCGCGCACAAGTTTCAGATGTTGATTAAATTTCAAATTTCCTGACACAAGTGAAACACGGGAGAACGGAACTTTAAATTGTAACATTACACGACATCGCGTTTCCCTAATTTGTTGTTACGAATGCGAGTTCTTTGACTTTGGGGATTAAATTATGGCTGTTAGTGCGAATATTCTGCATCAAGTGACAAAACTGGTATCAACAACTTAAAGTTCTAAAATATGCTTGGCGTAGTAACTCTATTTTATAGAGTTGATCGAACAACCAGAAGTGCTGTTATTTTCGCCGTATAATAAATAAAAGCGCAGTCTGATACTCATAGATGATAGAAAAGACATCAAAAACTTTATTTTTTTCGTAATTAATATATAACCTTCTCAGTACGGTTGTGTGTCTTTTAGATAGCAATAAAGCAAGAAATAGCAATAAATTTAAGAATGAAATTCTTGTTGTGGTACCTAATAATTTCAGCTAAACGTTTCACCTCCCTATAGAACAAGACTTCTGCCTTTTAAAACGACTATACAGAGGTAGGGCATTAAGTATGCCTACTTACTTTTATATCATCATCATCCAAGCGTATTCCCGGTTGCATCCTCAGCGGTAACGCTTCAGAGCCCGGCCTCCGCTATCTTACCTAGGTGATTTGACGAGGTTACTGGTTTTACACAGAGCGACTACCATCTGACCCCCGCAACCCAAATGGCAGACCAGTCAGAACCAATCCTAAGATAGCTTAAAACAAACGCTAGATGGCGTTCGGGACCAACAGCTTTGTTTGCCTTCTGAAGCACGGACTCATCTTTCTTTTCGGATACTAAGGTGATTCAAGACTGCAATATCCTAACGAGACTGGAAGCAACTTTTCACCAAGTATGTTTCCCAGTGGGATTTGAACCCTCGACCTCCAGATCACAAGGCAAACGCCTTGACTTCTGGACCACGGAGGCAATCACTACTTACTATTTTATTTCCGTAAAAAAATTAGTTTATTTTATCCTCTTCATTCACATATAAAACGCAATCTAGTCAAAAGGTTATCTAATACAGTTATAGTTAATTACACGAATGAGTAAACTTACATCCGTTATTAGAAACACATTCAATTTAACTATCCGAAAGCCGGCCACTGTTTCCCTAATCGGATCCTCCCAGAAAACCTAATTAGGACTTAGGCAAAACCTTTATTAGTTGGCAAACTAAACAATAGTGTTATCCTGTTTACCGTTGTTCCGTAACTTGTGGTAACACAATGGGTAATTTTAACTGTTTGAAGGTACCCGAGGTGAGCCCACGCTAGGCCAAGTTCCTTGGGACTAGACAATAGCCGTTAATGTTTAGGTGTCATTCACCTTTTGCCAATTTAATTTCAACTTTTCACATGTTCAACTTCAAATATAATTAAGGCCGTACCTGAATTTTCCGGGGTCCAGTGCTGCCCCCATTTAAAATAAATCATTTCAAAGAAAATGGAGACATTATTTAAAATTTTGCTACTACCAAGTTCTAGATAACCCTTCAAAGAATTTTATGAACTATTGTTTACAGTTTAAAGTGAGAACGTTAAGCTTTACTACGCACATTTGCGAAAAACGGCCACTTTTGGCAAATGTGCGTAGTAAAGCTTAACGTTCTCATTATAAACTGTAAGCAGTAGTTCATAAAATACTATGAAGGGTTATCTAGGACTTGATAGTAACAAAATTTTAAATAATGTCTCCATTTTCTTTGAAATGATTTATTTTAAATGGGGGCAGCACTGGACCCCGGAAAATTCAGGTACGGCCTTAAGCATTAATAAAACTAATGTTGTTCCCAAATAAACCTATCACAAGATTGGTTATGGTCTACCATTTTGGGTTGCCGAGGTCAGACGGTAGTCGCTCTATGTAAAAACCAGTAACCCCGTCAAATCACCTAGGTTTAGGTAGTGGACCCCGGGATCTGAAGCATAACCGCTGAAGATGCAACCGGGAATAATCTCGGATGATTATGAAAAATAATGCTATTCCCATTCATTTCACATAGTAAGTTGCCAATGGTTAAAATAAATAGGCACTAAAGTAATGATATAGGTCAATAGGAATAGGTCTTGTGCTGTCTTACCTCACTTACTCAACCTCACAATGTTATCTAACCAGCGCTGGTTTTGTTACTACTGTTACTAGTTTTATTGTCCGCATATCACTCACATATGGAGATGGATATTTTGTATAGATTAAGTGAACATAGGATACAAAAACGTCGGGGTAATAACAACAGTTATTCAAATTGGCCCTTAAGTGATCTATTCTGCGTGGGTGGGATATGATGATTAATTTTATGCAAGGTTTACAACCGTGCTCGCCGAACATTGTGCTCGACTGTCCGGCCGGTTAGACAGCTCGTCGAATTGTAAATTTTACGATTCGTAATTATTTTATAACGTATTCAACTTTAATAGTTACGATGCAATTTTGCGAATATAAAAGGACTAGCTCATTTCCGCGACTTCGATTTCAATTTCAATTCATTTATTGCATGCATTTGAACTAACAAATGCAATAAATGAATAAACAAAATTGGAATGCACATTAGTTCTATTGTAACTACTAAAAGTCACTGTGTTAAAATAGTACTATAAACCCTGTTTACATCGCGAAATAAAATTGGAACGGCAAGCGAGTTTTATGACATGCAGTCAATTTATAAAAATAGCCTTTAGTGTTAACAGAATAGGTATAGGTAATTAAAGTTTATTTTTCTTCCAAGATATGTCAGCGAGATCGTTCGCGCTCGTCCTTTTGACACCACAATGTAATTATAGCTGTTGGTCATCTGAATGTTTAAAATAAAATAAGTATCTCAATACGAAAAACTTTGATCAATTGCTTCCTTTTGATGTGTAGAACGGACAATTAAATGACGACACACACACTCATATATTTATAACATTATTCTTAGACAAAATAAGAATGGATCACTGCTTCCTGGTATGGATATCGGTGGTTTGGTTTATGAGCACTTGTACGTTGGCTAAGTAAAATTTAACATAAAAATATCTCACTTTATTATAGATCTCTCTGTTATTCGACAGATAGATATATTGCACTCTAGAGAAAATGTCTTGACAGCTTCATCACATTGCGTATTCAGAGCGCGTTGGACAATATCATGGTAATGCGTTATCCGTAAGTTGCGGGCTTTATTTATGATGTATTGATGTCACACGCGAAGGCAATATCCAACGAGTTTACAACTAAACTAGTTTGTTGAGAACTTTTCTGCTAAATAAATTGCCGCCGCTCACCGACTTCGAAGCTATTTTTTCACGTTGGCGAGAACGCACGCAACTTGCTCCTTCTGCGAATTGATGTTAGTGAAAAAAAAAAAGTTTTAGTTGCCCCTTACAATGTGTGTTGTACGGCGTAGGCTTTGGTTGTCACCTAGAGAAAGCTGAGGTATACAAGAGCACGTCACGTAGAAACTGTTCATTGTTGATGATAAGTGTTACATGGTGTAGTGTAGAGTTGGGTGTGACGGGTGCTTTCTCGATCGCTGATCGATAGTATTTCAATTGTTTGTCATAACTTGATTTAAAACGTAAAGTAAAAACAGCTGACACGTGACCTACATAGTATGTAGCCGAAATGTGTCGTACAGTGTTGATTATATTAGATAATAGTCATATTGTCCTACCTGCGTTCGTATCTTTGAATAAAGAATTAAAGAGGCATTATAAATGTTTAAATATGCTTAGTAAAAGTTTCAAAATGTAACTTGCTCGTTGGATATTGCCTTCGCGTGTGACATCAATACATCATAAATAAAGCCCGCAACTTACGGATAACGCATTACCATGATATTGTCCAACGCGCTCTGAATACGCAATGTGATGAAGCTGTCAAGACATTTTCTCTAGAGTGCAATATATCTATCTGTCGAATAACAGAGAGATCTATAATAAAGTGAGATATTTTTATGTTAAATTTTACTTAGCCAACGTACAAGTGCTCATAAACCAAACCACCGATATCCATACCAGGAAGCTGTGATCCATTCTTATTTTGTCTAAGAATAATGTTATAAATATATGAGTGTGTGTGTCGTCATTTAATTGTCCGTTCTACACATCAAAAGGAAGCAATTGATCAAAGTTTTTCGTATTGAGATACTTATTTTATTTTAAACATTCAGATGACCAACAGCTATAATTACATTGTGGTGTCAAAAGGACGAGCGCGAACGATCTCGCTGACATATCTTGGAAGAAAAATAAACTTTAATTACCTATACCTATTCTGTTAACACTAAAGGTTTATTTTTATAAATTGACTGCATGTCATAAAACTCGCTTGCCGTTCCAATTTTATTTCGCGATGTAAACAGGGTTTATAGTACTATTTTAACACAGTGACTTTTAGTAGTTAAAATAGAACTAATGTGCATTCCAATTTTGTTTATTCATTTATTGCATTTGTTAGTTCAAATGCATGCAATAAATGAATTGAAATTGAAATCGAAGTCGCGGAAATGAGCTAGTCCTTTTATATTCGCAAAATTGCATCGTAACTATTAAAGTTGAATACGTTATAAAATAATTACGAATCGTAAAATTTACACTTCGACGAGCTGTCTAACCGGCCGGACAGTCGAGCACAATGTTCGGCGAGCACGGTTGTAAACCTTGCATAAAATTAATCATCATATCCCACCCACGCAGAATAGATCACTTAAGGGCCAATTTGAATAACTGTTGTTATTACCCCGACGTTTTTGTATCCTATGTTCACTTAATCTATATAAAATATCCATCTCTATATGTGAGTGATGTGCGGACAATGAAACTAGTAACAAAACCAGCGCTGGTTAGATAACATTGTGAGGTTGAGTAAGTGAGGTAAGACAGCACAAGACCTATTCCTATTGACCTATATTTTTAAAGAAACTGACATTACTTTAGTGCCTATTTATTCTAACCATTGGCAACTTACTATGTGAAATTAATGGGAATAGCATTATTTTTCATAATCATCCGAGATTATTCCCGGTTGCATCTTCAGCGGTTATGCTTCAGATCCCGGGGTCCACTACCTAAACCTAGGTGATTTGACGAGGTTATTGGTTTTGACATAGAGCGACTACCGTCTGACCTCGGCAACCCAAAATGGTAGACCATAACCAATCTTGTGATAGGTTTATTAGTATAGTCTGGCGATGGGACTGAAATAAATAAAAGGGGAATAAAAGACTACTTACTTACTTACACATATTTTAGATTCCAGAAATCAAGAAGCTAAAGATACATATGTAGGTATTCTCTTTTTTCCCGCAGTTCACAACTTGAAATGCATCCACAATTGTGAAGATGTAACTTTGATTTAACTTCATGAAACCTAATCCCAACTTTTAATCCGATGCCATGTCATGCTGCTACAATGATAATAATAACAATAACAGGAAAACAAGCTGCTTAGTTTATTTTATCGACTTCCAACTGTTTACCAATTTCATTTCTAAGTGTTTCCCAGGTCGTTAAAGTCGATTGTAAAATAAATTTTATATCAATATATCTAATCTCGACTGTTCTCGGCACTCCGCCTCAAGGAGCCCGCTTCAAATCCAGTTTTTCTAGCACTCGGGAATGCAGTTCAACACACCTGCCGCGCCAGTAGACACCTTGAAATAAATTCTAATTGATAATTATAATAATAGGTAACAGAAGTTGTAAACTCGATGGGGGCAATGAACGGAAGAGATTTTTCTTTGGAGTCTACTATATCTGGAGAAGGAGGAGTCTTACTATTCACCTTTCAATTTATTGCTGATTACTTTTAACTTCATTTGCTTATTTATGGCAATAAACGAGTGATCGAAGTCATAAACACGCGTTCTTAGTTGCTTGAACTTTAAAAGTTCATTTAACTTTATTGTACCAAAATTATATACGAGTAAGTATACGTACAGAAGTCTCACTCAGCAAAGAAATTCAAAGAAATATCTACTCAATGTGGCTAGCAATATCGTCAGAACTCAGCACCTTTTCGTATAGATATCTAGACATCCATTGCAAGCCAATTTCATTCTTATTACTCTGGACAAACGATTCGTATAACTGAATTTACCACCCGGAGGGGCCGCCTGCGCGCATAGGTACAAATAATGTAGGTACATTTTCAATACCGAAACGGGGAGTGACACAGGCCTGGTATAGGTACGGCACTCAAAAGGAAATTTATACGAGTACAAGGGCAGACTTACCCCATGTAGTGATATTTTCCAGTTAACCCTGGTTAGCACTGTTTCAATACAAACTTAATGATGAAATAATGCGTTTAATTTCTTATTAGTTACTTTTAAATGCAGTTTCCACTACTATGTAGACCAATCCTCGGATATGGCATGAAAAATGTGTATATTTTTTAGTATAGTAAGAGCTAAGTATTTTCAAACATGGAAAGCATACTTACCGGGTGCCCCTTGTTTCACAGACTGAAATTTCATAGAATTTCGATTCACAGAAAATTTTTCATAGAATTTTTAATTCTTATATTTTTATTTCAAATATTATTGTTTCAAAGACTATTTACTTGAATGAAACACAATTTATAGAAACACAGTTCAATGAATTTTAGAATCTCATATTTTCATTTAACAAACGAATCAAACAGTAGATATTTCTTTAAAGAATATTGTTTGTTCGGTATAATCTTTCATGGAATTTTATTTTACTGAAAATTATTATTTAAGGAAGTATTAAGTGAAAACATTGTTTAATGAAATTAAATACCATACACTCGTAATAAGTTAAAATATACATCATAAATCGCTACCACAATATAGGTTAGGGCAAACTTATAGGTTAGGTTAGAACTGCGACCAACTGGGAAAGTTTTATCCATTTTACTAGAATAGGGCAAACTTATAGGTTATAAATATTATATTAACTAAACTTATTAAAAATAATAATATTTAATTTGATATTCTGATATTAGAAACATCGCAAAAGTAAATGTTATTTGTAAAAAAATTCTATGATTTCAAATTATTCATAATAAACATTCTAATTATTGATTTTCTGTGCAACGAAAATCTATTATTAAAAATTCTTTATACTGAGTAACCTACATATTGATTATTCTATGACATGATAATCTTTTCTAAATAACGAAAATCTGTTAAACTTTTGTCTGTATAAGAAAGTACACCCCATACTTACCACCTCAAAACTCTTAATAGTTTCCTTGAGTTTAAAGGCACGCTTATATATATATATAAGGACAAATCACACTGATTGAGCTAGCCCCAAAGTAAGTTTTAAACTTGTGTTATGGGATACTAACTCAACGATACTATATTTTATAATAAATACATATATAGATTAACACCCAAGACCCAGGACAATTTGAAAAAGGCAATTCTCCAACTTGCCCTGGCTGGGGATCGAACCCAGAACCTCCGGATTGGCGGACTAGCGTGTTGACCATTACACCACGGAGGTCGTCGAGTTATGTTTTACTATATCGTGGAATGGTTAGATTCTATAACTAAAAAACGTAGACTGAGTAGACACATTTCAGACTCACATCTCGTAATTAAAGGGAGCTATCGAAATTACCTGGCAGCCGAATGTAATCTCATTATGTAAAACAGCATGGTGGACATGCCGTGATTAGGGCTGGTGGGAGCCGCTAATTCACCATGCTTATTAACATTGCTATCGCATTTACATTATAAACCAGACAAGTTGAATTTGCAGCAATTTGCAATATCATTTTTGGAGAATTCAGTAAATCAAAATTTGTTTTGTAGAGCAGTGTATTGATTTAAAGAGATACAAAAAGAGTGGAGCCTTTCTTCCTGTTTCAGGCTTACCATTTCGTAATAAAGAGAGCCAACGAAATCACGTGGCAGCCGAATGTAATCTCATTATGTAAAACAGCATGTTAGACATGCCGTGATTAGGGTGTGTACTGCTAATTTGCCATGCTTATTAATATTGCTTTCGCATTTACATTATAAGCCAGACGCGTTGAAATTGCAATAATTTTAATTTTCTAAGAATTAATTAAATCTAAATTGTTTGTTGAGTATATCGCTACATATACGTAATATTCAATCATTCCTAATGAAAAGTAAAATACTTACATATACCTAACCAGAGTTTTACAGGCAATTTCTAACCTTTATTTGTCGTTTTCACTTGGAAAATATTATGAAATCATTTTTCGAGCAGCAGTTATATATTTTCCACTTATTAGTAGAGTCGCTTTATGACGCTGAAGTTTTCGTTGTGTGGTCCTGCATATCTTTATATATTTATTTATACGTAAACTTGATATTCACTATCGGCATGAACAATTTGAGAAATTGTTCACATTTACCAAAGAGCTACTGACATTTACCAATGCAAAATAACCTAAAACTTAAAAAAATAGGTACTATTTGAATAAACAAGCGTTTTCTGTGGCAAAGAATCTAAAAATGCTGACCTACATCCCGAATTTAAAAAATGGTGACGCCTGTGCCAATATTTTATTGATTTTAAACAAAATTATTTTTATTTTAGTTGGACTGCCAACATTATATTGGATTCTACTACGAACAATTATATTTCGATGGGATTCTACAAAGATTACATTCGTGTTCAGTTTTAATATTTTTTACCCCTTGTGCTTTTATTAGTACTTATTCACTTTTAAGTCCTGCGGGATTAACAAGTGAGTTGAATCCTTCTATTCAGGGATAAAACATTGATTAGATAAGATGAAAAGAATATCTACCTAAGCCGTTGTGTGTGAGTTAGAAAAAGGTGGTAGGTATTAGTCCATTACATTATACAAGCGATTTCATTTTTAGGGTTCCGTACCCAAAGGGTGCAAACGGGACCCTATTACTTTGACTCCACTGTCTGTCCGTCTGTCTGTCCGTCTGTCTGTCCGTCTGTCTGTCCGTCTGTCTGTCCGTCTGTCTGTCCGTCTGTCACAGGGCTCTATCTCTTGAACCGTAATAGCTAGACACTTGTAATTTTCACCGATTATGTATTACTATGACCACAATAACAACAAATACTAAAAATAAAAAAAAGTTAAAAATTAATGGGGGTCGTCATAATAGAAACGTGTTTCTTCAGCGTTTTAAAACATTGTACGGAGGTACGAAACCCTTCATGTACGAGTCCTACTCGCACTTGCCCGTTTATTTATCTACACGAAAAATATTTTAAAGGCAAGAAAACGGTCTCTCATACGAATTGAACTATGAGCTGATCAAATTTTGCATGAAAAGTTTTTTTTTATACCTATTATTAATTTTGAAATTTGGGCGCCAATTAATCTATGTTACACTCATTAAAAAAAATATCGTAGGCAGCTACGCATTTATTCGTCATGATAATTTATTCTTAATCAAAGTATTTAACACCTTGCGGGATATTCAACCTAACACAATAGATAGATTTAAGTCTACAGCCGTAAATGTCTCAAAAGGAGTTTATTTCTTAGGCAATGGTAAATGTAAATATTTTGTGACAAGAACCTGCTAAAAGCGTGTTACAGTCGCATAATCGCCACAAAAGCCGGTGTCGCTATGTAATGTAAATTTCTAATAGCACATTTGCGTACTAGCCATGCAAGTCCACTTTTAAGGCAGGGTAGTGAACTGACGATTAACATAGCTGCAAATTCAGTGAAAGTAGTTTTTTTAGAGTATCGTGCCGCGTGAGTATAACTCATATCGCCTGAGGACATTGTCACACTTATGACTGCCGTCGTACATGCCTGAATCACTGGACTAACCCTATTTCAAAGTGGGACAGGACAGACTGACGTTGGTTTAGGTGAAGCTACTAAGAACGAGAGTTCACGGGACAAAATCCGAACACAGTATTGACATAAAGCTTGCTTCGTTTTTTTTATTTGTGTGTGTGTTGATTGCTACCCACATTTTACGAACTGGATGTCTGATCGTGCCTCAAGGTAGCAGCCACAATGAGCCACAATTCGAGCCTGACGATGGCCACTTCTAAAACAACAAACAAACTAATACATAACGGTTTTCTATCGACACCACAGAATACATAAGAGTTCAAATCGACACGTAAAAAAGAACACTAGATGCACATGGGTTGAAATATCGAATGAAAAAGAAAGGACGCAAGGCGAGACGAACTATTTCAAAAAGTTATATACTCCATTTGATGTAAACAATCTTGACAATATAAACTTTATAAATCAATACCTTTGCAAATTACAAATTAATTATTTTATAAATTATAAATAACATAATTAATTTGTAATGTGTAAAGACAATAATTTGTAAAGTGTACAAGTATATTTTAATAAAAAGACATGTCAAGATTGTTTATATACAATATCTAACCAAATGGAGTATAGGTATGTAAGTATCGCTGCAATGATGTATAATTTTTAGTTTTTATTTATAACATAAATATTTACATTTTTATTAATAACAACCTTGATAAAAATAATTAATACTAACTAAAAAAAAAAAAAAACGAAAACTTAAAAAAACTACAGAAAACTAGCTACATTGTATAAAATAATATTGTAGGAATATATATGTCTACATTATTATTTTGTAGATATTATTTACAAATAAAAAATGTCGTGTTTTTATGTGTGTTGTTTTGTTGATTTTTTATTATATTTTTATTTTTTATTTTATTTTATTTGATAATGTTGAGAAGAATACTCAACTCTTTACCTGTTAACGGGAGCATATTGTTTTATTTTTATCAACAACTGAAGAGAAGATAAGTAGATAATTGATTTAGCCCTGTGTGTCTCCAGTTTGAGGTCGAAGGGATCCAGTACCAATTTATGTTGAGAACAGTTTGTACATAGTGCGGCGGCTGGTATACACAAAGTTAATGTTTGACTAGGTACCGCGATATTGCCTTGAGGATGTAATTCTCAAGATGTTGGCTCGACCTTTGCATGTTAAAATAATAATTTTGTTACTAGTTCAAGGTTGCTCTTTACTTATGTAAGTATGTGATAAAATACCTTACTTAATCTTATGATAGAACAAAGATCTGTGCTTGCTTACAAATACAAACTTAGTATCGCATGGTCGCAAACGTCAAAGTCTACAGTGGCAACTCGTCTAAAACGTAACTCTGAACTGGTGTAAATAGCAACTCGTCGTTTTTTTCTTTTTACATTTAAGAGTCATGCTCTTGTCGATGTTATTGTATAGAAATAGACGCACACAATGACTTTTTTCGCAGATACCTAATGATGTTCTTTGGCCATTGCGTTCACCATTTTACACACTAGTTGACTTAATAGTCACTAGTGTGCAAGTTTCCATGAAATTTTCCTTCACTGGAAACAAGTGATGGTAGTTGATAAATAACGTACATAAGCGTCAACTCAGAGGTTCAATTGTATAAGTACATAAGTTACGTCTAAGGTGAAAGTAGCTTAAAATGTTCTATCTATAATTTAAGAACTACGTTCTTGTCGGTGGAGTAGTTTCCATGCCTCCCTCTCTTGAGCCATACTTTTGACCTCCCTATACGACACGGCGTCAACTTCCTCCTTTACTTGATCTATAAATGCTCTTCTTGGTCTTCCCTTTCCTCTCCTTGCTTCTTTTTAGCTGAAAATCAGCGCATTGATCAATATTTTCTAAATTGTAGCTAGTTCAAGATGTTATTAGTGTACTATAGGAGTTACATAGAGATTCCATGGACAAGTTATGGTCTGCGGAACGATTTTTGAATGGGCTTTAGTCCTGTAATACGTAAATAGTTTTATGTAAGTACAACACGTACGTATTGTATGCACTCGCCATCACTTTAATCCATACGTAATTCGAAATTTCTGTGGGACGATTAGCTCTCTAACCCAAAACCACATTTCGTTTAATCACCCTGGTAAATTCAAACTCGAAAAAGTTTTACTGGACACCATTACAATAATCTAAATATAAGTAAAAAATAAAAGTTTTGTATATTTTTTATTGTTACTTAACTAATTTTAAAAGATATAAGTTTTAAGTTATAGGTATATTCCGACACAATGTATATTGTTTTATGGAAAGAAATGAAATAAACAAAATAATTTGCTAATTGCACTAAATAGCGGCTGTAGAAAGGGTAGTGTGGGGTTACATGAACCTTAATCTGCTTCATTACACGGGCCTTAACGTTAATTAACACGACCCCTGTACAATTTCACTCAATTAAGAGTTGTAATCGCAGGTTTTGACTTCGAACCACCGAATCTTGTCGAAGTACTTTGATATTTAGTACTCGTTAATTCTAATGATCTAACTTCAAGATTTCCCATAATGTGTAATTTATATTAGTTTAAGTATTTATATCTAGGTCAGTTTTGTAAAAATAAATAAAAATAAAATAAAAATTTGTATACATACATGTAGGTAGTTTAATTTAGTTCAATTATGTTATTTTTATTCAAATTATAAATAACTCTCTAGTATAACTAAACTGTGACATATTATGATTACCTACTAACGTAATTTATCTGGCAAAGAGGCAAAGGTATCTAGTATTTAGTACCTTTATTGACATATTTTTATTTCAGTGTAACAAAACTATTTTAGTTGCAAAATTTAGAGCTGAACACGTCTCTATAAATTTCATTTCGTTACTTTAGTACGTAGTCTGCATATTAACTATATTATATATTAACTCTGTGGCCTAGTGGTCATTATGCCAGGCTGTCACACGTATTTGTATAAGTATCACTACATAGTATAAAACAAAGTCGCTTCCCGCTGTCTGTCCCTATGTATGCTTAGATCTTTAAAACTACGCAACGGATTTTGATGCGGTTTTTTTTAATAGATAAAGTGATTCATGAGAAAGGTTTATATGTATAATACATACCCGTGCGAAGCCGGGGCGGGCCGCTAGTTTGTTATAAAATATAGTATCGTTGAGTTAATATCCCATAACACAAGTCTCGAACTAATTTTGGGGCTACCTCGATTTGTGTGATTCGACCGTATATATTTATTTATATATGTATATTTAGATATAGTCTACTTGAGATGTTTAACCGACTCAAAAAAGGAGGAGGTAATTAATTCGACTCTATGTTTTTTGTATGTATGTTACGCGATATTGTATCGTAGGATATCTTCGCCAATTGTGAAATGATTCTGATGATTCTTTTTTTATTTGAAAGCTTTTACTGTCTAGGTTGATACCATATTAATTTGGTGAAGATATTATGTCACAGAAAAAGTTGTAAGTTTATTTTTGTAAAAAAATAAATTATTAATGTTTCATATCTCTCAATTAAAATTAGATGATGTTAGACTTTTGGATACCTACCTACCTTACAAATAATATCAAAAAGGTAAAAGTAAGCAAATCAATACTTTAGTACTTACCTACTTATGTCGAAAGTGTCGGCTGCTAATGACACAAACGATGTAAAGAATTTCAAAGTGCTTATTGATTTTTCTTATTTAGGATGAGACGATAATCGGCCTGTCTCGTTACATTGCGTAGTGAGAACGTTAACTATAGAATAAACGTTTAAACTTTGTCGGCGAATGATGAACACAATGTGACCCCTTTGAAGTGAACTAAAGGCCTCTAGAGACCAATTCTCTTTTTAAAAGGGCGTTATTTACTCAAGTGTACTGCATAGGACATTGGTTAACGCACAAATGAGCGCATTTAGCCGCTGAAATAACAGTTAGCTAAAACTAATTTCACCTGAGTGCCTGTTTGTTTCTTTTAATGTACACAGTTAAGTAGTTTTGCATTTCGAGTGTAGTTTTCCGCTCTGCTGCCTTTCAAAATGGCAGGGGCATTTTGCTAAAATGCGTTTTACAATTTTTATTTTATTTTATTTCTTTCTTTTTATGTCAAAGGCTAAATCTATTAGGTGTTGTAAGTCTCAAGAAATAAAGATTTTGCTAAGGATTTGCCCTGTTGAAGGTTCGGAGCGTATATAATAATATGTATAGTCAGTATTCTGAGACTCTTTACGTAGAATTATACCTGACTATATATATATGTATTATCAATTAGAAACTTGTACTATACTTCAAGAACTTAATAGAACGTAAGTATATAATTTGTTGGACTTCGCCCATGAAAAAATCTTCAATAGTATTAGGTATAGGGTATTTACAGTAATTTTTTTTTTGTTTTTACTTACTCTCTTGACTCACTTTATTAAAAATACCAATTAGTTTATTTGCTAAAAATAACCTTTTATATACCCTTTTTTCATACCTTAGATATCCATAAGATCGTCATTTTCTCTCTTTCATCTCAGCGTGTTCCCAGTCGCATCCACAGCTGTAACGCTGCAAAGCCCGGGGTCCGCTTTCCGGCTTTTCCTTCGCCACTTCGCACGGCTTCGACTCACTTTATAAAAAATACCAATTAGTTTATTTGCTAAAAAGAACCTTTTACATACCCTTTTCTCATACCTTTAGATATCCATAAGATCGTCATTAAGTATGATTAATATAGCAGAGTTGCTTCTAAATTTAGCAATACTTATTGCCAGAATAATTCCTTACAATCACTAGTTTATAGTCATAGAGATGCCACAAATTTCCCAATCGAAAAACGTGAAACATTATGCAAGTGTAAATCGCTAGCACAATCAAGCCGGTATTTATTGGCCACCAACAACGCGTTAACGCCTCGCTGACATTTCTGTCATATTGCGTTACTGACAGTTGACATTACGAGCTGATTGAAGTGCCGTCTGCCACACGGAGGACACCAGTTGTTATTGTTACTTGCTGATTGCTATTATATCGGCTGATTTTTTACACAATGGCCAAATTTTTGCAGCATATTCAGTTTAAGTATCGATATTTAAATTCTTTCTGTAAAAATATTAATAACATATTTATACTTACTTTATTTATTTTATTAAGTCAATCTTTACAAATGACAGCACTTGCACCTAGCTAAGGTTATTGCTGAAAATCACCGCATTGATTGATATTTTCACTAAGCCTACGACCTTTTTGTGCTGCTGCAACATACATAGGTACACATCGCATCGCTAAAAACCTATATGTACTTAAATAACATAAAGTCATTCATGTTTTTTTTTTTTTGTGTGAGTGAGTATGTTCAGTTTTCACAAATTAACGATTTATCTATCTATCTATCGACATACGAAAAAAAAGAATTCGTCTACTAAAGTTTATTAAACAAAGGAATACCGATTTTTACCTTATTTAATTATTTATTATTTATAAGCGTCTTAAAAAAAGGCGGAGCTGTATGTCCTTTAATAACTAGGAGAAGTAGTTCAGTATCAATCAAGTGATGACCTTGCTCGAAAATTATACTACCGATAAGAAGTTTCTTTTAAATAGAAAATACGAGTACAGACGAAGTGTAATTTTCAATTCCCTATTCACAAGTCTGATTTATGAAGATGCACTTACATATCTTTGTCGCAGGATATTTACGACCTTTTGCACGCCTCATAAGCGGAGCGTTGAGGTAGTGCTCTACTCTCGCCCTACAAAAATCAAGTGATTTTTCGAACTAAAAATGTCGGTATTTATTTCTTATCGTACTTGTAGAATAATATTTACACACAAATGTCAAGAAAAAACACTAGTTTCAACAGTCATGATATTTTTAAAAGACATTTTGTTCTTTAAAATAATAAAACAAGTGTTTAAGAAAATTATTTCGTGGACGTCCGTGTGTCGGTACGTATGGAAAATGGCGTGGTCACGATAACGCCCGAAAAACTTAACAAGTCGAACCCTTCTTTTTTTCATACGCTTAAGTATTATCTAAAACTAAGTCCTTTCGAAAATCACGGTCTAATTAAAAGTAGTTTAATTATAATTAGCAATAAACTGAAATCCACCTATCGTTGGTATATCTAAATCTATGTAAATAAGGTTCGTTGAAATTGACAATTTTTTTTTTTACGGCGTTTAGCATCTGCCTTTTAGCCATTCTTAATTTCCATTCTTTTTCTGGATACAATGTTAATCTTTTCATTTTTCTTTTCTTCTTGACATTGACAATACATGCGCAGTACCTTTCTTTTCTGTGTGGGCAATGGCGCGAAGATTTAAAAGTAATTTTTTTATTTTGTTCGTAATAAGTACACCGATAAATATGCAATATTTAAGTTCTGTTTTTTTTTGTGAAAATTGAGTGACCGCTATGAGGCGTGCACTTTTGGATTTTCCAAACTTATTTATAATTAGTTGTAAAGAACGAATAGCTATACATTATGAAAATTTCAAGTCTATACGTATCTGTTACGTATAGACTTGAAATTTTGAAACGATCAGCCACATACTGGTTACAGATCATTTAAAACTACGAGTACATATACGAGTATTAAAGCCATTTTGACTTGACAACAAGAAGAAGAAGAGGTTTCGTAAGTTAAGAGACCTTTAGTTAGAACCGTTAGAACCATAATAAACATTTAAAAACTGGACGAAAAAAAAGAGCCGGTGCTCAGTTTTATTGAATTATACAATGTGGAAGGGACATACCCCTAAAAAACCGAACCACGGTCTATACTAGATCATTATAGTATAGTATAATTTAAATTTAAATAACAGTCAAAAAACAAAATAAATGACGTTTCCGTACAAAAGTGTGCAGCCGCCCGGGCGATTTGTATGGGAATGTCAAATTTTTATTTTTATTTTTGACTGTTATTTAATTTCATTATACTATAATGATCTAGTATAGACCGTGGTTCGATTTAGTACGGATATATCCCTTCCACGTTGTATAAACAAACATATACTTATCAATGAGGTTATGAAAAAAACCTAGACAAAAATATTGACTACTATTGAATATTGTACTGAATAAAAATAATCATCATAACAAAAACTGTTTTTCAATAGACACTTTATCAAGTAAATTGCGTAAGATACCATCAAACATAAGCCCACCGAATAATATGAGTCATAATTTACGGAGAAGCTGTCAAAATAATTAGGTATATTGTACGTATTATCTCGGGCTCCTGTGTATGGCTAGATAGATGGTGGGTGAGACAAGGTTAGGTAAGGTAGAATATTGTAATCAGTATACTATGATCTACAAAATTAATAATACAGAAACAGATAAATTATCACGTCTTTATTCCTAATAGGGTAGACAGAGCCCAGGGCTTTAAGACCCAAAGGTCACATTTAGCGTGGCTTTCAGACGGAAAAACGGAATCAAATAAGTGATGAGTTGCTTGATGCTTTTAAGATCTGCGTGGGAAGAGAAGCAGCTGGTACATTCTAAGTTTTTTCTTTTCTCCCAGACCAGCGTAGAAGAACAAAATTAATAAAACCGTTCTAAATCAGAATACTGTTTAAAAACTTTGTAAGTACAGTCAATACAATAACAAATTGACATACATACCTTCCACGAGGTTTATGATTCTTCATACGTATTGGAGGTTAAATTGGGAGGTAGCTTGATGATCTATATTGACCGTACATCTACATTAGTTTGGGATATCTTTGAACTTATGTAATTATTCTTAATCTTATTTAATTAGTTATATAGTCATTTTAGTTAAAATATTTTACTCTTGGACTCTTTGTCGAATATATCATCATCAATATATTAATCATCATCATCAATATATTTATGAACTATGTTCTTGTCAGTGGCGTATTTTCCATGCCAAATGCTTGACTTCCATATACGATGTGACTTCTGCCTTTTCCTTTAGGTACTTCATCCATGAACGCCCTTCTTGGCCTTCCTTTTCGTCTTCTTGCCTCAATCTTTCCTCCAATGATATTTTTGATGAAATTAATGTGTGGTATAAGGTGTCCAAACATATTTCCCCTTCTTACATCGACTGTCGTCATTAACGTCCTATTCTCCTTGACACGTTCCAGAACCTTCTGTATTAGTTTATTTCTCCGGCCAGCATATCTTTTCCATACGCCTCCAGCACCACATTTCAAAAGCCTCTAGGTCCAGACGCCTTTGATACTTTTTAAATTTAATTCCCTTTACTGAATGTTTAATATAAGTACCTACTACTCGTAAATTATTTATTGCGGTAAGTAGAGCATTGACTCTATCAAAAATTTTAAGAAAATTAGATTTCGTAAATCGTTAATGTTTGATATTTCATCAATCCGTCACATGAACTCTTCATGGAGGTAAGTAATCTTCTTGAAACCCACATAGTAAAGTTCAACACGGGTTATTACAACGTAATACTACATCGATTCTATATATACCTATTCACTTTCCCCATACAAACGATTAAACATAGTCCGTGACATCGTCCAAAGCAAATTCTAACAATTATACTGTTTGTTTCGCCTATTGTTAACACATTGACCTGCCTTATAATTGCTTCCCGTATTGCAAACATGTTTGAACAGTGCCAATTTAGTAAAATACGTAAATTTTGTTTTATTGTCTGTTATTTATTTATTTAAACTTTTATTGAGCTAAAAGGTACAATAGGTAAACTTAATGCTCTATTCTCTCCCTGTCAAGAGAGAACCTTTGAGAACTAAACTAAAAAATCACCTTAGAGCTCTGAAAATGTAATTAAAAAAGCTGACACTATTCTGCATAAGACATTGTCTCTCCGTATTTTCTTTTAATTTTAAGAGGTATCAAGGCAAACTCATATCCATAAATTCATTCAAAACTAAGTAAGCTGCCAATTTAAATTATGCTGACTCAGAAAAAACAAAGCTTCTTAAATCAGTAGCGTTATACTATATAACTGATTTAAGAAGTTTAAGCTTTTTAATGATTCGGTAAATCAATAAGTAAGTAGCTATAAGTAACAGCCAATTTTGAGCAACACTTGTTATTTAAAGATATTTCATAACAAATTGATGTTATATTAAGTTACAGCTACGTGACAGAAATATTTTATCATTCAAAAAAAAATTGACGTGACTAAGTCACGGATAGCAGAGCAAAGGGAAAGCTGTACAACTCAATTTTCTGTCCATTTACAAATTATCGTGGGAGAAAACACGGGGAAAATTAGATTTGTTTATAAAATGTAGTCCAATTGACAATTACGTAACTATTTCAAATAATGGAATATCTGAAAATTGATTCAATTTGCATGCCATAATATACTTTTGGGTAATAATGTGATAAACGTCGATTAGGTAAATATTGTAAATAATGATCATGTAACCTTTATTATTAATGCTTTATTTGCAAAAATAAAACCTATGTATACTTACGTTGATAAATATTACGTCTAACTAAATACACTGAAACTATTTCAATGGTAGATACAGCTCATGATATTGAACAACTTTTCTCTAGAAACACATATAGAAATAAAAAAAATAAAAAAAATTGCGTTCCACATAAAGTCCTGATAGCATTAGGTATCATATAGTTTTCTCGATTTTGCTGGTAACGGATTGTAAGTGATTTCCATCGCCGTATCTAAAATCTCGGGCGGAGTCCTATTTTCTTCATTTCATTATTATCAGACATTTTTACAAACAAAATAAAAACGTATGCAAAGATAATATAATATGTTGTAAAGTTTATAATTTAAATTTTACGACATTAGATTAGATAAAGTATCTTTCATATTTTGATTTATGTTCCTTTGGGGAACGTTGTTTTAACTCGTATCATGGACTGAATTCAGCCGTAAAATAGTTTCAGTATATTTCGTTAAAACCTGTATATTCTAATCTCGTGTTTATAACTTACGGGGTAGACTAATGGTCACGTTCATCGTGATGAAGTGTTTATAGGTGGTAAATATGTAGAATCAAATAATTAGTGACAGGTTAGTAAACATAATTCGCCAACATTCTCTATCGACTTTTACGATCATTGCAGAAAGAGAAGTACCTAGTTGGTAAGTTTTTTAGGGTTCCGTACCCGAAGGGTGCAAACGGGACCCTATTACTGAGACTCCGCTGTCTGTCCGTCTGTCCGTCTGTCACAGGGGTCTATCTCTTGAACCGTAATAGTTAGACACCTGAAATTTTCACCGAATATGTATTACTGTGGCCGCTATAACAACAAATACTAAAAATAAAAAAATTAAAAAAATTAAAGGGGGTCTTCATACAAAAAACGTGTTTTTTTCAGCGTTTTTAACTAGATCTTTATAATGGAATTAACTAGATACTTTAAATTTTCACAGATTATGTATTACTATGCCGACTATAACAAAAAATACTAAAAATAAAAAAAGTTAAAAATGAAAGGGGGTCGTCATACAAGAAACGTGTTTCTTCAGCGTTTTAAATAGGGATGCATCCGATATATCGGCGATACTTCGGATTTCCCGATATATCGGCATCAGCGATATTTTTATTGCCGATACAACGACACATTTTAAATTTTGCGCTTCAAGAAAGTAATGTAAACGCACGTGATGTTCGTCTATTTCTTTGTAAACGAGGCACGAACGAACTATACTCGGGAAATTCCCGCGCTTTATTCAGTATATTGTTTCACCCGTTTTGGCCTGGCCTCACGTATAATAGTATATTTACTAGATGCTTTTGTTGGTTGTTGTTAATATAACCTTCCTCAATAAAATATAGAATTACACTACATATCATAATTAAATTACTTTATGTGCTTGTATCGGTTATATAACTAGTTGGTTAATTAAAATAAATAAATAGGTAGTAAAAATAAACTCACTATGCGTATCGGTATCGGCATCGGTATCGCCGATATTTTTATAGGAGTATCGGTATCGTATCGGCAAAAAGGCGTATCGATGCATCCCTAGCTTTAAAACATTATACGGTGTTACGGAATCCTTCATGTACGAGTTCGACTCGCACTTGCGCGTTTATTAATATGCCCGATAAGAATTCGCAAGTCGCAATATTATATACTATAGGGGCATGTTTCTGTACAAAATCTAATATTTATAGAAATATAATAGTTTATAGAAATCTAGTTTGCATAACTATCTGAACTTACGTATAATTTATTTACATATGTGACTAAAGCAGATTCAAGAGTTCAGATTGTAACAGCATTGAAATTGTGAAAGTTTAGATGCAAATCTGATTATGTAGGACTCTTGAGAAATAGCTGCAGGCTGCATTAGATCTGTCGCAGGTCTTACCTACATGGAATGATTTGATAGGCGCACACAGTTTCATGTAGGGTAATAAAATGCGTAAATAGGACAAGTTCAGTTCATGAAGGAATACAAAAAAAAATGAGACGACTCTCATATACCTCCTAACAATCAACTAGTCGCGCGTTTGTACGGGAAGTTTATTTATTTATTTGGAATTTTGCAATATGTTCCTTTAAAAATGTAATTAGTAGGTACAATGGATTAATCTATTTCCAAAAAATCCGCTTTACGAGTATAGTCAATATCAAAAGTCTCTATGTCTATAGATGATTAGACCTACTCAGTAAATTCAGATTAAGAAAAAAAAGGGCAATGCCACAGTTCCTGCTACTCCTAAGATTGACTACTGACTCTCGTGTTACTTACACATGTACAAGTGTAACACGTGAGTTAGTAGTCAATGATGAGATGATCTAAATAACTGAAATACTTACCTACTGTTCGGGCGTCGGCAACATCAAAAGAGCACTAGGCATTTTCAAATAGAAATCAAGATAGATTCGAAGCAAATCGATTTTCAATTCGATATCAGAACTGTACAAATGGTAGGCATAATTTATAATAGGAGCAATATCCGATCTCATCTCATAATCAGTTATATATCCATTATAGTGCTACTGAAGCTATTGAGCATATTAGATGATAGCAGCTCTTTTTATACGTAGGAATTTGAACTTTCATGTGATGATATTAAAGATGATTTCTGGGATGTTATGATCAGGTCAAAGTCTAGTGGCTTTGACGGCGTCCGTGCGAGCCTTTGCCTCGCAACAATCAATTTGCTCCGGCCGACCCCAGTAGAAAGTTTAGTGATTGTTAGTCTAATCAAATATTGCGGCATAACAAGCTGAAAGTGGAACTCACATAGACAATAATTAGCATTTCTATCGCTTTTCATTCGAATGTTCACGGCCATTTTGGAATTAGGTAAACAGTAGGTATTCGAAAAGTTCACCTGACAAAATATTTAACTGAGCGTGCTAGGAATTGGTCTACTTTATATAGGTAAGAATACTTAGTATGGTACAGGTACATACGCCCGCTTAATAAATATAAGTCATTGACATGGAATATTTATAACAGCTATCTCAAACATTGACCCCTGTTTTATTTTTCATATATGGTGGCGTGAATTTTATTATACGTATATGAAATCTGGTTACTTACTGATAGAAAGTTATTTCTTTACACTTTTCCGTGTTTCTTGAATTATTCTTTCTGTACTGTGTTAATTATTTACCATGTTTTTGTATGGTTTATAAACTATCGTAAAGCGACTAAGTGCAGTTTATGGAGATAGCTACAATTGAACGGGACAAAACAGTGACATGTGGAGTCTCCTCTAGTTTAACATAATAGCTCTTTGATATAAGTACTAGATTATAATAAACAATGCTAACGGCTAATCAGAAATCAAGAAAGAACAATGTTGCTGTAATTATTTTTCTAAGCAATATATGTACATTACATGAAATTTTAAAAAAGAGTAATTCAGACAAATTGTATGTAGAAACTCGAAATAATGACGAATATTTTCATTCGACTAATCATACAAATTGTGTTACTTACTGATTGTTTCATTCAATGACTGCTAAAATACATTTAAATTAAATAATCAGTCTTCCTTTAAAATACTTTCAGCAAAAGTGGCAAATTCAATAAAATTAAGCTCAAGATTGGCCTTCAGTCAACGATTTGTAATTTCCAAATACTTAATCGCATCTGGTGCACCAAGTGGCAGCTGTTGTGTTTCCAATAACGCTTATACAATGTGAATATCTAAAATAGAGCTCTTAGCCTCTCCACTTGAGCTCGATTATATATTAATTACATTGATTCTAAGTCATTGCATTGTAATTGTGTCGAGATTGTTCGATAGGGCTTTGGAATAGAATCTTAATCAAATCAAATCAAATTATTTATTTGCTTAATAAGAGCACAATGTTGTCTTATAATTAAAATATAGTCCTTCTTACTGTTGTTTGTGTTTAATTGAAAATTAACATTAATTTATATCAAAGATCAGTATCCTATTATCTATTTCATGGAGTTTTTGTGTCTTTCTACATCGGGCAGACTAGGATGTATGTTAGTCTGTTTTTAATTTCCCGAATATGTGTATTAATGTATTGCATTGCATTGAACAGGACTAACAGTAATAAAATTAATGAAAATTATACCAGAACATAATAATTTTTCTTCCGGAAATGTTTCAGGTTCCCAGAGTGAGACACATAATCAGAATTACTATATATGCACGTTATATGCATTGTACCACAGAATAATAATATATTACGTACAAATTGTACGTTTGTCACTAAATTGTATATATAGACTTAATAATTAACTAATACTACTATTATTCTCTTCATCGCATCACCATATATGAAATTGCCCGGGCGATAAGGCCGCCTATTGTATACCTATACTCTTCGATCATATATTCTATAGATGCACCGTTCCTTGCAAAATCAAACAAAATATTGTCCCCGTGGCAATATGTACATAGGTAGATGTATACTATTTCAAGTATTGCGAAAAAGGTTCTAAAGTGTCAAACAGTTTAATTTAATGAGATAAGAATGGAAATAAATCCGTATTTTCACCACGCACTTTGGCATCTTTGACGTAACGTCACGCGCACGGTCACCGAGCGAATGAGAGCGAAACAAGGCATAATACCTACTGATTTATGCCTTGTTTTTCCGACGCCATTTTTTGGTATCAACTGTGCATCTATAAAATATGTGATCGAAGCCATGTACATATTTTTGAATACCTTTTTGTATCTGTGTTTTTGGTGCAATAAAGTGTTACTTACTTACTACGTTAGTATAGGTACGTTTTCTTCAGTGATGGTTTAAATCTATACAAGTAGGTATAATATGTAGCTTACTTCTATGAAAACTAGTTTTCTAAGAGGTTTCCATATTTTATTTATAATTGGAACCCGCTTTCCCTGCTACTTAAATAAGCAATTTTCATAATTTTTACTTAAACAAGACAAGCCTCCTGGTTCTACACGAAATTGAGAAGCTCTTAATTGACGATAATATAAGCCTAGATAATAATAAACAATAGAGCAAAGAAAGCACTTAGCAGATTGTAATTTCGACTAAACGTTCATTTATTTTTAAGAGCAAAGGTATTTGCTGTTCTTAAAACTTCAACCTTCTTTAAAACCTTTCCTAGAATTTTATCTAAACATAAAATAGTTAAAAAGGTCAGTCATTTTTGGTATATCGTAGCCAGAAACATTCCATCAGCTTTATATATATGCGGCTGGCAACCCATCACTTTTGTGATTCCCTTTTTTATCTTAACGCCCAATTTACGCACAGTAAAATTGGCCTTTGGGTCTTACGGCCCCGGGCTCTGTGTACCCCGTTAGGAATAAAGAAGTGATAATGTTTCTGTATCTGTAATTATTGCGTGCGTTCCTGTCAGCTGTCCTGTCATTTTTTGCAACAAGCGGACAAACTGACAGACGAGCGAGTGATCATGTAAGGGTCGCGTTTTCATAACTTATTGACGTGGATATCAACTTGTTACACATGAAACTAATTTTTTTTACATTAAATATAAATATATAGGGACCAATCACACTGATTAAGCTAGCCCCAAAGTAAGTTTTAAACTTTTGTTATGGGATACTAACTCAACGGTACTATATTTTATGATAAATACATTATAAACACCCAAAACCAAGGGAAATTTTAAAAAGGCCAATTTCCAACTTGCCCTGTCTGGGTATCGAACCTAGAACCTCCGGATTTGCGGTCTAGCGTGTTAACCATTACGCCACGAAGGTCGTCAGATTCATTACTTTAGTAAAATTAAGTTACAACCATTTCATCAAGCAAATGGCGTCATGATTTTCATTTTCTAAAATCAATCGGGTAGCGGGCCCTTTAGTCTTGACTGCAATACAATAAACATATTGTAGCACGTATTTGTTTTACTATATTTGTCGTCTCCAAACCCCAAGTGTCTCGCCAAGTTGATAATAAACATTGATCAAATTACATCCATTATTTACAAAGCCACTCGATGTTAAATCTATCTGATTCGTCGACATCGTGCTGTGTAACTTTTTTGTATGGATTACTTGGAGAGAGATTGCGTTTATATTCATTATTTTATATGGCCTAAAGTATTCTCTTTTTTACGAGTAGGTCGATACTTAATATACAGATTCACAATCACGTCTTTGTCCATAACGGGGCAGACAGAGCTTAGGGCGGCAAGGTTTAGGCCACTTTTAGCGTGATGGTGGGCATGAAGGTATGGAATAATAATTAATGGATATACTTAATCCAAATATTATAATTCTAGAAACGACTATTTCTTCGTACAAAACCGAGTAATGTAGGAAGAATATTTATTTCCTTGTACATAACTGGCAATGTAATTGGTAATGTACAAAGAACGAATGTTTTTAGTATAATACCCGGTTTTGTGCAAAGAATATGTTTTCCTTTTACATTGCTGGTAAGTAATGTACGAGTAACAAGGGGACAAAACATACCAAGTTGTTTTATTTCCATTTTATTCTTAATAATACAAAATCAACGTGTACCAATCCTCGGCTAAGTCACCGCTATAAGGTAGCAATAGGTGTATCTATTCAAACGCAAAGCAATAAACAAACTGCTAGTCCATAAAACTTGACCATCAAGTCCACCATGGCCTCTACTCTTTACAAATGAGGCCGGGCATGCAGTGCACGACTTTTATTTTCCTCGTACCCATTCATTGCCTTACACATTAATCCTGTTGTCAGTAAGATTCAACTCATCGAGTCTGCCACGAGTCACGTACTAGCCCGACCTATGTCTTATGGTTAATGGTCGAAAATAATCCCTCATTTATGTTTATTATGCTCGCAATGTTTCGGTTCACCTATTATTATATTAACATCCAATATTAGGCTTGCTTGTGCAATTGCGACTGACGCACGAGCTGGCAGCACGATTATGATAGAAATAGGGTAATGGGTGACCTGGTAATGATCCTCATTATGTGTTAGTTGGCCATACGAGTACTGTACAAGTCCACATAGAGCCAACACTGGCTGACTATTTTTAAAATAATAAATTAAAAGTAAAACAATACTTTTAAAATCAAGCTTTTATTTAACACAAAAAAACGTTACAATTTTTATATTAAATTCTGATTTCTCATTCGTTTCATTTCGTTTCAAGCATCTACAGGGTTTTTAGATGTTAATTTGGATCAGTCTTTCCAGTCTTCAGAATTCTTCGATTTGAAGTAAATAAATCGAGCCTAAACTCGGTGCGGTTATGTTATTATATTACAAAGATGCCGGGGCCACCTCCCGGTTTCATCACCAGCCTCTAGATATCATCTAGTTGTGAAGTGCTCCTTAAGACAAAACGATCGAGCCCAAAATAGGTGGGGTTATGTTGTTTTATCTAGTTGTCTACTTTTACCAAAGACCATGGATCAAGAATTAAGATAGACACAGCCACTGTATTAATTTGCGTGTCGATCTTTTAGGATCGTCACTTTTAGTCCGTGTATGTCAATTCATTAGATCGTACATTGAGCTCTCTACTGTAAAATACCTAAATCTGCCGTTTTGAGCCGTAGAAACTCGTCGAAAAACGTTGCAGGAAGTAATTAAAAAGATTCCTTCCGTTTGTAAGTTTTCTTATTAAAAATTGTATTGAAAATTACGCCAGATTTTTATACAAATTAAAGGACTTTATTTATCTAGTAGTATAAACAGATCAAGGTAAACGATTAATTGTCGTCCACTTACGTCGTCTACTTGGGTGGTATATATAAGAGTATTTTTTTGTGTAGTTTTAACTACGTAAAAATTCTAGCTTTGTGAATCTATCTGTAAAGAGACAAGCAACCAGAGGAATGCCAAAACCACACATCAACCACCTTCAATGAGCAAGTCTCTCAAAGCTTAGGGTGGCCGTAAGCGTAGGCGGTACTTATTGACGTGTACAGACGCAATCAACAAGAGGGGGCTAAGTACAGGGGTGTTTGTTTCAATTAAACACGGGGCTATTGGCTCTGCGATGGGAATCAGAGTTAATAAGACTAGAACGGGGTTGATTCGATTTGATGACGCGGAATAGCTTTTTATTTCGCTATTCATAATTTTGAGCGCTGCCTTTTATTTTGCTTCACAATAGCCTTTGGAGATGTGATGGGAGGTACCTAATTAACATTATATCGATTTGTATTTAGTTCAGATCATCAATGGCTTGAAGTCAAAATCATTCATTTATTGTTATATATTTTCATCACTTGATATTGACTATTTTGGTATCAACTTTATAATAATTACTGACATTAGATAATTTACTTGCAGCTAAGTTTAGTGCTACTTTGTCACGACAATCGTGAATCAACCCAAATGTAAGTAACTTATTAGCCTATTAGAAAAACAAAATCTGATAATACTTCTCCTGCTTGCTGCTGCATCTTAGAAGAAAAATAATTGGGGATGTCTTCTTTTTAGGCAATGACCAAAATGTTCACCATTCCTTTTTCAGATACGAATACAGCTAATGTTACGTTTGGGTTTTTGCGTTTGGTTTCTAATCTGTTCTGGTGAAAATAACAAAGATCTACAGCAAGAGTCACCTCCAAGGCTGCAACAATATAAAAATAATAGTAGATTGTGCTACAAGTTGTAAAGGTAATATTAGGTCCTCACATATGAAATTGCCGTTCAGTATCAAAAAAGGGAATCAAGTTTTTTTTAATGAAATTATTATTTAATCAATCGAAGTATGCGCCGTTGTTATCGATACACTTCCGCCATTTTATAGGCAGATCATTGATACCTTTGGAAAAAAAATCCTGGGAGCGAGAGTCTATGAACTGTTTGAAGGCGGTTTTGACTGCCTCATCAGATTTGAAATTTTTTCCTTGTAAAAAGTTATCCAAATTTTGAAAATGTGGTAATCGGTTGGGGCAAGATCTAGAGAGTATGGTGGGTGATGCAGAGGTTCCAGTCGCAGCTCCTCTAACTTGGCGATCGTTTGATGTGCAGTGTGTGGTCTAGCGTTATCCTGAAGGAGCAGTGGGCTAGAGCAATTCATCAGTCTCGGTTGTTTAATGGCGAGCTTTTCCATCATTGTTTGCAATTGTTGGCAATACAAGTCTGCAGTAATCGTCTGGCCTGATCTCAAGAAGCTGTAGTGGATAACACCAGCACTGGTCCACCAAACACTAACCAGAATCTTCTTTTTGGTCAGTTTTCGCTTAGGGCAAGGTTTTGCCGGTTCTCCAGGGTCAAGCCATTGTGATGATCGCTTCCGATTGTCGTACAGGATCCATTTATCATCACAAGTCACGATACGGTTCAAAATCCCCTCATTATTGTGGCGATTAAGCAAAGAAACGCAGCAAGCAACGCGTGTTTGTTGGTTTGCTTCAGTCAATTCGGGCGGTACCCACTTTTCGAGTTTTTTAATTTTTCCGATTTGGCGCAAGTGGATAAGTATCGTTTTGTCACTTACGCCGAAAGCTGCTGCTAATTCAGAAGTGGTTTGAGATGGATCCGCTTCCACTATCGCCTTCAATTCTTCGTTTTTCACTTGAGTATCAGGTCGTCCACGAGGCTCATTGTGTAAATCGAAATTTCCAGAACGGAAACGTTGAAACCAAAAACGCACCGTTCGTTCATTAGCGGTGCCTGGTCCATACACGTCGTTAATTCTTCGAGTCGTTTCTGCAGCACTGGTGCCACGGTGGAACTCGTATTCGTAAATACCGCGAATTTTCAATTTGTCCATAGTTGTTGTTATAGCAATGTTGAAACTCAAACAAATGATGTTAAAACAAATGAAATACGAATTTTAAACCAATATTTTTCTGGCTTTATTTCGAAATAAATTTGAATTTGGAATTTCTAATGAAACGCAAGATATTTGATTTTGAAGTTGCCAGTATTAAAAATCGGCAATTTCATATGTAAGGACCTAATAGTTTTAACGTGAGGTCGCTACTTTGAATCCAGAGCGAAACGAAGGAACCTGAGTGGAATCCTGAGTGAAGCGAGAGATTCAAGTATATCGCCCGAGATAAAACTATTACCGTACACCGTATTGTAGCACATTGTTCTTTTCATCTCCATCTATGAGGAAAATTTGCAAATATAAACCTATAACGGAAGACGAATATCTACAAATACCAAACAGAGTTTAACAGACGGTTAGGTACTAACCTTTATTTAGTGGCGTTTTCACTAAAGAATTACTTTGAAAATATTTTTCTATGACCACCACATCTTATACATTTTCCAGTCATTAGAAACTTTTCATTACTTTTACCTTGTGCGTAATTCTTACATCTATATACGTAAACTTCATACTTAATATATCGGCCTCATCAAGAAATTATTCACATAAATCTATAATGCAATAAATCCCATCAGGCTTGGTATACTGAACTGGGTTTCTTTCGGCGTAATCTTCAAGTAAGTGATATATTTATCTTACATATTGAAAAAAAATTACTACTTAAATACTCTTATCTCGAAATAGTGTATGTAAAAATAACCTAATAGTGAAAATAGCATCTAAATCAGAGACAACAATTGCGCGTTTTTATTGGTTTTTATTTATATTTTATCGAAGCAAAAGAACCAAAAAAATTTGACCTACACTCATCCATGTAAAACGGGTCGTATTCCAATTTTAAAAAATTACATCGCTGTTGCCTATATTTTATTGTTTATAGTAATATATATTTTCTTGACGACCTCCGTGGCGTAATGGTTAACACGCTAGACCGCTAATCCGGAGGTTCTGGGTTTGATCCCCAGCCAGGGCAAGTTGGAAAATGGCCTTTTTCAAATTGTCCTAGGTCTTGGGTGTTTATCTATATATGTATTTATCATAAAATATAGTATCGTTGAGTTAGTATCCCATAACACAAGTTTAAAACTTATTTTGGGGCTAGCTTAATCAGTATGATTTGTCACTATATATTTATTTATATTTATTTAAAACTAAATTCTTCTTTTTTGTTGCTGACTGCCAATATTATTTTTGATTCTACATTTGGGTTCGGTTTTCAAATGTGTTCTAACGCCTAGGGAATTTAATTTTTACTTTTTAGTGTCTAGAGAATTACCAGTGACTTTAGCCCCAAATATTTGGGATGAAAACATCGTTTTTCGAATAGATGAGATGAAAAAATATTTTCATTACCAAAGCAAAAAGTAAACGAACTATACAAATTTTACGCATTGTGTTCGTGTGTGTATATGAAGCCGCGGTGCAGTCGCAATCAGTTGCATTGACACGCCCCCCGTACCCCGCACCCCGCACCCCGCTGTCGTGACTGCATTTTTCATCCCCTGACATCCGCTCTGTAGTGAGCCTCGATATTTATGCCTCTGTAACTCCGCGATGGATGGCACTCATGATGCTGACTGTTCATATATGGACGGTTAGCTACAATAACAGATAGCATGGCTTTTAGTAAGCTGCTTATACAGGATCGAACGAAATATAAGTACCTACTGAAACTTTTGTAAGAGCGAATTCGATCAACAACTTTCCCAAGGAACATAACGATAAACGATAGAAAAAACTATCTCTCAGATAAGTTGACAGATCAGCTGATCCGAGTTTCTGTGGGAAGCCAAAATTTTCTTTCGTATTTCGATAGCTGTTTTTTGAGGAAATTTGTCATTATCATGTACTGAATATAAAATCGTTTCAGTGTACTTTGTTTCATACATTTTTTATCCCCTGATATCCGCTCTGTAGTACCTAAGCTTTGATATTTATATTCTGCAACTCCGCGATGGATGGCACTTAATGCTGTTCATACATGGACATTTAGAATGACAGATAGTGAAAACTATCTAAGTATGTGTTTTGTATGTTGACGTGTTTAGGTTTATTCCAGCGATCGTTTTGTCCTGATTGATAATGGAATAGAAGGCGAATACTACATTTTTACATGTTCGTCAGCTCGCAAAACTGATAGCTGCAATGGGCCCATGCAGGTTAATGAGAGACAATGACGAACCGTTTGGACCTCCCAAACGGTTCTAATTACCAATTTAAACTCTTCGTTACTGCACGTCATACATACATACCTATATACTATCACCTCTTTATCCCTTATGGGGCAGACAGAGATTTTGGGCCTTGCGGCTATAAGTAGACAGAGCTCAGGGCCGCAAGACTCAAATGCCACTTTTAGTGGTGGTGTGAAGGTGGTTACTACACACCAAGGCGGATGCTGGTGGTGGTGGAAGGTGGAAGGAAGTTACTGCACAAATTGGACATAAGTAAGGGTCTGTTTGGTCGTGTCTAGTTAGAGACGCTCAAATACTGAATCATACAAGAGCTCAATCTAGCTAAATCAAAGTTAGAACATAATTATTTTATTTAGGAGACACATGAGAACTAAGTGATACCTATGAAGTTCCCGTAATACTATAAAATTTATTATGTTATATGAGGTCATATGAAGAGGTGCATTTCATTGACTAAAATAAAAAGTTTTCAGTGGACTAACGGTGTCATTCGTATAGCTAGTAAATGACAAACCCGGATTCCGCCTCCGAAGCTGGGAAAACTATCATCGTTACTTACGGCTCGGGTAATGCCGGAGCCGATAGAGAGCTCACCCAGCGTCCCGCACGTTTTGCAAGCAAGCAATATCCCGACAATTCATTACCGCATCATTTGTGCGCCTCGCCCGTGATTACAGGAAAGCTCAATGGGAGCCGATTTCCTCTCGCGCACACTCATTGAACGCTACTTTCCGAACGCGTTATCAAGCCAATGTATCTCTTCTATAAACAGCGCTTTCCTTATTGCAGTAGTGTGTGCAATTTACAACATCCGTGTTCTTTACCAGTCATTTACTCGTTTAATACGCTCCCCAACAGCTGGTTTAATAACGAACGCTCGCGAGTTCCCAGCGTTTACGATGCGTTTGCTAGTGATAATGAAGCGGGCAGGCAATTTGTTGGCGAGTCCAATAGACCGTTTCACCGCCAGTCTGCACTTTCCTAACAGCTCGTTCATTTGGACGCCCCTGCGGCGCGACTCGACGCCACTTAAAAATGAGAATATGTCACATTATTCATTTAACTATAGAAATTAAAAGGCATAAAGTAAAACTTTAATTTCCACATCTAATTTATTTCTTAATGATGTACGTGGTTTTCTATTCCTTCCTTACACAGAAATACTCATTTACTTGGTTATATCAGTTAAGACTTTGTTCGCGGTCGATAAATGCGCTTGTATTATAAATACTAATACTTGAGCGCAGAGATCTAGATCGTTTTTCTGCTTGAGCGTATCTAACTGAACACGACTATACAGTTCCCGTATTTCCAAATTGTGCAGTAATGAATCCCAAAAGCTCGGAATCGCTTCGTGAAAATCGTGAGTCGAGGTGCGTTCGGAAGGGTTCGTGCTAACATAACCTTAAAAAATGGCCAAAATAAATAAATAATCTTTTACCGTTTTATTGCTCTGAAACATTGTATTGGTCCTTATTCGAAAGTCACATTTTTTTAAGCTCTTTTCAGAGAGATAATCTCAGCAAATTAGAAGACGGTCACTGAATGGAATCGTCTACGAGTGGATGCGATAAAACGTTTTTATCGCAATTTTTACGAGTCTTTTCGCACTATCCCAGCTATAAACGACGAATCAGATGAAGTGAGAAACCGCGGGTGGTATGGCTGAAATAACTCTGTTTATTTCGACCTACATAAACATGAGAAGCTGATATTAATAGCGTATAAAAGGGATTGGAGATTTGTTTCTTAGATAACTTTAACTAAATGTGACCTTCTAAGCAAAATATATCAATTCGTAAAAATATTACTATTGTATTTTATTATTCATCATCATTATCATAATCATCTTCTAGTCTTTTTTGTAGTCAGAGGATTTGGCCTACATTCTCCACGCAGGCCAGGCGGGTTGGAGAGGTTTTATTATTGATGTTTATAAGCTTTGTTGAGCTTGTATTTCCTAAGTCGCCTTCTACGACATCCACGGTAAGACTTAGAGTAGACCTATTCTACTCTGCCGGGAACCACACGGCTTTAAATTCATCATCTTCTTACTTACCATTTCCCATTTATTTATATGGTTTCGGCGCAAAATGTCTTTTCTCTCCATTTTTTTTCAATTTCACTGCTGTAATTTTATATTATGATTAAATGTCTTAGACCCTTAATGTAAGTATATAATAATTAATAAATAAGTAAGCGAATAATTTTCCTTATTATACTTTATGAATATGCCACCCAGCTGATACCTTTGGTAGGCCACAAATACTTCAAGATTTCACTAAGGAGAATTATTATTTTATGATAATTTAGTCTAAGCAATAGAAAACAAGATAACATAACTTTGTCACTAATAAGTAAGATAAATGACAAATTATTGTAAAGATAATGTTATTACTTTTAATAGCATTACAATGCTCGGATATTAATCAAAATTGAAACTATATGATGAAAAAATCCAATCCCACTCGTGGCGGATTTTTTCATCACATAGTTTCAATTTTGAAAGATAATGTTATTCATAGTCACTTTGAAATAGACGAATTTATAGGCAGTTAGCCTATATACCAAATATTGCAATTCAGAATTATTGAAGAAATGTACCCCAGCCCTGATTCGCCTATCATTTTACCTTACCTACATTGATGACAAATAAGAGTTAACTTTTGGAGGTACTTTTTATGTAATTACTGCCAAAAAATTGTAACCTATCTTACAACAATTAGAGCTATAAGTTCTAAGTAAAATTACTTAGAACTTTTAGCTAGATATGTAAAATAAAAAAACTTTCAGTGAACTTTTTAACACTTTCTTATTGTATAACTGAAGCATGATTATTTCATAAATAAATAGCGGAAAATAGTTGAGTGTGACTTTAAAAAAGTACAGTAAAAATGAGTTCTACTGGAATGACCCACGGGGTCGAATTCCGGCTATAAAATAGAGTGATTACGGAGCTTACCGCAGCATCGAGAGTCCATAATACATTTCCCTTGCCAGCCTGGCACTTGGCTCACAAAATATATAGACTTACAGAAGGACACCTAGGATAGGTTTTATTTAATCAAGTTAACACGGAAAGTTCAGCGCTTTGCTTGTGTTCCTAAAAACCATTTGTTTACAACGGTATAATAAAATATGGTAGTCTCTTCCCTTGACAACTGGTCACGACTCACGTGATTAGCCCAAGAATACGTCATCAGTTGGGAGTGTTGCGACTATGTGTGATGGAATTACCAGAGCAAACCGCATTTTTTAACTTAACAAACCAATCGTGAACTAATAATGCAATAAATTTTGTTAAAAATTAAACATATTGTGGGAAGAGAATGCTATATTTTGTTACTAGCTGTGCCCGCGACTTCGTTCGCGTGGTAGTCGGAACGTAATGTTATATAGCCTAAAGCGTTCCTCTATAAATGGACTACCCAACAAAAAAAAAAAAATTTCAAATCGGTCCATTAGTTCCTGAGATTAGCGCGTTTAAACAAACAAACAAACAAACTCTTCCGCTTTATAATATTAGTATAGATATCATGGTTTACAATTAATCATCAGCTTAATTCAAATTAACAATGTTCGTTTTTTAAACTAGAACAGAGGGTAGATGTCAAAGTTTTATGTCACTAGCCAATAAATAAAAATCATTTGCACTGCACTACACGCACGACGCAAGTTTAGATGAGTTCTTATTTACAGCGACAGCGAGTGCTATAGGTATGAACCGTGTAGTGTATTTCTAGGTTAAGTATTTGATTAAAATAAAATAAAAAATGATATATTTAGTCTAATTATTCGTTTTTAGTTCAACACTGTTGGGCAAAGGTCTAGGCTAACAAAAACAAGTTTAAGTTTATGACTAAGTTAATAGTTTAAAATAATGACAAGCTTATTAATATTTTGTTATTTTATTAGGGACATCTACATTCTTTTACATAGATATATTTCTTATATCTATAACCTATATAATAATCAATATGGATTGTGCCTCGACGTTTAGTTTATGAAAGATCTCCCGACTCAATTAGAGGCATCCACTTGAGTAAGAGGCGACTTAACCCACTTAGATAAAGTCAAGATGAAAGCGATCGTTTTCAGATTTCAGAAGTGCTTTTATTAATGCTATAAAGCTTCTAAAATATAACCGTCAAAGACAATATGAATTGAAAGATTTTACTACGAGTTTGAGAATTTTTGAGAGAACATTGCAAATTCTCAAACTCAACACAAGTTTAAAACTTACAATGAGCCTAAATTAATATGATTTGTTGTTCTCAATTTATTTATATTTAAGAAATACTTATCTCTGTATCTATCTATAGGTAAGTATATATTATTACATTGAAGTTTGTTGAAATGAACGGCGTTTGCTTGCGTCGCATATGTGATATCTTTAATGTATGGTTTGGTGGCACTGAATCACCACTTTTAGCACACCTCGCCAGATTGTCTGGCCTGGACGTCACATGCTGCAGGAAAATATGAAAGTTTCTGAATTAAATTCCAAATTGAATTCTGTATACAAATAACAAAACAAGGGAATGAAAAGCAGTGTAGACTTAGAGTTATTCGTATTACTGCAATAGTAGAATGTCGTGATCATACATCTGTATGTACTCGTAATATGTTAATTATTATTTACACCATTCTGTTACACTATTGTTATTTATAAGGTATGCATAATATTCAAAATTAAAATTTATGGCCATTGACTTATATATTTAGTTGAAATCATTGTTTATGGCATAATATTTGACTTATAATTTAAAATAGTCAAATAAATTACTATAAAAGCTAAGTAGCTACCGACACAACTCTCGATACAGAACTTACCCTTTGTCTCCCACAACTTTGAGGACACCAATGACACATCGAAGATCAAAATCCACCATATCATTAAACTATCCATACAAAGCTTAGAAAACATTACCTTCCTTCGGCAGTGGGTTAAAAACAAGACACAGCGAAAGAGACTACTTCCGCTACCAATCTTTTTATACGGGTATGAACAATCAATTGCACCTCGTCAATCAATGGTAATCAAATGTATGGACCTCTACGGAGATGGAAATCCAGTAAGTGTGGTATCACGACGTCAGCAGACAAATTCTGTAAACTCGCCAATTTCGGACGTAATGGCTATGAATGACAATGATATTGTAAACAGAGGTCAGCTTTCGGGAACGTGGGAGTTTCCAAACTGCACTAGGTAGGGTTGTCTGTTGCTGAGAATAAAGAAGTTCTTTAAGTTTGATCGCCATATAGGCAGCGTCTAGGGTCGGAAAAATGATGGGCTTACCGAGCGACACTATGATCCTTGCAAATGCTAAATTCTTACGCTTCATCGAGACTCATATTCTACTCATATTCATTTATTTCATGTCCATACAATAGGCATGACAACTGGAAGAACATTTTTGTCCCATCGGTTAGATTATTTAAAAAAATTGTACACATATTTTTTTCTATTCTCTGAGAAACAAAAGTTGATGAAGATACGCGATGCATTTAAATTTCGCATGATGTCACGGCTAATTACGATATTTTTACATAGCAGTGACGTTACAAGCCCCCACTCTGGATCTTAGATGCTCTGTATCTTTGTGAAATTTTAACTTTTTTAATAAACTGAAAAATATGGGTCTATTATCTTTGGATAATCGACAAACTTAATGACACAGAAAAGTATATGCGTCTACAAGACGGACTAATTATAATTACCCGTGTGGTTCCGGGTTAGAATAGGACCATTCCATCTCTTCCTGTGGATGTCGTAAGAGGCGACTAAAGGACTAAGCACAAACATCTCGTGCTACAATTGCATTCCCAATGAGGGTTTATGTCGGGCGGCGGCCGGTGTAAAATTTTTCGCACAAATACATTCCGAAAGAGGGTTGACGTCAGGCAGGCGGCCGGTCGTAAAACTATAACCAAATCACTTAAACTATTCCGGCTATTTCTTCTCCATTTTGCAAGGTCTTTGGCATCCTTGGGTGACCATTTACATGCATATTTGGGGAAGAAAAAGCGGGAAAGCGCAACCCGGGCTCCGAAGCAGCACAGCTGAGGATGCAACCGGGAACGTGCTAAGACGAAAAAGAAGACGGACTAATTATAATAATACTTTTCTGACCCCATCGACATCCATATTGTGAAACTTAAATCTAGTTTACAAAATGCACATGAGACCCTGTAGGCCGCTACATTTATCGTCTTCATCCTTGCTCTCTGGTTTCGTTTACGTGATCCTTATCTCTACAGGACACATGCAAACTGTTTGCATTAAGTTTGTCGAGGACTCGAGGTTGATACTGTCTTATTTTCCTACACCTTTACTAGAATACCGGGAAGTGTAAAATTTACTTGCAAGATTGGACCCAAAAAACCAATAAACAGCATCAAACAGGCTAAATAAAAGCTTATAAAGAGCCATTTATTATTTATTGACTAGAATTTGTTAATAAGTTAATAAAAATAATATCAGATTTTTTAGACAAAGCTTAAATATTAGGCAACCCTGCTTGTGAATGAGCTGATTGTCCGCTTTGAAAATTATCCACTATGAATTTTTAGAATGTGTACATGTGTGGCCTCTAATGGCGCCGATTGTATTGAGTAGCTACCTAATAGCATAATAGTACTTGGGAAATTACTAAATGGAAATTATGAGATGTGGAATGGAAAAACAGCTTTATGATTTTTTATAGATTGTTTCTACCCAACTCATGCATGTACTTTCTTTTATGTTATTTGTAATTAATGATGTAAATTATTTCTTTTATTTAAGTATTAATAAATATCCGCAAACGTATGTACTGCTTCTTAATGATCTTAAAACATCTTTACTTAGATTTAGATAAAGAATTACTTCTGAATGGTTTATCATAGGTACTCTTTTCTTTAGGTTTGATGGAGAAATACTAAGCTAAACAGTTTAAATAAATAGAACTCACAATCACATGTCACACTCATCTTAATGCGAATAGTTTTATATTGTGTAAATTTCGAACTGTTTTTGTCACTACACTAGTGTAGTGACAAAAACATTCAAAACGTCACACTCATCTTAATGCGAGTAGGTTTATATTGTGTAAATTTCGAACTGCTTTTGTCACTACACTAGTGTAGTGACAAAAACATTCAAAACGTCACACTCATCTTAATGCGAGTAGGTTTATATTGTGTAAATTTCGAACTGCTTTTGTCACTACACTAGTGTAGTGACAAAAACAGTCAAAACGTCACACTCATCTTAATGCGAGTAGGTTTATATTGTGTAAATGTCGAACTGCTTTTGTCACTACACTAGTGTAGTGACAAAAACAGTCAAAACGTCACACTCATCTTAATGCGAGTAGGTTTATATTGTGTAAATTTCGAACTGCTTTTGTCACTACACTAGTGTAGTGACAAAAACAGTCAAAACGTCACACTCATCTTAATGCGAGTAGGTTTATATTGTGTAAATTTCGAACTGTTTTTGTCACTACACTAGTGTAGTGACAAAAACAGTCAAAACGTCACACTCATCTTAATGCGAGTAGGTTTATATTGTGTAAATTTCGAACTGCTTTTGTCACTACACTAGTGTAGTGACAAAAACAGTCAAAACGTCACACTCATCTTAATGCGAGTAGGTTTATATTGTGTAAATTTCGAACTGCTTTTGTCACTACACTAGTGTAGTGACAAAAACAGTCAAAACGTCACACTCATCTTAATGCGAGTAGGTTTATATTGTGTAAATTTCGAACTGCTTTTGTCACTACACTAGTGTAGTGACAAAAACAGTCAAAACGTCACACTCATCTTAATGCGAGTAGGTTTATATTGTGTAAATGTCGAACTGCTTTTGTCACTACACTAGTGTAGTGACAAAAACAGTCAAAACGTCACACTCATCTTAATGCGAGTAGGTTCATATTGTGTAAATTTCGAACTGCTTTTGTCACTACACTAGTGTAGTGACAAAAACAGTCAAAACGTCACACTCATCTTAATGCAAGTAGGTTTATATTGTGTAAATTTCGAACTGCTTTTGTCACTACACTAGTGTAGTGACAAAAACAGTCAAAACGTCACACTCATCTTAATGCAAGTAGGTTTATATTGTGTAAATTTCGAACTGCTTTTGTCACTACACTAGTGTAGTGACAAAAACAGTCAAAACGTCACACTCATCTTAATGCAAGTAGGTTTATATTGTGTAAATTTCGAACTGCTTTTGTCACTACACTAGTGTAGTGACAAAAACAGTCAAAACGTCACACTCATCTTAATGCGAGTAGGTTTATATTGTGTAAATTTCGAACTGCTTTTGTCACTACACTAGTGTAGTGACAAAAACATTCAAAACGTCACACTCATCTTAATGCAAGTAGGTTTATATTGTGTAAATTTCGAACTGCTTTTGTCACTACACTAGTGTAGTGACAAAAACAGTCAAAACGTCACACTCATCTTAATGCGAGTAGGTTTATATTGTGTAAATTTCGAACTGCTTTTGTCACTACACTAGTGTAGTGACAAAAACAGTCAAAACGTCACACTCATCTTAATGCGAGTAGGTTTATATTGTGTAAATGTCGAACTGCTTTTGTCACTACACTAGTGTAGTGACAAAAACAGTCAAAACGTCACACTCATCTTAATGCGAGTAGGTTTATATTGTGTAAATGTCGAACTGCTTTTGTCACTACACTAGTGTAGTGACAAAAACAGTCAAAACGTCACACTCATCTTAATGCGAGTAGGTTTATATTGTGTAAATGTCGAACTGCTTTTGTCACTACACTAGTGTAGTGACAAAAACAGGCAAAACGTCACACTCATCTTAATGCGAGTAGGTTTATATTGTGTAAATTTCGAACTGCTCTTGTCACTACACTAGTGTAGTGACAAAAGCAGTCAAAACGTCACACTCATCTTAATGCGAGTAGGTTTATATTGTGTAAATTTCGAACTGCTTTTGTCACTACACTAGTGTAGTGACAAAAACAGTCAAAACGTCACACTCATCTTAATGCAAGTAGGTTTATATTGTGTAAATTTCGAACTGCTTTTGTCACTACACTAGTGTAGTGACAAAAACAGTCAAAACGTCACACTCATCTTAATGCAAGTAGGTTTATATTGTGTAAATTTCGAACTGCTTTTGTCACTACACTAGTGTAGTGACAAAAACAGTCAAAACGTCACACTCATCTTAATGCGAGTAGGTTTATATTGTGTAAATTTCGAACTGCTTTTGTCACTACACTAGTGTAGTGACAAAAACATTCAAAACGTCACACTCATCTTAATGCAAGTAGGTTTATATTGTGTAAATTTCGAACTGCTTTTGTCACTACACTAGTGTAGTGACAAAAACAGTCAAAACGTCACACTCATCTTAATGCGAGTAGGTTTATATTGTGTAAATTTCGAACTGCTTTTGTCACTACACTAGTGTAGTGACAAAAACAGTCAAAACGTCACACTCATCTTAATGCGAGTAGGTTTATATTGTGTAAATTTCGAACTGCTTTTGTCACTACACTAGTGTAGTGACAAAAACAGTCAAAACGTCACACTCATCTTAATGCGAGTAGGTTTATATTGTGTAAATGTCGAACTGCTTTTGTCACTACACTAGTGTAGTGACAAAAACAGTCAAAACGTCACACTCATCTTAATGCGAGTAGGTTTATATTGTGTAAATGTCGAACTGCTTTTGTCACTACACTAGTGTAGGGACAAAAACAGTCAAAACGTCACACTCATCTTAATGCGAGTAGGTTTATATTGTGTAAATGTCGAACTGCTTTTGTCACTACACTAGTGTAGTGACAAAAACAGTCAAAACGTCACACTCATCTTAATGCGAGTAGGTTTATATTGTGTAAATTTCGAACTGCTTTTGTCACTACACTAGTGTAGTGACAAAAGCAGTCAAAACGTCACACTCATCTTAATGCGAGTAGGTTTATATTGTGTAAATTTCGAACTGCTTTTGTCACTACACTAGTGTAGTGACAAAAACAGTCAAAACGTCACACTCATCTTAATGCGAGTAGGTTTATATTGTGTAAATTTCGAACTGCTTTTGTCACTACACTAGTGTAGTGACAAAAACAGTCAAAACGTCACACTCATCTTAATGCAAGTAGGTTTATTTTGTGTAAATTTCGAACTGCTTTTGTCACTACACTAGTGTAGTGACAAAAACAGTCAAAACGTCACACTCATCCTAATGCAAGTAGGTTTATATTGTGTAAATTTCGAACTGCTTTTGTCACTACACTAGTGTAGTGACAAAAACAGTCAAAACGTCACACTCATCTTAATGCGAGTAGGTTTATATTGTGTAAATTTCGAACTGCTTTTGTCACTACACTAGTGTAGTGACAAAAACAGTCAAAACGTCACACTCATCTTAATGCGAGTAGGTTTATATTGTGTAAATTTCGAACTGTTTTTGTCACTACACTAGTGTAGTGACAAAAACATTCAAAACGTCACACTCATCTTAATGCGAGTAGGTTTATATTGTGTAAATTTCGAACTGCTTTTGTCACTACACTAGTGTAGTGACAAAAACAGTCAAAACGTCACACTCATCTTAATGCAAGTAGGTTTATATTGTGTAAATTTCGAACTGCTTTTGTCACTACACTAGTGTAGTGACAAAAACAGTCAAAACGTCACACTCATCTTAATGCAAGTAGGTTTATATTGTGTAAATTTCGAACTGCTTTTGTCACTACACTAGTGTAGTGACAAAAACAGTCAAAACGTCACACTCATCTTAATGCAAGTAGGTTTATATTGTGTAAATTTCGAACTGCTTTTGTCACTACACTAGTGTAGTGACAAAAACCACTACACTAGTGTAGTGACAAAAACAGTCAAAACGTCACACTCATCTTAATGCAAGTAGGTTTATATTGTGTAAATTTCGAACTGCTTTTGTCACTACACTAGTGTAGTGACAAAAACATTCAAAACGTCACACTCATCTTAATGCGAGTAGGTTTATATTGTGTAAATTTCGAACTGCTTTTGTCACTACACTAGTGTAGTGACAAAAACATTCAAAACGTCACACTCATCTTAATGCAAGTAGGTTTATATTGTGTAAATTTCGAACTGCTTTTGTCACTACACTAGTGTAGTGACAAAAACAGTCAAAACGTCACACTCATCTTAATGCAAGTAGGTTTATATTGTGTAAATTTCGAACTGCTTTTGTCACTACACTAGTGTAGTGACAAAAACAGTCAAAACGTCACACTCATATTAATGCAAGTAGGTTTATATTGTGTAAATTTCGAACTGCTTTTGTCACTACACTAGTGTAGTGACAAAAACAGTCAAAACGTCACACTCATCTTAATGCGAGTAGGTTTATATTGTGTAAATTTCGAACTGCTTTTGTCACTACACTAGTGTAGTGACAAAAACATTCAAAACGTCACACTCATCTTAATGCAAGTAGGTTTATATTGTGTAAATTTCGAACTGCTTTTGTCACTACACTAGTGTAGTGACAAAAACAGTCAAAACGTCACACTCATCTTAATGCGAGTAGGTTTATATTGTGTAAATTTCGAACTGCTTTTGTCACTACACTAGTGTAGTGACAAAAACAGTCAAAACGTCACACTCATCTTAATGCGAGTAGGTTTATATTGTGTAAATTTCGAACTGCTTTTGTCACTACACTAGTGTAGTGACAAAAACAGTCAAAACGTCACACTCATCTTAATGCGAGTAGGTTTATATTGTGTAAATGTCGAACTGCTTTTGTCACTACACTAGTGTAGTGACAAAAACAGTCAAAACGTCACACTCATCTTAATGCGAGTAGGTTTATATTGTGTAAATGTCGAACTGCTTTTGTCACTACACTAGTATAGTGACAAAAACAGTCAAAACGTCACACTCATCTTAATGCGAGTAGGTTTATATTGTGTAAATGTCGAACTGCTTTTGTCACTACACTAGTGTAGTGACAAAAACAGTCAAAACGTCACACTCATCTTAATGCGAGTAGGTTTATATTGTGTAAATGTCGAACTGCTTTTGTCACTACACTAGTCTTTTAGATGCTACAGAAGACTAATGTTTAACTATGAACAATTTATTTTGGAACATAACTTATTTAGCCAATAGTACCTACGTTGATAAATAAATATTTTAGCTCGCATGATCTAATATCTAACTTCAGTGTATTCAAATTACTAAGATATTCTTTATCAATATTTTACAAACGCTATCCCCCCAGTGTTCAATCTTCCAGTAAATTTCACAACGGTTTCCTAATCCATCGATCTTCCGAAGTGTCATATTGCACGTAACATATTGAATAGACGCTGAACCCATCTTCAACTGCACAAGGGTCAAAACGTTAAATAAACATTTGAATACGTATTAAAAAGTTATATCATTAACAACCAATAAATAAATATTTCCTTCTCCTTACCTTTATGAGTACAGTAGAAGCACAACAAAATACCTAAAAACGAACTCAACTCGAATAATATAGCTGCAATGTTCGGCGTTTTTCATAACCTGACTTGTCGTAAAACTTGTAAAGCAGGAAAAGTATATAAGCTAATAGTAACAACAAAACATGTACGAGGGGTGGCTGATAAGTAATCTACCTAACTATGAAAGAAAAGACTTTGATGGCTAGTTTTTTTTATTTTTCTATATAGTCTCCTGCAAGTGAAATACACTTATGACATTTGCAAATAAGTGACATCATGCCGTTATAATAGTAATTTTTATTTTGCTCGTCAAAATGGTCAGTCACAGCCTCCTTCATTTCTTCGTCCGTCGAAAATCTGCGACCCCTCAATTTTTTCTTTAAATCTTTGAATAAGAAATAGTCACAGGGAGCCAGATCTGGACTATAAGGTGGATGGTTAATTTCTGTGAAGCCGTTTTTGCTCAGGGCTGACCTCGCCGTTAAGGCTGTGTGTACAGGAGCATTGTCTTGTAAAATCAGAACACCTTTGCTGAGTTTGCCTCTCCGCTTTTCTTTGATTTGTTCACGAAGCTGGTCAAGCAAGTTTGCATAATATTTAGCATTCATTGTTGTATTTTTAGGCAAATAATCTATCATCAAAATCCCTTCGACATCCCAAAATACGGTGGCCATTAGTTTTCCAGCCGACGGCCGAACCTTGAACTTCCTTGGCGGCTTTTCTCCTTTAAATTTCCATTGCATTGACTCTTGTTTGCTTTCCGGATCCCACTGGCGAATCCAAGTTTCATCACAGGTCACAATTCGAGAGATAGTCTCTTCTTCTTTACCTTTGACCAGGTCTAGAAATGCCTGACAACATTCTACTCGCCTTTGTTTGTCAAAGGGGGTCAACATTCTAGGGACCCAACGCGCGCTCACCTTGGACATGCCCAAATGTTCGTGAATAATTTCATGAACTCGTTCCTTGCTAATGCCCACATCTCTGGCTATCTCCCACTGCTTGATTCGCCGATCTGCAAGAATCAGGTTCTTCACCTTTTCAACATTATCTGCGGTAACAGCAGAAATTGGCCTTCCACTACGTGGGTCGTCTTCCAGGCTCTCACGGCCATGTTTAAATTGCTTCGACCAAAACTTTATGACGAATTCAGAAGGACTTGAATCACCAAACACCTTTAACATGCGCTCTCTGATCTAGGCGTATTTCCTTCTTTACTTAGGAATTTAATCACTGCTCGATGCTCAAATGTCATCATTTTGCAATTTTCTTTCGACATGGTGAAATCAAAGCCGCGCCAAAAAAACAAAAGCAAGCGAAAAAAAATAAGCGTCATAATTTTGAAAAAGGAATAAATATAGAATATGATTTTGCAGTGGCCAGTTCGATTTTCAAAACTTTCTTTAACAAAGTAGATTTTATATCAGCCACCCCTCGTAGCTCTGTCAGTCACGGCAACCAGCTGAAAAAAACAGTGCTTATATTTTATTATTTAAATAATTAGGACTTTGCAAGCAATTTTACACGTCATCGTTACGTCATTTGCATTACGTGTAAAATTAATTAATTATTTTAAAGTAAAGCTACCTACCGATACTAGCGTGGCACGACATTAAAATAACTAAGGCACCTCGTTTTTCGCAAGGATATATAACAGAAATAATTTTAATTGATAATATCACTAGTCTTCGTAATTTTGCAATAATATCAATAATAAGAAAGAAAAAATAAATAATATACTCTACAGAAAAGTTAGCGAGTTCATTAATAAAAATATTTACAAATAACTCTACCTGAACGGAACATTTGATTTTAATGGTATTCGTTCAAGTACACTTGAAAATTTAAAAACTATATATGTAAGAAAAAGGAAAACATAGTACTTAGTTGCTACTTATTTCTTAAGAAATTTCTTCCAGTAGACCCGCGAGTAAAATATTATATTATATAGGTTATATATAAATAAATATACACGTGGAATATATTCGGCAGTCCAATACTCCAATGTAGAGACTGGTCTTGTGAGAAATCAAATTAGACGTTTGTTTTTTTGCACATGCAATACGGAAATCGGAAGCCAATTATTCTATCAGTACAATAAACCTGTAATGTAACACTTAAAAGCCAGTAGACTTTCACTTCTCAGTTAATCAAATATAAAAGGTAGTATTATCACTTTCGGACGTATCCAAGCGAAAAAATATACATGGCTTTCTAGTATTTGATGACTCTTAATGCATTTAAAATACGGTTCACTAATAGAATGTACATAGACGTAACTTCACACATAAAGGGTATTGCAATGCAATTCTGTCTCGTAATAGTGACTTTTGCTTTGCATATAATATCGTATTAACTTTTGGATAACCGATACATCTATGACATAATGGTAGCGTCTTATATAATTTTAATATACTGGTGTAATGATGTGGCGTGACAGTTTAATTAGGGATTTGCTTATTTCTTGTTGCCCCCGGCTTCTTTCTTATAAGTCACATGATGATTGGTTAGGTTCTTCTACCTATTGCTTTTATCTGTTGCGATGATGCGGTCTTTGTATAGGTGCAAATGTAATTGGTAGTGTGCTTTCGTGAAAGGATAGATAGGCAGATAGAAATATGTATAGATAAGTAGATAGTTGAGAGCCCATACTACCCTAAAGTTCTTAGAGCGATCTTAAATATTTATCAATATTAACGAAATACTCACTTCGAAATAAAAAGACAGCAAAGTTCAGGACTAACTCTAAACATAATAAGTTTCGAAAACACGATTGCTTAAAATTTTCTCGATAGAAAAACATTGCGGAGTTGCCTCCAAATTACCTCAGAATTATACTAAAACAGAAAGTATTCAAGAAATACAATAATGTAGCACTTGTAACTTTTGATTATAATTGTATTAAACATAAGGCAGTCATCATATGTCTTACTTTTTAAATAACTTTAAAATATTCTTTGTAAAACGAAAAAAACCTCAAAACCAGAACCAGCCTCATTGACCCACCGCGATTCCCGACGCATGGCTCGCTGTCTCGCTTCGGCTAGAGTAAATTTGTGTGCGTGGAAGCGGGAGCAAAATTTATATTACTGACATCAGGTGCCCTCTTAATACTGACAAAAACATACACTGACATTATGTAGAGACAAAAATACAATAATAGTTTTAGCGGGAGCGCCACTCGACATTAACTCCAAAGGGACTCTACCTTATTATTATGAAACCTGTATGTATTATAGAAATTATTTACTTACTTAGAAAGTCACCTATTGGCCGACATGTTTTGTCTACTCTACTTTACTCTACGTATTGGATCTATCGTATCGTATCCCCACGCAAGCCTCTTTAAGGACAGGGGGTGTAAGAAAGGACCCATGAATCCAAAGGAATAATGTAATAAAAAAATGACAGTAAGAAATTGATTAGATTTCAAAAAAAGGAGTACTTATAAGTGGAGTGTTCCTAATAATCATGTATATGTAAGCGGAGAGAATTGAGATGCATGATTTACTTATACTGTAAAAACCTTTTTGGTTTACAATTTAAAAAAATAATAAGTTCCTGCGTTGCATATTTAATAATGGTGAGTATTAAACATAAGCGTATTTTACGAAACCAGGTAAAATACCAAACTACACATTGATATACTTTTGATATACTTACACACTTATTTAAGTTTGTAAGTATATCATAAGTATTATGTTCCGACCCTTTTAGTAAATATTTTATATATTTACTAAAAGGGTTTTTGATGTCACATTATTAAAATATTTTCCGAAAATAAACTTCAGGAAATTCCTTCTAAAATCAACTATTTAGGACTTATGCCACAAAAACCACTAGAAAGAATTTCCGGTATACGTTACATCCTTGTTGTAAGCATATTATAATCTCCACAAAAATTAATAGGCCGCCTCGCCTATAACAACATATTACGACCTTTTCTTAAATGAAAAAAGGTCGTATTCCAAAGCTTATTTTCTATAGGACATTACTTTTAATAAGATACTCGAGATAGCTTCAACGTAAGAGCTGCTAAGCCCAAAATATTTCTTCCCTTCTGTTTTCGGCCACCGTAATTTTTTAACACGAAATAAGCTGTGAGCTTACACATTTGTAATGGTAATAACGAGAAATCTGTCTTAGATTTATATTTGCGTTCTCGAAAATAAAAGAATCAAGAAGATACTTTTCTTTGAAAGTATCCCTTATTAAATTTTTTCGCTTATTAATATCACAAGTGTATTAAGTACTAACTAGGTAGGGCAGTACCTTGATTTGGTACTGTATCTACCTAGTTAGTAATTATTTAATTACTATTTAATGAGAGAACTGCGACTATACTATACTAGTAAATAAATAGAACTAGAACTATGAAATTGTATGATTGCATAACTTGATGCACATAAGTTTATTTATTACAAAAATATTCGCTATTACGAGTTTTATATTATTAATTCAGCTGCGTAGTCCCTTTTTCGTTAAAATAGACATTATTTTAGAACATTAAACCATTCATAAAATAAGAATGTAAAGATGTAATTGAATGGTATCCTAGAAATGGAAAAAGGCAAAAGGGACGACAAATCAAAAGATGGTCAGATGATTTACCAAAAGGATGGAGAAGATCTGCTAGAAATAGAGATGAGTGGAAGTCAATGGGGGAGGCTTATGTCAAAGGACAACCTGACCATCAACAAAAATGCTGATGTAGTAATATAAGTTATAATTGTAAAACATAGTCAGCGAATAAAGGTTTTTATTATTATTATTATAAAATAAGAATGTTTATGGTAAAAGTGAAGCTCTACAAAAATACAACGAATTGGTAATAAAAAATGTACCACTTAGGTAACACTTGTAGTCGTTAGTAAGGTGATGCAGCTTATCGACTCACTCGACATGTGTGAAGTGTATACTAGGCGAGATAAGACAGTTAACTCCACTTCTTTAAACTACACGTACTTGATGGGTCGAAGCACACGCAGCGCAAAATGTGTGTGCGTCGCATTACGCGCCTACATGGCATTTCATAGAATTTCGACCCACCGTACACCAAGTGCAAGTTGTATGACCAACGCAAGTTGCAACGCGCACCTAGCGCTGCGTGTAGTTATCTGGGGAAACAGAGGAAATAAATTAAGATTGGCTGTTCGTTTGGGTTAGTTTGCTTTTGTAAACTTGTTCCCAAGAGACTATCAGTACGTAAATACAAGAAATCATTGAACTTGATTAAGATAGTAGATCCTCTGTACACTTTTTTAGTAAATACAAGTACGTGTGTAGACTTTTTTAACATGTACTTGAACAGTTATATAAGCAGATAAAAATTATCAAACTAATATTATAAATGCGAAAGTGAGTTTGTATATTTGTTTGTTTGTTTCTTCACGCTTTATCTACTGAACCAATCTTCTTGAAAATTCGCGTACACATAGTTAGGAGTACCTACTGAGAAGGACATAGGGTACCTTTCATCCCGGAAAAAATGTAATGTTCCCGTGGAATACGCGAGCGAAGACGCAGCTAATAATAATAAAAAGCTAGTAATAATATAAATTATTATAATTTCAACCAGAATATAATAATAATCTAGGAAACTGTTAATAAAGCTGTTCGCTCAAGTATAAAAACGCAGTAACTGGTCGACTATTAAAGTCCACTTGCATGGAGCACTTGGCACGTCCTCGGGCAGATGCTCGAAACCATTTTCGGATAACGGCTAAGTTCGTAACTTTTCGCATTTCCGCGTTGGCGTGTCCCGCGGCAGTCTCGGCATTGTCACATGTCGTGAATTTGTTATCCTGTATAGACAGGATTAACGAGCTACATTCGCCTCAATTTCCAAAGTAACCGCTATATATTTTGCAGTTTCGCTCGCAACATAAACAAAACACTACAATGTGGGTACTGCAGCAGAGCTTACTGAACTGCGCTTAGCTTTATTTCCCAGGGTAATGTTATAATTACCACAGTCATTACTTACGCTGGAAGCGATTTATTTTGCATAATGGTGTTTGGGTGAGCGCAACAATGGTCGGTCGCAATGCGGCCGGCGCACGGAGATACGGCCGCCTCGGCCCGTTGCCTCTGAATTGCCGAACTTGACCATGCCGATGCATTGTCTCCACGTTCGCGCGCGGGTATGGCTTCCGCTTTATCCTTTGTTTGCATGCAAGTTTACTAAAACGCTGCTCTTGTTAAAAAGACGACGAAAAGCAATTGCCAACCGCAGTCACGAAAATGTCTGTGCATTTTTCAGACACGTCCTGAAAGAAAAGTCAGTAAGAATCTTTGGCGCGATAAATGCATGCTGTGGCCACGACCTGGCATTTTCATAAAACTTTAAAGTTACTTTTGTTACTGTGTAAATTTATTGCGGAACTGGTTAAAGTACCTTTAGGGACACAACACAATACAATGTTGTACGTGAATGTCTTATAAACGTATACAAAAATGGTAGTTTCACGAGTTAACAACCGATTGTTCCCTCTTAGGCCTACGTGAAATGATCTAAAAAGTACATTTCTCGTTATTTGCAAACGAGATATCCACTCCAAGCTTCCTTGATGTGTTTTCGATATCTCCGATATGGCTCATTTCAGCTTTGTCAATGGAAGGGTCCCATAGCTGCAGGCGACCGGAACGCCGCGGGCGGGTCGCGTCATGTCGTTTGTGGCGTCCTTACGGAACTGCGGCTGTTCACTCACAGAGATAAGAATATCAGTTCGCAGTAGGTAAACCTTTCTCAGTCTCATTTAGAACCCTCTTCAGAACACGCAATGTTTGATCTTATCTTTTCTAAACTACCTACACCTACGTAACTACAACATCTTGTGAATTTAAATCTACTAGATAGATACACATTAATGCACTTATAACACCCTCCTGCCATTTCTAATCTAAGTCTTAAATTAAGTAATTTTATATTGAAGGTTCACCTTACAAATAATTGTTGGAACAGCAATTTCTCTCTCGACAGGTTTAATTACAAATAGACAGATGTTAGCAAAACCGATCAATCATTCATCACAATATGAGGTCACTTTTTATCATATTTTCTAGTTGAATGCCAATCTGTTCGAAATTGATAGGTTTTTAACGTAGTTTTTGTACCATTTTTATTGACTTATTAAGCGATTTTTTGCACACTGTGACATTTCAGTCAGAGCGTACTTTCCCTAGCAAAAAGTTGTTTATTTAAATTTAAATCAAACAAATAGAGTTGAACAAAAATAACTTTTAACGGCATCCGAGCATCATGCATGATTATGCATATTTGATAATTCATTATATTTTCCTGAGCCCGGTACTGACACCATATTTCAATTGAACTAGACATAAGAGCGACTGGGTCAAAGTTAAGACGAGTTTTTTGCGTGTCTGATAAGATTAATAACATTGAACCCTAATGACCTGTCCCGCTTTCTCCAATTTTGCGACGCTAGCGCCATCGTTAATCATGTTAATGATGCCAAATGGTCGAAAATAACAACATTCGGTAGGTCGTGCTTTGTCTACAAACTGCAAGGCTCAGGTCGTTAAAGTTCGCGAGCGCTAGAACCACTTTGAACAATGATTATGCAAAATTGGTATGGAAACACTTCTATGATAGTTCACACTACTAAGACGTATAGTGTTATTCTAATACAACAATTCAGCTGCAGAACGTTTGATGTAGGTATACTTACGGGGTAATTTAATTCTTGTGCTTTGAATGAACAAATAAATGAAATCATTCCCTGACGAACATTAAAAGCGATATATTCAGAAGCTTTCGAGCTCATAAGTCCAACAAAATTCTATATGGCTAAAAACAAAACCTTTTTAGAGTTACGTACAAAAAAATAAAAAAACGGAACCCTTATAGGATCACTCGTGCGTCTGTCTGTCCGTCCGTCTGTCACAGCCAATTTGCTCCGAATCTACTGGACCGAATCAGGTGAAATTTGGTAGAATGTTGTAATCTTATGACCCAAACACATATGTGCAAAGTTAATAATTTTTTTTTTTAAATAAGGATAATTTTTGGGGGACAAATTAGGAAATTAAAAAAAAAAGTTTTGCAAGCCTTACTGTGTTATATATCAAACGAAAGGGCACATTATGAGGATCTCAAATATATTTTTGTTATTATTGTTTTATTATTTCCCCCCCCCCCTGATCTCCGAAACTACTGAGCCTAAAATTAAAAAAAAAAATATAGTTCATTGCTTGTAGATTGTAGATAGGGAAAATCTATAAGAATTCAATCAATTGTACGGACCCTCTCCACATGAGTTTAACTCGCACTTGGCCGGTTTATTTTGCATAGTATTTGAGTAACGACGGTTGGTGACATAATTTTAAAAAGTAGCTAATATATATAGATAGATCGCGCTTTCCGGCGATCAGCGCTCCTAATCCTATGAAATGTTCAGAATATATTAGAGAAAAAACGGCCATCAATATTCTAGCGTAACAAAGGGTCGGCTTGTGGCTCAAAGTTACTGTCGTAAAAGTTAAACTATTTTATATAATAGCTACTTATTGTCTGTAATACTTAAAACTATTTCGTCGTGGATAAGTTTACAAAACGTTAATCTTTAAAGAATTTTAGATAGTAACCAAAAACGATTTGATTGAACTACTTAATACATTTTGAAATCTTTGTCTACTTTTATTAGCCATTGGAGTAATGCAATTTTTGTTTCTTTTGTATGCTACAAATTAAAGTAAATGTATATACCAATTTAAGAACATTTACATATTTTAACTCAATATAAGTACAGATAATATAACCTACATTAAGCTGACCTTAGGCTAAGTTTTTTCTAATCATAATAGGTATGTGGTTAGACTTTCTGTTCACTTCCGGTGAAGGAAAACATCGTAGGGAAAATCTGCATATCTATGTGCAGCACTGGACCCCGGAAAATTCAGGTACGGCCTTAACATATTCTGTAAAAGTTGAGAAAATTAACCAAAAAATGTGTTTTATTCAGAAGTATTACACTCATATTCTTTATTCAAAGCAATACAAAACTATAATTTAAGTACATTTTTACAAATAAAATATTTCTTCCAACGCATCACATCGAGGCAACGTACCCAATATGCTGTTCAGAAGTTATGTAAAAGGAATTTCTGGAACTGTGTTCTGAGAGTAAAATGTTTTTAAAGCTTGTAACTGGTCATAACAAGGCAGTGGAAATATATTTATAGTTTTATAAAAACCAGATCCATCGAGCCATTTTGAGTAACTTTGCGCTGTTCCTGCTTCATTAAATGTCGAAGGACAAGACACAAAGCTTCATTACCCACACAAAGAGCTCAATTAATCACTACATACTCGTAGTATAAAACAAAGTCGCTTCCCGCTGTCTGTCCCTATGTATGCTTCGATCTTAAAAACTACGCAACGGATTTTGATGCGGTTTTTTTTAATAGATAAAGTGATTCATGAGAAAAGTTTATATGTATAATACATACCCGTGCGAAGCTGGGGCGGGCCGCTAGTATATTCATAAAATCAATATTCATACAACTAACAATCTGCGTTCGACAAATTGCATATGAATTTAGTATGGATTGGTGTTCCTCATGCATTTTATAGCTGCCGTTTTTAAGGTGACTCGCTCAGTATAGGATTGCTTCACTGCAGTCATATATTGGTCTTTTTTCTAGTGTTTTAAGTAATTTTGTAGCAATTCAGTCCTTGATACTGATTACATATATGTCCTAAGAAAAATACATACGCCTAAAAGCATGAGGCTTAATATTTTTAAGTAAGCTCCTACGGGAATACTGGTTGTGTGTGGTGTGAAGGCTAATGTAGTATATCTATGAAAATATATTTAGGTATAACTTATCTCACATGAGAAGTACATGTGAGTTCTCATACATGTACTCGTAAGTAGATTTTTTACTTATATGTATTTCAAATATATAGATGTATTTAAAACATTGCGCTCCGATAATAAAACTCACAGATTTCGTGCCTCACGAATTTACGGAATTTGAAATATACGAGCAAGTGCGAATCGGACTGGTACATAAAGGGTTCCGTACCACCGTACAATGTTTTAAAACGCTGAAAACACACGTTTCTTGTATGACGAACCCTTTAATTTTTAACTTTATCTTATTTTTAGTATTTTTTGTTATAGTGGTCATAGTAATACATAATTGGTGAAAATTTAAAGTATCCAGTTAATGCCATTATAAAGATTTTGTTACAAACACTGAAAAAAACATGTCTTGTATGACGACCCCCTTAAATTTTTAATTTTATCTTAGTTTTAGTATTTTTTGTTATAGCGGCCATGACAATACATAATCTGTGAAAATTTCAAGTATCTAGTTAATGCGATTATAAAAATATAGTAAAAAACGCAGAAAAACACGTTTTTTGTAAGACGACCCCCTTTAATTTTTAACTTTTTTTTTATTTTTAGTATTTGTTGTTATAGCGGCCACAGTAATACGTAATCTGTGAAAATGTCAAGTATCTAGCTAATGCCATTATAAAGATCTAGTTAAAAACGTGAAATAAACACGTTTTTTTTATTTACGACCCCTTTTAATTTTTAACTTTTTTTTATTTTTAGTATTTGTTGTTATAGCGGCCACAGTAATACATAATTGGTGAAAATTTCAAGTGTCTAGCTATTACGGTTCAAGAGAGAGCCCTGTGACAGACGGACAGACGGACAGACAGCAGAGTCTCAGTAATAGGGTCCCGTTTGCACCCTTTGGGTACGGAACCCTAAAAATGGCGTTCTGACTTTCAAAAAGGTTAGGCTACAGATCGTCTTTGTTTTAGGCTCAAATTGTAGCTGACAAAATTGTCCAGAGTATTTTATCTAAAATTTTTGATGTCATTCTTCATTTCCAAAATATCGATTTCGAAATTCGAAAAAAAATTTTTTTTCACATTTCGGCTATATCTTTTTTCGATTTTGACTTCCTCGAATATTTTTTTTTGCACCTCACAGCTCTCATTAATACGCGTCTTTTGAGCCATTTTTTAATATCATATCTTCACAACTCTCCGAGATATAAGGGTATCGCACTTTTTCGTTAAATCGGAGCCTATACTGGAGCGAACGAAAAGACATTTTCAATGTCAAAAATCTTCTAATTAAATTGAAAATATCTTTATTATTATTCATTGTTAGGTTTTGCACAACTATTGATGTATAGTCGTTTCTTACAGCTAAGTTTAGTGCCACTTCCTAGGCGCTAGTGCAGAAGAAGTGGCAACAAACTGCACTGTAGCATTTTCTCCAAAGACGTCAACTAACAAACTTACAACACTGAGAATACATTCCTTAGAGGTAATGTGCGCAGGGTGTTTATTTCGATTTGTATAGTTGTAATTATAACGCCAATAACATAATAGCACTAACCAAAATTACATACAGTCACGTTCATACAGTCACGGTTTTGCTTGTGTCTATTATGTCAATATTATTTGCAAATACACATCATAATCACGAACTCAACCGATGACTGTAATATTCATCTATTTTTATACTTAATATTACTAGGTTATCATCTTATAAATATATTTCACTGAGCCATCGAAATAAGATTAACGAATATGAAGGTGTCTCTTTAGTATCGAAGTTTGCATTTGAAAATTTGCAGTACATACATTTTTACGAAATCTTTTTCCTATCATTACAGACAACATTATGTGCATTACGTACATACTAGCATGATTTTTAGCATCCACGAACAAGAAGTGGATTTAAAAAAAACCCTTAAAATGATGCTTCAAACCTGCGCTCTCCATCACGATATTGCTGGCGACGCGTGAATTTTATATGGAATTTTACAGTCCGGTCCTGCCGTCCTTAGAGGTGGTTTGCATTATGGTCTCCAATATTAAAGTGCTTTTCATCTTCCGTCCAGTGTAACGGTGGACATAACATTTTTGATGACTCCACACCGTAATTTTAGCTACGATCTATAAAAGTACCCGAGATCCATCTCGGCAGTTATCATACAATAATGTGTTCCAGTTACCTTGATTTGTTCAAATTGATGCTACTTAAGGAGTAGATTTGTTTGACCTAGCGCGTCATTTCTGAAATGGTCTCGTCGAGATTCTAGAATCGTGCCAGTGCACACCTCCGTCAATAATTGCAGTAGGAAAGAGTCGTTTAAGTGCTCTCATTACAGTGCCGTTATGTAACAGCTCTTTTGCGAAATGATGGCAGTCGTCAGCACGTTTTTGGGACCAAATGTACTTTTAAATCGTTATTTTTACTGCAGGAAGTGAATACGTTTAACGACTATAATAATACATACTTACTGTAAATTATGTAATAATCCTTGTTTAGAACAGTTTTTATATGTTTTTTAATCTATAAAAGGTGTTTTATACCTAAGTTTCACATGTCTCTCTCTTCGTCTGTTTGTGGCATCGTAGTATTTAACTGTAGCTATTACCGTTGGTGTTATATTCTGTTAATGAGATATTTTATTTTGTTCATAACTGTTCATCAGACTGCCAGTTGCACCTAAGTATACGATGATCGGCAAGTCACACGTCGCACCCTTCAATCATACCTATATTCAGGTACGAATATACGTGCAAATTAGAATGTACAGATAGATCCCCGTAACGAGGTAAAGCTACGTAGAGCACTAGTTTTAAATAAGAAGCAGTAGCAGCTATCGAAAGCACGCATCTCGTTCCAGAGAACGTAAACAGTGGAAATGAACTTAATTAACATGGAAGTGCAGCCGGCGCCCGCGACTAGTTTAGTTTATCAGTTGCATAATTAAGTCGCGACGACCGGGAAACCACCGCCACTTTTCTTGAGAAACTTGCCAAGTTGAGCCCGTAATTATATCCTCCTTGTCAGCATATAACGTTATCCAGTTAATTTATTTTTTGTAATTATATGTCATAGATAATATAGTAAGGAAGCAAAAGCTACAAAGTTGCCCCGATAATAGTCCCGTAGTCTCATTTTACCCTATTATCCTGGGTTAATTATTTTGTACTGTTATGAGAATAAGACGTAACAAAATAATGTCACTTGTCGTTGATCATATCGATTTTGAACGTAATTTTAGTTTTATTAATGCAGAAAATTGCTATTTGACTCCAAGAAACTGTGACTTCACAGTTCCATAAATGTTTGTTTTGACGTTAATAAAAAGATATATCTTCTCATTATAATTGTTGGTAACTAGCGGATTGAGAAGAGCAAAAAAACCGTTTACGGCACAGTCATATTCAAAGAATCCAAGAAGATTTTCTAGGTATATCTAATCTCAGAAACAATTACACCATTTTGGGTACTACGTACGTAGGCTGACAAAGTGGAAAAATAAAACGCTGAAAGAAATCCTATACGTAAAGTGGGGATGATGTTTTTTTCCCGTGTACTCCATTGTGTGGGGTATCGTTAAAGTAAGACCTATCGTCTTTTATAACCATTGAGTGTTTGCAAAGACAACTTTTCGATTTAATAATAACCCGTTTTTGAAAAACTGAACTATTTCTTGTTCGAGTATAGGGCTAAAAGCTAAACTGTTAGCTTGAAAAATCCAAACAAATCGTTATATTAGTACATGTACTGAACTTAAACGAAAACTATGCTGATCTAGCTTTGTTAATTTAAGAGTTACAGCCGCTAAACTTGATTGATCTATTTAAAAAAAATAAAATTGATTGATCTATTTAAAAACATTTGTACAAAATACACATACTTAGAAAACAATTTCTTAAAATAAAGTTGTAAATTGTTAAAAATGGGTAATAAACGTGTAAAGTTATAGGAAATAAAGTTTGCTCTGTGGTTTGCATGTTTATAACTTGTAAAAACTCTAGGTACTCTGTGCATGGCCCGACACGCATTGGCTGATTTATTTTATTTGCTTATGTCACTTTCCGATGTCCCAAATATTAACCTCATGGAAATAATAACGGTATTCCGTTGCTTTGATCTGTCGGGAAGGACATAAACACATTTTCACATTTATTGAACAAGCGAGCTAGGCAAGCGAAGTTCTTCGAAAATAATTGTAAAGTCCGTCGTTTGTACGTAAGATGTTTGACGATAACTTTGACCGGAGCTACGTGAAATTTCCCATTAATAGATTCTGATATAATATTATGCCAATACACTATTATGCCTTTATCCCTTATAAGAACGTGAAGCTATTCTTCGCACATTTGCGAAAAACGGCCACTTTTAGCAAATGTGCGAAGAAAAGCTTCACGTTCTCACTTTAAACTGTAAACAGTAAAATAGTTTGAAGAGTTATCTAGGGCTTGGTAGAGACAAACTTTTAAATGATATCTCCGTTTCCTTTCAAATAATTTATTTTAAAGCCGTACCTGAATTTTCCGGGGTCCAGTGCTGCCCCCATTTAAAATAAATCATTTCAAAGAAAACGGAGACATTATTTAAGTAGTAAAGCTTAACGTTCTTACTTTAAACTGTAAACGGTAGTTCATAAAATACTTTGAAGGGTTATCTAGGACTTGGTAGTAGCAAAATTTTAAATAAGTCTCCGTTTTCTTTGAAATGATTTATTTTAAATAGGGGCAGCACTGGACCCCGGAAAATTCAGGTACGGCCGTAAATAGGGGCATTACTAGATCCCGGAAAATTCAAGTAGGTATGGCTTTAATATAATTCGCATTTTCGCCCATTCTCTCGATTGGTTTTTAAGTACGATCTGCGCGGAAAAAGAAGCCCCTTGTACATACTAATGCTTTTCTTTTCTCCCAGACCAGCATGGAAGAATACACTTCCAAAACCTACGATGTCACATATAAGTAGGACTAGATAGTTTCTGTGGAATATCTTGAGATCATCATATTCTCGTATAATTTATTACGCGTCGAGTAAAGTTTTAACGGGTATAACAGAAAGTCACTTTGAGTCGGATAGAAGATGGAAAGGGTGGTTTGGGGTGAGAGCTTGGGGCACGAGCGGTCACAACTAACTTTGATATTTAATAAATCAGATAGGTATTACAATTAACAGCGGTGCGAACTCAAGAATAACTATTTGAACTTATTTTGCGATTGCAAATTGTACATTGATTTTTTCCCTTTTCTTATGAAAATATATGAGTATACCATGCTAAAAAACAACAAACTTATGTATAACCTCGCCCATCGTACTCTATGTTTCCGTTGCATCCTAGGTATACTGCTGTTGTATATTTACAGAGTTCATTCATTAAGTTAGAATTTAAGTCTCGCAGTCGAGTTTTTTTGCTTTTCATAAGGTACCAAGGTAGTTTAGCCTTTATAAATTCGGCTAAGTGTAATACAGGATGGGCATCATGAGTGTACACAACTTTTTTTTTGCCGCCATTTCGCTTTGGCAGCAAAATGACAGTTGTTTCATGATTATTTTTATTTTGTGTAGATACGGCCAATTTGTTATGGAGCGAGCCAATTTTTTGGTGGAAATCACTTACCTTAAGCTATAAGCTGCTAACAATAACTCGTTCAATAAATAAATTTAAGCAGCATGGCATTGTTGGGGATATCTAAAGGGACGTGTCTTTTCTATGCTAACGGGCCAGAGCAATGACCCTTCAACAACAACAAAAATTTGTGAAAATGTAATAAACAAGGCATAAAAAAGGGTTTACATCTGCCATGCTGCTAGAGGTGGACTTTTGTCTGACTTTATTTTCCATAATTAATTTCCGGCCCTAAATACTATATTTAAAAAATATACTTATTAATTTTTATATTTCATAAATATAAATTTAAAAATAAAGTGCATACTTCTTGTTTGCCCTCCCTGTATGTATATAGGCTACCTATTTGTGTCTCTAATAGTCGAAACCTGAATTGAGCCTAATTCCAATTATAACAAAAAGGGATTTCCCTACTAGTGTCGAAGAAGCAGTTAAAAGGGGTGGCAGCAGACTGCGATGAACATTTCTATTAATCACACGTGTCGGTAGATAGGTACTTATAATATACGAGTAAATATTAATTTTTAATGGAAAGACTTAGACGTCATTAACCAGCGATTAATGGTATCGACTGCGACTAATGACATTGTCAGCGCGAGGCTTTGCTATTATGATTCCCATATCTGTGGCATAGTTACATATTATATACGTATGTTATGTTTATAGGTTTTAATTCGCACTTATCAAACCAATAACTAAACCTTTCAAAATAAGTGTGTCTGTAACAGTAAACATATAAAATTAACGTAATTAAATGAATTTTAATTTTATCTATTCAAGTACAATTGAAAATTTACGAACATACAACATAAAAAATAAGAAAAACATAGTAATTAGGTGCGCACGTAAACTAAACGTAGTAGTAGTAAGGAGATTATATTAAGTGCAAACAATACTTAATAGGTTTTCGTTAAACGAATTAAGCTGGATTTTTGTATTAAAATAAGTAACACTTTATTGCAACAAAAACACTTATGAATAATATTCAAAATATGTAGAGTATAGGTATACGATAGGCGGCCTTATCGCCAAGGCAATCTCTTACAGGCTACTTTTGGGTGAAAGGAATCGTGCTAAAAATATAAGATGGTGCGATGAAGAGAGTAATGTGTAACAATAATTTAGTGATATTAAACAGTAAAATACGGAGATTATGGAAGTAAAAATTAATTATTAACTACTAGTCTTAGAGAAAAACTCTGCAACTTCGTTTTGATTTTTTATGGAGCTGCAGATGTTTTTTGCGATTTCAGGGATGGTCCCATAGTATAAATTGTTCACATTGATTAGTACGTGTACCCCCTTTCGGGTTGACACCCCCTTTTTGTTACACGTTGTAAAGCTATTTATCAAAATAAGTAAATTTTTGCTTACATTGAGTAAACTAGTCATTAGTTCTTAGTTCTAAGTAAGAAAAAAAAGTCATTAAAAATACTTTCAAGGTAAAAAATTTCTACTGAAAACTAATTTTTTCTCTAGAAAATGTGACATTCAACAAACTTTTTATAAGTCTGCAAACCACCAACCCTTGTCGTTTTCAAAGTGAACAAAACTCGTAGCGAACAAAGTAGCGTCATAAGCGTGACGCACACACAATTTCAACGTAATTATTTTAGAAACATCGAGAAGTATTAATCAAGTTTAATTAGCGTGTATCCCAGAGCGCACTTACAAGTTCAAAGGCATGCCTCCCGAGATTCCAACGCCGACTTTTAGACTCCGACCCGCCGGTCAACCTTTCCTCCAACACATACAACTTGGCCCTATTCGTAAAATGACCTGTCGCGAAAATGCCTAAGGTATTTAATTGTCTAGACATAAAATAATGATTTAAGGGCCCGGTCCTTATGTTTAGTGATTTTGACTTCTTTTTCGGAGCTGATTGGAGCCAAACTAACTTAGTAACAATATGTTGAGATATATTAAATTGAAGTTTATTTAAGTATTAAAAAAGTAAATGAGACAATTTATTGATTTTAAATGTAATAGTTTGTTTAATTCCAAATAACCTGAGACGTGTTTAAACTTTTTGCGGTGCGCGACGTTCATGTCTTTGTTATTTACACGGAATCAAAACATGAAGTTGTGTATAAATTACAGAGAAATAAAGACAAAGGAAAATCCTAAAAAGTGAATGAGAAGATTTTAGTACTTTTTTTTAATTCATAGAAAAACTTAGTTAAAAAGGTTAAACGTCGGATTTCTTGCGCATACGACTGAGTTAAGAAATAAAAAATACACATATATGAAGATTGATTCATGCTTAAACACATAAAATAAATAAATAAAAATAATTTGTCTTTTGTAAAAAGATAGAAAAATTTAAAGTTCTCCAAAATTCTCAAATAAATATGGGAACGAAAACGCTGATAAAGCAGACCGCTCGCTGCGCTTCTGAATTCGTCTAAATACGTCTCCAGGGTGCATATACAATACAGCGCAATGCGTATGTGTAGATGGAAAATATAGATTCGGGTGTTCAATCAAAAATTCCCACGGTCGAAGACCGCAGTCTTAATAATAAAGGACCATGCGTGTCCTAGTCCTGGCCACACTTGGAGAGAGCTCCGAAGTTACATGTTACACCATGGGGACTTTATTTTACATAATTATAATATTTTACATATGACTATATTTTAAAAAAATATAGTCATATTTTTTATAAAGCGACTATGTATTTCCTTCAAAACAAACAGAGATATCATAGCCGTGATAGTTTTATATTAGTTGAATTACTACTAATATATTTAATTTTGAAAATTTAAAATTTACTATATGTATTATCACACGATTTTTTTCAGATTTTTCTTGCCTCTTATTTTTTTTTTTCTTTTCTTTTCATGTTATAGGGCGGCAAACGAACAAGCGGGTCATCTGATGGTAAGTGATCACCGCTTCCCATGGACAACTGCAACACCAGGGGCGTTACCGGCCTTTCAGGAAGATATAGACTCGTTTTTTGAAGGTTTCAATGTCGTATCGGTTCGGGAACACCACTGCAGGAAGTTGTTTCCACAGTTCGGTCGTACGTGGCAGAAAGTTTGTGCAGAAATTGTGTGCAATAAAGAGTAAAATAAAATAAATAAATAAATAAAGTTCCTTTTAAAACGTACGGTGCTAGATTGCTAACTATTCAAGTGGTGTAGATGAAATTTTAATTTCAGGCGGGTGGTGTGGTGGTGAAATTTTGCAGCAGGTAGGTCGAGCAATTCTTCAGAGCATTCCCCATTATAGATACGATAAAAAATGCACAAGGATGCAACATCCCTATGGAGAGCCAGAGGATCGAGGCGGCCGACGAGAGTCTCATCGTCGATTATACGAGTTGCGCGATTATGAATTCGGTCAAAAGGAAGAAGTTGGTATTTAGGTGCCCCGGCCCAGAGATGGGAATAATATTTCATATGCGGCCTGACTTGTGAAATACCGCCTTGCTCTACCGAGGATACCTAGTTTTTTAGAAGCCAATTTAGCCTTGTCATTCAGATGACCCCGAAATTGAACGTCGCTTGAAATCTCGACTCCCAGAATTCCGATCTTCGGCTGAATATCGAGGGAAGCGCCCTGAAACGAGATAGATACGACAAAAGGACTTTTTTTGTGGTGAACGCACAAACTTGTGTTTTATTGGGGTTAAATTGGACTAGGTTGGAAATACCCCAATCTGAAACTTGGCTCAACGAAATTTCGATATCAGAAACAAGTTTTGTACGACGACACTCAGAGACGTTTGCTCGAGAAATATTGGCTTGACCAGTATAAAAGGTGTCTACCGTGGTATCATGTGCATAGCAATGAGTGCTACTGGATTGCAGCATATCATTGATATGCAGAAGAAAAAGCGTAGGAGACAAAACTCAGCCCTGCGGGACACCAGTATTCACGGGCTTATATTCAGAGCATGAACCGTCAACTACGACTTTGATGTTGTGCCCTGTGAGGAAACTGGTAATCCATTGGCACAATTTCTCAGGCAAACCGAAAGAAGGAAGTTTCAAGGCTTTCGCCATGTCCAAGCCAGCCTCCAAGGCCTCCCCCTTACTCTCAACCGATTCCGCCCATTTATGGGACAGGTACACCAAAAGATCGCCAGCAGACCGTCCGTGACGAAAACCATACTGGTGATCGCTTATGAGCTGGTGCTCCTCGAGATACAGGAGGAGCTGGCGGTTGATAATGGACTCCATTATTTTGGAGAGTAAGGAGGTAATGGCAATAGGCCTGTAATTGCCAGGATCAGACCAATCCCCTTTTTTGGGCTTTTTAGAGGGGAGAGGGGACAATCAACTCGATCTACAATTTGTTATATTTTTTGCAAGGTGGTCACCAAATCGAAAAGTTGTCTTTGCAAACCCTAAATTATTTTAAAATATCTGTTTAACATATTTGAATTTTCCGGTGTCCAGTGCTGCCCCCATTTGAAATAAATTATTTCAAAGGAAGAGACAGAGATATCATTTAAAATGTTATCTTTGTGAAGCCCTAGATAACCCTTCGAACTATTTTATGAACTACTGTTTACAGTTTAATGTGGTACTACTTGAAGCTTTTCTTAGCATTTTTGCGGAAAATGGCCACTTTTGGCAAAAATACTAAGAAAATCTAAACGTTTTAAACTGTAATAAGTAGTTCATTAAATAGTTTGAAGGGATAACTAGAGCTTAACAAAGAAAAAAATTAAATCATATCCGTTTCCTTTCAAATAATTTATTTCAAATGGGGCCAGTACAGGACCAGCAGACAAAAAAATCATGTATCCCCTTAACGATACTCCTCACTATAGGGTACAATTAGCGTATTATAGCTATCCTAATAATAAATATTTTTTTAACATTTTACCTTGACACTTTGTCAGCATACGTAATATACAGGGTAACTCGTAATTAACTGGCAACATTTTTGGAGCAAGTTCAGTCCATGATACTGAACTACTTAATAAAAAAAATTCGTCCTCCCATACAAATCAGCGCTCAGCCAAACAGATTTTGTATTAAAGACGAAAATTTTTAATCGATTTTTAATAACTTTTTTTATAGAAAGTACGAAAAATCTGACTTCAGTTTTTGCCACGAACATAAACGAAAAAGAGAAAGAGAGAGTGACGTAGGAAATATTCGTAAAAATAACGAACTAGCTAAATTCCATTTCCAATAAACCATAAATTGTTATGTATTTCAATCAAAGCTTTTATGAAAAATCAGGCAAAGTATATTTCGGTTAATAACTTATCTTATCTTATCGTAAGTAGTTGTCAGATAGAGACAAAAACTAGCGCTTAGTTCACTTTACGTTTCTATTTAGTTTCATGTCTTTTATCTGCAAGTCGTTTTGCGAAAAGGGAAAGCTCTACTAAACCAACGGCTCGTAATTCTTCGGATAAACTTGTTACAAGTAGGTATTTGTTTAATTAGAACCGTACGTGTATCAGCCGATATCCACAACTCACACTTGACACTGTTTTTTGACCTGGCTTTAAAGTTTAATTTAAGGTGACTGTTTAAAAGGAGCCTTACTGGAATATGTCCAGTCTATATGAAATGAAACTACTACTTTCATATTTAGCAGAAAACGCATATGTCAATTACATTGTATTGTATAAGTTCAATATCATCATCAACTTGCTTCAAAAATTGTGCTGGTGTATAAGAAGTCAACCTTTATGGGTTTTAACCGCTTTACCTTTACCACCTTTAAAATGTTATTGGGTCTTTACATTTTTTTTTTTAATTTTTTTTCTTTTGACTCACGGAAATCCTGTACTATAAAAATAATTTGCATTATTATCATGAATCATAAATATAAACTTTAAAAATAACACCGCCATTCAAAATTCGAATATCGAGATGTAATGCCCCAAAACCCATCTCACGCTTGACTTTAATTTCGTCTACATAGTTTTATGTACATTCTTCTAAACAATTCATTTGCGGTTCAACTCCTTTATCAAGCAAATTGTGTTTGAATAATTCAACTTTATTAATTTCTATACCGAATTTTAATTTGAAATTCTAAATATGCTTTGTTATATTTAAAGTTCTAAATCCCTCTAAAAGGTTTGACTTAATGAGGCCTGTTAATTAAAATATATTGATTTGAAGATTTATCTGCTGTCGAATATTTTAAAATAAAAATTTTAGTGTGTAAATATATATCTACTAATTGTAAATTGCAATATCGATTTAATTTTTTTTTAAGAAATAAAAGATTACTTAAAATATTTTGACCAAAATCCTTAATTTTATTTATGTAGTAGGTACGTAAACCGTTCTGAAGAAACAACATATTCTGTAGACTACAATATGTTTACAGGAAGGTAAAGTTATTTTCATAAAATCAAACTAAGCACTCAATTTCGCACTTTAGTATTGCATAATATATTTTGGCGACACTTTCAATACATTTATGTTTATCGGACAAGGGTTGACATTTGCTTCATTTGATTTCGCCTGTCCTTGTACTGTGACGTAGTTTGTCCATTATTAATATATAACATGTTTATTCTGTGTTATAAGTGTACCTACCAACTGTTTGAGAACTAACCTCCAGGGAAATTAGTAACAAACACGTCTTGTTATTTTATTATTTATATATACTCTGAGACATTCGTTTGCTATTTTATTTTGAGATAATGTTAAAACTATGACAAGAAAAGTAAGTAGGTTATAGAGATATAATTTACTTGATTATTTTCTGCATAACAGACTTATTGTAGCGTTAAAATGAGTAAGTGAAACCACTCATAACCAAAGTCCCATAATCAGTTTCACGCGTGCCCTTGTTTTTTAGGGGAACCCTTAAAAACCAGGGCATCTTTATAAGTACCCAAAGGGTGCCAACGGGACCCTGAAACTGACACTCCGCGGCTGTCTGTCCGTCTGTGACAAGGCTAGACTATCTCTTGAACCGTAATAGCTAGACACTTGAAATTTTCACAGATTATGTACTCATATTACTGTAGCCGTTATAACAACAAATATTTAAAATAAGACAAAGTTAAAAATTAAAGGGGTCGTCATACAAAAAACGTGGTTTTTCAGCGTTTTAAAACATTGTACGGAGGTACGGAACCCTTCATGTATGAGTCCGACTCGCACTGGCCTGTTAATTTTTGATCTCTGTTGTACTATTATAGGAGCAATTTTATAGTACACAAAAAGAATATATAAACTAATACTATATCACAACCGGCTCTTTATAACTTATTCGATGTTGGAGATTGGTATTTACTAAGTTTACAAACAAAGTGTTCACAGATCAAATGTGATCAGCCTAACTCGAGGCCTTACCTTCTTTATCTCTACAAGCTTAAAGTGCTTATACTCTACCTGCTGAGTAACCGGCAATAGTGACCAAATATCGAAATTGAGATAAATCATATAGTCTAATATAACCACTTTTAAACTATCGCGTTGCATCATTACAAATCTATAAGCAATAAACCACAAAACATACCTTTTTTATTTTTTTGCGCTAACTTTTCATTCCGGTTGCACCGAATGAAAAAAAGGTATGTTTCACGTTAATTCCCGTATGCATAATTTAGTACCAATAAAACCATCGAAAAACACTCATAAAGCTTTAATTTCATTGAAAATATAAAGGTTGTATTAAAGCAATTGTTTAAATTAACTTAGTCAATTAATAAAGTTGTAATAACCGTAAATTATTGTGTATATAATTCGAAGGTATTCCGGTAAATACCTTCGGAAGTATTATGATCACGACAACGCCGGCGGCGGGCACTCGGTCGGCAGTAGAGGTTAAATCTGATTGTAAGAACCACGGGACGGCAAAACAATGGAAATATACAAAGAAGGTACGACATGATGATAATGCTATGTACCTCAGATGTACCTATATTTTACAAGACATATTGTTTTCTTTTATTTTTAATTGAGCGTTTATTTTGTTGTGTTTTTTTAACACATACAACTTTATCTTACTTTATCTGAGCAGAACCATATATTTTCAATAAATGTACATAAGTTGACCACTAGCGGCTTTTTAGGGTACCGTACTTCAAATGGTAAAAACGGAATTCTTATTATCACACATCACACACTTGTCTGTATGTCCGTCTGTTACGCCTAATTTTCTATGAAACTACTAGACCGATTGAGTTGAAATTAAGTACTCATATGTGAGTCCGTAACCCAAAGACGTACGTATAACGTAAATAAAGAAATTTCCAATATCCCCATAGGCATATTTTTATTTGCAACAAATTTATTTATTTATTTACATATTTGAAATTCCTTATTAATAAATATGTAGGCGAGTTCAAAATTAATTCCTTTATTTTTCGTTCATTTTACACGGTGTGATTATTACGCATTGCAATACATGATACGCGCTCGTCCAATAGGAGCGCAGCCCGATGACAGGAGGTAGCGATCTTGACAGTTGATTACTCGGGCGAAATTAGACAGATCACATAATTTTGGTAAAGCGTTGCTTTTGTGTTGAGATTGTAAAAATTAGGATTTCATTAGCAACGTGCAAGAAGAAAGATATTTGCTGCGATACTTAGTGGCTGTTTTGGAGTAGCAATCTGCGTGAACGGGGCGTTGAAAACGTCGACTTAGCAACAGTGAAAATGGGATTGTTGGAGCGCCGTCGTGCAAACTGCTAATTATGTCCAGGACCCAGGACATTACTGGTTTGATTGTGGTTCTTCTTCTTCTTCCTCACCTTATCCCACTTTACGTGGGGTCGGGACAGCATGTGAGTCTTTTCCATTTTCCTCTATCTTTTGTCAAGGCACTTAAATGAAATTAGACTCGTATACCGATTTATTGCAATGACATTCTATTTCAGCTGTACGGTAAGCCCTGTTGGACACAGAATGCCTGTGTGGGCTAGAGGATTAATTGCTGGGATGTAGTTACCCAAGGAAGTAATTCATAGGATCAGTGCGAGGTGGGGCACTGCCTTACCGTCATTGTTTTAATAGGGTCAATGTAAAGTCTCTCTTGCGGCGACATCGATAAAGTGACGTGAGTGTAATTAAGTTTGCATCCTGACATCAGCCGGTTTTCGTACTGTAAGTAGCTAAGTGTTACTCACGTCATCCGTTATGTTATAAGCCGTACCCCGCCCAGCCTTCCTAGCTCGATTCGTACCCCTTTGCGACATAAGGGTTGGGATTTTAATTATTGTCAAACTACCCTCGCGCCGACAAATATAATAATAAATAAATAATTAAAGCCAAGAGTCTTGACCAACATCTTAAGACTCTCTCGCTAGATGGCTGGATCGAGGGTCAGATTCAGAAGACGGTACACCTGGACACGGCACGTATTGTCAGGAGGTTTCTCTCTCTGCGGCCATAACCGCCGGTAGCTTGGACCCTGCCGCGCTGCCAACGGGCAGTTAGGTTAGGTTTTATATAATGTAAATATATTTTGTAGTATGTTTTATATTTTAGTTTTATTAATATGTATTTTATAAAAACTTAATCTAAGTCAAAAAATGAATAAAGAGAATAAATAATTAGACATTAAACAAAGTTTTGTGAACTTTATCGTGTGACATATCAAATGAAAGAGCTTTATTTTAAATATATTTTTTTATGTTTTAGAAAATAGGCAAAAAATTTCCATTATCCCCACACTATCTCCGAAACCACTGAGTTATTTACCTATACATTGCAGGAAAACATGTAACAAATTTCGATGCCCTTTTATATTAAATAAAAGGGCCTATTGTAAGAATCTCAAATACATATTGTTTTCATAATTTTACAATAAATATTTTTGAAGTTATTTAAGAACTAGCCGAAATTTACTCACGCCCCCTTATCTCCGAAACTACTGAGCCTAAAAATTTTAAAAGAATACAGAAAATAATTCCTTATATAATACCTAGACTTCAGAATCTCTATTAAAAGTACGGAACCCTCTTCACGCAAGTTTAACTTGCACTTGACCGATTTATTTATCATCTATCTACTTTTTTCCAATTTAGATTGGTAATAACACACTTTATTATGTCGCCAAATAATTCAGAAACTGACTGTGATGCATGTCTAGTTAAGTAATTTATGATTTTTAATTTTTTACATTTAAAACTTTCAGTCTAATTGCATGTATAATTTACTAATTATTCATGAAATAATTCAATTTTCATAATAAAATTAATGAGACCATTTCATCACATTCGAGTAATCACAGTTATTACTATTGTCCTGAAATAGACAATATCCATATATTATTAGTATCATTTAGTATTTTTAAGCCAGAGTTTAATATATATGCCAGGACACTTACGAAATATTGGTAGTTGTTATCTTATCTAACTAGACTAGTAGTTTCTGTGTTTGTAACTTAGGCATAAAATAAGGCAAAGGAACAAAGTTTCAAAAGTAGAGTACAGTTTACTATATAATAGCGAAACAAAACAACATCACCGGGGTAGTTCGGCTAATCTGAATTATCTGTGGCAATTTGAAAATGTACCATACTTTTTTTACTTTTACTCTCAAATAGAGAGCAATTTATAAAATATACAACATAAGTAAATATCCAAACTTTCCGATTGCAGATTTAACATCAGCATTGCATGCATGAATTTGAAGTCTACATCCATCTGTCCATCTGAACTTAGTACCAAGAACGTACCTCAGATACAAATGTAATTTGCCCCGAAGTAGTCAATTAATGGTGGTTTGATTACATGTAAGTAATTAAGTCTCATCCATTTCGTGACTGGACTGGACGGCCGAGCCTTGAACCCAGGAAAATTGTCTTGTTTATGTCTTCCTAATCTGATTTAAGAGATGAATACTGATTGGTCATAGGAAACGACTGATTTAAGTTAATTACTGACATGCAATTAAATTACATGTCCTGACGTTTCTTAATTTCAATATTATCGAAGATAAAAAACGGTAGTCTACATACCTAAATACGACCATTTTTAATTATGGGATCAACTTAAGTATATTTTGATACCTAAAAATCATCCCACTTTATTCAATATCAACTTGATAATAAATAATAACTTACTGAACAGAATAGTTAAAAGTTGTTCGGTTTAATGAGTACTCGTATAGTGACCTCGTTTTCAAAAATCATTTTTTAATACGTTGCGCAGAACTGTGACAAAGAAATAATAATAAAAAAACAAAAATGGCCCGAATGGAAAATCCAAAAACTGCAGTATTGCATCCGTATGTTACGCAATCTCCATCTATGCCGCCGATACAGGGTGATGATTTATGGGCCGATACGATGCGGTTCGGTGTGGCGTGGTGCGGCGCAGCGCCGGATGCACCATGTGAAATGTTACGCATTGTAATTCTGCTAAAAACAAAACCAGCCAATCTTTGTTCCCAAAGAGACGACCTCCGTGGCGTAATGGTTAACACGCTAGACCGTTAATCTGGAGGTTCTGGATTCGATCCCCAGCCAGGGCAAGTTGGAAAATGGCCTTTTTCAAATTGTCCTGGTCTTGGGTGTTTATCTATATATGTTTTTATCATAAAATATAGTATCGTTGAGTTAGTATCCCATAACACAAGTTTAAAACTTACTTTGGGGTTAGCTTAATCAGTGTGATTTGTCCCTATATATTTATATTTATTTATTTATTTAGCTTAATCAGTGTGATTTGTCCCTATATACCTATTTATTTATTTATTATTATTTAGAGTTATAATGTACCGTTGTTTCACACTGAAACGTATAATATCAATTCGTCGGACAATATTTGTGTTAAAATATCCCACTCGTAGAAAATCTTTAATGTAAAAATGTTTTTTCAGTTTGTCTGGCCGATTTTTATTTAGTTTTTATTCGTTTTAGTGAAGAATATAATTATTTTATTTTCGTATTTCAATGCATAGGTAAGGTACTAAGTAAAGTTAAACAATGCGACTAATTTTAAATTATTTAAAAAAAATTTTTTGTTCGCTGTAAGATAGGTCATTTTATTAGGCTCCTTTTTGTTTCAATCTTTTGCAGTCCCTAGACGTGATCTGCCATTCTTTTTCAAACTGTGAAAGGTCGTCCGCCCATCTTTTTCTTGGTCTTCCTCTCTTTCTTCGACTGTCCGGAGTCAAGTTGGTGATTGTATGTGCTCATCTTTCATGATGCATGTGACAGGCCGCCCAATCCCATTTTAATTTAACTAAGAATAAGTTAAATAAAACAAAGAAAACCATTCTAAAAAGTAAATACTGTTTACTTCTCCTATACTTAATACATATAAATAACTCCACTAACTACTTTTGTTTGTTGTTTCTCGTGTGTGTAAGTCGCCAAAATTGGTGTCAGGTTTTTCAATTTGACGAAATAACTAACTAAATGACTAACTACTAAGAAATTGTGACTAATTTTGAAAAAGAATTCGTAATTCAAGCCTTCACATGAAGGCTCGAATCACGGAAATAATATAAGTGAGGTCCCGCTGAGCGACCCATTAGTAGATTTTTCACGCTCTAGTTGAGCACTGACGGTGGGCTAATCACCACAACAGTAAAATTATAAGCACATTGTACGAAATCAAGACATTTACCAAAAAATCCCCTGCAATATCTATAACTTTCCATAATTGTCACTTACCTTTTTACTGTCTGCTCCACTTACGTAAATAAAAATTATACCCAGTTTAGAAAATATCAACTAAATATCAAACAATGCAGTGCCATTTTCATGACAATTTTTGAATTTCTTTCAGCAAGTAAACCGCATAAAATCGCGTTAGTCGTCTACCGAACGATTAGGTATATTTTCTAGCTTGACCATTACAAATAGAAAATGATCTTTGGCTTTTAGATGTTGATCGATTTAGTTTCACACTATAATAATTTAAAGTGCAATTAAGGCCTTATTAGGAATAAGGTCTTACCAAGACCTTAAAAAGATGACAGAGAGAGGAGAGGAATGGAGGCATCTCCACTTAACTCCACCGACAAGAGCAAATAAAAAGAGAATGCCGTATGTACAAGTATCTTTAAAAATCACTTACCATTTAATACACCTCAAAAACATCACCGTCGTGACCTGTGAATATAATAAAATAAAACACATTTACGAAAATGTAAATAGTTTCCTAGAACGTACATGCATTCATACCTAACGTAAGTTATGCGCAACAAAGCGTAGGTATCTAAGTTTTCTCAGCAATTTATTGTTTCTAAGCCACTTTCATCAAGCGAAGGAATTTATATAAATACGCTATAACTAATTAATAAACTATTTTTACTTACTTACCGCGTTATAACGTAGATTTAGTCTTTGGCTACAATTACTCAATAAATACTCGATAAAATAAACTAGTTTCCGAGAATATGACAACATGAATGAAAGTGGACTGAGTCAGCTGAGCCGCGCGGATTCGCGCAGCGCCTCAGCACGTGACGCACCTACTTTCCAAACCATCTTGGTAGATACCAAGATCAACACCCGTATTGCAGATATACAGGATGTGTGGGATGGTTTGTGGCTTTCCAAACTTGCAAACACTAGTTATAGTTCGATACTAATTAGAGTTCAGGTTTTCTATCTTCTTGTCGTTCTTTTTTCGTTTCTATGTTCTAATCGTTCTCATCTTTTTCTTTAATTTGGTTTATCATTGAAATGTTCTTAAGAAGTATTTTTATTTATATTTTACACTATACATACATAACATATAACGAAATATCAAACATATTTTTGGGCCTCTCATACAACTTGACCGATCAGCTGATCCGATTTTGTATGGAAAGCAAAAAATATTTTTCATATTTCGATATAATATGTTCCTTGGGGAAAGTTGCCAGTACCTAACGTGTACTGAATTAACCCTTAAAATAGTTTCAGTATATTAAGTTAGATGTTATACAGGGTTTAACAAAATATACTGAAACTATTTTAAGGGTGGATTCAGTCCACGATACTGAACAACTTTCCCCAAGAAACATATGTCGAAATATGAAAAATAATTTTTGGCTTTCCCTACAAACTCGGATCAGCTGATCGGTCAACTTGTATGTAGGTCAAAAATTATTTTTCATATTTCGGTATGGTCATCTACCATTAAAATAGTTTCAGTATATTTTGTTAAACGTTATATATTAAAAAAAATAGAAACTAGATATAAACTAAAGGTCAGTTCTTAGAACTAAAGAAGCAAAGAGACTTATTAAATTACTTATATTTATTTTTTCTGAAGTTATTGCATGTATTTTAGAAGAAACATAATTTCTTTAGGTACTTATGTCGAATCAAAAAATCTCGGCTCGATAAGGTGAATCGGTCCGCTTAGTTTCACGGAGTCTAGTGTAAGTAAAGTCAAAATAAACTTAACATCAATACTAACATAACCACGAGATTTTTGGAGATAAAGAAACGTACCCTTATCTCCGTCCTAGAGGTAGGTTATCTAATCTAATCTAATTATAGAAATGTTATCAACTCACACTTATCTAAACGTGGTAAGGGCCACGACACGAATTTCGCATCGTGGCCGTTTTACAATAGCCACAACGCGTTGTGGCCTATTATTTCGCTCAATAAGCAAATTCGGTCTTTGAGCGTAACAAAATATAATAATTTATATATACAGGGTCTGATCCAAGTTTGTATGGAAAGCAAAAAAATATTTTTCATATTTCGATATGTTCCTTGGAAAAAGTTGTTCAGTATCATGTACTGAATTCCATGTTGTTGTTTCAGTTTTTGTTTTTGTTTTGGCACCAAATGGGAGAAGAAACAATAAAGTAAAAAGTGTCCGAAATTAAAAATCTGTGTCCATGATTCTGATTTTTTTTTTCAGAAAAATTCTACTTCTTTTCCACTTTCATATTATACGCGAGCGAAGCCGCGGATAAAAGCTAGTACTTTTATATTTATTATTTTTTTATACATTATTACTAGTAGGAGTATGTAGATAATAATAATGGTGTCACCAACTCCAACTTGGTTGGATCTTGGATCACGTTACCACGGACGTTACCCCGGCCATCGCCCGACAAGTGGTGTCTTATAACGAACCGTAACGAATGACTGGGCACGTTCACAGAAACTTTAATTAATTCAAAAGAAAAGTGGCTAAGTTTCTGGGAGTTTTTTACTCGAAGAAAAGAAAAATACGTACGAAAAATTACGAGTATAACCTTGATCGAAGTCTTTGATTTTTCTTCCGTCAAGGACTGATATGACTGAATGACAGAGACTGAAAAGCTTGCAAAATTGAAATGGGCTAGGACTCACTTAGCCAAATGTCTCCTAAGAAATGAGCCAGCAAAAGTAACTCCATGGAAAATGGAGGATGGTTTGCAAAAGGAATATAAAGAGTAGGTTATGTAAAACAATATTTGTGTCCGATGTTAAATGGCCATTTTTCATGCACAAATTCACTAAAAGCACCAATGACTTTACTAGAATTTTGGAAACTTGAGTTCTTGACCAAATAATTAAACCCTTAGATCAAGAATTATGGTTATCTATTTTTTGCAGCTTTTATTACCTATCTTTCGTATTTCAGTAACACACTCGAAATAAAAAAAGATAGCGTCTTGAGTCTTTTATTTCTTTTTATACTCGTATCTAAGAGCATTTGTGACTACTGGATTGTGTTTTTTGTACTGTATAGTAATATACAGACATAGTTAAGCAGAAACCTATTTATTTTATCTATATAAGTACCTAGTTAAGTATTTATTGTTGCTTATCTATCACACTAGGTACCAGAACCAATACCGCTAAACACAATCTACGAGTATGCACATTCCTGATTTGATATTGTTCGTTGCTAGTTAATATAATAACGACCTAATGCACGTTTGTACTCGTAACTCACGTGATTCATGATCATGATAGTCCTGTTAATCCATGCGCAATAGTGTCAACTACGTATCTTAGAAAATGTTATAAAGGGTCTAATAAAACATACTGAAACTATTTTAAGGATGAATTCAGTGCACGACACTGAAAAACTTTTCCCAAGGAACATAGGTATATCATATGAAAAATAATTTTTAGCTTCCCATACAAGTTGATATATCAGCTGATTAGAGTTTGTATAAAAAGCCAAAACAATTTTATAATATATGTTCCTGGGGTAAAGTTCATAATCATGGACGGAATCTTCCCCTAAAATTTATTACACGTTATATACCTACTATGTTTATGTTCTATGTCCTAAAACTTTCTTGATATACTTACACTTTTTATTGTCAGCAGATACATCTATCGCGTTATTGGAGAGTCGACCCAAAGGTCGTCGAAGCCGAGGCAGATAAAAGCTCAGATGGCTGGATGACGTCTAAAAAAATCATAAAAACGACGGCGTCAAAAGCTGGACAAAAAGCCTAAAAGATTACTTTACTTCATGTGGAAGAATATACTTTAAACAGGCACAGGCCCACCCGAAGCTGTAGATACAAAAATATTGATTTAATGTATATAGAAGATTATATATTCAGAGATATAAGATTATATATTATTATATATTCAGAGAGAAGAGAGGAATGGAGGCATCTCCACTTAACTCACTGACAAGAGCAAGCTCTTAAATTAAAGAAGAGGTATTATATATAGAGTCTGTGCCAAACAGATACGTACGTACAAAAAAATCTGAGGTTCATATTAATAAACATAGGTCCGCTGTTTTCTTCGCTGAAATATTTACTGGCCGACATTACATTTTAAGGGACGCTCGGACTCGCTTAAATATTAATGCAGTTTACTTCCGTTAGAGCTTGACCTTTATTTAGGTGCGGTTTGTTCCATTTCTCCTTCACTCTAATCTAGACTTTATGTTCTAGGAAGTTAGAGCGAAAAGTTTTGATATGATCTCGGTCGTGTTGCCCTACAATGTTGGGATGACGCATGGAGTCCAGTGACGAACCCCTCACCTGTAACATATACGTAAGTACGTACCAGTATATTTTGCGAGTGAAATATTATAGGTGTGGTATAGAATGGCTGTGCACTGGCTTAGTAAGAAACATAACCCTTTTTCCTTTTCTCCGCCACCGCCGCCGAGCGACCACTGGACCGCAAACCGTGTTTTTCGAACCGGATTCCCATTCTCTCCCCTGCTATATTGGCTGCTCTTTATGATTCTGAACCCGGCAGCGCTTCGGAAACTAATTGAAGATAACAAGCTTGTTTTTTCACGTATCCACTTGCTCATTTTGGAATCGCAGCCGATGAAGTGGGAGATATTGTTCTCTTTAGATGTTTTTATCGACTTTTTTAATAGAACCGTGCCTACGCTACGCTTCGTCTGAATGAATTTTAGTTTTTACGGGTGCGAATCACGTACGGCATATTTTATTCGAGTGAAAATTGCTGGAACTCAATTTATAAAATGTTTTGAATGTTGAATTTCGTTTAGGAATGTAAATTTAAGGCTATTACCATCTATAACTATGCCATTATAGATGCTATAGTCGGAATACCTTATTACTAAAGTCACTGTCACAATGAGACTCGTTTGATATAATCACGTTATCTTGCTACCGTTTTACATTACGTAATAGTTGGCTGTGAATTTCATCAAGGTGGCTATCAGTGTACAGGTGAAAACATTTTCTACACCAGCTTAACTTATCGCAGTGCATTTGTCTTTCTGAGTAGGTTTAGCAAAATAAACTGATTTTATTTTGAGTCAATATTTAAAAAATATCTTTATTAAAATATTATCACTATTTTTGACGCATTTTTTTTAAATAAAAATGGTCAATACCTACTGGCTTGGCCAGGTTAGTTTGAAACGTTAACAGTTGGGTTTATTTGCGTGACTGCCTCGACTGAGCCGCTTCTAAAACCAATAAACCCTTTCCGTGCGTGAAAATTTGCGTGTCATCGACCTTAAAAATAATACTTGGAAAAGACAATGGTTTTATTTGAGTATAGTATATTTTGCCTGCGACTTAACCGTCATAGATACGAGGGATTGACATGCACTGGCTTGTCAAAGTGATTCATATCTTCTTATTGCATTGATTTATGCGGCCGGCCTCTGGTATTTATTAACAAGTAAAGCACGTTACGTGGTGTTCCGAGTCTCTGGACGTATAGGTAGATTTTTTAAAAATCGTTCAGTATGAATCGAAACAATAAATATTTTTGCTCGTCTAAAAAATCTTTTAATAAATATGTGTTTGCGTCGTTTTTACAAATTAAATCAGGAGAATGAGCAAACGCATTATATGTAATTTCAGTTGACCTAAATAGGCGTAAATAGTCCGCAATATAATTAAAATGTGGTGGACAATTTACGCGAAACTGCGAATAAAGCCACACTACAAGTAGGTTGCGTAGCACGTTCGCAGCGGACAAGTTTGCTGCTAGCAATATATATTCATATATATAGTAGTATAGTAGCATATATAGTATTCACAATAATATATAATTTTTGCAGGTATTTGATTTTATAATATCTCAGGACTTGCTAAATGTATGTAGGTACCTATATAGTAGTAAGTTGTAAGTACAACGAATACAATCTTTCCACAACTAAGAATTTGATTTCTAGAATTGAATTGAGATTTAATTCCATTATGTTCTTACGAAATAACTGACTCGTAAAAAATATATTTTCCCAGCAATCGTACTAATTTTACTAAACCATTATTATTTCTATTGTGCTGGGAATCTATAGAGCGCATTCGTGCACAAGTCGTTGACCGTATAATTTTCGCGTGAATTATCGTCACGGAAGGCTTTGATTTTGAAAACACGCGGGTCAGCCACCTAAGCTGTGACGAATCAAATAATCAAAATAGTCAAATAAACACTTCTAACCGCAAAGCTTTTCTATAAGTAATTTAAAGTTTGGGAAGAAAGAGCTTCAATTTTATTACTCCAGGCAAAATTTACATAGAAATTTAATTCTTAAAATGAACATCACAAAAGAACTGCTTGTACTACAGACTTGACGTTGATCTGAAAGACTGATTTTATAGGCGTTAATATACTACGGTGTTAAGTTACACTAACGAGGCGGGCCTGTTTGACTGCTCAGTTTCAGTTATATTTCGATGGTTTCTGTTGTAAAAAAGCGGCCAAGTGCGAGTCGGACTCGCCCATGAAGGGTTTCGTAGCAGCAAGTAACATAATATAAAGGTTCTTAAATTGCGGTTTACGATTTATGACGTTTTAAAAATAACTACTAATTAGATCTTGTTCAAACCAATTTTCGGTGGAAGTTTGCATGGTAATCTACATCATATATTTTTTTCAGTTTTATCATTCTATTATTTTAGAAGTTACAGGGGGGGACACGCATTTTACCACTATGGAAGTGTCTCTCGCGCAAACTATTCAGTTTAGAAAAAAATGATGTTAGAAAGACCTATCCATAGATATCCCACAAGTATGGGATTGATAAAAAAAAATTAAGTTTCAGTTCTAAGTATGGGGAACCCCCAAAATGTATTGTTTTTCTTTTCTATTTTTGTGTGAAAATCTTAATGCGGTTCAAAGAATACATCTACTTACCAAGTTTCAACAGTATAGTTCTTATAGTTTCGGAAAAAAGTGGCTGTGACATACGGACGGACAGACAGACAGACAGACATGACGTATCCATAAAAGTTCCGTTTTTGCCATTTGGCTACGGAACCCTAAAAAGACTGCGTCATAGCGATAGAGCAAAATGCACTTTTCTCGAAACCGTAGGCCGGCTGCAAACATTAAAACGCACCTTTCTGGTAATTTGTTGCAGCAGAACTAGTCATTATCTTCACGTTTGTAGTTTATATAGGTATTTATGAGTATGTTTTTGTGTAATTTTATGCAAATTTTAATATATATTATATGTATAAATAGTATTATATATTACGTATGTATATGTGTATGTTTTTAAATATGTTTATATGTATAGGTTCATTTTGAAGGTTCATTTTTCACCCGTGTGGTTCCGGGTTAGAATAGGACCACTCCATCTCTTCCTGTGGATGTCGTAAGAGGCGACTAAAGGACTGAGCACAAACATCTCGTGCACACAATTGCATTCCCAAAGAGGGTTGACGTCAGGCAGGCGGCCGGTCGTAAAACTATAGCCAAATCATTTGAGCTGTTTCGGCTATTTCTTTTCCATTTTGTAAGGTCTTTGGCATCCTTGGGTGACCATTGACATGCATATAACTATTTGAAGAAGAAAAAGCGGGAAAGCTCACCCCGGGCTTCGAAGCAGCACAGCTAAGGATGCAACCGGGAACGCGCTTAGATGGAGAAGAAGTACATTTTGAAGTGCCTATCAAAATTAAATAATTTTTCTGTTTTTCTTAAAGGTTGGCTGGTAGAGAATGCATTAGCGTTAAGTCCAACTTTTGAAACATTGTGTTCAATAAAGATTTAATAAACAAATAAATAAATCAACTGTCGCCGTGAACAATATGTCAATAATATGGTGTTTAAAATTATTATCATTGATGGGGACTCACGGCAGGAGAAACACAAACACACATAGTTTGACCTGGGTTAACATTAACATAACATTAATTTTAGCATTCATAATGGTATTAGGAACATGATTAATGGCAGGTTCTCTATCGATAGTAAGATGGAACCTACTTAGCGCATCATCTCGCAAGAGCGCCAACAAATGTCGCCCATTAACCTTTTAAATTAGATTAATTATTTGCTTAACTTGATTAATACATCTTCGCGACCAAGAGTTCAAATATATATTAAAATGTTGTTAGTTTAAATAGCTTCGTAAATTAGTTGAAATGGGAGTGATATTTAGAGATAAATTCATGTACTACCCTAGGCAAATATTATAAGTAGTTATAATTTTTTGGGAAATTCAACACTTTGATAAACTTAGCATGATGTACCAGTAGAAGTACATATTTTATAATAATACATAAATAAATTATACTAATACCTAAAATACAAATTGAATGAATAGAAAAATAGACTAAAAATATAAAATAATAAAAAATAAAACATAATATTTTAACTATATGATTAACAAATACTCTAATAAAGTTAAAGCTATATATAGTTTATTTTTAGTTTATTTCAGTTTAGTTTTTTTTAGTCATACAGTTAAAATATTATAATATAATGTAAACTGATATAAATCGAGAATAAATAATATTAGTAAAAAATAAAACATAATATATTATTAAAAAAAATTGACAATATAAAAATTGAAAATATAGTATATTTATCCGGGAAATATACAAGATAAATATAATATATTTTTATCGCTATACTATATATAAACTTCGGAAACCTAGCACCGGCACCAGCGCGACACATTTACTTAGTTTATGTACCATTTAATCCTCCAAAACCCAGAATACCAGACACAATAGATAAACAATGCATTTTTGCATCAATCGATGCCATCAGGTCTCGTATGACTTTTTATTTGAAATAAATAAACATTTAATTATATGTTATCCCTTACTGGGTAGACAGAGTCAAGGCTAATTAAACCAAATGAGACGCCTTAAGGTTTAGAGAGCGAATTTTACGAACTCAAAAGGCTCAATAATTGCAGCATGATCTATTTATTGTGCAAGTAAGTCAATAATTGTTGTTAGGTATTAATGTTTCTAATTTAAGTTTTCAAAATTGATGCTTAAATATTGTATTGTAATAAGTATATATTATATATGTTTCAATGTTTAATATGTAATTAATTCTAATAATGTAATTAATAAAAATAATTGTAGCGATTTTGATATAATGAATAATTTATTTACTCGGCATTCGCGAAGACCAGCGTCGTGGCTCGGACAACGGTCCACGACACATGCTGAGCGAAGGCCGTTTTGGTGCATGCGTTTAATGTAGAGTTGCTGAATTGTTAATTTACCATATTGTTCAGTATGTAACCAAATAAACAATTTTTCTTTTTCTTTTCTTTTTTTTTTATATTAAATGCACTGTAATTTGTCGTTCTAATTTTAGAGACAAGGTTTTATGAGAAACGTCGAAGATTTTGTCGGGGAGGCGTAGAGATCCAAATAATTCAACGCGGGAATGCAGATAGCCTCTTGGGTACCTACCCTAAGAGCGCAGCATTTTAGAGTCCAATTTTTTATAAAGCTTAATTTTATTCAAGCATTTATACCTAGTTAGCATAGTTTTACAGTCAGTTTAATTTAGTTTAATGATGTAATTTTTACTTAAGTTATGAATAGTGTTTTTATATCTTTACAGTTGGTTTTGAGTAAAATTGTTGTCAAAGAATTCGAGGCATATTTAGTTATGAGTGTGTACTACTAACACTTTATGGTAGAGTCGTTCTGTGGTCAACTCCACGGGCACTTAATCGAGCCCATTATCTGTCAAGTGTGATTTCCTACTCTAAGCTTCTACCAAGGTCTCACTACATTCCATTCTATCTTTTTTGATCGTGGGTATAAATATTTTGAGACATTTTTATGCCTTTTCATAAATAAAATTAAAGCTAAATAATATAATTAAAAATTTTAAGTAGCCCCCGACACAATTGTAGCTAAGCTAATGCTAATGTACATCATATATGTTTTTCAGTTTTACCATATCTTATTTTAGAAGTTACAAGGGGGGGGGGGGGGAACAACATTTTACCACTTTGGAAGTGTCTCTCGCGCAAACTATTCAGTTTAGAAAAAAAAAATATTAGAAACCTCAATATCGTTTTTGAAGACCTATCCATAGATATCCCACACGTAAGGGTTTGATGAAAAAAAAATTTTTGAGTTTCAGTTCTAAGTTTGGGGAACCCCCAAAATTTATTGTTTATTTTTCTATTTTAGTGTGAAAATCTTAATGCGGTTCCCAGAATACTTACCAAGTTTCAACAGTATAGTCCGTATAGTTTTGGAAAAAAGTGGCTGTGACATACGAACGGACAGACAGACAGACATGACGAATCTATAAGGGTTCCGTTTTTTACGGAAAGGAAACGGAAAGATATATATATTAATAGTATATACTATACAACGCGGAAATGCTGCTAGCATTATGGAAACCTTTGGGCCAGGGACGATTCGGAGCGGATTATTAGACTGACTATTTTGACGAAGCATGTTGCGGATATTTATTTGTAACTAAGTAAGTACAACTTTTGACGAAGCATGTTGTGGATACTTTTTGTACACTTTTTGATGAAGCTTGTTGCTGATGAAACTTTGTTACCTTTTGCCTAAGCCTGTTGTTGTAATAAATTATTTAAAAAAATATTCGAGATTATTTATAGTAGTAATAAATAACTACTTAGGCGATTCTAACTAAATAATTAGATAGTAAAATATCTTTATTTTAAAACTTACACAAACTACCTACCTACACCTAGAAAAATCTTCGTAGTCAATTAAAATAATTTTCCATAGTTTTTATAAAGATTGCAAAACTCTAGCTCAAGCCTGACATGCCGTTAGATAATTTATCTTTTGAAACCTGCTTAATAATGTTCTTATAATACTATATTTGTACATTAACTTATTCAAAACTATAATAGGTGAATACGTAGAAATTCTTTACAATGTTCACTTCTAATTGGACAGCTTTTAACAACACTCATACGATTTTAACAACCCTCCTTCTAGGTAATCAGACAATATCTGTGTAAATTCTATTAATCTCTATACATTATTAATACATATGAAGGCTTTACTTAGTTAATTATTAATTAATTTCAACTCGCACAAGCCGTCTTTGTCTTCGGAATCAAAGCTATAAACGTGAGTATCAGGACAAGGAATTGACAATCTTATCTGGAGAGATCGAGTTATCTAAACAAGCAATAAGTTATCAAGATTGCTGTATATTTATTGGCCGCTTATACGATTTGGGTTCGCTGGTAGATGTTAGTGAACGGACTATGATTGACTAGAGGTTCAATACAGAAAATGCTAGCGGAAACAACCACTTGTTTAGAGTCCCCTTACCCTAGACTTTTACATACAAACGTAGTCTAGCTTGTATTTTGAAATGACATAACAGATTACGGCTGTACTTTGTAATTTTAAAAAATTGCGTATTTAAAAGTAGTTTTTGATGGTCAAAATATGAACTTGAAAGAAAATATAAGGGTGTAGAATTTATCGATACGGATGATCAAATATGATATACTATATTCTCATTCAAGTTCATATTTCAATTGTGAAAATCAGTTATATTCCTAGATATAAATCGTTTGTATGGAAAATCTCATGCTGTCTATGGTACCATTCCTTTTGTTTCTGACTTGATTTAAAACTAGATGTAAGCAATACTTCTTTTTACGCTTTTTACATTTGTTCAACGGTGTCATTAGGACATTTCTACACAGGTACAGCTCCATATGCTAAATATTAAAACATTTATTAGCACCTAACAGAACCATAATAATTTAGAACTGTTACTTGTTATCGTCCCACTGCTGGGAAAAGTTTTCCTTCCAATATCAATATCAATTATTTTTATTCCTCATTGAAATCATCAACTTTAATGTTGTACCTGTTAAGGGTATGGTAACTCGCTATCTCTTTTAACATATAACTTGCACTCCAACACAGAATGCACAGTCCAAGGCTAGTCCAGAAACCGGCGCGGGCGGCTGCAGGGCCTGCAGTACGTCACGTCTTACGCAACCTACGCCGGACAGCCACCGACGACCGCCAGCCGAAATTAATTGCATTCGCCAATCGCCCGCGCCACTACAGACACCCTAAACACAGTGCAATAATGATGAAACGATTGCTATTTGCTAAATAGTAATTTACTATCATAATTGAGTAACAATCTGATTACATCACGAGGCCACACATTAAATACCTCACTTGAACTTATTCATCTCCTACGCTAAAAATTTAAAATATAATTTGAATAATTTACATTTCCTCGGGCATAAAAAACATAATTTTTCGTCTTAACTTTAGAAACTAGATCTTAAAATTAGATTTTCACAACCGTAATGGGACGTTTATGCAGATTTACTTGATGAACGTTTTCGCCCGAGTTATGAATGAGCGTCCTAGATTTGCGTCTGTAATCTTCTGGTGTGGCGGAGCGCGTGTTCAGCCACGACCGGCGGGTGCCGGCTGTGGCGTATTTACCCTGTATCCAAAAGAAACATGAGAATAGCCAGGCAGCGGAGGTTAGCAAATGGCGCGCCATGTTATTGAAGGGGGCTTAAAATGAAATGCGCTGGGCGGTTTAAACTCGCCTCGTAGTCAGCCGAAAATTACTCTAGAAAAATGTCACGATTTAGCAGCTTTATTACAATATTCCGTTTCTAGTCATCATCATCTTTAACTAAAGACCTGTATGTACAACAAGGGTACAATAAATGATTGAGTATTGAGTATCATTAGGTCTTTTTTAGTCTCCACTGCAGGAGCACGACCCTCTTTGTACTACTAGAGCCATATAAAAGCCAGAGCAGTCAGAAGATTTGGCCTACACTCTCCACGCTGGCCAGACGGGTTAGAGAAGTCTCACTGATGTTTGTTTAGCTCGTGTTTCCTAAGCCACCTTCTACGACATCCACGGGAATACTTGGAGTGGTCCTATTCTACCGGCAGAAGCCGGGAACACAAATACCGTTTCTAGTATAAAGTATTTAGTAAAAATATGAGATAGGCAATCTTTTAGGTCCGGGGCCGCAATTCTTAAAATACACCCTAGCAGGCGGCTGCCCGCGACCTGCCACGGAAGCGCCTAACTGCCGCCAACGACGCCTCTTCCATTCCTATGTAAATCTCGCTGGGCATCCGACGGCACATAATACTAACTCAATTTGCATGTCCTGCTGCCCTTTGTGGCTAAACCGATGCCCTCCCAGTATCACTAGTCGGACGAAACCTTTGCAGCGTCACATGAATAACAAGCGTACTAATAGACAATAGTTACCGAACAAGGAGGTAGATTTGGCATTCATCGGCGCCGGGGGCTGCGCTCTGTGGGATGTAGGAGCTGTAAGACCGACGTGAAATGAATAATTTAGTCCCCACCGTTGATACCGAACGGTTCAAATCCAATATCTATCACATTAATTAATTAAAATTCGATACGCTTCTCGGATTCCGTAATGAAATTAATTTTATGTATGCAGTACTTCAATTTATCAAGTTAGGACAACAGGCCGGTCTTAGTTTGAAGCGAAATGTGTAGAAAGTGGGTTAACCGTATTTGGATAAGCATTTTCTAATTGTACTGTACCGGTCGCGCACAAATATTTTCATTGTAGAAACAGAAACATTCAATAGCGTTCGTAGTCATCGGCATGGTTGATTAATTACTTACTTAATGTATAACTTCATATCAGTACCCGCCTAGCGGCTACGGTAGTTTTATCTTTTGATCTTCAATAGGTATGATTACCTTCAATACCTATAAAATTTTCATGATTTGTTCTAGGTACTTAGCGGAAGAATCCAGAAATCAAAGAAAATCGTAACATTTTCATGCCCATCTTGATTTACGTCTCCAAACACAATATACTTTGTGCTCTAAACAGGATTCGTCTGGAAACTGGATCGTAACTAAGCCTATACACAGAATCCATTAAAGTAGGGACGAGTTTTTCCTGGGGCCGCGGCATCCGGCGTCGTGTCGCTTCTTGCTCAGATTTCATTCCGTACACAGCCTCACGCCATTTTCTTGGGATAGTTTCTTATTAGATGCCAACATATAAGTAGTTACTTTTAACAGGTTCTATATTCTATGAATCATACATGTACAAATATTTTATTATTGTTTTTTTATACGACTACGGAAGATTAGACCAAAAGAAGGGTTATGTGGTTCGCCGCTGTGTATGTAAGTTCATCGGTTTTCTCGTTAGAGAGCATTTTCCCGTTTTCAAGTTTTTAAAACGGTCAGCTAAATAAACAGGTTTTGGTCAGCTCCAAAATGAATTTTGTCAGACAATTAAGTAAATTAGGCTGCTTCTATTGGTCCGCAAAACTAATTCATTAATCAGCAAGAAACGTAATATGAGGCAGCGTTAAATTTGTTAACATAGCAAAATAAATATTTACAGCAATATTAATAATAGAGCAGCAAATTGTGATCTGGATTTTATCAAATTTTGGTAAGCTATAAAATATATTTTATTTGCTAATGGTCACTTTACAACCATAACCTAATAACCTAACCTATCTTTTGCGACTTATTTTTGGTAGCCAAATTAGTTGCTATCATTAGTTGGACTTGTAATGTGCACTGTACAACCATAACCTTGCCTATCTTCTATAACTAATCTGGGGTAGCCAAACAGGTAGCCTTCGTCACTTATTTCGCCAGCTTTGCTCTTGTGATAGTCACTGTACAACCATACCATAACCCAACCTACCTTCTGTGACTTATTCGTGGTAACCAAAATTGTTGGCTGATTTGTTATTTATAAGTTCTGAGCTAAATAATATTCCGTTAACAGCACGTAAATTATTAAAACCATGCAAAATATATTCAGTTTCGTCACATCTGCATTATTAATGTCTAATTTAATGACTCTAATAGATTGTGTCTGCATAATAATATTATCTCTGAATTTTGTAATTTAATAGTATGCAGCCGCTGCTAATGCAAAACATATCATTTCAAGATTCGATTTATCTAATAAATGACCACGTCGAAAATAGACATTGTTTTGATAAGAAAACTGGGACATATTTTAGAAGTAATGATAGAGACATGAACTTTGACTGGTTATAAATTGGAAAGAAACAGCATAACTAAGACATAAAGCCTTAAAAGTAAGTTGATAATGTTTTTATATTGGACCAGGAGCCACAGAAGTGCCAGAACTTTCTTGTTTTCTCTCTAACCATTTGTGTGTAATTATTAACTAGTGTTAGTGTGTACTTTCAGTTTACGCGTAGTACACGCTATATAGAAAACAGGGCCGATTTACTGGTACAGGAACCCAAACTCTTTTCCTTAGTCTCAGGGCTGATTTTTAGAGTTTGGAAGTCCCCTAGACTGAACTCTTATAGTTTCGATATGACCATCTCACCGTCAGCGGCTTGCTCAGATACTGTTACCACCTTAAACTTAAAGTACGGCAATAAATGATTTTTTTATTTTGTTAAGTACATATAATTTTAATAATATCCCCCTTAATCTGCAATATCTGTGCCAGTTGGTATCAAGAGTCAATAATCAAGAACCGAGAATCAAGAACCAAGAATCAAGCAACAAAAATCAAGAATCGATAATTTATTTATTTTTATTTATTTAACTTTATTACAAAAAATGTAACAGGCGGACTTAAGGCCTAGGGCCTTTTCTACCAGTCATCCTACAGGTAAATAAATAAATATATAGGGACAAATCACACTGATTAAGCTAGCCCCAAAGTAAGTTTTAAACTTGTGTTATGGGATACTAACTCAACGATACTTTATTTTATGATAAATACATATATAGATAAACACCCAAGACCCAGGACAATTTGAAAAAAGGTGGTGCTGATAAAAGCAAATTTAGGACGATTAGTACATTCAAATTAGCTATTTGACCATTATTAAACATTTACCTAAGACATATATTCATATATATACTTTCTTATACATTCATAGACCTACATATAAAAATACACAAATATTTTATAAATTCATAAACCCTACATAAACTACATAAATATATATAATACTCTATGACAATTGTGAAGATAATGAGCGCGCACAGCACTCTTAAATGCTTGGCGACTAGAGGCTTTGCGGATATCAACGGGAAGAATCCAGAATTAAAGATCAAGAATCATTTATTTGGATTATACAATAGATGTCAATGATATTAGTTAATCTTGTATATGTACATTTTTTATAAACCTGCAGACAAGTTTGCAAACAATAATATGGTGCAGTCAACAGCACATCCAAATACCCAAATTCACTGTAATCCTGCCACTGATAAAGGTGCGAGCTGAGCTAATTATACCTCGTGATATTATGACAAGCAGGAAATATCCAAGCTTGATCCTTTGTGATGTCACTTTTACACAGACAGCCTGGGGTATGAGGTGCGGTGGAGTAGAGTTACTGTTACCACACTTTACTATTAAATATAATTAATCCCTCCTCAGAAATTTTGTCATTCAATCCTAAATGAATATAACTTTAATATCCAATTTGGTTAGTTTTGAACAAAATTTCGGTTTCGTAACATTAAAGTCCTTCCATGTAATTTTATTTTATTTGGGAAAGAAACAGTTACGAGCACATGGATAGACAATATTAATAAAACATACAACAGACAGACAATGTTAACAAGTTAAAATAAAATTTATTGTTAGTATCAGAAATCACTATAAAATACCGAGTTTTATAATAAACCGAGTGTATGTTCACAAACTAATAGTATGTACATTGTTACTGAAGTAAATATGACAGCGTGTCAATGAAAATTTCATATACCAAAATTCTGCGTGCGAGCAATATCAATGGTTTGGTAACAGTTTACCTTCAATTAAACTTTTAATTAAAAATATATGTAGCTTGTATCATTTTATTTTTATGTCATAGGACGGAAAATGAACAAGCGGGTCACCTGATGGTAAGTGATTACCGCTGCCCATGGACAACTGCAACACCAGGGGTGTAACAAAAGCGTTACTGGCCTTTCAGGGGGAGGGAAAATATCAGTGAAAGAAACGAAAATAAAAAGCGGCCAAGTGCGAGTCGGACTCACCCATGAAGGGTTCCGTAGCAGCAAGTAACATAATATAAAAGTTTTTGTAGTTCGTTGTAACTTTGATCGATGTTTTAATAATAGTGTATTTTTTTAAATTAAGTTATTGATAGTAAATTGCGGTTTACGATTTAAGACGTATTAAAAAAAACTAGATCTCGTTCAAACCAAGTTTTGGTGACAGTTTGCATGGTAATGTACCATCATATATATAATAGTTATATCATTCTCTTATTTTAGAAGTTACAGGGGGGGGGGGCACAATTTTACCACTTTGGAAGTGTCTCTCGCGCAAACTATTCAGTTTAGAAAAAACAATGCTATTAGAAATTTCAATATCATTTTTGAAGACCTATCCATAGATACCCCACACGTATGGGTTTGATGAAATTTTATTTTATTTTAGTTCTTAGTATGGGGACCCCTTAAAATTTGTTTTTTTTTTATGTTTGTGTAAAAATCTTAATGCGGTTCACAGAATACATCTACTTACCAAGTTTCAACAGTGCAGTTCTTATAGTTTCGGAAAAAAGTGACTGTGACATACGGACGGACAAACAGACATACAGACATGACAAATCCATAAGGGTTCTGTTTTTTACCATTTGGCTACGGAGCCCTAAAAATGAGATTCGTTCAGATGCCAATGGCTAACTATTAAGGCAACACGTTTATGGTCAAATTATGTGTGGTGTAACACCACTAATACCAAATTATTGTAATACATTTCAAATAGTTTTATTACCACGCTCGAATAGGCCGTTTCTGAATGCTCCATATAAAGTAATTTGTTTTCAGCTTCCCATACTACTCTTACATTATAATCACACTAGGAATGCCGAAACGACTTATCAATTCGACGCGGAGAGATTTTTTCATCTCATACAGTACAATAAGGTTTCGTTATAACAGTAACGAATAACGAAGGTCCGACGGCCTGAGGGTATTGTAGATGAGCTGATATGTCAGTCAATCAGTAATTAGGAGAAGGTAATTTATTCGAAGCCGTAATAAAGAATAATGTTGGAGAAATAATACTATAAGGAAAAAAGAAAATTCGTTTATTTGGTAGCCATTAAATATACACTAGACACAGGTAGACACACTAGAGTGAACAGTATAACTACAATTCGCGAAAGCCTATGGAAACAAAATGGCCAGCCTTGTCTAATCGGAAAGCGTAAATATATTAGATGATATCCTAAGGGTTGGGCTACATCTGGCGGCACGGACCAGCACTTTCCTATGCTGCTATCCTTTTCTGTCGCTCAGAATTGTCATTTTCTTGAGCGAGAAACAGAATGCGGCCGCATCGCCGATTCCGCGGCTTACTTTGTTATACTCATCACTGACTGACAACGGCTACAGAAATAGAACATTTGAAGCTGGAAAATTTGCAATACAGCTTTAAATCCTACATAATTTACCAAGTCTACAGAGCAAAATTGAGAAGTAGTTTTTTTTTGTTAATTTGTGCTTTCCATTCCAAATATTAACGACGAGACGACGTCGTAAGACTGGACTAATTTGTTCCAACTGTCATGTTTGCTAAACTGATTTTGATGAAGCTGTGAAGTCATAATGTCCTTGTGGTGTTAGGTAATTTATGACTGTGGTCACAAACCATGTTAGTAATGGACATTACAAAATACATATTATATTCATAATAAGTTTGTTCTATTGAGGCTATTTGTGTAATGCAATGTTTTTCTTATTTTAAAATAAAATAGTAAAAACCGCCATTGTGTTCTACGAAACAAAGTTTTTTAATCATTGTACACTCCGTTTCTTCGTAAAGTTCTTACGCCAACGCTAATATTTGTACAAGTCTATTATTTGTTTAAGTATACAACAGAAACAATATTTTTCATATAAATTATGTAAGCATACTTGGATGAATGGAACTCATATCGCTTATTTACAAATATAGATAATTACTTACCATAAACTTAAAATTAATGTGGTCAAACTAAAATTTTAAATATGCTAGATCCTAGTGTAAATAACTTTTGTTTTATATGGTTCCTTATTATGAAGGTATGCATTGTTTATAGGTAGGTTTGACAAAGGCTCGATAAAGCATGGCACTTTAAGCTGTAATCAGCTGTATAGCCTACATGTCCATCTAAAATACCTATTTGGATTTTTCGGCAAGCAGTATAAAGTTATAACGTCCAGAAGCTTGTTTTCCCCCATCCATATCACCAAAGTCGATCAATATGCATAAGTCTAGAGATTTTTCTAAAGAGTCGATAGTCTAGCAACTCATCACTATTCTTCTATATTTTAAGCTCACCATCTTACTGAAAGTAGCCTTTGGTAAGTATATTTTTCCTTCTTATACTAGCAAAGACGTGCCTTATACTGAACATATACAACGTGGAAGGGACATACTCGTAATAAATCAAACCACGGTCTATACTAGATCATTATAGTATAATGAAATTAAAATAACAGCCAAAAAAACAAAAAAAAATCGGCATTTCCATACAAAAGTGTGCAGCCAGCCGCCCGGGCGATTTGTATAGAATGTCGATTTTGTTTTTGGTTTCTTGACTGTTATTTTAATTTCATTATACTTCAGTCATCTAGTATAGCCTGTGGTTCGATTTATTAAGGATATGTCCCTTCCACGTTGTATACATACACTATCATGTCTTTATCCCTAATGGGGCCGACAGAGCATTTCAGGTCTTGTTCAAATTCAAATTCAAAATATCTTCATTATCATAGGATATTTATAATATCTCTTAATAATAGTCACTTTGTTTTGTTTTGCACAATTGTTGTCAAATCATTACTTAAAAGCCGAAGAAGCGGCAACAAACTGCACTGCAGCATTTTCTCCAAAGACGTCAACTAACAAACTTAACTTGCAGCTCAAAGCAGAGAGAGTTCAGGGTCGCAAGACTCAAAGGCTACTATTAGCGTGATGATTGGCGAGAGAATGAAAAAAGGAATTAAAATATAGGTAGTGACGGGTTGCTTCTTGCTAGCCGCATAGCGTTAACGTGATTCGTACTATCGCCCATTCCGTCGATCGGATCGGACTATGAAGAGGTACAGTTGGTGCTGCTTTCTATTAATATTCTAAGCTTTTTTTTTTTGTCTCATACTAACATGGAAGAGACATGGTATCTGATGATATGTAGTAGTACAAACATCAAAATGTCGTGCAGTCGCACGACATGATGATGATTATTACGACTGTGTGATTTCACCACAGTTGCTTTTCTTTGTCAACTATTGCGACACAGCTCGTGAAAAGCCATGAAATCAATCTGTGAAGGTTCCACCATCACTGATCTTTGTTTTCTGCGATTTGTCATCGTGTGTAACTAAATAGTTTAAATCTAAATATTACGATGCATTTGAAACAAAGGAGTATCTATTTTCAGTATATTATGTACCCTGTATATCTTCAGAACCAGAATTTACATTAGTTATAAATATAGCCAAAGTGTAGTCTTTACACTATACTAGTGTTCGCCTCAAACAGTGAATACTGTTTTAAGAACAACCCCATATCTGACAACACTGTGGCCAATCATATACGAACTTAAAAAATATTTAGTCGTATACACTCGCCCAGCTCTAACTGTAGTTGTATCGATCGGAGCTTCATGAAATTTCATGAAGCTCCGAGCAAAGATACTCGAGTAGTCGTTGAACAAACACTCACATACAATATAGATATATACAAACGCCCACTAACGATAAAAATTGCCAAAGTAGATTCGAAGAACTTTGCTCATTCAATTTTTAAAATAACATTTCTGGTATCATATTTTTATACTTGATTAAAGGTGAATTCAGTCCATGATACTGAACAACTTTCCCCAAGGAACATATACTTTACGAAATATGAAAAAAAAATGGTTTTCCATACAACCTCGGATCAGCTGAGGTCAACTTGTATGGGAGGCCAATTTTTTTTATATTTCAATATATGTTCCTCATCATCATGGTCTAAATCCACTTTTAAAATATTTTCGTATATTTTGTACCCTGTATATCTTCAGAACCAGAATTTACATTAGTTATAAATATATTATTTACGTAAATAATTTTTAATTGTTGGTAAATATTAATTCACATCATCACGGACGTCATATATGAAATAATATACCAGTCATTAACAAATAATATAACACAACCTATGTATCTAACCGAATCAGTTATACTTCCTATTAGTCGGATTCCTTATAATTGTTTATATTTCACGTGTAAGTAGTTGTATATGCCGACGGGGCAGAAAGGTTCTCGAATGGCGGCCACGTACCGGCAAGCGCAGCGTAGGACACCCACCTACTAGGTGGTCAGACGACCTGAGCAAGGTTCGGCCGCTTCCGATCGGTCGTTTTAGAAATCCTTGGGGAAGGCCTATGTCCAGCAGTGGACTTCCTGTAGGTGATATGATGATGAGTTGTATATAATGACGATTCGTCAGGCCAATCAACACAAATCATTCGCGAGATTGACTGCCGAGAATCGAGGACAACATACAACGACAGCTGCCATCTCTGCCAGAGACAGTCCACAAATCAAAACGAATGAATTAATAAAATTTAGAGCTGTACCATTGTTCTGTCATCGATCCAACCGGGACCGGAGTACGATAGCGTCGGCTGAACTATGCACAATCCAACGTCAAGTCGGAGGTTATCACTGCGAGATTTACGTGAGACCGATAGCGTCTTGCGACCTCACCTCCACTATATTACACGAAAGGATCCATGTCACTCTGAAATAAATTTATTCGATTTACATGACTCAGTGCCACAAATTTTATTCGTATCGATAAAACCGTTTATACTACCGACCTATTTTAAGCTTGTTTTATACAATGTCATTTCAACATTTTAACGTTACGAGCAAAATAACTTTCACTTACAAAAATTATGATACCTACATACTCGTACTTACCAGTTATATCTTGCGTATCCCAACACAACCAGCTTTTTGTTTCCGCCATTGTCTTACACCGAAGTACTCGTGTCTGATGAATAGCCGCGCTCCATCCGTGTCGAGTCGTCGTATCTTTTACGTCTACTTGTAAGGTATTCGATCGTAAATCCCCTTATTATTGACAGAAATCCGTCCCTTACTCCCATAAAGCTGAAATTGTTACGAATTATAGCATATAAACGAAAATAGAAAATGGTTACGTGACGATATCGCCGAAACGCGCGTCGTACCCCCGCGTTTGATTGATAGTCCTATCAATAAAGATGGTATTTTATGTTTAGGTACCTAGATCTATATTATATGCAATTCTACATAAATGTTTAGTGACAACTTGATTTAATACTTCATATATTCGAGCGCATGGTGCAACAATTCTATGTTATATTGGATAGTTAGGTACCTAGTGGAAATAGTAAGTAGGGTGGATGCCTCAAATACCAGCCCTTTCAACGTTTTATTTGTTAATAAATATTAAAGTTGCTGTAAATATAACATCTCTGTGGCCTACTATAATGACGACCTCTGTGGCCTAGTTGTCATCATGCCAGCCTGTCACACCGAAGGTCCCGGGTTCGATCCCCAGTCAGGTCAACATGGAAAATTATCTTTAATCAGATTGACCCAGTCACCTTTATTTTATCTATATATGTGTTTATTTGTTATATAATATCGTTGAGTTAGTATCACATAACAGAATTCTTGAACTTCCTTTGGGGCTAGCTCAATCAGTGTGATTTGTCCGTATATATTTATTTATTTATAACTTGGCAAAAAATATATATTAAAAAATACACTACTTTATCGTTATCTATAATAACACTAATCACGAACAGTAGAGCTGAATCGACAGCCCTGTGCTGACATTCGTTACATAAAAGGGTAGTATTAGATACCGAGAGGCTGTAATTAGCTCTAATTACAGCCTCTCGGTATCTAATACCACCACGGAGGGTACTTTACTGTATGTAATCGTTTTAAAAATTTGCAAAATTTAGATTTAGTTTTAGATTTTAATTATATTTCTCAAATAAATAACATAACAAGTGAAAAAAAAAAAAACAAAAGATAAAACAGTACAGTTTTTTAAATATTTAGTTTGTACTTAAAGGCTACCCTATACATTAATACTAGTATCGTTGCCAATGGGCATTATTGCTTTGTGTCGGACAACAAACGAATAGAACAGACAGTTTAAACTCGTGTATTCCTCGGCTTACCTCTTGTTTCAGTCCGGTATTCTGCATACCAGTATTTGTTGTCGGTATTCCGGCAGCTCCGAAATTCTTGGATGGCAGGAATAGCTTTCGAGGACTTGTCCTCTGCATGCTGGCTCACAATACTGGCCTCAATAACGGCTTATCTTAGATTAATATTGGGTACATTACAATTCACTTTACGAATACATTTCAGATATTTATTTGTTTTGTTTTTTGTGTGAGTGGCCAACACTGGTGTCAGAGTTTTAAAGCTACTTAAATACCTATATCAAATGAGTCAACCCATGTTGTATGTTACTTAACTCGGGATCAACTCATCCGATTAAATAATGTCAACTTTCCGTTCTTAAAGAAATAGGTTTAACCTGAACTTATTTCACTTAACCAAAACTTTAAAATTCTCATCGCGTATACCCTGGTGTCCGGTGGCCAACACTGGTGTCAGATTTTTCAACCTTTCTATAAACATCTGACATAGCTCTGCCATTTAATTATGAAAGCTGGGACGAGTAATTTAACGTGCCTTCTGAAGCACAATGGAGCTTAAGATATTTTATACTCACACAAGTATGTGTCTCGCAAATAAAATCAAAGGTGCATTTTGACGACCTCCGTGGCTTAGTAGTTAACACTCCAGTCCGGGAGGTCCTGGGTTCGATCCCCAGCCAGGGCATGTTGGAAAATGGCATTTTTAAAATTGTCCTAGGTCGGTGTTTATCTATATAATTATGTTTTTATTATAAAATATAGTATCGTTGAGTTAGTATTCCATAATACAAGTTTGAACTTAGTTTGGGGCTAGCTCAATCATTGAGATTTATCCTTATCTATTTATTTATTTAGCTGATTTTGAACAATTGTTTTAATCTACACGCCATGTACTCGAGTATCATCAGTTTTGCAGTCTGTAGTCATTACTATCATTCATCCACATTTAACCCAAGATTTGAACTCCAGACACAAAGGCATTAGATTGCAGATCAAGATTTTGCTGCCAATGTGGTACCATTGTGGCCGATTCCCATGACCGACACTCTTTTCATGGGCAAGCCATTTGCATAAATAAATAGGTAAGACTACGGGTATTAAACAATTTTAATTAATATTTATGTGCGGGAAACATCGTGTCTATTTTAGCACATACTTAGGTACTTAACCTACTGTTCTGTTTCACCGAAATACCGTGTTTCTACCAATTTTAATTCGTAAAATTGGTTTTCACACGGTATTCACGTTTTTAAGTCATATGTCAATTATATGAACAACTTTTTTCAAACATGCTTTCTAGATGCTTTTTAGATTTTCATAGAAACTCGTATCAGCTGATCGGTCAACACTCAAATTGTATGGAAGGCCAAAAATTATTATTCAAACTTATATAAATGTTCCTTGGGGAATGTTGTTCAGTATCATGGACGGAATCCACCCTTAAAAAGTTTCAGTATATTTTGCTAGACTCTGTATAGTCGTAAATTAAACTAGTATAAAGCGCAGAGAATGCCCGCATGTTCTGCAAGAAATTACAGACTGTTCTAGTATTATCTTACTAAATATTGTTTAACCATCCGTTAAATTACGCAAGGCGATGTTAAACTGCTCGTGAGTGCAACGCTTCTCTAAATATTGTTACGCGGCACAGCATTTGAAATGTAAATTAATTTGACTTAGGTTCAATATGAGGTGGGCAAATTTCGTTCTAAATTTGTTCTTAATATATTCGCACTTGCAAATTGAAAAATTTTTGTGACTGAGCGAGCGAAGCGTCTCAGTTTCGAGATGGGCCAAAAATGCTTATGCCAGTCTGTTCTCGCCTACATGGTGCATTGTTCAACCGATTTAACGAAAATTGGCACATAAATTCATTGATTTATTAAAAAAAATTAATCGGTCGCAATTTTTGATTGAGGAGAAATAGAGGGAAAAAGGGAGAATTTATCGGTAGGGTTATTAATTAATTTTAATTAAATTTGAAAGACACACCGAGGACTTCATTCTACACAAGATGTAGCAAAAAGAACCAAAAGGGGATTCCCCGCTTTGGATTTTTTTGGAGAGAGGAAAGGGGGGAAGTTTGCTGTAGCGTTATATATGGAGGAATTTCACTGAAATGTCTTTACTGAGCTAGAGTAAAGTGTCGATTATTGCATGGTTATAAAGCTCACGAGGTCTACTGTTCTAACAGAACCACTGTTTATAGAGGTACAAGTGACAGAAAGGACAAAGTTTTCTCTATTTTAAGTTATATTATTTAATCTTTTAAAACAACTTCCCTATATATAACACTATTCTTATCCTTTTCATATACTTTATAGTAATAAAAAATGGAACGGATATCCAAAATAAAAAGTGAATAATATTAAGATACGAAAATAAGCTAATAAAAGCTGTATGAAAAACATAACACAGTCGCTGAAATCACAATTTCTCTCGTTCGGATCGCTGGTAAATTCCCCGCATCACATTTCATAAAACGCATGATTCAATTCCCTTTAGAAATAAAATACGTTACGTGTTTATTCTACAAACATCGAATACGATTGAAATGTAATAATGTCACCAAATGTAAAGTCAGTTGGTTCGTTGCCATGAACTTTGCGCAAGGGCGGTCGGAGTCGAGACAGTTGTGTCGCCCGCCCGCCCAGTGTCGCGCGAACCGCCCTAGGCGACGAGCGTGTATGACGTCACTATACTCTCCACGATCGTGAATATTATCGACAGTAGTTACGAGTACATAAGTGCAAGTGTTGTAAAGTTAGGCGAAAGATTTCAGATCTAACTTTTTTCTTAAAAAGGAACATTTTATTTTGTATGTTTTTCTATTGTTTGCAATACTGAACTCATGTGTGGTGTGATGAGTTTTCCGATTATTGCGATTAGTTATTTAAACTGATGACGTCAGGGAAATACTGCGAACTATATTTCAGATTTTAAATAGTCGTTTTCTAGGTAAAATTTAATTTGTAGAACTAGCGTTTCATTTTTTTAGAACTACTTAATATCTTTTGAATCTAAACTCATATGTATATACCCTAAAATATATAAATATGAATACAATGGCTACTTTTTATATAATTTTATTGAGGTCAGAAAATAATGTACTTTGAATGAAAACAAATTAAAATTTTACGCTTGATAATTTCTGTCATAGATTAGTAAATCTAGGTTAGGTATACATATTAAACTTTCTACGTATTTCACTCTAAATTACGCATCACCCTTAGGGGTGCGCTGTCGATCGAATTTCCTCTTAGGGGTGAGTAGCCTCACACCATGGCTAATTACTACAACATATGTATATAGGCAGACATGTTTATTTTTAGATGTGCCTATTTAGTTTTAAATGACATATACTACATAAGTATACGTATCCGTGGTATATCAACTCAAGACAAATGTAATGTCGAATTCAGAAGAAATTACTATGTATACATTTCGTCGAACAAAAGATTTTTTCACGATTTCATTATTTGTCAAAATAATTATATTTACTTTATTTAATTTAATTCTACATATTGAGCGAATTCATAAGAACCTTTGTATGTATCTAATGTGTTACAATAATTGATTGCTCATCTATCGTATTGTTTCACATTGTAATGGTAGATTTCAGCTATGATGAAATAAATAAAATATTTTAAATGTTATTGAAATTGGATAAACTTTGGCCTAACTAATCTTCAAATAATGTCACTGAATTTTCCAGTCAGCCTGTATAAAGCCTCTTTGTTGTCACTCGCATTTACAAATTGTTTACGACGAGTTTGTTTTTTAAACCTAAAACAATGCAAAGTATGAATTTCGTCCACATTTTTGTGTGGCCTTTTTTGTCGAAAGGTTTATCAAGCAAATTAATTGCTGAGGATTTGTGAATCATTTAACGGATACCAAAACCAGACTCAAAAATTATTCGTTAAATAAAGTTTGAAATATATTTTGGTCATAAAGAACCTACACTTTGATCTTCAAACCAAATACGAATTAAATTTTTACTCATCATCATCATCAGGTCTTCTTTAGTCTCCACTGCAGGAGCACGACCCTCTCTGTACTACCAGAGCCATATATTAGCCAAAGCAGTCAGAGGATTTGGCCTACACTCTCCACGCTGTCCAGACGGGTTGGAGAGGTCTCCTTGATGTTTATAAGCCTTGTTAAGCTTGTTTCCTAAGTCGCCTTCTATGACATCCACACGAAGACGGGAGTGGTCCTATTCCACTCTGCCAGGAACCACACGGCTTCAGCTTTAAATTTTTGCTCAATACTATTAAAAAATCAGAATTTCTGTTTAATACCCCTTTAGATATTTAACTTTGTTTTAACTTTTGTATAATTTCCTTATAATCATTTTTATAGTCACTAGTAATGTCAATTTAAAATTATAACATTGCATTCTTCGATTTCTTGTAGGCAGCCTGTCATGTTACAAATTACTTACGATTTAATAGATAGCATTTTCAAACATTTAAATTAGGTACTATAACTTAATTTAAAAGACATATTGAAGAAAAGGAATATAAAAAAGCTATAAAACTTTAGTCAGGAAATTTTTCGCTAAACTTTACAACCTTATTAGGTCGAAGTAGATATGACTACCATCTCGACATAAGTGGATCAACTCAGATAAACAAAACTTTTTGGATTTGCGCTCGAGCTTCCGACGGACTTTATATTGTTCAGATGTGATCACATCGGAAGCTGCCAACTCTTTTAGAAGTATCGCATTCTATGGTGAGTCTTTTTTTTACCCGACTACTAATATCCATGTATACATAGACAAAATAGGTATTGTTCGAAGCGTCTTGGCTGTCCGGTGGTTATAGACTATTTAACGTCACACTAAATTCAATATGGCGCCCTCTAAAGGCTGTAAAGTAATGAACTAAAATATAAAATAAATCAAATCATACTGTGTTGGTATCAAATGGCTTAATTAACACATTAAAAAAAAAGGTATATATAGTGTTACTTTTTAAACACCGGCAAAAATTTCGTCCTCCCATACAATATTTATTTGGCGGAGTTTTTATAGAAAGTAATTTTTTTTCGACCCTGTATATTTGCTTGCCGGTATAGGTATTATATTTATTTTTGCTTGCCGAGCTTGCATGTACTTTTCAGTAAGAATTTTCCCGTAGTCGGGTTCTAGTTTTTTAAATTATATCTTGTATATACGATTCGCCTTCGTCCCGATACAACGATCGCAATATCACGCTTTGCAAGATTATTCAAATAATAAAATGAAATCAAAACTAGTGACAGATTCTAGCAATCTGAATCTAATTCCACCATTCCCTATTTAGACTATTCTAAATACTATAAAATTTATGGTAATAATATGGTCAAGAATTAATCTATTTGTAACAAGGTTTTTAAGGATTTTCTTTCTCACAAATTGGTGTTTTTTGGTGAGTTTTTTTCTGGTTTCATTTTGTTCGCATTGCATCCTGAGGAATTTCCCAACGGTTTGCATAGTCTGGCGAAAAAGTACTTATTCGGAAGAAAAGAATAGATTTATGTCTGTCGAGGAATCGTTATAGTTTAGCCATACAAATATGAACGTCTAACAAAATATACTAAAACTATTTTAAGGTTGAATTTAGTTCTTGATACTGATCCACTTTCCTTCCCCAAGGAACATATATCGAAATATGAAAAATAATTTTTGGCTTTCCATACAAACTCGGATCAGCTGATCGGTCAACTTGTATGGCAGGGTCAAAAATTATTTTTCATATTTCGATATACCTACCTATGTTACTTGCGGAAAGTTGTTTAGTATCATGGGCTGAATCCACCCTTCAAATAGTTACATTATATTTTGTTAGACCCTACATAAGACTTTCCAAGAAATATAGCTCCCATTTAGATCTCACCCGTTTCATAGGTATAAGTGTACAAAATGATTTTTATTTGTCGTAAATAAAGATGCCTAGAATTTATTCTATTTGTTCGTTCTATTTCCCTTGTGGGATATAGGTTTCTAGTTTCTAGCAACTATTTGACAGCAAATAAGATCCAGTAATTGGCGTAAACAAATCGGTCGTCGCCACCGCCGCCCAGCCGTGCTTTCGGCTGCTTGTCAAGACTCTAGAGGCGTGGGAAAACAAACAAGCGTTGGTCTCGTTAACGGACTCTTGTCCAACGATTTTAACCACAGGCCACTCCGATTGTCACCGACCACAGCACACAATTTTCAACCTTAACCGTTTCAAATACAGCACCACCCAATGAACTAGTTCCTCCTAATATTTGTTCGGGCCTGTAAAATGTAACAGTCTTGTATCAAAGCGAAGAAAAACAGCGGGAAATATCCCCGCTATGTGTTTAGGACCTTCCGCTAGAGACAAAAGGCTTTGTAAATTACGTTATTTGTGTATTTCTTGACAAAGCTCACAATTTTCGTGAATAAACAGAGGTATATAAGAATAAATTTTATTTTCCACTGAAATTGGAAAAGGTATTATATACAAACTAACTAGCGGCCTACCCCGGCTTAGCACGGATATGACATATAAAAAAATCCTCTTGAATCATTCTATCTATTGATAAAAACGCATTTAAATCCATTGCGTATATACAGAGGGATAAATGGCGAAAAGCGACTTTATTTTATACGTATATACTGTATATTGATTTTCTTCGTATTTTATTACTTACATTATTGTACATTACGTATGTGTTTAGTTCGTAGTTTAAAAAAAAAGGAAAAAGGACTTCTTTTTAGTTGTAGATAACAATATATGTATATATAATATACCTTTTAGGTACTTAGTTTAAGCTTTGTAGCATTTCGTTAGAATAAAATAAACAAGAGATAGTAAACACTATTCTTTTAATTTTATGTTGAGCTCAAAAACGTTGGAACATTTTTAATATGAGCTTCAGAGAGCACACATTTAAAATAATTTTAACAGGCAAATTTACAAAGCTTTTTCGAGGATTAGACTAAATACCTTCCACATGATATGCCTGCGAACGAAAAACAAAGCTATTTCTTTTTAAAGTGAAAACTTGTTGGCTCACTTTGCATTTTTTCTGAAATCGGGGGGATCTGGACGAGTTTCGTGCGTCGTTGATTTTTTGTAGAAGTAAATTAGTCGCGATACGTGCGTTTTCGAAAATTTAAAAAAAAAGTTTTTGGCTCAGTTGTTTTGGAGATAAGGAATGGTAAATTTTCCCCTATTTTCTTAAATAACTTCAAAAATACCGAACTAAAAACTTACTAATTAAACAATCTTATAAAAAGCTCTTTCATTCGATATATCACACGAATAGATTACAAAACCTCTTTTTAAATGTCTAATTTACCCCCCATAAAGGTATACTTAATGGTTTTAAGTCGTGGTTTATAAATAGGTTTCTTTAAAAAATCTACTTATGTAATTAAAATCCATGGGTTACATAGGTACATTATTCTCAAGCACACATGCATTTTGATGCAACATTCTCGTATTTTTTTAAATTGTATGAAAATGAAGTAAAACAATATAATTATACGTTGTATTCAGAGAGCATTCTGTAATGTAATGTTATAATACTTGGAGAATATTCAATTCTCATTCTATTTTAATGACTCCGACTCCAACGCCTGTCCATTTCCGTTCAATAACAGTTTCCTTCCACAGCCGTAAAGCTGCCCCTTACGTAAAGCTTGTTACGAGAGCTTGTACGATTATCTATGCATGAGTTTTTATTTGTAAGGACTAAGTTACGTACAACACAAAACTGGTTTCACGACTTCGAGCCGAGTCGAGAGAGACAGCTTTTGTTTCTTTTAAGTTCACTGATCTAATCTAAGGCTCGTCCTGGGTCTCCTGGGAGAGAGGGAGACAAGAAAATGGTTTTCTTTTCATTTCGTGCGAAGCCGACAACAGCCGAGTAGCTCCGATGCGCGCGCGCCGGTTGCAGTTACTACGACTTGCGTGTTTTGTTCTATGACGTGGAATTCATTGATATTTTTCTAACTATTGTGTGGAATTTGATGTGACTTTGTGAGTGTGTTACGTTACGCTTAAACTACATAACGAATAAGCCTATTACGGTAACTCGTCACAAAGCGAGACGTGAAATTATGTAAGATATGAGCTATTTGTGGACTAGTATTGTATGATAAATAATTGCAATGCATCTACTAGTTTGAAGTAATTGTAATAAATCAAGACTCCTTTTAGAGATATATTTACCTTAAACCATAAAGGTCTTTGTTCAAACTGGTCCACAAGATTGAAAGTGGGTGACTGTCAGAATCAAATCGGTAGGTATAAGTGCCGCAACTCGGTGAACGTTGCACGACCCGCAGTAACATTGAACGTGAAGGTAAGGCCAATTAACTTAATTCTATAACAGCACAGCCTTAGCAGCACTTTCAATTACTCACCTTTTTACAATAACCATTGCAGTAATTACTAGGTATACATGCGGCGTAATTAATGATATTTAACGCATGTATAGTGCCTCAGGAACTTATGTTTAATTAGAATGATATATGTATGAGCCAAATTAGATAGTGCTTGTCATTTTTGTACTGAAATAAATTAATCAATATCCGACACATTTACTTTATCTTTATTCTACCTATCTATCGGAATACAAAGTGAACTTCAATCAACTAAAGTGAACATGAGAAATGGTGGGTCGACACATCTTTTGAAGGATACTATTTTTGTTGTCAGCGAAAGATTACGCATCCGAGGTTGTGAACTTCAGCAAGAAAGTGCTTTCACGTGTAGGTGGGATTAGGTCGACTTGATAGAAGTTACATTCTTCTAAGTAGGTATTTGTAGACCTGCTGGCCTAAAACTTGCGAGAATCGAGTCAGTAGTCCTGTACCTACTTCTACAATTAGCAAATTAATGTATGAAGACATGATAAAGATTTCTAATAAAGCGAAGGACTTAAATTTTATAATAATAAAATAAATATTCATTTCGTAAAAACTTGTAAATTGTATAAAAGAAGAGAAATAGTAAAAGCTACTGGTTATACTCCTACTTATTTATGTATCTACTAACATTCTTGTGGAACCTTATGAAAACCACGTGAAAATCGGTGAAGGAAGTAAAGAAATAAAAACCCAAATAGCGACGTTTACTTATTCTGTGAACCCAAGTCATCAGATCTTTTTTACTCCACTGCAGGAGCACGACCCTCTTTGTACTATTAGAGCCATATATTAGCTACAGCTGTCAGAGGATTTGGCCTACACTCTCCACGCTGGTCAGACGGTTTGGAGAGATCTCATTGTTACTTATAAGCTTTGTTTAACTTGTGTTTCCTAAGTCGCCTTTTACGAATTCACAGGAAGACTAGGAGTGGTCCTATTATACTCGTACTCTGCCGGGAATCACACGGCTAATTATAACAAGTTCATCCATATGAAATATTTTTTGCTACTTATGTAACTAAGTAAATTGATGACAGAACAAGTTACTACACGTGCAATAAGAAGGTGCATAACGGATTCTATCTAATGCATTATTACAAACAGCGCGCTCGGATGTACTTCTTGTAACAATTGTATGTAATTTTCATGTAAAGTTGCAATTTTACAAGGTACACGTCTTAATCTACTTTCATCTGACCTGCAACTTGCGGTTGCAGACGTGATGATAAAATAATGAGAAGAAATGCTCCTCAGACGAATAGGAGTACCTGTAATCTTGGAAATGCACATTATAAGGAAATATTTTATATTATAAGAAACGGAAAATTATTTTTCTAGGTAGCCTAAGCTCTGTAGGACAGTCACATAATTAATGAGGTAGTCATCGACTAAGTATATTTTCAAAGTCTGAGTTTCAAAGTTTAAAATCTAGAGATTAACAGATAGAGTTGCAATGTTTTTGTGATCTGTATCTATGTTTTTTTTTATTGTTTCTCATTCATAAGGACAGCGTGATAAGTCTTGTATCTACATTAAAAACAACAACTTTATCTAACTTTAACCATCTTTCATTATCGTTGACAGTGTTCCGTTCCGAATACAGTAGTTTGCAAACAAAAACTCGAACAAAATTTATTCGAATACATGTAAATCGGACTTGGATGTCGGACCCACAATAATTCAGTTTCATCCAAGATTTTTTTTTAAACCTATACTTTTTATAATGTATATTTATATAATACAACGTCTAACAAAATAGGTATTCTGAAACTATTTTAAGGGTGGATTCAGTCCATGATACTGAACAACTTTTCGGAACATAACGAAATAAGATTTTTTTTCTTTCCATACAAACTTGAATCAGCTGATCAATTTGTATTGGAGGCCAAAAAATATTTTCCATATTTCGGTGTGTCCCTTGGGGAAAGTTGCTTAGTATCATAGAATAAATTCACCCTTAAAATATTTTAAGTGTATTTTGTTAGACCCTGTATAGGTACTCGTATATCTTTGGCCCATCATCCACTGTTTTTATATTGATTAAATTAATTTAGATAATATTTATAAGTCGAGTTCAAACAAAAGTTGTCAATCTTGGCCCGTAGGTAACCTCCGTGTCAATCGTGATATTGCTTATTGGACGTAAGTAATATTGATAGTTATCAAACTATTTTATCTAAATTGACTTCCCACTTGCATACCTACTCGCATGTTTGTACCTTTGTCACAGAATACAGTAAGAGTAAACAGAAGGGAATCTCCTAAGGTACGCGCAATATGCGTCCCCGTTCCCCGCACCCGCACCTCTCCGCCGGTTCTTGACGGCCAACGTGAGTCATCGAGGCGAATACGGGGGAGAGGTGCGGGGACGGGGAACGGAAACGCATATTGCGCGTACCTTAGGAGATTCCGGCCTGTGCCTTTGTAGTTGTTGTGTTGGTACATATAGGAAGTAAACCTTATAGAAGAAATACTTAGAGGCTCCTGCCGTCCGAAATACTGAGGCCCGGCGGTCCCAGCAGGCATAGAACGTTAGCATGGAAGAACAGAAGTATGGTATAATAAGATATGGTGTTCTCTTCCCGCAATAGCCCAATACTACGTCACGAATGTCACGAAAAGTGTTTCTTTTCAGTTTTAATTACTTTCTTTTCGGTAAGTAAATTTTTTTTCAGACACCAATTTCTTTTCATTTATACTCTTAATAATTTTTTAATTTTAAATAAATTTATTTATTACATTTATTCGTTCATGATTGGTTTGTTTTGAAGTTAAAAAATGCACTGCTCGGGTAATTCAATCACATATAGTGGCAACACTCCCAACTCATGACGTATTCTTGTTCTAATTACGTGACCAGCTGTCAGGGGAAGAGATACCATATATTGTCGTTCAGTGCGTGGTGTCGCGAAAACCTACCTGAGCATCGTATGATCGTATCTATGTTTCTGTGTTAGTTACACGAATAAGTTTCATTTCAAAGTGTATAAATAAACAAATTATACTAAATAATCCATATTCAGATTAATAAATAAAAAATATTGACTGATAGAAAAAACGTAAATTTGTAGAGTAATTTCATGGGCTCATAAAATACGTAAAACTTAGTGGAAAAACTAATAAATAAATAAATAAATATATGGACAAGATAAATCACACGGATTAAGCTAGCCCCAAAGTAAGTTCGAGACTTGTGTAGTGGAATTACATATACCTAAACATCCAAGACCCAGACAAATCTGAAAAGATCATTTTCCATCTTGACCTGACCGGGGATCGAACCCGGGACCTCCAGTGTGACAGCCTAGCATGATGACCACTAGGCCACAGGGGTCGTCATTGTGTGTTAAACTGTTGTAATAGTGATGTTATAGTTATCAGGGATACCGTTCCCCGATACAGAGTATGCAGAGTAGCGCGTTGACTGAAATAACGTGTAGGAGGATCTTGACACGTTTTTATTTTCACATACAGAGAAATTTTTCTTTGTTGACAAATAGCAAGCAAGCAAGTAAGAGACATGAATAGAACGTACAAAACTTAAATAAGATTGGAAAATCCAAAAGTGCACGCCTCATAATCTCATTTTTCACAATTAAATTGAAATTACGATTAAACTACATTGAATTAGACCGTCGAAAGGACTTAGTTTTGGATAATACTGAAGCGTATAAAAAAAAATGGACTTGATCAGATAAGTTTTTCGGGAGTTATCGTGACCACGCCAGTTTCCATACATACAGACACACGGACGTCCACAAAATGATTTTATTAAACATTGTTTTTATTTATTAAAAAGGCAAAATGTCTTTTAAAAATGTCATAAGTGTTGAAATTAGTGTTTTTCCTTGACATTTATGACTAAATATTATTGTACAAGTGCGATAGAAAATAAATAAAGACACATTTAGTTAAAAAATCACTTGATTTACAAGGCGAGAGTAGAGCACTACCTCATGCGCTTCGCTTATGAGGCATGCAATAAGTTCTATCAAAATAATGGTCAGTATAGCTAAATTGGTACAACCGACCTTCAATAATAGTAACAAAGATGTGAAAAAGTTCTACATAGGTACAATAATAAAGACGAATATAATACTCGTACCTACAACTACTACATGGCGTTTGTACGGCCAATTTTGAAATACTTAACCAAAATATTAGAATTAACTACTTACACCTTTGTGTTCATAGTATCTACCTTTATACAGGGTCTAACAAAATATACTGTAACTATTTTAAGGGTGAATTCAGTCCATGATACTGAACAACTTTCCCCAAGGAACATATATATCGAAATATAAAATTTAAATTTTTTGGCCAACCATACGAGGTAACCGATCAGCTGATCCGAGTTTGTATAGAAAGCAAAAAAATATATTTCGATATATGTTCCTTGGGAAAAGTTGTTCAGTATCATGGACTGAATTTACCCTTAAAATAGTTTCAGTATACTTTGTTAGAAGTTATATATTGCACAAAAGAAAAATACAGGACATCATTATCTTAAAAACTACGAAATGCGCAAAAAGCGGCCTTATCGCTAAGCAATTATTTCCTGGACACCTCGCTCAAATAGAAAACGTGATATACTTATTAACTTAGGTACAAATTTTTCGCTCAGTGTAACGGACACATAAGTTCGACATACTCTTGCGTTGGTGTCATTATGATAGTAACAGAAATGGCATATGTAGGTCACCAAATGATTGAATTTAACGAGAGCCAATGTCATTTGTAATGTTTCTGGGAGGCCACAAAAGTGTCACTGCGAGCTACCGCCGAATATTAAATTGGATCTTACTTATCTATGGATATGTTTTCAAAGGGCTCAATATCTACGCAATTTATGGAAAAGCGGGATATTACTTTGCACACAAATTGCTGTACGTACACGCAGATATTTTTAAGAAGAATAAAATTTACTCAATAATATTATATTATATGTACACAGGATTATTCAACAATACGATATAGGTATGATACTGATTTTAATTCTCAAGAAACAAACATAACTGGTTGACTGGAAGAGATTCCATTATGGGATAAGTCTGCCATTGTCAAGTTACTCTTTATGTTGTTTTTGTCTTTAAATATGTGTTCAAAGTACAATAAAGATATTACAAACAAACATACCTCATGAGAATAAAACAAAATTCAACCCTCCCGTATAATACTGACAGATCATGCGTTTGTTTATTTTGTTTGTTTGTTTTTTGAAGTGAAAACTTCTTTAGCGGCGTTGTGCCCTTTTTTTGTAATGGGTAAAAAATGTTAAACTCGCGTCAGGACACGTGACCTGATCGAAAATTTGTAAGACGGATGGAGAGTAGACAGCCGGCGCGGCGTAGGAGAGAAAGTATCCCCCTCTCTTTCTACGGCGCGGCGAAAATGTATGCCTGCCCCTGCTGGTTCGTTTAGCTGAGAGATAAACTTTTTAATGTAATATAAATTGTCATGTTTGTGTACGATAGCGCAATAAATAAATATTGTATTCTACCACATAAATGATAGTACTTTTATACTGATAATTAAAGCAATTGGTGCAAAATTATTCCCTAACCATTCCAAAATATCGAAAATGCACAACGTTAATATTCAAGTTTTCACTTCTGCCGGCACTCCCGGAGTGCAACCCGTCGTTTTTTTTATGCATGTTTTTGTATTTTGCCTTTGTATATTTCTTGGACGTATCTGTACTGAACTTGTATATATATCTTGTACTGAACATGCTTTAAAATTTTGTCTACTGGAAAGAATTACTTTCTTTTATTTTGAACTGTTGGATGCAGTATTAAGATTTAAATTAACTACTCATTTCAAAAACACGTGTCTGGTGTATTATGTTGTATACTGTATTTTAAATATTAAGTATCATAATTTTTGTCAAATTTCTGCAGCGAAAAAGTCATATTTCTCTTTCGTGTAATACAAAATAGATTAATACGCATTTCACGTTCATTCTACTTTATTTTGGTTATTTCAAAATTGGCTGTACAAACGCCATGTTGTTCCCTTTTACCTCATTCTTAATAGGAGGCACGTTGTTTACAAAATGTACGCGTTATTACGTTACGCACATAAAATCAAAATGAATGAAAGAAAAGTAAGATTGTTCAGTAACATGATTCCGGGAAATGAGTAATAAAGCAAAACAATATCGTTTTACTTCCTTAAATCTTTTTCTGATTATAAGCTTTTTATGTTAAAATGCCTCTAAGTATGTACAATTAGGCATTTAATATATAGATCAAAGTCGTTGTACTTTTATGGCCTTTAAGAATTCGTTTATCACAGGTTTGTTTTGCTTACCAAATTTATATTTAGATATCTACCACAAGAATCTTCATTAATCTAGCGTAGATTTAGACTGGCGGTATATAATACGAGTGCTTAGTATTAGTACTCATGGCATGGATCCATTTTTCTATTTGCAAATTCGAGACCCTAAAAAACAAACTTACTTATACAGAGAAATGAATTCAAAATGCCATCGCCATCGATTAAAGACAAATAATTTAGCAATCGATTGATATCAATTCGTCACAATTGCGGTAAATAGGTCACGTTACAACGACGTTGCTTGACCGACATTCCTCCGAGACGATTGACAATGATACCAATTGTACTCGTACAAACGGGCTGCTTCCTCTCATTCAATCGTCATCGGTCAACGGAGTCGCATCATCGAGTCATCATTTCAAATGGTGTCATTAGCACTATTTAATGAATATTTATTCGAGCGAAGCGCGCTTGATTAAACCTATTTTTTCAACTTGCAAATTGAGAAAGTCGTTACAAAACGATTATTGAAACAATTTTTTTTTTTGATGAGTAAGTCAAACAAGTAACAAGTTTCAAGATAATTAGTTACGGACAAAACGAAATTGTTTAGATCTGGTTTATAATAAGATAATTATACTTATGAGTTTGAAACTCGAATGTTAAAAAGAATTGCTATGGTAAATATTCTAGTATCGCTTGGATACGTTTAGTAAGTTTATTACGTACCTCAGGACCCTACGTCTGCTATTACCAGTTGTCTGCTGTTGCATGAACCTTTCGTAAGAACAACATTCCAAGTATAGCAGATGAATTGAAAGAGATAGCGTAACACAATCACGAGAGAAAGCACCGAACAATAGGAGTAATGACTACTGGTAGCCAAAGTGCAAAGTGCGACATGCTAAATGTGCTTCGAAATTCTTTTATTTGCAGGGCATTACGATATAAAAGCGTGTGCAGAAAGTTGAAGTTTTAAAATCATATACCAATAAATGTTTTTGCTAGTGATACTTATACTTGTTTATAAGAATATAGAAAAAAATTGCATTATATCTACTTACTAAATATCTTTCCTTAGTAATAAAATATGTTTTTTTTTTTTAAGGTGTTACATAAATTTTCGTTTCTTTAGCCTAAAAGTAAGACATTATTCTTAAAAGCCTATTTATATGGTTTTTCTTTTATAAAAAGTACTTTTTCGATTTTATTAATTTCACATGAGGTATTTTATATTACTTACACATAGTAAATATTAAAACGTTCTTATTATGCTCATTAATATGCTTACGATTACTGCCTACTATAACTTATTTGTCAATTTGTTAAAACACACAATCCGCTGGCTGACTCTATTTGGAAGTCTCTTACCATGTCCCCTAATAATTAAATGTCTGTCATCCAACGAGTTCCCAAGCTTTTTATAACTTACATAAGAGTTGCATCATAAGCGAGACATAATACAAAAGAAAGTAGGCTCCATTACCATAATACAAATAGAGTCTAGTTACTATTTGTATAGAGCGACTATTGTCAACAATAACAGGGTCTGAACAGCTTTCTCACGAGGTGGTCAATACATTAGTGTATTGATACCATTGAAATAAAGCTTTTATTCATCAATTTGTTATTCAATTTGCAAATATTGTGGTATATATGATCGTATATATGATCTTTTATAACCTTCTTTACAAGGTAGGTATATACAGGGACTAACAAAATATACTGAAACTATTTTAAGGGTTGATTCAGTCCATGATACTGAACAACTTTCCCTAAGGAACATATATCGAAATATAAAAAATAATTTTTAGCCTCCCATATAAGTTGACCGATCAGCTGATCTGAGTTTGTATGGAAAGCGAAAAAATATTTTTCATATTTCGATATATGTTCCTTGGGGAAAGTTGTTCAGTATCATGGACTGAATTCACCCTTAAAATAGTTTCAGTATATTTTGTTAGACGTTATATACTGTATCTTTTGGCACAAGCAAGAAATAAGTATATTTTTGTAGTAACTAAATACCTACACTGAAAAAAGGTGTTTTAGGTATAGATTGAGCAACTTTCCCAGATAAATATTATCGTAGCATGAAAAATAAAGTTCTCATAGGAAATGGTATTAGCTGGTTCAGCCAGTACTCGTAGTCGAGGAGACCACAAATTATATTCCACATTTTACAGAGATTAGTTGTATAACATGGATTGATATGGGATTGAATCTGACCTGTACATCAAGTAGTTTTAATACATTTATAGACCATATACAATTATACATACATACATGATATTTCAGCGCTATAAAGGATATAATTGTAATTCAAAATGTGATTATGTCAGAGCATCTGTTAATAAGATAACAGCATACAAATAGAAGCTTTGATATTTGTTTAACTCTACAAGCCACCCGCCGCGCCCGCTGTGGCAATGACCGCGAGATGAAGGTGATATTTCGGGTATCCTCCATTACATAATAAAATCAGCATTGCTTTACCAGTACCCACGAATTCAGTTCGTCCTCCCACGCACGGAAAAGGACAAAGAGATTGTTAAAACGGGCACAGTTCTAATTGAAATTTCCATTACTAGACGAAATTTTTATCAGATTGTGATGAGGCGATAAAATTATCTAATCAATTATTTTGTAATTAAACCTTGCCAGATAATAACCAAATAAAAAGAAAACTAAAATTATTATCTAGTAAAGAAATTATCATATAAATTCCATTTTACTTAAATCGAGTACAATTTTTGTGTGACTTTGTCGCCTGAGCAACTTTTGATAGAAGTATACAACGTGTAAGGGACATACTCGTTATAAATCGAACCACGGTCTAATACTAGATCATTATAGTATAATGAAATTAAAACCCAGCCAAAAAACAAAGAAAAATTTCGGCATTCCCATACAAATGTGTGCCGCCTGGGCGATTTGTATGGGAATGTCGATTTTTGAAGTGAAAACTTCTTTAGCGGCGTTGTGCACTTTTTATGTAATGGGTAAAAAATGTTAAACTCGCGTCAGGACACGTGTCCTGGTCGAAAATTCGTAAGACGGAATGACAGCCGGCGCGGCGTAGGAGAGGAAGTATTTATACTATAATTTCGACGAAACTGTCAGCCGGTTCGTTATTCTAGGGGTATGATTTTCGCTTAGGGTGCGAGAGGTCCCGGATTCAAATCCCGGGCGAGCCCAAACCTTTTTGAAGTGAAAACTTCTTTAGCGGCGTTGTGCACTTTTTGTCATGTTTGTGTACGATAGCGCAATAAATAAATATTGTATTCTACCACATAAATGATAGTACTTTTATACTGATAATTAAAGCAATTCGTGCAAAATTATTCCCTAACCATTCCAAAATATCAAAAATACACAACGTTAATATTCAAGTTTTCGCTTCTGCCGGCACTCCCGGAGTGCAATCCGTCGTTTTTTTCTTACTTAAATTTTAATTTCATTATACTAAAGTGAGCTAGTATAGCCCGTGGTTCGATTTATTACGGGTATGTCCCTTCCACGTTGAATATGTACTTCAATGTCGACTGTTATTGATCATTGATTACTTAATCTAAAACCTGTTGCTTATCTGACCTCGCGTCTCCTTACATAGAAGGCAATAATGTCAATACACCTTAACAAACTCTTCATTTGCTTACAATAGCTCTCAATAAAATCGAGTCCAATCATTGTTCATGTAACATCTACAAGTCACCGCTTCTCCTTGGTCTTAATAATTCGCGTACAAAAAGGTTGGTTTGTTGGCGATCAATTGGTGTGTCGGATAGAACAATGGAGTGGGTCGCGTGACACGACTCTCCTTAAGAAAATAGCACTTGGATTATCGTGGGCGTAGCGGAACGTGACCGCCGTGCACTTAATTTGCAACCAAAAAATGTTCATGTTGAATTTTCTGCACATTTTGTATTCTAATCCGCACATAGTAGGAATAAACTTAACATGGTATTATCTTTACAGCCCATCGCTGTTAGGACATTCGAATAATAAATTAAATAATACACCCTAAGTTGTATCTCACGGCAGTAAAATAAATCTTGGATGAAATATTTGGTACGTTTAAACAAACAAAACCGTTTTGTTTTGATGATAAATGTCTACTCGTAAAGTATTGTAGCTACAATAAAATCATATTCATATAATTATGCGCATTAAATCTTTGATTAAATAGGCAGATGAAGTGTACGACATGTAAAGTTATCTGAATAAAAGTCATCAAAGGTACCTATTAAAAATTTTAACTACTTAGTGTATACCTGCGTAGTAGTTGGGCACAATCCCACAATGGGTTAAATGGGGTGGGCAACTTTCAACTGGCTTCAAAAAAGGAGGAGGTTAGGTTATTACCTAAAACGCCATCATTTATGACATATTTCAAAAAAAATTGTCAAGCAAGCGATCGAAGCAATCGAAATTCTCAGTCTATTCGGAATTGAACAATCCGGCATTTCTATGTATGCGGGTATGTTCGTTCGACGATAACTCAAGTATATTTGAGCGTAGCTTCATGAATCATGATATTCGGAAGACATGTAGGTGTAGCCAATATTGTTAAGTTCGAACACTTAACAAATCGGTCCAGGATATGCGGAGATATAGGGTCCGTAATTTCACAGTTCGGGGCGAACTACTTAGTTATAGCACAGAATACTAGTACCTATGGTTATAGTTTCAGATCGGTCCCAGTTCAGTTCAGTTCAGTTCTGTGCCCACCCAGCCAGCGTTTCGCAGCAAGAGCGTAGGAACTAAGTCCACCTTGGAATGGACGTGACTGCACTTACAGCCACGGGCCGATATAGGTGCCTATCGCCTCCGTTTTTCCAGTGCAGCCACATCAGACCTCGTTAAACCTGTACCAGGCTCGAGAAACCAGGTGAGCACGTATATCGGATATGGAGTGTGTGGGAGATTGCAGTCTGGGAAATGGAAAAGTAGAGGGAGATTAGAGTCTACTGTATTCCAGCAACAAGTAAACATGATAGATACTATACTTGGTGTGTAATATATAATAAGGAAGGGATTTAGACTGCGTAGATATTTTATCCAAATCGGGTCAATACCTTGGTTGTTAAAACAAAATAACAGGAAAAAATATGTAATCCAAATAAACAATTACATATTATTCGTGCGGTTTTTATTTCCAACATTTCGGTGGCGTTGGAGTCGGTTTTTTATTTATTTATTTATTAAATCTTTATTGACCACAATTGTAAAAAAATGCATTCTCTACCAGTTTTTTGTTTAGAAAATTTACTACGGGTCAAACTCAGGTCTCGTTTTCTGTATTTTATATACAAGGATACAAGGTAATGTGAGCTCCAATAGGCAATGTCAAAAATTTTATTCAAATTGTAGTAAGTGCTTAGTAAGTGTAATAATCTAAATTGTATCATCTTACTACAAGCAATATATTATATGAGATAATTGGGTCTACGTTAGTTATCTTCTTATTACGATCATGCATTGTCTAGGTAGGTATACCTGACATGGAGTAGTATTTTATGAGCTAAAAATAACAAACAGCAGCTAATGTATATATATTTATTTTTATTTTAATGTATAAATTATAGATACCTAAGAAAAATCGTCATTTTTTTCCACAGTAAAAACTCTAAATCCCTTTTTTTGTGGAATATGACCAGACTGAAGATAGAAGCTCTAAGCGGCCGGCGCGGGATGTTGTTTAGAGGAAGTGGTCTCATCCAATTAAGAGTAGCCCGCTGGATTGCTTCCAGCGGTCTTGTTGTTTTTGTAATTGTCTTTCCCAGTTTTTCCTTTTGCAATTGCGACATCGGGCACGCCTACTTGCTTCTCTTGTCACAAAACAATTTTACGATTCAATATTTCGACTCAGCAGTTTGAAGCTGAGTCGAAATATTGAATCGTAAAATTGTTTTGTGAACAAAATCACAGTTGTGACGCAAGTTACTCAAACATTTTTTTTAATGTAAGTTATATAAAAATATATTAATTTCGTTTGTGTTTGTGTACCTTCGATACAATTAGAATTTTTGACAGATGTTTTTGGAATTTTGCAATGATGACACTTATCATTCATCCATTGTCATAATATCCGGTAATATACTCGTAAGTACCTACCTACTTCACTCTCAACGACATCGCCAGAAATAAGTGAAAGCAAGTTACACATATTATGCAGACGACTCCTACAGTCTCCATCTGGTAAAAAGTCTACGTTAATAATAAAAACGAAAGCTGCTTTGTTTTAATCGACCCCTTGCTCCACCTTACTTGCATTCAAGTTTAATCATCGTGGCGTGTAATCGGACGGTAACAAACAGTACACCACCTTAATCCTGCGTGGTCGGGATAGTGCACCAGCCTCAGAGTATGCAAATTAAGCATCGGGAGAAGCGGTGTGGTGATCCGTTGTCGCTATCCGATTATCTGTCGATGTGTGCTTGAGGGAGCTTAGTCTATAGAACCACTCGCAAATTGACTCACTCACTTACCTTACCGCTTTTGAGTTTGGAATTGAATTATGGTGACACCTAATGAATATGCCGATCCATGCTCATCAGTGGCACTGTAGGGTCAATGCACCATTGGTAGATTCGACGGCTATTCGCTATTCGGTAAATAACGCGCAACAGTGCTATTTAATTTCTTATCTACTTAGGATTTAGTCCTAAGTAAGATCCTGCGAGTATTTAATAAATATGGCAATTTTCTTCCCATTTATTTTGTTCTGAAAGACATGTTTATTAAACGAAACGGACTTATTTTCATTTGGTAGCCAGCGGGCCTGCGGCAGGCAGTACATTATTGTCACCACTGTTCGGCTCAGACGGTTAATTCCTAAGATCTGATACGTTCTTTATTACACCTTCCTAGATTTTATTATAACGCCTTTCTTCATTAGTTTCTTCTTGTAAATCTTTCATATAAACAAAAAATATATAAAAGATCTTTTAGAGTGAAAATAATCAGATTAGAACGTTTAGATCTAGCTAGGGCATTTTACGAATAGGTCCAAATTCCAGTCCAATGTTAACTCAACCACTGCAGTCTCTAGACACTGCTTCGTGTAGGTACACACGCAATCTTCATACCACGTCATCGGCATATGAGATAATCCACAGTGCTTCTTAATGGCGGGTGGTCTAATGTTTCCTCCATAATGGAATAGTGCAATTTGCGTTTATTTACTAGTCATACCTATACAGCTAAAGTCGCATACATGTGACAACTATACTTACCTAGTTGTTTATGACTAACTAGTAGTTCGCCGCGAACTTAAACCTCGCGATTTTTTATTAATATTTCAAAAACTACTGAACCGATTTTGATGCCCAACGAACTTGAAAATTTTATTGATATTTCCTACATGCCTACCAAATTTCATCAAAATCGGCCCATTGGTTCGGCAGTTATCGCGGAACATACATACAAACAATGTGTTTTCGCCCCAACTTGAATTATAGCCCTCGCTCGCTTTGCTCGCTCGGTCAAATATTTCGCTAGTTCTTTTAATTGAACTCCTTAGAAACCTGACGCAAGCATTAAATGACGCAAGAATAAATGTGCAAAAATACTAGACTAATATCAATGAATTTCGTATCTTTTTTTATCGCTAACTAAAATTACAGGTAAGTACATAAGTAGTGACTTTATTCCAAACTTATAAATACATGTGGGGTCGATACAACATGCATTTAACCATTTTAATACTGATTTCAAATCAATATTCTCCTTTTCTTTTAGTGAATATTACTTAGGACCACAAAACAATATCTCTATCGCCATTTAACTCATATTCTCCAATAATAAGTTATTTCAAAATTTTATATCCACGGTACAGCAAAAGCTAAATCGAGTACATTCTCCAAGATATTGATGTTTTCCTTTATGTCCTTACTTAATTCAATAAAACCACGGCTCCATTTATTATACTTATTGGTAATTCTCTAAAATATTTACCGCCTGTTGTCAAATTAATTCATAGCAATCAGTAAATTAATACACACAATCAAGCAAGAACCAAACAACGATATGAAACCGAACTGGACCGGTCTGCGAGACCGGCTTCGCTTGACAAACGGTACTGTTATGAATCGTGAGTCGAGGGTTTCTTGTCCATATTGTTGCATTTTGCACCATCAGTCTCAACCGAGATCGTGACATTGTTTTACCTATTAAATCGTTTATAGACCGCAGCTCCAGGAATATTGCCGTACGAGCATTAACTGTCATCCACACACACCGTTCTCGATGAAGGAACCGTGCGATGCAATTTTCTGGTTCAGTTATTTTTGTCCCGCATGCTAATACCAGAGCTCCTCCTGATGAAAGATCTCTACCTAAGTACGTCTTCCGGCGATCGAACGATTATAGCCGATAGATTCTCATTTCCTTTACCGTAAAATCGCTGTAAAAGTCTTTATCTTTAGCCGGCGCTGAGGGTAAATCATTTTGAGGACGTACCTACTCGAGAATTGCCGTGCCGGGGAACAAGAACGAATTTATACCAAGAGACAGGCACTGTTAAGCCCTGTGCGGTCGTGCCAAATCTCTTTGTTAAACTGGTTGCGGAGATAGGCTGCTGGTAGAGCATTCAACTGTGTGCGTTCGTTGAGTAAATAATTGTCACCCCTGCCCGAAGTTCATTTACCATGTTTGACAGATGAGTATTAAAATATTATTTATACATAATGTCATCAATTAGTTAATTTCTACATATTTACTTAAGCTCTTGTAATTGGTACATATTTAATATTAAAAAAAATATGTCAGGTGTCTACATGGTTTCGGTAAAGGCAAACAAATAAATATCAGTAAATTATTTGTATAAAAAGTAAATGACAGTTTAAATACCAGATCATTGGCGTCAATGGCTATATTAGGTAGAGATTGCATATAATATGACACTTATACGTGCGTACATACAAACACCGGCGCATACATATTGTATGGCTTGTCGACGCTATTGTTTTAAAACGAATTACTATCCAGACCATTAAATTAAATACTCATTCGTACGCTGCAGCAGTATACAGCTGATTTGGATGCGTGCGAGGATGCGCGCTCGCCGCCGAACCAGCGGCGGCATGAGGCGCATGCCAATGTGCGATTATATTTAGCGTCCACTGCAATTATACGGTGTAGTCCGTGTTAGAGTAACGAAACTGTGTCAGGGCGGGGGACCGTGGCAGCTACAATGGCCTGAACACCTAGTTATTTAGCCGTCAGAACGCTTATCTGCAATCGCGGGACAAAGCGGCCGACTGTCACATACATTACCGTAGATTTATGGCAAGACCAAGAGAAAAAGTAAGTAGATTTTCCATTTTCTTCACATACCAAGTAGGTATACAATGTTTTTGTGCAATTTTCTGAATAAAAATAAAAATTGGTACAACTGTATAAAACTGCCACAATAAAATGAACTAACAATAGTATCCGTGTGTGGTAAATGGATGCAGTATCAAACTGTCGCTCTGGACTCCAATAATTTACGTTGGTCGTCGGAGATAACACCGCCTAGCCTATATAAATTAGGCCCGCGACTACAGTAACGGAATAATGAATAGGGATTAGCCAAGCCGATAGTGGCGGGACCAGGATTTTGATTCGGAAGGGCTTGATCAGTCGGAAGAACAGAAATTAAGGGTAGCTATGATAGGATGATATGAAGCATGGATATGTACTAAATAAGTAAAGAATGCGGCGATAAATATTTAGAAACTTTGTTTTAAGGGAACTGTATAAACTCACTCGAATCATAGTGTACAGCAGAATCAAAGTTTCACTCTAAGAATCTCTTTAGAATGGAAAAATATCATATTTTTTTAGTCATTATTAGTGGATCGTATTAGACAAAAATATCTATGAGTAGCAAAACGAAACAGTCAGTTTTGTTGCGTACTTATTCATCAAAACGTTTTGCGTTTTGGCTCTCCTCAATATTGGATCTCCGTTTCCGTGATTTTCGTTTCGTCTACTTATAAGGGGGTGTATCCTGCAGGCATGGCCATATTAACCATGCTTAAGTAACCGACCCTATTTAAGTAAAATTAGAAAAAAGCGCTTTGTGTTTTGTCAGGAGTATAATGATTTGTTGATTTTGTGAATGTGTTTTGTAGAGGGGGGTGAGTACTCAAGCCCTCTTCCTGGATCCGCCACTATAAAATGAGACCAGAATAATCGTTGCTCTGATCTGTTTCGGGCCCACTGATTGTTGATAATGGCGTTCGATACGCTTTTAGTATGTTATCAATACCGATTTAAATTTTAATGTTTCCATACAGATTAGCCAGTCGAATGACAAACGCTTTCGATTGGACACACTTGATTGGATATCCAGCCAAACGATCATTAGTTTAAGCTTTGGGCTACATTATAAGTATGTGAATGGTATATTAGTATGTTTAATTTAGTTGTGATTTTGATCATAGATGAGTGAAGGTCACAAACAATAATTAGGTACAGAATTAATATAAACTTAAGTGCCGTGTGGTTCCCAGCAGAGCAGAATAGGACCACTCCAAGTCTTCCCGTGGATGTCGTAGAAGGCGACTTAGGAAATACAAGCTAAACAAAGCATTTAAACATCAATGAGACCTCTTCAACCCGTCTGGCCAGCGTGGAGCGTGTAGGCAGAATCCTCTGACTGATCTTGCTAATATATGGCTCTAGTAGTACAGAGGGTCGTGCTCCTGCAGTAGAGACAAAAGAAAAGACCTGATGACGATGATAATATAAACATAAGTACCTACCGAAATGCTAGCGCACGCTATATTATTTTATTACTTATGCCTACGAACAATAATTCTCTAGAATCCTAACTAATCCCGGAAAATCATTCCACGCGATATGTACCGCGGCGGGCGGGGCTTAAAATATGAACAGCGCGGCGCGACAGTTTGCCGTGACACTCGAGTAGTGCGGTTGCGTCGCAAGAAGTTTTCTTTGAGAATATTGCTGTGTTTTTGCGAATCGATGAGATTATATTTTGATGACTTATACTTATTAATGACTTATAAGTTATAACTCGTCTCAGGAAACTTTCCACAAGGTGTTAAAACAGGAGCACTAGCCTAAGGAAATACCTAAGTACTTCTAGGCAAGTCTCCACAAAATTAAAAATAAAGTCGTAAACAAATAGGTAGTTTTAGCTTGTATCATTCTACTTGTACATTAACTACTTACCATTGTGAGCTACTGTTGAAAAATGCAATAAAGTTCGCTAATGTCACTGAACTCGAAGCTTCGCCGTCAAAATACTGTCGCCGTCCAGACGTAGAAACATTAGTCAGTTGGCAAGCGGCCATTCGTAAACGTGGTTAGAGGAAAGCCATGCCATTTTTATTGATTGCGAGCTAGCATTTAATGCTTCAGACGCTTAAATTATGCATCAGACGAACTACTTAAGGCAGTTGTTCGACGAATCGCTGGAAAAAACAAGCTAATTCAGTATAGAAGGGTAGGCTTTCAATGTAACATGGTAACCCTATGAAAAAGCAAGGAAAAATAACCAATGAAAAAATTTGGATGTGTAATTGTTATAAGAAATGAGCATGAAAAGAGAAATGAAATACTCGTACTACGTAAAAATAGAAGACTTCATTCGTTTATAATGTAAAGTCATGTATAGTGCAATCGTGCAATAAAGTCTAGTTAACTCGACATATTTTATTATCAGTGACCCCCTCCAAAAGTGCAGATTGCAACCGCGCCTAAATTGGTATAGATTTATAAAATAATGATACCTAGATAGAGCTAGGTCAGGACTAGAAACAGAAACCGATAAAAGTGGATCTGATATATTATTGACTATTAAACGCGAAATGATACACGAGTGTCTGACCCAAACGTTGTATTGACACTAACAACATAATTCATACACTAGAATAATATGCATTAGGGAAAGTTAAGTAAGTACATATCTGGTACACACTACATGACAATGATTGAACTAATTTGTAACAAAACTTCAAATAAGTAGTAGCTGATGCTCTACAATAGAGAAAATGATAGAGATAACTGTAGATATAAACTCTTAACCGAGCTGATACTAAGGAGCTCCAGGTTATTAACTTTGCACTAAAATCATATCTGTCGGGAACAAGAAATCAAAGTAAGTTTATCAAACTTACAAAGAAGATAAGTTTCAAGAATAAGTCGTTCTCGATTTTTCTCTTCCATTTCATTTGAGAATATCTTTTGTGGAATCATGTTTTACCACCCTTTCAGTATTTCCCTCGTTGAGAAAGTATATTAGGCTTTCAAAGGAGAAATTGCGGTTGCGGGATAAGATTTCTAGGTAACTATATTAAGATATAATTTGGTTTGATGTAAAAGTTGCGATATGAAATTTATAAGTCTGTTTCTAAAAAATAAATGCAATTGTTTGCAAAAAAAATGCTCGGAACATACATACTTAGGATAAAGAAATATAACCAGATATGAAATGCAGAAAAAACACAATATGAACCTATTAATCATTGAAATAGGGATAAAAATTAGAAATGTAAAATAAGATCATCATAAAACCTGGCTCGACATTTGTCTAAAGCACGTTACAACTACTCAGAATTGTAGGTATAACTTTTATGAAACTTTAGCAATAAGAAAGATTTTAAAATCCTTCCGAACAAATTACAAATGCTGTTGTAAAACAGGCCAGACTGCTTTTACGAGCCATTCGATATACACTTCCTAATTTTATTGTATCCACGTATTGCTGAATGCGCGGAGCATAGGTAAATTTACTGCGACGAAGCTATAGTAAGTTTTAAAAAAAAAGTTTATTCTGGTACCATTTCATACACTTTAAAACTAGTGGTTCTGTGAGAACAGTAGACCTCGCGAGCCCATAATCGCAACCATGTAATAACCGACACTTTCCTTTTTTTATAGGACGGCAAACGAACAAGCGGGTCACCTGATGGTAAGTGATCGCCGCTGCCCATGGACAACTGCAACACCAGGGGTGTAACAAGAGCGTTACCGGCCTTTCAGGGCCCTCCCCAGATGTAGGAGGGAGAGGGGGGCTCCGGCTCTCTCACTCACCGAACGAAGCATAGAAGCGGTGAAGCTACTACTCAGACGTCGATTTCCTGTGAGAGTGTGGTACTTTGCCGGACGAGCCGGCCACTTCATGCTACTAGCAAAACGGAGTTTTGCCGGTAGCGGGCTCTACCACAACTAACTCCTCTTTCCCCTGACTTAGCAAAGCCAATTTGCTTTAATAAACATAATGCAAATACAAATCCAAAAAGTTTTGATTTGTCCAATTTTAAATAGAATTTTAGGTGTTGAGTGTTGACTTTTGAGCTAAATTTATCCCTTTGTCCTAGGAGCTCTATAATCTGGTGTCTACTGGTTCGTCTTGTGAAGGAGGACTGTTTTCGTCTGATTGGTAGGCAGGTATAATTTTTTCCGAACAAAAAAAAATAAATCCGTCTTGAATTCCGAATTGAAGCAAACTGAGCTCGGTCAATCAAAAAATACTAACACCAGCGAAAACTTGTCTTAGTTAAGAGGTGTGGGACATACTGAATAACGTGTTAGAATGAATTAATCTGTTGGCCTATGTCTGACATAGGAAGGTACTCAATGGACGAAATCATCCAACAGATATATTTTTTACGTCGAAAGAAAGAAATAAATTTTCCATGACAAACAAATACCTACTACCTACTTTCCATGCGTATGCTTATTTTTATTTATGTAGGAGGTTATAATCAACACACAAACCTGTATACAAATAGATTCCGTCTTTGAATTATTTTTAAAAGAAACACAACAGTTTATCGAATAAATATTTTAATAATAGAAGAAATTAAGTTAAAGCGTATGAAGGGTTACTCCAAAAGCGGTACGCAAGACGTACGTAACTGCGTATCCGTGTTTTAGTGTCAAGTAACATTGACGTTAATACATAATGATAAAGTCTAATTTGGTTTGACATAGAAATAGAACGTCAGTATCGGACGACCACGATAAGTCTGACGATGCATAACCTTGCATGTAGCAGGCTGGTTGTACAAACATGAAGTTTTATTGCTTGGCTATATTCCACGCACGGACGTTGAGCCCGCTTGAGCCAGGAGCTGTTAGTATTTACTGGATGGCTCGTTGTGGTACATAGCGCCGAGTGGAGCTGGGCATGCTCCAAAATGCGGCTTGTAATTGTGATCCCCTCGTAATCTTTTAAAATCAGGTGATGTCATTATGAAGTGGTGGTAGCCAAATGGTATGGGCACTGAAACTTGCACACTAGTTTTGAATGGGAAAAAAAATAAAGACATATCATTTGGAGCCAAAATTCCACCATTTTCTTTTTTAGAATATCCAGTGTCACTCTCGCAATTAAGTGAGACGAATTTAATGGCATCTAAGAAATTGACTTACATACATTCACTCGAAAAACATAACCCTCTTTCTGACGCAGTCGGGTAAAAATGGCTGTTATCACTAGATTAAGCTATGTCAGTTGCTTTGCCACTAGGCAACTTAAAAAATCTGACACCAATGTAAGCTAAGTAATGTAACACACTCGAAAAGACGTTGATGTCATTTGCTTGATGTTTATGGTACCGACCAACCAATTTATCTCAACCAAACGTTTTGAAACATGCATTGTAATTTATCTAATCGTTCAGTTAATTCCTTAGGCAAAATAGTTTGCGAAGGCATAAACGACAAAGTATTAAAATTTCCTTCACCCGTAAACTTTACTTTACATGGCTTCAGTTTCTCTGATTGCTTATCCTCTATATTTTTTAGTGTTTGATATACAACGTGTATTTGACATATACGTAATTAAACGAACCACGGGCTAGCCTAGATCACTGTAGTGTAACGAAATTAAAATAAATGTCGAAAAAAATTTTTTTTCTTAATTTCGTACAAAAGTGTACAGCCGGAAAATTTGTATGGGAATTTCGGAATTAAGTATTTTTGGTATTTTACTATTATTTTAATAACATTATGCTATAGTGATCTAGTAAAGCCCGTGGTTCGATTTATTAAGCACGTCAATTACTCACAAGTTGTATAATCAAGTTAAGTAGATATATTATTGTGGCTGAAAAGTAATAAATAAGTATTACTACTCCTATTTATTACTTTTCAGCCAAACCCCGTCACCCAAAGGTAACTTGTAAGATATTGCCTTGACAAATTAAGGTGTAAAATATGTAAACTAGGTCTTAACATATTTTAAAGGGCAATAAAGCGTTTTTACGTTCCTAATTTTAAATTGCTATGAATAAGTAACTTTAAAACAGAAATTCTGAATAGCTACCGAAAATATTGACATTGAAAATAGAATGAAAAAGGTTTTTAATTGAAAGGTTTTCCCTTTAGATTTGATAAACAGACGGTGACGGACCCGCAGTCTGTCTGGCAGACGGAGACTGTTATTGTTTCTAGTAACGAGACCATTGTTCGAAGGGTAGGTTAGGAGTGGTGTCATTCCAGCCACATTGTCTGCCCACCAAGTGTTTTAATATCATCCTCACCATTGTTATTAAAAGTCGTAAAACAGATTCTGATTCCGTTTGTTGAATTCTTTTGTTTTCAATATTATTGTGAAGAAAATCACTCAGGTCTACTTAGACCTAAACTCGTGAAAAAAGATTAATAAATCTAGGTACTTACCTATATTTATTAATCTTTTTTCACGAGTTTCTTTATCAAATTACATTAATCTAAACCCCATCAATAATTACAGATTTACTAAAGAAATTAGAAGTGACTTCGTCTCTTCACTAGAACTTTTGCAAGAAGTTTCAGACGTGTCTAATTACATTCATTACTTGGATAAGTATCTAATAAAATAATAAAATGTAGCTATAACATTTTCCCAAGATTCTGATTGTTTATAATTTTAGTACTTGGTAGTTAGTACAAGTTGTATTGTTAACGTAATTAATAGAAGGGATCTCCCTACCCTTTAATAAAAAGTGTGGGAATCAGGATGTTTTCATAGAATTCAACATACAATATCTACCTAATAGTCCACTCTGAATGGTGTCCCTCCATAATTATCGTCAACATAGGTAATTATTACAGAAAGATGTACTCTATAACAGTCCAACGGCTATTTACATTCCGCTAGAGAAAGTAAAATGCCAACTGTTCTATATAACATTCGGGTGTTGACCACATGTAGTTGATCGTATGTTAAATAATTGAAATTTGAAACAATTGGCCATATAATATTATATAATATTTATTGCGCATCCCCAATAAATATATTTACTCATATAGTAACGTACAAAAAAGGTATGTTTTGTATATGTTCAGTTCTTCAGTATATGTACACAACATGCTTATTGATATCATAAAAAATAGAAGAATAATAAAAAATATAGTGTGGAGTGTGGTCAAACGGAGAGAAAAATTTTATTACTTAAAGTTTCACCAAACGAAGATACTTTAACATACTCTATTTCCGTCATTTGACCATGCGTGTGGTCAATTGTAAATAACCCACATACCTATACGATTAAGTAACTATAGGTACTAGATTCTGTAATAGGACTAACGGAGAGGAAGCGGTACAATAGAAACAAATCCTAATATGGATCGTATTATCATAATGGATGGAACTTCGGCAGGTAATGTGATTGAATAATATTGTGTATCAAAATATATGGGCATGTCGTGACTGCAGCGCACAGATTACAGACCATAGTTTGACGTTCTTTTTTATTCCCAAGCACAGGAATGTGGTAAGTAACGTAAGGAAAAATAAAAGACAATAATGAAGGCTCGTCAAAATATATCTCGGAGTTAATATTAGTCCATTCACTCTCTGCTTTTATAAATGTATCTTTCCATGTGATGTTGAATTAATTTGATTGTCAAGTAATCTAATTCTGATTTCAAGACTTGATGGAATAACTATATAATACTGTAATAGCCAATTAAGTTTTCAAATAGACTCCATGAACTGAATAATGTATGCAGACAAAGTTTTACAAACGTCTGCGTGAATTATTAATTTTAATGCATAATCATCATTTACCCGCTAATATTTAGCATAGATTAATCAAACCTAACCTTGAAATTTCGGACCAAAATGTTTATACAGCATTAATTAGGATTTCTATAGTTAAAACAGATTTTGAAATAAGATATCTCTTAACGACATTGGCTTTTTATGACCAGAAAAACCGTGAAGAATGAAATCTACTGGCTGATCTTGTCAACAGGCCACTTAGTGAAGTGAATTTTATTGATGCCTTTATAACCTTGATCTTTTGTGGAAACACAATAGAGACATGACCCGGCAGTTACTATAATGGAATCGAAAGTGTTATCGCTTCTCCTCCCGACATTAAACACCATAGAAATTTTGACAAGCTCTATTGAGAAAGTTAAGTTTCTATCTTTAGAATAAAACCTTGTTATAAACAGAATTTAAGTTTGTATTCAAAAGACATTTCAATTTTCTAACAAAAACTAAATACAATATTTATTTTTATATTGCAAGAAAATAAATTAGATATTCTAAATAAAAAATGTTGTGAAGTCAATACTTATGTAAATGAAAATGACATCTATTAAAGAAATACAAGAGCCACACATATATTTTCTCACAAGCTTGACACAAATCTTAAGTTAAAACGCGATACTCACGCATTGCACATTGATTCTGACAAAAGAACAATTCTACAATATTCCATGATATCGCTACATGAAATAAATCTGGATTATGCTTGACATATGTACAGAAATGTACGAACATTACCAATAAGGTCTCGCTCTGAAGGCACACACTACATACAAATTTATATGGCTGGGTCGGACGTGATTGTCTACTTTCTGTTCGCTAGCTCGTAAATTATTTATGTGTAGCTGTATGAGCCTCTAAATATAACACGTATTACTGACAAATATAGAGGATGTGGCATAATGATCAGGCGTTTGCTTTGTGATTCGGAGGTAGTAGGTTCAAATCTCACTGGGAAGCATACTTTGTGAAAAGTTGTTTCCAATCTGATTAGGATATTGCAAGCTTGAATCACCTGATTATCCGAAAAGAAAGATGATTCCGTGCTTCGGAAGGCATGTAAAGCTGTAGGTACCAAACGCTATCTAGCGTTTGTTCTAACCTATCCTAGGATTGGTTCTGGCCACCCTTTGGGTTGCGGAGGTCAGACGGCAGTCGCTCTGTGTAAAAACCAGTAACCTCGTCAAATCACCTAGGTTAGGTAGCGGATCCCGGGCTCTGAAGCATTACCGCTAAGGATGCAACCGGGAATACGCTCGGAAGATTATGATGTGATGACAGACGAATAAAGAGGTGTTAAAATGAAGATAACGAGAGCTTTCAGTCCAATGTTTAGTCAAGCGATTAGCCGCGGCGTGGTGGTCATCTGCTATACTCGTACCTAGTATGTTTAATTTGTTTGGCTGAGTTTTAACTTCCAACTCGAAATGAATCACTTACTATTTAGAAAACGGTTCTACGATATACTTTCGTGTGAAATATATACTAGCAACAGCTGCGGTGTTTATATAGTTTGAAAGTAGAAAAACTTAATGCGTTAACGCGTAACTAACCGTAAAATATACCGTTTGAACTACAACTAAATCATAATTTGATATTGGCAATCGATTAGAATCAGAAAAGGCCTCTACTGGTGTCAGCTTGCGTTTAGATCAATTCGTTTCAGATAAGTCGAAACCATTTCTTAATATCGACGACGAGAAACTTATTTTTACAAAAAACCTGTTTCGACACGATTTCTTGGACATTATAAAGAAAATATGCGTATTGCCAAATTTATTTTTTTAATGAGGATGACTGCTGATTTATTAATACTACCATTAATTAAGAACGGAGTCTATCAATCAATTTTGTATAATAAAACTAATGACTCTATCGTGATAATTTGATGTGTAGGTCATAAGGACATCAAAGGTCATGGAGCAGCATGATTGTTAACAAGGAAAATAAAAATAAAATTTCATCAGATTACATCAACGCACGTATAAATGCACATTGGCTTATTTCGTAATCTTCTCATTGTAAATACCTACTTACGAAATTCTTACAGAGTAAGGTGCGGCAAGCAAGTGACAAGATCTCGGATATAAAAATTAAATTCGAATCAAGGTGTTTCAAAATTTACTGCAAATAATATTTTATAATCGAGTCCTCCACGTTTTTTTTACCTCTATCAATAGTAATGTCTATCTTTAGTAGTTAAGGTACCATGATAGTCACTCAATAATCGCGGTCCAAACTTGTCTGAGTTAATAACATGCGAATAATCATACAATATGCAGAGACCCGACAATCCAACGTAACGTTCCGTGTCGCTTCATACGTCATACTATTGCACGCCTCATAAGCGGAGCGTTGAGGTAGTGCTCTACTCTCGACATGTCAAAAAACCCAGTCTTTCGAAACTTAAATGACTTTTTTTTTTTAATATAACACTTACAGGATAATATGAGTGCACTAATATGAAGTTAAATAATCTGACTAGCACATATGGTACATTTTATAAACAATTAATTTGTTTAATATAATAAATAATAACATTCAAACTAATCATTCTTGGACGTCCGTGAGTCTGTGTTTATGTGACCATGTATGTGGCAGAGAAATTGGTCGAAAAATTCATCTTACCGGAATACTTTTGTTTTTAATATATAAAGTATTACACTGTGCTGATTCCTAGTTAATATTAGCGTTCTAAGTACTGTCGTTTAATTATAATTTATAAAAAACTAATATACCACTGTATAAAAAAAAATAGATTATGAGGCGTGCACTTTTGGATTTTCCAAACTATTTCTAATTTGACAGGACTATAAAAAACCATGAACCAAACAGGTCGTTCATTGACAAATCACAATTTATGTATCTTATTACTGTCATACATTTATAAGTCCAGAAGTCACACGCACGACTTAATGGTGGATATACAAACAGCGACTTTTGTAAGTGATGTGACGTCTAAAAAAAACGGTCAAGTGCGAGTTTAATTCGCGTGGAGAGGGTTCCGTACAATTCATTGAATTCTTATAGGTTTTCCTGTAATCTACAAGCAATGAACTATACTTTGTATTTTTTTCAAAATTTTAGGCTCAGTAGTTTCGGAGATCAGAGAGGAATGGTCAATTTTCGTCTTCTTTCATGAATAAAATCAAAACTATTCATTTTATAATAATAACAAAAATATATTTGAGATCCTCAACGAGCACTTTTATTTGATAAATGACACAGTAGGGTTTGCAAAACTTTTTTTTAAATTTCCTAATTTGTCCCCCGAAAATGACCCTTATTTTAAAAAATATTTATTTACTTTGCACATATGTGTTTGGGTCATAGGATTACAACATTCTACCAAATTTCACCTGATTCGGTCTAGTAGATTCGGAGAAAATTGGCTGTGACAGACGGACGAGTGATCCTATAAGGGTTCCGTTTTTTCATTTTTTGTAAAAACCGGGCAAGTGCGAGTCGAACTCGCGCATTGAGGGTTCCGTTACATATAATCAATTTACAAACTTATATTTGCAGTGAAGTTCATACCTAGTATGAACTTGACTACATGTATAGATAAGTTTGTCGATGAGTGATTTGGCACATTTATATACCATAGACTATTTTTAGGTTTTCCTGTAATCTACAATTAAAGAACTATTTTCTTCTAAGTTTCGAAAATATGGTGGACTCAATGGAATGGTCGATTTTCACCCATTTTCTTAAATAACTTCAAAACAATTTCTCTTATAAGTACCCCTATTTATTTATTTATTAATTAAAATCTTTATTGACCACAATGGTACAAAAGGTGAACTTTACACTAATGCATTCTCTACCAGTTAACCTTTAGGAAAAATAGACATTAATTTAATTGCGAACAGTGCTTAAAGATGTACTTAATAATTCACTATTTACAAGTATACTTAAATACATTCATATCTATATAATACCTATACTTAAAAATATATATTTGAAATTCTCACAACAAGGGTTCGTTGTGTGAATTACAAATGTATATTTATTACAATACGAAGATAGTAAAAATAATTTGCAACTAACACCGTAAGAAATATCAAGTAGAAGGGTTTTTATTATAAAAACACTTTTATATGATATCACACAATTTCAGGTGCACATCTTTTTTTATTGAATATCTTCCTAAAATTGATCCCCTCTGTTTGAAATTTATGTATTTACTTTACACGTCCCTTTTTGGATTACCGATTTATATATGTGTGCCAAATTTCAACGCAAACGGCCCTCCAAAAGCCATCCTTACACTGTTAAAAATTTTAATTTTTTAAAAATTAAATGTTTAAATTTACATGCAAAAAAATTACATAAACCTGTAAAATTCCCGAAAAACTGGGAAATTTACGGAAACATATGAAATTTTACATATTTTTTGTCACTTTTACATATATTTCCGTAAATTTCCCAGATTTTTCGGGAATTTTACAGGTTTAGGTATGTAATTTTTTTGCATGTAAAATTTCATATTTTTTTGTAAAATTACATATTTTTTAACAGTGTAGGTAAGCAAATTGGCTGTGACAGACGTACTTACAGACAGACACACGAGTTATCCTATAAGGACAGAACCCTAAAAACGTAAGTACTTACAGAATTACAATAAAAATAATTACATTTCTACCTAGTTTATTACCTAAAACCTGTTCTGCAGAATCATCAGATCATAGTCTCTGAGTTTTGATTGCTAATTAATTACTTGACTTTAACTAGTTTTATAGTTTGACGACATAATTTAATGAATAGTTCAATCAATCATTGTCCAAATGAAGGTGTGTTCTAAATCTAAAGTATACAATTTACAACATTTACAGCTTCCAAGCGGTGAATCGCAATTATATAATTACTAGGTACTTCATTGTACTTAGTGTAGAATGTTTGCAGAAACCATGCAAAATTCCTCCATGTTGCTCTGGGAGAAAAGAAAAAAACTCAGAATGTACCAGCTGCTGCTCTTCCCGCGCAGAACGTAAGAGCCGTTTGAGGGAATGGGCAAAAGTGCGAATCATGTTAATAGGCGATGCGGCTAACAACCCATCACTATTTTAAAACCTTTTTCCATCTCCTTTGGGTCTTGCGACCCTGTCTGTCAGTTTAGAGCCACAATACCCAATATGCTCTGTCTGCACCATTAGAGATAAAGATGTGATAGGTAGTATATATTATATATATGTATACAAAATGTCACACAGTGTATGGGCGGTCCTATTCGTGGAGGCGCGCAGTCTGGTCAAGGTCGGATACTACAGTCATATAATAAGCTTATCTGCATATATCCTCTTTTATATCATATGTACAATGTCAGAACACTCAGAACCATAAAAAGATGACATTCATTTAATAATGGGCAGTGCTCGCAATGAAACTATAGAAATTGCGAAATAATATGTAATGACTAATAAATCACTGGATTTTTTTTGTTTATCGTAATATTTCAAAGTTAAATACAAGTACCTACCAAACTAGATAAGTACACTGGTTTCCATACCTACTTGTTCTTTCAAATCCATAGAAATCTGTTAAAAATTAATAAACAATTAGTTATATTAGAGGAGGCAATAGGGGCACCAATTGCCTCTTTCGGTTGTAATTTAAATGTGTTTTAGTATGGTGCAATTTTTATTGTATTTGTACGTTATCATGTAGGTATATGTTATTTCATTGTTATCAGTAGAGATTCAAGTTATGTAATTGGTCATGTCACGCTAACGCCCCCCCCCCCCCCCCCCGCGATATTTAAAAAATCATGGCAATGAATATCGATCTTAGTTACATTATGGCTATAAAGGTGGTATTGTATAAATAAATGATTTGATTGATTGATTGATTGATTGGTAAATTGGTATATTGGCTTTATACATAAAATAAATATTATATTAGTCAATTATGTAACAACTTAGATTTCTCACTTTTCATGAACATATTATACATATATGGCACTTACTCGTAAACATACAAACTTATGTAAACTTATTTATCTATCAGTATTTAGAAAAACCTATGTACTTATATATAATAATTGAATTAATCAAAATTATATAAAAATGCCTTGAATTTATTTATATAGAATTTTAATAGCGACCTCCGTGGCGTAATGGTTAACACGCTAGACCGCTAATCCGGAGGTTCTGGGTTCGATCCCCAGCCAGGGCAAGTTGGAAAATGGCCTTTTTCAAATTGTCCTGGGTCTTGGGTGTTTATCTATTTATCATAAAATATAGTATCGTTGAGTTAGTATCCCATAACACAAGTTTAAAACTTACTTTGGGGCTAGCTTAATCAGTGTAATTTGTCCGTATATATTTATTTATTTATTATTATTATTTAATATAGAATACGAGAATATGAAGTCATCGCATAAAACAAGATTTTAGTTGTGACAATTAATTAAAATGCAAAACTAATTTATATTGTCAATAGCAGACAATGGACTTCTAATTTATGGACCTGTTTCTTAGCAAGGCCTCCTACTTTATATATACATAGGTATTTTTATTAAATGACAATAGTAGGTCTTTGTAATATTTACTGGTGACATTTAATTATATTATTTGTTTAATCTTAATTACTTAAATCTCCAATATTAAAATATGAATTAATTATAAAATTTACGATTAATAAATCTAGTATTTAAAATAGTTAACTGAAATGTATGTTTATATGGTTATATTATAATATTTTCCGGTATTAAATTTGGTTCATACATAATTAAATGTTGGTCATAGTTTTAATTTTAATGTGTCAGACTATTAATGGCATATATTGTTGTATTAATATTTTAATTAATCAAGTGAAATAAATTGTTATAAATTATTATAGATTTTTAAAATACCTTAACTTACACTTTGTTCATCGCTTCAATATAAATAACATTTCCTATAGGACCTCGAAAAAAAATACTATACAAATTGTCCGATCAGCTCTTAATGTTTTTGTTTAATAATAAACTTTATTTTTGACCCAGGATTTTTCTTATGGGAAAGTAGTTTGTTTACTTAGACTACCATGTTGGCTGTAGACTCACTATATAAATGAGGACGTAGTTCGGTGATATAATGTTATTGCATGATAGATTGTGTAGCAACAGCAACACAAAGCCTAACCCACTAACCTGATGTCAGTTAGTGATACCGAAACCTAAGTTTAATCACGTCCTGGAAGTTGTTTTGCGTGACTAACGAACTGACAGACATACATGATAACAATTTAGGTACCAGATAAGAACCTCGCAAATTATGTTTTTATGTTCCACTGCAGTTTGCAGCGGATGCGATCAAATCGCACTTGTATTGTACAGTAGGCATAACAATAAGAAATATTTTAAATGTATATTCAGATTAGCAACTTGACCCTGTAAAAGCTGTGACGTAATAACTTAATGTTATTTTTTATCTAGACAGTAAATCATACAAAGTCGATACAATAACTTTTAACAAACAGTTACATATGCTTTCGACTCTTCTAAATTACTTCCACTCGAAAGTAATAAATCTGATAACACTTCCATCGCACGTTCAAAAGCATCTTTTAGATAGACATGGGCCCCAGCCTCAACACATTACGCTACACAATCCTAATGTAACGGGTTTCTACGGGTATCCAATAGTTGTGGAATGCATTGCTCTGATGCAACGCCCGCACCTGCGTACGCGCCGCCAAGCCGTCTTCCAAACGCAATTAATCTCACATGAGGAATTCACTCGAGAATTAACGCACATATCAGATAACTGCATGTATTTCTGCTATAAAGGTCACAAGACTCGCAAGTCTCCACAGATTTCGATTGCGTTTATTAATTGACAGCTTTAGCTTATTTCCAACAACAAAGCTCTTGTGCAACTAGTGTAGACAAAGAGCTATTAATACGTTTAATTGCTTGCAGTAATCCAAGCCATCTAAAGTAAATAGGTAGCCGTTAACTAAGTGGTAACTACTGAACGCGCATTGAGCTGTATCTAGTATCGATATCGAGTGATTTAGTGGTGCGTGCTGTCGCGCCACGGCACCATTCCCTTCACTATAAAGTCACCTGTGACCGCATTTAGACGAAATGCAACCAGATAATTATCTTTATATCAATCGTCTGAGGTCTCGCACACAGGTCACTGGACCAAAACCTCATTTGTTTCTAAAACAATTTTTAATGGACATAAAATGTCAAAGATGACTTTGTATGATGCCTATGAAAGTAATTTCGTAATGGCAATGATAAATGTCGAAACACCAATGAGCTAAGTGTGCTTTATTAGTTCAACAAATTGCCTTATTCCATCACTTGGTACTAATTAACCAATATGGTGAGTGAATGAAGGAATTGAAGGTATAATTTATTCATTACTTGTTCGAGCTAATTACTCAGGTGATAATGTGATAATGTTTGCTTTTGCATTGTACCGAGTTATGTACAAAGTTTATTGAGGTGTTTAGGATAATCTAAAAAATTATACATACTTCATGTACTAACATAAGTCTTAAGTAGTTATGTGGCATAAGTCATTGCTAAAGTATTACTTAGGTACTGTAAAGTAATACTTATCTTTTTTGTACGCCTATTGTGGCCCAATTTCACACACAAGAAACTCAACTTCTTACTAACAACTACATACTTACTTCCCTTGACTTCTTAATGAATCGGTGAAATAATTAAAATAACGAATGTTATTAAACATCAGTAACTAGGTCGGTAAGTTTAATATTGAAAGTTACGAATTCGCGTTCACCTCATCTAGAGTCGATTCGACATTCGGCTGGAGATGTAAAACAGGCATTAAACTTAATTGCTGCGAATAAAAGTTGCGGGACTCTGGCCAGGCTGGAAGTAATTACAGTTCTACTGGCTTTGAATGTTAAGCGGTTGTGACTGTGTGGTGTGGTGTACGCTAAGCATATAGGCTAGACTGAGGTCCAAATGCAAGTTATAGATAAGCTTCTTACCTATACCTTGAGGCTGGACCTCGCATGGCAAAAATCACACTAACGTTGATGATTACAAAAGGCCACAATTGGGTATTATGATGGGTCAAAAATAAATTATTTGGTACTGTTAATAGAATAAAACATCAGAAAATAATGCTACTTGTCATTGATCATATCCACTTTGAACGTGATTTTAGATTTATTAATGCAGAAAAACAAATAATAATAGCGCTATTTGACTCCAAGGAACTAGGACGTCATAAATCAATATTTAATACAAATCCCATAGAAAATGTTTGGTTTTGACGTTTAGAAAAAAGTATCTGATTTGACTTGATGCAAAATAGCGTATTTTTGAGCTCTTCCATACTTCAGAAAGCCGTTGCCCGGCTTTCATTATTAGACGACAATCGACAATTGTCAAGCTTCTTGAGACGTTTTAGTCATTTTGAGAAATCTGACACCACATTATTGGCTTACTCTTAAGAATAGCAAATAAAACAGAAAACTAAAGGTTAACGTCTATATACTGGCAAAAAATAATTTGGTGTTGTTTTATACAGCGACCTTATGAAATGTATGTAATACGTATTCATGTATCGGATCATATCGAAGGAAGTAAAATATCTTGCAACAGGACCCTGGTCTAGAACTCGTATTCACCGAAGGCTCCTCGCTTTTATAACCTTTCTTACCTAGGCAATTCGTTCTACTACGCCTCTGACATAAAATTTTATCATATATGACGGTGATTACCATAGGTACATTGCGTATGGTAATTCACATTTATATTCATCTCCATGAACCGAGAAATATTGTATTATGTACTTTTAATAACTCACACAATGAATTTTCAAACACATAAACTAAATGCCTGTAAAAGCGTAGGTATTTCATTTTCATGTGATTTTACAATAAAATATAATCGTTTTCTGACAAGCAAAACATAAATAACTTACATTAACAATTTCTCACAGTATTTCGGTATTTCCTCTTGCATTGATTGCGCAACGTGCTAGTTGCCAAGGCAACAAAAGTGCATAATAAGGGAGTAGATAGAAATTCTCACCAAATGCAATATGCGGCGAGGTTCATTAGAGCTTCCTTTGCCGGCAGGTGCAAATGACGCGCGTATCCACGTCTGCGATTGGCTGGCGCGCTGCGCAAGCGCTGATTTACCGTCTACTAGCCTATACAGCTGCCTCTTGCCTCAACTGTCGTAGGAAGTCGTTGCTTAGATAAAACACTAAAAAGGAAGACGTGAAATTAGATCCCAGTTACGTTGCCATCTTTGAAGTAACACCTTGCAATTAAATTCCAACTAGCACTTACACATGTTTGATTTCTAAATAAGGTAAATCTCAAGCCATTGACCGGGAGATGCGTTGCCAGGTAGAGACAGATAGTGTCTTATCAGTCATTAGATATATGGTTCATATGAATATTTCCGCATAGCGGCATGTGGCGGCATGGTCCGCTGCGTGACCGGCGACATGACAGCGGGCCGGCGGCGGGACACCAGCGCCTGGCACAGCGGTGGCACGGAGCCGGTCACGCGATGTCAGACTGGAACGAAACGAATATTGCACTAAAAAATGCTGCGATTATTATGAAAATTGCCAGTATCTTTCGGAAGTATTTTTTTATCTGTATTGCTTTGGTAAAATGGCACGGCTGGTATTTATTTCTCATATCCGCCTTATCACAAGATAGTTCATTTAAGAAGCATAAACCTTGAGGTTGGTCGTCAGTGGACAGGGACGCATGGAGAGACCTTTACCCAGCAGTGAGGCGAAATAGGTTTCTTTTTTATTTTTTTAGGTTTTTATATGCTTCAGATAAATTACCCAGAATGTTACGTAGATGAGAAGTAATCTAGAAATAAAATAACCTTTCAAATATTAACGAAGTGCGTGTAATTTGCGTATGTAAATACTTGATAATTTAAAACCAACACCAAGGAGAGTGCCCTACAACTATATTTCAGAAAGCAACACAATGAAGCTGTAACGAGATCCCAGCGCCTCATAAGGTTAATTAGCTCTGAAGATAATAATATAGTTAGCAGCCGCTACAGTGCTGGTCTATCAGTCAGCGTCTTCTCGGGCTAGCTTCTTTTGTCACAACGTCATACATAACCTGCAGGCGCGTCGTACATCATTTCCAAAATTAAATACATTACAGACATTGACATAGAATATATAGACCAGCTATCTCAAACATTGGCCCCTGTTCTATTTTTGAATAACCATCGGCGTGAATTTTACCATACTTATGTATTTAATTTTCATACAATGAAATCTGGTTACTTACAGATGGAAAGTTATTTCTTTAAACTTTTCCGTGTTCCTTGAATTATTGTTACTGTATTTTTACACACACCAAAGCATTTTTCAATATGTTTACCATGTTTTCGTATAGTTTTCGTTTATATACTGTCAAAAGTACTAGGCGTATAAGAGCTAGCAAGCGACTTAGTGAAGTTTATGGAGATAGCTACAATTAAACGAGACAAAACAGTGTCTTCTCTAGTGTTACATAATAGCTCTTTGATTACAGAGGTGTCTTTGCATGCAGTATGCATGCACTCTAATAATAATGCATATTTACAATGTTAACGCTGGTTTTGAAAAAAAAATACGTAGAATAATATACTAGCTACGAGAAATGAAGCCGATCCCTCGATCGGCTTCATTTCTCGTAGCTAGAATGGGCAAGAATCTGAATCATGTCAATAGACGATGCGGTTAGCAACCAACGTTATTTTGCTTCTCTTTTACCAACTTCTTCTACCAAGAGTGACCTTTGGGTTTGCAACCCTGACCTCTGCATACGTCGTTAGTGATAAAACGTGACATACAATATTAAATGTATTAATCAAATCAAAAGGCTGATAAAAATAAGAAGTGAAATACAGGGTCCAACAAATATACTGAAACTATTTTAAAGGTGAATTCAGTCCATGATACTAAACAATTTTCCCCAAGGAACATTTATCAACATTTATCAAAATTTTAAAAATTATATTTGGCCTTCTATACAAGTTGACCGATCAGCTGATCCGAGTTTTATAAAAAGCAAAAAAATATTTTTCGTATTACGATATTTTTCTTGGGGAAAGTTGTTCAGTATCATGTACTGAATTAACCTTTAAAACAATTTCAGTATATTTTGTTAGACGTTATTGTAAAGTACGAGGTAGAGTTTTTAAAAAGAGACTTGATTCTCTCTGTAATGCAAGCTGTTCTCTTACATATTTTACAATATGACATCAGTGTTTTTAGATAGCGGAATGTCCTTCTGTGCATTATTTACTTAGAGAAATCATTCGCGTTGTCCTGTGACATGGACCAACGCGACGGACGGGGCCCGACACCGAGCGGCGCTCACAAGTCACAATTAGTCCTCAGAGCCCACATCTCTATGATTAATGTTAATAACACCTCGATTTTCCTGTGGATGGCGATTAAGACTGCCATTAGACTATCTCCCGCGGCGACCATTACTCGTACCCAATTTTCAAATATCACACTCCCTAAGGACAAATGTCTAGTTAGGTTCAAAAATATTGAGATAAGTTTGTAAATAAAAACCGTTCCTAAAAGTATGTAGTAAGTAGATTTGTATGATAGGTATGTATGTCAGAAAATTACGTGGTCAATCTTAAAATTAGTATGTACTCGTATAATAGTTATGTCAGCAAAATTGACGTATGTAGGTTACTAGTATCTTTCTAAGTGAAAACTTCCCGCTTTTCACATAAAGAAGAAACGATGATGGTCTTACATTATGAGGACATTATGTATCATCCATCACCATTGAGAGCTTTCCCGTAATGCTACCTAGCATCAAGTTGTTGGGAGCCCCTTTGTTTGCGCCATCTTTTACCTATAAATAAATTGGATCGGATAACAATTACGTGTTCTTATTTCTTTCCCAATTTTCAAGTTATCTAAGCCCTCACAATCACTTAGCACTATTCTATTACGCTATCGATAACAATAGTCGAATTATGATAATCCAGAATCGGTGATGTAATCTGAATTTCGTCTGACCCGGCTCCGGTTCACTCGCTCGTCACAATCGGAGGGCGACTTTTTCTCGATTTCCAATAACCGTTAAATTCGATTACGGCCTGTATCGAGACATAAACGATTGTTGCCTAAAGATCCTGCAATTTTATTCTATGAACGTAATTTTCCGCCGTAAACATGTTGGGCAATTATTATACTTACTGCTCAGTGATTTTTACCGCCACTTGTGCAAAGACATCAAGGAATATAAGAATCGCAAAGGCGAAATTTGAATTTCACGAAATAATAGCGATACCTACGAGACGTGACGTGCGTGTTCACGTCAAATGTGCTTTTATACAACGTGACCTAACTCTATTTTACTTTAGATCATGATAAATTGTTGCCATCATGTACTTTGCGTCATATCCTGCAGACAATAAAGATTCGATCGATTGTTATTCATCAAGCCGCCAGCAAATGGTGTTATTTATCGGATTAATTACATGATGATGTGGACAGTGGCCACGACCATTAGGTAGTTGTGACTTATTAGGTAATTGATTGCATAAGTGAGGAGTCACATTGACCCTACACCTCTTAGCGCCCACATTGCCCCATAAAACACTAATTACGTAATTAATTAGCTAAATCAGAACTCGTAAATTACAGCTAATACTAGTTTTTACCATATACTACGTGAGTGGTTCTAACCATATTAAATGTCACAAAAAAATTAGAACCACGAAGTCGATTTGGCATGGCGTTTACTTTCGATACGGCTGTCGCATGATCGCATCAGTTTGTCAATAGGGACGCACGCGCAGATATTTCTCACTGTTGCTGCAACACTTTACGTAATATTTTTTTCTCTTTTACTAAGTAAAGTAGGTATGTCATTATTTAATTAACCATCTCCTGTTACTGAGAGGCCAAGACAAAACGTGGAGCTGAAGCTACCATCTTTTTGCTTTAACTACAGGGTAGTTACGGTCAATCAGGAAATTTGTAATGTAATGTTTTAAGAAAACTGATGTGTTCGGTAAAGTGTTGTCGAAACCGTACACTAAGGAAAATAAAGGTCAAATTCATAATTTAACCATTTTTTGTTTGCAGATTTCTTGGACTGCTTGCATCACCACACGGGACCCATGCAATCAGTACTAATGAATGAGTAATGGGTAAGTTGATCTCAAACCATGACACGTACCTATTTTCAAAAAAATGTAAAGCACAAAATAGTCAACAGCTAACCCATTAATCTTTTAAAAACTATCTAGGCCTCTAACAAAACGACTGTTCAATCCTTTTTAGTGTTCTGTTTCAGATACTAATTACACGAAAATACTTATACCTAAATGGACATTTTAATGACATAGTTTCAAACATGCCTACTAATTCTACGAGTAGATAAACATCTTGGTGATTATGATACGTAATAAATCCAGTTATGGAAGAGGTGGAGCTGCTGTGAACTGTGAAAGGAAACCATTCAGTTTTTTCAGATCAATGGCATTGCTTAATAGGGCCTTGAAACATACCAAAATAGGCAGAACTAGGTTCTCTTCAAAGGCCATGTGTACAGTGTAGTGTTTTACGCAAAATTTACGTGTGTAAAATAAATACTAATAATTAAAAAATACCCATAACTATGCTTAAATTAAAATTTATGTACATATAAGAACCTACTTAAAAGATCTTTATTTAAATTATTGTTATTTTAATGGATAATTTTTATTAATGTTTACTTTCGAATTTATACAATTTTCGGAAATATATCTAAATTACATTTTAACTTTATATAATAATATTTTAAAAAAATACAATTAAAAATACAATCTACACTATATTTCTAACCCGCCCCTTGACATTTCTGCTGCAAAGGTGCCCAATATACTAGCTGCGTTACCGCGCTGAATGGCAATGGCCAACCTTTGCATCAGAAATGAGCCTGAGCGGGAGTCACCATTCTTTTCCCTTATTCTGTGCCCTAACTCCCGGATTAGACACTTGGCGTCTGTACCCCAACATCCCATTAAATTATTTAAATTAGTTATTATAATTATATTAGTTTATTCATTTAATCAATTAAATAAAATATACACTTTATCTCTTCCATGCTGGTCGGGGAGATAAGAAAAAACATAGAATGTACCAGCTGCTTCTCTTCCCGCGCAGATCGTAAAAGTTGATAGATTCTGAATCATATCAAACAAAAGGCGATGCGGTTAGCAACCCATCACAATTATGATTTTCTTTTTCCACCTTCATGCCCACCATCAAGATGCCTGGGCCTTGGCGCCCTAGGCTCTGTCTGCCCCGTTAGGGATAAAGAAATGAGAGTGTGTGTGTGTGTGTGTATATACACTTTATTTATGAAGATCAATTAAAAATTTGTAGACGTGTAGAAGAGGTAAGTCTCAACTCATTTCTCTACAACTAGCCAAATTGCAATGCGCCTAGTGGGTGGAATTAACCAGCATGGAGGTGCGGCAGAAGTTGAAGCCCAGGGTCTTCAAACAGCCGCCCACGGCGAGAACTAACATCACCTTGTTTATTATTCATTTGGACAACTCGAAACTGATCCAACAAAGACGGCTCAAGAAACTACACTACTCCATTTAAATTATTCAGACCTAAGGTACAAAAGCCAAATTCTAAAGGCCAATTTTATTTTACGATGTACAAATACTTTAGGTGTACAAGAAGTAAAACGCATTTAAGATTTCATTTTCAAGAATTGTTTTAGTGGGTAAAGCTGATCGATATTTCCAACCTACGCTTTTACAGAACAAAAATAGATGCGTATTCGCGCTAATTTACAGGCTATAAACGATCGAGATTTTGCTAAAGGGTATAAAACCAGATCAAACTAAGTATATGGAGTACTTTCAGTTTTATTTTTTCCTTTAAAACTTAATCCCAAATTTTCTAATAAAAAACAAAATTAATCAAACCTAGAACTTAATACCAATTGTGTAGTGTATCACTCAAGAAAGTTACGACTAAGAATTACTTACATAAAGTCTGAAGCATGGATTTAATTTAGAAAGTACTTGTAAATGTTCGAAGCTTTAAAAGGGCGAGCAGAACTTCTTAGAATTAGCTGTGTATCGTATCACTCACTCGAGTTTATTGTTTACCAAATTAAAGCATTTTGCAACAAGGAAAGTTCCACGATCATATTGAAGCCCTATAATAAAAGCTATTACTTTTTTTTTCATTTCAATTTGTGTAAGTGTTAGCTTGCCGAACCGATATGCCTATTCTATATATCATAACATAATAAATTGTTTTTATTTTATTTGGCGGGCCCTGGTGTGAGGAGGCCAAAAAATTTATCGCACATTTAGGGCGACGCCTGCGTGACAATCGAGGCGATCCTCGCTCCGAAACATACCTGACGCAACACATTGCCCTCGCCATTCAGCGTGGCAATGCGGCTGGCGTTGTGGGTACTTTTGAGCCCGGTAGCTCCGAGGTGGGCTCTTCGATTAGCATTATATTTAATATTTTTATTATTATTTCTTCTTCTGTTTTGTTTTCTTTGTTTAATTTTAGTTTAATCAACAATTTAGATTAGGTTTTATTTTTAGGTTTAATTTGTAGTTTAATCTCAATTGTATTAAGTAAAATATACCTATATAATATATTTTTATTTACAATACTTATATTTATAAACTTACGAGTAGCATAGTTATCCTATACCATATGTATTCTGTGCTTATACTATAGATTATTTAGTTACTTCTTAACCCATGCTAACGCTGTTTGGTTACATTTGGAAAAATCAGCTTTTGTTCAAAATTTTACCTGTAAAACTCGTCATAAAAAATTAGTATTTTATAAATTCAAATACTCAGTACACACATGCATTTATCCCTAATGGGGCAGACAGAGCATTTTGGGTCTTTCGGCTCTAAACAGGCAGACCCAGGGCAACTTTTAACGTAATGGAGAGAAGGTGGAAAAGGGAATCAAAATATGTAATATATTTCGATTCCTTTTTCCACCTGCGGGAGTGGAGAAGCAGCTGGTACTTTCAAAGTTTTTTTTCTATCAGACCAGCATGAAAGAGATTTAGGCCTGATAAGGGTTGGATCTCATCTATCAGCACGGAACAGCACTTCCCAATGCTGCTATCTTTTTCTGTCGCTTAGAAGCGTCATTTGCTAGAGCGAGAGAGAGCGACGGAAAGCTTCATCACCGGCCGTGCTGCAGCGTACCGTCGCTCTCTCTCGCTCTAGCAAATTACTGTCATCAGGTGGGCTCTTCACAGAGATATGGGATTATTGTTCTGAGGCTCTTTACCTCTTTACCTACGAAGTTGCATTCAAAATCGCATATGTACATATTTTATCAGTACAACACCAGCCTAACCGCCGACTTCACTCGATGACAGGATTATAAGTTCACCAGTGAGCGAAGTGACACTCCTAAATACACCGCGTGTGTTGTCTCTGAGATAAAAGAGCTAATAATGAACTTACGAGAAGCACGACGTGTGTCTGTAAAGTGTTAAGTACTGTGTTGTAAGGATAACGACGGCTTTAGCTTTGCCTTAATGCTGTCTTCGATAGCAAAATTAAATTTAGAGCAACGGCCAGGAATGAATTTTCATACTTACTTTCCTGGTCTAGGCCGGTAAAGTAAAGCATGAGCCAAGAATTACAATATTTGTGTCTTCTTTTTACTACAATAATGCCTACATTTCCGAGCATGTTTGAGAAAAATAATCTTAATAGGCGTCATCACGACTTTTATAGATATTTACTTTACTACAAGTAAATTATCGAGTTGAATTTCAGACATATAATTAAATTAAATCGAGGAAAATATCCTTACTTTTCGTAGAAACATAACAAGAAATAATAATACCTTTTCATTATATACTTCATGAATTAGACTTTTAGAATAGATATTACCTAATATTAAATATTTGCTTTACCAAGGGTCAATAACCACGACTGTATATATAATAAAGACCATTGTACAGCTCTTATTATGCAAACAAATACTCGTATTTAAATAAATCCAGAGCTATTTATATGGATTTTTCTTAAGCCATATCTCCATCTATCCACGTTACGAGAAGATTATCTAATCATATCACAGAATAAATACTAGTACTCACGTAGTCATATACAAATATAAAGAACGTCAGTATCAAAGACTTTATACGTTTTACAAATTACTTAACTGCAAATATTGGTATTAATGAAAGTTATAAGAACCATAGATATATTTACCAGATGGATAGAGCATTCGAGTCACGCAGCTCGGCAGCTACAAAGATTGATTGACGCATGTTCAATTGCATTGCAGCAAGCAAATAATTATCCACGATCTCCACGTGCAGTTCGTAGGGCTTAGTCATTAGAAACCTATTCGCGAAATGACCTGCTTCTAATGGCCTATTCTCTAAATGACTTATTTTATAAAGGACCTGTCGGTAAATTAAAAAGTTATAAGAAGCAAATGCGTATTTGCCAGGTGGATAGGTACCTATACCATTCAAATTCACAAAGATTGATTGACGCATGTTCAATTGCATTGCAGCAAGCAAATTATTATCCATGAGCTGCACGTGCGGTTCTTAGGGTTTATTCGTAGTCTTTGAATGGCTCATATTATAAAGGACTTGTCTTAAATTTTGAATATATGTAATATATATACATATATATATATGAGAAGCAGATATGTATTTTCCAGGTAAATAGACCATTCAAGTCATGCAGCTCTGTAGCTACAACGATTGATGCATGATTGACGCATGTTCGATTGCATTGCAGCATACAAATAATTATCCACAAGCTCCACGTGAAAATTGTAGGGCTAAGTCGTGTGGAACTTAATCGTAAATGACTGATGTAGAATTTCTTATTCCCTCAATGTCTCATTCTTTAAAGGTAATCAGATAAATAGACCATTAATCAATTCCATTATTAAAGCCATCGACTATTTTAAGAAAATTGGGTATATATATTGCTCATTCCACCGACTTTTACTCGCGGTCTTCCTCTGTTCGAGCCGTACGTCTATGGAACTCACTACCACTTACTATCCGACGCGGCCAAACGCTAGCCAGCTTTAAATCCCAACTAAAATCGCATTTTCTATCCTTATGAAAGGTAATCTCCTTCCCTTGTTTCCACTTAGTTTCTTCATTTTGTCCTGTTATGTTTTCTTTGTGTAAGTTGTATGTATTTAAGTATTAGGTGTATGTATGTTTATTATAATTATTGTATATAAGTACGTTTATTATACTGACCACCCCGCACTACCTAATTTCCCATAATTTTTTTGTATTTTAAACGAGGTTGCCTGGAAGAAATTGCTTAGCGATAAGGCCGCCTTTTGCGCATTTCCTAGTTTTTAAGAGTCCTGTTTTTTTTTAAGTCCTGTTTTTTACTGTTGTGCAATAAAGTGTATTGTATTGTATATAAAGTAATAAATGGATTAAGTAATCCTTTTAAAAGTTGATTCAAATTAGGTAATTTTTTAAAGCTAGTTATTAACAATTCACAAATAGGGCCTTTAACAAATTGCAGGTCATTTTGCGAACTGCTCCTACGTGAACTAGAACTCCATAGGACGGGAATGAGGAGAATGCGCGTTCAAGGCGAGCCGCTGACATCATGGCCCAGGAAAATGATACCTTCGTTTAAGATTTATTGCCAGATACTCGCCATGACAGACTGGGTGGCGGCCGTTTAATGAAATTTCTGAATGAGATAAGTAATTTAACTTGCACAACACTTGGGCGTGTTAAAGTAATCGTCAATGTGTATTAACATTGCATCTAGGATTTGCACGTGCAATGTGCTCTTCTTCATCTCAGCGCGTTCCCAGTTGCATCCTTAACGTTGCTGCTTCGGAACTGCGTTTTCCCGTTTTTTCTTCTCCAATATGCATGTTAATAGTACTCAAGGATGCCAATGACCTTAAGAAGTGGAGAAAGAATAGCCGAAACAGTTCCAAAGATTTAGCTATAGTTTTACAACTGGCCGCCTGTCTGACGACAATTCTTTGGGAATGCATTTGGGCGAAAATATCAGTCATTTACCCTTCTTGGTAATGCAGTTATAACATGAAACCTGTTCTTTTTTGTGTCTGCGGTATAAAGACTACTAAGCATTGTATCTATGTATGAAAATATACCCTAAGTCTAGTCTAGTCGAAAGATGGCAAGTTATCAACCCGACAGTCCATCATTATCAGGTCTTTTTTAGTCTCCACTGCAGGAGCTCCACCCTCTCTGTACTACCAGAGTCATAGATTAGCCAGAGCAGCTAGAGGAGTAAGCCTTCACTCTCCACGCTGGCCAGACGAGTTAAAGAGGTCTCATTGATGTTTATAAAGTTTGTTTAGCTTGTGTTTCCTAAGTCGCCTTCTACGACATCCACGACTTTGAGTGGTCCTATTCTACTCAGCAGGTAACCATAGGGCTAACCCGACAGTCCAATTTATTGATTCATATAAAACAAATGCCTACCTAGTTTTCTGAAATAACTCCAATGCGACAGAAACACTAAAACGCACTGGCATCGTATTTATCACGTAACTTGGCTCGCGTGTCGCAGTTGTATTTCCAAATAAGGCCATTAGATATTTCCATTCTGCCATTCTCAAATCGCAAGGTGGAAGATTCATAAATTGAAATATAAAATCTGAATATTAAAATATAGTTCATTTCAGTAATTTCGAAATCGTGTCGTGGCAAATAAACTTTTGCCGAGTGAGAAATCAAAAGTGGAGGTCACGACGAAATGTCGGAATTAGCATTTGTATTGTTGTTCGCTCCTCGGCCGCCACAGCTAGGAACAACCTCCATGAATTTTTATACACATGACCCGACGAATGTTTTAATCTCGCCTCATACAAAATGTAAAGGCAAACGCTAGGCTACATTAAAGCCTTGAGCCTGAAAATTAAATTAGCAAATTTTTACTTCCCACGAGGTCCGGCTGGTAACTGATGAGGGTCGAAAGTGCTAATAATTGTAAATTAAAAATAAATCCCACAAAACCACAGTCAAAGGGTTAGCTTATTAAGACTGACAGAGGTCGCAAACACTTTTGTATTTATTTGGGTAGGTAATCTATCTATATTAATATCAAATGATTTTGAATTTATTTTTATCACATTAAAGGCTTCTTCTTCTTCGTCTAAGCGCGTTCCCGGTTGCATCCTCAGCTGTGCTGCTTTGGAGCCCGGGGTGCGGTTTTCCGCTTTTTCTTGTCCAAATACAACATGCATGTCAATGGTCACCCAAGGATGCCAAAGACCTTGCGAATTGAGAAGAAATAGCCGAAACAGTTTAAATGATTTGGCTATAGTTTTGCGACCGGCCGCGCCTGCCTGACGTCAATATTATATTATAGGCTTCTGTCTTATATAAATCATATGCAATTATTACACCTCGCAAATTCGAAACTAAATAATCTGATATAAATAATCAAAGACCGAATTATAAATAATATTTAATGTATTCGTGTTTGATAACTGTAAAAACTAACAAATAAGGACTGTTAAGTTAAATTAAGCAAAATAAAGAGGACAACAAATGCTGACTGGATTTTTTAATATTTTATAACTAACGGATTTTAAAGGGATTTACACACATTAAGATGCAGTGCTGCAGTACCTATGTCAGCAAAAGAAATAAAAAAGGGGTCAAATACGAGTCAGACTCGTAAAACGTACAATGTTTTAAAACAATGAAAAAAACACGTTTCTTGCATGATGTTGACGACCCCCTTTAATTTTTAACTTTATCAAATTTTTAGTAATTGTTGATATAGCGGCTACAGTAATACATAACATCGGTGAAAATATCAAGTGTCTAGCTATTACGATTCAAGAGATAGAGCCCTAAGACACACGGACGGCAGACAGACAGACGCGGAGTCTCAGTAATAAGATCCCGTTGGCGCCCATTGGGTACGGAACCCTAAAAAATATCAAATCTAAGAGCACAGATGCATGCATAATTGATGTGGCGTTTTCCACCGTCAATGTCTATAATTGGCTATAATCGACCGAGAATACGTAACAAACAATCTGAATTTGTGCTAGGAATATACAATTATTTTTCCACGAAAGCCGTAGCCACGTGCACGTCGATCACACTAGACTATGTACAAAAATAACTAGGTTCATTTAACGTATGGAAGGTTAATGGAAACACGTTGGCATTTAACGCTATTTTAATTAAATCCAATTTATGATCACAACATTTCGATTTATCGCCGCAGACTGGACACCTTGGATTGCTGGCATTGTTTTATGACGCTGATATGTGAATAATTATTGTCAATGAACCGTAAATCGTAGATTATTGGCCGCTCTGCGTATTCGTACAAATAATAGCAAATTTCAATATTCGTATGAATAGTAGCACAATGTAGAAAGCGTTGCAGTAGTTGCGATGATTGATAGTTGAATAGGGATACGGTTGCTATGAAAATACTGCCTCTGGCTTTGAGTACGCACATAGCATTGAAAACCGTTTTGCTATAGGTACTATAACTTGTTACAAAGACAAACAACTGGCATTGAATAAACGTTTACATACTTGGCTTAGCGCATAATTCAAAATGTTTGTCTCGAAAAGGTTAAGAGTCACTAGGGTTCTGTCGTCTGAGGGTTGCTACACACTTATTCGGGCTGGCATTGTCGGTTCGACAGTATTTGTCGAACAACAAAGCCGACCCGAAGCAAATATATCGGCTTTTCCGCTGAACATTCATCTACATACATATATTTGATTTCACCGCCAGGCTGTGCCGATAATTGCCGGCCCGAATAAGTGTGTAGCAACCCTAAATAGTTCATAGTTGGGTTCCCAACTGCACAGGCAGTTCTAATTACTGGCGCGTGCTGGGAGCAGCTGCCCTGGCACCTGCATCGACATATCGGGCTGCACTAGCTTGACCTTTCCTTATAAGTGACTGGGATGCATTTGACATTGCACTAGGTACAGCTGGTGCATTTCAATGAGGTAAGAAATGCAGATGCGTCGTCTCTACGGTATTTCATTAATATAAGAGTGATAACCTGATAACCTTCGGATCAATAGCGAATATTAGTGCTAGCAAAAGGTCAATATTGAATAGTAGGTGTACTCATTTTGGCGTTTTAGCGTCGGTTGAAATTGGAAACTGCTGCATTATTTATATTTTTTTTTTTATTTAATTGAATATGATAAATTACTTGCTAATTCTGTGTTTATATTTATTTTATTTAGATATTTTCCATTCATTTTCAGTAAACATTTGATTGTTGATAAAAGAGTAGTAAACAAGTAGCTTCTATTTATTCTTTCGTAAGTAGGTAATATTTATAATAAATGGTTGTTAACATATAATAAATGAATCATTAAAAATTATTGCTTGTCAAAAATTAAATGAATAAAAAAAAAAAAAAAAACTAAATAATAAATACGTAGGCACCTACTTAGGTATCAAAACTGAAAAATACTTAACTAAGTACGTATCTATCTATGGATACAATCAATATTTGCCCTAAATTAATCATAAATATAAAAACAAATGAAAGTATGGTAATGCGCGTTATTACTCTAATCATTTTAATTGCTGGTTCCGTAATGATAGTAACATAATTATGTACTTAAATATTCACACAATTCATACTTTGTGTCATGGTCGTGCATGAATTCCACGCCCTACAGCACTTTCATACATAGGAATATAGAGGAATTATATTTTACAGGGGCTTGCACGTCATGCTGACGTGACGCTTGTACTTCTGGGCGGTTCTGGTGCCGGAGTGACGCCTGCCTGACGTCAACGCACGCTATTAACAAATTCTCCTTTTTATCAACACTATGTTTACAATTATGTTATACATACATATACATATTTGCGTTTTGGCAAGCTTTCTGACTAAATAAAGTCTAAGGAATTTTTTTTGTTTGTACTCGTTATCGACATTATTATTTGTAAAAGTCACTTACATACAAGTTATTTTTAAATCATTTGACATTAGTTTAACACACTACAGAGAAAATAATGGAGAGATATGTATCGACTACTATTCAACTATTTTAAGATATAGGTACCTACTCATTTTTCAAAGTTAGACCCGATATGAAGAGTTACAAAGGGTGAATCAGAAAAATCAATGTTCTTTTATCAAAAAAAAATATCCCAAAGTAACGGAATGGAAATAAACAGGCAGTTAGTTGGCTCTGTTATAAAGAGCCAAATTAACGGAACGCAACAGCTCGGTCCACAGGGCCGGATAAACATAATATTTCCATATTACGCCTGTTACGAGCGTGCCCGCAAATAATATTTGCACTTGACCCGCTTAGCGGCTACACAAACACTTCAACCACGTACCACTCTCTGCTCGTGTGACGTGTGTGGTATCAAATTCCTGGATCGTATTTTATGCAGTTATTCGCGAATATGTAAACACTTGATGCTTTTACTACACTAGTAATCGAGCACTACTGCTATCCCAACACTGACATTGGTTGGTATACTGTAGAAGTTTGTATTGATGCTACTCCAATAAAACGAAGACTGAAATACGGTGTGCACATAAATAATGCAACATATGTATTAAAACGGAGCTTCGACATTCAACATCAAACTCTGAAAAGGCGTTGACCTTTCACTACTCAAAGGAGTTGACGCGTGAATAAAACTTTTTAGCCTCTTGAGTACATAAATTAAGGTGATCCTATGAATGAGCAAGGATTCCAAAAACAAGTCAATCAGAAATAATGTTAGAAAACAAATTAATTAAGAACCAGTCGTTATGTAAGTTATTTGATTAGAGAGCAAAAAAAAACTAAAAATAGTGTTAACCAAGAATACAAAAACTTATAGTATATCTTATTGTAATGCATTAACTAAATCAATTTCTTGCATGCGATGCGATAAAATTATAAATTCTACATGGTGTAAAGCTAGTAGACACTGATCATAATGTTTGCAGGTTTATTATTTGCGTGCATCAGAATAATGTTGTATCTTAATTTTTTAAGATCGTGTAGCAATTAAACTCAAATAAATAATTAACTAAACTTAAAACACGACTGCGAATGCTGATGATGAATCTAAAAATAAATCAACATAAAAACACAAATTAAAAAGAAAAGCATTTCCGTATAGTATGCTACCAAGAACGTTGGCTGTGTTCAATTTGTCTGTAACAATGTTAATCCGAAAGCACAAAAGCCTCTCTTCTCTTTGCTACTGATTAAAATAATTAATAGGGGCTTTTAAAACCTAAATGCTTGTGAAACCGATTCAAGCCCTAAGGAGTTAAGTTTCTTGAACTAGAGGTATTTAATGCAGTAGTAACGGTCGCAAATCGCAATTACACAGGCGCGTCTAGGGGCGGTCGGCAGCGATGGTCTACGATGTCGGCATGCCTCATGCCGTTACGAACCACCGTTGGACGCAATTAACCACAGCTCGATCGTTTGCTTACTGCAGGGATCTGGACCGGAGACCTACTTTTGCTGTCATGAAACAGAGCAATCTTACGCTACCAAAGGCTGGCATCGGTATGGAAAACCGGCGAGACTGAAAATTTACCATTCACGCACAGTACAGTAGTCAAGTGGGTACCACAAAACAAACCATGTTGCGAAGGTAAATCCATATTTTCTCTGAATTCCAATAAAAGTTTAATAATTTTTATTAGTTTAATTATATTTATAATTTTCTTTCCCACCTGTGCCGAACCAGATCTGAGAAAAAAGAATAAAAAATATTTGATTTCACACTTAGGGGTTTGAAACTTTTTACGGGCCTCAAAGACTTGAACGACTCGTTTGTAGCCAAAATTACATAATATTATTTAAGCATCAAGAATCTTAATAATTAAGGTAATATTTAAAGACTATGAAATGATGACGTCACTTGAATATGAGATTTTTAGCTAGCGGTTGCAATCAAGAGATGATTCACAGCCAAAGTGCTTCCAATAAAACATGAATCGGTACTCGATTCTATAAAGATAACAGTTGGTTCATGTTCCAGAATAACCATGAAGTGTGCAGCCAATGATGATATATTTTCTCAAGATGTCGCATCAGGTACATATTCTAAGCTACAATGTATATCCGAAGCTAAATGCGGGTGTTTATGTTTCAAAAGTAGATCTTAATACACTAAAATAGAATGTACCTAATTAAGCTTAATCGCTTCAAATAAATGAGTACTTGTCCGAAGGTAATGCACTAGTTTGTCTCGGCATTAAGAGCATATCTACTTATTTATGTGCTGTGATGGTGTTACATCTGGAGATTTCTGTTACCAAAGCGTGCAGCATATAATTCCCAAGGGCGCCGAAAGCGCGCCCGACGCACGCCGCCCACCGTCCGTCCGATTTAGAACGCTGCAACAACAATTATTTTCGTTCGACATTGGTATTATGAACACCTAACTGAAATCCTTAATTCACATGTATTAGGATTTAAGCAAACTTGCAGTATTTCCAGAAAAATATAATTTTGACTTAAGTACACTGTATGTGCCGAAATTTAAAATTAAATAAGTATGTAAAGTGAAATCAGATTATAACGTTGTAATTTGTACAAAGGTGCCCCGTAGTGGGCGCTACTATCGATCAATACATAATAATTTGATAAACTAATAACCATTTAAAGCCTGGGGAAGGGTCATAGGGAATATTAATTGCTAAATCTATTAATTTGCCGGCTGATTAAGTCATGGGGTTCACCAGTCATGGACTTATTGTCCATTTAGGAAATGTTTTATCGACATGATTTTCTAACAGAGGTTCTGATAATAAAATGGTTTGTAAAATGCAAATATATATAAAATTCAATACCTCTTTAAATTTTTATAGAGCTTACATTACTTTTTAAAAGATGAGTAATATCTAAAGTTACTTTTAGGGTTCCGTACCCGAAGGGTGCAAACGGGGCCTTATTACTGAGACTCCGCTGTCTGTCTGTCCGTCTGTCCATCTGTCACAGGGCTCTATTTCTTGAACCGTAATAGCTAGACACCTGAAACTTTTACCGATTATGTACTACTGTGGCCGCTATAACAACAAATACTAAAAATAAAAAAAAGTTGAAAATTAAAGGGGGTCGTCATACAAAAAACGTGTTCTTTTCAGCGTTTTTAACTCGATCTGTCACAGTGCTCTATCTCTTGAACCGTCATAGCTAGATACCTGAAATTTTCACCGATTATGTATTACTATGACCACTATAACAACAAATACTAAAAATAAGATAAAGTTAATAATAAAAGGGGGTCGTCATACAAGGAACGTGTTTCTTCGTTTTAAAACATTGTACGGTGGTACGGAACCCTTTATGTACGAGTTCGACTCGCACTTGCCCGTTTATTTATTTAAAGTTAAGTTAATTAAGTACATATAAAAAAATACTTTGCCACTGATACAAGTATATGTTACCAAGCAACAAACCTGTTTAAAATACACTTAAAAATAACATTCTTTTTAAATGTCTTGTCAGTACAAACTATTATTGTAATACATTCCTTTAATACCACTTGATAACCTTTTCTTAAATACATGCATATTAAAACCAATTAAAACACATAAAACATGTAAAATTACCTTTATTCTGTTGCGTAAACAGTTGTTTCAACAGAATGTCTTAAACATAAATGATTTATTATATAAATAACGTAAAATGCTAACTTACCGTCGATTGCTATCATTAAGGTAAGTTTACGTTTAACCTAATTTTTCGTGGTTAAATTACTAAACTTGACTTGGTTATTGGCATTATGTAAAGTAAAGCATTATGTGTGTCTACATCATTGGTGTGTATAACTTGTCTTGTTTTATTTGTATCTATGTTGTTTAACGCAATGCACTGAAGAAACATGTTTAGCAATAAACACGCAAGGGAAGATAGAGCTAATATATGAGCACAGCTAGCTAGAGGCTGTGCTAGAGGCTAAAACATACGTAGGTAGGAAATCATTATACACTTACACTCATATACGAGAACACTTTATATTACTAGTTTTCCCTACTTTTTGGGGTTCCGTACCCAAAGGGCGCAAACGGGACCCTATTACTGAGACTCCGCTGTCTGTCCATCCGTCCATCCGTCTGTCTGTCCGTCTGACACAGGGCTCTATCTGTTGAACCGCAATAGCTAGACACTTGAAATTTTTACCGATTATGTATTCCTGTAGCCGCTATAACAAAAAATACTAAAAATAAGAAAATGTTAAAAATTAAAGGGGGTCTTCATACAAAAAACGTGTTTCTTTCAGCGTTTGTAACTCGATCTTTATAGTCGCATTAATTAGATACTTGTAATTGTCACCGATTATGTACTATGGCTACTATAACAAATACTGAAAATAAGATAAAGTTAAAAATAAAAAGGAGTCGTCATACAAGAAACATGTTTTTCGGCGTTTTAAAACATTGTACGTACAGAACCCTTCATGTACGAGTCTGGCTCGCACTTGCCCGGTTTATGTATAATTAAATCTTGGAATAATAGAGAACTTAGTTATTACATAAAATCTGTGATATAGATTTTGTTTCATCGGGTAAAAACTTCTATTTGCATTTTATACCTATGTGAGATAGCACGAGACACAGATACAAACGATATTTTAAATCACTCTGACTAATTTTCTCATCACATGTTACTGACAATACTGACGCATTTAAAACATGCGATTACTACTTACTATTTAGTAAGTAGTAAGAAGTACGCAAGTAGTTGTAATATTCAACTTCATTCATATTAGATAATTGAAAGTCGATTAAAGTAAAGAAAGCTTTAGAACCATTATTAATTTAAACAGCATTACAATGCTCGGAACAATCGCCATTTGTTAAAAGTATATTTTTACTTTGGAACAATAAAGTTTGATGAATAAAAATAAAATAAATATCTAAATTAAAAATATGTGATGAAAATATTTTGCAATAATTTAATTTTTTAGTTTATAATTGCAATAATTTATGAGAAAATCAGGCTCTCACTACTATTGAGAACATCACAACCTCACAGCTATGCCGAGACACTATTCACACATCTATCCATTGTTCTTTCTTTAAATTGACAAGCGGAAACACACTTATGAGAAACCTTAATAACGGTTCAGTAATGTTAAAGTATTGTCTCTCACTGTAATAAAGTTATCTTGAACTTGACACACTGCATGTTTACGTTAAATGTCGTCAACGCGCGCCTCCGAATCCAAAAGCCCTTAAAGAAGGAATAAACCGGGCAAGACTCGTACATGAAGGGGTCCGTACCTCCGTACAATGTTTTAAAACGCTAAATAAACACGTTTCTTGTATGACGATCACCTTTAATTTTTAACTTTATCTTATTTTTAGTATTTGTTGTTATAGCAGCTACCTACAGTAATACATTATCGATGAAAATTTCAAGTGTAGCTATTACGGTTCTAGAGATATAGCCCTGTGATAGACGGACAGAGAGATGGACAGACAGCGGAGTCTCGGTAATAGTGTCATGTTGGCCCCCTTTGGGTACGGAACCCTAAAAAGCAACATAATCGTAAGATGACTGTTTATTGCCGCTTCGGAGCATAAATACATAGAGTACATGCTGAGAGCTGTTTCGTATAACTATCGACTTGTCCTCAAGATGTGGCTTTTTATGTTTGCTCGGGAGTAAATATCCATTAGGGGAGAAAAGTAATGGCCGAGGGACATTAGGCGCTCGAGGTCACATCATTAAAGCTTCACTTTCTCAAGAAAGAACAAACAGTGCCTCTCAACTTTGTCCAGCACGCTCATGTAAATCTTATTTATAATTTACTGGTATAATGACCTGCTCGGTGCTCTGACTTTGCATGAGTTATCATATTTTTACATGACTGCCTCAAAAGAGGAGTGTAATGTTTTCAAGATTCATGTGTGTATGTAGTGAGTGTTTTTTTATTTCGCCATAAGTTCAAACTGTCTGAACAGATTGAATGAGATATCGTTAAAATCCTTACTTCATCCCGACTGACACTAGCCGCAGTTTTTCTTATATTTAACGGCAGTAGTGTTTCTTTTTCAATAAAATTACTTGTGTATTAAAACTGTAGGAATAGGGACACATTTTCAGTCAGTTTACTAGCAAAATTGAAATACATGAGCTTTTATTACATAGATTTCATATAACTAGATTAGATACTGTAAAACAAACAGTTACCTATACAAACTGTGTGCGTTACCGGCTAGCGGCATAAAACCCATTTCTTGAATATCATTAACCTGGTCGTCGTAGACACACAATATTCGCGTAAATTAATAATGATACTTTGCTACTCATATATGGTGCTTATATTGTGTATAACATTGGTAACATGAATATTTGTAAAATATTTCAAGAAGAAATTATATTGTAACTATGTACCTATGTAGAGGCTTACCTCTACATACTTGTACCTTAGTACAAGCAGAAGTGTGTGGGACCTTGACCTGTCTTGAAGCAGTCTAGTGAGTCCCACATGAGAAGAAGGTGTAGGGGACAGCAGTTAGAGACTCAACAACACGAATTTATAAACTTCATTTGATACAGTTAAAGCGCTGATATATAAAATAAAATATAATTAGACTTTATAGGTAATAAGTAGGGTAGGTATTCCAGAATGTCCGTTCACGATGAGAGGTGGAAGTGGAATGAGTCAAATAAAAAGGGATGTGTGAATGATTCGAAAATGGAATTAGGAAATGAAATTTGAAATAAAATAAAAAAGTAAAATGGAGAGGACGAGATTAATAAATAAGGTAAAAACGACAGCATGCAGTTCACGCAGCCTCGTTACAAGTATGTTTGAGATTGCGCCCTATTGCCGCCCCGGATATTGTATAAAACGGTAGTTAGAAATTTTTTCAAACATTTTGTTTCCATCTATGCACCAGAATTGCAGATTGAGCGAGAAGGAGGGTTATTTGCGTCACTTGATGCCTTTCTTAAGATATTTGGCAGGTATACTCTAAGACATTTTCATGTTACATGGTGGCCTTTACGGAGGTCTTGCTTTCAATCCGCGCCATTTTGTTTTGGCAACATTGATCCCCGACCTTTACCATTACCACTGCTCATGTTAAATACATAAATACGTCACTCAAACAGGTACCGTATAAATAATCATATTCCACCCACAATGTTTAATATGAAGTTAAAATCACAGATCACACATTTCCATACAAAAGTGTGCAGCCGCCCAGGAAATTTGTATGGGAATGTCAGATTTTTGTTTTATTTTTTGACTGTTGTATTTTCATTATACTATAGTGATCTAGTATAGCCCGTGGTTCGATTTATTTCGCATATGTTCCTTACTCGTTGTAGAACTAATGAATCATTGTTAGCACAACATGTCTTGGTGCAAATTCGAAGGCGAAGTGTGGTTGACTGTTGTTGATAAAACTATTTATTGGTTGTTAATTATTAGAAAACTCCTAATAATTTGACTAGAAATGGATATTAAATTTAAAATAAATAGAATTAAAAAAAAATGTGCGTTGATAAAATTCGTTATACACATAGATAATATTGTTTTTATTAATCTAAAAAATGTCAGTCTACAAGTCTCGTTTGTATGTTGTTAAGTCTTAGTACTAGTTAGCCTCTAAACGAAAATAAACACAAATTCTAACTCTCTATTTATTTTGACAAAAATATGATTTTAACAGGAGAGTCAGACCTCAAAGTCATTCTGCAGTATTTTATAGATCTTACCTACTTCTAATCGTAATTGTATAAAAATTAAAAGTGAATCGGATAGGGATTGTGACCTGTTTCCTGAACAATGGTCCTTCGAGCCGGATGATGAGTAGTCCTCCCGGAATTACCCAGCTCAGCTATAAATCGCCAGCGCGACAGCGGGCTGACTGTGCTTATTAGGCTATTTTTGGGCCGAACCGCATTATTTTTTATTTCGCTGACACTAATTTGTGTTTTTGACATAGGCCCTTGAAGAGACAACGTCCGTACTTTATTACGCTCACATTATTATTATTTTTCTCTTTTCCATTTTCATTTTGCTTTAAAATTACTCAATGTAGGTCTCTCAGGGGACGTTAAATTTATTATTATAGCTAGATTATGATCGCGCATGGCGTACATTTTACGTGTACATTATAATTAAAACACTTGATTATGCACTTATTTAATAAGCTAGTGTTTGTAAGTACTTACTTTAATCACCATAAAATGTTTACACTATGCATTTATGCAAGTATGTATGGCAGAATATTAATCTCGCAGACAGAATTGAGCTAAATATAAATCGCCTCAATGATTTAGAACCAGTCCGCAGTTCTCCTTAGGCTATTTCTCACCGTGAGCTCGTAACTGACAGGGCATCGAACGGAGTGAAAGTTCCTTGGGCGACGAACGCTGTGTTTAAACTGACAAAGTTAATTTAAACGCTGAAGAGACTTTAACATATTTATTTAAAGGGATTAAAGCTTAAAATGTATTGTACTATTAATTTTTAGACGTTGTACATTAATCGTGCAAAGGGTCGCCGCGACGCCGACGCGCCGGCAGCGTGCGTCTGATTCGATTTTATTTGCGGCGCCTACGCTATTAAAAGATCCCGCACACGTCCGCCCGTCTGCCGTTGCGTCTCTACCAGTTCCTATGTCTCGTTACTCACTAAATTATTTATTAACAAGAACGTTATATAGTTATTTAAAGCTTCATAGTTTTTTGCACAGCTTTAAAATCTCGGACAATAAATTCTGCTGGCGTTATAGTAGAGACGAATAAATATTCTATATGTGAATAGTAAATTGAGTCATTCACACGTTCGTTTGACATTGCTTAGTTGCGGATGGCTGCGGGTACCGTAAGTCAAACCACAAGCAGGCAGTCTGAGTAGCAGCCGTAACATTATCCTGATAGAAACGTAACCACACCCGCCTTCGTTCGCCGCTTGCCGCGCTGCTCGCAGAAGTTTCTCAGAAATAACGTTTCAAATATAAAAGATTATATTTCCTACGCTTCTTCGTAATAAACTCCAAGTTAACCATAGATTATATGCTCAGTATTATTAACGTGGTATCAATCTAATCAACTCGTTTGGATTAAAATGCCGCAAATATTAAAAATTATTATAGATACTAAATACTAATAGGTATTCTCTGGGAGGAATATAAAATGTGAACATTATAGTTGTCATCAAGGAGCACCTACCAATTATCTCTTATAAAGTTGTCCTCAAACAAGCTTTTAAACCTGATTATGTCTACACACATTTCCATGTTAAGTTGCGAAGCAGAATAATCAAAGAACAGGACGTGCTGTAAAGCCTTAAAATATTCCCATTGGGTCGTCAATTTCGCCAATCTAATAAAACTCTTATCGTATGCGTCGATCCATGAAACCCTTTATATGCTAAAGAGACTTCCGCCGGCGAAAATAATAATTTTGCCGTGTTATTGCATCGGTCGGCGCTACATGCTGTTGTTTTATAAATGCGACATGTCGCGTTTTATCTAAAGCAATAAACCACTTTAATAACTAGTTTTCGAAGGAAACTATCCTTTTTGTAAAGGACCTTCTTCGCTCTTTCACTCCTTGTTGGACATAGCTTCTTCAATACTTCAAAGATTTATAGGTGGAGCCTTCAGCATTTCTATAACCAGGTCAACTGCTTCGCATCCTGTTCGATCGTCTTCTCTCCTGTATTTTCGGTCCAATCACTTCTCGCAATAGGAAAATACACCCAAAGGGATCTAATCTAACCAATTTCAGCTAAGTCGCCAAGCGATTGTTAATACGGCCTACAGTCATGTTTTCTATTATATATTCAAAGATACATTTACAAACGTCCAAATACATGATGACTTATGTACAAAGCAAGTTTTTACAAAGTATCCTCATTGAGAATTTGGCACAGAGTTATTAATAAAACCCAGTCACCTCATTGCACACTGCAGTACATTCATCAAGTTGTACTGTAAGTGGGTAAGGAAAGAATGAACCAGGCACCGCATGCAAGCGGCGCCGTCTGGCCGATGAGTCAGTGGGCTCTACGCTAGCTCCCCTTCCTAAACGCCATTTACCCCATAATTGGTGGTGTGCCCCCTGCTGATACGGTGGGTATTGATTAGCTGCAATTAAAATCGAGACCCTTTCAATATACGAGCACGTATTTGCGTAAATAAAGGTGTGCTGTTGACAGTTAATGAAACGTTTTTGTTTTTTGCTCTGCATTTTTCCAAGCAGACTCCATTTAAACAGCTCTCAACGTGATCCCATGAGGCGCTTATTCGAGGTATTTTAAGTTTTATATTTTTTCCACACACACATGCTCGTGTACTATATTTTTTTGCCAGCTGTCGTTTACTAACATAGAGATATTATTATGTACATACATATAGTACTTTAAAAGAGCCAAAGGCAAATTCAACGTTGAAGTCAGTAATAGCGACCAATGACATCTAACGCACTAACAGAGGTAACAGGGTCAAAAAATTAAGAAAATTTGCGGCAAAACTCTTACTTTTTTTGTAAAACTAACTGAAACTAGGTTGGTCCGAGCCTTAGAACATAAAATATGATCTGAGGTCCGAGCGGACGGATGTACGTAAATAAATAAATATTATTATTTAAAGCAAATCTCTTTTTAGATTGATATGTAGAAACATAAAAACTTAAGTAAGTACCTACTTATAACAGCTTGTAATACTTACATTTTAAGTAAACACTTATCTACATTAATTATATTCAAAGAAATACTTGCGCAAGTATTATTATTATTACTTAGGTTTGCATATCCGGTGTAAGATACATTGTACTAAAGGTGCGTGAATAAACAAACATTCATGCATAAGTAATAATTATTACACACAGACAACGATGCAAATATCTACACGAGCGGATTAGAATAAGGTGGTAACATTACTGTTGAATCATAATCATAAATATTCCACGTAGCGTGTCCTCGAATGATTTCTTGGTGATACAACACGTTTGATATGAACTTCATTCAAGTTATAAATTGTATGAATGAATCTACGAGAAAGTAATGTTGTGATGCATTTACTTATTATACTAAAGTGAAGTATGAAAAATTATAATAAACAGAAAACATACGCAATATTAATTTATTTCCACTGCTCAAGAATCTATCTGATCACTGGTCATCACTAAGTGAATTTCATAGAGATGTTAGACAATAAGAGTATACAGAACGGAATCTCCTAAGGTACGCGCAATATGCGTCCTCGTTTCCCGTCCCCGCACGTCTCCCCCGTTCTTGTGCGGCCGCGTGCGCCGTGCAGTGTGTACGCCTGCTCTCGCCCCTTGACAAGGCGAGAACGGGGGAGAGGAGCGGGGACGGTAACGGGGACACATATTGCGCGGGACCTTAGGAGATTCCGTTCTGTATACTCTTACTGTCTTCTGTGACATTGTATATAACGTCTTTGCTACCTCTGTTGTCTACCGTCATATTTTTTCCTTTGCACGTACATATGCGGCAGGCATCTAGTTAGAGACATAAAGATGTTGTCTATCCAGAAGGTGCATGGAGGTAGTAGTATAGACTACTTCTGGTTATCTACCTTCATATTTTTACCTGTGCTCGTCTTTGCTGGTCATCTTCGTCAGGAAAGACTAGGGTATGTCAAAGCTACTAAGAAAAAACGTTTTTATTTAATAGAAATAAAATGTAAACGGTCCACATCCGCTCCAAAGTTATTCTAAAAAATAGACGTAATGAACCCTCCAATGCCACCACGGGTCAACAAGACTAAGTGATGAATATGTATGTACGAGAATACCAGTCATTGTCAGGGGTACTTGCGTGATATGCACCCTCTTTGCGCGCCCTCACATGCGAGCAATTTTATTTATACTTATCTACTCATACCTATGGCTAGCAATAGTGAGTTAGGTGAGCCCTAAACTTAATCTACGGATAGAAACATTTTAAATAACTAAATAATAATACAAAATCAGACATTCCCATACAATTGTGTAGCTTTTATTTTGAAACGACATGTCAGAACTCGGAATAACTTTTTTTAATTTTAAAGATATTGCATATACCTAGGCATACATAGTTTTCACAGTTTAAATATGAACTTGAAAGAGAAATTATTTGATTTGAATTTGACCATCAGTATGGAAAACTTCTACACATACACCCTGAAATTTTCTATCAAGTTCATATTTTGACTGTGAAACTAGTAATATGCCTAGATTTTGTAATGTAGTGGTAATGTGTAATTATATATGTAGGTATAATATAATGGTACGTATTGTATAAGTAGATATTTATTCTGATATATATTATATAGTATGTAGTAATGTAATGTTTTATGTATATGTTCTTAATATGTTATAGGTATGAAGTATTTATTAAATCGGTAGCCATAATTGATTAATTTTGCTTTTTACCAAAATACTGCCGAAATCTGACATGTCATTACAAAATGAAAGCTACGTTTGTATAGAAAAGTCTATATTTAGGGTAAGGGGACTGTGCTTACTTATAAAAGTAGGTAGAAAATAATAAAGGTAACCAACGCAAATGACAAACTAAAGTGTTTGTCATTTAAAATCTTCCTGATGTGAAATACAATTGCACAATTGCAATAAACATATCCGTGATATAAGGATTGAACAATAACGTTATGTCATCCACTTTAGCGAGTGTGCTTTTGTCGGAGTTCGTGGGATAGAACGTGACTCCGCCGCCCATTTCTAATTCCTATGCAAATAGCACAATCCAAACACCTCCGTATTATAACCATACTCGTATCGTAACATGTTTCGGGAACTTTAAGAATATTTGTCGCAAGTGGTTCCGTAACTTACAAAAAACCGTTTTCCCTTCCGCGATATTTCCTTGGAGATGCAAAGCAATTTTCTGCAAGAGATAACCTTTTTAAACGAGTTTTCGCAATATTTGTTTGCTAGAACACATATGATGACCTCCCTCATGATAGTATCGATATAAATCTCTATTCTGCGAAGTTGTTAGCCGTAAAGTTATTTCTGGAGAGATAACATAAATATTAAATCGCTTCGAAACTAAACACGATCGGACGCTAGTCGAAGAATCACAAAAAGTGCAGACACACACCGAGCATCTGGTATTATAAAATAGCGATCGAGAATCGTTTTATGTCCAAGAAGAATTTCACATGTGCCATTTACGGGCGCGCCGGTACATACAGCTCGCTTGCAAACATTTCAAATGGTTAAATCAAGCTTTCAGAGAAGTACAAATAAAAATGTCCTGCTGAAACGGTTACAGTAAGGAATGGGTGGACACTAAACATGTTAGTGCTGCCATAAAGAAACGTGTAACTACAGTAACATTGGACATTTCGTTTGTTCTATTATACATACAATTTATAGGCATAAAGTAATTGCCCGCTGGTCCGTTTGGCCAGCATACAAAATAGTGTTTATGATATGTGTTTATTGACATGTTAATGATTTGTATCGTCTCTATTTTTGTATTCCTAATTAAAAGTCTGGCTGCTGTCCATTGCGTTACTAAGTAATAATTAAAAGTCCGGCTGCTGTCCATTGCGTTACTAAGTAAGTACTGACTTGTAACGTTTCTTTGCAACGTGCCAACTCAAGCGTAAGTAAACGTAATCGCTTGATATGTTCAAAGACTTGAAACTCATGCTAAGTATGTTGAGATCAACAAAAATCATTTTAAACTATTGTTACATTTTTTAATAAACTGCTAAATAAATAAGTACTTACTTAAAATTACCTCCAGCCAGCAAGCAGTTAAGAAGAAGGAACAGTAATGCCGGCTCAAAAATACGAAAATGAATAAATGTTGTACTCAGTACGTATAAATTAGTCTCATCACATCACTATTTGCTATAATGGTTGTGTCAGACACGACGTGATAGATTTCCATGACGATAGAGCTGGCGATAAACCGAAAGCTACTACACGACACGATAGTGCACTTTTTGTAGGTTGATACTTGATTATATTGTATTATTTAAGCTTTTAGATTTTAGTAATACACTCTCATTCTTTTAAAGGATTAACAGTTAAGCTGATTTAAATGGATTAGGGTCCAAGTTTTTCAAGTTGAAGGAAAAGTTAATATAGATATTTAAATTTTTATTACAACTTCAATGAACGCCAATTTTGAGGCATTTTCGAAGTAAACTGTGTAAAAGAATGTTTTAAATGCAAGTATTTTTTTGACAGAAAAGCATAAAATTCTGTATAATCGCCACAATAGCAGAAATAGGAAATAAATGAATGAACAAAACAAGAGAGAAATAAAACCATACTAGACTAATAAAACGTACCAAAGCAGAAATAGAGAATTTGAAGCATAAACTCATTTTTATAACACAAGTTTCTAAACAATACCTATCAAAGGAGAAGATATATGGATAGTACCTTTAGATCAGGAGAGCAAGCAAAAGCGACATTAGCCGAATTAATTTTCCGCCGATTTCCCGGGGCAGACGTAAATCACGCATTTCATGGTTACGTCAGGCACAAACTGTTGTTGTAATGTTCGGGGAAAGTGATCTATTCTAGTCCTGAATTCAATGTGCATTCTGCAAATCGCATTATGCTCAACTGGAAATTAGGACATTGAAGATAAGTTTCAGGATTTCAATATTTGACGTGCGTATTTAAACTACGTTTTCACACGCGCCGTAAAAGTTGCGGCGCCGCGTGCATTATTTTGTTTTGTTTGTGAAAACGGTCTAATATCACAATATGTCATTTAATTCATTGCATTCAAGTATACAGCGTATTAGCCGTGTGGTTCCCGGCAGAGTAGAATATATTCCCGTGGATGTTGTAAAAGGCGACTTAGGAAACGCAAGCTAAACGAAGCTTATAAACATCAATAAGACCTCTCTAACCCGTCTTGCCAGCGTGGGGAGTGTAGGCCAAATCATCTGTCTGCTCTGGCTAATATATGGCTCAGGTAGTACAGAGCGTGTACGTGCTCCCGTGGTGAAGACTAAAAAAAACCTGATGGTAAAGTATACAGCGAGAGATAATATAAGAGAAGTACATTTAGATCAGAAGGCCAAGAAAGAATGAGATTAGCCGAATTAAGGTATTACATCGGCACGGGCCCGACACCCGCCGATTTCCCGGGAGGCTGTAAATCACACATTTCATGGTTATGTCAGGCGCAAACTGTTGTTCGGGAAAAGTAAGTAGCTAGGTAAGTTCTAAAACTGATATTGAGCCTGAGCCATTCTGAAAATCTAGCAGGTTAAAAAAATATCCAATATCAAATTTTCATGAAAATTAATGTCGGTCATATTAGATTTCAAAACTAATTAAAATTTTCGTACGTACTTAAACATTTTTCATAGTAGGTATAAAACATTCATAATAAATACCTACTAATCTAGACGTATAAGCAGAGTCAAAAAGCGAGGTAGGTAGCTAATCACGTAGCGCTTGAAGACACTTAAAAGTAACTTTCTATTGTAGTTTTATAGTTAAGTATATTACAAATCTATACTAATATTATAAAGCGGAAGAGTTTGTTTGTTTGTTTGTTTGTTTAAACTCGCTAATCTCAGGAACTAATGGTCCGATTTGAAAAATTCTTTTTTTGTTGGGTAGTCCATTTATAGAGGAAGGCTTTAGGCTATATAACATTCCGACAACCACGCGAACGAAGTCGCGGGCACAGCTAGTAATATATAATTCTAAAGAGCCTTCTTATTAAGATTTATTTTCTAACCTGCATTTTGATCAAATTCCATCTTGCATCTTAGCTCGTATAGGTACACTACAAGTAATAGTGTACTGTACTCAAATCACTAAATATTCAATTATTAAACGACTATGGAAACCTAAACACTTATTTATAATGTTATTTACTGCACAGGAAAACGTAAATTACCCTTTACCTGCGTATTATACATTCCTCTATAATACGGCCGTACCGTTACGTAAGCTAGCAGGTGCCACGTTATGAACTTTGCGATTGTATGCCCCTTCGTGAAGTCAGCAATGAGAAGATTACTCTAGTACACACCTGTGCTCTGCCGAAATTTTGGACGCTTGCCATAAAACATGGCCAGCCGGTTTGATGAAGGACGAGTTCGACCGTCCCCAGCAGCGGCGTCAGGGTAGGACGATGCTTAGTGACCACCCAAGAGCCCTACAAATAAAGGGGCACTAAACATTGGGAAAAAGGACATCTAAAGAAGATATGGTTTTTAAAGTTGGGATCAAATTGTGACCAGTTGGGTAAAAAAAGGGAAAGAAAATAAAATCCAGTAAAATTATATTATAATGTTGCTTGCATTTCGTACAGGTTGTAGAAGCCAATCTTCGTCATAGCGATATATTAATATTCCTGATTCCACCTGAGCTCACCATTTTGCGTTAGGTTCTAAATCCCTTAGGCTTTGTGTAACCTGTACCCACACGACAAACGCGCGATTCTGTGCTGGTGTAGGTATCTAAGTCGTACATGTAAGTGATTGTCGCATTCTAAACAACGTCTCCCCGAATTGATTGATAACGCAGTGACAAATCTAGATCAATGTACTTACGAGTATTTTACAAACTTCAACGGGATGTAAGCTCATGTAACTATGGTACCACATTCCGGCACGCTAAGTATTAGGTACTTACATATGAAATTGCCGTTCAGTATCAAAAAAGTGAAACAAGTTTTTTTAATGAAATTATTATTTAATCAATAGAAGTATGCGCCGTTGTTATCGATACACTTCCGCCATTTTATAGGCAGATCATTGATACCTTTGGAAAAAAAATCCTGGGAGCGAGAGTCTATGAACTGTTTGAAGGTGGTTTTGACTGCCTCATCAGATTTAAAATTTTTTCCTTGTAAAAAGTTATCCAAATTTTGAAAAAAGTGGTAATCGGTTGGGGCAAGATCTGGAGAGTATGGTGGGTGACGCAGAGGTTCCAGTTGCAGCTCCTCTAACTTGGCGATCGTTTGATGTGCAGTGTGTGGTCTAGCGTTATCCTGAAGGAGCAGTGGGCTAGAGCAATTCATCAGTCTCGGTTGTTTAATGGCGAGCTTTTCCATCATTGTTTGCAATTGTTGGCAATACAAGTCTGCAGTAATCGTCTGGCCTGATCTCAAGAAGCTGTAGTAGATAACACCAGCACTGGTCCACCAAACACTAACCAGAATCTTCTTTTTGGTCAGTTTTCGCTTAGGGCAAGGTTTTGCCGGTTCTCCAGGGTCAAGCCATTGTGATGATCGCTTCCGATTGTCGTACAGGATCCATTTCTCATCACAAGTCACGATACGGTTCAAAATTCCCCACATTATTGTAGCGATTAAGCAAAGAAACGCAGCAAGCAACGCGTGTTTGTTGGTTTGCTTCAGTCAATTCGTGCGGTACCCACTTTTCGAGTTTTTTATTTTTTCCGATTTGGCGCAAGTGGATAAGTATCGTTTTGTCACTTACGCCGAAGGCTGCTGCTAATTCAGAAGTGGTTTGAGATGGATCCGCTTTCACTATCGCCTTCAATTCTTCGTTATTCACTTGAGTATCAGGTCGTCCAGGAGGCTCATTGTGTAAATCGAAATTTCCAGAACGGAAACGTTGAAACCAAAAACGCACCGTTCGTTCGTTAGCGGTGCCTGGTCCATACACGTCGTTAATTCTTCGAGTCGTTTCTGCAGCAAATACCGCGAATTTTCAATTTGTCCATAGTTGTTGTTATAGCAATGTTAAAACTCAAACAAATGATGTTAAAACAAATGAAATACGAATTTTAAAACAATATTTTTCTGGCTTTATTTCGAAATAAATTTGAATTTGGAATTCCTAATGAAACGCAAGATATTTGATTTTAAAGTTGCCAGTATTGAAAATCGGCAATTTCATTTGTAAGCACCTAATATTTAACCTACAATGCAGTAAGCATGGTATAATAAAATAAGGTATTCTCTTCCCGTGACAGCTGGTCACGTGATTAGAACAAGAATACGTCATCAGTTAGTATTGCCACTGTCTGTGATTGAATTACCCTAGCAAAGTGCATTTTTTTTTAATTTACAAACCAATCATTAGCTTATAATTCACTAAGTATATTAATTTATTAAAAACTAAACACGCGATGAATTACACGATATACGAAATAGTTTAGTTATTATTTTGTTTTATATTTTTTAACTAATTGAGAAAGTCCTTTAAATTTATTAAAATAAATAATCAGTGGTAACACTTTTCGTGACGTAGTCTTGTGCTATCGCGGGAGGGAGAATACCATATTTTATTATACCATGGTAGTAAGGTAAGGGGCACATTTCAATTACACCCATGGTCACCGGTAGCGCCGACACCCGCACAGGCCGTCGCAGATTCCGTCCCCGAGGGCACAGCCCTTCTGAAATCTTGTATTGTGTGCGTCACACATCACCGCCGACCACTAACTTTACGAGCGCAGTGCTTTTAGGCTATGATTTCTTTTAATAACTACATATAATAAAAGCTAGTTCATAAGACATTATGTACCTACCTAAAATTGGCAATAAAATTGATCGACTAATAAATATATAATAAACTTATTAAACGTATTTAATTTCGTAATAATAATATACTTATATCTGATTTTGCGATTTCAGGGATGGTCCCATAGTAAAAGTTGTTCACATTGGTTAGTATAAGTTAACTATAATACCTTCGGGGTTGATACCCCCTTTTTAAGGTTGCGAACCCAAAGAGTGCAAACGGGACCCTATTACTGTGACTCCGCTGTCTGTCCGTCTGCCCGTCTGTCCGTCTGTCTGTCCGTCTGTCTGTCTGTCCGTCTGTCACAGGGCTCTATCTCTTGAACCGTAATAGCTAGACACTTGAAATTTTCACCGAATATGTATTACTGTGGCCGCTATAACAACAAATACTAAAAATAAAAAATAGTTAAAAATTAAAGGGGGTCGTCATACAAGAAACGTGTTTTTTTCAGTGTTTTTAACTTGATCTTTATAATGGCATTAACTAGATACTTGAAATTTTCAACAATTATGTATTACTATGACCACAATAACAAAAAATACTAAAAATAAAATAAAGTTAAAAATTAACCCTTCATGTACGAGTCCGACTCGCACTTGCCCGTTTATTGTTACACGTTGTACGTACTTACGATTTAGCTTGATGTTCTAGTCGTGCTTGCTTAAAATCTGACGATCTTATTTGAAGGGGTTATTCTGACGATATGAAATGTTTTTGCAATAAAAACTATTCAAACCTGCACATTAAATAACGACTTTTAAAGCTTTTATTGGGGTGTACTTTCTTATACAGACAAAAGTTTAACAGATTTTCGTTATTTAGAAAATAATATCATGTCATAGAATAATCAATATGCAGGTTACTCAGTATAAAGAATTTTTAATAATAGATTTTCGTTGCACAGAAAATCAATAATTAGAATGTTTGTTATGAATAATTTGAAATCATAGAATTTTATTACAAATAACATTTACTTTTGCGATGTTTCTAATATCAGAATATCAAATTAAATATTATTATTTTTAATAAGTTTAGTTAATATAATATATTTATAACCTATAAGTTGGCCCTATTCTAGTAACATGGATAAAACTTTCCCACCAGTGTGTTGGTCGCAGTTCTAACCTAACCTAACCTATAAGTTTGCCCTAACCTATATTGTGGTAGCGATTTATAATGTATTCTAACTTATTATATGGTATTTAATTTGATTAAACAATGTTTTCACTTAATACTTCCTTAAATAATAATTTTCAGTAAAATAAAATTCTATGAAAGATTATACCGAACAAACAATATTCTTTAAAGAAATATTCTACTGTTTGATTAGTTTGTTAAATGAAAATATGAGATTCAAAAATTCATTGAACTGTGTTTCTATAAATTGTGTTTCATTCAAGTAAAGTCTTTGAAACAATAATATTTGAAATAAAAATATAAGAATTAAATATTCTATGAAAAATTTTCTGTGAATCGAAATTCTATGAAATTTCAGTCTGTGAAACAAGGGGCACCCCTTTTATTGTGAGACCGAAGTACTAGTCAAGACAAATCAAATGAGCTCAAATATGTTCCTATACAAGTTCCTATGGCTACTTTCCGGCTTCACCAACAGTTTACCAATGTGATATTGTTATATTGTACTGTCATCCTGCCATGACACTGCATGTTTATCTGACGCGCTCGAGTAAATCCCAAAATCCCCTCTTGGGGACTTATGCATCTGCTATGTCATAGAAGGACGCCATTTTAATATCTGAAAAAATGGTTTTTTTTTCCTATCAATATGCGTACAACTTTAGTATACACTGCAAAAGCATTCATCAAGTCAAAATATTTTCGGTCTATTTAAGTGCATAGGTTAGGTACTTACTACAAATACAATTGCAAACAAATCTAGGATTGCGAATAGCAAGAAGCCTGTATTCATTAGAGCATGTAAATTAATACGATGGTAGGTACGACTAGAGCCGTTTATTAAAATTAAACTGGGCCTGGCGTGGAACTAGGGAGATTAATGATCCCTTGAATACGAAGTTATGTAAAGAGCAAATGGAGTGGGGCCGCCGCGCCATGTCCTGGCATCATTCCAAAATCACTTATCTCCCTTTATTTCGTTAACAGGAACTTCAAATGCAACGGATCCCGCCGGTAAAGTTGATCGATACATTACACGTCTGAATAAACAAATCACTGAACCTTATTGCCTGAAAACATGTGGCCTTGTTTTCGCAGGAAGGCTTGTTTGCTCAAAGACACCCTTACCGCAGCGCGCGAAACATCTGTCATATTATTTGCGTATAACGAAAAACTTCTGAGATATTTTTCATCCAGACAGGTGACAAAGCAATTTAGTTACAAAAACATACACGGCTGGTTTCGTGAACGCCTCTGTAAATAGATGTATTCGTAAGAAATGTTAGTGTGAATATTTTACGCAATTTATGCTTTGTTTTTGTTAAAAATAAGTACATACTGATATTCAGAAAATTGAAAGATATCACATCTGACAAACTCTAGAGACAGCTGGATCAAAGAACCTTTATTCAGATTTATTTCTTTCTTACAGGAGAGATGTTCCCGTTATGGAAATTGATACTGAATAGCTGCCACAACCTCCAGTAACGAGACATGTAAGTTTTCTTTGATTGTTAGTAACAAAACAAACAACAAATCGGTTTCACCCGAGAACACAGTAGTAAATAATAATCACGAAACAAGGGAATCGCATGAACAGCGCCATTTCACACGTTCTCTCTCGAGGCCGGAAGAAGACAAGCAAAGAAAGAAAACATGTTTAACGTCGCCTGCAAAGTGCCGTAGACGTGCAATTCACAATACACTTGTTCAGAGACAAGTCGGTCGGAGTTCGCGAGTTCCAGTTATATTGCTCCCCGTGGAGCGAGCAAATAGGTAACAAGCAATAAAAATAGTTCCGGGCATCCGTCGTCGGCTGGGACAAATTCCGACCAAAATTACGTGAGCAAATTAGACATTCCGGGACATAGCTGCTGGAATAATTGAGAACCCCCGCAGTTTGTCGATTTCGAACGTACTCGTAGTGTGCAATCCATTGCGCGCTGCCTGAGCTGCCTCGCGTCACATCACAGGTCGCGTACTTGTGCGTTGTCTCGCGGAATAATAACGCAAGCATCGCACACGTGATTGCTTAACTCTGATTTTTTTTATTAGTACAATCTGTATTGGGTGAAACAAAACATGCACACAAATCCCAAATCAATATCAAGATTTACATTTTTATCGTTAAAATATAAAATTTTCTTGAGCTATGTCAGATGCCTTTGGGAGCTCGAAAAATCTGACACCAGTATTAGCTATTAACACACTCGATAAGAAAAAAACTATGGGTTGCACTCCGGGAGTGCCGGCAGAAGTGAAAACTTGAATATTAACGTTGTGCATTTTTGATATTTTTGAATGGTTAGGGAATAATTTTGCACGAATTGCTTTAATTATCAGTATTAAAGTAGTATCATTTATGTGGTAGAATACAATATTTATTTATTGCGCTATCGTACACAAACATGACAAAAAGTGCACAACGCCGCTAAAGAAGTTTTCACTTCAAAAAGGTTTGGGCTTGTCCGGGATTTGAACCCGGGACCTCTCGCACCATAAGCGAAATTTATACCCCTAGACCAACGAGCCAGCTGACAGCTTCGTCGAAATTATAGTATAAATACTTCTTCTCCTACGCCGCGCCGGCTGTCATTCCGTCTTACGAATTTTCGATCAAGACACGTGTCCTGACGCGAGTTTATCATTTTTTACCCATTACAAAAAAAGTGCACAACGCCACTAAAGAAGTTTTCACTTCAAAAACAATTATCTAACGAAAATTTAAGTGGACTCCGCCTTTTTTTATTTATGATTGTATTATGCCTTCATAATTATGAGCCCCTCTTGCATCCACCAAGCCTTGGACTTACCTCCAACTCGGACCAATCAATTAAGAAGTGTTTAAATGATCGATGTGGCCTTTCACGCCCTCAGTGTTTCTATTCATTAAGAAATGTGTTCCTAAACAAACCAAACGACAAAATCAACAGCAATTAACATACAACAATATGGCCGCCGCTAATGACGACCGCAGTCATTACTTCGCGTAGGTCGATATATTTTTGGTTATTGAACGTAAAAAATAAGTATCAAATTTTACATATATTCAAGGCTAGTTGGAAACCACCAATTTATTTCGGCCATAATGAAAACTATCATTAGATACCTAGCTATTATTTATTACTCTCACAAAAAACATAGCATTTAGTAGATTCTATTTCTTGATATGATCGCATGATACCAAAAGAACCTGTTCCATTTATATCTCATTTCGTGAAACATAAAAAAAACTGGGCTGCCTATTAATTAAGCAAAACATTATAAGAATGATACAATGCTTTAATTAATAACTTGCTTACGTGTTCAGATAAGTTCGTATAAGTATAACTACTTACACGCTAAGTCATCACTCTAGTAACAAACTGTGCATATTTAGTTTAAGGTGAAGATATAGGCAAATGGCCTTGAAGTGTGAAATAAATTGTTAACTCGTAAATATGGTGATAATTTCCATATTGCTCTTCGTCATGCACTAGATATCCTTTTAAATTATTTTATGAACTGCCGGTGAAACTATTATTGGTGATCCGTCTATCTTTAAAACTTGCCGTGGCCACTTTTGGCGGAGGCAAGTTTTAAAGCTAGACGGACTAATGTAAATACTTTTAACGGTGGTTCATAAAATAATTTAAAGGGCTATCTAGTGCGCGACGAAGAGCAATATGGAAATTATCTCCATATTTACGAGTTAACAATTTATTTCAAATGAGGGCGCCACTTCAAGGTCATTTGCCTAACCCTTCACCTTAATGTGGTTTTGGTGGATAAAACTTATTTTCACGTAGGTACGTGAAAATAAGTTATAGGCCAGCAGTAGTTATTTGTCTTTTAGCGATTAATAAAATAGTGCACAATATTTAAGAGTTACGATATCCAGCTGATGAATCGATCTCATACGTTCGGAGTGCTCACAGAAAATTATTGCTACTGACTAGCGAACACAGCTTTTTATAAATCGTTAATTTTCTCTCAATAACCTATACTGAGTTAGAGATTATTGTCACGGGAATTAACATTTCTTAGGTCAAATAATCTAAGAGTTCTCCATAACTTAGCTGTCATATTTCTATTAAATTGAGCTGTTTTATAGTACACTAGCTGTGCCCGCGACTTCGTTCGCGTGGTTGTCGGAACGTAATGTTATATAGCCTAAAGCCTTCCTCTATAAATGGACTACCCAACAAAAAAGAATTTTTCAAATCCCTAAATTTCGACCCTAATGGTCCGATTTAAAAAATTCTTCCTGAGATTAGCGCGTTTAAACAAACAAACTCTTCCGCTTTATAATATTAGTCTAGATTATTTTATATATATTCGAAATAATTGCAATCCTGAATACATGTAGGATTGTCAGAAAATTTCTTTTAATCAAATAAAATTTACTAAATAAAGGCCCGTAAACATATTTAAATCTTCTGAAAAGAGTGTAATTAAAAAATACCACTTACTAACTAGAACATAAATTAAACAATTAAACAAAAACATATTATCTTACATTGCTATTCTCGATGACACGCTAGTTGGGATCCAGATATTACAATACTAAACTTATTCAAGTTGAAAAGTGTCTTTATGGGAAACTAACATGAAAGATATTATCTCTCGTGACCACATGACAATGACATCTTCGTCGATGTCTTACATTTTTTAGGCAATAAATCTGGTAATTTACCTACCTCTCATTAGCTGACCTATTGAGTTAATAGACTAGGTATAGTAGTGTGTAGACGTTATAGTTGGGTTTACTGACGCTTTTGTATTTGTTCTCGACAAGACTAGATCATATCCGTTCTTGTAATATCTACATACTGTCGAGAAGAAGAACATCAATTTCTCCAAAGTTAGACACTTTAAGGGCTCTTACAGACCAGCAAACTTTTAAGGGCTACAGCAAAAGCTGTTCCAGTAAAGAATGTGTACAGTCTTCAAACCGAATGTCATACGCGCCGGTTAGATGGTAGAACGTCAAGACGAGAGTAAATATCCAAAGGTTAAGACTTTTGAACCCTATAGCCTTTACTTTAAAATCAGAAGTGGGACGTTGAAATGAAAGAGGTTATATAACAAGAATAATTTAAGTTAACAACCACAATTCGACTGCTTTACTTTAAGTTGCACGAAACAAGTTAAGACAACTAAATACATATTTTCACTGCTCGAAACTCTGGAATTACTTAATCTTCATTTAAATTATAAAGGCTGTCTCATGTCAGATTTCATTAAGTTAGTTCAGAGTTCATTAAGAGTTAGCAAATATGTTTAATTCTTACAATAAATCATTTGGTATTGACCAATTGCAGTTTGTAAATAAACTCTACCAAATCACGGCTTGTTATTTACTTGTTACGGGCTTCAAAAACCTTTTGCTACATAACTCTATAAGTAGGCACCCATAAGCAATAAATAGGGGCATTTAGGGTAGAGCTGTAACGTGATAGGATTGAGAGCAATTCGTACGTGTTAAGGCTGACGGCCACAGCTATATTTCACGATTTTTCCGTCGACGTCGCGTCGTATCCGCACGCATGATCACCCATAATGAAAACTATCAGATGGCCGGGCAGCGGCTCAGTCGGCTGGCTCGGCGTTCTGCACATCAATAACAATCCTCGCAGATCCGCCACAGTCCACAAAAGCCACGCCGACAATTTATCCCGGAATTTACTCGACTGGATATTCCCGCAAGAATCTTCCCGCGGATTTTGAGCGCTTCAAATAAGAAACGGAAAATCCCAGATACGTCTCTGACTGTTCTAAACTATGGTCTTACTTAAACAAAGTATACAAATACTTACGTTATTGTTTCAAGTATGAACAATGGAAATAAAACATCTTCGACGCATTAATCACAGTGTTAACGTTACAGATGAATAGCTATTATTCTACGGTATGCTGCGAAGCCCCGAAGTTCGGAACCGGAAGACATAGCGTTAATAGATTTTTCTATTATGATTATTAGTTAAGCTTACAAGCCCTGCTTAAGATTTATGAGTGTACATTTACGAGACCGCTCTTGAAACGTGTTAGGTATACTTACCTACCTGTATGACAAATTAATTGCAGGCCTAATTTAGAGCATTGAATAGTCTTTACGTTTGGGTTTTGAATCAAGTTTCAAGTGGGTTGGCCTTTGATAGCTTGGATATATCGGTTGAGTACTCGCTCGATCGCAGCCAAATTGCGCGGAAGCCCGTGAGGCTCACGCGCTCAGGTCACGACTCACTCCAAATCTAAAATTGATTACGAACAAAAAAGAACACAACTCCACCGCCCCACGACACGACCGGCCCCGGCATAAAAACAATCCCACTCACCATTAGATATAATTTATTCATCATTATTATTTCATCTGTACATAAAACGATTTCCGAAGGACAGAACTAAAAAAGTCTATGATTGCTGCAAAAAATATCTGCGAGTTGTTAATTGATAATCACTGTATCACATGTGAACAAGGCGAGATCTCGTTTGTGATTTGAATACAGATGTTGATCTCGAAGTAAATGTTTCGAATGTCTAACAAAGCCAAGTTAAAATACAATATGGTAGCCTTTGACACTTAATAGACACATTCACAATTAATGATATGATTTACATACAACGTGGAAGGGACATACCCGTAATAAATCGAACCACGGTCTATACTAGACCATTATAGTATAATGAAATTAAAATAACAGCCAAAGAACAAAAAAAAATTTTAGCGTTTCCTTCCATACAAAAGTGTGCAGCCGCTCGGGCAACTTGTATGGGAATGTCAATTTTATTTTGTTTTTCGACAGTGAGATTAATTTCATTATACTATAATGATCTAGAATAGCCCGTGGTTTGGTTTATTACGGGTATGTCCCTTCCACTTCGTATAAAATAACCCTATTAACATTTAAGAATTACGTATATATAAGTATTTCAAGTATATACTTACTATAACTTACGAGTTTTAAGAGTATATAGAGCTTCTCTATAAATTAAAACAAGTGCCACGCAGATAATCATCTTTTTACTAAAGTATAGCGGACGTAACAGTATCCTCAAACAAATCATCTTGCTGTTGATTGAATAACAAATTAGTGCGATTGATACCGCTATGAAATTATCGACGCTTACGGTACTTCGACTCTAAACCCAGCTGCTGATGGGGATTATAGCAAATATCGCGTGAAAATTATTAACAAGCAATCGGGAAACGCGTCACGCGTCATGGGCACAGCACGATGCTGAACGCTTTTTTATAACGAGGCTAACAGCGAAAACTACGGAGTCTTATGTTGTAATAATACAAAGTACCTATACCATGCATAGAAATATACATCAACGTATTAGCCACAGGGCAAAAGCTTCAAGTAACCGTAAGTTTTTATGATTTGGGAAATATGAAAAAAATAGAGAATAACTTTAGAGTCACATAAGTTAAGTGCCTATCAAATCCACAGCCCTAAAGTAAAATGTTTAATGTAGCAGGAACATATGAATACAAAATGTTATGTTTATAGAAGTTATATTTTCTTAGCTGAATATTAAAATACAACCAGAGCTACCCGTAGTTTCATTAGAACATAGTTCTAAAAGTTAGAGAGGAAAAAAGGTATGTTTACTACCAATATGTTCGAAGCTTCCGTCTTACATAAAATATATGTATGCATATTCAGTAAGCTACAAAAAATTGATAGATACCTATGTGCTTGATGACGCATAATGAAGTCAGCTATAAACGCGATCAATACTTAAGATAATTATTTGTGAATAGTATAATATATTTCATGCACATACATACCTACATTCATACATATTATCACGCCTATTTCCCATAGGGGTAGGCAGAGACTATGGACCTCCATGTTTGTTTCCTCCTACTTGTTCAAACTTCAAACATTTCATAAACATAATCATATTTACTGACATCTGTAGTTTAATAATTTAATTTGACTAGAAATACTGCAGAATGTATCTATTAAATTCAAAATATTTGTTTTTTAGATTTATATGCCCTTATTGGACTGTGTTTCCACCAAAGATGTGCGAAGATGCGTATCGAAGAATGTGTTTGTTAATAACCAATAGGATCGTTTAATCCGCTAGATGACAATAAGTCAAATCGGACACTTTTTACTAAATGTCAAAAAAACATTTTCTTTAGGATTTGTGTGAAGTACAAAACCGTGACGTCATAGATATTTGGAGTCAAATAGCGCTCTTAATATCAGTTTTTCTGTATAAAAAAAATCTAAAATCTCGTTGAAAATGAATACGATCAATGACAAGTGACACTATTTTGTGACGTTTTATTATATTAACAGTACAAAATACTTTATTTTTGACCCAGCCATCTACCCAATTTACTTAGCCTCGCTCCGTGCAGCTCTTGTGGAAACCGCTTAGCGAAACGAGGTTTATAAAACAATCGATGGATGGGTGCGAGGGATGTGTGAGAGAGATGTGTGCGAGGAATGTGTCCAATAAAGGTGAGCAAGAAACACAAAAAAAAGAGAAAAGAGCCTGCTACCCATCCTCGCACCGCTTATCTGCGCACTGTTTCACAGCGACTCTATCTCAAAGCATCCTCACACCGCGCACCGCTCAACGACCTAGCACATCAGTGGTGGAAACGCTCACTTCGTTTTACAGCTTCGTTACGCAACGTTCAGCTACCTCGCACATCCCTGGTGGAAACACAGCCTAATAATTGCAAAGGAGGCCGAAAACAAGTTTCTTCTCTAGTAGGTACTTATCAGTTCAGTGAACAGAACTTTGTTCAATGTCTTTTTCTTTGGTGGATGCTAGTATGACAATGTGACTCAACCGATTACCTCCATTTACTTCACGTCTAAAAAATGTTTAGCTGTATAAAGAATACGATATGATCGATTTAGGTAGTATGTATACTGTTTTCTGTAAGTACACCTTTTTTCAACCATTTAAAACTTTTGGGTCAGTAGGTACGTCGAGACCCATTGGCCAATTATTACCGATATACAGTACGAGTATAAACCTGCACACTAGTGACTATTAAGTTTACTAGTGTGTAAAAAGGTAATGTCAAACCACTCCATTATCTCGGCCAAAAATTTGTCTGTGTGCGTCTCTTTCCATACAATGACACCAACAAGAGCTTGGCTCTTAAATGTAGACAGACAGGGTTGTGCTGGATTATGTTAATTTACTCTGAACAATTAAATGTTAAAATCAAATGGTGCCATTAAATATAAATGTAGGTAAGTAATCTACCTCATAAAAATAATCAAGGTTTTGCTAATTTTATATGTACCTATGTGTGTTTTATGACCATAACTCATGACGTAAAATATTTAAAAAAAAACCGGTCCAATGCGAGTTGAACTCGTATATATGAAGAATTCCGTACCTCCGTACAACGTTTTAAAACGCTTAAAAAAACACGTTTCTTGTATGACGACCCCCTTTAATTTTTGACTTCATCTTATTTTTAGTATTTTTTGTTATAGCGGTCACAGTAATACATAATCGGTGAAAATTGCAAGTGTCTCGACTCTCGCTTTTACGGTTCAAGAGATAGTCATGTGATATACGGACAAACAGATAGACAGACAGCGGAGTCTCAGTAATAAGGTCCCATTGGCACCCTTTGGGTACGTACGGAACTCTTAAAAAGGGGCTATCTAAATTTTAAATCTCTTTGCATTTACATTTTTATTCCAAAATGACTACAAACTTAATGCACCTAACTTTAACTAAGTATATGACTACGCAGTGACATGATCCGTAGCCACAGCCTCATAACCACAACTGTTCCTGAACATCAACCCTGCTCCGTGGCGGCACATCAACGTCATCCACGAGCTGGGGCCCACTTTATACAGGGTCTAACAAAATCTAACTAGCAACAAAAAAAAACTTGACTTGCTGTGTGGACCGCACATATCTAATACTTTATAATATTAGTATAGATTAGAAGAAAAAATCATTATATGCAACTTAAGAAGTCATTATATGCAACCATCTAGTATAAACCAGTACAGATTATTCCGTACCATGACTAAGGGAGGTACTTATTGGTAAATGAGAACAGGCATCAGCGTCCCCTATTCAACGACTTTACCATCGACTGCGATGCCCAACCAACCCGCCTCCTAGCATGGTGATTAGGGCCAATCCTCCTTTTAATTGCCTATTTAGACTGTAAAAAGAGCTGATTGGGCTGTAGTTATTTGGGTAGATAACTGGGTCAAAAATAAATTATTTGGTATTGTTAAAAGAATAAAACATTACAAAATAGTGTCACTTGCTTTTTTTTCAATTGATCATATCCATTTCAACATGATTTTAGATTTAATTATGCAGAAAAACTGATATTAAGAGCACTATCTGACTCAAAAAAATATGATGTCACGGTTGTGATTTTATTCCCATTTAGAAATCCCATAGAAAATGTTTGTTTTTAAGTTTAGAAAAAAGTGTCTGATTTGACTTACATATTGTTTTGATTTTTTTGTACAAATGTAAATTTTTTCACCTAAAGTAAACAAAGCAATGATAAACGTTTTCAAGGAACTGCAGATTCTTAGTATTGTTAGCAACCATTTACTATTTATCAGTGACTAGTACAGATAATGAACTCTAATAAGATAACATCATGCTACCCGTACACGTTCACGGCGATACGAGTACAATCTCAGTAAAGTCAATGTCCTGTAATCACAGTAGCTTATCATTGCAATTTACGTACAAGTATCGTTATCATAAAACAAATGCATTTTTTTGTAATTTTTGCGCGTCATACTAGTTGTTCAATAAAATATAGATACGCTATTAAGACTTTCCCTATTATGAGGTAGTAACGAGTGCTTATCCCTGTGTAACCAACCAACACAGGGAAACAGGGCCCTAGAAATGAAAACCTGGATTCATATTCATTAATTTTACCAATTGTCTCTTCAGAGGGATTTCCAAATATATCCGTTCTCTTCTATCAGCTGGTTCTACTGAAACATTTCTTATGGAACATCTTAGGCAACATGTTACCGTACTTTAGTCCCTTAGCACAATGTTATCACATTACATCATTTCTTGTGATATACAGTTAACATAAAACAGGTCTACAAAGTTAAGACCCCCTTTGAGAACACCTTGAGCAGTCGCCTCACGTACTTCTAATTATTCCATTTCAGTCCTTTATATCTGCGATACTGTATAATTCTTGCGAAAGTCCTTTCATGGGATAAAAAACGGGCATCTGAGCTAAACCAGCGCCTCTAATGGAAATAGAGGCTGTCAGTCAGGGCGTCACTGTAGGGTTGCATCAGAAAAATGTGTCTCCCATTTCAAAATTTGGTTTGAAAATTTTCAATGTCAGTACGTTCATACTTTGTACTTAGTCACAGAATACAGTAAGAGTAAAACTTAGTTAAATATGATTTTTTTTTTTTGAAGACTCACTTTACTTTCCTGTGTGGTGTTTAGTAGTTGAATTTGCTAAACATGTAACTACACATTAAGTACAATGTAAGTAAGCACATTTTGAATATATACAATCAATATTTAAAGATAAATGTTAATGTTTTTATAGAATAAAGGAATATTTTGCATAAATGTAAACTGACATTTTTAAATTGTATATATTCGTTATTTGTAATTTGCTAACTATTGGCTCGAATACGTATATTTGCAAGTCTGCTTGCATTGCAGGTTGAATACAGGGACTATAATGGTACTGAACACCTATTTTGTAATGTATTATGTTATGGCAAATAAAGATTTCCGATTTCAAAGCATTTTATACAACGCCAACACTGCTAACAGGTTACTGTCAGTAAACCTCACTCTTTCACCAGGAGGCCAAAAACACATGTAGGTGTGACCGTGACCATGGCGTCGGCCTGACCTGCGCTGATCGAACTCCTGGACAAGCGTTGCAGTTGCAGCCTGCGTATAAGTAAAAAAACAACTAGACCTGCATAGTGCGTGGCCACTTTAGTGCATCTCTTTCTATCTTTGATTGTTGCCTCCACCCATATTTTGCACACGTCACAGAACACACTATGGTTACTAACATAAAATAAGCTCAAATAAAACCCTAAATCACCTTTTAAATGATCAAATCCCTAAAATTAATAACTTTCTTCGATCGTTTCGTGGTTTGTTTGGCCCAGATTTTGACAGTAGGCCAGCTTATAGCAGCCACGCCGATAGAGACAAAAAAACATATTAGCGTTTTTTACACTCACGTTGTACAGTATTTGACAGTCTTTTTCTAGCAATATCGTTGCAAGTCTATTTTTTTTAGTAGTAGTAGGTCTGTGTGCTCGCCAAATATGAAGGCCTACCACGTTGAAATGTGAATCCTTACTCTTTTGTTATAGGAACTGATCAATTAGGCAATTCCACATGTGGCAACCCTAATCACGCGGCTAATAGTCGCGGTTCATCCGTTTTAGCCGCGGCTCCGTTCCCGTACTGCGACTAATGTAATTAGTTCATTACTTTGTCCCGGCCGTTCCCGCCGCTTTGTGTCTCACAGATTTATGTGAACCTCTCTGTTTTTCTGCAGACGTGAAAGCGGAAAAACGCCCTTTTCCCGGTATAAATTACTCATTGTGTACGCAGTTAGGCTTAGCTCAGATGATATAGGGATTAGGTTGGCGAACGTGCTAAAACTGCGAAACCAGAAATATCGATAAAATGCCCAAAAAAAATTTATTTAATCAAGCGCTAATTCCTCATATTACCTACTTAATTAGGTACATTAATAACATTATTACTTATAGCTTATCGCTGTGTTAATTACGTTGTACCACATCATATACCTACGTAGAATTTGTTGAAAAGAAATCTAAAATCTGTTATAGGTACCTACTTTATAAAATAAAATTCCTATGTAACTTAATAATTTGTTTACCATTCTACAGTTTGCAGCTTAACGATATCGAATATAAACATAACATTTTTCTATTCAAGCAAAATAAAAAGTGTACGGGTAATATCTATGAAGACCGAAGAGTTTTTGTAGTCCCTGTGATCTGTGAACCTTGGCAAATGGAGTTACTGGACCTTGAATTATAGTGTCGGTGTTACGAAATCTCACAAAAACAAACATGAACAAAAAGCGGGTTCTCCACGACGTATTTATTGTCTGTAATCAAATAAAGTGGCATTACCTTCTTGGCCCCAGCTTTCGACTGAAGTGTTACAAAAGAAAAAGTTGTCCCGAAAGTGTTTTGTTTATAAAGAAAATACATTTCGGGACGAGCTTTGTTTACCAAAAGAAAATTAGTCTCGCCATTTTATAACACTGACCTAAATGCCATTAAAAATGCATAAGTATATAAAGTCTTGATTTGCTTGCATTCTTGAGATCGTCGGTTTGATATTTTTCTTTTATATTCTTGAGATAGGGTTCTTATACCTATGCATGGTGATGAGTTTAAATTTATTGAGAATTTAGGAATCCTAATCAACACACTTCTCACCATTACTCGTATAAAATCAGAGATTACTTACCTTTGGTACCATAATATCTAAATACATAGCCTAATAATGGCTATATATATTATATGATATGGAACATTATATTCAGTTAGTAGAAATATTATAAAAATCTGTTGCATGATACAAAGCTTATCAAAAAAGAGGCTATAGAGTCAAGATCAGGTTTTATGAGTTGTGTTGTAGCTGACTGTCCCGTTAATGAATGTATGATGCTAATGAGGGTACACCTGGCGCTGGCCGTGGGACGCGGCCGTCGTAAAGCCGTCGAGCCAGTCGCATCACATCCGCTCCTAACACCGCATTAGGGTGGAGCACCAACCTGTCATATTAATCTGTTTATCGCGACAACTTTATGTTTTGTTGACTCTTGAATGCATTATTAAGTTTCGTTTCGTGTCTTAATAAATCTAATAGAGAAAGTAAGACTTTTGTATTAGAACAAGACCTCCACAAGTGTCTCCGTCAAATAAGGCCACACATAAAGGTTGATTTTGCACCCATTAGCTATTTTCAAATCAGAATACAAAATAATCTCATAAATTTGTAATAAATGGCTAACCAATTCACTTTACTATACACGTATAACATTTTTACGCTACGAGCCTGGTAGTGAGCTACATTCAAATGGTAGATTTTTGGTATGCATTTGTCGGCTGATATCTTTAGTTTTTATGATTAAACAAGATACATGTTATGACAGAATATGTATTTTTTATTTTGCAACACTTTGACTGCGGAAAAACGCACCGTATGTGTTTTCTGTTCCGCGAACACACACAATGCGTTTTCCCGCAGTGGAAGTGTAGAAACTTTCCTTGAATATAACTACGAGGTTAAAAATCATTCTGTATCTTCAAATAAGACAAGTAAAACATCAAAAAAGAAACCTTTTAAAAAAGGCAAGCATTTACAATCCTGGCTCATACGAGTATGTGTGCGCATCTGCAATCAACCGTCATTGTTTTATTCGTTTGTTTCGGCAAACGTGTCACGAGAGCCGCCCGCAGCGTCAGTAAACGATCTATGCCACTCACGATGAGCGTGCAGCGAGAGTGTAGTAGGAACCGGACTCATCGCTGACAGCCAATTAGCCCCATGCCCCCGTGCCTCTTACCCCCGCACCCTGCTTACCCCTGTAACCCGCACGGGCAAACCCATTTATCTTTATTCGACAGAATCGCCCCACACACTTGGTGCCCCGAGTGCGATACGCCGCCGATCGGGCTCTCTTCCTATCACATCCAGTCGGAACTTGATGAATGCTCGTGACACACATACAAAAGGCCGAGGAATTATGCCTTTTAAAATAAATGATCTCCACTTAGCATACACGTCATTAATTTTTTCAATAGAATGACTACTGCGGCATAACTCGCTCTCAAATTCGTACACTTATTATATGATTTGCGATCCTCGCTTGATAAATGTTATAATTTATAATCAATGAAATGGGTTTGCTCAAAATAATTCAATGTTATTAGCTGGAGAAGGTAAAACTGGTGGACTCGATTGATAGATAGTTAGGGACAAATCACACAGACTGAGCTAGCTCCTAACTCGATCTGTCTGTAGTAATTTGTCCTATGTAACTCGTATTTGTGAACACCAGAACCTAATGAGTAAAACTCCACAGGGATCTGTGATATATGAGGCGACTGTATCGAAAGACGGATTGATTAGGACTCCCTTTCCCTTTATCCATAAGTTATTCTTATATTTATATACTTACTTACAACTACTTACTACACTACATATTGATATTACAAAAGTCCGAACCTTGCCATAAGCACCAAATGTGATGTGTGACTATAGACTATTTAACACTATTCATTAGTTTTTAGGAGCAAATATTCAACTATGTAATACTCAGCCCCAATGAGCAATTTTGGGTGAATCTACTGTCAAGGCTATACTATTCTTGGAATATCAGTTACGGCCGGCTGAGTCAGCGGGCTGTGAATCACTGATCTGCATTCATCACTTCTCGATTGCTTCCCGATAATTTGCTCTTTTGCACGACCATTTGTGTAGATTCTCATACAATAGCTGCAATTCTATTGTTCTAGAAACGTTTTACTGATACAATATAGGTGAGTGCTGGCTTTTTGTTTCCGCGGCGACACCGCCGAAAATATCTGACACAAACACTTCATGCACCATTTGTTTTGATATTCGCGAATAAGTAATGACGAAAGAAACGAGGTTACCGTGTGAACGAAAAGAATATGGTGGAAAAAATTGGGGAAATTGGCGGTTTTCTGAATACGAGAGATAAAAAAATACGAGTAATAATAAGACAAACATAAAAACCCCAGATACAAACATTTTCTTCATTGTTAAAAACATCCTCTCAAACAAAGAAAAACTAAATCAAAGTCCGTTCATCCACAAAGAAGCTACAATTATACAAATTAGACCCACAGATACACACACCATACTTACTACACCTAACAACCTAGGGATTAAAATTAAAATTGAAATCCTAAAATTAATAAAAATGGTTCTCCAAAAATGTCGTCTTACAAAAATAATTCTGACAGTTATGGCTATAAAGATTTGAAATTAATTCTAAAACCAGCCTGACACGGCTATTATGTAGCCGATCTGTGATAAGAAGCTGGTATAGCAACACCCCGCCGTGTGGTGCCGACACCACCGATATGAACAATATCCAACGCCCGCTCGTGACCGTGGGTGTTCTTGAAGGCTTTCAACGTATCCCGACAGTTTTCTTACTTACCATTGGTTTAATAACCATATCAAGTTACATAAATGTAACCACGACTGTATCTAAACCTATGTTTTCAGACAAGAACTTAGCGTGAAAAAATGCCTGCGACTGCGTAGGTTTCTGAAAGAATATACTTTTATATGATATTCAATTCTTTATGTCAATTTGCAATGGGTTATGATACCACTACGTTAAATCCATAAATTCATCCCAAAAATATTAAAGTAACAACCAATAGAGAGAGAATAAGTGAAAAATTTTAAAAGCACACAGAAATGAACTAACACTTTATTTTCCTGCCGATAATATCAACTCACGAAATATGTTAAAAATACAATTTTTCTGATGTAACAACAATATTTTTTTGTAACTACTAGAGTCACTACTCTTAGAACTATAATAGTAGAGCCTACTAATTATCGTAGAAAATCTTAAGCTATACAGTATTCTGTAGCTAACCAAAATTCTTTTCACGATGTCTGCGGGAATCTCAATCTCAAGCGTTTTCAAAAGGGCACACAATATGAATGTAAAGACTGGAATTGGGACGCGCTCCGTGAAAAGGATTTGACCTCGCGATTGACATTCAACATGGTTGCAATGAAGCGAGTGTTATGCAGATGGTTGATGCAACTGCAGCCGATGCGGCGTGAATTCGCGAACATTTTCGCCTTTCCTAGTTTTGTGTAGATATAGTTTAGGAAACAAGATAAAAAGGAGAAGTTGACAATGTTTACACGTACGTAGTTGTTAATAACAACTGTTGTTACGGTAGACTTGTCGATCACTGGTATACGATGCAAATGCAAATAAATAAGAAACAGATCGAATATTTTTAACGTTTTTCCTAATCGCGAAAAAAAGCCTCCACGAGATACCTGTTTTTTTTTTCTTATAACTTATTTAATTATTACATACTTATTACAAATAAATTTAAAATAATATTCAATGTGTTTTGCCCATTATTTACGTGAATATTTCACTTGAAATTATAATTATGGTTGCAATGTGCTATACACATGTGGCCTACATTTTTCGGGTTCAGTATTACTGCAGTAATTTGAACAAAATAATATTACAATTACATTACCATTAAAATATTTTACAATGTATAAACGCATTTAGGAGTGCCAGCAGTTTATTAACCAATTATAGTTAAATAACTGTTTAACGGTTTCTCCTAAATAATAAATACCTAATTATTTCGCATTAAATTTATGCCAAATAGCAATACAATTAAAGCTAAATTTGGTGCTATAAACATTAACGAACTTGAATTCAATGTTGTAAGATCGAAATTCTGTGCCACGCTCCTCATAAAACCAGTTACCATTGCTAGGCTAGTTACCGTAAACCGATAGATACTATGTAAATTAAAATAATAGTAAATTGAATATACGTTTATTTTACAACAACAATTTTCAATAAACAAATCAATTAGCGTTATATCGATAAAATATTTACTTTGTCCTTGACATTTTATTCAATAAACGAAAATCTTGAAAAATATTTATTTAGTTTTCTAATCTCTTTAGGCTTTTGTGTACACAAAAAGGAATTCCCATCACAAACAAAGTATCGTTGATTGTGATAAAGTATTTAGGTCGTTAGCCAAAAGAAACAAAGCTGGAGGTAATCTCTTACTATAAATAATAGCCCGTTTCGGATACCCCTGACAAAGAATCGTTGGTAAAATAAATGGTTGGTTAAGTGAGCGGAGCGGAGGCGGAAGCAGAAGCGGCAGCGGGTTAGGGAGTAGAAAAAGACAGGCCCTTCATTAAAACTTACATTTCAAATGTTACTTAACTCAATTTTTATGTTGCCAAATGTTGCTCCATCAGTGTGGATGCACCTTAAAAAAACTTACTGCCCATTTACACAGTCAAGTTGCATACAATTGAATATTGAAGAAATAAATGATTTTATCTATTGTTTGAATTTAATTGTATGCAACAGGAAAGAAACTTGCACTGTGTAAATACGAGTAGCTATTATTTTCGTTTAGTTTAATGTCAGTACATTACAACATAAAGTAAGCCTAATTAAAAACAAAAATTAAAAACACCACAATGAACAAAATTATAAATAAGGGTTGCTACATGAGCAGGCCGGCATTTTTGGTTCGGCAGTATTTGTCGAACAACAAAGCCGACCCAAAGCAATTACTTATGTCTGCTTTTTCCCCAAATTTTCATCTTCATATACTTACTCAATTTTACCGCCCGGCTGTGCCGAGTAATGCCGGCCCGCTTATGTGTGTAGCAACCCTAATTTTACTATTTTAACATAATACGACCAATTAAACTACTGTCAGTCATACACTACTCCTCTTTAATACCGAGGCAATCTTATCACGAGTAAAAGGTTTAAAAAGCAAAACATAATTCCATGCACGAAGAGCTCTATGATTAATAGCATTGCAATCGTTGAAAATACTCTGGGAACTTAGTATTAATTACTGCACGTCTATTAATTACTGGGGTTATTAGCAGAAAGCCCAGAAGTGAGGCAAGCGCTAAACATGAGCTTGGTCAAGTTAGGCTCGAAATAAAAATAGGAGCACATTTCTCACGTTCATAAACTGATATGGATACGAGAATCTAAGGCCAATTAGAGGATTAAGTAATATCTACGAGTATGAGTAAAACACATAGTTATTGACACCATATAATATTATATATATATATATATATATATATATTGTATAAAGGCAGCTACAGAAACGTCACACAAATTATTTGCTAAAAATGGAAAGAGTTTACGTCGACTCAATGGTCATCCAATAGCAGGTCTATATATTTTATGTTTGCATATAATATTATTATATCTCAAAAATATCCCTGTTCTATTTTTAAATACATAAATAATGGCGGCGTGAATTTTATCATACGTATATATATAAATATATATATATATATATATTTTTATATATAATAATTTTCAAACTATGAACTTTACTTACCGATGGAAAGTTATTTCATTACACTTTGCCGTGTTCATTTTTAATTTTATGTATTTACTATGTTTTTGGTTTTTTATTTTCTCTTATATACTGTCAAAAGTACTAGGCGTATAAGAGCTAGTAAGCGACTAAGTGAAGTTTATGGAGATAGCTACAATTGAACGGGACAAAACAGTGATGTTTGGTGTCTCCTCTAGTTTTATATAATCTCTTTGACGACGACATAGAAATTCGGAGATCAAGTACGATTTTCACTTGACGGTGACGACGTCAATCACTTACACTCCGAAACTTCGACGCGCTGTATCTTTGTGAATTTTCACTGCTTTGATAAACCGAAAAATATGAATCCATTACTTTTGTATCCCTTACTGACGGACTAAATGAAATAAAATTTGTCGGACCCAGTCACACATCCCTATTGGTCGGGTGCGGTCAAATAGAATCCACCCCGTAAAGCCTTCAGCGTGCGTTGTGTTAGGTTAACCTCACGACACCTATGTTCGCCTGCAATAATTGCTTAACCTTCATCTCGTAATTAATGAACTTATAGATACTAAAATATTCAAGTTGCACGCGTGGATGTTGGTAAAGGAGTGGCTTTTTTGCCTTTGTAAAATTTCACAATGTTTTAAAAGTAATCGGTTGGTGGCATGCCGCAAGCAGTCGTGGGAGAACAAGCGACGCCAGTGATACCTCTCGTTCTCAGGTGAACTTATATATATGGTGACAAGGAAATTATCGCCTTTTTTCTCTCCTGCGGATTCCCATTTCCATTATTCAATAATACTTATTATGTTTTCCAGAGTGGTCATTTGGGTCCATTTTTTTGGTTATTAAAATAATAATTTTCAGACTCAGTCCGCATCACTTGTGGCTCTGTGAGAACAGATAGACCTCGCGATCACTTATAACCATGCAATAACCTACACTTTTCCCTTTCCCTCGACTTAGCAAAGCCATATAGGCTTTATTGTAATGGAAATACGATGGAAATAAGTCCAAAAAGTAATTTGCGCAACAAAATTAAAGAAAGAAAGTCCAATTTTAAATCGAATTTCAGGTACTTGAATTTTTCAATAGGCTTTTACCTATGTAGACTTTTGAGCAAAATATAAGGTATAGCGATTACTCGCGTCCCTTGATCCTAGGATATGGAGTCGGGTGTCTAAGGGTTTGTCTTGTATATAAAGGCGAAGATGACTGCGTAGTCTGATTGATAGTAAAACCCGGATAGTCGCCCCAGGGGTATAGTTGCCTTGATTGCAATTACTCTAGTTTCGCAAATGAAACACATGTTATTAAATGTATTTATTGAGACTGCATCTACAACTAAGTTGATCGTGTTGCATGTCTCCGTGCGATAGCACGACGGCTAGGTGCGATCAAAGTTTTTGCGGGATAGATGTCCTCTTTCTCGACAGAGAATCTATCCTAAACGTAATTTACATGGAATAGGCTACTATCCCCTATATTGATTGATAGTTGACCCATTCAAAAGTCCGCAAAAATCGCCAATACTCAGGAAATATCAAAGACAATGTTTATTCCTTTTATAAATTTGAAGATAATAAACCAAAGTACCTACCCGTTTGACAAATAAAGTATCTTGCTTTTTGTACAAAGAGATAAAAAGTAATTTCAAAAAGTGTGGCAACTTATAAAATATAGTATCGTTGAGTTAGTATCCCATAACACAAGTTTAAAAAAAAACTTACTTTGGGGCTAGCTCAATCAGTGTGATTTGTCCCTATATATTTATTTATTTATTATATTTATAACTATCCGGGTTTTACCCTACCTACATAGGTATATAAATTTTCCGAAAAACTTTAAATTTGAAATCCGTCTGTAAATAATGCTACAATAAACTTCTCCCCGTTTATCGACTAAAGAAACTTATGAATATTTTTCGACAAAATCTGTTGAAAAATACCACCTGATGACAGACGGACAAAATCATTTTTGGCTAATCTTGAAACTGAGACGCTTCGCTCGCACGTTCAATGAAAATGTTGTTACTTTTACCTACCTATAAAATAAATTATCTTACTCTCAAAATATTACCTACCTACTATATTTACTTAAGGAATATTTTTTTTCGTTAGAGATAATTTATCTTCCACAACAATAAAAAGCAAAGCACTTTCTCCACTAATTCCTTGTCAGAATGTCTTGGTGGCAATATTTCAATTCCCTGTGTCAACGCGATGGAAAAACATTTAATTTTTTATAAGGTTTGCTCGAGATGTTGCTCCAGCGATGCGATTCTTTATTTTTTGCTCATCTGATTGATGACTTCTCGCAAAGCGTAACACTTCGATTTTTTTTGCTTCTACTCGTACAAATTCATATAAGAGCCAATTACCTTCATTTCGACGATATTTCGTTCCCTAGTGGTTATTGCAATGGTTTGTTGTAAATTATTCTGAAAACGATCCAACAGACATTTATGAATATATATATTAGCATTAAATTATATCATCCAATGGTATTCAAACTGTGTAAATATAATTACGTAAGTTACTTACCTGCTCGTAATATTAAATTATAGAAACTAAATTATATTCACTTATAATAAAATGGTTTTTTACATTTTATTGGTATTTAAGATGTCTAAACAACATAGTATCGGTCTATAATGATAACTACCCGTGTGGTTTCGGGCAGAGTAGAATAAAACCACTCCAAATCTTCCCGTGGATGTTGAAGAAGGCGACTGAGGAAATACAAGCTAAAAAAAGCTTAAAAAGATCAATGAGACCTCTCCAACCCGTCTAGCCGGCGTGGAGAGTGTGGCTAAATCCTCTGGCTACTCTGGCTAAGTATGGCTCTGGCAGTACAGAGAAGGTCGTGCTCCTGCAGTGGAGACAAAAAGAGACCTGATGATGGTAAAAACTATAAACGAGGAATATATCTAACGCTGTTACTTGAATGAACCCACTTAAATAGATAAAGAAGTAAAGAAAGACTTAAACTAGAACTAAGTCGTTCATATGGGTAGGTACATACCTATTTCGTGTGTAGAGTTCAGTTTAAGCCAAATAAGCCATATTATTACGTCGTTGGCAAGTGATGAATGGCTTTTTACCTAAAACGTCACTGTAAAGGGAACATAGCGAGCGGTCGTGCGCCGCGTGACCTCACGCATCCCACAAAATTCGGAGCATCGGACTCCATTTGCTGACTACGTGCGTGAAAACGATGGTATGCGCACTAATATTATTTCCCGAGGGCCTTAGTGTGTAATCGCCTATTTGAGCGCTCTATCCTAATGAAAGGTACCTCTAAACCTGACAAACAATACTTTGTAAGGCTCATTTTCGAATTCAATGAGAAACTTCATGATGATGTGAGCACTCATAATTCTCAAAGAAAGTAACTATAATGACAAATACTACCTTTAGATACAAATACACTATTACGTCTTTATCCATAACGGGGCAGACAGAGCCAGAGACAGGGCGGTAAGGCCCAGTGTTATAGTGTGATGGTTGGCATGAAGTTGGAAAAGGGAAATTATAAAAGTGATGGATTGCTAACCGCATCGCCTATTTATATAATTCAGATTCTCGCCCATTCCCTCCATCGGCTTTTACGATTTGCACGGGAAGAGAAGCAGCTGATACTTGATACATTTCTTTTCTCCCCGACTAGCAAAGAAGGAGGAAATAAATTTAAGTCTGCCTCCAATTCGACGATCTTCAATTTAGCTAAAACCCAGGACTTGCAATAAAGTAAAGCCAAGAAGTCAAGCATACACGTACACTCGTTCGAGTTAACGAATTTAGTTGGAAGTGTAGTCGGGAAGCACGGTGAATGAGTAACAAAAGTGCAACGGACGATCCTGAGCAGTGATCCGGAGAGAGGAAAGTGGCACTACGACACGGTTTCTGCTCTACAGGTAATAAAACGTACATGATGCACACCGTGCTTTGAGAATCCGTTACGGATTGCATTTGAATCTTTTCCAGACTAGAAAAACAATTGCCGGTAACAGTCAATTACGAAAAGTAAAACATTCATTAAAAAATAGTAGGAATAAACTAAATTGCCCCAATGACTGTACGTACAGTTGCCTGCAACCGAACCGTTAGGTTTTAAAGATCAGTAATGGATTGTGAAATTGCAGTCAAAAAGCTACTAGTGTTCTTTTGATTAAATAAAGTAATTGCTATATTAGAGAAGTATTACTAGTATTGCTATCTTGGAGAAGTATTACTAGTATTGCTATCTTGGAGAAGTATTACTAGAATTGCTATATTGGAGAAGTATTACTACATATGCATTCAGTTGAAAGCAGTGATAATGGTACCTTTATTTTCCTCAAGGGAACAAATAAAGCTGCAAGCCAGCAGCCCGTAAACATTAAATCTGCAAGGGCAACATTCTTGCACGCATTCACAAACGTAAGCTATCAATTAACTTGAGAGAGGCGAGGTGCTTATGCTAGTCATTCTCATAACGTGGTAGGTCTGTCAGCGGTAGACATATTACTAACTTAATCATAATATGTGACGTTCCATGGGTAACGTTACCTTATGGACGCTGGCATTTACAACTTTGTGTTTATTTAAGCTAAGTTAATTGTATTTAATAACGAATTGTTTTTCTAAACATCTTTAGGTGAAGGCATAGGCAAATGGCCTTGAAGTGGCGCCCTCATTTGAAATAAATTGTTAACTCATAAATATGTAGATAATTTCCATATTGCTCTTCGTCATGCACTAGATAGCCCTTTAAATTATTTTATGAACCACCGTTGAAAGCATTTACATTAGTCCGTCTAGCTTTAAAACTTGCCTCCGCCAAAAGTGACCACGGCAAGTTTTAAAGCTAGACGGATCACCAATAATAGTTTCAACGGCAGTTCATAAAATAATTTAAAGGGCTATCTAGTGCATGACGAAGAGCAATATGGAAATTATCACCATATTTACGAGTTAACAATTTATTTAACATTTCAAGGACATTTTTCTATATCTTCACCTTAAGCGCCAGCGTCCACAAGGTACCTTTACGCATGGAACGTCACATATGTTCTTTCTAATTTTTAGGGGTAGCGCAAAATATACTTAAATCAAAACTGGGCAAAGCTAGTCATGACTTTAATCTTATTGCAGAGTTTGAAACGTATCTAGGTATTGAACTTTTTGATAATTTTGTTCATACCATAACTACTTATAATTGACTCATGCATCCACGACTTAGTCATCGTAATGTGAATGTTTATTTAACAATAATTTGCAATTGAAGTGTTACAAGTGCTTTTAAGATAGGTACCTATATTGCAAAATGTTACGATAATTAAACACAATATATAATATAAATCACAGCATAGTACCTAATGCCAGTTTTGCCGCAATAAACCGTGTCCCACAAAAATGTAGAGCATTAATTTTAAAGTTCTAGTTAAACAACTAATGAGAACATATATGGCTATCACATAAATAGATGTCTAAGCCCTTAGACCAAACTCTGTTAACTTTTTGTGGCATAGAAAAAACTTGATTGATGTACTACTACGGTACGGAGCATCTATTAAATTTAAAACGTTTTTGAACTTGACTGAAGCTATTAAGTGTTATTAAGTTCGATACGACGGTGTGTGCGAGTCGGGTGAGGGGGGTGTCGGAACGTGTTTGATGCATAAGTGATCAAATGAACTAGTACTAGTCCCGCCCGGGTCGACGTTCCGTTGCGCAACAACCCGTTACCTATCATTTAAATTGGGTTCGGATAAATTTGATGTAAGTACCTACTGGAAGAGCGACGGGCCCCTTGGGCGGTAAGATATTCCACTTAAATACAAGCACAATAACTAGCTGATTACACAGCTGTACGTGACTGGGGAATGCTTCTTGGAGTTATATGTCATTCGTTTCGACAGACATTGATGCTATCGCGGAAATGCTACTCTCCAGTGTTTACAGAACTTAGGTTGCATTGCAACCTGTGCAACGTTGTAGAGCTACCGTCTCGTATTATGTAAGTTACCTACTATAATAAAGATGCTGTTATTATGGCATACCTATTAAAGTTATCCCGTGGAGAAATGTAATCTTGCTTGTAATAAAATAATATAGGTACGTATCTTTATTTCTATGCTGTACTCATTAAGTTTATTGACTTCTCGTTATAGTCATTAATCTCTATGTCAAAGTAAATTACGCTCAATGTGATATATTTATGTGATATATGTTTACCAAATAAACGAATTTTCTTTCTTTCTTTCTTTCTTTCTCAAGTAATATAAGATGCAAATTTAATTTTTTTCGTGTTTTTTTAATACCTTAATTTTATTATAGAAAATTAATACAAATTTGTCTGTTTACTTACCTAGTAAACGCCAAAATTTATAGATTAAAGTCGTACTTTTAATTTTATGTACTTCTCGTAAAAAGTTCATGCTAAGATAACATAACACCATAAAAAGATTGTAGGTATGGTAAGACTTAGAAAACTATTTACCATGACAAAAATGGTATGAAAGTCTGTCTGTGACTAATTTTAATATACTTAACTAAAACGCATATTCCTCAACATCTTCATTCCAGCCGCATGATATCCACTACTGGACATATTGAATCTGATATTGGTTAACTCATCTACGTTTGTCGTATACTGTATGTTTCATAATTTATTTTGGATACAGATACAGTCGTGCTAAGCATTTCATGCACTATACACTATCCAAATAATTATCATACCAATAAGATGAAATCGATAACACGAAATGAAATTATTCGAACCGTCGGATCAGCTAGATGCAGCGAGGCACAAATTGGTTGACGCAGCGCTAGCGGACGGCGGATCTCATTAACACGCGATTGATAGCCTTGGAAAATGTTTTTAATTATTTCACACTGCATTAATATCGAATATCCTCTTCGCCGCTTGGTGTACAGCACCCTTAATTATTTACAGTAGGTACAATTAAAAGTTTTTAACTTATTAGTTGGAACTTTCAAGACGGAAGCATTAGAAAATGTAGGTGACTGTTTGTTTTATCGGTTGACTGAAAAAATTTCAAATCTTGAAAAAACAAAAATAGATCGGGCAATATCTTAGTGACTATTCTGCGTTTTGAAAACCTCTAGTAGGTATCAGTTATTCGATGATTTAGTCTGACGATCGGACTTCTGAGAATACCTCTTAGGTCACTTTTCCGGAAACTTTGGCAATATCTTACTATAACTATTGCAATAAAAAATACTGCTTATGCCCTTGCCTGTAAGTACCGAATAGCTAAATGCTGCTGTCTTGTGGTAGTAGGTACTTACTTCTTTAGATCCAAGACTAAGAAGATAAGGTTTAATATTAAGATGGTTGTTAAAGACACCATTAAGTATGAAAATTATTTACTTCCAGGACCTATATTTACGACAATACGAGTAGTATCACGGAAATAACATAATTACGTAATATAATTCTACTTGTAATTTAATAGCAGTTTCAAGACAGCATCGGCACACGTAATCGCGCAGACAACTTAACACATTGCGTTATTGTTTCGCAAACTATTAAATCAGTTAGAAAACCCGAATGTGGTGGTGCAAGTCGCATCCTCGATGCAATCGGATGACACGGCCCGGCCGCCAGGGGGCGACCTCTGACCGCACTTTCACCATCTGCCCACAGCGCAGCGACGCCACGGCTTTCCAACCAATTAAAAACATCTCCCACACTTGATAATGAATGCTTCCCTTTATTTCTCTAGCGACGAGACAATATTGTTTTACATTTTATGGTGTTTTCGTTTACTGTTTTCTCTTCGCCGTAACGATCCAGAAGCTTTGATTGAATTTGGAAACGATGACACACTCATTGGTACTCATCTAGTAGAAACTCAATCGACGATGACTAACGTTTGGAATTGAAAAATGTTCAATATTACTGATTGTTCTAAATGTTCTGGGAAGTAGACTAATATACTCGTACAGCTGTATTAACGAGCTTATTGAAATACTCATACCTACATTCTGATTCCAGCATTTGACAGAGCCATACCTAAATTCTTATTCCGAGCTCTCAAATAAAAATAATTATATATGGGTATATTACTTAGTAAGACAGTTTAGAAGAGCGCTAAAATTGGTCTTCGACTTAACATTGCTAAAAAAAGTAGCCTTAACTCCTATATTAGTCAATCAGACCGCACTTGAATATGTAAATAGCTACATTTACCTGGGAAAACAAATGTCTATCAAGAACTCCAGACATGAAGACGAAGTAGAAAGAAGAGTAAACATCGCTTGGAAGAAATTTTGGTGTCACAAAGAAATATTAAAATCCAGACTTCCAATAAAACTAAAGAAAATGATAATGGATTCTTGAATAATTCCTAGCCTTACATATGGCTCACAAACCTGGATATTCAATAACAAGATAAAACATAAAATACAAACATGCCAGCGTTCCATTGAAAGGAGCATCTTGAACATAAACTCTAAGATCAAAAAAAAGGTATATAGAAATAATAAAGAAAACTAAACTTATAGATGCTCTCGAACACTCGCAACACCTGAAGTGGAAATGGGCAGGTCATGTAGCACGCGCGCCAAACGACAGACGGACACACAACCGCAGAAGTAGAGGACGCCCTAGAGAGAGATGGGCGGACGACATACAAAAGAACGCCGGAAAAAACTGGATACGAAAAGCAGAGGACAGAACGGAGTAGAGACATCTGAAGGAGGACTATACCCAGAAAGAGGCCTGTCGAGGCCTCTTTATGAAAACAACATATGATAAATAGTGTGAAAATGTTAAATATGTCAAGAAAATAAAAGGCTTATTTATTCAAGACATTTTATTTCAGATCTTGTCTACAACCAATTTCTAACACACATTAAATCAAAACGAAAATACTTAAGTAGTTGTGGGAGAATTTTCTATTAAAAACTTCCCATCTAATTAACAATGAAAATAAGACAAGAAACAATAATGATTGCCCACAATGAGATGGTGTGTTTGATCCAGCACCCAAGGCAGCAAACAATGGCGAGTTGAGAACAATCCATGTTAGTACACACGTTACTTTCTCTAGTAATGATTACATGTCCAAAAATAGATAAGACAAAGATATCATTTCGTCATAAGCGATCTTACTAGCCTATTGAGAACTTTCTATTAGAAAATACAAAGTAATTCAATGCGACTCTGTATCAGTGGAGGACACATCGTTTGCGCAGTCAGCGGTCCATATCATGGCATAACATCTTACTTAGCGAATTACCGGTAAAGCACGAGTTGAATACGCGTCGTATGTAGGTACTTATTAATACCTTTTTGGTCACTTTTACATCTGACATATTTTTCCCTGATACATCTTGGGCGATAGTTTTTCTTGTGCAGTGTAGAACCTTATAAGTAATTAGTGGTCTATGGATATTAATTTCTTATGCAAATAGGCCGCATTCTTAGTTTATATAATTTTATAGTAAACGTCTTTTATCAAAATGACTACTTTGATCACATTGGTTCGCGGCAAGAATGCAGAGTTGGCTTTAGCAACGGTTGGTTTCTCACTTACGACTATCAAGTCTCAGTGTTAACGATGATCTAATTCTGAATGAGCAGTGCAGTGTCCTATTTGTAGTTGTAACTAGTCGGGTGACGATTGCGAGTGCCGCCTGCAGATAGACATAACTTTCAATCTGTTCTCTTCCTGCGTCACTGACGTCTCAATTGCTGCTCTTTTGTAATCAGCAATTTGTGCCGCTACCGTCGCACTCATTCAATTACTAAAGCGAATACCAGACTATTTTAGACAGCTTGTTATGATTAAATCACTGCACTCAACCTACGATTGTGAAATTGAAACGCTGTACTCGCATCTAGACATTTTCTTCATCATAAATCTCGCGGGTAACTGCGCATGGCAATCTAATGATGTCACATGAGCAAACTTGACATACTCGTAGTAAAGAACGCAAGTCTAAAATGATATAAGATCAGCGAAGTCTTAGGCCACGATATGATCACGCAAGCGAGTGAAACAAACGTTTTTTTGGATGAACTCTTATAAACCTGTAAGCGAAATGTTACACCTACTCGAAATTCCTGTACCTATTTTGTTTTGATCTTCTAAACTAACAGGAGAAAATAAAGTATTAAAAGTACCCTTTATAGTTTGGAAAAGCTCGCGCGCTAGGTTGGTTTCCTAGTTAAAGATTATCCAATTTCATTTAAGTAACTGACAATGGGAATAATAACATTGTAAGACACATTTACATAATATTTGATCAAAGCCACTCAACTGCCATTATGTTTGGCAATCCACTGTACTGAATCAAAAGTGGCGCCGACGAAACTTTTGTTGTTCATATAATAGCGGCTCTCATTCTATTGTCTTTTACATAGCAATTTATGTATTGCAATGCAAGTATCACGCGATGGATTGTTCGGCTAATCGGCTTTTTGATTCTCAGAGAACATTAAAACTGCATTAAATTCTATTTAACGGAGTGTAATGCAAGCCTAGTTAAGTAATTGGAAAATAAGTTTCGTGTTTCATGCAACGTAAATGATGCTTCGTGCTAATTTCGCAGCTACTTTTGAGGGATATATTCTGCTCTACTTAGATACCTAATGCTAAACAAAGTTAGGACGGAGTACTTACTTACATGTAACTTTACTAGTTTTATAAAGGTTAAAACCCTTATTGTCCTAAATGAAAATAACTGTGACAAAAAGAGAAGTTGCGCGACGGACTAGTGCCATCCTGCTCATTATCATGACGTAGGGCGAGATAGGGCTCGATAAACGCTGTCACCGTTACAATGCTAAGGGGGCTGGACGTACTAAAGTTAGTCCGCGATTTATAATAAGACGGATATATTTTTTTTTTGTTTGTAAGTCGCTTCATCTGAAGAGCTGGTAAAAACTTTCATGAGCTATAGAACTTGGGAGTGCTTTAATCACCTTCCAACTCAACTTACCTTCTAGATAGACCAATTTTAATCAATGTTACTTTGTCTGACACAAAAAGAAAAACAGAAATAATCTGTATCTAAAGTGGTTTGAGCGTACGTAATCTTATCTTTTGTAGCGTTATTGTACCGAGTAATTATGAATGTCACGGTTGTATGTATTTCACAGGAAACAAAGTGGTTGATAGGTCACGCAACGCGAGACCGATCACGCGCACACGTGCCCATGGCCATCCGACCCTGCTGATCTTCGGCCCCACGACCATGAGCAATAAAACCTTAATTTTATAGGCATTCCTTTTCTCGTCTCGGTCCTAACGGACCACATCACTCGCCCATTATATCTGATAGACAAATTAATACGCGTAATAATTGCTTCCGTTTCTATTGCATGTTAAACAGTTTGATCTCGTTGTCTCGGATTTCACTTAAGATTGACGGAACATGTTACTTTGCTGCTTGGAGATACACGTTAATGAACTCTGAGAAATAGATCGTTTGTAGGATTTATGGGATAGGAATGTGTATAACCGGTCTTCACTTCCGACGACAGCGAACCGCGAACCGCGGTCCAAGGTACAGCGTCATCTGAAATAACTCTGGCATACTTAACTCTCGCCAATATAAGCGTATTGGTGAGCGGTCAAAAGTATAAATTGTCATTGATGTCTCTGATTAGGTCAGACGGCACTCCCTCTGTGTAAAAACCAGTAACCTCGTCAAATCACCTAGGTTAGGTAGCGGACCCCGGGCTCTAAAGCGTTACCGCTGAGGATGCAACCGGGAATACGCTCGGAGGATGATGATGATCTCTCTGATAAGGCACTGGTTGTAAACTGTGGAATATTTTTTTAAGTTTTTTTATTGTTACAACTATATTACTCTAGGTAGAGCGAAAATCAGCTCATAAAAAAGTCTAGTCCAAATGGATAACAATCCAAGACGTAATTATGTATAACATACTTATCATAACATAGTCAAGAGTTAATACGTGAATGTGTTTTGAAAATACTGGGTTTTTGCTTACACTTTAATAACGCATATTGAATCCCATTATGTAGAGAACTTTATCATAACATCGACGAAGACGCACGCGTGTTATTTTTGAGGCATCGCTTGCTCCATTCTATTTAACCGGCAGTGAGTACCCAACTCACTTTTCAATAACGGACGATGTCGATTGTAGAGTATTTCGGGGAGCATAAAGTGTGAGTGTAGGAGCGCGCGCGCCGGCGACGCCCACTCATCTTCGCGTTCATAAGGAAACGCCAAGAATCAGATACATCGCCTTGTTCTGCAAGTTTCCGGAACAAGTGCGAACGCTCCGCAATTGCGTCTGAAGATACTGTGCTCATGCACTGTTTGATCCATTGTTATTGTACTCGTATTTCAGTGAATTTAATAAATATAATGGATAGTCTCATACTCTTTGAACTAGGAATGTCTAGGAAGATACATAACAATATCTTGGTTAACTGATGTAATGACACTGATGACATACATTCGAGTTCAATGAGTAATACTATAATACTAAGAGACTATGAATAGGTACTCCACTCCACTCCAATAAGTTAAATAAAGTACGTATTCGGAGAAAATTTGCCACTTGGTAATTCATTTGGCTGTTCGCGGAATACAGATATTTATCGTTATAGGCACCTGAGCAATGTTTGTTACCAACTGTATTTAGTTTAACATCTGTAATTTAATAATAAAACAACGAGCACGTATAGTTGGTACCTAGTTGGCATTCAAGTAAATTAGGTCTCTCTCCCTCACTTTCTGTCTCTATCTACTAAGTTTGATGCAATCTCTTGTCTTTTATCAGTCTTAATCAGTATTCTCATCTGATGTTTGTTCTTAGTTTTTGTTTAGTTAGGAATAAGAATTTTGTTACTTACAAAAAAAAAATATGTGTAGTTACCCAAAAATGTGACGTAGCATGTCTGCGTCGTAATAAAATTTTCAGAGATTGTACATCATTTTCCCGCTCATATTGGTATCACGTGAATAATTCACAAACACGTTTTATTGTTGGTTGTCATGTTAGGCGAGCTTCATTAAATAATCCCTGGGTGGTGTTCGCCGAATTCGCTTATGCAAATAACTTATTCATTTACTCGAGAGCCTTTAGTGTGGCAGACGGTAAATATTTTTATTTCACATATGGTTCTTAGAATTCACAATGAAGCGAACAATCGAGTAGGACATTAAATTGCTCATAATATTTAACAAGATACACATATAAAAGGACCCACTTATTTATGATTTATGACGTGCTTTAAGATTTTAATCAGATAATCGTTTATTTCCAAATTTTATTGCAAAAATAATGGTTTAAGCACGGGTTTAAGTGTCATACTCCTCATTATAGAGTCTGGCCAACGAAAGCTTTCCATTAAAAACCGCAGCAAATTTAAAAAATACATATATTATTCTATTTGAATCCTACTTATTTAATACTAGCTTCCACCCGCGGCTTCGCCCGCGTGGATGTCAGTTATCGCGACCGAAACCTATTTCCATCCTCATGGTTCAAAGTATCTCCATGCCAAATTTAAGTCCAGCCGTTCAGCTTGAAAAGATAATAGATAGACAGACAGAGTTACTTTCGTATTTACATACATAATATTAGTATGGGTTAAATTTCTCGCGTAGTTAAACTAAAAGGGACTAACAATAACAGAAGAAAGAAGCAAACTAAACAAAATCTATCACAGAAACTATCTAATCTAATTTACGAATGAATAAATTTACTAAAATATTACAATTCTGTCTAAAAAAATACTATTTTAATCGTATTAAGTCAAAGAAAATTAATATGGTAACAAAATATCAAAATATCGCATGAAATGTACCTACGAAATTTCGATTCTTAGGCGATGAACCCACTGCACCGCAACGCGCGCGCCGCGCTCCGTCGCGTAGCGGGACTGCAGAATATCATCTGATCATTCATTATCATTAATAATTATTAATGTGAAAATACATAATAAATATAACATTAAAAACTAAAAATGATTACATTTGTTTATAATAAGTGAAGTTAAATTTGTTTAAAGTAAGTTTTTCATGGACATCTTTCGTTGGCCAGACTCTATGTCGTGAGTGAGTGAGGATGGTCTCTATTGGCGTTGAGATCTTGATAGGCCGTCAGTCCTCAGCTCCGCAGGATAGGCGTGATAAGCAATCAAACAATTTATGTTAAACGTCGCCCGCTTGACTGCGTCTCTAGTACAGTCCAGTATGTAGACGTAAGTAGTTGTAGGCACGGTTTCCTAACAGCCACCTCGGCTGGGTCTAGTCCTGCTTTCGATGCCGCAAGCCGCAATTATTGTGGAATGCATAATTTGAACTACTAAGTTAGTAATTGCAATTTATTAATGAGACTCTAATGGTGCCCAAGTGGTTTAACAGACCATGGCGCCACCGTTTACAAATTGCTGTAGACGATTAATAATATTCTAATACTAATATAAATATACCAAAACTGTGTATCAAAAAAAATTGTTTTATTTATGGCCTCAGATTTTCATGCCCGCCAGGCCTTGCGTAGACGTGGTAGACCCAAGTAATGCTGGCTTGACGTCGTCAGGGATGATATGCATGTCAATGGTCTTACAACCAAGGATGCTCAATAGCGTGCGAAGTAGAGAAGAAAACAGCCGGAAAGTGGATCCCAGGCTTCACAGCATTACAGCTTACAGCTGAGGATGCAACTGATAGATAGATAGATAGATAAATCGTTTATTTGTGAAAACTGCACGTACACAATCACACACAAAAAAAAAAAAAAAATATTACGTTATTTACATACAGATTTTATAGCGATGCGATGTGTTTATGTATGCTGCAGCAGCACAAAAAGGTCGTAGGCTCAGCGAAAATATTGCTCAAAGAGCAATGCCCTGATTTTCAGCTATAACCTTAGGTAGGTGCAAGTGCGATCATTTGAGAAAATTGTAAGGTATACGTGTTAAATACAATAAAAGAAAACAACTACTGGACATTTAGACACACAATAGTTACATATAACTACTTAATACAAAATAAAGGAATTATAAATGTGCCGCTGACAGATTCGTGTCCGGGTAAGTTTTTAAATTATTAAATAGAAACATTATTATATTTATAATGTTGGCAGCACCCGCTACCGGCGACTTGTTGGATTCATGAGTTTTTGTTTATCTAGTAGGTGAGTGCGTATTTGTTTTTTAAACGAATAATAAGTTTGTAGTTTGATTGGCGGTGGTATGTTGATCCAACACTTAGTCGCCTGGTATCGGAAGCTGCCTTCGAATGCAGCAGTTTTGTGTCTATAAACAAGCAGTTGGGGTCTACACGATCGTGCATTCAAGTTGTTGTAGAATTTAAGTTTACAGAAAAGGTATTTCGGTTTTTTGCTTTTAATTACTCCAAACAGCAAGGTAGCCAGATGTAATTGTCTACGCGAGTCCATATTTAGCAAAGATGCGTTGTTAAGGTATGGAGTGATGTGGCTTCGTGGAGGGACATTAAAAATGAACCTGCAACATGCATTCTGCACTCGCTGCACTAGGCGACGGGTCCTGTCCAATAGACGTGGTCCATAAACCACATCTCCATAGCTAAGGCGTGATAAAATTAAAGACTCGCAAAGCCTAACGCGTACCTCTTCAGATAAAATGTTACGCACCTTGTACAAGACTTTCAGACGGAAAAAGCAATTCCTGACCACCTCCAACACATGACTCTCAAATCTAAGCTTGCTATCCATTAGAACGCCCAGATTTCTGACCTCATCTACCCTATAAATGGGTTCATTATTTATAGTTATAATGAAGTCTATGTCATTAATTTTAGCTACCTGCGCCTTCGACCCGAGAATCATGGTTTTCGATTTCGAAGGATTAAGAACCAGGAAATTTCTGCCCGACCAGTCAGCAATGCTCTTTAAGTCTTCGTTCATCCTTTGCGCCACAGTTAATATCTCCTGAGGGGAGCCAGATAAATATAATTGGACATCATCCGCATAACAATGATATCTACAGTGCCTTATTACCTTGGCAAGATCAGCACTATAAATGACGAACAGAAGAGGCCCAAGGATAGATCCCTGTGGGATTCCACGATTCACAGACTGGGCTTGAGAAACGACACAGGAACCATCATCCTTCAACAGTTTAACACGCTGCGTGCGACCGCTCAAGTAGCTATTAAACCATCGGACAGAATGGTGGTCCAATCCATAATAAGTCAGCTTGGAGAGCAAAAGAGGAACATCAATGCTATCGAAGGCCCGAGAAAAGTCCAATAGTGTCAAAATAGTACCATAACCCCTATCTTGCTCAGCCAGGACGTTGTCCGTTACATCCAACAAAGCTGTAACAGTACTATGAGTTTTGCGGAAACCAGATTGAAACACCAGCAATATTTGATTTTCCTCAATGTAACTTACAAGTTGTACTTGGGCAGCCCTTTCCAAGACTTTAGAAAGAAATGGTAATAAGCTTATTGCTCTAAGATCATAAAAAGTACTAGGGTTATTTGTCTTGGGTATAGGGGTGACTAGGGCTTCCTTCCACTGGTGAGGAAATTTGCCTGATAACAGCGATAAGTTGACAATTTTAGTAATTACTCCCAAAGTAGTTGGCAAAGTCAAAAGAATCATGTCTTTGCTTATTCCGTCAATACCGGCTGCGTTAGATTTTATAGTCATTATATACTTTGCTACTTCAGTCTCAGATACAGGTCGAAATTCAAACTTGGAGTCACTAAAACGATTATATTGCACTGGGAACACGCTTAGATGAGACGAAGATTTCCATGCAATACTTAGATCTTATTAACAACAGGACTTATAATGAACTAAGAATGAACCACAATAGATTAGCGGTGCAAGATTTTACGTCAAATCGTAAAAATATGGACTGATACAATCTCCCAAAGTTGACGAGCATATAGTAGATACCTACATTTTACAATATGTGTTACGTTACGACATAGCTCGAAATTTATTGTACTCATTAAGTTACGTCGGCCTGCGTTTTAGCTCACACCGCTCGCAGCCATAAACTTTCCAGAATAACTCTTTTTCTGCTGTTATCAAGCTATAAAATATACTTATGGTCTTTTTAAACGATGGCAAAGTGCGTTTTCACATAAACTTGTAAAGTCCTAAATTTTATTGTTATCATCATCTATGAATATAAAATAGAAGAATAAAATTAAACTAGTGGTTCTGTACTATAACCATGCAATAATTAACACTTTCCCCTTTCCCTGGCTTAGCAAAGCCATTTCAGTGAAATCCGTCCATATACAGGGTCTAACAAAATATACTGAAACTATTTTAAGGGTGGATTCAGTACATGATACTGAACAACTTTTCCCAAGGAACGTATAGCGAAATATGAAAAATATTTTTTGACCTCCCATATAAGTTGACTGATCAGCTGATCCAAGTTTGTATGGAAAGCCAAAAAATATTTTTCATATTTCGATATGTGTTCCTTGGGGAAAGTTGTTCAGAATCACGGACTGAATTCACCCTTAAAATAATTTCAGTATATTTTGTTAGACGTTATATAACGCTAAAGAAATCTTACCCCCGTTTCCCTACATCACTCCCCCTTTTAAAATTTTCGCTGCTTCCTAGGCGCAAGTGCAGAAGAAGCGGCAACAAACTGCACTGCACATTTTCTCCAAAGACGTCAACTAACAAACTAAAAACTTAAAATTAGTTATATGGATGGACTAATATTACATTGTTTGTTAAATTGAATTATAAGAATTACGAAATTTAAAATAATGTCAATTTGTAAATTTAGTATGTACCAATGTACCTAAATTATGACACATCTAAGTATACAAACCTTTAAGAGGGACCCGCGCCGAGCTCAAGCCAGACCTTTTTGTCTTTACTACAGTAAAGCTTTCCTGTCCAGTCTGTGGGTATATAAAAAGGCCTTTGCCCTACAAAAGGTGGTCGTAGAAAATGTTTTGACATAATATTGTTAAGGTATGGCGGCCTAGTAAGAATCCAAGTTTTCGACCTTTTAGAGCGCCTGCGCGAGCCGCCATCTTGGATTAAAGGTGCCGAAATGAGGTTTATTTTAAATAACGTCACAACCGCTTACTATATCACAAATAAGTCTATGAGAGGTATAAAGAAGACAAAATTACTTAAATTTTTTGCATATATGTTTATCATGTAAGTCTGATAGGTAAAAAGTTACAAGCGACGGAAAAATATATTTTCAAAATCATATTTAATTTAAATTTTGATTAAAAATTGTACAACAATCATTTTTAACCCTTTTGATAGCCCGGGTAGGTTAATGTTGAGTTCTTCTTTCTCCTAGCTGGAATTTTTTGTCAAATTGTCTGTTTTTAGGGTTCCGTACCCGAAGGGTGCAAACGGGATCCTATTACTAAGACTCCGCTGTCCGTCCGTCTGTCCGTCTGTCCGTCTGTCCGTCTGTCCGTCTGTCCGTCTGTCCGTCTGTCCGTCTGTCCGTCTGTCCGTCTGTCCGTCTGTCCGTCTGTCTGTCTGTCTGTCCATCTGTCGGTCTGTCCGTCTGTCATAGGGCTCTATCTCTTGAACCGTCATAGCTAGACACGTGAAATTTTCACCGATTATGTATGACTATGACCACTATAACAACAAATACTAAAAATAAAATAAAGTTAATAATTAAAGGGGGTCGTCATACAAGAAACGTGTTTCTTCAGTGTTTTAAAACATTGTACGGTGGTACGGAACCATTCATGTACGAGTCCGACTCGCACTTGCCCGTTTATTCTAAAAACTTGGGTTTCCAATGGTGAAATTTAGTTTCATTGTTGAAAAACACGCGCAACTTATTGCCATCATTCGCCTCTAAAAAGATAATAAACGGGCAAATGCGAGTCGGACTCTTACATGAAGGGTTCCGTTCCTCCGTACAATATTTTAAAACGTTGAAGAAACTGTTTCTTGTATGACGACCCTCATTAATTTTTAACTTTAACTTATTTTCAGTATTTGTTGTTATAGTAGTCATAGGTCATAGGACATAATCACTAAAAATTTCTAAAAGTATCTAGTTAATGCCATTATGAAGATCGAGTAAAAAACGCTGAAAAAAACACGTTTCTTGTATGACAACCCACTGTAATTTTTAACATTATCTTATTTTTTGTATTTGTTGTTATAGCGGCTATAGTAATACATAATCGGTGAACATTTTAAGTATCTAATTAATTTCATAATAATGATAGAGATAAAAACACTGAAAAAATCACGTTTTTTGTCTGATGACCCCCTTTAATTTTTAACTTTATCTTATTTTTAGTATTTTTTGTTACAGCGGCCATAGTGCTTTTTTCCGTCTGTCTGTTCTCGCCTACAGGTCGCATTTTCAAAAATTCAATCAAAGAACTTGTTGCAACCGATTTTGACGAAAATTGTCGTCAAAATTGGTTAAAACAAGTTCTTTGATTTATTTAAATTTGTGTCGATCGCCTTTTTAGAGAAATCAGGGGATAAGAGGAATAATCCACTCAATGGGTATGTTTGCCCTACAAAAGGTGGCGTAGAAAATGTTTTGACATAATATTGTTAAGGTATGGCGGCCTAATAAAAATCCAAGTTTTCGACCTTTCAGGGCGCCTGCGCGAGCCGCCATCTTGGATTAAAGGTGGTAAAAAATGTAAGTAATTTTGTCTTCTTTATATCTCCTATAGACATTTTCGTGATATAGTAAAATGTTGAGGCGTTATTTAAAATATACCTAATTTTGGCACCTTTAATTCAAGATGGCGGCTAGTGCTAGAATTTCTCATTCCAAATTACATTTATACATGTATATTGCATATATTTTTGTAATCCCCTTATGAAATCCTTTTGTTCGATACCCCACTCGATAGGATTTCAATAAAAAAATATTTGAGTGTATAATTTGGCGCCAAAAATCCGCCATATTGGATTTTTATTAATTATTAATATACCCAATGTCACTCTCAAAAATAAGACGAATCTAACGATACCTGTCAAACTTAAATCTATCAAGCCGTTTAGGCTGTAGAGCGTGCCAAAAAATATACATTCATACATACATACTTACATACACTCTAATAACATAACCCTCCTTCTGGCGCAGTCGGGTAAATAAATGTATTTAACATGTCATTTTCAACGCTACGAGCCTGCGTCATACACAGTAAAACGCGCCAAGTGATACGAATAAGGTCAGAGTAACATTGAATGATTTTTTGTAAATATATATTTTTCCGTCGCTTGTAACTTTTTACCTATCAGACTTACAGGATAAACATGTCTGCAAAAAATGTAAGTAATTTTGTCTTCTTTATACCTCTCATAGACATTTTTGTGATATAGTAAGCGGTTGTGACATTATTTAAAATAAACCTCACTTCGGCACCTTTAATCCAAGATGGCGGCTCGCGCAGGCGCCCTAAAAGGTCGAAAACTTGGATTTTTATTAGGCCGCCATACCTTAACAATATTATGTCAAAACATTTTCTACGCCACCTTTTGTAGGGCAAACATACCCATTGAGTGGACTATTCCTCTTATCCCCTGATTTCTCAAAAAGAACTTGTTTCAACCAATTTTGACGACAATTTTCGTCAAAATCGGTTCAAACAAGTTCTTTGATTGAATTTTTGAAAATGCGACCTGTAAGCGAGAACAGACAGACGGTAAAAAGCATTTTTGTCTAATCTCGAAACTGAGACGCTTCGCTCGCTCGCACAATTAAATAAGTGCATTTTTATGTCATATTAAACTTGCGTGTAATAAGTTGTAGTTAATAAAAATTTACAATTACATAGTATGATTTATGATTCTACGGTAATACATAATAACATACCTAATATTCAAATAACCAAGTACATAATCAATTACTACTCTGTGCCAAAACACACAAAACAGAACATTTACGAGTAGGTACCTATTTTATATTGCACCATTCTGAATTCAATAACTTAGACATAACAATGTACTTATTCTCAGTCCATATATGTCTAATTTTATAAGCAATTATATTGTAAGTTGTCATTTTTGGAGAAAATGCGTGTAATGTTGAGATTCTTATATTTCAATTTCAGGATTCTCTACAGATGGTGGCAGCCATTTAGATTTTAATTATTTTGTCGGATATTAAACTTGGCTCCAATTTTCACAATTTATTTTCATCCAAACTGATAAGTATTCGATTTTAAATCACAACCAAAGTAGGAAAGAGATTTTTCCTTTTTTGACGTGCAAGTAAGCTGCAAGTAATTAGGAGAAGTAAACTGGTGCTTCCTTGACGCATAGCAGACTAATTATCTGGGGCACGCAAACGAAGCTGAAGGCTGGAGCTAGTGTAATTGTGAGTTAAATGACACGCCGGACATCCGCCTCTTCAACAAACAGAAATACGTCGCAAAAGGATGTCAAACATTAACTTATAGCTTACGAGTATTACTAGCGTAATGTCAAATATTGGAACATTTACAGCGAGAAAAATGATACATGTTGACCGGGATTTTCAAACAAGATTGCTACCCTAGGACGCACACGATGTCAGGATGGACAATTGTAAGCTCATGAAAATTAATTTGCTGGAATGATGACGTCACATGTTGTAATTCGCGTAAGGTAAACACGCGGTTGGTAGCGGCAAGGAGCGATCGGCGAGCAGTCTAGGATACGCCGTGAAGGCTGATACATGTGAAAACTCATGCGCAAGATAGGTAATTAATTTTAGTTGGAGCATTAATTACCACGTTCCTTGCAATTAAATAGTTGCAATAAAAAGGCAAATAAGCCGCGTAGTTCCTGGCAAAGTAGAATAGAATCTTCCGTGGATGTCGTAGAAGGCGACTTAGGAAACACTACCTAAACAAAGCTTATTTAAACATTAATGAGACCTCTTCAACCCGTATGGCCAGCGTGGAGAGTGTAGGCCAAATCCTCTGGCTGCTCTGGCTAATATAAGGTAGTACAAAGAGAGTCGCGTGCTCCTGCAGTGGAGACTAGAAAAGACATGATGATAATGATTAAATAGGCATTTCATTAGTTACATATGAAGTAAGTACCTAATTCACATAGGTAGAGATTGTCTCTTAAAATGAACACCCCTCCATCATTATTGTTTCAATGTGAGGGAGTGTGTATTTATTGGGTCATATTAATATGAGAACGTGCATCTTTACTGTAGACTGGAGTAGCCTCTTAACTAATCGTGCGATCAATCAGGATCAGGATACTATCATCGTAAGGCGAGGTGCGCCAGGGGCGGATCTGCTATAGTGGTCACGAATGTCACGATGGGCATGCCCACAACCCTAACGGACACGAGACGCCATACTTTCACAGTCTATAGATATCGAGGGGGGGTGCATATAGGAGTTATGCCCTATTGAATGACACGCTCTGTCACGCTTTCGTATCATTAATTCACTTTAGTTGGTTGGTCAACAAATCTGACCGTCCGGATTTTGGCAAGCCAGAACGGATAGTCCAATGCAATAACAATAGTATGTTTTGATATTATACACCTACCTACATATATTTCTTGTAAGCGTAAAATCATTGGAGGCGTTCAGATACACTATCACGTCACGTCATTCTATGTTTTGTTCTTTTCTCCCAGACCAGCAAGTAAGATAATTCAGTTTTAAATAAATTAATCAACCACCAGATGAACACCGCTCGAATTACATTGCGATCAAAAATTTTGAGCATATTTAAATTAATTAAACATTGCACGGTGCGGAAAGAGAAAATATCCTAATTGATTATAGGTAAGTAATTTTCGTAATTATAACCACGTAATTTTATATGAATCCGGAAAAGGAATTATTATCCTGTCTTTCTGGGAATCATAACGGAAATAATAATAACAATACTGAACAACTTTACCCAATGAACATACCTATGTAAGTATATCAAAATATGAAAAATTATTTTTGGCCTCCTATAAAAGTTGACCGATCAGCTGATCAAAGTTTGTATGAAAAGCCGAAAATTACTTTATATGTTCCTTGGGGAAAGTTATTCAGTATCATGGACTGAATTAAATAGTTTAAATACCTATATTTTTTTAGACCGTGTATATACGAGTACCTACCAAGTTGTGGGTTGGACAAGCTTTCATCATCATCATATCGCCACAGGAAATCTACTGCTGGACATAGGCCTCCCGCAAGGATTTCCGAAACGACCGATCGAAATCGGCCTGAATCCAACGTTTCCTTGCAACCTTGCTCAGGTCGTCTGATCACCTAGCAGGTGAGTATCCTACGCTGCGCTTGCCGGTACGTGGCCACCATTCAAGAACCTTTCTGCCCCATCGGTCATCGGTTCTTCGCGCTATGTGCCCCGCTCACTGCCACTTCAATGAGCTCATCCGCTGGGCTATATCTCGCAAAGCTTCAATTTTCCTCAAATCGAAAGGTATATACCTACTTGGTTGCCATCCACTACACAAAGCGACACTTACAACGTTCAAAAAAGTATTAGTTATTTGATCAAGTGATTTGTAAAGCGCGGTTGCTTCACCGTAGCATAGTTGTGTGCCGGTTACATAGTAATAACACCGAATTCTGAAGACATTGCCAAAGACGTTAATCATAATTAGGATATCGACATATTGGTGTCAGTTTCATCAACTCTATCGACTGTTGCAATGAAATTTGCAGGTGAGATTTTTTTTACATAATTGCTTAGTGTATCCAAACCTAAAACCTATAACTTAATCTCACAGCTTTTATCGTGAGAATCGAAGAATTTAAACTTCCGGCGCAAGTGACAACGAGAATCAACCACAAGACGATACGACAACTGTTTTTTTTATATTTTAAAATTGATTCAATGAATATATTAATTGAATCTAAGGTACCTATTTATAATTTGTGACAACCAACACATTATGGAAAACTTAGACACCTAATAATTTAATTGAGCGAGCGAGCGAAGCGTCTCAGTTTCGAGATGGCCAAAAATGCTTTTGTCCGTCTGTCTGTTCTCGCCTACAGGTCGCATTTTTCAACAGATTTTGACGAAAATTTACACACAATTTCCTTGATTTATTTAAATTATTTAATCGAGAGCGATTTTTGGTTGGGGGAGTAATAGGGAGGGGGAAAGGGTCGGAACTTTGCTGTAGCGTTTTTTATTAACAGATTTAGACCTTTGTATGGGAATTTGCAATGGACACACTTTTGTATGGAAATACCGAAATTTATTTTGGTTTTTTGGCTGTTATTTTAATTTAAAATTATACTATAATGATCTAGATGACCGTGGTTCGATTTATTACGGTTATGTCCCTTCCACGTTGTATATGGACGGATTTCACTGAAATGGGTCTGCTATGAGAAAGAGAAATGTGTCGGGTATTGCTATGTAGAGCTCGTGATGTCTACTGTTCTCACAGAACCCTAGTATGTAATTTAATTAGGTACTACTTAACATTATATGCGTTTGTAAAAAAATGCGTAAGTATGTGGGTAGGTAGGTATAATTATGCGCTCTATTTTGTAATAACCTAATTATGATATTACCAAGTAGAGGTCAAATAAGTCAAGCAAACTCTGAGCAGAATGTTGATACCTACCTGTGTGTTATACAACTAAAATACACTTATATTTTAATATGTAAAACAGGTGTCTGTCTATAACAAATTAAAATGCGGAGATCATTAGGAGATGTAGGCGTAAACACCAACACAACATATCAATTTTGTAGACAGAGTCCTCCTACTATGTTGCAATTGTTTATTTATAAATGAACTACGAAAAACCTGACGGCATAATTTGAAGTTTACATACGACAAGACAAAGGCAATCAAAAAGGAGATATTTACAAACTGACACGTACTTACCTAACTAAGGCGGCCAACCGTCCCGCATTCTGCGGGACAGTCCCGCAATGAGGATTGGAGTCCCGCATTGCAATATGATAGGTATGAGTCCACTGCAACTCAACATCACTCAACATGAAGCCGGGTATGCGTGACTGAGCGTGGGTGTGCGTGACTGCCCGTGTATATGTTCGGTATATATATGAACGGCATGTATTTAAATCGATATCTGTATATTCCCTTTTTTCAAACAAAATATTTTGAAGTTTCACCAAAAATACTGAATTGCACACTAATTATGCACACTAAATAAATCAAATTTAGTAAGTATGCTATTTAATGGTATTTGCATAACTGTTTTACTGAACAAAATTAGGGTAGTATTTAAACGCAAATCAAAATTACTAATTGCACTGCAAAATACTCAACTGAAAATACATATTACTAAACAAACTGAAATTTATAATTGTGGCGTAAGTAGTAAAATGGATAGAACTTTCCTAGCACTCGCCGCGCCTTTTCTAGCACTCGCACGCTCGCTTCGCTCACTCGGCTCGTGCGTATGTTGGTCGGAGTTTTAACATAACCTAACCTATAGGTTTGCCCTAACCTAGTAAAGTTGATGTGCAGTCAGTATTTATTTGCTGTGCAGTCAGTATTTATGATGAGATTGTTGATTTATTTGATGTAAAAAAGTATATAAATGATGAGATTAAATTGACGGGTGATTATTTATTTGATTTGCAATTAATAATATCCCTATATGAATGTGAGATGAGCTTTTTTCTTTGGCCCTATCCACAAGGAGGTATTCCACTTAGGGCATCCGTCTGAATTGCACCTGAATAGTGATTTTGTATCGATATCTTTTATTCGTAATAAAAAGTAAAAAATATAAATCCCAGCACTAGCTGCTAAATCATAGGTGCTCTTCGTGGAATAGGCCAGGTGCTATTCAGACGGGTGCCCTAAGTGGAATACCTCCACAAGAATTTACGTTTTATATAGTTGGCCGACTTATACCTAACATACATATAACATACACACACAAATATGATAAGTATATTTATTTAATAATTTTGTGACACTGTGGTTACCTAAGACAGGGCTCAGCTGAAATATGATAGGACTAGCACGTGTCAATTTTCTGCTCTAATAGGCAGGTTAAGCAACGGCAAACTACCGAGGAAAACAGTTTATTTTATATGGGAGTTACTAAATAAACAAAAAATCAGATGTACTTATTGTTATTAATACTAGTCTTAGTAACAAACTGCTTAAATGTCTCTACATTAAAATTACGAATAGTTAAAAGTTATTTCTTTTCAGCGAAATAATGTATTTTCTTTCTTTAATATTATAGGTACTCTTGGATTAATACTCTACGTCAACATTTTTTATTCAATGTAGGATAAATATGTCACTTATTGAAGGACATGATTTTTAAATTATTTTTAGTGAATACGCCGAAAGAAACCCAGTTCAGTATAGGACCCAGCCTGATTGCAATACAGATTTACACTTATTGTTATAATTGTTTTATATATAGGGACATCACACTGATTGAGCTAGTTAGGTACTTATATACTTACATTATATTTCACATTATACATTAAAAAAAATTGCAACTATTCTATTCTTATAATATAAACTATTTTCAAGAAGTACAGTAACTAGGTAGGCACTTTATTATTCTCGTTTTGCTAGCTCGTTGCTAGGCTGGCTGCAGTACGCCATATCTAATTAAGTAGGTATAGGTGGCAAAGTCATCAGACCATGTTATTTTAACCCACCCGGGCACTACCTACATGCATAGCTCACTCCCACTGTTTTCTTCTCTATATTTTATTTGACTACTTACTATTAGTGGAATAGTAGTAGGTAGTAAAGTAAAGTAATTTATACATGGAATTGGATCAGTAAAAGTACCAATAAACTGCAAATCAATTGGTTCTTTCCTATTCCAACTCAATTTATTCGAAGTACCTACCATGAACTCTTTTTATAACTACAAAACGTGTGAACATAAAATTGCATATCGTGCGAAATCTGAACAAGCGGACTATTGTGCCGCGTGGGGACTTCGGAAACGCTATTGTCCTTATATCTTATGTCCTAGCTGATTAGTAACTAACACTGTGTTTTGCGATTGACACAAAGCCATTCATCCATTCATACATGTGTGCGCTGCAGTGCTATTGCCACTTGTGGAAAATTTCATTTTGCTCGGAGCCGACTTCTGTTGTTCTTTAATCTCACGACCCTCCAGCCATTTAGTGTTTCACACACTCACTATTACTTGAGATTAATTATCGTGTGTTCTTGTGCCAAGATACGATTGTGGCCGCCATAAACGGGGAAGTGAAACTATACGTCGAACTTTAATTACAAAACGCTTCCGTGTATTGTTTATGTTGATTTAATCGTGTTTTGAACACACGCGATTTCGCATCAATTAATTAATATTTTACAGTCATATTAATTAAAGTACTAATTATGAAACAAAAGTACTGGCACCTGATTTTAATATCACATCTTTACCCATTTTATCTGTGCTTCAGCCCTTGAAATTAAAACATTCAGGGAGGAATTTCTTTATCAAATGCCACAGCAATTATCTACCTAGTTTATAAGCTAACCAAAACACCCAGGTGCTGTGCAATACATACACCTGAACCCACCCATTAACAAACTTTAGCTCGTGCTATAGCTGACCGCAGATATTTTGTCATCTGATTTATTGAAGGTCACTCCTGGCGCTATAACTTGGTAGTACATATAACTTCAAGAGAGGTGACGTCAGGGTCGGCGCAGGTCAGGGCGATATAATTGTCGCGATAAGATAGCCTCCATGGGAGCCGAGCAGCCACGTGTGACGTCACGGGCGCAATTACCCTGTCTTGATCACGTTCCCGCTGAAAGCACACAAGTCTCTCACATGTATTTCCAGAAATTCTAGAAATAAAACTGTTGTATTTTCATAAGGTAACTAGAAACTAGAGTGATTCACTTCTGCTTTTGTGTAACCTTGAACTTCAATGTATTGTTACGCATTTATTTATGTTGAGGTTTACCATGTGTAATGCGGAAGTATTTAGAGATCTATATAATACAAGGTAGTTCAGAGGTGTGAGAAATCTGATAAATTTAAGTAGGAAATCAGAATATCGTTAAACAGTGCTTAATGATATTGTAATACTGTTGTACTCATTAATAACTCATTTACTGTACGGTAATATTAAGATTGGTGAAAATGTCGTAATTACATAAATAGGTAACCTATAGTTTTAACCACACCGTTGCATAATGGTAAAAAAATAGAAACCCATACCTACGTATCCCTCGTAATCTAAATCTAGCTTTACAAGAATTAACAAATCGTTAAATAGTTTTTACTGTTGACCACGTGAATCCTGCGCCTAGAATAGCTTGACTATTTCCAGGTCAAATCGCCACGTTTTGCGCAAACAAAGTAAAGCGATGAAGAAACAAAACTGGAGTTCGCCACGCTCGCCGCTTGGAATACTTAATACTTACTATTCGTGAACCGTCCCGTTTTACGCGCTGGATGTTATCGCCCTTTTGTTCACGGCTTACTTGCTACATATTAATTAATAAAATCCGTACATGCCCTGAATTTTCTCGTAATGTTTTAACAAAAATAAACGCATCTGCGAACACGAGTTTAAACATTTTTATTTCCATATCGTCAAGTGCGTCGTTTGTGAATGCCTGTAGCTGTCAATGATCTCGAACGAAATGAGGCCGGTGAATAACACTGGGCTATTTGATACGGCATTAGCGACAGATGAGGAGGCAGTCTCCGCAGCGCTGGACACGGGTCAGTGAGACACAATGAAGCACTTCCTGCGTGCGCGCCGGCCTGTTGAGCGGCGGTACCAAGGACACGCCAACTGACACGCGAACTACTCCCTCGCTTCGCTCGCCTCCACATTCATTATCTTGCAATCTACATTGTACCTACCTAAATAACAAATCAGACGACCACGGCCACGCAGCTAGCACCACTCCCGATACTACCTACCTACTGTATTTAATTATAGCACAAAATGTTAGAAACAGGAGTCGGAAGTCTCACAATTCTAAACATTAATTTTAAACTTCCATGTAATTATTATAGTAAATTCCAAATTAGACTGATTAATTAATGGAAACCTTCTATCTGAATTCGTATCAATATTCATCAAAACAAAACAACGTGAAATGCTCCAGCAACCAGCGTGCTGTGAGGACCCGTAGGCATGTAAATCCGACGTTCCAACAAACAGATGGAACGTCGGATTTAGTTTAATTACGTGTGTAATTAAATCTTACGCTGTGTAGAGACGCGAGATCGACCCGCGCGGGATAAAAAGACCACGGTCCAGGTGAGGCAGCGTGTGACCGCTGCTGACCTCGTGCCAATTACCCGCCCATTAGCGCACTGGGCACAATATGCTGCCATTAAGCGGATGTCCAACTCGACGACCCCACACCCGCTCAATTTGCATTTGTTTGGAATTAGATCGTCACTGGCCACGAGCTTTGTGCCACCTGTAATGCCCCTGGCGCGTATGTAGACCTGCTTAATGACCACGCATACATCCCATGTGGTCAACCTAATCGTTTCCATTATGACCAGATTCAATATACAAGGCCACCAATTATATTAGGGGCGCAAAAAAAATTATAACCAGGGCGAATTGTGTGAACGGAACTAACATGGCGGTGTCAACATGTCAAACAGCGCAATAAGAACTCTTTAAATGATTTTAATTTATTCTTTCATTGGATTAAATTGTTGTTCATGAACATAGGACGTGATTGTAACGTTTAACGTACCTACGTTAGAGTTACAGAGGCCTAACTTGTAAAATATACATAAGTACATATTTACTAATTTCGTACAATACATACCTGATCTTTAGAAAACCATTATGTAAATTGTTGAAATGGGTTCCTAATACTCATATAAAATTATTGAAAATAAAGCCCCACGTTATAACATGTATCTTCGGAACTCTACTCTGAGCGATTCCCGACACGCACTTGATATCAATCAACATGAAAAAAAATTAAGAATAGCTTTATGAATTTATAAAATATTTGTGTATTTTTATATGTAGGTCTATGAATGTATAAGAAAATATATATATGAATATATGTCTTAAGTAAATGTTTAATTAACGTGAAATAGTTAATTTGAATGGTATGTGTAACCCCAGCAAATTGTTGCGCCTTAGAGAAATGAGAGTATTACAGATTAATGGTTTTATAGTAAGCCTCAATGTAAACAACTATAGCAAAATTCGTTCATGTTGTATTTTCGAAGTTATTCGAGAAAAACTGATTTTGCTGGGGTAACGTTACCCCAGCAAAACCTTTTTCAAAAAAAGCGTTTAGCCTAGAATCAAGTATATGAAAAGGTAACTCTTAATGAGTTGTAAATGTATACCAATAGCAAAATCTGTTCATCTTATACTTTTTGAGAAATTCAAGATTTGCTGGGGTAACGTTTTGCAATTTTCCATATCTCGAAAACTGATAGTAGCAGAATTTTGAAAAAAATACTGTTTATAGGCCTTTATTTGTTTAAATGTGTTCAAATATAAGTATTTCGATTCATCAACAAATATCGAAGTAATTTATTATTTTAAAAAATCTGAAAATTCCGGTTTACTCGTGAACTAGTACATTTACTAACAAAGCAAAAGCATTTACATATACGTATGATATAGCCTTCTAACGTGTACAAATTCGGATGAACAAACATTACGCGATATGAAGATATAAAGGCATTTCATCGAATTTCTAGCGGTGTGACTTTGGCCATCGAATACGCAGTTCTCTCTGAATACACAAAGATAAACTATAGTGAACATTGGTGTTCATTTTGTTACAAAACATGCCTGAAAGTTTCGGCTTCAAATCTCAGATGAAATAAAAGTTATTAAAAAAATAAGAAAATATTATCAATTGTCCTATAAACCGACTAAATAACGGAGGCTACGAAAAAGCGGCCGTTTCATACTTGAGCGTAACCATCTCAAAATAATGGTATAATAGTCTCTTATTTGCTAGTACAGTCGCATACAAAAAGTTTACTGCGTTTGGTGGATAAAGAAAATACATGAGCATGATTATTTTTTTATTCAAATTACTGTTTCACAATAATCGTATGCTATATAACTACTTAAACTAGGAAAATCACTGATAAATTTAGTATTATTAAACAAGTGGACTATCACTAGTTTATACTTAAATAATATTATATGCTTTTCAGTACAATTTCAAATCACAGTTTGTTGAGGTAATTAGTTTGCTTTGTTATCACACTTTACTTAACTAGGTAAGATAAGATCAAGAGTAAAATGGAAAATAATCTGATTATCTGACTCTCTTACATAGCCGGCTAAACGATCATATCTTGCTTGTAGTAGAACTTTTAACAAGAATCCAGAAAAGAAGAACTCCCCGTGTGGTTCCGGGTCAGAATAGGACTACTCCATCTCTTCCTGTGGATGTCGTAAGGCGACTTGAGGACTTAAGCACAAACATCTTGTGCTACAATTGCATTCCCAAGGAGGATTAACGTCGGGCGGCAGCCGGTTGTAAAACTTTTTGTTTGTTTGTCGTAAAATTACAGTCGAATCATTTTAACTGTTCCAGAAATTTATTCTCCACTTCGTAGCGTCTTTGGCATCCTTGGTTGACCATTGGTACACCTCGGTCACTGGCTCTAAAATACGCTACGCACACAGTCTAAGTTCATGTAGGTGAACGCGTACCATGCTTGTATGAGTGAGATAAGACATGCTAGGTTTAACGGCGCGCGCTGCGCCGCCGCCCGCGTTCAAGTTCAATGACCTTGTAACGATGCTGCATGCCACCTACATGCTGCATCTCTTCCAATCTCATTTCTTTCTCATCCTGTCCACTTTTCATTCCTCATTTTATTTCAAATTTCATTTTATTCCATTTTCAATAATTTCTCTCTCGGTCATCTCACATTCTACCATCATCTCTCGTACCGTTCCCTTCTGTTCCTACGTTCTGTCTGATCTGTTATACCTTATTATAATATAATATATATAGAAGTTTATAAGTTGTGTGACAAATAAATTTAATCTAACTGTTGTATCGAGCCTCTGTTCTCCACTCCATCTACTTCCTTATATTTGGGAACTCGACTAAGAGCGCCGAGACAGGTCGAGGTCCCACAACCTCAATGACTTAAGACTCGTTGCGCAAATTAGGAAGAAATAAGGATCATATTATGCTGTAAGGTGGATATCTTAGCTCGATTTATATAATAATTTCCCATTTTGAATCAGTATAAACGAAGTAACAAAATTTTTGTATGGAAATTCAGGACACCAAAATATTACGTAAGTTGAAAACATAAAACAAGTAGTAAACTCGTTGCTTGTTGATTGCAATTTGCAGAGAAACAGTTTTAAGTTTTCACCTTTTCAACACAAAAAATTTTTATGGTAGGCAACATACAAAAAAGCGGGAGCACGTACAGGTGGATAACCATGTTTCTGGTTACCTCATACTTGATGAATCATCATCATCATGATGAATGACGACAAGGAATTTAAAATCTATCTCGTAGATAATACTAAAATATACGCGTAAAACTCGTATTTATTGCTTTGTTTGAGTGGGGATGCGACATTCATTAATTCATCCGACATACACTGCCACAGAGTTGTCAACCCTATTGCTAAAAACTAATTAAGTCACAAATGTATAAATTCACACCAAATAATAATAGAGTACATAGGTACTTAAAACATTTGAAATATCCGCTACATGAATATTATTCTGCTTGACTGTACTTTTTATCGGTTATTAGGTTGCTAATTTGCGTAGGAAACCCGCAAGTATGAAACGGCCGCTTTTTCGTAGCCTTCGTTATTTAGTCGGTTTATAGGAGAATTGATTTTCTTATTTTTTTAATAACTTTATTTTATCCGAGATTTGAAGCCGAAACTTTCAGGCATGTTTTGTAACAAAATGAACACCAATGTTCACTATAGTTTATCTTTGTGTATTCAGAGAGAACTGCGTATTCGATGGCCAAAGTCACACCGCTAGAAATTCGATGAAATGCCTTTATATCTTCATATCGCGTAATGTTTGTTCATCCGAATTTGTACACGTTAGAAGGCTATATCATACGTATATGTAACTGATTTTGATTTGTTAGTAAATGTACTAGTTTACGAGTAAACTGGAATTTTCAGGTTTTTTAAAATAATAAATTACTTCGATATTTCAAAAGTATAAAATGAACAGATTTTGCTATTGGTATACATTTACAACTCATTAAGAGCTATCTTTTCATATACTTGATTCTAGGCTGAACGATTTTTTTGAAAAAGGTTTTGCTGGGGTAACGTTACCCCAGCAAAATCAGTTTTTCTCGAATAACTTCGAAAATACAACATGAACGAATTTTGCTATAGTTGTTTACATTGAGGCTTACTATGAACAATTAAGGCCGTACCTGAATTTTCCGGGGTCCAGTGCTGTTCCCATTTAAAATAAATAATTTCAAAGAAAACGGAGACATTATTTAAAATTTTTGCTGCTACCAAGTCCTAGATAACCCTTTAAAGTATTTTATTAACTACTGTTTACAGTTTACAATGAGAACGTTAAGTTTTACTACGCACATTAGCCAAAAGTGGCCGTTTTTCGCAAATGTGCGTAGTAAAGCTTAACGTTCTCACTTTAAACTATTCATAAAATACTTTGAAGGGTTATATAGGACTTGGTTGTAGCAAAATTTTAAATAATGTCTCTGTTTTCTTTGAAATGATTTATTTTAAATGTTGGCAGCACTGGACCCCGGAAAATTTAGGTACGGCCTTAATCTGTAATACTCTCATTTCACTAAGGCGCAACATTTTGCTGGGGTTACACATACATTTGAATGTACTACCTAATCGTCCAAAATTTTCTTTTATCAGCACCACCTGTAGGTTAGGACATTTTTTGTAATAAAGTTAAATGAATAAATAAATAGCTGATGTATAAATACATATTTCTTTTGAAATGATCATCAGTCATCTTTTTTATTGTAACCTTTCCATTTTGATCACGCAGGTTTTGTAGCGACTAGAAATCTGTGTGACATGTACGACATACATAACCAGAGAAACATCAGAAATAAAAATTCAATTCAAAATTTAAGAGATATCGTTAACGTTAAATCATGAGGAATATTTTTCTTCGACAAATCTCCTGACAGGTGGTAATGACAAATGAGACCTGGAAATGTTACACCTTATCACGAGCAAGATGTATCTACCCGTTTTCTCGGCGAAGTGAAATGTCTTGCACGATGTCGTTAGCAAAGCCCCATCCAGTCGATATCTCCGTCACTGCCTCCCGCTCGCGGCGCTCCGGAGATAACTATTTTCTTATCGCAGATATTGCAAACTGCAACTTCTGAACTCTGTCTATTGTAATAAAAATGGAATTCATTTATCAGTCTTTCAGACGTCGAGCCTAATAAAGTTAAACGAATTCTGTGCTAATGACTTCTATGACTTGGTTCTCCCCTATGTGGGAGCCAATTTTTATAAGTGTACCTCAGAATATCACAGACGAGTTTTACATTCAGATATGGCAGGCCGCCAGTTGCAGGGCACCTTTCTTGTTCTGTACAATAGCCCAAGATAGCGACGTCTTTCGTTTGAATATATTGTCCCGGCAGCGCGCGCGGCGCCCACTCCCCCTACTGATATGCAAATAGGCTCCGCAGAGATCGTAAACCGTTCCATATCAGATTGTGTAATTCGGGGCTAAAGTTACACAGACTTTTAAATATAAGTATTTTCTCAATACAGTACCAATTTCATTTTTGGATTGAAAAATAAACTCTAAATCAATGTATCATGTATTCATGAACTCATGATTCCAATGATTCTCCATTTTTTGTTGGAACCAAACTGTTCTTCATTCAGTTTGGCTTAGTTGCAAATGTTGCAGTAGATAGATGTAAGAATGTCTCGCATACATAAATTGTCCCACAAGCATGCTTTTCTTGTATAGGTTAGGTATGCTATGCATTTTTTCGATTTCGCTCGCCTCACTTGCGATACCTATGCTTATGTAAAAGCTCCACCGACATTGCACCCAAACCATTCTACGCTGTCATGTAAATCTTGTTATTTGGCACTCAAGCTAGATAGCAACTAGATATTATTATTAATTAGTTATACAATTTACGAGTATATGGCATTACAATGCGGAAAATAACATCGAAATGGACATTTGAAAACACGGCCGCTTAGTTGTTTTATTTCATTCATTTCGACACATTCTGCAAAAATGTTATCTACGTCTTTCGTTCACACTAGACAGTTAAATGTTTCGGTTCTAACGACGCTATCTAAATTTGAATATGGGATACCATCGGAACTTTATCGTGGACCAGCGGTGTAATTAATTAAGAGTACCAAACGACCGCCTACCAAGTTGGATATAGCAGTGTTGCTTTGCTTAGAACGCCATATCTCTTGCATGTCGTGTGCCATGTGCCTCACCAAATGTATCCTTCTATCCTAAACATTCCTGATTAATGCACGCAAAAGTGGATTACTTGACCCTATGCGGATTGTTATTAACTTTCATCTTTCGGATGAACGCATAAGGGATCTAGCACTCATTTCGCTCCATTAATTATTCAATTACTTTCGAATACGGAAAAGGAAATATGTAATTAATTCTGTACTTGTGATTTATTTATTAAGGACATTTAGTATAACAAATCTGGATGAATGGTAATAACTTACATCCTTCTTGGATTTAAACATTACTAATGGAAAATTGTTCTTGCGCAATTGACTCTACATTTAAATTTAAAACAACATGAAGCGAACAATACGAAAATAAATTGAAGTACAAAACATAGTTTCTTAAACAGGTACACTATAGTATCAATTTTATGAGAGACATTTTGTAATTGTCCGAAGGCTGCGGCTGCATAGAACTACCGCAGGTACGAGCCCAGGTAGCACCTGTCACGTACAAATCTTCCCACCCTAAACAGGAATCATCTTTTTTATTCTTCATAAATAAATGTAGGCTGGTAATATATTTATAAAAAATCTACACAGGATACTTAAAATATCTACTTATATGATTGTTAATATGAACTTCTAATATTAAATGTGTCATGTCGTCCAAAATTTGCTTTTATCAGCACCACCTGTAGTTTGACTAGTAGGAAAGACCCTGGGCTTCAAGTCCGCCTATTACAATTTTTGTAATAAATTTAAATAAATATTAAGTATAAATAATTTTACCATGATTTACTTATGATAAAAATAAAGCCTAACTCGTGAAATTACATACTCGTAGTCAATTACATATTTAGTTTGTTAGAGCACAATAACGTACATATGATTGTTCTTCATCTTGTGTCTTCAATTAGAAAATAAGAATACCGTATTGATAGAATTGTTTCAAAAAAGGCAGCTCTATTCTCTCGCTCCCCTCATGGGCCTTCGAGCCGGACTCCATCGCTACATTTTTTGTACACTCGCCCGATCTACCTGAGCCAAGCACAGCGAGGGGTGAATAGATAGAATAAACTGGGCCTGCCACATGTGGTGGTTGCAGTTTGATAAATATACAACATTTGCTATTATTCAACTTAGTACTGCGTCATGTCTTGCTGTGCACCGAAACTAAGATATTTAGCGTGAAAAATTGTTTTATGTCACTCCAACATGCAACGGCCATTACAGACAACATTGACCGCTACATGTTACACTTGAATTTTGTGTGTAATATTAATAAACCTGCCTTAGGTAGTACGGTAGAGACTGAAAATTCTACGTTCGCGTTTTAATTTAGTATGAAAAAAAAACAGCTTCGGTCTATGCTAGAATTTAGTCGCTCGATCGTGCAATTGTGCTCAATATCTAAAGCGACCAAAATTACCCTCCCAATTTCGATTCGTCAAAGAACATTTCTATTTTATGGCCGCTTATTTGGAAGCGTCAACACAAAACAAAAAAAATCGTAGAGCTGGTGACGCTGTATCGAAACATCAACGCACGCGCACGTTAGTTAGAAAAAGAGGCAAACAGGCTTGTCGTGCTAGTTCGGGCAGCGCGAGTAGCGGGGCGCTCCTGTCGCGCCAGTGCCCCTGCCGAGTGCGCCGTGGAACCACGCACTAGTGCTGCACGATCGGCCAGTCTATAGTAAACACACCACACAAGTTTCTGTTGCACTTACTACTTCAAAACCGGTTTTATTTCTTGTGATCAAAGTGACAGCCCCTGTTCTGTGGTCGCTCTGCCATCGGTGTTCGAAGTGTGACTAGGTATGCCAGCTAACGATTTCTGGAAATAGTGAAGTGTTTAAGTGATTGAATTTTAAGTTTCATGATGCGATGACCCTGGGATCGGAAGCAGATAGTGATTGGATTACTTAAAAGTCGGTGCATCATTGAAAAAGGTGAGGATTGGATTCGAATATAAACAGATATTAACAATCATGTAGAAGTTCCGAGCTTTGTGGAGGCGGCACAAACAAAAACCCGTCGAGTGGGGGAGTGAAGGAGAGAACGCCATTGTTGACACACCACACGGCAAGCAAGCGTCGCTCCACGAACGAGTCGTCGACTCTACACTCTACCGAACCGGCTTAATTGTACAGTCAAAAGCACATTGTGGTGCCCTCTTTTATTGTGTGCAAGCTACACAGAGCTTTAATTTAGAAAGCTAACGGTGCTTTAAGGAATCTAAGCAGAATGCCAATTACTTATATCCATAGATATAATTTAATCAATCTCTACAATGTTGTGAATAACATTTTTATCTCAGACCAATTACGTCGTAGTTTCTGTGATAACGAACAAACTAGGTAGATAATTAATTTTAATTGCTAAATGAAAGAAATAATAAAAGTAAACTAATTTAATTATTAGTACCCGATCATCTCGAGAAGCTTCCCTAAAACACATTTGCTAAAAATAATTCGTTCTTTGTAACTTATCAAGTTATCACTAAACAAATTTATCGTAAATGGAATGACTATCTTCAGCTTCAGCAATTAAAAACTTCTCATTACAATTAAATAGAATTCAAAGTCTTTATCAGGACAGCAAAGATAGTGGACGATAAGTAATGCAGAACAAAAGTAATGGCTAAAGAATTTACTACAGCCCATAGTATTGTTAAATATATCGAAATGAGTCATTCGCAGTCTTTAAGCAACCTTTCGAATATAAATAGAACAAACAATTACTCCAGTGAGTAAATCATAACGGTAATGAATGAAAGACATTATCACATCCTGCGTAACAGACTAAGAGCATGCATGCGTCATACAAACAGATAGTTTGTCGCATCACATTTCACAGATCAGAATTCCAGATGTTCCCAGGAAGATATACAATGTGGGCCAAAACAAAACAAAATATATAGCAGTAGATGCTTAATATAACATAATCCACGCCAGAGATCAACATACGTTTAAAAAACGACAACCTACATTTAAAGACGTGGTATTTTTAACCGTAAAATAAAATAAAACTTACAGCACCCACTAGAAACATACGAGTACCTACATCTAATTAGTACCTATATGTCTAGAAAACGAAAATTGTATGTATAGCAAATGGAATCGTTGAATCAATAGTAACTAATTTAAAAGGCTCAGGTTAAGTTATAACTATTTTTCAAAAAAAATATTGTTTGTATGTCAAGGTAGATATTGAACTATAAATTGTACTTATTCGGAGGACCATATTGAGCTAGAAACTAAAAAAAAAACATAAAATATTGGCCTGACTTATACACTTGTTGCACATAATAGGTATCACGTTATCCACATATTAAAAGCAGCAAACAGTTCTAAAGGCAACACATACGACATGCGACTCATAGGATAAAAGCTTTTAAAAATCGAAAAGAAACGTTCATATAAATACAAATAAAATCTGTGTATACCTGAAAAATTTAAACATTTTGTAGACAATGCCCGTATAAAAGAAGTATACTAGTGCCATCTAGTAATCTGTTGATACAACTTTGAAGAACAAAGTTATTCTTTAATACCGATGGCGGGATCGATAAGGTTAGATATTTTGTAAACTCTATGGAAAGAAAATCTGCACTCGTTTAAAAAAATTAAACAACTAAGTAAGTAGGTACATATAAAACTAAAAATTCCAAAAAAATATAACTGAAGTGTTGTCTGTATATTCACCAAAAAAGGTTGACATGTTTGTTTTCTTTATAACGTCTGAAAAAATATACTGAATTTATTTGAAGGGTAGATTCAGTCCATGATACAGAACAACTTTCCCCATGGAATATATACCGAAATATGAAAAAAAAGTTTTCCATATAAACTCGGATCGGCTGATCAGTCAATTTGTATGGAAGGTAATTTTTTTTCATATTTTGATATATGTTCCTTGGGGAAAGTTGTTTAGTATCATGGACTGAATTCTGCCTTAAAAACATTCAGTATATTTTATTCAGACCCTGTATAATAATTGATTTTAAATGGGGGTACCGCAAGCATTCCTGACTACCTTTCAAAACTTTCATTGTATTTCAGTAAACCGGAATATATTTTACTGAAATGTGTATTTTATTTTATTTGAGTCTCGTAGTTATGTCTTAATTCTTAGGAGTTTTCACGAAAATGCGTATAACAACAGAATAAATAATACTTATAACCTTATTTGAGTGGTGAAAGACGAAAGTTCAAAAGCATTATTTATAGAACGACCAAAGAACGACGGACCCATTAACTTTGATATTTAATTGGTAGAGTGCTTACCTTGAGAATATAGAGTTAAGATTTATTTTAGATTATTTTTTATAACACCTAATTTTACGTCATAGTTTTTAATAGTCATATATAACAAAAAAATAATTGTAAAGAAAATATTGTATTTGTGATAATGAAACATATGTAGATTATAGATAGGTAGGTGCTAACTAAGGTGCTATTTCGCGCATGTATGTTTGCCTGCCCATAGTCAGCCTATAGTTTTTGTAGAAAAAAATATTCATAAAAGATACAATACATGCCAGTTAATGAACTATTAAAAAGTTTGTAGTGACAGTTTTCACGCAAACAAAATAAAAAAAATATTAGGTAAAGTTTTATTGTTCTGAGGGTAAAGTATAGTTTTCCAACTTTGCTCGATAAATATTAATTTATTTAAATAAACCGGTCAAGTGCGAGTCGGACTCGTACGTTAAGGGTTTCGTACCTCCGTAAAACGTTTTAAAACGCTGAAAAAACACGTTTCTTGTAAGTATGACGACCCCCTTTAATTTTTATCTTATTTTTAGTATTTGTTGTTATAGCGGCCACAAAAAAAAGTAATACATTATCGGTCAAAATTTCAACTATTACGGTTTAAGAGATAAAGCCCTGTGTAGACAGACAGACAGCGGAGTCTCAGTGATAGGGTCCCGTTAGCATAGCACCCTTTGGGTACAGAACTTTACAGAAGATATAAAACTAGCCATATTACAATAGGTTTTAACATGCAACGAAATGACACATACTCGTAGCATTGATGTTATACATTACTGGTATCGATTACAAACTTGAGTCACGATGATAAATCGTTGGATAATGAAGTAGTCGTCTGCAACCGACTAACCGCCATACTGCACGCCTGCGTTGTAACTTGACATACTTTCGTTGGTAATGTGCGTTGACCGCTGACCGTGCGTTTGTTAACTGTACTATGGGTCTAACGTGCTAACATAGTAAACGATGCCTCTCTAATTGCTGTAGAAAACAACGCAATATACTCTTTTGATAAAGCATCATTACAGTAAGACTAAAATACAACTCGTGTCAAGATCTCAAGATAAATAATTGTCAGTAGGTACAAGATAATATCTTAACGTAATCAATCTTTAAAATAAAAATAAAAACATATATTGTATCCCCTATTCTTCAAAGAACCGCAATGAAAACATTCTGAAATCGTGCATGAGACGTATGAAGAACACTTTCAAGTCCCACCACGTAGTTATCCCTCTATCCCTATCACGTCTTTTAGACACACATTTCACGCGTGACAGTGCCAGAAGCGGCTATAAACTGTATGCTGATATGGAAAAATCGTGCAAACTGTGTTTTATAGCTTCAGTCCGTAGGCCGGCAGGCTTCTGCGGGATTATCTTTTGCGGTTGGGAGAAAAAGCCACAGCTTCCCAAGTTGCGTGGGTTCACGTGGGACTTCAACGAACATCATGGCCGCCCGAGGCTCAAATGTCAACCGCGTCTGTGTACTCGTAATTGCAGTCTTATCTTATTTACAGCAGTCGCAGACTGGAATAATCCGGTCAATAAACAGGGCTGCCATGTTATTTATCCATTATATCTCGGCAACACATCAACATATTTTACTGGAAATCATTGTGATCTGACCGAAATTACAGGATTAAAAACCGCAGCAACATTTATTAGGTATACGGACGGAAATGGCGATTCACCTGAGAACTGACCGCGACATTTGTAAATTGTAACATCTCGAAGTCGTTACATTAAATATTCATTCGCATAACATCTTTACATTTTTATATCTTTCTTATTTCGTATGCGATGTTAGAAGAGACGTCATATTTATTACAGTAACCTTCCGCTGAGGCAGATGTTACCCGCGCGCACCTACGTTTATTTACTTTATGGAATGAATCTCATTAAACGTATATTCGCGGTTGTATGGTTCCTCGAGCGCTATACGGTGCTACAAAGTGCTGTATCGGGATTTTAGAATAACGATGCTATTACCTTCCACCCGATAACCGCCCGTTTGTTTAGGGCAGTAATTGTGCCGCCAGATACAGCGTCGATAAATTACAGGTTCGAGGCGTAATGTATCGGAGCGGTGGAATTCGCGTTAACGAGTTATAGCTAACATTTGGTGCTCGATGTGATCACTTGGTCCTTATTCCCTAAATACATGGATGCGGAAATAAGAAATATTATATTGCATTCTAACAAACGAGCGCCCCTCTGCAGTCCTTTGTGTGGCACATCAGCACATCTGTGCAAATGCACGCCACCTCCTGTTACATTAAACCCTTTTCGCTACACGGCTGTGTTCACATCTGACACAAATTCTGCTGCTTTAGGTTTTTTTATGATTGTTTAGGCTTTTTAATACTTATTTCTGTATCATTAAATGTGTGTAGTGTACATGTAAATTTTAATAAGATTAGATTATAGTCAAAGTATCAAAACATAAACCAAGTATCAAAATCTAAAAAAAAAGATAAAATATGATCTGAACTGGTAATTGTAATATTCACATTATTTAGACTAAGTAGTACTAAAAGGGCTGAAATAGACATACCTGTAACCTCATAATATTTCTTTCTGTGTTGAGATGAATTTAGATGAAATAAGTATAAAATTCGTGAGTACAATCCAAGATCAACCCCATTACCAAAGTACCTACTTATTAAAATCATAAAGCATTTACGGCTTCTTCTGCAACGTTATTCAGTTTACTACAGCAATTAAAAGTAAAAGATCTGCATAAAAAACGAGAACGTCTTGCAATAAACCGTATCGAGTCATAAAAGGTGGATTACATCGAGATATCGTAACAAAGTGGATTGTGGCGTTCTGGGACGAGACAATCGAGTTCTGCTTCTCACGATCAGTAAAATAGTTAAAAAAAATAGTATGTGAATCCTGGCAAACGAGTATGTTGCATACTGTGCGTCGGATGAGCCGTGCGACCGGGAACCAGTCGAGGCCTGCAGTTTGCGTGCGCATACGCCGACCAACGACATCCTTTACAATTATCATTATTTATTTAATCTCCCACAATCTTTAATTTTAATGAATTTTGAAAAGGTACAAAAACGGCTGTAGTAGGTTTCATTACCATAATAACTGCTTCGTCTCCCTTTTTACTTAAATGTTACCTCTACACTTTGTACTTTTATATGAGTACTTTATTTAAGGAAGAGGTTGACATTGTTTTTTTCGTTCCTGGTGACATGTTTTTTTTTTAATTAGATTAGAAAATATAGTTACTGATATATTTAACTGATAAATTTTATATAAATGCCTTGATTCAATGATTAAATATAAACGCGAGATAGCTAGTAAATTAGGGAAAACCTTTCGAGTCTCACTTCATAAAAGAAACTGCTATCCGCCTTAGCAAACGCTCGCCTTAACACTACTAGTCAATGAATGTCATCAATCAACAATACATTTGCAACACAAATAGCTACGTGCTACCACGTAACCTTTTTCTGCTATAAGTACATATAAGACGTGATGAATCATTAGGTACGTAATATAAACCTCGGACCCCAAGTAATAAAAGAAAATGGAATGGAAAAGAAATCCGGCAATATTGACGGACACGCATTATATAAACCCCTCAAGCGTCCAGCTTTTGGCTCCTTCCGTACAATCACGAAAAAATTTAAAAAAAGAGATAATTCAACTATTTAACTCGTATATTATATTTAGAGGATAATGTTGTTTGTTACAGTGTGCAGCGGAAGATGGCGTGTGTAGAAAGGGAGAGGTATTAAGCAAAGATGGGCATCGCCCAGACGTTCCTGGTGCTACTAGTGTCCACGGCTCACGCCTGGATGCCAGATGCCAGCGCTCGCATCGAACTCAAATACGGTAAGTAACAAGGCCCTATGAATATTTTAGTAAGTGCTTATATAAGTAGGTAAATCCATTATTATAGATAAAAAATAACAGAAGATATATCATAAGGTCATGTTACAAGATTGTACAACAGTGAACTAAAACATTGGTCAAAGAGAAATTATGATGAGGGGTAACTAAGTATCTACCAAACAATGTGACGATGGTTCGCCAAAAAAATTAAAATTTAGTGTCAATCTCTATTGAACTGTGATACGTGGTGATACTGTAGAAGTTTATAGTATGAGAAAAAGGTCGTTAGTTCTCTTAACCGCAAATTGGAAATGTTATCTAAAGTGATATATATCTTTCAAAATGTCACTTTCCGGCCCTCTTTATTTTTTTTCCCCACAATAATAGCCACGCAGGATGTGCAGCTACCGCAGGTGCAAGAACCTACATCGAGATTCGACTGACACGTGAGAATTTCCCAACCAATTGTTATGAAATCGCAAACTACCATTGTTGTTTAATCGCTGTACAATGGGAACATTGTTCGTTTGATGTGCACAAAACATGTTTCCAAACGGAGGCAAGAAAAGCGCGATATTTTTAGGATATTTTTACCTATGATGCGTACAAATATATTAGTTTAAATACCATAGATGTTTTTTGTTGTTTTATTAATGGATTATAAACGTAACCATTAATCTGAGCGTACCCATATGTGGGTTATTTAGTATAAGTAAGATATATATTTAAATGACCAAAGATACCAATATTGAAGATGACGGACCAAATCAGAAAGTAAGGCTGCCCATAAAAAAAAGCTTCCGACATTCATCCGCCTAGAGCAATATCTATGTAGGTAAAACAACAACACAATCAGAATACTTATAATTCTACAGCCAAAATTAAATAAGACAACAGTTTCCACAGTTGACACAAACAACTTTCTACCATCGTATCGTACGTAACAGAAATCCTGACCAGAGCTAATCCACACTAGGTATATTGCCTAGCTCGACACACACAAAGATTTTTTAAGATTTGCGAAAAACTTGAGTGTACTGCAACGCAATAGGTATAACGGTTATAAGATACCTTTTTACCACTTGAGATGAACAGTGTCAGCGTATACCTAGGTCGTAGAGCGTAGCAAGGATACTCCTGAAAAAGGTGTTCGGCGAGTGCTTACTTATGTAGGTACCTAATCATGTTTCACTAGGTAAATAATGTTTGCAAACTTGTTGCATTAACTTTATTATGATCACGCACATTGCTTTCGAGGTACTTAATAATCCAGTCTTGTATTTAGTTTTATTAGTCCGTAGTGACTCTGAGAAAGTTTTAATGAATTGGTTTGTTACAGGCGATGAAACTTCTGAACAGTTCGTGGGTAACGCGACGACGCCGGACCACTTCCGCATCTTAGACAAAGATGATTTCTCCATCATAGTGGGTGGAAGGTGAGTTAATGATTCAACCAGTAAATATCCCTATTTACCAAATGGCAAAATTAAAGACGGTAGACAAAGTCTGGGAAGGTTAAAAATATGTATTCCAAATTCACAACTGCTATAAATAAACGCGGAGCACGTCGATTACACAAAATTAGCATCGAATAGCGTAATACCCATACAAGATGCTTGTAAGAATATCAAGTTGCATTTTGGCCGATTTTCACCAAGCTCGTCGCCGCGCAGCCTTTCTGTGCTCTGCAACTTCTTTAAGATGTGCATACCTAATTGGTATCATCAGCTTTCTGAATACATTTTATTTTATTGCAGGAACACCGTCTACAACCTCAGCCTCTACGACCTCTCGGAGAATGTAGAACAGGTAGGTACCTAATTAAATAGTTGTTGACATAATGTTTGATTACACCACATGCATAAATGTCGATTTTGAAAAAAAGGATGCCAATGTTGTGACTATACGATAATGTTACATAACCCCGATAGACGCGGAAAATAGGTAAAGCAAACAAATCCATACGAATCCATACTATCTTCTATTTGATTAAAAATACAGGGCAAATGATAACGGGTGTCTGTGGAACGGTAGCCAGCCAGATTGTAGTTTTTGCGAAGTCCAGCGAAGCACCGGTCGGCGACCCGGCCGCAGCCCGACACCAATGGTATCGCCGTATCTCGCTCCACAACAGGTTTATGTATCTAATCTTGCGCAAACAAGCACACTTCCCTATCGCCTCCTGCTCGCGCTGCACTCGCTGTTTATTCTTAGTTACGGCCCATTACCCAGCGAGCAATGTTTATTTTTCAAATCGTGTAAAATGATTTACCATATTAGCCGTCCACTTAGATTACACATTGTTAAGATTTTAAATGAAAAAGCTTTTAGCGTTCACGTCGAGTACCAACTTATCTATCTCTGGTAGATACCATTTTATAAAAGTGAGTAGGTACCTAACTATTGTAACCACTCCAGCCACTTGAAAAGCGTAATTTTCATGATTACAGTGGTATCAAGGTTAGACATAGTTCAGTAGTCTAATATCTACATAAGTAGCAAAACACTGGTATCGCACGTCCAAAAGTCATTTCTTTCATAGAATTGATTAATAGCTAGACCAGACTGCTTGCTAGTTGATGAATTCCGAACCGAGTTTATGAATGCCAAAATATACGATACAGAGCAGACGATTAATGGGATAACAATGTGTGCATGAAATAAAAATACGAAATGTTTGAACGTAGGGCGGTACGAAGCTACGCCGGTTGGCACGGAGCCATTCCAGTCAGATATTGCTAAAGTTTTCCGCGTCAAAAAATTGCCGTATGTTTACAAGCATATGCTAACATCAACATACTTTATAGACATGAACAAAAAATATTTATACTTACAGCTACAATAAGTATCCATGAGAATTTCATTTTTGCGAAAACAGTTCTTGTGAATAATAAATTGCCTATCTACTTATTCGCCGGTTGACTGGAATAGATTCCATTATAGGTTAAGTCCGCTGTTATATATTTACTCATATATTGTTATTATATCTAAACGTGTTTTCATAGTAGGTATAATAAAGTTAATAAAAACAAGGAAACAGTTCACTAGGTAGGTACATGTATACTACTTTTGATAGTTGAAATATTTTTATACGAAATCACCAAATAAATATTTGCTAAGTGCGAATGACAATGAACGCATATTATTATATATACCTATATAGTACAGGTTTTGGGAATATTTACATTTGGTTATACGTCACGCGATCAACCAAGCTAGAATAGGTATTATAAATACTTGTCACATATCGAAGAAGGCCGGTACTGCGTTGAATTATTCACAGTTGTGTAGCGCAGCCACGGGTGTGATCCCCGAATACTAATCAAAGTCTTCTTTTAATCTTAACTTGAAGATTGGGTTAGTTGAGATAGTCACTGCAAGCAATGGATGCGACTGGCACAGGACCGTAGAAAAAGGCGCAAAAAAAGGGAAGTCTGTCTGAATGTAATAGTGGTCTGAAAAAGTTGTCGGCATGGCTCGCCACGCATAATTATTAAGGCCGTACCTGAATTTTCCGGGGGCCAGTGCTGCCCCCATTTAAAATAAATAATTTCAAAGGAAACGGAGACATAATTTAATTTTTTTTTCTACCAAGCCCTAGATAACTCTTCAAACTATTTTATGAGCTTCTGTTTACAGTTTAAAGTGAGAACGTTAAGCTTTACTACGCACATTTGCGAAAAACGGCCAATTTTGGCAAATGTGCGTAGTAAAGCTTAACGTTCTCAAAGCTAAACGTAACGTGTAAACAGTAGTTCATAATCAAATCACGAAAACAGCATCACAATTTGATGATTTTTTACGAAGATACTAAGGCATGGACACAGAAGACTGTGACTTCCTCCAGCCTCCGCGGTCCAGTGGTCAAGGCATTTGGTCCGGAGGTCATGGGTTCAAATCCCACTAGGAGGCATACTTTGTGAAAAGTTGTTTCCAGTCTGTTTAGGATATTGCAGGCTTGAATCACCTGATTATCCGAAAAGAAAGATGATTCCGTGCTTCGGAAGGCATGTAAAGCCGTTGGTCCCGAACGCCATCTAGCGTTTGTACCTATCCCAGGATTGGTTCTGGTCAACCATTTGGGTTGCGGAGGTCAGACGGCAGTCGCTGTGTGAAAAACCAGCAACCTCGTCAAATCGCCTAGGTTAAGTAGCGGACCCCGGGCTCTGAAGCGTAACCGCTGACGATGCAACCGGGAATACGCTCGGATGATGATGATGATGACAGAAGACTGTGTCTAAGTATATCGTGCCATTCGTATTTCTAATCGATTTATTTTCAAAATAAAATTACCATTTCCACTGATTTATCTATGATGACGATTCGCATTTTAGTCTCCGATATACATGGAATACTATACCTACTGCCTCGCCACTAGAGTTAAATGTCACTTTAAAAGCTTTAATTTTGGGTGCTAATTCAGTTTTTCCTTATTTATAGCGATTGGAGTGGCAGTCAACGGATGCACATAGAGAATTATGTCAGCTAAAAGGAAAATCAGCAGACGAGTGTCAAAATTACCCCCGAGTGGCCGCAAGAACACACGAACGGCTACTAGTGTGCGGCACAAATGCTTTCAAGCCGCTGTGCCGGTGGTACCCTCGGCACGCGCACAGCCACCACGTAGAAGAATTCGACGGCTCCGGCCGCTGCCCTTACGATCCTCAGCATAACTCGACCTCAATATTTGCTGGTGAGCTAATTTTAAAATTATTATAGGTATTGGAGGTATCTTACTGCCGTAAAACAACGTTTCCCAAAGTATGGAATTGATTTTATTATGATGCAATAGCTTCAAACTCTTAAAAGAACAGCAACTTCAAATATTTATTCGAAAAATTATTAGAAGTCCATCAACTAACAATTGAAATACCTAGGTTATCAACCAGGCTCGAGAAAAACATGTTTGGGAAACGCTGTCTAATAATCATTAATTATCCTTTAAATGCCAAAGATGTGTACAAGATTGACCTTATTCGATTATAACAATTTCCTTCTTGCGGCGTGATCACACACTGCGATGATGTTCGGAGAGATGGCACGAACCGCTCCGGCGCAGGCGAGGGTTGCGCCGAACACGACACGATGACTGCGATACCCATCGATTTATTACCTTTACAGTTAACTTACTACACAAAGGGCGGGATGCGGCTCTATTTCTTAATAAATTAAGCAAGCATGAGCATATATGAATTTATTGAAGCAAACAAAACAGCTAATAAGCATTCTAAATAACTACGGGACTAGTATCTCGTAACAAATATGAATAGGTATGATTTAGAATTAACCATAGCATAGGTACCAATGTACCTATTTACAATGGAAAATACCACAGAGAAAATGCCATGTTTACGAAACCAGGTTAAAAGTATAAATAATATATTAGATCATGTAGTTATATAGGTACTTATATAGATTTCAACGACCAAATATATAAACATGTAAAAAAATGTTTCAGATGGTAAATTATATACAGCAACGGCAGCAGATTTTTCTGGGACCGATCCGCTGATCTATAGGGAGCCGGTGCGAACAGAGAGGTCCGACCTTCGACTGCTGAACGATCCCTCGTTCGTGGGGGCCATTTCTTCAACTAGCCATGTCTACTTCTTCTACCGAGAAACGGCAGTTGAATACATGAACTGCGGAAAGGTCAGTGATATCTTGACGTTTATTTTTATTGTTGTTACTATAGCAATAATGCTTCTATTTTTTTTTATTATGAAGACTAATAATCAACATTCCTTTATCAGGCTGTCTACTCGAGAGTGGCAAGAGTATGTCTTAACGACATCGGTGGTCCTCATACGTTCAGTGATCGATGGACGTCGTTTTTGAAAACTCGACTCAACTGTTCCATGCCTGGCGAATATCCTTTTTATTTTGATGAAATCCGTGAGTTATCATCCATTTCTATTTTTCCATTGAAATACTTATACATATCTACGTTTATTTACAAACTAAATAAATAAATTTTTTTTTTAGAAGCAACAACGGAACTTATCAATGGTATATACGGCAGCGGCGGCAGTAGAAGCGATATAGTATATGCAGTATTCACAACTCCTCAAAACGCCATCGGAGGCTCTGCAGTGTGCGCGTTTGCTATGAGAGACATTTTAGATGCATTTGAAGGCCCATTCAAAGGACAAGAGAGCATGAACTCAAACTGGCTACCTTTAGAAAAAGATAAAGTGCCGGAACCCAGGCCCGGGTCGTGTGAAGAAGACAGCCGGACACTTTCTGATTCAGCTGTCAATTTTATAAAAACTCACTCACTGATGGATAAAGCCGTTCCATCATTCTTGGCACGACCAATCCTTATCAGAGTCAGTCTGCAATACAGATTCTCTGCAATCGCTGTACACCCTCAGGTACAAGCTATGAACGGAAATAAATACGACGTGATGTACATCGGAACCGATGATGGTAGAGTCATAAAGGCTGTAAACGTAGCTGCTAATGAAGGGGAATTCTATGCCAGTGCTGACGAAGATAGTAAGAGTCCTGTAAGAACGGCTGTGATTTCAGAGGTGCAAGTTCTGCCCCAAGGCGTGCCTATCAAACAAATGCAAGTAGCGCTGACTACGGAAAAGCTAATTGTAGCGTCTGGAGATATTATAAGGGCAGTGACATTATCGTACTGCAGCAACGTCCGCTCGTGCAGGTAATATACTTCAAGCAGTATTTAAGATAAAAAATTCTGAAAAATATTGATTTTTAGTTATACTGATGACGGTTAGTTATACTGACTAGTTATTTGAGTCATAAAATAAATAATTACATTTTTTATTTGCAGAGAATGCGTCGCATTACAAGATCCCCACTGCGCTTGGGATTCAAAAACACAGCAGTGCTCTTGGGTCGGAAACAGGCAATTTCCGAATCCCGAGAGATTTCTACAAAATGTAGAATACGGAAAGACTGATATATGTAATAAGTTGCCAGCCCTCTCGACAGGACACATCAACAAAAGTCCGGGAACAAAGAAACCAAAATTGTCCGACAAGGACGATATCCAAAATGAAATACTAATAGAAGTAGTTGAAACGAATGTTTTATCGGAAGATAAGCCTAACAACAATAATAAACATGGAACAGGTAAATAATGTTGATCCCAATGATTTCAACTAAGGATAAGCCCATCGGAACATTTTGCATAAAATTCCTTCATACAATTCAACGTCGCGCCCGGAGCGACCACAATGCTGTTGTCACTCTGCGCTCGACGCCGATGCTCCTGAACGCACATGGCCGCCAATCGATTGTAAAATTATGGCGTTTAAATTCCTTAATATTTTAATTATAACAAACAGTTATGTAACTTACCGGTGATAGGATATTCCATGTACTTTTTAACCTATATCATAGTTTTTCCAGCCTTTAATGCGCAACCAAGCATTTTTATGGCATTTACAAGTATGAAACAAAAACGAATAGTCTTCCGGACGACTAAGTCGCGTTGGTCCCAAAACTGACTTTTATGGGTCAATGAGATGGAGCCATTTCTTCGCGCGGTTGGCCTACTGATTACGCTAGTAATACATATATAAGTCAATGGTTTATCCATTAGAAATTCATATCAAATCATTAAAAAACGTCAACGTGTGTAACTAATAAACTCCTACGTTTGTTTTAGATTCTTTAACGGTGGAAGCAGCTGATGGGAACATCTATACATCGCAGGCACTACTGACCGCAGTGGTAGCGTCATGCTTGGTTACGCTCATGGTGGGATTCGTCATTGGATATCTCTTCTCCCGCCGATTTCGACATCCTTTTTTTACCGATACTTCGCCCTTCAATGAGCAACACAACCATCTCAACAGGTACTATTCAATACTCTGATTGTATTTGTAACAATTAGTAGGTCTTTAAAAATTAGACATTGACGCAGTAGTTTTCCATTACAGACGAGTTTTTATGATTTCCAGAAGTGAGTTACAATACTATTCTTGTACTTTTCTCATTTTTCTGTTTAAAGTTTAAAATGTTTTTGCACGACACTGTGACATTATACTCGTACCTATTTTCATTTTTAGGCTTAATTTACATAGCCACGGAATCTAGGCGAATTAAAAAAAAAATTAAAGGATAGTGACTTCTATAATCTAGGGTACAAATTAGCATGAAGAAAGAAACTTCGCGGGAATTCCCGCGTATTCCGCGGAAGTTCTTTTTGTTGACACAATTATAGGCATGAAACCGTATATCAATGTGGCAACACATTAACATCCGGTTCAAAATGTGATGTAGAGTTTTAAAAATTCGCTTCCATTCCGAGGCAATGTAAATTGAACCTAATTTGTACACATGCAACGGCTGTATCCTTGCTAATTTATTATTATTTAAATCCATCTTTCGAAAAATACACATATATTATTTTAACCACAGTTCAAACATAACTATCTCATTTGATACCTACTTAATTACATATATTACTCTGTGATTAAATGTTGACAGGGAGAGAATGCTTTAGCATTAAGTCTACCTATTGTAGCTTTTGGCTCAATAAAGTTTAAATAAATAAATAAATTTTATATTTTTCATCCTTCTTACAGACTAAATCCATTGGAGGCCCCTCTCAATGCAAATTCTGGGTACATGCCACCTCGATCGAAAAACGTGAACATGGTGGCGAACGTGTGTCCCCTTGCCAAGCAAGATAACCTGCACATGGATCTCGGCAAAGACCGCCCTCTGGACCTAAGAAACTCGACTGAATCGCTCGACAAGGACCTCAAGTGCGGCACCTTACAAAAAGTGAAAAAGACTTATATTTGAAATATACCCAACAAAACTGTGTATGGTTCTATTACCAAGTGAACGAGACGATGTAGACTTATATCGCGTGTGCCAAGTCTTCCGATTGATTCGGTGAGGTCAGTGTGTTCAGTGCAAGCGTGTCGTAGGCCGATTGTTGTAAATATTGTTTTTATGTATAAAGTCTGTACAGTTTTCATGGCTAAAACTATTTACATTGTTAAATTGAGAATTGCATTTAAGACCGTAAAGTTGATTGTTCGAATGTTTAATACTAAACTTGGTAGAACTATTGTTAAGAAATCATGTAGCCCAGGTTGAGTATTGTCTTTACATTCCATAAAATACTAGTAGGTAAAAATAGGTATCATATAAAATTCACGATTGTAAATAACTAAGGCTATTAAATTAATTGTACCTATATAGGTATGTAACGCGATTATTGTATAAAACAAGTGGGCTCAAAAATATATTCAGAGTAGGCAAAGTGTACGTAACTTAATATGGATCATGCCTCATTTCAAAGTTAAAGAATCAAACAAGATGGTTTTATCCTAACCTTGTTTATTGCATAAGTATTTTCGTTCTCATTTTATTTTATACAGCATCATTATAAGAACCTGACTATTTTTACAAAGCATTAACTTGGCGTGTAGAAGATGTACTCGTAAAGTATTCATTCTCTTTTTTCTTTTTTATGAAAATTTTGAAAAATCTTACAGTATGCATTACACATACAATACTTTGCAGACAAATTAAATAACAGACAACATATTATTATATTGTTAAAGTATTGAATTGATGATATAAAGATATAGCATTAATTGCTGTGCTAAGTGCATAGTGCCTTGTAGGTTGCCAATTTAGTGCCTAATGTAATTTAGAATACAATATAATGGAGAAGAAGAATACGATTAGCCTCTTGTTATATTTCAGTTTCCATGAAATGAACTGAACCAAGCTTACGAGTTTTGTACATATAGAATATTCATGCGAAAGTTTAGGTTATAATATAAATAATTTTGTAGTTAATCCAATAGTATAAAATAAGATTTTATTTGGTTCTAATTTCGAAGGCTTCGTACCTTTCAATTCTCTCAATAAAAATGTACGTATCGGAATAATTAATTCAATCAGGCTGAGGAAACCACCAGAACTAAAATTAAGAAGAATTCCCACCGTGAAATTGTCAAAGTCTCTATGTTAAGTAGAGATCTTTCTTGTAAATACTACATATAAATGGTAATTTATAAATAAAAATCTATTATTGTCTTGTATTAGGGACATAATAATCATGGATATTGAAAATATATTTTATTTTAAATGTTTCTTTACATCATTTTTAATAATTGTGTTTGCCCTGTGCCTATTTGCTGTTATAATAAAGATGACATTGTACAATTTACTGGTTTTCATACTTCAAAAAATGTTTTATTTATATTTTTTATATTAAAATAAATCAATTTAATGCCTAGCAATTTTATCAATTTTCCATGAAAGTGGAGAAATATAAGTATTATTAAATAGAAATGTGTTTCCTTTATCTCTTTTTTGACACAGGAAAATTTAAGAATCATCATTTTTTGCATTATTATAGAAGTAATTAATATAATTACAAATAAACTCGCGCTTTTCAATAGCATTTTTTACAATATCAGTATCAATAGATAAAGCATCCTCACAGGCCACAGCTTCTTGTTTAATTTCTGGGCTGCCTTCATGAAGCAAAATAAAATTATGAAGAATGCAAGCTGCCATGAATATTGTGTCCACTGCTTCAAAACTTTTAATATCCAAATGATTTAGTTTTCTAAATCTCTCCTTCAGCAACTCAAATGCATAACCAATATAACTTCTTGTCTTCCAATGAATTTCATTAAACTTCATATCCTCACTTGTTAATAACTCTTCACTTGTGAATGGAGTCAATAAATTCTTCTTCAATTTATATCCAGAATCCCCAAGGATATGATTGTCAAAATCAACTAAATCTGATAGTTCTCGTGATAGTTGGCTCTCTTTAAAAACTTTATTTTTCTTTGTAGTGCCTATTGATCCAATATGTACATCAATAAATGTCAGTGATTCATCGCAGACCCCTTGCAATAAAACAGTTTCTGGACTGTGTTTGCTGGTTCTCATGGATCCCACTTTAAAACGACAGGAATCTATAAAGCCTACACAGTTAGGAAATTGAAATATACTGTTTACCTTAAGTCTGGTTAAATGTTGTTCTTCAAGAGATGGCCATTTTATAAAATGATACTTCAGTTCTGATAACATTGAAGCTACCCTATAAAAGATTAAGCTAACATATGACTTTTGAAGACCAAATAGTGATCCAACATCAAAGAAAGACATGTCACTTGTTAAAAGGTATAAAAAAATGTGTATTTTTTTATCTAATGGCACTCTGTCATGAGTTTCTTCCATATTCTCCTGTACATATTTCACCAGGGCCTGAAATAAAAATAAACACATATATTATATTATTAGCAGTCAGAGGATAAGATATTAATTGGCTCTGGTAGTACAGAGAGGTTCGTGCTCCTGCAGTGGAGACTAAAAAAGACCTGATGATGATTATATTATTATATATTTATATTTTATTATTTATAATATGTATTTTGTTTTTAAAATGGTGCCAACAGATGACTATAATTGGACAGATAGATTAAAAAGGTTGCAATTTTTATTCACCAGCTGTAAACCTTAGAGCCTATGGTATACAAATTATAATTCAGAAATAAAGAATTACCTATTTTATTTAATTCTAAATACTGACATATTGCTAACCAACCTATTTAGAAGGATTCTTATTTCTTTGATCAACCTTAGCATGAGAAAACCAACAGCTAATAAGATCTTTGTTTTTTCTTTGCCTGAGACAAGCGTGGAAGTTCCACAGATAAATGTGTGATGATGTAGGTAGGTAGACATGAGACAATTGTTGGGCTATACGATCCTGGGCTCTGTCTGCCCCACTAGGGATAAAATAGTAATGGTGTGTGTGTATGTCTTTAGAGTATATTTGTGCCTTTTGTATCCAACCAACCATTATCATATGGAAATATGATGTAGGTATGTTTAGGAGGGTTTACCTGGGTGCTCTAATAATTGTTTAACAGTGTCACAAGGTCAACCTCGATATAAAAATGCCACAGAAATAAAATCTTTTTTAAAGTACTAAGAACTTATTAGTGATCATTTTACCTGCACAGTTGATCTTTTTATTCGTAGTTTAGTAACATAATCCTCTTCACTAAAATGTTTCACAGTGTCTTCATAATATCGTCTGTTCCTAGGACTAAGACGTTTCGAAGTATGACCGTTTTCAGCAACATTTAGCTCATCTTCAGATTTCAGTACATTCTTGAACTCCTTTTTTAAAACATCGTTAAATGCATTCACATTTTCGTTATTTTCATTTATTACATTAGCCACTTGGACTACTACTCTATTCACTGTAGTAATACTATCACAGTCTAAGAAAAGTTCTGTAAGAAACTCTGTATCAAAATTATTCATTTTGAGGTATGTTCTCTCTTCATTTCATACTTTCTTTGTACATATCTTTGTGCATGTTTTAAATCCACCTGATAGATATTATAATTATTCATTGACAAAATAACAAGTTTTAGTTTACGCTAAGACCAAAAACTTACAGAACACACATTACAGAAATAAATAAATTTTATTTACACTTCTTGACATTGACACATACAATATGACAATGACAGGATATCGACTTGTACCTTGCTACCTTTATAATTTTGATTTTTACCCAACTACGGAAAAGTCAAAAAGTGTTATGCAATGCAACTTCCAAAGCAAAGCAACCGCTGCAAATGTTTTAAGCAAGTTATTGTTCAAATGTTAAGGCGGTTATCCCACTGCACTGCACCACGCACCGTCACTCAGAGTAGGTACATAATATTGTTCCATGCCATGACCGTCGCGGAGCGCGGTTTCTACATATTAACGCGTCCGCGCGGTGACGCGTTGTCATTGGGTTGGAGTAGGCGTGTTTTTTATACAGACAGACTGAGATAGAAGTACTTGCATATAATGTTAAAACCTGCCGCGCCGCGCTCGGAGAGAGATCGCCGCCTAAGTTTCTTAAAATTTCAGGATTCTCTACAGAACTTGCCATCCATTTAGATCTCAATTCTTTTGTCGGATATTGAACTTGGCTCCTATTTTGACATTTATGTTTTTGGTGGGAAGGTGGGTGGGATACGATACCTTACCTTAATTTTGAGATTAATTTGGTAGGTACCTACCTATTAACTTTCTTGCTGTTTTCACAGAATACATAAGTTGCTGTTGTCATTGGCAGTTCTCCCATAGGTTCCTGGAGTCCCGGGCAAAAAGTCGGCACAAAGGCGGCAAAATTAAAGACTCTTATTTTCCAGAAATAACTGGACATGGGGCGGGCGGCGAAATATGATTAGCCTACGGGCGCCAAATATGTAGGTATTGCTACCTCTTGTAGACTTGTACCATAGGTACGAAGGGGCGTTTTTAAGTTCGCGGAATCGGGGGTAAAACGTGGAAATAAAAATACAAGTTTATTTTTCCTTTTCAATATATTCACCTGCAACCCTAATACATTTTTCAGATCTTTCAATTAGCTTATGTATACCCTCGAAAAAAAATGTTTTTTCTTTGTCTGAAAAATAAGCTGAAACTGCTTCCTTCACTTCTTCATCGCTTGAGAACTTCTTCCCCCGAAGTTCTTTTTCATTTTTGGAAAGAGATAATAATCACTGGGAGCCAGGTCCTGTAGGGTGGATGAACCAAAATATCGAAGCCCACCTTATGCAGGGAAGCCATCGCAACACGGCTCTTGTGCACAGGCGCGTTGTCGTGCAGAAGGCGGACACCTTTGGTTAATTTTCCCCTTCTTTTTGCCTTGATTGCTTCCTTTAATCGCTCTAAGATTGAAGCGTAGTATTCTCCGGTTATGGAGACACCTTTATCTTTATAATCTATCAACAAGATTCCTTCTGAGTCCCAAAAGATTGTCGCCATGATTTTTCCCGCCGACTGTGACACCTTAAATTTCTTTGGTGGTGGTGTGCCTTTTTTGTGCCACTGCATAGAATCTTGCTTGGACTCAGGTTCATAATGATGAACCCAAGTTTGATCCCCAGTAACAATTCGAGTCAATACTCCATCCTGGTCTTCATTACAGAGGTCCAAAAACGCGCGAGAACACTCTACGCGCTGTTGTTTTTGAGGCGGCGTGAGCATTCTCGGCACCCACCTTGCACTGACTTAAGTCATGCCGAGATGATCGTGAAGAATTTTAAATATGGTTGTATCGGATACTCCAACCATTTCTGCGACCTGTTTCTTCTTTAGTCTAGCATCTTCCAGTATTAATTTTTCCACTTTTTGAATGATTTCCGGAGTGGTCACCTCGATCGACCGTCCTGGCCGAGGATCATCTTCAAGTGAGGCCCTGCCTTGCTTAAAAAGGGTATGCCACTTATAAACCATGGTTTTACCAGGGCAAGACTCCCCGTAAACGGATGACATCTCTTCTAGTATGGTTTGAACCGATTTACCTTGCTTGGTAAGGAACTTTATGACCGCGCGGTGCTCGATTTTCTCCATTTTTCACAATGTTCTTCCCAACTGAGTTGTTTGATCGACGATAATTCAAATAGTAATGGCCCGATTAAAACAAAACATTCTATTTATACTAATAATGAGCTACTTAACCAGTTACGACTAAGGAAAGTACCCTCATTTATTAATTACCTACCCATTCCGCGAATATAAAAATGCACCCTCGTATAAGTACCAACTTAAAGGGCCTACCTACCTGATATTTCGTACAGCCATTCGTAGCTTCCGTAGCGTAGCAAACAAAACTGCATAATTTCAAAAATTGTGCACAGACTTGTAATTTTTAACTAGTTGTCAGTGCAGTACAATGTGAGTGCAACCCATAAGTACGTAAGTAGGTAAATATATTCTCCATGGATTGCACTATAAATAAAAAACCAAAAACTTGATTATTTGAATTTTTCACGAGGTTATGTGAAAAAAGTGTAAGTAATTATACAAAAATCTTATTATTACCTACCTACAACTGACTGTGCCATTTAACCTTTTTCCATAGGACTTGTAGTTTTGCCGGAAATCGAGATAAACCCGTTTTTTACCCTTGAAAACACCCCTTCCACTCCCGACCCAGATCGACCATAAATTATTTTTTCCCTCATTTTTGTTATATCCTCTTCCTTTTCCAATGGGTTTCATCCTAGTTACTATATTTTTTTTTGGTTTCAAAAATTATCGACACTGGTCTATTATTTCCAACGAGATCTATGTACTTACGTACTAGAGAAGACGCCACATACAACAGTAGTGTTCTATTCATCATAGGCTATCACTGTTCACCTCACATTAGTCACTCGCTAGCAATACGCGCATAATACACTCCACGATTCATTAAAGAAAACACTGTCAACTTAGTCAAAAATGCCTTGGTGTGTGTTGAGATACTGCACTAGTAATTCAAAGAATAAAGCAAAATATAAAGGAATAACTTTCCATCGGTAAGTAACTAGATTTCATTGATTGAAAATTAAATACGGACTGCCAAATTTCGGCTGCCATAATGTATGAAGTGAGTGAATGATCTGTCAACCGACTGAATAATTCGTCATAGACTAACAAAACAGAAGTGAAATGTAGACATCATAAATATGCCTACATTTCACTTTCTTCATGGATGCATCGAAAAACTATTTGTTTGCTACTCAGTTATTAATGTTTGTAAAACGTTTAAAAATGTTTATATTTATAATTTTTATCTACATATGCTATAAATGCTTTACAAAAGTTTCCTAAAATCCTATAAATCCTTTATAAAATTAGGTCACATCTCGTAACGTCTCACTAGAACCTCCGAGGGCTCAAAAGTTTTGTATGTGGGGGCTGTACCCCTACATTCTGTTACAAAAACCTACAAAATTTCTGAGCCCTTTGAGGTGCCCCGCGCAACTTGAAACTACTATCAGATTTTGGATCCAAGATGGCTGCTTACACATTCATATGTATTCATTTATTTGTATTCATATATATTCATGTCGATGATTATTTCCTGTTTTTACTAAACTGCGGCAAAGCCCAAAAGGAGGGTTATGTGTTTGTCCTTTTGTATAATTCTATGTTCCTTCGTAACTACTAAACCGTTTAAACATGGTTAGGTTCGTCATAACCACTAGTGACTTAGGCGATATAAAAATTATTGGAGATCAAAATGGCGGATTTTTGGCGCCAAATTGGGCGGCATAATTTTTTTTTTTCTTTTCAGAATCTATCGAGTGGGGTAAAGTGAGTGAGTAAATTAAAGGATTGTATTCAAGGATTACAAAAATACTAGCTTTGCGGGCGCTGCGCGGGCTGCAAGCAGCCCGCGGTTTTTCGTGCAGCTGTTGAAGTTGGTTGGAATCTTATTTCCAGTTGAGAGAATAGGTAAGGTGCTAAAGTCAGTATAAAAAAATAAAAACGTATACGGGCCGCCATCTTGGAATCAAATTTTGTTTGCAGTTTTGAGTTCCGCGGGATGCTTTACCCCAGCATACAATGTTTCAGACCCCTTCGATGTTCCAGTACGACGTTTTGAACGAATAAAGTTAGATTTCTAAAATCCAGACGCCATCTTGGATTCCAAAAAAAATGTCAGATTTGGATTCCGTGACGCAGAAAACCCTTGCATTCTGAATTTCAGTCAAATCGGAAGCAGTCGAGTATTGGCGGCCATCTTGAAAAATTTTAAAAAACGCTCAGCGCTTGGTGCGAGTGGCTCGGCCTACGGCCTCGCGGGACAGCTCAACCTTCGGCCTTCGGCCTCAGGCTTCACTTAGTGACTTGGGGGGGGGGGGGGGGGGGTTCTTGAGAGGGGAGAGGTCAGGAGGGGCTCGGGCTTCGCCCTCGCTACGCAGCTCGGCCTGCGGCCTCGCGGGGAGCTTAGTTTTCGGCCTTTGGCCTCTGGCTTCGCTTAGAAACTTTAGGGGGGGGGATTCTGGGGGGAGGGGGGAGGTCAAGAGGGGCTTGGGCGTCACCCTCGGAACGCAGCTCGGCCTTCGGCCTCGCTTTCCGCTCGACCTGCGGTCTCGCGGTACACACTCGGAAATTGTCCTTGTATGGCGGCCATCTTGGTTTTTGAAAAAAATCAAAAAACCAATGACAGTCGTCAAATTGCTTACAACCCCCTACATTTTGGAAAAAAAATCACACCCCTTACCCTAACCGTTTTTGCAGGCTGTACCTCGTCCACATGAGGATCTGATGATCTTCAACATGTCCGATTTTTCTGGTACTCACTGGAGCACCCTCTCCACGACCATACATCAATCATTACCCCACCTACCCGGGAACAGGTCAAACAACTATGTCAATCAGTCAGTGAGTCAGTGGTAATGTAGGTTTATATATTATAACTAGCTTTTCGGGCGCTGCGCGGGCTGCAAGCAGCCCGCGGTTTTTCGTGCAGCTGTTGAAGTTGTTGGAATCTTATTTCAAGTTGAGAGAATAGGTAAGGTGCTAAAGTCAGTATAAAAAAATAAAAACACTATACGGGCCGCCATCTTGGAATCAAAATTTGTTTGCAGTTTTGAGTTCCGCGGGGTGCTTTACCCCAGCATACAAAATTTCAGACCCCTTCGATGTTCCAGTAGGACGTTTTGAACGAATAAAGTTAAATTTCTAAAATCCAGACGCCATCTTGGATTCCAAAAAAAATGTCAGATTTGGATTTTGCGATTCAAAAAATCCTTGCATACTGAATTTTACTCAAATCGGACGCAGTCGACTATTGGCGGCCATCTTGGAAAATTTAAAAAAAAACGCTCAGCGCTTGATGGGAGTGGCTCGGCCTACGGCCTCGCCACGCAGCTCGGCCTGCGGCCTCGCGGTACAGCTCAGCCTTCGGCCTTCGGCCTCAGGCTTCGCTTAGTGACTTGGGGGGGGGGGGGGTTCAGGGTGAGGGGGGAGGTCAGGAGGGGCTCGGGCTTCGCCCTCGCTACGCAGCTCGGCCTTCGGCTTCACGGGAAGCTTAATTTTAGGCCTTTGGCCTCTGGCTTCGCTTAGAAACTTGAGGGGGGGCGTTTCTGGGGGAAGGGGGGAGGTCAAGAGGGGCTCGGGCGTCACCCTCGCCACGCAGCTCGGCCTGCGGCCTCGCTATCCGCTCGACCTACGGTCTCGCGGTACACACCCGGAAATTGTCCTTGTATGGCGGCCATCTTGAATTTTGAAAAAAAATCAAAAAACTAATGACAGTCGTCAAATTGCTTACAACCCCCTACATTTTGGGAAAAAAATTACACCCCTAACCCTAACCGTTTTTGCAGGCTGTACCTCGTCCACATCAAGATCTGATGATCTTCAACATGTCCGATTTTTCTGGTACTCACTGGAGCACCCTCTACACGAACATACATCAATCATTACCCCACCCACCCGGGAACAGGTCAAACAACTATGTCAATCAGTGAGTCAGTCAGTGGTAATGTAGGTTTATATATTATAACTAGCTTTTCGGGCGCTGCGCGGGCTGCAAGCAGCCCGCGGTTTTTCGTGCAGCTGTTGAAGTTGGTTGGAATCTTATTTTCAGAGAGAATAGGTAAGGTGCTAAAGTCAGTGTAAAAAAAATAAAAACGTATACGGGCCGCCATCTTGAAATCAAATTTTGTTTGCAGTTTTGAGTTCCGCGGGGTGCTTTACCCCAGCATACAAAAATTTAGACCCCTTCGTTGTTCCAGTAGGACGTTTGAACGAATAAAGTTAAAAAATTTAAAATCCAGACGCCATCTTGTATTCCAAAAAAAATTTCAGATTTGGATTCCTCGGCGTAAAAGACCTTAAAATTTTGAATTTCAGTCAAATTGGAAGCAGTCGAGTATTGGCGGCCATCATGGAAAATTTAAAAAAAAACGCTCAGCGCTTCGTGGGAGTGGCTCGGCCTACGGCCTCGCGGCGGAACTCAGCCTTCGGCCTTCGGCCTCAGGCTTCGCTTAGTGACTTGGGGGGGGGGAGGTCAGGAGGGGCTCGGGCTTTGCCCTCGCCACGCAGCTCGGCCTGCGGCCTCGCGGGGAGCTTAGTTTTCGGCCTTTGGCCTCTGGCTTCGCTTAGAAACTTGAGGGGGGGGATTCTGGGGGGAGGGGGGAGGTCAAGAGGGGCTTGGCCTTCACCCTGGCCACGCAGCTCGGCCTGCGGCCTCGCTTTCTGCTCGACCTACGGTCTCGCGGTACACACCCGGAATTTGTCCTTGTATGGCGGCCATCTTGGATTTTGAAAAAAATGAAAAAACAAATGACAGTCGTCAAATCGCTTACAACCCCCTACATTTTGGAAAAAAAATCACACCCCTAACCCTAACCGTTTTTGCAAGCTGTACCTCGTCCACATTAAGATCTGATGATCTTCAACATGTCCGATTTTTCTGGTACTCACTGGAGCACCCTCTACACGACCATACATCAATCATTACCCCACCCACCCGGGAACAGGTCAAACAACTATGTCAATCAGTGAGTCAGTCAGTCAGTGGTAATGTAGGTTTATATACTGGGTGGCGCAAAAGTACTGGCACTAAAGAAAATACTTTTATTTTTTTTATATGACATTTTCTGTCATTCTGTTGTTGAAAATTGTGTAGTGAACAAATGTAAAATACACTGAAAATAAACATGGACCGTTTTACTCCCCAAGAACGTGGAATAATTGTGTCAATGTTCTTACGGAATAATTCATCAGTGATAAGAACACAACGTGAATTTCGTCGACGATTTCACCACCGTCCGGCACCGATTGGTCGCACAATTCGACGCTTTGCCACACGCCTTGAAGCAACTGGCTCAACATTGGATAGACCTAAGTCTGGGAGACCAAGAACAGGCCGTTCAGCTGAAAATATCGATGCTGTGCGCGAAGATGTGGAAGAGTGTCCAGAAACATCAACGAGGCGACGTGCCACGCAATTGGGCATTTCCAGACGGACCCTGCAGCGTATTTTGGTGAAAGACTTAAAGATGTCCCCGTATAAAACTCAAATGACTCATCAGCTGCTGCCTGCTGACCACCGAGCTCGTCTAGATTACTGCCAGCGCGTCATAAACCTCAACCTTGAAGAGGATGATTTTCCTTCAAAATTGGTTATGAGTGACGAAGCGCATTTCCATCTCTCAGGGCATGTCAATAAGCAGAATACACGGTTCTGGGGCACTGATAATCCGCGCATTATTCAAGAAACACCTCTACACCCACTAAAAGTTACTGTATGGTGTGGCATCTGTGTTGACAGAGTGATCGGACCCAATTTTTTCGAAGACGCTGGAGGCAATGCGATAACTGTCACTGGAGAACGCTACAGAACCATGTTACGAGAGTTTTTGATACCCAGTTTGGACGAATTGGGGCTGGAGCACATCTGGTTTCAACAAGACGGCGCTACGGCACACACAGCGCGCGACACTATGGACTTAGTGAGGGACGCTTTTCCAGGCCGAATTATCTCTCGTTTTGGCGATTTGCCTTGGCCTGCAAGATCACCCGATCTGACCAGTCCAGACTTCTTTCTTTGGGGTTTTTTGAAATCTCGGGTGTATGTGAACAAGCCACAGACTCTCGCAGCTCTAAAAGAAAACATTCGTCAAGAAATAACGAACATATCGCAGGAAGTGTTACGGCAAGTTATGCAAAATGTCATAAATAGGGCTCAAATGTGTATCAACTCTGGAGGTCACCATTTAAAAGACATCATCTTTAAATCCTAATGGTACGAAATTTAATGGCACAAATATACATTTAAAAAAACCTAAATCTAGTTTTCTAATTTAGAAAAAATGTTATAGCTGAACCAAATAGGGTCTTTACTTTTGCGCCACCCAGTATATATACTAGCTTTTCGGGCGCTGCGCGGGCTGCAAGCAGCCCGCGGTTTTTCGTGCAGCTGTTGAAGTTGGTTGGAATCTTATTTCCAGTCGAGAGAATAGGTAAGGTGCTAAAGTCAGTATGAAAAAAATAAAAACGTATACGGGCCGCCATCTTGGAATCAAAATTTGTTTGCAGTTTTGAGTTCCGCGGGGTGCTTTACTCCAGCATACAAAATTTCAGACCCCTTCGGTGTACCAGGAGGACGTAATGAACGAATAAAGTTAAAAAATTCTAAAATCCAGACGCCATCTTGGATTCCAAAAAAATGTCAGATTCGGTTTTCGCGATCCAAAACACTCTTGCATTTTGAATTTCAGTCAAATCGGAAGCAGTCGAGTATTGGCGGCCATCTTGAAAAATTAAAAAAAAACGCTCAGCGCTTGGTGGGAGTGGCTCGGCCTACGGCCTCGCCACGCAGCTCGGCCCCCGGCCTCGCGGAATAGCTCAGCCTTCGGCCTTCGGCCTCAGGCTTCGCTTAGTGACTTGGGGGGGGGTTCTGGGCGGGGGGGGTCAAGAGGGGCCCGGGCTTCGCCCTCGCTACGCAGCTCGGCCTACGGCCTCGCTGGGAGCTTAGTTTTCGGCCTTTGGCCTCAGGCTTCGCAAAGACACTTGAGGGGGGTTCTGGGGGGAGGGGGGTTCTGGGGGGAGGTGGGAGGTCAGTAGGGGCTCGGGCTTCACCCTGACCACGCAGCTCGGCCTTCGGCCTCGCTTTCCGCTCGACTTGCGGTCTCGCGGTACACACTCGGGAATTGTCCTTGTATGGCGGCCATCTTGGATTTTGAAAAAAAACAAAAAACAAATGACAGTCGTCAAATTGCTTACAACCCCCTACATTTTGAAAAAAAAATCACACCCCTAACCCAAACCGTTTTTGCAGGCTGTACCTCGTCCACATTAAGATCTGATGATCTTCAACATTTCCGATTTTTCTGGTACTCACTGGAGCACCCTCTACACGACCATACATCAAACATTACCCCACCCACCCGGGAACAGGTCAAACAACTATGTCAATCAGTGAGTCAGTCAGTGGTAATGTAGGTTTATATATATATAATATAACTAGCTTTTCGGGCGCTGCGCGGGCTGCAAGCAGCCCGCGGTTTTTCGTGCAGCTGTTGAAGTTGGTTGGAATCTTATTTCCAGTTGAGAGAATAGGTCAGGTGCTAAAGTCAGTATAAAAAAATAAAAACGTATACGGGCCGCCATCTTGGAATCAAATTTTGTTTGCAGTGTTGAGTTCCGCGGGATGCTTTACCCCAGCATACAAAATTCCAGACCCTATCGATGTTCCAGGAGGACGTAATGAACGAATAAAGTTTAAATTCTAAAATCCAGACGCCATCTTGGATTCCAAAATAAAATTCAGATTTGGATTCCCCGGCGTAAAAAACCCTTAAATTTTGAATTTCAGTCAAATCGGAAGCAGTCGAGTATTGGCGGCCATCTTGGAAAATTTAAAAAAAAACGCTCAGCGCTTGGTGGGAGTGGCTCGGCCTACGGCCTCGCCACGCAGCTCGGCCTGCGGCCTCGCGGGGCAGCTCAGCCTTCGGCCTTCGGCCTCAGGCTTCGCTTAGTGACTTGGGGGGGGGGGTTCTGGGGGGGAGGTCAGGAGGGGCTCGGGCTTCGCCCTCGCCACGCAGCTCGGCCTTCGGCCTCGCGTAGAGCTTAGTTTTCGGCCTTTGGCCTCTGGCTTCACTTAGTGACTTGGGGGGGGTTCTGGGGGGAGGGGGGAGATCAATAGGGGCTCGGGCGTCACCCTCGGAACGCAGCTTGGCCTGCGGCCTCGCTTTCCGCTAGACCTACGGTCTCGCGGTACACACTCGGAAATTGTCCTTGTATGGCGGCCATCTTGGATTTTGAAAAAAATCAAACGTTATGAACGATAAAGTTAAAAAAAAAATCCAGCCGCCATCTTGGATTCCAAAAAAAATGACAGGTTTGGATTCCGTGACGCAGAAAACCCTTGCATTCTGAATTTCAGTCAAATCGGAAGCAGTCGAGTATTGGCAGCCATCTTGGAAAATTTAAAAAAAAATGCTCAGCGCTTGGTGGGAGTGGCTCGGCCTACGGCCTCGCCACGCAGCTCGGCCTGCGGCCTCGCGGTATGGCTCAGCCTTCGGCCTTCGGCCTCAGGCTTCGCTTAGAGACTTGGGGGGGGGTTCTGGGGAAGGGGGGAGGTCAGGAGGGGCTCGGGCTTCGCCCTCGCCACGCAGCTCGGCCTTCGGCCTCGCTTTCCCACCCATCGTACACACTCGGAAATTGTCCTTGTATGGCGGCCATCTTAGATTTTGAAAAAAATCAAAAAACAAATGCCAGTCGTCAAATTGCTTACAACCCCCTACATTTTGGAAAAAAAATCACACCCCTAACCCTAACCGTTTTTGCAGGCTGTACCTCGTCCACATTAAGATCTGATGATCTTCAACATGTCAGATTTTTCTGGTACTCACTGGAGCATCCTCTACACGACCATACATCAATCATTACCCCACCCACCCCGGAACAGGTCAAACAACTAAGTCAATCAGTGAGTCAGTCAGTCAGTGGTAATGTAGGTTTATATATATATAATATTATAAAACCTATAGTTTTAAATGAAATGAAATTGAGAATGAGAAATGCTAAAAAAACAACGATTTTTACAACGAGATCTATGTACTTACGTACTAGAGAAGACGCCACATACCACAGTAGTGTTCTGTTCATCAAATGCTATCACTGTTCACCTCACATTAGTCACTCGCTAGCAATATGCGCATAAAACACTCCACAATTCATTAAAGAAAACACTGTCAACTTAGTCAAAAATGCCTTGGTGTATGTTGAGATACTGCACTAGTAATTCAAAGAACAAAGCAAAATATGAAGGAATAACTTTCCATCTTTCTTTCAGATGATGATGATGTTATCTATGTACATAGAGAAATAAATTTAGGTGGTGCGACATATTGCGTAAATTATATGAATAATGACTTGTCACAAAGTGTGTGCAAACGCTTAAGAGTCTCCTTACCCTAAACAGAATCCGAGCTTCCCATACAAACGTAGTCGACGTTTTATTTTGAAACGACATGTTGGATTTCGGTAAAAATTTGTAACTTTTAAGAAATTGCATATATCTAGGGTTATAATTGGTTTTCAAAGTCAAAATATGAACTTGGAAGAAAATATAGTGTATTATATCATTTATGACCATCAGTATGGAAAAGTTTTCCACCATTATATTTTCTTTAATATATTGAAAGTAGGCTTCGTTGAATTATTATCTTTTTCTTTGCTGATTATATGTATAAATAAGCAAACGGACATCAAATGCGATATCAACAAATGAGCACCCTCGATATATAATATAATATGTAGTAAATTTTTTTGACAGTCTCATACATTTTAGATTTCGTATGAACTTAACACAGACAGATTTTGACGCAACAAGCATCATTTAGACTGATTAGAGATAAAACCGAATAAAACCGCTATCATATCAACGGAACGAAATATATTCGTTCTGACGAATTCTTCGATTCCCTATCAATTTGTTATAACATTTCCTAAAAATAGGTAGGTAATGCTCTGGCATAATATTTACACCAATTTACCCGGCGTCGGAAGGGGACATATGAATTAACAGGTCTTAGTTAATTTTTTTTACTGGCAAATGTTTGTAGACCTAATTATATGTTACAATATGCAAACAGAAATGAAATGTGATATCAACATATGAGCACACTCATACATTAGTCGAGAGTAGTCCTCTTTGACTGCTCATCCAAGAGCCTTAACTAGGTACTGATTTGGGAGTAGGCCCCGGAACAGGAGATATTCGTATTGACAAGTTCTTCGATACCCCATCAACTTGTTATAGCATTTCCCCTAAAATAGCATGCCGGGTATTTACGCCCGTCAATGGAAACAAACAAATTGACAGGTATATGTTCACATTTTTTATTGGAAAATGTATATGACAAATTAAGCAATCAGACATTAAATATAATTAAATCTTTACGGTAATTTTACCTCACTGACGGGTAATGCATATTATTTGCAGTTTTTTAAAATGAGGGGTCTTAAACTTACTTAACTTCGTGAAAATTACTTAACTACCTATAACTATAAGCTCTATTAACAATATTGTTTATTTTCAATGTCAAAATAGAATAAAAAAATAATATCGACATAAAAAAATTAATGCCCAGATAAATGCCCAAGGGAAGAATTTATCGGGCATCTATTGGGAATATTCCCAATGTGCCCAAAATGCCCGGGCATTTGCCCATCTCTAACTGCAGCTGCTGTTGTATCACGCAATAGGGTTTTTTGTTTTTTTAATAATCACTTGTATTATAGTTAAATTATGATCCATCAACAATCAAATAATCAGGTCTACAAAAATGTACTAGGTGTGTGATGGGTGAATAAATAAAATATCATTACTGTTTGGAAAGTTATATAGGTAATAATATTTAAATAATACATGCATAGTCACAGGGTATAATTGTTATCTACAAGTTTGGTCTTCTTTCAGTAGACCAGGGTTTGGAACAAGAATATACACCCAGCCTCCATTGATTCCGGTGTAGAAACTTGTTACTCTATGCAAATTCTATTTTTGTTATCTAATCTATACCTATGTAAGTATAAATAAAAATTTATGTTTGTATGTTTGTCATCTATACATTCCTTAACCATTGATCAGATTTTGTTGGGATGAAACTAGTAGGGTTCCCTGAGAATGCCCGCAAGGGTTTCTGTGGCATCCAGGGAGCAGCTAGTTTATTTTATTTTATTTTTTTGTTTACGGTAGTTGTATATGTAGATAGTTACTGACTGCATTTGGTTGCATAAACAACAAAGTTTACACAGAATTTGATGTATTATATTTTATCTGTTAAAGTTAAATCAAACACATCTTCTTGTACCATCTATCTCCACACAATAGAAACCTATCTACTCAGTTAAGCTCTAAAAGTACCATTCCCAATTCAAAGGCTATAAGTAACACCTATTTTAATTTTTTCTCCAAATTAATATCATATTATTTGCAGGCATTTCTATTGTATCCATTAAAGATAAATCATTTTCTTCGGCTAACTGTAGTAAATCATTAATATCACGAAGGCCCCACAAAGGATTCCTGGCTCTGAGTGAGGCATCAAAATCAATATTACTTTGTGGTGTTATCTTTCCATCTTTACTATAAGGCCCATATGTAATCATAAGAGCGTCATGCTTTAGATACTGCCCTGCATTTTTAAATAGCCCAATAGTGCATTCATAGGGGCTGATGTGAATCATATTGGCATTATAGAGATAATCAATACTCTTTTCCTGAAATCCATATTCTTGCAAACTCTTACAAATATCAAGCAACATTGGTGTTAAAATATTTTTAGTAGGGCAGGCTCGACTGTACTGAGTTATACTTCCAAGTAAACTGCTGTCAAATTCCGTAGGTTGAAACTTAACCCCAGGAAAGTGTGGGGCGAAATGATACACATGTTGTCCAGAGCCTGAGGCAACCTCTAAGAACAAAGGGCTTTCATCAGATTTTTTTTCTATGTCACATATTATAAACCTCTTCAAAACTTGTAGTATTGGCTCTTGATTTCTTGTAGCAGCAGGATATATTAATTTTTCCCCATTGATGCTGAAAAAACAATTAAATTTGTTAATTCTATATTCATGGTCAAAGTGCTTTTGGAATCTGAAAAATGGAAAGGAAATATTTATTTATTAAAAAAAAGAAAAGAGTTTACTAATTCAGTTTGAGGGTGATCTTTGGAAATTCGGAACCAGTGAAGCAAAGATATTTCCCAATTCTTATCAACAGTCCATCAAACCAAACTGTAACAATTAAGAACATATAGAACTTTCGTAACACAATGCCAATCATAACAGAAAATAAAAAGCGGCCAAGTGCGAGTCAGTCTCGACCATGAAGGGTTCCGTAGCAGCAAGTAACATAATATAAAAGTTAGTATATTCGTTGTAACTCAAGTTTTAATAATAGTGTATTTCTTAAATTAAGCTATTGATACGTAAACATTATAATTAGGTTCCTAAATGATGGTATTTACATCTAACTATATGCAAGCCCATATAGGCTTGTGATAGCTAAACAAGCTAATATATATTCCAGTTTGACAAGAAATATTTCCAAAAATATTATCAATTTGTGTGCCTCCTCGCATAGTTGGACAGGCACATAGACAAGGTGGTAATAACGTACGATTTATGACGTATTCAAAAATAATTTCGACAACTTTTATCACACAACTCGGCATTTTAAGGTACTATTTTACACCCGAAATCCAGTGAGTAATACCACAGAATAAATACCAGTAGTACAGAAGTCTCTCCGCAAACGTTTTCAAAGAAATATTTACTCACAGTGGTTAACAATATGGTTTAATTTAGCTCGCGTCAAAATGCAGCTCCTTTTCGTTTAGACACCTACAGAAATCCATTGCAAGCCAATTTTATCCTTATGACTCTGGACAAACGGTTCATAATACACAAATAGCCGACTAAAATAGACTCAGCGAGCGACGCGCTAGGGTTGACTACTGCAAGAAGCTACTATCGCCATTTAGCGCACCGTATTTTATCGGTTTTCCATGCTGGTCAGGGAAACAAGAATAAAACTTAAATATAAATATGTAAGGACAAATCACACCGATTGAGCTAGCCCCAAAGTAAGTTTAAACTTGTGTTATGGGATACTAAATCAACGATACTATATTTTATAATAAATACATATATAGATAAACATCCAAGACCCAGGCCAATTTGAAAAAGGCCATTTTCGAACTTGCCCTGGCTGGGGATCGAACACAGTACCTCCAGATTGGCGGACTAGCGTGTTGACTATTACACCACGGAGGTCATAGCTGCTTCTCTCCTCGCGCAAATCGTAGAAGCCGATCGAAGGAATAGGCGAAAATGCAAATCATGTTAATAGGCGATGCGGCTAGCAACCCATCACTATTTTGATTCCTTTTTCCACCTTTTCGCCCACCATCACGCTAAAAGTTGCCTTTGAGTATTGCGGTCCTGGGCTCTGATTGCTTAGAGCCGCAACACTTAAAATGCTCTGTCTGCCCCATTAGGGATAAAGACGTGATAGTATGTATGTATGTATGTATCATAGTTTGGTAGTAAACTATAACGAATGAAATATAATATAACATGTGCGAAATATCTAACCAGCTAAAATAAATTCTTTAAAGTAGATACAGAATTCTATAGGATGTACATACTTAGTAGGTTCATACCATTTCTGTAACTTTCATAATTATTTTGCTAGCGAATAGCGAACAGAAAAGTTCCTAAGTAGGTAGGTTAGGTAGGTACCTACTTATAAAGAAACAGATCGTCAATCTCAAACCAAACATCAGAAATTCGAAACAATAATAATCTATACTAATATTATAAAGCGGAAGAGTTTGTTTGTTTGTTTGTTTAAACGCGCTAATCTCAGGAACTAATGGTCCGATTTGAAAAATTCTTTTTTTGTTGGGTAGTCCATTTATAGAGAAAGGCTTTAGGCTATATAACATTACGTTCCGACAACCACGCGAACGAAGTCGCGGGCACAGCTAGTATACTTATATATACGTTCCTACTTATTTTCGTAACCTAAGTAGGTACCTAGGTCCTAGGTATTAAACCTAATTAGTGTACCTATCATGAATGACAACATAATAATAATAACCACTTTAAAGTAGATCCTACCTTTCAACGTCCTTAAAGTGAAATTTGGATCGCAATCCTTGTTTAAACAGTTAAAAACTGCGCAGTATTTTTAAAACGGCCGGATCGGTGAAGTACCTTGGCGACGAACAAAGCTCGCGCGTGCGTCACTGCTCGCACGTCAGCCCCGACTGAATTAGCCACCCGAAAGGGCCGCCGCGCGTAGGTATATTTTTAATACCTCCATGGGGAGTGACACAGGCCTGGTAATACGTGTCTATCGCTTAGCGTCCAACTGGGCACTGAGCGGCGAGCGACGACTTAGAGTCCAACAGTTGGCTGATATTTTTTTGGCCGCTTTTTGCGTTTCTGCGCTCTATCTAGGAAGTACATCAAAGCTGCCCGCTTTCGGGTTCTACACTCGAGCACCTCCCCCTCCACACCGCACCGCGCACCTAGACTGCGCCGCGGCTCATTTTGTCTGTCGCCGCGTGTTTTTTTGTAGTTCTAAGTAATATTTAAATGTACCTATTTATTCTTCTCTGGATGTTATTTAAAATTATTAAGCTTCATTCAGTCCTAACAGTAAAATATGTAAAAAACTTTTTCTTATAAGGGTTCCTTGTCGGACTACGGAACCCTAAAAATAAGAAATAAGCTCTAGATTCTTCTTCATCTTAGCATGTTCCCGGATGCATCCTCAGGTATGCTGCTTCGGAGCCAGGGGTGCGCGTTTCTGCTTTTTCTTTTTTTTATTATAGATTTTTGAGTGTGTTTCACCTCTATCTAACCTGATGGGAAGCTAAGATGAGGTCTAAGGTGTAACACGCATACTCAAAAAATGCCTATTCACTCTTGCCTTGAAAATCCCTAAATCATATGTATGTCTTCTCCAAATAATTTACATGTCAATGGTTACCCAAGGAGAGTTTATGGAGAAAAAATAGCCGAAACTGTTTAAAGGCTATAGTGTTACCCGACGTTAGACTACATTTCCCAGAAGGGTCCTTGGGAATGCAGGTGTAGTATGAGGCGTTTGTGCTTATTTCTTAAGTCTCCTCTTATGACATCCACAGGAAATGATGGAGTAGTCTTATTGTAAACCGGAAGCCAGCCGGCAAAATTTTGTTGTAGATTATAATAGTTTAATAATAAAGTTATAGATACAAATTAAACAGTCCGGAAATAAAAGAGAAATGCTACACTGACCTTTCATTTTGATGAAAGCCACAGCCAAATTCCTGAGTTTTCGACATGGGCCTCCGAATATAAGATTGAAGACGAAATAATACTCGCATGAACTAAATTTCGGTAACAATATGATATAAGCAATAAATAAACCACTGAATTCTATACAGGTTGTTATACTTATGCAGAACTTTGCAGAAGGCAATCTCTAATATTTTTTACTAATGTGTAAGTACCTAATTATGTATACAGACGTATAATTTAATTTGAAATACAATGGCACAGAATACAATACAATGGGCAAATACAATGTTTCATAAATTTTAAAATAAAAATCCGCCTTTCACTCAAGCTCAACTCAGTAGAGCACGCTGGCTGAATAACGCTGACAGTGACGTGACATTGACTTGACCTGACAAATATGACAAGCGTCAAACCCGTGTTCCTGTTCAGTGTTGCCAGATCACTTAGATTTAGGACCATACAGAATGCTGCAGTCGAAGAATTTTTATAACTATTTAGATAACTACGAATATGAATCGCACAAAAACGGCATTGAAAATTAAACTTAATGCCACGCACATAAAGCTCATATTTACATAATGTTTATATTTAAATACCTAACGTTCCCAAAAAATGTACCTAAAAATCTATATAGGCGTCCCTTTCCCGCAAACTGTCAAAGCAATAAAGTAGAAGGGCTATTACTCTAGGTATAATTTTTGGGAACGGCTTCGCCAGTTCGTAAGCATTCTATATTTGTATACAATTTCTTTGGCTGCAGTGCAGTGCAGTGAGTGAGTGAATATGGGCTATGGCCCAAATGTGGCCACTCGATCTGTGGGCCACTCGTTTGTATGGTTGGCCAAATTGGCACTACTGCGCTGCGACATGCGACGCTATTGCTCTGTGTGTGTGGTTGCTGGTTGCTGGCTGTCATTGTCATAATATCATATCAGTGCGCCGAAACTATGAAGACCATAAATTTGTATGGAGTTGCGACTTTTTTCATGGCGACCATCTCACGGTTACCAACTAGGGGGTAAATAAGTGAGATGGGATTTATTTAGAGGTATTTCAGGGATTTTTTGACTCTAATTTTTCCTTTTTTTTTAGCCATTTATTTTCCATAGTTGGGCAAAAGCCTCCTCTTTTTGTTTCCAATCACTCCTATTTAGCTAATATTTTTTTTTATTTCTTGACCTAGCGACTTATAACGACATCTAGTGCGTAATTCTACAACCAATCTTTGGTGACTGGCGGCAATACTGGCGCCACTGGCGTTCATATATTTTTTAGGGGGACAACTAAATAATGAGGACTTTTCCGAGAAAAAAAAGTTTTTTTATGACGCCAATAGATGGCGCTACATTCCGAGCATATGTCAAGCAAAGTTGTCAGTTGGTTGTGAGTCTTTCTTTGGTCAGGAGTGCCATTTTTGAAATCGGGAGTCACAACAAATGATTGTCGCGAGCGTTTCCAAAAAGGTGCATTTTTAAATCGGCCGTACAGAAGGCGAAGGATTTGAACGATTGATCTTGACTTGACCACTCAAAGAACAAAAAGGTGCCTTTTTAAAGTTTGTATTTCGCTGATTCCGTCGTTGAAAAATAGCACTCTTGTTTTGATAGCGATGTTTTGATAACCAAAGACCAAGATTTGTTTTTAACATTGAGTGACATTGACATATGCGTTCTGTGCAGCGCCCTCTATTAACACCATATGACAACTAGTTTTTTATTTTTTAACTGTCAAATTGAAAACCTCTCATTAAGGCGATTTTAGGGTTTTTTGACACAAACTAGGGATAAATATTTCTGAGAGTTGGTAACACTGGACCATCTCATTCTCACAGTAGTATCTCTTTCGTTTAAAAAAAAAACATTGTTTGTTTCATCATGTTGTCGTTCGTGTTTGCCATCTTTTTTTCTTTCCAAAATCCTAACACTGTTTGAGAAAGTGAAAAGTTTATTTTTGCAATTAAATTCAGTAAATTAGTGGTACAGTGGTGTGATTGTGTAAATGTAACTTAGATCTATTATATGCCTCAACTAAAAAACTTGTTAAATGTGTGGTAGTACCTTTTATAACATTTATAACCAATCGAGTAGGTTACAACAAAATAATATTTATGGCAAAATTTTCTTTAGATTAAGCACGATAAGCAGTGAAAATGTAATAATATTTATGTTTGCATTTTATCTTTTTCAAAATCATAATTAAATAGATAAAAAAGTATTTTTTGTTTTATTTTTGAGTCCACATTTATGTGTATAAATAAGTAAAATATATTTAATAATTATATAAAAGCCTAAGGAGGACCTATGCGTCATCCTGTAGATAGTATCAATATCGATAAAAATATTGAATATATTTGTATCGATACACTTTAATTAAGCGTCAAGCTCTAACAAGTCATTTTCGACGTTTTGTTACTTAATGTTGGTATGGGTAAAAGTAGCAACTGGAGTTCATTTTTTTTGTATGGAGTCTCGTCTCGTATGTAGTGATTGTTTTCTCTTTGTATCATATTTTATCACTATCACTGACTGACTGCCAAATAACAAGTAGGTACCTATCTATCTAATTTGTGGCTTGATCATTGGATTATTCTTTCTTTCTATTCTAATTTGATTTGTGGGCTGTGTGTAAAAGTAAAGAAGGCAAATTCAATACTGTTTAATTTGTGAAACCGACGGCCTGCATGCAGAAAAACAAAAATAGCGTACCTACCTAAGATAAATCTACTTCATGTTCAAGCTGGAACTACTCCTATGAGTGCTTGATTCGCATCATCTTTTTATAAACTATTTTTTAGAAAATAATGGCGAAACGTTCTGCTTCGGAAGCATTCGAAATCGAAGAGAAAAAAGTCTTGAAGGAAGGCAAGAAACATTCTCTTGATTCTGATGAAGAAGATAGTGGAGCAGAGGAAGAAAAGAAAAATGTTCTTAACGTCGATGACATTGAAGGAGAAGAGGAGGGGGATGGTGGCATGGAAGGTGAAGTAAGTAAACAACTTATTCCTTAGATACTCATTCCATGTATTTTTTGGGCTCAAATCCTGTATTTATGTTCACACCCAATCCAAATTATAGTAACTTTTATGTCAAAACCAGCTAAATAAAGGTAGAAAAGCTCAATTCAATGTTAGGTTGCTTGCTTATCTATACATATATTTGCATATGCCAGTAAGAATATAAGGTTTTTAAACAGCACTGAATATTTACATTGTGGCATTTATCTCATTTCTAAAATCTTCAAATTGTTTACCTCCTGGTTACCCCTCCTATTCTCAAGATAATTTTGAATAATTTTGCTTCAGATAACAATAACTCCATTCAATATGAAAGAGGAACTTGAAGAGGGTCATTTTGATACCCATGGCCACTATCACTGGAAAAAAGAGAAGGAAATAAGAGACGGATGGCTCGACAATATAGATTGGGTAAAGGTCAAAGGGCGCCCTGAAGACAAATACAAAGTGCATAAAGATGATGAAAACAGAGGTCTTGGTGATGAGTCTAGTAGTGAAGATGAAACACCAGAAGAGAAGTTTGATTTGATTCAGAACTACAAAGAGATTATTCAGTACATGAAACCTAAAGAGACAATAGCTAAAGCTTTGCAGAGACTTGGTAAGTTTTGATTTGTTTTGATGGATTATTGATTTATTTCTAATGAGGGTGCCACTTCTGCTTGGTGTTCACCTCAACTCGTAAATATGGTGAAAATTTCCATATTGCTAAATGTTAGGCACTAGATAGCCCTTTTAATTATTTTATGAACCACCGTTAAAAGTATTACATTAGTCTGGGTTTTACAGCTAGAAGGATCAATAATATTCAACGGCAGCTCATAAAATAATTTAAAGGGCTATCTAGTGCCTAACATTTAGCAAATGGAAATTTTTACCATATTTAACATGTTCACTGCCGACCCCGCACCGGTGTGGGGAAGGAGGTCCATTTGGGAGGCCGACCACGCACCAGTGCGGTCTCAAGTCAAGTAAAGTTTATAAACTCACAGCGACGCCGGCTTTGGGCAATAGACGCTGCATTTGATTCGGCACTACACTTAAAATTTCAAATTTTTGTTAAGAGTTTTTATGGTTTTTTCGTATGTTGAATGGTTTTTTTATGCAGAAATAAAAACAATGTACTACTTCTTTGATAGTTTCCAATTAATGAAATCTTGGTTTGCCTTTTCATATTGTTTTCCCGACTTTTCTGGTAATAATTTGTAAGAAATGTCCTTTGCTGCATTAGAAATATCTGGCGGTGTAGGTATTATCAAAGCTTGTATCACTCATTTTTGTAAACAACAAAAGTAATAATTTTTGAAAATGCTATTAACGAATAAAAATGGCAGGATACGTCGTAAATTCAAATAACATGTTTCTTTTTAGCGTTCCGTAGTTCACAAGAAACCCTTATAGTTTCGTCATGTCCGTCCGTCCGTCCATCTGTCAGTCTGACCGTCCGGGCTCGTACTCCGCCGCTACTGCACCGATTGTCACGAAAATTGGTGGAGAGTTTTAAAAGTTGGTATTTAAATTTATAAAAAAATTTTTTTTTTCAGCCCCCCTTCATACATACGAAAAGTGAATTTAAAAAATTAAATTGGACTAACCCCAACGTATGGGGTATCGTTGAAAAGGTCTTTTAAACTGCTTTAAAACTATGTAGATCAAACCCCCCAGTCTTGAGATAATCTAATACAAAGTTAAAATTTGAGGTGTCCACCCACCGTAACTTTTGAAATATTACTAAAATAATTCTGAAAAAAATGTGGTATATACCTCAAAGTATATACTTTCAATTAAAACTATAGCAGTCTCGGTATCATAGATAGTTATTTTTTAATACGTCATAAATCGTAAACCGCAATTTACCTTTAGAACTTTTATATTATGTTACTTGCTGCTATGGAACCCTTCATGGGCGAGTCCGACTCGCACTTGGCCGCTTTTTTAATTTCGAATCTGTGGTAGTGAAATGCGCGTGCAAGACAATGGTGCCATTTTTCAAACGCGGAGTCACTAATCGAACGTTTTTTTGCAAGGAAAAATCATTCGTTTACGTGAAACGCGACCATAAGTGCCATTTTTGAAACGCGGATCGTTTCAAAAATGGCACTTATGGTTTTTTTTTTTAATTCATAAAGTTAGAGGGATCAAGTTTGCGTTACATAATGAAATTTAGTACAACATTATATCACGCGTTTGGATGATATTGTGGTTACTATCACTGGTTGTTATAATGTTGGCAATAAGCTAACTGTTTCAGAAACTTTTATAGAGGATTTATACCATGGGCGTAGATAAAAACTTTAATAACTTTGTCATTGATTAATGGATTTGAGTAATTTAAAAAGAAATTTACTCAGATGCTCATATTCTATTTGATGTGGTATGCAAACTTGATATATCCTTTTGTCGAATTGATCCTAATTTCATTCCCAGTGCCTAACAGTGCGGTGCAGTTTCCCCCCTCACTAAAATACTGATAAATATCAAAATATATAAAATAAATATAATAATAATCTTAACTAATTACTTTTAAAGTCAATATACGAAAAATATATTTGGCCCCCCGGTTGACCTTCTATTTTGCAAGTGGCAGCGAACCTGTTTAGATTTAACAATTTATTTCAAATGAGGGCGCGACTTCTGCTTGGTATTTACTTGTAAGAAAAAGAGGATTACAATTTTTGATATCGTTTTTTAGACATTTAAGATGCAGTTTTATTTTAAATTATTTAGTTTGATGATTACAATGCCTAAGTATAGCAAAAACCTTTTGTTTTTTACAGGAGCCAGTTCTAAAATATCAAGTGCTGAAAGATGGAAAAGGAAAAAGGCAGGTATCGTTGATGAAGGAAGCAAAACAGTGACCAGAATCACAGAACTTGCAAATCAAATCCTAACTAAGATGGGCAACATGGACATATACCAGGAAACTTATGAAAAAATAAACAGCATCATATCTAAAGCCAAAGGTAAAAGTGAAGATGCAGATTTGGATATGTATGCAGATGATTTTGATCAAAAAGAAAAGCAGACTTTATCAAAAAATCAAAATGATGATCAGGATAAGAAGGAAGAAGAAAACAATGAAGATGAACCTCAGCAGGTCAAATGGGAGTTCAAATGGAACCAGAATGATAAAGATGTGTCTGGACCTCACTCTACAGAACAGATGCAGAAGTGGTCAGAAGATGGTTACTTCAAAACAGGAGTCTGGGTCAGAAAACATGGTGAAGACACTCAGTTCTACAATTCAAACAGAATGGACTTTGAATTATACATGTAAGTGTTTCGTATAATAATCATTTTTATGAAATAAAATACTATTTTTTAAACATATTTTTTAATACTTTTACCTAAAATTCTATTTGCAACATTATATATGCTTATGTCAGTCAACATTTTAGCTATTTGATTTATTAATACTATAAACAAGGTAACAACTTGAACAATAACAAATTGTGAAATGGATGTTCCAATATCCAACCAACTTCCCGTATTTTTTACATTATAAAGTAACTGTATACCCATTATGTTGGAATATATTAAGACTATGATGTTCAAATATCCAGTGGGCGCCTGAAATAAAAGAATAAAATACATTTCATTACATTTCTGGAAAGTTCAATATTCAAGTCTGATAAATATCTCGCACAATAACTACAGATCAACTGGTAGTCATGGACCGACAGGGTTTATAGTGTGCTATTTTAAAGACAGTGACTTTAAGTAGTTAGAACTGATGTACTGATGACTGAATTGAATTAAATAAAAAGATTCCAATTGGATTATAAATCTACTTAGTCATGCATGCATGATACATAGCGCGTTATAAGAACATATAAATATAAAAAGCAAAATAATATCAAAGCACTACATTTACTGCCATAATAAGAGGAAAGTTGCGTTGTGTAGTAGCCTATGATGTTTCTTTTTTAGGGTTCCGTAGTCCACAAGGAACCCTTATAGTTTCGTCATGTCCGTCCGTCCGTCCGGGCTCGTACTCCGCCGCTACTGCACCGATTGTCACGAAAATTGGTGGAGAGATAGATATTGAAGTTCCAAAAGTTGGTTTTTAAAATTATGAAAAAATGTTTTTTTTCAGCCATACAACGAAAAGTAAATTTAAAAAATTAAATTGAACTAACCCCAACGTGTGGGGTATCGTTGAAAAGGTCTTTTAAAATTCAACAATAACTGCTTTGAAACTATGTAGATCAAACCCCCCAGTCTTGAGATAATCTAATACAAAGTTAAAATTTGAGGTGTCCCCCCACCGTAACTTTTGAAATATTACTAAAATACTTGTGTACTTTATGTGTATGTACTTTCAATTAAAACTATAGCGGTCTCGGTATCATAGATAGTTATTTTTTAATACGTCATAAATCCTAAACCGCAATTTACCTTTAGAACTTTTATATTATGTTACTTGCTGTTACGGAATCCTTCATGGGCGAGTCCGACTCGCACTTGGCCGCTTTTATATTTTATTATCAGTGCAAGTTTCTTGCCTGTTATATTATACAATTAAATTGAATACAAGTCGTATATTATATGACTTGTATGTATAGTGTATACATCTTGCCCTTGCATAGTCAAAACAGAACGACAAACCTACAAATTATTTCTTGCAGTTTAATTGTACACAACAGGCAACAAACTTGTGCTGGGCCCTCATTGGGGGTTGAAAATTAGGACGATTTATTAATCATTCTTTAGAAATTTCACATGTTAACTGGTTCTACAAAGCATAACTACGTACCTAATATTTATTTATGGAATAGTTTGTATAACTAGTATGGTTACTGTAATTACCTTAGTCAAAATCTGAATGCCTCTGAAACTGCTTGCCACCACCATAAAGGGTGCTAATGTTTTCAGCATTATTAGACCAGTAATGATGAAAGGCTTGAAAGACGTTATGAAGCATGTTACCCATCTGACCTCAAAGGAGTTCAGTGATGCTATGTTTCCTGTTCCAAAAAATGCTAAAATAATATATACAATCTGTGTGTAATAAAATTAGGGAAATTATTTAAAATATCAGTTCGTTTATACCTGAACTACTAAATGAATTCATTTTATACCTGGGAAACAGGCATACAGCACTCAGCCACAGATAATAAATTTTGATAGCATTACAATACAATGCTCGGAAATTTATACAAATTTAAAATATGTAATGAAAAATCCGCCACGAGTGGGACTCGAACCCACGACCCTCATGTGACTTCGAATCACCCCGACGAATTTTCTCATCACATAGTACACACATTTCAAGCATGCGTAAATCTTAATTACTACCCACTATTCAGAAGTGTGGTATTCAACTTAATTCATATTCGATGAATTGAAAGCCTATTTTTTCATTACATATTTTCAAAGATTAATTTCTTATCACAAATAAAAGAAATAGAAACTTAGATTGTCATTGGAGGCAAAGCAATAAATTTTCAATACACATTAAATATGTAAATATCAAAGGATACGAATATGAAAGATCTCCTAAAATCTTCATTGCTAATACTGCGTTCGATAGAAATTATTCTTGTTTGTTCGTCTAACTCATCAAAACTGAAGTTCAGTAACTGAAAGAAAAATTGCATTTAAAAATACTGTCCAAACTACAAAACATTAGAAACTGAATGTAAAAAATAGTCTTACCTTTAATTTTTTTAACTCTAAAAATCTGAATTCTATATACAACCAGCATGTTACATTCATGATCAACACAACCATGAACATACCCTCGTGTGATACTGAGAGCAATAGATAAAATATTAATAATGATGTATTAATGGCTACCAATCGGGAAATTAATCTAGTAGAAAATGCTACTGGTATTATTAATGAGGTGCCTGAAAAAAGAGAGGAAAACATTACTAGATACCTATAAAATTTAACTTATTCATGATATTTTTAAGCCTCAAGTGCAAAGCCGTCATCGATTTTCCCATATTTTTTTCCAAATATGAACAGTAGGTTCGTCGTCGTCCACTTGAACAACTTAACAGTGGATCTACAAGTTAGCCCTATCAGCAGTGCTAATAGGAATTTTCGTAAGACTTACTAGATGGTCCATTATATCAGTCATAGGAAGTCCACTACTGGACATAGGCCTCGCCAAAGGATTTCCTAAAGATCGGAAGTGGCTTGTAAGTTGCCTTATAATATGGTCCAATTAGTTAAAATTCTATTTAGCACAAGTAAAAAGTTCCAAGTGATTTCATATATATGTTACGGTAAGAGTGATAAATTGAAAATTATTAATAATTGTGTATTATTATTAATAATTACCGAAAATAGAGGTAAAAGTGATAAATTAATCACATTTGTCGGAGATTATTAATAATTTAACGTTAGTACCGATCAATGTAATAATTTTTGACGATTTCTGAATCGAGCATCAGACTACACGTGCACGGCAGCGGCCGGCGAGTGCTAGGAATGTTGTATTCATTTTACTAGGTTAGCACAAACCTATAGGTTAGGTTAGAACTGCGACCAACACACGCACGAGCCAAACGAGCGTAGCGAGCGTGCCGCGGTAGCGGCCGGCGAGTGCTAGAAAAGTTCTATCCGTTTTACTAGGTTCGGGCAAACCTATAGCAATAAAAATCGTGGAATAGTTGTCTGGGAAATTAAATTCGATGTCGAAAAAACAATTGTAAGACTGTGTGGTATTATAAATAAATACCAGGTGGACAAAAAACTTATTTTTGGTTGGTTTTATTTTATTTTATCACTTTTACCAATATGTATAGTGAATTATCAATAATTACTACTAAAAGTAATTAATTTCTATTGATTATTCACATTTAACAAAACAAGAGGTTATTATTAATAATGTTGTGAAATTATTAATAATTTTCAATTTATCAGATTTACCGTAACATATATTTCCATATATCCATTCTAGTTGATCAGTACCTACAAAATAGGCTTGTATATGAAAATGAGACAGACCATTGAATTCATAATAAATCTATAATCAATTGGCTTACCTGCGATTATCCAGGCCATTGACTGATAGGTGTAAGACACTGGAGTGCCCCTATCAAACCTCACTGATTGTACATAAATATTCTGTAAGGCTAATATCAACAATGCCATCTGTAGAAAAGTTAGGAGTATATCTTTCTTATTATTCTTGCCATGCAATGGTAAAAGGATTTTATAGATATACACAATCATAACCAGTAACCAAATTACTCCAGCTGTTAGCCTAAAACATATTACACGTCAATCTGTATAGCTACAGTAAGTGCCAGATAGTATGGCAAAAGAGGATTATATAGCCAGGGACATACATAAGTAAAATAATAAATAAGCAATGTTGTATAAAAAGTTTAAAACGATAGCATAAAGTTCAAATTGAAATAGCATTTTGTTTAGCTTCGCCTTGTATACAGGGTCTAACAAAATATACTGAAACTATTATATGGGCGGATTCATTCCATGATACTGATCAACTTACCTAAACATAAATCAAAATAAAAAAATAATTTTTGGCCTCCCATACAAGTTGACCAGTCAGCTGATCTGAGTATGTATGGAAAGCTAAAAATTATTTTTCATATTTCGATATAATGTTCCTTGGGGAAAGATGTCCAGTATCATGGACTGAGTCCACCCTTAAAATATTTTTAATATATTTTGTTAGATGTTATGTAGAAGGAAATAAAGGAAAAATGCTTACACCAGTTCTATGTACGTGCTTTTACCTACAACGGGTGTAAAAGAAAAAATACTAAGTAGAATACAACCGACAAGCCACATAACCCGCATCGATTTTGTTAAACGTAATCTCATTGACGAAAAGAAAGGCCACAACCCCATGCCCAGAAGAGGAATACTTAACATCCATCGATAAGTAAATGACATGCCCTGAAAAGGAAAAAAAAAATTATAAAATGTTAAAATAATCCTGTTTTAGCAACAAATTCTTCCATGCTGGTCTGGGAGAATAGAAGACAAAAAACTTAAAATATACCAGCTGCTTTTCTTCCCACGCGGATCGTAAAAGCCGATCGAGGAAATGGGCGAAGATGCGTATCATGTCAATAGGCGATGCGGTTTACTGCTAGCAACCCATCACTATTTTGATTTCTTTTTCCATTACGCCCACCATCACGCTAAAAGTGGCCTTCGGGTCTTGCGTCCCAAGGCTCTGTCTGCTTTTAACCGCAAGACTCAAAATGCTCTGTCTGCCCCATTAGAGATAAAGACGTGACATTGTATAGTACTTTATAGTAGGTATGCCAAACACATTTCTTATAAGTGCAAGCCGCGCCTTCTACCTCTTGCTTCTTGCAAACCGAATATGCACTTAAGTGTGCAATTTTAAACAAATCATTCTTGGTCAAAAGGGTTTTAGTATAAATAAATAAATTAGCTGATACTTGGTTGACTGGAAGAGATCCCATTATGGGATAAATCCGCCATTGTACATATTATTTGGTCTATTAAGGCTTATGTCTGGAAAATATATAAAAATATAAATAGTAAATACATATATAAAAATAAATACAAAAGGTGAATTTACAAGCAAATGACCTTGAAGTGGCACCCTCATTTAAAATAAATTGTTAACTCGTAAGAGGTAGGTTACACTATCATTCTGGCATCAGTCAATTCCATCAGTCAGGAATGACGTGACTGATGCCAGAATGATGGATGTTTTTCACGGTTACTCGATCAATCCGGAATGACAGCAGACTGATAAAAAGTACGTGTACGGCAAAGAGCTAACATGAACCTTATGTACATTGGTATACGGTGTGTAGAAAAGTAACTAAATACTGACGCGAGAATGATACGAGCGGATTACGCGATCAGTGTCCCATCAGTCTTTCATAATTCAAAACAATTTTAATTTTCATCACTCAAAACCATCAGTCTGTGGTTTACACGATCATTCTCCGATCATTCTGATCAGACTGATGGAATTGACTGATGCCAGAATGATGGTGTAACCTTTGCCGTTTAGGTGATCCGTCTAGCTTTAAAACCCGCTTCCGCCAAAAGTTGCCACTTTTGTCGGAAGCGGGTTTTACCACTAGACGGACTAATGTAATACTTTTAACGGTAGTTCATAAAATAATTTAAAGGGCTATCTAGTGCCTGACGATTAGCAATATGGAAATTATCACCATATTTACGAGATAACAATTTATTTCAAATGAGGGCGCCACTTCAAGGCCATTTGTTTCTAAATTCACCTTAACAACAACTTACTAATGCTAAAGATCCCATGAAATAACACAATATCTCTATGATTTTGGTGAATAGTCTTCTTCTACCAAATCGCTTAAATATGTGTAACCAAATATCTAATGGTGATAAGGCATATGTCCAAAGAATAACTGGCATCAATACATAAAGGTAATACTGCACTGGTAAATTCTGCACTGCAAATAGTATAAACCGCGTTATCATATCATTTATGTTTAGACCCTACTCTGGAATTACTCCTGGCTGCCCCATTTGAAATAAATTATTTTATCGATAACAAAGCTAATTGAATCTTTTTTTATTTTATTTTTAATGTGAATTTATTATGGACAATAAATAAATAAGTACCTATATAAGGACAAGTCACACTGATGGAGCTAGCCCGTAGTATCCCGCCCGAGTAAGTATCTATACTTTAGTAAGTTTAAACTTGTATTATGGGATACTTACTCAACAATACTATATTTTATAATCAATACATATCTATACATATATATGGGTGTTTATCTATATAAACACTCAAAACCCAAGACAGTTTGAAAAATACCATTTTCCATCTTGCCCTGGCTGGTAATCGAAACCAGAATCCAGGATAGTTTGATACTGTTGGCAGAAACTTTTTCTACAAGTATAAAATAATAAATACATAAGGACATAATCAAACTGATAAGCAAGTTGAAACTTGTATTATGGGAAAAATAAAATGTTAAAAAATATATAAATAAATCTTAATTGATAAATGTTAATAAATTTTACAGAACTTTATAAAATAATTTGAAATCCTTTTTAACTTTAAGCAAATATGGGTGCCTCTGGACTTGCAGTAGGGCCTTATAATATTTCAGAACCACAAATTTATTATCTAAAATATGTTTACCATAAACAAGATATGACATAATTATAAATACTATTAGAAACACTGGCTTTTGAAGATATTTAACACCATGGCTGTGTATGTTTGCTACATCAGTCTCTGTACTTATATTTTGTTCCAACAGAAATTTTAACAAACACACTATCCATCCTACAAACGATAAAGTGACTAGAACAAGTAATGGTCTTTGATAGTAATTATGATAGTAATTCAATCCAGAAAGACTTAATTTCATTATTTCTTCACTCAAAAGAATAAGTTTTTCAAATTCTTTACTATCATTGATCTCATTCGCCAGTATCTTTTCTGTGAATTCAATAATTTCTTGGTATTTTTTGTTATTGAATTGTTCATAAGGTTTATACAAAATGGGTAAGACATTGTTCTCAACGTCCAGTCTCTTAGTGTTGTATTGTGATGCTAGTTGTCTGCTATTACTATAAACTGCTCTGGCCTTATCATTTATAGTCAGGTTTAATAAATCAGCAGGAAGTTGTCCCTGAAAAAATAAAGTATGCAATTAGTACTTATAATAAACACATCAGGCTTCTGGCAAAACAATCTGGCAACAGCCAACATTTGTAACTGTTATGTTTAATGTTGCATTTATTTATTTTATTGTTACAATTTTAAAAATACTAAACTTACAACAGAATTTACAGGAACTGGTATTGAGAGTACTGTGGCCATCAAAGGAGATAAGTCTGCTTGGTTAATGTCTAATCTGTGCTCCAGGGACATACCCTCGGTTGCTGGATCAATTAGCACTTTCTTGGCTTGCTTCACTCCAGCTCCCCAAATCACATATGGTGTCTGTGTTTCATGATCAAGGCCAGCTCCATGAGACCCTGGAAATTTTAGATTGTCCATTTTGTAGTCTTGATGTCTATGAATATACTCAATAGGTGAGGAATACCTAAAAATTGTAATAGGTAATTTGTATATGAATCTATATATTTTTTTTATTGTGCAGGCCGCTTCTAGATTAAGTATAAACAACATACCCCAGTCCGTCATTCCATGGTCAGATGTCATCAGAAATGTTGTTTTATTGTCATCATTGTAGAAATTACTTATAATATTTTCAATTTCTTTGATTCCTTCATCAACAAATCTCACTGTTGCTACAAAGTTCCTAAAATCAATGTCAATTAATATAAGACTTTCTAGTTCGATAGACAGATATTTCTATTCGGTATTAAAAACAAAAATAGACTTACGGCGATTTTGGTTTATGTGTATGTCCAGAGGTATCTGTTCCCAATAAATGCAGAAAGAAAATTATCTTTTTTTGTTGTAACTTTTCATATAAATCCTTGTCATGTTTTGCATTCAGAAAAAAATGTTTAACATTATCGAAGACCCATGCATCCAAAAGAGTAGTATTCTTATCACTACTAAATGTCTGATTGTATGGATCCATCTTCTTTGCAAAAATGTGATTACTCACAGCGCCTTTCGTGAATATTTCGATGATGTCATATGTGCCCCAACACCAAGTATATAATGATTGATTGAAAACAGAATCAAAGTCAACAGGGTTCTCTTTCCAACCTTTAACAATAGCAGATGGATCTTCATAGAAGCCTGCTATTACAGCAACATGTCCGGGACGTGACTCTGTGGGCATTCGGGTATGTGATACACCCCATCTTCCATGAGAATTTGCCACTGATCTAAAATAAAATTTAATACATTTTAATAAAACCTCCATTAACTTTGTCCAGTGTTTGCATAGTGAGTTTTATAATGTGTGGTTTACTTCAGATAATTCCAATATTGTATATTAGAACCAGAAAGACATGGAGGAAAGCAAGATTTTTGTCTTATGAAATAAAACCAGCGTATATCATTCATAGGTACCTGAGAAATGGCATAGTAGTATAGTTCAGAAATGACTCCGCTCGCAAACCGTCGACCATAAAAAGAACGAGTCTATCGGCCACTGCATTATGCTGAGGTATGTATGGGATTACATTTCTTACAATAGGAGACTTAAAATATATATCAAATATAGTAAATAAGAACACCAGATGGACACATATTCCAACCAAAAACATTGCTCGGTTCTTATTTTAAAAAAATCTCAAATAATAACTAAATTTTAAACATTTATAAAATTTTGTATCATTTCTCTGGCAAGATTTCAGTGTTTAGCACTAGCTTCTTGGTGATTTAAAAGAATCACGAACATATTTTACATCAAAATTATTCAGCAACATGTAGTATTTTATCACCCGAATTTTATAAAATAGGTAGGTAGGTATAAAATTTAATGTTTACAATATTTCAGTCCGAGAAGAGAACAAATCCGAGAAGGAAAGGAAGACGAAAATGGCATTGACAATTTGACATTGACAATAATGACATTTTAAACATGGTATATTGTCACAGACACAGAGCAATAATGTATAGAGGAAACTTAAAAAAATGAACGGAAAACACTATAGCCTTTTCTTTTTTACAAATAAGAAATGTTATAAGAGTGACAGAGTTCGATATACTGCAACACATACTACTTAAAACCCTCATGTCGCCATTTGTACTATACAAATTTGTTTATATTAATGTATACTATTAGTGATGGGCAGAGCAGGGATGATGGGATTTGCAATTTATCGATAATGACAATTAATGGCAGACAATACTCTTCTCTCACTCGCGAAGTTGGTGTTTGTTATGGGAAACCCAAAAGAAATGGGTCCTAGTTGTTAAAAAAACATCTCGAATTTCTCATACTTGTATTTATTGCCAAAAATGTTTTTTACAAACACCAACTTCGCGAGTGAGAGAAGAGTATTTATTAAAACTATTACACGCTACTATTTTCTAATACTTACTAAATGCACTTGAAATCAAAATTAAAGTTTCGTAAGTAGTTATGATCTGAAAAAAATAGTCAGAATCTTAATTAAATACGGCGATGAATATGTTACCACAGCAGTGTTATCTTACATCCGACGTTTTTATCTGTCACATATAAGACAAAAAAAAATAAATAAAAACAGAATATAACAAAAAGACGTTCATAAAAGTATAAAAACACATAGAAGTAATTATGTAAATATGTATATCACTGTAAACTTTGAATTGCGATTAAATTTGAACGGTCACGCAGAGTAGTCGGGTTTCTTATGAATCATCGGGTAAGTCTGTTGTCATTGTACATATCGTCAGCATGAACTCCAATCGACTCACAAAGCAGCTGTCACGTGACTTCGTTCACAATTTAATCTAATCCAAATAACAAAGGAATGTTTAAATGGTTAAGTAATAATGCCTGCCTATGAAAAAGATCTAAATGTGCGACATATGCATATGAATGTAACAGTTTTTGATCTGATCCTTCACGATAGCAAGTGGGTTCAAAATGCAGTGAACACAATCTTGAATATTTAGAAGGAGTCCATTCTCCACGTCTGATATTCCTGACCCATTTTTCTTTTAAATATTTATCCTTTGGGAATCTGCAATAAAAACAAAATACAATATACCTAATGTGGTACACCTAAAATAGAATACTTATGTATTATAAAATAGTTATATCGTTCATTAAATTAGTCACAGAATGGGGAAATAAGTACCTATAAACTTATCGATAGCAACCTATTTAGGTGCAGCACTACGATTAAATTTCAAGGGTATTTCAGTTGTCAAAAATGGTACAGTCAATGAATACAAACATAAAAATGAGTTCATTTTACTAATAATGAATTCGAAACTTTGTTACGCCAATTACCAACGAATACAACTACAAGTCAACATGCTGTTTTACTCGAATTAAGCCTTAATATCATTTTCTTCCTCGAATGTATTTAATACGACTTACCGATGGAAGGATATTTTTTGTCCTGTTCCGCTCAAAATACCTTGTTGGCTGAAACAACCGAGAGCAGAACACAGGATAGGCATCTTAGCACTTGTTTCCACACAAACAGTAACGATAAAACAACTTGATTTATACATTTTTGTTAAAAACACAATTGACTCACATACGTCCAGCTGGCAACGTGAGTACTTCAACCGGTCGGCTGACGGCGCGCGGCATTTCAAGATGGCGATGCATTCTAGCGCTATCTCGCTTCGTTCATATGAGCTGGACAAATTAGTGCGAGTAGAGCAGATATAGTTATTCTGCTGCTATTTTTATGAAGCGTCTAGAGATACTATGTTTATGGTCACAGACCTACCACTGCTAGATCTGCATAGTGCGTGGCCACCACAGACCAACCAATACTAGACTTGCAACTAGAGATGGGCAAATGCCCGGGCATTTTGGGCACATTGGGAATATTCCCAATAGATGCCCGATAAATTCCTTCCCTTGGGCATTTATTTTTTTATGTCGATATTATTTTTTTATTCTATTTTGACATTGAAAATAAACAATATTGTTAATAGAGCTAATAGTAATAGGTAGTTAAGTAATTTTCACGAATTTAAGTAAGTTGAAGACCCCTCATTTTTAAAAAACTTTGCAAATTATATGCATTACCCGTCATTGTGGAAAATTACCGTACAGATTTCATTATATTTAATGTCTGATTGCTTAATTTATCATGCCATGTATATGTATACATTTTCCAGTATAAAATGTGGACATATACCTGCCATTGACGGGCGTAAATACCCGGCATGCTATTTTAGGGGAAATGTTATAACAAGTTGATGGGGTATCGAAGAACTTGTCAATACGAATATTTCCTGTTCCGGGGCCAACTCCAAAATCAGTACCTAGTTTAGGCTCTTGGATGAGCAGTCAAAGAAGACTACTCTCGACTAATTTATGAGTGTGCTCATATGTTGACATCACATTTCATTTCTGTTTGCATATTTTAACATATAATTAGGTCTACAAACATTTGCCAGAATAAAAATGAACTAAGAACTGTCAATTCATATGTCCCCTTCCGACGACGGGTAAATTGGGGTAAATATTATGCCAGAGCATTACCTACCTATTTTTGGGAAATGTTATAACAAGTTGATAGGGAATCGAAGAACTGGTCAAAACGAATATATTTTGTTCCGTTGATATAATAGCGGTTTCGTCGGATCGCCGTGGCCACATACTGGTCACAGGTCATTTGAAATTGAAGCTACAGTACACTACTTGTAACCATTTCGACTCGATAAGAAGAAGAATAGTGGTTTTATTCGGTTTTATCTCTCAATCAGTCTAAATGATGCTTGTAGCGTCAAAATCTGTCTGCGTTAAGTCCATACGAAATCTAAAATGTATGAGACTGTCAAAAAAAAATTAAGTACTACATATATCGAGGGTGCTCATTTGTTGATATCGCATTTGATGTCCGTTTGCTTATTTATACACATAATTATGTCTTTTCACACCTCCCGGCAAAAAAAATGCCTACGTTTAATGTACGATTAGTAGGTATGAGTGCAACGTTAGAGTTTATGAAAAAATCATTGTTTTCATAAACTTTAAAGTTTCACTTATCGTATACCTGCATTTTAAGCATATCATAGCGTTTGCATACACTTTGTGACAAGTAATACCAAGTCATTATTCATATAATTCTGGTAGACAGCGCTTAGCGTTAAGATTATACCTATTGTACATTAATTTTATAGTGCAACTAGCTGTGCCTGCGACTTCGTTCGCGTGGTTGTCGGAACGTAATGTTATATAGCCTAAAGCCTTCCTCTATAAATGGACTACCCAACAAAAAAATAATTTTTAAAATCGGACCATTAGTTCCTGAGATTAACGCGTTTAAACAAACAAACAAACTCTTTCGCTTTATAATATTAGTATAGATAAATTAAATAAATAAATAAAATAATTTACGCAATATGTCGCACCATTATTTCTCTATGTACATAGATAACATCATCATCATCCAAGCGTATTCTTGATTGCATTCTCAGTGGTAACGCTTCAAAGCCCAGGCTTCCGTCCGCTACCTACCTAGGTGATTTGACGAGGTTACTGTTTTTACACAGAGTGACTGCTGTTTTACCTCTGCAACCCAAAGGGTATATCAATCCAAGGATAGGTTTAAATAAACACCAGATGGCGTCCAGGACCCGCAGCTTTACGTGCCTTCCCAAGCACGGAATCATCATTCTTTTCGAATAATCAGGAGATTCAAGCCTGCAATACCCTAACCAGACTGGAAACAACATTTAACAAAGTACCTATGCTTATTTTTTTATTTATAAAAACTTTATTGTTCCACAATAAAAAATTGGTAAATTGGCGGACTTAACGCTAAAAGCGTCCAGTCAACCATAAGGATAAACATATACGAATCATGTTGCGGCGCAAAAAACTAGATACAAAATAAAGTATTGAAATATGTGCATAATATATATGACTACTTAACACTATATAATATAATACAATATATAATATACAATTGAATAAAATATACCTCATAGAATATACATACGTACATAAGGCTATCTTTAATACCCTAAATACATATAACAAATAAATATATACAAACATGCAATATATATAAATAATGAATGATGATGGTAAAAATTAAGAATATAATAACATCAATCAAAAATATAAGAGTGCACTCTTATCCCAAAAGAAAAAAATTGTAGACAGAGACCTATAGCTTGTAAGGTAAAAGAGCTTGTCATAAAATTTGAGCGATGAGGAGGAACAGAAAGGAGAAGATTATCAGTAGAACGAAGTTGCATGAGTGTCAGAAAGAAATTAAAATTTACATTTAGGTACTCAAAAGAATTTAAAAGAGAGTGCAAAGAATTCGCATTTGTCTGCGTTCACGGATAGGAGCCATTTAAGCTCAGAACGAAAAGATGATATATGATCATATTTGCGAAGGCAAAAAATGACACGTATACAATTATTAACGAGACAGTCAAGCTTCCCAGTGGTATTTGAACCCACGGCCTCTGGATCACAAGGCAAACGCCTTTGAACCACTAAGGCAGTTAATTCTCTATAAGTATAGATAACCTTTCTACAAATTATTTAATAAGTAGAAAATAAATTAATACAATTGAAATTAAACTACATTACTACAAACTAAACCTAATCTGATCTAGTGCGGCATGGTGTCAAGAACGTTTCTACTATATTTTAAAGCATAGATGCCCTTCAGAATACTAAAAAACGCCTTTTAGCTTTTTTCTGCCCTGTGATTGGGCATTTATTTGGGCATTTATGGATTTATGCCCAAAAATCCAGGAATATTCCCAATATGTCCGTTTGGGTATAAACACTTTGCCCATCTCTCTTGCAACGATATTGCTAGAAAGAGACTGTCAAATATAGTACAACGTGAGTGTGAAAGAAATGCTAATATGTTTTTTGTCTATCGGCGTGGCTGGCTGCTATAAGCTGGCCTACTATTAAAATCTGGGCCAAACAAACCACAAAACGATCGAAGAAAGTTATTAATTTTTCGGGATTTTATCATTTAAAAGGTGATTTAGGGTTTTATTTGAGCTTATTATAAGTTAGTAACCATAGTGTGTTCTGTGACGTGTGCAAAGTATGGGTGGAGGCAACAATTAAAGATAGAAAGAGATGCACTAAAGTGGCCACGCACTATGCAGGTCTAGTATTTGTAGCTCTGTGGTGGCCACTTTAGTGCAAAAAAACATATCAGCGTTTCTTTCATACTCACGCTGTACTGTATTTGACAGTCTCTTTCTAGCAATATCGTTGCAAGTCTAGTAGTGGTAGGTCTGTGTATATTGTAATACACAGGTATTGGGTATAATAATACAAGTTTATTACTCAAACATGATTTTACGAATCAATCACAGCAACCAATCGAGTTTTGACATTTGACGCATTAAAGGATGAACGTCAAGATGACGGGATCACTGCTTGTTTTAAACAGCCTTTCCTGTCTTTTTGTAATACTCATTTGGTCCCTTTTTATACCTATAATAATAATTCTGGTACCTCCCTAGTTTGGAAGATATTGAAGGTCCAGACTGATCCCGCTATTTTGACGCATCAAGATGACCGAATCAAGCTGTTACCACAAAACTACTAATCATTTTAACTAACTACTCTGTTATTAATACCTTCGGAAAATTTTGTAACATTGCTTGAATATCATAGTTTTTTTGTTATTTATTTTATCAATTTTTATGGCTTTTACGCCTAAATAATTGCTAAGAGCAAAGCTTATAGTACAATAAATTTGCTTGTCAAATTAGGTAGGTAATTTTGCTTATATTAAACTAGCGGCCCTTTCCCGGCTTCCACCACCACAAACCACCTACCTAATTTGAAGAGCAAATTTATTTCAACTATAAGCTTTGCTCTTAGCAATTAAATAGGCGTAAAAGCCATAAAAATTGATAAAAATAAATAACAAAAAAACTATAATTTATTCAAGCAATGTTACAAGTTTTTCTGATGGTATAATATAAGTATTAAATAACAGAGTAGTTAGTTTAATAAAATTATTAGTAGTTTTGTGGTAACAGCTTGATCCCGTCATCTAGATGCGTCAAAATAGCGGGATCAGTCTGGACCTTCAATATCTTCCAAACTAAGGAGGTACCAAAATTATTATTATAGGTATCAAAAGGAACCAATTGAGTATTACAAAAAGATAGGAAAGGCTGTTTAAAACAAGCAGTGATCCCGTCATCTTGACGTTCATATTAAAGGCTGCCTTGTTATCTGCGGTGATGACGTCAATGTCATAGGAGTCTTAAGGACGCGGTGCCTGTGAAGCCTGCAGCCTGAGATCTCCCCAGAGCCCCCTGGCGTGGCTTTCAGATAAGACGTGTTGATCTTACTTACCTGTGATGAAATTGCGTGTGCCTACGTAATAAATAATAGACTTATTCCATATAATAGTTTCATTAGTGCATTAAACTGCTAACACAGACGCCTTTAATTCAAATGCTGAATGATTCAGAACGTTCAGTACGACCGAAATCATTCAGCATGCTTATTTTGCCAGCTGTATCATTGTTAATCTCGGCCACAAATATACGCGACAGCGTCGGCGACGGAGACATGCGATGCGACAGAAACAAATACTAGGAAATGTATGAAGCATGCATGCCACGATCAACGTCAACGGCGAACTTTCAGGCGTAATTTGGTGCCTTCAAAATTATACTTTGAAGGCGTGTTAAAAGTGGAAAAAATATTATTGGAATTGCGGGTCTTTTTCCGGGCGTGCAGATGCGGTGCAGCACGCCCGGCAACGGGAAATAGCATCTGGACCGCAAATCCGGACTTTGTCTGCCACGCAGCGGGGAGGGAAACAAAAACACGTCAAAATATATCGTCAATGTAAAAAATTAAAATTAGTTAAAAAAAAGCGGCCAAGTGCGAGTCGGACTCGCCCATGAAGGGTTCCGTAGCAGCAAGTAACATAATATAAAAGTTCTAAAGGTAAATTGCGGTTTACGATTTATGACGTATTAAAAAATAACTATCTATGATACAGAGACTGCTATAGTTTTAATTGAAAGTACATACTTTGAGGTATGTACCACATTTTTTTCAGAATTATTTTAGTAATATTTCAAAAGTTACGGTGGGGGGAAACCTCAAATTTTAACTTTGTATTAGATAATCTCAAGACTGGAGGGTTTGATCTACATAGTTTCAAAGCAGTTTTTGTTGCATTTTAAAACACCTTTTCAACGATACCCCATACGTTGGGGTTAGTCCAATTTAATGTTTTAAATTCACTTTTCGTTGCATGGGAATAAAAACATTTTTGACGTGACAACGTCTAATAACTCCTACGGGCTGCATGCACGAAAAAGATGACGTCATTATCCCGTTACGCTCATTGTCGCGTTCCGCAAGCGACAGCGCGGCACGAACGAGAGAGAGGCATGATCGGCTCTAACGATCAGCTCTGTTCGGAATGTTTGACGTTGTTACGTCAAACTACCGTCCGTAAACCGACTTTACAGACAACCAAAATTTTCATAATTTTAAAATACCAACTTTTGGAACTTTAATATCTATCTCTCCACCAATTTTCATGACAATCGGTGCAGTAGCGGCGGAGTACGAGCCGGTACGACACTCTCAGTCTGTCTGTCTGTAATCAGGCTGTATCTCAAGAACCGTGATAGCAAGACAGTTAAAATTATCACAGATAATGTATTTCTGTTGCCCTGTTTGTGGTTTTGGGTTAGAATAGGACTACTCCATCTCTTCCTGTAGATGTCGTAAGAGGCGACTAAAGGATTGAGCACAAACATCTTGTGCTACAATTGCATTCCTAAGGAAGGTTAAAGGTTGGCGGCGCGGCGGCGGCCGCTTGTAAAACTATAGCCAAATCTTTTCTCTTCCGGCTTTTTATTCTCTATATTTTGTCTATTTATTTATTTAGTTTTGCCTTGTTGCTCTCTCGTGGGTCTACTGGAATAAATTTCTTAAAAAATAAGTTGGTTGCACTTAGTTATCTACCTACTATGTTTTCTTATTTTTACATATAACACACTTGATTGAATATTTACAAACAATTGTAAATATTCAATCAAGTGTACTTGAACCAATAAAAAAAATTATGAGTTGATAACATTATGAATGACGATCATATTCATATAATATGAGATATGACAGTGATAGATGCATGCAGGATTCATCTGGAAACCCTGGCTTATTTTCTATTTCTCCCCAAACTTGAAAAAAATCTCCCTTCAAAACGATACTATTTTCTTTAAATTTATATTATAGGTAATTATTTTTGCCCGTGGTTCTACGGCATATTATTTATTTATTTATTTAAACTTTATTGCACATAAAAAAAGTGTACAAATGGCGGACTTAACGTCTTATGGCGTTCTCTGCCAGTCAACCATTGGACCAAGTAGAGAAATAATTTGGGTGGTGCGACAGAGTGTGTAAACAAAATTTAAAAGTATCTATAAATACCTACAAGAATAAATCAAGAATATACATAAATATTAATTTTAAAGAAATATATACCAATACAATAACTATAGATAAAATAAATATACAAAATATATAATTATGTAAATATAATACATAAAGAACTAAACTAATTATATATGTATGCGGATAGATAAATACATATATGGATGACTACTAATTACCGCACAGGGACACAACGAGAAGAAGAGGAACCGTTTTTGAACCGCCCGTTTAAAAGCGTGACGACTAGGCGCTCGTCTAATAGAATCAGTAAGAGAATTCCAGAGAAGGATGGCTTGAATTTGAAAAGATTTATTCATAAATTCGGTGCGATGATGAGGGATGGATAATGTTAGAAGATTAGAAGAGCGAAGATTTCGCGAATGCGTAGAGCTGAGAAGAGAAAATTGAGATTTGAGATAAGCAGGGGAGTAAGGATTATTGAGGATAGCATAAAGCATGCATAGGATTCTAACGTTTCGACGCTGGGGGATAGGGAGCCAGGCCTACTGTGACCGAAAGGAGGAGATATGGTCATATTTACGAAGTCCGAAGATAAACCTGATGCAGTTGTTAGCTAGTTTGTCGAGTTTATGTAGAAGAAATTGATTTAAATTTGTATAGCAAACGTCTGCATAATCGATTATAGGAATAATTAGGGATTGCGTCAAAGTTACTTTTGTTTTAAGCGGAAGAAAGTTCTTATATCTATAAAGACAGCGCAGTGTTCCTGTAACCTTGCGACTAACCTCAGCGACATGATTGGACTAACTAAGAATAGAGTCAATATGCAGCCCCAGATCTTTGACACTGGAACAGAACGGTATGGTGACACCATTAAATTGTATTGGAGTGACGGTTTCAATGTCAATGTTGTCAAGTTGTCGAGAACTTCCCACAAGAATAGCTTGACATTTGCTAGGATTGACGGAAACTTCATACCGTCCTGACCATTCCATGATAAGCCGAAGATCATTATTAAGAAGGGAAATCGCGGAATCAGTATCACTGCGGTCGCAAGAATGATAGAGTTGAAGGTCGTCAGCATAAAGATGATGAGAGGTCGAAAGAAGAGAAGTGAGGGAATCAATGAAGATAGAAAATAGTAAGGGAGAAAGGATTCCTCCTTGAGGAACACCAGTATGCAGTTTTTGCCATTCAGAAACGGATTGATCAACGCGAACTGCTTGCTGTCGGTCTCGAAGATAGGAAGAGAACCATTCCAGGACTGTTGGTGAGAGATTGAAGCGGGACAGTAAAGCTAATAAGACATCATGGTCAACGGAGTTAAAGGCATTGGAGAAATCGATGAGAACAAGCACTGTTACCTTGCCATTTTCCATTCCGCTTCTCATGTCTTTAGTAACCTTGAGTAACGCAGTACTTGTACTATGTCCAGGCCGAAATCCTAATTGGAAATTACTTATAAGGTTATTTGAAAAAATAAGTGATGATAATTGTGAATTTACAACAGCTTCTAGTATTTTAGAGAAAAAGGGGAGTATTGAAATCGGCCGAAACTGTTTTATGCTACTGGGATTGTCTGTTTTTGGAAGAGGAATGACAAAGGCTTTACGCCATAAAGATGGGTAGGTCCCAGTGCTCAGGGAAAAGTTAATGATATGAGTGAGAGCGGGGAGAATGAAATCAAGAAGGAGATAAATCATACGCTGACCGATTTCATCAACGCCAACGGCTTTGGATTACGACATTATTTATTACGACATTTTATTCCAAATTCTAAGGTAAAAAGTCCTAAACTGGCAATATTCCGCGGACGAAATCGCGTGAATGAGGATTAATCATGTTTTTTGTTAAGCATGTAGATTGATAACAGTAAGAAAACCATAACATACAATGAAAAAAATATCCAAATCCGACCAAAAATGACGCGAGATATATCGATTATACTGCGGCAGTTCAAAAACGCCCGCGAGTTCGTGTCTCGATAGCTGTGATGTCATTCACCTCGTCCCGGACTGCCTGACGCGCGCGATCACCTGTTTTGTATGTAATATTCCGTATCTACGCACGTTTTTGAGCCGTGTTTGGCCTGTTTTGCTTTGTTCTGGATTTATTATTGAGTTGTGATGTCAACAATAACGTAAAATAAATGTCCTATTAATATTGAATCGTTATCGTTCCATAGTGCAAGAGTATACAACTAATAGTATGTAATCCAAACATACTATTTGTTTCGTGTTTTGACGGACCAAAAACTAGAAAAAAGTGGAGCAGTGTTATAAAGAGAGATGTTATCAAAATTATCCTCTAATGACTGGGCCCATAACCTGTTTGAGGATAATTTTGTTTATACCATTAAAACTTCACCATTACTTTTAACTTCATTATATATTCAGTCACACAATACATATCTCTAGTTCTCTAACGCTCTAAGTGAGTAACTGCACACTCTTATATAAAAACATTATTTATAAAAACCTTAAATTCATTTACAAACTATATTTAAATTTTCAAAGCTTTTTGCCAACAATGCCAAAAAACAAACATTACAAGAATCGCATACTGATTTAAATTCGAATGAAACAAAGGTACATGGGTACGTCATTGCTCTTTGATTCAAATCTCTGATTCAAATACACATTATTTTTTAACAGACCATGCACTAGTCGATGGCTGTCGATGGCAGTCGATGGCCAGCTCGGATTAAATAAATTTGTTCGCATAAAGTTAGGTAAAGGTCGCGCCAAACTTCTAGATCGCTCTGAAGTTCAGGCAATTCGCGCCGCAGTAGTAAAATACAGATACCCATAGCAGATAATTTGGTTTATTTTTGTTTATTGTGTATATTATATCATAATATCAGCATTCTTGCAATCATTCTGAAATAAATATTATTGTGGTAAATATTCTGTCCCTGTTTGTAACCTGAGTGAGGCAACTTCAGAGCGATCTAGAAGTTTGGCGTGACTTGTACGCTATACGAGTATCTACCCCGTAAAGGATATAGTCGTGTCGTGAATGTCGCAATTATCTATACTAATATTATAAAGCGGAAGAGTTTGTTTGTTTGTTTAAACGCGCTAATCTCAGGAACTAATGGTCCGATTTGAAAAATTCTTTTTTTGTTGGGTAGTCCATTTATAGAGGAAGGCTTTAGGCTATATAACATTCCGACAGCCACGCGAACTAAGTCGCGGGCACAGCTAGTTTATTAATAAAGTTTAAACTACTATCAACATTACAGCCATTTTAATTATGATTACGAATCAATACTACGTTCTTCAACAAATGTGCCTGCAGACAATAAATTAAACAGCTCGGCTTCCTGTGTCTTTTTCAAGCGATTAAATACATCTTCACATGGTACTCTCTCCTCAAGATAGGCTGGAGGCGTCAAACCCAACGTGATAAATGCTCGACGAACTTGACCACAGCTTAACCAACCACGTTGTCCAGGATCAAAACTCTTCATCACAGCTTGCAAATGTCTGTAAAACAGATATACATATTTAAAATAGGTAAACTTCAGCAGGCATGCAATAGGGATGATGACTGGGTCAGAAAAGTATTATTCTAATTAGTCCGTTATTTAGATTCTCCAAAAATAATGTACCAATATTTTTTAGTTTATCAAAAAAGTAAAAATTCACAAAGATACAGAGTATCAAAGTTCGAGAGTGGGGGCTTGTGACGTCACCGATGTGTAAAAATCGTACGAAAGCGTGATGTCATGCGAAATTTGAATGCGCTGTATCTTCGTTATTTATTGTTTCTCAGAGAAAAGAAAAAATACGTGTACAATATTTTTTAATAATCTTACCGATGGGCCAAAAATATTTTTTCAGTCATTATGCGTATTGTTTGCGTTTAAGCGCGTACATCAACCATAAAAACTGATAAAGTACGAGTTAAACTCGCGTAAAGAGGGTTCCGTTCTTCTCATATGTTTTCCTGTAATCTACAAGCAATGAACTATATTTTGGTATCTTTTTCATTGTAAGCTCAGTAGTTTCGGAGATGAGGCGGGGGAATGGTCAATTTTCATCTTCTTTCATGAATAAAATCAAAGCTATTTACTATGTTTACTTTTCTATTTTTGTATCTGATTCTTTTTTGTGTACAATAAAGCTTTATAAAAAAACAAACTAACAAACTATTTATTTTACATAAATAGCTAAATATATTTGAGATCCCCATAACAAGCCCTTTAATTTGATACGACACAGCAATAAAAGGTTTGCAAAACTTTTTTTTAAACTTCCTAATTTGTCCTTCGAAAATGACCTTATTTAAAAAAATATTTATTTACTTTGCACATATGTATTTGGGTCATAGGATTACAGCATCCTACCAAATTTCACTTGATTTAGTCCGGTAGATTCGGAGCAAATTGGCTGTGACTGTGACAGACTGACGGACAGACAGACGCACAAATGATCGTATAAGGCCTGCTTTTTCATTTTTTGTACAGAACCCTAAAAATATTTACCTAATACTTCATTTGAATTGTATGCAACAGGCAAGAAACTTACATTGTGCAAAAAGGGCTTTACATACAATATTACTTATTCGCTAAGGTAATTTTTTTTACTAGTGTTATTAGATATGTATATGTATTAGTATTGAATATCCTACTAATTAAACTGTATGTATGTATGTACATACATTCATACAAACAAACAATATGTTTTCGCCCCAACTTGAATTTTAGCCCTCGCTCGCTTCGCTCGCTCGGTCAATAAGGTTGTCGTTCCATTAAGTGGACCTTCAGGGAAGTGAACCTTCACCTAAGTGGACCTCAGGAAAAGGACTTTAAAGGAAGTGGACTTTCAGGGAACTGGACTTTCAGGGAAGTGTACTTTCAGGGAAATGGACCTTCAGGGAGTGGACCTTTAGGGAAGTGGACTTTCAGAGAAGAGGACTTTTAGGGAAGTGGACGTTCAGGGAAATAGACCTAATGAACCGACTGGACATTCCGGTAATAGGACCTAACGCGCCGAAAGGGTATGTTTGTTCCGCGATAACTGCCAAACCGATGGTCCTATTTTGATGAAATTTGGTAAGCATGTAGGAAATATCAATAGAATTTTCAAATTCGTTGGGCATCAAAATCGGTTCAGTAGTTTTTGAAATATTAATAAAATATCGCGAGGTCTAAGTTCGCGGCGAACTACTAGTAGTATAAACGCAAAAGTTTGTACGGATGGACGTAAGTTTGCTTATACGGCTTAACATAACCGAGCGAGGAAAGCGAGCGAGGGCTATAATTCAAATTGGGGCGAAAACACATTGTTTGTTTGTATGTATAGACATATCGCGCCGAAAGGGTATGTTTGTTCCACGATAACTGCCCAACCGATGGTCCGATTTTGATGAAATTTGGTAGGCATGTAGGAAATATCAAATTTCATCAAAATAGGACCATCAGTTCGGCAGTTATCGCGGAACAAACATACATACATACAAACAATGTGTTTTCGCCCCAACTTGAATTATAGCCCTTGCTCGCTTCGCTCGCTCAGTCAATCTTTACCGAAAAAAGGCAAGGGTTTGTTTGTAAAAATTTTGGAAAAAGTGACAGTAAGATCATTATGATGAATAAATATTTCTTTCACGCTACGCCACTGTAGGTACTACACGGACTTCACCGCGGGTAACCGCCATTTCTATTTTCAGTCCCCTGTCCCACTGTGGTCCTCCCCTTCTACCTTCCAACTCTTGCGATCGAGGGCTCTTGAGGCCCTATCTTTATGAGAAGAGTTAACGATCAAAGATCTTTCTACCATCTCTATTTGGGCTTGAACGGAATTCTTTTCTGATTTATTAGAGTCCACAGTGTAATAGTCGTTTTAGCTCAAAAATAATAAAGTAAAATATTTACTTGTTTTCGTACAAAACAGGAGGTGGTCCTAAACCTGCACGAAAAATCATGCAATCATCCAGAAGTTTTTCTAGATAAACCATCGGTTTATTTGGTCCATCAGAGATGATTTTAGTGAAAATGAATCTTATTAATTCTGGTATGCGACGTTCACGTAAATAACTTTCAGTTCTGGCTGCTGTAGTTAAAATTTTTAGTTTGCGAGCAGGTATGACAATTTCTTCAGAAGAAGGCCCGTCTATTAAGCATTTACATAACTCTATTGATTCCTTTCTTGGTTCTGGCTCAAATACCTCCTCATCCATTTTCTCTTTGTTGAGAACAAAATATTTAAAATGTTAATTATTTATAGTGACATCCAAAGATAATACAAAATAGGTTATTGAATAAAATTCTAACAAAAATACTTTCTCTATGATTTTAATCAAAGAGAATATAACCACTGTTATAAGGTCTTATTCATAAAAATCGCTGATTTCCCTTTAAAATGCATTTTGGTTAAAAGATCAATAAGTTTTACAATTATTTTAAAACACTCGTTAATTTATATTCATAAACGTATTCAAGCCAATGTTTATGCAACGTAGCTGGAGCGCTATTTTACATTCAAGGAATTACATTTCGAATGATTTGCGCGAGTGTTTATGCCAATCGTTTATGCGAAGGAAGGATTTGCAACGAGTGGTCTTGCTTGACCACTCGTAGTGTTGACGTACACCGCAAAAGAAACGTTCCATGGAGAATGGAGAATCAATTCCGTTTCATTCTTTTTTATTTTTGTTGAAATGTTCATAAAACCTTCGACAATTTAAGATATTTTCTGCGTAACACAATGATACTTATCACTGACACGACACGACGGTTTTAAAAATACGCTGCAATGCGTTGAAAACTCGAAACCCGAGCTTTCGCTGAGTCCGCTGAACCGCTGATTTCAGAGTCACCCGTTTGAACAGCGCCATCGAGACGCGCGCGTTTGAAATTAAACTAGCTAGATAGTAGCCGCGTTTCATTATATAAAACGTATAAAACGTAGTGATTATATTCTCTTTGCGTCTCATAGTCACACAGTTCAAACGTTGGACAGCGCTGCCGAAGCGCGCGCGGTTCGAGCTCGTCGTATGGCAGTTAGCGTTTCATAGTGACGCCGCCGGTCGGACGCACTGTCGCGTACAGTCAAGTACAGTTAAAACAAGACATACGTTAAAAACTAATACCCGAGTACGAGGAAATTATTACTAAAAAATTTAAATTATCCAATTAATGCAAACTCTGCAGCTATTTACGGCTTACAATGTTCACATTTTTGAAATATATTTATTCAGACCTTTCATTTGACATCCTACTAGTTATCGATGCAAAGAAAAATTTTTTTGAGACCATCCCTTTTTTCACATTCTATAATTCAAGTTGGGGCGAAAACACATTGTTTGTTTAGTAGTTTTTGAAATATTAATAAAAAATAGCGAGGTCTAAGTTCGCGGCGAACTACTAGTATAAATTAAAAACTATTATACACGGTAGATTGGGTAAATACCCAAATGGGTAGATTGGGTTTTTATCCCCTGCCCATCGCTAACGACTATACACAACTGTACGAAGCGATTAAATGGAACTTTGACTTTGCACTTGCAAAACTCGTTTCACAGCGGTCCGCCGGTCAAGCGCGCTCTCTTGAAACGCGCTGGCCAACGGCGCATCTCGCCGGCGTCACTCTGGAACCAGCCTAAATGAAAAATAGCACTCCTGCAGCACACGCACACTCCCATATTTGTGCGTGGCCGGAGGTGTTCTCTAAGTAATCTGTGGTCTAGTTCACCTGGTGGCACTGGCAACACAAGAGAGTGGTACCGTACCTATTTAATTTAAATGCGAATGAATGTATTGCTAGATTGTATTGTATGTATGTTCATATTTCATATGTCAAATTCCTAACCGACACGTTTGTTTTGAATTGAAAATGTTGAAGTTATTTTTCTTATCGTGCGTAATTTGTGTGCTTAAAAGCGTTAAAAAAATAAATGATAATTAATGTGAATTTACAACTAAAAGATATAATTAATGATTATGAATTAATTTCATAAAGTATTTATTAAATTAGTGAGCGTGATTATATTTTCACAGTAATCATGGTCTCAATAATGTGCTCTGAGGCCGACATGGGCGAAATACTTATCGGAAAAATAGACGATTGTAAGTTATTATCACAGGTTATTATATTACGTTAGGTATAGGTAGGTACCTTCCTACATTTTATCTACACTTACTAGGTACCTAGTAAGTGTATTTATTTAGAACAAAAGACAGGTAGTTAAACAGGCAGATGCCTGTTTATCAGTTTAACTATATGCCTTTTATAAAGGATTTTTAGGCATTCAAGATGCAGTATTAAAGTACTCAAGCCTTTTGTTTTAAATATTTAATTAATTATGAATTATAGGTGATTCGGATGTACGGAAGACTGGTCAAGAGATGGATGTTATTCGCCAGAGAACAGTTGCTTACGAGTACCTATGTAGATTAGAAGAAGCCAAAACTTGGATGGAGAGTTGTCTAAAGGAGCGCTTGCCTCCAGCTACAGAATTTGAAGAAAGTTTGCGTAATGGTGTTTACTTGGCAAAATTGGCTAATTTTATAGCACCGGAATCATTACCTCTAAATAAGATTTTTGATATTGACCAACGACGTTATAAGGTATTTACTTTATAGGGTTCCGTACCCAAAGGGTGCTAACGGGACCCTATTACTGAGACTCCGCTGTCTGTCTGTCTGTCACAGGGCTCTATCTCTTGAACCGTAATAGCTAGACACTTGAAATTTTCATTGATTATGTATTACTGTGGCCGCTATAACAAAAAATACTGAAAATAAAAAAATAAAAAAATTAAAGGGTCGCCATACAAAAAACGTGTTTTTTCAGCATTTTTAACTAGATCTTTATAATGGCATTAACTAGATACTTGAAGTTTTCACAGATTATGTATTACTATGGCTGCTATAACAACAAATACTAAAAATATAAAAAAGTTCAAAATTAAAGGGGGTTGTCATATAAAAAACGTGTTTTTTTAGCGTTTTAAAACATTTTACGGAGCTACGGAACCCTTCAAGTACGAGTTCGACTCGCACTTGCCTGTTTATTTAAATATACATTCTATATTAATTAATTTGTATTCTTTAATGTACATTTGTTTAAGAATCCTTAAGGAAGGAGGCCTTTGTTCATCACTGGACTTCCTGTGGCTAAAATGATGAATATGCACATTCACATTAGTAGCAAAATATTTCTATATACATTGTGTTATAAAAGAACGCAAAACCTCTCAGATGGTACCTCAGCCCATAATATGTAACTGAACAACATTTGTTCAACAACATTCGCGAAACTAAAAAAAAAATTTGAATTTTCATATAAACTGATCAGCTGATCGAGTCAATTTGTATGAAAATCTGAATTATTTTTTTTTGGATTTAGTGAGTTTTTGAACAAAACTTGTTCAGTTTCATGGGCTGGGGTACCATCTGAGAGATTTTGCGTTCTTTATTTAACATGATGACGATATCTGAGATTTGCAAATAGTTCTTTAATACATATTGTATTTAAAATAGTAGTTAACATCCCAAAATACTAACACATATACCCCATAAAGCCTTAAAGTGTATCAGGATTGAAGCAAAGCTGGAAAAAAGTAGAGTGGAGATTTAGATTGATCAATTAATGCACCACCGAGATTGGTAATGCCATGTTCGATTTTTGATTAAATTGCATATACTCTGGCCCAGACTTAAATTTTGAATTTTGAAATTTTTTTCGCATATTAGGTACCCATTAAATAATATGAAATACCTGTGTTATTCTTACAAATTTCAGATTATGGGACTGCAGTTTAAACATACTGATAACATAAATAAGTTTTTACAAGTTTTAAAAAAAACTGAGCTACCAATTGTAAGTACTAGTATATTTTAGTTTCTAAATATACCTCCACATTACTTTTCTTTAAATAAAAATATATTTTTTTATCTAGACATTTCAGCCAGAAACAACTGACATTTATGACAACAAAAACATGCCTCGAGTTATATACTGCCTACATGCTCTCAGTTCCCATTTGTTCAAACTTGGTAAAGCCCCACTTATCCGAGATGTGTTTGGAACGGCAGTATTTACAGGTATGTTAGTTGTTAATGTTCTATCTGCATTCATACTTATTATAAATTGAAATCCCTCTTTGCATATGTCTGTCTGTCTTTCTATCTGCCTAGCTGTACTTGAGGAACTCAAAAACGACTGGGCAAATTTTGATGGGGTTTACATTAGCATATGGAGTATTTCACTTGAAATTTTTATGATTTAACATACCATTGTAAAGCTAGGACCAGGGCCGGATTAGCCATTGTGGGGGCCCCTGGGCAATGCATTATGCATAGCGTGGCTATATCAAAGAAAAAGATTTTTACTAGTCTGATTCTTTCTTCTTCTGAAGGCCTTTTATCATCTGTTTTCTTTAATCTATCACAGGTCGCGCCAAACTTCTAGATCGCTCTGAAGTTGAGGGGATTCGCGTCGCAGTAGTAAAATACCCATAGCAGATAGAATTTGCTTTATTTTTGTTTATTGTGTATATATATCATATCTACATTCTTGCAATCATTCTAAAAAAAATATTATTGTGGTAAATATTCTGTCCCTGTTTGTAACCTGAGTGAGGCAACTTCAGAGCGATCTAAAAGTTCTTCTAAAAAGATCTAAAAGTTTCTAAAAGGCACGACCTGTACTCTATATCATTATGTTTTGGTGCAATAAAGATTTTAACTAATTATTGTGGGGGCTCCTCTTTTGTGGAGGCCCGGGGCAGTAGCCCCAGTTGCCTTCCCCTAAATCCGGCCCTGGCTAGGACGGGCTGCTAGTTTATATTTAAAAACTATAGTTATTTAAGCTCAGCACTGTCCTGGTTTCTGACTCTTCCAAATTTACTTAATGTGACCCCACTGGACTGCCAGTGTATCCAATGCTAGGGCAAGATTTATGAAATGTGATCCATATAATGTGGTTATTTCTTTACATCTTGTAACTTTTTTCAGATGAAGAACTAGATTCAGTATCAAAAGATTTACAAAAATGTGAACATCCATTGCCATCATTTCAAAAGATTGGTGGTATTTTGTCAAAGAATAGTGCAGGAGATAAGGAGGCTTTTCACAGGGCAGTTGTTGAGCTGAACAAGGCTTTGGATTCTGAGAAATCTATTACTCCCTCTCTATTGAATCCTAATCTTAAACTGAAATATGTTCAGAACAGACTCATAGATGAATACAGGAAAGTATTACATGCTGCCAAAATAGAAAAGGTGCACATAGCTCATAATCATTCACTGAATGATAGCTATATTCCTGATGAATATGATGAGTTGCTGACACAAGTGGAAATCCAGGGTCACATTACAGCAGTAAATTATAAATTCTTGTGGAAATCTTTGTGCTCAGCATCTCAAAGCAATAATTTAAATTCTTTACATAAAATTTTTAATGAAGAATGGGTAAAGCTAAAAAAATATGATAAAAATAATATTGATTTTTATTGTGATGTTGTTAGGGAGATTATGGAATGTAACAAAGATATTGATGTGGAAAGTGTAACAAACTGGCATAAGATATTTCAGAATATTATTACTGAAGGAAATCGTAAGTCTCTTGAACATGTGGATCACAAGACTGCTATATCCGAAGTCAATCGTGCTTTGGATGAAGGAGATCCTGATGAATTGTATGCAGCATTGACGAGTCCCTATTTGGGATTGAACTTGAAGATTGATAAGTTTTCTGCTCCACTGTTATTTGAAGAAATGAAATTAGAAAAGTATGAATTAGAGAAAAATTTGAATGAAAGTGAAATAGCTGCTTCTGTGTCATATCTCACAGCTGTAGCTGCAATTTCACAAGCAGTGGACAGGGGAGATGAAGCAGCAGTCTGGAATGCTCTTCATTCAAAACAAGTTAACTTGGAAGGCCTTCGTCCTCATTGCCGGCGCCGTTACCTATCTGCTTTAGTAAATGCATTACAAGTCAAAGTAAGGGAGCAATGCGGATGTCCTTTGCTAACATTGGAAGATATCCGAGATACTATAGACATGGTCAATATGAAAGATGATGACAATGATGAGTGTATGTATATTTTTATTATTTGTTTGCATTTGCAATTCTGCAGGCCAAATTAACCTAGTATTCCCTCTTAGTAAGCTCTGTGAGCCCGAGCCTGGCATGCTCACTAAAATGCGCAGACTGGTGGTGGCGTCGTGGGTCGGGTCGCTGGATTCCCTCTAATATGGTTGAGTTCAGCGATGGCTGATCCACGCGTTAACTCGTGAACGGGTGTCGCCAGTAGGGATGGTCAGCTCGGCTCCGTTTTTTAAGACTACTCAGTGTAACTTATTTCTGTAAATTGGATTTGGCACTCGTTCGCAAGTTTTACATATTATGTTGTGATAACATTGTATTAGGCATAATATCTTTGTAAACTGACAAAGCCCTTCTGGCGCGTAAGCGACCAATTGTGTAAATGAGTTTCTTTCGGCGTTTCTTCTCAGCAGTGGTCGTTGCGAACCGCTAGTATCGGTAGCTTTTGAACAAAGAAAAAAATAATTTAGGTATATAAAAACATTACACGTAATGTACACTATAATTATTGACGTGTAAAAGTGCCTGCAAAGGCCTAATTACTGAATAAATATTTGATTTTGATCATTTTTTCATGTCTGATTTCTGCTTTGTTTTTATTTTACAGTGGTTGGAATAGTCGATAGTATTAACAAGGCAGTATATGAGGAAGATTCAGATACTCTTATGACATTGCTGAAAAGTTCCTGTTTGCGATTACCATCACCACTGCACAATGAAGAGCAGCATTTATATTTACGTATGTTGAAAAAGAAGCTACTTTCTAAAGAATCTCAAAACCTTTGGCTAGATGATATAGTGGAAGTCACTAATGATATCAATTGTGAGTCCTTAAAAGTAAAGGAACTAACTGATGCCTTAGTACACCTGAACTTGGCAGTTATTAAAAATGATCTAAATGAGTTTTGGGAAGCATTGTCATGTCCGTTGCTGTCTGGTTCAGGCTTGATAGAGAGCTCATGCAAGGATATCTACTTCCAAATGTTTTACAAGGCTTTGAAAAAGAAGAGTCATCATATCTGCCCTTGGGTTGTCTGTCATACTGATGCAGGGAATACCGTTTACATTGATGTCGAATCATACACATACAGTTGGAAGACTCCCAAAGATTTTGTCCCATATGCTCGTTATCTGAGTAGAAAAGATGTCAATGTACTCATAGAGAAAACTAATAAACATCACATCAACAAATATAAGCAAATAATAATCGAGAATGCAGTTGTAAAAATTCAAGCATATTGCAGAGGCTACTTGTTTAGGCAGATGTTACGACGCAGGCTTGAATATTTCCGAGATAATGTTGCGTACATTATAAAAATTCAGGCATGGTGGCGAAAGATTTTGATACATAAAAGATATGGGACCATTATTAAAATGAAGGCTATTGAAGCTAAATTAAAGAAAGAGAGGAAGCAAAATCCATGGGTTTGGTATAAAGTGCAGGTATAACTTTTTAAACATCTAAAGTGAGAATATTTTTTTTTTACTCATGATTTATGCTAACATTGCTTTGTTTTTCTTTTAGGAACATAAAATTATAAAAATTCAAGCTCTGTGGCGCGGACGGAAAGCCCGCGAAGCATTTACATCATTGTTCCATTCGCCAAATCCGCCCTTGAAAGCAGTCAAAAAATTCATTCCAATGCTAGATTTCTCCACTGACGATTATGACCGAGAAATTGAGCTTCAGACCTTGAAATCGGAGGTGGTACAGTCCATACGAAAAAATCAAGAATTGTCTAAACATATAGATGACATGGATCTTAAAATTGGTCTTCTTGTTCAAAATAGAATAGCATTACAAGAGGTTGCAGCACATGGCTTGAAACTAAATAATTTGGTCAAACACAATTCTATGACTAAGCTTGTGTTCCAGAATTTGCCAGAAGGAAAGGGGTCTTTGATGACAGTGTCCACAGCAGTTAAAGGGCTGAAATCCCTCACTAAGGAAAGTAAAAAATTGTTAGATGGGTACCAACATATGTTTTATGAACTGCAAACTAACCCGACATACTTATCGAAGTTGTTATTCTGTATACCTCAGAATAAAACAAACTTTTTTCTTCAAAATGTTGTGTTGAGTCTTTATAATTTTGGGGCATATGCTAGGGATGAATATTTGCTGCTGAAGCTTTTTAGATTCACTTTAGAGGAGGAAATTAGTTGCAAAGTGGTGAAGCCCTGCGATATTATAGCATCTACGCCACTGGTTCTCAAAATGGCAGTTAGTTTGTCGAGGCAGCTGTCTGGTCTGAACAGTCTACAGACTATAATTGGCCCTTTAGTAGAGAAAATGTTAAAAGATAAAGACTTGAATATTGAGACTGGTCCAGTAGAAATCTATAAAGCTTGGAGGAACGAAATGGAAATGAAAACAGGCCAGATATCGTAAGTGTTTACAATACATGTAACAGAAACTTGTGAAAGTGAATTTTTAACCACTTGCCAATTTTTTTGAGCAAGTTCAGTCCATCGATAAAATAAATTCGTCCTCACATACAAAATCCGTTTGGCTGAGCTCTGATTTGTATGGGAGAGCCAATACTTTTTTGTCGATTTTCAATTTTTTTTTATAAAAACAAATTCAATACAATCCCTGTATACAATCACTTGCATTCATATTGTTTTTAGCAAACTGCCTTACAATGTTACACAAGAGGAAGCCCTGAAGTATCCAGAAGTAAAAAGGAGACTAGAAACAGCATTGACCCAGCTCAAGACAATTGTTACGATGTTCCTGGACAAGATCACGCAGTCAACTGATTTGCTGCCATTTTGCATTACATACATGGCACGGGTTTTACACAGAGCTCTAACTTCTAAATTTCCTCATACTCCTGAAAAAGATATATTGAAGGTACTCGTAAATTGCTGATTTCAATAAGCACACATCATTAATATACAAAACATTTTGATAGAGATAGGATAAATAAATAAATAAATAGGGACACATCATACTGATTAAGCCAGCCCTAAAGTAAGTTTAAAACTTGTGTTATGGGGTATTAACTCAACAATACTATGTTTTATAATAAATACATATACTATTAAACACCCAAGACCCCAAGACAATTTGAAAAAGGCTATTTGCCAACTTACCTTGGCTGGGGATCGAACCCAGAACTTACGAGTGATGGACTAGCGTGTTCACCAATACGCCACGGAGGTCGTCAGGATAGGAAATATACTAGGCGCCAGTTAGCGAGTCAATAGTTTACAGTGTATCTTCCATTCCGTCAAAATGGGATTTCCTCCTCCTCTTGCTCCAATTTTCTATTCCCGACCTAGATAAATATTTTATTTTAAAATATTTATGTTTTTGTGTATGTACACGAAGAATAGCGTCGTTTCCATAAGTGCACGACGCGACGCACGTTGTAACTGCGATTTTTTATACATATCTTTAAAAAAGTATTTATTCAACTTGGAGTACTAAGTCGGTAGCAGGCTCGCTACCGGAGATGCGTATAAAATTTTGTCTATTTGACCAAGCGCGGAGCGTGAGCGAAGCGTCTGCTTCAGCTTCGGAAATAAACGGGCAAGTGCGGAAATAAACGGGCAAGTGCGAGTCGGACTCGTACATGAAGGGATCCGTACCACCGTACAATGTTTTAAAACGCTGAATAAACACGTTTCTTGTATGACGACCCCCTTTAATTTTTAACTTTATTTTATTTTTAGTATTTGTTGTTATTGTGGTAATAGTAATACATAATTGGTGAAAATTTCAAGTATCTAGTTATTGCCATTATGAAGATCAAGTTAAAAACGCTGAAAAAAACACGTTTCTTGTATGACGACCCCCTTTAATTTTTATCAATTTTTTATTTTTAGTATTTGTTTTTATATCCGCCACAGTAACCCATAATCGGTGAAAATTTCAAGTGTCTAGCTATTACGGTTCAAGAGATAGAGCCCTGTGACTAACGGACAGACAGCGTCTCAGTAATAGGGTCCCGTTTGCACCCTTCGGGTACGGAACCCTAAAAAGGTGGCTTTTAAGGTGCGGTACTACATTTATTCAGATTTCAGCTATGTAAAGACAGACTCACTGAGTACGACAGCTCACAGAGCCACTAGTATTCTTAACAACTTCCTTATTTATTTTCAGGTGATTGGTAATCTAGTGTACTATCAATTTCTGAATGCAGCTATAGTGGCGCCCGATGCGTTCCACATTATCAATATGCCGAATGGCGCAGCGCTAACTACAGACCAACGGAAGAATCTTGCCTCAGTTGCTAAAATTCTACATTTTTCTGCTGCTAAGAAAGGCGTAAGTACCTATATTAGCTCTAGTTGGAGACACACTGAGATTAGATTTCAGTATAGTCCTTTCAAATTTTTCATAAATTTGTCTAATCAGTACACCTTTGAATCTAAATCTAAGGAAAAGCTTATGGTACATACAAAATAGAAAATTATTTGTCTCTTTTTGAAAAAAAGATGAGTGAGATTTGAAAGAAAGAGGAATCTAGTCAGTATAGTGTTTTCAAATTTTTAATACATTTTTCTAATCAGTACACTTTTGAATCTAAATCTAAGGTAAAGGTGTAGTAAGCTACATAATAAAAAAATATTTGTTTATTTAAATGGAATTAAGTTACATAGCATTAATTCATTTAATTTTTGCCATTCCTTTTCAAGTTCGGCGAGGAATCTAGTCACTTGCGTTGTTTGAACCCCTTCATAGTAGAGTGCCACGAAAAGATGAAGGAACTGTTCAGACGCTGCTGCCGAGGCCCAACACTAGAGGAGTATTTCGCCGTGGACGAGTATACAGAAGCCACACTGCTCCATCACCCTCACATCTACATCACAGTTCAGGTATCATCATTCGTCATTTGGGGCAAAATTTAACCGTATTTTTAACTTCAAAAAAGGAGGAGAAGATATTTTTTTTTTTTTTATGTACGTACGCGATTTTGATGATTCTTTTTTATTTTAAACCATATTATTTTGGTAAAGATATGACAAAGAACTTTGGAGATATGGAAGAAAGTGGTAAAAAAAAATTGCAGTTTTTATTTTATTATTTAATCTATACTAATATTATAAAGCGGAAGAGTTTGTTTGTTTGTTTAAACGCGCTAATCTCAGAAACTAATGGTCCGATTTGAAAAATTCTTTTTTTGTTGGGTAGTCCATTTATAGAGGAAGGCTTTAGGCTATATAACATTACGCTCCGACAACCACGCGAACGAAGTCGCGGGCACAGCTAGTAGATGATAAAGCATAATAAAGTTATCAATCTAATGTATAGGAAATTGTGGACACACATGCTCTGCTGGTGGAGTACCAAGACATCATAGCTCCGGACTCCAGCGACCGGCTGAACGAGCTACTGGAGGACCTGGGCGAAGTGCCGACAGTGGCGCAGCTCGCGTCACGAGACATAGACACGGTATGTATAAAATATCAGTGAGTGCCAACGACATACAAACTATTGGAAGGTGTGTAAATAGGAAACTTGTACCCCTTATTCATAAAAAAATTCAAACGTTTGCAAAACCTCTTTTAGTTAAAATATATTTTGTCTAGTTCTTGCAATGTCAAATACTGAAAAGAGTGATAAGGACCAAACATATTTTAACTAGTTTTAACAAACGTTTGATATTTTTTATGAATAAGAGGGGTAGAATTTTACATTTTTAGAAATTTAGTACCAACTGCTTACATAGATGGCAGCACACAAAAAACATTTAGAGAAGATAAAATTACTTTCTCTTAATTTTTTTTTTTAAATAGGTTATTAGATGGCGTTTTTTATTTATTTAATTTATTTAACTATGACAAAAATTGTAAACGGTCAACCGAAAGGTGGTGCAGACAAGTGAGACCAAAGTAGGAGCAAAAATAAAATTTTAATACTTACCTAGTATTTGTACCTATATTACCTACCTTTCGCAGGTTTTCTAGTACCTAATTTGCGTGTTGCCATCTACATATGTGAGCAGTTGGTACTAATATGTATTCTATTCTACAAGTTTGCTATTTACGTGCCTTCCAATAGTTTTTATGACGTTGGGTACTTATCTGTCAGTTACGTTATTATCTTTGACAATATACATGTATAATCGTATCACGACATAAAATCTATTAAAAAATCCGAGAGGAAATCAAGCATTATTTTTACTACAGTGCAGTTTTTTATTGAAAATGTTTTATTTTGTTACAGCCCATGGGAGATACCCCAGAAGAGAATGCTCGATTAGAAGTGTGTTTAGCTCTCGTGAATAAATTTCAAGCACCTTCTGACGATATGACAGACTTGAATAAACTGTTCATCAAGACCAAAGAGTTGTGTGTTGCGATCATACCCTTTTTAAATGGTACTTATTGTTAATTTATGACATTGTATTTCTTGAATAATTTGACTCCATGTGTAATTTGACTGAGTGAGCAAAGCGTCTCTGTTTTAGCTTCGGCAAAAAACGACTTTTCACGTGTTTCACGTGTCCGGATGTCTAGTTTTCCGGTTGTTCTCGTCTACATTTTGCATTTCACACTCTCGGGAATTTTTTTGTCAAATTGCTTTCTTAAAAACATTTTAAATGGCGGAAATATAAGAATTTGAAACTTAATAAAAAAAAATATTTTCTATTTTTCGCGAGGTCCGAAGCTCACAGAGTAGTTGAGTTATTAATGAAGACAATCTTCTTTGTAGGTGAGCATCTTCTGGAAGCTTTATGCATAGGAACTACAAAAGATCAACAAGAAAAGTACGCTGAAAAGGTTCAGATGCGAATTTATTCAGGACAAGCTAAGCCAGACGAGGTAATGTCTCTGAGAGAACATATCGCTAAGTTACGGCGGAACCTGCAAATGCTGGAGGACGAAGGTTATGTGACGAGAGAAGACGGCTACCAGGCATTGATCACTTCTATAGCCCTCGATCTTTGTAATAAGGGCAAGTACAGACAAGCTCAAAGAAGGGCTCTAGCGACACTCACGCGCACCAAACAGAGTTTACATGAGAAAACTAAGTATTATGAAGAGAAGTGTCAATCGTATGATCAATATATTAAATCGTGTCTCGCTAATCTTCACACTGGGAAAAGGTACGTTTTGAATTATAAAATGTATAGTTTGAATTGTCACTGTAGATGCGCAATATTGTAAATACTGAATTGTATTTTTTATTACAGGAGTGTTCATGCTTGTCTCAGAAGATCAGGAAAGGATTTACAGAAATTAAAATCCAAATTAACTGTTAAATATTCTGGTGCAAAATTGCTAGAAAGAGGCGTGCTGCTAGAGATAGACGGGCTTTCGCCATCCCAGTTCAAGAACGTTCAGTTCGAGATTACGCCTACCGACCATAACGGAGTGTTCACCATTAAGGGAAAGTTTATGGGCGTCGAAATGGAATCGGTGGAAGTCGACATACAAGATTTGCTGCAAAAGCAGTACGAAGGTTGTGCTATTATGGACATGTTTGGTAAAGCAAAAATTAATGTTAATTTACTTATATTTTTATTGAATAGTAAGTTTTACGGCAAAGCAAAAGCATAGATGCCAGTTTGGATATAACTAACCATAAATCAAACCCTGGAAGCATAGCGCCCAACTTTAAATTAAACCTTATTGTATTTAATATAAAGTTCAAAACCAATCAAAAAATTATACCTGCAATGCCCAGTTTAAGGGTTAATATATTTCTTATTTGTTAAGAGTCACAATAAATTATTGACAATTCCTTCATAAAACTACGATCACATGTTTATATCACAATTTACTGTTATTACTAGTAGCAGTATGATCACATATTTTTGACTGATAGATCTCTGCTCTCTATATTTAATTAAGAGTACAAATCACGACGCCGCCTAGTGAGGCAGGCCTCCTTATTTTAGTTTTAGGATAAGTTTTATGTTAACGAATGAAATTACCCTGTTATTCGACTTATACCAAATTATTACATTTTTATGAAGTATTATTACCTATACCAAAAAATTTATGCATGCATTTTCATACTTTTAAGTCACGTATTGGTCCTATTTGTTTTAATTTTATGAAGTAATTATACACTGTTTTTTATATTTTTTTTATTTGAATTCAAACCATTAAGTTACAAAAATAATACAAGTACTTACACAAGATATTTATCTGTGGTAGTTTTGATAATTTTGTTACACAGATTTTTAATCTAGGCACTACGCTTTACTTTATATTTGACTTAACTTCCTACTAATATAATATTAGTTATTTTCACTAATTTTCACCTATGTATTATGTATGAATATTAAATTAATTACAATAAATGAGGCTAATTGCTAATTAATATAATTTTGTTTTTTCCTATTTCTAATGAAACTGAACCAAAAGGGAACATTGGCTAGCGCTACAACTTGAAAAAATATTTAAAGATGTAAGAAACAGTAGGCCACATCGAGCAAAGGCGAGCCGCAATGCGTCGTCGAAATAAAGGTTAATTACCCGCCTACGGCTAAGCCAAACGGGAGGGTAATGATTTTAGCAGTCGTATGTATGATCTTTGTGTGTTCCCACCGTAGCAACCAAACTACTTTTTAATTTTTTTCAAAAGAGATGTCAATCAATTTGTCATTATCGTCTGGGCTGGGTGACATTGGCTAGGTACATTTTGTATGCAAAAAAAATCATACCTATAATGAATGTTACATACAAAAAAGTCCAAGTAATTTTTTTTTTGTATTGGTATCCAGTGGGGTATCAAATTAATAGTCTTAATTATATGTATAATTAAATTGTAGCAATAAATGTTTTGTATGGTTTACGTTTCATCTAGACAATGCAAGTCATCAATTGCTTAAATTAATTTTGTATGAAACGGGCAAGTTTGCAGTGTGTAAGTGGGCCTTTCGCCTTGTGAACTAATAAAAATACTACTAAGTACATAAAAAATGTAGGTTATTAGAAAGGCTTAAGTCAAAATTCCCGCTACATTTGGGTTGGCTGTTGTAAAAAACATTACCGGTTAGCCCGTGCACCTAGATGACCTAGATTTTTCATTACTCTACTCTATACTCGTAGAGAGGTAGGATTGTTGTACCTATAGGTACAACTATTTAATATAATAGTATCTATTAGGTCCTTACATATGAAATTGCCGTTCAGTATCAAAAAAGCGAAACAAGTTTTTTTTAATGAAATTATTATTTAATCAATCGAAGTATGCGCCGTTGTTATCGATACACTTCCGCCATTTTATAGGCAGATCATTGATACCTTTGGAAAAAAATCCTGGGAGCGAGTCTATGGCGTCCATTACACGATAGGTTTTTTGTCAGTTTTACCACAGTCATGGTTTGTGACTGACAGTTAACCTACCGTGTAATGTGGTGTGGTGACTGATGGTTGCATGAAATTGATTGACAATTATCTGGATATTTTGATTTTTGCGCCATGCAACTGTCAGTCATGACTTTTGAGTGAACGTGTAATGGCATTTCGTCAATCACGCGTCAGTCGGCGCGCGGCAGCGAAGGGATGGAGTCGGACACGGATTATATCGAAGAAGCGGCACCGCCGGGGGTCGCGCGCTCGCGCAGCCCATCACCGACGAGCGGCAGCGCAACGCTCCCGCCTAATGTATTAAAACCAGAAAGGGATTTTATATTGACTTTTGAAACACTCCCTGAGTTGTGGGATACAACGAATCCCACATATACCAATAAATATAAGAGGTATGTTTAGTTTTTGTTCTCAAGATGTAAATATTATATTCTTAGTAGGTAAATAGATATTGTCCTGTGTATATGTAGTATATATCGTGCTATTTATTTGATTTCAGGAATGAAAGTTTGGCAAAATTATTACCAATTTTAAAAATGATAAAACCTACTGCTTCTGTTGACGATGTAAAAAAGAAAATAAATACCCTAAGATCTAATTACCGGAGAGAGTTGAAAAAAATTTTGACATCTAGACGATCCGGTGCTGGAGCAGAAGAAGTTTACACACCTAAAATCTGGTATTTGCCGTACTTACATTTTCTCAAAAAATTGGAACAACCAGTGGCACTTGATCCAATAAGCCAGGTAATATTTTATACATTTTATAAATATTTGTTGTTTTACACTATTTTAAGATCTATACATATTGCTTGAATTTTACTTGATTAGATGTCAAAAAATTATATTTACCAATTTTACGGTATATTACTACACAAGCAGTCCGCCCCGGCTTCGCCCGTGGAACATACATAGCACTCAGGGAAAACTCCGCGTACTATACACTATACACTGCACACAGCATATACATATTACGTATACTTATGCGTGCGCAGTGCAGTTTGGTTTTCAATTCAGTTGCACGCATTATTAGTAGGTAGGTATATGGCAGGAGAAAAAATAAAATAACCGTTAATGATTCTTGTTTATTTGCTAACAACGACTATAGCTACTCCTTTAGATTGTAATAGTTACATCCTTATAAAAATGCTTATATCTTACCCTCATTATTGAAATAATAACAAAAATTGTCTCTTATTATTTTAACTTCTGTTGGAGGATTTCGATTATTAGTGGGTTCTAAATCCAATAATTGATCACCGTTTTGTTTTTCAGTTTTCCAATTCGATGCTAAATATTGGTTTCGTGAATGTTTCATCAAATAGTTGTGTAAATAACAACATGTGGCTACTATTATTGCAGCCTTGTTGGGTTCAAAACAGATGTCTTTTTGAAAAACTCCAAATTTTGTCCGTATTAATCCAAAAGCACATTCAATCACAGAACGAGCACGAGAGAGTCTGTAATTGTATGTTTTTCGTTCATTATTACAGCCGCTTTGAGGATATGGCTTCATAAGATTTTTACCCAATGCAAAAGCTTCATCAGCAATAAATACGTAGGGAAAGACATCTGTAGTGTTGGGTAATGAGGATGGTTCTGGTAAACACAATGTGCCTTGTTGATACGATTCCCAGAATTTTGTATAGAATAATACTCCACCATCAGAAACGCGGCCATTAGCACCAACGTCTATCATAATAAATTCTTTTCTTGAATTTGCCAATGCCATGAGAACTATACTGTAATAATCTTTGTAATTATAATACAATGCGCCGGAATGTGCAGGTTTTTGAATAGCTACATGTTTTCCGTCAAGTGCACCCAAACAGTTCCAAAATTGGTATCTTTCACCGAATTCTCTCGCAATTGCTTTCCAATCTTCTGATGATGACGGCATCTGAAACAAAAATTATAACAATATATTTACAGGTAGCTAACTAATAAATGAATATGTTGTTTACAGAGTCAAACTACTGCAGAAGCGGAGCAATCGACAAGCCAGCAAAGTAAACCATTAGATGCAACAATGGAGAAAAAATCATTTTCATCTGTAACGACAATTCCAAAGCCTTCAGCTGTCTCGGCAAACAAAAAAAAAAGTCTAAACAAGAAGAATTACTGGATCGTGCTTGCCAATATTTGACTGAACCTTGCAGACAAGAGTCACAGAAAAAAACAAATCCCATCGCTCTGGAATGGTCCGATATTTTAGATAGACTGGAACCTATTCAACGGCTTTATGCCAAAAAAGCAATCAACGATGTTTTATTTGAAGCAGAGCTGGGACATTTGAGACGAGACTCTGTTAAAATTAATGAATCCTTTTCATACCAATCTTTCACACCATCTCCAGGAAACTATTCATCCTTGCTGATATCACCACCTCCCATACCCTCACCATCCCCACAAGCTGATTCTGTGATTTGCACGACTACACCCACCGTAACATCTCCACCACCTCCACCGTCACCCGGATCACAACAAACTTTCTCTGCAATTCCTCCATCGTCAAACCATAACAACCCACAACAACATACCTACACATCTGTACAAAGAGGCTCGGGTTCTCAAATAATTCATTTCTCTCAAAATTTAAATTCAAATGAATACATATTACAAATTCCAAATAGTCCTACCGATCCTACCCCATCAACACATTTTGATAGTAGTAATAATATAGTTTCACTCTTTACTCAATTTCAACCTGAATTTTAAGAACTTACATTATTACTATTTTGTACCGAAATAATTATTCTTTGCTAAGATTAAAGGAATAAATAAATCAAAATGTTGTTTTATTTTTTACTTACCTTCATATAATCCTGTAAAACATAAATAAGTGCCCGACATGTATCCATAATTGCTTCAGAAATAGCAGCTGGTGACATTATAACTGAAAACTTCATGTCTTCAATATTTCTACCAGTAGCAAGATAACGTAAGGTTACTCCTAGTTTTTCTTCTAGAGTTATAGCTTTTCGCATACAGGTGTCTTGTTTTTTTATATATGGTGTTACTAAGACCAGAAGGTTGTCAAAACACGCATCCTTCATGCGAAAATAATTTTCATAGTCTTTATCCTCTTTCGTACTCCGTATATCAGCCAACAAGTTTAAATGGGTGTAAAAATCCCTTTTCAATAGCCACTCTTTTACCCAACGCTTTCTTTTTATACGTTTTTTAGCCATCATCGTCTGCAGTAATCGTCTGGCCTGATCTCAAGAAGCTGTAGTGGATAACACCAGCACTGGTCCACCAAACACTAACCAGAATCTTCTTTTTGGTCAGTTTTCGCTTAGGGCAAGGTTTTGCCGGTTCTCCAAGGTCAAGCCATTGTGATGATCGCTTCCGATTGTCGTACAGGATCCATTTCTCATCACAAGTCACGATACGGTTTAAAATCCCCTCATTATTGTGGCGATTAAGCAAAGAAACGCAGCAAGCAACGCGTATTTGTTGGTTTGCTTCAGTCAATTCGGGCGGTACCCACTTTTCGAGTTTTTTAATTTTTCCGATTTGGCGCATGTGAATAAGTATCGTTTTGTCACTTACGCCGAAGGCTGCTGCTAATTCAATTAAGTGGTTTGAGATGGATCCGCTTCCACTATCGCCTTCAATTCTTCGTTATTCACTTGAGTATCAGGTCGTCCACGAGGCTCATTGTGTAAATCGAAATTTCCACAACGGAAACCTTGAAACCAAAAACGCACCGTTCGTTCGTTAGCGGTGCCTGGTCCATACACGTCGTTAATTTTTCGAGTCGTTTCTGAAGCACTGGTGCCACGGTGGAACTCGTATTCGTAAATACCGCGAATTTTCAATTTGTCCATAGTTGTTGTTATAGCAATGTTGAAACTCAAACTAATGATGTTAAAACAAATGAAATACGAATTTTAAAACAATATTTTTCTGGCTTTATTTCGAAATAAATTTGAATTCCTAATGAAACGCAAGATATTTGATTTTAAAGTTGCCAGTATTGAAAATCGGCAATTTCATATGTAAGGACCTAATATGACCACTATGAGTTAGCAGCTGTATTTTTTTGTACTGGCATTACTAATTAATATTGTCAAAATGTCAGCAAACTAAAATAGTTCTAATTGCAAATTGCATAAGATCCTTTACCAGATGATATTTGCGCCATTTATTATTTTAAACACAATGCAAACAGATTCTAATTAATGTGTTTGTTAGTCAAACAAAATAATAATCAAGCTAATGTTTGGCTAAGTAGTGTAATATACAAAACGTTCTAATATGAAACTTGCGGGTGGTGGCCCTTGTACATACATATCGGTCAACAAAAACCGTATCAGTTTGATATTAGATAAGATTAGCCATACTAACCTATTTTCTGTAAGCAATTTATAGTTTTATAGTTACTCATTTATAGTACATAACTATGCAGTGGTTCGCTAAAAAGATTATAATTCTTATTTGTGGAATATTTTTTACAATATTTTACTGTGAATTTCTTATATACTATGTAGTGATATTACAGGTAAGTCAATCAACTTTTATATAGCAATGTTTGTTATGATATGAGTGTTGCTTTGTGCTTTATATTTTACTTCTTGCTTATTTACTTATGCTCGCTTAATATGTTTGATATAACTGTAGGTACCAAAATATATATACAATATCTTTACATGATTTAAGTGTGATTGGCTCCCTGCAAAAGGGTCAGATGTAGATGCCAAAGCCCTGAAAGCTCTTATAATATCTGACACACATTTGCTGGGCCATCGCAAAAGTTTTTGGATTGACAAGTGGAGACGGGAATGGCAAATGCACCAGGCATTTAGAGCTGTAATAACACTACACAAACCTGAAGTTGTCTTCGTTTTAGGTACCTAAGTTGATTAAGTAAATCCCAAAAGAAAAATTTTGTTCTACACCGCTGTCTGTGTATTAAATTTGAATTAATTGTTCTGTTATGATTTCCAGGGGACATATTTGATGAAGGAGAATATAGTACAAATGAAGAATTTGCTGAATATGTGGAGCGCTTTCATGACACATTTCCATTACCCCGTGGCATACCTATGTACATCACAGTTGGTAATCATGACATTGGATTCCACAACAAGTATGTAATTACTTTATCATATTACCTACATTTCTACTGGAGCTGATGTCCCCTTCCTCGTCACTTACCAAAACCTTAGGGCTTCAATATACAGATCTGTGCTTAGGGCCTTGTAACCCCCGGCGCTGTCTGCACTGTAAAGTACAAAGATGGGACGGTTTATTTAAAATAAACTCTTGAAATTTCTATGTTATATTATATGTTTTCACTAATATCACTATTACACTTCATAGACTCAGAGTTACATATATACCTACTACTACTACAAACGAAACATCTGTACACACGTCGATGTGTGAGTTTTATACTTAGGGTCGCACCGCAGAATTAATTTAATAATTACCTACTAAGGAGTTCGACATATTTACGATTATATCTTTCCATACCGGGAGATTTGTGAACATTATGACGTAAAAAATACAATACAAATTATCTTTATTGCACCATAATAATTTATAAAATAAAAATGACAAACACAAAGAAAATATTGGTACAAAGGTAACATTAAATAAATAAAGAAATAATAATTAAATAATAATTAAGGAAAATATTGGTAAAGGCATTGGTAAAATAGTCTGTTTTATATGTATTAAATGTTACAGAAAAGTCTGAAACAGCTACATAATATCACTCCACAAATATTTTTGTGTACATTCTCCCGCCAATGCGAAAGAGCGAGAAGGGTATATATATCAATTGGTGTTCAAGATGGTTGCTTGGTAATAACGTGAAATTATATTTTTGCTTTGCTTACCTGTTTTCATCACTCGGAAATGAATGAAATATACGTTCTTTGTTGTATTCGTGGGATAAACAATTATTATATGCGCATCTTCTCACCATAATGGTTACTATTGGTTGACAGTTCTCAAGACAAGACCGTCGCAAATTGCGTGCGGATAGTAACTAAACCCTGGTTTAGAGCGCAATAAGACACACAAAGTGCGGGGGAGAGATGCGGGGACGCCAATTTGCGGGAGACGCTGTGAGATTCCATTCTGTTTGTACTCTTATGTATTCTGTGCTAATATGCAGTGATGTACCGATAAACTCGTAAATACCGAAATATGTGGGTCTTAATCTTAACCAGATTTTTTCCCTATCTTCTCACTCAGTCAGGTATCGGGAAAGACCCATTTCTTTTAATAGAATAATCTTGATAATGGGTAAAGTTTATATGTATACATAGGTTAGGTACCCTCTATCTCTTTTATAACCTCTTCCTTCCTAGCCGCTTATAGATGCTTCGGTTGCCGGTCCACCGAAGCGAAGCATGGCTGCGGAGCAGAAAAGCGGAGAAATATTAAGCAATAGGATTGCACAAAATCTCTGCTCCGCTTTAGTAGACTTGTATGAATTTCAGTTTGTATGAATTTTTAAACTAGTTTAAAAATTCATAAAACCGGGAAGCTGCGCGGGGAAGCGGACGTACATCGTACGTGTACGTCTTGCTCCACTTCAGTGGACAGATACAGTATGCAACTCCGCTCCGCTTTTCTCCCTCGCTCCGCTCCGGTGGACAGGCAAGGCAGGCCTTACTGGTCCATTTTTTTAACCTGGTTTTCAATCCCTGCATATACAAGCTGACTTTTTAACCACCAGCCTAATTTTTGGAGCAGGGTCAGTCCATGATACTGAACTACTTTCCATGAAAAAAACGAAAAACTAATATAAAATGTCGCCTTCCCATACAAATCAGCGCTTAGCCAAACGGATTTTGTATGGAAGGAATTTTTATCATTTTTAATAACTTTTTGACGTGGCACGAAAAAGATGACGTCATTGTCGCGTTCCGCAAGCGAGAGCATGGCACGAACGAGAGAGATATTGAAACTTGTTTAAATCACAGAGGGTGTGGAAAGAAAAATAGACGTAGAAACTAAAGAAAATATCGAGTAAAACTATTTATAAGATTTTATCTCAAGCAGTAATTTCTGACAATGTAAACAAACACAAACACCATAGTAACTGAACTATTTTAAAATGATCAAGGAGTTCTGCAAACTCAACAAGAGAGGCATGATCGGCTCGAGCGATCGGCTCCTGAGATCGGCTCCGTTCGGAATGTCGTAAACCGACTTTACAGACAACTAATTTTTTATAGAAAGTAGTTCAGTATCATGGACTGAACTTGCTCCAAAAAATTGGCTGGTGTTAAAAAGGGTGACCTGTATAGAGAATTTGTTCAGGAAGACTTACATGTTTAATACCAGTGCGAAAGAGCCGCAAATTCTTCTATAAACAAGAAAATAAATAGCCTGATTATGAAATTCACAATATTGATATTAATGTCATTAGTGTGGTAATAATCATCAACCAGTAATTAATTAATGACTGAGTTACGATATTGTTTACTTAAACTAAGTTTATAATTGAGTTGAAAGTTGATTTCGATTTACTACTTTATAAACTGGGAATGCGTTTGCGCGAAGAGTTTTACAACCGACCGCTGTACGATGCCAACCCTAATTGGGAATGTAGTTGCAACGCGAGATGTTTGTGTTTAGTCTTTTACTTACTTACCTAGAAAAGTAACAGGTAAAGCTTGAAAGCAGTCATGGTCAATCCAGGATTTTGGTTGGGTTAGGGGAGGGCTTGTGCCTAATGAGGGTAGGTTTTATAAGATAAAGTAAACAATAAAAAATTACACATATTTTAGTTTTTACTTGTTCACAAGTTTTTTTACAAGTTGGGAATCGCACTTTATCCCGAGTGTTAGTTAAGTATACATATAAATATCATAGAGCTTTTTTATCAAGGGACTCTGATGATTTTGGGGCGGGGGGGGCTTGAGCCCCTTATCCCTCCCCTCTCTAAATCGGCCGCTGCTTGAGTGGTAGAGTGGTCGTATTCTAGGCTTGAATAAAACCACAAGATACAAAGTTCTTTAAACTATGTTTCTACAATGAGAAGTAAGAGGGATAATAAAATTTGTTTCTATCAGCACCACCTGTAGGTTGACTGGCAGAAATGGCCCTGGGCTTTAAGTCTGCCTGTTATATTTTTTGTTATAAAGATAAATTAATAAAAAAATAGTATACGGATTTTCTTTTTTTAGTATTAAAAGAGGCTCCGCGGAAAGATTTGTGGAGCAGCTCCATTCTCCGTCTGTTCAACTGCTAACAATAAAGGACAATAACTTCGTTTTGATCAACTCGATGGCGCTGGAGGGAGATTCCTGTCGAATGTGTCGTGAAGCCAGGAGCAGGATAGACAATGTTTCAGGTAATTTTGCTTAAGACTATCTGTTACAAGTAGGTACACTGTCGCAAGGAATAATCGAAGCTCTTCGTCTTTCATTGGGCATTTTTTGAGATGGGAAAAAACCATTGAACTCGCGACACTGTTACCGACACCACTCCGTTCAAGTTTATCACTTCTGTCGGCACTCCCGGAGTACCACTGTTTTTAGGGTTCCATACCCAAAGGGTGCAAACGGGACCCTATTACTGAGACTCCGCTGTCTGTCCGTGTCACAGGGCTGTACCTCTTGAACCGTAATAGCTAGACACTTGAAATTTTCACCGATTATGTACTTATTACTGTGGCCGCTGTAACAACAAATACTGAATATAAAAAAGTTAAAAATTAAAGGGGGTCGCCATACAAAAAACGTGTTTTTTCAGCGTTTTTGGCGAGATCTTTATAAGGGCATTAATTAGATACTTGAAATTTTCACAGATTATGAATTACTATGGCCGCTATAACAACAAATACTAAGAATATAAAAAGTTAAAAATTAAAGGGGGTCGTCATACAAAAAACGTGTTTTTTTAGCGTTTTAAAACATTGTACGGATGTTGGAACTCTCCATGTACGAGTCCGACTTGCACTTGCCCGTTTATTATTTTTTACGACTGGATTGTTTCACTATTAGACTCAGTCATCTACTTTTCTACAGCTGACACCCGCCAATGAAGCACTGGAATAATGCTTTCTTAGGACTCCTGAAATAGGTAGATATTACGAAATTTTTCAAATGTTTACCAATATTAGCAGAAATGCGAGTACCCCTAAGTTTATTAGTACTAAGGATATTTATTTTTCAGCTATATTGCAATGTTCCGCAAACAGCAGTTGTGAAAATCATGACGTTACTCTCAACTACAGTCGACCTATATTACTTCAGGTAAAAACCTTATTTTGAAATTTAGGAAGTATTTTTTTGGTAATCTGTTATTAATTGTTTTGTATCTTCTTTTCAGCATTTTCCTTTGTTTAGATTATCGGATGCAGTGTGTTCTGAGCCTGATGCACCTCCTTTATCTGAAAAGTACATTCCTTTCAGACTAAAAATAGATGCGCTATCAAAAGAAGCCTCCGATGACGTCATAGCTAAACTGAAACCGCGAGTAGTATTTGGTGGTCATACACACTACGGGTGCCTGTTGCACCACTCCTATAACTACGATAGTGAAAACGTGGATTTTTACGAGTACTCAGTGCCTTCGTTTTCTATGAGGAACATATTTGAACCGAAGTATATGCTGGTATGTATTTACTATAAATTTTGCCTAAAATAAAGATTTCAGTTTAATGCTTTGACACAGAAGACAGTCAGAGTATTACATACAGAATGGAATCTCCAAAGGTACGCGCAATATGCGTCCCTGTTCCCCGTCCCCGCACCTCCCCGTTCTTGTGCCGCCGTGTGCTGCCGTGCACACGTCAATGGGTGTGTTGACCTATTCTCGCCCCTCGACAAGGCGAGAACGGGGGAGAGGAACGGGGCCGCCTATTGCACGGGACCTTAGCAGATTCCGTTCTGTATGTAATACTCTTACTGTCTTCTTTGGCTTTGCTTTATCTGTAAATAACTTTGGTATGTTTATCAAGGTTTACAAAGTTGTGAGCGAAAATGATACAGTTTACTGAATTCAAATTAAATTCAAAGATTTAATTCAATTAGTGTCATAATGAATTTCAACAGTTAATCATTTCGGCACAGACTTCGACAGAACATATCTCTTTATTCGACTAGCATTAGTCGAAAAAAACATACTTTACGACACACACCTTCGAAAAACACTACTTCGACAGAACCCTTCTTAAGTCCCTAAGTATAGTAAAAATTGCATCTAGATAGTGCAGCTAGAACATCTAGTTTATGCCCTTTGTACATAAAAGGTTCAATATTGAATGTGACTTGGTCGACATCTTCGAGGGTAGAAATAACATTTTGTCCTCGTTTCTAGGTTACCATAACGCCAGATGCGTACGCCGCTAACAAATGCAGCCTACCTCGTGAGACGACCATAATCATCACAACCGTCGTGCTGCTTATAGCTACTGCCTGGTTCACATGCCGCAAGAGGACTTTAGGAAGAGGATTGTCACAAATGAGAAAGTACAGCCTTGTAAAGTAATCTCAAGATTATATTTCAAATTAATAAATATTTTTGACAAGATCGAGCACTTTGTACACTTACAACTGTACATCTTATCACTAAATTATCTTTGAGTGACATTACATTATAATTCTATTCAACAAATTATCACAATATAAGCTAAACTAAAACTAAAATTACATTAGGATTCGGATGTCAATAAATTATTAATAATACATTTAAAAAATATAAGAGGTAGATAATAACATTCTAGAGATTCATTCACTTATCATAGAATAAAGAATACTGATAATGGTAGTGTAACCGAGAAATGAGACTTTTCTCTGACCAAAGCAGGGATTAAATGTATATCAATACTTTCAGAATACAGATTATAAATTGTGATAATATCGATATAAATACCGGTATTATATTGCGGATAGTATAAATTGCATACCTGTACATTGTTTTCAAATAAACTTGTTCGTAAAGAGGTTACAATTAAAGAATCTGTATTCTTTGGATATCGATACTGTAATACCACTATAACAAGCCTTGAACATTAGAGTATCGGTAGCTTTTGAACAAAGAAAAAAATAATTTAGATATAAATAAACATTACACGTAATTAATTATTGACGTGTTAAAGTTTAAATTACTGATAAATATTTGATTTTGATTGATTATAGATCTACACTGAGAAAAGTAAACAGTTCTTAGCAGCCTTCATTTAAGTACATGATAAAACATTATAAATAACAGTTTTTAATAAACTATCGTCGTTCAAGCACTTAACACTTAGTCTAAAATCAGTCTAAACTCGAAAATGAGTTTACATGTTACGTCTACTGAGCATTTCGTATTAACAATACAGTTTTCCAATATTGACAAGATTGTCGAAATATCTCTACAGAGAAACAAAAACGGTATTTTTGCTTACATGATTTTGAGTGCAACATGAATTACCAAGTATAAGGCACTTTCCACATTATTAAGTTCATTACATAGTACATACAGAATAAAATTTTGATAATGATTTACATGCTGTAACTTCCTTAAATCGGAATCAGATCATCATTTACATAAGCGGGCTTTGCAAACTGCTTCACACTGTGTAACAGCACTGAGGTAGCGATGACTGGTTAATAGGTAGACCTACCGATTACCGATTACCTTACCGATTTTTCATTGGATATTTTGACGTGACAACGTCTTAAATTAGGTTGCGGCTGGGAGTCACTTATGAAAAAGTGTAACGCTCGGTAACGTTACGATGAGTCACCGAACGAGAGAGAGGCCCGCCGAATGCCTTGCGTCTCTCTCCCACTCAACTATGAAAAGACGTTGTCACGTAAAATCTTCGCCCGTAAAACCGACTTTACAGGCAACCATTTTTTTTTTTGACAGTTTGTTTTGTAGTAGTTAGTACTCGTATAAGTATCTAATAACTACGGTAAGTATATAAAACCTGAGTACTGCCAACCTGTGTGAGCTTGTTTTATTTTTAATAGAACTCCAAAAAGAAAGTACAATTAAAATAATAAATAATCACCTTGAATATCATTCACCGATTGGAATTGGATGTACCCAAATTTCATTGTCATGAACAAATACTGATTATTGACTTAAATACAACGCTAACTATTAACTAACTACCTACACGTTTTGTCAATGCAATATTTTAAATTAATTTCAGTACAGCACTTGGTAACTCGCAATTTACATGAACTAAATAGAGAGAAGGACAACGCCGTCGCCGACGATGCCCTTTATTGAGTTCTATAAGAAAATGATTTGTAGAACTCTCGGATGTTGCGATTGAGCTTGGTTGGGCAAGTCGTGCGATCGCGAGCGTGGTTGTGGTAGCTGGGTAGCTCGCGGGGTGCGCGGCGTCTGCGCCTGCCGCTGGTGGTAGCCGGTGTGCGCGTGCCTGGCCGACGAGCATATCACCGCGTGCAAGTACCGGTCGTACCTACACAAATTCGAATCGCCCCCACCCGCTAAATCCAGATAGCCGTTTCTTGTATTCTCCGTCTTCGTCTTTTGGAATGCATTCACGGGTTTCTCACTTACAGTATACGACCTGTTACGCAGCTTCTGATATTTTGTCGTTATCTCTTCCTCATTGGTAACCGGATCACTGGTCTTTCTGAAAATCAAAACAATAATCGGTTTATTATCGCTATGAAGATAATTATTTTCTCGGGAGAGATAAACCTTCATAGATAGCATCAGATGCAATATTTTCATCAACTTTATATGTAAAACTTAGTTTCATAACTTGGTGCGAAGCGTAAATACTGTATTTGTAACCTGTTGATTATGCAATCAAAATAATATTATTATTAACTAACCTTGAAGTTTGAAAGCTCATATGGTTCTTTTCCATGTTAGCCTGAATGATTTCAAGTAGCTCTCGTCTCTGTAAGCTGCCAGATCGTTTCTTCGCGTGTTTTCTTTCCCTATGCTCCCGTCTGTGTTGCCGGTGTGGCCGGGCGTGGATGATCTGCGGCGGCCGGTGCTGGGGCCTACGGTCGCCCGAGCAGGAAGACTTGGATGAAGCGTCGTCGTCGTGCGAGAGCCTCTCCCGTTCGTCCTCGCTTTCCGCGCAGTCGGGCGGCGGCGCGGGCGCAGCGACCGGCGCGTCTCTCCGCCGCCGCCGACGCCCCTCCCGCCTCTCTCGAGGGCTTCGTGCGCTCCCATCTTCCGGTACGACCGTTAGCCGCACTTGTATGGTTTTTGAGCCATAATGAGGTACTGTGACCGACTTCCCTATCGACTCGTATATTGTTGATACGATGCCTGCTATGTCCTAAAACAAAAAGAGGATTTATTTATAGATCATAATTATTGATATTTTTTCCAAACATTGAACCGACTTCATAGTTATTTTCGTTTAAAAAACAAATCTCACTTTTTTGAAGTTTGATAAAAATTCCAATAATGGGTTTGGCTAGTTCCATAAAAATTATTAATGGAGATCTTAATGAAATCAGATTTAAAACGAATATACGTAATGTATGGTACACAGTTTTTGACCCGTTCGTCCCTATCCATATAGAGGAGTGGAAGATAAAATACATTTTAAAATGTATACTGCCAGAGCCACTAACAATGTGGCATGGTGGTACTTACGTCTTTAGTCATCCGGCCATGTCCATCAAGATCGTAAAGCGTGAAAGAGAACTGCAGTGGCTGTTGTTTGGATGATTCTGGATGCTTTAGTTCTACATCGCAGGTCAGCTCCTGGAATAAAGATACAACTAACTATGTATTAACAAAAAGTCATTACCGACTTCCAAGGTAAGGCTCTAAGGCTGTATGGTAATATGCGTATTATATTTATGTAGTAAAGATAACCTGCGGCGCCGGTCGTCTCGGCAGGCGGCGCGCGCGCAGCGGACATCGGGCGGCGGCCTTATCTCGTTCTTAAAAGGAAACTAGCCGCGCCTTTACGATCAATGAGATACGAGGCAAAGGCGAGCCGCCCGCACTGACGCTGTGCCGCGACACAAATAGATGATTCATCTCATTATTCAATGAGTTACTACGGCTCGATGAATGTTACGACGGTTTTACGACATAAACCGCGATAAAACCTAGCACAATGTTTTGATAATCTAGACTAGACACAAATCATAGTTGAGTTATTTCGCTTATGATTATTTTGATGGTTTCATAAACATCAGAATGACATCGTTAAAATGGATTACAAGTAAGTGGAGTAAAGTGGTCAATAAAATGAATACGAAGTCCACGATCAACTTTCATAAGTAGATATTTAATCAATGGAATGAGTTACATTTGTGGCTTCAGCAGTCCGATTTAATTATATTTATTCCGTTCCAGTGGCAAAAGAGTGAAAGAAAAAAAAACCATCAATAGCAACATCAAAAAATATTATACTGCGTACACTCGAGATGTGTTCTATGACCATGAGTCAATTGTTAACGAACAATAATGTTACAAATAAAAGAAGCTGGTGTTTCGTTAATTGCAAAAAGTTTGAGCAGGCTGAAGCTGGACTGAGCGCACCTAGGGCCTAGTATAATATAAAAAATTGCGCGGGCTTTATGTTATTCTATTCACGAACGCAGTTTTTAAGCTCAAATGTATCGCGTGCTTTGATAACATCTACCGTCACGATTAAGCTGGTTTTGGTCTTATCAACACTTTCTATCGTCCATTCATGACTAGCGGAATAACTTGCGTAATGGCTATGGGCTAAGCCCTGCCGTTTGTCGGCTAGGAAGTCATGTTTAATTTGAACTAGGGGAATAATAAAAAGATTTGAAACTTCCATACAAAACAATGCCTTCTTGCATTCATAGTCACAAAACTTCGGAAAGTTTTGTGCACACTACACTTTGCCATCGTTATCTTTTGCCACTATGTACTATGCTTTATAATTTGCGTAATTTTGACGACCTCATTAGTGTGGTCAACACGCTAGTCCGCCAATCGTTCTGGGTTTTATTTTACCCCCAGCCAGGGCAAGTTGGAAAATGGCCTTTTTCAAATTATCCTGAGTCTTGGGTATTTATGTGATGTTTATATACCTATATATTTTTTATTATAAAATATAGTATCGTGGACTTAGTATCCCATAATACAAGTTTAATCTTACTTTGGTCTAGCTTAATTAGTGTTTTTTGTCCTTATCTATTTATTTATTTAATTATAATAATTAAATTCATATTGACTGTATGCACTCAATCGAGGGAAAAGCATTTGTAATTTCTGAATAAAAGCTGTAGATATGCTATATCATGTAAAATCTCAAAATCATTCAAAAATAAAAAAACTACCTCGAATCGCAATCTGGGTTGCTTGTCATCATTGTGGTCAGCAGGCGTTGGTGACGGCGGAGGCTTGTACGTGGGTTCATGGACTGTCCGCGTCGGTCGTGGCGGGGGCGTGGGCTGTAGGAGCGCTCTCGCCTCGCTGGGCAGCAAGTCAGGGGGCGCCGAGCACTGGGACGCCGCTCGACCGACTAACTCCTCGGTGTCAGTCCTTTCGCTCTCCGTGCCAACTGGAATTAGAAATGTTAGTATTAAACATTGATAAAGTAGATAGTTCTTTGTAAGTTGTGGTAAGTTATACAGTTACTTAGTAGTTTTAGCTATAAAAGTAGTAGTAGTTAGTTACCTAAATAGGTAGGTAAATAACCTAACTAGTTGTGCCCGCGACTTCGTTCGCGTGGTTGTCGGAATGTTATATAGCCTAAAGCCTTCCACTATAAATGGACTACCCAACAAAAAAAGAATTTTTCAAATCGGACCATTAGTTCCTGAGATTAGCGCGTTTAAACAAACAAACAAACTCTTCCGCTTTATAATATTAGTATAGATAGGTACGTATTTGGACTGAAAAAATATTTGTCATGTACCAGTCCGACTTGCACTTACAGGTTTTTTTTTGTTTATATACAGGGATAGGGTAGGTACAAACAACAACAACCTTTTTCAACTCTCAACTCCTGTCCCGTACTTACATACGAGCTTGTATCCTTGCCTTGCATCTATCGCTTCAAGTATCTAAATTATCTAATGTAATGGTGGGACGTGATTTCGAATCGAATTAAAGATTTTTTTCTTTTTACTGAGTTCTGAGAAAAATACTATAGGTTGGGCACAAAAAGTATACTACTCCGTTGCACTGGACATTGTAATCATAGCAAAAGGAATAATACAAATCACTACAATGGGAAGTAAAATACGACGAATACCCTAACAAGTCGGCGGCAACTCTAAAAGGTATGGGACGAAGGCCCGCGATGTTACGAGGCGCTCCGTTTCCTGGAAGGCCTGCGGAGCCAATCGGTCCAAATGCCGGCCGCCGCACCAGCCGACAGCCCACATCTGCCGCTAATGTTTTTCTCTAAAGAAAACGATCTTTTATCTATGATCTTTGGTTTCGCTTACTAAAGTTGAAGCAGCGCGTTTGAAATTTCGTAGTTGGTAAGTACCTACCTGTATAGGTTTTGTTCGTTACGCTTACGTTATTGTTTCATATTGTAGTTTAGTTTCGTTAGGAAAACATTGTACGAAAGTAAAGGTTCGCGATCAATGAAATAATGTTCACAACCTGAGCTATGAAAACATTCTAGAAATAAAAAGATATTGTTATTAGCTTTCATAAATCCCTTACAGAGTTATTATAGGTAAAATTTTGCGTGCGTAACGCACAACGCACGTAGTCCATAAAATAAAATAAAATTCAAAGATCACTAGTACTTGCGCTTGGACTGGTGTACAGTTTCAATTTATTTATTGAATTATTTACGCTAATAATTAAATCAATGAAACCATTCTTATTCTTAGGTCGGACAGCGCATTGAAAGGAACAGATGCGTGGGTTTTCATTCCCGCTATGCGCAAGGTCTAGGTCTTACCCTCCATATTACTGAGTAATGAAATGTGGAATTTAGATACCCGATCAAGACTTAACTTTCAGGTAAGATGTTTTTATGGCTTTCCGTTCTATTTTAAAATGAGACAACGAATAGTACGGTATAAGCAGAGCTGGACAAAATACCTACATGCCAACATTCCCAACCCTGGTTACAACATTCATACCGTAACATCTAAACAACTCTACGTCAAATGGGGATGATAGGATTTTGAATAGGTGGGATTATATCCCCCCCCCCCCCTGTATCACAAATTGCATGTACAATAAAGTAGTATAAATAAGTCAATAGACAATACGTAATAGGTCAGTCTGATGTGTTTACAATTTAAAACCGGTAAGTTCTTACGTACAAAAATTACTATACAATACCAATGCCCAAAACCAAAGTTCTTGTAATTTTAGTTAAGTAGGTACAGCTGTGCCCGCGACTTCGTTCGCGTGGTTGTCGGAACGTAATGTTATATAGCCTAAAGCCTTCCTCTATAAATGAACTACCCAACAAAAAAAGAATTTTTCAAATCGGACCATTAGTTCCTGAGATTAGCGCGTTTAAACAAACAAACAAACAAACTCTTCCGCTTTATAATATTAGTATAGATTATATTGGGCGCCCATTACTTTATTAATGCAGAAGAAAAAAAAATCACCGCTTTTAAAGAAACTACAGTTGTTTACTGATTTCTGTACTTAGGTACACCTTTTATATAACCTACCTACTTTACCTAGTTATTACAGTACCTACCTATTGTCAAAATCCATAACAATACATGACATGAAGATCTTTAAACTATCGTTTTATTATGATTTTTTGTGGGTACATACATTAACACGTATCTCTTTTACTTCTTTTACTACTTGGATTTCCTCGATAAGGGGTAACATAACATGAAGAAAAATCGCATAATACAAGCAGATTTTCCTACCGTAATATTAATAAACTTTTGCAAATGAGAAGAAACAAAAAAGTGCGACTTTAATTTCTTGCTATCTTCATCAATTCAATTTACCAAACCAAAACACATTTCCTGAATGCAAATGCTTGGTTTATTGACAAAACATCAAAATCACTATACCGATGTGTGCATAGAATATTTGAGGAGTTCCATCGATTTCTCAAGGATTCCATGATCAGATCTTCACCTGGTAACAGTTGCATGTATACCTTTTCAAATAAAAAATTAAATTTTCGAAATCGATTTAAAAAACGGAAAAGTTATCGATGAACATACATAAAAAACATATTATAAGTAATTAAACATTCTAAACATTCAAAAAACGGAACTTATAGATTTGTCATGTCTGTCCTGCCGTATGTCACAGCCACTTATTTCCGAAACTATAAGAACTATACTGTTGAATATTCTGTGAACCGCGTTAAGATTTTTACACAAAAATAGAAAAAAAAAACAATAAATTTTGGGGGTTCCCCGTACTTAGAACTGAAACTCAAAAAGTATTTTATCATCAAACCCATACGTGTGGGATATCTATGGATAGGTCTTCAAAAATGATATTGAGGTTTCTAATTTTTTCTAAACTGAATAGTTTGCGCGTGGGACACTTCCAAAGTAGTAAAATGTTGGTCCCCCCCCAACTTCTAAAATAAGAATGATAAAACTAAAAAAAATATATAATGTACATTACCATGCAAACTTCCACCGATTGGTTTGAACGAGATCTAGTAAGTAGATTTTTTTAATAGGTCGTAATTCGTAAAATGTTATTTGCTGCTACGGAACCCTTCAAAGTCGCTTAAAAATTTTAGTTTACTTTTTATAATTTGAAACTTGGACAATCCATTTATCGACAAAGTATTAAAAAAATTACTTATGTACGCGAGCACCTAATCGAATAACCAATCGGGATTCGATATGTACCTACTCGTAAAAAGCCCTGGCAATAAAGAGGGTATATGGCACGGAACACGATATTCTTGATAAACTAAATCAAAGTAAAGGAATGCGGCGAGTGAACCGGCACGTCTGGCCGAGGTCGGCTCCTGTTTCATTCATCTAACCGAGTTGGGTTTACATTTAGAACTTAGTTTGTTGTTCACTACTTGTACTAAATCAGTCAAATAGCTTCTAGCGTGGGGTATCTAGGGAAGCTGTTGCGGTGTTACAGGCGTGCAGTAGATTGGAAGTAGCCGTGGAGCACATGATTTATTGCAACTGACCGTGTCGTTGTACGAATATAATTGTAAGAATAAAATTTTGTTCATAAAATTCATTTTATGAATTTACAAAACAATCAAAACTAAACCCAAGTACCTTTCCCCTGTACCCAGGCAACTTTCCAGTCATAGAAAAAGAATACCTTTTTAAAATTATGTACGTCTACTATAGATGTAGGACTGTAGAATTGAGTCTTTTCGAAACGATATTTGCTTTGTATCGCTTGTTGCTATAAATTGCTCAGCTCGGCACTACACACGGCACCACACGCAGCTTAAAACCAGGGGCGGGAACTTCTTTGATGTTGAATAAAAGGTATCATTGTCTCCGCTTCGTCGACGTGCTTTCAACTTTTCTCTTTGAAGTTAATCAAATGAGCGGCGCGGCTCGGTTTACAACGAAAACTTTATTAACTGCGCTTCACGGGTTTGACGTGCGTACGGGAATATCAAAATGAAAGACGTTCTAGATATCGCGTTCTAATTGAAGTGTTCAACTTTCGTATATTCCGTAACTAAATAGAAGATCAAAGCGATTTCAGTTGTCTTTGAAGTAGTGTTTGGTGGGAAGTCTTGGCTCAAAGCGGAAGTTTAATTTTTCATGATTTCGTTCTAACGAATGCTTTGAAATATTGTTTTTTTTTTTGTGATCGAATTGTAAACTTCTGATGGTTTTGTTCTTTACCTCTGTCATGTTCTCACAGTAGATGTTCCACATTGGCCTTACGACTTTAAAACAACCAGATGTTTATCATCTTTTGGCTCATTATGTAGCATTTTGCTTGCATCATTTTGATGTTCTGTTTTCGGCCCATATTTAATTTATCGCTTATTGTGTTCTATCGAATCAACTCATCATATACCAGTATTCAGTAGTGTTCTTGTAATTTAAATACTGCTGTGTCGATGTTTTTCCAAACAACACTCGAAAAATCTTCATAAGTATCTTATTGATAGATCTTGATGAGTACATTTAATAGCTACTAGTTATCTTGAAAGCTCGCAGCGTGTGATAGACCATGTCTTGACTTAGCATATTTATTTTGTCTAAACTATATCTATTTAACTGAAAATGCTCTATTTTGTATCAAAAATATGTGACACAACACACAATATTCAGCAAGATCAGAAAATAAGAGATACAATTAAAGTAAGTTCATATGTGTCATTTTTTAGAACCATAAAACCAGTTTGTCGGCATTTCATTAAGAACGCGAGTAATTTTCGACTGATGTTAGTCTCGCATTAACCTCCTGCTGTGATTTTTTATATCTTTTTTGTTTTATATTGCGGCGGACGGCGGCTTCTTTGATCTGAATTGTGAGGTCGAGATAAACAAGTCGGATACTTTAATTTTATCATTGCATATACCTACGTTAATGACAGGTGTGGATCTGAATAGGCACCACTAGACATTTGGGTTAGTTTTATTTACCTTCTGTGTCGCTGAAGGTAAAACCAAATAATACTTCTTGTGAGGCACACACAAAACTTTTAAAAACCTTGAAGTTATATTCGTCTGAGTGTTGTCTGTTATTTTATTGTACTTTATTATAAAGAACTTACCTAGTTCATTTGGATTTATTTGTTATTGGTTGTGGTGTGGTCTAAATGAAATGATAGTATTGTATAGGTATTTCTTGAGAAATGTTTAGTGTTCTAATCAGGTTTAAGTAATAGATACTTTCTTATTTGTACTCACTTATGTAAACGATACCTTCTACAATAGGTATTTAATGAGGTACATTTAGTGTTATTATCGTCGAAAGCTTTAAGAAGATTAAATTCACCGACTATCTAAATAGGTAGGTCAGGTGGTCCTTTTAAATTTAAGGACAGCAGCACAAAGTTGTTTGTGGTGAATTACAGATTCCTACCAACCTGGCACCTACCTAGCCTAGCCTAATAAGAAAAAGTACTACATCCTCCTCAGCCTACATCTAAGACAACTAAAAGTAAACAAAGTAAAAATAAAAGCCTTGTTGGTGTATGTGCCTAGATGCCTACTGAAGTCTTCATATTTGATAACATCTACTTTTGGGCGCATCAAAACAAATATTCTACGATCTCTGAGATTAAACCACAGTTAAACTGAACGAACGCCAGATTAACACTATATCTACATACCCGAAAAGCTAGTTCAGCTACAAATTTTGAGTAAGCAGTAAGCAACTGTATTGGTAATGTGAGGTAGGTACTTACTGCTGAATTTCTTGTATCCATTTCTAAACTTGTTGCGCCACCACTTGACAAAGTGGTGCGCCATGGGGGCGTCCGCGGCGGGTGCCGGAGTTCTCAATGTTTCGTAGCACGTCATGCGCTGCGCTCACGCACGCATCCCGCACACTTCAAAGACTGCTTAATTCTTATTCCACTAAGATTAAAACTGTAATCACGACCACTAAAATCACACAACACAGCACGATTTCATTCAATGTTGTCAACACGAAACTCGATGACCCAGTTGCCCGCGTGAATATCAAGCGTCGAATAGAAGCGAGCGACCGCCCTACACGCGTGTTGTCGAATGACTGACTGATGGATGGAGAATTGGAGGAGGAAGGGAAGGGAAGGGACGGGTACGGCGGCGGCCGGAGCGGCGCGGGAAATCGCGCGACGCGCGCGGTGCGTAGCCGGGCCGTGCAGTGCCGAGTGCCGACACAGCGCGGCGCGTCTTTCAAGTTGCCGTGCCCTTCTGGGCTTCTAGCGACAACGAAAAGGCACGCACGTAAACTTGCTAATATTTTGCTAAGTTTGCAATTAATTGCGCGCCCATATCAAACAATCAAGATTAAAGGTTTCTATGATAACAGCTTGATACGTGTTTTGTGATTTAAATCTATGAGTGGGTAGGAACATAATTAATTTTATATCGTACCTAGCTATAATCTCGGAAATTTAGACATTCCCATACAAATTATGCGGTTTGTTGATCACTTTTGTATGAGAAAGTCATTATAATTATATTGTTCCCATATAACAAGTGGCTCATATTGACGAACAGAGTCACCCTTTCATATTATATGTTGACTGACTATACATATAAGTACATTTAAACCACAGACTTACCACTACTAGGTCTGTGATTTAAACCCTGTAACCACGGGTAACCATGCATAGCAAAAAAATAATCATCTCAATCAGTCTACTATGTAAAACGTTGAACTTAAACAAATTAAAGACGCGTCGGGTCAGAGACGCGCACGGTTGTTCAATAATCTAGAATTCGGTTCGCACGACCTTGTTCACCCTTAATATTTTAAGTTTTTACCTCAAAATGTTGGTCTGTGCATCGTTTTTTCTGAACTGAATATCTACTGGCTGTGATTTATTCCGTTTTAATACCAACAACTAATAGAACTGGTGGTTGTTTCTTTATTCCGAACGGATACCACTCTACGTAAACAGTGTACCACAAATTACATTATTAACAACATTAACAACTTATTATATTATTTAGAATGGAATAAATTTTGGCCACCTATAGAATACCTACCTACTTATTTGTTTCAAAAAGTTTGTGTCGTGTCGTGTGTGCATCGTCTTTTCTAAACTGCATAGGTTTCTGCTGGGTAACCTTCAGAGTATTTGTTTCAAAAAGTTTGTTGTGAGCATCGTTTTTTCTAAACCGCATCTCTGCTGGCTGACCTTCAGAGTATTTGTTTCAAAAAGTTTATTGTGAGCATCGTTTTTTCTAAACCGCATATCTGCTGGCTGACCTTCAGAGTATTTGTTTCAAAAAGTTTGTTGTGAGCATCTTTTTTTCTAAACTGCATATCTGCTGGTTGACCTTCAGAGTAGCATCTTTTTTTCTAAACCGCATATCTGCTGGCTGAACTTAAGAGTAGCATCGTTTTTTCTAAACCGCATATCTGCTGGCTGACCTTCAGAGTATTTGTTTCAAAACCTTCAGAGTATTTGATTCCAAAAGTTTGTGTCATGTGTCGTTACTTCGACATCGTCTTTACTGCAATATCTGCTGGCTGCAATCATTACTTAGTAAAGTATTAGTCTTGTCTCTAACAGTCTTGCCGCAATTGAGAGAAAGGTGCACGCTCATCCGCTCCGTGAAGGCTTGGCAGCCTCCGCCCGGTCGACGACCTACGCCGCTGATCACAAAAAAGATTATTGTACCTAGTTAGTGGTAAAAGTCCCCTACCTCGCCAACACCACTTTAATCGCAGCTTTGATGTCGTCACACAAAAAACGGATGGCGTTTTACATGTTATATAAAATTCAGCCTGGCAGGCAGTCTCATCTGATTTAAAAAAACACATGATTTTAAATTAGGTAAACATATTAATAAATTGTTGTTCTTGTTATATTGTTAAAAGTAGTGTTTTATCTTTACCTGAGTGCTTAATTAATCTGTGTCAGCCACAACACAAATAAAATGCTTACTTATCCCAAAAAATCAATCATTAACACACTTAAGTGTACATAATTCTAGCTTAGCTCAAAAGTTTTAAAAGTTGCGAATGCGACTAATACCTAGATAGTTATCAATCACAGTAGTTATTAGTATGGAAAATATAGTCACATATAGTAGTAGGTAATTACATTGTGGAAAATGATGACTATCTAGATCTGACTTTAAGAATGTAGTGACAACAGAATAGATAGTATCTTCGAGTCTCGGATCAGTATTTGGACTTTGGCGCCATAGGGCGGAGCGGGCGCAGAAGCGTTGCTGCGGTTGGGGGCGGCTGGCGCTTCGAATTAGAATTTTACGGCCTCTTCGTGTTAGGTTTATTGTCGAGGAGTTATCTGCGACCGAGATGAGGTCGTATTCCAAAACTGACTTACAACAAACACTGTTTTATGACTGTAATAAATGAATCTTCAGGAAGACGAAAAATTGGATGCGCTCATTTCAATACCCATTACAACTGTTCCATTAAATCCCTATTATAAGCTCCGGCGGTGGCAGTTGTCTTTAGATTTAACTGCCACCAAGACGCAGTTTTTATTGATTCCTTACTAAGTCTGTCTAATAGGATAGGATGATGTTATAACGAAATCAAAATACGTGGCGAGACGGAGTGAACTGTGAAACTGACTATGGCGTTTGGGTTCAACGTGGGTGGCGAGTTCCACGAAATTGTAGATGGTCAAACCATAATATCGCCGATAAACGTTGTTTCCAATAAAATGCAGCGACTTTATAAGTATTATTGTGAGTGACACCACTCACAGACAAGCATATTGTCGTTTAAGAGCTGCGGGAATTCGTTGTATGACTGCATGGGCTGGAGTGTGGAGTGGACCACCATGACGGATTGTTATGTGCGGGCATGCACGTGTTTCCGACTGACCCAATTAGCACGAAATCTTTTATTTTTTCTTCTAAGTTGTTTTTGTTTGGATGAAGCACGAAACCAGTTTCTTCAGTCTTGCTTGTGTGACCTAGGACTTTACGTGGCATCATTGGCATCAAATATGAGTGATTATTGTAATTAGGTATCTATCCTTGTAAATTACACGTAAAGGTTTCAAAAAAATATTTGGGGACGTGGTATTCTGTGTTACATTTTTCGAAGTAAGGTAACACACTCTTTTCGAACGCTGACCAGAGCATGGATCTGATATACATCGTGTTAATGAAAAACGCAAAACCTCTCAGATAGTACCTCAGCCCATGAAACTGAACAACTTTTGTTCAGCAACTTCCACGATCTAAAAAAAAAATTGGAATTTTCATACAAACTGATCAGCTGATTAAGTCAATTTGTATGAAAATCCGAATTTTTTTTTTGATTTCCTGAAAGTTGTTGAACAAAAGTTGTTTAGTTTCATGGGCTGAGGTACCATCTGAGAGGTTTTGCGTTCTTTCATTAACACGGTATATTTATCCTATCTACTTAGGACTTTAAAAGAAGAACATCAATATTAAAGAACCTACAATAAAAAGATAATGATACAAAGTGACCTGGAATGTTGATAGTAGCGTTATTTCTGCTATTCCGTTGGCTGGCAGGCGGCCAGTTGCGGTCGCTACTCGCTCCACTCTACTGCTGGACTGGGAGCGTGGGCAATGCCCACTCGCGAGTATTTTCACCAGAGACTTCAAATATCCAACTGCCAACAATTAAGAAAGGAAAATATTTATCTTTGATGGTTTTATTTATTAACCTTCCTTACTTAGGCATTCTGATAATTTACACCTAATTGGTTTTATCTTTCTCCGTTTCACTTCCTTTACACCTTCCATTATTCATCTCTTCCATTCTATTCCATTATACTAAGTGTTAGAATCGATTAGTGGAGTGGGCTGGACGCTTTCCTTGACTTGTACTGACCTTTTCTAGAATTCAGAGTTCTTACTTCCGGCCAGGAAACTTGGAATCTGGAACACGATCGTAAAAACTAATTAGGAACAGTTAGCAGAAGCAAAGATAGACAGCACCTTTCAAACCAAGGGTCAAGATATCGTAGAGATTCACAACCGTGCAGAACCTGCTGTTTGTTTAATTTACTTTAGATGGTAGATATAAATACTAGTACTTGTCTAATTCATAAATAAATTCTCACGTTTTTTGTGTCAAGAATATGTAAGTAAGTACTTAAAAGTTTATTTATTTATTTTACTTAATTACAAATGTAACAGGTTTTTTTGTTACCTATACTTATATACTTAAGTATATGTGATTTTGATTATATATATTTTATTTATATTAAGTTATTATGCTTATTTTTGTGAATTTTATTACGCCAGCCACACATATTTTCTGCTTGGTCTAATGGTTGACCGGGAGAGAATGCCATATGGCATTAGGTCCGCTACTTGTACGTTTATTTTATTGTGCAATAAAGATTAAATAAATAAAAAATAAAAATAAAATACTTATATAAAATGTTGACGAGGTTCACGGGGTGTTTGGGGCGAATTTCATTTTATGTAGCTTTCAGGAGCTTTTTGGATCTGTAGTTTATTTTGTCACGTCGACCCGTGTAAATCCTCTATATCTTCTTGCCTAATACAACCCTTGGGAAGCTTACTTGACAGGTAGTTTTACTAAAAAAAGCGGCCAAGTGCGAGTCGGACTCGCCCATGAAGGGTTCCGTAGCAGCAAGTAACATAAAAGTTCTAAAGGTAAATTGCGGTTTACGATTTATGACGTACTTATTAAAAAAAAAACTACTTACTAGATCTCGTTCAAACCCATTTTCGGTGTAAGTTTGCATCGTTTGCATGGTAATTGTACAACATATATTTTTTTTAGTTTTATCATTCTCTTATTTTAGAAGTTACAGTGGGCCCGGGGACACATTTTACGACTTTGGAAGTGTCTCTCGCGCAAACTATTCAGTTTAAGCCGGGTCCAGACAGGTGTAACGTAATGTAAGATAACGTGTAATTTAGCGTCGACAGTGTGGACGGCAAGGAAAGTCGTGTTGGCAAAATCACTCCAGGTATCGTTTTTAGATATTTTTTAAGTAATCCGGGTATTTAAGATTCCAAATAACAGGTTTTACATTATATAATCTTCGACTTCAAGCTATTCTTCGTCACTCCACGTCATGAACGTCCAAACGACACTACTGTCACGACCGCCGTCCGAACCAGCACCGCGAGTAGACTTTGTGTTCGCGCATAAAACCGACAGCCGATGGATCAGCGCGAGCGCCGGCGCGAGCGTTACATGTAATGCTCGTAGTGCCGTCCACACTCAGAATTCGCGTTACATTACTCGTTAGATTACGTTACACCCGTCTGGACCCGGCTTTAGAATAAACGGGCAAGTGCGAGCCGGTCTCGTACATGAAGGGTTCCGTACCACCGAACAATGTTTTAAAACGCTGAAGAAACTCGTTTCTTGTATGACGACCCCCTTTAATTTTTAACTTTATCTTATATTTAGTATTTGTTGTTATAGTGGACATAGATACCACAGAATAAATACCAGTAGTAGTTATTACTACTACTGGTATTGAAATTTTCACCAATTATGTATTCATAATTGGTGAAAATTTCAAGTATCTAGTTAATGCCATTATAGAGATCTAGTTAAAAACGCAGAAAAAACACGTTTTTAGGGTTCCGTACAAAAAATGAAAAAACGGAACCCTTTTACGATCACTCGTGCGTCTGTCTGTTCGTCCGTTTGTCACAGCCAATTTGCTCCGAATCTACTGGACCGAACCAGGTGAAATTTGTTAGGACGCTTGTGCATTGCTCCGAATCCGAACCATATTCAAATCAAATCCAAAACGAGAAAAATTCGGACGGAAAATTCTTGAACAGCGTCTGTGCACTGCAGCCGAATCCGAATCGAATTCGTGAATTTCGAGGCCACCGATTTCGTCAGTGCACCGCCAGACTTTGATTAGAGAGGCCGCATTCACTATGTGTCCTGCCTGCATTTAACCGCCGTCAGTTGCTGGCACTATTATAATACTTGTTATTTATTTACCCCAATCAAAGATAATATAATTACTAACGTAACAGATACCCAACATCATACTAGCTATTTTAGGGTCCGTAGGTAGAATGCAGAGGCAACATGAAAACAGAAAAAGATGGCAGCACACGCGACTAGCAAATCCCTGTATTTAATATAAAGCGTTAAAAACCGTCACTAGATGGCGTTTTCGAGAAAAAAGCATATGGTTAGGCTAGGCAAAGAAAGATCTTGGACAAAATATTTTAGAAAACATACCTATTTCAACTTTTATTCAGTGACTTGTAAATTCTCGGACATTCGTCACTGCATAAAATGGTTCGATTCGGTCCGCTAGGAGCCTCACCGACAATAGATAGCGTTTATGTTTTATATTTGTCGCTTTTATTTTTACGTGCATAATGCACGTTTTATACGTTATAAAACGTGCATTAATGTTTACAACAAATTTTATTCACGAAAATAACGCAATATTTGTAATATATCCCCCATTTACACAGTGCAAGTTTCTTGCCTGTTGCATACAATTTTATTGAAGCAATAAATGATTTGTATGGCTGACGTTCTGTTTAGACCATGCAAGTTTTTTATTGCATCAATTTAATTGCATGCAACAGGCAAGAAACTTGCACCGTGTAAATGGGCCTTAATACATGCATATTTTAAATGTCGCCTGTTTTTCATGCAAACATTCACAGGGCTTCTAAAAATAGAATGCTCAATTGATCGTTTACGTCATATGCTCATTGGACCAGCAGATAAGGTGACTTCTGTAGCGATTGCTTGATTCAAAGTAAGATTCTCAGCCGTGGTGGATTTTTTTTAGCATTTTTTAGTGTTCCGTACCCAAAGGGTGCAAACGGGACCCTATTACTGTGACTCCGCTGTCTGTCCGTCTGTCCGTCTGTCCGTTTGTGTGTCCGTCTGTCTGTCTGTCCGTTAGTCACAGGGTTATATTTCTTGAACCGTAATAGCTAGACACTCACCGATTATGTACTCGTATTACTGTGGCGGCTAAAACAACAAATACTAAAAATAAAAAATAGTTAAAAATTAAAGGGGGTCGTCATACAAGAAACGTGTTTTTTTAGCGTTTTTAACTTGATCTTTATAATGGCATTAACTAGATACTTGAAATTTTCACCAATTATGTATTACTATGAGCACAATAACAACAAATACTAAAATAAAATAAAGTTAAAAATTAAAGGGGGTCGTCATACAAGAAACGTGATACTTCAGCGTTTTAAAACATCGTACGGTGGTACGGAACCCTTCATGTACGAGTCCGACTCGCACTTGCCCGTTTATTTCATTATATATAACGTCTAAGGAAATATACTGGAACTATTATATATTTAAGGGAGAATTCAGTCCATTCTACTGAACAAATTTCCCTAAGGAACACGTCATATCGAAATATGCAAAATATTTTTTGGCTCTCTATACAAACTCGGATCAGCTGATCGGCCAATTTATATGGGGGACCAAAAATTATTTTTCAAATTTCGTTATAGGACCTACAACGTGTAACAAAAAGGGGGTATTAATCTGAAAGGGAGTTAACGTACTAACCAATGTGAACAACTTTTACTATGGGGCCATCCCAGAAATCGCAAAAAAAAATCTTCAGCTCCATACATTTTATTTAAATTTGTATGGAGCTGAAATTGTTTTTTTTTTGCGATTTCAGTCATGGTCCCATACTAAAAGTTGTTCAAATTGGTTAGTACGTTACTCAGTGCCATATAGCAAGAGTAGCAATTGCTACCGGCCCCGCGCTAAAAAAGGGGCCCCGCGTTCTCAAATCCGCTCACCTAGATCGTTCTTTTTTTTGTTTTATCGTAAATGGGCAACAATTTTGTCAACTTCAAGTTGCCCAAAGGCAGATACGTAGCTTGTTGACTGCCATTTTATTGCTTCAGCAGTAGTGGCCTAACGGGGTGGCGAGCAGGGTAATCGCCCAGGGCCTCGCTCTTGCAGGGGCCTCGCGCAACAACCCGAGCTGATTTATTTTTATTCATTATATTCGTCCCGTCCCGTCGTCGCCAGAAATAACGGGCTGTACAAGGCCTCGCAACAAAAAACTCAAGCCCGGAGCCTCGCAATAGTTTAGGCCGTCGCTGCCACCGAGCTCCCCATTCAGATCAGGGGCCTTTTCGGTAGAATTTGCTACGGGCCCCGCGCTTCGGATTGATAGTACGTAAGTAAATAATATCTCAATAGGTTGATACCCTGTTTTTGTTACACGTTGTACCCTTGTCCCTTGGGGAAAGTTGTTCAGTATCATGGACTGAATCCACCCTTGAAATAGTTTCAGTATATTTTGTTAAACCCTGTATAATGGAGGAGGATGAGTGGGTAAGGTAGGCTGGTAGTTTAGTTACTAATAATGACACATTTTAATGTTTTATGTTGTTAGGGTTCCGTACAAAAAATGAAAAAATGGAACCCTTATAGGATCACTCGTGCGTCTGTCTGTCTGTCTGTCCGTCCATCTATCACAGCCAATTTGGACCGAATCAGGTGAAATTTGGTAGGATGGTGTAATCCTATGACCCAACCAAACACATAGGTATGTGCAAAGGAAATAAATATTTTTTTAAAATAAGGGGGTCATTTTCGGGGGACAAATTAGGAAATTGAAAAAGAAAAGTTTTGCAAACCTTACTGTGTCATAATTAATTATATCAAATGAAATGTTTGCACGTACGTGTGGTTCCGGGTTAGAATAGGACCACTCTATCTCTTCCTCTGGATGTCGTAAGAGGCGACTAAAGGTCTTAAGCACAAACATCTCGTGCTACATTTGCATTCCCAAGGAGGGTTAACGTCGGGCGGCAGCCGGTTGTAAAACTTTTCGCACAAATACGTTCTCGAAGACGGTTGACGACGGGCAGGCGGCCAGTCGTAAAATTACAGCCAAATCATTTTAACTGTTCCGGCATTTTCTTCTTCACTTGGCAAAGTCTTTGGCATCCTTGGGTGACCATTGACATGCTTGTCATTTGGAGAAGAAAAAGCGGGAAAGCGCACCCCAGGCTCCGAAACAGCTTAGCTGAGGATGCAACTGGGAACGCCCTTAGATGAAGAAGAAGAATTATATCAAATGAAAGGGCTCATTAAGAGGATCTCAAATATATTTTTGTTATAATTGTAAAATAAATATGTAGTTTGATTTTGCTCATGACAGAAGACGAAAATCCACCCCCCCTGATCTCCGAAACTATTATTGAGCCTAAAATTTTGAAAAATATACAAAATTTAGTACATTGATTGTAGTTGTTGTACGGAACCCTCTCCACGCGAGCTTAACTCGCACTTGGCCGGTTTTTTTTATTTAGGTAGGTATCTTGTTCATTAAAATCTTTTCATAATCAGATACAATTACGAACCAGGATTACCATATACAACACAAAGAATTGAGTTTACCATCTTGTAAATATAAGTACCTATAGTAGTATAGTAGGTAGTACGTTGTTCGTCCGCCGTAACCGCCGTAGCCTAGGCAAGATGTTGCCGTTTCTTGCGCACAAAGCGGCAACGTTTGCGTGATGCGACTGTCGTCGAGATGACCGTGCGCAAAGTCACAAAAAAGAAATATTAGGTACCAACCATTGGTACCAACCACAAAAGTGTAGACAACGGCATCTAGTAACTTTTTCAAAAACATTCACATGAAACAATAACAGGTAAATTGTGCTTTTCTGTACACGTAATTGAATTTTGTAAAACTGGCAAATAAATGGTTGAATATGCTTTAAAAATTGTTATTGTATTTCATTTAAGATATATTTAAGATATATTTAACCAGTAAGAATATTATTTTATCCAAATAATGGTTATAAATTATTTTTATTTTTGAATTGAAACCTATGGCGCCATCTAACGGTAGTGGAAGAGAATCAATCAATTATTTTACTAGAGGATAATACCCCATGCTAACGTCCCATGATGGGAACATACGAATTGACACGTCTAAGTTTACGTTTTTTGCTGGCAAATATTTGTAGACCTAATTATATGTTAAACTAAGCAATCAGACATCAAACGCGATGTCAACATATGGACACCCATATAATATATTTACCCATTAGAGAGGTTTTTTTTTTGACTGCTCATTTGAAGTCCAAAACTACTGATTTCGGGGTTCGTCCCTGAACAAAAGATATTTGTATTGACGAGTTCTTTAATCCCTCATCAACTTTTTATAACATTTTCCATAATTAGCATGCCGGGTATTTACCCCAATCTACCCGATGTATGGGAACATACAAATTGACATGTCTAAGTTTAAAGTTTTTGCTGGCAAATATATATATATATTTTTTTTTTTAACCTAGTAATATCAAAGAAATATCTATTCACAGTGGTTATATTAGAAATATGGTGTAATTAACTCGCGTCAAAACGCAGCATCTTTTCGTTTAGACACCTACAGAAATCCATTGCAAGCCAATTTTATCCTTATGACTCTGGACAAACGATTCATAATACACACAAAACCGACTAAAATAGACTCAGCGAGCGACGCGCTAGGGTTGACTGGTACAAGAAGCCTCTATCGCCATTTAGCGCACCGCACCGTATTATCGGTCTTCCATGCTGGTCTGGGAGACAAGAATAAAACTTAAATATAAATAAATAGAAATATGTAAGGACAAATCACACCGATTGAGCTAGCCCCAAAGTAAGTTTAAACTTGTGTTATGGGATACTAACTTAACGATACTATATTTTATAATAAATTATTTTATTATTAATTATTTTATAATAGATTGGCGGAACTAGCGTGTTGACGATTACACCACGGAGGTCATAGCTACTTCTCTCCCCGCGCAAATCGTAGAAGCCGATTGAAGGAATGGGCGAAAATGCAAATCATGTTAATAGGCGATGCGGCTAGCAACCCATCACTATTTTGATTTGTTTTTCCACCTTCTCGCCCACCATCACGCTAAAAGTTGCCTTTGAGTATTGTGGCCCTGGGCTCTCTTAGAGCCGCAACACTTAAAATTCTCTGTCTGCCCCATTAGGGATAAAGGCGTGATAGTTGTATGTATATATCATCGTTTGGTAGTAAACCCGTATGTCGCATCGCGGGCAATGCGCAGCCAACGTAGACGAATAAGCCATAGACGAAACGAAAGCTATCGTGTTAGGTGGTAGACCCGACTGGATTTGCCACCGCACTCGTAGTGGTTATACGAATCGTTTATCCAGAGTAATAAGATTGAAATTGGCCTGCAATGGATGTCTAGGTATCTAAACGTAAATGTGATGAGTTCTGACGTGAGCTAAATTAAACCTCCGTGGTGTAATGGTCAACACGCTAGTCCGCCAATCTGGAGGTTCTGGGTTCGATCCCCAGTCAGGGCAAGTTGTAAAATGGCCTTTTTCAAATTGTCCTGGGTCTTGGTGTTTATCTATATATGTATTTATTATAAAATATAGTATCGTTGAGTTAGTATCTCATATCACAAGTTTAAACTTACTCTGGGGCTAGCTCAATCAGTGTGATTTGTCCCTATATATTTTTATATTTATTGATATCGCTAGCCACATTGAGTAGATATTTCTTTGAATTTCTTTGCTGAGTGAACCTTCTGTACGTGAGTACTAGTACCTATTCTGTGGTAGTCATGACGCGAGCTAGACTTGCACACGTCCACATAGACAGGTAGGTAGGTACTCAATATTATAATAACAAAAACAAACAACTTTTTTGCGGTCGGCTCTTGGTCTAAGTACGACAAGCGAAACACAAACAACTCTAATGAATTAAATATAATAAAACATGTGCGAAATATTTAACCAGCTCAAACAAAGTCTTTAAAGTAGATACCGAATTCTATAGGATGTACTTAGTAGGTACATACCATTTCTTTTGCTAGGGAATAGAAAAGGTCCTAAGTAGGTGGGTTAGGAACCTACTTATAGCGAAACAGATCGTCAATCTCAAACCAAATATCAGAAATTCGAAAGAATAATTTATGTATTTTTTAGCCTTCTTTTTATGTTTCTCCATTTTTAAAACTACCGGATCGGTGGAGTACCTAGGCGACGAACAAAGCTTGGGCGTGCGTCACTGCTCGCACGTGAGCCCCGACTGAACTGAATTAACCACCCGCAGTGGCCGCCGCGCGTAGGTATATTTTTGATACCTACACGGGGAGCGACACAGGCCTAATTTAATATAGCTAATTTAGTGATTTTAAACATTTTCATTAATATTTGAGATATATTAATTTATTTATATATAAGATAACCTTTTTATACATTTCTACAGATAATTAGAGGACTCGCACTCGTTTATTATTAATTTTTCAATCTACCCACCAAACGGGTAGATACGGGTATTTACCCGGTGCATATCGGGTATATATCCAAGCGTGGGTAAAGTAATACCCGGATATGCCCATCTCTAGTGATAACGTCCGGTGTTCGTAACCAATATTACCTACTTAAATAAAGGTCATTAATTATCTATAATACCAAACTATCAATAGTACTCAGATACTATCACTATCACACACTATCACGTCTTAATCCCTAACGGGGTAGACAGAGCCTAGGGCGGTAAAGCCCAGGCCACTTTTAGCGTAATGGTGGGCATGAAGGTGGAAAAGGGAAATCATAATAGTGATGGGTTGCTAACCGCATCGCCTATTCATATGATTCAGATTCTCGCCCATTCCCTCAATCGGCTTTTACGATCTGCACGCGAAGAGAAGCAGCTGGTACATTCTATGTTTTTTCTTTTCTCCCAGACCAGCAAAGAAGAACTATAAATAGTATCGATTGTTATAGCAATAGCAGAAACATTATCAATAACACTGTCGATATTATACATTAATTTCTATATTTTCGGCAACACTATCAGGCGAGACGGGACAGTGGGCGGGGCGTACAACGTGTGCTTCCCTCCCCGTACCTCACCCGAAATTCGAAATTGAATCGAATTCGAGTGGGTGCACAGCCGTACGTACAATTTCTACGGCGGCCAATTTGAGTCGGTTTTGATCCGAAATAAAAACGACCCGAAGTGAGAATTCTTGGTTTGAATACGAATTGGATTTGAACCGTTTACGACTAAGTGCACACGCGTCCATACAATCACTAGGAAGGCCAATTCGAGTCAGATTCGGATTTGATTTGAATATGGTTCGGATTCGGATTAGTGCACAACCGGTCTTAGAATGTTGTAATCTTATGACCCAAACACATATGTGCAAAGTAAATAAATATTTTTTTAAATAAGGGTTCGGGGGACAAATTAGGAAATTGAAAAAAAAAGTTTTGCGAACCTTACTGTGTCATATATCAAATGAAAGGGCTCGTTATGAGGATCTCAAATATACTGGGTGGCGCAAAAGTACTGGCACTAAAGAAAATACTTTTATTTTTTTTATATGACATTTTCTGTCATTCTGTTGTTGAAAATTGTGTAGTGAACAAATGTAAAATACACTGAAAATAAACATGGACCGTTTTACTCCCCAAGAACGTGGAATAATTGTGTCAATGTTCTTACGGAATAATTCATCAGTGATAAGAACACAACGTGAATTTCGTCGACGATTTCACCACCGTCCGGCACCGATTGGTCGCACAATTCGACGCTTTGCCACACGCCTTGAAGCAACTGGCTCAACATTGGATAGACCTAAGTCTGGGAGACCAAGAACAGGCCGTTCAGCTGAAAATATCGATGCTGTGCGCGAAGATGTGGAAGAGTGTCCAGAAACATCAACGAGGCGACGTGCCACGCAATTGGGCATTTCCAGACGGACCCTGCAGCGTATTTTGGTGAAAGACTTAAAGATGTTCCCGTATAAAACTCAAATGACTCATCAGCTGCTGCCTGCTGACCACCGAGCTCGTCTAGATTACTGCCAGCGCGTCATAAACCTCAACCTTGAAGAGGATGATTTTCCTTCAAAATTGGTTATGAGTGACGAAGCGCATTTCCATCTCTCAGGGCATGTCAATAAGCAGAATACTCGGTTCTGGGGCACTGATAATCCGCGCATTATTCAAGAAACACCTCTACACCCACTAAAAGTTACTGTATGGTGTGGCATCTGTGTTGACAGAGTGATCGGACCCTATTTTTTCGAAGACGCTGGAGGCAATGCGATAACTGTCACTGGAGAACGCTACAGAACCATGTTACGAGAGTTTTTGATACCCAGTTTGGACGAATTGGGGCTGGAGCACATCTGGTTTCAACAAGACGGCGCTACGGCACACACAGCGCGCGACACTATGGACTTAGTGAGGGACGCTTTTCCAGGCCGAGTTATCTCTCGTTTTGGCGATTTGCCTTGGCCTGCAAGATCACCCGATCTGACCAGTCCAGACTTCTTTCTTTGGGGTTTTTTGAAATCTCGGGTGTATGTGAACAAGCCACAGACTCTCGCAGCTCTAAAAGAAAACATTCGTCAAGAAATAACGAACATATCGCAGGAAGTGTTACGGCAAGTTATGCAAAATGTCATAAATAGGGCTCAAATGTGTATCAACTCTGGAGGTCACCATTTAAAAGACATCATCTTTAAATCCTAATGGTACGAAATTTAATGGCACAAATATACATTTAAAAAAACCTAAATGTAGTTTTCTAATTTAGAAAAAATGTTATAGCTGAACCAAATAGGGTCTTTACTTTTGCGCCACCCAGTATTTTTGTTATAATTGTAAAATGAATAGTTTTTATTTTATTCATTAAAGAAGACGAAAATTGACCATTCCCCCCCCCCCCCTGATCACCGAAACTACTAAGCCTAAAATTAAAAAAAAATACAAAATATAGTTCATTGCTTGTAGATTACAGGAAAACCTATAAAGTTTAATAAATTGTACGGAACCCTCTCCACGCGAGTTTAACTTGCACTTGGCCACGACCCCCTTTAATTTTAAAGTTTTTTTTATTTTTAGTAGGTATTTGTTGTTATAGCGGCCACAGTAATCCATAATCGGTGAAAACTTCAAGTGTCTAGCTATTACGGTTCAAGAGATAGAGCCCTGTGACAGACGGACAGACAACCGGACAGACGGACAGACAGCGGAGTCTCAGTAATAGGGTCCCGTTTGCATCCTTTGGGTACGGAACCCTAAAAAAATTATATTAGAAACCTTAATATCATTTTTGAAGACCTATCCGTAGATACGCCACACGTGTGGGTTTGATGAAAAAAGAAATTTGAGTTTAAGTTAAGTATGGGAACCTCCAACATTTATTGTTTTTTTTTGTATTTTCGTGTGAAAATCTTAATGCGGTTTACAGAATACATCTACTTACCAAGTTTCAACAGTATAGTTCTTATTGTTTCGGAAAAAAGTGGCTATGACATACGGACGGACAGACACAGACAGACATGGCGAATCCATAAGGGTTCCGTTTTTTGCCATTTGGCTACGGAACCCTAAAAACGTATTGTACATGAAAATAGCTGACGGAGAAAAAGATGGCGAATTTTATGCATAAGGAAAATAATAATGAAAGGAATCTATTTTTACACATTTATAATATTCAAGCAATGATTTCAACTACGCTGGTAATATAACGTCTAACAAAATATACTGAAACTATTTTAAGGGTGAATTCAGTCCATGATACTGAACAACTTTCCCCAAAGAACATATATCGAAATATGAAAAATATTTTTTCGCTTTCCATACAAACTCAGATCAGCTGATCGGTCAACTTAAATGGGAGGCTAAAAATTATTTTTTAATTTTCGATATATGTTCCTTAGGGAAAGTTGTTCAGTATCATGGACTGAATCCACCCTTAAAATAGTTTCAGTATATTTTGTTAGTCCCTGTATACAGGCTGACTTTTAAACCACCAGCCAAATTTCTGGAGTAAGTTCAGTCCATGATACTGAACTACTTTCCATAAAAACAATTAACGAAAAACTAAAATAAAAATTAGCCTTTTCATACACATCAGCGCTCAGTCAAACGGATTTTCTATGGGAGGACAAAAAATTTTCATCGATAGAAAGTAGTTCAGTATCATGGACTGAACTTGCTCCAAAAATTTGGCTGGTGGTTTAAAAGTCAGCCTGTATAAGTCAATGTACTTATTCAAGTTGGTACCTACGAGGAAAACGATGTCAAGTAATTAAAATGAATGTACGAGTATACAAATACCTACTCGCTCCGCGGTAGATCTAATATTACAGAATTATCTGTCGGCACTTCAAAGCCACAATAACCTACGATTACGATTACGTATCTCCGTGCCTCCCCCTCAGAAACTCGCGGCGCGAACACCTCTTTTTCTTGAGGTACATTTATATCAAAACCAGTTCTCTCCGCCATGTCGGACGCTCTCAAAAGCGGTTCCGACTTAATAGCCATGAAGTGTGATTATTAGTATTATATAACGCTCTACGAAATTCAGTTTTAATAATAGGCTAGCGAGAAGATTTACGGGGAATCTAATTCTAGATAATTTAACCGAACACGGTAGAGACTTGCTTAGATTTATTAAAAGTTATCGAACCAGTCTCATATGCATATGCCATGGAAATGATAGTGGTTTTACCAAATTACGATAAAATGTAAAAAAGAAACTATAAAAGATGCCGAAAAGCTGTTTTACGGTTGAGGAAATACGAGTGCGCGGCGTTGGACCACATCGGAGGGTTGTTGTCCCGCTTTCCCACAGGGATGCAATGCAACGCTTGGTGTCGGCGACTATCAAAGGGATTTAAATGATATCAATAGCTTTGTGCTACCGCGCGTCCTTTGTCGGCCCTTTGGGCGGCAACATCACAGCCGAGAGCCCGGCTGTCACGGAGATCCATAACCGGTACAAAGCGAACATCAAAAGAGCCGCCAGCTATTGCATCACGTGCCATTGCAAATTGCAAGATTAAGCTTTTTTATGAAAGCTTTCATTCTAAATCGCTACAACTTTGTTGTTCACAGTTCGCAGCTGTCCTGTCAAGAGGTATGAGAAAGTCTATAGGTAGAGTATAAGTAGAAATTAGTTTAACAGTATACTATACCTATTACATTTTATTTTACGCCGGCACTTAAACATATGTAGGTACCTACTTATGACAGTGTACCTAAGTAGGTAAGTAGGTAACCGATGGAATTTTCTGAAATACCTAGGTTCCTACCTACAATTTTTATGAGGTCGCGTGCTTCTAGCGTATAGATAGAGACTAAAGATACATTGTAGATTGTAGAGATACCCGTACTGTAATAGTAAATAGCTTAAAAAATCGGACAACAGTGTTTTTTAGTATTTAGCTATTAATTATCTATCACACTAAAAAAAAAAATATAAAATAAGTACACATGTTCACTACACTATCTGAACTGGATTGCGATGGTCAGTGACAGAACTGGAAGGCGCAGTCAAAAGTAGGCTTATGCCTAACAGTGGGTGGGTTAGGTGCTCTTGAAAGCTGCTGATGATGATGACTATTTACGTCTTCATCCAGGGTAGACAAAGCCTACAAGGTAAGGCCGCAAGACAATACCCAAAGGCTTTTAGCGTGATTGTTTGCATGAATTTCGAAGTCGAATCCAATTTATAGCAGGTGCAATAAGTTCAGTTTTTGGAATAAGATAAGGTAGTAGACACGTGTGGCCACTCCCATCTACTTACCACTATATGTGGGTATGTATATTATCGCAATGCCCATTAAATTAGGAAAAATATACATGTACTTATATCTAATGTAAATTTGGATAAGAGTCAAAGCTGTTTTAAAAAAGGAACAAAAACGGGGCGTGGGCCGCAGGCTGCGCCGGCGGTGATACTCATCTCGCTGTCTTTGATCTCTCCGCCAGCTGTCAGGGTCAACCCTTTCATCAGAGAAGATAGTTTAAAATATGTATAACATAGATTACATATGTACCTACCTATCTTCATAACGAGTCGGAAATGGCAAAAATTAGATTAGTTAAAACCAAAATTTGGCTACAGTGACCGCCTTATCGTTGGCCTCATTGAGTCGGGCAGTTGGTTGGAACATGACAAAGGGTGGTCCATGGACTGAGTAAGTAGTATAAATATTACGTCACGTCTTTATCCCTTAGGGGGTAGACAGGGCCTAACGGCCACTTTCAGCATTGTGGTGAGTGTGCAGGTGGAAAAGGAAATCCCTCGATTAGATCTTACTGATGCCGAGGGTAAGAAGAAGCTAGTATTATATTCTATTTTTATATTTGCGTCCCGCCCGATAGAGAGGTTTTGTTTTCGTCAGGTTTCGCTCAGCCGATCACACTACTCAAGTGCTAAATAAATTATAAATAAATACCTATATAAAAAATTAAATAAAAATAATAATATATATATACATATATAATAAGTATATATCTTATTCTATCTTCATCATCATACACATTGACGCGCGCACACACACACACACACACACACATACACACCCATAGGCTATATTGTTTTTCATCAAGACAAACTGTCTTATAAATTGGTCAACTATGTTATAAAGTACTAGAGATAAGAAAGAGCGGAGTCTCCTGACACAAGCATACCTACTTTTTGCTTAAAAGGAGGCTCCAGCAACAAAAGCTTGTAATTTAAATAGGTAGTTACCTAATAAACAAATTTTATTTTATTATTATACGGACGACGGAGAAAAGAAAAAACATATAATGTACCAGCTGCTTCTCTTCCCGTGCAGATCGTAAAAGCTGATCGAGGGAATGGGCGAGAATCTGAATCATGAATAGGCGATGCGGTTAGCAACCCATCACTATTATGATCTTCCTTTTTCACCTTTTTAGCGTAATGGTGGGCAACCATTACGCTAAAAGTGGCCTGGACTTTACCGCCCTAGGCTCTGGCCACCCCGTTAGGGGTAAAGACGTGATAGTGTATCTGTGTATTCGACACTTGTGTTATGTTATGGGATACCAACCCAACGATTCTATATTTTATAGCAAATGCATAGGTATATAGATAAACATCCAATAAAAATTAAATAGTTTGGAAAATCCAAAAGTGCTCGCCTCATAATCTATTTTTTTTTATACAGTGGTATATTAGTTTTTTATAAATTATAATTAAACGATAGTACTTAGAACGCTAATATTAACTAGGAATCAGCACAGTGTAATACTTTATATATTAAAAACAAAAGTATTCCGGTAAGATGAATTTTTCGACCAATTTCTCTGCCACATACATGGTCACATAAACACAGACTCACGGACGTCCAAGAATGATTAGTTTTAATGTTATTATTTATTATATTAAACAAATTAATTGTTTATAAAATGTACCATATGTGCTAGACAGATTATTTAACTTCATATTAGTGCACTCATATTATCCTGTAAGTGTTATATTAAAAAAAAAACGTCATTTAAGTTTCGAAAGACTGGGTTTTTTGACATGTCGAGAGTAGAGCACTACCTCAACGCTCCGCTTATGAGGCGTGCAATACCTCAACGCTCCGCTTATGAGGCGTGCAATACCTCAACGCTCCGCTTATGAGGCGTGCAATACCTCAACGCTCCGCTTATGAGGCGTGCAATACCTCAACGCTCCGCTTATGAGGCGTGCAGTATAAATCTAGGTATTTCATGATCAAGTGCAAAATATTGCTTCCCACAACCAGTTACCTATTTAGTTTTTATCTACGAGCATAAGTACCTACCGAATTAGGTACATAAGTTTAATGTTGAATGTGGAGGCTTTTCACAAATTTTTAGTTAGTACATTTTTACTACCATTCTAGTTTTTGCTCGTAGTCTACCCCATTTTTGATGGAAAAGGAATTTTAAGAAATGTTTTTTATTTAATGGTTCATTTTCCAAATTTTAATTTTTACCAGGACTCGGAATATGTTTAGCCTAAGGCAGAGATCCTCAAGGATTTCGAAGGTGTCTCTTCTTATCTCCTTTTCATACTATTTACATTCCGGTTGGTCACAGGATCATTGAATTAGTGCTTTCTGAGTCTGCCTGGGACAGCCTCTCGTCAATATACCAATACCTTTTTGTACCTATCGGGTTAAAAAATGTGGACTGTGATTTGAAAGTCATTTCATTATAAACAAAACACTATTTATTGTAATGCCATTCAAATTAGGTAGGTAACTCAATAGGTCAACAGACAACACACATAATAAATGAAGTGCTGTATAATAAAATAACAATAGGTACCTACACATGAAAAAACCGACGACAAATTGACTATTTCGAGGCGTGGCCGGCAGAGGCGGCGCCGTCAAAGGCTCTCGTGATCAAAGGCGCCGCCACGAGCTGGCGCAGCTTTGATCTCGCCGCGAAGTGCAAATTATGTTATAAAGACAGTGAGTGGCGCGCCCGCCGCTGCCCAAGAATTGCTGCTAATTAATTCAGCCGTCCATTCGTGTGTTGTGCCCGTGGGCGGCGACTCGCCACGCTGGCCAAGCCACGCAACAGTCATAGTTTTCGAGATCAAAAACCTTCTTTTCATATCGTTTTTCGTTGATTATGCCAAAATTTGCTTATTATGTACCTAATCTAATTTGTTTGGGCTTCAAGAAAAAATACTTCCAATTACATAGGTACCTACCTACTTGCGATTAAAATTCAGTTAAAAAGTATCATCCAAACTACACTACACCTGAACATTATGTAGGTACCTAGTAGGTACATATGGCAATGAACTACTAACGTTTAGACGAACAATCAAAATAGAAAATTAAAAACTGATAAAAAAATAAAATAAAATAAAATGGCATGAGGTAGTCGAGTTTCATTTTATATACTTATACTGATACATTATCACGTTTTATTCCTGGGGCAGATAGGGGCAGACAGAGCCTAAGGCGGTAAGGCCCAGGCCACTTTTAGCGTGATGGTGTGCATGAAGGTGGAAAAAGTAAGCCATAATAGTGATGGGCTGCTAACCGCATCGCCTATTTATGATTCAGACTCTCGCCCATTCCCTTCCCTCGATTGACTTTTACGATCTGCGTGGGAAGAGAAGCAGCTGGTAGGTACATTCTTTGTTTTTCTTTTCTCCCAGACCAGCAAGGAAGATATAAGTAAGTACTTATACTTATTTTGGTGTGTGTGCTGGTGTGGTAGGATATTTAAATTAGTCAACATCATTAGGTCTTTTTTTATCTTTACTGCAGGAGCACGACCCTCTCTGTACTTCTAGAGCCATATATTAGCCAAAACAGTCAGAGGATTTAGCCTACACTCTCAACGCTGGCCAGACGGGTTGGAGAGGTGTCATTGATGTTTTAAAGTTTTGTTCAGCTTGTATTTCTCCTAAGTCACCTTCTACGACATCCACGGGAAGACTTGGAGTGGTCTTATTCTACTCTGCCGGGCGGGAACCTCACGGCTTAGGTTATTGAAATTAGTCAAAATCAGTAAAGCTAGTAGAGCAATTAAGTACCTACCCACTTATAGGAAAGTGTGTACCTACTTACTTAATTTAGTTCTACCTAATACCTACCAATATTAATTAGTTTGTTAAAGCATTTTAGTAGTCTTCATTAGGTAGGTATTTAAGTTTAATTATTTATGATCAGAGATAGAGACCAAGTTGGTAGAGTTAGTTATTCATTAAAATATTTGCAAATGTTGCAATGAAAACATAGTAAGCATTTACATACAAAATAAATGATAAGTAACACGCATTGTTAAAAGTTTTTGATATCTGCGAGCGAATTAAATTATGATGGTTGCTACCAGCACGGTAGCTCCGCCACGACACACCGCTACGCGCAGCTTGAGAAACTGTCGAACATAAGATATCAACGACTGCTTAGTTTAGTCCTTCAGGAAATAATACGTTCATTAGTATAAAAGTATGTTAGTGTGTAGTTCAGTTATGAATTATGTGGTTGCACTTAGTTTGTGTTCCTTAGTTGTAAGTAGGTACCTACGTAAAGTAGTACAGGTAGCGATTTTCTTTTTTTCGAAATTCAACATTACTTTATCTACCTTTATACTAAACTGTTATTTGTTGTAAGGCAATCTAGGTTCTACCTACTTACTAGGACGAACGCGATTTTCAGAACAAAACAAGGCAACGATAATTTTGTTCAAGCAATTTATGGCCATTAAGCATGGTCGTTTGTAAACAATAACCGGTTCAAAGATGGTGGGTTTCTTTGAGCGTATTTTGCGCGCCGGCTATCAACGGGCGAGCAGTCGGCCAAACAAGCCGCCAAACGAATCGAGCGTGTTGTCGGACGAAGGAGGAAAGAGGAACGTGCGCGGAAGGGAGCGAAGGCGAACTGATCGAGCCGCGTGCGTCGACCCGCGGCTAGCTTTGATCTTGCCGCCTCGCTGCACTGTCTGATGCTCTGACCGCGGTCTGTCTGTGAGCGATGAGCGACTTTCTGACTTTGTAAGTCTATACTGACCTGCATGCTAATACCGTTTTATAACACGAGCAACGACATTCGGCTACACTACACATAATATTAATTTATTAATAGTGTGAAGAGTAAAAAGTATCAAAAAGGGAAGGTCCTCTCATAAGTGCGAAGCCATCGACAATGCCACTTACTTACTTGCGACATCGCGAGTTGTCGCCTACATTTAATTTTCAACTTTCTTCGAATTTAATAAAGGTAAAATTTCTCTAGATATTCATAGTGAATCCCGAAAGAGAAAACTAAATAGTTGGACAGCTCTAGGTTTAAAAAGCGGCCAAGTGGTTCCGTAGCAGCAAGTAACATAATATAAAAGTTCTAAAGGTAAATTGCGATTTACGAATTAAGAAGTATTAAAAAAAACTACTTACTAGATCTCGTTTAAACCAATTTTCGGTGGAAGTTTGCATGGTAATGTAGATCATATATTTTTTTTAGTTATATCATTCTCTTATTTTAGAAGTTACAGGGGGGGGACACACATTTTACCACTTTGGAAGTGTCTCTCGCGCAAACTATACCGTTTAGAAAAAAAAAATATTAGAAACCTCATATCATTTTTGAAGACCTATCCATAGATACCCCACACGTATGGGTTTGATGAAAAAAATTTGAGTTTTAGTTCAAAGTATGGACAACCCCCAAAAATTTATTGTTTTTTTTCCATTTTTGTGTTAAAATCTTAATGCGGTTCACAGAATACATCTACTTACTAAGTTTCAACAGTATAGTTCTTATAGTTTCGGAAAAAAGTGGCTGTGACATACGGACGGACAGACAGACATGACGAATCCATAAGGGTTCCGTTTTTGCCATTTGGCTACGGAACCCTAAAAATGAGATTGTCAGATTGGTAAGAAATCTTTAAAATTTGGTAGTGTACTACTAAGTACCAATCAAGGCGATAGGTAACTACCTACTTAGATTAGATAGTACATAAAAATATTTAGTGGACTGAACTACCCACAATACAACCCGTAACAATTAAATAGGAAATTCGTGATGCGGAAACCATGCACTAGCATTAAAGCACCAGATGATGCGATGATGATCGTTGGATGTGCATGCGCAGGTATAGGACAAAATAATAAATATACAAACACACACCAAAAAGTGTGTAAATAAAAATAAATAAATTCCGACCATACGAATTTATTTAGAACTTAAGATTTTAGACCACATCCTATACTAATTCCGTATACATTCCACCCACCACACCTCTTACGGAGTAGGCAGAGCCAGGAGCTACGACAACGAAACATGAGATATTTCAGAATGTTGCTTAATGTACGACTTTCATAAATTTTTTTTAGCTTAAGAATATACTTTAGCGATGTCTGTTTATTTATTTTTGTATTTGATATTCGTTAAATATTGCGGCCTGTATCGGTTTTCTAATAAATGTATTTTCTTTCACTCTGTAATCACACTGTAAGTATACCTATCCCACTAATAGAAGCAAGCGGCAATCTATAAAGTTTGAATAAACAATAAACATGTCTTGTAGATATATTAAGATTAGGATTAAAATTCGAACTCAACGTAAATTAAGGACCGATTCATTGAGTTTGAGCTTTGATCAATATTTTCCAATGTAGAGTCTGTACTCTCCTTGTTTGATGCCAAAGGCCAGTGGAGACTGTGGAGACGAAACTCGATTACAGTGCCAGTGCTAGCGCCCAATTTATTAATGCATCTGCTAATTCGATCATACTAATATACAATCCAGATAACTAAACATGTGCCGTAATGGTGGCGGAATCTTCGGAAAAAATATTTAGCCATTTCTAAAAATATTCAATATTGTCATAAGACTTTTTTGTTACTTATCTAGCCCTTATAATTTCAACACATCTGCACTTTATTTTTATATTTCTTCTCTTTATATTTTTTTTTATTAATCACTAGTTCGACAGGCTCACGTTCTCTTACTTGACGGTGATGACTGGTTACCCGGTTGTTTGACTGGTAGATAAGTCCTTAGGCTTTACTTAGACTTTATTGGTACTTAGACTGGTAGATAGGCTTTAGGCTTAGACTTAAGTCCGCCATTACACTTGTATTTGTGTATGAAGTTAGCTAATGAACTTAGGTAATGAAGAAGCGTTTGCTCCCTGAGCACAAAAAGGCAATGGCCTTTTTGTGTCACTGCGGTACCTACACCAAATGTCTACGTACCTATGTTGTTAATATTTTATGTTAATTTATGTGTGTGTCTCAGTTACACAAATAAAGTAATTATCTATCTTATAAAGACGCAAGCTTTTTGTTTGAACAATATTTTTATTCGATAAAAATCAAGTGGTCAGGAGTGTGATGCAAACAGATTCGCGAGGTCTACAGCTCACAGAGCCACTAGTGGTAGGTGAGGTAAGATCAAAACACAGATACCTGAACAGATCTCTACTGAGGTCGATGAGATTTCTTGCTCTACAGTAGGAACTGCGGACGTATCTCTGAAGCAGACAAATCAGTCTCAAACCTACTTGAGCATTGAAATGCGGATTTGTAGGATACTTTATTCATTAAAATAAACAAGTACGTGACAGTCTAAATAGATGTACGTACAGTTGAAACCAAGTACCGACAGGATGTTTATATTGCTAATAGCTTTGACAGGTACGTGAGTATTTATGTGAATGTAAGCCTTGCGGCTCAGCAATAGGAAGGGCTGTGTTGTTTGTCGGCAAGACAGTTTATTTTTGTCAAGATACAATCTCAAATCCCGCGCATAGATTGAGTATAAATAAACGCGGGACGGCGACAAGAGATCCGATGCAAGAGTTACTCGGAAGCGCTATTTCCGACTTTCTAAGAACGTGTCCTCTTCAATAACATTTCTCGAGTAAACGTTGGCAGTTGACAGATAGACATCAAACGACAAATACGACTAAAGACGTTCGTTGACCAAAGCCGTCTACGTAACATGTTGACAAATGAGAAGCCGTGTGCTAGATCTACTTAATGATGGTTCTGCAGTTGTAAATGAATTTTCGTATAATGTTACGGTATATGATTATATCCCTAGGGATATAACTATATAACGGCTTTATCTATCGTACTGCGACATAGGTATACACACACGTGTGTATATGTCGCTGTAAAGGAAGTCCCTAAGTTATTGTAAGTACCTACACCAAACAAAGTTTGTTGAGTTTCCTAATACCTCTCTAAAAAGATTATCTATCATAAAGGATAAGTTGTTATTGACCGCGCGAGCGAAGTGAGCGAAGCGAGATTAACCAAAAATGCTTTGGTCCGTCAGTTTGTAGGTTTGTATTCGTGGTCGCATTTATCAACCGATTCTCGTAAAATTTTGTTAAGCAGGTTTGATAATTATATAGATTTTTTTTGTCTATTCAGTTTTTGGAAATTTTCAAAATGGCGGAGATATGGGGTTCAAAACTTTAAGAAAATCATATTTAAGCCATTTCGAAAAATTTTCAAATAGGTACCTACTTATGTAATAAAACTTTTTTGTTACCCTTATTATGACGCAACTTCTTTATCCGATAAACTTCAACGGGTTGGGGGTGAGTCGCGAGGTTTACAGCTCACAGCCACTAGTTTATACCATTTCTCACAGTTCACCGCATAGGTACCTTACCTACGTACCTATAATAAGAAGGAAGGATGTAAAGTGCGTAAGCCGATATGGAGGTGTATAATTACATGTAATTTAATTATACGTAGCTAGCCTGCCTCCCTGTAAAAACGAGTTAATAGTGGCTTGCATTAGCGGCCGCGACTTAACGGCGTCACTCGCGCATTTAATAAACAGCTGTAATGTAATGAGAGACTAAGCTCTCCGAACGGAACCATTTAGTTTTATTTTACATGTTTACTTGGCTCGGAGCATGAGACCGACTGCGAGAAAGTTTAGTATGACACATAAGTATGTGATAAACTAAGTCGCAGCAATAATTGCATGATCTTATGCGTTTTACGAGTGTAGGTAGTTAAAACCAGTAGAAGGTAGGGTAACTAACTGATATGGACTGATATTATCACAATTTTATACAAGGAAAACTGAGACATAGCTAAACCATACTTTAAACGTAGGTAGGTATGTACTTCATGTAGTTTTACCACAGGCATCGCCTACTATAAATTCAATTAACGCCTAGGAATTACCAAGTCCAAGGTGGTCACTATTGGAAAAAAAAACTAAGTAGGTCGGTTGCTTTGTGTTGTGGATTAAATTTTATAGTACCTACTTAAACATTGGACAGAGGACTTTTGAGGTAGGTAATAAAGCAGATTATAAACATTTCCCAAGAATACCGTAATAGGAAGTGGTTTTAATGCCTATCAGCATATGTTTGTATATTACCGTTGTTATTAGCGGCATCGGCTTCGGCATCGTATTGTAATGACGCTTCGCCGGCGAAAACGAACTCAAAATGATTTCCGAGTAGCTGGTTTCCACGTGGTTAACGAGGCACCGATATAAATTAAAGAGAGTTATAGATGCGTCCCTAGTGTCAGCAGCTGTTACTTGTTACACAGCCCTGTTTATTAGGCGAATAATATATGCTATACCTACTTCATGTATGATGTAATAAAGGCTAGGAATGATTCGAGTTCGGTCAAACTATTAAAATTATTGACTTTTAAGTTTTCACAAAAACCGTTGTAAGATATTTACATTCAAACCGTGATCAGTCACAGTCGGCTGAAAATGTTATACAGAGGAAATCATTTTTCACCTAAAAATTACACGTCAAATCACAAGGCACTCTAGCAAATAAATCTGTTAGTCATACACGATATCCCAGCCCAGCACTAGTCTTGACAAATATTGTAGGTATTCTGTGGCAAGTAGATATGTGGTTCATACATAAGCCAATGATTATAGAATTTGATAATATGAAAGCATGAAGTCATTCATGATAAACAAAGTCAAATATCACAAAACTTTAAAGGAAGAAAATACATACATTTGTAACTAATTTCTCTAATCAGGATCAACAAAACTTAAGTCGTTCGTAAAAAAAGCAGTAAAAACAAAACACGAATCACTTGGTGTAAAATTAAATGAAGATCACTTCTTCTCTAGACCTGGTCCTATTTATGGGTACTTAGGGTCTACTTTCCTTGGCCTCATTTTCCATGATTTATCTTTCTAAGTTTGTCTAGCAAATGAAGTGCACGCGTGAGTTATCCTTCTGTTACTTTTTGTAATTTGTGGCGGCGGCTTCTATATTCAAATTACAAGGTTTGAATACTTTGAATATTGTGCTCGCAATCCACGGCGCTGCGGGAGAGTCGGCTGTTGATCGGCGGGCGGTGCGGGCCGGCTTACCGGCCGACCGCTTTCTAGGAAATTTCTAAATTCTTAGGTATGTAGGTACTTACCATTAACGGTGAAGCCGACTGCAATTACGTGAATGTAATTTGTTCGCTCGTTGACTTTAATCTGCTTGAAGTTCAAATAAAGTACTGGTAGGTGCCACTTTGCGATTTGTATAATATGTCTGTGTATTAGAAACTGTGATAGAAAATATATATAATATATACTGTTCACCGCTGCAATGGAAGATGCCTTCAAGCTTCTGGAATGGGAAGGACTTGGCATCAACATCAATGGCGAGTATATCACTCACCTTCGATTTGCCGACGATATCGTTGTCATTGCAGAATCCATGGAAGACTTAAGCACCATGCTCGGAGACCTTAATCGAGTTTCCCAACAGGTGGGCCTCAAAATGAACATGGACAAAACGAAAGTAATGTTGAATGTCCATGTCGCGCCCCTACCTGTTTGTGTTGGGAGCTCCACCCTCGAAGTTGTAGACCAATATATCTACCTGGGTCAATTGATCCAGGCAGGAAGTTCCAGCTTCGAGGAAGAGGTCTTTCGACGAATCCGACTCGGTTGGGCAGCGTTCGGGAAGCTACGCAGCGTCTTCTCGTCCAAAATACCTCAGTGCCTCAAGACTAAAGTGTATAATCAATGTGTGTTACCAGTGATGACTTACGGCTCTGAAACGTGGTCCCTTACTATGGGTCTCATAAGAAGGCTCAAGGTCGCTCAACGCGCTATGGAGAGGGCTATGCTCGGTGTTTCTCTACGTGATCGAATCAGAAATGAGGAAATTCGTAGGAGAACAAAAGCCACTGATATAGCCCAACGGATTAGCTCGTTGAAGTGGCAGTGGGCGGGACACATAGCGCGACGAACCGATGGCCGATGGGGCAGAAAGGTTCTCGAATGGCGACCACGTACTGGCAAGCGAAGCGTTGGACACCCACCCACAAGGTGGTCAGACGATCTGACTAAGGTCGCTGGAAAGCGCTGGACGCAGGCCGCTCTAGATCGGTCATTTTGGAAATCCTTGGAAGAGGCCTATGTCCAGCAGTGGACCTTATGCGGCTGAAATGATGAAAAATGATGAATGATAGAAAATATGAAGTTGATAGCGATTTTAGCAGGGTGTCCCCGCCAAGACGAGACAACGGAAGCACTACAATACCTACCTTTCTATTCCTAGTTTTAGTTTTAAGTTATCTACGAACCCTACACCTTAGTCAAAATGTGTGGCTTGCCCGTTCAATTATTTAAAAGGAAACGGAGATATCATTTTAAATTTTGTCTCTCTAAAGCCCTAGATAACCCTTCAAACTATTTTATGAACCAGAACGTGAAGAACGTGAGCGTGAAGCTCAAAAAGTCAGTCTTACGAAACGGCCAAGCCAAGCCACACATTTGGGGGTAAGGTTTGTAGATAAGAGTTAGGACCAGGATTCACGCAGAACGCTAGGTATGCTATGGTAGAGGCAGCGTCAGGCGTTACGACGTGGGCCATCGCCCACGGCCTCCCGGTCTGCAGGACCTCGCATGTGAAGAGGATGACCTTTTTTTGGGATGCCTCTCGTCTGAAACCGAATTTTTTTACTAGCCAAAGGGTCTCGCAGAACTATCTCGCCCACGTAAAACTTTGATCTTGCGCCGCCACTGATGCTATGTTATAATGAGATTTAGTGAGTATTAGGTTAGATCGTGTAGAGTTAGGAACTTTGCTCTTCATGAGATCAGATAACTTTTTTACAGTGCAAGCAATATCGTATTATGTTTTTTGTGGGATACAGATTAACGGACAATATTTTTTTATTAGATTTTAAACATGTTAATATTATACAACGAGATCTATGTACTTACGTATTCATGTCAATGATATTATATTAGAAATATGATAGATGTCTTACTATCATTGACTCTCTACCTTTAGCTACCTACTTTAGGTACATACCTACATGCAATCTGCATAGAGACACACAAGTGTATCTATGCAGATTGCAGTTAGATGTAGCATCTATCTATGCAGGTACCTATGAATGTAGTAACAAACGTAGTAGCAGGGACTTGATTATTTGCAAATTTTGTAATCTAACTCCAATATCCGTAAGTAAATTGAATGTGGCTGTCGGCGCCGTCGCGAATGGCACTCCACTGTATAAAAGTAAACAGTAATAAGTACCTACCTAAAAGTACTTACTTATTCTGTACGTCGTCCATTAGAAAAATACTTGGAATATAAAAATATACATACCTACTACTAAATATACTTATCTACTTATTTTACTACACTCTCATTGTAAGCTTTAAGCTTTTATTTATTAAGTATATGTTAGATGAAGAGCGCGGTTAGGTACACCGCCCAAGGGATATTTACTTATTCCGGTTAGAGTTAATCTAACCGAAATAATATATTATTTTTATAATCTCAACTGGAAATGGGTTAACATATATTTTTGGATAACAGAAATAGCCTGTTATAGGATAATTGTGGTAAATCTTATCCGAATCTGTTCAAAAGATCCTGCATGTTACTACGTGTGTTTCATTCCTCATCACTCAGTCGCGGTACCTATCTCTACAACAGCATGTGTTTACCCTTATTAACTGAATCAATCAAACCGTTTATACAGCTAGGTTTCCGTTATCAATGGCTTTCCGATTCCTGTACCAGCCAGGGCACACCACACACATAAACTGGAGAGCATAATTGTTGCCTACTACTATTACCTTTTAAAAATACCTTTATGTATCATTTCTCATGCTGGTCTGGGAGAAAAGAAAAAACTTAGAATGTAACAGCTGCTTCTCTTCCCGCGCAGATCGTAAAAGATCGATCGAGGGAATGGGCGAAAATGCGAATCGTGTTAATAGGCGATGCAGCTAGCAACCCATCACTATTTTGATTCCCTTTTCCACCTGCTCGCCCACCATCACGCTAAAAGCGGTACGAGTATTTTTTGTTTTTTGCAGTCCTGGGCTCTGTCTTCTTAGACCCGCAAGACCCAAAATGCTCTGTCTGCCCCATTAGGGATAAAGACGTGATAGTGTATCAGTATGTATCATCACATATTTTATGAGACTACACAAGGATTTAATTTACTACACTATTTGTTTTATAAGTGCACACTAACTTAGTCGGCTGTGGTTCTGTTATCAGTTTATCTATCACTCAAGCTAGTATCTACCCCCGGTGTTACACAGCCGTCTCAAGAGCGCTCTCTCTATTTATTTAGTTTTCTTTCTCACAACAAGAGAGCCGCTTTCCTATCGCTCTTTATCTATCAACTTAGCAAACAAGCCGAGAATCATTGCCATAGTGTAAATAAAGAAAGAATTATTATCAGCGGAATGTAAACTTTGGAGGAATTATCATGGCCGAAATGTAAATAACACAAAGAATTATATGTATTTATGGAGAGTGTTTCATGTTAACGTACACATTGAATTTATTATCCATTCGCCTCCCGATTATTTTGGCTCTTATACTTTTTAGGGAAATTAGCTCATGGTCTCCCTTTACATTAACATTAAGGCCGTACCTGAATTTCCCGGGGTCCAGTGCTGCCCCCATTTAAAATAAATCATTTTAAAGAAAACGAAGACATCATTTAAAATTTAGCTATTACCATGTCCTAGATAACCCTTCAAACTATTTTGTGAACTACTCTTTACAGTTTATAATGAGAACGTTAAGCTTTACTACGCACATTTGCGAAAAACGGCCACTTTTGGCAAATGTGCGTAGTTAAGCTTAACGTTCTAATTACAAACTATAAACAGTAGTTCATAAAATACTTTGAAGGGTTATCTAGGACTTGGTAGTAGCAAAATTTTAAATGATGTCTCCGTTTTCTTTGAAATGATTTATTTAAAATGGAGGCAGCCGTAAGAATTGAAGTTCACTTTGATCACAATTTACGAAACATCAGTTACATATTTATCAACACATAGTTAGCAGTTTGCACATAAGCTGTGACATAAGTATGTAAGGAAAAAAGGGAGGTATCTTTATTAATTGCTTAAAATCAATTTACCTGTATCTACGAGTATTTATATCATATGTTTAAATAAACATCTCCTTTATTTATGTAATAAAAGCGTCTTCTTTAATACTTAATTATTTAACTGTGGTCTTATTGACATGCATGTAAGCTCATGGGTCTTGACATGTGTTATATGTTAACCATAGGTAATAAGGTAGGTAAGTAAGTACATTTTTATAGCAAAACTAAGGTAGGTAACAAAATAATTTATGTTTACTTTATCAAGTAAATAGAATCAACACACAACTTTGGCACAATTTTACTTAGTGACACGTCGCTGGGGAATATACGGGCTACGGGGAAGGCAAACCCTTCAAATGTGATTGAATTTACCAACTTAAGTGCTCCTTTTATTTGGAAATTGTCAACGGGCGTGTGGGTGACGTAGGTATTTATTTACTTTGGCGAATCCCGTGAATTTAGCTTGATTTACGAAATAGTTTTATTCTACTTACTAAAATATATCTAGGTACCTAAACTCTATTGTTTGTTATCTAATTAGGTACTTACCTACATATTTTCTTTCTTTTTATATGGGTTACAGTCGTGTAATAATAAGCGAGCAGTATCAGGAAGCTATACATACAGTCATACAGGAGGCAACAATTTATAACAACAAAATGTTTAGCAACACACTATCACGTCATAATCTTAAGGGTTAACTGGAGGGATGAAATCCCATACAAACGTACTTTCGTTTTAATTTCGAAACCATAAAACTCATCGTATTCAAATTTTTTACAAGCATTAAGATGATAAATATCTAGATTTGTAATTAGTTTTGGTTCGAAAATAATAAACAAAAAAAAGGTAAAGCAACTTAAAATTTGCCTTTTTTATCGACGAAATCGAGTAATATTTAGACGCCTATTACACTTATAATTATACTTTCGATCCTTATGGAAACTAATTATACGACTAGAGTGAAGACTCTAAATTCCAAATAATTTAGTTTTATTTGGGTATGTATCGTATTTATCGAAATAAACGAAAACTACGATTCATGGCCTATAACGGCCCGTTTCGCTGGCGTTCAGTGCACTCTCTTTGTCGTACGCGGGGGTGTAGCTCTCACATGCGGGGGTCGGGACGGAGCTACATTTTTTAGCGCCCTTTCTCTTTCTCGACGAAATAGCAACACGACGAAGCGCGTCGGTAGGCAACTCGCTGTGGAGTTCGCCCGCGCCTCCAGTACCACCTTAACCCTAATAGGTTAGATAGAGCATTTTAGGTCTTGCGGCTCTGGCTCTTAGCAGACAGAGCCAAGGGCCACAAGACCCAAAGGCCACTTTTAGCGTGATGGTGGACAAGAAGGTGGAAAAAGGAACCAAAATTGGTGGACAAGAAGGTGGAAAAAGGAACCAAAATAGTGATGGCAACATGATTCGTATTTTCGGCTTATCCTCTCCATCGGCTTTTACGATCTGCGCGGGATGAGAAGCAGCCGGCGCATTCTCAGTTTTGTTCTTTTCTCCTAGACCAGCATGGGAGATTTTTTGCAATGGAATAAAAAATACACTGAAAGATATATTAGGTCCATACATATGAAATTGCCGATTTTCAATACTAGCAACTTTAAAATCAAATATCTTGCGTTTCATTAGGAATTCCAAATTCAAATTTATTTCGAAATAAATCCAGAAAAATATTGTTTTAAAATTCGTATTTCATTTGTTTTTACATCATTTGTTTGAGTTTCAACATTGCTATAACAAAAACTATGGACAAATTGAAAATTCGCGGTATTTACGAATACGAGTTCCACCGTGGCACCAGTGCTGCAGAAACGACTCGAAGAATTAACGACGTGTATGGACCAGGCACCGCTAACGAACGAACGGTGCGTTTTTGGTTTCAACGTTTCCGTTCTGGAAATTTCGATTTACACAATGAGCCTCGTGGACGACCTGATACTCAAGTGAATAACGAAGAATTGAAGGCGATAGTGGAAGCGGATCCATCTCAAACCACTTTTGAATTAGCAGCAGCCTTCGGCGTAAGTGACAAAACGATACTTATCCACTTGCGCCAAATCGGAAAAATTAAAAAACTCGAAAAGTGGGTACCGCACGAATTGACTGAAGCAAACCAACAAACACGCGTTGCTTGCTGCATTTCTTTGCTTAATCGCCACAATAATGAGGGGATTTTGAACCGTATCGTGACTTGTGATGAGAAATGGATCCTGTACGACAATCGGAAGCGATCATCACAATAGCTTGACCCTGGAGAACCGGCAAAACCTTGCCCTAAGCGAAAACTGACCAAAAAGAAGATTCTGGTTAGTGTTTGGTGGACTAGTGCTGGTGTTATCCACTACAGCTTCTTGAGATCAGGCCAGACGATTACTGCAGACTTGTATTGCCAACAATTGCAAACAATGATGGAAAAGCTCGCCATTAAACAACCGAGACTGATGAATTGCTCTAGCCCACTGCTCCTTCAGGATAACGCTAGACCACACACTGCACATCAAACGATCGCCAAGTTAGAGGAGCTGCGACTGGAACCTCTGCGTCACCCACCATACTCTCCAGATCTTGCCCCAATCGATTACCACTTTTTTCAAAATTTGGATAACTTTTTACAAGGAAAAAATTTCAAATCTGATGAGGCAGTCAAAACCACCTACAAACAGTTCATAGACTCGCTCCCAGGATTTTTTTTCCAAAGGTATCAATGATCAGCCTATAAAATGGCGGAAGTGTATTGATAACAACGGCGCATACTTCGATTGATTAAATAATAATTTCATTAAAAAAAACTTGTTTCACTTTTTTGATACTGAACGGCAATTTCATATGTAAGGACCTTATATTATATACAGGCCCGAGTCTTGTTGTAAGCCCGCGGCGACAGATTGTGCAACGGAAGTGCGGCTGATCCACATTGAACGTGAATTCAACGAGAGCATTGATATTCGCGCTGCACCAGGTTCGATATCCTATTCAATCTATGTGGTCCGAATCCGAACAAAGCAGCGTAAGAAAAAACTGTGTTTTGTGCTGCTGTTGTGACAAGAGAACGCTGAGAACTGACGAGTTAACATGATTCCGACGAAAATCGCATCCTGTTCTTTACATTTATTAGCGCCGGCGATGAACGCATTCGCGTCCGGTCGTGCGTGTTATAATCATTTCTGTCCAAATATTGATCTTTTTTTGCTTCCGTTCCGTTTTATATTATACTTAGGCCGGAAAAGGGTGGAATTCTGTTGAGTAACTCGTAATCAATACCCCATCAGCGAACACCCTTTCAACGAATTTGATACCTCTACCCATACTATACATGCTATACTTACTAGGAAAGTTCTATCCATTTTACTACTCTACAAATATAAATTGCAGTTTGTTTAGTAATATTTTCAGTTAAGTATTTTGCTGTGCAATCAGTAATTTTGATTTGCATTTAAATACTATCCTTTGTTTATTTACTTACGAGTATTTAACAGCTTTTTTGGCTACTGTAGAATGTCGACAATAATTTTTGTATCCGAATTTTGGGAGAATACTTATAAATATTTGACAACGTTAAATATTTCTCCAGAAATTTAAAAAGTATTGCGTCGTCAAACGTTTATTTACGATGTTTATAAATCATGCATTTCTATGGAAACTTTTATTGGTCTATAGACATAAAATAGAACAAAACACATTGAAATGGCTATCAGGGGGTCGGCATGTGTCCTCGATACGAGCATCGGATAGATTGTATTACGTTTCGTCCATCCATATTGTAGAGGGCCCCATAAAAATTACATAAAGCTTATTCTGACTTTCCATCCTAAATACCTACCTAATAATATTTTCAATACTTGCTAAAATTCGTTTTTGCTGACTTCAATGCTGGTTTTCGGCAATTAAATATGCCTAGTATTTTTTATGAAAATTGGTTCTTGTTTATTATGTAGTTACATATTGTCTATAAAATTAACAATGAGAATCTATTGCGTTTTCTGAAATACAAGTGAGTAGGTAAGTGCGTACAATGTTGCTGCAATTTAGCGTTGGTTGTGTTGTCAATTGAAGTGACCGCCGAAAGATAATGGGATTTCTGGGAACAACCCCTATGGAAGTAGGGTGTGCCGCAGGCGGCGACTGTCGGCTGAGGTATGCGGGTAGCGGGGAGGAGATACATGCCATCCATCACGCCGCGGGGGTGCAATTAGGCGGAGTAGATGTGCTGACGCGCTGCATTGCGTTTATTTCAGCTACTATGGTCTACCAAATGTAGAGACCTTGCATATACTGGGTCTAACAAAATATAGACATAGACAGATTTTTATTTCCAGAAAAACACAACACATACAATACACTTAAGGTAACACATAGTAGAAGACAACATAGGATTTGTATACTGAAACTATTTTAAGGGTAGATTTAGTAAATGATACGAACAACTCCCAAGAAGAAATATAGGTATTACATTGAAGGAACATAATATTACCTACATAGGTATATTGAAATACGAAAAATATTTTTTGGGCTCCAATACAAAATGATCGATCAGCTGATCCAAGTTACTTTGGAAGCAAAAAAAAATCATATTTCGATATAAGTTTCTTGAGAAAAGTTGTTCACTATCGTGGACCGAATCTACCCTTATATAGTAAAGTTTTAGTATATTTTGTTAGACGCTATTTAATGTTGTTTAAATTATCAAACCATGGTATGGAATGCATGAACAATATAAAGTGCACCTATCACCACGTACAGACCTAATAAAGCAAATGAATTAGTAAAGTAGGTACCTTTGAAGGTAAGTTATGCAGATAATATGTAAATGTGTGCAGTGGGCAATAGGTACCATACGGGCAGGTCATTTATTTCTAAAGATGAGAAAGCACGTTTCTCCAACAAGCGAGACATGCTAGCGACGCGACGCGGCGACGTTGATAAACGATTTGGGAGATGATGTCACAGTTTGTTTAATCTGCAATCGGCAGAAACGGTTCGGTTCGGAAGAATTATGTAATTAATGCCTTAATCTCCTGGAATTCGCCTACCTGGGATGCTTTATTTCGTTCCGTAGCCTTAGCATAAACAATAAAGAATAGCGACGGACGTATCTGCTACGTAGAAAATGTCTTTGTCTAGCATTGTTAGTGCATTCCAAGCCGCAGGAGTCATGATTTCCATTAGTTTGGTTATTATGTAGATATGTTGTGGCGTCCTGTTGTTGGTTATCTATTCCACTAAAATCCTTTAATAGCTTCTAGCGGGGGCCACGAGTAGTCGATAACAGCGGTGCTTAATGATTGCCGGTTTCTTAAATTTTAATTCCCTATAAAAATCGGACAAAAAGTTAATGTCCATCCGGGGTAGGGCGAGACGACGACGTAGAGTTGATGTGGTGGGGGCAGGGAGGCCGGCATCGCAGCGCGGTAGCGGCAGCCGATTATCCGCCGATAAGAAACAACTTTTTGATTTATGAAGAAAGCTCGAGAAGCGGCTACTGGGCGCCGCGCCGCGCAGCGTTTTATAGTGAAGTCACCTCAACTCAACATAGTCATCGATGTTACCTTCCGAATCCTTATTTCGGGTAAAAGGACCTACATTCTAATAGGTACGTCATTTTTGAACAATCTCAAAGGACATTGTTTAACCTTCCAGTGGTCGCGCGCGGTCTGTGAGACCGCAGTTAACATATTTTACTAACTTTACATAAACTACAGTTAAACGATAGTTATGCTTCCGTGATATCCTCAGTGATAACCTTTAAGCATTAAATCCATACATGAATTTTCCGGGCTTCAGTGTTGCCCCCATTTGAAATAAATTATTTGAAGGGAGACGGAGATATCATTTAAAATGTTGTACCATACTGCTCTAGATAACCCTACAAACTAGTTAGGTATTTTATGAACTATTGTTTACAGTTTAAAGCAAGAATGTTAAGCTTTTCTTAGCATTTTTGCGGAAAACGCCGGTCCTACAGTTTTAAATTAGGCGGGAAAAAAATTTAAGGCTCTTATAATATCACAGGCCCCCACAGGCACGTGCTTGCTTACCGTTGTGCAGTAGGAAAAATAGACCAGTAGACAAAGTGTAAGTAGCATAGTGCTAAGACCGTAGGTACCAAAAAAGTAGAATTTACGTAGACAGCCAGGTAGGTACATATTGGAACCTACGAGCGCGATGTGGCAGTCATTCTTGCAATATGTAGGTAGGTTATGTATAGGTATTGTAATATGTACTATAAAATTTATTTAAATTAAATGTGGTGCGTCGACAGGTGTTGCAGGCAGCACTAGCGGGGAGTCGACAGTCCATCGTGGCGGCCGACCAGATTTTGAAACATATGTAAATGAGGCAGCCGAGTGCTCAAAGGTGCCGCCTCAGCGTCTCGCACCCAAGCCTTTTATTAGCTACGCTTTAATTTTACATAAGTGTATTATAATTTCGATAAATAAAATATTGCAGACACATCGACAGTATTGAATATTTATGCATACGTGTATCCAGAGTAAAGAATATTTAAAAAAAAACTATATTCTTTAGGCTGTCATTTATTGAGAAATTAGGTACTCGTAGGTAGGTACCTATTCTGCACCTAGCTACCTCAAATACATCAAAAGCCAACTGTAACATCATTAATTAAAATTTTGTTTCCATAAAATATTATGTGTCTTTGTGTACGCATTAAAGAGTAAAATAATAAATAAAATAAATAAGGTTCTCGACGTTCTCGATCTATTATTTAGTAAAGACCTAGGTATAAGCATAACAAAGTCAAGCTCTAAACCGCTGACTATAAATGTAAATAAACCAAGTTCAAGATAAATGAGAATTGTATTCGTAACATGCCTGAGTTTGCTCGAGTCGGGAAGTTGGCGCAGATCTCTGGCGCCAGTATTCCGGAGCACTATTTGTCTATGCAATTCGACCCCCTTCTCGCTACTGTTTGGATAAGATCTATCAAGTTCGCTCCAGCAATCCACTTGAGGAACAATAGCAATGTTTTAACAGACCACATAGGAAGATAGGCAACTACTAACGGAAGTACTCTGGCCGCGTCCACGGACACGCGGCGTGGCCTGCCACGCAGGCCGCCTGGCGGATCAATCTTTTTTAGGGTTCCGTAGCCAAATGGCGAAAAACGGAACCGTTATGGATTCGTCATGTCTGTCTGTCTGTCCGTCCGTATGTCACAGCCACTTTTTTCCGAAACTATAAGAACTATACTGTTGAAACTTGGTAAGTAGATGTATTCTGTGAACCGCATTAAGGCGACGTGGGTTCACAATTTGCAATACTGTGCGTGTTTTTGAAAAATCACTGTTACTTATTAAACTGCTACAGTTTATTCCTCAAAAAATTTACATAAAAATTTTTAGGATTTTCTACAGACACAATAGCCAAAACACGATTATGCATTTTGGCTCGATAGAAAAAAATCACAAACATACCTCTAAATTTGCCTTTATAATACGTATTACTATTTTATACAATCACCTTTTTATATGAAAATTATACCAAAAAATATATTATCTAAAAATCTAAAAATAATAAATAAAACACTCCGAAATATCGTCGAGCACGGCTCCGGGCCTTTCTTCTCTTTCGACGAATATTTCCCTGTGTTTTATTTATCATTATTTTTGTATTATATTTATAATTTTTTCTGTAGCCAAAACGGATAGATATTTAGATAATACATTTTTTGGTATAATTTTCGTATAAAAAGGTGATTGTATAAAATAGTAATACGTAATATAAAGGCAAATTTAAAAAAGTTTAGAGGTATGTTTGTGATTTTTTTCTATCGAGCCAAAAATGCTCAATCGTGTTTTGGCTATTGTGGGTGTCTGTAGAAAATCCTTAAGATTTTTATGTAAATTTTTTGAGGAATAATCTGTAGTAAGTAGTTTAATAACAGTGATTTTTCAAAAACACGCACAGTTTTGCAAATTGTGAACCCACGTCACCTTAAGATTTTCACAGAAATTAGAAAAAAAAAAACAATAAATTTTGGGGGTTTCCCAAACTTAGAACTGAAACTCAAATTTTTTTTTTCATCTAACCCATACGTGTGGGGTATCTATGGATAGGTCTTCAAAAATGATCTATAATTTTTTTCTAAACTGAATAATTTGCGCGAGAGACACTTCCAAATTGGTAAAATGTGTGTCGGGCCCTGTAACTAAATAAAACTAAAAAAATATATGATTTACATTACCATGCAAACTTCCACCGAAAATTGGTTTGAACGTCATAAATCGTAAAACGCAATAGAACTTTTATATTATGTTACTTGCTGCTTTTACGACCGGTGCCTGCCTGACGTCAACCCTCCCTGGGAATGCAATTGTACGAGCACGAGATGTTTGTGCTTAGTCCTTTAGTCGCCTATTACGAATCCACATGAAGAGATGGCTAAGAGAGATGGAGTGGTCGGAACCACACGGGATTGTATTAGTTATAAAATATAGCATATGTGTGTATGACTACAACGATCAAATACCGGCCAGACAACTCTAAGGCCTAGTTTCGCTTGCACCATTTTGATTTATTTAGATTGACCTGGCAGATAGAAAGTGCCATCAAAATGACCTGTCTTTTAGAGAATCTTATTTTTTAGTTATAAGTAATACCCTATTAAAATGTCAAGTTGCCTCAAATACTTTTTTTTTACTGTGACTCCGCTGTCTGTCCGTCTGTCCGTCTGTCTGTCCGTCTGTCTGTCTGCCCGTCAGTCACAGGGCTCTATCTCTTGAACCGTAATAGCTAGACACTTGAAATTTTCACCGATTATGTATTACTGTGGCGGCTATAACAACAAATAATAAAAATAAAAAATAGTTAAAAATTTAAGGGGGTCGTCATTTAAGAAACGTGTTTCTTCAGCGTTTTTAACTTGATCTTTATAATGGCATTAACTAGATACTTGAAATTTTCACCAATTATGTATTACTATGACCACAATAACAACAAATACTAAAAATAAAATAAAGTTAAAACTAATGGGGGTCGTCATACAAGTAACGTGTTTCTTCAGCGTTTTGAAACACTGTGTGGTACGGAACCCTTCATGTACGAGTCCAACTCGCACTTGCCCGTTTATTTATATATTTTTTTTAAATACTTTTGCAAGTGCCTGTCAATATCAAAGCCCCGATCAAATCGTCTGGCTTATTAATTTTTATAATCTTTAAACATTAAATTACAACATTTAAAAAATGCATATGGCCTCAAATACCTTTTTTGAAGAAAAAAAACTTAAAAATTTATAGGTTGCTTTAGCCCCGCTACTCACCAGCCAGGTCTGCAATTTCGTGTTGGGGTATACTTAATAGGAGATGCATGTGACAAGTTTTCAACTTTCCTCAAACACCTACACAAAATTCGTGCCAGCTCTCAATCTATTAGCAGGCCTGTGTCACTCCCCGTTTAGTAGTCCGATATGCCAGAGCGAGCAGACACAACTTATTTTCACACGGACGAAACCTCAGGTCGTCAGTAGAGTCTCGTGTGCTTTGTAATACCTGCGTGGTTGTGAAGCTTGCCTTGTGACACCTGAGCAGGTACCAGGTGAGAAAGGTAACTAAAAATAAGGGTAACTTAACTTAAATTTGTATGGCTGATTTTTATATATATATATATTGTAAAATATTATTCTGAAGTAGTATGTGTAAGTGGAAGACACTTTCCATGGGCCAGAACTTTTGGCAGACGCTTTAAAGCTGCACAAAAAATAAATGAACTTTTACTTATTTTTACATGTCTGCCTTTTAAATATGTTATTAAAGTAAGTATCACAAAGTTATATTTTATCAGGCAGACAAATTAGAGTGACCAAACATCCCCTAAACACAACAATTATTCTATAATATGCATGCAAAACCTACATTTAGTGACATCTAGTGTGGGATAGATAAACTAAACTACGTAATAATTTTATTACGTCGTTTATCTATCCCACACTAGATGTCACTGATTGCGTTTTCTCAGAGCGAGTGAGACATCCATAATAACACGGTTCCCCTTTTTAAACTCACAGTTTATTTCCATTCAGTCTACACAAACAATATTAATGATAAAAAAATCTCTTTGATACGAAACTATTTGCTTCGTAAAAAATCCTGAGTACGACCCCGATAAAACCTACATTTAGTGACATCTAGTGTGGGATAGATAAACTACGTAATAATATTATTTCGTAGTTTAGTTTGTCTATCCCTCACTAGATGTCACCAAATGTAGGTTTTGTTTTAAAATTTTAAGTTATATTTTATTAGGCAGACAAATTGGAGTGACGGGAATTAAGGTACGTTGTGAAAAATTTTTTTCAAAAGTACCGACTGTACCAGAATGGCTTTACGTGCCTTCAAAATAATACAGAAATGCAGCAATTTATATGCTGCTTTTCTGGGTATCAAATTTCTTGGTAGGTTGCTTCCAGCTTCGGGGCGGCCATACCCAATGCTGGGCTGGACCTAGCTTGGACTCTGTCCGCCCCGTCGCGGAGAGGAAAACATTTTAGAACTAAATTTTCATTTTTATTGTAGGCGATTCCGCTTCAGCTTATGAAAAATATTAATGAAAATGCGTGTCCCTTTCCCTCGCGGGGCTTGCAGAGGGTGCCAGGGATGACCCTATGCCATAACTCCGGGCTCTGTCTGCCCCGGGATGGTCGGGGACGCGACATTAGATCAAAAAACGCTAAAAGCGAGGATCGTTTACCGATTTCTGGAATTAGGAGATCGTCAAAGTATAAAAAATTTGTTTTTAAAAAATTATCGGTTTAAAAAACCAGTGACGCTCCGAAAATGCATGTGACCCACCATGGATAAACCGAAACTATAATTTCGGTGGATCTTTGGTAGGTCAAAGCGCATTTAAGTTTAAAATTTTAGAAATTTAAAATCTAGTTGCACCAAACATAAAAATTCATAAGGGCAACTAACTTGCAAATTGCAAAAACAGTCTCTAATCATGTTAGAGGGTCTAGTGCCTGGTTCAAACCGGGCAAAAAAAAAAACATCGCCTAAACACAAAAAATATTCTATAATATGCCTGCAAAACCTACATTTAGTGACATCTAGTGTGGGATAGATAAACGACGTAATAATATTATTACGTAGTTTAGTTTGTCTATCCCACACTAGATGTCACTAAATGTAGGTTTTGCATGCATATTATAGAATAATTTTTGTGTTGAGGCGATGTTTGGTCACTCCAATTTGTCTGCCTGATAAAATATAACGTTGTGATAGTTACTTTCATAACATATTTAAAAGGCAGACATTTAAAAATAAGTTAAGTTCATTTATTTTTTGTGCAGCTAAGCGTCTGCCAAAAGTTCTGGCCCATGAAAAGTGTCTTCCACTTACACATACTACTTCAGAATATTTTTTTACAATATATATATATAAAAATCAGCCATACAAATTTAAGTTAAGTTTAAGTTACCCTTATTTTTAGTTACCTTTCTCACCTGGTACCTGCCCAGGTGTCACAAGGCGAGCTTCACAACCACGCAGGTATTACAAAGCACACGAGACTCTACTGAGGACCTGAAGATTCGTCCGTGTGAAAATAAGTTGTGTCTGCTCGCTCTGGGATCTTGGACTATAGGTATCTACATTATTACTATGCGCGCAGGCGGCCCCTCCGGGTGTTAAATTCATTTATACGAATCGTTTGTCCAGAGTAATAAGAATGAAATTGGCTTGCAATGGATGTCCAGGTATCTATACGAAAAGGTGCTGAGTTCTGACGTGAGCTAAATTAACCTTTGACGTAAATGGGACACCGGGTATTAAATGATCTAAGGGTGTCCCCTAAATAAAATTTGTGATTTTTCCAAACTCGCTAAACTATTATTTCTGAATGATATTTTATTGTTACTTACGGTAGGTAGCATTAGGCGCGAAAAAAATATGAAAAAGTCTACGTTCTTTCTGGTTGTTTTGACGCGCTTTCGAATGTGATTTTCCTAAGAGTTTTTAAAATATATACCCGTGTGGTTCCTGATTAGAATAGGACCACTCCATCTGTTCCTGTGGATGTCGTAAAAGGCGACTAAAGGATTAAGCACAAACATCTCGTGCTACAATTGCATTCCCAAGGAGGGTTAACGTCGGGCGGCGGCCAGTTGTAAAACTTTACGCACAAATACATTCTCAAAGAGGGTTGACGTCAGGCAGGCGGCCGGCCGTAAAACTATAGCCAAATCATTTAAAGTGTTCCGGCTATTTCTTCTTCATTTTTCAAGGTCTTTGGCATCCTTGGGTGACCATTGACATGCATATCATATTTGGAGAAGAAAAAGCGGGAAAGCGCACCCCGGGCTCCGAAGCAGCACAGCTGAGGACGCAACCGGGAATGCGCTTAGACGAAGAAGAAGATACAAGCTGGGGTCTCAGTGGTGATTATCGAGCCTGCGGATTGCTGATTTATCAAAATCTTCAATATATCGTTGTTTTATTATTATAAAACATATAATATACCCAAAATATAAATACCGCTGAAACCAGTGAATGCCGACCCTTGAAGCATAAATCACATATCTATTAAAATATTTGTCTACACATTATGTATCATCTTTTTATACACAGTTAAGCAATAAATAATTTTGACTTTGACTTTGTACTAGTTTTGTACGTGAAAGGGTTAAAAACCATATCTCTAGCCACATTGAGTAAATATTTCTTTGAATTTCTTTGCTGAGTGCGACTTCTGTACGTCAGGGCTGCCAGATGTACGATTTAAATCGTACTCCTACGATTTTTTGGCATTTCTACTCATGTACGATCGCGAGACCACGATCGTACGGAAAGTGTACGATTTTCCTGCACCTGGCAACATTTCTTAATTTTTTTTTTCCCAACAACTTTTTCGTTTTCCCAATATTTCAGATAAAATTGATGTAATATCTATGAATACCGATGAGTTTTGGGGCGTCATTAAAAAACAATTTGAAAATTATAAAACACTGGCTCAATTTGCATTAAATGTGTTATGTTTACCCCATTCCAGTGCAGACTGCGAAAGGGCATTCAGTGAGGTGAATTTAATCAAAACAAAACTTAGAAATAGTTTGTCTAATGAAGCACTGAAGGGAACATTATTAGCCAAGCAATTAATACGAAGAAACGAAAATTGCACCAAGCCAACAACAGAAATGTTAAAAAATATGACCTCAGAAAATTTGTATAGGTCTAATAAATAGTTTTATTCCATTATTTTTCTATTTCTGAACGAATTATTGTGATTTTTAATAAAAACTTTGTACTTATAAGTTGTACTATCTTTTCATTTTAAAATCTCCTTGGAATACGATTTTTTTGTAGTTGACGTACGATCATGCCTTTTTTTCATCTGGCAGCCCTGCTGTACGTTAGTATTATTTATTCTGTGACCTTAGTCACGTCACGTGGTAAGCTGCCTACCTGCTGTGGGAAATAAATTTTTTTTTTTACTTTATACGATACAGGTTATCTAAAGTATTTGCACTAAATTAAAACTGACTTTTATGTGAACTTTCATTGCAGGTCATGTCGATCTGTCCCGTGCCCATTTTTAGGGTTCCGTTCCCAAAAGGTGCAAACGGGACCCTATTACTGAGACTCCGCTGTCTGTCCGTCAGTCACAGGGCTCTATTTCTTGAACCGTAATAGCTAGACACTTGAAATTTTTTACCGATAATGTATTACTGTGGCCGCTATCACAATAAATGCAAAAAAAAAAACCGGCCAAGTGCGAGTCGGACTCGCGCACCGAGGGTTCCGTACAAACCTGCAAGGTTTACAAAGTTCGTTCATTACGACAAGTAAGTTTAAAATTATTAAAAAAAAATATATTATGTGATGTAACTAAAAATTTATGGTTTTCGTAATTTTTCCTTTATCTATGCTATAAGACGTTGCTTCGTACCAAATTTCAAGATTCTGAGTTCACGGGAAGCACCCTGTAGGTTTTGATTCCCTTGCAAGTGTCGAAAATTTGCGGCATAAACGGCTGTATCTTTTGATTGCGTTGGCTTAGAAGTTTGATTTTTTCACAGCTTCAAGGGACAGTAGACCTGAGTAATTGATATAAATTTCAGCTTCATACCTCCACGCGTTCCTGAGAAAAAGGGTCTTGACAGACGGACGGACGGACGGACAGACGGACAACAAAGTGATCCTATAAGGGTTCCGTTTTTTCCTTTTGAGGTACGGAACCCTAAAAAATGAAGGGGATCGTCATACAAAAAGCGTGTTTTTTCAGCGTTTTTAACTAGATCTTTATAATGGCATTAACTAGATACTTGAAACTTTTACAGATTATTTATTACTATAGCCGCTATAACAACAAACACTAAAAATAAAAAGTTAAAAATTAAAGGGGATCGTCATACAAAAAACGTGTTTTTTCAGTGTTTTTAACTAGATCTTTATAATGGCATTAACTAGATACTTGAAATTTTTGCAGATTATGTACTTATTACTATAGCCGCTATAACAACAAATACTAAAAATAAGAAAAAATTAAAGGGGGTCGTCCTACAAGCAAGAAACCTGTTTCTTCAGCGTTTTAAAACTTTGTACGGAGGTACGGAACCATTCATGGCCGACTCGCACTTGCCCGTTAATTTTTATTTCTAGCGAGAATGTGATACGAGTAGATTCCCGTTTCGAATCATCGGAACGGAACAGATGAGAATATAAGATCGAATTGATGTGGCACCACACCACCGCACCAAACACTATATGCAAATAAATATAGTGACTCCCGACCCGACGAAATATGGAGGACCTCAAAATAGAATCCATCATTAGTGTTGTTGGCAGATTACTGGAAATACGAGTAGGTTACGTACGACCTACTGGTGCCTCCAGTAACCAACCAACTTAAGATCACTATGAAAAACACACGTTCATCAGGATATAATAACAACTAATACCCATACTTCTGAAGTTGGATAAAAAGCCTATGGTTGTACTGATTAGTTTCTTATGCCTTTTGAAAAATTTGCTGTTGGTGTGTCAATGTCAAGAATGTCAATGTCAATATCTTGCTGGCTTTTAACTACTATCAAGTGTCATGTCAGTGTCAGAGTGTCACAGTTACCTACCGAAAGACTAAAAACGTGTGTTGGTTTGTGCAAAGTTGGAAACAAAATTAAAATAAAAAATGGGAAAAGTCAGGAGAGGTAAACCAAGTAGGACTAAAAGTAATGTCACCGTTGATAATTCTGATGATGAAGAAGTAGTAGTTGATTCTAAAGAGAATGCTATCCAGACCGTGTTAGATCAGTTGCAGGTTAGAAATTGAATAGAACTTGTTTATTTATTTGTTATTAATTTATGATTTTTGTTTATTTTATATTGCATTTTACAGGCAGCAAATGTTGAAGAGAAGTACTGTGGACTACAAACATTTGCCATGTTGCTTGAATCTGCCGAAAACTTGGATGCAATTATCAATCGTGAAGTTGTCAAGACAGCAGCTCCATTGCTGCTTGATCCAGCCAGTTCTGTTAGAAATGCTGCTGCTGGTGCGTTAAGGAATTTGTCTACCCTGAAGATGGAAGTCTGTGATTCTATGATGGAGCAGGACATTATGACTCCACTTACTTGTTATTTTCATGAGGCAGGTCTTAATTACTTTTGAAAAATATCAGCCAAATAATAATCTGATGATCTATTTGACGCAAAATATAGTTGACTAAATGATAAAAGTCCCTTAAATATTGAAATGTCTTTACAGGCTGAATCATGGACTCCTGAATCTAGTTCCAAAACCAAGGATGACGATATTGACACATTTATACAATGCACAAACTTGTTACTCAATTTATGTGAAAGCTCAGGTAACTGAAAATTAAATTCTTATTATTAAGGTAAAAATTAAAAAAAATACTCTAAGCATTTTTGATTTCCAGATTTAGCTGTGAAGTACCTTGGCCAATCAAGAATATTGGATATTTTCCCCAGATATTTAGACCTATCCACATTTGGTCATGATATAGTCACTGCTGTTTTACAATGTCTCTTTGTGGCTATAGAAGACAACCCACAGGCAATGCAGAAAATCCAGACTAACTCTGGAAAACAGTTAGAGGTGCTCTTGTTCCTGGAAGGAACAGATCCATCTGTGCTTCTCATCAAAACATTGGCTGCAGGAGTAATTATCAACATTTCTGGTGGGAACATTTCGTCGCTGCCTGTGAATGTTATGAATGAGATAATTTCTATACTAGCTAACACTTTATCTGTGGATCATAGATTGGCCTGTAATCAGGTGTCTAGCAGCATACCACTGAGTAATGCAGCAGGCAAAGTCATTCCGCCTAAAGGAAAAGAGGCCCAGGTATTAGAAAGTCAGTTAAAATCTGTCAGCCAAGTTCTAGATGCTCAGCAAAGTGCCATAGAGATTATTGCAAATCTTTGTATAAGTGAAGGTAAGTGAAGCTTTCATTTCAAAAAAATCTCCATGTTTATCCACAAAAATATGCACATTCATCTTGTTTGACAACCTCCGTGGCGTAATGGTTAACACGCTAGACCGCTAATCCGGAGGTTCTGGGTTCGATTCCCAGCCAGGGCAAGTTGGAAAATGGCCTTATTCAAATTTTCCTGGGTCTTGGGTGTTTATCTATATATGTATTTATCATAAAATATAGTGTCGTTGAGTTAGTATCCCATAACACAAGTTTAAAACTTACTTTGGGGCTAGCTTAATCAGTGTGATTTGTCCTTATATATTTATTTATTATTATTTATTTATCTTTTCATTTCACCTGAAGTGATTCGAAGCATTAAAACATTTTTTGTAGGTTTGTTTGAATACTAAACAAGTTGCCCGTCTTCTTAAAATTTTAAAATAAAACAATATATCATTTTAAAAAAATGTTAAGAAATGATATCTAAAAATTATTTTAAAGAATATAAATTGAGTAAAAAATATTTTTACTTAAAAAATATGATTTAGTATTGTGATTCCAAAGGTTCCTTCTTCATTTTCGATACAAAAAAATAGTTATTAAATTACTTCATAAAAACCGATAAAATCTACATTCCACTATCATTCCCCGCCTCCCGCTCCACAGTCAAACGAAATATGTGAAAGCGTGAGGGGTGCTTTGCGGAATGCCCCGCACCTCATTCCCTCAGATTCTCTTCGTATTCCGCCTTAAGAATCAATTGCATGCTTTTTTTTATTAATTACTTACGCTCTAAACCTATCAGTCAGTATTGCCTAACTCTTATATCGACTCCTTTTTCTCATTCCATTTCCAGCTATCTTCTCTTCTTTAATTTGTTCCCCATCCTGTTCGACTTCAGTAATCTGCTCTATTAGTATCGTATGTTTATTTTTTTAGTGTTTGTTTAACGGCATTGGAGCCTAGCTTTTTGCGTATTACAATTTAATCGCCGGTTGCCATTTTGAGTGCCGGCGCCGGCAGCCGTTATTTTAAATCTCGGTATACCTACCGCCGGTTCCCAATACTAATATTTCTAGGAGCCGGCGCCGGCAGCGGAGGCACTCCCTAATATTTACGAGTAGATACAAGCAGTGACTCTTTATTCAGCCTTCATATTTGTCTCTAGATGGAGATGATTCAATAACTGGAGCTGATTCTTCAGATAGTGAGGAAATGGATGGTGATGATTGTCAAAATGGTGATGAGACAGTTTTAGCTGAAGATAAACTGCCACCAGAGCTGTTGGAAGCTTTAGTTTCATTGAAGATGTTCGAAAAAGTGTGGGCTAGAACACAGCTACCTGCACAGAATGTACTGCTAATACTAAAAGAGTATGAAGTTTCCCTTTTGATTTATAAGAAGTAAGTATGTAAATTTACCGATTCAATAAAATCTGATATTTTTGTATGTATATTGTATAAGGTATGTTTGTCGCAATACGATTCTCAACTCTGTGATGGTCATAAAGATTAGTTTTAACTTTAGCGAGAATCACCTTATATTTTGATGAGATCTTCCTAGGTATTTTTTTTTTATTTGAACTAAAAATAATAAGACATTACTTCTATTAATAAGGTAAAGGTACAAGTGTTATATGCACAGTTTCGACACACAATTGATTCACTAATATTACTCATTAATTTTATAACAGGTTACACACCTTGCAAACCCGGGCCCTCCTTTGTGTGAACAATATGCTCTCCACATTGCCTCTGGAGAATCTAGGCGGTATAAATGGAGTTTATAAAATATGGGTAGATGCAGGAAAACTAGTTTTCCAGCAGATGTCTGACAACCAGAACCTACTGGAGTCTGCCACGGCAGTGATGAGAGCGGCGCTGGACAAAATCAAGTTGACGGAGGAAGGAAATATAAATGACTGCAATTTATTTAGTGACATGGCTCTGTCTGATATAGAGGTCAGCTTATATTTTATTATGTTATATTAGTTGTGGTAGAGCCACGCTACCGGAAAAACTCAGTTTTGCCAGTAGCATGAATGGGCTGGCTAGTCCGGGGAAGTACTACAATCTCACAGAAAATTCTGAGTAGTAGCTTCACCACTTATTTGCTTCGTTCGATGACTGAGAGTGCCGTTGTCTAACATAGGTATATATGTATCAGAATCTCCTTTAACAATCATCATCATCCGAGCGTATTCCCGGTTGCATCGTCAGCGGTTACGCATTAGAGCCCGGGGTCCACTACCTAACCTAAGTGATTCGACGAGGTTACTGGTTTTTACACAGAGCGACTGCCGTCTGACCTCCGCAACCCAAAGGGTAGACCAGAACCAATCCTAGGATAGGTACAAATGCTAGATAGCGTTCAGGACCAACAGCTTTACGTGCCTTCCGAAGCACGGAATCATCTTTCTTTTTGGATAATCAGGTGATTCAAGCCTGCAATATCCTAACCAGACTGTAAACAACTTTTCACAAAGTATACTTCCCAGTGGGATTTGAACCCACGACCTCCGGATCACAAGGCAGATGCCTTCTTTACCAATAACTTTTATTTATTACTTATGAAGTATTATAGTTCATAGGTCTAATTGTCTATACCTCTTGCAGAAAATGTTAATGGGCATTACAGAATGTCAGATACCAGAAATAAGGTCTAACCTGATTAGAATGATTGGCATACTGGCCCTGCTTTTGATGAACAATCTGACTGAGGTGTCTTCCAACGTCATTTGTACCATCACTGAATTTATACTGGATCAAGCACAAAAAGAGAATGAAGTGTGGGTATTAGCGGAAGCAATAGATACCTTGATCGATTTGTACTCAGAAGACGAAAGTGACCAGTTGGCTGCTAAAGTGAAACTTGTTGATAAATTGAACTTATTGTCACCAAGTTTAAAAAATAAGGTAATGCATCTTTATTTTTCTTTTTGGTTCCAAAGACAGTGGGAAATGTGGTTTGTAGCAATAGTGCTATACAAGAATATTTTTCACATACATACGATTACGACACTCACACACATACGATTTTTAAGTCTGCTTTTTATTGGAAGTTTAGTCCTAGTAACATGCACAGAAATAAAAAATATTGACTTTACTTCTTATCAGCTGATCAAACGGTATGGAAGATTGATTTTTCTCTTATTCCATTTCATTTTTATGTGGTTTTATTTATTTATTTAAACTTTTTAGACATAATAAAAGTGTACAAATGGCGGCCTTATGGCGTTTTACTCTCTCTCTCTCTCTCTTATCTCAGCGTATTCTCAGTTGCATCCACAGCTGCAACGCTGCGAAGCCCGGGTTCCGCTTTCCGGGTTTTCCTTCTCCACTTCGCACGATCTTGAGCATCCTTGGTTGTAAGACGATCGGCACGCATATCATCCTTGTCGACGACAAGCCAGCATTTCTTGGGTCTGCCACGTCTGCCCGGCCCCGGCGGAGGCGGCATGGCTATACATTTGTTTCCCACGTAGCTTGCCAGTTTCCGCAAGACATGACCGTACCAGCGTGGGCGACTTTCATGCAGTTTGTCTGCTATGTCACGGACATGAAGGCTGCCGCGGATGCGGGTGTTTCTCACGTGATCTCTCCGTGATACGAGGGCCACACCAAAAAGAGCGGGAATAGAAAAAAATACAAAGATAATATAATAATGTTTACTTTTATTGTTTTTCGAAGTATTCTCCGTGACAGTCAATGCACTTTTGCATTCGATCAAACCAATTATTGAAACAGTAATTCCAGTCTGAAGTGGATACAGTCAAAACAGCTGATTTGTAAGCTTCGACCGCCTCTTCTGGGCCGTGAAACCGTTGACCACGTAGCATATCTTTAATTCTTGGGAATGTAAAATAATCATTGGGGCTCAGGTCAGGGCTATACGGAGGATGGTCCATCAACTCCACGTTTTCCAGATTTAAAAACGCTTGTTTTGCGTGCGAGCTCGCATTATCGTGGTGAAGGATTATACGACGGTTCGGATTAATTTTACGAAGTTCTCTTATGACTTCCGGCAAACAAACTGTTGTGTACCAATCAGCAGTAACCGTTCTTCGTTCTTGTAAAGGAATCGTAGCCACATGACCAGTTTTCGATACAAACGAAGCGACCATTTTTTTCGACACGCTGCGTGAGCGAATAACTTTTGTTAGCTTGACCTCACCCTCGAAGACCCAAACTGCCGATTGATGTTTTCTTTTGGGCTCATATGAATAAATTCGCGATTCATCCCCAGAGACGATATTGTAAACTGCATTTGAGCTCCCTCTATTGAACCGTTGCAGAGCAGACCGACACCAATTAACACGAGCCGACTTTTGTTCCTCGGTCAAACGGTGGGGCACCCAGCGTGAAATTAACTTCTTGACACCCAGTGCATCATGTAAAATGGTCTGAATGCTGTCATACCAATGCTGAGAGAAACCCGAATCTGCTCGTATGTCACATGTCTATCTTCTTTTATTAATTGGCGTACAGCATCGATGTTATCTTGTGTTACCGCTGTTTTTGGCCGACCAGTAGAAGGGACTGTGGCAAGAGAGGAACGTCCACAACGAAATTCAGAATACCAACGATATATAGTCGTTTTACTAGGTGCTTCAAGTTCATAAATAAAAACAAGCTCGGTGAGACATTGTTCTTGAGATAAACCTCGACGAAAGTTATGAAAAATTATTGCACGAAAATGTTCCCGCGTAAGCTCCATTTTTCTCACCGACTTGTCAAATTCAAATGGTCAATACTCTTTTCTTTTTTACTTTATTTAAAACTAGCTGTGCCCGCGACTTCGTTCGCGTGGTTGTCGGAATGTTATATAGCCTAAAGCCTTCCTCTATAAATGGACTACCCAACAAAAAAATAATTTTTCACAACGGACCATTAGTTCCTGAGATTAGCGCGTTTAAACAAACAAACAAACAAACTCTTCCGCTTTATAATATTAGTATAGATTCAAAAATGGACTTGTGTTCGATATAATACTACATTTCAAACACCAAAAAGGTTTTACTCTAATTTATTCCTAAGTATTCTATTCCCGATATTTTCGGTGTGGCCCTCGTACTCCGCATATCCAGCGCAACAATTGCATCTCCGTGACACGCAGTTCCTGCTTGTGTCGCTCAAGCAATGGCCACGCTGCACTACCATATAAAAGGACAGGTCTAATGATGGATTTGTAGACCTGTCCCTTTAACCTAACCGGCATTTTGGGGTCGCAAATGCCACCCGTCACCTCCCGCCACTTTGCCCATGCGGCAAATATACGGGCATTGACGTCGGCATCGATGTCTCCGGACTTACGGCGTTTTACTGAACATTAATTATTCTTTACTTTTCAAAGTTTTCAAAAAATTGCAAAATTTATTTGAAACATATTCTTTCAGGCAAGGCAGCAGAAAAGGCTTCCCAAGGAGTACAAAGTACTAGTGAACACAGTCGTATCCAATCTGCCGAGATTCATCAAGTACAAGAAGGCGCGAATAATTAATTTGTAAGTGTAATTTATTGTGATAAGTAGTATCAGTTGATATTTTTACATTTTCTGTTTAGTCTATAAATATATAATCTTGAAATAAAAATATGTTTACTATAAAGTTGCTTGTAATTTTATATTTTATCACGTAACTAGGGATCCACGCGGCTTTGCATGGGTTCGTGAAAATTCATGGAAAAGTGCCCTGTAAGATATCGAAAACCGTACTAAATTAAATAGCTCTCCAATAAAGACTGACTCAATCTGTGGACTGACTTATGCAGATAGGCATATTTTAATAATTAGTTACAAGATTTTATTAATTTATCCAAGGAAAAAAAAGGCATAAGGTATAAATAGTTGATAAAATATTTATTAAATAAACAACAATGACAGTAGAACTGACACACTATAAACTCTAATCCCAATGTAAAAACGATGCAATAAAAAGAATAAATATTGAACATTGAATACACTACAGTATGTAGAGGTCCGAACACTTATTGCTGATATTTGTATTATGCTAAGCATTTAGAGTTTGAATCTAGGACCTGACTAATTTACACTTAACTTAAAATGTTTTGATCCCCTTTTATCTACCCCATCAAAAAGAAAAGCAGTATGTATTAGGACCTCAAGTAGTTGTGTAATTAATAGCTTATATTATATTAAAGTGCTTATACATATATTAGAATCCCTTAACACATGTACTCATATTTTTATTATATGCTGTATGGACGTAGGAAGATTTAAAAAAATTTTTTTCTACGTCCATGATATGCTGCTTCATTATCTTTATCATAGTAGTGTATCAAATAATACGTATAACATTTTTATAAAATATTGAACTGTAGAAATAAAAGTATCCATCTCTATGTAGAGTTTTCCGAAATTCCTTTATAACCATTGGTTGTCATTCGATAACATTTTAGCAGTCTTTCCATTTTGATCGATCTGGCTCATCTGGTATCTCAGTACTTTCACCTAGTTTCAGTTTTTTTGGAAAACCCAACCAACCCAACCCAACTCAGACTCGGACCCCAGGAACTAAAGCCACTATACTACAAACATATGTTATTTTACGTCTTCGGCCGCAAGTGGTGTTTTACGTCCTGTAAGCGAGGGAGTGAAGCCAGCTCCAGGCCAGAAGACATAAAATTACTACATTGGTTTTTATACTATCGCGCTGTAAACACATGATTTATGTACAATAGTGTACATAATTATTATATATAACCGGAAATTAGCACAAACCTTTTTTATTGTGTCTAACGTTTCGACTAAGAGATATTTTTCGTAGTCGCAGACTGACGCAGACAGATGTAATGTAACTCTTATTAGAAACGTTACTCACAACAAAAAAAAGGTTCACGCTAAGTCCCGTTTACATATTCACAAATTATGTAAAATTACTACTTTGCATAGCAAGGTGAGGTGCATATGTCAAATTTGATATATGCACCTCGAGTCTAGGACGCTGATAAAAATAGCCTCGCCTCACTAATTACTGCGATCTGGGACATTTTACATTTCAGCGCCTTTCTGTGTACAATCTGTTTTTTTATACAGGGTTATTTTTAATTAACCGGCAACCTTTTTGAAGCAAGTTCAGTCCGTGATACTGAACCACTTTCCATAAAAACAATTATTGAAAACAACAAATCGGCGCTCAGCCAAATGGATTTTGTATGGGTGGACGAGATTTTGGTTTTCGTTTTTCGATAATTGTTTTTCTGGAAAGTGGTTCAGTATCACGGACTGAACTTGCTCCAAAAAGGTTGCCGGTTAATTAAAAATAACCCTGTATAATAGTGACCACAACAGCATTTTGGTTAGTATTTATCACATTTAACGTAGGACATTTGTTCTTAACTAATTTTGGTGATGCACCATTAAATTTATAAATCATAGAAATGTTATTGCACTATAAAGTATTGCATAATGCAGTTATCACATTGATGACTTGTTCAACATCACTACATCACCACTTTTATGGCAAATAAAACTATCAGTACTAATGTGACTGTAATAAATATTGTGGACAACATACTGAATTTAATAATATTTTTGATTATTGCCTATTATATTCTTTTATTGTGTTACACATGTAATCACGAGACTAAGGCACTTTTTTGGACGACTCGCTAATCTTGAGATCGAATCTATTAATCAAATGTTTAATTTCCGTATGCTTTCCCAGCTATAAGCGCCTACAATCATTACGTATGGACGTTACCATTTACTGCTAAAGTACTGATATCTCCGTGATGACTTCTCCTGGGCTTTGGTATTGGATTGGGTGGAGAAGCATTGTTCATGTCAAATATTTTTTTCATATCCGAAACTGACCGTCGTGATTCCACGGAAAATGAAAGATCATCTTCTGTCAAAGCAGAGTTTAATTTACTTATTTCTCTTTCGAGTTCCCGAGTGGCTCTATCAATTTCGATAAATTCATTTTCTGTACTCGACACTGTCTCAATGCTTTGCTTTCTTGCTAGGTCGTCAAGTACCTTACAAACAACTTTTTGCGGTTCATCGTTGTCATTTGCGTCCTTGGTAGGTCTTTCTTCGTTTAAATTTATATCATAAGCCACATAGGAGCCATCCACAGTGTTTGTTAAACTTTTGCTTCGTTTATAAGAAAGTGCATGGAAGTCTTCTAAGTTACCACGCCGCAGACGTATGTCGTCATCATTAACGCTAGAGTTTCTTCTGTATTTTGCAATGTCTACTTTTGAAAATGATGCCTTGTTCAAAATATCCTCCTCTGAACTAGAACTCTTTGCTGTGTTTTGAGCGAAAGTATTTTCATGTGTTTTTTCGTCTATTTTGAGTGATTGATCTGCTTTGCTTGTATCCAATGATATGGCTATAACAACATCGTCATCGGGATCTTCATTACTTGCAGTTTTGTGTTCATTTCGCCTTAATTTTACATCCTCGTCTTCAACGATTTTAAGTTCAATGTTGCAATTTAAATCTTCTATTTCATCCTCAGCATTGGTAAGTTTTGTATCATCGAGATTACTCACTCGTGGCTCCTTAAGACTACTCGTTTGTGTATCGTCAAGATCGGTTGTTCGGGTATCATTGACTTCAGTGTGTTGTGTAACATTGAGACTGCTGGATTCCAATACGGATGTATCGGTATTGACCTGAAATTTTTAGGAATATTTTTTATTTTGTTTAAAATATGTAATTTTAGTATTCGTACATAATATTCGGCGTCGCAGGGGAAGGCCGAGAAAGAGATGGCATAATGACCTTGACGCTTTCCAGCGTGGGTATGATCTGCGAAGGCAATGGATAGAAACGTATGGAAAAAATGGAAGAGGCCTTTGTCCAGCAGTGGAACGATATAGATTAGGTTATAAATACATATATATCATACATAAATACATACACTATCACGTCTTTAGCCCTAATGAGGCACACATCATTTTGGGTCTTTTAACTCCAGTAGCCAGAGACGTAACGTAACTGCATATCCGCGTTTTAGTGTCTAGCAACATTGAGCGTTATACATAATGATAAAGTCTAATTAAGTTTGCCATAGGACGTCACTATCGGACAACTATCGTATTATTTTATGGAGTAACCCCCAGGGCCGCAAAACCCAAAGACCACTTTTATCATGATGATGGGCGCGAAGGTGAAACAATCAATCATAATAGTAATGAGTTGCTAGCCATTTGCTTTATCTCGATCAGCTTTTACGATCTGTGCGGGAAGAGAAGCAGCTTTAATCTAAGTTTTTCTTTTCTCCCAGACCAGCATAATAAAAAAAACATATATCTAAGTTGTAAACCTAGACCTACTGTATGAGTAAAGTGAGAAAAAACAAAAAGGACCTGTAGGTACTTTATGAAAAGTCAAAAGTATCTTACTTACCGAATCGTCAGCGGCGATGGCGGACGCGCTAGCAACAGGCGGTAAGGGTGCTGCACGTTTCTTTTTTCGCCGGGGCGCGCGCACGGGCGCCACTGGTTCTTCTTCGTCAAACGGATTGGTGCTTCCCACGCTGTGTCGCGATCCTGATACCTCACTGCGAGCCATACGGGGCGTAGCGCTGGAAAAGTACAAGAAAATTTTTAGTATAAAATACGGACTTATATGTATGTATAATAACGCCTATATGGATAATATGCTATCCGGGAAAATCTTTATAAGTATGATATAACCAATAACAATAATTTTTTTTAACAAAAAAAACAACCGACTTAAATTTTTTTAGGAGTTTCTTTCATATCTCCAAAGTTCTTTATCATGTATTCACCAAATTAAAATGGGACCAACTTGGTAGTAAAGGATTTTAAATAAAAAAAGAATCATCAAAATCGGTTCACAATTGGCGAAGATATCGCGTAACAAACATACGTAAAAAAAAACATACAGTCGAATTGATAACCTCCTCCTTATTTGAAGTCGGTTAAAAATAGCGTAATCTTAGTAATTGTAAGCGTATTTGCAGTCATTGAAACGTTACGTGCACTTCACGTATTGCATGAAGTTATCCATTCAAGTAGTACACGCTCTAACGGTTTTTCAATCACTGACGAACACCATTTACAAGGAAAAAAATCAATGAGATGTTATGCATTCTTTGTATCATAGAATCATAGCATACACAAAGCTATGATATAAACATTTGAAATACTTAGGAGAAGGTGGGTATATTTCAAAGTAAAATTATCATATACATATTTAAAATGTGACTTTGAGAAAATTACTGGTGACCTGCTAATGGCTTTATCCTCATGTAACCTTATTGCACTTCTTATCGCCTTGGAGTGTTGACTCAAGCAATGGAAGATTTATCATTCAGATAACTTATCATAATCCTTCTTAACATAAGTACAGATTGGCTTTATGCAACGTGGAAGGGACATACTTATCCGTAATAAATCGAACTACGGGCTATAGATGAACTAGATCACTAAAGTATAATGAAATTAAAATAACAGTCAAAAAACAAAAAACAAATTTACATTCCCATACAAATCTGGGCGGTTGCACACTTTTGTATGGAAATGCCGATTTTTTTTTTTGGCTATCATTTTAATTTCGTTATACTGATTTAGTATAGACTGTGGTTCGATTTATTACGGGACCTATATCCTTTCCACGTTGTATAGTTATTAGAAAAAGAATTATTGTAAATCTTAATTTTTTTAAGTTAAGTTTTTCCATTGTTTTTACCTTTTCTAAACTGTAGGTATATAAAACTTTAGATGAGTTGACATAGGCGCGATAGATTTACTCATCATATCAGCCACAGGAAGTCCACTGCTGGACATAGGCCTCCCCCAAGGATTTCCAAAACGACCGATCGTAAGCGGCCTGCATCCAGCGTTTTCCTGCAACCTTGCTCAGGTCATCTGACCACCTAGCAGGTGGGTGTCCTACGCTGCGCTTGCCGGTACGCGGTCGCCATTCGAGAACCTTTCTGCCCCATCGGCCATCGGTTCTTCGCGCTATGTGCCCCGCCCACTGCCACTTCAATGAGCTAATCCGCTGGGCTATGTCTGTGACCTTAGTTCTTCTACGAATCTCCTCATTTCTGATTCGATCACGTAAAGAAACACCTAGCATAGCCCTCTCCATAGCCCGCTGAGCGACCTTGAGCCTTCTTATGAGACCCATAGTAAGGGACCACGTTTCAGAGCCATAAGTCATCACTGGTAACACACATTGATTGAGCACTTTCGTCTTGAGGCACTGGGGTATTTTGGACGAGAAGACACTGCGTAACTTCCCGAACGCTGCCCAGCCGAGTCGGATTCGTCGAAAGACCTCTTCCTCGAAGCTGGAACTTCCTGCCTGGATCAATTGACCCAGGTAGATATACTGGTCTACAACTTCGAGGGTGGAGCTCCCAACAGAAACAGGTAAAGGCGTTACGTGCATATTCGACATGACCTTCGTCTTGTCAATGTTCATTTTCAGGCCAACCTGTTGGGAAACTCGATTTAGGTCTTCAAGCATCGTACTTAAGTCCTCCATCGATTCTGCCATGACAACGATATCGTCGGCAAATCGAAGGTGAGTGATATACTCGCCATTGATGTTAATGCCCAGTCCTTTCCATTCTAGAAGCTTGAAGGCATCTTCCAGAGCAGCGGTGAACAGTTTTGGAGATATGACATCTCCCTGTCTCACGCCTCTTTGCAATGGAATAGCCTTCGTACTGAGCTCCTGTACTCGGACCGACATAGTGGCTTTGTTGTATAAACACTTCAACACCTCGATATACCGATAGTCAATACGGCACCGCTGGAGAGACTGAAGCACGGCCCATGTTTCGATCGAATCGAAGGCTTTCTCATAGTCCACGAACCCCAAGCATAACGGCTGGTTATACTCCCTCGTCTTCTCTATAACCTGCCGCAGCGTATGGATGTGGTCCATGGTACTATAGCCTTTTCGGAACCCGGCTTGTTCGGGAGGTTGGAAGGCATCAAATCTGTTAGCGAGACGGTTCGTGATGACTCTCGAAAACAACTTATAGACATGACTCAGAAGTGTGATGGGCCTATAGTTCTTCAAGAGAGTGTTATCACCCTTTTTGAAGAACAGAACCACCACACCCCCGTTCCACGCCTCTGGCGTCACTTCCTCGAGTAGAACGGAATTAAAGAGCCTTTGAAGGACTTTCAGTACCGGCGTTCCGCCCGCTTTCAAAAGCTCTGCTGTGATTCCGTCCTCGCCCGGCGCCTTGTTGTTTTTAAGCTGTTTGAGAGCCATCCTAATCTCGTACAGACTGATGTCCGGGATATCTTCGGTATGGTGTCGGGTTAACTTGGCTCTTGGATCTTTTGCCGTATTTATGTTAGGTTTTGCAACGGATGTATATAACTGCCCATAGAACCTCTCGATCTCTTCCAGAACCCCCTCCCCCATCGACACAACGTTTCCGCCCTCCGTCTTCAGCTATAGATTTACTAATTTAATCTAATTTTCTTGGTCAAAAAGTTTCTTGCCCAATTTTATAACGAATTAACATTACCAAGATAAGGTGCAAGCTGACGAAATCCTTCTTAGCTCACTTGGGTAACACAGGCTGGAGTTTCTGCGAAAGTAATAAATAGGTATGACCAAATCGTTACCTTAGCGAGTTGACTTCGTAGTTGCTGGGGCTGCGCAGGCGCTCCTGGAAGCGGGAGCGCGGGAGGGGCGTCACAGAGCCACCGTACACGTAGCGGTCGGCGCGCTCTGGCGAGCTCACCGTGTTACGCGACTGCGACGGCGTCACAGATGCTGACGAATCTGGAAATAACATTTTTATTATTTTACATCAATTGGATGCATTTGAAGCAACTGATTCCCGTAATCTATTCGAGTATCCTCAACTATAAATAGTATTAAAATTGAAAATCACTGCCTGTTTGGAAGTTTAGATGGCGTCGATGATTCCAATCCAAACCTCCTTTTATAAAATTAACGTTTTTTAGTTGTGACGTTTTATCTGTACTTACGTTGTATGTAATCAATTTTGTGCACTGTTTGACGTCTCGGTTCGTGGTGCTACTTTTTTGTTTTACAAATGTACCTTTGGTTAGTTAGTCATCCGTCTTGGCATCAATAAAGTTAGATACCCCGGTTATTACCATGGGAATGTAAATGTCGCAGTTGAATGGTATAATCCGCTAATTCACTAAACCTCTAGCTGTTTGGCATTACAGCTCGGTTTTGTAAAACAGCGATCTCTAATACGCGGGATGAAATGATCGACTTGTATTCATCCATGCGGCTAGAGAAGTTGTTGAACAATGCTATCTAAAGAAATTATATACAATGTAGAATGCCTATGAAGTGGCAATGGCGAGCGAGCGGAGCGAGCGTGCCGGCTGCGGCCGGCGAGTGCTAGGAGTGTTCTATTTATTTTACTAGGTTAGCACAAACCTATAGGTTAGGTTAGGTTAGAACTGCGACGAACACACGCTAGAAAAGTTCTGTCCATTTTACTAGGTTAGGGCAAACCTTTAGCGATAATAAACCGCCCAAGTGCGAGTTAAACTCGCGTGGAGAGGGGTCCGTACAATTGATTGAATTATTATAGGTTTTCTAGTAATCTACAAGCAATGAACTATATTTTGTATTTTTTTCAAAATTTTAGGCTCAGTAGTTTCGGAGATCAGGGGGGGGGGGGTGGGAATGGTCAATTTTCGTCTTCTTTCATGAATAAAATCAAAACTTTTCATTTTACAATAATAACAAAAATATATTTGAGATCCTCATAACGAGCCCTTTCATTTGATATATGACACAGTAAGGTTTGCAAAACTTTTTATTTTAATTTCCTAATTTGTCTCACGAAAATGACCCTTAATTTAAAAAAATATCTATTTACTTTGCACATATGTGTTTGGGTACACGGGTACATGGGTACATAAGATTACAACACTACCAAATTTCACCTGATTCGGTCCAGTAGATTCGGGGCAAATTGGTTGTGACAGACGGACGGACAGACAGACGCACGAGTGATCCTATAAGGGTTCCGTTTTTTCATTTTTTATACGGAACCCTAAAAATCGTGAAATAGTTGTCTGGGAAACGAAATTCGATTTCGAAAAAATCTGTATTCTAATAGTCCCAGTTACATTGTTTCACGGTTGGATTGTTTAACGGTTTCGTCAAACATCGGATTACCGCTACTGTTTCACAAAACCGCTAGCCGTTTGGAAACGTGGTTAACGGTTTGAATGAACGTATCACGTTACGCAATCTTAGACAATCCAGCTGAACGATATTCGGGTGTTTAACAAAACCGAGCTGTCATGCCAAACAACTAGAGGTTTCGAGAATTAGCGGTTTATACCATCCAACTACGACATATATACAATGTGGAAGGGACATACCCGTAATAAATCAAACCACGGTCTATAGTAGATCATTATAGTGTAATTAAATTAAAATAACGGCCAAAGAACAAAAAAAAATTTCGGCATTTCCATACTAAAGTACGCGGCCGCCCTGGCGATTTATATGGGAATGTAAAAATTTTTTTTTGGTTTCTTGACTCATATTTTAATTTCATTATATTTCAGTGATCTAGTATAGCCCGTGGTTCAACTTACATACGGGGTACTTAAATACGGGTATGTCCCTTCCACTTTGTATAACTTAATTTCAGGTTGCTTTCAGGCAGGGTTGGAGTGTTCTAGTTGGCTTTCTTTTTTTTACAGGCAAGATAAATTCCGTAGGTATACTTATTTTACGTATCTAATCCTATTTGTATACCATATAGGTAGAACTTACATTGCAATGCGTGCCGGTACTCGACCAAGTGGTCTCCATTGGCTTGGTTATTTGACTTTTCTTTTTCTTGCGGCTGTTGTCTTTTACCCTTCTTCATGAACGACCGGAAACTCCTGAAAATAAAAACGTGGTTGGTAATTTATTTGTTAATTTTCTGCAAATCTTAAAGCTGATTTTGTCCTATTTCCCGCATGTCCGCTATTGAATAGCCTATGGTGGAGAAAAGTCCTTTCACATTTCCAAGAAACTTGTGTTCTTTTAGAATAGAAAAATCTTTATTTGGAGCAACAAAATCAATTTACAAAATATGCCACCAAAATGGTCTCTCAGCTTTTGTGTCAAGGCTTTTTGGAGCTAAGACGCTGGTTTTCAGAGGAACTAATCGAAATATTTAAGTTTCGTATCGTGCCATCACCGCTTATATCCTGTGACTGTGATCCTTCACAGGACGTATCTAAGCGGTGATGGCTCGTCATATGATTAAAATAACATCGTGAAGAAACCTTCACAATAATATGTGCAATGGAAAAGGCAATTCAAATTTCTTTCTTTGACAATAGCCAGGTTTTTAAATAAGTATATGCCACTGCCGTAAAAACTCCTTTTCAGAAAATTATTTCTATTCTTTGATGATGTTATTTTATGCTCGTAAGATAACCGTTGCATTGCAACTACAACAATATTGCATTATCCGATAAAGCCGTATGAATGGGACTACAATGATCTGGAAGATACTATAGGCTCTCACGACTGTCGGATGTCTGTAGGCGCAATACTGACAAAAGTAATGGAAGTTTAGTGCACTTGATTCCACTTGAGCGGTCGCAATTGTTCCGTGACGGACAACGGGCGGCCAACGAACGCCCACCGCCTGCGGCCATCTCTGTGTGATGCCTGAGCCCTGACATTTTGAAAATATTGAACTATTAGTTCCATCAAACACTGGGATTAAAATTTAACATTTGGGCGAGGGAAAGCCTAACTACTTAAATGTCTTATAATAAATTTAGCTTTATTTTTTATTTATATTGATTAAAAAGCTACTTGTCTACATATTTGTGACAAATGAAAACTTTTTCTAAAATATTATCGGTACTCCCGAATCAGAGTGTTCTAACTTTTCTGTATGGTATATGTATAGAAATACTTTCTAAACGTCTATAAATTAATGTAGTTCCATTCTAGCTGTAGAGCTAAATACCATAAAAATTATATATTTCTTATTTATTTTAAAAATGTTTAACGGTATTTGAAATCACTACATCGATGATTAACGTTTTAATTGATCTGAAAATTATTTGTCATAAGTAGTTCATAACTCATACATAAGGCCAGACATAAGTAAGTACTCATAAATAACTGTACTAAGAACTAGAAATCTAGGTTGCCCCGAAATGATATCCTAATTTTCTCGTTACTCATAAAACTTCATTTAATATTAGCGTAGAGTGATTTGCACTCGATTTCGCATTCGTGGGTAAGTTGTACAGGTCGAATCAGGTCGAAGATCACTGAACTTCATTTGCAAATTGAAAGTGAAACTTTCAATGTTTGAGCGGAAGTGTTTTTTAGTATGTAAGTAACAAGTTATTCTATAGGATAGCAAAAATTAAATTTGTTTCACGCCGCTTTGCATTAGACCCGCCTGTGTCGTGCGATAGAGAGAGTTGCAATTCTAAGAGGCGATTGCCTACTTTTTCCTTCTGGAAAATTGTTTCGGGCGATAACGTTTCCACCCCCTATAACCTTTACAAAATGAGGAAATTTTGGTGTCATTCAATTTAGTACACCTTAATCTAGGGCTGTACGGTTTCCTAATTTAGTAATTCGGTTTAGTTTAACTTAAATAAATTAAAACGCTCGAGGTAGTTTTTTAAGTAAAAAATATGGATATTGAGATGCTAATAACTTTTGTTATAAGCAATATTTCTTTCAACTAAAGACGTACGGCCCTACTTATCCAATATATCAACAACATGTAAAAAAAATATCAAAATTGGAGTATGTTTAAGGGGGGAGAAACGTTATCGCTTTTTGTATGAAAATTTCTAGGTACACAATCCTCTTAAAGAAAATTATTGTATCTATACTAATATTATAAAGCGGAAGAGTTTGTTTGTTTGTTTGTTTGTTTGTTTAAACGCGCTAATCTCAGGAACTAATGGTCCGATTTGAAAAATTCTTTTTTTGTTGGGTAGTCCATTTATAGAGAAAGGCTTTAGGCTATATAACATTACGTTCCGACGACCACGCGAACGAAGTCGCGGGCACAGCTAGTACCTAATAATTACAAAGTTATTTCTTTAACAAATAACCACGGTAGTGATGCATAATAAAATCTAATTACAACGAAATATAAGATGTAGATGAAGGTTAAACGTATAAACTTGTAGACACGCCCAATGCCAGGAATATTTAGAAGACATTTAGTATAGTACGTAAACAAAGCTATGTTCGTTAGTGACTTCAGAAGCTAAGGTCGGATGTAAACAATAAACATAGAATATAAATCAGATTGTTATGACCTGATCTTGAACCTAGTGAACTAGGGTATTTATGAGCAGGATACACAAGATTTATAATTTTATCTCTACTTGCATTTATTGGAGTTGTAAGAGTACATATTTAATATAAATTATGGCACGCCATGATCAGAAAAAAAACGGAAGCAAAGTAGATAGGTATCAATGCAGTGATGTAAGGGAAACAGGTAATAACAATGCAATAATATATTTTTTACAAAAAAAACCTACTTCGTAATTTCTTCACCAAATTATTACGGTACCAACTAAATAGTTAAAGCTTTCAACATACATACTCGTACATACTATCACGCCTGTTTCCCACAGGGGTAGGCAGAGACTATTGACCTCCACTTGCTACGATCCTGACAGACCTCTTTCGCTTCACCTACACTCATCAACCTCTGCTTGTATGCCCTTCGGTTATGGTTACGGGTACTTCTTACCTACCTTTTTGAGAACGTTTGCAATCCGACTGATCGCAGAATGTTTTCCGAGGTCGACCCTGTCCCACTCTTCCTTTTACACTTGACTTGATTAACAAATATTTTTTGTTAATCTCTTCATCCATCCTTTCTACATGCCCAAACCATCTTAACATCCCTCTTTCTAATTATTACGGTTACTTCTTACCTACCTTTTTGAGAACGTTTGCAATCCGACTGATCGCAGAATGTTTTCCGAGGTCGACCCTGTCCCACTCTTCCTTTTACACTTGACTTGATTAACAAATATTTTTTGTTAATCTCTTCATCCATCCTTTCTACATGCCCAAACCATCTTAACATCCCTCTCTCTAATTATTACGGTACCAACTAAATAGTTAAAGCTTTCAACATACATACTCGTACATACTATCACGCCTGTTTCCCACAGGGGTAGGCAGAGACTATTGACCTCCACTTGCTACGATCCTGACAGACCTCTTTCGCTTCACCTACACTCATCAACCTCTGCTTGTATGCCCTTCGGTTATGGTTACGGGTACTTCTTACCTACCTTTTTGAGAACGTTTGCAATCCGACTGATCGCAGAATGTTTTCCGAGGTCGACCCTGTCCCACTCTTCCTTTTACACTTGACTTGATTAACAAATATTTTTTGTTAATCTCTTCATCCATCCTTTCTACATGCCCAAACCATCTTAACATCCCTCTCTCTGCTTTTATCACTACGTCCTCTTTCACTCCACACCGATCCGAGTCAGTACTAATGTATTCATATATCCTGTTCTGTACTTTATAAATACCTATAAATATTGTGGGATTATGACCATTCAACAAACTATATTATACATATACAAGGCTTGGAATCGGTACCAAAAATACCGGTACGTTACCGGTTCCAGATGAGTACCGATACTCCGCCTTGTACCGAAACCTATTTACACGTAGCGCTCGATACGACACGAGTCGACGTCGTCCGAGTTTGGTTTTATGACTGATGAAGTTATTTTCCTTATCCTTTTCACTAAATTTGCTTTCTCATTCTGACGCAAATATTTGATTAGTACCGATACTGGGTACCGGTAAAGTACCGGTACCATGTCTGGTAACGGTATCTCATCAAGGTCAATAATAATACGAGCCATTATAATGATTTCAAGCCTTGAATATACAACGTGGAAGGGATATGCCCGTAATAAATCGAACCACGGTCTATACTAGATATAATTAGTATAGTAAGATGGTATAATTAAAATAAAATAACAGCCAAAGAACAAAAATAAATTTCGGAATTTTCATACAAAAGTGTGCGGCCACCCGGGCGATTTGTATAGGAATGTCGAATTTTTTTTTGGGTTTTTGACTGTTATTTTAATTTCATCATGCTTTGTGATCTAGTATAGCCCGTGGTTTGATTTATTACGGGTATGTCCCTTCCACGGTGTATACCATACAATTACAACAAACTCTATTAAACTTAAAAAGAGGATGCACAGATACAAAATTAAATTAAGCATGAAGCAAGAAGGCTTTGTTTACGTATATTTTTAAATACAGATTTTTTTAAGCTTATACTGCATTTCCTAATCAATAATTTTCTCGTCGAAGTACATATACCGTAATTTTAAATCGATACATCGATACATGTTCAAACGATAATGTTCTGAATTGAACCATCCACCTTCAGGCTTCGACCTTCGTAGGTCGTGCTAACAAACGGGCGGAGGTTCTAATCTAACACCAACATGACCTACATAGTGACCGTGTTATTGAATACTAGCTTTTCCTCGTTATATGGTATGCATAGTTCGAGATCTCATTCCAGAATTAAAAGTTTCCTATTCGTTAAGACAGGATCTACAATAATATAACAAATATCTGTGTTCCAAGTTTTATTCTAATCCATACGGGATCTTGCGTGATTTGATTAAGTTGATATATCAATTGTATTCAATAATATGAAATAATTAAATTGAATAATAAAAGTATGTAGTACTTTGAGGCTAGCTTAATCAGTGTGATTTGTCCCTATATATTTATTTATATATTAAAAAAATATATAAAAAAAATCAATTAACTAAATCAATTAAAAATACAAATAGTGGTGTCCTTCCTAAATCTCCATTTATTCCGCTTTGTACTTTACTTTTACGTTGTTATGTGTGATAATTTTTGACTTAGATTAAAAAAATAATTTACTCCTAATTATGTTGTAAGTTTTAAAAATTCAGACTGCATTTTATTTAAATATGATTACTTACTAGAATTTTGCACCACACATGACTCATCTTTATCTTTTGTGAAGTCACTCTTCTTGCCACAAGTGCACTTTGTTCTGGTGCAGTAATTAGTATAAAATTAACACAATAAGTGTTGGAGCTAAGTGCATATTGTATTTTAATAATACTTCATTCATTATGTAGGAGATCAATATGCTCTTTGTTTATTTATTCCCCGTCCTTATTTTTTTTAGGGCTTATTATGTCATGTCTATATATATATATATATATATCTAATACAGGCCATATATGAAGTCAGTTGGGGCTTGCAGGAGATCAATATGCTCTTTGTTTATTTATTCCCTGTCCTTATTTATTTTTAGGGCTTATTATGTTATTATTATATATTTATATTATATTATATATTTATATTATATATTATTATATTATATTATATTATTATTATATATATACCTAATACAGGCCATATATTTGCTTGCTTGATCAGTGTGATTTATCTTTATGTTATGTTATTTATTTATATGGATAATATTAGAAACTTAATTATTATTATAATATCTGATGTATTTTCTAAGTTTCTAATTTGTGATTAAATAAATAACGGTCATTGAGATAATACGAGTAGTCATTCTTTTTTGCTTAATATAACTGTATGCGATATTGTATGTAAGTTATAAATAAAATTAATTTCTTGTACTCCTCGTATTGCGTTGCTTCGTAGGAGCAATTTCCTTCGCTCTATGTCTTCATCGATTTTATTTTTCTTGTTTATTAACTAGGGTAAATTAGATTATTAAAGTTCTTGCATACCATCGGCTTTTTCAAAGACGCGGCCTTTGTGGCGTGTTCAACAAACATACTATACCTACTAGACATAATATGCAGGTGACCTAAACTCAATAAAATACCTAACACGCAAAGTTTTTTTATGTAGAAATTAGTAACTGTTTCATTCATTAAATATGTGGCTTTGTTTTGTTCTGTAAATACTAAGGTAGGTATTTAAATATTAATCATCAGTCAATTGTTTCGCAACTAAAGCTTTTAGTGTATGTGCATATTTTATGTACGTTACAGACGTTTAAATTCGTTAGAGTTTACTGATTTATCATTATGAGTAGCATTGGTATGTTGTGCAACACGAAGTTCTTGACTCGTGATCCTGCACCAGTGAGGTTCATCACCTACTCCGACGACCCTGTCATATCACGTTACTAGATGTGTCGTGTGGCTAATGCAAATAGTCCAGAGATCAGGAAGGTTAGCGCACAGTACAATTGTTGAACGCAATTCAATCTTAATTAAAATTGAAACATTTTATTTAGTAACTAGCTGTGCCCGCGACTTCGTTCGCGTGTTTGTCGGAATGTTATATAGCCTAAAGCCTTCCTCTATAAATGGACTACCCAACAAAAAAAGAATTTTTCAAATCGGATCATTAGTTCCTGAGATTAGCGCGTTTAATCAAACAAACAAACAAACAAATAAACAAACTCTTCCGCTTTATAATATTAGTATAGATTTAGGGTCCGTGGGGGAAAATGCACCTTTAGGCGATGGCCGATGCTATCGTATGCCCAGGGAGATGATTGTAGCGGCCTGTAGGATTTGTAGGGGCTGATGTAGAAATTAAAGAATGCAGATAACTTTTACACGCGTCTATTCGTTAGCACTTTATACAGAGAAGAAGACATATTGGCAGTGTTGCCATACGCATAGTTAACAACCATAGATTATTTACATTTACATGTTGGTTTACCAACAGTCTGTAGGTCCTGTCTTTAATAAACAAAAGTTTGTTTTGCTACCAGTATATACTACCTATTTACTGGTAGCAAATATTTTGTTGTGATGCCTTTTGTATTATTAAGTCCTATAGGTACTTTGTAATTTTTAATGTTTCTTATTCGAGGCAATAAAGATTTTTGTATTGTATTGTATTGTACAAATGAGTCGAAACTCTAGCTAGATCTACATCAGTAGTTGAGTACTAATTATTTAGTATCTTATCTGGGTTGATTGGACTTGGACGCAGTAACAGCATCCTAAATATATTCGAAGTGCTTTCGTTTTCTTTAATCTTAGGATATATTATTTCGAGGTGTGGGACGAACAAACAAGCACTCTATCACATGTATTATAATAGTTTTGTACGATATTTGCTACTTTCCGTTAATTTCGCATGCCAGTAACGTTATTTATGGAAATATATGTAATCGTTTTTTGCTTGACCCTGACCTAACCTACACTACACAAACTACTCGTATATTATATGCGTATGACGTCTACTTCTCTACAGTAAGTATGTGACAGCTAACGATACAAAATGTGTTAAAAATTGTATCTACATGTATACAACGAGTTAATGAAATAACGCATAACCTCTCAGGTTGTAACTCAGTCCATGAAATTGAACAACTTTTGTTCTACAACATACCCAAAATGCCAAAAATAAAATTCGGATTTCCATACAAATTGACTCGATCACCCGATCAGTTTGTATGGAAATTAATTTTTGGTTTATTTTTTGGGTTTCGTGAAAGTTTGTAGACCAAAAGTTGTTCAGTTTCATGCTTTATCGTAAGTTAAACATCTCCAGGCGTCGTCCGCACCTGGATGGGTGACCAAAAGAGACAAGGAATTTTCTCGAGCTCCTCTGTGGTTTGAAAGGCACGTTAAGCCGCTGGTCCCGGCTGTCATCATTGTATGGTAGTCGTCAAGCTATGTCAGATGCTTTTAGGCAGCTTGAAAATCTGACATCATTGTTGGCCACTTACAAACACAAAATCCAAAACAAAAAACGGACGGCTGATAAGGTATATTTTGAATATCTGACAGGACTAACTCATAAAACTGTTAATTACTAAAGAAATGGCCTTTCATGACAATAATTACTACACATTATTGTGTACGTAAATAAATCTACAGCTTTTACATTAAATTGTAATTTAACCTTTGGATTGGCGCCAAACTCAAACCATGTGTTTAATTTTCGACTGTCGTAGGTACAATGTTTCTGAATAAACATACTAAATATGTTGTACCACAAATATAATTCACATATTATGTTTATGTATAGACTGGTACTATATGTTGTCCTAAATATGGCGGTCGTGTCGTCTCTCCGTATCATGATTAACGTGGTGGTCGTGCCGTTTCACCTTATTATTGTGAATATGGTGGTCGTGCCGTATCACCTTGTTATGGTGAACATGGTGGTCGTGCCGCTTCACCTTATTATGGTGAACATGGTGGTCGTGTCGTATCACCTTATTATGATGAACATGGTGGTCGTGTCGTATCACCTTGTTTTGGTGAACATGGTGGTCGTGCCGCTTCACCTTATTATGGTAAACATGGTGGTCGTGTCTATCACCTTGTTAGGGTGAGCATGGTGGTCGTGTCTATTACCTTATTATGATAAACATGGTGGTCGTGCCGCTTCACCTTATTATGGTGAACATGGTGGTCGTGTCGTATCACCTTATTATGGTGAACATGGTGGTCGTGTCGTATCACCTTATTATGGTGAACATGGTGGTCGTGTCTATCACCTTGTTATGGTGAATATGGTGATCGTGTCTATCACCTTATTATGGTGAACATGGGGGTCGTGTCGTATCACTTTATTATGGTGAACAAGGTGGTCGGGTCGTATCACCTTATTATGGTGAACATGGTGGTCGTGTCGTATCACCTTATTATGGTGAACATGGTGGTCGTGTCGTATCACCTTATTATGGTGAACATGGTGGTCGTGTCGTATCACCTTATTATGGTATACATGGTGGTCGTGTCGTATCACCTTGTTATGGTGTCTGCGTGCGCTGCAAAGACCTGATGTGCCCTCCCAAGTTTTTTTCGAGATCTTAGTTAGCAACCTGGAGATACTGATGCATCAAGAGATAACCTTATGCTGTGCACAAGTCGGTACAACGAATTTGTTGTCTAACTAGCAGTCCGGTACTGGTGTGCTAATTTTGAAGTGGGCTACCGTAACACATGCAACCGTAATAACATGCAACTTGGGGCTGTTTTACCAGGTAGGTATACATACTACACTAAATTATGTATAAAAACATTGTGTAAGTAGGTAGTAGGTACAATCTGTGTAGAGTCAGCTATATAGGTAATTTGATAAGTTTCTTATCATCTAATATAAGTAAATAGGTACCTATAACTTTACTAAACTAATTATACATTTATGTTATTAATTGGTAGCGACGGTAGTTAATAAATTGTTTTGTTTTAGACTAATATGGGTGAGCTGATGACGAATATAGAGTTTGTTTGTTGGTTACAACTTACAGCTTTTGTTTTTGAACAATTCATGCGAAAGCATACGAGGGCTGTTTGATAAGTACCCGTTTTCTAAATATATTAATATCACTGGCCGCAAATAAGTATACCACCTTTTTAAGCCATTTTTCAGAGGCGGGAAAATAAAAAAAAAATTCTTTTGTTTTTTTCTCATTTCACAACGATTCAGTGAACTGGAGAAAGAACAGTATCGGTCTGTAATTAGATTCTTATTTTTGGAAGGAAAAACATGTGATGAAATAAAAGTAAGAATGCAAGCGGTTTACCATGAATGTGCTCCTTCTATGACAACCGTCAGATATTGGTATAACGAGTTTAAGCGGGGGAAAACAACCGTCTTTGATGAGGATCGCCCAGGCCGGCCAGTTCAGGTGACTACAGACGATATGGTTAAGAAAATTGAAAATATCGTTTTAGCCGACCGCCGAATTAAACTTCGAGAAATCGTTGATGCTGTAAATGTTTCAATCGAGAGGGTACAACACATATTAGAAGAAAAATTGGGTATGAAGAAAGTATCGGCGAGGTGGGTGCCGCGTTTACTCACGGAGGAGCAAAAACGGAACCGACTGACTACTTCGGAGCAGTGTTTGGCCGTGTTCAAACGTAACCCGAAGGAGTTTCTGCGTCGTTTCGTGACCGTGGACGAAACGTGGGTCCACCACTACACCCCGGAAATGAAAGAGCAGTCGAAGCAGTGTATTTTACCGGGTGAACCTGCTCCAAAGAAAGCAAAAACCGTCCCATCGGCTGGAAAGGTCATGGCGACCGATTTTTGGGATTCGCAGGGTATTATACATATTGACTATTTAGAAAAGGGAAAAACAATAACAGGACAGTACTATGCCAATTTATTGGATGAATTTGACGGCGTGTTGAAGGACAAACGACCCCATTTAAAAAAGAAAAAAATACTGTTTCATCACGACAACGCCCCGGCTCATTCGTCCAGAGTTGTGACGGCTAAATTAGCACAGTTACGCTACGAACTATTGTCTCACCCCCCGTATTCTCCAGATTTGGCCCCATGCGATTTCTTTTTGTTTCCCAACCTAATAAAATGGCTCGGTGGCAAGCGATTTGGATCAAATGACGAAGTCATTGCCGCCACAGAGGCCTATTTTAATGTCTTTCCAAAATCATACTTTTTGGATGGTTTCTTGAAGCAGGTGGAACAAATGTATAGAGTTAAAAGGTGACTACGTAGAAAAATAAATGCATATATATATAAACGGGTACTTATCAAACAGCCCTCGTACATAGAGCGCAATTTACTAAGTTCAACTCTATTTTTTATCAATACCTACCTCTAAGTTTTCCAATACATTTATCTAACAAAAATTGTAATCAAAATTTTTGTTAAATAGAGGTGTAACCACACCAAACATTTATTCTTTTATTTTTTCTGCTATATTATATTTATCTAAAATATGGTGAAAAAAATAATCTTAAATCTTAAGGCCGTACCTGAATTTTCCGGGGTCCAGTGCTGCCATTTAAAATAAATGATTTCAAAGAAAACGGCGACATTATTTAAAATTTTGCTACTACCAAGCCCTTTAAATTATTTTATGAACGGTTTACAGTTTATAATGAGAACGTTAAGCTTTACTACGCACATTTGCCAAAAGTGGCCGTTTTTCGCAAATAGTAAAGCTTAACGTTCTCACTTTAAACTGTAAACAGTAGTTCATAAAATACTTTGAAGGGTTATCTAGGGCTTGGTAGTAGCAAAATTTTAAATGATGTCTCCGATTTCTTTGCAATGGTTTATTTTAAATACAATATTTAGATGAAGTACTTACCCCCAAATGCAAACGTCTTATGAGGGTGAATAACAAAACCAAAAATAAATGAGTTTTTATTTTTCGTGTGTGTAAGTCAACACTGGTGTCAGATTTTACAAGCTTATCATGCCTTCCGAAGCATGGAGGAGCTCGAGAAATTTGTTATGCTACTTGTGGTCACCCATCCATGTGCGGTCCACTCCCGGTGTCTCTTAACTTGCGAAAGCGCTTATAATGCGTACCTACTTCCGCCGGGCCACCGAGCCCGCAAAAATGAAATGAATGCCTAATTTTGATGAAACTTGATATCGAATAACTAAAAAAGTAAAGCTGTTACAATGAAACTAATATTTTTCCTGTAATTTACTATTGTATCTTATCATCAAACAGCATTTTTTTTATTATTGACCAGTGATAAAGATATCAAAGATGAAGAGAGAGAGCGTCATAATCCAGAGTTCCAGTATGAAAGTATATATTTCTTGTTCATTTTTTTCTTTTTTTCGTCTAACTACACTTATTACAACTAATCAGTCGCTCAATTTGCACATTGCCCTCTTAGGACAGCGTTTTTATTTTCGAATGCTTTGATAGTCACCCTCGTAGCTTTTATTAAAGATCAGTTAAGCGACAATACCAGGTCAGTCCTAATGACTAACAAGTCCAAAATTACTTCTTCCCGTTGCACAAATTCTTATTGCAGGTTTCCTATTTAAGGTAGGTACTTTACGCCCACACTTGACATGGATTTGATCGTAGTATCGTTTTTAGGGTTCTGTACCCGAAGGGTGTAAACGGGACCCTATTACTGAGACTCCGCTGTCTGTCCGTCTGTCTGTCTGTCCGTCAGTCACAGGGCTCTATCTCTTGAACCGTAATAGCTAGACACTTGAAATTTTCAATGATTATGTATTACTGTGGCGGATATAACAACAAATATTAAAAATAAAAAATAGTTAAAAATTAAAGGGGGTCGTCATACAAGAAACGTGTTTTTTTCAGCGTTTTTAACTTGATCATCATAATGGCATTAACTAGATACTTGAAATTTTCACCAATTATGTATTACTATGACCACAATAACAAAAAATACTAAAAATAAAATAAAGTTAAAAATTAAAGGGGGTCGTCATACAAGAAATGTGTTTCTTCAGCGTTTTAAAACATTGTACGGTTGTACGGAACCCTTCGTGTACGAGTCCGACTCGCACTTGCCCGTTTATTTGTTGTTGTGCTTGGCTATATATAGTAAGTACATATATGTAGTTCTTTAAAACCTTGCCGGGCATGACTTCCAAACATTTTTAACAGCAGTGTGGGAGCACCAAAATAAAAATTAAGATAATCATAAACTAGCGCTATCCCAGCTTCCTTCGCTTCGGCCAGCTTCGGCGCTTGATGTTAAAAAAAATTCATACTCAACTTTTTAAATAATTTCCTCTACCAATTTGTGTCATGCCTTCTGTGTAATGTTATTGCTTTACATTATTTAATACATTGGTCTTTACCATACTCCAAAGTCAAAGTAATTTTTTTTATTTAATGTATTATAAATTTTAACATTATCACTTATTTTCATTATTTTTAGTGTAAAAGCTACAAACTACTAGCGTTTCGGAACGACCACTGCTGGGAAGATTACGCCGAAAGAAACCCAGTTCAATATATAATTTTTCGCAAATGATACGCGCTATCACTAGCTCACTCAGCTATACGATTTAGCTTATGTAAAGAAAGTACTTTGTGAGAAGGCTTATTATAGGACCGATGACTATCTTAAAGACAAAAAGGTCTGGCTTGAGCTTGGCGCGGGTCCCTCTTAAAGGTTTGTATACTTAGACATGTCATAATTTAGGTACATTGGTACATACTAAATTTACAAATTGACATTATTTTAAATTTCGTAATTCTTATAATTCAATTTAATTATGACATAATAAACAATGTAATCTCTGTCCATCTATATAACTAATTTTAAGTTTTTAGTTTGTTAGTTGACGTCTTTGGAGAAAACGTGCAGTGCAGTTTGTTGCCGCTTCTTCTGCACTTGCGCCTAGGAAGCGGCGTAAACTTAGCTTTAAGTAACGATTTGACGTCAACATTTGTGCAAAACAAAACAAAGTGACTATTATTAAGAGATATTATAAATATCCTATGATAATAAAGATATTTTGAATTTTGAATTTTATCTAATTGAGCTATTATTATCGATTACCTACATTTAGATCCAACGTGGATCCAACATGCATTCAAATGTCCTCAAGATAAGTGTCGATTGTTGATACAGCAGGCGCGCATGTGTAACTAATAACAGTATTCATATAGTACTCGTAGGTTTGTACTCGTATGTATTCTGTGATATAGGGAAGGTAGTGTACATTTTTGAGATTCGACTTGTTTAGGCATAATCATATTGTACTTTGCTTTATGGCCATCGTATTTACCTATAATGTGTGTTTTATAATAACAGAGAAAATATTGTCCCTTTAAAATGTAGGCAAAATATGCCTGGACAAATGTTTTGATATTAATAATATGGCTAATAAACAACCTCTAAAGTACATTTACAAAGATGAATGTATTTTTTATTTATTTATTGACTTTAGACACATGAATCCTTAGCATCAACTAAAAAATCTTATTCCAAATATTTGTACTAAAAATATATTTAAAAGATAGGAATGCGTTAGAACTAATAAGAAACTAACTAAACTTCTCTAGATTTATTTCTCTTCACTTTACCGATCGCGAGTTTAGATAGCACCACACCTGATGCTGATAATTTAATTTTTTGCTCCCGCTTCTACGCACACAAATTTCCTCTAGCCGAAGCGAGACAGCGAGCCATGCGGGGTGAGATCTCGGCGGGTCAATGAGGCTGGTTTACGCATTTCTAGTTTTTGAGGTATTTTCGTTTTAGAAAGAGTTATTTAAAAAAATAAGACACATTATGGCTGCTTTATGTTTAATACAATTATAATCCAAAGTTATAAGGGCTAATTTATTTTATTTCTTGAATAGGTACTTTCCGTTTTAGTATAATTCTGAGGTGATTTGGAGGCAACTTCGCAATTTTTCTATCTAGAAAATTTTAAGCAATCGTGTTTTCGAAACATAATGTATAGAGTTGGTCCTGGATTTGCTGTGTTATTATTTCAAAGTGAGTATTTCTTTAATATTGATAATATCTAAGATCGCTCTAAGTACTATCAGGGTCATACGCGTTCTTAACAATACATGGCGCTACATCTGATATATCTATAAAATCTCTTGACTAAACACGTAAACGTGTATAATGGAATATCAATCACGTCTGATGTGGATACACGAGTGTCACTTGTGACTACAACTCTATAAATAAACGCCTGACGACACTTGCATTATTCACACTGTGTATCTTAACCATACGGTTACAATTTTATAGAATGGCGAAGTATTTTGTCATCAAAATAAACTTTAGTAATACTTTGTACTCTTTCTGTGGTAATACATAATGCTAATAAAACAACATTTGGTATGAAATAACATAATGTCCTCATCAATTATGAAAGTCTTTTCCTTGATCAATCTTTTTAACCCTCGACGAAAAAATTTGACTTATATGTATGTGTCGTCGTAGCTCCTAAACGAATAGACCGATTTCGATGCGGTTTTTAATCGTAGCTATGTATGTATGTCTGTCGAGATGGTTCTTAACTATGTTTTAATAAAAATCGGTTCAGCCGTCCAAAAAATATTGGGGGTGGACGCTTGAAAGTCGGGGGTTTTTAATTGTATGGCAATTAAACTTGTTACCTTCATAAAAATATTTCAATACCATGTAACAAAATGTTATTTACGATTAATATAGTGATTAATAAATAAATAAATAAAAAGTGTTATAGTTAAAAAGCAATGAATATAAAACTAAAACAATTGAATTGTGTAGCAAGAAATGTTTTATCGTAGATTTATTGCATTTTAGCTAACGTCGGCAGTTGCGTGACTGCAGCAAATAAGATAGGGGAATCTAGTTCATTGTTATCTCCTATCTTTCGTGTATCTTTAAAGATTTTCATTCTCATCCACTCTTTGCATACGAGTATCATACAGAATGCAACTGATTTGTATTCAAATTTATTAGAGTAACAATCAATCAAACCGATAGCGTCATGTATTATCTTATTTATATCATTACGATTTGGAATTTTTCGAGGTGTTGTTACTTGTGTAAGTAAATATTTATTTTTCATACAGTTATTACTCGTATGTGGACCAGCAGCTCTAGGTAGGTATATTTTCCTCTTGTAATTCAGTCATGTTTGGGAATCATGTAAATAGATATTTGCATTTAAATCGGTTTCATTTTTGTTTGTTTAATTTCTTTATTGCACAAAAATTACATTTAAATGTACATTATTTAATACAAAGGGAAAAGGAAATAACTTGTACAAAGGCGGACTTATCCTAAGAAGGGATCTCTTCCAGTCAACCCAGTCTTCAAAAGGTTACATATTTTTGGAAATTTTGTTATTCGCGCATTCCCGGTTGCATCCTTAGCTGGTTACTATTAAAATAATATCTTCTTATTAGATTTCGGGTATTTCTTGCGTCAATTCAATTACCATTGCCTTTATGTTAGTAGAGAGCTACTTCAGACTTCAATCTACATGATGACTCATTTTCAAAGAATATCTTCATATAAATAAGTACCTGCACGAACTATAGGAATAACTTCGTTACCATAATATCTATTTCTACACTAGGTAAGTTATTGTCGAGTTTGAAATATCCTAATAAGGAGAAAGTCTTGAAAAATACATTGGCATTCTTATATTTTTGGCTACTTCGTAGGTAAGTACTTATTGCGCATGCAGTGCAAAAAAATCATAATCTGCTTAATTACAAGCAAAGTTAGTGAAAACGGATTGAAGGTTATATACAAGTACCGATATAACTCAATGGTACCGAAAGATTTCAACACAATTCGATTTTGACGATAAAAAATGAAAACTCACCATGAGTTCTTGAGGTCCTTGATGCCGGAGAAGGTTATGCTGTTGGACCGGTTGAGCTTCCTTCCGATGGTCCAGAACCTTATCTTGTTGTGGTTATCCTCTTCCCTGAACGGATTCAGGTGTTCAGGGTAGTCGTGAATTGAGATCGTCTTGCGTGGCCCGGCCATCATAGTCATTATTGCAACTTCAGGAGATCACTTATAGATTTTTACATAATACACAGCACAGGCGTCGACCACTTCGAAGATTATCTGTTATCACTCTGGCTAGTTATCGCTCGGTGATAAAGCGTTGTATCGCTTTATCGTACTTAGATAATTGTAGTGTTTGTTTTCGCGACGCGTAGTGCGGGAGATTGGTCGGCGTCGCGGCGTTCAGCGTCGCGACTAGAGGTACACTAGCGGCCGCCTCGGCCTCCGCCCGCGCCGGCCCGGCAGCGCCACCGTACCGTCGTCAGTGCACCCGCACGCTTCCGCCGATTCGCTGACGCATCTTACCGAATCACTGCAACATGAACACGTCACGTCATAGAGCGATAGCATTCGAATTGGAAACATGTGGAATCAATCATATCGAATGATGCCCACAGTTGTCACTTCGTAATGTCGTTTTAATGTTAACGCGATCACGATTGTATTAAAACGGTTACCTAAATATCTCTACCTACATTTGTAGTCTCTATTACTAAATAAAGACACTTGGAATGAATGAATGGTACGACAAATTAGTCACTGGCAAAAGAAAAAGCGAGTAAAGTTGGTAATTCACCTACCTTTAAGTAGCGCAATAGCTCTACATTAACTTTTAATTATAATCAAAGACTTAGGTAATTACATGAATCATTAGACTGTCGTTACTAATTCGTTAGCAGAGTCAATTAAAACTATTCTTTAAAACTATACGTTTCCTGGTTTAAGGAAACCTATTTCATATCTAATAAGGCAGCTTGATATAAAATCAGTGATGACGTTATCGTTAGAGGTAGGTACAAGGCTCGTCACACGCAGAAAGGCGAAGGTCGTGTAAACTTTGGAAATGTACACCTTGGAACCATTTAGACGTTGGTACTGTCAACCGCAATATTGCTCAACAGTATTGTTTTCAGATTCAGACTCACGACTCAATCGATTGTTTCTATTTAGGCACCTACATATAGATAATATTTATTTAAATGTTTCGTTAAAGTTGTAGAACAAAAGTTGTTCAGTTTCATGGGTTGAGGTACCTACCATCTAAGAGGTTTTGCGTTAGTTCATTAACACGTTGTACCTATAACCTTTTCCTAGGACATTTTTTATTTAGCTCTTTTATAAAGCCTTCAACATAAGAGTGCTGTGTAATTTTAATATCTTCTTTAGGAGTTTCCTAATGTAAGCTCTGTGACTCAGTGATAAACTATATTTTACTTTGACGACCGTGGACCTTTCAGTCAGCCACCAAAATAACACCACTAATAGACCACACGCGATCGTGTTATCGATCCACTACACCGTAAAACACAGCTTGGGGTCGCTACCTACGATTTTGTTTTAGGTAGTTCTGATTTTAACGTCAGGTTTTAGACCAATCATTATTTTTAACCAAATACTAGCATTAGATATAATTACGAAGATGAATCCATACGTATTATAAAATAAAGTTCTCCAGTGCAAGCAAGCCGAAGCGAGCTGCTAATAAAATTGTAAATGGTAAAGACGCTAATTGCTATTATAGAAAAATGTATCTTGTATGTATGACATTTTCACTCATACATACCTACTCGTAGTAAGAACACCAAGATCGTTAGAACTTAGAACTTAAAACCTAGAAAAAAAAAGAAATATATGCGATCCTAGCTAAAGAGGACAATGAAAGAAAAGGGGATCATTCTAAAATATTTATTACGCTGAACAAAGTGTGTTAGTCATTATCGTATTCTTTGTACGGTACCTATTACATATACAAAGTCACAAACAAATGTACCACCACGTTAATGGTCTTGATATGCAATGCACCAATTAATTAGAGAGCAACGGCCAAGCAAAGGCATGTCCCGCAAATCAGTAATCGTGAAGAGTCAATTACATGACTGGTGCAATCCTCTTGGCTCTATTAAACGCGGCTGTGGTCGGTTATTGATCTTATCACAAGCTGCTAAGATTGTATATTCCATCCATTGACGAATACATATATGTATAGACCAGCTATGTCAAATATTGGCCCCTGTTCTATTTTTTTACATATGGCGGCGTGAGTTTGATCATACTCATACCTATGTATTTAATTTTCAAACAATGAATTTTGGTTACTTTTCGATGGAAAGTTATTTCTTAAGTGCGCGTCCACGGGCTGCCACGCGGGCCGCCTGCAGGACCGCCGTAAAATTCCCATAGTTTGTAGTCGCGGCGATAGTGTAGGCGGCGCGGCGGCCGCTCAAAAAAAACTATGGAAATTTTACGGCGGTCCGCCAGGCGGCCCGCGTGGCAGCCCGCGTCGCATACCGCACCGCGTGTCCGTGGACGCGCACTTACACTTTGCCGTGTTCTTTGAATTATTTTTACTGAATTATAACACATACCAAGGCATTTTACCATGTTTTCATACAGTTTCCGTTTATAAACTGTCGAAAGTACTAGGCATATAAGAGCTAGCAAGCTAGCAGCTTCACTAAGTGAAGTTTATGGAGATAGGACAAAACAGTGTTATGTGGTGTCTTCTCTAGCTTTACATAATAGCTCTTTGATTTCATCCATCTTGTATTGTATTAGTACCTATTCAATTGGTCACAGTGGTAAAATATCAGTATCAAAACCACAGATAACATTTAAGTTGTTAATAATTTCAGTCGGATTTCATTGGGTTCAAGTTCCAGGTCTGGGCTAACTGTTGCTTGTAGAATGTAGAAATTAGTTTATTTTAAACCATACGCCGTTCTCTTTTACTTGCCCTAAACTGCAATGTGGCTTTTTACAGAGTGGAGTTCTAGAAATGTATATTTTTCAGAACTTTCATTTTAATATCGGTACTTAGGAAACTATTCAATTTTATAGGTAAAAGGCTGGTCGAGGTGTCAGGTGACCAGAGGGCTGGAAATTTCTTAGCACAAAGAATAAGCATTGCCATCCAACATGGCAATGCTGCCAGCCTTCTGGGAACTCTTCCGCAGGGGCAGAATTTGCGGGATATTTTTTATTTATAATAGTTTATATTTATAAGTAACTAGCAGTCCACCCCGGCTTCGCCCGTGGTACACACATAGCCTATGTCACTCGGGGATAGTGTAGCTTTCCAACGGTGAAAGAATTTTTTAAATCGGCCCAGTACTTTTTGAGCCTATTCATTACAAACATACAAACATACAAAAATAGGTACAAATCTTTCCTCTTTATAATATTAGTGTAGATGTAGATAGTGTAGATAGACTAGTGTAGATTTATTTTTAATTTTTAAGTTACATTAAGTTTTTTTTTAAGTATGTTGCCTGAAATAAAACACACCAAATATGAAAAAAAAAGGAAACTACGTACTATATGTATTCCCGCATTCTAAATTATCAGAATTTAGAGACAGTTGAACTAGTGCCTTGTTCAGGTAATCGATAATTGCCGCGAGGTCAGTGGCCTCGAGGTAGTTTACACTTTGCTAGATATTAGGCCAACTGTATTAGACAGTGACGGTGAGTTTAACCGCTAGATTCTATCTAAACTACTTTTAATTTTTATTGTGACGTTGGTTAATTTTTTTCCCCTCCATTACGTTCCTACTTTTACACTTCTCTGAAGAAGATATGATGTTTATTGTATTGCGCCATCAAGAGCGTCCATTATAGCTAATCAATTGACCGGGTACACTTGCTAGGAAGGATACAATAGATTGTCTAAATTGTATTGCTCAATACTTTATGGGAAGACAAACTTCGGTTATTTGCACTTGATTGTAAATTGTAACGAACGTGTGGCAGCAGGCATGAAGCAGAAGCGGGTTTGCATAAAAAAATCGGAAGTAGCCAAGATAATTGATGAATGGCCAAGTCTAGACTCTGGATCTGGATCCTTTCTAAGTGTAGAGTTTAGCAAAAAAAAATAGTACAGAACAGAATTAGATAAATAAGCGGGCAGACCGTCCGTCTTTCATTGGAATTTTATAGATAATTTATACAACACATTATTACATTTAATAAAACACTAACAATAACCAAAAGAGAAAGTTTCTAGCTAGTACAAACTGTACAAATAAGGTGATGCGTAAAACTAGACCGAGGAATTAGCATTGTGTACAAGTGTGTCACGCGATCTAGATCTGACTAGGTCTTCGTGATTGTTTTCATTTCATGAAAGAATTCCACTGAATATCTTCTAGTCATTATTGTGAACTTTTATTGTTTTTCGGTAGGTATCAATAAATTATAGAGTCAGCTTTGATTATTTGCAATAGTATGAATTAATTAGGTACCTATTTATATGATTATGATATTTTCAAAGAAGAGTCTTATGTCCTTTGTCGATAAGGACAAAGGACAAAAAACTCGTCTTTGAAAATTCGAGTTTCAATACGATTATTGAAACTCGATGGAAAATGCATGTTATACTGGTAGATAATGCATTAGCGTTAAGTCCACCTTTTGTACCATTGTGTTCAATAAATTTAATAAATAAATAAATAAAATATATTAATACCTACCTCACTATCTTTGGGTGTTCAATATGACAATGTTATCTCGGTAGAGTTAAAAAATATCTTCAATGTTGGCCTGGTAGAAAAGAAAAATCTTAGAATGTAGGTACCAGCTGCTTGTCTTCCCGCGCAGATCGTAGAAACCGTTCGAGGGATAGACGAAATCACTATTTTGATTCCTAAGTCCACCTTCTCGTCCATCGTTACGCTAAAAGTGGCCTTCGTGTTTGGTGGCCCTGGGCTCTGCCTGCCCTATTAGAGTAAAGACATGATAGTGTATGTATTGTTCTGATCAAAGCAAATCCTAATATGTTATAATTTGTGCTACCCAGAGAAATTACTGAATTCCGAATATGTATTCAAAATTTAAATGATTGTGAGAAGAGAAAATGTACGGTAGAAATTAAAACCCAACGACTGTATTCACCTTCCTTTTCTACTCTAAAATCTGTCCGCTCAAGAATTGGGGAATGGGGAACTGTATGCAGTGCTAACATGAATAGCGAGGAACATTTGCCAAAGGAAGCTACGACTTATCTCGGAAATTGCGAGACGGATGCCACGGCGGACGACATTGAGCACCAATCAGCCCGCTAAATGGTCAACTCATAAAGGTAGAATGCGCAGTTTGTTACTTAATACGCATATCTAGCAGAGGTGTGTTATATACATATATCTAATAACGTTGGGATCTCAGTTACAGAAGCGAATTTAAATTAATGACATTGTTATCATTCATACTCTACTCGTACTTCCTGTACCTTTGCATAGACAGGGTAACATCCAATATTATACCTAGGTATATATTTTTATTTATTTATTACGCTAACAGTGTTACATAGGTACTTTTACAGTATTAGATTAAGAAATGAGCGTATACCTACAGTTAAAGTTTTATATTTAAGACACCAATTGATAGCATTTGCCATTCGCTAAGCTACCGTAAAAAGAAAAATTATAAATTCTCGTTTAAAATTAATAAAAAAAAAAACCGGCCAAGTGCGAGTCGGACTCGCGCACCGAGGGTTCCGTACAAACCTGGGAAATGGGTAGTAAGTTTAAAATTATTAAAAAAAAATATATTATGTGATGTAACTAAAAATTTATGGTTTTCGTAATTTTTCCTTTATCTATGCTATAAGACGTTGCTTCGTACCAAATTTCAAGATTCTGAGTTCACGGGAAGCACCCTGTAGGTTTTGATTCCCTTGCAAGTGTCGAAAATTTGCGGCATAAACGGCTGTATCTTTTGATTGCGTTGGCTTAGAAGTTTGATTTTTTCACAGCTTCAAGGGACAGTAGACCTGAGTAATTGATATAAATTTCAGCTTCATACCTCCACGCATTCCTGAGAAAAAGGGTCTTGACAGACGGACGGACGGACGGACAGACGGACAACAAAGTGATCCTATAAGGGTTCCGTTTTTTCCTTTTGAGGTACGGAACCCTAAAAAGGACTCAATATCGTTTTGTAAGATTAAGGTAGGTATTCTTAATTATCACACCACAAACACAATTCAAAGTGGCATAATAATATTACAACTCAGTGGTTTTTAAACTTAAAACTATCGTGAAAAATATCGAGTTCGGGAATTTAGCTATTTATTTCAACCAATTTGGTACAAATATATAATATGGCGATAGAATAGTGAAGGCCTAACTTAATTCTGTAAGATGGTAAAGGTGGGCAGACCTTCACTTGTGATCGCTGATGGTTTGACGCCACAGACTACTCGTGCTGGCGCCTAGTATCTAGATAGAGATGCTGTGCTAACTAGAGCAGGATACTCATTAGAAGATATGTCTATGATAGATATGTATATTATTGGTAACTTGGGCTTACGGAATAAGCAGTATAAAGCGAGCCTACCAACGAATCTATGTAGAACACCTAAAAGAGGAAGATTTAGTTCAAAACATCCACCATTTTCATTTGCCCATGCCAACACATGTGAATCTCTTCCATGTTGGTCTGGGAGAAAATAAAAAACTTATGTATCAGCTGCTTGTTTTCCCGCGCAGATCGTAAAAGCCGATTGAGGGAATGGGCAATGCGGCTAGCGACCACTGTTTTGATTCCTTTTTTCCACCTCGCCTAACATGACGCTAAAAGTGGCCTTTGTATCTACCGGCCCTGGGTTCTGTCTGCCCCATAACACTGTAAACCAAACTTTATTGTCTGAAAAATAGGTTGCACATGCATTGTCTACCTTATTTCAAACTTATTTACAGAGTAGTCATAGCAACACTAAAGACATTTGTAATTGAATGCAAAGTGTTATACGATTGTTATTTAGGTTTACTTTGTTTATCGCTGTTTTAACTTAGTTTTTAATAATCATGGCCAAAATATCGTCCCCGAATCTCTCTGCGCGGATATTCTATGGACTTCGAACTGATATTGAGTAAGTACGCATTCCAAATGGATTTTACATGTGAACTCAGAATGTGAACTACTGACCTAAATTCCTTTTACTTTTGAATTGCCGAAGGAAGTATCCTAGTAGACATGCAAAACAGATCCTAATCTGATAGTGTCCCAAACTAAACATAACTTGCTAATATATTTCTGTCCCTATACCTACTCCATACTTTATTATAATGCGTACCCTGTACCTAAATTACCTATTGATGAATCACCTAAGGAAACTGCTAAAGTTAAAAATAATCGTCTATTTATTCATAAAATATTGCGACATAACAATGCCTAATAAATTCTCTTCAATAAACGCAAAGGTCAGCGTTGTTTGTTTTATAAAATTATATGTTTATGTGGCTGGATAGCCAGCCAGCCATCCATTCTATTATCCCATATGACCACTGCCAAACAAGTCAATAGTCTGGTTGGCAAAGGTCATGTGGGATTATAGACACTTAGCTTAGCTTACCTACATGTTTTTCTTACATTCCTTCATAAAATTTGAGAGTTCACTCCTTTGTAGGAAGCTATAGCCCACAGCTATATCCCATTATCAGTTAATAATTAGGTCATGTGCTACTTTACTGACTTTACTTATTTTTGATATTTGTAATTTTTATTGTCATCAGAATTTATCTAATTGCTTTTGTACAGATATAATGCCCACTATCTATCGGAATCAGAAATCATTTACCCGGCCGGAGGAGTTATTGTCATCCACAACCATCTCCAGAAGAAGCAGAAGTTCATCAGACTGCAGGATAAACATAAGCCCATCAAGTCACTGATATTGGCCCCTAACAGGTGATTATTTTCGTGCACTTAATGTTTTGAAGAAATGAAGAGGAGTTTATGAGTTCAATTTGAAAGAACGTTTACTCCAAACTCTAGATTGATTTTTCGCTATGTTTGGTGGAAAACAAATCACCATCGCGCAACCAGATTCAAGTGGTCAATTTATTGCAGCTGGAACGTCGACTTACACCTATATTTGTTGGTGGGTGATTGTTGTAGCAGGTGTTACCATTTTGTTTTTGTGTGAATTTATATGTCAACAAAAGGTGTTAAATTCGGGATACCTACACGCTAGAGAATCTACGCAGCCATAGCTTTTATGTAGTATGATCGCAAGATTGCACGTATTATTTTACGTAATGTATGAGCATAAGGATAGAATTCACGTGATGTTTCTTGCGACCCATTTACAGCTTGGACATTGTAATCAGACTTGCTTCTCACCCGCACATGATGTTAACTGGCTGACAAAGTAGCTACTTTTGTTAAGATACTTACATTGATAGATGATTCGTTCTACCAAGAGTTCCATTACTTTTTTTAGGCGATGGCTAGCACTTAATGAAATTGCTGAAGAGGGACAGAAACCCATCATCACAATCTACGACTTAACCACGTACAAGAGACGTAAAATCCTTACCGTACCATTCGAAAATTCTACTGCAAAGGAGTTTGCCTGTGTGCAGTTTACATTCGACTCCAAGTATCTAGTTGCTATCACTGGCGAACCAGATTGGTATTTGTATTACTATAATTGGGACAAAGGAAAGGTGGAAAGTCACGCAAAAGCTCAAAATCCTAGTGGCCAAGGACTTGTTGAAAGCGTAAGTATATCAATAGCAATTCAGTAACTAAGAACCTACCTACCTAGGTATATATATACTCTTCTTATGTAAGAACACTGAATAAAATAAATAACTATCTACGTAATGTAATTTTCTGCAGAACAATTAAAACAGGAAGAAAACTAATTTCTTTTAAAGTGCAAAAAATTTGGTCAAAACGTGAAGGCATAAAACTGTACCCTGAGCTTGTACGCTCTTCTCAGTGTCAAAAGCATGAGTAAACTTACTCGTATTTGAGAGTGCACCATCGTCATATTTTGACATTTCCGATCCATTGTTCAGATAGTTATGCTCTGCCTTTCGAAGTTCTTTGATATTTATAGTTTTGTGATGTCTTACAGGTTCAGTGCAATCCATCTGATGCTACGTTAGTAGTTATCACTGGCCCATATACATTTCGCATCATGAACGTATCTGAAACTGTTTGGCGTCAATGGGGTTGGTGCAAAGCTGAAAATGTAAGTTTCATTCATTCGTCAGAATAACAAGAGATTCCGTTCTATAATATATTTTTCACCTAGGTGAAGTTATAGGTACAGTTTGAAATACTTTTAATAGAAACATCTGAAGAACATGGCTGGTGCAAATTTGAAAATGTTAGTTTTCTTCTTCAGTTAAAAAATGCAAAAAGGTATATATTATCTAATGTCTTTCTTTAGGTGTTTTTATTCAAAGTATTTTAAACAGAACCTATACACCACCTAGGTGGAAGCCTATTTCATACTCCACCTAGGTGGAGATGATAGCATAAGATGTCCTAATCGCTGAAGACTCTAGCTAGTTTTTGTTAATTTACTCGATCCTTACCATCGGCCAAAGATTTTATTTCGAAGCAGAATACCATACATTACATACTCGTACATACCTCACTGTTTCGATTGTCACGAGCGCAGATTGGTCGGTTACAGCAATTTTCAATCTTATTTATTGCCCTTTTCCACCAGCACAAAACTGTTTTCGCTTGTCTAGATAAACATAACTGGCTCCATGTGGCTCACTGCCGACCGCATCCTGTTCGGGACGGACGACGGCGTCATTATGATGGTGGAGAACGGAGAACTCCGGCAGAACTGCATATTTCGGGCAGCTGAGGTCATGGAGATGTCGCTCAAGAAAGTTGAAGCAGAGTGTGTACTAGTTTATTGTTATTTCACTTGCTAGATCATGATAACCAGCTGTCTATGGCTGACTTACAACCGCATCCTGTTTGAGACGGACGACGTCGTTATTATGATGGTGGAGGATAGAGAACTTCGGCAGATCTGCAAATTTCGGACAGCCCAAGGAAATGTCGCTCAAGAAGATGGAAGTGTTTAACAGTTTAGCTAAGCATTCAATTGTGATTTTAGCTGAAACTGTGTTCATTATTTTTTCCACGACTACGAAGTTTTGTTGAAAAGGTATGTAGGTACATAACTCGCTTTATATTAATTTTGTATGTACGCTATTATAATTAACGTGTTGCGAACACGTTTGATAAGGATTTTCATACGTTTACATCTCGTGATCTATTTGTCGTCTTTTCGCTTCTTATCTTCTTCCGTAGTGATAAAGTTGATTTTATGAGTAATAGCTGAAATATGAAAGCGTCTATGCTTGTTTTATTAGTCATCGTAAATTTTAAAAGTTGCTTAAATTGTAAATAAAGTCAATCCCAACTAATCCCAATCCCAACTAATATTATAAATGCGAAAGTGAGTTTGTATATTTGTTTGTTGCCTCTTCACGCTTTATCTACCGAACCAATTTCTTGAAAATTCGCATACACATAGTTAGGAGTACTGAGAAGGACATAGGGTACCTTTCATCCCGGAAAAAAGTAATGTTTCCGTGGGATACGCGAGCGAAGCCGCGGGCAAAAGCTAGTTAGAAAATATTTTACTAAAAAAAACAGCTATTAAAAGGTACTTAGACCTTGTAGTAAATAGCTGTTCTCCAGGTTAAATATTTCTTTCTCATCTCTAGATGATTGACAAGCATAACGAGTTTTAGGAAGAAAGTGAGAAAGAAAAACAACTTGACTGGTACAACTTAATAAAAGCTTGTAAAAATATAATAGACACCCAAATATTAAGTAATACAAACTGTGCCTTCGGCAAGTTTCCTATGGTAGGTATATAAGTTACTATACGCTATTGACTTAATTCAGATCATGGACGAACAATACCTACTAGAGGACTTCATACTTTGAAGCGTTATTCGATTTTAAGTTTAAGGCCGTACCTGAATTTTCCGGGGTCCAGTGCTGCCCCCATTTAAAATAAATCATTTCAAAGAAAACGGTGCCATTATTTAAAATTTTGCAACTATATAAGTTACTATACGCTATTGACTTAATTCAGATCATGGACGAACAATACCTACTAGAGGACTTCATACTTTGAAGCGTTATTCGATTTTAAGTTTAAGGCCGTACCTGAATTTTCCGGGGTCCAGTGCTGCCCCCATTTAAAATAAATCATTTCAAAGAAAACGGAGACATTATTTTAAATTTTGCAACTACCAAGTCCTAGATAACCCTTCAAAGTATTTTATGAACCACTGTTTACAGTTTAAAGTTAAGCGTTAGTTAACGTTAAGGCCGTACCTGAATTTTCCGGGGTCCAGTGCTGCCCCCATTTAAAATAAATCATTTCAAAGAAAACGGAGACATTATTTAAAATTTTGCTACTATCAAATTCTAGATAACCCTTCAAAGTATTTTATGAACTACTGTTTACAGTTTATAATGAGAGCATTAAGCTTTACTACGCACATTTGCCAAAAGTGGCCGTTTTTCGCAAATGTGCGTAGTAAAGCTTAACGTTCGTTAGTATAAAAATAAAGTAGTTCATAAAATACTTTGAAGGGTTATCTAGAATTTGATAGTAGCAAAATTTTAAATAATGTCTCCGTTTTCTTTGAAATGATTTATTTTAAATGGGGGCAGCACTGGACCCCGGAAAATTCAAGTACGGCCTTAAGCTTTACTACGCACATTTGCGAAAAACGGCCACTTTTGGCAAATGTGCGTAGTAAAGCTTAACGTTCTCATTATAAACTGTAAAAAGTAGTTCATAAAATACTTTGAAGGGTTATCTAGCACTTGGTAGTTGCAAAATTTTAAATAATGTCTCCGTTTTCTTTGAAATGATTTATTTTAAATGGGACTGGACCCCGGAAAATTCAGGTACGGCCTTAAATGTTGTAACTAGATGGAGCTACCACTTCGAAATAAGGTAGTTTCGTAGAGGTCGGAAATATGACTGTAAAAGCGTTCAATTTTTACGAACAAACAAGCGCCATTTCATTTATTGTGGATACCGTCAGCCTAAGTACCCAGAATTCATTGTATGATTAGCGGGCGTGATAGTAATGTCATCTAAAACGCACAAATACATTCCTAAAGAGGGTTGACATCCGTCCGGCAGGCGGCCGGTCGTAAAACTATAGTAAAACCGTTTTAAAATGTTCCGGCTATTTCTTCTCTACGTCGCAAGGTCTTTGGCATCGTCCATCGTCCACTGGACATATGCCTCTCTCAGGGCATTTCCAAAATGACCGATCTAGAGCGGCTTGCGTCCAGCGCTTTTCAGCGACCTTAGTCAGATCGTCTGACCATCTTGTCGGTGGGTGTCCAACGCTTTGCTTGCCAGTACGTGGTCGCCATTCGGGAACCTTTCTGTCCCATCGGCCATCGGTTTGTCGCGCTATTTGTGTCGCCCACTGCCACTTCAACGAGCTAACCCGCTGGGCTATATCAGTGACTTTTGTTCTCCTACGAATTTCCTCATTCCTGATTCGATCATGTAGAGAAACACCGAGCATAGCCCTCTCCATAGCGCGTTGAGACCCATAGTAAGGGACCACGTTCGTCCATGGTAAAGATCAAATTATTTTTTATCAGGTCTGCAGACGAGGGTGCAGAAAAAGCAAGCACCTCGAGCAAACAAGATACGATTGCTGAGCCAACTCTTCTTGAAGAGAGTTACCCAGTCACATGCTTGACGAACTTCTCGAAAGGTATTTGAAAATGTTGGTATTTTGGTCAAAGCGCGTGTGTTACGAGTGGTATTTTGGTCAAAGTCTATAACATTCATGCAAACGTATGCACTTAAAACTTCCGCTTTGTGAGTAAAAATCTATGCGGGTGAGTTTTTAAGAGAGCTCAGAGGGCTGTCTTTTTGTCGGTTGAAAAGTTAGTATTTTGCGGAGACAACATTCCTGGTTGCAGTCTTGTTCGAACCACAATTGTAACTTAAGAAATTATGATTAAACATAATCAAGTCCCACATAATTCAAGTTGAGGCGAAAACATATTGTTTGTATGTATGTTTGTTCCGCGATAACTGCCGAACCGATGGTCCGGTTTTGATGAAATTTAGTAGGCATGTAGGAAATATCAATAGAATTTTCAAGTTTGTTGGGCATCAAAATCAGTTCAGTAGTTTTTGAAATATTAATAAAAAATCGCGAGGTCTAAGTTCGCGGCGAACTACTAGTTTATTTACAAATTATACGCTATATTCGTAGGCTAATGGCCATACTTTTGGGCTTCCGTATAGATAAGAAAGCATGATGTTAAGTAAGAATGACTTATACTTTTTGCGTATATACTTATATTTTTATAGGCTTTGCTTTTGCATGTGGCCCGGGATACGTGCATGTGTTTGAGAAAGAGACACCGCATCATTGGAGAAAAAGAAACGTTTTCAGAATATCCAAGAAATCTTACAAGTAAGCATAACACTATATATTTTTGGACGTTGGTAATATGAACAACAGAAGGTAGGTACATATGAACCTTCTTTTGTCATCATCTTAGCCCTTTTTTCGCCCACAGCTTAGTAGAGCCTGTTTTCTTCGATGTCACCCATCAGGTCCTGTGCTGTTTTTTTTCATAATTTCGTTAGAGCCACGTCTCCTGCCCTCGCAGTTATAAGAATAATTTATTAGGTGCTTATATCTTTTTATAAAGGTTGGATCTCATCTATCAGCACGAAACAGCACTTTCCTATGCTGCTATCCTTTTCTGTCCCTTAGAAGTGTAATTTGCTAGAGCGAGAGAGAGCGACGGAACGCTTCAGCACTGGCCACGCTGCGTTCCGTCGCTCTGTCGCTCTAGCAAATTACTGTTCTGAACGACAAAAAAGGATAGCAGCATAGGAAAGTGCTGTTCCGTGCTGATAGATGAGATCCAACCTTTTTAAAAAGATATAAGCACCTAATAAATTATTCTTATAACTGCGAGGGCAGGAGACGTGGCTCTAACAAAAATATGGAAAAAAAACAGCACAGGACCTGATGGGTGACATCGAAGAAAACAGGCTCGGGCCAGATGAGATCCAACCCTTAAAGTAAGTACTTAGATGTTTCTTTGTTAAAAATATTCGATTCAAGATACATGTAAGCAGTTTCTGGGCTCAAAGTTGATTTGTGATTTTGGTATAAATAAGTATCAATTGTGGTAGTTACCTACCTACTGTAACCTATTTCGTCTTACTGCTGGGCAAAGTTAAATTTACTCACATAAAATATCTTATTGTGTTTCAGGCACACACGGGAACACCCGACTTGGTCGCCTTTAGACGCCATTCAACATGTGGCGATCGACCCTAATCAGGAAATCCTGCTAATCACCACTCTGAGGAAACAGTTGTACTATGTGAAGATTTTTGCACAGCATATGTTACAGGTAAGTTGGCACTAGAAGTTTTTATTTGCCTACGACTTCTTTTATGCTTATACCTACTTTTGAATCCATTTAAACAATTTTATTTATTTAACGCATGGTTTTGATTCAAGTCTCTATACTCCTTTAAAAGATTAAATTACCCGTATATTATAAAACGTAGTTTTATAATGGCGTTAGCATCAAAGAATAGCCACAAATCTTTTTATGTGCTCTGTGCGTGCCAAACCATAAATCTCGAGGTTTGGCGCTATCTACTGGGGCTACAATTACCCGGTGATGTTATCCTTCTTTCTTCTAATTGTAGCATACCTAACACCATAGCTATATTCTATATATATCTACCATAGCTAACATTTCTATCATAGCCATATATCTTGAGAAGTATTGGTGACATAGGTACTTAGCAATATTATCCCGGGCAATGTTCTCGTCTTTCTATGAAAATACTCTCTGCAGGTGTGTAGGCTAATTTCAGTCTGTTGTTAATATAACGATCACTAAGCAGAAAGTGGTCTTGTTAAAACGATACGTTATTTTCGTCCGTAACATTTGATTGATTGTATACAGAACCCAGAAATAGCATTCATGGAACTAGGGCCGGCGATGCACTACGGTCGCATCAATTCCTTGTCGATGTGCGCTTGGAAACCCATTTTTATGACTTCTGGTGAGCAGGACAAGAGCATTAGGATCTGGAACTATATGACGGACGATGTAGAGATGATCAAGTTGTACCAAGAGGAGATACATTGCGTTTCTTTGCATCCGACTGGTATGTACTTACTGCTATTAGCCTTAACTCCCTAAGATGAAAACTTATTAAGCCTTTCGTTACAATGACTAAAACTACAGTTGCCGTTGATAGTAAATGATAAAAAAAAATTACAAATCACTGATTTAGCTAGTCCTAAAGTAAGTTTTAAACTTGTGTCATGGCATGGGATACTAACTCAACGATATTATATTTTATAATAAATACATGTACACAACACACAAGACCCAGGACAATTTGAAAAAGGCCATTTTCCTGGCTGGGGATCGAACCCAGAACCTCCGGATTCGGACTAGCGTGTTGACCATTACACCACGGAGGTCGTCAATGACTTTAGTTAGCGAATAAGAAAATAATAAGTACATTATGTATGTTCAGACAGCGATGTATTGTTTTAGGTTTGTTTGCAATCGTGGGATTTTCGGACAAGCTGAGATTCATGGTGGTGCTGATCGACGATTTCGAGGTGATGCGCGAGTTCCCCATCCGCAACTGCGATCGCGCCAAGTTCAGCACCAACGGCCACCTGTTTGCAGCCGCTAACGGACAAGTGATACAAGTGTTCTCGTCTGTCAGCTTCCAAAATGTGTTTAATCTCAAAGGACATAATGGAAAGGTAATTATGGGTATATAGGTACTAGCTTTACGAGAGTACTGGAGGGGTACCAAACATAAAAATGCAATCCAATGAATATCTGGGATCGCAATTGATACCTACACCCTATTTCTTGTTCTTTGACTGTTCACTATTTTCTACCCTTTTCTTTAGTTGTCTACTTAAAGTATTTTATATTAAAACATAATACAAGACAGGGGCGCATGTACCTATGTACGCCTGGATCACTTGAGCCGTGCAGCCGCCTTGACGCGGATTTCGTCCATAGAAGTAGTGGTTCAAGAGGACGGTCCATAGGCACAATACATACCCATTATCTCGTCATATCTTAATAAAAATATAATTTCCTGAAAGGCCGGTAACGCTTTTGTTACACCTCTGGTGTTGCAGTTGTCCATGGGCAGTGGTGATCACTTACCATCAGGTGACCCGCTTGTTCGTTTGCCGCCCTATAACATAAAAAAACATACCAGCTGACTAGAGTACATAACGAGTGCAGAATGAGTGGCATTACAAGCTGAAAACAAATAGCCAATGCAAAATGTTAAAGGAAAAAGAAGTGCCAGAGACTTAGCCCTGCGAGTCAAACAAAAAAACACAAAGAAGATACCTCAGGACCTATAAAAGATACAAGAAGATTAAAAAGAAAGCGTCAGAATTATCAGGATCTAATCGCTATCTCTGACGCTGTGAGGCAAGATGCAGCTAACACCGCTCTTCGAAAAATGCATCATGAAGAGAAGACCATCGGCAGCAAAAATACGCAGTCCATATTCCTTCCTTATTATATATTACACACCAAGTATAGTATCTATTACCTCAAGTTTACTTGTTGCTGGAATACGGTAGACTCTAACTTCCCTTTACTTTCCCAATGCCCAGACTGCAATTCCCCACACACTCCATATCCTATATACGTGCTCACCTGGTTTCTCGAGCCTGGTACAGGTCTAACGCGGTCTGACTTGGCTGCGCTAGTGAAACGGAGAAGATATGTACCCATATCGGCCCGTTGCTAGAAGTGCAGTCACGTTCACTCCAAGGTAGACTTAGTTCCTACGCTCTTGCTGCGAAACGCTGGCTGGGTGGGCACAGAACTGAACTGAACTGAAACTGAACTTTTCTTTAGTTGTCTACCTATAAACTATTGACACAATTTATGGCTTTTGACCTATCATACCTATTGGTTCTCTGCTGAAGGAAGGCCAAAAATTTGACATGTCACTCAGCTTTGCCAACTTATTTTTCGATAAATTGTTTAAATGAAGAAAAAAAGACGCCGGACTATCAAGGAAAGTCGTTGCGTTGGTTTTGTGTTTCCAGCGAGCTAATTTGTAAATAACTCATCATTATCAGGTCTTTTTTTAGTCTCCACTGCAGGAGCACGACCCCCTATCTATTACCAGATATATATAAATATTAGCCAGAGCAGTCAGAGGGTTTGGCCTACACTCTCCTACTCTGGCCAGACGGGTTGGGGAGGTCTCAATGACGTTTATAAGTTTGGTTTAGCTTGTGTTTCCTAAGTCGCCTTCTACGGGAAGACTTGGAGTGGTCCTATTCTACTCTGCCGGGACTGGGACCCACACGGCACCACAAGCCACAAGGCAATAATTTTAACTCTAACTTTTTAATAAATTTTTTTTTTTTTTTTAAATGAACACATCTTGTACTGTAGTACATTTTCGTGTGTTTATAGATTACTTGCCTGTCTTGGTCGTCGAACGACCTGACGCTCGTGTCCTGCGGCACGGAAGGTGCAGTTTACGAGTGGAGCATGTCGTCCGGCCAGCGCGTGGGCGAGGTTATACTCAAAACGAACCAATTTAACGCCTGCGCTGTCAACAGGTGCCTAAGTATTTTATTATGATATGATACTATGAGGTTCATTATCAAGGTTGGGTAGCTGATTGGCTCCAATCCGGGATCTCGTTTAAGCTACATAGGCACAGAATACAGTAAGAGTAAACAGAAGGGACTCTTCTAAGGTACGCGCAATATACTGGGTGGCGCAAAAGTACTGGCACTAAAGAAAATACTTTTATTTTTTTTATATGACATTTTCTGTCATTCTGTTGTTGAAAATTGTGTAGTGAACAAATGTAAAATACACTGAAAATAAACATGGACCGTTTTACTCCCCAAGAACGTGGAATAATTGTGTCAATGTTCTTACGGAATAATTCATCAGTGATAAGAACACAACGTGAATTTCGTCGACGATTTCACCACCGTCCGGCACCGATTGGTCGCACAATTCGACGCTTTGCCACACGCCTTGAAGCAACTGGCTCAACATTGGATAGACCTAAGTCTGGGAGACCAAGAACAGGCCGTTCAGCTGAAAATATCGATGCTGTGCGCGAAGATGTGGAAGAGTGTCCAGAAACATCAACGAGGCGACGTGCCACGCAATTGGGCATTTCCAGACGGACCCTGCAGCGTATTTTGGTGAAAGACTTAAAGATGTTCCCGTATAAAACTCAAATGACTCATCAGCTGCTGCCTGCTGACCACCGAGCTCGTCTAGATTACTGCCAGCGCGTCATAAACCTCAACCTTGAAGAGGATGATTTTCCTTCAAAATTGGTTATGAGTGACGAAGCGCATTTCCATCTCTCAGGGCATGTCAATAAGCAGAATACTCGGTTCTGGGGCACTGATAATCCGCGCATTATTCAAGAAACACCTCTACACCCACTAAAAGTTACTGTATGGTGTGGCATCTGTGTTGACAGAGTGATCGGACCCTATTTTTTCGAAGACGCTGGAGGCAATGCGATAACTGTCACTGGAGAACGCTACAGAACCATGTTACGAGAGTTTTTGATACCCAGTTTGGACGAATTGGGGCTGGAGCACATCTGGTTTCAACAAGACGGCGCTACGGCACACACAGCGCGCGACACTATGGACTTAGTGAGGGACGCTTTTCCAGGCCGAGTTATCTCTCGTTTTGGCGATTTGCCTTGGCCTGCAAGATCACCCGATCTGACCAGTCCAGACTTCTTTCTTTGGGGTTTTTTGAAATCTCGGGTGTATGTGAACAAGCCACAGACTCTCGCAGCTCTAAAAGAAAACATTCGTCAAGAAATAACGAACATACTCGTATCGCAGGAAGTGTTACGGCAAGTTATGCAAAATGTCATAAATAGGGCTCAAATGTGTATCAACTCTGGAGGTCACCATTTAAAAGACATCATCTTTAAATCCTAATGGTACGAAATTTAATGGCACAAATATACATTTAAAAAACCTAAATCTAGTTTTCTAATTTAGAAAAAATGTTATAGCTGAACCAAATAGGGTCTTTACTTTTGCGCCACCCAGTACGTCCCCGTTCCCCGCACCCGCACCTCTCCCCCGGTTCTTGACGGCCAACGTGAGAAATCGAGGCGAAAACGGGGGAGAGGTGCGGGGACGGGGAACGGGGACGCCTGGGTGACGCATATTGCGCGTACCTTAGGAGTTTCCGGCCTGTGACATAGGTACTTATTTAAGAAAAAAAAGTGGGATATTTTTCATGTGCCTTACAACATTACACAATCTCACGATGTTCACACCGCAGATTCTGCTCAGCTGTGCCCTGAGTGTTGTAACATTCAGAGTGCGTACAAATGCATTCCCAAGGAGGGTTGTCGTCAGGCAGATTGTTTTACAACCTGCCCACAGCCAAATAATTTTAGTAGGTACTTAAGTAGTTTTCCTGCACTGCACTTTCGACTAGTACGGTGTCACAGACGGTGTTCAGCACTTGGGTGACCATTGATTCGGAAGCATCACAGCTAAGATGAATTATTCTGTGATGTGCTTCTATATTTACATTTTATTATTTGATTCATTTATTAATTGCAGCTTTGGAAAGACGACATACGCCATAGGCACTGATGGAGAAATCAAGGAGATCGGGTCCAATTCCATCAGAAGGAATTTGCCTCTAATTGGAGTCGCTTTGGACACTATAATGCTGTCTCGCTCGGACATGATGCTTTTCATTACGGGGGGAGAGGGAGGCATCACCTCTGTTCAGCTCCCATTGCTCGACAAAGCGATTTTTAATGAGTTTCACATGCATAATAAAAAGGTGACGTGTATCGCCTTGGCTTACGATGATCAGACGCTGGTTTCGGTAGCCGAAGACGCGTCTATATGCCTGTGGCGACTTACCAATGCGGAAGGACGAGCAATAGCTCTCGATAAAGACTTTTCTTATTCTAAGGAAATATTGATCAGCAAAAAAGACCTGCAGGAAAAGATGAACAGTATCAATGTAAGTGTTAACAATATACTTTTAAGTCATTTTATTTCATTGATTTCAGCTTTTCAGCGGCATTACGCGTATTTGAATGTGACGTCGAAATACACTTTGTAAATAACGCAGGCACTTAGTAGGTACGCTACACGCTATGGCAAACGCTAGTTAGCGTGTTTATATCAACTCATAGAGTAACCTACATACCCAGACTCTGTTATGGACTGTCATTTTCAAAATAATGTAAACAAGTTTAACAGGTGAGAGTGTGAAGAGGAAAGTTAACAGGAAGAATGAGAGAGAAGGAAGACGAATGGATTAGAGAGACGTCTTAGTAGCGTGGCAAGCGCTATTAAGATGGTTCGTAAAATAAAGGGGCAAGTGCGAGTCGGACTCGTACATAAGGGTTCCTACCACCGTACAATGTTTTAAAACGCTGAAGAAACACGTTTCTTGTATGACGACCCCCTTTAATTATTAACATTATCTTATTTTTAGTATTTGTTGTTATAGTGGTGATAGTAATACATAATCGGTGAAAATTTCAGGTGTCTAGCTATTACGGTTCAAGAGATAGAGCCCTGTGACAGATAGAGTTAAAAACGCTGAAAAAAAACACGTTTTTTGGATGACAACCCCCTTTAATTTTCAACTTTTTTTATTTTTAGTATTTGTTGTTATAGCGGCCACAGTAATACATAATCGGTGAAAATTCCAGCTGTCTAGCTATTAAGGTTCAAGAGATAGAGCCCTGTGACAGACGGACAGACAGCGGAGTCTCAGTAATAGGGTCCCGTTTGCACCCTTCGAGTACGGAACCCTAACAAGAGAATTAAAAGACTTGTTTTTCCAAAACGGATTTTACTTATTTCTACGCATCGCACCTCCCATATAGAAGTGTAAATAATGTTTGAAAATCAATGTTTCAGTTGCTGAGCACAAGAATGAGCGAGTTGGAAACGGAGCACACGTACCAGCTCCGGCAAGCGGAGGCCACGCAGGCCGAGAAACTCAAGGAAGTGCACGAGGGGTACTGCGCGGCCATCGAGGAGCTCAAAGAGAAGAATGAGGTACCTGTACCTACGATATACAATTTCCGATAAACAATAATATTGTTTATCTTACGTCAACTCATTGACACAATTAAATTTAAGAGTGCTGGGTGCGTGCTTATTGCCTTCACAAATTCATAAAGAGTATTATCTATATTTATGTAGTTTATGTAAGGTTTATGAATTTATAAAATATTAAAAAATTTGAAAAATATCCTTGAATAGGTATATGTTTTAAGTAAGTACATGTTTAATAATGGTCAAATTTATAGTTACCTTGTTTGAATTTGCTAATCGTCAAAAATTTGCTTTTATCAGCACCGCCTGTAGGTTGACTGGTAGAAAAGGCTCTGGGCCTTAAATCCGCCTGTTACATTTTTTGTAATAAAGTAAAATAAATAGGTATATGTACTTAATGCTGTTACAATGTCCTCAGCAAATGGAAAACGAGCACACGCACGAGATCGGCATGATCCAGCAAGACATCGCCAAGCTGCGCTCCGGCCACGAGCGGACGCTGCAGGCGCTCGAGGCAGACTTCAACATCCGGCTCATCAGCGAGTACGACAGGTATCAGGTATGCTCCTCATAGTCACAGAATTAATAAGAGTATTTCATACCGAACGAAATCTAAGGTCCCTTGCAATATGCGTCCCCGTCCCCGCAACTCTGCCCCGTTCTTGCCTTGTCGAGGGGCGAGAGCGGGCGAACACACACGCATTGACGTGTACACGGATGTATAGTTTCGTTTGTAGTAGTAGGCATATTGATACTTCGCTTCTATGCAGTGTCATACCTGTGTCATAGTGTATCATTAGGTTTACATTATATTTCAAGACTAGTTTTAAAGTGCTCTTACACCTCTGATCTTGGCAGGCATGAGTCATCATCATGAGGCACGGATCCAGCCTTCAAAAAAGGTTGTACATTTTAGATATTGCCCCTTCCTTCGAATTTAATAGACCCCGTAAAAGTGTGTGGGTATGCCCATCGTGCCCACTATAGTAGATCCGCGCCAGACTGTAGGTAGGTGTGTGCTTTATTATCTCCTCATCTTCGCGCGTTCGGGCATACTAAGCTGTCGCTTCGGAGCTCAGGATGCGGTATCAAGCTGTCTTCTTCAAAGATGCCTGTCTGCTTTATTGTATCATATTCACTGTTCAAACTGGAATAAAATTTGCTGCTTGGCAGAAATAAGTTAGCCAATCCGGTGAGGGTAATTTACAACTTCTTTTTAACCGACTTTAAAAAAGGTTTCGATTCTTTAGAATCGTTTTTTTTTTAATGTACGTTAAGATACTTGTCAGGTGGTCCAATAGAAATTTTATTAAAATCGGTTGTGTAGTTTTGAATTGAAGTCGGTTTTTAGTTTTGCAAAATTATTTACTCGCAAATACTTGCTTGACTACGTTATAGGGTTGTAAATATACTCTAAATGAAAACATATTTTTCAACACACTTGCTCGTAAAGTGGATCTAATTTCACCGGTTTTAGATAATTATACAGACTGACTTTTTATCCACAATTTTTAGAGCAAGTTCAGTCCATGATACTGAACAACTTTCTATAAAAAAACTTATTAAAAATCGATAAAAATGTTTCGTCCTCCCATACAAAATCCGTTTGGCTGAGCGCTAATTTGTATGAGAGGACGAAAAACTAGCCTGAAAAAGTTAGCCTGTACAAAGCAGCTCATAAAACACGTTATAAACGCAAATAGTGAAACAACTGCACTATTTCCTATTTAAATGCATCAAATTGTTTTTTTTTTCAAATTTCGGACTGGCCCGCCACGCGGCGCCAGCCAGTAGGCAGCGCGCCGCATTGATTATAAAAAGTAAAATGGCGAGAAAGCAACAGTGTGCATCAGTCTTATGGTTGAGTTTATTCAAAATAAAAATAAAAAAACAGTTCTTTAGGTATTTTTCCTCGCAAGTGTGTTGAAAAACGCCGTACAATATACGTGCGTACACTCGGCTGTATTACGCCCTCGCCTTCGACTCGGGCTAAAATTCCGCCTCGTGCGTTGTAAAGTGCGTTATGGTCACTTATATCGTAATGTAAGTACTCTAAAAGAATGATTCGTTCTAATATCTAATTTGTTTACTTTCAGGGTCTGGAGGATAAAACAGCTCGTATGAGGAAAGATTACGAAGAACGCTTGGAAAATCTAGCAGAAAGCAAACGACAGGCGCTCAGAGAGATGAATGATATGTTCGAGGCCAAGCTGGAAGAAAAGGATTTGCTTTTACAAGAGGTAAACATAATTATAGTATAGCGTAAGTTCGAATCTCATTTTTGGCGAAATTTTTCATCACATATTTTTAATTTAGTAGTTTTTATTTATTTTTTGCTGACATTTTGGTCGATGTAACCCGTATATTCCGCCATGTGACTACGGATGGTACTGACTCACTTGACGTCCCAATTTTATTCAAAGAATTAAATTTTACACAACAGCTACAAGAACAAGCTGACATGGAAAAAAAGGAACACGAGACGATAAAATCGTCGATAGAGGAAGATGCCGACCGTGAAATCATAGAAATCCGTACGGCGTACGAAGTACAGCTGAAGGAGGAAAAAGATGCCAATGTGCGGCTCAAAGGAGAGACGGGACTCATGAAGAAGAAGCTCATTAGTGCCAATAAGGAGATTGACGAGTTCAAGCATCAAGTGTCGCAGCTGAAAGGTATTTAGTTGTATTAAAATCTCTGCAATTCAAACATAATGTTAAACAAGACAAATGTACCTACAGGTGAGACTGGGCTAATGAAAAAGAAGTTCATTATTGCCAGTAAAGAGATACAATGCAATACCCTTTATTGCACAAAAGAAAAATACAGGACATAATTAATTAGGACATAAGAGATTGGCAAATTTAAGCATCAAGCTGAAAGGTATTCGGATTATTAAAATGTCTGCAACTAACACTCGTATTGTTAAAAAAAATAGCGAATGTTTACTATAAAGCTATTCTAAAATACATTTTCTCGTTTTTTCAGGGGGCAATTTTTTTCTTTCAAAAAACCAATATTTTTTATGTCAATGTAATAAGGTTGAGACTCATCTGTGTTCGAGCGGCAGATCTGGCCGCTTCGGAGGTGTGAGGTTGAATTGCATCTCCTCTGCGCACTTCATATTTCTACTTTGATTTATTCGAGACTGGGTTTGGGCGTTATTGTGATTCACAATAACGGAGCACCTATAATAGCATAAGTGTTGCTATGTAATATGTAATCCTTTTCTGTTGAATTATATTTTAGAGGAGCATAAGCAATTCCAAAAAGTAATTTCAACATTGGAGCGTGACGTGGCCGATCTCAAAAAGGAAATATCAGAAAGAGATAACACTATTCAAGACAAAGAAAAAAGAATATATGAATTGAAGCGAAAGAAGCAAGAGCTTGAGAAGTATAAATTCGTATTAAACTTCAAAATAACGGAACTTAAAAATCAGGTGAGTATTACAAAAGCAGTTGGGTGTTATGAAATGTTAAATATTTTATAATACCAGACCTAGAGTTAGTAAAAAAAAAAAAGATATACACAGCTTTTTTATGGGTTTTGGACCAAGCCAAGACTGGTCGTACTGGGACATTATGAAATCCATATCTTGAGACGTAAAATAAACTTACTAATCGACAACGACTACACGGGAGTGTCAATGCGTCGTGTTTTCGAGTCGAGAAGCATTTTTATATTCTCTTACTGTGACAACTGGTACGTATTTAAAACTCTTGGATTCGTAGTCCTAAAATTTAAGTTGTTCATGCCTCGCAGTCATACGTTTATGTTTAATAATCAAATGTCTACGGCGAACTATGGACTCATTTTTTTTTGTCAGAATCTTAAGAGTAGAATAGTAAGATTTTGGGCAAACATTTGTTTCTTTCCAAGACATCTCTTTTCGAAAGAATACTTAGGATAGGATAAATCTGTCAGCACGGAACAGCAGTATCATATGCTGCTTTTCCTTTTTGTCACCGCGGAATCGCTGATTCCGCGGTGTTCCGTCGCTCTCTCTCGCTCTAGCAAATGACGGTTCTAAGAGAAAGAAAGCAGAAAAGGATAGCAGCATTGGAAAATGCTGTTCCGTGCTGACAGATGTGTCTCAACCCTTAATAATTTTTCTATGTAAAAATACTTAGATTGAGCCTAAACAACGAATTATTAACGAACTGAAAGTTCAAATCGACGACATGGAAAATGAGGAATTAAAATTACTAAATTTCAAACACGACCTTGGTACGAAATCAAAAAATCTTGTAGCTAGATAGCTGTATAGATTGTATTTTCACCTTGAAAAAAGTTACAGCTGTAACATATTATAGGTAATCCACATAACTGAGAACATGAGTAGCATGGCAGCGGAGACAGCGTTCATCGAGCGCTATCATCTATCTGATAGATTTATTATGAAGTGGCGTATTATTACGTAATAACAATGACGAGCGAGATGGCAATAGTCTGTCGCGCGATATAAAAAATTGGTTGCCTGTAAAGTCGGTATACGGGCGAAAGTTTTACGTGACAAGTCTTTTTATGTCTGTCTCTCTCGCTCTCAGGCGGGCTAACCATGCCCGAGTGGAAGGGACGCGTGCCTCTCACTCGCTCTCATTGTGAGCGCATAACGTGAGCGGAGCGTAACGCAGTTTCTTGAAGTGTCACCCGGCTAACCAATTTATAAGACGTTGTCACGTCAAAAACTTTATCTGGGTTAATCAACAGTGCCATGCTACGGAGTGAGAGGAACGCAGGCGACTGCAAGACAACTCTACCTGTCAACTTTTATTTCCCTGGTTCCTTGCGTTTTTCGTATGTACCCGTGTATGCGGTTTACCTATACATAGACGAATATTTTACTTTTTGTACAACAGATAGAGCCCTTGGAGCGTGAAATTAAAGAAAAAAAGTTGCGCATACTTGAGCTAGAGGTCTCGCTCGAAACACTTCTAAAACAAAAAGCCTTCCGCGGTAATTGCTATGTTTACAGCCATGTAGTCAGTTGTAATTTTTTTCCACTCACATAAGTTGATGTCATTTGGTTTATGTCACATTACAGCTAGAGTTCTAATTTTCGCACTTCTAATTTTTATGTAGCTGTTTCACAAATAGTAGTTTTTAGCATGTCGATATTATTACCTAATTTTACTCCTTGTTATAACTTCTACACAATCATTATAGTTTCGAAGATAGTTCTTATATTTTCCTATGTTTTAGAACTCAAAATCAATCAGCTGAACGAAAAGTTATTGTCCGCTAAAAAGGATTTCTTGAGCGAGGCAAATAGAAATCTGACCATGAAAAATACGCTCAAAAAGATTAAAATTGATCTTCACAACATGACGGCCAATTTCCAAGATCCGGCGAAACTAAAGCTCAATGTAAAAGTGAGTAAAAAGCAACTTATGTGTCATATCATTTGGGTGATACTTTTAGCGGATGTACCGAGTACATCTTAAATTTAACGTCTATTCAACCTCTGCACGTGATGCTTTTTTATGTTTGAGTAGAATTTAAAAAAGGCTATCCAAATCCATAAGAATGTAAGATGTCAAGAACAACAAGAAATCACCAATTAATATTATCTCTATTGTAGGCTTTATTCCACAAGTACGTGGAGGACATTGACTTCGTGCGAAGTCGCGTCGCAGAAGACGAGGCGATCCGGGAGTTCAACAGACAGAGGGACCACCTCGAGAAGCAAGTCGCCGCGCTCAAGCAACAGCTCGCTAAGTCGTTGGGAGGCTCCAAGAGTGACATTGGCAGGATTATGGACGTATGTATTTATGAACCGTTGGCAATTTTTATGCAACAACACACAAACACATCCAATTTGCTATAAAGTATTTTCAAAAAGATATTTACAAAGGGAAAATACTTCTTTCTGGTTCATACTTTTATTTCAAGCTTCATCCATTCTTCTGTTTTTCTTTTGATCGTTTTCGAGATTGAGACTTAGTAGTAATTCGGCACTTTTTTCAATTCAATTTTTTTTATTGATCATGTCAAAAAGTAAAATAGGTAATCTAAAACTGAAAACAAAAACATTTTTTTAATCCACTCCAAAAAAAAATACGTTACAAGCCAGTAAAATCTGGTGGAAAGGGAAACTGTCAAATAACATAATAAACGGGCAAGTGCGAGTCGCACTCGTACATGAAGGGTTCCGTGCCTCCGTACAATGTTTTAAAACGCTAAAAAATACGTTTTTTGTATGGCGACCCCCTTTAATTTTTTTTTTATTTTTAGTATTTGTTGTTATAGCGGCCATAGTATACATAATCTGTGAAAATTTCAAGTATCTAGCTAATGCCATTATAAAGATCTAGTTAAAAACGCTGAAAGAAATCACGTTTTTTGTAGGGCGCCCCCTTAAATTTTTTATTTTTTTTTATTTTCAGTATTTGTTGTTATAGCGGCCACGGTAATACATAATCGGTAAAAATTTCAAGTGTCTAGCTATTACGTTTCAAGAGATAGAGCCCGTGACAGACGGACAGACAGCGGAGTCTCAGTAATAGGGTCCCGTTTGCACCCTTCGGGTACGGAACCCTAAAAAGGAAGGCACGTATAGAAATGTGACGTCACTTCCATTAGGTTTTGCGCGTACGAAAGAGATAGCGAGATGTCCCCACCACGCTCTCAGTTTTCTTCATACTAATAATATTTGAAATGCTAATTACTGCTTCATTATAAACCAATTTTCTGGCTGTTTTCAGAACATGATTTCTTTTTAATGATAATTTTTGTTTTGTAAAAAATATTGTACAAAATTAAACACAGTCAAGTACCCAGTTATATTCTTTACAACAGCTATAATACTTTTGAATATCTTCCACAGGAGAACTGCACCCTACTTACGGAGATCAACAGCTTACGCACGGAGCTGAAGTCGACCCGCACGCGTTGTTTCCAAATGGAGTCCATACTGGGTCTGTCGGCGCGCTACGTGCCGCCAGCCATCGCGCGGGCTAAGCTCAAACACGTCACAGAAGACAGGGAAAGACTTGACGAGAAGTTCAAGCAGAGGATCGACGTAAGTCCATAATTTTTGCAGTTTTTTGTAGAAAACCTAATGGAATCTATATATATTGGTCTGTCGGCACGCTACGCCAGCCATAGCCATCACGGGTCAAACTCTTCAAAAACTCCAAGTAGAAGATCGATGTAAGTCCTTTCATTGTAGTTTTTAGAAGTACCTATACCAAATTCTGTATATAGAAATATTGGTCGTCCGACTAAGGAGGAGATTCGATCAGAAGTTCAAAGAGGAGACTCTGAGATCGATTAGATCGACATTAGACTACAGAAACCAGCAGTTTCTTGTGAAAACAGTTGCGAGTTCATATTGAGTTCGTTGGTGCGATATGAGCCGCCGGCCAACCGAATCTGAGAATACCCAAAAGAAATAAGTATCTAGTATACTTGATATGTGTTAGAATAGCGATTGTTTATACACGAGGATTTATTAAAATCGGAATTAATTTTATTATTTAACAGGAAAGGGAGGAGATTATCGTAGCTCTAAAAGAAGAAAACGACCGTTTGTTGGGGAAAGTCCGGTGTATGGAGGAACCGGAGAAGTTGCCGCGTCAGGACGAAGAGGCTGGCGACGGGCCCGACTAACTTAACTATACCGAGAGTTCCACACAAGTGTATCTGTGTGAAACACTTTACATGAGTATTATAATGTTATCGGACTTAGAACATGTTTTATTAACTATGTTCATTTATTATTTAATAATTGTTCACAAACAAAAAGATTTAGAAACTAAGCCGTGTGGTTCTCGGCAGAGTAGAATAGGACCACTCCAAGTCTTTCAAATCAAATACCTCTCCAACCCGTCTGGCTAGCTGGAGAGTGTAGGCCAAATCCTCTGGCTACTCTGGCTCTGTAGTACAGCTCTCTGTACTACAGAGCCAGAGTAGCCAGAGGGTCGTGCTCCTGCAGTGGAGACTAAAAAAGACCTGGATGATGATAATAAAAGATTCGGCAAGTTTTTTTACAATCGGCCGCCAACCAAACATCAACCTTCCCATTTTTCTAAATTGGGCTGAGGTACCAAGTTTAGCAGGGTTTGGCAGTAGCCCACTTTACTGGGGCTCGGGGTACCTTAGGTAACGCCGCCCCTATCAAATGCTGTCCTGCCTCCGGCAGCATGAAATCCAGAGAAATCCGCTAGTTTCCAACAAGTCAAATCAGACACTTTTTTCTAAACGTCAAAACAAACATTTTCTATGAGATTTGTATGAAATATCGGACTGTGACGTCATAGTTTTTTGGAGTCAAATAGCGCTCTTAATAGTAGCGTGTGTTCGCTAAAAAATACGGCGATTGGTGATCAAGAGATTTCCTTTGGCTGAGTTGCTTCTTGCGACTCAAATATGGATTTAAGAAGGGGAGCCATCTTGAAATTTTGTGCAGTGGGCTTATGACGTACTTAATCAATTTTTTGCATCGAACAAAAAAATTTTTTTTTTCTAAAACTAGTGTGGGGTATCAAATGAAAGGGCTTCATGAGCTGATTCTAAAAATATACTACATCATTACATTTCAGTCACCTGTTTTTTGAAAAAACAAAAAACTTTTTCAAAACATACCAAGTTACTCCTGCAGGTAGAAAACGGCTGAATTATTTTTAATAAAACGCACGCCAAATGAATTGAGATATACTCATATCTAACGTCATGGAAGGAATTTTGAAAATTTTAACAATTTTTCATATATTTTTTTGGTCCCCAGTTCCAGGAGTTAGTATTGTTACACGAGTTACAAGTGACATTATTTTGTGACGTTTTATTCTCTTAACAGTACCAAATAATTTATTTTTGACCCAGGAAACTACCCAATTGGGTCAGGCTACTGGCAGCCATCACAATTGAGTTTGCACATTGAAACGCGCCAAGTCGCAACACATTAACGGATCATGACTTCACTTAGTTTTCTGGCACAGAAAAGGGTCTCAGTCGAATTGAATGGACGAAATTCTTTGTTTCATATGGGAAAAATTACCATTGGTTCTGTTTGCTATTGAGCTGCATTAAGGATTCAAAGAAGTTGACCTCGCCTTACCGTACCTAATAAGTTCATTTACGTCATCGAAAGCCAAGGTGAAGATTATGGGCAAAATAACGATTCGAGTTTTTTGTTGCCTTTGAACGTGTAAATAAACAAACAAACTCTTAACTGGTTTTACAAGAGATTTGCTCATGCAAGAAAGTTGAATAAGATTTACTATACTTTGATCGCATTAATTATTATTTTATGTGTAACTGAAACTATTTTTAATTCTAAGAAATCATATAGGGAATACAAAAAATGTTTTCAAGTTTTCAAGTTCCCTTCCTTACAAGTTGATCGATCAGCTGATTGGACTTTTATGGGGAGCATTTGGCAATATGAAAAAAAAAAAATTGCGGCTGATCGGTAGTTTTCGTATTTCGTTCCTTGGGAAAAGTTGTTCAGTATCATGGACTGAATTCATTTCAGTATATTTTGTTAGACGCTGTAAAGTTGCCAAAATTGGTGTAATTTTTTTCAAGCTGCTTGACCCGACGGTTTAATAACGTGCTTTTCGATCCTAAGCATATACAGGCTGAATTTTTATCCACCTGCGAAATTTTTGGAGCAAGTTCGGTTCATGATAATGAACTACTTTCTATAAAAAAGTTATCCATAATTGATTAATTTAAAACGGTTGACTCACGTGATATAGTCGGAAAAGGCCGACCAGGGTTCGATTGATTTAGACGATCATCTTCAGGGCGAGTATCAGCGGCGACCCGACGATATCGCTTTCCGTCTAAATCGATCGAAACCTGGTCGGCCTTTTCCGACTATATCACGCGAGTCAACCGTTTTAAATTAATCAATTATGGATTTATCTTGCGTTAGTTTTTATTAAATATCGTTAAAAAAATTTCATCCTCCCATACAAAATCCGTTTGGCTGAGCGATGATTTCAATGGGATGACGAAAAATTTTTATCGATTTTTAATAACTTTTTTTATAGAAAGTAGTTCAGTATCATGGACTGAACTTGCTCCAAAAATTTAGCAGGTGGATGAAAAGTCAGCCTGTAGAATGCATTGCCCTGAATTTTATTATTGAATGCAGACTAGTGCCGCAAAGTATTTGGTTCCGTTTGTGTACTAGATACCACGCGGCGGGACCCTGCCCTTTTAGGAAATAATTCAAGATGGTCAACATTCAGAATGAATATAATTTGAAGGGACTTAGAGATATCATTTAAAATACAAGTATAAATATGATGAGTACTATTATGTACCTAAAATATAATAAAATATGAACGATTTCTTAATAAATTTATTAAATGCTTTAATTTACATACAGTCCGGTAAAAAAAGCACATGTCATTTAAATATTTCATACACCTGTGCTACATAAAAATAAAATTACTTCTTGGGCAATTTCTAACAAATAATGTTCTATTTGTCTAATAAATGAGTAGTTTGAATTTCATTCATACTAACATGCAAATAAATACAAACCATCACCCGTTTTAATCACTATCCAATACCCATTGTCACTTTTACGCGTACTTAGCGACTGTACGCAAATAAACTTGCGACGTAATCAATATTACCTTGATATATGCTTCCTATAATCGAAGCAAGTTCTAAGATGATAAATAGGAAGGTTAAAGTTATGACTAGAGATTTACAGAATGAAAGGTACAATAGCTTTACGGCCCTTGGGATAGTCGGGGAATTCATTCTTGTAGTTGCGGTGCTTGCCGAGAGCCCACACTGCCATCTGGTAGAAGCCGGCAAATGCGAATAATCCAGCTGAAATAAAAAAGAAATTATGTAAAGTTCTGTGAATATTTGGAGAAATGTAATGTAAAAGTTTCTCTTTCCATAATATTAGGTCCTTACATATGAAATTGCCGTTCAGTATCAAAAAAGTGAAACAAGTTTTTTTTAATGAAATTATTATTTAATCAATCGAAGTATGCGCCGTTGTTATCGATACACTTCCGCCATTTTATAGGCAGATCATTGATACCTTTGGAAAAAAAATCCTGGGAGCGAGAGTCTATGAACTGTTTGAAGGCGGTTTTGACTGCATCATCAGATTTGAAATTTTTTCCTTGTAAAAAGTTATCCAAATTTTGAAGAAAGTGGTAATCGGTTGGGGCAAGATCTGGAGAGTATGGTGGGTGACGCAGAGGTTCCAGTCACAGCTCCTCTAACTTGGCGATCGTTTGATGTGCAGTGTGTGGTCTAGCGTTATCCTGAAGGAGCAGTGGGCTAGAGCAATTCATCAGTCTCGGTTGTTTAATGGCGAGCTTTTCCATCATTGTTTGCAATTGTTGGCAATACAAGTCTGCAGTAATCATCTGGCCTGATCTCAAAAAGCTGTAGTGGATAACACCAGCACTGGTCCACTAACCAGAATCTTCTTTTTGGTCAGTTTTCGCTTAGGGCAAGGTTTTGCCGGTTCTCCAGGGTCAAGCCATTGTGATGATCGCTTCCGATTGTCGTACAGGATCCATTTCTCATCACAAGTCACGATACGGTTAAAAATCCCCTCATTATTGTGGCGATTAAGCAAAGAAACGCAGCAAGCAACGCGTGTTTGTTGGTTTGCTTCAGTCAATTCGTGCGGTACCCATTTTTCGAGTTTTTTAATTTTTCCGATTTGGCGCAAGTGGATAAGTATCGTTTTGTCACTTACGCCGAAGGCTGCTGCTAATTCAGAAGTGGTTTGAGATGGATCCGCTTCCACTATCGCCTTCAATTCTTCGTTATTCACTTGAGTATCAGGTCGTCCACGAGGCTCATTGTGTAAATCGAAATTTCCAGAACGGAAACGTTGAAACCAAAAACGCACCGTTCGTTCGTTAGCGGTGCCTGGTCCATACACGTCGTTAATTCTTCGAGTGGTTTCTGCAGCACTGGTGCCACGGTGGAACTCGTATTCGTAAATACCGCGAATTTTCAATTTGTCCATAGTTGTTGTTATAGCAATGTTGAAACTCAAACAAATGATGTTAAAACAAATGAAATACGAATTTTAAAACAATATTTTTCTGGCTTTATTTCGAAATAAATTTGAATTTGGAATTCCTAATGAAACGCAAGATATTTGATTTTAAAGTTGCCAGTATTGAAAATCGGCAATTTCATATGTAAGGACCTAATATTATACTTCGCTGCCTCAATTCAAAATCCATCAAGTCGTTTAGGCTCTACACACTAAATACACTCGAAAAACATAAGCTTCTTTCTGGCGCAATCGGGTATTAAATATAATACGCTACTGCCCTGATTTTTTTTTATAAAATACTAGCTTTTGTCCGCCGTTTCGCTCGCGTATCCTAAATCCCACGGGAACAATACCCTTTTCAGGGATGAAAGGTACCCTTATGTCCTTCTCAGCACTTCTATGTGTATGCGAATTTTCAAGACGATTGCTTCAGTAGATACAGCGTGAAGAGGTAACAAACAAACAAATAAATATACAAACTCACTTTCGCATTTATAATATTAGTTGGGATGGGATGTCAATCCAAGTTCAGTTCAGGCATTTTTAAGTTTTAGAATGAAGAACTGACATACATACATGATCCCTGAAAACATTACACTACTTTTTTGGGGCAATCGTTTAATTAATAAAGCGCGAACTCATTGAAACACTCATGAGAAAAAAACTTAATCAAAATTTGTTCATCTGTTTGGGATCTACGGCACAGAAAACAGTAAGAGTACATATAAAAGGGAATCTCCTAAGGTACGCGCAATAAACGTCCCCGTTTCCCGTCTCCGTACCTCTCCCCCGTTATCGCCTTGTCGAGGTCGCATTGAAGTATGCACGGCGGCACGCGGCAGCACAAGAACGGGGAAGAGGTGCGGGGACGGGGAACGGGGACGCATTTTGCGCGTACCTTAGGCGATTCCGTTCTGTATGTACTCTTACTGTCTTCTGTGTCTACGGTCTTCTTATCGAGTCGAATTTAACCATTTTGTGGCGAAAGTAGAGATGTAAAGAACTCTAGTCTGTTGAGTCTTAAATTTTAGACGCGGCTGACAATTTGCACAACTCGACTCATTACATCAAGACCCCAAGACTAGAGCACTTAAGTCTACATAAACTCTTGAGCGCAACATGACGCTCAGGTCTTGATAAGCGCTCGAGTCGTTTTATGCGACGAGTCGCGCTCAAGTTCTTTTCCGTTTGGAGTTCCTTTATAAATAAACAGGAAATAAAATATTTAACTTTTGTGGGATTTATTAGCCAGAAGAGTTTTTTTCTTAAGGTGAATATAGAAGCAAATGACCTTGAAGTGGCGCCCTCATTTGAGATAATTTCCATATTGCTAATCGTCAGGCACTAGATAGCCCTTTAAATTATTTTATGAGCCACCGTTGAAAGTATTTACTTTAGTCCATCTAGCTTCAAAACTTGCCTCCGCCAAAAGTGACCACTTTTGGCGGAGGCAAGGACTTTTTTTTTTAGACGGATCACCAATAATAATTTCAACGGTAAATCATAAAATAATTTAAAGGGCTATCTAGTGCCTGACGATTAGCAATATGGAAATTATCACCATATTTACGAGTTAACAATTTATTTCAATTGAGGGCGCCACTTCAAGGTCATTTGCTTCTATATTTACCTTAAGTTAGGTAAATAAAATAACAAGCAATAAAAATTGACCAGTACACACATAATAAAGTGTCACGTTTATATCCTTCTTGAGGTACACAGAGCCTAATAATGCCATGCCTAAAAGCCACACTTAGCATGTTGGCGGGCGTATAGGTGGAAAAATTGAAGTTTAATCCTCGAGTCGCATCGTCTATTGAATTAATGATTCCTTTATAGTGGTAATTGTCATAACCAGGTTATCTTCAAAAAAATCTGATATACTCTTAAATCTTTAATTAAACCATTAGATTACCATGAACTATGTATTTTTAAATAATTAAACCTTGATACGCTCAAGACCTTATACACTCGAGCTCTATTTAAGACTCGAGTTCTTTTTGAGACATGAGCTTCTTTTTAAGACTCGAGCTCTTTTTGAAACACTAGTTCTATTTTATCGCTTGAGTTTTCGTGAAAGGACTGGAGCTCGGTTCGACTCAAGACTCTTTGAGTTTTGTTAGTTCACCAAAGTACACCGTCTTGTAAAATTGAGCCGAGTCTATCGAATTAAGACTCAAACTCGAGTTCTTTACATCTCTAGGGGAAAGGATCAGCCAATCGGCTTTACCGACTGACTGTCCTTGCAGATTGCCCAGGGTGTACCGGACGTACAGCGGGGTTCAGTACGTCACTCGGGGAGGCTCCTTTCATTTACCCCTACGGACGGATCAACGGTGACACAGATACTACGTCATAGATACACTCGTCAAATTTATATTTATTATTCATTTCGAGACATCCTGTGTCTACTGGGCAAAGGCCTCCCTCCACTTCTTCCATTCTTTCCGGCCAAACAAATACCCAAATTTTTACATCCTAAGTTAAAATATAGTTTTTTCGCACAGAACCTCACGCAGGTTTTGCGAAGGATAATGCGGCTCCAGAATAATACATTTATTTGGCCTATTCTTTATGCTATGTTCACTTTAGTCTAACATACGCACTCACACAACATACAAGTCATGTCGCAAAAGAAACATGTATTTTAATACTTCAGTTCTTCTACCTTTTTACTATATTCATCATAGCCAATAAATATTCATAAACTTAAATGCATAATATTTTTTAGCTCTGAGTCAAAATCCTCAATATGTCAAAAATCATGATTTTTGAAATATTGAGGATTTTGACAGCTAAATAAATATTAGGTACCTAGTTTATGAATATTTATTGGCTATGACGTGTACGTATAGTATAATTGTAAGAACTTTTTCATAGTACCAAGAAATATGAGTCTAGTCTAATATTAATATAGGTGTAAGTGCAATCACAGAATACAGTAAGAGTAAACAGAACGGAATCTCCTAAGGTACGCGCAATATGCTTCCCCGTTCCCCGTCCCCGCACCTCTCCTCCATTTGCGTCTTGATGACACAAGTTGGCCCACAAGAACCGGGGGAGAGGTGCGGGGTACGGGGACGCATATTGCGCGTACCTTAGGACATTGGTCCGTAGAAGACCGTCCCCGCAGCTCTCCCCCGTTCTTGTGCCGCCGTGCACACGTCAATGGGTGTGTGTTCGCCCGCTCTCGGCCCTCAACAAGGCGAGAACGGGGAACGGGGACGCATATAGCGCGTACCTTGAGAGATTCCGTTCTGTATTTAATACTCTTACTTTTTTCTGTGGCAATACGTTAAGTATGTTAAGTAGGTATCACTTTATAGAAACGGTGGTGGCCAAGCGGTTACGACACAGGATGTGCGTCTGTGAGGCACGAGTTCGATCCTAGCTAGGCGCGACTTTTCTACCTCTCGAATTTGTTGTCGTACGGTTATTTTCAACTACCACCACTTGCTTCCGGTGAATGAAAACGTCGTGAGGAAACCTGCACACTAGTTCACTAGTGTGTAATAATGACTGTTGTCACTAGATGACATTCATTAAGCTACGTCAGATGCCTTTAGGCAGCTCGAAAAATCTGACATCAGTGTTATTAACACACTCAATTCGAATGAATCACTTTATAATATAAAATTTAAATAACCTTTGATCACGCGGGCGAGGCCTTGGGCAACAGCTAGTATGGTTATAAATAAGTAACAGTAACCTTATACCAACTCAAACCCATAAATAAATACTTGCTTATACAGGGTCTAACGGTATATACTGAACAATTATAAAATATATTTTTTGGTTTCCCATACAAGTTGACCGAACAGCTGACCCGAGTTTGTATGGAAAGCAAAAAATATTTTTCATATTTCGATATATTTATGTTCCTTGGGAAAAGTTGTTCAGTATCATGGACTGAACTCACCCTTAAAATAGTTTCAGTATATTTTGTTAGACGTTTATAAAATTAAGGCCTCAAATCGTCATTGCAGTGATGAAATTACTTTCAAAGTAGGAATGTAACAATTACGTAATGGCGCTGATTAATTACGATAACGGTACTGCGATTACTCGCAAATAAATTCACAAATACTTATAAACCACATTTATAAAGTCGCTCTACATTACGACACATACTGTGAGCATTCGCCCATAGTCTGTAGTAGGTACTTTGTATGCTAAAAACTAGTTTGACTGCTTATGTAAAAACGACATTGGTAATAGTGTTGTAAGTATGAGAGTTGTATATTTAAACAATGAAATGCTGTTCATGAAAATAACATACGTAGGAATATGTATGAATTAATCATTCACGTCAAAATTTAAATTTGATTTACATATTTTAAAATCACTGGAAGGATAAGTAACCAAAAATACCTATATATGGATTAACTAAAGCCATATACACACATACACATAGATACAAATACACTATCATGTCTTATCCCTAACAAGGCAGACAGAGCGTAGGGCGGTACAGCCCAGACTACTTTTAGCATGATGGTGGGCATAAAAGTGGAAAAGGGAAATCATAATAATGACAGGTTGCTAACCGCATCTCCTATTTATATGACTCGGATTCTCGCCCATTCCCTTGATCGGCTTTTACGATCTGCATGGGAAAAGAAACAGCTGGTAAAGAAAGAAAGAAAGAAAGAAAGAAAGAAAGAAAGAAAAACTTTATTCGGCAAGCAATTTACAGAATATAACTTACATAACTAGACTATACCTAATGAATGCCGAAAAGGTGGCCAGCTCAGCTTCGTGCTGTGGTGTAGGAACCTCAGCGCTGATTTTCAGCTGGTACCAAAAATAGAGGTTAGATGGTTTAAAAACAATAAGTTGATAAACCAAATATCATAATAACTTCGACAATACTCCCTTACAAAATACAGTACTTGCACAGAATTTTACCGGAACTAGTCATTAAAATAGCCATAAACACAAATTACAGGAATTGCTGTTTTCAAATTTATCTATGAACTTGAAAACTAAAATTAAATAATTAATAAATGAAATTATACTATGTACTATGTGAGGAATAATTCAGAAGGGATTAATGGCAGTACCATCAACTTGCCGCGATAAGACTAATTCTTTAATATTTTTACGGAAACTGGCAACAGAAGAGAGATTACGAAGTGGTGGGGGCAAATTATTCCAAATTTTACTTGCGGCGTATTTGAAACATCCCTCAAAAGAAGTTAATTTGTGACATTGAACGATTAGAAGACCGAGTCGAGATCGAGAAGACCATATTAATTTATCGAATAAGTAAGAAGGTTTGCGATGTTTTATAATTCCAAAAAGTAATGTGGCTAGATGAGCGTAACGACGCGACGACATGTTTAGTAAATTTGCAGAATTAATAAAGGGTGAAATGTGGCTTCTCGGTGGTATCTTAAAACAGTAACGAATACAGGCATTTTGAACTTTTTGAATTAAAGTTTTTGTCTTAACTAAAAGTCGTGGGCCATATACGGTATCGGCATAGTTGAACTTAGATAGAATTAAAGATTGAGTAAGTTTAATACGCATATCGGTGTTAAGATAATCCCTAATTTTATATAAAACTTTTAGTCGATAAAAGCAATTACGAGCAACTTCAACTATATGGGAATGGAAACGAAGTTCTAAATCCATTAGTACTCCTAAGTTCCGAGACTCATTTGTACAAGCGATTGCCTTACCATTCAAAAAGATCTGAGGAGATTGAGATTGAATTGCGGATATTTGGTGTTTTGTGCCTAATACCATAAACTTAGACTTATCAGGATTTAAAAGAAGGTAATTATTTTTAGACCACTGATTTATCCTATCCAGATCCTCATTAAGCATTTGGTTAGCTGAGTGCACATCTTTAGGTTTACAAGAAATATACAGTTGTAAGTCATCTGCATACATATGAAATTTACTGTGTTTTAAAGAAGAAGAAATATCAGATACGTATAAAATAAATAACAAAGGTCCAAGTATTGACCCCTGAGGAACGCCTCTTTTGAGTGGAGAAACAGACGAAGTATTAAATGAGCCATCATTTTTACAAACTTTAACACACTGTGAACGATTACATAAATAACTTTGAAACCAACTTACGGCTGTATCGTCAAAACCAAAATAAACTAGCTTTAAAAGGTACATTCTATGTTTCTTTCTTTTCTCAAACAAACCAGCAAAGAAGAATTACAGACATCACAAGATATTTATTGATGCCCACTGCTGAACAATAGCAATTCAACCCGCCTCTCTTTCCTCCTTTTCTAGAAAAATAATGATATAAGTATGTACATATATAAAATTACTTACCTGGTAGACACTTGGTCATAATTGTGAAGAAGATCCAAGAACCAACTTCGTAGGTGTAGTTAGGGCAAGAGACGAAATTGAAGAGCAGAGATAGAGGGTTGCCGTCGGGCTTGGGGATGCGACGGACTTTGGTGCCGGGCGGGCGCAGGTTCTTCAGCAGGAGATGGATACTGAGGTTTCCTAACTCACACACCTGAAATTCAGTATATATATATATATATATATATATATGTATTTAAACTCAATTTGTCAATAAAAAGTTCGTAAATATTGTCTAAGTTTATGGTTAAAATGAACAATGAAATTTTTTTTAGAAACATCATGAAAAAATTTTTAACCTTCTGTCTGATATAATTTGAATAGTTGGTGGACAACAACGGTGGACAAGGCACATAATTAACAAATAAGTAATTTTGTTCATTTTAACCTACACAAGTGCCAAAAGGCATAAAATCAAAATTATAGTATTTTAAATTTTATGGCTTATCCCAGCTTGCATTGGTTCCTTTTTAGAGTTCCATACCTAAAGAGTGCCAACAGGACACTACTACTGAGGCTGCTGTCTGTCTGTCCCCCTGTCACAGGGCTCTTTCTCTTAAACCGGTTAATAGAGAAAAACTTGAAATTTTCATTGATTATGTATTGCTACACTACACAATAACAAATATTAAAAATAAGTTAAAGCTAATGTGTTTAAACATGTTTTTTTCAGCATTTTAAAACATTGTATGGAGGTATGGAACCCTTCATATACGATTCCAACTCGCACTTGACAGGTTTTATTTATATAATTATTTAAAATCATAAAAATTATTCTTATGTTTTATCATCATAAACAAAGAATAAACAATTAAAAAATTTCAAGTTATGTATTTCTTCTCAGTTGGAGAAAATAGAGTGAGAGGAAAACTTCTCAGACTATTTTCTGAAAAGAAATACAAAACGATCACAGAATCACACATATACTTACAGTGAATCCAGCAAGCCCCACATAGAAATAAACACTGCTTGGTGGAGTGTAAAGTGGGTGGTTCACATGGTAGGCCACATACAACGCAAACAGCCAGTAGTAGGTGCAGTTCTTGGCCAAGTTACGCAGCGGCATAGTGCTGTGTGAGAAGCGGTGGACGAATAATGTTTCCAATATACGCTTGACGTAGTGAATGGACCAGCAAATTGCAGCCATGCTAAAAAAAACAGTTATTTGATAAACATTACTAAATAGCAGTTAACGAAAATATTTTTGTTAACTTATGTCTAGTAGCAGGGTCGGGAAGGAGGGGTGCAAATATCGTTTTTGTTGCTCCTCTGACCTTGCCGCCGCGCGGGCCCCGGATAGCCCCCCCCCCCCCCCTCAAGATCTGGGGCTGCTTTATAGCTAAGAAACTGATGTGCTCTAATATTACCATACTTCAGTAGTCAGATAATAATAACACTTTTACCTTATTGCAGTGTCAATGCAGCTTACATTATACCTATATGACTGTCCCACTATCACACAAAAAAATGTAAAACATAATTATAAATATTTTAAAACCTTACTTGGCAACATGTCCAGGAGATGATGTCTGTTCTCCATACAAGATCCATGGTCTTTGATACACCCACAAATATACAAAAAGTGGTCCAGCATATTCAGCCAGGAAGACTGCTGTCCAAGAAATTTGAGGTCCTAGATCCTTGACGTACAACTTGGCACCATTTTGGATGTTCAATGATTTGAGTGTATCTTCATCTTTTAGTACCTTGCCTTTAGCCTCTAATTTAATGGCTTGTCTATTAGGAGGTAAAGATTTTTTGGCGCTAAAGATCTTGTCTTTTATATTCTTGATAGTGTTGTCTTCGTTTACATTGATTTTACATACAGGTTTGGAACCGGCGACGTTTAAAATTTCGATCTAAACAACATAATTAATTTAAGTTAGGTTAGACATGATAAATAAAGTATGTAGGTAAAAACTTATATTTAACATTATTTAATAGTGAGAAGGCCCTTACCTCCATTTTACACAGCCGAATCGATCACCGCCAGATATTATCAGAATAAACTCCCGGCCAGTTACGCTACCTTCCTCAAAATCAATTTATTCAATAAATAACATGAGACACACTACACTCACTAGTTACATACGCCAAGCCAACGATAAAATACATGCAAAGGTTTAAAGGTCACGGAAGTCCAAGATTCTACAATCTAGCAAAGTAAGCAACCGACGACGGAACCAAATAAATAAATATTTTCAAATTTCGATTCGATTCAAGCAATATACCGCAAGGGAACTCACAATCTCACATTCACGCATTCGAACCACAGATTCGAACTCTTGACATTTCGTGACGTGCCAGCCACTGACAGACCACAGATTAGAAACTAGTTACTACGTAACAGTGACAGACAAAGAGAATATAACTCTGAGTACTGAAACATATGGAGCCGCCATATTAAAAATAATTATAGTGATTGTTCGTATAGAAATACGAACAATCAATTTTACAAATATGATGTACATTGACATTGAACTCATAAACTTACCTACCGTCCTCCATGTAAAAAGAGACATCAATATATTTATCTGAACTATTTATGAAATATATTACTGAATATATTACTAGAAATGCCTAGTTGAGGCCGTTTTGCCATTTTGGTTTCTCGCTTTAACAAGTACATTGGTTGTCAGTGCCAGTTGTTTTTGCAGTGTTTTGTTTAATTTGTGACTTAATCTTGTTTATAGTGCTATACAAAGAGAAATAAAACATCAAGGAACATGCCTAACCACAGAATAAATACCAGTAGTACAGAAGTCTCACTCCGCAAACGTTTTCAAAGAAATAGCTACTCACAGTGGTTAACATATATGGTTTAATTTAGCTCGCGTCAAAACGCAGCTCTTTTTCGTTTAGACACCTACAAAAATCCATTGCAAGCCAATTTTATCCTTATGACTCTGGACAAACGGTTCATAATACACAAAAAGCCGACTAAAATAGACTCAGCGACCGACGCGCTAGGGTTGACTACTGCAAGAAGCTACTATCACCATTTAGCGCACCGTATTATCGGTCTTCCATGCTGGTCTGGGAAACAAGAATAAAACTTAAATATAAATAAATATGAATATGTAAGGACAAATCACACCGATTGAGCTAGCCCCAAAGTAAGTTTAAACTTGTGTTATGGGATACTAACTCAACGATACTATATTTTATAAAAAACACATATATAGATAAACATCCAAGACCCAGGACAATTTGAAAAAGGCTATTTTCGAACTTGCCCTGGCTGGGGATCGAACCCAGAACCTCCAGATTGGCGGACTAGCGTGTTGACTATTACACCACGGAGGTCATAGCTGCTTCTCTCCCCGCGCAAATCGTAGAAGCCGATCGAAGGAATAGGCGAAAATGCAAATCATGTTAATAGGCGATGCGGCTAGTAACCCATCACTATTTTGATTCCTTTTTCCACCTTCTCGCCCATCATCACGCTAAAAGTTGCCTTTGAGTATTGCGGCCTTGGGCTCTGATTGCTTAGAGCCGCAACACTTAAAATGCTCTGTCTGCCCCATTAGGGATAAAGACGTGATAGTATGTATGTATCATCGTTTGGTAGTAAACTATAATAAATGAAATATAATATAACATGTGCGAAATATCTAACCAGCTAAAATAAATTCTTTAAAGTAGATACCGAATTCTATAGGATGTACTTAGTAGGTTCATACCATTTCTGTAACTTTCATAATTATTTTTCTAGCGATCAGAAAAGTTCCTAAGTAGGTGGGTTAGGTAGGTACCTACTTATAACGAAACAGATCGTCAATCTCAAACCAAACATCAGAAATTCGAAAGAATAATAATATACTTATATCTACGTTCCTACTTATTTTCGTAACCTAAGTAGGTACCTAGGTCCTAGGTATTAAACCTACTTAGTGTACCTATCATGAATGACAACATAACAATAATAACCACTTTAAAGTAGATCTTACCTTTCAGCGTCCTTAGGAAGTCTAAAAAAATTAAATTTGTATCGCAATCCTTGTTTAAACAGTTAAAAACTGCGCAGTATTTTTAAAACGGCCGGATCGGTGAAGTAACTATGCGACGAAAAAAGCTCACGCGTGCTTCACTGCTCGCACGTCAGCCCCGACTGAATTAGCCACCCGAGAAGGCCGCCGCGCGTAGGTATATTTTTGATATCTACACGGGGAGTAGGGGAGCAAAAATCGACCAAATATATCATTACACCGGTACGTATTATAATTCTGCAAAAATATCAAACAATACGGTAAATCTTGTATGTATTTGCTTTTTAATAAATTCTTTATGGATTATTCATATTAAATTTAGCTTGTATTACGTTTTTGTAGGATTTATTAGTGTATTTTTCTAAAGTTTACACAATAAAAATAAACAGTTCTTTTGTCAATAGAGTTGCCCCTCAAGCCATTTTTTCATATCGACCTATCGATGTTTTCAAGTATGATTTAATACCTTTCTTTCGTTCTAGGTTACCTTAAAATGATCAAAAAATTTTCTCATTCCAAATTTCACTTAAACATATGTTGTATATATTTTTGTAATCCTTGAATAAAATCCTTTAATTTGATACCCCTCTCGATAGGTTTTGAAGAAAAAAGATTTTTCATGCCGCGCAATTTGGAGCCAAAAATACTCCATTTTGATTTCCAATAATTTTAATAAAGCCTATGACTTCGTCTTAACCATTAGTGAGTGGTTAAGAGTTAAGACGAATCTAACTACGTATAATTTATTAAAATCGGTTAGTACTTACGTTGAGGGATCATAGGTCCACTCCAACGGACATACATACATTTCGAAAATTTTTCAAATTTGTCAAAACTTTTTTGTTACTGTTATTAAGATGCAACTTTTTTGTTTTAACAACTTTTTTATCCGATAAACTTCAACGGATGAGGGTGAGTTGCGAGGTTTACAGCTCACAGGTACACTGGTAAGTATTAGGCTAAGCATAGACATTTCAACACAATAATCTTTTGTTATGAAATGTCAATCAAATACATAACCCTCCTCTTGGGCTTTGCCGCAGCCGGGTAAAAAAATAATCAGTTTCCTTAAAATGCTCGCAAAGTTAATAACACAAAACAGTGGAGCAGCACTACGTATAGGCGCCATTTTTGTTTCTCAGCAAGTTTAGGTATACACGCTATTTTTGTAGGTATCTCCTCCCTCCCTCCATATGTTTCAGTACTCAGAGGAATATAATCACTACTGCCAGACAGTTCTTTTAACACTTTCACTGCTGAAAAATGCAACATGTGTATTTTTCCAAAGAGGAAAACACATACGGTGCGTTTTCAGCAGTGGAAGTAAATAATAAATGTTGGCAACCTGGCGGTCTACCATCATGACCGTTTATAAAACCATTCAGAAGGAAGGCTGTTGAGTTGCAATTCAAAAGCAAGCCTGCTGTAAATCCTACCATGACGTCGTTATAGCCACACTTATAGCAGGCCTGTGTCACTTCCCGTTTAGGTATCGAAAATGTACCTACAATCGACATTATTACTATGCGCGCAGGCAGCCCCTCCGGGTGGTAAATTCAGTTATACGAATCGTTTGTCCAGAGTAATAAGAATGAAATTGGCTTGCAATGGATGTCTAGGTATCTTTACGAAAAGGTGCTGAGTTCTGACGTGAGCTAAATGATTGATTATTTATTTAATAATCAATCATTTAGCTCACATCAGATTACTAGCTTTTGCCCGCGGCTTCGCCCGCGTTGATTACGGGTATGAAAAAAAGATGTTGGCCGATTCTCAGACCTACTCAATATGCTCACAAAATTTTATGAGAATCGGTCAAGCCGTTTCGGAGGAGTACGGGAACGAACATTGTGAAACGAGAATTTTATATATAAGACTAGCTTTTGCCCGCGGCTTCGCCCGCGTAGATTAGGGGTATGAAAAATAGATGTTGGCCGATTCTCAGACCTACTGAATATGCTCACAAAATTTCATGAGAATAGGTCAAGCCGTTTCGGAGGAGTACGGGAACGAACATTGTGACACGAGAATTTTATATATAAGATTAATTACAAAACTAAAGTAATTACTGATCCAGAGAGATAGCTACAACATTTAATACCTTCTTTATAGAAGAAACGAATAAAACTAATTATAATCTAGAAAATACAACTCGAAATACTATGAACAATAGTATTTTTCTTAGACCTGTTAGTTCGGAGGATGTCGTGAAAATTATTCTTTCTTAAAAAAATACAAATTCGGAAGGGTATGATTCAATATGCACAAAGGTTATTAAATACTGCAAAAATGAACTATGTCATGTATTAGCGTTTCTAATAAATTTGTCATTACAGACAGGTGTATTTCCAGAAAAACTAAAAGTTTCCTTGATAAAACCACTTCATAAGAAAGGAGACAAAACAAACCTATCAAATTTTAGACCAGTGGCAATACCCTCCAGTTTTACAAAAAAAATTTGAAAAAGTAATGCATGGACAGTTGTCTGATTTCTTTTTTAAATACAATATAATACACCAACATCAATATGGTTTTCAAAAAAATAAATCTACAACACATTCTACCTTTAATCTAGTATATAATGTTCTAAATAATGTTAATGCAAAGAAGTACACATCTGTACTATTCTTACACATGACGAAGGCATTTGATTTTGTTCCACATCAATTATTACTGGACAAATTGGAATGCAAAGGCATAAGGGGTCCGGCCTTAAGTTGGATTAAATCGTATTTGTCTGATAGAGTGCAATGTATAGAAGTTGAACAAGTGGATAAAAATGGGATTGTTCAAACGTACAGGTCAGAAGAAAAACAAAATAAATTTGGCGTGCCACAAGGCAGTGTTTTAGGACCACTTTTGTTTATATTTTATATTAATGACCTAATAGATACTACTGACCAAAAATCAAGCTTATTTGCTGATGACATATCATTAACAATAACTACTGACAAGAATTTTACCATAGAACAAAATAAAAATGACATTTTAAATAATTTACAATTGGTAGTTGATTGGTTGAATAAAAATAATTTTGAAATTAATATATCAAAAACAAAATTAATGAATTTTAATAATTTAAAAAATAAATCAATTGACATACAGCTTGACGGACAAGTTCTAAAGAATGCAGATAACACGACATTTTTAGGTTTAATTATTGATACGAAGTTAAATTGGAAGCGACAATACACAAAGTTTGCAGTAATATAAACAAATTTGCATATGCCATTTCAAAACTAAATAAAGTTGCAAATAAAGATACAGCTTTAACAGCATATTTTGGATATGTCGAGTCTATAATTAGATACGGTTTAATTATCTGGGGAAATGGTACCAACATAAAAAGAGTGTTTAAGGCGCAGATAAGATGCATAAGAGCAATTATCAACATACCACCATATATTTCGAGTAGACCTTATTTCAAGTCGCTCAATATATTAACCCTGCCATGCTTATACATTTTAGAAATAAGCATCTTTGTGAAACTAAATGAGCATTTATTTGTTCAAGCTAAACACTTCTTTCTTAGAACAACCAAAAACTGAAAAATATAAAAAAACTCTTTTGCAATGTGCAAAAATATTTATAACAAATTACCATCTGCACTTAAAGAACTTCCTTTTAATAAATTTAAATCATCCCTGCGCAAATGGCTGCTAAAAAAAAGTTTTTATTCAATTAATGAGTTTTTAGAACATAAAGTTAAAGTCTGCGAATTCGATGCATGAATAATTTGATTTAATAATATTTTAATAATGTGTGAAAAATTTGCATGCTATTGAATATAGCTAAATAGGTTAAGCTTCTGTATTTAATTGTATTTTCCTAACACCTGTATTAACCCTATTTATTGCAAATAAAAAACTTATCTTATCATGGTAAGCCTCCTGCCTGTCGGCCGGCTTCACACATATTGATACTATAAGAAAAGAAAATGTAAACTGATTCGGAACAACTTCCATATTGGTCGGTATTCGAAAACTGCAAATCGGTTAGTAACAAAACGCAATGGATGGTGTTTATTTTTGGTTGGTAGTGGTTGGTAGTCCTGCAACACTAACATTATTGCTTAGTGTGCGTATCGTATTCTCTTTGGTATCGTAGTGTACGTACGTTGGTGTATGTGTTATTAATGTCATTATGTATGTGTTTGTAATTAAATGGCGATTCGTGAACAGTTTTGTACTGTGTACATAAAAATTCTGTGAAAATATTTATTATAGTCCTTTTCGATTGTGATAAATTTAATAATCTCGTTATTGCTGAGCATCTACAATGCGTTCCGTGGTGGAAATAGGTGCAAGTGTTCCAGCTTTCCTCGGAAAGTTATGGAAATTGGTGAACGATACAGAGACAAATCATTTGATTTCATGGAGTCCCGTAAGTACTGATTATTTAATCATGTGTTACTTCTTGAATTACGTATGATTAAAGGGGCACTTTTATGCCTAATGCAACAAATACCTATAGCTACCTAGCTTTTATGACGAAAACAACCTAAAATGTTGGAAATTGACAGGGCCTCATATGCGACGATAAATAAATAAATAGATACATTACGGTCACGTTTTATACCATGCTCTCACTTCGCAACAAATTGTTGCCACAGATCAAGTACCTACCTACTATGTTTTGTTGGATGTTCAATTCATTTGTTTATCTGTTTGTCTTTTCCAGTCTTTTGTACTAGTTTGATTATGAAACAAAATGCTGGTAGTATAGATTTTACTCAATGCTAGTTAAATTGTAAAAGTTGTCTACATATTTATGTATACTTACTTTCACTTGTTTATTAAATTCGAGGTCTGCCTACCCCTGTGGGAAACAGGCGTGATAGTATGTATGTATTAAATTCGAGGCTTCATTAATTAGTAGGTGGTGTATGGCAATCTCTGCTTATTAACAGTGTGAAAATGTTTAAGGGGCATACTTGAATTTTCCTGGGTCCAGTGCTACCCCTATTTTAAATAAATCATTTCAAAGAAAACGGAAATACTACCAAGTCCTAGAAAACCCTTCAAAGTATTTTGTTTACAGTTTAAAGTGAGACGTTAAGTTTTACTACGCACATTTGCGAAAACTGGCCACTTTTGGCGAATGTGCGTAGTAAAGTTTAAAGTTCTCATTATAAACTGTAAAAAGTAGTTTATAAAATACTTTGAAGGGTTATCTAGGACTTGGTAGTAGCCTAATTTTAAATAATGTCTCCGTTTTCTTTGAAAGGATTTATTTTAAATTGGGTCAGCACTGGACCCCGGAAAATTCAGGTACGGCTTTAAGGGTGCAATACCTTAGTTACAGTAATACAAAGGATGGTATGCATATGAAATTTAGGTAATGCATATTAAATTATTTAGGTTTATCCATTTTTTTAGGGTTCCGTACCCGAAGGGTGCAAACGGGACCCTATTACTAAGACTCCGCTGTCTGTCCGTCTGTCTGTCTGTCTGTCTGTCTGTCCATCAGTCACAGGGCTCTATCTCTTGAACCGTAATAGCTAGACACTTGAAATTTTCACCGATTATGTATTACTGTGGCGGATATAACAACAAATACCTACTAAAAATAAAAAAAGATTAATAATTAAAGGGGGTCGTCATACAAGAAACGTGTTTTTTTCAGCGTTTTTAACTTGATCTTTATAATGGCTTTAACTAGATACTTGAAATTTTCACCAATTATGTATTACTATGACCACAATAACAAAATATACTAAAAATAAAATAAAGTTAAAAATTAAAGGGGGTCGTCATACAAGAAACGTGTTTCTTCAGCGTTTTAAAACATTGTACGGTGGTACGGAACCCTTCATGTACAAGTCCGACTCGCACTTGCCCGTTTATTTTAAATAGCTTTGGTTACAATATTATATTTTCAGATTTGTATCTCAGATTCAGTTACCGATAAATAGGTCTATGACATCTCTGTTACAAACTTAGTTATTGTCTTTCACATCTCAATCTATCACACTGCCCAACTCTAAAAACAAAATGTTTTAGACTTCGATCATATATTCTATAGATGCACAATTGCCGCCTAAAAAATGGTACCGGAAAAACAAGGCATAAAACAGTATTATGCCTTGCTTCACTGTCATTAGCTCGGTGGCTGCACGCGTGACATTATGTCTAAAATGACCAATCTAACCAGAAGGTAATATGTAACGAACTTAATACGGTTAATTTAATTTAATTAAGGTTTAAATTAGATTAAACTGTTTTCGCAATACTTGAAATGGCACACATCTGCCTATGTACGTATTGACATGGGGACAATATTTTGTTTGATTTTGCAAGGAACTGTGCATCTATAGAATATATGATCGAAGGTTTTAGATATCAATATTTTGATAAATGAACTTCATTGCAATCATTCTTTGGCTCTTAAAGTTGGCCTTGAGATTGATGAATCAGAGCTTGCAGATATAGGTCATATTATGTACTGTAACGATGCTACATGGCACCTGCATGCTGCATATTGTTTTCTTACCTCATATCTTCATCTTATCCTGTCTGCTTGTCATAACTTACATAATATTACACTAATAACACATAATTAATTTCAAATTTGATTTCATTCCATTTTCGAATAATTTACATTTACTCTTCATTTTGACTGATTCCATTTTGATCTCTTATCCTCAACACATATTCAGGACTACATATCTACTTACAATATCTGCTAAAGTCTAATCTTCTTTATCAAGCACGTCCCCGGTTGCATCCTCAGCTGTGCTGCTTCGGAGCCCGGGGTGCGCTTTCCCGCTTTTTCTTGCCCAAATATGCATGTAAATGGTCACCCAAGGATGACAAAGACCTTGCAAAGTGGAGAAGGAATAGCCGGAGCAGTTAAAATGATTTGGCTATAGTTTTACGACCGGCCGCCTGCCTGACATCAACCCTCTTTGGGAATGTATTTGTGTGAAAAGTTTTACAACCGGCCGCCGCCCGACTTTAACCCTCCTTGGGAAAGCAATTACCAATTGCACGAGATGTTTGTGCTTAGTCCTTTAGTCGCCCCTTACGACATCCACAGGAAGAGATGACACGGGTGCTGCTAAAGTCTAATATCAGTACAATACATTTAATATATCTGTGTTGTTGAGTTTCTTTGTTGTCCACTCCACCTCCTATCTTCTATGTGGGAACTCCCTTGACTGCGCTGAGACAGGTCAAGGTCCCACAGTTCTAGTAAAATTTGGATTATTTTCATTTTAGGGTGGAAAAACATTTGTTATTAAGAATCAGGCTGACTTTGCTCGGGAACTGCTTCCTCTTTATTATAAACACAACAATATGGCCAGTTTTATCAGGCAACTGAATATGTATGGTTTCCACAAAATCACTTCTGTGGAAAATGGTGGATTACGCTATGAAAAAGACGAAATAGAATTTTCTCATCCATGTTTTATGAGAGGTCATGCATATCTCTTGGAACATATAAAAAGAAAGATTGCAAATTCAAAATCTATAGTAAGCAGTGAGAGTGGAGAGAAAATTTTGTTAAAACCTGAAATGATGAATAAAGTACTGGCTGATGTGAAGCAAATGAAGGGCAAACAAGAAAGCTTGGATGCAAAATTCAGTGCCATGAAGCAAGAGAATGAGGCGCTGTGGAGGGAAGTGGCTATTCTTCGGCAAAAGCACATTAAGCAGCAGCAAATTGTGAACAATGTAAGTGTTAAAAATGTGGAAGTGTCTAGTATGCTGCTAGAGGTACTTAACTTGGCTCTAACAAATTGTTTTTAGCAAAATAATATTTTATTGTTACTGCTATGGGCATTAAAGTTAATACAGCTATTTTACCGACACCAGCTATGTAGTGAGTATAGCTATTACAGGCAATGGCGTTGAGCTAGACTACTACACTAGCCACTAAGAGTTCATGCAGAGTCATATAGACCATGTATAGGTTATAATGCCCAACGCTATCGCCCGAATTATAACTGTACTCACTACGAAGCCACTGTCGGTAAAATAGCTGTGTTCACTTCGATAACACTAGAGGTAAATTGCAATAAAACTTTATTTTGCTGACAACAGTTTGTTAGCGAGCTTTACTACTAGCCACTTTCTGAAAATATTTGTTATTGCCAACAGACATTTGCTCAAAAGGTAACATATTATTTATTTCAGCTAATCCAATTTCTGATGTCACTAGTGCAGCCAGCGAGGCCCCCCACAGCCAATGGTAACAATGTTGGGGTGAAAAGGCCTTATCAGCTTATGATTAATAATGCTGCATACAATCCGGGAACAGACAGTGGCTACCCAGGCAAACTTAAGAATGTTAAACTGGAAAAAGAAACATTATTGGAAGATTTAATGGAGGATAACATGGTTAGTATTTATTTTTCTCTTCTTCACCCAATTTGAATTAACACTTAAACCTTTCTAATGGGCACACAGACCTACCACTACTAGACTTGCAACGATATTGCTAGAAAGAGACTGTCAAATACAGTACAATGTGAGTGTGAAAGAAACGCTGTTTTTTTTGTCTCTATCGGCGTGACTGTTATAAGCAGTAGCGGCGTTAGGGTAGGGCGCGATTGGGCGACCGCCCAGGGCGCCAGATACAAAGGGGCGACAGGGGGCGTTTTTGAGCAAGGGGGTGTCACAGCTAATAATAAATATATAAATAGCGGCTGGTTAATGGCGGCAACTCCTAGACTCTTATTTCTTACACTTCTTACACGTTCTTCTTTCACCCTTCCCCCCCCCCCCCCCCCTACCTGCCTTCGTTTACAATGGGGCGGCAAATTTGAAGAATCCTATATCGTACTTGCACCCCTCCCCCCCCCCGTCGGCAGGAATAAATCCTATAAGATGAAGCCCAAGTCAGAGTCTGAATTGCAAAGTGGGGGGGGGGGGGGGGGGGTGGTTAAAAGAGCAGAGTTAAAACCGGCACTGGTTATAAGCTGGCCTACTGTCGAAATCCGGGCCAAACAAACCACAAAACAATCGAAGGAAGTTATTAGTTCTGTGATTTTATCATTTAAAAGGTGATTTAAGGTTTTATTTGAGCTTATTATAAGCTAGTAACCATAGTGTGTTCTGTGACGTGTGCAAAATATGGGTGGTGGCATCAATCAAAGATAGAAAAGGATGCACTGAGGTGGCCACGCACTATGCAGGTTTACGAGGGCTGTTTGATAAGTACCCGTTTTCTAAATATATTAATATCACTGGCCGCAAATAAGTATACCACCTTTTTAAGCCATTTTCCAGAGGCGGGAAAATAAAAAAAAAATGGCGTTCTTTTATTTTTTTTCTCATTTGACAACGATTCAGTGAAGGCGTAAACTTAAAATTGTTAAAATGGAGAAAGAACAGTATCGGTCTGTAATTAGATTCTTATTTTTGGAAGGAAAAACATGTGATGAAATAAAAGTAAGGATTCAAGCGGTTTACCATGAATGTGCTCCTTCTATGACAACCGTCAGATATTGGTATAACAAGTTTAAGCGGGGGAGAACAACCGTCTTTGATGAGGATCGCCCAGGCCGGCCAGTTGAGGTGACTACAGACGATATGGTTAAGAAAATTGAAAATATCGTTTTAGCCGACTGCCGAATTAAACTTCGAGAAATCGTTGATGCTGTAAATGTTTCAATCGAGAGGGTACAACACATATTAGAAGAAAAATTGGGTATGAAGAAAGTATCGGCGAGGTGGGTGTCGCGTTTACTCACGGAGGAGCAAAAACGGAACCGACTGACTACTTCGGAGCAGTGTTTGGCCGTGTTCAAACGTAACCCGAAGGAGTTTCTGCGTCGTTTCGTGACCGTGGACGAAACGTGGGTCCACCACTACACCCCGGAAATGAAAGAGCAGTCGAAGCAGTGTATTTTACCGGGTGAACCTGCTCCAAAGAAAGCAAAAACCGTCCCATCGGCTGGAAAGGTCATGGCGACCGTTTTTTGGGATTGGCAGGGTATTATACATATTGACTATTTAGAAAAGGGAAAAACAATAACAGGGCAGTACTATGTCAATTTATTGGATGAATTTGACGTCGTGTTGAAGGACAAACGACCCCATTTAAAAAAGAAAAAAGTACTGTTTCATCACGACAACGCCCCGGCTCATTCGTCCAGAGTTGTGACGGCTAAATTAGCACAGTTACGCTACGAACTATTGTCTCACCCCCCGTATTCTCCAGATTTGGCCCCATGCGATTTCTTTTTGTTTCCCAACCTAAAAGAATGGCTCGGTGGCAAGCGATTTGGATCAAATTACGAAGTCATTGCCGCCACAGAGGCCTATTTTAATGACTTTCCAAAATCATACTTTTTGGGGTCGTCATACAAGAAACGTGTTTCTTCAGCGTTTTAAAACATTGTACGGAGGTACGAACCCTTCATGTACGAGTCCGACTCGCACTTGCCCGTTTATTTAAATAGATAAAGAATTGCATTATCTATCCAGTATGTGTATTAAAATATATTGTTGTGCTTTTCCAGGAGGATGGACCAACTATTCATGAACTAGCTCATGATGATATTTTACACAATGATGCCTCGCAAGAATCAATGGACCCTGAAGAGGACTATGTTACCATACCAGTACAAATGGTGCAGCCCAATGCTACATCAGCTACAAGTCCAGTTGACCCGGCCACAATGCAGTACCAGGTCACTCTAGAGGACGGAGATGATGCTGAATCAGGTAGTTAATCATGTAACTCTTTGAGGACTATTAAATAAAACCATGTAGAAATTCATCATAAACACGTAATACGTATGTTTTTTTTTTACAGATGCAGCCAGAACAGTCCAATTTTACCCTATTTGTCAGCCAAACGGTAATGTACAAACAGAAACAATACCTACTGTTACATCAGCTTCACCCACTGTGACTACTCCTGGGTCCCCGGAACATATTAAATATCTTGTAATTTCACCTGGGACTTCAAGACCGAAAAGTCGAGACAATACAACAACCACACTACCTATTATAACAAATACTAGGTCCCTACTGACCCCAAGCAATTTCAATACTATGAACCCCTCAGCTGATTTGAAGCTTCCTGCTGAGATTTTTGCTAGTGATGACTCCGTCAGCGACGCTGGTGTTCCAGTCTCAGAAGATCTGTCTGTCCAGAACATATTAAATGACATTGAAACTGATACCAATGCTAGCTTGTCTACCAAAGACAAAATGCTAGGTGGCATCAGATTAGACAAATCAAGTATGAAACCAGCGCCTAAGAAGGCGAAGAAAACAACTAAAGATAATAATATAGGAAGTGTCAACTTGGCAGATATTAAGACTGAACTTCAGGACGGCTTTGATTGGAGTGTTGCTACCGTTAATAATAACACCAATGTCAACAGGTTTCAATCCAGGTCAGTTTTAGTTAAACTATTATATTTCATCCAACATTCATTTTACTTTTCTCATACTATGAAAGCCCTTTTACTTAAACTATCATAATTTTTAATGTATTGAGAATTAACACATTGAACGCAATGGGGGTCACGGGTGACCCTCGAACAATCAGTCTGTGTAACAAATATGACAAGCATTAATACATTGCTATCGACATGTGTATGTATTAATTCTAATGTGGTTTCAATATTCAGGAATAGGAGGGATAACAACGGAAAAAGTCGAGAGGAACTTGCTTTCTTTGCACCAAACTCAAACAAGTATGTGTAACATAATGATAATAATTTTGAATAACATTTGCTGCTTCAAATGGGCTATTATAAATATTTATTGAATGTACAACCATTTTTGTATCTAGTTAAATGTACATATTTCGATAAGTATCTATATCAGACCGAAGGCTTATTCACATCATAGTGCCTTTGAGAATAATAGATTTGTTAGTTATTTAAAATACATTGTGTCATGGGTAGTATCGTTCTGAAATGTAATTCAGCAGTATGTTAAAATATGTTTAAATAGATTTTCATATAGTTATTTTGCATGAGACATCTTAAATTGAGTTGAATAATAATAAAACCATTAAGTTTATGAAAACTGATTTAGAATATTTAGTGTTGGTCCTAAGTATAACTGTCATGTTAGGAATTATCATTATGTTGATAATTATATGTATCATTTAGTATTATTGTATGAAAATAAATACGCTTGTATATTTTGGACAAATTCCTAAAAAGTCATAAAATTAACAAACATTTGCTAAACCTATTTTAGTTTAAGATTTTTTTTCCCTCCCTTTATTTTGAACATTTGATATTGTAAGAATGAGAAAAAGTATTACTTATCTACAGATTAAATTTTTATTGTTTAAAGAGACATAAATCTGCCTCTGTTAGCGACATTTAACTCTATTTATCGAAATACTAAGTTAAAACCTATAAAATCAACATGGAGTGCATTAGCGATGGTTATCATCATTGAGCCTGATGTAAGCTTTTCTGTACATATCACATAACAAAAATGAAGCTGTGTCTGCATAAAATACATGGTAAAAGGATGTAAACACTTGCTAAAGTCTCTAGTCGTATTATAAGTGTTATTTTTACATTTTTCAGGAATGACATTGATGATCATTTGGACACAATGCAGTCGGACTTAGAATCCCTGAGGGAACTTCTACGAAGCGATTCTTACTCTTTGGATACCAACACATTGATGGGGGTATGTATTCTTTTCTCTTATATTTAATCACACAATTTTATTTCTATGTTTTTATTTGTTTTCAAACAAATTGCTCTCCGGAATAGTCAGGGTTGTTTTGGTTTTGTTAAATATCAAACTTGGTAGGCATAAACACGAAAAGAAGTAATTTAATATAAGAATAAAGCGTTTCTATAGAATATTTACTATAAAAAAAATATGTCGAGAATAAAATCGATAAATAATTTGGTTTGTTTGTACCTACCAGAAGTACTCGTTTATCTGTAACTTAAGTAAGTGGTCCATTGTGGTCATGCGCGAGTAGAGTATAATGTATATTGTTGCCTATGTATACAGAAATTGGGTAGATTTCAATAAATCAAATTTATTAAATCAGGTAGTGTCATTATCCCAAATGCAATAATTGCATCATGCAGGTAATTAGCAAACAACAACAAAGCGAATTCAAATTTTTCCCGCGTTTTCCGATCTGAAAACTCCGAGAACGATAGGCCATTGATAGTTACGCACACACGGATAACAGCCGGCGATGTAAACAACGACGTTTGTCGTTGTGCGGTTGGCAATGCTGCGCCGCCAGGTCACGTTGCAGGCAACGTGTAGCGCTGCGTGGGGAGCCTTGTGCAGATCGGTGCTCTTTCACACGCACACAGTCGCACTACCTCCGAGACGAGCATGAGTCCGCCGAGTGATATAACATCAATCGGTAGTCATGGTTATTTAATCAATGACGTATCATTTTTTATTTAAATAATATAAAATGCTTATGATTTTCGGCCTATTGTTTTCTCCATGAATTTAATGCTCCTCTGATCATTCATTATATTTCCGTAAAGCGTATATAATTTTTTATTTATTTATTAATGCTCCTTTGGGATCTTCGGATACTACAACTAACGCGCTAAACGTGGCCTTTAGGTTTTAGGGCTCATCGCTCTGCCTGCCCCGTTAGTAATAAAAACGTGATAGTTTAGTTGTTTGGGGTACTTCAGGAAAAAACTTTTGTTTTCTCAATGAAATTATTGTTTCAGTTGGACAGTTATGTATATTCTTATTTAAGGAAGTTCTATATAAGGGACACATTTCTTTTTCAACGAATGTAATAGTACTCGTATTTGTTGTCGACGATCTTGTTTCCCGCAAAATATTAAAATGGGTGTGGGCCGGTCTTGCGTTTTTCGTACATACTTAAGATGTGAATGTTCCTTTGATTACATTTTTATAAAGCGGTGATAATAAATTTATGATTTCTTTGTTGTCCATAGACTGCTGATGCGAGCATAGGACATATGATGTCCTTGGCCATTCCTTCCTGTCAACCCACAACACATCCAGTAATAATTTATTATGAGATTGCTGGATAACATACCTTAACGACTTACTCATGATTACCATTAACAGACTTAATTTTGATTAGCTTAGACATTGCAACTGAGTAATGTTATGAGCAGATATCTGAAATCAAAAATATTTTTTAATGACAGTACTTTACCTAGACAAGTTTGATGATTCACCTTTTCTTATTTTCTTGTTATTAAAGTAATTTCGCATTTATTTTTATTTATTATTTGAAAGATGAAAAGCCTTATTATAAAGTCATATGAGTCCAGGTAGCATTGGGCGTTTATATTTTCATTGGAAGTTTTTCTTTTAAGTAACAAAGGTAACTGTCAATGTTATCAATACAGGAATGAAAAGAACTTCCCCTGTTCAAAAAATTAGATACTTCAGCAGAAGGCGACATTATATTATTAGACGCCAAGTATTTCTCACACTTATAACCTTTCATTCTCACTCTTGTCAAGTTTACCGATATATAAATATAAAACCAGCATAAACCTTTAAAGATAAACAAAACGTGTTTTAATATTATATTAAAGAACAATTTTTATTTCCAGTTGTTTGGATCCGACGATCCTTTCTATGGACTCTCATATAACGTGGACGATCGAGCAAAGCCCTCCAATAGTGGTGAGTTAAAGTCAAGTTAGTATATTAGTGCACCCTAGCAATTTATATCCCCAACCTATCTGACGTTCACAAATACCTTTCGTGTTGATAATTGAACTACATTATTTGTTTCGAACTTCCGTGTAGCTAGACCGTCACTACTTACATTGAGTAAATTCGTTTTTGTCTTCATTATTCCCCGTAGGTTTAAGGGCCAACACTGTGTTGAGCGGAAAACGTGTGTCGAGTAGCACTCTCTGCTAACGATGGGAAACAGGCGTCCGCGCACGATTACCGCTCGACGTGGCTTTCGCTCTAAAACGACTAATAATATTTTCATCTGCAGTGTAGTTAAAATAGCACGGCCAGTACCTCCGTCGATGATTCTTCTCCATTGCGAATTTCGAGTAACGGTAACAAGAGTATTTTCTGAGATACATTTCACGTTTGTGTTAATTGTAGATACAACCAAACAGTATCCGATGATTGATTTTGATTGGCTGATTGGTAACAGCGAGGCCCCTACCGCCAAGTAGCCTGTTACTACCACATCTTTCAAGACATGCTCAAGATGTTTGTCTATGTCATAACATCATGACATGTTGGATTTTTTTGGTAAAGGGGCTAATATAAATGCGGAGACAGCAGTGTTGCAGCCGGAGTGTGTCGAGTTTAGTGACTGTGTATGATTAATGACTCTCATTTTAGCTCCTACCTATTAGTATTCTGATAAAGAAATAACCAATTATTTCCACTTGGTACTTAAAGATACTACCTCAACTACAATGTTATTATTTAAGTGTAACATTTTCTTTTAGCATTATTTTTAGACCAGATAGGATTATTCCGCCTCAACTTTGTAATCCCCAACGGTGATTAATAGGAATGGGGCAATTAGAAATGAGTTGAAATCGACTCCTATTCGCTCCTATTTAATATATTGAATCATTATGATACCGTTTGGTTTAAAAATTATGTTAAAAGGTGTTACATAATTATAACGTTTATGAACGTCAATATGGCAGCATTAAAGGGCTATTTACACGGTGCAAGTTTCTTGCCTGTTGCATACAACTAAATTGAAGCAATAGAAAACTTGCATGGTCTTAACAGAACGACAGCCATAAAAAACATTTATTGCTTCAATAAAATTGTATGCAACAGGCAAGAAACTTGCACTGTGTAAATGGGCCTTAATAAAGTCGGGAGTAAGCTATAACCCGTAAATGGATATAATAATGTTTCTTTACATAATACTCTTACGTCTAGGATTAACATATTTCTTGTTGTTCGTATAATAAATATATTCTTTGACGCTGTTATCTGTTAGGTTAGGATAACAGATAAATTTTAATAGAATAGTTACATTATTTTAAGAATCGTGTTTAACACGAACTGGATATGCCTATTGGCTTAGTTATAACGTTATGTTTTTATTGTTAATTAAAGCAAAGAAGCACAAAGGTGAGATTTCGAATGTTAGCAGTGACGGAAACCGTGTCGACGATCTGTATACAGAGGAAGATAATGGTATTATCCAGTTCCCTTTACAGTAAATTTTGCTACACGGTTAAAACATAGTTTATCTAGCTTATAGTGAACTGCATGTGGCTTCCGGTATCGGGACCAATAAAAGTAGAATAAACCCTATTTACGGTAGTTGTGTAGCTAGCATGCATGGGTGGCATCCAGTGCGGTTAAAATTGCAAATAGGAGTCTTGGGTGGCACTCACTCCCAAACGGTTGACATCCGGGGCGGCCTGCCACCCACCCCTAGCTGTAGCTACGTCACTGTTTACGAGTATATTACATTGTATGTATTTTAATGAAATATTTTGCACATCAACATACTGTATTTTGGTGATTTTGTGTTAAACCTGCTTGAACTGAACAACAAAGTAAAGTTTAATATTGATACTAGTTTTTGGTGCTTCTAATTAATGAAAGATGAATTAGTTTGTTATAATTCTGCTACTCTTTATACTACCAAATGTTGTAAATAATAGATATTTTTAAAATACATAGACTATTTCTTTTATGAATATTTTATAACATTTAAACATAATGAAGTAAATATATTTGTAGTGGCATCTGATTTATGTATTATGTTTATTGCAAGTAGTTTTTTGTCGCTTTTAATATGCTTACTTATATTTTATTGTGTTGTACAGATATTATTTTTGCGCAGAAATTCTGACTGCACCTCGTCTCGTTTGTCACATTAGATACTTACATAGTTTTGATTACTTAATAGCAAATAACGTTAAGCTACGTTTGTTTTTCTTATGCGAAATTTGCAGGGCCGGACTAACCTTGCTTAAATATTATTCTCGTATTATTATGTAACTTTTAAATATACATGATAATACAATGTCAAATAAGATATTTGTTAAAATAATACAGCATTGTCAATGCACTGTGAGTATAGTGTGACAAGAGATTTCTTCTAGAATCAAAGATCCATTCTACTTAATTTTTAAAACGATTGTACTCTTTTTGTAATTTTAGCAAATAATTAATTGTGGCTACTCGCCCTGCGAAAATGCAAGGCCCTTAGACAGTTGCCTATACAATGTAGTGGATAATCCGGCACTGTTCACTCGCATAGTATTTTATATACGCCTACGATAAACTTATTTTGCGAATGCTAATGTTAAAAAACTTATATGTTGCGTCAAACGTTAATTGTCGGCAAACAATCTGCCGAAAATTAACGTTTTGCCTTTGTATAGTTTTTATTTTAAGTAGAAGATTCAAGCACATAGGGAACATCCAAAACTCAAAAAATCCAATCGCTTAAGTAATTTATATTTGTTCTAATATTCCTAACTTACGAGTATTGCAGCACTTATGTATTTCTACTTTGAAACGAGGGCTCACTGAACAATACTCCTTATTTAAAGAAGTGCTACTTTATTGTAGAGATTCGACATCCTCGTCGTCGTCGTATCGACATAGTATGATCCTCTTGCGCTAGCAGTTGAATACAAATGACTATAAGTACAGACAGAACATCGAAGTGTTGAAGCAGTCGCGCTAATGACAGAGGAATAATACTACTTTTTTTGTCTAATAAGTTTACAAGCGGGATTAAATTAATATATATTACGCGTACGTCGCACATACAGGTATTATGTGAATTTAGCTAGCTGGTTTTAATTTATTTATGGTTTAAACGACGTATTTTTTACGATCGTACGACGCTCGTCCTCTGCGCGTTTTCATCGAGTTTTGGCAGATTGAACACGTTTTTTGTCGCAAATGAAACGCGCTATAAGCGCGCGTTTGTATCGCTACAAAGCATTTGAAACGAACTTCGAACGCGCGTTTCGTTTACTATTATTGAAAATAACGCGATACAAACGCGCGCTTACAGAACGTCCTAGTTGTGTTCGAAAAACGTGGCGTTTGTATCGATCAAACGCAAGAATCCTGTGTAATTATTTCCTCTTATATATGGTTAAATATCAAAAATTATCGAATTTTCAATTGAAATATAGAACATGAAATTAACATGTAGCTACTAAAAGCATGATTAATTTAATTTGAGTCTATTGTCTCCTCATAAATCAGTTGGTCTTAGGTGGCCTTTGATTTAACATACATAGTTAAGTAACGTTAAGTTAGTATCCCATAACACAAGTTTAGAACTTACTTTGGGGCTAGCTTAATCAGTGTGATTTGTCCCTATACATATATTTATATTTATTTATTTTATTTATAGCTGAGGAAGAATATGTATGTACATACATATATATTTTACCCTAAAGAAAAACAATAATTTTCAGAGTATTTTAACAATAAGTAGGTATATAAAAAAGGTATTTTCTTGACGTTTCAGAATCCATAGTCCAATATTGATTTACACTACACAATATCAGAATTCAAATTAATTGGTCTCGCACGCAAAGACAAATCAATACCTATACTGTAAATAAACTCTCAATCGACTCTTGCGCTAATCCCATGCGGTAGTGATCCATTGACAATGGGATAGCATAGCAGAAACCTTCGATAATCAGTAATTCAGATTTTTAGTTAAAAAGGGCTAAGAATTACCCCCAACTTGGGGTAAATCTACAAATTCGAATATTGGCCAGCTGAATTGCCCAAGTACATGTATGTGCGTCCTTAGAAGGTCCTTTACACTTGTGATGTACTTAGGTATATCACAATTTTTTAATTTGGTTTCTCTTCACATCAATAACATCAATCAAGATTTTTTTCTTTGTGACAATGCCTGTTGTTCCCTATGTTGAATTGCCATGACATGACACTATACTATTTTATTATTAAATATTATCAAATAATCTGTATTGCGAAAATTACGTATATTGTATCTTTTTGCATTTAATATAATAATACTTGATAGTAGAAAATAAGAAATAGTAGTACCACGCCAAACCATGAAAATATCTGTATGTTGTATATGTATGTTTTGTATTTTTATAACGGACAAATGAAAATAGACTGCGCTGGAGTGATATTTGCATGGTTATATAAGATTTCATTATCCCATCAATCAATATTGTATAATTGTTCATGCATTAATTTAGCATTTATTAAATTTTACAAATTACTTGTATGGAGTTGAAGTAGTTAGATTTGTATATCAACTACAATGTTAATCTTTTTTTTTCTTGGATGACTTTCAGTTGAAGAGAATCAGCTTATCTCGTATACAGGGAATATTCCTGACTTTGAGGATATAGATATGCCAGAGTTGGAGGGCGATAATTCCCAAGACGCTGGTGGTGTGACGCCTTCACCCTGTCCTTCCACCTTGAACACTCCGCAAGTGGAGGTACACTCCCCGGCGACTTGGAAGCTAAAACCATGAGGCAAGTCGAAGAAAAGAAATCGTAGGAAAAAGAAATTTAAGTGAGTAATCGAGGTCTGGACGGACTTTTGATCCATCAAAGAGTTCAGCGATACTGATGTAATTAGAAGTATACAATTAGGAGTTATGATATTGTGGTATATATTAAATACATAGTGATTTTACAGTTTGAAAATTCTGTTATATTGTTTGGAATTTCATGCTGCATACATTAATCAATATCGTGTTCATTCTGAGCTACTGTCATGTTGCGAAACAACTGAATGCAATTTTTTGAAATTATGATTATGTCAGGATGTGATATGGATGGGCAAGAAGTATTTTGCACAATGTGATACATTGTGCAAAATACTTCTTGCGCGTACGGAGACTACCTCTTAAGTGACATGTTAAGGAACACATTAATGAAAACGACAATTTTTTTTGTTTGTTTTGTTTTTGTGTGCCTTCACATCAGGTAAATAAAATGTGCAATATATCCAAAAGGAAACACTAAACAATCGCGGCAAGCGTGACATATGTAAACTAGTCTTCTGATTGATGCTTTTGGCATTTTAATTCCAAATTGATCGATCTAGTCTGCTGACCATGACTTATTGAAAGTGCGAGCACAATACTTGCATTTTTCCATTTGGTCTGAACTACTTTAAACTTTATTCTTTCCGAAAAAGAAGTACAAAATACAATAACAGAATCACCATTAAGTACATTTCATTAATTTATAAATTGAGGGCAGCGGCTTTGATGGCTTCTTATGAATGTATACAAGACATGCTCTGAATGGACTGCTTGGTTAACCTGTCTTACCCCAATGCTGTACAAACAGCGTACAAGTCATTGGCAGCAGAAAGAGAGAGCCTTTGTACAGTAGTGGTACACGCAAACTGGCAATTTTTAAAATAAACTACCTACCTAGTTTTGAGCTTGTAATGTAATTTTATGTATATAAATTTATTTAATGGCAAGAAAGGTAAATTCTGTAAATTTAAAGCACAGGGTGATCACGATAACGAGTGACGTTAAGATGTTTTGTTAATAAATTAATTTAGATACGCAGTAAACTGCTGGTTGATTGATTTTTAAATAGCAGGCCCTGCCTGCAAACATATATTATTAATTTTATTTTTCTTTAAGTATTCATAATTTTAGTTTGTATTATAATCCTGATATGGTTTGTATAAAGTTACTTATATTAAGTTTGTATACCAAATTAAACATGTAAATACATTAGCTGTTCTGGTAAGGTTACTGCTGAATGAATTTCATTCATTGGAATTGAGATTTTTAAGGACTGATGGTTTTTTACCATGCCGTGGTAGGCGAGGAGGCGGGGACTGAATCTAGCAGCCTATGTATTTCCATAAGTTGATATGTATGTATTAGTGTAAGATTACTTATGGTGTATATTATTATTAGATTTCATTAAGTATACACATACAATACTTGTATATTTTATCATTATGCATCATCCTGTCTTACAGAAAATATTTTACTATACTTATGCATTTTGAATGTGATATTTTCATCACAGAAAGTATAATGAAGGGAATTCTGAGCACTAAAAGTCACTGGACCAGGGCTTAGAATACCGTTAAAAATCTGGTAACGTTACTTCTGTCAAACGGCGTTAACGTTATCAGCAAAGATAACGTTATGTTGGGTAACGGTATTTTTCCAACCATTTACCGATAAATCAGATAACGTTACCAATGATATTAACGGTAAAAGGTATTGTTAACACTGTATTTCTTTTCGATATTTGACAGAATAAATTGATGAGAGTTTGTCTAGTAGGCTACTAGAGCTACACGGATGTAGTGATAGTCTGTGCTACCTTGGGCTCGATTCCCAGCGCGATGCAATACACTTGTATAATATTTATATAATATTTTACAAGTTCTGAAAAAAGAATAGTTATATCCTTCATTGATAACGTTATTATAACGTTTTATAACTATATTATCGATACCCCTTATAACGTTACCACTGTATGAAAGTAACGTTATTTAACGTTACTCTTAGTGTGAATTTGGTATCGTTAACAAGCCCTGCACTGGACTGGTCCAAATAATAATAATACATCTGGATGTAGTTTAAATTGTCATATGTCATAAAATAATTCAATAAGTCATTGTATAATAACATCTTGTTTTATGAACAAAGTTTGCTAGGTTATTGTAGAAACATATAAGAATAGGTATACATTGAATTAATTATAAGATATTTTAAAATTATGTTGTAATAAAAGATTGAAGTGACCTGCCCTTGTTTTATTTTATAAAAAAAAATCAGGTGCATTATGGTGCTTCCACACTGTTGGTAATAAATGTTTACAAAAATTTTCTAAAAAAATAAAATTCATCATAATAGTATATTACGATATAAGTGCGTTATGGTGGTTATAACACACGAAGCGAAATTTCAGCCCGAGCCGAAGGCGAGGGCGTAATGGAGCTGAGTGTGTTTAACCAAATATACGCACGTATCGTATAACGTACGACGTTTTTCAACATACTTGCGAGAAAAAGTACCTACGCGTGTTTTATGGGCTGCTTTATAAAGGCGAGGGCGTAATGGAGCTGAGTGTTTAAACAATACGCACGTATCGTATATCGTACGACGTTTTTCAACATACTTGCGAGGAAAAGTACCTACGCGTGTTTTATGGGCTGTTTTATATATCTAAAACCGGTGAAATTAGATTCATTTTACGAGCAAGGGTGTTGAAAAATAACTTTAAATATGTACTGATATTAATAATTATATATACTTATAGTAACGTATAACCACAGAGTACTATACTAGCGTAAGTAGAACAAATATTACAATAATAAGTTATTACAGCAGTGTGGGTTCACCAATAGACACTTTAGATACTTAACCTACACAAAGTAGATGGATAAACCACTGCTGTTAGTGTAGTGGGTATATTTGTAAAACTTCATAATTATGGGTTGTAAGTCAAACGGGGCACCCGTAGCATGCCAAGTAGCAGGACCGAAATACTCTGAAGACTTGAGAAGGTTGCCTTTTAGGTTTAGGCGAATCCTTAGAATTATAGGATTTTATATGCCTGTTCCCTTTTAAGATATGTGCGAGACTGGCACAGACGCACATGACTTCTGCTGGTTTCGTTGGCATTTTCCGCGCATAGGCTTCTCTTTCGAACCCCTTGCACGTGAAGGAGAGGCAGCGATATTTTCTGTCTCTCCTTCACACAGGCTCAGTAATAGGAAAAATATTATTTGTGTGGAATGAAAACAAGAAAATTATCCCAGTTCATTAATTTTAATTCACAATTTGTACTATCATATATTATTAGGTATTATACAATAGAAATGTTATCACAGGTGATCTACAACTTCCTTCTAGGAAACAAGCATACATAGATGAGTAAAATTAATATGAACACTTTGTGTTCTATACCACAGGTAATATTGGTTTTTAAATCTTATTTAAAAATATTTAAAATCTTAAAGCTAATGTTAAAAATGATTTCAAACAAATGCATAAATATTAAAAATATGTTAAAATGCCATGGAAAAAATATTAATGTGTTTTACAAATTATAGTTAATCAAAATATTCTTGAAATCTTGCCATATGTCAATGCAATCGTAGTTTTCTCATCAAAGCAGGTAAGAATGTTGGCGCAGGTGATCTGTTTTTCACGCCTTCGGTGATGTAAGGTCCTGGCTTGGACATGAGGACTGTGTGTAATGTTGGAGGATTCCCTATAGAGCAGGCCAGTTCTGGAGAAATGTGTCGACATCCCTGCACGTCTAAGAACTTCAGTTTCTCACAGTGAGACCTCACTGCTTCCAATGTTCTATCAGTCAGTTGATTACATCCCTGGAACATATATAATTGTGTTTGTATTATAATGACTACAGTTACATGATAAAAGGCACGGGAGATCTATATAGTTATATCGTTAGCGCCGACAACAGAGAAAGCTTTGTACTCTTTTCTCTATACTTAAAAATCCTTTCTCTCCCCAATATATGAAAAGCTTTACCTATCAGTCTGAAAGTCAACCGTGAGCTTCGTTCTAGTCACACTCTTCTTCATATTCCTTTTTTTTCGGTCAAATTTAATGCACAACTCTTACTCTTCAAGTTACGCGTCTCTGGAATGCCTTACCCGAAGACATCAAAGGTATCTCAAATAGATATCTATTTAAGAAAAAGGTCCACACGCATCTTTCTGGTAATTTGTTGGAGCAGAACTAGTCATTATCTTTACATTTGTACTTTATGTAGGTATTTATGAGTAGGTATGTATATGTGTAAATGTTAATATTTATTATATGTATAAATAGTATTATATATTAGTTATGTATAAGTGTATGTGTATGTATTGTAGTATTTATATATGTATGTATAGGTTCTTTTTGTAGCGTCTATCGCAATAAAATTGATTTTTCTGTTTTTCCTAGAGATTGATTGGTCGAGAATGCATTAGCGTTAAGTCCACCTTTTGTACCTTTGTGTTCAATAAAGATTTAATAAATAAATTTTATAGTTAAATTGGCTAGTGGTAATTGTATTGTATAATCCTTACCTAATAATAAGGTAGTAAGTACCGACTACATTATATCAAATAATAATACCAAATAATCACTGAAAAAATACTGGTTTTTCTTGATATCATTTACAATAGGTGTACACATAGTAGGTGTATTCAACTATAATCTATTTAAATATGTAATGTACTAACTGTAACTATTATAAAAGGATTTGTTACTACTAACATACCCGTAATTCTAGCTCCTGCAGTCTTTTTAATTCCTTTGTTATTTGAGTAACGGCATCATCATTCAAATTGAAGCATTCATTTAGATTGAAATATTCAATACTGGGGCAACTTTTGACTAGATGTGCTATTCCTTCATAAGTAATTTGTTGGCACCTGCTCAAATTGAGGACTACAAGTTCTTTGAAATTGAATGCATAAGTTAGGCTGACATCAGTTATTCGGTTGCATCCACTAATGTCTAACTCCCTGAGCTTTTGCAAGCGTGCTAAAGAAAATCCACTGAATGAGTCCATTGTCAATTTTTCACACATTAACATCACATCATGCTTTCTCTTGGCATCTCGAACAATTTCCTCTTCAGCTCTGGATCCAAGGTGAATTTTATGATGAGAAGACGATTCATCAATACTGGACATTATGGGGCCTTCTTCACTACAATCAGGGTTGACTTTTCCCATTCCTGTCAACCCAGCATCTGATACCTTGTCACAGTGGCTCATTTTCAGGGTATGAAGGAATATTTGGTTTTTAAATATAACCTGTATAGATGTGTCAGTTACAGCATTGAAACAATAGCTAATGTTAAAGGAATGCAGTTTGGGTAACTTTTCTGAAATCATAATAAGTCCAGCCTCATCCAAGTTCAGTGAATGTATATTTAAGTCTTCAATAATTTCATTCTCTTCTAAACATAGCCCGTTTTTTATACCTTCTTTAGTTATCAGTTCACATTGAGATATGTTCAGTGATTTCAGTTTTTTTAGCTTAGAAAGTTCAGCCACACCCAAATCGGTCACTGCTCGACATCTCTGAATGTTAAGGGACTCCAGATTGACTAGGTTTTTACAAATATACACTAGAGACTGATCTGTCACTCTGGAACATAATCCAATATCAAGTTCCCTCAAAGACGTTTGATGAGTTGTTAGAGTAAGCAACCCCGTGTTGGTCAGCTGGTCGCATGAATGTGCTTCCAATGACTCTAATTGAAGATTTGGAATTTCAGACAGAGACTTTAATGCAGACCCGTCTATTAAAGTATTTGAAAATAATAGCCGTTTTATGTTTTTAGCCCGTGATATTATAAATTGTAAAACAAAATAGAATGTTAGAACACTCTCAGATGGATTCTCAAACACATCAGTGCTGGGTGGATAAAACTTTTTAACAAGTCCTAGATGAAATTGTAATGAGCAAGACGAAAGATTTAGTGATTCCAAAGCTGGTGCTGCAGCTGCAAATCTACTGAATAGTGCATCAGTGAGGTACTGATTTCCAGCTAAACTTAAACTCCTTAGGTTGTCCAAATTGTTTTCCAAAAGACCTTCAGATTTTCCCTCCAACAATCGTCCAGACATAAATAATTCTCTGCAACTTTCTATGTTTAGTTCTTCTAAACCTGAGCATTTTTGCATCATGTACACAAAAACTTTTTCACAAACATCACAGTTTCTAAGGGTGAGTGATGTTATATTCTCTCCCATTCTGTCCCAAAAATCGTTAAGTTTATTAGATATTTCTACTTCATTAAAAACATAATTTTGATACGTAATAGAAGATTTCTCAAAGATTTGTATCGGCGATGAATTTTCTTCATTCAGCACTGACTTGAAAAATATTGCCACTTTCTTTTTCAAAAAATAATAATCATTTGCAGCATGATACCATGATCTGCAGGTTTCACTTGCAGCTTTTCTATCAGATTTAGGTAGATATTTAAAAAGGTAAACCAAAACCTGAAAGTCATACATAGGATTAGATAAAATAAGTAGACTACCTAAGACCTAAGAACAATATTTTACGATGAATATCTAGTATTTGATGGGATCAAAAGAGATAAATTGGCAGAGAAAGGTAATTTTTAGTTCAATATCCAAGGGCTGTTTTTATAGATCTTATCAACAAAGGAGAAACGTTCATTGAACTGATAATCACGTGAAAAAATTATGTAAACCATAACAAAGGAAACCTTCACTGTATCGATCTATAGAAAGGAATATGTGTATTTTACTTACCTCATAAGGTAGATCCATTTTAATGGCTTTCTGGTGGACCTACGTGTTACTTTAACCCGATAAATAGCATAATTAACAAGAATTTAATGATCGATTTCCGAAAGCAGTTACTTCCCCGTATATATTATTATCCTCTTTGGTAGTTACCTTGCCTTCTTCCTTGTTATTGATTGACTGACATTGACATTGACAGATGATAGTGACAATGACAAGTTACAGTATTATCGTGCTCTATGGTTTTGAGTTACCTCTGCCACACCCTCTGCTCTGCTCTGCTCTGGGTTACCTACCTATTCCATCGTAAAAGCTGATCGAGGGTATGGTCGAGAATCTGAATCATATGATAGAAGATGTGGTTTGCAACCCATCACTGTTACGATGTCCTTTTTCTACCTTCATGTCCACATTTACGCTAAAAGTGTCCTGGGCCTTTCCGCTTTGTCATGTCTGCCTCGTTGGGGATAAAGACGTGATAGTGTAAGAATAAGAATAAGAATAATTTATTTGCTCAAATACAGTACATAAGATGTGAATTGCATAATTAGTATCATGTATCCAACCTAAACTAAGGCATGCAAAACTATATGTAGGTAGTAAAATTAATAATCTATTAAAATATGATTTACATGGGTACAATTGAAAACACAATAAATTTTAATTAATACAATTTCATAAGTTCCAATATTATTTTTTCCGCTTACTGAAGTCTATATACTCCGATATAGAGTAAAAGCAATGCTCTAGTAACCATTTTGTCAGTCCTTTTTTAAACGCTCTTCCTTTTAATGATTTAATGTTAGCTGGTAAGTAATTGAATAAGTAAATACACATGTTAAAAATATTTTTTTTATACATATCCTTGTGGCATCTAGGCTGATATAATCTATTCATGATATTAGGTCGAGTTACCCTCAAAATTACTTCGCTTCTTTTTTGCCAAAATTCCGGATGCGATTCTACAAATACGCAGATATCTCGAATGTAAAGGCATGGCAATGGTAATATGTTTAGTCTTTTGAACAATGGTATGCAACTATCATCAACCCATGCATTGCAAATAGCACGAATACATTTCTTTTGTACCATAAAGGCTTGTTCCATGTGTACCGAATTGCCCCATATAAATAAACCGTAGCTAAGTATAGACGACAGGTGTCCATGATATGCAGTAATTGAAGCTTCCACGGAGACGGTTTGCCTCAATCGTCTTAGTGCAAAAGCAAAGCGGTTCAATTTACTGTATAAATTATACAGTAAATTGAACCGTTAACTAGTTATTATATACCAAATAACTAGTTATTAAATATTAATAATAATAATATTATTATTATTAATAATAACAAGTTATTAAATATTAAGATATTTTATGTTATCTTTTTATAAATAATAATCTCCTAGCTTGTTTGCTTTGACTGCACAGATCACTTGACTGCCTCCGTGGTCTAGTGGTCAAGATGTTTGCCTTGTGATCCGGAGGTTGTGGGTTCAAATCCCACTGGAAAGCATACTTTGTGAAAAGTTGTTTCCAGTCTGGTTAGGATATTGCAGGCTTGAATCACCTGATTATCCGAAAAGTAAGATGATTCCTTGCTTCGGAAGGCACGTAAAGCTGTTGGTCCCGATGTACTTGTATAAGTAAGTTATGTAAGTAGTTCCTAATTATTACAAATCATTCTTCCGTCTCATAACGGCTGCTTATGGTGAATATAGAAGCAAAAAACCTTGAAAGTGGCGCCCTCATTTGAAATAAATTGTTAACTAGTAAAATATGGAGATAATTTCCATATTGCTAATCGTCAGGCACTATATAGCCCTTTAAATTATTTTATGAACCACCGTTATAAAACATATAATATAACACTGCGAAATATCGTCGAGCACGGCTCGGGGTCTTAACTACTTCGCTCTCGACGAATATTTCACTGTTTTTTTTTGTATTATATTTATATTTTTTTTTGTAGCCAAAACGGATAGATATTTAAATAATAATTTTTTTGGTATAATTTTCATATAAAAAGGTAGTTGTATAAAATAGTAATACGTACTATAAAGGCTAATTTAGGCAAATTTAGAGGTATGTTTGTGATTTTTTTCTATCGAGGCAAAAATGCTCAATCGTGTTTTGGATATTATGAGTATCCGTAGAAAAGCCTTAAGATTCTTAATTTTTTAAGGAATAAACTGTAGTAGTTTATAAACAGTGATTTTTCAAAAACACGCACATTATAGCAAATTGTGAACCCTCGTCGCCTTAAACCAAAGATATAAGTCGACATATGCATAGGTACCAAGAGTTACCCATTTAATGTTACCTTTCACGTGAGTCCATTTACGCGAAACTTTAATCACTCGCATGGAGGCCCCCTCTCCGAAAAAAATCCTGGGTACGTGCTTGGCGGGGGCACACGACGCCCATGACGCCCATGCCTAGCTATGTCTTTGAAGTCGCACACGTATATACAGATCTGTGCGCACACGGCACACAGCTGAGGAAGCATCGGGAAAGAGGAGAAAGAGGTTTTCCTCAGAATTAATTACGTTGATGTGTGTGGGGAAAAAATCGTAAAAGCCGACCGAGGGAATAAACGAAATTTTATCTATTTATTTATTTCCACAAACTTGTGAAGAGGCGAGGATACTATGTAGGTACTGAGGAGAATTTTAATGATATTAGAAACCTCAATATCATTTTTGTTTTGAAGACCTATCCATAGATATCCTACACGTATGGGTTTGATGCAAAATATTTTTTTGAGTTCCAGTTCTAAGTATGGGGAACCCCCAAAATTTCTTGTTTTTAGGGTTCCGTACCCAAAGGGTGTAAACGGAACCCTGTTACTGAGACTCCGCTGTCTGTCCGTCTGTCACAGGGCTCTATCTCTAGAACCGTAAAAGCTAGACAAATTTTAACCGATTATGTACCTATTAATGTGGCCGCTATAACAACAAATACAAAAAAATAAAAAATAGTTAAAAATTAAAGGGAGTCGTCATAAAAAAACCGTGTTTTTTCAGCGTTTTTAACTAGATCTTTATAATGGCATTAACTAGATACTTGAATTTTTCACAGATTATGTATTACTATGGCCACTATAACAACAAATACTAAAAGTAAGATAAAATTAAAAATTAAAGGGAGTCGTCATACAAGAAACGTGTTTTATTAGCGTTTTTAACTCGATCTTTATAATGGCATTAACAAGATACTTGAAATTTTCACCAATTATGAATTATAAAAATAAGATAAATTTAAAAATTAAAGGGGGTCGTCATACAAGAAACGTGTTTCTACAGCATTTTAAAACATTGTACGGTGGTACAGAACCCTTCATGAACAAGTCCGACTCGTACTTGCCCGTTTATTTTTTCTATTTTTGTGTGAAAATCTTAATGCGGTACACAGAATACATCTACTTACCAAGTTTCAACAGTATAGTTCTTATAGTTTCGGAAAAAAGTGGCTGTGACATACGGCAGACAGACATGACAAATCTATAAGGGTTCCGTTTTTTGCCATTTGTCTATGGAACCCTAAAAAGGTAATCTTACCACAGCATTCCCGGTTGGAACAGTTGGAACGAAGTTCCCACCGGAAATCCCACGAGTGTACCACGGCACCCAGCCCCTTTATTGTTTTTAGGGGGTAAATATAGAATTAATAAACGGGCAAGTGCGAGTCGGACTCGTACATAAAGGGTTCCGTACCACCGTACAATGTTTTAAAACGCTGAAGAAACACGTTTCTTGTATGACGACCCCTTTAATTATTATTTACTTTTTTTATTTTTAGTATTTGTTGTTATAGCGGTCACACTCCCACTGGAAAGCATACTTTGTGAAAAGTTGTTTCCAGTTTGTTTAGGATATTGCAGGCTTGAATCACCTGATTATCCGAAAAGAAAGATGATTCCGTGCTTCGGAAGACACGTAAAGCCGTTGGTCCCGAACGCCATCTAGCGTTTGTACCTATCCTAGGATTGGTTCTGGTCTACCCTTTGGGTTGCGGAGGTCAGACGGCAGTCGCTCTGTTTAAAACCAGTAAACTCGTCAAATCGCCTAGGTTAGGTAGCGGACCCTTGGCTCTGAAGGGTAACCGCTGACGATGCAACCGGGAATGCGCTCGGATGATGATGATGTTGTTATAGCGGTCACAGTATTACATAATCGGTGAAAATTTCAGGGGTCTAGCTATTACGGTTCAAAGGATAGAGCCCTGTGACAGACGGACAGACGGACAGACAGCGGAGTCTCAGTAATATAGTCCCGTTTGCACCCTTTGGGTATGGAACCCTAAAAAGCAAATGTACTCGTACCTATTAAAAAAGTTTATTCGACAATATAGGTACTTAATTTGCAAAAAACTAAGTAGGTACCTTACCTACACATATTGTCGAACATACACGTATCAAATAAAATGGCTCGATAAGAGAATCTTTTTCATCTTCTTCGTCTAAGCGCGTTCCCGGTTGCATCCTCAGCTGTGCAGCTGTGTTGCTTCGGAGCCTGGGGTGCGCTTTCCCGCTTTTCTTCTCCAAATATAACATGCATGTCAATGGTCACCCAAGGATGCCAAAGACCTTGTAAAATGGAGAAGAATAGCCGGAACAGTTTAAATGATTTGGCTATAGTTTTACGACCGGCCGCCTGCCTGACGTCAACCCTCTTTGGGAATAGGCTTGATAAGAGAATCTTAACCCTTTCTGTACGGGTGGCATCTATAGTTGATTTCGCACAGACAATTTTTGTTATTTTTTTTCTAATTCTGTGTCTATGGTGCAAATGTTTTTTTTACTGACTTAAAAACTAGAAGAGTTGCCCCATCTGTCAGTGTCATCAGCAAAAAAAAATCTAAATGTCATCCTAACGAAAAAAAGGGGCGAATATTTTACAAATTTTGATGCAACGTAAAAATTCAACATGGTAGCTAGGTAGGTAGCGTAGTGCGGTATGACTAAAAGGTGGGTAGTTATCGATAGTTTTTAATTTGTTTTTAGGTTTTTGGAGGTACTTGAAAAAATATTTACATATCGTTTGATTCACATTGTATTGAGTACTTGCCGTCTGGATTTAAAATTCATAAAATATATAAAGGAACTAGCTAGGGTTAACATAGTAAATTTAATTTTACATGAAATTATGAATGGTACGTTAAGAAAGCCTCTGTGAGCAAGCGAATTTAACTCGCGCTTGTCCGGTTTTATTTCCTTCATTGCTTCGGTGTTTAAACTACTCAATACTTAAGGCGAATAGTAAAGCAAATGACCTTGCTTGTTTTCACACACACATGCACAACCTAATACGCACACTGAGTCCGCACACATAGAAACATGGCCAGCGCCATCTATCAAAAAACCGGGATTACATACAATGGACGGCAAGCAGATATCAGTTTTCAAAAAGTTTTTTGCGCGTCTGTATAGATGTCGTTAGTTGTTGGCCAAATTTTATCATAGACTTATTCACGTGATCAGATTCGCCCAAAATATTTTGCAGAGATTATAAGATTGACTATTTTAGTCTATTTTTACGAGAATTTAATGCAAATGTTTATATACCCATGTTTTGACGTAAAAACATTATTTGCTATTAAATTCAAACAACTTCTTTGTTGCCAGAAATATATTGCTTTAAACAAAAAAATCCGGAACAATGAAATTCTAATTTTAATAGTAGGTACCTACTCCAAACAAACTATTTTTAGGGTTCCGTAGCCAAATGGCAAAAAACGGAACCCTTATGGATTCGTCATGTCTGTCTGTCCGTCCGTATGTCATAGCCACTTTTTTCCGAAACTATAAGATCTATACTGTTGAAACTTGATAAGTAGATGTATTCTGTGAACCGCAGTAAAATATTTACACAAAAATAGAAAAAAAACCAATAAATTTTGGGGGTTCCCCATACTTAGAACTGAAACCCGAAACTTACATACACGAAAAATAAACATTACCCATTTTTTTAAATCAAATATACAACAACTCGAAAACTCCATCAAATATATCAGAATACTCGTAGGTTACTAGCAAACCTAGCATACATATACACAGAGAAACTTGCACGAGCTGGCAACAACGTCGCGTTTACAAACGCTGCACAGATCGGCAACGCCGCGCCGCCGTATGCTTTTGCGCCTGATAGTTTTTGCAAGCAAATATAGTTCTGACATTTTCATGTTTGCAGTAGGCGCAAATATTTTTTTCTAAATTATTTAATTGTTTGATTACTTTTTCCAACTATTGGAATCTTAGGCAATCGACACAAACTAAAGTCACAAATATATCCAGTATAGGTTTAAAATGGATTTGTATATAGTGATAAAAAATTTGCCCAAAAAATAACAGATCGACGCTTTTCAAATTATTTCTGGATGTGAATAGAAACTAAAAGCAAGCATTTTCAATCGTAAAGCAACACTTTAGGATATCCTATACAGTATATAAATATTTCAAAACTTCACGTTCTATATTTAAGCCAAAAAATTTGCCCAAAATCACTTCGTTAACACGGTTGCTCTTATGTCTTCACCTTAATCATAGCATTCATAGCTTAGCAGGGTAGGCATAGCTGGACGGGGGAAGTAAAGAAGAATACGGGCTCTTTAATCATACTTGTATACGGACGGATATGATATTTGATAGGTATTTAATTTAATCACAGTCGGCCATATAAGGTACATTATACCTCTTTGCAGTCGGCCAAACATCTGACACAATGTGTTACGGTTGCATACCATAGTAAAAGTATTACAAAAACACTTTATTATATTAATCCGTCGCAAGTGCAACGTACTTACACAAGTATGGCATTTAAGAGGAAGTTCCGAAGATCATGGAACTAAGTGCCGGCAACGTGCACCTATGAGTTTGCGCGCCGCCTCCTACGTTACAATATTGTTATTACCACTTGTTGGGCGCCACTAAGCTCAGTTAGCGCGGGGTGCGCCGTGCGTTCGGCCTCCTGTCCTGCGCCTGTTTTCGAACCATCCCTCTTACTTTTCCGATAAACTTTCATGATCCGTTTGAAAAACTTCCTGATTATAATGTTCGGTTGTAAGACATATCGAATGGTAAGAAAGTGAAGTGGGACTCGTAGATTTGTTAAAAGGATGTCTAGAAGAAAACAGGCGAAACCGAGGTCTCTCAAACGTAAGTAATTTATAAGTTATGAACATACTTTCATAAAATATATTGCAAGTAATTAGGTACACTATTCTACCAAAAAAATCTAGGGCTGTGATACTACTTAGATTTAAGTTGGTAAGTTAAGTAAATAAGTAACTAGGTAGGTATACCTATATAATTTCAGTTGGTACTTTCGAGTGTTAAGTAAGTACATAAATTAGCATACCTACTTTTAATGCTGTTATCAGAATATGTCTCTAGCATTGTAAAAATAACATAAATAAAATAAATCGTTCAACTGCGAGTTAAACTCGCGTGAAGAGGGGTCCACTCCATACTCCTTATAAGTTTTACCTGAAATCTATAGTTATAGAACTATTTTCTGTATATCTTTTGTTAAATTTTTGGCGCAGTTATTTTGGAGATAATGGGGGAATGGTAAACTTTAGCCTATTTTCTTTAACACTCCGTTACCCGCGCGTTCTACAACTGTAGAACAGGCTTGCTTTTTCGATAATAACAACTTAAGGCCGTACCTAATTTTTCCGGGGTCCAGTGCTGCCCCCATTCAAAATAAATCATTTTAAAGAAAACGGAGACATTATTCAAATTTTGCTACTATCAAATCCTAGATAACCTTTTAAAGTATTTTATGAACTACTGTTTACAGTTTAAAGTGAGAACGTTAAGCTTTACTACGCACATTTGCGAAAAACGGCCACTTTTGGCTAATGTGCGTAGTAAAGCTTAACGTTCTCATTATAAACTGTAAACAGTAGTTCATAAAATACTTTGAAGGGTTATCTAGGACTTGATAGTTGCAAAATTTTAAATGATGTCTCCGTTTTTTTTTAAATGATTTATTTTAAATGGGGGCAGCACTGGACCCCGGAAAATTTAGGTACGGCCTTAAGTAACTTTAAAAATACCGATCTAAACAATTATAAAAAAACATTTTAAATTCTAATAAAATGTTCTTTCATTTGATATGTCACACGATATAGTTCATAAAACTTATTATTTCAATGTCTAATGGACCCCCGAAGACCAGAAGAATTTTACCCCCATTAGTAGCCCATTGAAATACATTAATCACGTATCACGTTAGTGATACGTCTGTCTTTGGGTCACTAACTTACATATGTGTACATTAAAAAAAAATATTCTGTCGGTCCAGTAGTATCGTAGCACAATTTGCTATGATACCATGTGTACAATGTGACAGACAAGTGAGTGATCCTATAAGGATTCTGTTTTTACCTTTTGAGGTATGGAACTAAAAACGAGCAAACCTTACATTAGTCGCATAATGTGTTATAACTGACATTTCACCTTGGTAATAAGCTACCGCGCATATTGGTCAAATCAAATAGCGCGAGCTTCCGCGGCTTCCTGTTATACACTTCCGTTGCATTTCACAAAATTACTCCCACAGATTGAAGGTAAGCTAGAGGAAAGATGTTACACATCAGAAATAAATGTGAAGATAGATTTACAACTGTAGCTTGTAACGCATAAATGAGTCTGGTTTGATAGAATGTAACATTAATTTAAAAACACACAGCAACAGCTATAAAAAAGCGGCCAAGTGCGATTCGGACTCGCATATGAAGGGTTCCGTAACAGCAAGTAACATAATATAAAAGTTCTAAAGGTAAATTGCGGTTTACGATTTATGACGTATTAAAAAATAACTACCTATGATACCGAGACCGCTATAGTTTTAATTGAAAGTACATATTTTGAGGTATACGAGTATACCACATTTTTTTCAGAATTATTTGATTTTAACTTTGTATTAAATTATCTCAAGGGTTTGATCTACATAGTTTTAAAGCAGTTTTTGTTGCATTTTAAAAGACCTTTTCAACGATACCCCACACGTTGGGGTTAGTCCAATTTAATTTTTTAAATTCATTTTTCGTTGTATGGGGATGTTGTATATGGGGCTGAAAAAAAACCATTTTTTCATATTTTAAAAACCAACCTTTTGGAATTTCAATATCTATCTCTCCACCAATTTTCGTGACAATCGGTGCAGTAGCGGCGGAGTACGAGCCCGGACGGACGACAGACGGACGGACGGACGGACATGACGAAACTATAAGGGTTCCTTGGGGACTACGGAAACCTAAAAATTATGAGGGTAAACAAATAAATAGTCCGCATAAAATCATAGCACGTCTATTCTATAAATTACTTATTTCCTTTAGAAATTATTAAATGTTAATAATTATTAAAGTATAACACTCACATGAATATATATGTACCTAATATGTAAAATTTTGGAAATGGAACAAACTCTGGAACTATAAAGAAGTGTTAAAATCTAAAATCCCATTAAAACTGAAAAAAATTGTAATGAAGGTCTTGCTTGCTCCCCTCTCTTACTTATGGATGCCAAACATGGACTTATAATAAGCAAATAAAACAAACAATACAAATGACCCAAAGAGCAATGGAAAGAAGTATCCTCAACATAACATTAAGACATAAACAAAGAAATACCGCAATAAGAAACAAAAGGAAGGTTATAGATGCTCTACAATACGCAAGAAGACTAAAATGGAAATGGGCCGGACATTTAGTACGCGCCAAAGATCAGAGATGGACTACACTAGCCACCATATGGAAAGGACCAACAGGCAAAAGAAAAAGAGGAAAGCCCAGAGAACGCTGGGTCAAAGGCACAAAATAGAAAAATGTGGAATCAAATGTAGGAGGCCTCTACCCGTAAAGGGGTCCATAATTTAATATTTATAAATTTAATTTAATTAAATATTGAATCTTAATTTTAATTTAAGTAAATACTTAGATAATACTAATTTTAATTTAAACTAATCTACAATTTAATATTTTGATTAAAAATGTTTTTAAATATGCAAGCCTGTAAAATGAGTTATGGAATTAAAAGGCTTATTTACTTTATTATTTTATTTTTATTTAATATGTAAAATTTCAGTAACTACAATTCCTTATTACATTTTAAACAATAGGCAATATGTTCATATAACATGTACTTATTACAAGCTTTATTTTTATTTAGCTTCAGGTGTTTATTAAAAACTCATATTGCATGTTAAAGATTCATTTCTTGTTTAAGATTTTGCAAACGTTAGTGTATGTATGGGATGACAATGTCATTTATAGATGTCATAGAGCTCTCTGATGATAGAGTCGAAAGGTAGGCACAGGAACTCAGTAAAGAAACTATGAATCCTTTTGAATTTGCACTTATTTGATTACCTTGACCCTATTACTGAAACTCCGCTGTCTGTCTGTCTGTCTGTCCATCAGTCACAGGGCTCTATTTCTTGAACCGTAATTGCTAGACACTTGAAATTATGTTTTCACCGATTATGTATTACCGCTATAACAACAAATACTAAAAATAAAAAAAAGTTATTAAAGGGGGTCGTCATACAAAAAACGCGTTTTGTCAGCGTTTTTAGGATTCCGTAGCCAAATGGCAAAAACAGAACCCTTATGAATTCGTCATGTCTGTCTGTCTGTCCGTATGTCACAGCCACTTTTTTCCGAAACTATAAGAACTATACTGTTGAAACTTGGTAAGTAGATGTATTCTGTGAACCGCATTAGGATTTTCACACAAAAATAGAAAAAAAAAACAAAAAAATTTGGGGTTCCCCATACTTAGAACTGAAACTCAACTTTTTTTTATTAAACCCATACGTGTGGGGTATCTATGGATAGGTCTTCAAAAATGATATTGAGGTTTCTAATATAATTTTTTGTAAACTGAATATATTGCGCGGGCGACACTTCCAAAGTGGGAAAATGTGTGTCCTCCCCCCTGTAACTTCTAAAATAAGGGAATGATAAAACTAAAAAAAATATATGATGTACATTGTACCATGCAAACTTCCACCGAAAATTGGTTTGAACGTGATCTAGTAAGAAGTTTTTTTAATACGTCATAAATCGTAAACCGCAATTTACCAAGTTAAAAATTAAAGGGGTCGTCATACAAGAAACGTGTTTTTTCAGCGTTTTAAAACATGGTACGGAGTAACGGAACCCTATATGTACGAGTCCGACTCGCACTCGCCCGTTTATTAAACTAGATCTTTATATTGGCATTAACTAGATACTTAAAATTTTCACTGATTATGTATTACTATGGCCGCTATAGCAACAAATACTAAAAATAAGATAATGTTAAAAATTAAAGGTGGTCGTCCATCACATAAGAAACGTGTTTTTTAAGCGTTTTTAACGCTATCTTTATAATGGCATTAACTAGATACTTGAAATTTTCACCGATTATGTATTACTATGACCACTATAACAACAAAGACTAAAAATAAGATAAAGTGAAAAATTTAAGGGGTTCGTCATACAAGTTTATTTATTCAGGTATCGAATTGATTAGGAATTCTTAGATTTCATTTCTGATGGTGTTTTGAACAATCCTACAAACTTTGAGCCGGGTGCGACTTATTGTAACCTCACTACCATTTTTTGGTCTAATTTGACCGGACTATTAAGAAAATCATATTTCAGCTATTTCGAAAATTTTCAAATAAGTACTTATGTCATAAAACTTTTTTGTTACCCTTATTAAGACGCAACTTTTTTGTCTGAACAACTTTTTTATCCGATAAACTTCAACGAGTTGGGGGTGAGTCACGAGGTTTACAGTTCACAGAGCCACTTGTATATATTTTCTGTACCTATATGTAGGGGACAGGGACAACTAAAAATTAATAGCATCACGTCCTTGCGCGGATGTGCCGGCGGGTGATGGACGGTGCGCCGCGCTGCGGTCGCGCGCGTCGCGGTGCCCTAATATCAGCGTTTTATCAGTCGGCAAGCGGTCGTCAGCTGTGGTTTGGCTAGCCTGCGCTGCGTACCTGAAATGGCTGTAATATGGTGTGATAAACCTGATAGATTGCTTCATGAAGCTGAATTAAGCCGGGCGCCCTGATATCACGGCGTTATCCGGGAGTAAGCAGCTTCACAGTCGTAACGTTGTAATTTGACGGTGGTGCACCTGTGTTGCATATATATGTTGTAAGTAAAGTACCAACGAATGTCACCTGGTAAGAATTAATGAAGTTACATTTGACCAACAAGCGCATCGTAGGTAGAACATTCATCTTTTAATAGTCATTCAAATAATTATTAAGTTAATGAGTTTTCTAATATCTAATACTTACATAATTACTTACATAAAAATGCATTTAACATAATATTTGTTTCTATTTTCTGAGTTATAGTAAATAAGAGCTTCTAGCAATAATAACAGTTGAAAAGAAAACAAAAAAAAATAAACCGGCCAAGTGCGAGTTAAACTCGCGTGGAGAGGGTTCCGTACAATTGATTGAATTCTTATAGGTTTTCTTGTAATCTACAAGCAATGAACTATATTTTGTATTTTTTCAAAATTTTAGGCTCAGTAGTTTCAGAGATCAGGGGGGGGGGGGGGGAATGGTCAATTTTCGCCTTCTTTCATGAATAAAATCAAAACTATTCATTTTACAAGAATAATAAAATTATATTTGAGATCCTTATAACGAGCCCTTTCATTTGATATATGGCAAAGTAAGGTTTGCAAAACTTTTTTTTTTCATTTCCTAATTTGTCCCCCGAAAATGACCCTTATTTATTAAAAATATTTATTTACTTTGCACATGTGTTTGGGTCATAGGATTACAACATTCTATCAAATTTCACCTGACTCAGTCCAGTAGATTCGGAGCAAATTGGCTGTGACAGACGGACGGTCAGACAGACGCATGAGTGATCCAATAAGGGTTCCGTTTTTTAATTTTTTGTACGGAACCCTAAAAAACGACGGGTTGCACTCCGGGAGTGCCGGCAGAAGTAAAACATGAATATTAACGTTGTGCATTTTTGATATTTTGGAAAGGTTACAGAATAATTTTGCACAAATTGCTTTAATTATCAGTATAAAAGTACTATCATTTATGTGGTAGAATACAATATTTATTTATTGCACTATCGTAGACAAACATGACAATTTATATTACATCAAAAAGTTTATCTCTCAGCCAAACGAAACAGCAGGCGCAGGCATACATTTTCGCCGCGCCGTAGAAAGAGAGGGGGATACTTCCTCTCCTACGCCGCACCGGCTGTCTACTCTCCATCCGTCTTACGAATTTTCGATCAGGTCACGTGTCCTGACGCGAGTTTAACATTTTTTACACATTACAAAAAAAGTGCACAACGCCGCTAAAGAAGTTTTCACTTCAAAAATGATGCTGGTTTTGGTGTTGTGTGAGTGTTTGTGTGCGACTGAATGAAGATAATAATAATAATGACATAGTACCTATATAATAATAATAATACAGTATAATAGGACAAATCACATTGATTAAGCTAGCCCCATAGTAAGTTTTTAAACTTGTGTTAGTCTAACTTAACTTAACCTATGTAGCCCATCTTAGGTATTTTTGGATGTTGACTATGTTAATGATTTGGGTATAGGTACTTATAAAAATGTTGACGATTAATAAACAATCAAGGAAAATAAAAATAGACGAGTCAAGCTACGCAGCCACAGCATTCGTACCAGGAATCTTTCAGTAATGCGCGGTCAGCAACAACCTTAGATCATCAACAGTTACACACACATACTATCACGTTTTTATCCCTAATGAGGCAGACAGAGAATTTTGGGTTTTGTGGCTCTAAGCAGAGAGAGCCCAGGACCGCAAGACCCAAAGGCGTGGTGGCGAAAAGGAATTACCTGTAAAATAGTGAAGGGTTGCTAGCCGCACCGCCTATTAACATGATTCGCCCATTCTCTCAATCGGCTTTTATGATCTGCGCGGAAAGAGAAGCAGCTGGTACATTTTAAGTTTTTTCTTATCTGCCAGACCAGCAGGGAAGAATGACACATGACACACCCAAACCAGCGCGGTCAGCAACCATTTCAAGCTAATTGTTTATGTTTAAGGAGTGCAAGCTGTACGAGTACGTAGTATATTATTTCTCTGTTGTGCAAGAGATACTTACTTTATATGTATAACAGTGAGCTGTTGTTGGTGGCTGCCTGTAATGTAGCTAGTTTAGATATCGATCTCTGTAGCACTCTGGTAATGCGTCCCGCGGGGAGCGAGGATGCTGTGACTCTCCCCGCGCAAGGGAGACCTGATGCAATATTAGCTTGCGTCCTTAGTGAATACCAACATTATTATTTGTTCTCTTCTGATTTTACACGTTTCTACATAAAATACATAGCTAAATTGTACCTACAATCAGCTACGTATCTATATACATTTATCCTTAGGTCGACCTCCGTAGCGTATCGTTACTCGGAGGTTCTGGGTTCGATCCCCAGCCAGGGCAAGTTGGAAAATGATCTTTTTCAAATTGTCCTGGGGTCTTGGGTGTTTATCTATATACCTAACATATGTATTTTTTTTTATAAAATATTGTATCGTTGGTGGTAAATGGCATTCACTGAGAGAGGCCTATTCCCCGCAGTAGGAGATTCAAGGCTGTAAATGATGATGATGATAGTATCGTTGATATAGTATCCCATAACTCAAGTTTAAACTTATTTTGGCATTAGCTCAATCAGTGTGATTTGTCTCTATCAATTAGTTTTTATACATATCCTATCACCGTTGGTTCCTATCCACCTATCGTATATGTAGAACTCATCCTTATCTCAGCTGCAAGATGTCCACAGCTTGACATAGGACGGTAGAAATGTTATAAGTATGTAAGTGTTCAATGTTTTTTTGTTTTTTAAGACACTTTTCACTTATTCGTTTTATAACAACCGTGACACTCATATTGTGCCTTGATTTTCCCAGATAATGTCGATGTGTGCCCACCGACCACCGAGATCCTGCGCCAGGTCGCAGGGGCCCAATAACGTGTCAATTTCCACTTCCATTCGTCCCTCACGCTAACGAATTAAAATTTTACATTCGTGAAAATGTTAATCTTTCGACGTCCCTAGCAAGCGATAAAACCGAATGGCTATAAGCATCTTGAATTGTTTTCTGTAATAACCTGAAGATAGAATGTCTAAGTACCGTTACAAGCTTGTTTAGTTAGGAATAAATAGTAAGTACTGTGAAGCTACCTGTACTTACTTAAGGCCGTACCTGAATTTTCCGGGGTCCAGTGCTGCCCCCATTTAAAATAAATCATTTCAAAGAAAACGGAGACATTATTTAAAATTTTGCTACTACCAAGTCCTAGATAACCCTTCAAAGTATTTTATGAACTACTGTTTACAGTTTAAAGTGAGAACGTTAAGCTTTCCTACGCACATTTGCGAAAAACGGCCACTTTTGGCCAATAAAGGCCAATTTGTAGGCAGATATTGTTCTGACTATTTAAATGATATCACAATCAGCATAATCCTTAATCCATTACGAGTACAGGTATATTATAGTGAAGTCGGAATCGTTTACTATTTTCAGTAGTTTTGAACGACTATGATTAGTTCTAGGCCGATCGTCTAGCACTCCTAGGCATTTTGGAATGTTATCTCTTCATGCAGTCACTTGCAAAGAAAAAGTTGACAGACAAAATGTGCAGCATGCTATATACGACTATTATTTAAGTAATATTATAATAAATTCATGCATCGGGGTTTATCAAGTGGTAATGCAGCGAAGGGGTGGAGGTGTAAAGATCACAATAAAACGTATGAATGTTGTATGCGAGGTAAAAGCCCTGGATGGACGTATTTGTAAGCCTTTTGAAGAGGGTTAAGTCAATTTGGCTTTGAGCGTCAACTTTTTCAACCGGCTTATGCGCTTCGTATCTAGGCTATTATTTTATCCTGAGTCCTTTTATTTAATTAATTTCATGTAAATAATTAACTGATTAACAAGAATGACTAACGAGATTGTCTAAAATAAAACTGGAAAATAGCTATTCCTACGTAAATAACAATATTACTACTCGTACAGGGAAATATTTAAATTAGCAATATTATTATTGAGAAGCAAACATTTGTTTTTACAAAAATAGTAAATGACATCAACAATGACATTTTGACGACCTCCGTGGCGTAGTGGTTAACACGCCAGTCCGCCACGCCAGAGGTTCTGGGTGCGATCCCCAACCAAGGCAAGTTGGAAAATGGCCTTTTTCAAATGGTCCTGGGTCTTAGGTGTTTATCTATACAAGTATTTATTATAAAATATAGTATCGTTGAGTTAGTATCCCATAACACAAGTTTAAAAAAAAAACTTATTTGGGTCTAGCTTAATCAGTGTGATATGTACCTATGTATTTATTTATTTTATTTATTAATCATAACTTGAAATTATCGTTTTCCCCCGCTTTGTCTATTTTCGCAACAAGTTCAAGATTCAAATCTAATAGTACTTATAATTAGCTTCAACAGCACCTATTACTGACAGACTCCTTTATGTGTAGCGATAAGAAGTTGATGGCCACGAGGGTAGCAGGGTAGCGGGGTGTCAGCATCCATAAACTTGTAGAGGCCCGCAGAGAGCCGCGGGAAATTTCCCCTGGGTGGCGCGCACCTCCCCTGCCTCTGGGAAATACGGTAAAGCCATATCATAACAGTTTTATGTTGATGTTGACCTCTCATCTCGGTTATCGGAGTCACCACTAATCGTTTCAATTTTCTGTCCACGCTGCCCGTTATATGCTCTACGTTATGAAGAGCGTGTACCTACATTATAAAATAGTTTGGAAAATCCAAAAGTGCACGCCTCATAATCTAATTTTTCACAATTAAATTGATTTTGATTGTTTTATTGCTAACTTAAAACGAAGAAAAGTATGTGTCGGCTTTAACGCACGACTGAGGAGATTTTTTAACTTTTATTTTTAACTTCCCGCTGAGAAAATTGAAAATTTTCAAAATTCGGGACGTTATTAGTTACACCCCGTTTTTGAAAAGTCGAGTTTTCATCAGATCTCGACGTTTAAAGGTCTCAGGAATCTTCCCTGACCACTCACGAACAAGTGTCATGCACCCTATCCGTATGTGTGTGTGGGTGTGTATGTGACCCGCTTATAACTCTTGAACAACTAAACCGATCGGAACCAAACAAGTAGCTTTCCAAAGAGTTCTATACAACTCAGATTTCCTGTTAATTTAAACCGATTCGGACCGGTACATTTTGAGAAATCTTAAAAAAAACTAAGCAAAAACAAGAAAAAGACACAAGACTACGTCACGAATGTCAAGAAAAGTGTTACCACTGTTGTTGTTCGTTTCATTCTTAATTAGTTAATGCAAATTAAATAAAATATTAACTAACTTATCGCTTCTTTTACATTTATTCGTCTTTCATATTTAATAAAACAAACAAAATCACAACATTCTTTATTCAAATTTTTTTTTACTTCTTTTCTTACTTGCCAGTTACACATTCGTACTCATCATACCTACATAGGTATTAACTCTTTCAACAAACCTCACATCCAAAATTTATTTTTAATATGTCACCTGTATTTTTATAATAATAATTACGATTAAACTACATTGAATTAGACCGTGATCTTCGAAAGGACTTAGTTTTGGATAATACTGAAGCGTATAAAAAAAAATAGACTTGATCAGATAAGTTTTTCGGGAGTTATGGTGACCACGCCAGTTTCCATACATACAGACACACGGACGTCCACAAAATGATTTTATTAAACATTGTTTTTATTTATTTAAAAGGCAAAATGTCTTTTAAAAATGTCATAAATGTTGAAACTAGTGTTTTTCCTTGACATTTATGTGTAAATATTATTGTACAAGTGCGATAGAAAATAAATAGAGACACATTCAGTTAAAAAAATCACTTGATTTTTGTAAGGCGAGAGTAGAGCACTACCTCATGCGCTTCGCTTATGAGGCGTGCAATTATGTTGCGCAAAAGTTTTTGATAAAAAAGAAAAACCAATCGAAAGAGAACCTATACTATGTTGCCTATACGTGAGTGTATACTTATTTAATACTTATATTGTGGTTTGTAGCAGCAAAATAACTAACTACATACTTAAAATATATTAACAAAGTGTTACCTACTAGGTTTGCCATATTTTCCATAGAACAATATTAATATAAAGTGGAAAAATATTGTTTGGATTTTCTGTTACGAGTTTTGAGTAGGTAGAGTGTACTCATAGCGACGTGTGGCATAAAGATAGTCCGATCGACCATCTGATTAATTTGAACGGTTCAGATTATGGTCGTTCGGTCCATCGCCGGATGGACCATCTGATTTGTTAAAACGAATCGATGGTCTCAATTAAAAGATTCATCAAATACGAAATCTGACAAAACTCTACAGTGAAATAAATTCAATAATAATTTATATATCTATGTACCTAACATAATATTTGTGGGCTACCGTCATAGGTACTCGTTAATTATATATTTGTTGTAATGAAAATAAATCACAATGGCCGTTTTTACGCCATTTTCATCTTTATGTCACGAGAAATAAGGAAAATTCAGAACAACAGCCTGCTGATGTACGTCAGTGGTTATGAAGAAAATACGAATGTAAAACATTAATGCAATCTGTTAACATGACGAAGCATTCTTCTTTTTTCCATTCCCAGTCGACTTCCATAAATCACTCATGTGTTTTCACGCAAAAAATCCATAAAAGGTAACAACAATAAGGGTTTATATTACGTGGGTTCCGTAGTTTGTTTGATATGAGTAAGTGGGTATATAATACGAAAATTAATATATTGTAATAGGGAAATCAAAAACATTGACTAATGTAAGTACAAATAGTATGTTCATTTTTCATTGGATAGTTGCTGGGATTGGATTAGGTGAATCGACCTAACTTACTTAATTTCCCACAACTAGAGGTTGGCGCTGTTGTATCACGAGCACTGAACTAGACAGTTCAAAAAAATCGTGAGTATTTTTTAGAGTTCCGAAGTCCCAACAAAGAACCTGGCCATGGTTTAGCCCAGAGACTGTTAGTACTAGAAAGCTGTATAATTTTACATGGGTACCTAGAGGTATATTATTTACACTGACAAAGTGTTAAAATAAAATGTTGAAGATTTTTTTTTGGGGCTCCTCTATACATTAAGTGGGCATGATATTTTTTCAAGCGTACCACATTGTGTGTGGAATCGTTAGATAGATCTTTTGAAAAATTAGGGTTACCTGATCGAAAAGTTGCCTTACTTTTTATTCGGTGACTCGTTCGTGAAATATTAAACTAATTCTTGTCCGTGTTAAGCCTCTCTCTAATATAATCTTTAAAAAATCTTGGTAGGTAGTATATGTATTGAAGTTTAAAGAACAGCTATCATGGTTTTACCTTTGTTAATTTAAGAGTAACAGCAAACAGCAATATACCTTTTTTAAAAATTTTGTGCAAAATACGAAATCCTTAGAAAACAATTATTAAGGTGAAGGTATAGGCAAATGGCCTTGAAGTAACGCCCTCATTTGAAATAAATTGTTAACTCGTAAATATTGAGATAATTTCCATATTGCTCTTCGTCATGCACTAGATATAGCCCTTTAAATTATTGTATAAACCACCGTTGAAAGTATTTACATTAGTCCGTCTAGCTTTAAAACTTGCCTCCGCCAAAAGTGGCCACGGCAAGTTTTAAAGCTAGACGGATCACCTTAATGTACGGATCACAGTAATGTAAATTATGGAAAATAAAGCCCCCTTGTTGTAACTTGTAACTTTGGAAGTCTACATTGAGCGTGTCCCGACACGCGCTTGGTCAGTTATTTTATATTTGTCCAACGACACAAGGTAATATTTTTTTTCATTTCCAATCGTGCAATTCAAATATCCCATGGAAAAATGTCGGTGTCTCTGTATTCTCCTTATTAAGCGTGAAATATTATAGTACTCTGATATTGTTAAAAATATCACAGTTCTGGCTCCTTGGGTAAGGTGGTGGGTAGTGGGGGCCAGGTCCCTGTGGAAGCGAAGTTCTCGCCCGCCGCCCACGCCGCGTCCCGCGGGAGCCGGCCCGAGCAGAGCCGCCTGCTCCCGAGGGACTCCCACTCCGTGCTCCGCGCCCCTCCGCATCAGTCTCTCTGGGAAATACCAGCCTGAGGACTCTCCTATTTTAATTGATAAACGTTCCTTTGGCATACCAATGTGCCTTTATTGTGAAAAATCGATGGTCTATTCAGAACAATGTACCTAGTAATTTTCTCTTCGATTTTTAGATTCTCAGGAATATTTTTTCCAGAGCGTATCCTATCTTAACCTAATAGTTACGTTCTGTTCTATCGATGTATATAGTGTACTCGATGGTTAAAAAATATTTTATTCATGGAATCAATTTTGGGTTATACAGATACAATATCACGTCTTTATCCCTAACGGGGCAGACTGAGCCTAGGGCGGTAAGGCCCAGGCCACTTTTAACGTGATGGTGGTAAATGGAAATCTTAATAGTGATGAGTTGCTAGGCGCATCTTGTAGCTTTTCTTATGATACAGATTCTCGTTTGGGTTATACATTTTTATATATTCAAAATACTCTCAAAAAAGTCCTATAATTTCATTAAATGCACGAATAGCGGAGCCGGAGAAGCAGACAATTTGTCAGTTACAGTTGTTGGAAATATCAACGTCACTTTTTATAGGTACCTATTAAGCATCAGTATTAGTAGGTAAACATTTGATACTTAATGTAGGTACCTAACCAATCGATTCTGTCTGATAACAAAAGCACATTTCAACAGTCACTATTAGCATCACCGTAGAGCTCAAACTACGTATATATATATTCTTATATGTTCTTTGTCGTAAAGAGATCGGAGTTGAATATTATGGGTTTTAAGCGAGTTTTGTTGTCATCAGAAACAGACAGAACGATTTTAATCGATAAGGTTTAAGTATTTTTAGGGTTCCGTACAAAAAATGAAAAAACGGAACCCTTATAGGATCACTCGCGCGTCTGTCTGTCCGTCCGTCTGTCACAGCCGATTTGCTCCGAATCTACTGGACGGAATCAGGTGAAATTTGGTAGGATGGTGTAATCCTATGACCCAAACACATATGTGCAAAGTTAATATTTTTTTTTAAAAATAAGGGTCATTTTCGCGGGATAAATTTGGAAAATGAAAAAAAAAAGTATTGCAAACCTTACTGTGTCATATATCAAATGAAAGAGCTCGTTATGAGGATCTCAAATATATTTTTGTTATAATTATAAAATAAAGTTTTGATTTTATTCATGAAAGAAGACGAAAATTAACCATTCCCCCCCCCTGATCTCCGAAACTATTGAGCCTAAAATTTTGGAAAAAATTTGAAATATAGTTCATTGCTTGTAGATTACAGAAAAACCTATAAAAATTCAATCAATTGTACCTCTCCACGCGAGTTTAACTCGCACTTGGCCGGTTTTTTAATTAAGTTTTTGTAAGCCTTTATCGGGACTAGCTCAAAATTTTAATATATATTTACGATTTAAATAGTACAATTTGAAGGTCATAAAGAGATCCAGTCCCTACATCTTAGCTATATCATCAGATCAGCTGGTATTGTAGCATTACACTGCTCCGTCGGAACTTTTGGGTGAAGTGAGTGAAAAATGGTTTGCAAAGTTTTAAACGCTTAACTTATTAGTTACATACAAATCATAGTTAAATATATAAAACGTGCATAGAAAAATAAGAATACCTTCCTGTATATATGATTAGTGATGTGCCGTTCCCGTTCCCCAGATTCCCGGGAATTTATTGGAAATAAATGGAAATGTCAGGGAATGCTGAAATTTTATTTATCAGACATAATTTTTATCACTGCAAATATATTTACTAGCGTAAATGCATCACTTGATATGGTTATATCATACAAATACATATATCCAAAATATTCCGTAACATTCCCTAGAAATACGGGAACGTTCTCGGGAACGGCACATCACTATATACGATATGAACGTAGCAAGTTTATTTTTTAATTACTATTCCCTGTATTTATTTTCAGAAAAATAATATCTTCTAAAAGTAATCGCTCAGTTAGGATTCTTCTTTCTGTTTTTAAAGCATAAACCCTGGTGTGGGGTCAGTCTGGGTTATATCGTAATATTACTCACACTGCAACATTAACACAATACAACAATATCCACTTGTGTTTACATGTTAACAAGTATCTACCCAATAAGTACATTTACTTACTTAACGACTTGGAGGCGCAGTCATCCGGCCCACATGGAGCCCGAGGCCGGTAGGCGCCCGGACCGAAACCGTCGCCCACCACTGGGACCTCCTCTACTCCTCAATTCCCACTCGACATCATACTAACGCCTCCGAACACATTAAAATTACAGTTTCCAAGGATATACAACTGGCGAAACTACAACGACTTGGTCGGAGATGGGAATTCTGTTATTATTCCTTTGTGCTGCTATTCGCCTGGTCCTTAATCAAAGTTATTACCTACATCGTTTAGTGCTGCCCGTGGAATTGGTCGTTTCTGCATTATTATACGTAACGACTTATCCAAGGAATCTCGGTAGAACTAAGTAATTTTATGTGATATCCGTAATTAAATATTTAATGTACATGAACAGATTGACTTGAGGGAAATAGATATATTTAGGTATATCACTGACTTTATAAGCTGTGATAGCTCTACTTTTTGTATTACTGACACATAACATTTTATGAAACATCAGACATGTTTAGAGGAGACTTATAGAAGATTAAAAAAATAGTCATCTTATTCTGAGAGTTCCATTCTCTGACCAAGGATCACTACGTACACATCAACTAATATCTATTTAGCTATTGTTTTGTCTAATTGCGAAGATCCTATAGGTACCATTTGAGATGCATTAAGTAGAAAATTTGGTCACTATTATGAGAAATTCATTATATTTACCGGTACAGAAATGCAATAAATCATAATGAACAACATTAAATACAAACAATAACTCTCGAAACCGGATAACCGATACTTAGCCCCTTTTTTGGCGCCCTGGGTGCTTGCCTAACCGAGCCAGGGCCATGTTGTTGCTAGTACGTACGTAGTTAATAGATAGTAGATTCCACGCGAATAATTTTAAGATCTAATGATCATCTAATAATGCCAGTTACAGTACGTAACAATAAAATAAGTAAATTAACGTCATGTCATGCTGTATGGACATCTAAAATTAACACACAACGAATAAATGACTTTGCCATATGGATTAGGTCCGCCATTTGTACTTTTATTTTATTCGTGCAATAAAGTTTAAATGAATAAATAAATAAAAGAAAGAAAAGATACAACAGCAGCATGGGAACACGCTCTATGATGAGTCGGATGAGCGAGGTTATCATTGAGCTTGTAAACTACCTACATGTAAACTCAATGTTGTTTTTTGTTTCTCATACCAAATTACATTTAAACATAAACGTTGTTTTAAGTATATATTTATGTAATCCTTTTGTAAAATCCTTTATTTTAATAAAACATTCGATAGATTTTGAATAAAAAAATTAAGACATAAGTACCTATATTAATTTGTCTTTGTGACGCAATGCACTTTGTGCTGGATTCCACGATATCTCCGGAACACGACACCCTGTATTATATACTTACACATACACACATTAGACTTATTTACAAAAAAAAAAATGCTGAGTTAGTTTTCATTGCAGCCAGCATTTCTTCAATATCTCCAAAGTTCTTCATCATATCTTCACCAAATAATATGGGGCCAAGTAAATAGTAAACGCTTTCAAATAAAAAAAAATATCATCAAAATCTGTTCATAATTTTGACGAAGATATTGCGTAACATACATACAAAAGAAAACATACTGTTAAATTGATAATCTCCTCCTTTTTTTAAGTAGGTTAAAAATATTTCCCTCCTGGCGCAGTTAGGTAAAAAGGTTTGCTACTTTCAGTTAGTTTTTGTTTGTAGCCAAAGTGTGAGGATGGGCGAAACAACTTGAAAGCTTGGCTAATCGTTGCTGAATGCCGCGAGGGCGTCGCAAACCAGTCGCATCGCCAAATTAGATTTGGTCGCAGGTCGCAGAGCGTCGGAGACACGGGACACGTCCCCGCCGTGACGTGCATTCTACACATTGACGTTTCGATATGATAACACGATTTACACGACACTTCTTTTTGTACACAATTAAAATAAACAATAATAATCTTTTTAAAATACAAACAATTGCAAAATCTATATATATATATATATATATATATACTATAAATAATATAAATATAATAAATAAAAAAATATAATAATATTTAAATATATATATATATATAAAGTAAATTTAAAGTTTAGTACGGAGTTAGTATACATTGTAACATTGAACAAAATCACTCGTGTAAGTAAAAACCACAGCCAGCACGTGCTACGTAGGTATTATAAAAAAAGAACTTCGTATAATATTTAAATATGAAGATCAAAAAAAAGAGGCCAAGTACGAGTCGGACTCGCCCATATAGGGTTCCGTAGCAGCAAGTAACATAATATAAAAGTTCTAAAGGTAAATTAGGTCTCGTTCAAACCAATTTTCGGTGAAAGTTTGCAGGGTTATGTACATCATATATTTTTTTTAGTTTTATCACTCTCTTATTTTAGAAGTTACATGGACACACACACACACACACACACACATTTTACCACTTTGGAAGTGTCTCTTGCGCAAACTATTAAGTTTAGAAAAAATGATATCATTTTTGAAGACCTATCTATAGATACCCCACACGTATGGGTTTGATGAAAAAAAATTTTTGTGTTCAGTTCTAAGTATGGGGAACCCCTAAAATTTATTGTTTTTTTTCTATTTTTGCGTGAAAATCTTAATGCGGTTCACAGAATACATCTACTTACCAAGTTTCAACAGTATAGTTCTTATAGTTTCGGAAAAAAGTGGCTGTGACATACGGACGGACAGACAGACATGACGAATCCATAATGGTTCCGTTTTTTGCCATTTGGCTACGGACCCCTAAAAACTAGATATCAAGTCATCCATGATTTGATAAATTTCTTATGTAACACAAAAGAAACTTTACGTTCATACCTAGTAGTTTTTAAGATTTTTTATTTTCAATTCATGTGCATTCCTTCTTTGCATCGTAAAGTACTTAAGTGGCAGGAGCTTTGTTCGACAGGGCGTCATAAGCAATAGTATGGTCAGTAAGAAAATTGAATTGCCGCCAGTATGGCCGCTTTGCCGCTTTGGTGCTGAATGCGTCCCGCGCGGCACATTGCCAACGCGAGTTATGATGGGCTATCGTTGTTGCGGATGCTGTGCTGATGGCTCTCTGGCCGCTCTTGGAACTCCTATTTTGATTATATTACCTATAGGACTTTAGGGGCGGGGAGGCAACTTTATGAGCTAAGTACCTTTGCGGGATATGTTGAACTGGGTAGGTCAAAATGTGCAATGTGAATTAATCACAGAAGTTCTGCATGCACATTGTTTCGTAAATAACAAAGTACCTACTTTATTATAAACTATCGGCTGCTCCGGCTTTGCATGGATTTGTTTCATACATGTTAACTTTCCCAGGTAAATTGTTTATAGGTACCTACTTGTTAGTGAAAACTGCGTCAAAATAGGATCACAGACGCGCCGGAGGATTTGGATTGACTTCATAGTATATTTGTATGTGTATATGATCCATATTTTCAATAGTTTTGCAAACATTATCAGAAACTCAATTGGAAAGTTCCCGTATTGTAAAATCCTCTGATGTATCTTCATTTATAAGATATTTGTATTCTACAGGATTAGAAATTAGTACTAAGATTTTATTGCTTATATACCATCCTAATCAATCGTTTATGTAGGTTAATTATAGATTGGGAAATCATGCTAGGTTGATAACCTCTTGCGCCTGAGGGACGCATGGGTTCGGCTGTTTGTGGGATTTAGCCTGTGGCCTGCTTTTGATGAATCGATGGACGCTCCCCAGGGCGCCGGCCAGGGCTCCCCAGCGACGCACGGCTGCTCTGCTGCTGCTCGTAATAACGCGTTACTCTATATTCTATGTACCTTTATTAATATGATGAATACTTTAATAAATAACTTACACATACATGTGTAATTTGAGTAAACAGAAATATGTAAAGTGAGCCGTAGGCTTTAGGCCTAGAATAGGACTACTTCATCTTTTCCTGTGGATGTTGTAAGAGAGAATACGTAAGGACATACATCTCGTGCAACATAACTGCATTTCCAAAGAGGGCTGACATTGGGCAGGCAGCCGGTCGTAAAAATGTAGCCAAATAATTTAAAATGTTTCGGCTATTTATTCTCCACTTCGTTTTTATTGTATTTATGTATTTTATATTTTATTGTATTTTTTTTAAATTCTTTATTGTATATATTTTTTATATTTAAAGGTCGATGGTTGACGACACATAGCCTTTAACCAACGATCAGCCAAGACGTTTTCAAAGACACCATTTGTCAATATACTCGTACCATGGATGGATATCATGAAAGATACGAGGAACAGATGAACATACATAAATACTTACATACATACTTAAATACATACATAGTGGCTTTTTTCCGGCTTGGCCGTAGCGGGTGAAAATATGTTTTGTCTTATTCTTGCAATGTCAAATATTAAAAAGAGCGTTAGGTACAAAACATATGTATTACCTTCAATAACTAACTAAAATAGGTATTGCAAGACTACAGTATTTTTTTATGAATAAGAGGGTATAAGTAAACTAACAGATTAGAAAAATTTTAACATTCCTAGGCTGGTTACAAGTACGGCTCTACTTTTCAAAATTTTATTTGAATTTTAACCTGTGTACTTACTTTTACCTAAGGACTTTATGGATGTTATTCGACCCTCTTTGTCCAATAGTTTAAGAACACAGCGCCTAAAACCTAATTTCAGCTTTTGTATACTATTAATTTACGCTGCCAGTGAGATGCCAATGGATATTCTGTAAATGTCAATAAATAACTGATTGGTGTCGTTGGTTTATTTGCGTGGCCAAACCAATTCGGTCAAAATGGTAGGCCTCTGAGGACTAGCTAAAATAATCTAGGCTGGTACCTGATGGAAGCCTCATAGATATGTATGGCGCCTCATGGGTATATACAAAAAATATTTTTTCTTTCACGATTTAATTTAATTGAAAATGTTTAGCGTTTAGCTCCCTGGCAACATTAATGTATCTATTAGGGATGTAGAAACCCTTTTAAGAATCGAAAATAGGTCCTTTGAATCACATTAAAATCAGAGCAATGGTTCATAAAGGAAAACAGACAAAATATACTCGTACCTAGACAAACATAAATAGTGGCCTTATATTACAAATCTTGCAAATACTCAGCTGTATTACCTCTACAAGCTTTTTCCTATCTCTTATTTTGTTTCAAATTCGATCTCTTAGTATAGATAAATACTGCGAGATGTAGGTATACTCAAGAAACTGAAATCTGTTATACAGGGTGACTTTTTATCCATTTGTAAAATTTTTGGAGCAAGTTCAGTCCATGATACTGAACTACTTTCTAAAAAAAAAGTTATTAAAAATCGATACAAAATCCGTTTGGCTGAGCGCTGATTTGTATGGAAGGACGAAAAATTTTTATCGATTTTTAATAACTTTTTTTTATTGAAAGCAGTTCAGAACTTGCTCCAAAAATTTTGCAAGTGGATAAAAAGTCAGCCTATACACATATATGTTACCAGAAATGTATAAAATCCATCATTGTATACAATTCCTAGGTAATGAATATAATTACTAAAATCAATAGGAAATGTACTTACAGAAAATATTATTCATACACACTTTTCGTAGGAAATCTATACATTTCCTAAATAGCGATCGGAAAAGTTTTATCAAGCAAGCTTCTGTCACTTGGTCGACGCTCGCTCGCTCGCTCCTGTTGATGGTCACTGTACATTGCCATTGCACAATCTAACCTACATTCCATGACTCATTCGGGGTAAACAATTAATAGGTTACCGTTGCAACAATAACATATTCATTTGTCATATATTTCATACTTCTCCTGATCTCCATACGGCATTTCTATACAATGCTTAGGAATTCTATACGTTGACTAGAAATTAAATATTGTGTACACAATATTTTATACATTTCCTAGATGAGCTCGGAATTATATAGAATTCCTGAATCCGCTAGTTGCCATCAAGTCAAAAAAGATAGGTACTTTTTTCTAATCGTCAAAACAAATATTTTCTATGGCATTTCTATGAAAAATGCACGGCGTGTCGTCATAGTTTCTTGGGTATCAAATAGAGCTCTTAATATCAGTTTTTCGGCATTAATAAATCTAAAGTCACGTTCAAAATGGATATAATGGACGTGACATTATTTGTGACGTTTTATTCTCGTATCATTACAAAATAATTTATTTTTGACCCTGGATACTACCTACCCAATTATACACATTTATATAAAAGATGCAAGAGAATCTGTCTTTTTGAGGATACCTATCTATGAAAAGGATTTGCATGGAATAAATTACAATAGTTTTTGTATGTACATAGGTAGGTGCTTGCGCTATAATAAAGTAACCAGGGACATTGAATGGAGGGCGCGGCCGGACGGGGCGCAATCACGCCATCCGCGCCCACCAAGCTAATTATGTCACCAAAAGCTTTAATTGTTCACTGATTCTGCCATAAAAAAGTTAAAATATCATACTGAACAGTAGCAAAATAGACATCTCTAATGCATTATAGATGCCTGCAGCATTGCAATACCTACCTTCCTATACGAGTAATTATGGTATGAAGTAAAACTTAGAAATGAATAAAGTAGGTTCATTGCACAGCGAGACTCGATGGATTACTGCGTCATTTAAATAGTGTTGAATTAATTCAAATATAAAAATGGGCTTCTCCTCATTTGGCCTGTGTAGGCCTCTAAAATGCTTTGTTAATTTGACGTTACATCAGTTACATTATTATTTACATTGTTGAGTAATCCGTATTTATTTTATGAAACGTCGCAATCCGGCTCGATGGACCAAAGGTGCCTAAATAAAACAGGACTTATTTTGAACTTATTACTCATTACCTACGTACTTACTAACTTATCTAGTTTGCTTTAAGCAACACACAAATTATAACAAGGTTAAAAAGGTAGAAATCATCCAAAAACGGTGAAGAATCCTCTGAATGGGTTTTTAAAAAGTCAAACAAAATAATACAAATTACAATAGGTAGTCCTTGCTATTCATTAAATTGCGTGACATTGTAGGTAATATTTCTCATTACTTAAAAAAGTACAAAACAATTTTAATTTAAAAAGATTGATGATATTTATATGAATTGGATTTATTTGTATTGCTTTACCATTTATTTCAACTAAAAAGGTCATGTATCTACAATAAATTCCGTCGTGGAGTGCTGTAGTGATTTCTGGTCCCGGTGGGCGCGCACCTTGCGCTGCCCTGCCGGCACTTACATTATCCTAATTAGCTTTCGCTCCGTTTGTATTCATTAACTTGATGTACTTATTGTTATTTGATTACCTACTCTTCCTTACATACTACTCACGTTCCATAAAGGAAAATCAAGTAGGCAATAGTAAAGAGATTAGGTTGTATTTTGAAGTTCAGAGTATATAATACAGTTGGAAAGGATGAAACGGGTGTCAACAAGGTGTCCAACTGAAAGGATCACTTTGAGGGATCAAAACTTAGTGATAATAAGTTCCACTATATTCCATACAACATTTACAACTACCCACGAGTATTTTAATGGTAGATTCAATCCATCATAATGAACATCTTTTTCTAGGAACGTATATCGAAACAAAAAGAAATATCCTCAGAGAACCTTGGATCATTAAGTACATCGTTTAAGTGTATTTATATTATTAGGTACGAGCACATCTATGTAATGGACATGAATAAACTCTTCATTTTCAATAAAATTACTTTAGATACCTACTCGTACTAGAATTTCTGGATCATTCGTTGGCTTTTAAACATTTATTTATTTTACTATTATCATCATTTCACCCTAGTCGTTTTCTGAAATTGGAGGATACACAATAATATTACCATAATTGTAGATAGCTTGCTATAAGGGGATTTGCCTTTTCATTGTGTCCACTCCATACCCAGTTATTGTACAGCATAATGTCAACACAAATTGTGTCGAAAATCCCCGGTAAGTTGACAATATCATGGAGACAGAAATCGAGGGAGACATTGGGAAAATTGTGCTTGGATATTTAAAAGTTTTCTTCATACAACGATCATGAACATGAATTGCATATAAAATCCTGTTAGTGGTATCTCTGTGCAACTAAAAACCTTTTCTGAACACTTAAGCATGTCTCTATAGACCTCAGAAAAGATTATTATCTATTGTTTGGTTAGGTGTCCACCTTGCATTGCATGCATTAAAATAATATTTGTTCGTATTATAATTAGATGGATATTTTGCTAAAGACTAGCTTAAAAATATGAATATTTTTCAGCGGAGGAAGACGAATGGACCGAAGATGGCACAGCAAGAGAAAAGGTTGAAAAAACTGCTGATAAGAAGGGTGATGAGGAGGAAGAAGATGCGGGTGACGACGAGAAACTGGAGTTGGATGATGCTGAAGAACATATAGAACAATGTTTTGAAGGTAAAAATATATATATATATATATATATATATATATATATATATGTTATGTTTCGCAATTAATTGCAAGACACAATAGGTAGTCGTTCATGATAGTTAAAACTAAAATTATTTACTAAAAAATTTTTTTTTTAAGTACGAGTGTGATTATACCTACCTACTGACGATTACGATGTATGTATAGCGTCTTCAGTTATATATACAAGATCTCCTGATAAATATTTCAATCAAGCGAACAACACTGTTTTAAGATCAATACAATTATTATTTATTGGTGATAAAAACAATTATGCTATTAACTATTAACTGCTTTTTAATTTTTTTACTTGAGCTACTTACTCAAATTATAAACTAAGAGCGGTTGCACCGAATAGTTAAACTACTCAAACTACAATAGCCAGCTAAGTTCGAAAGAGCCTAGCGTGGACATTTGCATATTCGGTCACCCAGCGTCTGACACAGACATATCGTACCAGATAAAGCATGACGTACGAGCGATGGAAGCACTGCGTGCATGGGTGCTTGGGTTCGGGCAGCGAGGCCGTCGATTTGCGGATGACAGATCGCCGCCCGTCGTGTTACTGCAAATGCTGCAGCGCTGTTTACGATTATTGCCCACTGATGTTGAGGTGCCATTGTTCGGATTCTATTTCTGTAAAAGATGGGTAGAATAGCTAAGACTTGATTGAATAGGTACTGGTGTTTGAGGATGAGCACAATCTCTTGAAACGAAATGACATGTTTAAAATACCAGTAGTGAACTTCATGTCCTTTGAGATTTACTTACCGCTATATACCCAGCAATTCGTCAAATGTCGGAAAATCCCGACGCTCACTATTTACTGACAAGTCTCACGCCCTTCATCTATCGACAGATTAGTCAACCACACTACAATTGTTAGATCTTTACTACATTTACAATTCATAAAGATCTAAAACCTTTATAAATTCCTGTGTGTTATTGAGGGTACATATTGAGTGCAAAAGCTACAAACTATTAGCGTTGCGGAACAATCACTGATGACAAGATACACCGAAACAAATCCAGTTCAGTATAGGTCCCTACTCAGCTTAATGGGCTTTGATACAATACATATAGGATATAGTGTGTCAAACAGACACATCGTGACGTTCATTAGCTCGCGCTACGTTATCATCTGTTTACAGAAAATATCCGCCGACTTACTACCTACTAACATTTGATTTTTAGGAGTATGCCTAGTTAATATATTTTCGATGCTATACTATAACTGCTATATGCTATAACTCAGTTTATGTTCACAAGATATATTTAAAAAAGCAAACAAACGAGATATCGTTGTGTAAAGCGCAGTTCACATTTCGTTCAATGCCCCTGGCATTAAAATATTTTAAGCTTCCTGCCATGCGTTATGAAAGACGTTCCATCTCAAGAGAATTGTCTTATGAAGGGGAAAAACTCTGAATTCAATGCATTTACTTAGCGTGCTCCTTTCGTCTCGTCTTCATACATCGCATAGCTCGTCCCAGGCGACGAAGTAAAATTGTTGGATTCTATTTTGTTTACTTTTAAAATTTATTTTGCAATAATCGGTTATAATTTCGTTTTTCTTTTGCAGACGAAGAAGAGAATGAAAATCAGAATAATTCTACAGAGCAATGTAACACCGACAACATGCCTGGTGAGTTAAACAATGTAGTTCCTAATTTGGTAAGTTTTGAGATAAGAAACTTTTGTAGAATTTCTTACGTTCAAAATTATGAGGATAAGGCAGCTCGATTAATGGCGCTGTAAGGGTTGAGAGCGCCTCATTACGCCGACGTCTTCATTGAAATTCATAAGGAGGCCACTAAAATAACGAGGAGCCCCATCGCCCACGCTGGTGATGCGTTTTTACTGTGTTTTAATGCTCTTTTTACAACTTCGCCAAAGGGTGTGGTGCGGCCATAGCGGCCCCGGGCGCGCCGCCCGCCGTGCTTTACGACTCTGTCCTCGCTTATCTCGCCCGTTCGCGATAAATCTCCGCCAGGCTCCTTGGACCTCAAATATTTACATGCTAATTCGTAGCCAATTCTGCACCCGAGATTATAAATAAATAGGCTGCCGTGGCTCATCATCGGCCGGCGGTGCTTCCGCTTTATCTTTTACAACTCCAGTTTTTGAAGACTCAGTTGAGGTTATAATTTTACTTCGTCCAGATAAAATTAAGATTTTATGAGCGACGAGTTGGATGGGACAGAACATTAAAGTTCGTCAAATTCATTCGCTCGATTTGTAGGCACTCTGTTTATAAACACGCACTGCGGCTGTCCACTTTCTGCAGAGTATGGCTTTGATTTCTATCACTCGAATATTGATGTGGTTTTATTCATGTCAAAATTAAGCTAAAAATATTTCCGTTTCAATTTTTCAGCAGCTTTTTACGTCCCTTTGTTTGTGCAAATATCTATCACTTTAAATTCATAGACAGTATTCTAGGATAATTTAAAAGTAATAATTCAATATTGCAAACTTCACAAACGGTAGATTCATTCAAATAGAATAATCGGATAATATAGTAGCACTTTAAGGTAAGAGACAAAGCCCACTTTTCCCTACGGCACCCTCAGAATTATAAGTAAATTACTTATTGTTTACATTTTATTGTGGATACTTTATCGCCTATCGTCAACAGGCGAGTGTTTCCGCGGAAGGGCATTAAATGTGAAGACGCTTTGTTTTGCAACAAAGGTTTTAGTACACTTCTGATAGACACGTGTTATAGGAAAATGAGTAATTTTTGCCAGTGAGTGGCTCCCGTTGTCGCAGAGTCGTTGTTAGGCCAACACGAGTGTTGCGCAAATGTATTCTCTGCGGGGGCAAGGGTGGCGCGCGGGGGGGCGCGCCGTTGAGCCCGAAGTTGGGCGCGCGGGCTCAGTCCCGCGGGACCGCGCCGCAGGGACCGCACTCGCGCAATAACTTTTTTAATATTATTCTGCTTAATGTATTAGCATCCTTCACAAGGTATACTTTAATGTGTCTATATTGCGTCAAAATATTCGCAGCCGAGTTGCGGTTACGACAAATATTCCATGACGCAAAACATTTGTAAGTTATTCTGTCAACTAGGGCGGATAACAATGCGAGGTATGGTGTCCGGGTGGAGGATCTTTCGGCGTGGCACGTTAATTAAATGCCGATGCTCGATCGTCGGCCGCCGGCCATTCGGGGGTGCATCGGAAATTCCGCGCGGCGCCGAGGCGTGTGCCCGACACCGCGCTGCGTGCTTGCCGGAGCCTGCCGAGTTGACAATCTCAAATTGTTTGCGAACTTGGCCCAAAATTCGTGGCAATAATAGCATTGAAGTTACGCGATATACAAATTACTATACATTGCTTTATACGTTGGTATGCAGAGCCCTATTTGCCAACAAAAAGAAAAACAGCCTTACATAATGAAATCTGCCTATTAAACTAACAACAGTATCTATTTTAAAATACTAAGTAATATAAAGCAAGAATACACATATAGCCAAGGTGTAACGGAAGCTTCAAAATGTGTTGGTCGTAGCATTGCTACGACAGGGTCTACGCCATCGTAGACAGCCGGTAGCTGGCGTATGCGTTGCGTAGTAAAATGTAGGTTGTAGTATCGTTATGTTGAATATTTACTCAGTTATAAGGTAGAAGTCGGTACGTATCAATTTAACTATATGATTATACATAGCTACACACACACATTCCTATATACTTACTCACGTAAATACTTATAGCAATTCACATATACTATTAAAAAAAAGACAGATGGCTCAATCTTTATGAATACTTAATAAAAAATGCGATCATGGAACCCTCGTCAGAAACGAAGTTTCTCACGTCTTTTCTTCAAAAAACCTTACACGGCGTTCAGTTTTTACAACGTTAGGTTTTCCTGGTGGCCCGCGTTTGACCCGAATGTCTTATAACTATTTTTCGTTATGTTGCATTTTCTACCTGTCAGTCAACTCTTGCCGCCCTAAAGAATTCCACTCCAACATATCTCAAATAAGTATCTCATTGAATGTTAGATCAAAATTGGGTGGATATACCTAATTAAGCTTTTGAAGTATGTGAATACTGCACCAGAACAAAAGAAGTAATACTGAGCAAAACTATTATTTGTATTTAGTGTGCGTCGTATGCGTATAGAGTCCGTCCCTGGCTGATCCCAGGTGGCGCGGCCGCAGCGTTTGGAATTATCACATAGTGGAGAGGCGCGGCGGGCGGCGCGCGGGGGGTGGCCGCTCGATACATTCGTCACAGGCCCAGCAGCCATTAGGCATTTAGATATTATCAGTCGCCACAGGGGATGACCCGCGACCTGAGGCCATCGTTTCATTGCTTAATTACTAAAAGTGTTTCAAGCTCGATATGATTTCAGACTTCATCCGAAATGCGTCTATCGGCTACGTCTGTTACTTGTCTAATGCTCCCCTTGTCCCCCGCACCCCCGCGGTCCCAGGTGGCGCCGCTCCGGCCACACTTCCTTCCGTCCCGTGGGAATACTCCTCGACCCACCATGCGCACACTCTCAAACACGCACACATTCAGACATCTTGTATTAGCAATAATGCTAACTCGAAAAGAGGAAAATAGATCGTATTCTCTTGTCTTTTAAAGTGACTTTTAAGTTTTATGCGTTTCATATGATTTGATAATGTTTTCAAATAACAATGTTGCCGTGTTCTGTTTTGCAAAAACAACTGTTCATATATTATTTACAAAGCTTTACATGATAGACACACAGCTGGAAAAGCTACCCTAGAATCCGAAGCAGCACATGTATGGATGCAACCCAATATATTTAGTAAATAATAGAATGATGATGGAATGCTAGTGTATCGCCTATTTAAAAGATTATTTTGGCTTTCAGTCAAAGAAGAAGGATTACATTATGTTTTTTCCATATCCTTTTAGATGGATTTCTGTGCAAACGCCTTTTAATTTATTACCATTACTACTAAAAAAAATACATTTGAGGACTATTGGTAAATAGTTATGCGTGAGTAATAGTCACATATAGAAAAGCAATAAATATCGAGTGGACTTGATAACCTCTTCCTTTTCACAGTCGAAATAACTATACTTTAATTTCCGAATGTAGTACTTACGGATTTTTCTCTTAAGCTTATTTATTTTTAAGTATATACAACGTGGAAGGGACATACCCGTAATAAATCTGACCACGGGCTATACAAGATCGCTAAAGTATAATGAAATTAAAATAAGAATCGAAAAACCAAAAACAATTTGATATTCTCATACAAATCGCCCGGGTTGCTGCACACTTTAGTATGGGAATGCCGAAATTCTTTTTTGTTTTTTGGCTGTTATTTTAATTTCATTACACTATAATGATCTAATATAGACCCCGGTTCGATTTATTACGGGTATATCCCTTCCACGTTATATACAATATAATATATCTATATATTTTCTTGAAATACTACATATTATTTGGATTAATAACTTTTCATATTTAAATTTGAACCTCCGCCGAAAATTCGGTAGCTTGGCGTGCCTCTGGCGGATGGTCCTGATTAATGCAGCCTCCCGAGGCGCGGCACTGATTGCCAACGAACCTCTCCGGACTATACCACTCTGCGATGCCATTGGACAATCAATCTTGCTTATACATCATCCTAAATTAGTTAATTTCATATTTTGGTGGTTTGCTATTGTAACATTGTAAACTCTCCTAGTATGGTAAATATGCTTTTAATTAATCTGAAGGCATGGCAGTGTCCCTGCCAAATCAAGGAAAAACAAACATAGAAACAGTAGTACGATAGCATACTTTTCTCAAAGCTATTCGTAGTACTTTTGGCAACCTTGTAACATTATTGTGGGAGTAGCCTCATTTTTTCAGTGACCAAGAAAACGTCCTATAGTTTGCGAAAAATCGCCAGCCCCTTCTTTTTCAAAGTCCCTTAATTTCGTAATATAATAAAAAACTGACTCACGTACCGATCATCAAAACTCTAAGGCCCGGTACTTGTAGTAGAATTAGAAAATTTAAAGGTACCACCTATATAAAAATTTGAAATCATGGATTTTCTGATGATTTTTTACTACTTTACCGCTGTAACGTTGATCACCTCTAACAGAAATTAGAGTATTTTTGAAAGGATACTAAGGCACAAGGTCATCAGTTTACACCACAAGATGTAAGTACATTTTTTGTACTTACATCTTGTCCTGGGCTTTCCGAACTTTTCAGGAGAAGGATTGCATTAGCTTCCCGTAGTCTCCCTTTGGGTTACTTGCTAGCCAGAGAATTAGATAAATAAGCTTAGCTTGGCAGGCATATGATTGCAGCCGAACTCCACATATTACTGTTAGACGATTCAATTTTGTAATTATAAAAAAAGATCAAAATCTGTTACGATGTCGAGGTGGGAGAACCATATTTAAAACAAGACACTTTGTTTTGTGATATTTTTAAAATTAATTTCGACAAGTTTATCTTTCAGATAAGAAATGATATGAAAAATTTACACGTGTATTGGAAAAACCATGCATAACAGTTACGAAATGTGCAATGTGTATTGCCCATGAACTCGACCACTGCAAAAGTTATAGGTCATACAACTTTTAATGACTTTGAAAACTAGTTTTTCATTTGCAATATTCACGTGTCAGTTTGTGATTTACTGTGAAATATTCCGTGTAATAATCGAAACTTTTTCATTGTTTGAAAAATCTCTTATTCAAATACCAGTGGAGAAGTACTCGTAAGTAGCTATACAGATTAAACCTGTTTATTGGCGGTTTGGTGTTTTCAGTAATTCAAAACACGTAGGTATCACGTAGGTACGTTTAATTCTACCATGTTCGTTATTGGTAAGAAATAAAGTTATTTAATTTTGAGCCCTCTGTTACTTAGTCGAGGAGCGTGTTTTGTTATTCTTATTCTACGTTACGTGAAAAAGTTTCCTCAGGAGAGGCATATCGACATCAGTCCGCGGCGTTACCGGAATAACACCTTCAGTTCTGAATGGCTACGCGAAAGGTAGCGCGCCCCCGGGGGGCACTATGCTCAAGGCGGCAGAAAATTAACGTGCTCCCGGGGGAAATCTAGCGGCAGCCTTAGAGCCTCCGCCCGGCGCCCGGCGGCCGCGCCCGCTCCGCCGGGATGTATTTAATATCTCTGATGTCGGCACTGCTGCCACACCTGGACCTGCTCTGGTTAATCACACTTAGAACAACTTTTACAACTTAGTATTCTCAAAAAATACATCCTTTTTTCAACTTTAGTAGATAACGAATAGAATAACTTGAGCACCTAAGTAATTGAATTAATCTGCGTTAAAAGTGTTTTAATATTGTTTTCTGAATTTGCTTTTTTATCAACCAACAAATCAATACATTATTATAGCTAAGCATTTCCCATTAACGAAAATTAATTTACTCAAATTATATAATGAAATAAGAAATGATGAAAAAATACCACGTGAGCAGGACTTGAACTCGCGACCTTAGTCTCAATACGACTATGCTCTTACCATCTGAGCCATCACGTGTTCAGCCTCGCACGCACTGCATCTTGAATGCCTAAAACCCTAGAAAATTAATTTATTTCAATATCACGTAGATAAATTAAGCAATATCCGTAGGTCTAAACCGTAGGTTGCTTACAGGTTTTAGTCTCGGTGATTGGCGCATACTTAGTTAGATACATATGATTATTTTTGTTCCTGCTCTCATTTTTTTAATGCTGTCTAGCTGTTATATCCTTAGAGCAATGATCTAAGGTTTGGCGATGTTAGATTTAATTCCCGAGGGTCTAATTCAAAATTAACTTACAAGTCTGTGCTTACTAATTTCAATCTCAACGATTGGCACCTACTTATACCTATGTGATCCTTTTGGGTTGATACTGGTTGTCATTTGTCTAATTCTGCCTTATCAATTAATAATACAGCAATGTTAAATCTGGCTCTTGCGGGCTCTAACTCACATATATACCCTTTCAGTCGCGGTGATTGTCTCCTATTATTATTTACATAAAGACATTTTTGGGTTGTTCCTGCACGTTATTTGTCTAGAGCTGTCTATCTGTCATTTTGATAAACCAATAAATAATTACGGCTAAGCGTCTCCGATTTACGGCAATTAATGTATTACACTATCACGTAGATTAATTCGCCGATGTCAGAGCCGGCTCCCACGGGCTCTAATTCACAGGATCCAATCGCGGCACGCGGCGCCTACACTCATTAATGTTGCACGCACACTCTCGGCCCTATTATCTCGCTTTACTTAGGCAATATTATTAGAACTAACTATGCTTAGATGGCTTAGATGTGTGTATATCAAGATTAGACATCTACATAATAGGTAGTAAAAAATCACAGCCTGTACTTACCGGTGCTTAACGTCGTCGGTTACAATCTATGAGACCATCATCAGTAGGCCATTTTTTAGGTAAGAAAATTTTAAAGATACACTATCATATCTTTATCCCTAACGGGGCAGACAGAGCCTAGGGTGGCAAGGCCCAGGCCACTTTTAGCGTGATGGTGGGCATGAAGGTGTACCTAAACAGGAAATCATAATTGATTGGTTGCTAATCGTATCGCCTATTGATATGATTCAGATTCTTGCCCATTCCCTAGATCGGCTTTTACGATCTGCGCGGGTGGCAAGCAGCTGGTACATTCCATGTTTTTTCTTTTCTCCCAGACAAGCATAAAAGCACAAAATTAAAAAAGGATAGGTAATTGTTTTGATTAGCATATCAGCATCACCTTCAACATTGAGTATTTATAAAAAATAGATTTAGTTGTTAAATAACATATGGCAAGTAATAAGACACTTAAATATTTGGTTAGCAAAAAAATAAGCTAAAAATTATTTTGGCAGCATATTATATTTCTGGCAAGGCCGTAAAATAAACCAGCAGCAACTCCTAGTCACCAACTAAATCAAAGGTTATCAGAAAAAAAATAGATATTTGGTTAACTTTATAATCTTATGTGTTTACAAAATAGATAGTCGTAACGCAACATTATTATTAAGTCAGCAGGATTATACAATCGGTCAGCATAAAAATAATATTAATAATGATAAGCTATAATCTCTAAAGATCTGCATTTTAAAATTTAATTATTTTTGCAAACCTGCAGAAGCAGTTCAATTTACAAAATTTGCTGACAAAATACGATTTGGAGCTGACCTACACCCCTTTATTTAGCTGACCGTTGAATTAAATGATAGTCAATTAGAAATCACCTAATGGACTCACTATATTAGACTTACCTTGCCAATTTCTATTTATGCCTGCAAACTTTTGGCAAGACCCAAGAGGTCCACAAATCCATTGTTCTTAAAAAATTAAAGTTCATACATCTATTCTTAGGCAGCTCGAAGAGTCCCAACGGGTCCGTGAGACAATCAAGTGCAATCTGCTACAATTATTGTTAGTAGGTATTATTAACAGGTTTCCTGTTCCATGGATCATAAATCAACAAATTAATTGCATTGTGATAAAATAGTTTCTACTATTCTTTGCAAAGTCTTTACATTTATTGTCAATTTAAAAAGTTGATTGAAAAAAATAATTGTAAATACTACCTTATAGGTATAGCGTCTCTCTGTAAATAGCTCATAAAATTCCATACATACAGTGAGTAAAAGAAGAGACAAGTAGTAGTATTTCTTTCCAAAACAATTTGGACACAACACAGGCTTCTTACAAAAGCAGCCTGTGTTAAGAAAGAACTAACTCACAAGTCTAATAATAACAATGGGTAGTTTATACGTTATTTACCTATAAGTGTAGCCTTGAACAATGTGTTGCAGTTTGCAGTACACACGCAGCTAGCCTGCATGTTAGGACATCAGTAACGAAGTCCCAAGGGCATATGGCAGGGGTGTAGGGAAATGCAACCAGTCTTCACTTTCACAATGTATTTCCTAACTTCATTGGTACCGTATTAATATGCTGACTGGAAAAAGAATGAACGAAAACGGTCTTATTCACAATATTTTCGGTTATGAAGAGTTATGTTGTATAAATTACCCATTAATCATAGAATTAAATGTAGGTAGATATAAATGTTTTTCAGTTTGTAACTTCATCATTTGGTTTGTAACATCAGCTATGAATTGTTTCTAATGTCGTATATTGGATGTAGACATGTAGATAAACGAAAACGGATTCTACATAACACATTACGAAACATTCGAAGGGACGCAAACTACAAAATTGGACTAAAAGTTTAAACTGGATCACCTATTCGAATAGGAAATTTAAAACAGGAGGAAAAGTACCTCCGAGTGGCGTATCGTGCCTGGGAAGTGGATTAGAGAGGCGACCGCAGCGTGCGGCCGCGCCTCGGGCTGCGCCACACTCGTGCGGAGGGCCCCGCACTCGCCGCCAACCAACTTCGCTGCGGTCCTCAAACTCCAAGAAACACTAACTTTTTTTACTCGCAAAGTATAGCCTTATTTACAATCATGAACATATTTTATTTTTTGGTACTAACTACGAAGGTGCCGGTTGCATTTTGCATACCTATTGTAGAAAGGGATCAAACGGCAAATAGCAAGTATAACATGGAAATATTTTTGGGTGATAAAAAAATAAACCAGGTGGATTCTATTAGACGACTCTCTGCTCAATTGGAAACAGGAAATGTCCTCTACCGAAAAATCTTTAAGCTCTGCAGGTTTTGCTCTCAGATGTTCTTTATGCACTTGTAGAATCTAAGTTGAGATATAGGCAATACGGCACGAATTCCACAATGTGAATCGTGCGAAAAGTTCTATAAAGAATATGAAATTCTGACCGTCCCAAGTTTGTATACTGACTTTAAATCCACCGACAAAATATTTGGAGCAAGTTCAGTCCATGATACTGAACTACTTTCTATAAAAAAAGTAATTAAAAATCGATAAAAAAATTTCGTCCTCCCATACAAAATCCATTTGGCTGAGCGCTGATTTGTATGGGAGGACGAAAATTTTTCATGACTGCATGACATGACTGAACTTGCTCCAAAAATTTTGCCGGTGGATAAAAAGTCATCCTGTATTTTGGTTGTTCTAATTTCAAAAAGAAGATGCCATTTATGGAAGCCGATCAAGAAAGACAACAAAGGAAGAACCTTGAGACAGGACTTTGTTGATGATATTCAACCTGGGGTTAGAGGTAGTTAAGCATGGTGCGAGGTATTAGGGAACTCAAGTTTTCAATAGATTTTCCGTGGAGCTGAGAATTATACGAAGTTATAATTTATTTAAGGCCAGGATACGTGCTCTTCTGTTACAAAAGTTTTGTAATAGGTATACAAAAGTTTACTTACCTAAACTCGTCAAAATAGTTTTATTCTCTCTTTGACATTTGCCGAATTTACATATCTAAATAATTTTAAGACTGTAAATTGTTTGACATATATCTATTTTGTATTTTTTTATTTCTATATATACTTTTACAAAGTGGAAGGGACATACCCGTAATAAATTGAACCACGGGCTATACTAGATCACTTTAATGAAATTAAAATAAGTAAAAAAAAAAACGACATTCCCATACAAATCGCCCGGGCGGCCGCACACTTTTGTATGGAAATGCCGAATTTTTTTTTGTTCTTTGGCTGTTATCTTAATTTCATTATACTATAATGATCTAATATACCGTGGTTCGATTTATTACGGGTATGTCCCTTCCACGTTGTATACATATTCAGACATAATTTTTATTGTTTTTATGAATAAATTAGGGGACGGACGGACTGTAACTACTCGTGTTTTTATTTCAGTTTTGAAATAGAAAATGTGTACATGTCTCAATCTTGCTAAATGTCTCCTGTAATCTTTCCATGTCAAGTATTATTTCCACAAATTAAGACGTCACAATCCGTATAAATGAATTTACTAAACATTGTCTTTTCCAGATATGGCTGACATCAAGTCGGAAAGCATGGACAGTTTTGAGTCAGGTGAGTACTTGTGTATTTTTGTTTTCCTTTATCGATCCTTGGCAAAACAAAGGACGTCTCATAATGCCTCTCGTAAAAATGCAATAAAATAAAGTTAAGGTTAAATGACAACGACGGCGTAAAAGGAGCTCTCATATTAATATTTGAATAGTGGAGAGTGTAAAAAGTGTTGAAGTCGGAGGTGGCAGGGCCGGCCGCGGCGTTAACGGAGCCCTGGAGGGCCTTTGGCCAAGTCCCCGTTTCGCAATACAGCCGAAAAGATAAAATGAACATAAAGTTGAGGAGCAGATACTCTCGCTCAGAGGAATCGTAGTTTCCCTCCTGGCGACACTAAACCGGCTACGACTGGAACACGCAGTTTGCGGCCCGGAACCATATTGCGCACGTATTCCTAACGATGCAAAGCTTACTAAAACTGTAATAAAAATACATTTCTGTCCCAAAAATTGTTACATTTTGGTACATGACGATTGGGTGCACCTAGTAGTAATAAGTTACCTAATTCAGATGCACAATTAAGTGTATCTCACTTTGTTATTGGCTTACCGATAATTAGTAAACACCTTGAAAAAAATTAAGAGTTATGTAATAGACTTCTATGAAAAATTTTATCAAAGAATACGTACTATCAAAAGTCCAAAATATGTTGTAGAAAATATTTTGTATTAGTGGAAAGACTACTTGTACTTTTGGTCAATTGATAAATAATTCAATTTGTAGTAAAATTGAAAAAGCATTTTTAATTCCTTTGTTTATGTCATCAGCGTCATAATTCTGACCACATTCGTTTTAAAATAGGAAACCTGTATTTTATATATAGCACTTACCTACCCTTTTAATTCAAAGATCGGCGACAGGGCCAATGGAAATTGTAAGGCTAAAATTGCATTGTGGATGCCAACCGTACCGAACTTACAATTAAAACGGACGCCCGGAATTGTGTACATCGTTCGTCACTTAGTAGTGACCTGCCGCGCGCGGCGTTGGGACCCGCCGATTCTTTGAACGATTTGATAAATTGAAGCTTGCAGGTTAAGAAAAAACCCTATATGAATATTGTAAAAAAAATGATAAATGTTAAGTCAAAGAAAGTTATAAAAGAATTGGTAGCGCAGCCTTTCAATTCTATGTAAAGTATACGTTGTCACCACTACATTGTCGTGCGTTTAGTTGGCAAAGTTTCTAATTGGTTTTCAATTTATTCGTTTTCATTTCTGAATAAGGTACTGAAATATTCAGTAAATAACAAAAAAAACCTTTAGTTTTAGTCAACCTATAAGTATGCAATATCTAAATAGTTTCGTTTTAGATATTTTACAAATCTCTCGTCTCATTTAAGCGCATTTCCGATAGCATCCTTTGCTGCCTTTTTACATCTCTATCTAGAACTTACGATTGCAATGTTACTTAAACAAATATATTATAAGGACAAATCACACTGATTGAGCTAGCCCCAAGTTAACACTTTTATTATGGGGAACTGACTCAACGAAACAATATTTTAAAATAAATACGTATATAAATAAACATTTTGCCGTGTGTTTCTCGGCGGAGTATAATAGGACCACTCCAAGTGTTCCCGTGGATGTCGTAGAAGGCGACTTAGGAAACACAAGTTAAACAAAACTTCAATGAGACCTCTCCAACCCGTCTGGTCAGCGTGGAGAGTGTAAGGCCAAATCCTTTGGCTATTCTGGCTAAGTATGGCTCTGGTAGTACAGAGAGGGTGCAGTGGAGATTAAAAAGACCAGATGATGATGATGATGATAAATAAACACCCAAGACCCAGAACAGTTTGGAAAAGACCTTTTTCCATCTTGCCTTGGGGATTGAATCCAGCACCCCCGGAGCAGCGGACTAGCATATCAACCTTTATGCCAAGGAGGTCGTCAACTTAATTCATAATATTCAGTACAGGTATTCAACATAAATAAAAATTAAACGCGGGATTATTCATTTCATATTTCCGTCGCATTATACCATCACATTTCCGCCCCATATTCCGACCGCTGTCGGAGTGACAAACGCTTGTTATATCGGGCGCTAATAAAGCCAATTATAGCGCCAAAATAAAGTGACAGTGCGACTTTTAGCCGGGATGGTAGTACACGACTCTGCAATCAGGTGCAGTTTAAAATGTGCATTTGAGATGTATAGTGGCGCAGCGGGCGCAGGGCGCGGACAGAAATGCATTTTCAATAATTGAGGGTCAGACAGGGTGGTGGGGGCATTAAAATGCTCGCTAAACTTTCCGATCGTCATTGGGCCGCGACACACGACGGCGGCCAGATTTGGAAACTAATGGACCGCGGAAAATATGAGCAATTTGCAGCTCGCCCAGTTGCTTTCTGTAACTGCGAATGTGGATGACATTATTTAGAGGTTTAAAAGTTGCTAGGAGTTTGGATAATAGATATTATTCGTCATTTGTATAAAAAAAAAACAATTTTATGAATAAAGTCACTTATAAATAAATTAGTAGGTTGTAATTTATTTACCTACCACCTTCGATCATATCCTACCACGACAAAAAATTTAAATGGTATAAAAATAACATTCTTATTTTCAAAAAGTCTTATTTTTATAGGTTTTGTGATAAAAACATTTTTGGACTGATAACTTCTTTAGGCGCATTGGGCATTTTTTGAGATGGGAAAAAACCATTGAACTTACGATACTGTTACCGTAACCGACACTACATGTAATCGTTCAAGTTTTTATTCTGTCGGCACTCCCGGAGTGCTACTGTTTTTTTTCTATAAGTTTATTTGCAAGACAAATTAAAAACCCCCGACTTTTAAGCGTTCATCCCCTCATCATCATCATAATGGCTGAATCAATTTTTATCAAACATATGTAGCTAAGAACTTAGCTACATATGTTTAATAAAACTTGGATTTTGATTAAGAAAAATACCGCATCGAAATCGGTCTATTCGTTTAGGAGCTACGATGACACAGACAAACACACAGACATCAAACTTATAAAATTTTTTAGCCAGGGTTTAAAAAATAGTACAGAATTTTATTTTCATAGAGCTTAGTCTACACTACAAAACCTTACTAGTCATTATACTAATAAATAGAACATTGCCCCGCCCTAAGTAAATATTCGTATTCAGATGTCATTGTTATAATTTTCTAGTTCAGTGGTAGATCTATCGTTAACGTTTAATTACGTGTACGTTTAGTAGAGTCAAGGAATTACGGATGTGTACTAAAAATATTTTTAGCGCATTAGGTAGAATATTAAAAAAGTATTGTATAGGTAGGTACGTATTTGTTTTTTGATTAGCAAATGATAACAAAGATACAGCGCATGTAAATTTCGCAGGACGTCACAATCAAGTACGATTTCCACTTGTCGGTGACGTCAATCACTCTCACTCCGAAACTTTGACGCGCTTTAGAAATAATTGTGAACTTTGGCTACTTTGATACTGTCTTTCCACTCCGACCAACTAAACCGATGAACTAGTTGTGTAGAATGGAACTCAATGTGAAAAAAAGAAAGTGTTTTTTTTTTCAATCTAACCAACTAGTTGATATAAACCGAAAAATATGGGTCCTTTATTTTTGAATAATCTTAATGACGAAATAAAAAAATACAATTTTTCCGGACCCAGTCCACATCCCTATTCTTATGTATATGCGCCTTAAATCTAAAATTGTACATTCATTGTTTCAACAAACATTCAGGTCATATTTTAACCAAGAGGACGGCTCCCTAATTTTCCAATGGTTGGCTCAGATTGTCTTAATTACCAAACTACTTAATGAAGTTCCCCACTAGTGCGATCATAGGATGCTGTGGTAATTTATAACTACAGATCTGAGGGAGCTGCCGAGACGCATCTCACGGAAAGCGACAGGCTTTTACGGCGATGGAAATAAGTAATTAAGGTGCATGGTTGTAGAGCGAGAGCAGTGTTAGTATGCAGTCAGAGTATTTTAAGTATAGTTTTATTTGCTTAAAAATTTTGCTCTAGCATAGAGCAAAAATAAAAAGATTGATACTGTGTATGTGATCAGTATAATAATAAATATATAGGGACAAATCACGCTGATTGAGCTAGTCCTAAATAATTAATAATAAATAATAATAAAATGCTTTATTTGAGCAAACACAAAAAAAATATATAACAGATATTATTACCAGAACATATTAGAGGTGCTCTCAAAAAGGATCCAACTCAGCATATGCTGGCTGTGTAAGGACTGCCAGCGCTGGCTGGTCTTCCGTTGGAGCCTAGTTGACGTCACGAAAATATGCACTAACTATAAATTTTACAAAAATACAAAATAAAAGTAAGTTTAACTATATTTTATAATAAATACATATATAGATAAACACCCAAGACCCAGGATAATTTGAAAAATACCATTTTTCAACTTGCCCTGGCTGGGGACCGAATCCAGAACCTCCAGATTGACGGACTAGCGTGTTGACCATTACGTCACAGAGTTCGTTTGATTTTGAAGCTTTGATTTATTGCATCTGTATGTATGTTTGGGTTTAGGTCAAATCTTTCAACTCATTTTTTATTTATTTATTATTTTTTACATATACAATTATACAGGGTTCAACAAAATATACTAAATAAAGAGTGAATTCATTCCATGATACTGAATAAGTTTCCCCAAGGAACATATATCGAAATATAAAAAAATAATTATTGGCCTCCCATATAAGTTGACCGATCAGCTGATCAGAGTTTGTATGGAAAGGCAAAAATTATTTTTTATATTTTTTAAATTAGCATTTTCTCCCTATCAACCTTTAGGAAAAAAAAAACATACGAAAGTTGGCGTCTAAATGACAGATAAAAGATAGATACAATATCCAGTCGTCGTATATGTCTGTCTAGGGACTGATCACGGAGATGGAAGTTGGTGGTTTTTACTATATATTTTTTTATAATATACAATACATTAATTTTATTTCAAATTTTCAATTTACATATTTCTTTTGTTGCGCAATTTTTTCAGCAAGTTCAATCTGTATATAAATGATTAAGTTTCAAATTCAAATTGGGAATCCTAATTCATCGAGATGCATGTTTCAAATCTATGAGTACCTATAGAGCCTCCAAGTGTTGATCATCTGACATGACAATTGATGCAGCCATTTACGATCAGGGAAGACATTAGTCCATATAGTTAAAAGTAAAGTTTAACAGTGTTCTAGTATGATTATTCTGTAATGTTGGTAAGTACAGTAATCTATTTCACTTTGCAACAAAAAACAAGACAAACAAAAGAAGTTACCCTCAGTTATTTTCTCGGGGAGATCACGTAGGCGCGCACCTCATCTGCGGCGCTCCCGCAGCGGCGATAAAATTTAAAATTCAAGGCCGCGTTAACGAACCGGCCTCGCGAAGAAATAGATATTCAAATGTGAGAAGATCCCATATTAACATTTATGGCAAGTTTGCGGGGACGAAACAAAGGCCAGGCGGCCCCCGCGGAACACTCGGCCGCGGCTGAATTGGGCTGCGTCGCGACGCTCGTCTCGCCACTCGCTTTCCACGACCTACTCGCTACTTTTTGTAATGTTTCATTTACTCCACTTCAAGATGAAGTGTCCCGACCTATCTCCCTTTCTAAATATTTAATCGACTAATTCGTTGCTTTTAAATTGGAAAAATGTACTCGCTCAACACGGGTCGGAAAAGTATTATTATAATTAGTCCGTAAGTTAGATTATCCAAAAATAATGCACCCATATTTTTCAGTTTAACAAAAGAGTAAAAATTCATAAAGATACAGAGTATCTAAGTTCCAGAGTGGTTGCTTGTGACGTCAACTCTGTGTAAAAATCGTACGAATCATGTATCTTCGTCATTAATTGTTTCTCAGGGAATAGAAAAAATACGTGTACAATATTGTTAATAATCTAACCTAACCTAAAACCTAACTAAAAATGATTTTTCGGTCATCATGCCTATTAAATTTCCCTTGTTTCATTGTAAAATTTCCGGAACAATTCAAAGTCAAAATTCGGATTTAGGCAGTGAAACTCATTATACTATTTCATAAGAGAGTTCCCAAAATTACCAATCATATGCCATTGATCGTAGTAACCAAAGGTAAATGCCAAAGCCAAGATAAATGTTGTCATATTTATCGATACTATTCGATAAATATGAGAACATTTATCTTGGTAAACATACAACTACACACTTACACGTATAAACATACAACTTATGGATTTCGAACCATACTTTTGGTAGGTGGCAGCTATATAAAATTTTCTACCTCATTAACTCACAAGAGAATTTTAAAGAGAAGACAAAACAATCCAGCCTTTGTGCTCAACGGCCCTACCCACTCCAAAGACAAATAAAAGTTTTCAAGAAAACAAATCAAAATCCCAATTTTGGTGGCTGCATTATTTATGTGATATTGCTTGCTTGGCGACTGTCGGTGTTCCCCTTTCCTTACTACGAATTGGTGGAGGTATAATTCACGCTCTTCCCAACTTGGCCTGTCAATAGTTAAAGAGAGGGTTTTGTTATCTTACTTATTATTTATATTTACTTATGTAGGAGTTATACGGGTGCGAGACTGAAGCTGAAACGGTGGGAAAGTTAAAACGAGTCGTATTCTTTCAAAGTACTCGTATCTAGTGGGTTAGTGGGCACACACGTTTCTTATTAATATCAGGCGGTCAGAATGGTCGAAGACGTCCCCAGCGCCCGCTCTCTCCCGAATAAAATTGCCGCTATCTAAACAAAGAGCCCTAATTATTCGGCCGTGGCGGGCGGGGTCGCTCTCTTATGGGTGTTCTGGGGCCCATTTCGCTTCTCGTATAGGGCCCTAGGGAGCAGCGGGCGCCGCCTAGCCAATCGCCGGATGGAGGAGCGAGCGATCCGCAACCTTTTTATATGCGATATCGGCGTCGGCGCTGGACCCTCGACCCCTCCCGCACCCCCCCTGGGTCCCGGGGAATTAAAAGTTGGAAGGCGCACATCTGATTACCCCTACACACATTACTCTGGATCGCCAATCTCGATAAGCCACCCACAATTTATTAGCGGCCGCTGACGAGCTGTTTTTGGCTGAAACGGACAAACCATATTGTTTCACACATATACTACAGAGACAGGCCGTATAACCCATTTTTATTATTGATGATTCTGTTTTAATTCATTACATATTGAATCTTTACTTTAGTTCTAAATAAATGATGCAAGGACGTATAAGTTCTTACTTGAATTGATTTCAATCTTTAATTCTTTTAATGAACGCTTTGTATATGGCTCTTTTCAAAATTTATAAATGTAGGAACCTATCTATCATCGCTATTTGAATGTAAAAGAGCGCTTGAAAGAACCATGGCGGTACTGGGCCTACGCTTCAATACTTATTTTAATTTGCACCCGATTTTATTTTGAGACAATAAATTCAATATAAAGGGTTTCCGAGCGGTTTTACCTCCGGGTGCATTGTCTTCACCCTTCGGCTTTGCGTTTGTATTGTGTAGAAATTATGAAATAAAAAGGCGATATCGTGTGTCGGCGGAGAGAGGTGCGGCGGCGGCGGCGTGGGCGACAGCGGCCGACATACGACACCTACCTAGCTGCGGCCACGGCCGCTCGCAGCCATTGTACGTCCACAATGCACCCCGCTGCCGCCACCGCCGCCTCCGTCTCATATTAGATTGCAATGTTTTAGGCATTCGATTGCCCTCGCCAGTAATAAAGGGTTCCCAAGAAGCACGTACAATATAAGATTTTTTTTTGCGTTTTGTAGTCTTTCACCCGAGTGCCGAAGGGTACGCTTATTGTTTCTATGGTGAATTGCTGCAGATGAATGGGTTTCGAGCGTTTATGCTCAGCACTCAGAGATCGCTGGAAGATAATACGAGGCAGGCGGGCAGGGCCGGCTGAGGTGGCAACAACAAACCTCCCACTGAACACTTACAGCGGATGGGGTTCATATGCTTGCTTTGTTGGCCGACTTTTCTACGTATAATAAGAAAAAAACATTTCTAGTTGTCGTGATTCCTTTCTTTTGTCCACGTTTCAACTATTCGTCTGTCCTGCGCCAATGCCTCCAAGAGAATGAGAGCCAGCCCATAGGCCAGACCATCATAATGAACATCCAGTGTTCCCATCATTCATTCTGGCATTACTTTTTTTTAAAACGACGATGGTAACAACTTCTAAAGTCATTCGTTTATTTTTTTAACAAGATGGCAACACTTTTTAGATAATTCAACGTTGCCGTAATTAAATATAAGCTTAAGTGACTATTTTTACAAATCATGACATAGTTAAAAAATACTTCAATAAAACATCGCATTATAAAGTTACATCGAAGTTGTCATAGCAGCTTCTGCTGTAATATCTCAAGACGCGCGCGGCCAGAGCGCCTGCCCCTGGGAGCGCGGGCACACCAGAGCTGGCTACATTTTTAGCTATGCATGAGCAGCATGGCCAACTTCCAAGATACACCACGACTATACCTAAGTGTATTGTTTTTAATATATAGAGAATTTACGAGCTGCCGTTATACTCGTATCTATAGATAAAAAAACGTCGACTTTGCATGAGTGAAGAAATTGTTTTGAAATACAACTTTGGTCGTTGCCAAAGATGATATCTAAATCAATATTAATATAGAGCTATCACCCTCATAGACTTTCATTAATTATAAGTTGTGAGATAAATGTACAGCTAAAGTTGTTATTGTTGTTTATAGATTTAATTTTACCAAATGTATAAATACAAAAGTTTGATTTGACATGTGCAGAGTAGATGTATACCTATCATACCAATATATATGTAAGTTGTTGCGGGAATCCATTTTAATCTAACAAAATAATGTATTACGAGTATTAAAGTAGGTATTCCATAATACATGGTTCTGATACTTCAGTATGGACTGTGTGTTATCAGTATCACAGAAGATTGTGATGCAGTGGTTTATTAGGTAGGTAAGTATTTTATTTTGAAATAAACCTAATATAATATAATAAAATAAAATGTAAGTTAAACTCGCGTCATCGCGTGTAGAGGGTTCCGTACTTCTCTTAGATTTTCCTGAAATCTATAGGTAAAGGACTATTTTCCATAAGTATTTTTTAAAATTTTAGGTTCAATAGTTTTGAACCGTTTTGAACTTTGTATTTCCTTTAAAAAAATTCAAAATATTTATCTCAAGATTAAAAAAAAATGCATAGTTGATACTTTTAGAACAAACTCATTCACACGACATAATTTGCAGATTTTTTTATTTTATAATTTACTCCCCAAAAGTGGCCCCCATATTTGAAATTAATTTATTTACGTTATACGTCCGCCCAGCAGTGTCGTAGCAAATTGGCTGTGTCAAACGGACAGACAGAAAAGTGAATGATCCTATAAGGGTTCCGTTTTTACCTTTTGAGGTACAGAACCCTAAACACGAACTTTTTTGTACAGTTATGGCTTAATATTTCTTAGGAAAGAGAATTATTAAGTTTGATTGGAACCGAGAGCTGCATTGTTCCCAGCTCATCAGCAGGTGGGCAGCCAAGAAGTTAAATCACTAGCTGACGGTCCTCGGGGACGTTCGGATATTGCGTCGACACTTCACACAGATGCACTTAGCTATGCATGGCCGGAGATACCGCGCTCCCAAATACGAAAGCTCGCCAAAGTTTCTGATACTCAATTTTGAAGTTAATCAGAAATGTTTATCTTAGATGCCATTTGATTTCTATATAATATTTGGTAAATAAGAGTTGTGGTACGTACCTCCTTCTAAAGTTTTCTTTTTCTCGGCATCACCAGTGGGTTGACTGGTATGCCTATGGCTTTAAATCCGCCTATTACGTTTGTAATAAAGTTAAATAAATAAATAAATTTGGGATAATTATTTGTTAACTTTAAAAATAAAATTTAAAAATACTTGGAACTGAATTATTAAAAAAACCAGAGAGAATTCTTAAATATTCATATTTTGGCTACTTCTTCTTGTTTGGCTCATATTTTTCTTTTCTTTTCTCGCTTACTTACTTTCAGGAAGATTTTATTCGAAGTTTTCGAATATGTATACAAACGCCCAAGTTTCCAACAATAAGATTTGGAGAACTTTTCTCATTAAATAAGACTAGTTATTTGTTTTAAAAATTTACTTGTGCAGCGACAACTGTACCTCCACTCTTAATTTTAAGGGTTAAGTGCGACGGAAATAGAAAGATAATAAGGCAGTAGCATGAAATCGCAAAGCAATTTGCATTCATTTTCGCCTTGACTGAGCAATGACTTGCATGCTAGCGCTACTCGGTCGTCACGATGATTTACCACAGGCCACAGGGTCGCGTAAGTACTCATAATTTTATTTCAAAAACACAAATTATAAAACTGTCAAAAATTTATCGAGCCGTCGTAGCAACCTTAGTTGTATGTATCTACTTGGATTCGATATCATCATCATCATCCGAGCGTATTACCGGGCGCATCCTCAGCGGTAACGCTTTAGAGCCCCGGGTCGGCTACATAACCTAGGTGATTTGACGAGGCTACTGGTTTTTGGGAGCGACTGCCATCTGACGTCCGCAAATAATAGGATGGCTTTAAACAAACACTAGATAGCGCTTGGGACCCACAGCTTTGCGTACCTTCTTCACGGAATCATCTTTCTTTTTGGATAATCCGCCAATAAAGTTAAGTCCACCAATTGTAAACAATTATTATTGTGGATCAATTGAGTTCTAGTAAATCAATAAATAAATAATCGGGTGATTCAAGCCTGCAATATCCTAACCAGACTGGAAACAACTTTTCTCAACGTATGCTTCCCAGTGGGATTTGATCCCACGAACTCCGGATCACAAAGCAAACCTCTTGACATCTAGACCTCGTAGACAGTATGTGTCTACTTGGACAATTAGTCTTTTATTTGTATATAGGAGTATGTATGTTCAACAATAACTTGAGAATCTTTGATCGGTACTTCAAAATATTTACAATAGAATTTTACAGTAACCTAATAACTTTTGCGGTTGTCGCGATATGTGGTTGTAAGAATATAACAAACTCACAGTTCGGGCTACAAAGTCATGTTTATCTATAATATCTATATTATTGGCCTCTTCTCACGAATTTGATATACTTAAAACTCAAAAGGTTTGAATTTTTTGCTAACGACTATATTTATTTTAGTCGCATTGTCTGGTTAGAATAAATAATAAGATTTTAGTGACACAATTTTGCGTCGCACGAAAAAGTCACAACTATTTTCAATTATTTTCTTTCATGAAAATAACCATGACGGTTTATGCTGTGAGTCTGAGACTGTAACTACGCTTTGTAGACCATAGAAAAATTATAGCTGGATTACTTTCACTAACAAAAATTCATAAAAAGGGGGTAGTTACGTTCACTAATAATTTAGATACAGATACACTATCACGTCTTTATCCCTAACGGGGTAGACAGAGCCAAGGGCGGTAAAGCCCAGGCCACTTTTAGCGTAATGGTGGGCATGAAGGTGGAAAAGGGAGATCATAACAGTGATGGGTTGCTAACCGCATCGCCTATTCATATGATTCAGATTCTCGCCCATTCCCTCGATCGGCTTTTACGATCTGCACGGGAAAGAGAAGCAGCTGGTACATTCTATGTTTTTTCTTTTCTCCCAGACCAGCAAAGAAGAAATTTATAATAATTTAGGCAATCGTTAATAGAGCAGTCACTTACATTATTTATGATTATCTGTTCATTTAAGCTTTATTGTTGTACGTACAATACAAACTGTCTTACAATTCCCAGCGAACCATAGGATTATACAGATGATTCGCTTTGGCCAAAATAATAAAATACATAGAACGAATTACATAATAGCCAATTTATAAAAACTGTTTCGGCTATTTCTTGTCCATTTTGCAGGGCCTTTGGCATCCTTGGGTGACCATTGACATGTATGTTATATTTGGAGAAGAAAAAGCGGGAAAGCGCACCCCGGGCTCCGAAGCAGCACAGCTGAGGATGCAACCGGGATTCGCGCTTAGACGAAGAAGAAGAGAACAAATCAAATAATATACTTATTATAAAGACGTACTCATACATATAAAAAACATACATTTAGATAAATAATGAAATTATCTACGAAAAGTAATGAGAGAGTATATTTTAATGACTGAAACGAAAATATAATTAAAGTAAAATATAATTTTCATTGGAGCGTATCATAATGCATTTGTGAAAAGATCACGAACCAGTCACCAGTTAATGCACAGTGACGATTATTGCATTGTTTGTTTGTAGTCTCGCAGTAGGGCGCGCGGGGAGAAAAAGAACGCGGGCGTGGGAATCGCGAGGCCACGTCGCCAAACAGATGTTATAGAGCAGAATTACCGCTAAAGTCTTCTGCGTTAAGTTGGTATGACTTCAGTCACAGTCAGCTCATACTTTAGTCATCTTGTAGCAGTTAAATACCCATTTGTATAAATACGCAATAAATTATGGTTATTGATATGCAAGCAGTGTAGGCACTACCAATGCGTCTTTTGAGGCACATTTCCTATTTTCATTAGGTGTGACTTATACTAGTTTATACGGTCATTTTCAACTAGGTACCATCCCGTACTTCCGGTGAAGGAAAACATCGTCTGGAAACCTACTCACTAGTGACTTTCAAGTTTTATAGTATTTGATTGAATGGATAAATGTAAAAAGCAATGACAAACTACCTACTACTCCATTATCTCTGCCAAAATTGTCATTGTATGCGACTCTTTTATTTCGTTGTCACTACAAACACATAATAATCGTAAGAGCCATAAAATCCAAAGGCACTTAGGCCCCTTGTGCCAACTCTGCCATTTTCAAAAATTTCCAAAAAATGGCTCGTCTATCGATTTTAATATAGGTATCGAACCTGCTCCCAAAATTTCACGGTTATCGGTTGAGAAATGCGACGTCTAGAGGAGAACACATAGACATACCAAAGCATTTTTGGCCAAGCTGAAACGGAGACCTCACTCGCTTCGCTCGCTTGGTCAATAAATTATTGATTCTTTGTTTCATACAACTTTACGCAATGCCATTTGCACTGAGATGAAATAGAAGATGCTAGTTTATCAAAGATTTGATAGAAGGAGCGTGGCGGCGGCGAGGTGTCGCAAAGGCCGCGATTCCATCGCGCTCCCTTCATCTCGCCGCCGGCCGCTTGCGATCACAGCCTGCAGCTACTTGATTGTAATCACTTTATTTAAATTGTATTGCGTTATCTTTATTACAGCTTAGAGTTACGAAGCACCGTAAATCTCAGGCGACTTCACTAGACGAGAACAAAATAATTTTTGAAATCCATACTTCAATACTAATATTTTAACGTAAAAGTATGTTTACTTATAGTACTCTACTTCAGAACAGTATAACGTGCTGACGTGTTTTTTTTTATCTAGATACTTGAGACACCGCAAAGAGACATAGGCTACTTGTTTTTAAGCTATTTTTGTCACGGACTCATTCGTCGGAAAGGGACTAGTATCTACTGGTGATATAAATAACTTCAGTCTGACTCAATAACAAATAAATGGGCAAGTGCAAGTCGGACTCGTACATGAAGGGTTCCGTACCTCCGTACAATGTTTTAAAACGCTAAAAAACACGTTTTTTGTATGATGACCCCCTTTAATTTTTTACTTTTTTATTTTTAGTATTTGTTATTATAGCGGCCATACGAGGGCTGTTTGATAAGTACCCGTTTTCTAAATATATTAATATCACTGACCGCAAATAAGTATACCACCCTTTTAAGCCATTTTTCAGAGGCGGGAAAATAAAAAAAAAATGGCATTCTTTTGTTTTTTTTCTCATTTGACAACGATTCAGTGAAGGCGTGAACTTAAAATTGTTAAAATGGAGAAAGAACAGTATCGGTCTGTAATTAGATTCTTATTTTTGGAAGGAAAAACATGTGATGAAATAAAAGTAAGAATGCAAGCGGTTTACAATGAATGTGCTCTTTCTATGACAACCGTCAGATATTGGTATAACGAGTTTAAGCGGGGGAGAACAACCGTCTTTGATGAGGATCGCCCAGGCCGGCCAGTTGAGGTGAGTACAGACGATATGGTTAAGAAAATTGAAAATATCGTTTTAGCCGACCGCCGAATTAAACTTTGAGAAATCGTTGATGCTGTAAATATTTCAATCGAGAGGGTACAACACATATTAGAAGAAAAATTGGGTATGAAGAAAGTATCGGCGAGGTGGGTGCCGCGTTTACTCACGGAGGAGCAAAAACGGAACCGACTGACTACTTCGGAGCAGTGTTTGGCCGTGTTCAAACGTAACCCGAAGGAGTTTCTGCGTCGTTTCGTGACCGTGGACAAAAACGTGGGTCCACCACTACACCCCGGAAATGAAAAAGCAGTCGAAGCAGTGGATTTTACCGGGTGAACCTGCTCCAAAGAAAGCAAAAACCGTCCCATCGGCTGGAAAGGTCATGGCGACCGTTTTTTGGGATTCGCAGGGTATTATACATATTGACTATTTAGAAAAGAGAAAAACAATAACAGGGCAGTACTATGCCAATTTATTGGATGAATTTGACGCCGTGTTGAAGGACAAACGACCCCATTTAAAAAAGAAAAAAGTACTGTTTCATCACGACAACGCCCCGGCTCATTCGTCCAGAGTTGTGACGGCTAAATTAGCACAGTTACGCTACGAACTATTGTCTCACCCCCCGTATTCTCCAGATTTGGCCCCATGCGATTTCTTTTTGTTTCCCAACCTTATAAAAATGGCTCGGTGGCAAGCGATTTGGATCAAATGACGAAGTCATTGCCGCCACAGAGGACTATTTTAATGACTTTCCAAAATCATACTTTTTGGATGGTTTATTGAAACTTGAGTATAGATGGAACAAATGTATAGAGTTAAAAGGTGACTACGTAGAAAAATAAATGCATATATACAAAATAAAATGTTTTTTTTTTCCATAAACGGGTACTTATCAAACAGCCTAGGTAGTAATACATAATCTGTGAAAAATTCAAGTATCTAGTTAATGCTTTAATAAACACCTAGTTAAAAACGCTGAAAAAACACGTTTTTTTTATGGCGACCCCCTTTAAATTTAAATTTTTTTTATTTTCAGTATTTGTTGTTATAGCGGCCACAGTAATACATAATCGGTGAAAATTTTAAGTGTCGAGCTATTACGGTTTAAGAGATAGAGCCCTGTGACAGACGGACAGACGGGCAGACGGACGGACAGCGGAGTCTCAGTAATAGGGTTCTGTTTGCACCCTTTGGGTACGGAACCCTAAAAATGAATTGCTGGCAGTTCGAGAGCCCACTCGTGAGATGAATCTATCGGTCATCTTACTGTTTAGTGTAACCTAACAGGTATAATTATGTAGATTCTCATAAAAGTAACTACTTTCTTTATAGTTCGTATATATAAAAGTTATGCGACTATATCAGAGCTATTCCAATCGATCAAAGATTTCTTATATCTATAATTTTACTCTAAAATATACGTGTAGTTATAAAAAATATGGTTGGATATTATTATTGTTATTTAAAGACTATCGTTACTTGGCCATGTGGCTTTCGGCCTAGAATAGGACCAAAACATCCCTTTCTGTGGATGTCGTAGGAGGCGACTAAATGACCAAGCAAAAAACATCGGGTTAAAACTGCATTCCTGGAGGGTTGACGTCGGTGCAATAGAGGTACCGTATATAAATACGAAATTAATTCCTATTTTTAGTAGTACGATTTTTATAATACCGATTTTTAAAATTCCGCCTAGTACAAAATTCCTAATATAACAAATCCGATAGATAATAAAACCTACTTAAAAAATATATCTATTATTACTGTAAGTACATACAATAAGTACGTATCATTGCAGAACGAAGGTAATAACACAGAGTAATAATATACTGGTAATAATACAATATTTATACAAATAATACACTTAATTATTACTAGAATACTACTACTATATACTTAATTATTACTAGAGTTTAATTAGTTTACGCAATTTGTAGATAAAATTAAAATAGTACGAGTATGTTGCGTAAAATGCAGGAGATGAATATTTTCCAACTTTAGAATAATTTAGTGGACGTAAGTATACAAACGAGAACAACATACAATTGATAACAGTAGCGCACTCTATCGTCATTCCAAGAAAGCAAAACTTGAGGGTTGGTTCGTGTGGGGGGTGGAGTTTTCCCCGAGCACAAGCTTATATACCGACATCTACCGGAAAACTATTGAATTAAATGATATGACTTTTCCAACATACCTGTGTCATTGTGTAGTGGAAAATTTATTTGACGCAATGTAGAGTTTGTCTTGGTGCTATAATAGTCCGGTTGTAATGAATTTTTTATTTCCGTAATAATAGAAGAATGGAGGCATCTCCACTCAACTCCACCGACAAGAGCAAGCTCTTAAATTAAAGATGAAGAATAATAATTCAATGTTCCGTACCTATGTATTTTTACTAGAAAATTTATTCCAACAAATAATAGAGTCGCAGCACTACTGTCTCCTGCTCTCTACTACTGACTCTGAGGCCGTGTGGTTCCAGGCAGAGTAGAATAGGACCACTCCAAGTCTTCCCGCGGATGTCGTAAAAGGTGACTTAGGAAACACAAGTTAAACAAAGCTTATATAAACATCAATGTGACCTCTCCAACTCGTTTGGCCAGCGTAGAGAGTGTAGGCCAAATCCTCTGACTGCTTTGGCTAAATATGGCTCTGTACTACCAGAGTACAGAGAGGGTCGTGCTCCTGCAGTGGAGACTAAAAAGACCTGATGATGATAATGATGACTACTGACTGAAAAAACTTGATGGACTCTTCAGCTTAAAACGGAACGTTTTTGGACGTCAAAACTCGACCAGCTGATTGCTTATTTGTTGTTTAATAATACAGTATTTGATTTAACGATTTTTACGTCTTACAACTATCCAATATTAATACAAGATTATTTCACCATTCTGAAACAACCTATACGTAGGCAAAATACCCGTAAGGATTTGTAAGTTTTTGAAATTTAATAATATTACTACAAGTATATGCAATATTTTCAGCAAGTGGTCAAAATGATTTTTGAAACTGACAACTTATACAGGGTTACTGGTATGTAACGCATAACCTTTTTGGTGCAAGTTCAGTTCATGATACTGAACTACTTTCCATAAAAACCATTATAGAATAACGAAAAAAAAATTCTTCCCATACAAAATCCATTTGGCTAAGTGCTGATATGTATGGAAAAAAAAAAAGAAAAGAAAATGTTTTTTTTCGTATTCCGATATTGATTTTTATGGAAAGTAAATCAGTATCATGGACTGAACTTGCACCAAAAAGGTTATGCGTTAGATACCAGTAACCCTGTATACATACAAACATTTGTGCAAACGTTGCAAGTTATTTAAAACTTGAATTGAATGAGTGCTAATAATAAAGTGACAAATCATACGTGCACCGTTGGGTTGTGAGACAGTAGTTGTTTTGTGGCTGCAACAGGGCGTGGCGGGCGCTGGGCGTCGCCTGGGCGGGCCAGCCCCGCCCGACGCACCCACGTGAGCACCCATGCACCACGCACTCTCTATTCTCTATTTGTCTACTACATTATCTTTGTTTGTTTTGACATTGGAAATGTCTTTTCGTTCGCTCCAGTGTAGGCTTCGATTTCACTTAAAAAGTGCGATCCCCTTATATCTCGAAGAGTTTTGTAGATATGATATTCAAAAAGGCTCAAAAGACGCGTATTCACGAGAGCTGTAAGGTGAAAAAATAATTATTTAAGAAAGTAAAAAAAAAAAGTTATGGCCGAAATAGTAAAAAAAAATTAATTTTTTTTTCCGAATTTTTGCTTTTGGCGCTTGATATTTTGAAAACGAAGAATGATATCAAAAATTTCAGTAAAAGTCCTCTGAACAATTTAGTGAGCTTAAAACAGAGACGATCAGGTTAAGGATTTGCCTAGTAGCCTACCTAACCTTTTTGGAAAAAAACTATAAAGTCAGAACGATATTTTTTCGATTTCCGTAGATTCATTTCCAATGTGCTCGATAGTCGTGTGAGGCACGAAACCTGTGAATTTTTCGTGTGTGTAAGTGGGCAACACTAGTGTCAGATTTTTCAAGCTGCCTAAAGGCATCTAATAAAGCTTGACTGCCATACAATGATGATACCCGGGACCAATGGCTTTAAGTGGTATCCGAAGGACGGAGGAGCTCGAGAATAATTCTTTGCCACTTGGTCACCTATCCAAGTGTGGACCACGCTCGGGGTTGTTAAACTTGCGAAAACGCTAGCAATGCGTACTACCACGGGCCACAGAGCTATTTAATTCTTTGATAAGGCCTTTGCAGACATTTTTACACGACAATAATTTTATGTTTATTTATATATTTTTTTAACTAGCCTGTGGCTGCTATGTCCCATAAGTGCAGATGACTTGTATGATCTTAACTAAACGTCAGTCATACAAATAATTTATTGCTTCATTTAAATTGTATGCAACAGACAAGAAACTTGCAATGTGTAAATCGGTCTTATGTCTTTAAGTTTTGCCAGTTGTCACAACGCATTAAGTGCTATATAGAAGTAGAGTCGGACCCACATAATAAATAAATTAATAAATAGGGACAAATTACACTGAATGAGCTAGCCTCATTATATGTTTAAACTTGTGTTATATGGGATACTATCTCAACGATCATTACCCATACGTTTTATTCACACCCACATAAAACTCTCCAATCGACCCAAAGGTTTGACTGTTAGAGAATGCTTTTAGCATTAAGTCCGCCTGTTGTACTTTAAACATGTATATGTGTGTACAATGCCAGACAGAAAATTCAAAGCTTATGTAAAGAAAGTACTTTGTGAGAAGGCTTATTATAGGACCGATGACTATCTTAAAGACAAAAAGGTCTGGCTTGAGCTTGGCGCGGGTCCCTCTTAAAGGTTTGTATACTTAGACATGTCATAATTTAGGTACATTGGTACATACTAAATTTACAAATTGACATTATTTTAAATTTCGTAATTCTTATAATTCAATTTAATTATGACATAATAAACAATGTAATCTCTGTCCATCTATATAACTAATTTTAAGTTTTTAGTTTGTTAGTTGACGTCTTTGGAGAAAACGTGCAGTGCAGTTTGTTGCCGCTTCTTCTGCACTTGCGCCTAGGAAGCGGCGTAAACTTATCTTTAAGTAACGATTTGACGTCAACATTTGTGCAAAACAAAACAAAGTGACTATTATTAAGAGATATTATAAATATCTTATGATAATAAAGATATTTTAAGTTTTGAATTTTGACAATAATGTAAAAATAAATAAACGATATACATATATAGATACCTAAGACGCAAGGCAATTTAAAAAAGGCCATGTTCCAACTTGCTCTGGCTGGGGATCGAACCAATAATGTAAGATTAAAAATCATTTAAGTAGTTCCAAATGACTCAAACTCAAAAATGTTTTTTTTTCTGAAAATCGACGTTACCTAATATTGACAAAAAGTAAACTAACGCATTTGACAATGAGCAATTAATTACTAATTATGAGTTCACTTTAATTATGTTTGTTCAGAGTGATCATTTCGAAGGCTGCGGCAATGGCTGCTAAAAGGCGTGAAATGAAGCCTCGGCGGCCGACCACCCAAAAATAGGATGTTCGACTACTGTGAGCAACAGGGTACTCTTATTTACTGGCATATATATATGACGTTGGGCAAGTAGTCTAAAACTTGTGAACGAGAGATATAGGCTCGAGCAATGTAACTCCTTTTGTATTTTTCTATATAGGGGCATATCTCATATCACACAGATTGTCGAGCTAGCCCCAAAGTGAGTTTTTAAACTTGTGTTATGGGATACTAACTTCGACGACCTTCGTGGTGTAATGGTTAACATGCTAGACCGCTGATCCGGAGGTTCTGGGTTCGATCCCCAGCCAGGGTAAGTTGGGAAAGGGCCTTTTTCTAATTGTCCTGGGTCTTGGGTGTCTATCTATATATGTATTTACCAATAAATATAGAATCTTTGAGTTAGTATCCAATAACACAAGTTTAAAACTTACTTTGGGAATAGCTTAATCAGTGTGATTTGTCCTTATACATAATATATAACTAACTCAACGATACTATATTTTAATTGATATCACTTTTTTTTTTACAACAAAACAATCTAATACTTACCTGCTGTTTTTTATAACTTGTAGTGGCTTTGTAGCGGCCATCAAATGAACCCATTTATTTCATAAATTATTTGATTATTCATTCTTTCACTGCTATCAAAACAACATAGGCACTATGCTGTTATGGTAATAGAAGATAATAAGAATATTTGATTATTGCCCCATAATTGTCAATGAGTCCAAGAAATGTATTAATCGTATTTCTCAGAGTCTATTTATTTTTCTCCACTGTTAAAACAACATACGGTGCTCTCGATTTTATGGGAACAATAATTATAAGAGAAAGATGGGTTTGCGGCGGCCCCCAAACGCCGAAGTCACGTTTCCGACGCCCGCGCCGGAAAATCGGCGTATTCACGTCGTTATTGCTCATCAGCATCCTCATTGTGGTGGAGATTACGTTCGCTGTTACATTTCATATTTCTCATACAAATTAAGTCATTTATTTGATTTCCTAGCGGTAAGTAATCGTACTTGGCGTAGATTGGCTTTACTTTGTAAAAGCACGAAGGAATTGTAAGGTCGTGAATATATCTTCTATATTGTTAGACTGATTTTACTCTAAATAAAATAGCTCACTAAATACTTTTGAATAACATTAATTACCTACTTAATTTGGGTGAATAGTAGTTTAAATGAAGTCCTAAAGATAGTCTGCGTTTTATAATAAGGCGATGTATGTCTCTATGGGTAATCATCATCAACTTCTTCATCTTTAAGTCCGTTTACCTCCATATTGAGTGTTTTTAAGTAAAAACTTCTTTAGGCGGGTTGGGCATTTCCCCATTTGAACTCGCGACACTGTTACCGTAACCGAACCACCTTGTTTTTTTAAGTTTTAACTTCCGTCGGCACTCTCGGAATGCTACCAAGCCAATCTGTTACTTCTTACCTTGTCTGTTATCGGTGCAACCTTCGAGCTACCTCTTACGTATACGTTTCTCACTGTATCCATCCGCGTCACCCCGTACATCCATCTCAACATTCTCATTTCCGCAGAATGGAGCCTCTTTTCGTCCTGCACTTTTGTAGCCCAGCATTCTCTATGGGAAATCTTGTACATAAGGTATAGGTACTTTACGTAGATATGACTTTTATTTTACTATAAACAGAAATGTTTCCTTCGAATATGGATAAGAAAGTAAACTGGAAGAGGGTTGTTAAGATGATACTATTTTACTGATTAAAAGTTACGAGAGCTCATGTTGCAGAAATCTCAGTTTTTGTTAAATTCAACAAAACCAGACCACAGGCTACCTATTTACTACAACAGTTTGATCAAACAGTAGTGTATATTATAATATAATAAATGCGAAAGTTTGTATGGATGTATGGACGTTTGTTCAGATTTCACGCCAAAACGGCTGACCAGATTGGAATAAAATTTGGCACGTAGATAACTTATTAGCAGTATCAACACATAGGACACTTTTTGTCTCAGGAAAATATGAGGATCCCGTAGGATTGTCAAAAATAAAACCCCGCACGGGCATCAATTAGTAAGCTAATAAATGATACCGTGACCGCAACGCGTCCGTTCTCAGTCAGGTGAAGACAACGTAATGACACCAGGTGCAGGTGTTAAGTGCACCGGAGACGTCTTCATCGACGCGTGCGCAACTAATCGTCATAGCCCCCTATTTATCGACAATCTGTGGTAATCACTAATCAACAATTGGATTTTCGAATGTAACTAACCATCGACAAGCTGCCTATTATGCACTCTGTGAGGCAATCAAAACAACTTCCGAATTTTTTAACCACATTAATGACCCACTAAATGGATGGTGTTAAATTGAGTATTTTGTGACGGTGCTTTTTTTTTCGCGTTTTGGTTTGAGTATTTAGTCTTTTTATCTAGATTATTCAGTGGTTATGTAAATCGGTGGTTAAGAATTTAGATTTAACAGTAAGTAATTTACAGTTATCTTTGCAAAAAGGACGGTGTGTAGTTTTTTTAATCGAATGCGGCAAAGCCGAAAAGGATGGTATTTGTGTTAGAACTGTATATGTTTGTCCCTAAAATTCTATGTTCCTTAGTAACTACTAAACGGCTAAACCGATTTTAATAAATTATACATGGTTAGATTCGTCTTAACCACTAGAGTAACATAGGATATATTAAAATTATTGGAAATCAAAATGGCGTATTTTAGGCGCCAAATAGCGCGGCATATATTTTTTTTCTTTTCAAAACCTATCGAGTGGGATATCAAATTGAAGGATTTTATTCAAGGATTACAGAAATTTAAATTAACTTATATGTTTATATGAATTTTGGAATGAGAAATGCTAAAAAACAACGATTTTTATGTCCGATTCTATGTTCCTTAATCTTGCGTTTCATTAGGAATTCCAAATTCAAATTTATTTCGAATTAAAGCCAGAAAAATATTGTTTTAAAATTCGTATTTTTTTGTTTTAACATCATTTGTTTGAGTTTCAACATTGCTATAACAACAACTATGGACAAATTGAAAATTCGCGGTATTTACGAATACGAGTTCCACCGTGGCACCAGTGCTGCAGAAACGACTCGAAGAATTAACGACGTGTATGGACCAGGCACCGCTAACGAACGAACGGTGCGTTTTTGGTTTCAACGTTTCCGTTCTGGAAATTTCGATTTACACAATGAGCCTCGTGGACGACCTGATACTCAAGTGAATAACGAAGAATTGAAGGCGAAAGTGGAAGCGGATCCATCTCAAACCACTTCTGAATTAGCAGCAGCCTTCGGCGTAAGTGACAAAACAATACTTATCCACTTGCGCCAAATCGGAAAAATTTAAAAACTTGAAAAGTGGGTACCGCACGAATTGACTGAAGCAAACCAACAAACACGCGTTGCTTGCTGCGTTTCTTTGCTTAATCGTCACAATAATGAGGGGATTTTGAACCGTATCGTGACTTGTGATGAGAAATGGATCCTGTACGACAATCGGAAGCGATCATCACAATGGCTTGACCCTGGAGAACCGGAAAAACCTTGCCCTAAGCGAAAACTGACCAAAAAGAAGATTCTGGTTAGTGTTTGGTAAATCAGTGCTGGTGTTATCCACTACAGCTTCTTGAGATCAGGCCAGACGATTACTGCAGACTTGTATTGCCAACAATTGCAAACAATGATGGAAAAGCTCGCCATTAAACAACCGAGACTTATGAATTGCTCTAGCCTACTGCTCCTTCAGGATAACGTTAGACCACACACTGCACATCAAACGATCGCCAAGTTAGAGGAGCTGTGACTGGAACCTCTGCGTCACCCAGCATACTCTAGAGATCTTGCCCCAACCGATTACCACTTTTTTCAAAATTTGGATAACTTTTTACAAGGAAAAAATTTCAAATCTGATGAGGCAATCAAAACCGCCTTCAAACAGTTCATAGACTCTCGCTCCCAGGATTTTATTTCCAAAGGTATCAATGATCTGCCTATAAAATGGCGGAAGTGTATCGATAGCAACGGCGCATACTTCGATTGATTAAATAATAATTTCATTAAAAAAAACTTGTTTCACTTTTTTGATACTGAACGGCAATTTCATATGTAAGGACCTAATATACAACTTATATGTTTAAATGAAATTTGAAATGAGAAATGCTAAAAAAGAACATATAACATCGCTTCGCCAAGCGTATTTCTGGTAGCGTCTTACCTTACCACAGAAGCGAGAAGACAGTAAGTGCTTAGGCGTAGGTAAGTAGTGCTGTTGTGTCACGCAGTCGGGTTTTTTGTTTTTTTTTTAATAATTATTTATTTACTTTACTGTGACTTTACTATAGATATTTTAGAACAGTTTCTACTTAAAGCTCTTTTTTTCTTATCTAAGTCCTTTTATTTAATGTGTAGAAGCTATATAGTCAATTTCAATAACATCAAATGACGATCTGACGTAGCTGCAAGTAACAAAACAGATTCCTACGCACGCGATGATGTTTACAAATTAATTTGGTGTATAGTTTGGGTTTGCTCCCGTCCATTGTTATTGCCATTGTGCGTGATAGCTTAGCGCTTTCATCTCGGCATCCCCAGCGTTTCCTGTGGCCCTACGTCTATTTATTGTTTGTCTATGCTGACAGTCTGCGAATACGAGTTTATAGTTTGAAATTCTATGCCGAGAGGACGCATTTCCGATCGCGTTTACGCATTGAGGATGGAAGGCGCAGGTTAGTTTTATTTCTGTTTTTATATTTTTTATTATATCGAATTACTTATTTGTATAAATGATTGTGTTCAATGTTCCTTAATGAATGGGAGAAACATTTTTTATTTCTTGTGTTTTTTGTTTACCGTCCATCTACACTTAACTATAATCCCACCAACTGGACTTATAAAAATCAAACATTTGTTCAGGAACTATGGCAATGGCCAAGTATCGGCATAAATGTTTGACGCAGTGACTTTTTTACATATTTCAATAAATTATGATCATGAGCCTTATTGGCATTGACAGCTTAAATACCTGTTTTGGCCAGGTTTGTTGAAAATAATAAGTATGTATTTACTACAAAATAAACTTACTCCTACAATAAATTTTAAGCGATTTTAGGATAATGTATTGTTGCCCCTAGTAATAAATATCAAATAAGCGAGGGCTGTATCTTGTAAGGAGCAGTTAAAAGGCGGAAGTCCATCTAGCGGCTCCCAAGCAAGTTGTGGCCTCCGGAAGTTCGGACCACTGCCGGACGCTCCCGACTCGCCCCACTTCCTGTCAAAACGAGATTTACCTCACACTTATGCAAATGTTTTCTCAAACTTCTCTTGAGATATTGTCTAAGAAGTTTTGATTTGATTGTCAAAGGGATTGTAAAAAAAAAAAGATTTATATGTGGATGAAAATTCATCTTTAGTGAAAAGTTGGTAGATCGAATTTTCAGGAAATAATGCCGAACTTTTTTTTATGTATTCTACACTTGCTAAGTAGGAATTTTATTTTTGAATTATGTTGTTATTGGTACATACCTAATTTTGTAGAGTATCTATTCAGATATTATATTTTTGAAGATAAATAAAAGCAAAAAAAGGGAAAACAATAAATATTAATTTGCAACAATCAATAAAGTTTCTTGTGTGGTGGTACTTTGATTGAGTATTGCGCGAGAAGCAGGTGCTTGGTTGACCACGCGAGACCGCGGCAGCACCACTGTGGTCACGCAGAAAAACACCGGTCAAAATAACGTCGATTTTATATCGCTTTCATTTCCATTCAAAAAGCAATCAGAAGGCGTTACTTCCTTGCCCTTGTCTTAAGGTGGTAGTGATTGAGCATTGCGCAGCCAGTGCAGGTGCTTGGTTGGCCAGGCGAGACCGCAGCCAGCCTCACCTGCCGCCGGAACTACGTGCCGATTCGCCTTGCGCACGCGCACCGCGCAATCACTTGAGTCACCCACACAAATTGCCGCCGATCTCATTGAACCAATGAATTCTATCAGCTGGTACCGGAAAAACCTAGAATTTAAGTAATGTCCGTAGAAAATAGTAAAGACTATAGGCGAATCCTCCCTTAAGGCCCTGTCGTCCCAAACTCTGAGGGGATAAGGTGCGGGGTGATCCGCAAAGCACCCCGCATGCTTTTACAAATTTCGTTTGACTGTTTAGCGGGAGGCGGGGAATGAACGCGGTATGACGCGGTATGTAGATTTTATCGGTTTTTATGAATTATTTTAATAACTTATTTTTTGAATCTAAAATGAAGAAGGCGGGACCTTCGGAATCACAATACTAATATTTTTGAGAAAAAATAGTTTTTCATCAATTTATATTCACAGAGTTTTGGAAGAAAAATAATTTTTAGATAACTTCTTAACATTTTTTTTATATGGTATATTGATTTATTTAAAAATTTTAAGAAGGCGTGGCGTGACTTTGAAACCATAAGGCCTTGTGACGCATCTGAACAAACCTTTAAAAAATGTTTTAAGGTCAAAGTTCTAGTGAACAGAAATACATAAAGTTTCGGCAGTTATCTTTGTATTCCGCCTTAATAGGAGGGGCCGGAGGACATATAGTCTGTAAAGGGAAGAAGAGAGTAGAAATCCATTTCTCTCATTGCAAAGCCACCGTAGAACCCATAATGCATACATAGCCGTTTATACGTCATGAATGGTCCGGCACGGATTAAAAAAATTAAGAGAGTTGATAAACATATATTTTGTTTTGCAATGAAGATATACCTATAATCTATATGTATTGTTGTGTGTTTTTCGTTTTGTATTTCTTCTGTTATAAAGTTATTTAACAAAGAGACCAAATAATTAATATAGATAAGTTCATCTCTTTGTCACTTTTATCACATTGATAGGAATTCTTCAAAACACCCACGAAAATATAGCAGACATCAGCAAAAGTAACGAATTGGTTCAGATACCAAATGCTCTATATTTCTTGCTAGGTAAAAAAGTATCAAAGGCTGTCACCAAATCAGCAAGCGTGGCGGGGTCGTGCGGCCTAATGCGGTAACTCACCAAGAGCTGGACACTGCCGCGTGACTCGGCGGCCGGCGGCGTGGCAATCTGAGATCACGACCAGCGGCCCGCCACACAACCGTATTGTCGCAGATTCGATACCACAGTGGTACACATCAGGTAGCATTTTATTAGGACATTTGACATGCCAACACATCCATATGCAGAGGCGGTAGTGCTGAATTATTAAGTATTGTGACACAGGCTTCAGTCATCAGACTCCAGTCTCCACAAAATTTTATGTGTCCATGTAGATAGGTATGTCAAGTTCCAATGTATCTGAGGTACGATAGTGCACCCGCCAAAGTGAGACAATGGAAGCGCAGGGCAGTACCTACCTTTTCTTGAAAGGTTCCGTCGTATTTTTTGTACCCTTATGGATTAATATAATATAATGTCTACTTATAGAGTACTCATTAAACATGCTAAGTTTAAGATGTATAGATATTACACTTTATGTATATCATACCCAGGCTTCGTTACTGACTCACTGACTGATGATCATCAAAACAAAGTCATAGAAAGCTGTGGTATGAAAGTTATTATTAGCATACACACCAAAACAACACAAAAACATATTGAAAAAAAAACTTATTTTAACAATCACTTTTACTATTCTCATTTGGATTCGGAATTTTATCTAATACTATAGAGTATAAAACTATAAAACTTCATCCGGTTTCCTCCAGAGGACATTAGTCAAATAATTACTGTAGGAGGATTTTGTGAAGATACACTCATCTCCACTTTTAAGCTACACTATACTACGATAAGGTGTTGCATGTTCTAGCTATCAATGTACCTACTCCGCATGGTTTATTGACAACTTAGTTCTTCATACTTGGCTACAGAGTTCGGCTTCATACTTGGCTACTTCATACTTGGCTACAGAACCTTGCAATAATTATTTTTTTCCATTTATCAAAATCTTTTAGAAATCTTAACTGAAAAATTTGGATACCCTAGCATCGGGCGCTGCGGCGACCTCGGCGTAGTAGGCGCCGAGGCCACGCAGATCGTCACCTAGAGCATGCTTCGTGGTTCGTTCCACCGATTTCTCTACCAGCCAGTCAGTCATGCTGGTCTAGAAGACGCACTGTTGCTACTGAATAATTTCCCACGGAGCACCGCGCGCTGTCATTGACTCACAAAAACTTTGCGGTCGGCATTTCGTTCCGTGATGACACAAAGGAGTTGGCAACATGTAGTACAATGCTGTTGTCGAGCAATTTTAGTTTATCAATGAAGCTAATGGTGCATCTCATTTGGGGTAGACATTGTCTGTTGTTTCTGCAAGTAAAAGTCATTATAGGGCTCGCGCCCTAATAGTAAGCGGGCCTTGACTCTTTGATATATTGAACGGTTGTTTGTCAACTTTACTCGAGGAGCCTTTTCTGCTCACAATTTAATTTTCTCGTGACTCCGGCGGTCGTTTATAAAACACAAAGGCGTGAAACGTAGCACCGCGCCATATCATTTACGGGGATCAGGCGTTACGGTCACGTAAGGTTCACTCCCACGTCTTAATTGACCTATTTCGTGTGAGATGTAACGCGCACAACAGAATACGCGCCGTCTGGGATAGCATCTCCGCGGAGACGTGACGCAGCTATCGTGTATCTAGTTCGTCTCTGTGTTATTATTATGTGACATATTTGGTGCTAAGGAAGTTACCGACCAACCGATAATCTAATAAATTATAACAAAAGAGAATATTTGCAACAAAAAGCTAACGTCTACGTAAATTTTTTCGAGTCAATAGCGCTCCTAATATCAGTTTTTCTGCATCAATAAATCTTAAATTATGTTGAAAATGGATATGGTCAATGACAAGTAACCATTGACTTATATACTACTAGCGTAACAAGTAACACTATTTTGTGACGTTTTATTCTCTTGGTAGTTCCAAATAATTTATTTTTGACCCAGTTATAATCGAGATTAGACCCATCGAATATGGTGCCTCTATAGATGTAGTTATTGCCTTAGCACGCAGGGCTGATGATATCAGCGGGGCAGCGGTCACATTTTGGGAAGAGTGTTTATTACGAGCATTTACACGGCCGTGATGGCATCTCGCACATTTGTGGTTACGTGTGTTAACGTTCGTCACGACATCGCCTAACGCAATCACCTCTCGTACACTTCAATGTAACATACCTACTTTTATAATTATTATAACACTAGCAGTACTTTGAGCTATGCTAAATATACTAGTCGGAGTCAACTGAACTAACAAATACAAACGGACGCAAGAGCTATATACTTTATTTTGTAATAGATATGTAAGGTAATGAAAGAAAATTTGAAAAAAGAAATATGAAAAATAATTTATGGCCTCCCATACAAATTGACCGACCAACTGATATGAGTTTACCTGATCTACCCTTAAAATAGTTTCTTAGAGGGTATAAGTTACGGGCTGTTCCTAATTAAAAATGTGATTACACGTTACCTTTGTTTCACTGTTCACCTACGAGTATGCTAAGTGCCATGTCATAGGACGGACCACCCCGTAGCTGCTATCTCACCCGCAATCTGAGTACAAAAACGACACCCCTATCGATTATTTGTCTTGTGTGGCCCTCATTTTACGCTCTTCGAGTAGTGTGAAATGCATGATGGAATAAAAACTATTTCTTTATTAACGAAATAAAAGTGCCAGGCGTGAACTCTTAGTGCCTATTTATATGAAAAATATTCACGCTATAGTGCACTATTAACAGGTACATGATTATTAACCGCCGACGAAAAAGAGGGGTGTTATAAATTTGATGTGTCTGTCCGTGGCATCATAGCTCCTAAACGAATATACCGATTTCAATGTGGGTTTTTTTAATCGAAAGCCTTATCCGTCGAGATGGTTTTTAGCTATGTTTGATAAAAATCGGTTTACGGGGTGAAAGCTTCAAAGTCGGGATTTTTTATTTGTCTGGGAAATAAACTATGTAGTTACAATATTAAAAGTATTATTGAGCATCAATAAATCCACAAAACCAGAATATGAAAATTAGATGCATCGATCGTTAGTCTCGCTAAAACTTGAAACCAGTTGGACTGATTTGACTAATTTCAATTTTCAAATAAGTATATGTGGAAGTCCAGGGCAGGTTTATGTGGTAATAACAGGAACGGAACAGGCAGAACGAAGTTTGCCGGGTAAGCTAGTATCCTAAATTATGATAAGTTTCACGCAAACATGATATTTCGTTTCGATATACACGTTTGTCAAATTAGTTTTAATTTGCTAGTGTATCTAAGCTTTGATTGCAAAAATTTTTCAAAAAGTATATTATTTTCACAAGTTATTTAATGAAATACTTAATATTGTTTGTATCATTAGTGTGCGTGCCTGTCTGCTCATAGAGACATAATGGATTATAAGGAAGGTGTTACGCAAAAACAACATAAAAGGGGAGAATAACGACGTACTAATCCATCGGAATGACAGCTCGAGGCTGTCCCGTTGATTTATTGGGACGCGAACAGACGTGCGCGGGTCCCATCTCTCCCATCCGCAGGGCCCCAGGGACCCGCAGGTAGGGACACAAAAATGTTGGGTGTTTGTTGACATCGCAGGTTCGTCATGCTCACCGATATCTAAATTTAGATTTTTTGTACTGTGATATTTCGGTTTTCATTCGTCATGATTAGATGTTAAAATTATTACCCACAACACTAGTTTACAAAATTTTTAATTTTTTGTGCCCAGCCTATGAAACTTGTTGTTTCTTTTAGATTTTTGTATGCTAAATACGGATCTGATTATGATTTTTTTCTAAGACGTCAGAATTCGAAGTATTGTTGTAACAAATTTCCAAATTTTACCAATTTCACTTTTTTTTTTTTTTAGAAAATTAACTACTATGCATATAATTTACTTTTATATTGTAAAATAAAAGATCACTCTTCTTAATCAAAATAAAATTTGATTTATCCTTCTATCATTCTTATGTACACAGATATATGAAATTCAAGTTGCCATAACATTTGGCATACTTTGAGCACCGTGCGCATTGTAGGGCAATATACCGGCCTATACAAAAACGCGAATAACTCAAATTCGTAAAAGAATTGAGCTGTGATCTAAATGAATTGTACAATGGATGGCTTGCACTATAATAAACTTGAATAAAAAAGTTCCAAAAAAAGTAATTGAATTTATAGTAAAATTTTTAAATTGACAATATTTACGAAAATTTAATTTTTGACATGAGATATTTTAAAACTTAGACGTCTTAATTTTTTTTTATAACCAGATTATGTTTTTTGTACTGAATTCTTTATGAAACCACTGCAAGTATGCGAACAACAAAAACTTTGTAAACTAGAATCTAGACGCATGGTGTTTTTAATATATGTAGGTATATATATTTTAATATAGGGACAATTTACACAGATTGAGCTATATTGATTTTATAACGAAAGATCTCTTTTAAATTATTAAATTGATTATTTAAGTGATGAAATGGGAGAAAAGAAAAAACTTGAAATTTACCAGCTGCTTCTCTTCCTCAGATCGTAAAACCCGATCGAGGGAATAGGCGAGAATCTGAATCATGTTAATAGGTGACGCGGCTGCAATGCGGCAACCTTTTTCCGTTTTAACGCCCATTATCACGCTAAAAGTGGCCTTTGGGTCTTACAGCCCTAGGCTTTGTCTACCCCTTTAGGGATAAAGATGTGATAATGTATCTGTATTACATGACGGATGTAGTGTAAATGAAGTAACAAATATTTAGGATCACACTAAATGAAGCATCACAGATAAAGATTTTTTTATTGCAACAGACAATGATTTTTAGTAGCATAATAATTACTCGTATGGATACAATATTATGATCTTTCTGCCGAAGAATGTCGTCTACATACTTGGATAGTAATAACTGTCTCATTTCATTATACTTATTTGAACATTTTATTTCATCACGATTATACCTACAGGGTCTAACAAAATACACTGAGGCTGTACCTATTCAGTCCATGGTACTGAAAAACTTTTCCAAAGGAGCATATATCGAAATATGAAAAATATTTTTTGCCCATACAAGTCGACTGATTAGCTAGGTATACAAATCTTCATGGAAAGTAACATTTATTTTTCAAATTTCAATACATGTTCCTTGGGAAAAGTTGTTCAGCATCATTAACTAAATCTATTTTTAAAATAGTTTCAGTACATTTTGTTAGACGTTATATATGACTTAATTACTTATTATCAGAAATCTATAGGAATCTGGTGATTGTACCTATAGGTGATTCAAATATATCATGGAAACAAACAATAGAATTTTAATGAGGCGATAGCGGTAGCACTCGTACCGTCCAAATCAAGGGTTGAACATTAGCATCTTTCGAAGGGCCGCAGTGTCAGTGGCTCATGAAATATGCAGCCGCCGAGTCTCCGCGCTTCAGCGGCGCGGCACTTGGGATTTTGTGAATGACAACCCTAATGTATGAGTACAGTAGATGTAAAGGTAACTGATTTATTTTACAATGAGAGTAATTAGTAAAATTTGTGTATGCAAATGTCGGTGTTTCTCTACCTGATCGAATCAGAAATGAGGAAATCCGTAGGAGAACAAAAGCCGCGGGACACATAGCGCGACGAACCGATGGCTAATGGGGCATAAAGGTTCTCGAATGGCGACCACGTACTGGCAAGCGAAGCGTTGGACACCCACCCACAAGGTGGTCAGACGATCTGACTAAGGTCGCTGGAAAGCGCTGGTCGCAGGCCGCTCTAGATCGGTCATTTTGGAAATCCCTGGGAGAGGCATATGTCCAGCAGTGGACGTTATGCGGCTTAAATGATGATGATGATCATGTGTGTGCAAAAGTAAATGACAAATTGATATCACACCGCGTTTGAAAGTGTCTCTACTAGGTTATTGGTTTTCTCAAACGATCAACTTGTTAATCCTTCGATCATATGGTTATTGGTTTCTCTAAAACGATTATCTTGTAGAATATAGGTATGATCGAAGTGTTAATCTGATATTTTACAAAATTTGCACATCAGTGATGGCAAAACATGATTGGACGTAACGAAATTTAAATATCGGGCTTGTAACATATGTTTGGCAAATGAATTTACAGACGCCAAGCGTCTAATCCGGGAGTTAGGGCACAGAATAAGGGAAAAGAATGGTGACTCCCGCTCAGGCTCATATCTGATGCAAAGGTTGGCCATTGCCATTCAGCGCGGTAACGCAGCTAGTATATTGGACACCTTTGCAGCAGAAATGTCAAGGGGCGGGTTAGAAATATAGTGCAGATTGTATTTTTTAAATTGTATTATTATTATTATTTTTTTTTTATTTGATTGTAATTATAAATATAAAAGCATTAAATGTTAAAAAAAAATGAATTTATCTTTATCTTTAATTATTAGAATAGGACCACCAAGTCTTCCCGTGGATATCGTAGAAGGCGACTTAGGAAACACAAGCTAAACAAAGCTTATATACATCAGTGAGACCCCTCCAACCTGCCTGGCCAGTGTGGAGAGTGTAGGCCAAATCCTCTGGCTGCTCTGGCCAAGTATGGCTCTGGTAGGACAGAGAGGATCGTGCTCCTGCAGTGGAGGCTACAAAAGACCTGATGATGCGTTAGCTTTTAGAGTTAGTCAAAGTACGAGTGGTATCACAGTGGTGTCGTTTCACCCTGATCAGAAGAAATGCACATGTGATGTGGCACTTTTCATGTGTCCATTTTATGTACAGGTTTGCTCTTGAATACGACACAATAACACCCCATGTAATGTACACATTGGTTGCAAGCTTAAAGAAGCAAGTGAAAATATTTCAGACCCTCATCAGCCGCGACCGCGGCAGAGGCCGGACGTCGAGATAAGGAGCACTTTTTCATAATACTTTATTCAGACCGGAGATTTGGCTCAGTGACAGACTAATCGGCCATATCACGAGCGAGGTGCGCGCTAAAGTATTAATGCTCAACCCTTTTGTAGCAGGCGCCCGACAACTCGGTGTCAATCCCGCCTCGAACCGTGAACGTGAATGTTTAATGTTCATTAATTTGTTATTGCAAGAGCGCGTCTTGTGATGTGCCCGACAATTAGCCTGTTAACTACCAGACGTTTATGTAAAATCACATGGATATCTATCATTTGGTTGTTTTATGCTAAACCTATTGTATATATGTACAAAGTGGAAGGGACATACACGTAATAAATCAAACCACGGGCTATACTAGATCACTATCGTATAATGAAATTAAAATAACAGCCAAAAAACAAAAAAAAATTGGCGTTTCCATACAAATCGTCGGCCGCACACTTTTCTATGGAAATGCCAAAAATTTTTTTTATTTCTTCTGCTGTTATTTTAATTTCATTAGAATATAGTGATCTAGTATAGCCCGTGGTTTGATTTATTACGGGTATGTCCCTTCCACGTTATATATGATAGTGACGGCAGTGTAAATTGAGGACTCTACCGTAGTCCTTTCGACGAAGAAAAATATTAGGTTTAAAGAAATTTATTTTCAAAAAAGACAAAAATCACTTACTAGTAGGTGATTGATAGGTAGGTATATTAAAAATATTCTATCTTTATTCTATCTATGAAGCAAGCTCTATTGTATGAAGCTCTAGATTTTTATGTTTCATAACTTTGTTAAAATTTTTGTGTTTTGGATAACCAAAATTTTTGAAAAGGGGGATGTTATGAAGGGACACAATACGCTAAGTAAGCGTTTATTATTTCATGGAACGTCAGTCGTTTGCCATCTTTGTGTAAAGTCTGTCGATCCGTTTGTTTGTGCATATATCGAAAACAGTAAATTGTGTGTACTTGTGAGAAATATACTGACTTATTTACCGAGTGTTGAACTTTACCTTCTGAACCTCGTAGCTTAGGCACCCATACACTCTCTGAATACATACACGTAGCTAGGAAATAGATACGGTAAATTCCGTAATAACTTTGGAGTCAGAACTATAGAGAGATAGCCCATAGTGCCTACATACATCTAAAAATCTGGGGGAGATCTTTGCCCAGCCGCGGCAATTAAAAATTAAACATTATTTGTGTTTTTGTTCTTTACTAACGACTGGATGACCTTTATGATGATAGTCTATGAGTTTACCTATCGGTTTCACCGATTGCATAATAGAAAAAAATAGATACTTTAAATAATTATTGGTGCGCAATGATTCTGATAAAAACACCTTCACCTCTATTAATTTAGTGTCGGTTTTACTTCTTTTTATATAATTTGTTTTTATTATTCTTTTTGTCTACCTACGTACTTAGTTATGGTTTATTTTAAGTTTTATTTATATCTTGCAAAAGGGTTTAAATATTATCAATTTACTAAAATAAAATCGAGAATATTCTGTAGATATTTGCTTTGTTCAAATTACCAGAAGTACCTAAAGTTAGACAAATAACCATGTGATATTATGATGTTCATAATATTATTACTGCACCTAGGTAATGTAAACAAATGTTTTTTTACAAAAAAAAACAACCGCCTTAATATTATTTAAGGAGTTTCTTCCATATCTTCGAAGTTCCATAACATGTCTTCACTAAATTAATGTGGGACCAACTTGGTAGAAAAGGTTTTCAAATAAAAAGAATTATCAAAATCGGTTCACAATTGGCGAAGATATCGCGTAACATACGAGTACATACAAAAAATATGGGTCGAATTGATAACCTCCTTTTTTGAAGTTGTTTAAAAAAGGCGGAATTTACACTAAAAGCATTGTCAAGATTATTATAGGTAAAACTTCATCATTGATATACCTATATATATATATATATATACCTATATATAGTCATATAATACTTTGTCTAATGTATGCTTGTAGAACATATATTATAAGGCCTTAAATAATGCGATTTTATGTCACACGAACTCTTTTCCGTAAACCTTCGAGTTTCACTAACAAACCGCCAAGGGGCACTTGTGCGGCTACCGGAGTTTATCCTCGAATTACAGAGAGTCGCTTGTAATCCGTAATATATTCACAACTAAAAGCAACCGAGCGGCCGATCGCACCCCGAGGAGCCATCGCTGGACGCCCAGTGACCGCTGGCGACGCCTCAATAAAATCATAACATTTTACTACAATTAATGTTTACGTCATAAATCTGAATAATTTTAGTACTAAATTATATTGTCTGCTCATGACGTATCTGTGTGTGCCTGTGTGAATTATTCATGCAAATTTTATAATAAAAGGATATCAGTATAGTGACTACAAATATTTCATTTCTGTTGCAAGTAAAGATTCGAAACTATAAAAGGCATTTTTAACCTGCTTATTTATAAATTTATAATAAAACAATAAGTTAAATATGCAATTTTTTTGGTATAATTACCTTATCCACCAGTGAGAAACTACTCAAGATACGTAGGTATAAGATTTCTAACAAATGTATGTATATCTTTAGATACATTTAAATTATACGATACTAAAAATGCATCAAACGTTGAACAAGAAATAAAACTTATGTTAACTGGCAGCACAATAAGCAAAGGAAACAAAAATCTAAGAAGTAGAGTTGTATTTTTCGTAGTGGCAGTATAGTGCCGGGCGCGGGGCGCGCGGGGCGATAGCGCCCATTGGCCGCGCCCACCCGCCGTGGGTGGGCCGAGGAAAATCCACAGCCAGTTTTCCTACAGTCTCCATATATTTGAAAAGCTTTTAGCATCTTTTAGCGTCATTTTCCTGTCACTCGGTTGATTAGGCGCGCCGTATTTGCGACGTCTTGCACGCGATTATTAAACTCTACGCCCGTCAAACACACGATTGATTCGCGGTGCCCTGGGAATTATTGAACTCACATTTGACGTACGAAGAATTGAAGGCAGTGGTTAAAAATATACTTTTGCGGTATATGGGTATAAAATAATAATTTGAGACTCGTGTTAACATTAACACGTGTATTCATGTGATTAGTAAACCTAGTTGTACTTACATAAATTTGGTAAATTACCTACGTAACAATTCTTTGAGCGGTCAACATAAGTTTATATCTATAATTGATAAGGTTTTCAGACTGTAATGACTATTATTTCAGTGGTCTATATTAGTGGCTCAAAATACATTCTGGTCTGACTTTTTTATGAAAAAGACTTTGACCAAATAGTGGGTGCAAGTGGGGGGAGTTGGTGTGGGCGGGGCGGGCAGGCGGGGCGCAGGGTGCTCGAGGACCGAGGTGCTGCGACTCGCCCACCGGTGCTCCGGAGCCCGCAGTCGCGACGCACACGCCGGACTTGCCGCGCGTGCCGCTCCAACCCACAAAACCTTTCCGATACAAAAACTTGTTGACTTACATAATTATTATTACAGTCATTTCGCTCTGATAATAGCAATCACCTGTACCCGGAACATAAAGGTGCACGGCAATGACGGTCGCTAATTAAGGTAGCAGGCACCCAAATAATTACCGTGAAGGAAGCTCGTGCGCCCCTCAATAAGTGGCAGCTGTCGGACACGCGTCCCATTAATTCGCACTCGCAATAACCGCGTTCGCAAAAAGTCCGAAATAAAGTGGACCCGATGCACCTGCAATCTGCGGCGAGCTCAGTCGGTCGGCGGTCGGCGACATGATCATGTTATTCAAGGGAAACAGCAGCAGGCTAGAACACCTCATCGAGAAGATACAGGCCAACAAGGAGAACCACGACGTTACTACTGACGACATAAAAGGTCAGATCACTGAAATATAATAATTAGCTGTTGGTTTACCTATTTTAAAAGGTTAATTGTATTTTCCAATTGGATTTGATTTAAAATCAATATTTATGGATAATTATTGTGTATTTCCAAAGATTCTATTGTGTTACTGGATTTCATATTAAATAAGTTTTTATTTACGCCATGGATTTACGCGTATGATTATGGGTGAACATACGAGTACACCTCAAAACAAAGGTGACAATAAGATGGCTCTATGGTAGAGCTACGAGGTTATAGAAGAATTATATTAAGTGTAAACTAAGTATGTAAAAGATTTAACAAATTTACCCAAAGCTCTCTATTTTTATAGCTTATGATAAAAGATAAATACGTACTCCTATATATGTACAAACAAACTGTAAAGTTACGAGTAGGTATTTGATTTGAATTGGAGTCAGAAATTCCCACAACTTTTTATTATTTTTCTCTGTTAAGAAGGGTGGGACAAAACCTTTTCATTTTATCACGAGTTACAGATACATTATCACGTTATCCCTAACGAGGTAGACAGAGCCCAGGGCTGTAGGACTTTTAGCGTGATGTTGGGCGTTAAGATGAAAAACGGAATCAAAATAGTGATGGGTTGCTAGCAGCGTCGCCATTTAATAGGATTCAGATTCTTGCCCATTCCCTTGATCGGCTTTTATGATCTGCGCAGGAAGAGAAGCAGCTGCTACATTCTAAGTTTTTTCTTTTCTCCCAGACCAGCATGGAATATTATCACGAGTATATATCAATATCATGAACATACAATTTAAGTTGTCTTAATACTCATAATTATATAATCATTAATTCGTGTACCGTCACGACAGTCAGGTTAAATAGGTGGGGAAGGATCATTTAAAATAAATGTATGCAAATGGTGGATCTGTCCTATGCCTTATGGCATTCTCTAATTTTTTTATCAAAACTTCATGTCTGACGTTTAATACCACCTCGAAATGGCACATACTGATACAGATACACGTCTTTTTACCCGAATGCGGCAAAGCCAAAAAGGAGGGTATATGTGTTTGACCTCTATGTTTGTCCCTATAATTCTATGTTCCCTCGTAACTACTAAATGGCTAAACCGATTTTAATAAATTATACATGGTTAGATTCGTCTTAACCACTAGAGTAACATAGGATATATTAAGATTATTGAAAATTAAAATTGCGGATTTTAGGCGCCAAATTGCGCGGCATTAAAAATCTTTTCAAACCTATTGAGTGGGATTTCAAATTAAAGTATTTTGTTCAAGGATTACAAAAATATATACAACCTATATGTTTAAATGAAATTTGAAATGAGAAATGCTAAAAAACAACATATAACATCGCTTCGAGCGCATTCCCAGTTGCGTCTTACCTAGGCCACAGAAGACAGTAAGTGCCTAGGCATAGGTAAGTACTGCCTGTTGTATCACGCATTCGGGTTTTTTGTTTTTTTAATAATTACTTGTTGTATCACGTCTTTATCCCTAACGGGGTAGACAGAGCTCAGGGCCGATCAGCTAATGGAGTTACTATGAAAAAGAAAATATTTTTTTGTATTTTGTTATTTCTTTTGGCAACGCTGTTCAATGGCACGGATTGTGTTGTACTTGCAGTACTTTGGAGACCGAGCTTCGCTCTATGAAAAACACCGACGAAAGGAGATTTCAGCTAGATCGATTTTTTAGCCCCGACACACCCTAAATACTGAGTTTCATCAAAATCGTTGGAGCCGTTTTTGAGATCCTCATTACATATATACAAGAATTCCTCGTTGAAAGTAATTAGGAAGGATGTAAGTTAATTTAATATTTTTATTTACAACAAAATTTTACACTTAATAAAAAGTCGAAATAATAAATGAGAAATAATATCCTCATCCTCCTAATGTTATAAATGTGAAAGTTTGTGACTTTAGATGTTTAAATGTTTGTGACACAATCACGCAAAAACGGCATTGGCGAGTAGAATTAGATTATTTGGCTTGTATATAGTTTATTTATTAAATATTTTAATACGAACAATACTTTTTATTCCAAATAAGTGTGAAGCTTCTGTGGGATTGTCAAATAACTTTTTGGAAACAAAACAAAACTTTTTGGAACAGTTTGGAAATATACTTTCTCTAGAAACAAAATGTCAATTTCCATTTTGTAAATTATATTAATTCAAATTATTTTATGAACTAGTACTTTACCAACGTCTAGCATATGAAGGTCTACCGTTATAATCGGAAAACCCAGTAATTTTCAAACAATTTTTTTCTTATTATAAAACGTAAGTCGTAAAGATGGTTACTAAATTACTTTTCGGTCTGAAAGGGAATTTTAAATTTGAGACCAAAAAGTAATTTAGGCCTTACAACACTTGGAAGTTGTTCAATTACTGATTAAGGTAAAACACCCAATAATTGATAATTTGATTAGAGAAAAACAATCTTTCTTAGATTAAAAAAACATTTACCAATTGTTAGTAGGCGCATACCTACTGTAAAGGTGGCAAAATAAAACCAATTATTCATATCACTAAAGAAAGAGAAGAAAAATATAGTACCTACCCGTAAAATAAGATTAATAGTTGGTAAAAAACTTCTGTATCAGATTCATATTTGGATTACGCAAATATGATCATGTTTCCATTTTCCGTGCGCAACTCAAGTGGCTCCCTATCCGACTTCGACGTAATTATCACATTCTTTCACTTCTATACTCTGTACTGTTCATGCCATCTTCTCCTTCCTATTTAAAGGAGCGTTTTACTTTTCTTCACCAGGACAATGATCGACCCACGCGCAGCATTAATGCCCTACGTCTTAAAACCCCAACTCATTCGACCAAATTCTACTCGAAATCCTTTACAGTCCAAGCTGTCTACCTCTGGAATGCTCTTCCTCGTAGAGTTCGTACTGCTCAGACTAAAACAAGCTTTAAAAATCGTCTCCATAAATATTATCTGTCGTTATGCCAGTAAGTCTAAGTTCTGTTAAGTGTCACTAAATACATTTAAATATTTAAGAATCGTATATGTATTATATATATATGTATATATTATGAAATAAGTTTATGTATATATATATACAAGTATTAATATGTAAGTATATAATTAGGTATAGATACTGCACCCACCTTATTCCGTACTATTAATTTTTCCTCTACCCAAAGGTTGACTGGAAGAGATCGCATCTAGCGATAAGTCCGCCTTTGTACCAATATTTTCTTTGTGTTTGTTATTTTTATTTTATTAATTAGTATGGTGCAATAAAGATAATTTGTATTGTATTGTATTGTAAAAAGTATACCATGAACCAATCTATCCTTACCTAGGTTTATTATTCCTATAGCTAGCTATTTGTAAACTATAGTGTTTCACTATTACAGTATTATTTACTATTAAGTATTCACTTTACATAAAAATAAATAAATAAAATGATTATCGTAAGTGGTGACGATGTTATGCAACAGCCGCAGAGAACAGGTTCAATAATCGAAATACTTGAATAAGTGAACCCCTAAATTTTACGTACGTACACCGTATCACTTGATACAAAAAAACAACATACTTAATTGCGGTGCAACTCTAAATCGCACACCCTCACCTGCCAGTTCCATTACGCCAAACATTTATTGACAACTCGATTCTGGAGTATTTACATAAGTGTAAGAGTCACACATAGACACAGACTATTACGTCTTTATCCCTAATGAGGCAGACATAGCATTTTGGGATTTGTGGCTCTAAACAGAGAGAGCCCGGAACCGCAAGACCCAAAGGCCATGTTTAGCGTGACGGTTATCAAAATTAAGTAAAGGGTTGCTAGCCGCATCGCCTATAAACATGTCTATTTTTCTCCCATTCCTTCAAACTGCTTTTACGATCTGTGCGGGAAGAGAAGCAGCTGGTACATTCTAAGATTTTTCTTTTTTCCCAGACCAGCATGGAAGAAATGTGTGTACTCGTAAGAGTGACGAGTGTAATATGAAATTAAAAGATAAAAAAAAATAATGAAATGAATCCAGAATAATTTAATTAGCAATAAATTCCTAACCATGGCCGATCAGCCCTTGAATAACGTATCGGAAGGTAATTAAGATTTCGATGATCAATTTGTACTTTTTTTACCGCAACGTGTTACGTTTAATCGACTTGAAAATTACAACTTTATCTGATGAGTTGTAACCTTCGTTAGTACGTATAGGTATTAGGTACTTGTAAGAATGAATCACTGCTAATGATAGAAATTAGATTTATTAGGTTCGCCATAAGATTTCAATGTGTTATCAACTTTAGTTGACATGATTAATTAGTTTATTAATTGAATTTAAAAGGTTTGAGTGATTTAAGAAAATTTACGAATATCCTGGTTTTTTAGCCTTTGGGTCAATAGCACGGACCCTAAATTATAGAAAAACGTTGTCTTTTCTTATGAAGAATAACGTCAAAATAAATATTGAGTGTTAGAAATTAATTTTAATTTAATTGCTATCATCAACCTCATTTCTTTTAGGAACTAAAGCCGGAATTTAATTTTCCATCTTATAACTGGTTTGGACACATTACTGATATTAAAATATCTAAGTACGTCACTACATTTAATGATAAAATTAAATCGAATTCATAATTATTTTTATTTTTATACGATTGATGAAATGTACTAGCCGGCTTTATGCCTTTTTCCTAACGATTTTTATAATTTGTAAAAATATTTTCATAAACAAACGTGCGCACTCATTTAAAAAATTATTTGATAAGCCAAAAAAATTTGTTTATGGAACGAAACCGAAACACTTTGAACGTGCGTTTGATGATACATACGAGTACAATAAAAATATGTGCATGTTTCAAAGGCAGTCTGCCAGTGGATTGGACAGTCCTTGAGGAAGATGGTTGGGTTGTTTGATGATGCAAACTCTTGTGGAGAGACTTAAAAAAAATATGTATTTTAGAAGAAACGATAAATTGTTCTGCGATCGTAAAGCTAATGTAACACACTATGAAGAGCATAATAATGGATTGTTGCACCGAGCAGAAAGTAAGTTATTATTGCACCGAGTGTTTATTTGGAGCTCTATAAAGCACGAGTGCAATATAAATGACTTAATGCGAGGTGCATAATCTGCTTTTCTTTCATCTACTGCAAGAAAAGCTTATTTAAGTAAAATTATTAGGTAAGCAATTGCATACATTATCACTTCATACGCACACTATATAAGAGTAACTCCATGCGGCCTTCAGGTTGGCCAACTGAACGCATTTGAGAAGCTCGGTGGCCCGGTGGGTGTACGCATTGCTAGCGGTCTCAAAAGTTAAGCAACCCCGGGCGTAGCCCGTACTTGGATGGGTGCCCACAAGTGGTACAAAAATTTAAATATTTATTTAACAAAAATTTGTATGCGTCTAAATTAGTTCCGTTGCGATCTTTCTTCGTGCTTGCAAATTCTTGGGTGAATGCCCTGGAGGTTACATGTTCACATGTTCACGTGAACATCATTAAATATTAATAAAAAGTAATGGAATAACCCCACAGGTTTCATGCTATACAAATGCTCACAATTAATAGTATCACCGGCACTTTGACAGGAGGGCCCAAAAATGTATGAAGCCTGAATGGTCTCCATTTACTCTGTCAATAGCTGCTGAGTTATTTTCAAGATTTATATCTAGTAGATTTATCATAATATCATAGAGTTTCTTTGGAATTAGATAATTTTCATATTTAAGTGAGCTAGCGATTGGTGTTGATTGGTGAGGCGCCGGTCGAGGTGTCCCAGACGGCTCAATTAGGAAGTGAGCTTCCGCCGCCCACCGCGCCGTCGCCGCGCGGCGCCACCGTCACCGTCACCCGGGGAATTACTGCAATCGGTGCTAATTACGCTTATCCCACCGTTTACTCTGTCCGCTACACCTACACCAACCACTTGTTAATACCCTTGTCTCTAGATCACAAAGGCCGTATAAGTAATTTTTCATTGGCTTTATTATTTGACTTTATCTTGAGAATACGCAGAGTACGAGTAGTTAGGACTTCACAAGGTACGCTAAGGTGTTGGTCCCGGGTGTTCCAACTAGATGAACAGCTGTTCAAAATTTTTATCTCCAGTACAGTGGGCCACATATGGATTTAGATATTGTTTTCAACGTAAGAAACTGCATTTTTCATACTCTAAACCGGATGCAAAAATGTCGGGAATTTCGGGACATTTCTTTAAGAAAGGTTTTTGGGTTGCCATCTCCAAAATTATAAAAGCTAGCTCGGCGCTGAATAACGTCGGTCATTTAGCCTTAAAAGCCGGAATGGATACAGTGGTTGAGCAAGATCAAAGTTTGACGAGTTCAAAATTCTGGCGATCCCTAATAAAAAAAGCTCATACACTTTGCTAAAAAGCCTAACAAAAGCCGGACATACAAATATTTGGCTGGATGCAACCCGAAAAAGCCATACATGTCCGGCTTGGCAGATGGCAACCCTATTTGGGACTAAAAAGACGATGCCAAGCAAATTCCATTGCATTTCAGAAAATATATCAAGTGGGCTAATAAAGTTGACATTATTTTGACCATTAGCGCGGGTCGTTACGCGCATCCGGGGCGGGGCAGGGGAGCAGATTGATATAAATAGTTCCTCCTATTAAATGGTTCGCAGGAAACGCTGCCTTCCAAGAGGAATGGTTATTGCGGAAAAATTGCGTAGATACATTTTAATTTACCATTTTTAAATATTGACTAGATCTCTACGAATTTCATCATGATATAGTCTGGCTAACAAAAGACGATATTGGAAAAGAGCAGCAAATAAAAAAAAACTTTAAAAAAATCTTTATTATTTAGACCATCCTCCTTAGGATCCTCTATCTTTCTTTAGCTAGACTCTACTTTTGTATTATTATACTATTAATCAGCTATTACCAGATCGTATTAAATTTAAGTAGGTATAACGAACGATACGAAAACATAAATATTTTTTTCTTAATATTAAAATGGAATTACAAGTATATAGGTATTATTCATATACTCTGCCATGTAGCTTCAGGCCTAGAATAGGCCCACTCCATCTCTTGCTTTGGATATCGTAAGAGGCGACTAAGGGAATAAGCACAATTATCTTGTGAACTGCATTTCAAAGGAGGATCAACGTGTCGGGCGGCGGACGAAAAAATTTATTCTAAAGAGGGTTGAGTTCAGGCAGACAGCCGGTCGTAAAACTATAGCCAAATCATATAAACTGTTTCGGATATTTCTTCTGCACTTCGCACGGTCTTTGAAGAAGATATTATTCATATACTCGTGTGTAAATAATTTCAATAGTTAGTTATGTGTACTTTAAGTCGTCATAAACTTCGGTATCTATTTTTCCTAAATGTTGAAAAGTAAAGAAAGCATTACCATTTAAGTCAACAAAGATCAAAACAAACAATATGCAAATGAAATATGAATATATTAGAGTTCAAATTGTAATTTACTGTGCACATCTCTCTACGATAGATAAATCGCATCGCATGCATTTAAATTCCCGAGAAGGTTGCATGTCGGCGGGCCGGGCGCGGCGAAGACGGGCTCTCTACGTCCGTCATTACTCATCATTTGCGCAGACGCTCGTCATCGCGGCCCATTCAATTTGTTTATATTTCACGCCACTCTGAGGTGCTCCCGGTGATGTACCGCCCCTAACGCCGAAATATGGGGCTTTGCCGATATTTATGATGGCTTTATCTCAGCCCTGAGTCGCCTTCGCCAGCCCTAATGTACTTTAGCATCTGGATGTCGCAATTCTCATAGCTCTTTATTATTTGCTTGGCAACTACGTTACGTTTTAAAGAAAAGCAGTTTGATTTAGATTAGAGTATGAAAAGTCAAAAATTATTTTTCATATTTCGAGGAGAATGGAGAAAATAAGCTGGATGGATAGAATAAGCAATGAGAAGGTGCTAGAAAGAGTGGGAGAGAAAATATATTTTTTAAAAACGATTGAAAATAGAAGTGGGAAGATGATTGAACATCTAATAAGACATGACAATCTATTCAAAATAATAGTAGAAGGAAAAATAAAAGGGAGACGAGGAAGGGGAAGACCAAGGATGATTTTTTTCCAGCAAATTAAGGAAGGGTTAGGAGTAAGGTCCTACTAAGACATTAAAAAGATGGCAGAGAGAAGAGAGGAATGAAGGCATCTCCACTTAACTCCACCGACAAGAGCAAGTTCTTAAGTTAAAGAAGAGATATTTAGAAATATGTACCTTGGGGAAAGTTGTTCAGTATCATGGACTGAACCCACCCTTGAAATAGTTTCGGTATACTTTGTTAGACGTTATATACTTAGTGCTTAACTTAATTCAGACTACAGATTCTAACGTTAACCGAATCCACGTCCATGAGAGTTCGATTTTTACATTATTTACATATACTCTTACACACATACTAATTAGGTAAGTCTATCCCTCACGGATTGAAATAGAATAATAGGGCCATAGGACCAGGCTCAGCCTGATAATGGGCGTGTTGGTAAAAAAGGGAATCAAAATACTGATAGGTCGCTATTGCTAGCCACATCGCCTACTTGCTGAACAAACAATAAATGGTGCCATGGAGACAGGGCAGGTGTCTTGTCTGGGATGCCACTTGTGTGGACTTGCACCTTCCCACTTGCCTTCAACTTCTACCCGGGGTGCGGCAGCGGCTTGTTTAGCAGAGTCAAGCAAAAAACGAAAATACGTGGGTCTTGGTGATAGCTACATATTTTTACCATTCGCAGTAGAGACAATGGGTCCTTGGGGCCCTGATGCTAAACAATTTCTAAAGGAAATCACAACATGCCTCATTGAGGCAACTGGTGACCGTAGAGCTGGCAGCTATTTCGCTCAGCGTATAAGTATAGCAATACAGCGAGGAAACGTTGCAAGTATTCTAGGTACGTTGCCTCAATGCGGTGCGTTGGAAGAGGTATTCTATTTATAATTTATATTTTTATTGAATGTATTATTTTATTATTAATTATTTGATGTTTGAATAAATGATACAATAAATTGATTTCTCGATTTGTCCTGCAGAGGCGCTGGGCAGCGTGGGCAGCACGGCGGGCAGCTCTTGGCCGTCATCGACGCCGGAGCCGTCGCCGTCGCCCGCGTCTACGCCGACGTCAGCCGACGCCGCCGACGCCGATGGGGACCCGCCCTTCACGCTTGGCGTCACAGAACACACGCCCTACCAGTGCCAGTTCTGTGATAAGGCGTTCCCAAGATCCTCGTACTTAAAGAAACATGAGCAGGTATGTTTGGGTAACAGTAGTCCAGTTACTTATGGCGAAGGGCATGGTCTAGTGGCGCCCTGATTGAATAACAATTGTTTAATCGTATATAAGGTGAGTAATGTAATGACTTATTAAATTCAATTTAAAAAAGGGTTTAGATAGTTATACCAACCCGTGGATTATTAATTAACACTGCCTTTTTAAATTGTCAGGATTGTTGGCTAAGCCAATAGAATAGAGAATAATTAAAAAGTCACTAATGTACTCTTCTTTACCACACCACATACAAGGTATTTGTTCTTGTCACCAATTGTGTAACGAATATCGTAATATATTTTAGCCTTATCTTTTTAATAGAAAGTAGGTAGCAGTATATTCAAAATAGAATAAAGCAAATTACAACTACATCGTTTGAATAGATAGCATCTCTAGTTTGTGCATCGTAACCTTAGAGCAGCACCGTACTGTAAGATAATAGGTTAGGTACGTCCACTATCATAAAACAACTGCTTGCAACACGGACAAACGACTATTGCGGCTGTCATATCTGTGAATTCACAGTCCAGTTTCGCCATGCAGGCCTGCGCTTCATTAGCAAGTTGATATCCAAAACGGCCCATTTACAGAGCCGGGCATAGATATGCATCGCACTCGCCGCGCCTTGCACCGAGCTGCCTCCGAGGGCTGTGACGTGCTAGCCATTACGCGGCCCGTACATCTTGGCCCCTTTGTGCCTCGCCGATCTCGCCGCGTTACGATTGCGACACACCGCGACAGATCTAGTCGAGATAGGGTAAATAGAAACATCACTTTGCATAACGCCGCCGAAACCTGCGACGTACAGATACGCATCGGCACGTAAGCGGCGAGTGCCAGAAACGTCACCTAACATTTCGGGAGGACCCTGCGTGCTTTCTAAGAAATCAAAACAAATTGGTCGAGATTAATTTGATTTATCAGCGTGCAATTGCGACGATGGCCGCGTCTCCAGAGATACCGATCGATGCATGCGCCGACGCAGGCTTCTGCGGTGATGGTGTTCGCCGACAAATGTATCGGGCGATAATCGCGCTCCGCTCACGCGACAGACTACTGACGGCCGGAAATAGGCTCGCGATAACAACTCCCTGCTCTGGCGCGCACACCTTTATCATCGCCGCGCTGGGAAAGGCGGTCATTATAAGAATAAATCATTGCAAAGCCTAAACACAGCCGCCATTCATCTAGAACTGCGCTGGAGAAATCGTAAAACAATAAAACTTGGAAAGGAGAGCATTGCTCACCGGGATTGTTGATATAATAGGAGAACGTCTGAGTTAATTAAGCCCTGTGATATGTATTGTAGTGGTTGGTCGACGATAGATCTGGATAAGCCGACAGGGCGCAATCTCAGTCGTAAAGCCGTAAGCCGGGTGTACCATCACACCCACCACCCGTCACCAGTTTCTATTTCTTCTTATTCTGTTTGGAAAGCGTCCTCTTCAATTAACCTTATTTATTAACGTTTTCTCAGAAACCATGTGAATTAACATCTTGAATTAGGTAGATCTACAATCTCGGTTGTGTTATCTTATCTGATATAACATCTCTCAGGGAACTTTGTCAAGGGTGACTAAGATTAACCATTTGAACGTGGACACAGTTTGCACGGTACTAAACGAATATTACTGGCAGTTAACCAAATAAAAACATCTCTGTTAAAAGATGAATATCTTTATGGTGTAGTAATAATGCTGTTGGTATTAGATACGCGCACCAACGCCGTGCCGTAAAGAACAAGCTACCATTTCAAAGAACTCGTCTGTCATGGGAATATTACATCTTTTGAGTAACTTAAGAGTACCCGAAAATATAAAATGAAAGTGAGACTGGTTGCGACAATGGTATTTAGTATTTTTGTTGTCCGGTGCATCTTTTTTAAATTGTTTCTCGTTTAATTTTATAACAAGTACTTGCCTACCTATTTATATTTTTATTATATTAGTTTAAAACTTACTGTGGGGCTAGCTTAATCAGTGTGATTTGTCCCTATATATTTATTTATTTATTTTCTCTGAGTACGCCGGTGAGATTGGTAAATCTATATCACGCCCAGGGTGTTTTACTATGTCAACAATAACTAACAAATATGCTCTACATAATACGAGATACTTTGTATCAATTTTCTTGCGTCATTTTATGCGACATTTAAATAACAAACGTGTACGGCAGATACGTAACGCAGGAGCAATTTGCGAAACCGGAGCACGGGCGCTGCACGGAGGCCCGCTTGACCCGGCCAGCACCTGGCTGTGTGAACCGGCGACGTCGGTTATTGCAGGGAAAGCCGCTAGTAGCCGCCGCTGCCCATTTCAGAGCTTTATTGGCTATCACGTTCACCTCAAACTAGTTTGGAATGTGTTTTGGTGAGCTTTACGCGGAAAACATACCAACATGGGGTTCATTATAATACGGCCGCTCTCACGGTTTTCGTCGTAAGTAATAATAATATAAGCAATGATATTCGCGTGTGTTGGTACTATCAGTTGGTGCAGCGGCGTAGTGGGAGCTGCAGGGCGGCCGGCGGGGCTCCGCACCCAGGCTCGCCGTCGGGTCCCGATGTAATATTTCTTTTTGCCAAGGCCCCTGCAGCGCCTGTTCGGTGAGATTATTGAATTCCCACACGAGACTGCGATGATATGTAGGCCAATAATAAATTGATTTATCATTGCACTATGCAAGAGAAATCTTTTGATAAATTCAGTTTGTCCAATAATGAGATATATATATGCAAATAAACATTTTAAATTATTGTATGATAACTTCATACGTATTGATTGTATTGATTATTAATATTGGATGTGATTTAGAATATTGTGAAAGGTAGGTATTGCTGAACATGTCATAAAATGAGTATGAATGTTGACAGTTGCAATTGGTAGCAATAGTTGGCTAGTCATTTTTTAAGAGGCTACTCTGTTGAGAAATACGAGTACTTGTACCAACTTAGGTGGTGGGCATAAAATATACCTATAATCCTTCAAATATTGTTTCTTTTAGCCATAATGACTACATATCTGCGTATTGTAATGTTGACCCAAAACACAATATGGTTTTAATGAGACCATTACTAACTATTATTTGTTAGTTTGTTTTTGAAAAGAAGAATGACACTAAATACAGATCACTTTTCAAGGCCCTCTATTTTTGGATAAGGTCAAAAAGTGATAGTGCAGTAGTAAGTTATGTACGTTTTGTTTACTATTTACGTGGCAAAATCATAATAGTAATTTAATCGCTAACAAAATTTATATGTTTATCATTGTCTATTATCCCAACTAATATTATAAATGCGAAAGTGAGTTTGTATATTTGTTTGTTTGTTCGTTACCTCTTCACGCTTTATCTACTGAACCAATCTTCTTGAAATTTCGCATACACATAGTTAGGAGTTTTGAGAAGGACATAGGGTACCTTTCATCCCGGAAAAATGTATTGTTCCCGTAGGATTTGGGATACGTGAGCGAAGCCGCGGGTAAAAGCTAGTTTTAAATAAAATATTTTATTTGGTAAGTAAAAGTTTAATGAGTATTGTTACTTTAGGCGTTAGGGCACGACTCGGCATATTATTCTTTTATTATTCAAATGAACAATTCACACTAATTAAGCTATTCCCAAAGTAAGTTGAAACTTGTATTATGGGATACTAACATTACGATACAATATTTTATAATTAAAATATTTGAAAGGAATTTTGGCGACTGAAAGTAGCTCTAATAAGCAGTGCGTGGGCTTGGGCGCTGGCTGGAGATTTATCGTCCGCTGACGATCGGATTTATTAATTCTGTCGGGAGGCGATTGCTCCAATTAAGAGAGCGGAGTAAACATGCCGTCGGGAAGTTTATGCGTTGCTAGTCGACTAAATTAAAGAGCAACAGATACGACACTTTATACCTATCGAGTGCACTTACTCTACACAAATATAGTTGTTAGTCCTCACTTGAATATCATGCCTGTATGGAATTTAAAAATACTTAAAGAAAACTAGAGACTACTCGTACTTTGTGTTTTATAGAATTCGTTTCGAATTTTCAGCCGACTTCAAAAAAAGGAGGGGGATATAAATTAGGCTGTATTTTTGTTTGTTATCTTAAAACTCCGTCATTTATAACCCGATTCTAAGAATCCTTTTTTTGGTTTAAATGATGAAAGTATATCATTTCAACCAAAAAAAAAGAATTTTTAAATCGGTTTTTAGATTGGATAGAAATTTTATTAAAATCAATTCAGTTGTTTGGATTTTAAACTACAATATCGTAAAAAAATCGAGGTATTTCCTTCGATCATAATATCATTTAAGCAAATATTTATTGCGTATTTAGCTTTGCTGTAGCTGTCACAGGCATCAGAGTCGGCTTTTTGATTAAAAAAATATTAATAATATTAGGTAACTATACATAACTGGCGTAATGGTTAACACGCTTGACCGCTGATCCGGAGGTTCTGGGTTTGATCCCCAGCCAGGGCAAGTTGGAAAATGGCCTTTTTCAAATTGACCTGGGTCTTGGGTGTTTATCTATATATGTATTTATCTTAAAATATAGTATCGTTAAGTTAGTATCCCATAACACAAGTTTAAAAAAAACTTACTTTAGGGCTAGCTTAATCAGTGTGATTTGTCCCTATATATTTATTAATAACTATATGTTATGCTGTGTATCTGGCCCTTCGCTTCGCGGTAATACTCAGGTGGCCCAGCGCTAATCACAAAAGCTGATCGATATCTCTGGCGTTCTCCATCCCATTTCAGTAAATAGTTTGATGTATTGCAGATATTTAATAATTTCAGTTTTAAACAGGGCTTGTTAACGATATAAAATTCACACTAAAAGTAACGTTAAATAACGTTATTTTCATACGGGTAGTAGTGGTAACGTTATAAGGGGTATCGATAATACGGTTATAACGTTATCAATTAACGATATAAGTAACGATACTTTTTTATATACTTGTAAAATATTATATAAATAGCTCTAGTAGTCTACTAGACAAACTCTAATCAATTTAATCTGTCAAATATCGAAAATAAATACAGTGTTAACAATACCTTTTACCGTTAATATCATTGGTTAACTGATTTATCGGTAAATAGTGGGAAAAATACCGTTACCCAGCATAACGTTATCTTTGCTGGTAACGTTAACGCCGTTTGACAGAATTAACGTTACCAGATTTTAAACGGTATTCCAAACCCTGGTTTTAAATGCCATGAATAAGTATATTAGTTATGCATCTGTTTGACTATTATTTTGTGGTGAGTGTCCGTCTCTTCGCGGTAACACTCGTGCGTCACTCAACGCTAATCACAACAGTTGATAGATATCTATGGCGATCGCCATCTGATTACAATAGATAGTTAGATGTATGGTAGATATGTTAGTTTATAACTACTATTTAATTCACCTTAATTAATGTGTAATACCATCGAGCAAAAGCATTTCTATTTATTAAAGGAATACTAAAATACATTCACAAACTCTACATATACCTGCTTACTTATGTACTTTTAGTACCTAAGTTATTGTATGTGTGGAGCATTTTAATAACGAATATTTAAGGGGTGATTTAGTTCATCGTTTTGACCAACTTTTCCCAGCAAATGTCTTTCGTAATACGAAGATTTTTTTTATTTTCCATAGTAAATCACGATCACGTGATCACTTCGAGTTGTATGAAAACCTAATATTTTTCGTATTACCATATACTTTTCATTGGGAAATGTTATTCAAACTGACGGACTAAACCACCCTTAAAATTGTAATTAAGTAGCACAATTATTATTAAAAAGCACATTGTATGTATGTAAGTAGATACCTAGTGCTTTTTCTTGGCAAAATTCAGAAAAGGAATCAAAGCATCTAAATCTTTTATGATTTTACCTACCTAATAACAATAATCATCCCTAATCTCATTAACCTACAGTATATATATCTTCTATTTTTATATTATGAAATCATAAGTAGGTAATAAAAATGTGATGTGGTGCAAAAAGATTTAAATTAGAGGGATATAATACCATATATATATTTTGCCAATAACCTATATACTCGTATGTAGATTCATTGCTAAATATGCTTCGTAAGTTAATGGAGGTATTTATGCAAATATTTAATTAAGAAAATGAAGCTAGTTCTGGTCTTCTGGGTAGATAACAAGCTGGCTGGAAGGAAGGGCGATTTGTACAACGGCGGAAGGCTATCACTTAGCACAATTAGAGCTGCCTGATGGTCGCGTAGATTCAGTAGCGTATTTTTACACATTTGACGCCCCTGCTCTGTTAAAATGGTCTCTACTTAGGTATATTTAAAAACTTTTAAAATTGTGATGGTTAACAAATAAGTTAGATCTCGCTATATTGAGGGAAAAATCAAAGCTAAATTTAACATGGGACCAGAGATACTGGCAGTTTATAAATTTCGCGATGAAGTGTGAAAAGTGTAACTGTTTTGAAACGCAGTGGCGTATTTTTTAACGCGGTACGCAAGGACGTGCATGACGCTATCAAATATAAAAGTCACCTAAACAGAAGTCAGTGTCATTACATAATGTTATTTGAATTTTGTCGTATTACGCAGAAAACAGGCTACATTTTACTTTTGACGTTTAGCGAAGTCTCATCCTAGCAACAGTACCTAAATGCCGATAAGAGGGAAAGAGACAAAAGATGGGTTACCAGATTATCTCTATAAAGGTAACTTTTTGCACTTTGCATGGGACCTTCCATAACACAGATTAAAAAAAAGTTAGAAGATGTTATTTAAAATATTATGTAGTAACACAAGTCATCCCAATAGGTAATAAATATATTAATAAGCTAGATTTAAGTTGTTTAATCGACAGGTGCCTTCTTGATAAATTGACAGACTTTAAAGTCCACTAAAATCAATTTGCAAAATAATTTAAAGCAAACCCCAACCGAACCCCTTGACTTCCCGCCAAAAACTCACAGCGGCTGTTTATGCGATTTTTTTATTTTTTTATTGTATATAGGGTTAACAAACAGTGTAACTATACTAGACTATTCTTGCATTTCGTCTTTTATGCTTCGACATGACAGACCGTGAAGAACGATAAGATATTGTTTAGTTTATGGATGCAGTAGAATTTAGTCACTCAAATGTTTATCTAAATTTAATTTCATTTTAGCAGTAATTCGTCATAAACTGACAGGTTTCGATGCTCTAAAGTAGCATATCATGAGCTGCCCTTCATCGCCATAGAGCCCCGGGCCATAGAGATAATACGTCTCTTGGCCATTAGAGTAAATACGTCACTTCGTGCCATGGATTGCGTTATTGGTTAATTGGCTATTTCGACCACATATACGCTTGGCTTCAATCTAGACGTCATTCCGCTGCTTAAGGACACTGTTAGGACGTGACATAGGAATCTTAGTGATACTCTGGTGAAGCAAGCCGTCCGCCGCCCTTCATTATTATGGAGACCCGGGCTTGGAGCCATAGCCCTCTTGACCATCAGAGTAAATACGCAACAGCGTGTATTGCATGTATTGGAATCTTTAGTGATACTCTGGTGTAGTAAACCGTCAGCCGCCCTTTATTATTATGTAGGTCCGGGCCCTAGCCCTCTTGAGAATTAGAGTGAATACGCCACAGCGTGGATTGCGTTATAATTGGCGGTTGCGACGGATACGTCTGGCTTCAATCTAGACGACATACCTGTGCTTAAATGACACTGTCGGAAACTTAAGTTAGCTGGGGGTTACTCCATAATCATACAATGCTGCCACGGCCAAACGAACGAACGTGATGCTATTTGTTGCCTACTGACTGATCATCTACTGACTGTATCAAAAGGCATGTTTAAAGAAATTGGGTACAGACAAATATTTATGTATTAACAAACCAAGAGGATTGTGTACACTATTTTCAAAAGGTTGTACATTTTTCTTATAAGTATACCCCTTCTGCTAAAATATGGATTAACAACATTATGTAGGTATTTAGTATTGTCATTGACCTATTAGGTTTCTTAATTGACTTGAGCTTAAAATTTAATGAATAATAAAACGCATAGCCTCTAAATAGTAGATTGTGCTACAAGGCGTAAAGGTAATAGTTTTAACGCGAGGGCGCTACTTTTAATCCAAAGCGAAACGAAGGATGCCACAATAGAATCACGAGCGTAGCGAGGGATTCTACGGTGGAATCCTGAGTGAAGCGAGGGATTCAAGTATATCGCCCGAGATAAAACTATTACCGTGTAGCACATTCTTCTTTTCATCTCCATCTATGAGAAAAAGCAAATATATACCTATAACGAAAGTAGAATACCTACATATGCCTAATCAGAGTTTAACAGTTAGTTACTAACCTTTATTTGGTGGCGTTTAGACTGAAGAAGTACTATGAAAATATTTTTCTAGGATCACCACATCTTATTCATTTTCCAGTCATTACAATCGTTTCATTACTTTTTCCTTGTGTGTTAATTCTTTATATATTCAAATATGTATATTATACGTAAACTTCATATTTATTTACTATCGGCCTCATCAAGAAATTAGTCACATTTAAAATAGTTGTAAAAGTAACTTAATAGTTCCTTAATAAAATTACTATTTAAATCAAAGACAACAATTGCGCGTTTTTATTGGTTTTTAATAAATTATTACTTTGAAGCAAGAGAACCAAAACATTTTGACCTACAGGCATCCACGTAAAAGGTGTTGTATTCCAATTTAAAAAAAATACGACGCCCTTGCCTATATTTTATAATTTTAAAACTAAATTCTTGTTTTTTTTAGCTGACTGCCAATATTATTTTTGATTCTACATTCGTTTTCAAATGTGTTTTAACGCCTAGGGAATTTACTTTTTACTTTTCAGTGTCTAGAGAATAGAGAGTACGCATGCATTTTTTTTATATTTTTAATCGATAGTCCTCGTCGAGAAATAGCCGCAAAAAATAAATCAGTGCCGAAAAACATGTATATGGTGTAGAAAATAAATATTAAAAATAGCAAGTAGATTATAACAACTAAAACACGCCATTTTAAAATATGACGTCAAAGTCTGCAATATCCGCTAGAGACAGAAGCTGTCAACGCATGTTTTTCTTTTTTGGATACTTTCGATATTATCAGCCAGTGATGTTTTTTAAACCTCTATATAAAAGAACATACATTTTAAATGTCATCGATAGTCAAACTACATGGACGGACAGTCCTACCGAATGCACCCGAACTTGTCATTTCCTTTTTGTGAACTTTGTCGTCATTTCCCTTTTGTTTGTCAAAAGTTCCCGGGCAATATTTGCATATTTTCAATAATTTATTTCTAACCCTATTAAGAGTCAATAAGAAAAATAACTAACTAGGCGTGGTAACGTATTAATAGAAATTGTAAAATAAAAATATGAGCCGGATTGGTATTACATGCATATTCCTTATTACCAGTGACTTTAGTCCCAAATATTTGGGATAAAATCATCGATTTTCGAATGGATGAGATGAAAATATAATTTACACGAGCACTGGTAAAGTATTACTAGTTTAATTTTATATATTTTAATTTTACTTGCTCGATCATGATATTTCGTTATATTATAACTTAGGTAAATAACTTCAGTGATCATCCTTTCAAGTTTTTCGATAAGTGGAGGTCCTTTTAGTTTCGATAAGGTATTTGCAATTTTTGAAAATATGCAGCTTGTTCAGAGGGTAAATTGAAGACCATCAATGCATTGAATAACATCGTTATCAGCTCTGTGTATTTTTCGAATAACATCCTCCAAGAGTCTGTAAAGTCTGTATAATTATCCGCACAGCAGCAGTTGAGATCTGTCGCGAAATTCCACCTGGATATCAATATAATAACTGATATTTATTTCAACTAAGTATCCTCCACTCAGATACCATAACGAGATAATGATATAGTGGTGTTTGTTTCTTGAGCTGCGAGGAGACGCGGCTCGAAGTGGCACCATGGCGCTAACGAATTGAGCCGTGGCGCTAATGGCGACTCCGCCTCCGCCTGCCGTGGTAATTGAGGGCGCACGAAACCGCAAACCCTCTCTAAACTAACATCGTCTAGTTTCTACGAAAACATGACGGTTATGTTGTAAAGGTCGCTCATTTAAGGTGCTTTCTTGATCATATTAATATTTTTTTTGAAGAAGCTTTCTTATCTTTTTGATTATTTTCTTGGCTTACTGTGAGTATGAGTATTCTACAAGCTGAGTTCAATATCAATAATTAAATTTTTAACAAAAAAAACAACCGACTTCAATTTTTTTAAGGAGTTTCTTCCATTTCTCCAAAGTTCTTCTTCATATCTTCACTAAATTAAAATGGGACCAATTTGGTAGTAAAGGCTTTCAAATATAAAAAGAATCATCAATATCGGTTCACAATTGGCGAAGATATCGCGTAACAAATATACATAAAAAAAAGACGTACAGTCGAATTGATAACCTTCTCCTTTTTTGAAGTCGGTTAAAAAATATCACAAAGAAATTAATATTTATCGTCTTACCGTCCTACTTAATGCTTAAGCATTTAATAACCCCTATTATACCTGTCGCTGATATTAATGCCCTTAAATTGAGGGTTTGATAAAACCTTCGACCAACGTCTACTGCCGTGGCTAAGAGATTTGATACTGAGATTAAATAGACAAACAAACCTCAAAAATCAATGTCAAAGAACGAAGACAGACGATCCGCTCTAAATGTAAAATTAGAATTGTTTATTTTGTCGAGAGAAAAAAATGCTTTGCATATTGTCTAAGGACGGAGAGACGACGAGTCAATCATACGTAGTGTGTGTTTAGCATTATAGTAAATGGGTACCGCGTTGAGGTGGTCAATTGGTAAAAGCGTGAACTGGCTGTCAGTTTGGGAGCCTATTATGCTGATGGCAGCCTCGACTCCGGTTCACGGTGGTGCGAAGGCCGACGGCGACAATTATCTCGCTGCCAGCATCATTTGCATACTCATTGCGACATGTGAATAAATATTTCAGAACGTTTTTTCTAATTTTCAGTGTTTAGAATTAGAATCTGCTTATGTATTGTAGGTGTCTGCGGTGCGTCATAGCATTTTGTAATTCTTATTTTTTCATGTAAGTTCTTATTTGATGCGAGGCATGCAGCACCTAGAGTTCTATATAAGTTACTTTGTTTGAATTAATGGTTCTTAACGTTTCAGTAATCCTTTATTTCATATTAACACATATCGTTTATTTTATAATATAACTGAAATACCTAATTGTTCTTAATATAATTGCAAAATTACCTACCAGCAGCCGGTAAATTAAATTACCTTGCTAAGTAGAATACTTTAAGTATCTGAGTTTTTAAAAGAAAAACTAGATAAATTAAAGACTAACTGCCTATTTTAAAGTAGAGAAAACGAGTGACAGATTTTACAGAACGCATGAGAAATAGCTAGCCACATTTTAGAGAAACCACTGACACAAATGACACTATTTTTTCAAAGTAAGAAGAGATTAGTGTAGTCAAATGTATAACGTACTGACGTTTAATGACGCATTATTGTGTGGGATACGCGTAGGCACCTCGATTAGCGTGAATTAAAAACTCGTTACGAATCACAGTCTCCACTCCACCTATGAGTATGACGATGAGGTGATAACTTAGCGCCTATTGTAATAAATGGCGGCAATTAAAACGTGCGAATGTCTTATAACTTCGTAACTATGAGGTGACTATTAGTTATGAAGTACCGTTACATTTTTATGTCTTGTTCTACGAAAAGGTGCACATTAAAGATCTCATCAGATGAGGCCCGAGACGACTCTATTAGATGGAAGGTGAGAGATTAAACTCTAAACTAAGAACTTTGAGAGATTAAACTCGTTAAGGTTAAGTAAGCAATCGTTATCCATTGTATGCATCAATTGTTACACTCAAATATGTGATATACCTACTTTATAAGTATGGAATAATAACTTGCTTAATTGAGCAATAAATATATAGGGACAAATTACACTGAATAAGCTAGCCCCAAAGTAAGTTTTTTTAAACTTGTGTTATGGGATACGAACTCAAAGATACTATATTTTATGATAAATACATATATAGATAAACACCCAAGACCCAGGACAATTTGAAAAAGGCCATTTTCCAACTTGCCCTAGCTGGGAATCGAACTTAGAACCTCCGGATTAGCGGTCTAGCGTGTTAACCATTACGCAACGGAGGTCGTCAATTGGGCTCAATTAATCAAGTAATAAGTAATAAGGCAGAATAAATATATAAATAATAAGGCAGCAAGTAATAGACACATCCGTATATGTTAATAATACAGTGCAAGCCCTAACGCCGTACAGGTCACCCGCTACTGGGCTAAGAAATATTTAATTTTTTGAACATTGACACGCTAAGAAGAAGAATAAAATACTAATATTATCAACAGCTTACTACGGTCAATCCTACATCTACTTACGTTTAACTTATTATTTCCACTATAAATAAAATTATAATGTCTTAATTTTTTATTTTATGATGAAGTGAACTGTCAAGTCTCTAAAATTCTGCGCCCAATCTTGCTTGATAAATTAAAGACTTATGCTTATATACATAAGCTTGATGTAATCGAATAAGTAATAATTTCTACCGAGTCTAACAGTGACTGAACTATTAACTTATCGCCTCTAATCGATACATCGACAAGTCCGGCGATTCCCAGTGGTATTGATATCTTATTCGAATGTCACGACTGGCCTACCGTCCCTGCTTTTTGCCCACTATTGACATAATGCCGACGACTACGCTGGGCTTCGTGCGGGCGCGGTAGTCGAACATCTCACTGCTTCAATTTTATATGGTTTTTTTATATGATTGTATAATATAATACTTATGCTTTCCTATTATAACTAACCTCTGTCCAACTGGTCGACTGGTAGAGATCCCTTCTGGGATAGGTTCACCTTTTGTACCATTCTGTTTAAAACTATGTTTAATAAGGAATATGCGTGTTTATTACACGCAATCCGGCTCATATTTTTATTTTACAATTTCTATTCATACGTTACCACGCCTAGTTAATTATTTTTCTTACTGACTCTTATTTGGATTAGAAATAAATTATTGGAAATACGCAAATATTGCGCGGGAACTTTTGACAAACAAAAGTGAAATGACGACAAAGTTCACAAAAAGGAAATGACAAGTTCGGGTGCGTTCGGTAGGACTGTCCATCCATGTAGTTTAACTATCGATGACATTCGAAATGTATGTACTTTTATGTAGAAGTTTAACAAACGTCACTGGCTGATAATATCGCTTTCGATATTATACCCAAAAAAGAAAAACAGTTTCAGCTTCGTTGCGTTGACAGCTTCTGTCTCTAGCGGATATTGCAGACGTTGACGTCATATTTTAAAATGGCGTGTTTTAGTTGTTATAATCTACTTGCTATTTTTAATATTTATTTTCTACACCATATACATGTTTTTCGGCACTGATTTATTTTTTGCGGCTATTTCTCGACGAGGACTATTGATAACAAATTAAAAAAAAATGCATGCATTCTCTCTATTGCTGTGTGTAATACCTATGTACAACAAAGATTTTAAATAAATAAAGGAATTATCTTTAAAATCTAGCTACTTCATAGCAAACCAAAGTAATCTTCCAAAGCTATTTGTTATACTACAAACACTTTAGAAAAAAACCTATCTCAATGATCTACAATCACTTTAGGCCGTACCTAAATTTACCGGGGTCCAGTGCTGCCCCCATTTTAAATAAATTTTTCAAAGAAATTCATTTGAAATGATTTATTTTAAACTAGCGGCCCGCCCCGACTTCGCACGGGTATGTATTATACATATAAACGTTTCTCATGAATCACTTTATCTATTTAAAAAAACCGCATCAAAATCCGTTGCGTAGTTTTAAAGATCTAAGCATACATAGGGACAGACAGCGGGAAGCGACTTTGTTTTATACTATGTAGTAATGGGGGCAGCACTGGACCCCGGAAAATTCAGGTATGGCCTTAAAGTTTAATTGTTTAATTTTGTATAATATGTGCTTAATTAAAGTTTAGTTAGTAAAAAAAAATATACTTAGGAAAATCACTTAAAATATCCGATATTAATTTCCTATGCGGACAAATAGGTGTACGAATATTTTAATTTTTCGTACTTTAGTTGGTATCGAAGTAGCCATATTCAAACGCATAATACTTTTATCATGTCAATGTCCCAAGTGATTACGATTTAAAACATGAAACTAGAACTAAAAAAGCAGCTGATGATGAAAGCCTTGCCGCGCCCACAGAATTAATATACAGCGACATCTTCGACTACGGCACTACTATGCCCATTGTACGAAGATAGTTCTCACGATAGTTTTTTACGATCAATGCACCCGGAGTTATTTCGATTCAATCACTGTATGACTTACACATTTTAATCGTTACTCATACCTCTGGCTACAGATAAAATGTCTTGATCGAATACGGCTTAGTTATAACGCGAGCGGGACAATTTATCACTCTAACATCTCTATTAAAATTATTATCTCTATTTATTATTATTTCTATCAATTAGGTATAAATTATGGGATAAGGACGTGACAGACTAAATGCTATATTTAGCAAGATGGTCGACATACTTGTATGACAGGAATCAGAATAGTCCATCTCCTGTTTAGGTGAATTATCTTATTTATGCCTATTTTTAGTCTCAGTAAGGGCATTTATTTTTGACGATCTCCATGGCGTATTGGGAACCTCGGTAGTCCGTCACTAGGAGGTTCTGGGTTCGATCCCCAGGTAGGACAAATTGAAAAATGCCCGTTTTTAATTGTCATGGGTCTTTGGTATTAATTATTTACATTTATATAGTATTTATCATAAAATACAGTGTCGTCTTCAAAATCCCATAACATAAGTTTATAAATTTAATTAGGGGCTAGCTGAATCTGTGTAATATGTCCATATAGGGATTTATTATAAAATTTTAACTGATCAATTTTTGATGAAACGTGTTACGCATTTAGACGTGTTATGATTTTACCAACTTGAATATTAATGTAAGCATTCGATTTATTAAGAGATGTACGCGGATGAAGTTGTGACTCAAAGCTATTTCAACTCTACGCAAAGGTAATTTTATATTTTTATAGCAAGTTGATCATTAATTCAAAACTATGTACGTAGGCACTTTTCGGTGAAGTATTTTCTGTGTCTCCCGATCTTCAGGCAAATGTTTGAATTCCTTTTACGACAAGACTTCTGTTTTTTTTTTAATTTCATCCCTAACAACAAATTAAGTAGAAATTAAGTAGACACTTGTAAAAATTTGTTTCTCCAAACAAATTAGCAAGTTGTACTCGCGTAGGAAGGATTTAGAACGCCATATTTATAGCGAACCTCGATTCCACGTAGGTACTTTTACCAAAACGTTAAAATATATTTTTCAGCGCCATGTAGTACAATTTAATTTATGTAATTTCTTTTTGCAAACCTTCTGGTAGGTATTCCTGTACTTATAACTGAGGAACCATTTGTTTTTTCAAAATCAACGACTGTAACTTTAGTTTGACGTTATATTTGGATCCTGTCTATCCATTTATTCTAAATATAAATTGTTTTTGTCCACTATACTAATCTACTTTCCATTAGTATTGAAAATCAGTAAGGGTACCTATAGCGGAAAACGAAGGTTTAATAGACAGAACTTGCTGTCAAAAGATGCAATGCATAATGATATTCTAATAAAACGATAAACATTTTATCGAATCGGCAGACGCACTCGGACCAGATGCCCTTCCGCTGCGAGTTCTGCGCGAGGCTGTTCAAGCACAAGCGCTCCCGCGACCGCCACGTCAAGTTACACACCGGCGACAGAAAGTACCGCTGTGCACACTGCCCTGCGGCTTTCTCCAGAAGGTGAGCTGAAGTATTACTTAGTTCGGTATTTTATGAACTCTGCTCTTCCAGTGCGAGTTCTTCGCTAGGATATTCAAGCACAAGCGCTCCCGCGACCGCTTCGCCAAACTGCACAGGGTGAAAGTAGTTATCGCTGTGCTGCCCTGTAGGTTTCTTCAGAAGGTACGTAAAAATGTTTAATAATTTAGTTCCGTATTTTTTAGCACATCTGCTATAAACTATTTCCTCTATGCGCCGATGCTTATCATATAAAGTATATATGTAGGTCTGTAGGTCACCAAGTTGCTCTTCCAAGATGATGAAGTGCGATGCGCTTAAAATTTCATTGGGATTTCTGAATTGAGAGCATTCACATACCACCTACCTTTTATGTCATACAAATATCTCTAGGGGCAGTAAATTTTTATACACCTATTTGCAAATTTTTATACAAAAATCACCTCAGGTCTACCTGAGGTGATTTTTAACGGTTTCTTTAGATTATCTAGGTAGAAATTAAACTAAATAATGTAAATCGCTTAACAGCTTGTCAACTATTAGGTTGCCTCAAATAACGTTTTCTTGTTTTGTGTTCAATAGAAGACCAAAAGCGGTATAATATTCTTAGTTTTACTCTATTGAAATGAGAATAAAATTGTGCAGTAAATACCAAGCCAAACCATTAGACTACCAAATTGAGAAATTGTATGGTCCTTATGAGCAGTAACATTTGTATAGCGAGAATACTAATTCTAATCCGAAGCCATTGAAGGCTAAGTGAGCGAGCGGCTAGCCGAGCCGAGAGGTGCGTGCGCCACAATGGCCGCTCGGGAAGATTGATCACCATAAGTCACGGCACAAAGCTCGCTCCTCCGCCACGAGGCGACGCGTCACCTTTTTCGTCACCTCGCCGCGGTCATGTGACTAATTCCACGCAATTTGTCGGCCCAACGACCCGCCGAGTGAAAAGATTTGATGCACTGACAAATGGCGTCGAGGGTCTCACAAAAATGAAATAATGGCCCGTACCTAAACCGGCCCGGCGAGCACGGCCATTAGCGGAGGTGTTTGGGCGAACGCCTCTATTCTGTAGTTCATCTGAAAAGCCTCTTTGTTAGTTCTGTTTGGTTCGTGCTTTATGCGGGTACTTATGTCTTATATGACAAATTGTCGTCTGGTCACATAAAGACGATTTGACTCATTAAATTTTAAATTCTTTAAGCCTTTTTTGAGATGCATTCTTGTAGGTAGTTAGTTAGTTAGTTAGTTAAGATCTTTATTGCACCAAAACATAATGATACAGAATAATAGATTAAAGAAAACAGATGTCAAAAGGCGGCCTTATCGCAGCTGCAATCTCTTCCAGGCAACCGAGGTACTTGGAGATGTTTAACGAAAACAGGTGAGGTGCGAAGTTATATGCAAGAAGAAAAAAGTGTAATTAATAAAGATACATACAATGTAGGTAGACATAAACCTCATTGTAAGAAGATGTCAGGATGATATTAAGTTAACATATATAAATTGCAGCGATCATTTGAAGATTCACATGAAGACGCACGATAATCAGAAGCCGTTCCAATGCACCGTGTGCAACCGTGGCTACAACACTGCAGCGGCCCTGACTTCCCACATGCAGGGCCACAAGCGCGACCGTGAGGGCCGCGAGCCTGACCGTCGACGAGCTCTAAGATGCTTACGGTGCGGGGATGCTTTTCGCAGACCTGACCTTTTACAGGTAGATTTTTTTCTTTGATATTATTGACACAACTACAGTCGGTCAAAAAATATTACTCATTATCGAAATCATACTTAGTTCTTTGTAAATCACATGTTTTAATTTAAATTTATTGCAGGCTCATATGGCAAGTGCTCATGGAGTAGAGACTGCAGCGATGACTCCACCTCGTCGTGTAGCCTCTCAACCTCCGCCAACGCTTCTAGCGTGCATTTACTGCACGCGAGACACATTTACAACTATGGAACAATTACAATTGCACGTGCGAGCAGCCCATTCCGCGTTGCTGAACGGGGAAACACAGACTGTAGACCAACCGGCGCCCACAGATCTAAGTAGACGAGCAGTAGATGACATGCCCGCTGTCAAGAGGCCTCGCTCGGGCTCAGGAACACCACAGACTGCATTATCGCCAAGTACTCTACTATGCAATCAATGTGGAGCCGCATTGCCAGATTTTGAAGCATTCCGAGCTCATTTGAAAGGCCATTTGGAAGAAGGCGGAGAACTTAATCGTTCCAGTCCCACTCCTTGTCTGCATTGTGGTGCTACTTTCGCGGACGCTGCAGCTTCAGAGCGACATCTAGCGTCGTACTATCTTGCTGTCTCCTGTGAATACACTTGTCACAGTTGCAATAGAAGCTTCTCCTCGCCTGACGACTTGCAAAAACATCTTTTGGATATGCATTCTCATCATCTCTACCGTTGCTCTCTTTGCAAGGAAATCTTCGATTCTAAGGCAGCAATACAGGTTTGTTTTCTAAGTCACAGTTTTTTTTAATACGAAATGATGTCGTAATTTTTTATAAAGACTTATTCGTCTTTATTTCTGGTATGACCTAGGAATACATGCATGTAATAATCTACTATTAATTATGCGTGTGATTGACATATGCGTAATAAATCGAACCGATATTAAAGATATTAAAATAAAAGTAAAAAAAATCGACATTCCCATACAAATTGCCAAGGCGGCTGCACACTTCTGTATCGAAATGCCGTTTTTAGGGTTCCGTAGCCAAATGGCAAAAACGGAACCCTTATGGTTTTGTCATGTCTGTCTGTCTGTCCGTCCGCATGACCACTTTTTTCCGAAACTATAAGAACTATACTGTTGAAACTTGGTAAGTAGATGTATTCTGTGAACCGCATTAAGATTTTCACACAAAAATTAAAAAAAAAACAATAACTTTTGTGGTTCTCCATAGTTATTTATTTATTTTTAAATCTTTATTGAACACAAAGGTAAAAAAGGGTGGACTTAACGCTAATGCATTCTCTACCACTCAACCTTTAGGAAAAATAGAACTGAAACTCAAAAAATGGTTTTCGCCAAACCCATACGTGTCCCCACACGTATCTATCCATGTCTATGGATAGATCTTCAAAAATTATATTGAGGTCTCTAATATCATTTTTTTTCTAAACTGAATAGTTTACGCGAGAGACACTTCTGAAAAACATACCTATATGATGTACATTACCATGCAAACTTCCACCAAAAATTAATTTAAACGAGATCTAGTAAGTAGTTTTTTTTAATACGTCATAAATCGTAAACCGCAATTTACCTTTAGAACTTTTATATTATGTTAGTAGCTGCTACGGAACCCTTCATGGCCGAGTCCGACTCGCACTTGGCCGCTTTTTTTAACTGTTATTTTAATTTTATTATACTATAGTGATCTAGTATAGCCCGTGGTTCTATTACACGTGTATACGTCTAAGTCATTGCATCAATTGTCAAAATGTCTGAAAAGATCGAATTTGTAGTGTCTAGGTTTAATTATGGGAATCTAAAGCAATACTGTACAGTACAGTACCTCAATATAATTATACCAAGCAATACTAAAATTGTTCCTTCAATCAATACAGGTCCACTTCGCAGTAGCCCACAGCGGAGAGAACAAAGTGTGGGTGTGTCGTTCCTGTGGGGCCGGTGGTGGTGCGCTGAGGACCGAGGCTGCCGCCGCGGCGCACGTTCGGTCCCGGCACGCCCCGCCGCGCTGTGCCTGCGGAGCGGTCCTGGCAGGCAACGCTAGACCGCCGAGGGCTTACCGCTGCCCGGTGCCGGCTTGTACGGAAACCTTTGCAGTGCAGTATTTGCTTGAAAGGCATATGCAAGCACATCATGCTCTACCACAGGTAATTGTCTTCCTTTTTTAATATTTCAATCATCTCTATATTGAGATGAAAAAACGAATGTTTTATACAATATACCTATTGTATTCGTACTCTATCGCACTGCAGATGCGGTGTCGTTTTGGCCCTGTTGCTCACAATATCTTCTAAGTATACAACAGTGTTTCCCATCATCGGTGTTAGAGCCTTTAGTGCTATGATATATACGGTATTTTTATCGGATAACCAGTCTTCATAATTAAATTTTATCTTTCCGTGTTAAAACGGCAACCCTTATGTTTTTATTGGTGCCGAAGCTGCGTGTGCTACTAATCAAGTCATAACAACTTATGTAACGATCCTATAAATACAAAAGCCTGACAGATTAAATGGGGGTTTTATTTATATACCTATATGTATATATTTTTATTACAATTTCAGGCACTAAATGGTGACATGGGTCGAGTAAAGCGAACAGAAAACAACAATTCTACCGAAGGAGCGGAAGGGGCCTGTTCTCCGTGCACTACGGGGGAGAATATAAGCGTTGGTGTCGCTGCTGGCGACGAAAGAAGACGGAAGAATGGGGTGGTGGCATTACAATGCGCCTATTGTGGGGAGCGCACTCGAAGCCGTGCGGAGTTGGAGGCGCACACTAGAGCGCACTCGGGCGCGGCGGCTGCGAGGCACAAGTGTCTAATATGCGATGAGGTCTTGCCATCCGCTGCTGTATTGGCAGAGCACAAGCTGACGCACTGCAAGGTGTGTAACTTTTAGAAGATCAGACACATTTATTTTTAAACTTTCGTATTGTTAAAAACATGGAATATTTTCAACAATATTTTTGAACGTTTTGTTTATTTTTGTAGGTAGTGGCGGGTGATACGTGCGCGCGCTGCCGGGCGCGTCTTCCATCCGAGGAGTCATTCCTTACGCACATGGCGCGCCATCACCCTGCCCTGCCCGCCCCATGCGTCATTTGTCGACAGACCCTCGCTTCGGAAGCCGAAGCACGTCTCCATGCTCGATTTCATCTCCGCCCTACAGAAGACGAACAAAGATGCGCGATATGCCTGCGGTCACTACCTGAGACAGAAGCTGGCGATGGTGCGCGCGCCTGCGCAGACTGCTATGCTCGGCACGCTGCCCCTAGACCGCCTCCTCCTGCTGATAATGACTGCAGACTCTGCCGTCGAGCACTTGGTTCCCCCACCAGACTGCAGGCTCACTTAATTGAACATACCTTTGCGGGAATCGATACATTTACTTGCTACTTATGCCGGGCGGTGTTCACCAGTGCTGTTGGCTTACAGCGTCATTTACCTGAGCATGCCGATGTACCAAGGCCATTTGACTGCGGCCGCTGCGGAATGAAGTTTTTCTTCCGCGCTGAGAGGGATAATCACGCGTTTGTGCATCTTGAGGAAGCTGAGATTGCTCAAAGGGCCTTTTATGAGGCGTACGCTAGAGGAGCCGCGTCTGCGTGGGCAGCGCTGGTGCCGCCAGATGCGCAGCAAATCACGCCGACGTCGACGGTGGACATAAAGCAGGAGCCAGAGGTGAAAGAAGAGCGAAATACCGATGAATATATTGAAGTATCGTCCCCTCCCCCTCCGGCCCCGCCGCCACCCGCTGCGCCCTCACCTCCCCCCGTGGTAAAGCAGGAGAAGCCCGACGAAGACTGAGCGGGCTGCAGTGTGAACGTTGTCGTCCTACGCGGGTCCCCCGCTGCAATACTAGTTACGTCCCAGCTAATAGTTATGTTATTGTATATCGTTAAAGTTTGCGTTTAGAACGCCGCGTCGTAGGTAATTCCAACCTATAATTTATGTTGATTAGGAACTGTATGTTTTTTAATGTTTACATGGCTATTTGTATAAACTGTTAACTTAATAAAATATTATGTTAAGCCTTTAAAAGTATTTTATTAACTTATCAATGTAAATGCATTGAACTAATTTTTAATTATAAAATACATACCTTTATAATTCAAGTATCCAGATAAATGTGAGGCGCACACGATTCACTTAACGATCCTTACTCTATGATTTATAATATATTTTCTATTTTGGGCTTAAAAAAATTAATTATTATGAGCATTATTTAAAATATTTATACAGGGTTTAATAAAATATAATGAAACAAATTAAGGGTGAGTTTAGTCCATAATTCTTAACCACTTTCGCCAGGGAACATACATGTATTTTAGAACATATATGTAATCATGTAACATGTACTTATATCGAAATATAAAAATAAATTACGAATTGACCACACTTAAAAATTTACAAACAATATATTTAAAAAAGAAACTATATGTACTTAGTAGTATTATAGACTTAGACTATTTTAGTAATTTTTGTATGGGGAAAAATATAAAAAGTCAAACTCGATCCCTACGGCAATTTGTCACAAGTGGCCGTTTTTCGCAAATGTGCGTAGTAAAGCTTAACGTTCTCACTTTAAACTGTAAACAGTAGTTCATAAAATACTTTGAAGGGTTATCTAGGACTTGGTAGAGACATAATTTTAAATAATATCTCCGTTTCCTTTCAAATAATTTATTTCAAATGAGGGCAGCATTGTCCATCGGAAAATTCATGTATGGCATTACATGGCAGAAATAAATGATATCTCCATTTCCTTACAAATATTTTTTTTCAAATGGGGGCAGCACTGGACTCCGTGTATCGTCTTAAGACCGTACCTAAATTTTCCGGGGTCCAGTGCTGCCCCCATTTAAAATAAATCATTTCAAAGAAAACGGAGACATCATTTAAAATTTTGCCATTTTAAATGGGGGCAGCACTGGACCCCGGAAAATTTAGGTACGGCCTTAAAGTGAGAACGTGAGGCTTTTCTTCGCACATTCGCCAAAAGTGGCTCTTTTCCGCAAATGTGTTATGTTGTGTATACGCACGTTCTCACTTTAAACTGTAAAAAGTAGTTCATAAAATAGTTTGAAGGGTTATATAACTAGGGCTTGGTAGATACAAAATTTTAAATGATAAAAATGACAATTCAAGTTTGACTTTTATATAATTAAAATTAATAACATTGTTTGCAATAAGTACAAATGAGATAAGTAAGTATTGCTGCTTGAGACATCAAGCAGCAGCGACTTGCTGCTGAATCCATGGCAGCAGCGCCGCGACGTTGACATAGGCGCCGGGGACGTTGGCGTTTGCGCACCCGAGGCCCCAGGACACCAGCCCCACCACCACCCATAGGCCGTTTACGTTGCACACCAGCCCGGAACCTCCATCACCCTGCAAAAAATGATAACTCATCTCCTATTTACACATAGCAAGGCGCACAGGCCACGTTTAGTATAGTGGAGATGCATGCGGCCGAAAGATGCATTAGAAATAATGAAAGATTGATATAAGTATAATAGCGTTATAATGCCTATTATCATCCTTGCATCCTAGATAAATGACTAAGTATGCCTGTGCATACTGTTACGACCATCCCCAATAGTAAATGGTTATCGGAGATAATGGACCCTTGCAACAACTGAGGTGTCGCACATACGGATGTGGACTAGAAAAATATTTTTAGCTTATCAGGTAGATTATTAAAAAATATTGTATACATATTTTTTTTTTCTGATTAGCAAATAATTACAACGCATGATGATCAAGTATGATTTTCACTTAACGGTGACCTCATTCACCTCCACTCTAGTGGCGTGTGTTCGCTAAAAAATACGGCGATTGGTGATCAAGAGATTTTCTTTGGCTGAGTTGATCCTTACGACTCAAATATGGATTTAAGAAAAGGAGCCATCTTGAATTTTTGTGCAGTAGGGGGTAATGACGTAATAATTTTTTTGTATGGAAAAAATTTTTTTTTTTACAAAAATTGTCGTGTTGGGTATAAAATGAAAGAGCTTTATGAGCTGATTCTAAAAATATACTACATCATTACATTCCAGTCACCTGTTTTCTAAAAAAACCAAAAACATTTTTAAAATATACCAAGTTTTGGCTTATAAAGGTAGAAAACGGCTAGAATATTTATAAAACATACGCCAAATGAATTGAGATATACCCATATCTAACGTCATGGAAGCAATTTTGAAAATTTTAACATTTACTATTGAATCAGCTCATAAAGCCCTTTCATTTCACTGCACAAAAATTCAAGATGGCTCCCCTTCTTAAAACGATCTTAGGGTTCAGAAGGTTCACCCTGCCAAAGAAAACCTTTTGGGTTTTTATATCGTGAACACACGCTACTACTCCTAAACTTCGACGCGCTGTATCTTTGTGAATTTTCACTACTTTGATAAACCGAAAAATATGACTCCATTATTTTTAAATAATCTAACTGACGGACTAAATTAAATTTTTCGGACCCAGTCCGCATCCCTGTTGTCGAACCTAAAAAAATGTTCTTCTTTAAAATCTTTCCCAAAAAGTTTACGTGGGATAAACGAAATCGGTCCTGTACTGTAAACAAAACTTTTTCACATGTACGGATGGAGAAATAACAAGCACATATTTTTTCTACCAAATTGACATGAAAAAATGTCAAGAAATATTTTATAATATGTAATAACTGATGAAAAATTGCATGACTAAATGGGATCTGCTATAGTTAATTTGTTGAAATGGCGTGCATGCCGTCGGTACGCCGACGGCATAGTACCAACTAAATGAATCGACTATAATACTTCTATTTATTTATTTTATTTATCAAACTTTATTGTCCAAAGTAAAAATATACTTTTAACAAATGGCAGACCTAATGCTAAGAGCATTTTCTCCCAGTCAACCATAGGGATAAGCAGAGAAAATTGTGCGGCGCAAAAGCTATAAATACCTATATACTTACATCAAAAATACTAAGTACTTCATACACACTATTATATATATGTATATATTATATATAAATATATCAGAGTAAATACCTACTTACACAATACATATACTAATAAATATAATAACAAAGAAATAGCTAAAGAAAAGAAGAACTGAATGATGATGACTTTATATAGAAAGGGAGTTTGAAAAGAGGGCGTGGACTTTCCTCTTAAAACAGAATTTGGTAGAAATTTCTCTAATGTCAACGGGTAAAGAATTCCAGAGTCGTGAAGCTTGAAGAGAAAATGAGTTTGACATGAAATTAGTCCGAAAAAGGGGGATAAAGAGCTGACGGGTCTCATTAGAACGAAGTTGTCGATCATGAGTGTCTGAAAGGTAGTTATATTTACATTTTAAATATTGAGGGTAATCAGGATTCGTAAGAATCGAAAAGAGAGTACACAGTAACCGAAGTTCCCTGCGTTGGCGGATAGGAAGCCAATTAAGCTCCGAACGATAAGAAGACACATGATCATATTTTCGAAGACAGAAGATAAAGCGAATGCAGTTATTAAGGAGCCGATCAAGTTTATTAAGAAGGTCTACATTGAGGTCAGGATAACACACATCAGCATAGTCAAAGATTGGAAAAATTAAAGCCTGTACAAGTAAGACCTTTGTTTTAAAAGGCAGAAAATTCCTTAGACGGTTCAATTGCTGAAGACTAACAGTGATTGTACGACTAATTGCGGCTATATGAGTGGTCCAGCCAAGCGTGGAATCGATGTTTAATCCTAGGTTCTTGACAGAGTTGCAAAAAGGTATAATATTATTATTGAAAATGACGGGTTGGATATGACTAGTATCAATCTGTGCAATCTGTCTCGAACTACCTACGATCATTGCCTGACATTTGGAGGGGTTAACTCTAACACCAAACTCATCAGACCAGGTCATAATAGTCGATAAGGCGGAATTAATTGTCGCAACACACGTATTGATATCATCTACTGGCGACTGAGCATAAATTTGAAGGTCGTCAGCGTAAAAATGGTAAGAGCAGCCAATCACAGAATCTATTCGACTATAACAAAAATAAACTTACAGTGCAAGCGTCTTTGTTGGCTACTCCACCAGCACATACAAAAGACGTGGTGTCCAGGACGTAGGTAGGTCCAAGGCGGGCCGTCTGCAGCTGTGTCTGACAGGTAGCTGGGGCGACTATGGGCACTTCCACTTTCTTGAGGATCTGCTGGTACTGCCCTTGCACGCCGAACATGTCTTTGCCCCAGCCCGCAACCAGGCAACTGTGTGAAATGGTAAAGTTTTTAATATAAAGTACGAACGAATACACATTACAAACATAGCCGTGTGGTTCCCGGGAGTGTAGAATAGGACCACTCCAAGTCTTACCGTGGATGTCGTAGAAGGCTACTTAGGAAACACAAGCTCAACAAAGCTTATAAACATCAATGAGACTTCTCCAACCCGAAGTTGACCAATTTAAGTACCTTCTGTTGTCTTAAACGACGGGATATTTGACGCTGATATACCTAGCCCACCGTGTTAACACCGGGTGGAGGAAATGGCGAGAGCTATCGAGTGTACTATGCAAGTACTGTGTGACTGCAGAATGCCGGTACGCGTCAAAGAAAGGGTGTATAAAACTGCTGTGCGCCCTGATCTTATCTACAGCCCGTGAAAAATATCTATACCATCAAAATGAATACGACGGAAATGAAGATGTTAAGATGGGCAGGAGGTGTTTCATGTTTGTGAGGGTGAGAAACGAACACATACGTGGAAGTTTTAAAATCAGACCTATCAAAGAGAAACTCTCTGAAATACGTCTCAGGTGGTATCATGTATTAATGTGTGTATATATATACATATCATGCACACACACACACAGATTGAGCTAGCCCCAAAGTAAGTTCGAGGCTGTGTTTTGGGATACTAACTCAACGATACTACCTATATTTTATAACAAATACATACATAGATATACATCCACGTCCGGTTACGTCGTCATGTCACGTCATGAGAAGGCTGAAAATCACACTAAGTAATGATTTTGAGATTTTAGGTACTTATCTGTAATCGTAACTTACTTTTGTCCCGTATATGTGGTAGTACTTGACGGTGGCAGGCATGCTCTGTTGATAGTAGGAGCCGAGCCAGTAGCTGGTGCCAGCGGTACAGCGGAAGACAGGCGCAGGAGCATGATGTCGAACTGCAGGGTGTTACCGTTGTATGACGGGTGGCTGAACACCTTCTGCACTGTGTACTCCTGGAAGGGCACCGGCTCGTACGTGCCGGCTGCGTCCCACTCTCCGAGCCGGACCTTCATATTGGGAGCCGTTCCTGAAACTCTGGGAAAATAGAAAATGTAAGAAAAATGTATTTTCTGGTTTTATATTCGTCTTACTTCTGAATTTAGTAAACAATCTACTTAATTCAGAAGTTAGGTAGACAGAATATAAAACCAGATTTATATTAAAATAACTTGCAAAAATGTCTCATCTCATGATCTCATATTAATTAACTACTTGAATGGATTAAATCCATTCTTAGGTGGTATGGGTGAAATCCTTCTAGAACGGAAAGTATACTATTTAGTTTAGGGTTTTATAAAACCTTATCAAAATTAGACGTGTATTTTCAATTATCTAACAAAGTAATACAAAAGAAATAAAATTATTTTCTCAAAAATTATAACTCAAAAACTTTGTAGATATTTGTTTGATAAAAGTTTTTTTTTGTTTTACTTACATGTAAGGCAACAATCTATGTGTGACGGTGAGAACATTCTTAGAATCTATCAAAACACCACCTGCTATGTAATCGTTTTGTTTGGTCAAAATTAGTGCCTGAAACAGAAATATCACAAATTGAATAAACAAAATTGCGTCGGTACAATTTGAACCTCTGATTTGAACACTCTCAGTGTGTCAAATACACAAAAATATTATAAAACCTTTAAAAATGACGCAAAGGCAATATGTCCAGTAAAGTTCTCTAGAACTATAGATATGTTATGCGGTTATTAATTTTGTGTTTATTAAAAAGGCTTTATTTTATCAAGCATAGCCTTTTTAAAGTGGCTATGATGGTGCTCTACCAGTTTTTCAAATTGGTAGATCATTATTTACCTAAATCTTGTATTTAAAAAAAAAGGTTACTGTACTATACCTGCCAAGGGAATTCACCAAAATTGGCCTGTCCAGCGCTGGGTACGATCGCGGTGGCGGGCACCGTCTGTAGCGATCCACAAGCTATTTGAGATGCAGTCGTACCGCAACAATACACTTGACCAGCTGGACATTGGCCCGCTGTATTTCCGCCGCTGCCCTGAAATGGGACGATATCTAAATTTTTAGGCACGCGACAGCTAAGATTTAGAATATCGTGCCGTTCCCCAGATTTCCGGGAATGTTCCCAAATAATGTAAATGTCAGGGAAAGTTGTTATTTTATTTTTCAGATATATTTTTTATCACTGTAAAATTATTTTACTAAGGTTCATGCATTACTTGATATGGTTATAATATAATTAAATACATCCAATATTCCATAACATTCCCTAGAAATACGGGAACGTTCCCTGGGAACATTACTAAATTCTCCGGGAACGGCACACCACTACACTACTCACAATTCTGTATCATAATAATACTCACAGGTGTTACAATTCTGAAATCAATCATACCGCTGGCTGCGTTAGCACCCCCACCTCCAATGCATATCCCAGTCGGTACACAACTGCAACTCTGTCTTTTGACTTCATGTTTCTCTTCATCTTTGTACTGCAAGCTGTTCAAAAAATCTCTTATGATCTTATTATCATCCAAGTCTCTGCGCTGCCGAGGGAATTTAACTGCTGTGTCGATAGACGGCACTTGAGCACTGTATCCCGTAATAGGGGGAAGTTGCAGTGGTGCAGACGGAGTGGTGCCGAGTCTCGGATCAATCGGCAGTGGCCCTGTAGCGTTTTCATCAGGATTAGAGATACATACTACATCAGGATTATTACAAAGAATAACAGGCAAAAGAACTCCACCTGGTGTTGTCGTTGGTCTAGCGGTGCTAGCTGTCATGGCAGGCGGAGCAGTACTCAGCATTGTTGGTGCCGTAGTAGGAGCCATTGTAGGAGCCGTTGTGGGAGCCGTTGTGGGAGCCATTGTGGGAGCCATTGTGGGAGCCATTGTGGGAGCCATTGTGGGAGCCATTGTGGGAGCCATTGTGGGAGCCATTGTGGGAGCCTCCGTCGGGACCATCGTCGGCGGCATCGTCATGTTACCTGGCGGTGGAACTGGCCTAGCTGTAGTCGTTGTAGTTGTTGCTGCTGTTGTAGGCTGCAAAATAGGGGATGGGACGCCTTGAACCACTACTATATTTTGCTGAGTGGGGTTTGCGGGCAGCATCCCCAAGCATGCCGTTATGAGCCACAAGCACATTGCACAGATTAAACGACCGTCGTGAACCAAACCAGTAGCTGTAGTAGCGGTTTACGGCTACTACTATTATTAAAATCGGAGGTGATGATGGCCCGGCATTAAATATGTCCTTAATATTCACAATTGATGGTATTCCCCTAACAATTGCAACCTTCATGGTGTAATGCGTATGATCACATAGCAACAAATTGTTGCAATCATAAAAATGTGGATTACTAATCTGTCAAACATGGATGTCGTAATAGCTATGAATTTACATACAAAGTTTATACCTAGGTCATCTAATGTGTACTAAATAAATACATATAATAAGCATTTACTAGCATAGAATTATGACTCTCTGCACAGGAAATGATGAAATGGTATAATACAAGTCCTAGTAGTCCCTTCAAAGTATTTTATGAACTACTGTTTACAGTTTAAAGTGAAAACGTTAAGCTTTACCACAGAATACAGTAAGAGTAAACAGAAGGGACTCTTCTAAGGTACGCGCAATATACGTCCCCGTTCCCCGCACCCGCACCTCTCCCCCGGTTCTTGACGGCCAACGTGAGAAATCGTGGCGAAAACGGGGGAGAGGTGCGGGGACGGGGAACGGGGACGCCTGGGTGACGCATATTGCGCGTACCTTAGGAGTTTCCGGCCTGTGGCTTTACTACGCACCTTTGCGAAAAACGGCCACTTTTGGCAAATGTGCGTAATATAATAGGACCACTCCATCTCTTCCCGTGAATGTCGTAAGAGACGACCAAAGGACTTAGCACAAACATCTCGCGCTACAATAGCATTCCCAACGTCAGGCAGGCGGCCGGTCGTAAAACTACTCGTATAGCCAAATCATTTAAACTGTTCCGGCTATTTCTTATCCATTTTGCAAGGTCTTTGGCATCCTTGGGTGACCATTGACATGCATATTATATTCGGAGAAGAAAAAGCAGGAAAGCGCACCCCGGGTTCCGAAGCAGTACAGCTGAGATGCAACCGGGAACGCGCTTAGACGAAGAAGATTTATATACCGCCAGGGAGTTCAAAATATTAGTAGATGACTTTATTTAAGATGGTAAAAGATTTATGTACACTTAATACAAGCAAATTATTATGGTAGAATATTTTAATATGTATTCGAATTTTTTATATGTAAACAACTTTTTAGAATATTTTTTGGCTTATTGCGAATTCACTTAATGGAATGAACTACGAAACTGTTTGAGTCGCTAGCTGGATTTGGTACTCACTGCAGGGTCAAATATAAATGTAAGCGTATTGTATGCGGAGGAGCATTTGGTACCTATTGACCCGCATCACCCGCCTCTAGCGATAGGAGTGCGCTCCGCCACCTCCACCGATGTCCGCAGCGACTATGCCATTGTTAGCACTACGAGTAATGAGCAACCGCGCTGGAACATTCATAAAGCTAACTACCACTTATTGTATTTAATGCAAGCGTCAATTGATTGGAAAGAGATGTATGAAAGGCATGATATGGATTCAGTGGTTGATTATTTTTAAAGCAAAATTAATCAATGTTTGGAAGAATGTGTACCTAAGAAAAGACAAAACCTAAAAATGGTAGATATCAATATCCCGAATGAAATAATTCGAGCTATAAAGGTAAAGGCTGGTATCCATAAAGAGTACAAGCAAACAAAACAGACGGAACATTATCAAAAGTTTGCAGAGCCGAGATTAAAAAGGCCATTCAGTTAGCACATAAAAGCTACAGAGTAAATATCAGACTCCGTGGAGCCTCTCCAATATATCTTAAATATTTGTTTGGAGGCAGGTACCTTTCCAGCTTGTTGGAAGACTACCAGAGTTATACCGATCCTGAAGGGTGATAAGGACACTGGCGTAAATAACTTTGGACCGGTGGGTATCGCATCCACGCCTACAAAAGTATTCAAGTCCGCAACGTATAGCAAAGTTTATGAACAGGTTAGAGGAAAGCTTGCGGAAGAGTAGCACGGGGTCGCAGTACTACCACTAACCTGCTTAACTTCATGGCAAGAGTGGCGCCATTGTGGACGCGGGCTCACAGGTTGATGTAGCTTTGACTACAGAAACTGACAGCGACTTAGGTACAAACTAATTTAAAAAAAAATATTTTTTTTTTATTCAGTTATTTATTTTGGGCTTAGAAAATTATATTATTATGAGCATTATTTAAAATATTTATACAGGGTCTAACAAAATATAGTAAAACTAATTTAAAGGTAAATTCAGTACATGATAATGAACAACTTTCCCCAGGGGGAACATATATCGAAATATGTAAAATATTTTTTAAGCCCCCCATACAAATTGGCCGATTAGCGGATTTGTTTCGAAATAGTTTCAATATATTTTGTTAGACGTTTTATACAAACAATAAATAAAAAAAACTTAAACTATAAAATAAACCTAATTAAACTAATAAAAAAATGGTATAACAATTGTATTATATTATGAGCATTGAATTATTAATTGTGCATACATACTTCAGGTCTAACAAAATCATGTAAAATCAGGGCCGGATTTGGAGGTCTGGAGGTCCTGGGGCAACGAAGGAGCAGAGGCCCTTAATTATTTTCCGAATAAAAGAAACAATTTTTTTCCGTCACGTCTTTTAAAAATTATTGCCAGCAAATTAAATTATTTTAACAAATAATCGTTGTTTGAAGTCTATTTTTTATAGTTTTCATTTTTGAAAACGAGTGCTCTCATAAGCTATTCGAGTCCATCCAAATCAAGTACTTTCTTAATGAAATTTCAATCAGTTCTGGAAGGCTTTCTGATTTATCGATGTTTTACGGACAGAAGTTAACAAATATGGATATTTTTTTTTATATTCAAGAACAATACTAATAAACATTAAAAAAATAGCAGAGAGAAGAGAATGAAAAACACTTAACTCCACCGAAAAGAGCAAGCTTTTAAGTTAAAGGAGAAGAAGAACAATATTATTGTTTGTGCAAGTATTGTCGGTAAAAATGCGAAAAAAGACTGTTTGGAATAAACGTTAAAATTGCCCGTCCCATCGAAATTCGGATATTTTTTATCTCTAATGTCCAAAGGGGCTCTCTTGCGGAGGCCCCGGGCACCCCGGGGCTTAGCCCCGCCTGCCCTCCCCCAAATCCGGCCTTGGGTAAAATTATTCGTTAGTCAGATTTAGTATTTCGGTAGTTTTATTCTTATCCCTATACTCGTAATAAAGCTTACATACAGGCTCTATATTTTTTTCGAAATTATGTTTTACAACTACACACAAAAATCTAGATATCATAATGTAGCTGCTACGAATAAACTTGCTACGAGTGCTACGACAGTATTTTTTCATATTCATTATTTTAACTTCTAATTGAAGCCACTAGCTGTATCGTAGCAGCTACAATGCACCTACGAGTCGTAGCAAATGCGTCGTACATAATATAATTAAAATTAATTACAGTATACCTACGCAATTTCTGCGTGTTCTCAAATTTGGGTGCTTTTTTGTATTTGAATGAATCATAAAAATACAAGAACCTAATCATCGTTTTCATATGAACTTATTATATGCTTGCCTAAGTACTAATGAGTTAGGTAAGTATATGTTTTAAGCAGTAGCGACTTGCTGCTGAATCCATGGCAGTAGCGCCGCGACGTTGACATAGGCGCCGGGAACGTTGGCGTTGGCGCATCCGAGGCCCCAGGACACCAGCCCCACCACAACCCACAGGCCGTTTACGTTGCACACCAGCCCGGAACCTCCATCACCCTAAAAGGTGTACAGGATACGTTTAGTATAGTGGAGACGCGTACGGTCCTAAGATGCATTAGAAATTATGACAGATTGATAACCAATAGCGTTATAATGCCTATTATAATCCATTCATCCTTCATAAACGACTAAGTATGCACAGACAATAGACATACAACCATCCCTAATAGTATGTGGTTATCATAGATAATAATGGACGCTTGCAACAACTGAGGTGTTGCGCATACGGATGTGGAATAAAAAAAATATTTTTAGCTTATCAGGTAATAATAATAATAAATAAATATATAAGAACCAATTATTAAAAAATATTGTATTATATACATATTTTTTTTCTGATTAGCAAATAATTATAAAGATACAGGGCATTTTAATTCCACATGAGGTCACTATCAAGTACGATTTTCACTTGACAGTGACGTCATTCACCCACACTCCGAAACTTCGACGCGCTGTATCTTTGTAAATTTTCACTCCTTTGATAAACCGAAAAATATGGGTCCTTTACTTTTGAATAATCTAACTGACAGACTAAATTAAATACAATTTCTCGGATCCAGTTCACATCCCTATTATCGAATTTGAATAAACACATGCTTCAGGCACACTCCATCTTTAACACCCTTCCCGAATCGCGTACGTGGGACAAACAATATACCGTACTGTAAACAAAACTTTTTTACATGTATGGAAAACAACGAATGGAGAAATAACAAGTACTCGTAAGTACATTCAACTTTTTTCTTTTCTACCAATTTGACATGAAAGAATTATATTTTATAATGAAATTAAAAATATATTATAACATTTGATAACTGATGAAAAATTGGGATCAGCTATAGTTCACTTTTTGAAATAGCGTGCAATAGCGACATGCCCACCAATTGAACGAATCGACTATAACACTTCTTATAGGTTATGTCAAAGCGTAGACCTGTAACAAAGAAACTTACAGTGCAAGCGTCTTTGTTAGCCACTCCACCAGCACATACAAAAGACGTGGTGTCCAGGACGTAGGTAGGTCCAAGGCGGGCCGTCTGCAGCTGTGTCTGACAGGTAGCTGGGGGAACTATGGGCACTTCCACTTTCTTGAGGATCTGCTGGTACTGCCCTTGCACGCCGAACATGTCTTGGCCCCAGCCCGCAACCAGGCAACTGTGTGAAAAGGATTAGTGTTTTTACCCGACGACGACAAAGCCAAAAGAAAGGCTAATGATTGTAGCAGTCTATTATTTAAGTATGTATGTATATCTATGTATGTTCCACCGTAGCATCCGATCGGCTTATCCAAATTTCATAAATGAGATGTCAATCGATTAGTCATTATTCCGGATGACATAGGCTACAAATCGCATGCAATATAATTTTATCATTTTGTAACTCAGCCCCTGCATCGAACTGAGTTTTGATATTTTAGATTTAGATATATGATATAATAAGGAATATATACATGGCACTCATAACATGTTACAGTCTGGGTACGCAGTCCATTCATTAGCGCCCATTCTCCTTTATGTAATAAATTTTACATATAAAAACGTTTGAGTTGTTTTTTTTATTTTGATATAAGTAATAAAAATAAATACACTGTTAGCATAAATGTCTGCCGAGCTTTGTTAATTGGATAAATTATACTTTTCAGGAAGAATTTTCCGTTAGTCGGGTATTAGTACTTTTAAACGTGTATCTTGATAAATGAACTATTTAGCGACAAATTATCATACTTTTCTAAAGTACGGCAATCATCGCATTTCCGATTACAAGCGAATACTATTTACTATGTCCTATATAATGAATGAGTTACAATAGGTGATTGCTTCTCTATCGTATTTGTTCACACTGTAATGATAGATTTAAGCTTTGTTGAAATAAACAAAATTATTAGATTCATCGTGAATAATACTTTGAATTTAGAACTAAATACTTTGTTTTTGTTTTGTTGTTTTGATTTCCGTGTGAACTATATAGAGCTGCTGTTAAACTATTTATCTTTTTATGGTTCCGTAGTAAGCAAGAAACCCTTATAGTTTCGCCATGTCTTTCTGTCTGTCAGCGGTTTTGCTTAGAGACTATTAGTAGTAGATAACTGTTATTTGGCATAGGTATGTAGGTATATTAATCACGCTGATAAAGTTGTAAAATATATTTTTTTAGGGTAACTCTCATACATATAAAGTGGGAATAATTTTTTTTAACGACTAATGTTTAATGTCGTTAAATAGGTCTTTCAAAAATACTGTAAGTTTATGAACAGCATTTTTCGATTCTGTCTAAGGTGTAAATTTTTGTTCAAGTGTCCATTTTATAGTTCAACATGTAGGTATGTGACTAAAATTAATTTTCATCCCGTTATTATTTTCAATTCAGTCAGAAAATTTCTTCATCTGATGTAGCTGTGTGGGTATGTTCACTGGCGATGGAATTATTACTGTCGTCACTGCTCTAACAGGTATTTATTATAAAATTTTCCATGTGCGAATCAATAACAATATACATTGAATATTAGTCAGTGCAGTATCGGCGAATGATTTCCTCTATTTTTTAAAAAAAATTACATAATAATAAGTAAAAAGAGTAATACAACTCTATACTTCCAAGCGGCCATTCCAACGAAAAACAAAGTTTTCCAAGAGACGTTAAGGCCGCTTCAAACCGGGATGGCAGCGGCCCTAAGAAAATAGAAGCACTTGTTAATGATTTTGAGGTACTTATCTGTAATCGTAACTTACTTTTGTCCCGTATATGTGGTAGTACTTGACGGTGGCAGGCATGCTCTGTTGATAGTAGGAGCCGAGCCAGTAGCTGGTGCCAGCGGTACAGCGGAAGACAGGCGCAGGAGCATGATGTCGAACTGCAGGGTGTTACCGTTGTATGACGGGTGGCTGAACACCTTCTGCACTGTGTACTCCTGGAAGGGCACCGGCTCGTACGTGCCGGCTGCGTCCCACTCTCCGAGCCGGACCTTCACATTGGGAGCCGTTCCTGAAACTCTGGGAAAATAGAAAATGTAAGAAAAATGTATTTTCTGGTTTTATATTCGTCTTACTTCTGAATTTAGTAAACAATCTAAGTACTCAATTCAGAAGTAAGGTAGACAGAATATAAAACCAGATTTACATTAAAATAACTTGCAAAAATGTCTATCTCATATTGATTAACTACTTGAATGGACCTGATAAAATCCATTCTTAGTTAGTATGGGTGAAATTCTTTCAAAACGGAATAGTATAATATTTAGTTAAGGGTTTTATAAAAACCTAATCAAATTTTGAACCAATTTAGAAGTGTATTGCCACCTATATGTACCTACCTAACAAAATAGGTGCAAGAGAAGGGATGTCAGATTTTTTTCTCTCATAATAAATAACTCAAAAACTGGATAAGTATTGGTTCTGACAAAAGTATTTTTTGTTTTACTTACATGTAAGGCAACAATCGGTGTGTGACGGTCAGAACATTCTTAGAATCTATCAAAACACCACCTGCTATGTAATCGTTTTGTTGGGTTAAAATAAGAGCCTGTAACAAAAATATCACAAATTGAAAGAAGAAAACAAATGGAATGAAGAAAAACAATATACTTTAGAGCATTGCATATTTCGTGCCGCGGCAGCGGTTTCCACCGATGCTGCGCCGCGCGCGTTGGATTTAGTATGAATTTGTCAAGCTGCCGCTGCCACGGTAGCGGTGTTCGTCGCAGCTACAAGTACTGCAGCCGCAGCATCGTATGAAAGGGTTAGAACAAAAGTAAACAAAATCAATGGCGCCGCAGCGGCGAAAACCGCTGCCGCGGCGGCGGCGGAATGTGTCAGCACTCTCGGAGATTCAACCACAAAAAAATATTATAAAACTTTTAAAATTGACGCAAAGACAAGTTTCTCTTATGTTCTCCGGTTATTAATTTTGTGTGAATTAGGAAGGCTTTATTATATTGACCATAGCCATCATTATTAAAGTGGCAATGGCTATGAGTAATTTTTTTCATGGTGCCCTACCAAGGGTTTTTTATTGATTGGTAGGTCATTATCTAGCTAAATCCTAGAGGTAGATTTAAAAAAAAAGTAACTGCGCATTATCACGTCTTTATTCCCTAACGGGTTATCTAGAGCCCAGGGCTGTAGGACCCAAAGCCTACTTTTACCTTTATGGTGGGCGTTAAGATGTAAAAACGTCATCTCAATACCAAATACTGTACTGTACCTGCCAAGGGAATTCACCAAAGTTGGCCTGTCCAGCGTTGAGTGTGATCGCGATGCCGGGCACCGTCTGCAGCGATCCACAAGCTATTTGAGACGCACTCGTCCCGCAACAATACACTTGACCAGCTGGACATTGGCCTGGTGCATTTCCGCCACCCTGAAATGGAACAATTTCTAAATTTTTTAGGCACGCGAAAACTAATATTTAAAAAATCTAAAAAAAAAATACTCACAGGTGTCACAATTCTGAAATCAATCATACCGATGGCTGCGTTAGTACCCCAACCACCAAAGCACATCCCATTGGTTACACAACTGCAACTCTGTCTTTTGACTTCATGTTTCTTTTTAACTTCGTACTGCAAGCCGTTCAAAAAATCTCTTATATTCATCTTATTATCGTCCAAGTCTCTGCGCTGCCGAGGAAATTTAACTGCCATGTCGAAAGACGGCACTCGAACACTGTATCCCGTAATAGGGGGAAGTTGCAGTGGCGCAGACGGAGTGGTGCCGAGTCTCGGATCAATCAGCAGTGGCCCTGTATCGTTTTCATCAGGATTAGAGATACAAACTACATCAGGGTTATTACAAAGAATAACAGGCAAAAGAACTCCACCTGGTGTTGGCGTTGGTCTAGGCGGAGCCATTGTGGGAGCCATGGTGGGAGCCACGGTGGGAGCCACGGTAGGAGCCGTTGTGATACCTGGCGGTGGTGGAGCAGGCCTAGCTGTAGTCGTTGTAGTTGTTGCTGCTGTAGTAGGCTGCAAAATAGTGGATGGGACGCCTTGAACCACTACGATATTTTGCTGCGAGGGGTTTGCGGGCAGCATTCCCAAGCATGCCGTTATGAGCCACAAGCACATTGCACAGATTAAAGGACCGTCGTGAACCAAACCAGTAGCTGTAGTAGCGGTTTACGGCTACTACTATTATTAAAATTGGAGGTGATGATGGCCCTGCATTAAATCACAATTGATGGTATTTCCCTTCATTAATTGCAACCTTCATGGTGTAATGCGCATGATCGTACGACAAATTGTTGCAATCATCAAAATGTGGATTACTAATCTGTCTAACCTGGATGTCGTAATAGCTATGAATTTACATATAATGTTTACTCCTAGTTTAGCTACTGCGTAGGTATACTAATAATAATACGAGTAAGCATGTATTAGCATAGAATTAGGTATGAGTCCCTGCAGAGGAAATGATGAAATGGTATATTTATGAGATGACTTTTAATATAAGTTTTTTTTTATTAAAGGTTGGTTGTTATACTTGTCGTATATTTTAGAATAAATAATTTTTATTTGTACAATAAGTACATTTAAGAAATTTCGTTGTTTTAAAATTAATTCGTTTTCTCAAAGAAACAAATTAATATATAAATAAATGTTTTATTACATATTAATTTGTTGTAAAATATTTAAGTACATATTAATAGTTGATTGTGCTACAAGGCGTAAAGGTTATATTTTTAAGCTGCTTTGAATCCTGACTGAAGCGAGGGATTCATATGCCTATACCGCCCGCAGAAAAATATTATCGTACTCCGAGTAACACACTCTCCTTACTGTTAATCTCCATATAGATGGAGAAAAAAATATATGTAAATACATAGTTATATACCTATAAAGAAAAGAAGAATTACTACATATTACCTAATAAGAGTTGTTACCCTTTTTTGGTGTCGTTTTCACTAAGGAAACACCAACTTCCTATATGTATTCCGCTCATTAGAATGTTTTATGACGTTTGCATTATGCGTGGTCCTGTATCTCTTTAAATTTTCATTCGTTTTTTTTTATTTTCATTTACATTCACACATTTCCCAATGCAAAGTATCCTAAAACTACCATAATTACTATTTGAATTAAAGACAAGTTTTTATTTATATTTGTTATTCATAGCAAAGAACCTAAATATGGAGATCTTCATTCATCCTTGTCAAAAGAGTTGACGATTCCAAATTTAAAAATTAACGAAACCAGTGCCTATGATTTATCGATTTTGAAACAAAATATTTTTTTCTCGCTGGACTGTCAACATTATTTTGGATTCTATATACATAGATAAATTGTATTCTTCTTTTCATCTCTATCTATGAGGAAAATTTGCAAATATATACCTATAACGGAAGAAGAATACCTACATATACCTAATCAGAGTTTAATAGACATAGTTACTAACCTTTATTTGGTGGCGTTTTCACTAAAGAATTACTTTGAAAATATTTTTCTATGTCCACCACATCTTATACATTTTCCAGTCATTAAAATCGTTTCATTACTTTTTCCTTGTGCGTAATTCTTCATATCTTTAAATCTATACTAATATTATAAAGCGGAAGAGTTTGTTTGTTTGTTTGTTTGTTTGTACGCGCTAATCTCGGGAACTAATGCTCCGATTTGAAAAATTCTTTTTTTGTTGGGTAGTCCATTTATAGAGGAAGGCTTTAGGCTATATAACATTACGTTCTGACAACCACGCGAACGAAGTCGCGGGCACAGCTAGTATGTATATATATGTAAACTTCATACTTGGTGTATCGGCCTCATCAAGAAATTATTCACATTTAAAATAGTTTATGTAAAATTAACCTAATATTCCATAATAAAATTACCATTTAAATCAGAGTCCGTCTGTCTGTCTGTCCGTCTGTCCGTCTGTCACAGGGCTCTATCTCGTGAACCGTAATAGCTAAACACTTGAAATTTTCATCGATTATGTATTACTGTGGCCGCTATAACAACAAATCCCGAAAATAAAAAAAAGTTAAAAATTAAAGGGGGTCGCCATACAAAAAGGGTGTTTTTTCAGCGTTTTTAACTAGATCTTTATAATGGCATTAACTAGATACTTGAATTTTTTATAGATAATGTATTACTATGGCCGCTATTACAACAAATACTAAAAAAAAGGTAAAAATTAAAGGGGTCGTCATACAAAAACGTGTTATTTAGCGTTTTAAAACATTGTACGGAGGTACGGAACCCTTCATGTACGAGTCCGACTCACACTTGCCCGTTTATTCGAATAGATAAGATAAAAAGTATTAAAATATGAAATAAGTACAATTTTATAGCAACCGGTCGAATGATAAATCATAGTGGACATAGACATAGTGGTAAAATTGATCCCTGTGGAATGCTAACTACTTATTTGTCTTTTCTGATATTTAAAATAGTAACAAATGTTTACACCTACATTTTTACATTAACAAACTTTTTTAATAAATATTAGGTCCTTACATATGAAATTGCCGATTTTCAATACTGGCAACTTTAAAATCAAATATCTTGCGTTTCATTAGGAATTCCAAATTCAAATTTATTTCGAAATAAAGCCAGAAAAATATTGTTTTAAAATTCGTATTTCATTTGTTTTAACATCATTTGTTTGAGTTTCAACATTGCTATAACAACAACTATGGACAAATTGAAAATTCGCGGTATTTACGAATACGAGTTCCACCGTGGCACCAGTGCTGCAGAAACCACTCGAAGAATTAACGACGTGTATGGACCAGGCACCGCTAACGAACGAACGGTGCGTTTTTGGTTTCAACGTTTCCGTTCTGGAAATTTCGATTTACACAATGAGCTTCGTGGACGACCTGATACTCAAGTGAATAACGAAGAATTGAAGGCGATAGTGGAAGCGGATCCATCGCAAACCACTTCTGAATTAGCAGCAGCCTTCGGCGTAAGTGACAAAACGATACTTATCCACTTGCGCCAAATCGGAAAAATTAAAAAACTCGAAAAGTGGGTACCGTACGAATTGACTGAAGCAAACCAACAAACACGCGTTGCTTGCTGCGTTTCTTTGCTTAATCGCCACAATAACGAGGGGATTTTGAACCGTATCGTGACTTGTGATGAGAAATGGATCCTGTACGACAATCGGAAGCGATCACAATGGCTTGACCCTGGAGAACCGGCAAAACCTTGCCCTAAGCGAAAACTGACCAAAAAGAAGATTCTGGTTAGTGTTTGGTGGACCAGTGCTGGTGTTATCCACTACAGCTTCTTGAGATCAGGCCAGACGATTACTGCAGACTTGTATTGCCAACAATTGCAAACACTGATGGAAAAGCTCGCCATTAAACCACCGAGACTGATGAATTGCTCTAGCCCACTGCTCCTTCAGGATAACGCTAGACCACACACTGCACATTAAATGATCGCTAAGTTAGAGGAGCTGCGACTGGAACCTCTGCGTCACCCACCATACTCTCCAGATCTTGCCCCAACCGATTACCACTTTTTTCAAAATTTGGATAACTTTTTACAAGGAAAAAATTTCAAATCTGATGAGGCAGTCAAAACCGCCTTCAAACAGTTCATAGACTCTCGCTCCCAGGATTTTTTTTTCCAAAGGTATCAACGATCTGCCTATAAAATGGCGGAAGTGTATCGATAACAACGGCGCATACTTCGATTGATTAAATAATAATTTCATTAAAAAAATCTTGTTTCACTTTTTTGATACTGAACGGCAATTTCATATGTAAGGACCTAATAATAAAGCAAGTATAAATAGTTGGGTTTTCCAAACACTTAGCAACACTTTTGCTGCGTGAAGTTCGTATAATATAAAGACTTTACTAATTAAATTAAAGATTAATAAAACCCCTAATTTCACCAGTCACAAGTACAATTATCCTTTATCTCGTAAAGAACTAAAATTATTTTGATTGAACATAGCTAAGAACACTTGAAACAAAAAATTATACAAATACACTATCACGGATTTTCGCCCATTACCTCGATCGGCTTTTACGACCTGTCCGGTTTTCACAAAAAGAAAACTACGCATTAAAATGGCTTCAGCCGTTTGAGAGGCATATTATATCACAGACAGAGACATACGGTCAAATTTATAAGGGGATAAATATAATGACCCCCAACAATTTAACATTATTAAATGTACAATACAGTTACACAATAAAATGACTTCAAAATATATACCTAACATCTTCTTGCCCTGTAAAAGTTAATTATACCAGATTCAGTATATACCCAGAAAAAGTAAAGAAACCCCTGAAGTTTGACCCTATGAAAACAAATAACAAATGATCATTTAAAAAATAAAATTATAAAAACTAATTATTTTACAAACATCTCATTTCGTAAACATATTACTTTATCTATATCTATACATATAATAAAACAATAAAAATCGCGTGTCTGTACATGTAATAAATTTATCAAAAAATGAGTGTGGGCGATTAGAAAAGAGTAACTGAATACAAAAAAAAATTTTTGTTTGTCTGTCTGTATGTTCACGCTAATCTTCTAAATTACGAAACGGATTTAAACGCGGTTTTTAATAATAGTTTAGGCTTATCTCGGAGCAACATATAGGATTTATTTCATCAAAATCGGATGTCAGGGAAAAAAGTTATCATCATTTTAAGGTTATTTTTATTACGCCGCTCGCCTGTTAAAAAATGCATATAAAAATATCATGAGAAGGGCCGATTTGAAAGCTTAACTGCCCTACAAAATTAACAAAAATACTATTTTATCAAGATATTTGTAGCCTGCGACTTTGTTCGCGTGCAATTGAGTTTATTACGAAATTCTGTTTGTCCAAGTAAATAGATGAGTCGATTCCTATTTTCGATTTAGGAAATAAAATCAAATTTTAAGTCAAAATAAAAAAAAAATACGTACAGCGAGGTGTGCATACTATATGTAATGATTGAAAACTGATCACCCTGGATGTCCCACATGGCATTTGTAAAGACATCAAAACGATTTTCGCCAAAACTCTAGCACAGCAATTAAACCTAATGTGTAACATTAGGTACAAACCAGTACAAAAAAATAGTCTGAGAATTTGCTGTCTAATAGTTTGGGATGTATGCACAATGGCAAACAAAAAAGCCGTTAAGATCGTAGATTCGAACACTACACTACGGGACATTAATCGTGAGGACCGTTAAATTACTTTTGTTAGGAATTCACAATTGAGAAGATCAGGTAATGCCTTCCTGGTGACCTGAACTTGGGGATCAGCTGACGAGATCAATGAAAAAAAATAAGCTTGACCACCGTGAACTTTTGACCATTCAGATGCCCAACAATTTTCTAAACTTTAAGCGAAATTAGAGAAAAATACGGTTAGCGGTCAAATGACTCTTCTGGAAACACTTGCCAAAGTAAATTCAGGTTTACTCCAAAAGTGGGAGGATATGCGTTACGTACGCATGTCCTCCCACTTTTGGAGTAAATAGCTACGTGTCTTGAGCGCTACGATATGATGGTAAAGTCTAATTTGGTTTGACACCGAAATAACGTCTATTTCGGTGTCAAACCAAATTAGAGTAAATAGTATCGTCATACGAAACGTGGTCCCTTACTATGGGTCTCATAAGAAGGCTCAAGGTAGCTCAACGCGCTATGGAGAGGGCTATGCTTGGTGTTTCTCTACGTGATCAAATCAGAAATGAGGAAATTCGTAGGAGAACAAAAGTCACGGACATAGCCCAGCGGATTACCTCGTTGAAGTGGCAGTGGGCGGGACACATAGCGCGACGAACCGATGGCCGATGGGGCAAAAAGGTTCTCGAATGGCGACCACGTACTGGCAAGCGAAGCGTAGGACACCCACCCACAAGGTGGTCAGACGACCTGACCAAGGTCGCTGGAAAGCGCTGGATGCAGGCCGCTCTAGATCGGTCATTTTGGAAAACCTTGGGAGAGGCCTATGTCCAGCACTGGACGTTATGCGGCTGAAATGATGATGATGATGATGACATGAAGAAAATTCTTCGTTATGTGTACGCGTTTTACTTCAAGAAACGACCAAGCCGCTGCAATAAATAGAAATATTGACACAAATTGTTGGGAGTTAAGTGGTCAATTTTTGAGTTCGTATACTGCAAATCGTCTTCACTTAAAATTAGAACCACTCCAAGTCTACCCGTGCGATGGATGTCGTAGAAGGCGACTTAGGAAACACAAGCTAAACAAAGCTTATAAACATCATGAGACCTCTCCAACCAGTCTAGCCAGCGTGGAGAGTGTAGGCCAAATCCTTTGACTGCTTAGGCCAAGTATGGCTCTGGCAGTACAGAGAGGGTCGTGCTCCTGCAGTGGAGACTAAAAAAGACCCGATGATGATTGTATGTGCCGAATTAATATAAAAACTCAGGCTGTAAATTACACACTAAGTAACTAAATTTTTCAATTTGCATAATAAAACTGAATTTCACGCGGACGAAGTCGCGGGCACCAGCTAGTATGTAATAATTTGACAAAATACAGATTTCGCAAATGTTTTACTTTGTAAATATTTCAAAACTATCATTCCAACACTATTCCAAAAATATTTTTGCCGTTACCTATAGTTTACTTCATCTGGTGGTTAGCTGTGGGGTTAGTAATATAATATAATATTATACATAAGCCATTTTATAATAATTATTTTCGGTTAAACATTAACAGTGTCGAAGAGAAACTTGAGAAAAAGTCTTAACAAGTAACTACCAGGGCACCAGAAAAAATTTTAACTACACCCTTTGCATAGTGCTCCCGAGGACTATAGGGTTTAAGCCTTTTTTTGAAGGCTAGACTCCTAATTAAGTGGCTTGACAGGCTAAAAGCCCATAAAATCGTTTAGTGCTTTAGGCTTGGCTTGGCCTATTCAATAGGCCCTGCCCATAGGACTAAAAGTCTTAATAGGCTTTTGGTTCGATGTTGTTTTGCCGATATTTAAGTAAAATATTAATTTTCTTTTTTTTTTAAATAAATGTAAAATAAAATAAATGTAGGTAAGTAAAATATTAATTTTCTTTCTTTTTTTAAAATAAATGATAAATAAAATAAATGCTTTATTCATAATTATGATGGTTTACTTAGGCTGAGTGTCAAAAATGGCTTTCGCCTAAACATAAGCCTATTACTTGAAAAAACTACAGTCGCAAAAAGGCTTATGCCTAATAAGCATTTTTCAAAGCCTTTTAAAATGACATAGCCCTAAAAAAGGACCGACAGGCTTAAATATAGGGCTATAAACCTATAGTTTTCAGGAACACTAGTTAGGCTTGAGTCTTGAACTAGTTGATACAATCTAGCTAATTAATTGCAAAAAGACACAACATTCCAAATTGTGTGGTTTATTTGAGTTAAGGTGGCTGCACACGACTCAATTTAGCATACAGTCTGCATTTACACGACCTGCACGTACTACCAGATTCAAAGAGAGCAAGTTATGGCGCCTAGGCTAGTTCGCCTCGCCTCAATTAGGATTTTTCTCATGTATAATGCCACCTAACGATTAATAGCTGCATCAGAACATGAAGACTCGAAGCAGTCTCAGCGTTTACTGATAAAACGAACGCTCTGTCGCAGATGGCGCTAGTGACTACTACACGTGTTGGATTCCAGTCACAAGGGGGCGGGCGGTGAATCAGCGCCCGCTAACGCGCAAGCCGAATGTACGTCAATACAAACAAGAGGAGCACCATTTCGTAAATGTATAGGCTACGATCACAGCGCCTAGCAGTAGTGCTCCGCTCATACGCGCACACCGATCGTATAATTCGAGGCTAATTTGTGCGTGCACCCGAACTAATAGCAAATTGGTATCGGGCTCTGCGTGTATTTCCAATCACCGAAGTGTGCTATTTTTGACCCTTTCAAGTGAAAGTTCACCTTAGTGCAATATCGTCACATCTCGTACATCAGTGTAGCTTATCGGAATCATCGATTAGATATAAAAAAAAAATAACTGATACGATAATTCGATATAATTTCAGCCTGATAAAAATATGCGGAACATTTGTTGTAAATTATTTTTGTTTACTAAAGGACAGGATCATAACATATTCTCAAAAAATTATAGATGAGAAGAAATTGTCATAAAAACAAATGACAATAAATTTACATTTATGAATTTAATCAACGGCTGTTTATTCAAAATGCCATCATACAATCAAAAAATAGAAGTAGACCTTAATTCTAATGAAAATGGTGCATTGAATACCGATGATAAGGCTAACAAAACAGAAGAGACAAAATTTGTAGCCACTGATAGCATTCCAAACAATGCCCCAGTGGGGTTGAGCCCGGATCAGTTACTTGCCTTCGCACTGAGAGACTTTCTGGGTTCTTCTACCACTATGGCTAGTGATCAAGACCCATCGCCTTCTAACGTTGGTCAGCCGCTTCCCTATATCGATGAACACACCGACGACGCCGCGCAGTCTGAGGAGGAGCTGCCTCAGTCACGAGACACGGACGAGGTGTTGAACAACGCCGCCTGCCGGCTGCGAAGGTGGCGAGCGGCCTCGCGCAAGCTGCGGCGGCCGCGCATCATAGACAATCTGTGTGCTTCTGATGATAAGGAAGGCAGCAGTAGTAAGGCGGGCAATGCTGGCCATACTGACTTGGCTGATCGGCTGCGGAGCCTGGCGGCGGCCGGCAGCATGTCGGCTTCGGCCGGTGAGCTGCTATCGCTGGCGCCGCCGCCACCTGCCGCCACGGCGCCGCCCTCTCCTGGCTGCTTGCTGTCTCCATCATTGGCAGACCAGAGTTCACCAGAGTATTTCGTAAGTGTTTCATATGAAGTATTTGTATTTTTTTAGCTAATACAGCTTCGGCATTCTAATGTTAATATTAAAAACATTATCTGCTAAGTACTCACTCAACAGATGATGTTTTTAGCGTAGGGTACGTTGCTTGGTTTATTAACACTACGGTTTTTGTACATTCCATTTATCATTGGAAATGAAATTAAAAATTTCTGCAATGATAAGAACTAAGATAAAAATCAAGACACGTGGACATAGCACGAGTTCCGTTTAAATTATTTTGTACTTGGAAGGAAGAATTAGGTACCTATATTTTAAGTACCTTAAACCAAAAAACATGATAAACTATACCACCTACTACCCCACCTATAGTTTAACACAAAATAGGTATATGAAATCCCTGAGTGTGAGTGCAACGCTTGTTCTTCTTTTCCGTCCCCAGCTATGTAAATAGGATATTTATATAAACTTGAAAAGAGTACGCCACATCTTTGTGTTGCCAGATTCTTCTATCCCGATCGTGGGCCAAGAAAAAACAAATTTATCAACTGCATCTCCTCCCTTATAGGTCGTAACCAAGGGGATGAGCATGTACCAGGAGTTCTATCCCAAATAGGCGACAGTTAAGCTAGAAATCTGTTACTTCGCTATTTTGATATGGGTTTCGCCTTTAGAGTAAAAATGGGAATCTTTCCACGCTTAGTAAGGTAAACTAACTGTAGGGTTACTCCATAAGCGGTAGGTACGCAAGACGTACGTAACATTGAGCGTTAATACCTACATGATGATAAAGTCTAATTTGGTTTGACATAGAAGTAGGACGTCACTATTGGACGACTATCGTATTATTTAATGGAGTAACCCCCCTGGCTAAGCATGGCCTCGTGTCTTACGTTAGACCCTTGGTAATCCAAGGGTCATTAAAGATCTGCATTCTTAGGTACATAAACCAGCTACATTATTCATCGTAAAGTAGTAAGGTATTATAAATTAGTAGACTATACTTACACACTGAGTGATTTTTGACGTTTTCATACCTCTGAACCTCCAGAGTTATTCAAAATGATTCTGCAGATAAGGTCACAAATTATTAACTAGGTACTATTAATGTTATTTATTAATATATGGTATAATTTGTATAAACTTAGATCTAAATCTTTCAAATTATTCACAACTCCATACAATTCATTGAAGAAGCTGTCCATCACACGAAATTTGCAAAAAATGATTGACACAAAGTTATGTGTAAGAGAACAAAAAAATCATTCATGGAATTCCGAAGCGCCGGAAAATCCTTATGACTAAAATACAGTTATTTGCGTATGTCGAAATGACAGATTTAGTCATGGCAAAGGTACCTACAGTTTCAAGAAAACAATCTCCTTTTTTCATGTAGGTAGGTAACAATGTCTCTTATGTGAAATATCCATACGAATGGTTTTCTAAGTGTATGAATCATAGATAAAGAACTCTTACCATTTGATAGCCTACTTCTGATGTCGGACATGACGGGTTTTTTGTTCTTTAAAATATATATATATATATTTTTTTTAATATATTTCATATCTCAGCGGGTTCCCGGCTGCATCCTTTTTTGTTTTATATTTTGGTCTATTAAAGACTCGGTGATTTCACATAATATTATTGATTCAGACTTGGCATTATCACAACATTTATCCCTATTTAAGGTTAAAAGCAAAATTACGCGCTTGTTAATTAATATCACATTCAAATGAATTATAACTTATCACCAACACAGCGCGGTGCAAAACTTGATAACCTAACTTAATTAATTAGTGAGCAATTTTAACTTAAGTTCAAAATAAAATAGAGCACTGTGTTCGTACGCACGAGTTTATTTATCGTAGTACCTACTAATAATAAATTTTTTAACAAAAAAAAATAACAGACTTAATTTTTTTAGGAGTTTCTTCCATATCTCCAAAGTTCTTCGTCATATCCTCACGTAATTTAAATGGGACTAATTTGGTAGTAAAGGCCTTCAAATAAAAAAAGGATCATCAAAATCGGTCCACAATCGGAAAAGATATAGCGTAACAAACACACCTACTTAAAAAAAAACATTCAGTAGAATTGATAACCTCCTCCTTTTTTGAAGTCGGTTAAAAATTATCGACGAAAAAACGCCTAGATATTTACATTATACATTTTTCGGTATAATTTTCATACAAAAAGATGATTGTACAAAATAGTTATATGTTTTATAAAGGTAAATTTAGGCAAATTTAGAGGTATGTTTGTGATTTTTTTCTATTAAGCCAAAAATGCTCAATCGTATTTTGGATATTGTGGGTGTCTGTAGAAAAGCCTATAGATTCTTATGTAAATTTTTTGAGGAATAAACTGTAGTAGTTTAAGAACAATGATTTACAAACACGCCTTAAGAATGTCAGTCAAGTACTATTTTAACATAATTTATTTTTAAAAAGTGATACTTATCTGTAATATAACGATCTTGAAACATTTGGCTAGCCTTTATATAATATTAATTTAAAAAAACTGAGATCTTTATCAATCTCTACGCATTGATTCCAATTATGTAGTATTTACTACTGCGGTGTTTTCCGCGTGTTCAAAGGGCATTTGACAATCCCACGAGAAGCTCATATTTTCTTGGATAAGCAAAATTTCATATATCGGTTTTAATAATAAGTAATATATATATACCTAATAATTGGTACCTACTGATATCCGAACGAACGAAAACGTCGTCTACCTACACAGGTAGATGCGGTTTTTGTTCGGATACTAATAGGTGGCTAAGAGGTACCATTATTTCATTGTAAAATTGACATTAAAATAAACGGTCAAGTGCTGCTTCAGGTTTGGGCTACCTGAGATCGAAATCACAGCATAGGGAATTATTTTTTACAATTTTACATGTTAATTGCCCGTTTAAAACAAGTAAACACTTCACCTAAGTATTTTGTACGAAATTTTCCATGAATTGTTAGGCGACTGACTACCAGTTACTCTTTAACTACCTGTTAGTTAAGCGTGATAGTTTTTCTATAAAATTCGTTAATCATCACGTTTTGTCAAGTCAACGGTTAACCTGTTAGGCCCCTTTAATTTTAATGATTTCTTCTTTATTAAATGTTTGTTCGAACAATAATTAACACTTAGGGGGATAGTGTAGCTGATTTTTTTATACAAAAAGCGATAACGGTTTTCCCCCCTTAAACCTACACCTATTTAAAAAAAAAAATATGAAAAATTAGGGCCATATTTTTTTTTTCATTAAAATTTTTATAACTAAGGGAGATTTTATTTGTATTTTAAATATCATTTATTTTTCACAAAACTTTGACAACTTTTCTTTGTGGAACTACATTATAAAAAAATCAAAACTTACGGCCCTAATTTTTAGTATTATGAGTCAGGTTATACCAAATTGCCTAATTTGATTAAATTTTAGGGGTGGAAAACAGTTATTTTATTGCCCGAAACAATAATTTTACGGAAAATATAATGTCTATACGCTATATATATATGTCCGGAAGCCACAACACAAGCAAATATGAAACAACAATCTATCTAGTAGGTACACAATGATCTTTACCCCTCCATGTTGTGAAACACCTATCTGATGATCCCACACTATGGGATGGGACTTACCCAAATTTTTCTACTTATTTTTACGTATATAAGTGCAATTTTTTCGCCACTCGTATATGTATAATACTAGCTAAGCCGCGACGGTGAGATAGACAGACGGACATGGTGAAACTATAAGTTACGTACATAATAAATATTTTTAAAGCATACTCTTACGAGTAAAAGTGTGTGACCCATGCAACTCTTTCAAATAAAAAGATTTTTGTATTTGGCTTGCATACCTGCTCACCTATAGATAACCATTGCACCTGATACCTATTGCTAAAAAGCTACTTACTTACACAAATAACAGGTTTCTATCTGTCATTACTTGCATGTAAATGGTGTACTCGTACAACAGACTCTCGAAGAGTATTGTCTATAATTTGAAATCATCCATTTATAAACCTGTCATTAACTTGTACCTATTTTAAGTAGGTAATTATTTTATCATCTACTTAATTGTCTAAAGTTAATTTTGACTTCACTATGCAATTCTCCTCCTTGTCTTTATTGCCTGTAAGAGATTGCTTCGTCGATAAGGCCGCTTCTTGTACCTTTTTTATTTATAAGTTCCGTAAACTCTGTAATTTTTAATGTTTTTTATTTGGTGAAAAAAAGATTTTTGTATTGTATTGTATTGTAATTCTCTCTAGGCCACTACTCAAATGTAAAAAAACAGGTCACACGATCAAGTAGGTAAATACTAACTTACTTCTTTGCAACATTTTCTTTTACTTGATTTCAAATACATCGCTCAGTGAAAGTAATTCATGTAAATTCATATTTACTCGTGTACTTACGTAGTCTAAAGTAGCAGGATTCTCTATTTAACGAAAATCTTTTGTCTGTCTTACAAAATACATGCATCCATATCAAATAAATACAAATTTAAACGTGTAATCGGAAGAATTTTATGAACAGCAATTTTACGTGACCATTATATTCGAATGAATAATGAGCCCTATGTCAAAGCCTATGTCAAGAAGACCATTATATTGAACACGGTTGTGTAGAAAACATTAAGCGCTAGACTCGAAAATCCAATAGAGAAACCAGCTTCCACTTATTCATACTTACCCAAATATATTAAGTAGGCACATACGTAAGTGATATATCATAAAATTTAAACAGATAGAGAATACTCATTTACAATAGATGACATCTGTACCTACATTCTTTTAAGCGAACTTCTAGTGAAACAATAAAAATATTTTCGTATATTAGTCATCCTCTTAAAAATTTACTCACAATGTAATAAACATGTAAGTATTCTACAAATTATTGAAGCGGAAATACTTGCGAAAAACTTGTAACGACTTTTATTTTTACTTTTAATATATATTTACGCACTTGGTATACCTTTATGATATACTTACCATTTACGTCATAAATACCTATTGTTGGACTGGTATCTCTTTCGTATGAAAAGCCAAAGCGAGAGTCAGGTTGTCTGACCACTTTCTAGGTGGATATCCCGCGCTGCGCTTGCCGGCACATGAATTCCATTCGAGAACCGTTCTTCCCCATCGGGTATATTTCATGCGCTATGCAGTACCCACTGGCACTTCAATTAGCTATTCCGCTAAATTATGTCGGTGTCTTCCTTTTTGTCATTTTTGATTGGATCTCATAGAGAACGCTTGTTGAACGATCTAGAGCCTCTATTCTTTCTCTCTTGTCAGAATAAGGGTCAATTTACATTGCCGCGGAATGGAAACGAATTTTACTTTACAAAGCATATTGAACTCTATGTCAATGTGGTAATGTACAAAATTATGTCAATAAAAAGAACTTCCGCGGATAACACGGAAATTCTTGCAAAGGTCCTTTCTTCATGCTTATTTGTACTGTATTCTCCTACATTATATAACTCATTATTGTTAAAATTTGCCTCGATTCCGCGGCAATGTAAATTCAGCCGGATCACGCTTGAAAATTATCTTATAAGTCAAAATCGTATAACATTCAAATACCTACGCCTTTGGTTCCGGCTGTCATCAGTGTATGGCAGTCGTCAAGCTGTGTTATGCTTGAAAAAACTTACACCAATGTTGGCTACTCACACGAAAAACAAACAAATAAACATAACAAGAGTTTGGTCTTAGTCCACAAAAATATTATGGATAAAAGACACTGCGTAGCTTCCCTAACAAAACTTCTACAAATTCGAAGCTGGATTTTGATCAGAAACGGGTAAAATCGCAAAATGTACTTAGGTGTAGTACCTAAGTTTTGTCCTTTTTCAATTCTCTCTTATTGTGAATATCGATTTAGTCCATGGGTACAGCAATGTTACAATAAAGAAGACTTCAAGCTATAAACTTAAAAAGGTAGTTTTCAAAGTTTTAGTCATAAGTAATCAAGCTACGCTGCGTTCCTACGCAGCGTAATCTATGTTCAGATATTAGCCAGACTCCAGAGTTTGACGATTTGCTGTAAAAAGTCCCGCCCCTTGCACACGTGCGAAATCCGTTATAAGTTCAATATCGCGCAGGGGGTATCGCATTCCAACAACTATCCTTACATTTCCTGTCCACTTACGTCAAATATGCATGTCACATAATACGAATCGTAATGATTACGTACAAACCAATAAGTAATTAATATTTAATACGGAACGTGGCGGTTTATTAGTCACAATAACGTTAGATGAACTGCCAATTAGACGTCTTTACTAAACTATTTTTTTTTTTAATTTATTTGGAAATTATTATTGGACACTGTATTAACTTAATGTGATTGAATGAGGTCAAAAAAAGTGATTTAATTAACTAATTTATAGAAAAAAGCAGCTTCACGGCAGTACAGTGATATGACGCTACATAAGTTAACTCAAGTAAGTAAGAAAGCATTTAGTTATCTATATCATTCACCACTTGTTCAATTGAAGTAATTAGGTATTTACAATAATTGAGTAACTCTACCAAGTTGGTCAATGTAAGGGATATTTAAAATTCAGTACCTTGATTACGAATCACAGCAACCGGCAAATAAATATCAAGACTTTTTCAAATTTAAGAAGATTTGCAAAATGGAGCAAGTTTTTGTAGGTGCCTACAAAAACTTGCTCCATTTTGCAAATCTTCTTCGCTTTGAACTTTTGTTCGCTGCATTCTTTTTTTTCTTCCCCACTATACTAATCAGGAACATTCATAATATTTTTTTCTCGTGTTAGTTTTAATCATGTTTTAATAATATAAATAATTGATTATACGCCTTTCATTCAATTGGCTAAAAAAATAATAACCCACCTAAATAAACCGGTATTACGAGTACTTATCTAAAGTAGTATGAGATTAAATCATAATTTACTAACAAGTATACAAGATTTATTTGGTAAGTGAAATATAAAAACTTGAACTTATATCATTTAAATAAGGAATCATTTCAAGTTTTGTCTCCAGTATTCTCTAGATAACCCTTCACTTAAAACTATAATATCTTATGAACTACTGTTTACAGTGAGAACGTAAAGCTTCTCTTCGTACATTGTGACAAACGGTTTTAAATGGTATCACCGTTTCCTTTCAAATAACTTATATCAAATGGGGCACTGGACCCCAAAAAATTCATATATCATAAGTTAAAATTTTTATATTTTACTTACCAAAGCTTACATTAAAGCTTTTATAAAAAACTTCTGTGATGCATTACTAAGCTCGCAAAATACAGCGCACATTTAAAAGCACTGAAAACATGATGATACTGGCAGAGCAAACAGTGGAATAGACAAGTACATTTTACAGCAAATATGGACTTGGCAGTCAGCGTTTTAATTTATGTTGGTTTCGTTTGGGATGTTATGTATCTTTATTTCGTTCATTTGCATTAGTTGCCTTTGAGTACGGCCATATTTGCCTGTGCGTGTAATAATTTTTCCCATATAAATATACAGATATACCTATATCTATAAATATAAATGTATAGAGACAAATCACACTGATTGAGCTAGTCCCAAAGTAAGTTTTAAACTTGTGTTATGGCCGTTATGGGATACTAACTCAAAAATACTATATTTTATAATAAATACATACAAAGATAAACACTCAAGACCCAGAACAATTTGAGTTTTCAAATTGTTCTGGGTCTTGAGTGTTTATCTTTGCCATTTTCCAACTTGCTCTGGTTGGGGAAGCAAATGGGTTCGCCATTTGCTCAGAAACTGTTTCTTTTTCTCAAAAAATATAGTTATACTTAAGATTTCGACTGCGGAAAAACGTACTGTGTATGTTTCGCGAAACTGAAAACACATACGGTGCGTTTTCCGCAGTCAAAGATGCGATGCGATGATCTCCTATTTTCCCGTTGCTATATTACGCGCTAATCAAGCTGATTCGCAGCAGGCTTGTAGCCAACTCTATAATTTCTTGATAGACCTACCTAGTTACATAATATAATAGTTATGAAATTGGAGAATGGCCTGTAGGATGGCGGAATCTTTAAATGTGCAAAGATAAACGACTTAGGTAACTACCTAGTTTTTTCACGCGCTTCACCGCACACTTTGCGGATATTAAAATCCGCAAAGTGTGCTGTTCTTATATAAATAAGTACTAAAGTTGCTGTGGTTCGTTTCGGTTTGCGGCTGCAAATGCTAAATTCAAACGCTAAGGAAGGCGGTCCAGGTCCATTTTTATATAAATAAGTTAAAGGATATTTTAAATTAGGTAAGTGCGAAAATGTTCCCCAATTAACCTATATTAAAATAAAAAGGTTCAAATAGGTGACGAGATAACTGTTTCTTTTTATGTACAGGAACTATTTTTTTAACATTAATTGGGAAAATAACGTAGTGAATCGCCCTGTAAAAATAACGTTATACTCGTACGAACTTTTTAATTAAATATGTAGGTAGGAATTAATAAGTGCCTATGGAATATAACTACTGCTTCTGCATTGTGATCGTGATACATCATTCTAACGTTTCCTAGGCACAAGTTGATGACGTTCAACACACCGCCAGCTATTTTTGTCTTAGCTGTAACTCGTGTAAAATGAAGTATAAATTAATCACATACCTAGCTTTTATATAACACTACTTTACAAGGTTCTTAACCCAAGCATACTTACAGCGGTTTCTTATAGAATACAGTTAACAAATCACAAATATACAAGTACAAAGAAAATTGAAGATGTCAAAGTTTTAAAATATCTCGTACAAAAATTTAAATTTAGTAAATTCGGCCAGTTTACAAATTTCACTTTCCCTTTTCTGCAATTTTTTATTACAAATTTCTTATAGTGCAAGCCTTCAATTTTTAACAAAATTTAATTATTCCCGTTTTTGTAAGGGCCGGTATAAACTATAAATACCTACAACGCGCGCGGTACCCAAAGTGCCTGTAGCAAATATGACAACTAGAATTTTATATAACTGTGTACATAAAAACGGTGGTATAATAAATCACGACATCGACGTCAAAAGCATTCAGTTAGATTACCATAACATACAGTTTTTTACAGTACAAAACATCAGGTAGTGACAATTAATATCGCGGTGCAGATTTTTTTTATATCTATAAATGGTCGTTTATGTTATACATATAAATTGTCTTTCATGCTGGTTTGGCAGAAAGAAAAAAAAGAAGTTTGCAACACAAGGCAACTTGTTGTCATAAGAAACCGTATATGAAGTACCCATAGGAGCAGACAAAGGCGGAGATATCTCCACCTTGGTCTATCCCTATGTTATGGTCCTTCTGTTAGAATATACCTATACCTAGTAGCTTTTCTGGTCCATCTGTCGGGTTTAAATTGAATTAACTTATATATTTCTTAATAAGTATTATTATCAAGCCAGCTCTCTCAGATCGTATGACGCATGCATCAGTATCACCCTTTCATAGAAAATAAACGGGTTTAATCCTGAGACCTTTCTCGCCAACCAGTTATAGTTCTGTAGTAGGTATTTCGCATACCTATACTTATTATGTTTTACCAACTGACGTCACATCGACTACCTACAAACATGCGTAAATGTAATCAGATATTAGGAAGCAATTTTGATGAATCATAAATTAACAATAACTGTTTTTCGTAAGTTGTTTATTTATGGGCAAAGAAAGAAAATAGTATATTATTTAGTATATAAACATGAAACATGATTAAAATATAATATTAATATATAGGAATGTAACAAATGACTACTAACGGGCAGCATTGAATCTAAGGTAGGTAATATTCGTTTAATTTTATAAGTTGAAATAAGTAATAGGTAAACACATTCATTTATTTTGAAAGCCTGCAAGAAATGGGAAGGGAAAAGACAAAGAAGGTAAAGGATATGCAAGTTACGACGTTGTCTGATGTAGAGCCAATTGAGTTGTACACGAAAACTATAAATGTATTATCATATTTGCGAAGTCCAAATATGAATCGAATTGTAGAATTTAAATGCTCTTTCGTGAGGTAGATGTATATATTCTGGCCTTTCTAATATTTTAGCATAAGAAAGGGTCAAAGTGTGGATAGGAAGTAGACAGGTCTTCAAGAGGAGCTCGGTGACCCAGTGGGAGTATATATGCATAACATTAAGCGCTTTCGCTAGTTAAGAAGCCCCGGGCTTGGTCGCCAATTGGAAGGGTGACCACGAGTGGCATGAAAATTTTTCAAAATCCTCCGCGCTTTTTAAGGCACATTGAGCCGTTAGTTCCGGCTGTAATAATTTTATATGGCATATGCTGTATATGTAATAGCTTGAAAAATTTGATACCGTGTTGGCCACTTACACACACACACACACACACAAAAACAAACAACACAGGTGTATGTGGTCTAAGTTTAATGCTCAGGACTTTATGCAGTACAGCGGCGCTAGGTGAGATTCTTTCCTTTCTAGCAGCACCATTGCTTAACCCGCAGATAAGTATGTGCAGTCAAAATATTTAGTGAATATATCAGGTTGTTGACGTCATGGAGCCGGGGCCGTACTGCGCTCATAACGCATTGCTCAGGCACTTTCACAATACTGAACCATTCAACATCTTTACAATATTAATTTTAACGAGCTACCTACCAAAAAATAAGGAGGACCCTTACTAATTAACCGATTATTCTAAGACAGTTAATTAGCAATTGCCGTGATGTTTAAATAAATTGCAATAACTATTTCCTCAAAACATTTTTCTCACATTATAAGCTGACCAATCAAATCATTTTGTTACAAAGTACGATTTTCTTATTTTTTGTGGAGGATGACGATGACATATCTGGGTGCATGAAAATATATAAAGAGATATTATAAATAATCGAAATGTCATGAGATACCTACTTTATTATATTTATCTAACATTTATAGCGACAATATTGGTACCTATTTTTATCTATGATGGAATTAGATATGCATATGACAGACAACTTTTGATCTTGTTGTTTTTTTACTTTGATATTCTTTTGTGTATTGTCATTTGTATATATTAGTAAAACAATATCAGATTTATAAATATTTAAAAGCAATGCAAGCATTGTAAACAAATCAATATACCTATTAAAAGACTCGTAGGTATATAAATCTAAACGGTACTCGTACAGTCGTACATACATCTAAGTATCAATAATCCTAGATAATTTGAATTGTCACTTGCTATGAGTGGACTGGAAGGTTGCATAGTCAAAAAAAGACCAGGCACAGTAGAAGATGAAAGCATTTCTTGCAAATGCTGCTTGATGCAAGGTTAGTGACCCTTAGGAACGCAGCACTTTGATTTGAAAGCAAGACGTCACCACAAGACGTCAAGCTGTACGACTGTCACCAATGTGTGAAATCTCTAATTTTAAATACATAAAGTCTTAGGTTGTTCATGTATGTAATAAAAGGAAGAAGTTGTGTCGTATAGTGAGGATAAACAGATATCCGTAACTTGTTCCTGGCTAAATACACAGTAGCGTCAAGCCATTAATAATAAATAATAATAAAAAAAGGGAAACCAGAAAAATATTCCACTGACAAGAACCGAGTTTAATAAAACAAAATAAACTGAAACTATAACTATCAGTTTTTTTTACCCTTAAAATATTTACAGTTTTATAAATTAGCATTTATTTATGGTTTCAGTGTTTCACCTATAACAGTAGGTATGTCAATTTTAGATACGACAGTATCATCTCCCCTCATAGTATTATCTATCATAGAAGCACGCGGCAGAGGCATGCAATGCAACACAGCCGCGACGCTCATATCGATTGGTTCAACCCGACTAGCGATTCAATTTAATCTTACCATTCGTCTCGCCACTCATAAAAACATACACAATGGAACGTTCACGTACGCCATTTTGATTCATTCCATTGTGTACCGAAACACTGTCGTTAAAACAAATAACGTACACGCTTAGCGCCACATCTTGCTTCATCTATTTGTCTAGTCAATATTCGTACGTAAAACAATATTAACTTAACCAACTCAAATATTCGGGTACGTAATAAAATATGATATTCAGAATATTGGGAAAACCCACTATCGAATCTAGATAAACATGATTTTTCATATGTTGTCATAGGTTTGAACGTACAACATTATTGAATGACATGTAAATAGCGAATCTAATTTATTTTTCCCCTTATCGATTGCAATTCCCGCATTGCAAAAATATTATAATCACAATAATAAAAAGTTATTCATACCTACGTAATAGTGTTGTAAGAACTAGTAATCAAGTTGATCTCGTAAAAGCACACTCTTGAAGTAATTTTTATTCGATTTTGATTTATTGTAAATGCATGCTCTACATTTTCCCGCATAAATTGAAGTGATGCCAAATTGTGTATATTTTAGGAATGTGGTAAGTAATTCTGTTGTTGTGCGGGAATACATATTTTGGGGTAAACTATCTTAAAGACGAAATTTTTATGTACGAATTTCATTTGCTCGAAATCGTTTCTTTTTTTTTATTTTCAATATTTTCATCAAACCGAAAATTCTATCGATAACTTATTGAAATACCACTTTCCAGTTGTTAATTTATTTCGCTTGTCATATGTGTTGAAATAATAATCATCGTATGACCGAGGCTTTAAACGTTAGATTATTTTATTTACAAAGAAACCGTAGAAAAATTTTCTTATTTTAATATCATATTTTTTATATTTAAACAATTAATTTCTTTTAAGTCGCCATGCAGTTCATAGTTCGGAGCGAACTTACTTGGATGCCAAGTTCTTCCAGAAAAAAAAAAATTGATAATTGATTATACGTTTTTTTCTGGAAATAAAACATAATGTTAAATAAGTTAAAACTTCGTCATAGCATTATCGAATAATTGAATTCAAACATACGATTTTCGAATGTCAGATAGGTTACTATTTACAACTTTTTCTTTTTACTTGCTCGATTAAAATTTACTTGCTCAATTAAATTGAATACATAGGTACCTCTTCAAGTCTTCATGAAATCACTTCATTAATAAAAACTTTTCTTCGTGCTTTGGACGGCATGTTAAGGCCGTACCTGAATTTTCCGGGGTCCGGTGCTGCCCCCATTTAAAATAAATCATTTCGAAGAAAACGGAGACATCATTTAAAATTTTGTTACTATCAAGTCCTAGATAACCCTTCAAAGTATTTTATGAACTACTGTTTACAGTTTAAAGTAAGAAAGTTAAGCTTTACTACGCACGTTTGCGAAAAACGGCCACTTTTGGCAAATGTGCGTAGTGAAGCTTAATGTTCACATTATAAACTGTAAGCAGTAGTTCACAAAATAGTTTGAAGGATTATCTAGGACTTGGTAGTAGCAAAATTTTAAATGATGTCTCCGTTTTCTTTAAAATAATTTATTTTAAATGGGGCAGCACTGGACCCCGGAAAATTCAGGTACGGCCTTAAGGCCATACTTGAATTTTCCGGGGTCTAGTGCTGCCCCCATTTGAAATAATTTATTTGAAAGGAAACGGAAAACAACACAGCGAAATATCGTCGAGCACGGATTTCGCTCTCGATGAATATTTCAGTGTGTTTTATTTATTATATTTTTTGTATAATATGTAAAAAAAATGTGTATCGAAATTAACTAGTAATTTAGATTATAATTTTTTTGGTATAATTTTCATATTAAAAGATGATTGTATAAAGTAGTAATATCTTTTTTAAAGGTACATTTAGGCAAATTTAGAGGTATTTTTGTGATTTTTTTCTATCAAGCCAAAAATGCTCAATCGTATTTTGGATATTGTGGGTGTCTGTAGGAAATGTAAATTTTTTGAGAAATGAACTGTAGTAGTTTAATTACAGTAATTTTTCAAAAACACGCACAGTATTGCGCGCTGGCTCTCAGTTGCCGTACAGCAGCTTAATAAATTTGATAAGTGTTTTGGCCACTAACACAAACTAAAAAAGTAAAGGAATAAATATTATTACCAAGTATATAACACTGTACAAGAAGAAAACTGTACAATGAAGATCAAATTAGGTAAGTAGTTCCAATAGCCTTATATACACCAAAAAAATGTAGTTATACTTACTTGCTTCACATTGGGACGCAGTTCGTTAGTAATTGTCACAGGTAATTGTACAATACCTACGATTTTTATATCGTAGAGTTGGTAAAGAGATTGAGATCAGACGAAACAAAGTCTAGTTTAAAGTAAGCAGCGCAGAAAAAAACATATTCTTGTTATTTACAAATCCAAATATATATTTGAATCGATTAGGTCCGGGTAGGTAGTACGTACCCAAACATCTAAAAATATAATAATAGACTAACTATTCACATTGCTCTTTTTACTTGTGTACATACTCCATTTTCTATTTCGGTCTTAATGTTAGTCTAAAGTTAGCATCTCCGGGACCAAACATGTTTTTGTTATTTCTTACTAAAAATGTTTAGACATAGCAGTGTCCCCCATTGCAGAAATCCTGGTTCGCAGAATTAAAAAAAAAAACACAAAATATCGGATGGTTTCACTAATATGCACTAGTCCCGCCGACTCGCAATATTATGTGGTCTTATCGTATAACCCAGAACGTGCCAGTGTTCACAAAATATCTGTTCTTGGGCGTGATTTTTTGCATAAAGATTATTGAAACTTTGGTTTCACACAGACTAGCTGCATTCCCGAGAGCCGCGTGCGAACGAAGACGTGTCCAAAAGCTAGAACCTAAATAATTAGAAAGTTAGTCAGTAGGTACTTAAGTTCTTTTAAACAGCTCCTTACCAATACATAGGTAGGTATCTACTTGTTGAGGTTGAACCCCAAACATTGTCCTTGTTGGCTGATCATTTAACATAAGTCATTGTAAACATTGCAGCGAGAGACCTCCACGTTTTCCCACACACGTAAGACCAACTCTAATAAATCTTAGATAAAAGTACTAATCACGTCTTTATCCTTACGGGGCAAACAAAACAAACGAGCCAAAGGACACTTTAAGCGGAGTAGTGGAAGTACTGTAGGTACCTACTGTATGTTTTATAAGCGGGTATAAAATTTAATTTGATATTATTTTTAGAAATGTACCGGTTTTATAATTTTTGGACACTTCCGAGTTCTTTTTTGTGGTAAAGACAAAGAGGGTTCAAGAATAAGAAAGATACTTAAGTGAAAACATTGTAAGTAACACGATAGACGATGTCTAACTATAGTTAACGATAACTTATTTAATCTTGATGTCGAAAACAAGAGCTATCACTCCATAAAGGCGTATTTGGGTCGATCTGCTCCAGCGGCCGCGGCCGCGCGGCGTCTGTGTGCCTCAGAAAGCGCGCCCTCATGACCCAAATTTTCGCAATGACGTCATTGAACGGCCACGATGTGGGTCGCAGCCGCAGCATGACCCCGCACCACAGCACGGAGAGCTAAACAGCCAGCTTCGATAACAGAATGGAAATGCTGTTCTTATCATATCACTAACATGCCCGACGGATGGTTTGTCGATTGCGGTATCGTCCTGTGGGCGTGGATTTCACAATACGCCATTATTTTAAAAATCAATTAGTGCTGAAAATGAACGCCTTTATTGAAATTCATGAAGTCTGCGGCACGCATGTAAAAGTAGGCAACGTTTAGTTACAATGACAACTGCTGATTTCAATCTTGACAATAAATTTTTATATTCACTTAATATTTTAATCAAAAAATTTAATATTTTGCAAAATATTCAATATAGTATTATGTGCAGAGAGTGTCCATAACATCAGCGACAATTACTACCTACTATCTTAGAAAATCATTTACTATAAATAAATAGGTACATTCTCTTCATTACAATAGCATTGATAACAGGGTCATTATCCAAAAAAAAAATGGACCCATATTTTTCAGTTTCAAAAGAGCAAAAATTCACAAAGATTCAGAGCATCTCAGTTCCTGAGTGAGCTAGTGACGTCACCGCTATTTAAAAATCGTACTTAGCCGCAACGTCATACGAAATTTAATTGCGCTGTGTATTCGTTGTTTCTCAAGTAAAAGAAATAAACGGGCAAGTATGCGTCGTACTCGTACATGACGGGTTCCGTACCTCCGTACAATGTTTTAAAACGCTGAAGAAACACGTTTCTTGTATGACGACCCCCTTTAATTTTTAACTTTATTTTATTTTTAGTATTTGTTGTTATAGCGGCCATAGGAATACTTAATCGCTGAAAATTCCATATATCTAGTTATTGCCATTGTAATGATCGAGTTAAAAACGTTGAAAAAAACACGTTTCTTGTATGACGACCCCCTTTAATTTTTAACTTTTTTTTTAATTTTAGTATTTGTTGTTATAGCGGCCACAGTAATACATAATCGGTGAAAATTTCAAGTGTCTAGCTATTACGGTTCAAGAGATAGAGCCCTGTGACAGACGGACAAACAGACGGACAGACAGCGGAGTCTCAGTAATAGGGTCCCGTTTGCACCCTTTGGGTACGGAACCCTAAAATACGAGTACAATATTTTTTAATAATCTAGCTAGCCGATGGGCCAAACATATTTTCCAGTCATTATACTCGTATGTATGGAATGTTCAGTTACATGAAATACTTATCAAGAAATCGCGCAATCTCTCGTACACTGCACAAACAAAAATACGTCATTCATGACATACGAGCAGTTCACACCGATACGCGACGTGGCGCACACTTTTGAAGAAATATAGAACTTATTTCCCTTACTCTATTAATGCGGGCCAAATCGCGGAAAAACAGGCCTCGGGGGAAGTAAGAAATGAAAAATGAATTAAATGCTACACGAATTATATCTTTTTGTGTAGTAAACGAGTTCTATATTTCTTCAAAAGTGCGCGCTACGTCGTCCCGTCGCGTCGCGTTGCGTCTTAGTGTGAACTGACCCTAATTAGGTATCCACTTAGAGCTCACATTAACATAACATTGTAAGTATAGAAACATAGGTAGTACTCACGCTCGACAGACTAGAATGTGATATCAATAGAAAGGGATATAAAGGATGTTACACACGAGCGCGACCTTTGCTTGTTATCTATTTAAAATAATTTTATCTGCAAAACGTTAAAGTACAAGGTCGGAACTGACGTCAAACAGTTACATAGGTATTATTTCGTAAGTGCAATAACCATGCGGTCACGTATAATTTGAGGTTTTTGCTTAATACTAAGGAATAGAACTTTAATAACATATATTAAAGTACTTATATATCGCTATCCAGGATTATTCTACCTATCAGTCTATATTGCAAAATGATATTAATTTAATATTTGCTAAAGTTTCCATCGACGCAAATGCTTATTAGGTATAATAGTTAATTCTATGGTGAACTGATAATAAAGTAAAACAAATAACTTTCCCCGTGGTTTACTTGCGTCATTCAATTTAGTACATAAATAATCATAGGGAAAGTATTTTAATTTATTTTGATAATCTTTCATTGCCTATTTGTTTGTTGGCCGTCATTCATTACCATTTGAAATAGAAAGATCGAAATAAAATAAAAAATAACATGAAATCAAATGCATTTTGCTGTTTAATCTCGGTTTCTAAAACATACAGTAAAAGTAATATGGGTCTATGCATATACCAAGAGAAAAATACGTTATGTTCTTACAAATTCACTATCAGTCGGGTTATAAATATATGATACTGAGCATTCTGACAGATACATGTGAAAACGCTTCTCAAGATGAAAGTTGGACTGGCCATGAGTTAGTGGTACAGTAGTATTGTAACTAAAGACAACACTCGGTAGTTTCATTCTACCTCTGATGCCGATACTGATAGGAGTTACTTCTTGCATGAGGTCATTTGGTCGGATTAGTCGCTCTAAATAGATATTCACATTAGTCTTAAATAATGATTCTATTTGACAGGGATCGAGTCCAGAATGCTGTGCAGACAGTATTGGTCTTGAGAGTGCGCCAGGGGGGCCGGCGCCGCCTCCAGGACCCCGGTACAAACTGGCGACAGAAGGCACCTTGAGGGTCTGCTGCTTCCAGCATACTAGGACTGTCGTCGTGAAGATCCTAGCTGCCAAATTCTTGCGAAGATGGGAAACACATGTGCTCTGCTTACAAAACGATTACATTGTTTCTAAAACGGTAAGTTTTTAAATATTTTGTAGGTTTTAAATGATAAAGTTGTACTTATATCATTTCTTTTTCAACTTTTAATACTTAAAAAAATACTTATCCGCTCTCATTTTAAAGACTTCCAGAACTTCGTTCCAAAAAACTTACTAAGTAACTAGATATCATCAGTATCAAGTATGCTTGTGTCCTTAGTAATACCTACTCAAAATGAGTAATTTGAAGTAAACATATGTATGTAAATACAAATGGTTTATGTATCCTTTTTGGTTTTGGAAAATATAACAATCGGGATATAAACAGGGTAAACCAACCGTATTACGTACAAACCATAAGGTGACAACATTCCTCACATTCCAGCAATAATAAATAATAAATAAATATATATAGGTAACAATATGTGTAGGTATCGCAAATTTGAGCACTTCTACTTGAATATGTATAATAAAGGTGTTTTTTCTAGAGGGATACACATTCAAAATTAAATAAAACACGTAACAATAAATGTCATTAACAGGGTATTGGTTTAATTTAAAAGATATTAATATGCCATTAGTGCTTAAAAATGATTTCGGGCATATGGGCACCACGGCTGGTTCGATTGAAACGTAATCGGGAAGTTCAATTTTCGACCACTTTTTCAAGCAACTGGGGCCGTGTTTAGATATACTCGTATTGGAAACAACGCGGCAAATGTTGGCTTCCGAATGTTCTTACGTCTGTAGTTTATCTGCGTAGACGTGTGACTTCACAAATCCCCAAAGAAAGTAATCCATAGGTGTGAGATCACACAATCGTGGAGGCCAGCTCACAGGTCCATTACGCGAAATTATGCGCTCATCGAAGGTTTCCCGCAATTAGTTGATGGTGTCGCGTAATGGTCCGGTGAGATTGCCTCCACGTTCGTGTGATCTCACACCTATGGATTACTTTCTCTGGGGATATGTGAAGTCACACGTCTACGCAGATTCATCACAGACGTTGGACCACTTGAAAGCCAACATTTGCCGCGTTATTATTATGTCGCGATATACGGCCCCAGTTGCACGAAAAAGTGGTCGAAAATTGGACTTCCCGATTACGCTTCATTCGAGCCAGCCGTAGCGCCCATATGCCTGAAATAATTTTTAAGCACTAATGGCATAAGAATATCTTTTAAATAAAACTAAACTAAACTTAAATGATAATGAAATTTATGTTTGCGTGTTTTATTTCATTTTGAATTTGGAAAGATAAAGGTTTAAATTTTTATTAAAAACATGATAACAAAACGCTTTATTGTATAAAATAAAATGTAATACCTACGTTTACGAAACGGCACTTCCTTCTACGGGTTGCGAAATGGAAAGTTTGAATAACGGGAAGTATCCAAATGCGTGCCTCATTCCAGTCAGGGTTGATAGATATTGATGGATATTTTTCTTGCAATAGCTTTAAAGAGCAGAGGTGATTCAGAGCAGTACGAGATCTTGCATTAGCGGTAGTCACAATCACGGGTCGCAATCGTGTTATAGAGCAGTGATGATAATTATGACTCTTTGAACTATAATGTTTGTGATGTGATAATCAGCCGTGTGGTTCCCGGCAGATTAGAATAGGACCACTGCAAGTCTTCCAGTGGATATCGTAGAAGGCGACTTAGGAAATAAGCTAAACAAAGCTTATAAATATCAATGAGACCACTCCAACTCGTCTGGCCAGCGTGGAGATTGTGGACTACATTCTGTCTGTCTGCTTTGGCTAAAATGTGGCTCTGGTAGTACAGGGAGGGTCGTGCTCCTGCAGTAGAGAATAAAAAAGATCTCATAATGATGATGATGTGATAATCAAGGATACCTACCTCAATCTCACAAAGCGATATTAAGTATTTTTTAACGAAAATTAATAATTTAATATCTTTTCTATTTACGGTAGCGAATTTTTATTGTGGCAGATGCTGTGTATGCTTTTAATTGGTGTCTACTTAAGAAACTATAACTGTATACGCTCATTTCTTAATCTAATACAATAATAGTACTCGTATGTGTAACACTGCGCAAGCTTAGTCATGTGTCATGTATAGCACTCCAATTTTGGGGGAAAATAAATATTATCTTGGTGAAATTTGGGGAAACTAAAAAAATACATTCTTGGGGAATATTAATAACCGATAGTTACATCCATTCGAAAAAAGCTGAAAATTTATACGAATGTTCAGGACAACATTATAAATGAAATGTCAATATTCAAAATCCCGACACGGAAATGGCTCCATACATTTTAATACAACATTATTTAAGTTTATACTAGATTATTTAAGTATCTTAGTACTTGAAGTTACTCTTTTATAGAGCTTCGGTTCAATTCAGTGACGTGAAGCCTATAACACCAAATGTTTTCATTCACAATGAAACATATTTAAATAGCCTGTAATATCTTGTAAAGTACAACTGTACAAATAAAAATATATACATGTCAATTCGATGACTCATCATAATATGACGTACGTAGCGTAATAATTTTATTCGATTTTAATATTTTAAATATTTTGTGTACCTATACGTAACGTATATGCTTCGGCAATATTATTGATAGCCCCTAGGCAGCTTGAAACATCTGACATGCACGAAAATAATTTTGTAATGACATCAATCATTGATGTTTGCGACCGGCCTCCGGCTTTTGAGAGTGTGTTGTGTATCGTGCACCCTCATGCTTAAAGTGGCCTTTGGGTCTTGAAGCCCTGGATTCTATCCGCATAGAGCCGTAATACCAAAAATGCTTTGTCTGCCCCATCTATACTAATATTATAAAGCGGAAGAGTTTGTTTGTTTGTTTGTTTAAACGCGCTAATCTCAGGAACTAATGGTCCGATTTGAAAAATTCTTTTTGTGTTGGGTAGTCCATTTATAGAGGAAGGCTTTAGGCTATATAATCCGACAACCACAGGGCACAGCTAGTTAGGGATAAAGACGTAAAAATGTATGAATGTAATATTAACTTTGGTACATTCTGTTGTAAAAATCGACTTTATAAAATGTAAAATATGTTTACTTAATTGAATATCTCATGCAGGATTTTCGAAAACGTTTTATTTTTTAAAATTAAATAAGATTTTTCTAATTCAGATTTACGTTTATCTTTTTTTTTCTAATCAACATGAGGGGCATACATAATCAATATGTACTATGGTACCCTTATGGTACCTCGTTGTATGCAATAATATTTCAAATATTCCCACACATAAGTATAATATAATAATAAATATTCTTGTCTATTTATACAAGCACAGGGCTTGCCAGTCTAGCCGCAAAGAAGTTAACCTAAACCTATTTAATTATTGGGATTAGACACGAAACATTACCTTAAAATACCTAAGTATATTAATCTATCATACCTCTAAAAGAAACTTTAAAAGGCTACAGTTCTTATCAGAGTACCTCGTAGGTTGCATGTTTGCGACGATAACATTTTATTCTAATAATAACTTGATAACATTTGAGAATATTTTACGTCTGTAGCCGGCCACTAAAACCATGATGTAATAACTTGAACACATTTTTTTTTCAATGTCTGGATTACCATTTGATACCAATTTCGTTATTACGTCTTATCGAATAAAAATGGCAAAACTAAACTTTTTCATGATCACACATCTTTCGAAACGTAACGTCAATCTCAAAAGCACTCGTTGATGTCTTTTCTTAAAAGGAAGTACCTAAATAAAATGTGATATACATTACTACTACTACGTACTTATATAGTCAGATGTCAGTTATTAAATTTTAATAAGTCCGATTAGAATAATTTAAACTGGAATACATGTAGGTATAATAATACACCTCCCTTGATTATAAAACTATTCAGTTAGATAAACATTAATATCGTGATACGAATACGCATGATGACTGAAAAAATATTTTTGACCCATCGGTAAGATTATTAAAAAATATTGTACACGTATTTTTTCTTTTCTCTGAGAAACAATAAATAACGAAGATACAGCGCATTTAAATTTTGCATGACGTCACGCTTTCGTACGATTTTTACACATCGATGACGTCACAAGCCCCCAGTCTCGAACTTAGATACTCTGTATCATTGTGAATTTTTACTATTTTGATAAACTGAAAAATATGAGTACATTATTTTTGGATAATCTAACTAACGGACTAATTAGAATAATATTTTTCTGACCCAGTCATCATCTCTATTATTGCTGAGCTAATAAAATAGTTAGACAATAACCTCCCGGACTTTCTTGAAGATATCAGTACTTTATGTAGGTATTTAGTACATTTTATCATCAACGACTTTTAAAGGCAATTTTTTGATACTTTGGGTTACATTATTGCAATTTTCGTAGGGATCTCTAATTTTTTCAAAGATAAATTATAACCTATGTTAATTGCTGGTAACGTAGCTTTACATAGGTGAAAGATTTTTTTCTAGTTCTAGATCACTATAATATAATGATATTAAAATTACAGTCAAAAAGCAGAAAAAAAACAATATTCCCATACAAATTGCCCGGGCGGCGGCACACTTTTGTTTGGAATAGCATTTTTTTTTTGTTTTTGACTGTTATTTTAATATCATTACGAGTATAGGTATTGTAGGTATTTATAGATACTTTTAAATTTTGTTTACACACTCTGTCGCACCACCCAAATTATTTCTCTACTTGGTCCAATGGTTGACTGGCAGAGAACGCCATAAGGCGTTAAGTCCGCCATTTGTACACTTTTTTTATGTGCAATAAAGTTTAAATAAATAAATATACTATAGAGTATAGTGATCTAGTTCAGCCTGGTTCGATTTATTACGCATCTGTCAAGTACACGTTGTACACGAGTAAGTAAAGGGCTGAGAGAAGCTTATGGTAGAAATTTTGATGTGTCATGTGACAGTAATACTTACTGTTTAGTAACTTGAATTTCTCTTCTGCCGCTTGTGTAACCGGAGATAACCAGTAACGCCAGATTCTTTCCTTAGTTTAACGTGATTCATTTTGACTCTAAGGTTCTCAGTTTAACAATAAAAAATTACCTCAATAGGTAGGACTCAATAAGGCTGCTTATTGTTATAAAAACTTACAAATAGGTAGGGTAGGTATAATAAATTATATTTAAATTAGATTGCAATTTAACTTTATCACGAACTCCATAACGAGGTCAATCGAAGATAAGAGTATTCGTGCGTCACCACTGCTATTTATTTGCATATTTTTATTAGGGTTCCGCGTATAAACAAACATTTTATCACTTTTTTTCATAACTAAGATTTTTTCATTTTGTTTATGTTGGATTTCTACATTTAAATATAGAATCTTTGGTACAGCTAACTTATCTTTTAAAATACATATAATCTATCGTGTGTAAAAAAATATTTTATATAATAACGATGCTCAGTGACATAAACTTATAAGTCACTGACCAATTTTCTTATGTAAAGTAAGTAATCTATGAGAAGACAAAATATCCAGACTGACGCTGACAAAGGCGCGACATCGGCTCTTTCAATGTACCGCGCCGGTATTCATACCATTTGGGTGACGAACTGTGCAAATAGGTATACTTAACTTAGTTCCAGTACTTACATTTATTTTAGTGGAACTTATCATAATAACGCATTAGTTTGTGTGTAAGTAATTGATAACTGGAATTAAACATAAGAGTAGAAGCAAATTTATAGGACTACGGAACCACATGTAGGTTCTGTTGTTTTTTTCCTATCCATGTTTATAACGTACTTCTACGTGTTATAATAAATTATTCAATGTCCATATTTTATAAAGTATCACCGTTTGTTTTACGTCAATGCCGAAACCAAACATAAAAATCATGTATAGATTTTTAAATTAAAAAGATTATTCATGACATTATATTTCCCTATATCAAGTTTGCACGTTATACTTAAATAAATAATAAATATATAATTTACTTCAGATCCAAAAGCAGTTTTAGTTTTTTTTACGTAGGTATACATAGATGATTAGTTTATAGTACCAATGCCAACTTGTTCAAAAGAAAATATAAACAGTTCGAGATCTGCTTATGCAGGCATATAAACGGATGTTGGGTGTTGAAAACAATTCACCTTTGACGTCATATAAACGTTCAGTTCATACAAATCGAGCTCGAGGTACTCAGCGGCGTTCGCGACGAACCAAAGTACTAACGTACACATTAAGTGGGTTAATGTAATAACATCCTTATCAGTTTTAGATTAGGGCGAGCCCACAAACGGGGCGATAAGTGTTTTTATTAGTAGACATATATTCACGAGACGTAGACCCGTAGACATAACATATCTGCAGTGGGGGCTGCAATGAGGGGTGCGCCGTGGCGTCGCGACGCGCTAATGTCAAGGGTCGCCGGCTAAAGAAAATACCACTGTTACTGCCTTCGAGGCCGGACTTATAAAGTAAATTTATCCGATAACTGATTATACCTACTTATACTTACACTGTACCACTGAGCGTCTGCATTAACGTAATTAAAAATTCTACACTTGTTATTACAGGTTACTTAGTATGCATCAGGTGAACTTAGAAGCCATAAGCCATGAGCCATGATCGATAAACAGATAACAACACAGTTAAATAAACTTACTTATAGTAATACATGGCTACGCAAGCACTACTCGTTGCAATGTAAATCTCTGTCATTGACAATTTCCATTTTCGTCTTTTTACGTAGGTACCTGAAGGCGTAGGCAAGTGATTTCGGACCTAATTATACTGATGTGGTTGCCAATTACTTACTATAATTTTCCCTTGAGGCGATCGTCCGATAAAATATTTGTTCAAGATATTAACATGGCGCTACGAAGACAAGACTACAAACGTTATAAATACGAGTAGGTAGGTAACTAGATATTCGTATAGCACTTACGTATTTAAATATCTCGGAAAATCTGATGATTGTTTTTTTATTACAATTTTTTTTAGTAAAAACTAATGGTACATACTTTAATATTTAGGTAGGTGTGTAAAATCAAGAAAGACAAGTTCATAAATACCAATAATTGCTAAAAAAGCGTACGCCCCTGTTAGAGATGAACAGAACAAGTATAAATTATATTCGATGTGGGTTAATTTTCAAGGCTTCTAGTGTAAAATATTAAAATTCAAAGAAATCGTTAATTGCCAACTGATAGCAAGTAGACCTTCTGAAATATATTTTAGTCTGGTAAAAGGCATACATGAAATAAACAATAAGTATTTTGTTTTTTAATGTTGAAACTACATAACATGTAGTAGATACGTCACTATGTGACGTATCCGAAAATATGCAACGTAACGTTATGTTACGACACGAACACATGTTTTACTTCGGCACGCCCACTAGAAATAAAATATCATTTAAGTAGGAGTTAGTTAGTTCAACGTTTTAGCAGTGTAGATACCTACTGCTTTTGACTGTTTGTCACGGTTTTATAAAGCCTTTTTTTTAAACGGTTATTATAAAACGATTGTTATAATTTGTTTGTTATTCCATACGATACACATTTACTTGGTCTTCTCATTTTATTTACTTTAAATGACTGTAGGTAGTGTTTATACTATGTACCTAAACTTTTTTTACTGTCATACCATATCTAAATGTATTTCATTTTGGATATTCTTCCTGTGGCTGACTGAAATAACAATGAAATCTTGGTATTGTAATTTCAGCTACAGTTACCTTACATCTATTTCAAGAAATACAACTTTGAAAACAAGTGACTTTAGTGTAGGTAGAAGCCATTTGGTTCCAAATTCATTTCAAAATAAATGATTCGGTAGTTTTGTAGAAAATGCCATTATTTTCGAATCCACATAGAAGACCCTTTATCCATACTACTTATAACAAATGGAAGTCTGTCTGTACTCAATTAACTCTGAAACTTCTATTTGTGTAAATATATCTACTTTCATTTAATCATAGAAGTCGGTGAAGTTTTTAAAAAATATTTTCAACATTTAGTTTATACTCGTACCTACCTAAAGTAATTTGGTTTAGTACGCTGCTGCGAAGGAACCCTGAACGATTGACGTCAATGCAAGCTCATTCCGAGTCAAATAGGAACAACAACTCATATTTTAATTGGATTATAATATTCCTGTTTCGAATGTTCACATCTGGTAAGGCATCGTTTATTACAATATCTGTCAAAATTGTGTACCCCACACTGTAAACATAGCACGACTACTACTAGCTATGCCATGGTTGTTCCCAAAAACCACATTTTAATTAAAGGATTAAAAATACACTTCAGAAAACGCATTATTATATACATAAATGGAAGACCCAAACTCATGACCTTTCGAATAAACCGGTGATTTGACAAATTTCAAAATCAATGAGAACGATGTCATACCTACGTCACCAAATGCCCCGCAAAGCCAAATACACTTTCTACATTTACAAAAAAAAACTACGTTACTCGAGAACAATGAAACGGATTTAAATGCACTTTTTTTCGTTACACATTCTAGGATACCTACTAACGGCACTTTGGACGTAAATCAATTGTTATTTTTATTGAGTCTGACTGAGTTGCCCGGAAAGTGTTAATCTGCATTTTTTGACATTCTTAACAGAATACAAAAATATTTATAAAGTATAATTTAATATCATTCTTTTCTAGAGGCTAAGATATACGGCTATTACTTTATAAAAGAACCATACCGTGGGAAGCCGGGACGTAAAGAATATAATAACTATTACGCTCTACAGAAATTTTGAGACAACTTACAAATAGATTAATGCGATATGGGAGGTATTTTCCTATCAATGGAAGTAGGCGTAGGTATTTTTGACATATTGGAATGTAGTTAAAAAATTATTTTTGTTGTATTCATAGAAATGTTAATTGACTAGGCAAGACAAAAATAAGATGCAGGAATGTGAACGAAAGATATTTTGAGTCTACAACTAACCTCTTTTTACCCGGTTACGGCAAAGCCTACGGAAGGGTTATGATTTTAGCAGTCTATGTAGGTATGTTCCACTGGAGCATCCCAACTGCTTATCCAATTTTCACAAATGAGATGTCAATTGATTAGTCGATCACTATCGTCCCGGTGACGTAGGCTACATTTTGTATGTACATATAAAATAAATAATGATGATTCCTTCTCGAAAGATGCATGTCACTGTCACCCAATTTTATGATGATTATTTACCAATCAATTGAGGTATCGAGATTTCGTTGCAAATTGTATCTACAATCAAAATATTTTGTTTTTATATTTATTATTAAGGGGCTACATGAATTTTCCGGGGTCCAGTACTGCCCCCATTTGAAAATTCATTGAGATAACCAACAGCATGCTGCAGCAAGCAGCAGCAATAACTATCTTATTTAACAATAACAAACAACAATTTACAATGATTTAACCAATATCGGTGAAATTAAAACGTACCTACCAAGACCAACAATACCTAAAGATGTTCATCCAATTCTCTTATGACGTCAGTACGCTCAAACCAAAGTTTCCAAACGGAATATAGCGGGAATGGGAGGCAGGTCGGCCCGGCCCGGTGCCGACGTCACGAAGGGTACTCCGCGAACGTTGCTCCATTACGTCACGACACAACCCGCAACGTGACGCTCCCCCTCACCTAGCTGCATAGTTACCGGCACGCCCTCGTCTCCCGCTGACCTAATTTACCTTATCACACTATTACATGTACCGCGATCAGCTTTCGCAGACAGTGTTGCATTGCATTTCGTTAGGCTTTCTATTAGGTAAATACTTACAAATGTAGATACTTAATTAAGAGGTTGACCCACATTCTCAATACGGTATTTCACTCAATTGTTTTTATTACTTATATCAAAAAGTAACATCCGATATCGAAATAACAAAAATAAATATTTTAATCAGCTTATAAATAATTTAGTTGTTAGCCTTTCAAATTTGGTGGAAAGGCAAACTGTCAACTAACAGAATAATTAAATTTTTAACAAAAAAAACCGACTTCAATTTTTTTTAGGAGTTTCTTTCATATCTCCAAAGTTCTTCATCATATCTTCACCAAATTAAAATGGGACCAACTTGGTAGTAAAGGCTTTCAAATAAATAAAGAATCATCAAAATATTGGGTATTTTAATGAGTCAAAAATAAATTATTTGGTACTGTTATTAGAATAAATCGTCACAAAATAATTCCACTTGTCATTGATCACATCTAATTTGAACCTGATTTTAGATTTATTAATGCAGAAAAACGGATATTAAGAACGCTATTTGACTCCAAGGAACTATGACGTCATAAATCGATATTTCATACAAATCCCATAGAAAATTTTTGTTTTTGACGTTAAGAAATAATTAAATTTTTAACAAAAAAAAACGACCCGCTTCAATTTTTTTAAGGAGTTTTTTCCATTTCTCCAAAGTTTTTCGTCATATCTTCACCAAATTAAAATGGGACCAACTTGGTAGTAAAGGCTTTCAAATAAATAAAGAATCATCAAAATCGGTTCACAATTGGCGAAGATATCGCGTAACAAACATACATAAAAAAAATAAAAAAAACGACGGGTTACACTCCGGGAGTGCCGGCGGAAGTGAAAACTTGAATATTCACGTTGTGCATTTTTGATATTTTGGAATGGTTTGGGAATAATTTTGCACGAATTGCTTTAAATTATCAGTATTAAAGTACTATCATTTATGTGGTAGAATACAATATTTATTTATTGCGCTATCGTACACAAACATGACAAAAAGTGCACAACGCCGCTAAAGAAGTTTTCACTTCAGAAAGGTTTGGGATCGTCCAGGATTTGAACCCGGGACCTCTCGCACCCTAAGCGAAAATCCTACCCCTAGACCAACGAGAAATTATAGTATAAATACTTCCTCTCCTACGCCGCGCCGACTGTCATTTCGTCTTACGAATTATCGATCAGGACACGTGTCCTGACGCGAGTTTAAAATTTTTTACCCATTACAAAAAAAGTGCACAACGCGGCTAAAGAAGTTTTCACTTAAAAAAAAATTAACATACAGTCGAATTGATAACCTCCTCCTTTTTTGAAGTCGGTTAAAAAGTATCTGATTTGACTTGTTGCAAAATAGCGTATTGTAAGTCTGCGTATTTAATCGCATGGACGCACGCAAATTTCTTTTCATTCAACACTGATAGATCACATGTTTCATATTACTGTCAGGAACCTATATTTAGGTACTGTTTAGCCAGCACTGTGTTCAAAAGTGACGATAATGTTTGTATTACAATGACATAATATTAAATCATTAAATACAGTACAATAATACTAAATGATGTCCTCATATAGTGCGCGTGCCAACTGCCTCGTTCCCATCAAATCAATACTTAAAATATTCCTGGTACCTAACAGGCAAACAACAACATTTTTAATGGATTTCTGTGGACGTAAATTTTATTTCCAGTTTTTTTGATTTTCCTTTAGTAGACTTGGAATCAGACTTAGATTCTACTATGTTTTATTCTGACTGCCGCAAGTATGAAATGATTTTTAAGATTCATTATTTGTAAGGTAGGTAGGTATTCTTTGGCAACCTTTGTTTTTGATCGGTTAGACCGGGACCTAGTTGTTAAAACGCAGACTATTCCGTTATAGCTATTTTATCAAAACTTATTGCTGGTCTGGGAGAAAATAAAAAATTAAGAATGACGCAGATGCTTCTCTTCCCACACATATCGTAAAAGCCGATCGAGGGGCTGGGTTAAAATCTGAAACATGCGAAAATTATAAGCAATGCGGCTGGCAACCCATTATTATTTTGATTCCGTTTTTCTACCTTCACTCTAAAGGTGGCCTTTGGGTCCTGCGGCTCTGGGTACTGTCTACCCCGTCAGGGATAGAGTAATGTTTATAGGTATAAGCCCATATTAATTGTTTCAGCCTTCGGGATTATTGGAGCATCCGCTATCGTACAGTTGTATGCAAGAAGTGTATTGCATATCAAGGTGGGACTCTGCCAGGAAATACTGTCTTAGGATTGTCATGCCAAACGGATCTCTTTTACTGCAGGTTTGTTTAAAATCTTTGTAAAGAACTATGTAACGATGCTGCATGTGTCATTCATCCTGTCCACCTTTTAAAAAAATTTTCATTTTCACATTTCAAATTTCATTTCCAAATTCTATTTTCAAATCCTTTACACATCCCTTCTTCATCACCTGACTTATTCCACCTTCACTTCTCACCCTGAAGAGACTTAGATATATTTTTTGTTTATATCATTGTTGTAAAAGTAAATTAAAATATGACAATTAGCGTACGTATTTCTTCTACTGAGCCTAATGCCTATCTACACTCACCTTCCTTCCTACACGAACTGTGTACCTAACCTACATAAAATATTATGTAGGGCTCACCTAAGTAGAGGTGAACCCTACAAAACTAAATACAATATAAATTATAGATAGCTCTAGTTAGAACGAGAGAACTAAATAATACTACGAGAGAACTAAGAACTAAATACAATATAAATTATAGGTAGCTCTAGTATTCAGGGACAGAGTATTACTGTGTTAGAAACCGCAAGAAGATTGAGTTGCGGATTTGGTTGCGGATATAATTTCTGCGGTGGAATACGATACTCCACACCTACCTATGTTTTCTCTAAATGTTAATTATGTACTTACTTAATATTTCCTCTGATAATTATTGTTTACAGTTATTATTTTAATTAGAAGCGTCATTACAATTGTTTTATCGATACATAACCACAGACATAACCGCCGCTTTAATTCGTTATAAATGTTATTTCCTTTTTAATAAAATATCCTTATATAATGAATAACGTATTTCCAGGCAAACGACGCCTACACGAGAGACCAGTGGTACCATTCCATTGTTTGGAAGGTAAGAATAACTTTTAAAGTCTGCTTTATGGAGTATTGAACATCCCTTAAACGTATTATTTTCAACTTGTTCTTCTTTGCCTTTCAGAGAAATATAATAAGATATAGGAATTTTCTTACGAAGACTATAAGAAAGGAGGTGGTCATGAAGGAACTAAAAGTAAGATTATTTTTTAATGTTTAGATACTAATGACGTATTAATTTATAAAGACTTAGGTATACAAAAAGCTATTTTCTCTAATTAGAAATTAATTTTTCTTAATTTTTGTCACGGAGCACATAAAATTACGCATTTTGTGATTAACAAAGTACTTACCTATATCTAGTAACTTGTATATAGTCAAATATTTTACTACTGTTAGATCTAAAAAATCGACTGCTGAGTCATGGTCCATGGTGACAGTCGTTTGAGCTGACGTCAGGCGGAATATTGTCAGTACTGTTTGTCAAATCACGTTGTTTATTTCAGAACATGGTGGATTTCGTTATGACAACCCCATTGCAAGACGAGAGCGTGACGCGAGACCCTCTACAGATACTCACAGATTTGTTGTCACAGGTGAAACTTTGATACATACATAGACACTATCACGACTTTATCCCTAATGGGGCAGATGGAGCATTTTGGGTCAAGCGGTCTGGTCTCTAAGCAGACAGAGCCCAAGGCCGCATGACTCAAAGGCCACTTTTAGCGTAATGGTAGATGAGAAGGTGGAAAAGGAATCAATATACCTAATCAAAACTTTGATCATTGTCGTTATAAGTAGGTTTAGCCACACACCACACACACTTTACTTTACTTTACTTTACCAATGCTCTACACGTGGCGTTTGGATTTTACAGCCTTGCGATAGGCTCTGTCTGCCCCGTTAGGGAATAAGACGTAAAGTGTATCTGTTAAATGTACCCAGTCGCTGGCCCTAGTCTGAACGCGATAGTTCGAACATGTAGTTAAAATACCTTCAAGGGACAATTCTTATTCGGGATTTAATTTCTAAGTTATCTTGTAAACGAATGTTTTCTCACGTGAACACACACCTTGTCGAACACGTGCACCTTGGTCGATGCAATGCATTCAAGTGAAAGAGCTATCTTGATAGTGACGAACAGTTTACAAGTATCACAACAGACAGGCTAATGACGTAAATAATGAGAAATGCAAACGTAAATGTTTACTACTCACAGTAATTATGATTATTGCTACAGTATTTATAATTTTATTCTACGCAACGTCGAATCTCGTGATGTGGTTGAAATATTTCATTGCAATAGATCAAATTCATAAAACGCATAATACCTATATAGGACCGGACAACAAACTCGGAAATAAATCAGATCCGCAGCCGCATTTAAAATAGAACGAGCTAATTTTGTAAGTCTAATTATATCTGGCCCTAAGTATATCAACGATTTCCAATACTGTTGCAGAATAAGGACAGTCCAGACTGGGAAGAGTGGGCGGAGAACACAACAAGCGTAGCCGCGCCGCTTCTAGCGGAGCGGTGTGCGACTGGAGAGCTTTGTGCGCTACTTGCGAGGCTATGCCGGCATAGACCACGCGCCGCTCCGCTGCCCGCCCTCGCTCCGCCTGTGCGCAGAGTCCTCACCCGAAATGTGGACTTCGCGAGAGCTCCCGAAGCAAGGCGTCTAGTCAAAGATTACATCAGGTAGGTGACATTTGTTTTTTTTTGCAAATCGACTAAAAAGAGAAAGCTTTACAATTTATTTTATTTTGTGAAAAGAGGCCACCCATTTAGGTAATAGGTACCTAAATCGCCGTCAATCAAAACGATTCAAGTTCAGTTTTATTACCCGTCTTCGGCGAAGCCAAAAGGAGGGTTACGAGTATGTGCTTTGCCACTATGTCTGTATGTATGTATGTATGTATTTATTTTTTTCGACAAATCACACTGATTGAGCTAGCCCCAAAGTAAGTTTTAAACTTGTGTTATGGGATACCTACTAACTCAACGATACTAAAAATAAATACATATATAGATAAACACCCAAGATCCAGGACAATTTGTAAAAGGCCATTTTTCCAACTTGCCCTCGCTGGGGATCGAACCCAGAACCTCCGGATTGGCGGACTAGCGTGTTAACCACTACACCACGGAGGTCGTCAAATATGATCATCTGTTCCCTTAAATCTTCTATTATATCTATGGTACCTTAACTAATGAGGTGTCGTTGGAAGCGTTTTAGCTGTCCGCTGGTTATAGGCTATATTTCATCACAGTAAATTCAACATAGAAATCACATACTGAATAAGAATTTTCAATTCTTATTCAGTGATGTTGTTTGTTTGTTGTTTGTTTATCGTGTGTGTAAGTGGCCAACACTGGTGTCAGATTTTTCAAGCTGCCTTAAGGCATCTGACATAGCTTAACGACTGCCATAAAATGATGACAGCCGGGTCCAACGGCTTATACGTGCCTTCCGAAGCACGGAGGAGCTCAAGAAATTTTTATGCCACTTGTGGTCACCCATCCAAGTGCGGACCATGCCTGGTGCCGCTTTACTTGCGAAAGCGCTAGTAATGCGCACTCCCGCCGGGCCACTGAGCTCAGTGATACAAATTGCATATATTATAATTTATATGTCGCCCTCTATAGGCGATAAAGTAATGAAAAAAAAAAAAAATTAAGTAAATCATACCGTTTTGGGTATCAAATAAAAGGGCTTAAGCACATTCCGAAAATACATACATTATTAGCTGTTTCTACCTAATACTGTGCTTTCAATAGATGGATAAACGTACTTTCCAGCAAGAATCTGCCTGTAGGTAGTTGAGTTTTAGTTTTTAAAACTTTATCTTGTTGATTCTGTCACATGCTGGTATATACTCGTTTTAAGGCCAATGAGAAGAACTTTTAGGTCAACATCAAACTCATAAAATATTTAATTACCTTTGCAACTAAATCTAAAATCGTAATTAGCCATAAATTCTCGTTAAAGTAATGGGTTAATTGCCTTGGTCATTAGGTACATAGCATATCACTAATAGACTATTGGATTAGCTGCATTGACGTCAATCGTCGGTAATGGGATACTGCTGAATGTTTTAGTTGCTAACTTTTACTAGTTGATTTCCTGTTATTGCTGATCACGAGTCAAGGTGCCTTGTTTTTCTATAATGACTTCCAAATTGATATTTAAGTACGTATACGAGCTTGTCCCAGTACATATACCAAGTTGGCCCTACCAGTAGATTTTTTGAGTTCCGAAGTCTCTACAAAGAATTTTGATAGTTTCGGTATGTCCGTCAGTCCACCCGCGACTTAGCTCAGAGAACTATTAGAATCAGAATGCTGTAATTTTTCTTTTTTTAAGGGGTTTCGCACCTCAATAAAGATAAATACTATGCATAAGGTGCTCCCTCAATTAAAATAAATTGTTTAATCGTAAATATTGTAATAATTAACATTTTGCTAAATGTTAGGCATTAGATAGAGCTTTAAATTTTTTTGAACAACCGTTAAAAGTATTATTATTTATTATCTAGTTTAAAAAGATGTTTTCGCCGAAAGTGGCCACTTTTGGCTATTTTTAGGGTTCCGTACCCAAAGGGTGCAAACGGGACCCAACGGTCTGTCTGTCTGTCACAGGGCTCTATCTCTTGAACCTTAATAGCTAACCACTTGAAATTTTCACAGATTATGTATTACTGTGGCCGCTATAACAAAAAATACTAAATATAAGAAAAAATTAAAAATTAAAGGGGGTCGTCATACAAGAAACGTTTTTTTTTCAGCGTTTTTAACCCGATATTTATAATGGCATTAACTACATACTTGAAATTTTCACCGATTATGTATTACTATAGCCGCTATAAAAATAATTACTAAAAATAAAATAAAATTAAAAATTAAAGGGAGTCGTAATACAAGAAACGTGTTTTATCAGCGTTTTAAAACATTCTACGAAGGTATGGATCCCTTCATGTACGAGTCCGACTCGCACTTTTCGGGTTTATTTATATTCGTTCATATTTGTTCTTAGCATTTTGGCAAAAACGGCCACTCTTGGCAAAAATTCTAAGAAAAGCTTAAGGCGAGATGGGTTAACAATTTGCAATACTGTGCGTGTTTTTGAAAAATCACTGTTATTAAACTAACTACAGTTTATTCCTCAAAAAAATTACATAAAAATCTTAAGGATTTTCTACAGACACCCAAAATAGCCAAAACACTATTTCCTTCTGCTTATGAGAATATGTAGGTATAAGTACTAATTAAAACTGTGGACTCACACAGATTACTATCAGTGATTGATATCAGGTACGTAGTAGGTAGGTTCTTTCCTACATCACAATTTGACTTCATGGAATAATTTCAAAAGCGGAGGTTTATTTAGATTTATGCACGCACTCTTTATCTTACTGTAAACAGACAAAAGTAGACTATGAAACAACACGGTACGTCATTATCAAGATAACAGGCGTTTATTTCCGGCGCGATAAATACGTAGCGCCTCGGCCATGTGTAATCCACAGTGCATCACGATTTCTTGTAAATCAAGATAAAATAAGTAGATATTATTCGCCATTTGAGAAAGTTGACGCCGTGTTGTATAGGGAGGTCAAAAGAATGGCTCAACAGAGGGAGACATGGAAACTACTCCACCGACAAGAACGTAGTTCTTAAATTATAGATAGATTCGCCATTTAACTAAATAAGTTTATGTCGTATGGATTAAATAGGCCTCTTGAAAAATTATAATGTACCTATAAAAATGAATGTTTTCCTTTTAGCTAGTTTACATAAAAACCTGTTCATAACATTAATTTCATATTGCAATACAAGTAACTATCTTACTCACAAATATTTTTCAAAGTATATAAGTACCTACTACAATTATATTTCGAATAGCTAGCACGATATGAACATTATCGTCTAGAATGAAAATTTTAGTCGTCTAGAATAAGAATTTACAGATATAAGTAAAAAACGATAATTGAGCGAACTAAAAGAAGATTACTCAACCGATTCTCGTGAAAGTTTGTGAGCACTGCAGGTTCGATAATTATGTAGAATATTTAAGTCGAGCCAGTTTTTCAAAAAGCAGTAGTATGGGGGTTGAAAACGTAAAAAATACCAATATTTCAGCCATTTAGAAAAATATTTTAAAATGTCATAAAACTTTTTTGTTATCCAACTATTTTGTCCGAAAATATTTTTTATACGATAAACTTCAGGGGTCAACATGTGAGGGGGGGCTATGCACATACTCCTGAGTGTACAGCTCGAAGAGCCATAAAAGCAAGTTATATTGTTTATAAATGGGCTAACATAATTATTGTCCCTACAGCGCCCTTAGTGCTCACAACTCCGGCGAGGCCCTGGTGCGGCGCTTCGTAGAAGTGACGCACGGAAGTCGTGCGACGTGCCCGCACCCTCGAGCGGCTCCCAACTTGGCGGCCGTGGCCCTGGCGGCCATAGACGAGCATTACCGAGACTGCGCCATGCCTCACCAGTGCGATGATCGGGAGGACGAAGTCTTGTGCTTTGCTAACATTTTGGAGCATATGTAAGTTGTGAGCTCGCTTTTTAATTAGGTACCCTGTGCCGTCTTTGACTAATAGGTAGGTACAGAATCAAAGAATGGTAGGATACGGTGGATCATTTTTGAATAAGCAACAATTTTGCTCTAGAAGTTCTGGCTTTCGTGGCCCCTGGGGAGATCTCACTCAGAGAATAATGAATTTGATGAATGATTACAGAATTTGTGATCATTTAAGTAGTTCACACCTCTAAACGTATTTCTATCCAAATCATGCAAATCTAGATTGATCTCATAAAATCTACTTAAATCGAAGTCACTATATTCCATCATTTGATGACCTCAGGGGCCTCGTGGTCATCATGCATGCCAGGCTGTCTCACCGGAGGTCACGGGTTATGATAGATAGATAAAATATTTATTTTTGTTTTGTCTGCAACACACATTATACAATTAAAAAAAATATTTTACATAGAATATATTAATATTACCATCATGTGTGCCACAGAAGCACAAAAGGGTTACAGCTCAGCGAAATGTTGCTCGTGTTGAACAACCGCTGATTTTCAGCTGTCACCCTGAGAGAGTTGACGCAGCCTCTTACATAGTGTTTTAACATCTTCTACTGCGTGCACATCATACTCATAATATTGTCTCTAGTTAGGTAATTAATTGAAATTATAACTCTAATTTAAGATTATTACAATATTTCATGACATATTACAATACCTAATAAAAAAAAAATATATAAAGTCTAACCAAATATAGTGAAACTATTTTAAAGGTGAATTTAGTCCATGATACTGAACAACTTTCCCCAAGGAATATATATCGAAACATGAAAAATATTTTTTGGCTTTCAATACAAACTCGGATCAGCTGATCAGTCAACCTATATGGGAGGCCAAAAATTATTTTTCATATTTAGATATATGTTCCTTGGGGAAAGTTGTTCAGTACGATGGACTGAATCCACGCTTAAAATAGTTTCAGTATATTTTGTTTGACCCTGTATATTATTTCTACTTAGCAATTAAAAGGCCATATTGTAAATTTTTATTAATTGAATTATGTTGGACTGAATAAATTACATTGAATCCTAAACAATAATATGCATAATATACTAAAATGTATAAAATAAGCTAAAATATTTCACATAAAAAAAATATAATTTACCAGTTACAGATGGTCGTAAGCGGCAACCAAAGCGCTTGGGAATCCCAGATTTTTGAATATTTAATAAATATTTTTTAATTGCTTTTTAAAAGTTTCGTTTTAATATTACGTGTAGGTATGTTGAGGGATGTTGTTCCAGCACTTTGTTGCCGCATATCTAAAACTTCTCTCGAAAGCCATGGTCCTGTGTCGTTGGACAGACAAGACCGGACGAACTGCTCTGACATATCGTCCGACAGTAAACTGCAACTTATCGTATAGATAGATAGTCAGGCTGCTTAAATTTGACAATGTCAAATAATAAGTTAGCAAGGTGCAGTTCTCTACGAACTTCCATATTTAGCAAGGACGCTTTATTCAAATATGGTGTTATGTGACTACGTGGTCATAACAAAACCGAATACAAGCATATTGTACCCTTTGCACTAGTCGCTTAGTCTTACATAAAAGTCGCGATCCATAAACGAGGTCTCCGTAATTCAGCTTTGATAGGATCAAAGATTCACATATCTTTTGCCTCGTTCCGATTCCCGGTCTGAGATTGACCTAAGTCTTGGATGTTTATTTATGAGTATATAGGTAGATAGGTATATTTATTTGTTATAAAATCGTTGTTATAGTATCGTTTGATTAGTTATAGTATGGTTGAGTGGTATCCAGTGGTATCCCATAACACAAGTCTCGAATTTACTTTGGGGCTAGGTCAATCTGTGTGATTTGTCCTTACTTTTATATTTATTTATTTCAGGTGTGAATACGAAGACTGGCTAGTGGTAGTGGGCGCAGTGCTGCAGCCGGTGCCGCTGTGCGCTCCTGCCATGGGCTGCCCGCGGGTCGCCAAGCGGCTGCGGAGCGTGCTCAGTGCGCTGGCGCGGGACCCTCGCTGCGCAGCACACAGCTGCCTGGCGCCTGCTCGCGCCGCTCGCTCCTGCCCGCCTTCTTGGCTGAGGGTAGCATCACCCAATACCCCTCAGTTGGATTTGCCGCAACGTCAACTATGCCAGCTCTGGGGAGATATGGTAAGTATTTTGTTAGAATACTTTCACATGTTCTTCTTCTACGTTTAAGAGCCACGCTCTTGTCGGTGTCATTGTATAGAAATAAACGCACACAATGATATATTAGATTGGCGGATATATTAGAGACAAGTGAAAGAAGATGGGAGAAAACTTTTCCCATTCCATTCCAAATTTGTGGTTTGTCTTCTCCGATTTCATATGTTGCCAGTCATAAATTAATGTTGCAAGAATTTACTGGTTCTCTCTCTCTCTTCAGTTGCACCCACAGCTGCAACGCTGCGAAGCCCGGGGTCCGCTTTCCGGCTTTTCCTTCTCCACTTCGCACAGTCTTGAGCATTCTTGGTTGTAAGAGCAAGACCAAGAATTTACTGGTACTAACGAAACTTTACTTTCAGGTCGGAAGTCTACTACAATGCTGCAGTAAAAGAAAAAGTTTTTTGCAAAGCTTGAGTAAACAGTTGCCGGATTTCGTTCTAGTCGCATTGAATGAACACGTAAGTTAAAAAAAATGTTACTTACGTATATTTAAGAGCCCGTATGACCCTAATAGTACTTAGAGTGATCTTAAATGTTATCCATAGTAACGAAATACTCACTTTGAAATAAAAACACAGAAAAGTTCAGGACTAACTCTATACATAATATGTTTCGAAAACACGATTGCTTGTAATTTTCTCTATAGAAAAAAAATGCGAAGTTGCCTCTAAAACCCCTCAGAATTATACTAAAACGGTAAGTATTCAAGAAATGCAATAAATTAGCCCTTGTAATTTTGGATTATAATTGTATTAAACATAAGGCAGTCATAATATGTCTTACTTTTTTAATAACTCTTAAATATTCTTTGTAAAACGAAAAAAACCTCGAAACCAAAACCAGCCTCATTGACCCGCCGCGATTCCCTACGCGCCCCGCATGGCTCGCTGTCTTGCTTCGGCTAGAGTAAATTTGTGTGCGTGGAAGCGGGAGCAAAATTTAGAATATTAACATCAGGTGCCCTCTTAAAAACCTTATATGCATTGACTTATATATTGCGTACTGGCTTAGATGTTATTAGAAGCTTTTGGACTAAGCTACAAACTATACTGTGTTGCGATTTAGAATTTTTTACCTACATAATCTATTTTTTTTCAGCCATCAGCTTTAGAAGCGTTATGTCTAATCCTAGAGTGGGAAGTGGTCAGTGGCGAACAGACTCAATTAGAAATAATAGCAGCATTGCAAGGAACTGAACTTGGCCAAAAGTATTATAAGGATTTGTGTGAAAGGCAGAAAAATCTACAAAGACTGGTGAGTGTTCAGTACTTTTGTTACACTAAATTAAGATTTAAAGTTTTTATTGTTACATTATTATTCATTATTTTTCCATGCTTGTCTGGGAGAAAAAAACTTAGAACGTACTAGCTGCTTCTCTTCCCGCGCAGACCGTAGAAGCGCCGATCAAGGGTATGGGCGAGAATCTGAATCGTATCAATAGGCGATGCGGCTAGCAACCCATCACTTTTTATAAAGTTAGACTGACTTTGTTTTGACTTAGGTACAGCCTTCGCCCAATAAATAAATACCTTTTTTTTAGCAAGCGGAAGGTGGTCCAAAGCGACTGGCACTACCCGTGCGCGCCACGGACGCCGACGTCGGGGCTCTGCTGGAGACGGGCTCTCTCGGCAACCTCGAGTGCCTCTCGCTCGCCTTCACCAGCGTCACCAGCGAATGCGCACACCACCTCATCAAGGTACCTACCATTCGCCTCACTGTATCTTTAGACTATCATCCCCAATATTATAGGCATGCTAATGTTCACCCAAGGATGAAATCCGTGCGAAGTGAAGAAGAAAAAGTAGGAACAATGGAAACGATTTGGATTTGATTTAACACACCTTGGGAAATCTCATCCAAGAAATCATAGACCTAGATTTTATTACATGTAAAACAGGTAACACACCTGGAATTGAACCCTCATGTGCCATGGACACTGATCTCTGTGGTCTGCTGGAGATTGTGTCCCTCAGTAACTTCAACCTCTCCGTCTTCACCAGCGTGACCAATGAATGTGCTCAGTATCTCATGATAATGTCCCCCTTGTTTCAGTTGCCGTCCCTTCGATACCTCAACCTGTGGGCAACCAAGTTCGGTGACAGCGGTGTCCAACTGATCGCGGAGCATCTGCCGCGCTTGCAAGTTCTCAACCTGTGCGAGACACCTGTTTCCGATGAAGGAATAGAAGCTCTGTCAGGTAGAGTAATTTTTTCCTGCATTTGTTCTATGTCTTAGCCATAGCTCCATCGGATAATATCGCAAAATATGGCCTCCTCTTGTTTGTCTGGCGCAGGGAATACAACTGTTGAACAATTTTAATTGATTCAAGACTTGTTATCTAAATCCAGTCACAGTGACAGAAGGAACGTGTCCAATATGGTCCTATCTTTTGGAGAATCGGTGCATTAGAATTGCACTCCACCAATAAATTACTAAATGTAGGTAGGTACCTATATTATCTACAGTAATTTCATAGATTTACTGAACTAAAAATAATTTCTCTTCAGGTTTATCAAACTTGCGTCGGCTGAATTTGAATAGCACGAGGCTTTCTTCGGAAGCGTTTGAGATACTCCGAGAAAGGCTACCACAGCTTCAGGAGTACGACGTCCGCTACACCGAAGCCTGGTGACAATGGACGCCCACACATAGCCCAGATTCATGCATATAAACAAAAACTTGTTTTGAATATTTTGTCAGCGTTGAAAAAGTCATAATTAGGTTGCGTCAACGCTATAATATATCCCAGCATAACATACTTAATTAATTGTTATCACAGGGCTTTACAAATTAGAAATCTACCTATACCTACTTAGGTACATGATTTCGCCGAGGTTGTTCCAAGATTTTTTGCAATAAAAAGCCAGTAAAAAGTTTCATATCAATTACAATAATTTTTCATATCGATGACGACAAAGATTAGGTGAAAAGGAAAATAGTTTTCCCTGAGACAGCAGGCATTCTGTCCGTGTAAGGTAAGTAGGTAGGTACATTTTGCTAGTAAAACGTAATCGTTTGGTAAGAAAGACTAAAGGTACTTACTTAATAGTCCATTATGTTATTATTTTTTGCTAATTTCTCCTAAAACTTAACCTTTGGTCAAAGCCTTACAATAAGGTTTGGATGAGAAGATATCATAGACATATGACTAATGTTATGCTGGGCATAATTAAAACTTTATTCAGAACTAGGTAGATTATGCATTTATTCATATCTCCACAGTCCGTATCTGTAAAGCGGACCAATAAGGACCATTGAAATTATTTAATTCATCCCAGTTAAGTTAAGGTCAGATGGTCCTCTCTCTCTCTCTCTCTCTCTCTCTTAACATTCGAATTTATCATTTAAAAAGGATAATTGTAGAAACATTTTAGTTTTAATACGTTGACGTGTGTACCTTTGTCAAGTAGGTTTTTAACTCACTTTGCAAAACAAACAGTGAATGTGCTCCTACGCCTGCTAAGAAATAACTTACCTACCTTGTAGTAACTACGGCAATCAGCAAATTATTTTTAATAGGAACCTACTACTTGTAAGTTTATTTCTTTGTGTGTCTATTACAATGTTTTCTATTTATCCCGAGGGTTGACTGGTAAAAGAATGCTATTTGCATTAGATAGGTACATAACTTCATCTGTTAGAAAAAAAAAATATGTCAGTACGGGTTTTTTAAAATAACTCAGAGATTTATTGATTTTATTTTATAATAAACATTTAGTTATATAAAAATAAATAAATAAAAAACTCAGAGAAAGAGCCATTTCATATTACCATTATAATTTTGAAAATATACTGGCTGCACTGCTCCTTGCAAAGATGAGTCAAAAATCTATAGTCAATAAAATGCATTTAGAAAAATAATATTTAAATAGTAACTAAGTTAGATACCTACTATATCACAACTAGAATAAGAAGGCCTAAGAACAATAGTTATGTTCAATGGCCAATTTAAACAACAAGATGTTCACTGTTATATGTATTATTACTATATAATAACTTATTTTATTTATAAATTTAGTTTAATGTTGTGCAGAAAGTGTAAAACATACAACTATCTACGCTTAACATAGTATTGTTATTGTTAAGAGATTTTAGATTTAAGAGTTTAGGGCTGTGAGATTAAGTATACCTACCAACCCGAGTGTGAATGAACATTGTGGAAAGTTAATATGACCTCAGATGATTTTCCTGAAATAAAAATTTTAGACGTGTAAATACGAGTATCACGGATAGCACAATTCGTATATTTCCTCATGATGTTAAATGTGTTATTGTATAGGTGTAGGCACTAAAGGATCCCACCGAAAAGTTTGCTACCTACTACCGAAAATCTCGATTTCCTTTCCTTTGTGGATAGGATGGTAGATAGGATGTAATCCGATATAAATTTACAAAACTAACTAGGTATTATACTAGTTAAAAGTAAGTATGATTTTTTCACAGCATCCAGTTTACAGCTAATAATAGCTACCTACATATATACAGGGTACTAATAGCAATGCAAGTTCTAGAACGAACGAAAGAACTACTTTCCATAAAAACCAATATAAAACGAAAAAAAAATTCTACTTCTCATACATATCAGCACTCAGCCAAATGGATTTTGTATGGGAAGACGAAACTTTTTTTCGTTTTTCTATACTGGTTTTTACAGAAAGTAGTTCAGTATCATGGACTGAACTTGCACCAAAAAGGTTATGCATTAGATACCAGTAACCCCTCAGATCATAGGTATAAAGAAACTATATATTTTATCTGATAACCAACATGTATAATTGGATTTAGTTAATTTTTTTGTTCATTTTGGCATATAGAGGGCGTCCCATTGAATTATGTGTGACATCACATATCCTATAACCAGCGGTCAGCAAAGTTGCATCCAACTATCATCCAACGATACCTACCTCACTCGTCAACGTAACGTCGAGTTCACTCCTTAGGTATACCTATATCCAGAAAAACTTTTGATGAAGAACGATTTCTAATATAATGGTTGTTCTATGGCGTTACAACATTTATACGTAATACCTACTTAACTATTTAATTGGGTACTGAATTTTTACACCTTCTCGCTAAAAGTGGCATTTGAGTTTTGCGGCCCCGGGCTCTGTTACAGCCGCCAGACCCAAAGTCTGTCTGCCCCATTAGGGATAAAACGTGATTGTGTGTGTGTGCGTGCGTGTGTTTGTGTGTGAATTTCCGTATAAACGGATCCTAACATCAATGTTTCGGTGGGACAAGTGCCATAATAGTTAATCGTTTAGTAATAGTAGGTTGTTGTTAATTAAGGTTTTGTTAGATAGCACAATAATTATTAAATTTGAAACTACTTACTTCTCTACCGACAGACCATACACGATGATCGCCTAAGGTAGCCGAAGGGTTCGGGCGAGACAATTTGCAATAGTCATGACACGTACGTATCATACCCCTTCGATGCCTTTGGCAATGTCTATAATCTATAAGGATTAGGAATGATTCAGTCATTATGGCTGGAAAGACATTCTCCCAGCATATCGTATATAATAAGAACTAGTAGACTGAAGTTTTCAATGCAAATTAAAATGAACCTATAGGTTTTATTGACATTTCCGAAGTCAATGAAATAGAAATGACCGTTTCCAGCCAACATGTGTGAACAAACCCTAATGAGGCATAAATTAAACTTAATGTGCGTCATAGTTAGTAGGTACGTAGGTTTATACAAAGTCGTGTTGCGTTGCGTGGGAGTTGTTTAGCAATTTTTGATCTTGGACAATATTGTAAGAGAAATATTACTCGAGAGGCGCTACGTATGAGAACTGAATAATTATTACTAAAATTAGTGACGTAAAGAGGTATAAGACTTATCCACTATGTGAAGCATGAAAGTTTTTAATAAAATCAATTTTAAATATTTATTAGTTTCATTTACATAGATAATTTTAAGTTACGTTCAATTAAAAAACGTTTTAATTATTAAGGAATATATTTGAGTAGTTTTTCAATACTATGTGTATGATACAATATTATTTCTTAAAATTTACACTTTTTTATCACTTCTTAATTTATGATTTCATCCCTTCTGATGGTATAGAAAGAAACTATATCTATTTACAATTCTAATTTTATTTAAGCACTCATATAATTCAGTAAAAAATATCCCAACACAGTTAAAAAGAGATTACAAACACATTATATAACGGAAATCATAGTTATAATACAGTTTAACAGTACTTAAGAAATACTGAAAACCTACACATCGTAAATCTCAAGTTTCGAAGTCTTGATAAAGTATACACGGTCGCCGAACACAGTCATACCAAAAAAGTGTCTATTTTAACTGAAATTGATTGCACTAAAATAACAAACATAATATAGCTATAATAATTAAGATAAAATAACAAATTAAATTAATTACATTACATCTCAGTTTTAGAAACAACACGTGGCTCAACATTGTTTTGGAAAAATATTTTAGGTAGGGCTAACGACATCACTTACTAGGGACACTACCTGTGATTCCATTGCTTCTAAAACTGCGAGTAGCATATAAGTCAATAAATTTGCATTAACATAGCCAGGCTAACATTAAAATTACAACATCAGAACTTACTAAGTTAATACAAATAAAGCTTTCCTAAAATATTGTAAAATAGGGCATAATTTATAAAAAATCGCAATCAATGGTCAATTACAAATGCCTGGCGATAGGAATTCCAAAATATTTTTACTTTTTTTTACGGACATCACTTTAGTCATGGTCATACAATTTTTGTGTCCGGTGATTCAATAAATATAAATAGTATTGCATGTACATACCTTAAGACAAGAAATTTAGCATATCCTTACGACAAATAAAATCTGTCGCCAGACGTACTTATACAAAAAGATACTAAAAATATTAAGAGAAGTATAACTTAAAATAATCTGCTAAAGTTATTAGACGGTATGTTATGATACCTCATTTACTGAATGTCGAGGAACCGAAAAACGGTCAAGATTTTTCAACTTTGAACTTCAAGGAAAAGTGTTACTAACTACTAAGATTTAGATCTGACTTTATATGACGTTTCTGGGATAATTACAATTTACAATAATTCTAATACGATTTTGAATTATGTTTCAAAATAAGAAACAAATGGGTACTAAAAAGTAAAGAAAACTTATCATAATTTTGTGCCGTTAGATAATTGTGGATGCAAACGTCATGCAGTAAGGTAAGGTTATGGTAAACAAATTTTTAATTATGTTCAGTTTATTAACCGAACATTAATGGTTTTAACTATACCCAACACAATTACCTGGCATGCAGCTAAATAAACAAACCAAACGTAATACTGATTAAAAAGCGAATATAATGTTATTCTGATTGACAATATTGGACATTATATTTCTGTATTAGAATTTGTTTATCTATACATATATTCATCTCATTGAGTTGTAACCATCAGTAGCATATGTATATTTCTAATAGTATGTCAACTCGGCGGCTAGACGTGCGAATTGCTGGGTGTGCCATGGTCGGGAGCGGGGTGCCCCACAGACTGCGACAAAGGAATTGACACATTATTAGTAATACTTTAAATTTTATGGTAGTAGTTACTATCTTACAATTTCAGTTGGGTTTTGACCTAAAGTGGTTATCCGATAAAACTGCTTTGTCTAGCGGCTAGTGATGACATGTTACCGCTATTTCGTAAACGCGGCAAAGACTGCCCACATAATCTCGCAGGCGTCGGGCCTCATGGCTTCCGCTTCGAAGTCGAGGTCCAGCAGGGCGCGCACCCGCCGCGTCGCCAGCTCGTAGTCCTCGTCCGACAGCGGCGCGAACGCGTTTTCCAGTACGTCGGCCGAGTGCGCCAGCATTAGAAGGGCAAGCGAGCGCTTATCAGCGTGAGCCACGTCTGTTATTGATCGGCGTAAAGCAGCCTCTTGTACCTAGGCAAACAAAAATAAATCAGACTCCTACATCATTGGACAAGTTTGATGGATTTAAAATCTCGATAGTTCACCGCACGGATGCCAGACAGATACAATGATTTTAATAATTGGCAGCTGATATTACTGGCAGTTTGACAGTTGTTAAAATGCACGCTATTACCAGGTTCATTTAGTCTAAATGTCTAAATTATAGACAGCTCGAAAAAATTATACCCATACTATTATATTATTAGACATTCCAATTTGTCACCAATAGGGAAGAATCAGTACCTTGCTGACAAAGGGGCCTTTTTTTATTTGTCAGTACAGGTACTAAGTGCCAACTCAAGTGGTATGAGATAATCTGAAAATCTTATCCCTTCAAAAAATTAATGCCAAGACGAGTAGGTACATATTGTTTGCACTGTAAAATGTTATCAGATCCTATGGAGAGCCAAGCTCCTAACTCTACATGCCCTAACCTAACCACTCACGAACTCTTATCAAAGCGTATAGATTCTGTGTGAATCCTAGTTCTCTACAAACCCTACACCTTAATCAAAATATGTGGCCTGGCTGTTTCGTAAGAGTGACGTAGACACTCCTATGGGTTTATGAACAGAAAGTAATCCAATAAGCTCTAGTAAAAAAACAGCCAAGCCTCACATTTTGACTAAGGTGTAGGGTTTAGTAGTGAACTTAAGACTAGGATTCACGCAGAACTCTGTTGGTGAGTGGGAGGTTAGGGCGTGTAGAGTTATCTGATAACTTTTTTACAGTGCAATCAATATGTACCTACTCGCCTTGGCATTACTTTACATGAAAATGTTTTTGGTGGGATATCATTTCTTTTTGTAAGTTATATTGGACATTTTAGCCTATTCAAACTTTAAACCCTTTAAATACGGGTTGAGAGGTAAGTTTTGAAATTTGGTGAAGTATATTCTAAACACCGATTTTTATGTTCCTAGCTAAAAAATTGAGAAAGTTTAATACAAGCTTTCAATGCCTATTTTAAGGAATGGGGGGGCAAAATGTACAGATTTCTAAATTTCTGTGTGCAAATCTTAGCTTTCACACCAAATTTCAGCTTTCTGTGACTTCAAGAAGTACCCTAACAACTTTGCTATGAGTTGTGTGCAGTGCAGTGAGTCAGTCAGTGACGAAATCAGGGTACTTTAGATATTAATAAAATGTTAAGTATAATAGCTATACATTTGAAACTTGGCAATGTTTAATAAGTAAGTACTCTTATGACATTATATTCTGAGAATTTGGAATTTCTAGTAACCGAAGGGTACAAAATTACGACGAAACAGTTCGAGAAAAGGTAGGTAGTGCCCTGCGCTTCAGTTTTCTCGTCTTGCCACTAATCCATCAAAAAGAACATACTTATAAGTAATCATGAAACTAAATTTTCCAGATAAAATTTGATTCAGTTTGTTAAAAAGTAAAACAACATCTGCAATTACAGTAAATGCATAATATTTACATTCAATAAATTCCAACAAACAAAACATCTTGTTATGAAAGTCTGAATAAACTGACTCAAACACTATTGTATGTAGGTACATGACTTTGCAAGGATATTTCTGTCTTTCATATTGCCTTATCTAACATATTAATAGCATACTTCTAATTGATTTTTAAAAGATACCTAGCAAGCAGCTTAAGCAAGTGTATGACACATTTAGATTAGATAACTTATTGCCAAGAAATATCAAATTATCCTAAGGATAACATTAAATAGACTGCAGATTGATACTATATTTCAAATATATATAATTAAATATGAAAATACCAGACAAAAATAAACAGTTAAGTACTACAATAGCAGATAATAGACCAAAAAATATTCTGAAAAACAAAACAGTGTGGCACTGATTGAACCAGCTTGGCAACATAATATTAATCTAAGTTGGAATAAAATTTATTAATGCCTTACCTTTTTTACCAAGCGACACTTAACCACGTTGTCAGTGAGTGGGTGGGTGGTCATATCAAATAGCAAGAAGTTTTGTTTCTCAGTTGTAAGCACCCCCTTTTCAACCAAGTTTTTGGCCAACCTCTCTCGAACATTTTTCAACTGATATTTTAGCTTCATGGGATTCCAAGTCTCACCTGTTGGTTAATTAATGACATCATTTTAATTAACTATTACCTAGATTTCACAATTACATTTACATTAATTATTAATTAGTGTGGAAATATTTCAAGCAACAATAGGGCAGTAAATAAAAAAAAACACTTCCGTAAATACTAGTATCTTATCATTTATAAAACTGACCAAATTTCTGAGGAGGGGTAATTTTTAAGTTTGCGAAAGGGGGGATGGGGGAATCTAGGTGAGCATTTTTTATTTTATAATATCTGGTCACTCATTAGGGGAATATATACCAAATTTGGTTTAAATTTGCCATCAATATTTGTAATATCGCAATATTGTCAAGGTAATCAAGAAAACATGAATCATGGACAAGATCAAGTTTCGTGCAGTAATTCAGTTCCTCACCAAGCAAGAAAAACCTCTTGTCAATTATTTTGGAAAAGATGTCATCTGTTTACGGGGTGTCTCTTGCTATAGCAAAACCATGGTATACAGGCGTTATGGTCTATTTAAGCAAGGCGGGGTCAATTGAAGACGACCCGGGCCATGGCCGCATTACTGACGTCGTCGTCTTCGGAAATCGTTGAAAAAACAGAGAAATTATTATTGGATGATGTCCAAGTGCAAAATAATCAGAGAGCATAATAATTAGAGTATTAGCTATAATTGTTTTAAATAATTTCCCTGACCACCTTAGGATGTCAAAAGTCAACTCAAGATGGGTGTTCGAGAATGCTCTCGCCGCTTCTAATAAGCGAACGAGACGACCGCGCATGCGAGTTTTTAATGTCTGTAGGACCAATGAAGATGACGTCACAAACCAAATTTTGACTGGAAATTAAATTTGGGTTTGGTTTGTTACCATTAGCATTAATTAAAAATTAAAGAGGGGGCAAGGCCTCGTAAGAAGTCTAAGGTGTTGCAATCGGCTGGCAAGCTAATGTCATCCATTTGTTGAAACAGAAATAATTTTATTGATGGATTTTAAAGAAAAGAATATGAAAATATGCTGAAAGAACTACGCTAACATTTAAAAATACATAAATAATGCCATCAAAGAAAAAATAAGGGGAAAACTGTGCGCGTTGTAATGCAAGGGCAGCATACTTGCTGCCCTTGCATTACAACGCGCTCTGGTACTCACAAGCCGTTTTGCATTGGCTATGATTCAGGACTCGAAATTTTAAACAGCCGCCTTTAAATTTAGACTATGCTTTGTTGGATGAGGTTTTTTTTTCGAACAATGATGTAGTAAAGTCAGCAAATTTGGCGTTTATTAAAGGGACAAAACATTTTTTACCAATATTTATTACAGATACAGATACACTATCACGTCTTTATCCCTAACGGGGTAGACAGAGCCAAGGGCGGTAAAGCCCAGGCCACTTTTAGCGTAATGGTGGGCATGAAGGTGGAAAAGGGAAATCATAATAGTGATGGGTTGCTAACCGCATCGCCTATTCATATGATTTAGATTCTCGCCCATTCCCTCGATCGGCTTTTACGATCTGCACGGGAAGAGAAGCAGCTGGTACATTCTATGTTTTTTCTTTTATCCCAGACCAGCAAAGAAGAATGACCCAGACCAGCAATATTTATTATCTTGATTTAAACTATAATTAGTATATAGTCTAATTAGGAGTTGCTTGACTGCTAACAAAAAAGAGCATCCCCACCCCCTCCTTCAAGCTCCATTTCGCAAACTTCAAAACGACTTCTCATATAGTCAATCAATAGTTTATAGGTTTTTTAAAGGCATTCACAAGTGACGTGTTCATTAAGCATCTATGATGATTTTGGGAGTCAGTATACCAGACAATAATTTTATTGACAAATCTTTGTTTCCAATAAAGGATAAAGAGCAATAGCCACTGGAAAAAAAACAGAGTCGTTATTAGACAGACATTATATTGGGTGTAAGGACTCAGCATTAGTCCCTTAGGAAAAGTTCTTATTATATAAAGTTCTTATATGGGTATTATCGAGCTGAGTATCACATCACCCCTTAACACAGGCAGCGCCAAGGCCATTTCTGTAAAAAAGGATTTTTTATTTATTTTTTTATTGCAGTTTTGGATTCTGCTTGTGTCAGTCGTTACGAAAAAAAAATTATTTATTTTTATTCAGTTTACCCCCATATTTTAAGGTGTATACTTTACTATACACCGGCCTGGGAACGTAGAATCAACGGATTTGTATTACGCAGGCCAGGTGTATATTAAAGTATACACCAAATTTTACCTGTTTTCTATTAGTTGTTTTCTTTTTCTTTTTTCCTGTTTTCTTTTCACTCTCCGAAACCAAAGGAAGGTCGTTGTATAGGGTGCTACGCAGATTGTAGTAAAAAAGGCAAACTAATCGATGGAAAACTATAATATGCTGCCCAAGTAATATGGTTTTATTGCCAAAAATGTTTCAACAACGCACACTCATTTTCAAGAAGTTTGATGGACAGCATAGAGAATAAGTTGATTTTAGACTGCAATTATTATGTTTTAGAAGAAACAAGTTTGGTTTAAGTTCATATAGTAAATAAACGTAAGGAACGGTGTATTGTGAACTACACACTAGCCTGCGAAATTGGCATAGTACCGTGTAGACTCAAGTATACAATGGCCTGTGACAACTCACCCCTTGGTGTATATTGGAGTATACACTGGCGCCGACTGTGTTAAGTATGTATCAACCATAAATTTACACCAGCTAGTAGAGTAATGGGTGCAGTCTTAGGCAGAGTGGTCGCAATGTAAAAGTTTGAGACACTGTAGATTGCCCAAAATGTAATCAAGAATAATGATAGCACTATCAAACAATAGCTACCTTCGTAATCTGTCCATTAACATGCGTAATTAAAAAAACAAATCATCATGGGTTTCAAAGATATAGGTCAATAAAGATAGTGTCCGAGGCTGCTATGATCAACAATACAAGAAATCCAAAATGGACGGTATTATACTGATATTTTTAAATACAAATAATCACGCGAATGCATTGGGTGATTAGGTGCATTAAATCAGCAAAATAATACAACGGGGTTTTGATACCTAAGTGTTCAAAGAAGAAAGAAAGTGTCTAAGACTGCATATGTGTCTATAATACCAGCCACTAAGTACCTATTAAACTTAAAAAATACATAATTATACACACCACTTAGGTACTCTATCCAGCTCTGTACAGTTTCAGGAGGTTCTGTTTCTTTCATATGTTTCAAGGCCTCGTCTAATAGGACATCACCAGTTGGCGTATCTGAGAAAGCACACACACAATTTATGTTAATATTATTTATGATAATAACATTCATAGTATACAATATGTTTTCTATACCCAAGTAAAATACAGTCTGGTTAATAAGTAGAGTTGTAGTTTCTTATTGTTATCCGGCCAGATGCCGAATATTAGTGTACTATTAGGTCAGATACCAGATAGTAAATTTTCATGCTATTTCAAATAGAAAATAAGACATTGAAATACTTTAATGCAGAAAATAATTTGGTTCCATGTTTCCTCTGTAACTATTACATGACACAACAATAGGGGATCGGACAACTTTTCACAGTGTTTGAAAGTAATTAGAATGGCTATTTATTACCATAAAAAATAATATTTTATTTAAATAAGGCTGTAAATATACATAAATTACATTTAAAATTTTAACCATAAAAATGCCGCGTAAACGCTCCCATCTCATCTGTTTGTGAGTATATCAAACAATCAAGTGGTGAAAAGGATGGCAATAGTGGAAGCCACGACATTAGACAAGTCGCGGGAACAACATGGGGTAGAGTGGCCAAAGAAAGGCCAGAATGGAGAAGATTGGAGGAGGCCTTTGCCACCTGGCAAACGGACACACAAAAATGGAACAAAAGAATGTTATATGATAACAAAGAAGAATAATGGTGTCTGAATTGAAGGCTATAATAAATAATAAAAAATAAGTGGAGGCCACAAATTCACATAGTAATGGTGACATCTATGGTTGACATTTTGAGGTTACCCCAGCCGTCAAAAATGACAATTACAAACGAATGACGTAACGCGCTGTGATCGGTGTTTCGTTCAAGGTGGCGAACAGATTAAAAATATTGCAATTAATGCATTTTATTTCTTGATTTAAAAATATAAATCATTATTCTTTCACAAAAATACTCATTGAATGATCAGTTTATTCAATTAACATTATTTGTAAGTAGAATAAAGATTTTTTGGTGAGACCTGTTCCATCCCCTATTGTGTTTTCAGCAAAACAATATGAAATTATACTCTATTTACAAAATCGTTCCATACCAACTTAAAAAATGTTGTCTGCGTGACCCTACAAAAGTAATATGTTTCCAATTTTCAAAGTATTACATTTTAACAGCGCATGGAATGAAAATGCAATAGTCAAATTTAGATTAATAATATTTCAGGCTGGATATTTGACTATTCGGCCCAGCCGAACATTCAGTATCTGGTATCCGGCAAAAGCACTATCCGTTGGATCTCTACTAATAAGTCTACGAAAAGAAATAAGAGAACCCATGTGCAAGGGATACTTAAAATCCCATTCCTATTACTTAGATCAATGTCTACAACCTGCATGTATGCACATATTTTCTTTGTTAAGTGTTATCTGTGTTGAAAGTGTTTAGTTTTGGTTTTATGAATTATTAGAATGAGATAGATGAAAATAACTTGACCTACATAATTGTAAACTAAAATCAGTCTGAGTGCGGATATTATAGTCGCCCAATTTTTTTTACAGATTTCTTTTGCAAATATATATAAGTATATATCTTTTTTAAATTGAATTATCTGTTGTGAAAGCAGATATTGGCAAAGGTGACAATGTGTGTGGTTGATTGTATATCATCAATTCATAGTAAAGTCAGCTAAATGTAAATTTCCTTTCAAAGCCCCACAAATTATGATACTTTCTCTTAAAATAATGAGGAGGGGGGATATGTAACCAACATCATCACAATAACATCTTGGAACAGGAAATGTTAAAGTAATTGTTGCAGTTTGCAAATGCTTATTTATTATCAAACTATATCGGTTATGAGTATGACCAATAAAACTCACCTGATTTTACAATAACTTTTCTAGAAAGCAAGCCTTTCCTTCTCATACCAGCTCTCTCTAATTCTACACGTCCTCGTAAACCCAATTCAATTAATATACAGCCTCTTAAACCACTCGATATACAATCATTCCAAAAAGATGTATAACCCTGAAATGGTCAAAAGATTATTTACATTCATGAAACTCCAACATACTAACTTACTGCAAGTTGGTAGAAAGTATGACAAAACAAACCTCTTTATCCTTTAAACCTAAAAGCAGTACTTCTTCCATGAGAGTCAATCTAGTTTCCTTTGAATCTCCGTCATCATAACTTTTATCACTTTTCTTATCATCGTCATGGTTTTCCTTTAGTGCTCCATCAGAATTGTTATCCTTTATAACGTTTCTTCTTTGCACCAAACCCTCACTTCGGTTCATTTTGGCATTTAATTATATCGTAAGTTATTAGAAAACTGGTATTGAATAGTTGTAAATATAATATTTTTGCTAAACTGTGTTGATTGAGCGAATCGTTGACGTTTGCTGCTCGATTGTTGTGTGATGAAAGAAAACATGGCCGATTACGTTACGTTACCGTCAATACTTTTTTACCTATTGAAGCTATAATAAAATATAAATTCTAATGAAATACATAAAATAACTTATTAAAAACATTAAAATATAGTTATGTTGTATAATACCTATTTTTATATTTTGAAACATTGCCTTTTTTTTTTAAATATCAGATTTTTAGTAATGGCAATACCTGCCTATTAAGCCAGTTACCAGAGACGAAAAAGCGTGAAAGCGCGAATTTCAAAATTATAATTTTTTACTAGAAAGAGGTTTATTACGGTAAGCTCTTTGGTCGTACGTGTGCACCTTGTTTTATTATGGTTTTATTCTTTTCACACCTAGGGATATACTTCGTCTCTTCCTATGTGGATGTCGTAAGAGGCGACTAAAGGATTAAGCACAAACATCTCGTGTTACAATTGCATCTCCAACGAGGGTTAGACCGGTTGTGCACCAATCCGAATCCGAACCATATTCAAATCAAATCCGAATCTGACTCGAATTGGCCTTCCTAGTGATTGTATGGACGCGTGTGCACTTAGGACGCTTGTGCATTGCTCCGAATCCGAACCATATTCAAATCAAATCCAAAACGAGAAAAAATCGGACGGAAAATTCTTGAGTAGCGTCTGTGCACTGCAGCCGAATCCGAATTAAATTCGTGAATTTCGAGGCCACCGATTTCGTTAGTGCACCGCCAGACTTTGATTAGAGAGGCCGCATTCACTATGTGTCCTGCCTGCATTTAACCGCCGTCAGTTGCTGGCACTATTAATATACTTATTATTTATTTACCCCAACCGTTGTATGGAAACATACGAATTGACACGTCTCAGTTTACATTTTTTGCTGGAAAATAATTGTAGACCTAATTATATGTTAAACTAAGCAATCAGACATCAAACGCGATGTCATCATATGGACACTCCTCATGCAAAACATAGAGAGAATAAACTACATTTCATTTCATTTCATTTGATTTCGGGGTTGGTCTCAGAACAAAAGTTATTTGTATTGACGAGTTCTTCCATTCTCCATCAACTTTTTATAACATTTCCCACAAATTAGTATGTCGGGTATTTACCCCAATCTACCCGTTGTATGGGAACATACGAATTGACATGTCTAAGTTTACATTTTTTACTGGCAAATATATTTTTAACCTAGTTATATTTTAAAATATGCAAATAGACATCAAATGAGATTATATCTGTATATTTAATATGGCTAATTTAGTTATGGCTATTTGAGATATATTAATTACAGATAATTAGAGGACTCGCACTAATTTATTTGGGTTCCGTACCCAAAGGGTGCAAACGGGACCCTATTACTGTGACTCCGCTGTCTGTCCGTCTGTCTGTCCGTCTGTCACAGGGCTCTATCTTTTGAACCGTAATAGCTAGACACTTGAAATTTTCACGGATTATGTATTACGGTGGCCGCTATAACAACAAATACTAAAAATAAAATAAAGTTAAAAATTCAAAAAAAAAAATTCAAAATTAAAAAAAAAAATTCAAAATTCAAAAAATAAAATCAAAATTCAAAATATCTTTATTATCAAAGGATATTTATAATATCTCTTAATAATAGTCACTTTGTTTTGTTTTGCACAAATGTTGACGTCAAATCGTTACTTACAGCTAAGTTTACGCCGCTTCCTAGTAAAGGGGGTCGTCATAGAAGAAACGTGTTTCTTCAGCGTTTTAAAACATTGTACGGTGGTACGGAACCCTTCATGTACGAGTCCGACTCGCACTTGCCCGTTTATTAATAAATATTTCAATCTACCCCCCAAACGGGTAGATACGGGTATTTACCCGGTGAATATCGGGTATATATCCAAGCGTGGGTTTACATACCCGGGTATATGCCCATCTCTAGTGACAACATCCGGTGTTCGTAAAGGGGCGTCTATAAATTACGTGAGATGTTTAAGGGGGGAGGGGGTCGAGTCAAATCTCATCTATTCTTACGTTGGAGAGGGGGGGGGGGGGCTCGGCAAATATCACGTAAATTTTTTTCTGATTGAAACAAAAAAAAATATACTATTTTGGTCCATTTAATCCAGATTGTACATTCTTAAGCGTAATCGTAATACGATTAAGATCATTCACTAATTCGTTCGAAAGAAAATAATTTCATTCATACTTTGACGTTATACATCTACTGACTGGTCAAACCACCATATTTGTTTTATACCAAATAGCTCAATTTAATCTGAATTTACGGTACAGTGTAGCCCGCCTGTCTATTGTTAAATTTTAATTACACTTATAATTAAACTCTCAGTAATATTGATTACTAGTCTTAACTAGTCGTAAATAAAAGCACGAAGCAATTTTTTTTCTTTTTACAATAACAATCCAACGCGTTTACGTAAGAAACCCACATTTTGAATAAAATCTCACGACATCTCACCTTTACAGAAAATTTAAAAAAAAACACCTCACGTAATTTATGGACGCCCCCTAACCAATATTACCTACTTAAATAAAGGTCATTAATTATCTATAATATCAATCTATCAATAGTACACAGATACACTATCACGTCTTTATCCCTAATGGGGTAGACAGAGCCAAGAGCGGTAAAGCCCAGGCCACTTTTAGCGTAATGGTGAGCATGAAGGTCGAAAAGGGAAATCATAATAGTGATGGGTTGCTAACCGCATCGCCTATTCATGTGATTCAGATTCCCGCCCATTCCCTCAATCGGCTTTTACGATCTGCACGGGAAGAGAAGCAGCTGGTACATTCTAGGTTTTTTCTTTTCTCCCAGACCAGCAAAGAAGAACTATAAATAGTATCGATTGTTATAGCAATAGCAGAAACATTATCAATAACACTGTCGATATTATACATTAATTTCTATATTTTCGGCAACACTATCGGGCGAGACGGGACAGTGGGCGGGGCGTGCAACGTGTGCTTCCCTCCCCTTACCTCACCCGAAATTCGAATATGAATCGAATTCGAGTGGGTGCACAGCCGTACGTACAATTTCTACGGCGGCCAATTCGAGTCGGTTTTGATCCGAAATAAAAACGACCCGAAGTGAGAATTCTTGGTTTGAATACGAATTGGATTTGAACCGTTTACGACTAAGTGCACACGCGTCCATACAATCACTAGGAAGGCCAATTCGAGTCAGATTCGGATTTGATTTGAATATGGTTCGGATTCGGATTGGTGCACAACCGGTCTTAGTCGTAAACGGTTCAAATCCAATTCGTATTCAAACCAAGAATTCTCACTTCGGGTCGTTTTTATTTCGGATCAAAACCGACTCGAATTGGCCGCCGTAGAAATTGTACGTACGGCTGTGCACCCACTCGAATTCGATTCATATTCGAATTTCGGGTGAGGTACGGGGAGGGAAGCACACGTTGCACGCCCCGCCCACTGTCCCGTCTCGCCCGATAGTGTTGCCGAAAATATAGAAATTAATGTATAATATCGACAGTGTTATTGATAATGTTTCTGCTATTGCTATAACAATCGATACTATTTATAGTTCTTCTTTGCTGGTCTGGGAGAAAAGAAAAAACCTAGAATGTACCAGCTGCTTCTCTTCCCGTGCAGATCGTAAAAGCCGATTGAGGGAATGGGCGGGAATCTGAATCACATGAATAGGCGATGCGGTTAGCAACCCATCACTATTATGATTTCCCTTTTCCACCTTCATGCTCACCATTACGCTAAAAGTGGCCTGGGCTTTACCGCCCTTGGCTCTGTCTACCCCGTTAGGGATAAAGACGTGATAGTGTATCTGTGTACTATTGATAGATTGATATTATAGATAATTAATGACCTTTATTTAAGTAGGTAATATTGGTTAGGGGGCGTCCATAAATTACGTGAGGTGTTTTTTTTTTAAATTTTCTGTAAAGGTGAGATGTCGTGAGATTTTATTCAAAATGTGGGTTTCTTACGTAAACGCGTTGGATTGTTATTGTAAAAAGAAAAAAAATTGCTTCGTGCTTTTATTTACGACTAGTTAAGACTAGTAATCAATATTACTGAGAGTTTAATTATAAGTGTAATAAAAATTTAACAATAGACAGGCGGGCTACACTGTACCGTAAATTCAGATTAAATTGAGCTATTTGGTATAAAACAAATATGGTGGTTTGACCAGTCAGTAGATGTATAACGTCAAAGTATGAATGAAATCTTTTCTTTCGAACGAATTAGTGAATGATCTTAATCGTATTACGATTACGCTTAAGAATGTACAATCTGGATTAAATGGACCAAAATAGTATATTTTTTTTTGTTTCAATCAGAAAAAAATTTACGTGATATTTGCCGAGCCCCCCCCCCCTCTCCAACGTAAGAATAGATGAGATTTGACTCGACCCCCTCCCCCCTTAAACATCTCACGTAATTTATAGACGCCCCTTTACGAACACCGGATGTTGTCACTAGAGATGGGCATATACCCGGGTATGTAAACCCACGCTTGGATATATACCCGATATGCACCGGGTAAATACCCGTATCTACCCGTTTGGGGGTGGATTGAAATATTTATTAATAAACGGGCAAGTGCGAGTCGGACTCGTACATGAAGGGTTCCGTACCACCGTACAATGTTTTAAAACGCTGAAGAAACACGTTTCTTCTATGACGACCCCCTTTACTAGGAAGCGGCGTAAACTTAGCTGTAAGTAACGATTTGACGTCAACATTTGTGCAAAACAAAACAAAGTGACTATTATTAAGAGATATTATAAATATCCTTTGATAATAAAGATATTTTGAATTTTGATTTTATTTTTGGAATTTTGTTTTTTTTTTTTTTATTTTGAATTTTTTTTTTGAATTTTTAACTTTATTTTATTTTTAGTATTTGTTGTTATAGCTGCCACCGTAATACATAATCCGTGAAAATTTCAAGTGTCTAGCTATTACGGTTCAAGAGATAGAGCCCTGTGACAGACGGACAGACAGACGGACAGACAGCGGAGTCACAGTAATAGGGTCCCGTTTGCACCCTTTGGGTACGGAACCCAAATAAATTAGTGCGAGTCCTCTAATTATCTGTAATTAATATATCTCAAATAGCCATAAATAAATTAGCCATATTAAATATACAGATATAATCTCATTTGATGTCTATTTGCATATTTTAAAATATAACTAGGTTAAAAATATATTTGCCAGTAAAAAATGTAAACTTAGACATGTCAATTCGTATGTTCCCATACAACGGGTAGATTGGGGTAAATACCCGACATACTAATTTGTGGGAAATGTTATAAAAAGTTGATGGAGGATGGAAGAACTCGTCAATACAAATAACTTTTGTTCTGAGACCAACCCCGAAATCAAATGAAATGAAATGAAATGTAGTTTATTCTCTCTATGTTTTGCATGAGGGGTGTCCATATGATGACATCGCGTTTGATGTCTGATTGCTTAGTTTAACATATAATTAGGTCTACAATTATTTTCCAGCAAAAAATGTAAACTGAGACGTGTCAATTCGTATGTTTCCATACAACGGTTGGGGTAAATAAATAATAAGTATAATAATAGTGCCAGCAACTGACGGCGGTTAAATGCAGGCAGGACACATAGTGAATGCGGCCTCTCTAATCAAAGTCTGGCGGTGCACTGACGAAATCGGTGGCCTCGAAATTCACGAATTCGATTCGGATTCGGCTGCAGTGCACAGACGCTACTCAAGAATTTTCCGTCCGAATTTTTCTCGTTTTGGATTTGATTTGAATATGGTTCGGATTCGGAGCAATGCACAAGCGTCCTTAAAGTCGGGCGGCGTCCGGTTGTAAAACTTTTCGCCCATATACATTCCCTACGAGGGTTGACGTCAGTCAGGCGGCCGTTCGTAAAACTATAGCCAAATCATTTAAAGCTCTTCCGGCTATTTCTTCTTGAAGAAAAAGCAAGAAAGTGCACCCCAAGCTTCGAAGCAGCACAGCTGAGGGTGCAACCGGAACGCGCTTGGATGAAGTAGATACCTATATGGATATAGGTACTTTAGCAAAGACCAAACTTCCTTGAAACGTGAAGCGGATGAGCTTTTTTTTTTACACTTGCTTTTTTGTGTACATTAGTCACCAAGGGCCATTGAATTATTATTTGTATACCTTTTTCGTAGCTGTATACCTTACCTTATTCGCCACCCGGGGCCTCCGGTCGGCCCCGGGTGGCGATGGCCCCGGTTTGCCGCTCACACATCACCCGCTACTGGGCTCATTTGGCGCCAGTATGGCGACAGGGAGGGGTGGTGGGTGCAGCAGCCCCATTGTAACCTTTAATTTCATTAGAAATGTTGCCGCCCATTATTTTAATAATCATACGTCGTTTAATTTCTTACTAATTTCTTGCGGAAGGGTGGGGGGTGCTAATATGAGTCTTTAAATTTTGCCGTCTTTGCCTGTAACCAGCCGCCCCATTTTAGCCTTGCCGCCGCCCCCCTTTCCACCCGGGGCCATGCATCGCTACGCCACTAAGCCTACTGGCACAGAATGCATAAGAGTCTACTGGCAGCCATCTGTAATTTGGACACTGACAATAATAGCCTACTTGCGGCAAATTTGTGAATCTGCCACTGACAATAACCATGGAAAGCGCGTAGACTGGTGGTAGGTAAGTAGACTGTAAGTAGTTAATGGGACAGCGGTAAATGACATGACACGTTCCTTTTATAACATTTTCTGTTTGGATAGATTGGATCAAGATGGTGTTAAAATAGGTACTTAAGAAAACCCTGTACCTCAATTATAATAATATTTTATTTTAGAACCACACAAGGAAACATATTTCGTGAAGCGTCAAAACTAGAGAGAGGACAATTTCTTTTTTAAATACTCTATAGGTTAGGTGTAAGAAGTATCCATACCTATACTATAAAATCACAATATTTAACACACTTCCTTGATTTTATAGTCGTACACACTTACTTATTAGACATAAACATAAATCTCAAACAAAACATTAACAACAACGTTATAGTAACATTCCTATCAAATTACTCAAACCAAAAAAAAATTAAAATAAGTAAACATATTTATCTTTCTATTTGACAGAAATCAACTCTCTTAGTTTTTGAAAACGAACTCTACCTAATGATTTTGTAAAAATGTCAGCTAACTGATGTTCAGTATTTATTTTAGAAACATTAATAAATCCCTGTTTCCCGTAGTCATACACAAAGTGATAACTAACGTCAATGTGCTTTGAGTTTTTAGAAAACTTTCCATTTTTAGACAAAGCAATAGCTTCCGTATTATCTTCATAAATCTTAATAGGTTTATTTATTTTAATTCCTAAATCACCTAATATGCCTCTAATCGGTAACACTTCCTCAACACAATCTGCCAATGCATAGTATTCAGAATGAGTAGATGCTCTCGATACAATCTTTTGTTTTTGAGATTTCCAATATATGGGATTATTAAACAATCTAAAAATTATACCTGTTGTACTTTTCCTATCTGTTACATCTGCAGCAAAATCAGCATCAACATATGCATCAACAAATTCATCAAAAAATTCATTGTATTTTAATTTCATTTCTTTTGTTCGATACAAATATTTTAGCACTCTTAATGCATATTTATAATGAGTAGCACTATAACTGTTTTGAAAACGACTTAAATAGTTAACACTATATGCTATATCGGGTCTCGTTCCACTAGCGACATACTGTAGTGCTCCTATTAAATTTCTGTACTTGATATCAGAATTTTGAGTCTTGCTGGGTGGAACCCAGCAAGACTCAAAATTCTGAATTTCAAATTTTGCTCCATAGGTGTTTCGTACTTATAATCTTTAATGTTATACTTTTCTACCAACTGTTCAATGTACTTCTGTTGGCTTAACGACATCCTTTTCTCTGACGGGTTATATTCTATATAAATTCCCAAGTATTCCTTCACACTTCCCATATCTTTCATTATAAAACGAATATTTAACAGCCTTTTTACTTCATTTATAGAATTTAAATTCTCTGAAAATATTAAAATATCATCAACGCATAAACATAAATGAGTTACAACATCTTTTACACTTCCTGTGTATAAGCAATAATCATATTCCGACCTTTTAAAATTAATACTTAACATATATTCATTAAAACAATCATACTCTAGGGCTTTCTCTTAACCCATAAAGAGCTTTTCGAAGTTTACAAACTTTGTTCTTTCCAATTTCGTATCCATCAGGCGGATAGATGTACACCTCCGATTTGATGTTTCCATTCAAAAAAGCTGTTTCTACGTCCATTTGATGTATCTGCCAGCCATTAACACAGGCTATAGATAAAAGTGCCTTCATTGTAGTAAGCCTTGCTACTGGCGAATAATTATCTTCATTTTCATCATACCACTGCTGAAATCCTCTAGCAACAACTCTCGCTTTATAGTTTCCACTTGATTTAATCCTGTAAATCCATTTCACATCTATCATTTGTTTATCTTTTGGTTGATTTACTACTTCCCAAGTTTCGTTCTTTTCTAAACAATTAATTTCATTCTCCATAGCACTTATCCACTTCCTTGCTTCTGGACAGTTTACTGCTTCATCATATGTAGTCGGTACTAGTGCATTTGACATGTTTACGTAAACTACGTGATCTTTAAACCTTTCTGGTAATTTCACTTCTCTTCTAGGACGACTTTCAGCACGGTTTTCTTCACTAGGTTCTTCACTTTTGTCCTCCGGTTTATCTTCAGCTTTATCTTCATCATTATCAATGATGTCATAGAACTCTTCGTTTTCGTCATTTCCTTTCTCTTCTTCACAAGTTTCAAATCTAATCATATTTTCTTCTTCTACATCATTTTCTATAAATCTTACATGTCTAGAAACTATAACCTTTCCGTCAATTAAAATTTTGTACCCCATGTCCGTATATCCTACCAAGATTCCTTGTTGACTTTTTGGATTTAATTTTGATATTCTGACTTCCTCTGGAACACGTACAAAACATTTACTGCCATACAATTTTAAATTTTTAACATTTGGTTTTCTACCAGTAAACAATTCATATGGCGTTTTCTTTTCTACTGTATTTGTAAGCAGTCTATTACCTAAATATGCTGCTGTCATCACAAATTCAGGCCAGTACTTTTTCTCTAGTTTTGCTTCTGTCATTAAACATCTAGCTCTGTCCATTATTGACCTATTATAGCGTTCCGCAACTCCATTTAATTCATGTGTGTGAGCTGGTGCAGGTTTAATAAAAAATCCTTTCTGCTTTGCAAATTCATAGAATTTTTTGTTTATGTACTCACCACCGTTGTCACACCTTACTTCCTTTACATGTTTACCGGTCTGTGTCTGCACTAAATCAACATATGTCCTAAAACATTCAAAAACATCACTTTTATTTCTAATAACACAAACATATGCATGTCGACTAAAATCATCAATAAATGAAACAAAATATCTCTGACCCTTGTATCCTGTTGTTTGCATGGGCCCATTTACATCCGTATGTATTATTTCACATGTTTGTGTGGCGCGTCGTCTATTATTAACGAACGGTAAATTAGTCATCTTATTTTTTAAACAAATTTCACAGTGCATAAACCCTTCTAAAGTGTCAGGTAAACCATCTAAAACTTTATGACGACACATCTCTTTAAGTTTATAAAAATTTGGATGTCCTAAAATACGGTGCCATTTTTCTTTCATTGACATTACTTTATCACTTTGATACGCTACACTTTTTCTATTATAAAAGATCTTACCTGATAATTCAAACAATTTGTTTTCCTTTTTGGTTATAGCTATTAATCTTCCTTGAACATTATAGATTTTTGCATTATTACGATCAAACCTTACCATATTTCCTTTGTTCACAATACTAGACACGCTGAGTAAATTCTTTTTCATATTTGTAACGAGGTAAACATTGCCTATATCAATTTTTGTCGATTTGTATCCTAGGTTACAAAACATGCTTACTTTTCCAATCTTGTCAGCTTTCAGACAAAAACCATCTCCAACCTTTATATTTATTGGATTCTTGAGCGTTTCATATTCGGAAAAATATTTAATATCATTGACAATGTGATCGCTGCATCCACTGTCTAACAACCAATCTATGGTTCCTGCTTCATTTGACTGGTCTGTCCCAACTGTCATTACCTCAACATTAAATGCATTGCCATAATTTCGTCTGTAGTTTCGTCCTCTTCCTCGGTTACCACGGTGATACCTGTTATATCCTCCTCTATTTCTAAATTTTGGACAATCCTTCTTAAAATGACCTCTTTGGTTACAAGCATAGCAGTTATCATTACGACTGTTACCACTGGTACTCGTAAAACTTTGTTCTGTCTCTACTTTATTTCTTGATTCATTTTTTTTGAAATCTAAAATTATTTTTGACTTTACATATTCAACCGTTTGTTTCTCTTTCGGCATTGCATCGACAATATTTACAAGGTATTCGAATTTGGATGGTAATGTTAGTAATAAGTAATTTAATCTATCCTCTTCACTGACTAACTCTCCTGCTCCCTTTAAGTCATTGATTTGTTTCTCAAAAATTTGAAAAAAATCTAAAGGCGAGACCGTTTCATCAAATTTTAGTTCGAGTATTTTCCTTTTTAATAATAACTTGTTCGCACATTCTTTTACTATATATAAATCATCAAGTTTTCTAATCATTTTGTAGGCACTATTCTCAGATATTACGATATCGATCTGCGAATTTCCGATGCTATTGACTAGATAGTTCTGAGCTTTTAAATTCATTCTTCTCCAATCTTTTTCATCTATTTCTTTTACTATATATAAATCATCAAGTTTTCTAATCATTTTGTAGGCACTATTCTCAGATATTACGATATCGATCTGCGAATTTCCGATGCTATTGACTAGATAGTTCTGAGCTTTTAAATTCATTCTTCTCCAATCTTTTTCATCTATTTCTTTATCTTTCTCCTCCTTTTCTATCACTTTTTCACAGTTTTTCAGTTCTAATAATAATTTCAAGCGAAACTTCCATTTCTCATAATCTGTGCCTTCAAAAATCGGTATCTTAAAATCATCCTTACCTTCCATCTTTGCTGACCTAAGGATTCCGGTCACTTCACTGGTATTTTCTTTCGTCAATTGTTTTTCTTCTTGAAAGAAAATTTTCAAAATATTTCTTACTTAAATCATTTATTTGCCATATTTTTCGCTCCTTACGCTCTGCTACCATGTTATAATAGGTACTTAAGAAAACCCTGTACCTCAATTATAATAATATTTTATTTTAGAACCACACAAGGAAACATATTTCGTGAAGCGTCAAAACTAGAGAGAGGACAATTTCTTTTTTAAATACTCTATAGGTTAGGTGTAAGAAGTATCCATACCTATACTATAAAATCACAATATTTAACAGATGGTTGTCTCCGTAATGAGCAGTCTGCACGTACAGCCCATTAATGGGTAAATTTTTACAGGTCCATTAAAATCTTCATTCCGTGGACTTTTTTATGTTTAGGTTTTTTTTTAAAAGAAATTAGTTTTTATTTAAGTTTTTGATAAATATTCTTGCTTAATATCTTGCTGATAACTTAAAAAACTAACGAGATATACAATATTAAAAATGTCGTGCCACGGCAATGAAACAAGAATCCACGGAAGTGAAAGAACTGTGCCACGGGAATGAAAGAATCAATCCACGGAAATCAAAATCCATATAAAACATAATGTTTTATACCAAAGTGGAAGGGACATACCCGTAATAAATCGAATCACGGGCTACACTAGATCACTAAAGTATAATGAAATTAAAACAACAGTCAAAAAACCAAACAAAATTTCGACGTTCCCATACAAATCGCCCCGGCGCGGCCGCACACGTTTGTATGGAAATGCCAAATTTTTTTTTTGGTATTTGGCTGTTAGTTTTAATTTCCTGAGAATTATACTTATATACAATGAAAACATAAGTCACGGAAATTAAACACCTGGCCACGGCAATGTAACTAAATTGTTTTTACAAGATATGACAATTTTTTTCATTGCCATGACAAATTTTGGCAACGGAAACCACGGAAATGAAAGCACGGTGATGAAAATCAAGGCAAAAATATAAAATAACAAAAACCCTATTATTTATTTGAAGTAATAAACACTTCACAAATAAACTTAAATAAATGGCGTTCTATCGACTGCATAATCAAGAGGACAAAATTATTCAAATAGAAGTTATACCTATCCACGGCGATGAAAGAAAAAATGTCCAGTAACAAAAAAATGGAATACTTATTTACGTTTATGGCGTGAAAACGCAGGCACGTGTTGACGTCCTTCCACGTCGAGCACTTAGGTGGCACTAATATGCAATGTTTAGCGCACAGGATGGGGGACGCAAGTCGTTAGATAAAACAATATTCCTTAAAATGTTTAGGACACGGTGATGAAAGGTGGTTCTGGGTCAAATGATTTTTTATTAACCATTCGTTGTATTTTTAAATATTCGAATAAATGTATTCCGTAACAATACTTTAACTGTTCACGTATCAAATAAAACTAGGTTTTATAATAAATAACCAATAGATTTTTATCAATGAGGTATAATACACATCAAGGTGTGGACAAACCGGTCAATTAAAGATTTCGAGGTTTAATTAATATTTTAGAGTACCTATTAATCCTATTAATAAAATATTTAGTGCTTCACATACGAGTAGATAACTATTTCACCTAACTAGAAAAAAAATTTAGAACATTGTATCTTCGTTTTTTAGTCCTTGGAAATTCAGCCTAATAGCATATTTTACAACTTTCCTTTAAGGACCGTATGCACAAAGCCACGTGGTCGGATTTGGGTCTGAAAGATGCAAAATTTTCCCGCTAGGGGGATAAAAATGTCAAGATGAAGTTGCATAGAGTTAATAATGTGTAAACGGGACAATAGATATAGGTAATCATAAATTGTAACGTAGAATTAGTATACAGCTTACTTTTTTATTTTCGTCAAGACTTCCAGTCCGCGATACTTATTAAAATTTTCAAATCAATAAAATCAAAGAATTATTTTGTTTGCATTATTATTTCTGAATTAAGGCCTTGGCAGGCGTCATTATAATGTACTTAACACTTTAGTAGACAGGCTATCAGTAGAAAAAGTAAAGTCGAAAATACAGTAGTGTGCGTGAATGCAAGACGTTTATTTAAAAAGCGAGTTTAAATAAATGTGAAATTCATATAGCACTTTCTAAAAAATCCAAGTTAAAGTTATTCGAATCTTGCGTAAAATTTATTACTTTTTCAATTTATTAGTCGACCTCCGTGGCGATTCCTTAACACGCTAGTCCGTCACTCGGAGGTTCTGGGTTCGATTCCCAGGGCAAGTTGGTGAATGGCCTTTTTTAATTTGTCCTGGTTCTTGGGTGTTTATTTTATCCCATCAAAAACATAAATGTATAAATGCCAAGTTCAAATTCCGACAAAACAATTGAAATTTAAATAGCTGCCAAGTTATGTAGGTAGAGAAAACTGAAATTTATTCATAAGAATCTCAGCATTTGACTTGGACAACATTAAAATTGAAAGCACGGTCACCCATCCTAACTGTGACCAAGCTAGAAGTTTCTTAACCTGTAAAAGCACGGTCATTCATCCATCAATTTTTGAATTTATCGTATGCGAAGTGGAGCGAAATATTTGCACAAGTGGTTTTGATTACTCGTATTTTGAAATTTTTTAAAGCGCAAATGACAAAGAACCCTTAGAATAGAGAATCTGTTTCGTTTCACGCAGCTTTTTAGGGTTCCGTAGTACACAAGAAACCCTTATAGTTTCGTCATGTCTGTCTGTCTGTCTGTCCCCAGTTTTACTCATAGACTATTAGTACTAGAAAGCTGTAATTGGGCATGGGCATGGATATGTGGTAATAAAAACTTGAAAAAAAAATGTGTGGTGTGAGATGTCGTTGAATAGGTCTTTCAAAAATATTGTAAGATTATGAACACCCTTTTTCGTTTTAGCAATCCGTTTGTGAAATATTTGGTTTTTGATTGCAAATTTTTGTTAGAATCATGTGTCTGTCATCTGTCAGTTAAACGGTTGTATATGGACACTTAAAAAAATTCACAGCAGTAGTATATAACGTCTCCCTGTACTAAAACTAATTTAAGGTGGATTCAGTTCATGATACTGAACTACTTTTCCTAAGGAACACATAATTAAATATGATAAGAAAATGTTTCTCTCCATTCGACCTCCGTGGCGTAATTGTTAACACGCTAGACCGCTAATCCGGAGGTTCTGGGTTCGAGCCCCAGCCAGGGCAAGTTAGAAAATGGTCTTTTTCAAATTGTCCTGGGTCTTGGGTGTTTATCTATGTATGTATTTATCATAAAATATAGTATCATTGATTCAGTATCCCATAATACAAGTTTAAAACTTACTTTGGGGCTAGCTTAATTAGTGTGATTTGTCCTTACATATTCCATACATATATTACATAAATATTACATTTTGCCAAATCTTGTGTGTAAGATTTCAAAAATAATTTTTGTATTTCGTTTGTTCCTTGGTGAAAGTTGTTCAGTATCATGGACTGAATTCAGACCTAAAGTTAAGCAGTTGTTAGTTACATAAAACAAGTAGGTACTGACTACGGAACCCTACACTGCACGTGGCCCGTCACGGCACGTGACCGGTTTATTTTGGTTAAGTTGAAATTTTAGGGAACCATAGACAAATTTATGATATTTTTGCGTAAATCAATATTACTTATCGCTGACAGGACGTTCTCAAAAATACAATCAAATAGTATTTTACGCGAGCGGTGACTTGGAAAACTACACGTTTTGAGTTCCACTGACAGAAAATGTACACATTTGAATTAACTTTGTGAAACAATACGTTTAGCGACCATCTGCAATCGTAACACCTTTCACTTCTATTCACCTTATTATGTAAGTACGGAGGGTAAAAAAGGATTGCACGTTGAACAGATCAATAGTCTTGGCTTAGCAGCTGTATGTGCTCAATCAATGACTTGACTGTTTGATTTTGTACAATATTTTTAACGAATCAACAAAGAGCACTAAAAAGAAATCTTTTCCTGAAAACAGCTAAAAAATTTGGTTGATTAATGAAGCAGTAATTTGCATTATTGCACCCTTTTATTTTTTATCTTCTAATAGGTTTTCCTGTAATCTATAGGTAAAGAACTATTAACTGTATATTTTTCAAAAGTTTGGATTCAGTGGTTTCGGAGATAAGGGTATTTTTATTATTTATTATCATAAATAACTTTAAAAACACCAACTTAAAAAATATAGAAAAATATATTTAATATTATCATAAAATGCTCTTTCATTTGATATTTTACGTGATATAGTTCACAAAACCCTTTTTTTAATGTCTCATTTATCTCCCATAAGTGGCCCCATTTTTTTTTAGTTTATTCATTTACCTGCATTTTACTTCCATCTTTGGGTCACAAATTTACATTATGTGCACCACATTTCAACTGAATCGGTCCAGTAGTTTAGTAGGGGGGGTCAATTTTCGCCCATTTTCTTAAATAACTTAAAAATACCGATCTAATAAATAATAAAAATCATATATATTTAAAATTGTCATAAAAAGTTCTTTCATTTGATATTTCACACGATTTTGTTATCAAAACTTTTTTTTAATGTCTAATTTACCCACCATAAGTGGCCCCCTTTTTAAATTTAATTTATTTACGTTATACGTCTATCTTTGGGTCACTAAGTTATATAAGTGTAGGTACTAAATCTCAACTAAATCATTCTAATAGTTTCGTAGCAAATTGGCTGTGACTAACGGACAGACAGACAAGCGAAACCCTAAAAACTGTAAAAACACCAAAAAAATCGGTTCCTATACAAATTTCCCGGGCGGCTGCACACTTTTGTATGAAAATGCAGATTTTTTTGTTTTTTGACTGTTATTTTAATATCATTATACTATACTAGCAGTCCACCCCGGCTTCGCCCTTGGTACACACAAAGCCTATGTCACTCGGGGATAGTGTACCTTTCCAACAGTGAAAGTTTTTTTTTAATCGGTCCAGTAGTTTTGGAGCCATGTAATGCAAACAAACAAACAACCAAATCTTTCCTCTTTATAATATTAGTATAGATAAATAGCCTACTATAGCCTGCCTGCCTAGCCAAGTATAGATGTAGTATAACCTGTGGTTCGATATATTACACATAATGTCAATTCGTATTTTGATATACATTCATGGGGAAAAGTTGTTCAAAATTTCAGACTGAATCACCCCTCAAAATAATTGTAAAACCCTAATTTAACAGCACCTTTTATTACAAAAACAGTTAGTAATATGATTCCGTGACCCGAGAAAGTTCCAATCCGATTTTCACCCTTATCGCCAATTAAAAAATATAGGTAATAAATCAAACCAAATTATTTTTTTCATTGACTTAATTTTCAATAAAATTAAAAAAAAAATGTGCGATGCCGTATCTGCGATAGCATTACATCTTTGCTTGAACGTCAACAAAATGTCAAAACTGTACCATAGTGTAGCAAAAGTATGACATAATTTGGCAGTTTGTACATAGTTTTTATTGAAATATTTTAGACTGTAATGCAATTTTACGTAATTCGAAAATGGATTGTTTTGAAAAATTCGTCACGGCCTCCTTCCTGAACGCCCGGCGGGCAACTGAATTTGTATGGAAGAACATGACCGCCATTTCAGAGAATTCTGTCAAAAACGTTGCAAAACATCCATTTTTTTTTTATTTTTTATTATTGCGTGATTGCATTGTAAGCAAATATTAAGAATAATGTTTCAAAATAGCCTTTATTTTTATAAAATATATGCAATCCCTTGTTAGAATATTTCTTTACGCAGAAAAACAAGCCAGTTTGTAGCAAGATTTTCTAAAATATTTCTTTTAGGTTTCTTTACAATTATCTTACTTTTTTCTGAATGAAAATTAAAAAAATACGGTTTTCGTCTACTGGCTAGTCTATTCACCTATAAGTAGGTATGGAATTTTCTTAGTGGTCTTTTCTACTTAAGCCATAACTATTGCCCGCGCAAAGTGCATTTTGCATATTTTGGGTAAATTCAATGCTTGTTTTTAGGAAAACTACAAAATATTTAAAAAAATCCTTTTTTTCGTCTACTGTCCCAACTCTTCCTCTATCTATGTGTATACATTATTTGACTTAAATCAAACGCTTTCTTTACAAACTTGTTGCCCGCGCAAACCCAGTTTACATGGTGCCGACCCTTAAGAAATATTAGTCCGGTCAAATTAGTCCAAAAATGGGAGTGAGGTTACAGTATAAGTCGCACCCAGCTCAAAGTTGGTAGGATTGTTCAAAACACCATCATAAATGAAATCTAAAAAGTCCTTATCGATCCGATACCTGAAAAAAAAATTACTCGGGCTCAAAGGTCATAAAAACGAATTTTTCGCAATTTTCAGCAAAACGGTAAATTTATCATAAAATTAGTTCAGACAAAACTTGCAGATCAGATAATCATCTATAAAAAATGTGTTAATACTTTTTTTCCTAAGAGTCATCGTTTCTGAGATATAGGTAACGATTCAAAAAGTTGGAAGAGATATTTTGCCGTTTTTTGCTCTATATTAATAACGGCAACAGGTAGACACTAGAAATATTCACAGAATATTATGTTGTATATTCACTTTAAAAATAAATAATTTAATTAAAATAAAATAAATATTTAAGGGGGCTCCCATACATCACACCAAATCTCTAAAATCACGTTTGTTGTATGGGAACCCTCCTTTAATATTTTATTTTATTCTGTTTTTAGTATTTTTTGTTATAGCGGCAACAGAAATACATTAATATCGAATACGCACAATCTTACATTTTCTCTACCGGAAGCCGCGTTTCGTTTGAATAAATCCTGTCTGTAGGTCTGTCTAGTTTTGGTCCCACGCTGAGGTCCCACGTCTGTCCACAGGCCAAAGAGCAAAAAGGTACCTTAGATATATTTTTTACTGTGGCCTGTCAAAGATCTAGAAAAGTTTTCGGCCAAGGTCTGTCATAGGGACCTTCAGCTTGACAACTCAATGATGGTAAATTTTCTTCTGATTTATTTCATGATTTTCAGCTCTGCTTACCTACAACCTTACGCTAAACCCCTAAACCCAAACCTTACAAAAAGAAAATTAACAAGTACGAAAGCCAAATAAGGACTAAGTACAATGTTTTAGATTTAATTTTACCTATTTACTTTTCAAGACAAGAAAATAGATATACTCGTATGGCTACTTACGAGTATAATCTAAAGAAACTGGATGCAGACCACTGTTTTTGGAACAATGTTTTAGAATGGTTTGGGAGAGGCCTACTCAAGTTAGTATTCATTTGGTTAAAAAAATTAAAATATTAGACTTAAGTCGGCTCCATTTTCTCTTTACAATCTCAAGTATGTCCTACCCTACAAGTTATAGTTAAGTAATAAATGCAAGGCAGAGAAGATAGAGACAGCGTGTAAACTAAGTAGAGTCTGGGGTTGGTGTTACATGGTATCTCAACACCAGTACCTATTTTCCATACTTAAACAGTTGACCGCAATAACCAAGTTAAGAAGAAGTAAGTAAAGTACTTTTCTAAAATTAAAGGAACTTAAGTAAATTAATAAATAAAAGCATAAATTACTTACAGATCTAATTTAAACCTGCATATGGACACGAAAATGTGCGTTTGAGTCAGATTACCCTCAAGTTCTGTCAAACGAACCAGTCTAAACGATCCCAGCATCGAAGAACAATGTTGTATCAATTAATAAGTAGACTGAGGAAGAAACGCGGTATCCGGCATAATCACTTCGTAGGCGAGGATGAATCTTTGAGTGCACCACCGTGTTATTTTCTGACTAATAAGTAATAACTAATTACTTAGTTATCAATTCAAAAAAGCTTTATGTAGGTGTCCCAATGATAGTAAGGCAGGCCCATTGGGCATTATGCCGCAACAACCAGATATCCATTGGTCCAGTCTAGAAATAAGATACTTTCAGTGACATACTTAAGGTTGGGCTTCGGTGTAAGTGGCTATTTGTAAGGGTAGTAAGTAATTCCAAGAAATTTAAAAATGCATATACGAGTAGATAATTGTGCAGCTTTTTTATAACCGCTTTACTTATTGTGACCTTGTGATAAAGAAAAGCTACCGTTTCGGAACGACCACTGCTGAGAAGAAAACGCCGAAAGAAACTCATTAAGGTGAAGATATAGGCAAATGACCTTGAAGTGCGAAATAAATTGTTAACTCGTAAATATGGTGATAATTTCCATATTGCTCTTCGTCATGCACTAGATAGCCCTTGAAATTATTTTATGAATTGCCGTTGAAAATATTATTGGTGATCCGTCTAGCTTTAAAACTTGCCGTGGCCACTTTTGGCGGAGGCAAGTTTAAAAGCTAGACGGACTAATGTAAATACTTTCAACGGTAGTTCATAAAATAATTTAAAGGGCTATCTAGTGCATGACGAATAGCAATATGGAAATGATCTCCATATTTACGAGTTAACAATTTATTTCAAATGAGGGCGCCACTTCAAGGCCATTTGCCTATACCTGCACCTTAACACAGTGTTGGTCGTGTACCTACTCACCAGAAGGGCTTTGTAATATGTCTGTCAATTTACAAATATAAAATATAGTACAATGTTAACATATTATAACATGTAATGCTTACGAAAGAGCAAACAAATATAATATAATAAGAAATACTAATTATGTAGGATTTCTTATTTCGATATATTTTCTGGATGGGTCCTAGTAAGAATAACCAGCCCCCAGTCAAGAACGAGATAGACTTCTTCCTGACAGCGAAGAGGAAGATATTTAATGATGTCTCCGTGATCAATATGATTAAAACCGGCAGCGATCACCGAATTGTAAGAGGCATCTTGAATATCGACCTCCGACTTGAAAGGTCAAGGCTTATGAAGTCTACGCTCCGACCATCGCTGAGCCAGATCCAAAACCCCGAAAGCTTTCAAGTTAAACTCTCCAATCGCTTTGAACTTCTCCAGGATTGCGTTTCAGTGGACGAGATAAGCAACGGGTTTATAGAAACTGTCCAAGCAGTGGGATCTAAGTTTTTAAAGTCCCGCCCTAAAAGTAAACCTCAAAAAATCTCTGCTCAGACCCTAGAACTTATGACACAGCGACGATTCATGCCGCTGCAAACCTCCGAAGACGCTAAGTCATATCGAAAGCTTAACCGACAAATTCAAAAGTCCTTGCGACACGACATTCGCTCCTTTCATACTAAATGTATTAAGGAGACGATAGAACAAAACAAAGGTTCCAAAGTGTTTGCAAGGGCTATGTCTACTGGGCAGAGCCGATTGACTAAGCTGAAGACGGAGGACGGAAGCGTTGTGTCGACGGGGGAGGGGGTTCTGGGAGAGATCGAGAGGTTCTATGGGCAGTTATATACATCCGTTGCAAAACCTAACATAAATACGGCAAAAGATCCAAGAGCCAAGTTAACCCGACACCATACCGAAGATATCCCGGACATCAGTCTGTACGAGATTAGGATGGCTCTCAAACAGCTTAAAAACAACAAGGCGCCGGGCGAGGACGGAATCACAGCAGAGCTTTTGAAAGCGGGCGGAACGCCGGTACTGAAAGTCCTTCAAAGGCTCTTTAATTACGTTCTACTCGAGGGAGTGACGCCAGAGGCGTGGAACGGGGGTATGGTGGTTCTGTTCTTCAAAAAGGGTGACAACACTCTCTTGAAGAACTATAGGCCCATCACACGAGTCATGTCTATAAGTTGTTTTCGGGAGTCATCACGAACCGTCTCGCTAACAGATTTGATGCCTTCCAACCTCCCGAACAAGCCGGGTTCCGAAAAGGCTATAGTACCATGGACCACATCCATACGCTGCGGCAGGTTATAGAGAAGACGAGGGAGTATAACCAGCCGTTATGCTTGGGGTTCGTGGACTATGAGAAAGCCTTCGATTCGATCGAAACATGGGCCGTGCTTCAGTCTCTCCAGCGGTGCCGTATTGACTATCGGTATATCGAGGTGTTGAAGTGTTTATACAACAAAGCCACTATGTCGGCCCGAGTACAGGAGCTCAGTACGAAGGCTATTCCATTGCAAAGAGGCGTGAGACAGGGAGATGTCATATCTTCAAAACTGTTCACCGCTGCTCTGGAAGATGCCTTCAAGCTTCTAGAATAGAAAGGACTGGGCATTAACATCAATGGCGAGTATATCACTCACCTTCGATTTGCCGACGATATCGTTGTCATGGCAGAATCGATGGAAGACTTAAGTACGATACTTGAAGACCTAAATTGAGTTTCCCAACAGGTCGGCCTGAAAATGAACATTGACAAGACGAAGGTCATGTCGAATATGCACGTAACGCCTTTACCTGTTTCTGTTGGGAGCTCCACCTTCGAAGTTGTAGACCAGTATATCTACCTGGGTCAATTGATCCAGGCAGGAAGTTCTAGCTTCGAGGAAGAGGTCTTTCGACGAATCCGACTCGGCTGGGCAGCGTTTAGGAAGTTACTCAGTGTCTTCTCGTCCAAAATACCCCAGTGCCTCAAGACGAAAGTGCTTAATCAATGTGTGTTACCAGTGATGACTTATGGCTCTGAAACGTGGTCCCTTACTATGGGTCTCATAAGAAGGCTCAATGTCGCTCCGCGGGCTATGGAGAGGGCTATGCTAGGTGTTTCTTTACGTGTTTGAATCAGAAATGAGGAGATTCGTAGAAGAACTAAGGTCACAGACATAGCCCAGCGGAGACATAGCTCATTGAAGTGGCAGTGGGCGGGGCACATAGCGCGAAGAACCGATGGCCGATGGAGCAGAAAGGTTCTCGAATGGCGACCACGTACCGGCAGGCGCAGCGTAGGACACCCACCTGCTAGGTGGTCAGACGACCTGAGCAAGGTTGCAGGAAAACGCTGGATGCAGGCCGCTTCCGATCGGTCGTTTTGGAAATCTTTGGGGGAGGCCTATGTCCAGCAGTGGACTTCCTGTGGCTGATATGATGATGATGATGATAAACATTAAACGTAATGTAAAGGTAGGTACTTACGTGTAAAAGTGCCTGCAAAGACACTGAATAAAAATTTTACTACCTAATTTGTTAATTTATTTACACAGATTACTTTAAGCTTTTAATCTCACATCAAATAATCAGTTTAGTGCCTACCCACTTACCTACACCAAGTTTCCACTTGTGGTATCTAAATTATTATTAGATACCTTTCTTCTTTTTTAGACGTATTAAAGGGCCTACCCTTCCTAATTCCTAAATTATCCATATCACCACGCTGCGCAGGCGCACGGAGGGCGCTGATGCCTGTGCTCTGTTACCTTTCTTAGTCGCGTCTTACGACACCCGCAGGAGTCACCTCTGCTCAGTCGTCACTACGCGGCGTACTTACACACTTGTCGTTCATAATGACGAGATCACTCTACTTCAAAGTTACTGTTCAATGACAAGTAGGTACGTATATATAATGAACTATTTGTAAGTACTTTGAATGAAATTATTGCTGGGTGGTTATGGAAGAGGTATCACAGTCGTGTAACTTTTCACAATTTAATTAAGCAGCTTGGCCATAAGTTTTATATGTACACGTATAGGTACCTACATCATAATAAAAATATACAATATAAATTATCAAAATAATTTCCTATTAATCATCCACCGAAATGACATTTATGGAAATGCACATGAATCATTTTGATGTTGAATCCAAAATATTTAGGAAAGAAATGATGTAAGTAGGTACGTTACTTCGATTATGTTTACATTCGCTTCTACGAATTGTAGAAATGAGTTGCCGTGCCTAACCCATGAGCTCAAGAAACACAATTTCGGTGGTGATAAGATAATGATTACGGTTGGTATTTTAGGAAACATACTCAACTGAAATGAAGTAAGTAATCACACTGATACCCACAGCCAGTGTTATTTATCAGTTCAGGCTGAGAAAAGGAGCGCGCGTGTGCGGACGTCGTCGCATCGTTAGTGCTCTGCGCGGATAATATCACAAGACACCACGTTCAGCGTGATAGTGCCACCCACAACCAGACCTCTAAAATGGATCAGGAACATAAGCAGAACACGGTCAGTATACTGGTTTTTTACGTAAAATCCCCTGTTACTCTACCTCAGTATCGAGCTCTCTCAAACACAAGTACACAACTAAAGAAAACTACACATGAGTGCAAATTTTCACCATCTCCTTCATAGATGGTGAAGTGAACTTTACTCCCTTGTATCGTACGATTTGTACAGTTCACCTTAAATAAACACAGTTTTTTACGATGGAAATTGAGTCGTATGAAGTAGTAGCTTAAGGCGGAGGAAAAATGGTTTCGGTAGACGGTACGTAAGCGCGCTAGGCAAATCGCCAGTTGGCCGTCGCAGTTGCTTTGCCTCGGTCGCAGAAAACTGTGTGTTTTCCGTATCGTGACGACCTATACAGGGTCAGATAGCGCAGTTGTTTTAGTTAAATAAAATGATAAAACACAGTGGTTCTTGGTGCAGTGAATTAAAAGTTTAAGTACCCTACTTACTTAGACTCTGTTAATATATTTGATCACCTAAATTAAACAAAATGAAATGCGTTTAACTTTCGCCAAATTATTACGCTTAGTGAATATTTCGTAAAGAGAAAACTACTAACTAGTCAGAGGTCAGTATACATATACAAATAAGTGTAGGTATCATATACGTATTAATAAACCATAACTTATTTTAATTTTATAACGAAATAACATATGCGAATATCCTGCAAATCATTACCAGGCGTGTTTCATTGCAGATACGAAAATAAATGTAAACATTGTTATTGAATGGATATAAATCTCCGCACATGCATTCTCTACTATTTTCGGCGTTGGTCGGCTTGCGGCATGCCATTAAACATTAGCGAGTGGGCCACTGGCCCGTTATCACCCGTTACTCGGCCGCAACCAAAATTAACATAGGTGTGTGGATGAGATGCACATCGGAAAATATAAGCATGTAGCTACTTATTTCCTTTTGTTATATTAACACCTACCTGACGAAACTAATAGTAGAAAATAGAACTTAAATAAATGTAGACCTACTTATGTGGGATTTTTTTGTTATTTTAGAAATGATAATTTTTATATACTTTAAAGAGGATAAATAATATAATACGATTTATCCGCAATGACACACGTGACACAATGAAGACGTTTATTTAATTATTTTATTTAGCTGTCGAAATTACATAAAATTGCCTTTATGACTATAGTAGCTGAGTATTGGGCACACGAACGAAATGGTTGGACCGGTAATAAAACGTGACTAGCGTGTTTTGATGCCCTAATTTTTTAGTTGTCTAAAATATGTGTTCGTATTTTTTATCAGTTTATTGGTAAATTTTATGGTTACCTATATAAAAACATTGACAACCCTAAAGATATAACCTTACTAATAACAAACTTATCTAATTAGGTATAAATCTATACCTAAAACTTAAAAGTGTAGTACCAAAGTAGGTACCTACCTATTTGTTTTGTTGTAATACTACGTTTTCAACTTGTCTTACATTTTAAGACAATTGACATTGCATGTTTTTGTAAAAGAACTTTGGACTAACCTAGCCTATCTAAATTTTCGCAAATTCGCGAATTAGTAAGATCATAGTTACGCAGAAGTGTTCTCTTGTAAATGGAAAACGAAAACTTAGTTTACGTTTTAGTAATAGGGGTAAAAACGATAACAAGCAAGAGTTAAGTACACTGGTTACGAATCCCAAGCTAAAAAAATTAAACTTTTGTAAAAATCTTTAGTACCTAAGTACTTAGGTAAAGTTCTCCTTTTATCCGCGACACCTACTTAATGCTTGAAGTTTCGCTAAAATTAGTTTCGTTTGATATAGAAAAGATGTTTAACCTGTTTTGAATAGGTAATTATCTTCGTTTATAAATGCTATCTTTATGCTATTCATTACACTAGCTTTAGTGGATAATGAAATACAACATGCGGACATTCTTATCGATGTTTTATCTTATCATCACCAACAGGCCAAGATCAGTGAACGTTGCCATCACCATTGCAACATGGTCTTGGTACCTAGATAGGTGATAACAGGGTCAAATGTTAAAGAATCTACCTACAAACCTTAATCTAGACACGCGGCAGTGTGTCCAGCCAAGTTCAAAGAAAGGAACTGGCGACGCAGCAACCGTGTGTATACACGAACCATTTCGAGCTACTTTTGACCCCTTCACAACTGGAAACCTATTAGGTTGGGGAAAAAGTCTTAACGCATATAGTATGTATGAACTTGTAATAAAACCACTTCGGCTATACTATTTGTACCTGGTTTGGTATCATTTAAAAGTTTAAATTTTAAAGAAGATAATTCCAAATTCAAATTAGGAAAATGCGTGATTTTCATTTGTTTTTCTTACCGTGAAGATGAGTGAATCTAATGAAGAAATTAGATACATTTTAAAATTTTACTACCAAAAAGGTAAAAATGCAACGCAAGCCGCGAAAAAAATTTGCGATGTTTATGGACCTAGTGCAGTGTCTGTGAGAGTAGCACAAATTTGGTTTAAGCGTTTTCAATCGGGAAATTTTGATGTCAAAGATGCACGTCGCTCTGGTCGCCCTGTTACGGATAAAATGGATGCTATTTTTGAAAAAGTGGAGCAAGATCGGCATATCAGTAGTTACGACGTAGCTGAAGAACTGGGAATTGACCAAAAAACAGTTTTGGCGCATTTGAAAAAAAATGGGTACACAAAAAAGTTCGATATTAGGGTACCTCACGAGCTCTCTGAAAGAAACCTAATGAATCGTGTACTCATTTGTGATTCTTTATTACGACGAATGAGACCGAACCATTTTTGAAGAAATTGATAACTGATGATGAAAAGTGGATCACGTACGACAAGAACATGCGAAAAAGGTCATGGTCAAAGGCCGGTCAGGCTTCACAGACTGTGGCGAAACCCGGGTTAACTCGCAACAAGGTGATGATGTGTGTGTGGTGGGATTGGAAGGGCATTATTCATTATGAGCTGTTACCACCAGGTAGGACCATCGATTCAGAACTCTACTGCGAACAACTGATAAGATTAAAGCAAGAAGTTGAGAGAAAGCGGCCAGAATTAATCAACAGAAGGGGTGTGGTTTTTCATCATGATAACGCTAGACCTTACACATCTTTAACCACTCAGCAAAAATTAAGAGAGTTTGGCTGGGAGGTGTCAATGCATCTGCCGTATAGTCCTGACCTGGCACCTTCAGATTTCCACCTGTTTCGGTCTCTTCAGAATTCTTTAGGCAGTGTCAGGTTAACACGAGAGGACTGCCAAAACTACTTGACGCAGTTTTTTGATCAGAAGCCCCAAAATTTCTATAGCAATGGGATCATGTCCCTACCTATAAGATGGCAAAAAGTTATCGAACAAAATGGTACCTACATACTTTAGTTAAATGTAAATAAAGTATATTAAAAAATGTTTTGAATTTTCATATAAAATGCGAAGACTTTTTCCCCAACCTATTATTTTACCTTAAGTACATGCACGAAATTTGGCATTTTCATTTTGGCACAATACAAAATTTCAGTGATGTAGCTCAGACAGTTATTCATGTATTACGTTAAATAAACCGGCCAAGTGCGAGTTAAACTCGCGTGGAGAGGGTTCCGTACAATTGATTAAATTCTTATAGGTTTTCCTGTAATCTACAAGCAATGAACTATATTTTGTATTTTTTTCAAAATTTAAGCTCAGTAGTTTCGGACATCAGGGGGGGGGGGGAATGGTCAATTTTCGTCTTCTTTCATGAATAAAATCAAAACTATTCATTTTACAATAATGATATATGAAAAAGTAAGGTTTGCAAAACTTTTATTTTTAATTTCCTAATTTGTCCTCCGAAAATAATCCTTATTTTAAAAAAATATTTATTTACTTTGCACATATGTGTTTGGGTCATAGGATTACAACATTCTACCAAATTTCACCTGATTCGGTCCAGTATATTCGAAGCAAATTGGCTGTGACAGACGGACGGACAGACAGACGCACGAGTGATCCTATAAGGGTTCCGTTTTTTCATTGTTTGTACGGAACCCTAAAAACCGGCATTTTTACGATTGTTTCATCTATCCCTGATCAGAATGTTTACCCACCTCCCAGATGACCTAGAAACTTTGATACAAAGTACCTACAAAACAAATAAATTTCAGGATTCTTTACAGAAATCGGCAGCCATTTGGATCACATTTATGTTTTTGGTAGAGTTAATTTTCAATCCAACCAACAACACAAAACTTAATTTAATATTTTATTAAAATATGTTAAGCGCCGATTTAGTTTACGATATTGTACAATGTTTTTTTTTATGCTTTCCATAAAAACTTGAATTAGTTGGTCATCGAAATTGTATTTGTTACTATAGATATGTATTTTGTTTTCAATAGGAGAATGCTCTACATTTCTTAGGGAAAGTTAAATAGCAGGTATCGAGAACGGAATCTGCTCTTTAAATTTTGTTGGACCATTTATATAATTGGAATACACTACGAGTACATCACTAATTACTTGGCTTACTAAAAATATTTTGAGTTCAAGGAACAAGTGTGAGCCCTATATGAACAAGGAAGCCAAATACACTGTCCATAAAAAATCGCCTTAGTGCAGAATATCTAATATTTCCTATCTTCATGAATATATACATCATAGGTAGGTCATTAGATTCACTAACTTTCTCCAAGAACATAGCGAGACGGCGTGGTTGACAGACGTAAGCATTTTTACCGTTAGTGGTATGGTAGGTATGGTAGAGTTATAAAAAAAAATATATATTTAGGTACATTGTGTTACAATTATAATAAACAGGTGTTGGAGCCTACTTTTAAGTAATAAAATACTTGTACCGGTAGGCTCCATTCTTACTCTTCAGTTATAATTATAACTACTGTCTCCTTTTACTGTAGTGAATTTTGGTAAGAGGCTTCGTGTCAAAAGTAAGACGTAAATCATTCCTTATTAAAATTCTATGACACCTCTGCCTAAACCCAGCAATTTTGTCCACATATTGTCATGCCGTGACTAGACCGCCATAAAAGTGATCACTCTTTTAGAGTTCTGAAGTCGACACGGAACTTATTATAGTTTCGGTATGTCCCCCCCTCTGTCCGTCCGCGGCTTTGCTCAAAGCCTGTTTGTACTGGAAAGTTGTAATTTTGCATGGGTATATTTACGCAGACAAAATGGTAAAATAAAATGTTGAAAACAATTTTTTTAGGGTAGCTCCACTATAAATAAATGGGCATTTTTTTCACGTGTACCTCACATTGAGGAGTATCGTCAGTGGGTCTTTTAAAACATTGCGGATCTACAAATAGGTAAACCTTTCGGAAGTAAACATGTAATATTATGGAAAATAAAGGCCCCATTGTAACGTGTACCTAACATCGGAATTCCACTCTGAGCGTGGCCCGAAACGCACTTGGCCAGTTATTTCTAAACTAGCTGTGCCCGCGACTTCGTTCGCGTGGTTGTCGGAACGTAATGTTATATAGCCTAAAGCCTTCCTCTATAAATGGACTACCCAACAAAAAAAGATTTTTTCAAATCGGACCATTAGTTCCTGAGATTAGCGCGTTTAAACAAACAAACAAACTCTTCCGCTTTATAATATTAGTATAGATATTATCACATTATATCCAATCACATTAGTAAAAACTCTACATCGATTTATTGTAATGATTATTATGATGTAGGTAAACATTCTCTTTTTAGTTTTTTTCCAGGACACTTACCTTTGCAGACAAAAAACCATTTTTTTTAAATTGTCTGGTTAAATATTCTGCAAGGTGTAGAAAGTAACTTAGCAAAAATAAATAGATAATATAAGAGAACGTAATTCGGTATAGATATTTAATATCTTAACCTAAAACCTACTTACTTAGAATAAAACTGCAAAAAGAAAATAAATATTTACTTAGTTTAATTCTGAATTCAGCTAATGATTGACTGCTATGTGATCGTTAATATCAATTCTATATTACTAATAATCCGCTATAAATAAGTAGGTAAATGTTAATCTGATTAAACAAAAGGATATTCAAGTAGAGTACCTCCACAGTGCAACTTTAGGGGATAAATTTAATCATAATCCATGTATTTATTGCATTTACGTAAGTCAAAAGATAGGTACTAAAAATAATTTAGTTTGTAATCTTATGTAACTCAGCTTATCTTTATTATTTTATTACAGGCGGTATCAACAATAACACTGTAATAAATAAATCTTATACTACTTATGGGCCAAGTCCATTCAAGTAGGTACCTATCCACAGTACCCGTGATCCTATTTTAATTTTCCAATTTATAAAATTTCAATAAAATCATAAACGTGTAAACATCAATCTACATAAGTAGGTAGATACAAGTGAATCTTTATTTTTTAATCCCTTGAACGTTCATCAACATAGACTTTTTTCAAAGTATTCCATTATACAGTTTTTTTTTAATTTGCCACGTTTGTATTTATGTATTAATCAACCAATACTTACAATTTTTACTGGTACACGATTTTAATGAGATTGAAATGTGGCATCCTTAAGTACTCGTAAGTTCGGCGACTATGGAACATCGGCACCATTGAGCCGATCTGATGATGATAGGACTGAATTTAGGGACAGACTGTAGAATTTGGGATGGTCACAATAAAAGCATTCACATAAATGGATTTTTTTAATCTAATTAGATACATACATAGATAATATTAAACAGAATAAAAGCTTCTGAAATTTTCTCTTTCTCGGCATCACTAGTGGGTAGATAACGGATAGATAAAGCCGCCTATTCCATTTGTAATAAAGTTAAATAAATAAAAATAATCCTACTAAAGAAAAAAAAATTGTGATAGTTTTAAGTAAATTAAATATAGTTACATTCCCACCCTTTGTTTATTTTAAAAGTTATGAAGTTTTGGCAGAGGTAAATTCAGTATCGATTGTAAACACCAGTTAACATTGTCACCAGAAGGAAATAAATCGCACAAATATTCTTATCCTAAGCAACTACGAATGTTCTGCACATATCATACATAAATCGATGAAAAAGTGCATCATGCTGAATGATTGCAGTTGCAACAGGTTCCACGGCGTGTTGTAAATACCGTCACGCTATCGAGCGTCTACGATTGTTGCAGCAGCAATTAAGTGATTATAAGTTAAATCTTGCAAGGCATCGCGCCATTATCATTATGTCAACCTTCAAGCAATACGTTATAGTATACATGTAATCAACATGTACTTATATATGTAACAATATTAATATTATACATACTTGGCAGAGTTGGAGAAACAAGCTAGTAAATCTAGCATTCCCATTTTTTAGGGTTCCGTACCTCAAAAGGAAAAAACGGAACCCTTATAGGATCACTTTGTTGTCCGTCTGTCCGTCCGTCCGTCCGTCTGTCAAGACCCTTTTTCTCAGGAACGCGTGGAGGTATGAAGCTGAAATTTATATCAATTACTCAGGTCTACTGTCCCTTGAAGCTGTGAAAAAATCAAACTTCTAAGCCAACGCAATCAAAAGATACAGCCGTTTATGCCGCAAATTTTCGACACTTGCAAGGGAATCAAAACCTACAGGGTGCTTCCCGTGAACTCAGAATCTTGAAATTTGGTACGAAGCAACGTCTTATAGCATAGATAAAGGAAAAATTACGAAAACCATAAATTTTTAGTTACATCACATAATATATTTTTTTTTAATAATTTTAAACTTACTACCCATTTCCTCATAAACGCGTAGAGGTATTAAATTGAAATTCATACCAAATACTAAACCTTGCAGGTTTGTACGGAACCCTCGGTGCGCGAGTCCGACTCGCACTTGGCCGGTTTTTTTGTTTTTTAGGGATACTATAGAACCTCGAGATCATAACTGTAAAAATCATATGCACTCATCTACAACTATAGATATTTTTGATCTATCATCCCCATATTGGTTAAAAAGACATGTATAATATAATAGGTACTCCAATTGCGTCTTCCTTCTAAAAGTACAAGGAAATATCAATAGATTATTTCTTTTATCATTCTGATTTACATGTGTTTTCTTAATTATACCTAGTTAGATTATTTGTTTTGTGATTAGGTACTCTATAATAAAAAAAAAATATTTTCTTTCTTTTTCTAGGAGAACACAACCGTCATCGTGGAGAACGGAGAAGAAATAGTAAAAGTAAACAAAATGCACATCCCGAACGGCGTTATTAATAGAGATTCATATAACAATGGTAAATAAAATCTTTTTTGATTATTTAGTACTTATTATTATAAGTATTTATTTTTCAGAGAAACCTAGCAATAAAAAAAGTAAAAACACCATGCACAGTTCGATTGGGACTAACTTATTTACTATTTGTAGCAATGGAGGAATTGAGTTCAACGCTACAAAACTAGTTGTTGTGATTACCTATATTATAACTAAGTATATTTTAAACGAACCCAAACGCTACGAAGTGGCTACGATCTCTAAGACCACTCGCTACGAAGGGTGTGTGCTACGGCTACGTAACGACTCCACCCTATTCTTCATCTGGGGGCAGAGTGAGTGTTAGGGCGTGTCGTTAGGAACTTTGCACTCTATGAGATCTGATAACTTTTGAGTGCAATTAATATGTACCTACTTAGCATTCTTTTGCACTTTTTATGAAAGTTTTTTTGGAGGGATAGATAGATATTGTTATTTTTTATAACATTTCTATAGTCATAAAATTTGTTTGAATAAGAGAAGTAGATTTAATTTTATAATATTTATTAATTAATCTCTATAACCATATAACACATTTTATGTGCTCTTAGATAAAGGCAAATTCATTGTAACCTTAAAATTTACTATAAACATATATTACGTGTACTTATTCTACATATACTTATTCTACATATACTTATTCTACATATACTTTAGAAAAAGTATTTTAGGTACACATCTGAGTTAAACGAAATGGAGGTCATGACCCCAAAGGCGCAGGCAATGTCGCTAGGTTGTCGTCGATCTATCTATAACAGTTTTTTTTTTACATTATTTAAATTTTATTTTACAAACGCATAACTACCTATATATTTTTTAAATAGAAACTATAGCAATAACTGATACGAGTAGAGTTAACAATTACCGATTATTAACTTCTCATATTTAATTAGTTGGTCGATAATAAAACACTCATAATCGTCGTAAATACAGGGTCTAACAAAATATACTGAAACTATTTTAAGGGTGAATTCAGTCCATGATACTGAACAACTTTCCCCAAGGAACACATATCGAAATATGATAAATGTTTTTTGACCTCCCATACAAGTTGACCGATCAGCTGATCCGAGTTTGTATTGAAAGCCGAAAATTATTTTTCATATTTCGATATATGTTCCTTGGAAAAAGTTGTTAAGAATCATGGACTGAATTCACCCTTAAAATAGTTTCAGTATATTTTGTTAGACGTTATATAGAGATAGGTATACTTTGATCTAAGATTGTCATAGGTATGAATATATGTAGGTTACAATTCGTATTTGAATGCTCACGTTCTGCGATTAAAACGCACTTGATAAACTCGAAATATAGGCGAAATAAGAACAACATTTAAGTATAATGTAGTTGCCTAAGTAGATTTTTTCTACATATTGCTTCATTTTATAATAGGTAGTTTAGTTATAAATAAAAATGTATTTAGTCAGAATTGTTTTCCACAGGTTCTTATTGAAATTATATTGCTTATTGTATTAATTTTATTTACTGATGATAAATATAAAAAATACATAACATACCTTACATAATTACTTTATATTAAAACAATCAAATTACGAAAAAAAACTTACGAAATAAAATGCCTGACCTAAATGTGCCTGCCGCATTCCACACTCATTATTATGAAGTTAACACGCAATAAGCGACTACACTCAACTCTTTTTTCAGGGCCCGACCAAGTGATACCTGCCAGTAATTATATAACGTGTTCTCCAGATGGATACGTTAAGTTAAGAATTGAACCCAGAGGGGTAGCTGGGGAACCCCCTTTATCAGTCCCAGGTCTTCTGAATAGAACAGTTGCAAGGTACCCTGATGGTATTGCACTGGCGTCAAAAAAAGAAGATGGCAAATGGCACAAAGTAACATATAAGTAAGTATCACGTACTAATTTTCGAAACTTAATTTATGTTTTTTTTGAAGCTAATTATACTGTACATATCTAGCATAATACTCGTAGTCTTGTATCAGCTTACAATTTTGATAATGCAATATATGATTATATATTATAAGAATAATATGTATTACCTATATGGTGTTATACGAGACAACATCGAGCTTGCGTTTAAATCCGCCATTATCTGATCATAACATTTATAATTAAGATTTATTTTTTGTTATACCTAATAATGTTAGCAACATTTTTTAAAAGAATAGTATAATGATTAATGTCTAAAAATCCGAAATATTTAGTTGTGAAAATTAACTATTATTATATGCGTCAATATAACGTAGCATTTGGGTCTAATTGCTCTGCCTGCCCAGGACAAAGACGGAATTAGTATGTCGTAGGTAGGTACTGTAAGTTAAAATAAAACAGAAATGTTCTTAGTTCACAAAACCAAGCACTCTAGTGATTTATTAGACTTTGGTCATGAGCATAAGTGACGTAATACTCGTAGTTGGCGCGTTTAATTTTTCCATTAGTGTTAACATACCTATAGCGTACAGCCTCTTTAGTAAAGTTTTAATTTCCTCTAAATATGTTTTTGATAATTAGGAATTTCAAAATACTTGGTAATTATGATTCTGACATCTGCAATAACAAATAAATTAATTAGAAACAATTTACACTGACAACGACGTTTATAATTTTCATATACTTAACATAACAAAATCTGAGACCTATTTCCGTTTTTCTATCAGTTTTAGTCATAGAAAATTTACAGAAAAATGTAGGAAAAGCAGCAATTTATTTACTTATACGAAACTATTTTGGCATTTTATAGGCTGTTCAGGTCTCAGATTTTTTAAAAAGCTCATAGGAAAGTTACAGTACTCGTATTAAAGTTGTTTTTTTATTTAAAAATTACATGATTTCCTCTACCATATCTCTTCCTCCTATTGCCACTAAACCACGCTTTTTTTTTCAGACAATACCAGGAGCGAGTACGAACAGTAGCCAAGGCGTTTCTAAAGCTGGGTTTGGAGAGGTACCACTCTGTGGGCATCATCGGATTCAATTCGGAACAGTGGTTCATTGCTGACCTGGCCGCTATACACGCAGGGTAAGAATAAAAATGTTACCCAGTCCATATTTATCAAGACACTTGGATAGTCTCTATGTTTTTTATATTATTTACTCTATCTTAAAAAAATAACGGTGGACTTTAAATACAGCATTGGTCTTTTTCTCCAGTCAACTGACAGGTAATGAAGAGGAAAATGGGAATATAAGTGGATGCAAAAATTTTACTTCATTTAAATAAATTATCAAAGTATTTTTCTTTGCGAAAACGTGTTTATTATGATTTTTGAGTATTTCAAAATGCTAACAATAATATATTTTACCTTGTTTCACTGTCTTGTCTTGTATCTTATTTCAGTGTTCGATATTTTTCTTTTTCTTTCTGTCACCTCTACCTATATTAGGCATTGGTAATGTTACCAGTCTCTGTTGGTTTTTACTGATAAGGTTAGGTACGCCGTTTGCGAAATTTTCTTAGTGCCGTGCTACACTTGATTGGCATGGCCTGGCATGGCATGGCAGCGATGCGACTGTGCTCGCGTAGGCTTGCGTCGCCGCGCGTCATCTCGATCAGCCGCGCGCCAACTCGCGCAGAAACGCGGCGGACGCACGCCTTGCTTGTAGTTTTGCCACCTTAGTGAAATTTCCACTAAATCTGGCTAACCAAAATTAGGTTTTACTAAATATTTTGGCTTTATTTACTATTGTTTGGAATATTGTTTTTGGTTGTGTGCATTTCCCCAGCGGAAAAGTGTCGATAGATAAATGTTGACTATACTAAATATGTTTAACGATTAATGAAATTTGTTTATTCAGTAATTTTAGAATTTCGTAAAAACTTATTTCGCCAGGGAAAAGATTCCCTGGCGTAATTCAGGGATCCAAAATTCTATAAAAACAGCAATTAATTTATCATAAGATGTAAATGTTTTTGCACAAATGGATTTTGTATGTCATAGGCTCAGAACATTAAGGTAAACAACTTTTGTCATATAACTTTTTTTCTTGGGACCTTGTTTACGAAAAAACTCGTATCAAAAATAACACGCAGGGTTCAGACTTTTTTGTCAGTATAAGACATACTTTTTCTTATGAAACTAATACCAGAACCATAAGGCGAACAACTTGCGTCTAACTTTTTTTAAAATAAACTAAAAGCAAACTATAGAAAGCAGTTTTGGCATTCTCATACAAAAATTTGAAGTATTCCAAAAAGCAATTAGAATGCAACCGAAATATCTTGATACATTGGTACTTGCATGTACTTGTTTACATAATTACATACGCATTAACGAACTCTCTGAGAATCAGATACAAGGTGCCATATTGCCAGAGAACAGTATGTTACAAACTCTTAATCTATGGGATACTACAAGGGAAGATGGTTCGGCTATAAGAGATAAATTCAAAGCTTATTTAATTCTGAAAATGGCAACCCGTCGATCGGCTCAAGCATGCCGCTCGCGAGCGCGCGGCACCACTTCGAACTTTTTTCTCAAATCGTACTATACGATCAACTTCAACTTCTTTGTATTTTAGACTTACGTACACATAAAAGAATGTGAAAGTAACTATAGTAATGTGCTGTAACTTTCAATTCTGAATAATAACTAGGTACATATCGTCTAACATCCTAATTAACATAGTACCTATACCTACTCGTACATAGGCAACTATGGGCGTTTGTTTAGACATAGGCAGGTAAATAAATATAAACAAGGTTAACTTAAGGTTGTAAATATTCCGAAATCAGATTGTAATCAGTAAAAAAGCGGCCAAGTGCGAGTCGGACTCGCATTTATGACGTATTAAAAAATAACTATCGATGATACCGAGACCGCTATAGTTTTAATTGAAAGTACATACTTTGAGGTATATACCACATTTTTTTCGGTTATGGTGGGTGGACATCTCAAATTTTAACTATGTATTAGATTATCTCAAGACTGGGGGGTTTGATCTACATAGTTTCAAAGCAGTTTAAAAGACCTTTTCAACGATACCCCATACGTTGGGGTTAGTCCAATTTAATTTTTTAAATTCACTTTTCGTATGTATGAAGGGGGGCTGAAAAAAAAAAAAATTTTTATAAATTTAAAAACCAACTTTTAAAACTCTCTCCACCAATTTTCGTGACAATCGGTGCAGTAGCGGCGGAGTACGAGCCCGGACGGACGGACGGACGGACGGACGGACATGACGAAACTATAAGGGTTCCTTGTGGACGTGGAGTAATGTGAGTTCTAGCGCCCAGCGTGCTGAGGCTTTGCTTAAGAGTAATGTTAGCCCTTGTGATTCTAAATTTAATTTTAAGCATGTTAGCCCTAGCGATATAATAGATGCTTTTAACAGTTAAATTTAAAAAAATCAGAAGATCACTGGGGCATGTCAGTAGCCGTAGTAAGTCATATTATACACATAATTGCTGCCGATTTAGCTTTTATATTTAACGAATGTATTGATGAAGGCATATTTCCTAACTTAATGAAATGTAGTAAACTAATCCCCTTATTCAAAAAAGAAGAAAAAACAGACCCTGGCAACTACAGACCTATCTCTATTCTGCACGTTTTGAGTAAAGTGTTCGAAAAGATAATGCTCAATCAAATGCTACTTCACTTTAAGACCAATAATCTTTTCCATAGCCAACAATACGGCTTTACTGCTGGAAAATCGACCACCGATGCAGGAGTAGCACTTATTACTAATATCTACGACGCGTGGGAAAACAGAAATCATGCAATTGGATCATTTTGCGATCTTTCTAAAGCATTTGATTGCGTTGATCATCCAACACTTTTGCTCAAATTTCGTCAATACGGTTTTGATGATAAGTTAATTAAATTAATAGAATCTTACTTAACAGATAGGCTTCAAACTGTTGATATAAACGGCGTAAAATCACACGGGTCTAATGTGAAAATGGGCGTACCCCAAGGTTCAATTCTAGTACCGTTCCTTTTCTTAGTTTATGTCAATGACTTGCCTTACATGGTTGAGAAAGAGGCTGACATGGTGCTGTTTGCTGATGACACCTCGCTAATATTTAAAATAGATCGACATAACAGTGATGCTAGCGCAGTGAACAGCACTTTATCTTTAATTTCTGATTGGTTTTCGGCCAATAACCTCATGTTAAATGCGAACAAGACCCAATGCATTCAATTCTCTCTTCCTAATGTGAATCAAGCCTGCGTTGACATACTAATATTAATTAGTATGTCAACCAGATCGAGTTTCTGACCATTAGGTCAGAAACTCGATCTGGTTGAAAGTACTACCTTTTTAGGAATCACAATTGATTCGAAACTTCAATGGGGCGCTCATATAACTAAACTTTCTAATAGGCTTAGCTCTGCGGCTTACGCTGTTAGGAGAATAAGACAATTGACAGATGTAGCAACTGCTAGACAAGTGTACTTTAGTTATTTTCACAGTCTTACGGGATACTTCTATGGGGGAGTGCAGCCGACATTCAGACTATTTTTCTTTTACAAAAAAGAGCAATTCGTGCCATTTACGGTTTAGGATCGAGAGACTCACTGAGGGAATTATTCAAGGAAATAGGTATACTTACTTTTGCATCACAATTCATATTTGAAAATATAATGTATGTAAGGAAAAATATTTCCATGTTCAATAAAGTAAGTGATTTTACAGATAGAAATTAACGTAATAAGAATGACTTAGTTAGCCCGTATTACAGGCTGAATACAGTCAGTAAGTCTTTTATGGGGAAGTGTATACTTTTTTATAATAAATTGTCAGAATCGGTCCTTGATATGCCAGACAGAAATTTCAAAGCTTATGTATAAAGAAAGTACTTTGTGAGAAGGCTTATTATAGGACCGATGACTATCTTAAAGACAAAAAGGTCTGGCTTGAGCTTGGCGCGGGTCCCTCTTAAAGGTTTGTATACTTAGACATGTCATAATTTAGGTACATTGGTACATACTAAATTTACAAATTGACATTATTCTAAATTTCGTAATTCTTATAATTCAATTTAATTATGACATAATAAACAATGTAATCTCTGTCCATCTAAATAACTAATTTTAAGTTTTTAGTTTGTTAGTTGACGTCTTTCGAGAAAACGTGCAGTGCAGTTTGTTGCCGCTTCTTCTGCACTTGCGCCTAGGAAGCGGCGTAAACTTAGCTTTAAGTAACGATTAGACGTCAACATTTGTGCAAAAAAAAACAAAGTGACTATTATAAAGAGATATTATAAATATCCTATGATAATAAATATATTTTGAATTTTGAAATTTTGACTACGGAACCCTAAAAAAAGGGTCGTGACAGACAGACAGACGGACAACAAAGTGTTCCTATAAGGATTCCGTTTTTTCCTTTTGAAATACGGAACCCAAATAATACCTATTCCTTGTTTGAGTATCATCAACACTTCTTTTACACACAACACGTCTTGTTTAGTCTCCACTGCAGGAGCACGACCCTCTCTGTACTACTAGAGCCGTATATTAGCCAAAATAGTCAGAGGATTAAGCCTACATCCTCCACGCTGGCCAGGCGGGTTGGAGAGGTCTCATTGATGTTTATAAGCTTTGTTTAGCTTGTATTTCCTAAGCCGCCTTCTACGACATCCACGGGAAGACTTGGAGTGATCTTATTCTACCGGGAACTACACGGCTTACCTAATAATATTTTTTATTAATTTCATCAAGATATCCACTAAGTTTGCATCCCTTGAAAACAAATCCTTAGGTTTTTTTGTACTTTATTTATTTAGAAGCTTTTGTAGAGTTAACAAACAGTAACGGATTTACACTTTATTTTAGGAGGGAGGCGATGGGCGGTTGTAAAAAATGTCTTTGGTAGCGGGGCATGGGAAGGAGGAGATGTGCAAATATTAGATTTTGCCACCCCTTTCACCTGCTTGCATAGATCCGGGGCTGCTAACAATACCTACCTGAAGAATATTAATGTCATCATGATGTCATCCAATTATTTTCACAGTGGTTTTGCGGCTGGTATCTATACGACGAACACAGCAGAAGCATGTTTCCACTGCCTCCAGTCGTCACGAGCAAACATCTGCGTGGTCCAGGACAAGAAGCAACTAGACAAGATCCTCGCGGTGCGAAGCAGATTGCCTCATTTGAAAGTCTTGGTGCAATGGGAGGCGCCCGTGGACACCTCCATACCTGGACTTTACACGGTAAGTCTTGTTATTTTGGCATGACGCATTTTTTATGTTTGTTATATGACTCACTAACTACGATCGAAGCTAACTACTAATCTTTTCCATGGTCCATTCCTATAAAAAATCGGATTGTAAGATATTTAATAATACATATATCTATATCATCATCACAATCATAATCATATAGATAAAGGTAATCATAATTTAGACTATATAAATTATGTATAGGTACCTAGTAAGTATATTATGTACTTGTTTATACTAAATTCCATCACATTGGTTTTATTATTATTATTATTTATTTAGCCCACAAGATCCCATTGTAGGGCAAAGGCCTCCCCTTCCGTTTATGTTTGTATCCATAGATATGAGAAAGGGGTTTGGACATTGAAACCTCTGCATACTCTTACAGTCTTCTGTGCCACCTTGCTTGTCCAATGCGACTTGGTGGATAAACAGCCTTATTCGGCCTGTGGAACGCCGCCGTTAACGTATCGTTCTTCCGCCGTCGCGCCGTCCTTAGTTGATAGGTCCTGGCACCAACTGTCAAATTAGACCTCGATTAATGATACTTATAGATTACTAGCTGTACCCGCGACTTCGTCCGCGTGGAATACTGAGTTTTGTTTTATAGCCTATGTCCATTTCTAGGTTATCATCTATCACCATACCAAATTTCATCAAAATCCGTTCAGCCGTTTAGGCGTGAAAGAGTAACAGACAGACAGAGTTACTTTCGCATTTATAATATTAGTAAGGATAGTAAGGATTTGTATGGTTATTTATTTCTACAACAAATCAATTTGCGAAGTTGCCTATATAACTTTAAATCATTCTTAATTTTATAAAAAAAATTAAATAAGGAAATAACAATAAGTAATACAAAAAAGGAGTTACCGAGATTTTGGCTGAATAAAAAACTTCACAAACCAAAATAGTAGATTGTGCTACAAGGCGTAAAGGTAATAGTTTTAACGCGAGGGCACTATTTTGAACCCAGAGCGAAACGAAGGATGCCACAATAGAATCACGAGTGTAGATATATGATTTTTATAAATGTCATTTGTGTAGGGTACTCGGAATGCTTTTTAAATATAGTCAGTCTATCTCGCATCCTGTTATTTCATTGACGCCTCACATAAATACACACATAAACATGGCGCAGTCGGTATAAAATAATAATAAATATAACGATATAATATAAACTAAAGTAATAAATTAGAAGATAGAATATTTGGTGAATATAAATAAAGTGTGAAAGTCGTGAAATGGAGTCAGTTCTGCAGCCACCCAAGCCGTTTGTGTTCGAAAATGATGTGGACAACGTGTCAACAGGAAATTTAAGCAGACAATGGACTAATTGGAAGAAATCTTTTCAAATTTATTACGAGGCGTGTGAGTTGTCAAAGAAAGAAAATAAAGTGCAAGTTAACATTCTATTACATATAATTGGTGAGAAATGTCGCGAAGTATACGAGCAGTTTAAAAACGAAAGTACAACAACACAAGAATTATTAAAACAATTTGATAAATATTTTATACCAAAGAAAAATTTAGCTGTGGAAAGACATAAATTTTTTAAACGGGAGCAGAAGGAATTGGAATCAGTTGAACAGTATGTCTTTGAACTCAACAAGATGGCGGCTAATTGTGAATTTAAAGATCTTCGTGATGAGCTAGTTTGTAGCAGATTAATATGTGGAATAAATGATATAGCATTATCGGAAAGATTGCTGCGGGAGCCAGATATAAGCTTAACTAAAGCATTGGATATCTGCCGGTTAGCAGAGATGTCACGTAAACAAGCACTCAATATGAAAAGTGAAAACCAAGAACATCAAGTAAACCATATACGCGAAAGCAGTAACAATGAGTGCAATGTGAATTACGTAAACCATAATAAGAATTATCAGCGGAACAATAAACGTAAAAGTCGAACATGGGAGATGCGCGGTGCCGGTGGCAGTGCGGGGCATGAGTCACGCAACGACGAGAAGGCGATCAAGTTTAGAAATCGATATCAGGGGCAGTGCGGCAGATGTGGAACAGTGCATGGAATAAACAAGTGTCCAGCATACGGTCAAAAATGTAATCGGTGTAATCGGATGAATCACTTTGCTCGGAGCTGCAAAGGTCGTATATATGCGGTGGAAAAGGACTCTACTGATCAGGTAATTTATCAAATTAATAAGACTGATAGTGATTGGGTAACAAAATTAAAGATAAATAATAGTTTATTAAATTTCAAATTGGACACTGGAGCTGATGTAAATGTTATACCGAAAAAGTTTTTGAGTAATTTAAAAATAAGTGATAAGGATTTAAATAATACGTCTGTCAAATTAAGAGCTTATTCTGGAAATTGCATATCTGTAATTGGAAAATGTTATTTAAAGGTGAAATATAAAAACAATAATTATTTTTTGAAATTTATTATTGCTGATGTGGATTCTCCTCCCATTTTAGGCAGGGAATCGTGTGAGGAACTAAATTTAATTAAAAGAGTCATGTCAGTAAGTTGTAGTAAAACCAGTGATAGTAATAAAATATTAGAAGAATTTTCAGATATTTTTGAAGGCATAGGTTGTTTACCAGGAGAGTATAAAATTATATTAAAAGCAGATGCAAAGCCTGTGGTCAACCCTCCAAGAAAATTGCCAGTAGCTTTACGAGAAAAAGTGAGGGAAAAATTAGAGGAAATGCAAAATGATGGCATTATTTCTAAAGTAGAAGGACCCACCGACTGGGTTAATAATGTGACCATAGTTAAAAAACCAAATGGGGATTTGCGCATATGTTTAGATCCTCGTGAGCTCAACAAATCAATAAAACGAGAGTATTTTAAGTTGCCTACTTTTGAGGAGATATCAACATGTTTGGCAGGTGCGAAATATTTTAGTACACTAGATGCAAAACAAGGATTTTGGCAAATAAAATTAAATTCCGATAGCACAGACTTATGTACGTTTAATACAACTTTTGGGAGGTATAAATTTTTAAGAATGCCTTATGGTATATCATCAGCTTCTGAAATTTTTCATAAACGTTTGTATCAACAGTTTGATGATTTGGAGGGGGTAGTATTATTTATAGATGACTTATTAGTATATGGGGCCACCAAGAAAATTCATGACGAAAGACTGAGAAAGGTATTGGAAAGGTGTCGAAAAATAAATATAAAATTAAATAAATCTAAGTGTAAAATAGGGTTAACAGAAATTAAATATTTGGGCCACAAAATCACTAAGGATGGCATATTGCCGGATGACTCACATCTAATAGCTATAAGAGATATGCCGAGTCCTCAAAATACAAAAGATTTAGAAAGATTTTTGGGACTTGTTACTTATGTCAATAATTTTGTTCCAAACTTATCGGATAAAACGCACAAGCTGCGAGAATTATTAAAAAAGGATGTGCAATGGGAATGGGACCCTGTACATGAACAATGTTTTAAAAACATAAAACATGATTTAGCTAACCCGCCAGTTTTACAATATTATGACATAAATAAGCCCATAGTAATATCAGTAGATGCTAGCAAAACAGGTTTGGGGGCCTGTCTGATGCAAAATAATTTGCCTGTATGCTATGCCTCGAAATCACTAACTAAAACTGAACAGGCATATGCACAAATTGAAAAAGAGTTATTTGCTTGTGTCTTTGCTTGCGAGCGGTTTTATATGTATATTTATGGTCGTTCGGATGTAACAATAGAAACCGATCATAAGCCGTTAGTTAATATAATTAAAAAATCATTAGCGAGCGCGCCGTCTCGATTGCAAAGAATGTTGATAAGATTGCAACCGTACACATTTCAACTTGTCTACAAGCCCGGTAGGTATCTATACCTAGCCGATACTTTATCGCGTGCAGTTGCACCCGGTCAGTCGGTGCATACAACGCCGCGAGATCATCTCAATGCGAAGGCGCAAGTGTGTGCGTTAACGTCGACGAATCCATTGACTGATTCACATTTCTTACAAATACAAAAATTTACTTGCGAGGACAATGAGTTACAGGAGTTAATTAAAACAATAAAGTGTGGTTGGCCTAATGAGAAGCAAAAATTGGAAAATAGGTTAAAGTGTTACTGGGATAGTAAGGAAGAGTTAACTGTGGATTTTGGTATTGTTTGGAAAGGTTGCAGAGTAGTAATTCCTAAATGTATGCGCAGGGATATGCTAGTAAAAATACATAGTAGTCATTTAGGAATAGAAAAATGTAAACTTAGAGCGCGAGAAATTATGTATTGGCCCAACATGAATTCGCAATTACAAGATTATTTATCTAATTGTCAAGCATGTTTAACATACAGAAAAAATAATACTAAGGAGCCGTTAATATCACACGAAATACCAGACAGACCCTGGAGTAAAGTAGGTATAGATTTATTTCATTTAGGAAAAATGACATTCATAATAGTAGTGGATTATTTCAGTAAATTTGTTGAGTTATCTAAATTAAAATCATTAACTTCCGAAAATGTAATAAAAAAGTTAAAGCACATTTTCCGCCGACAAGGCATACCGGATACAGTCATATCTGATAATGGGCCAGAATTTTCTTCTCAGTTGTTTAAACAATTTTCTAGGGATTGGAAATTTCAACATAAAACATCATCTCCAGGATATTCTCAGTCTAATGGCCAAATTGAGCGGACAATACAAACTATAAAAAACATTATGAAAAAGACTGAATATGATAAAAGAGACTTTAATTTAGCAATGTTAGAATATTTAAATACACCGATAAGTCAAGATATACCATCGCCTGCTGAGCTATTATATAACAGAAAACTTCGAAGTATTGTTCCCTGCGCACCAACATTTTTTTTACCTAAAGTTCATAAAGACGTAAAAGATAAGCTAGAAAAACGCCAGGCAATGCAAAAGTATTACTATGATAAAGGTAGTAAGAACTTGTGCCCACTTAAAGTTGGTCAAAAAGTTAAAGTAAGAAAAGGTAAATTATGGATACCTGGGACAATAACAGAATTGTCAGGAATCCGTTCTTACTTGGTAAAAATGAATAATGGATGCACATTAAGGCGTAATAGGAAACATTTGATTAAAGATTCGGAAAACAGGCGTGAAGAAATTACTTGTAGGCGGTACGATGATATTTGTTCAAAGACTGGTTTGCATGATAACAATGACTCGGTCAGCTCCAGTGTGCCGCACCAAATGGATAATACTAATTATTGTACTCGTTATGGCAGGATAGTACGTCCTCCTGATCGGTGGGGATTCTCCACGACTACAGAGTAATAATGTAAACAAATGCTGGTTCCACACGTATGTATATTATTGTTTATACCTATTTGAATTATAAGAAGCAGAAAATAAGCTTGAATGCTTGAACTTACCTTGAATTTTGATTCCTGTATGTAAAATAGTAAAAAAAAAATAACAATAATAATAAATAAATAATAGTGTATTTACAAATTATTTTTAGATGCATTTCAGAAATAATTAATGAAACGATTTATTTATATCAAACATATTTACATCAAAATAATTTATTCATATAGGTACTTATTAATTGTGCTAATTTTAATGAATTTTGTTAACTTATGAAATAATTTATTGTTAGCAATAAGCATAGGAGAATGCAATAGGTATATAATTTTATAATTGGTAAAAATTAAATAAAAATTGTGCATGCAGATTATAATTGTTTTTAGATTATTCTTACGTTTGCGACGTTAACCATTTATGTAAAATAAATATATTATAATATAATAATATTTTTAGGTAAAATATTTTTATTATATTTATCAATTTATCCCCTTTTAAAATATTTTAAAATAATAATAATCAATGCAGGTATTGCAAATAATTGTCTTAATGTTAAAAATATATCTCTTCAATAAATTTAAATTTTAGAATGTTATAATGAAAATGTAAATTTATGAGAGTAAATTTCATGATTAATTATAAGTTCAGTGTGTGCATGCAATACTTTTACTTCATTTTATTTATTTTAAGGGAATGAATAGGGTACCTAAATTTATTTAATTTTCAAACAAGGGGATTGTAGATATATGATTTTTATAAATGTCATTTGTGTAGGGTACTCGGAATGCTTTTTAAATATAGTCAGTCTATCTCGCATCCTGTTATTTCATTGACGCCTCACATAAATACACACATAAACAACGAGCGTAGCGAGGGATTCTACGGTGGAATCCTGAGTGAAGCGAGGGATTCAAGTATATCGCCCGAGATAAAACTATTACCGTACACCGTGTAGCACATTCTTCTTTTCATCTCCATCTATGAGAAAAAGCAAATATATACCTATAACGAAAGTAGAATACTATATACCGAATCAGAGTTTAACAGTCAGTTACTAACCTTTATTTGGTGACGTTTTCACTGAAGAAGTACTATGAAAATATTTTTCTAGGACCACCACATCTTATACATTTTTCAGTCATTAGAATCATTTCATTACTTTTTCCTTGTGTGTTAATTCTTTATATATTTAAATATGTATATTATACGTAAACTTTATATTTATTTAGTATCGGCCTCATCAAGAAATTAGTCACATTTTAAATTGTTGTAAAAATAACCTAATAGTTCCTTAATAAAATTACTATTTAAATCAAAGACAACAATTGCGCGTTTTTTTTGGTTTTTAATAAATTATTATTTTAAAGCAAGAGAACCAAAACATTTTGACCTACAGTCATACACGTAAAATTCCGATTTTAAAAAATTACGACGCCCTTGCCTGTATTTTATAATTTTAAAAACTAAATTCTTCTTTTTTTTAGCTGTCTGCCAATATTATTTTTGATTCTACATACCTACGTGTTCGGTTTTCAAATGTGTTTTAACGCCTAGGGAATTTACTTTTTACTTTTCAGTGTCTAGAGAAGTGTCGTTTTTCGAATAGATGAGATGAAAATAATATTTAAAAGTATCATACATAACAAAGTAAACTCATGTATTTATATATTTTCAAGTATTGCCGTTGCATGTAGGTACTAAGTTTCTTCATTTAGGTATTGTATATTGTTGTCCTCGTATCGAGGGATATTGATTGTATCTGTCGTGGCCATATCGTATAATTAATCATTTAATGATATAGTCGACCATTTCATGAAATGGTTATTTTTCATGATATGGAAAATAGTCGCTGATCACATCATGATGTGGTCTGCCCAGATCAATGAATAATTAGCGTTTAACGATATGAAAAGCTAAACGCATGGCTACTTCATGATATGGATAAACATTAGTGATCAAATCGTAATATATAATAGTTATATTATCCACTGTTAGAGGCGCTGATATTATTTTATTTTTGTAATGCTTCATGGCGGCGGGCTAATATTAATGTGCCAATTGACATTGTCAATCGAGGATAAAGATGCAGTAAAATGGGGTCGCTATACAAAACTACTTGAATTTTACGAAAGTCACACAAAAAACCTTAGAGTTCGAAACATATTTCAGAAGTTAGTTTCAGGTTAGGTAAGATTTCAATCTCAAATAGTGTTATTTAGAAATAAACCCTAAAATTCTACTTACAAGGATAATATATAAATTTACTTTCTTTATTTGAATTTTTTATTAAACCTTGGATGTCATGAAAGCCTTACTGAAGTTTTAGATGGCCACATTATGAAATGATCAATTCTACGATTTGGCCACGAAATATCCATCTACATTGCTATTTACGAGTATTTCCCTCCGGATCACAACGTGACATGAGGTCAAGTGTGAGTGATTAGATAACAATAGACAGGAAGATAGAAACAATGTAAGGCGTTTTAAATAATTTAAAATATCCTCATTGGTATGACATGTTGCAATGCAAGAGAAAAACAAGGTCATCATCATCATCATTCACAGTCTTGAACCTCCCACTGCTGGGAATAGGCCTCTCTCAATGAATGCCATTTACCACGGTCCTGAGGTACTCTCATCCACATTCGACCCGCGAATTTTCTGATGTCCAACGGACGACGCACGCTGCGCTTGCCATTAATGGGCCACCATTCTGTTAATATTTTGCTCTACCTGTCGTCACCATGTCTTGCTAGGTGTCCTGCCCAACTCCATTTGAGTTCTGTCACTCGTTTTCCAACATCTTGAACTTTCGTTCTTTGTCGAATAACTGTGTTGGTAACTCGATCTTGAAGTTTGATGCCTAGCATGGCTCGCTCCATGGCTCTCTGTGCAACTCTTATTCGGTACACAGCCTCATCGGTAAGCGGCCATGTTTCGGCACCATATGACATCGTTGGGAGGACACATTGATTAAAAAGGCGGGTTTTCAAACATTGTAGGATACGACGTGATTTGAAGACGTCTTTTAGTTTTCCGAAACCAGCCCAACCGAGATGTATCCGCCTATAGACCAAATTTTTTCTGAGATCTTTATTGAAGGATAGAATATGACCAATATATATGTATTTATCCACTGCCTCTAGTCTTTTGTTTCCCACAAGGACTGCTGGTTCCATAGTTTCGGGTCAACACACCCGAATCACCTTGGTTTTGGTCATATTCATTTTGAGGCCGACTTTTAGAGAGGCATCATAAAGATCCTTCAACATTTCTTGGAGGTCTTCGACGCCTTCGGCAAGGAAAATTATGTCGTCCGCGAATCTTAAATGAGACAGAAAAACGCCATTGATGTTAATACCTAGTTTGTTCCATGCAAGCATTTTCACAACATCTTCCAAGACGGCTGTAAAAAGCTTGGGTGAAATTGTGTCCCCCTGTCTCACTCCTCGCTCTATTTTAATGGGTTGTGTGGCATCATGCAATTTAACCTGCATTGTAGCTGAACTATATAGTTCCCGAAGAACGTTAATGTAGCAAGCGTCGATACCGCATCGATGGAGAGAGTCAAATACAGCCCAGTGCTCGACACTGTCGAACGCCTTTTGACAGTCGACAAAGGCCATGCACAAAGGTAGGTTGTACTCGTGACTCTTCTCCATCAGCTGCTTTACCGCTTGGATATGATCGATGGTAGAAAATCCACTTCGGAAGCCGGCTTGTTCGATGGGCTGGCATTCATCGAGCTGAGTTGTCAGTCTATTGCAAATAATTTTTTATAACAATTTGTAAATGTGCGATAAGAGGTTAATAGGACGGTAATTTACTGATTTTGAAATGTCTCCTTTTTTATGTAAAATGCTTACCATAGCGTTTTTCCAACATTTTGGTGAGCAATGTCTAAGAAGAACATCATTGAAGAGCCTTACGAGCACCCTTAGCACAGGTTGACCCCCCGCACGAATCATCTCAACTGTGGCACCGTCTTCGCCAGGAGCCTTTTCATTCTTCATTTGTCCCAGTGCCTTTTCAATCTCACAAGGCAGAATCGGGGGGATTTTATCATGTGTAATTTCTACTGGTGGGGACCTAGGACTTCCTGGGATTTCAGTATTCGCAAATGTTGACGCGTAGAGTTCCCCGTAAAACTCCTCAACTACTCTTAATATCTGTTGGCGGTCAGTCACAGAGACTCCGTTTTTGTTTGCTACCTTAAGAATCTGATTTTTACCTGAACCAAGTTTTCTGTTAAATACCTTGGGGCCCTTGTACTTTTCGATAGTGTCTACAATTATCTTTGTGTTGTGTTTCCTCAAGTTTTGCTTAATAGCTTTATGTATTTCCTTATTTATATCTTTTATAGCTACATGATCTGAATTGGTGCTCAGTTTTATGGATCGCCGTTCTTTTAAGTTTATTTTGTAATTCACGAGTATAATTTTATCTACAATTTATAAATATAAACAACATACTTGCATGCTTATTAGATAGTAGCTTACGTACGGAATACTCGGATAACTAAGAATAGAATCAAAGTTCATGGACTAATTATGTATGTACCTCCGATCTGATCCGTCAGGTCTGTTTTTAAAATTATGAAAATATAGGTCGGTATCTAACCAGATTTGGGTTGCTAGACACTTATTCAGGCCGGCATTGTCGGTTAGGCAGTATTTGGACAGAATATGTACTAGTACTCACGTAGTTGTCGAACAACAAATCCAACCCGAAGCAATTAACTTAACTCAACTTTTTCCCCGAACATTCATCTACATATATTCGATTTTACCGCCCGGCTGTGCCGATTAAAACCGGTCCGAGTTTAGCTAGAGCACGGGGCATGCAAACCTGCTTTCTTAAAATACACTGAAGTATGCTCTGGTTTCAGATTTATCAGATCTTAGGTAGGGTACTACTTAACAAAATGTTAGATAGGTACCTTCTTATATTATGTACCTACATATCTACTATTATACAACGTGGAAGGGACAAAAAAAATAATTCGACATTCCCATACAAATCGTCCGGGCGGCCGCACACTTTTGTATAGAAATGCCAAAATTTATTTTTGTTTTTTGGCTGTTAATTTAATTTCATTATACATTAGTGATCTAGTATAGCCCGTGGTTCGATTTATTACGGGTATGCCCCTTCCACATTGTATAATGTTATTGAACGAAAATAATACCTACTTTTAAGGCCGTACCTGAATTTTCCGGGGTCCAGTGCTGCCCCCATTTAAAATTAATCATTTCAAAGAAAACGGAGACATCATTTAAAATTTTGCTACTACCAAGTCCTAGATAACCCTTCAAAGTATTTTATGAACTACTGTTTACAGTTTAAAATGAGATCGTTAAGCTTTACCACGCACATTTGCGAAAAACGGTCACTTTTGGCAAATGTGCGTAGCAAAGCTTTACGTTCTTATTATAAACTGTAAATAGTAGTTCATAAAATAGTTTGGAAAATCCAAAAGTGCACGCCTCATAATCTCATTTTTCACAATTAAATTGATTTTGATTGTTTTATTGCTAACATAAAACGAAGAAAAGTATGTGTCGGCTTTAAGGTGAAGGGGTAAAAAAATTAGTTTTTTATAAATTATAATTAAACGACAGTACTTAGAACGCTAATATTAACTAGGAATCAGCACAGTGTAATACTTTATATATTAAAAACAAAAGTATTCCGGTAAGATGAATTTTTCGACCACTCTGCCACATACATGGTCACATAAACACAGACTCACGGACGTCCAAGAATGATTAGTTTTAATGTTATTATTTATTATATTAAACAAATTAATTGTTTATAAAATGTACCATATGTGCTAGACAGATTATTTAACTTCATATTAGTGCACTAATATTATCCTGTAAGTGTAATATTAAAAAAAAAACGTCATTTAAGTTTCGAAAGACTGGGTTTTTTGACATGTCGAGAGTAGAGCACTACCTCAACGCTCCGTTTATGAAGCGTGCAATACTTTAAAGGGTTATCTAGGATTTGGTAGTAGCAAAATTTTAAATAATGTCTCTGTTTTCTTTAAAATGATTTATTTTAAATGGGGGCAGCACTGGACCCCGGAAAATTTAGGTACGGCCTTAAGGCCGTACTTGAATTTTCCGGGGTCCAGTGCTGCCCCCATTTTAGATAAATCATTTCAAAGGAATCGAAGACATTATTCAAAATTTTGCTACTACCAAGTCCTAGATAACCCTTCAATGTATTTTATGAACTACTGTTTACAGTTTAAAGAAAGAACGTTAAACTTTTACTACGCACAATTGCGAAAAACGGCCACTTTTGGCTAATGTGCGTAGTACAGCTTAACGTTCTCATTATAAACTGTAAACAGTAGTTTATAAAATACTTTAAAGGGTTATCTAGGACTTGGTAGTCGCAAAATTTTAAATAATGTCTCCGTTTTCTTTGAAATGATTTATTTTAAATGGGGGCAGCACTGGACCCCGGAAAATTCAAGTACGGCCTTAACGGGATTATTCCATCCGGGGAAAAAATAATACACTAGCCGTACCTACTTAAGACCAACGTAGCGGCTCATGCATGCCACGATATATGCACAGCGAAGAACATTTTTAGTATAGTTAATACTTATAATAGGTAGTCATAATGTTGTTCTGTACTACTATAATAAATCCAGTACGATCACGGGAACTTAGACAGCTATCTCATGTGGTTCCACGGAAGATCAGTGTTGCTGTCTGCCATGCATGGCAATCAGCAAGGTACATACGCTGATAATGGAACACTCTTTCAGTGATTATGTATTTGTTTTATGTAAAAATAAAATATTGTCGTGATGAGCATATTAATTTTAGTGATATAATCTGTTATGTATTCAAATCACACACATGTTAAATAAATATTTTTTTATTTAATTATTTTTTTAGATAGGTTTTTATCTTACCGAATGTGGTAATAGCATCTGCCACCGTAGCTTATAAAGACTGTCATCTATCATGTGTCTGTCATGTGTTTCCTCACGATGTTTTGTTGTGGTGGTAGTAGTTGGAAATTACCGTACATGCAGTAGGTACCTACATGCAGTACAAACTCAGAGGTAGGTACAAGTCGTAAGGATCGAACTCATGCCTTACAGACACGCAGCCAGTGACTAAATCGCTTGCTCACTTCTATGTGGACAAAATTTCAAGCTACTTAGTTATTTATGTTTGATTTCAGTGGGAGCAGTTATTAGAGATAGGTGCCAAAGAGCCGGACACACATTTGGACAAAGTTCTGAAAAACATCGCTGTCAACGAATGCTGCACCCTTGTTTATACTGTAAGTACGCCTATTATCTTAGCCAGCTAACTCTCTAGTTTTCTAGAGACTACGCAAATTTCCATTACTGGGCGGCGACCCTTTAAAATCTATTTCTTTCATTGTCAATGGGTAAGTAAGTATACTACTTTCCTTTCTTTTAAGTAGATAGGTATTTTACCTTTATATTCTAATATGTATTTACATAATTACCTAATAACCCTTAGCATGGCACCGTCGATAAACCCAAATAAAGTTTATATCACGCGACGGACTAGTGCCATCCCACTCGTTATCAAGAAAATCTACTTATACTTTTAAAGTTAGTAGGTACTAAAAGCTGTATTTTTAACGCTACGCCTGATGATAGCATTCATAAATTCATAACGAAGCACTTAGAGTGTATCGAGCTTTCTAGTTCCTAGCCTTGACACGGTTATTGATTGACCTAAGTTGTGTCTTGTTTCAGTCCGGCACGGTGGGCGCGCCGAAGGCTGTGATGTTATCACACGACAACCTGACGTGGGATGCACACTCCATCGGCGAGCGCGTACGGGACCTACAGCCGCAGAGTGAGCGCCTCGTGTCCTTCCTGCCGCTCAGCCATGTCGCCGCGCAGGTAACACATTCCCACAGCTGAGGTGCTATCACACGGCAATTTGACGTGGGAAGCGCACTCTATCGGCGAGCGCGTGCGGGACCTACAGCCGCAGAGTGTGCGCCTCGTGTCCTTCCTGCCGCTCAGCCATGTCGCCGCGCAGGTAACACATTCCCACAGCTGAAGTGCTATTACACGACAATCTGACGTGGGAAGCGCACTCTATCGGCGAGCGCGTGCGGGACCTCAGCCACAGAAGACAGTAAGGGTACCTATTTCATACTGCAGCCGTGTAGCGAGCGCCTCGTGTCCTTCCTGCCGCTCAGCCGTGTCGCTGCGCAGGTAACATATTCCCATAGCTGTGGTACTAATACACGACAATTTGACTAGGGCGAGCACTCTGTCGGCGCAAGATCAGCCCACGAAACTCATCATATTGCCCAAGAAAGATACGGTCTAATACGAGAGTTCTCATAGGTAATGTAAGGTTACCTCTTTAGCGTGATCTTATCTTGAATTACATACTTACTGTAGATGTAATAAGCTCTGACTCCAGGTGTCTTCAGAAATAATCACAACTTTTAAACTTCACTTACAGATTCACAAATTCTTCTTTTACATTGATTAATTAGGTACCTACGTTACGAACTAATGATATTCCGTGTGCAACGAGCGCCTTGCACCGTGTATTGCACGACTGACGAAGCAATCCTGGGATGAATCGGGCTTTCATAAACTTACGTCATCCACAGGATTGACCCTACTATCATCTCCCTCATTAACAAAAAATTACAAGTTTACATCAAATTTCTATAATACTCGTATTTCAATTAAATATTTCAAGAACAAAAAACACAATGAAAGCAGTGAAGACTATGAGTACGTAAAGGCGTTTCGTTCCAGTGAAAAAAGAGGTTAAAAACATTCTTTAGATGGCGTTTAATAGTTTGAAATCGTTCTCTTAAAACAAATACCTACGTACTAGGTCTAGGCCGTTTGGTTCAATCCTTTTGCCTTTCTGTCATATCATGGTTAAAAAGTGTAAAAATATCGCGTTCGTAACATCAGTTTGGTGTTATTAGGAAAAGTATACACCCCTTTATTTTTCACGTCACGACGGCACAGTCCTGTATTCTAGATTAGAGTCTTACACGTGTTCTGATAAATTTCAGTAAGTATAATTTAATTAAATACATACAGGCTGACTTTTTAACCACCAGCCAAATTTTTGGAGCAGGTTCAGTCCATGATACTGAACTACTTTACATAAAAACAATTAACGAAAAACTAAAACAAAAACTCGCCTTCCCATACAAATCAGCGATCAGCCAAACGGATTTTGTATGGGAGGACGAAAAAATTTTATCTATTTTTACTACCTTTTTTATAATTAGTAGTTTATATATAAAATAAATGACTGAACTTGCTCCAAAAATTTGGCTGGTGTTTAAAAAGTCACCCGGCATGTACGCAATAGAATATTTTAAATAAAATGTTTTTACCAAAAACAAACACACACCATTAAAATTTGAAACATGAAACAAGAATATATCATTGACAGATTGATTCAAGTGATTGCTGCGCTATAATATCTGTCGTAAGTTAACGAACAATTATTTTTTAGGAAAACGCCTCATTACAGATTAACTCGTAAAGACGGTTAAACTATTCTATCGCTAGCCGTGGTTTTTACATATAATGAGGCGAACATTTAGCGCATACTGATGGTCAACTCATAATCATAACTAAAGTTGAAATTACACTATTTGACGTAAAATTTTTAACATTTATATAATCACTGTCATTTTCTACTGAAATAAGTTTATGCTGGTTTTAATCTGTCTATAGCTACATCACTTTTCTATTAGGTAGACTAACTTTAAAAATTTTATCATTCCTACTTATAATGCGGTACCATCGTAAGTATAAGGATTTTTGTACCAGATAATTTCTAATAAACACGTGTGTACACGACTTTAAATCTTTACTTACAAATGTTTTTCTAGTCTTTTGATAAGTGTGATTGGTTGTAGGTTCAACCCTGTGGATGACGTAAGCTTATGAAATCACAGGGTTGATCCTACAGGTACTGGTAAATATAATATCATCTGATCCCGTGTTTATATGGAAAGGCTGATAAACTGATTTTACTAGCTCGACTTGAAAAATCTTTTTCTCTTATTTACCTACTCTTACCACGGTCGTATCAGTTCCGATCAAAGTTACTTCTACGATCACTTCGCTCTCTATTACATAAATTAAGTTACAACATGATAGGTAGGTACGAATGCAATTAAATTTGCGTAGATTAGATACCTAAGCAGGTATATAACTTATGGTGAAAACTGAAAACCTGAGATCGTAGGTCGTAGGTCGTAGCATGTGTCTCACAGCTATCAAGGTTGACACCTTAATAACATGTCATTTGTGACGAAACAACTACATAGTCTCGTGATTGTGAGTAGACTATGACCTACACTATACTAACGAACCTAGAATAAATTATAGCCTAGACTGTATGCTTGGTTAGGCTTATATTGTTTGACTCTGAGACGCACACTTTTGTGACTTTGCCATTGTTTTCATTTTTCACGACATAATGAACCAACATCACTGATGCATACCTACTTTAATAATGCACCTACTTACTCGTAATGGATGGACACCTCTTCATCACATTGTTAACCTTGGAAACAATACTATCAAATAGATTAGACTATTTAACTATTTATAGTCAACAATATTATCAGGTGCATTTTAGAACACCGAATAGGTAGGTACCTAGGTACCTATTCGGTACTATTCGTACTAGTTATACTTATGTAGTCGCATGGTCGCATACTAACTCCTGCCCTGGAGACTAAAAAATACCTGATGATGATGTAAGTAGACGCTTTTCTAAATTTACTTTAGGAATGCGGAAAATCCAGCCATTTTATTACTCACTTAGATAGATTCATAATTCAATCGGGTACCTATTATCAAATTCCACAATGGCAAGCACGGTAGGTAATACATTGGTGAAACAAAGAATGACTCAGATCGCGAAATTATTGCCAACCAAGCGATAAGGGCGATAAAAGTATCCAAACCGGTTTTCTCTAGCCGATCTCCGCTCGTAGCATGGTATCGTGGATATGCTGTCGATAAAATTGGTAAGGTGTACACGACGGACTAGTAGCTCTTGCTTTTTAATATTAATCATATATAAAGCGCTGCCACTATCGCTAGTCCCATAATACTGCATAATGTTGGTTTGGCGACCCGTACGGGAAGCGCCCGCCGTACTCTGATACGAGTGTTCTGTTGTTCAGTACGATAGAGCCGAGCGGATGGCGTTGTACGGGTTCTACCTGGAGCGTGTTCCGTACGGAACCATCCGCATCGCTATGAAACAATGTTCTAACGCTTCAAGTGACCGCTCCAGGAGCCCGTACGGGCGATTTGTACCTACGTATCTCCTGCTCAACTGTGTAACCAGCCTAAATATCAACAAAAAAAAAACAAAATACCTAAAGGAAGATGTAAAAAGTGTAGATAAACACTCCTCGGATAAAACCCCGGGCGATGACGAAGACTATTAGCACTTGCATTCGGCTCGGGTGACTAATTTCTGTGATATCTGAGGATATTTTCCTTTCGTCGCCATCGTAGTCTATTTATTAACGCGCGTAGCAGGCTCAAAATAGCACAGATTTGGTGACGTAAAAAAATATTTTTCACTTCTCATGCTCGTAAAGTTGTTCTTTATGTTGAGAGAAGGCTGCATAAAATGGAATTTTATGCACTTGTGCATAAAGTCATTTCTTCTTCAATTAGGCCTTACAGCCACATTCACAATACACGTTCATTTAAGGCGGAGGTATAGGCAAATGGCCTTGAAGTGTGAAATAAATTGTTAACTTGTAAATATGGTGATAATTTCCTTATTTCTCTTCGTCATGCACTAGATAGCCCTTTAAATTATTTTATAAACTGCCGTTGAAACTATTATTGGTGATCCGTCTAGCTTTAAAACTTGCCGTGGCCAGTTTTGGCGGAGACAAGTTTTAAAGCTAGACGGACTAATGTAAATACTTTCAACGGTGGTTCATAAAATAATTTAAAGGGCTATCTAGTGCATGACGAAGAGCAATATGGAAATTATCTCCATATAGAGTTAACAATTTATTTCAAATGAGGGCGGCACTTCAAGGCCATTTGCCTATATCTTCACCTTAAGTGATATACTTATTTTTATGAGATTTAGGTAAAGTATATCTTAATTTAATTACGACATATGTATTAAGTACTATCTAAATACAAATTTACGATTAATGCATTTACGTAAAAAAAATATACTTAACGCGAATATTTGTAATAACTTGGCATTACGGCTCAGATCATAGTCGAACGTCATATAGTTGAAAATTTAAAAAAAAATAAGAAAAATTGTGTGGCGGCAACTAGATCTATGTACATGTGTGGCGGTAAGCTAGTTATTCGTCAAACAAAACTAGAAACTAGCTAAATTTGTTGTATTGCGGTTGAAAATTCACTAAGTTATTCGTAAGTTACTAAACAATGTCTTCGAGTAGTTTTAGTGACGATCAGATAATTATTTCGCCTTAGCCTTTACTTAGAAGAGCGGATATTGCTTAATTCTTGTTATTTCCTTGCAATCGAATTGAAAAGCAGAGTGTAAAACTCGAGTATAAAACCCATTTTACCCTCGACGTAACTATCCACCCTCGCCGTACCGGCTCGGGTGGCTATATATCCACGTCTCGGGTAAAATGGCTCGTTTTATGCACTTGTTGTACAATCTACTATTGAATGTCGTCAGGCGGTGGACATCTACACGACGCTGGCGCACGGAGTGACGGTGTTCTTCGCACAGCCCGACGCACTCAAAGGCAGCCTCGTCGAGACATTGAAGGAGGTTAGGCCCACAAGGTAATTTTTATTCCATACTACGTCTATTTACGAGGTTCCTGTGATTTTATTGTCGGTAAGTATCCCTATCGAGGACACACCAACCTTTCATGGCGTTAAATCTAAGCGCTAATTGGGCGTTCTTAGTCGAAGCAAGGCTATCTAGGCTGTTTTACGGTTGATAATGTAATGCGGTTACGTACAAAACAGCCTTGATTAAAATACAAAACAGCAAACTGCTCTTTGAATACGAGTTCTTGTTACTCATTCATTGTTAAATTTACTTATACCTACTTACATAAGTTAAGCGTAGAGTATGCAACACTTGAATAACTTACCTACTCATAAAAAAACCGGCCAAGAGGGTTCCGTACAATTGATTGAATTCTTATAGGTTTTCCTGTAATCTACAAGCAATTGCTCGTAACTATATTTTGTATTTTTTTCAATATTTTAGTCTCAGTAGTTTCAGAGAACAGACCCCCTGATCTCCGATACTACTGAGCCTAAAAGTTTGAAACTAACTATTTTACGGGTGAATTCAGTACATGACACCGAACAACGTTCCCCAAGGATCTTATATCGAAATACCTATAAAAAATATTTTTTGACCTTCCATATACTAAAGTTGTCCGATGAGGTGATCCGAATTTTTATTCTTCTTCTTCTTATTTAAGAGCTTAGTGGGTCTTGTCGGCGGAGTATGCGCCAAACTTCTCGGTTCTCTGCCTTACTTTTATTTTTTTCTATATAAACGAGGTTGTCTGGAAGAAATTGCTTAGCGATAAGGCCGCCTTTTGCGCATTTCCTAATTTTTAAGATAATTATGTTCTGTTTTTTACTTTTGTGCAATAAAGGGTATTGTATTGTATTGTATTGTATTGTACTTTTTAGTGCTTGATACGACATAACCCCTGCTTTTTCTTTCAGTTGGTCTACATAGCTCTTTCTTGGTCGTCCTGGACCTCCTTTACTATTGTATAAATTTTTATAGAAAGTAAAAAAAATAATATTTCGATGTGTTCCTTGGGTAAAGTTGATCAATATCATGGACTGAAAGCACCCTTAAAATAGTTTCAGTATATTTTGTTAGACGTAATAAAGTTACAATAGTAGATTGTTCCACCGAGCAGAAAGTAAGTTATTAATAAATTACTTAATGCGAGGTGCATAATCTGCTTTTCTTTCAATTACCCTACTGCAAGAAAAGCTTATTTATGTAAAATTATTAGGTAAGCAATTGCATACATCACTTCACACGCACACTGTATAAGTATAACTCCATACGGCTGTCAAACCTGACGGCCGACTCCTCAAATGCGTTCAGTTGGCCAACCGGCCAACTGAACGCTCGGTGGCCCGGTGGGTGTACGCTTTGCTAGCGGTCTCAAAAGTTAAGCAACACGAAAAAAAAAACGTTTCAGAAGCCACGTAAAGTGGTTGGTCCCGGCTGTCATCATTGTATGGCAGTCAAGCTATGTCAGATCTTAGGCAGCTTGAAAAAACTGACACCAGTGTTGGCCACTTACAAACACGAAAAAACCAAACTGAACGCATCGTATATCTAGGCTAGTTTTATGATAGATGAGCTTGACTTTCAGCTAGCAGTATGCAAAGCAATTGTATTAGGATAGCATACTTATGCTATCCTGGTATTTTTCCTTCATCTTTCTCGTTCACCTAGTTCTTAGAGGCGAAAGAGACAATATCACTTTTATCTCTCCACCGATACATCGATTAACAAAAAAAACTAAACAGTGCAGTAAAGGATTTCCATACATTTTTCTGCTCTAGAGCAGCAAAGTTTCGCTTTGTGCTGCATATGTAGTGCAGTTATGATAGAATAGCAGCGTAGTTGGAAGAAAAAACATAAATTGCTTTACTTATGTAGGTACACATTTCCTCAGATTCCTAGCTGTTCCTCGAGTATGGGAGAAAATGCACGAGAAGATAACAGCAGTGGGCGCGTCCAGTGGCGCCATCACGCGATACATTGCCGCCTGGGCCAAGGACAAAGGACTTAAGTACCATCTCGCGAGGATCGATGGGTAAGTTGAAATGCTATTTAACTGATTTCTAAAAGGCTTAGTTAGACCATTTAACATTTCCACTGCTGAAAAATGCAACGTGTGTATTTTGCCAAAGAGGAAAACACATACGGTGCGTTTTCAGCAGGGGAAGTGACTACGTCATTACAATTTACTCAGTATAATTTAAATAAGTGGGTATAGACGATACCATGGTAGGTTAATGACACTAGCAGCTACACAAAATCAAGCTCATAAATTAAAAGAAGAAAACCTACTTTTACGAGTAGGTACATATATTACTTACATACAAATTCTAACTCGACAGACATTAGTAATAAATTATGCTTTGAAATGAATAAATATTAATTTCTACCTACCTAGTAAAATCGGTACTTATACATTTTAAGTACTTACTTATAAGTGGTACCTAATTAGCTAAAACAGATAGCATCAAACCTTGTTTTTATTTAAGTCAGAAGACGTTTCGTACTATACCAGTCTTAGCATAGACTGTGCCACTATTTTTTTCTCTAAATTACGAACGATTTAAACTGTTGATACTCCATAAGTAGGCTAATTCTAATCTTGCAATGACATCGGAGTTACTATATCTACCTAACGCAGCGCAGATGAAAAAGTTTAGGTAGGTAAATAGGTAGGTACCTAGTAAAATAAGTCGATGAAATTTTAGAAGAAGAAGATGTTTCATCAAAAATAATAGCTGTATTTTATTGATAGTTCTCTATCGTCGGAGATGACGGGTCTACCTATAGACTTCACCGCCTCTGAAATGCTCAAATACTGGTACGTGACCAACACATGGCCATTTGGCGAATGCGTAGAATGTAGAATACATTTTTACGAGTATTATTAACTAAATACGGTATTAGATTAGCATGATTGATTGAAAAACTGTTTTGGGTACAACACCTCTTACTAATCAGTTTCCCTAGCATGTATTTTATAGTAAGTAGTAAAAAAAGTGTTTTTTTTATTTATCAGCCATTTCCAATTTACTCACCTACCTATCTTTACCTCATATATGTGTATTTTAAATAGTTATATCTACTTAGGTATAATGTGTTATAAGTATACAGTATAATGTTTATCTATTTGCCTGTTGAAATAGCATGTACTATAGCCTGCTAGGATAATAAAATTTATTTTTAAGTCGACTCTGAGTTGAGAATTATTTAGTGGGTAAGCTTGCTAACTAATAAAATGTTTTAGAATAATAAAAGTTAAATTTGTTGAGCGCAATATTTATTTTTTGGATAGGTATGTTTTATTCAGTATAAAATTACTAGAAATTCAGAGCAGCAGGTCCCCTGCTATGAAGGATGTTACAGACCGCAAAAATGTACCACTGTGTGACGTGACGCTCTCTTTAGAACTGCCTGAAGTGTGTATAGAATTTTATCTTCCCTTAACGAGGAAGTATATTTTAGCGGTCTTAAATAAAACACTACTTTCGGGCTCGTGAGGATGTAGGTACACTATAATTATTCTGTATCCACTGCGAGATCCCTTGATCATCTAACTGTAACCATTTGACGACCTCCGTGGTGTAATGGTCAACACACTAGTCCACCAATCCGGAGGTTCTAGGTTCGATCACTAGCCAGGGCAAGTTGGAAAAAGGCCTTTTTCAAATTGTCCTGGGTCTTGGGTGTTTATCTATATGTATATGTATTTATTATAAAATATAGTATCGTTGAGTTAGTATCCCATAACATAAGTTTAAAAATTACTTTGGGGCTAGCTCAATCAGTGTGATTTGTCTTAATATATATTTATTTATTTATAGGCAAGGCACTTATTAAAAGCGGAGTAGGTATCATTTATGCCTACTACTACTACTACAAACGTAACTACATCTGTGCACTGCACACGTCAATGTGTGTGTGTGTGTTCGCTTCAACAAGGCGAGAACGGGATAGAGGTACGGGGACGGGGGACGGGGACGCATATTGCGCGGAACTCTAGGAGATTCCGTTTTGTATGTAATACTTATATTAATTCTGTGCTATAACGTAATGTGTGTGATGCAGGCAACAAGGCTCTTCGTTCGGCTACAAGTTTGCCAAGTCCCTGGTGTTCAACAAGGTGCACACGACTCTCGGGCTGGACAAGTGCGCAACGTTCGTGTCGTCGGCGGCCCCACTGTCGCCAGACATCAAGAAGTTCTTCCTGTCTCTGGACTTGCCTATCATGGACGCTTTCGGCATGAGCGAGATGTCTGGAGCACACGCGCTAAGCATCTACCCCAAGTAAGTTAACATCATTCATCATCATTGAATAATACGACAGTCGTCTATAGGTACAAAAATCCTACCTCTATGCGTACGATAGTGACGTCATATTTATATGTCAAACCGAATTAGACTTTATCATTCTGAATTAACGCTCAATATTGCTTGACACTGAAACGCGGATACGCAGTAACGTACGTCTTGCGTACCGCTTTTGGAGTAACCCTAAATAGGAGAGCGCGCCTTTCTGTACTACAGAGCCTATATTAGCCAGAGCAGTCAGAGGATTTGGCCTACACTCTTAACACTGGCCAGACGGGTTGGAGAGGTCTCACAGTAAATTAACACTATATATTTTTAAACGCGCAACTGATTGAAATGTGACATATGATATGACAGAGCCATTCTGGACTTTTATCAGTTGTCGCTCCAAATGCAAGTAGGTAGTTTGAAGCTGTTTTCCTTCTAATAATTATTATGAAAAAACCGGTGAAGGCCTCTGTATACGTTTAATTTCATTTCTTTCGGGGCTAGGGTATGCGCATCCAAACATCTACTTATACGTAGGCTGATTGGAAGCATAGGCACTGGACACTGAGCATCCTTACTATATCCCATTAATTTATGATTTTGTCTTTATAATAGCCGGGACTATGTTGCACAGCAATGGTAACAAATGAATAGCTGCGGCAATGAATGAGATCGAAGAACTTAGTTAAAAATAACTAAATCATATTTTTATATGAGGTACCTTCATCATTCCAGATTCAAACTGGACTCTGCAGGAGAAGTACTGGAAGGCACGCAGACCCGCTTCGACGGCGCAGTCAGTCAGAACGGGCCGGGAGAAGTGTGCATGAGCGGCCGACACGTGCTCATGGGGTACCTTAACGACGAGGAAAAAACACGCGCCGCCATAGACGAGGATGGATGGTTGCATTCCGGGGACATTGGCAGAATCGACGCGCATAATCTGCTCTACATCACTGGTAGAATAAAGGTAAATTAAAAGATTTCATCGAAACATTGCTATGTATGGTTTTGAAGAGTGAGGTTGGATTGAACTGGCGTCGTAGGTATAATTTTTTCGTTGGTTATGAACTTTATGTCAAAGGCTAATAAGGTTCAATTTATGTGGGAACTATTCTGTCCTTTTAAGGGTTAATAAGTAAATCTTTTCTGTAACGACATGCGACATGGGGTAGCCCGAGAGTTGTCGTATCTATGCCCAAGTAAGACTTATAACTACGTCAAGCGGACGCCCGCGACGAGTTCAGTCCATCTCTGTCACATACCTTACGCACGATATAGAAAGCTGAAACTGTCGCGGATCACGTGTCTCTGTCGCACGTAGAGTTTGTGACAGAGGCGGACCGAACCCGTCGCGGGTCTCCGTTTGACACAGTTTCAAGCCTAAGAGGTAAATTAATGAGAAGTCAAATAAGCTCGATCAGCTTAAGAACCAGAGCTGCCTTTTTTGGTACAAATAAATTTAGATGCAGAACAAGTGTTGATCGTGTGTCGTGATTCCAGGAGTTGCTAATCACGGCGGGCGGGGAGAACGTGCCGCCCGTGCCCATCGAGCAGTGCGTGCAGGCCGAGCTGCGGCACCTCGGGTACGCCGTGCTCATTGGAGACCAGCGCAAGTTCCTGTCGCTGCTGGTTACGCTCAAGGTAAGCAAGCCATGGCGCAGCCCAGACAGAGGAGACGTGACGTGAAGAGGGGCCGCGAGGGTCTTTTTTTACAAAATGTCAAATCTCTCAATTCAAACCATATACAACGTGTAATTGACATGCGGCGTAATAAATCTAACCAGGGCTACTATATCACTATAATGTAATTATATTAAAATAACAGTAAAAAAAAAACAAAAGAAATTTACATTTCTATACAAATTGCCTGGGCGGCCGCACTTTTGATATGGAAATGCCGATCTTTTTTGTTTGCTGTTATTTTAATATCATTATACTCTAGTAATCTAGTATAGCCCGTGGTAGTCAATTACACGTTGTATAAAAGACGGGGCGGAGATCTAAAGCAGCCGCGTCCACGCCCTGTCATCGTCTGTTCTATCACAGTAGTAGACATCCGCTTACCACATGGCTAGCCGTGAGGCAGACGCTAAAAGACTCCACGCCCGGACGGGACTGGGGACTACTGTAGAGCACTCGAGTTTTTGGGGCTAAAATTATGAGTTTTATTTTACAATATCGCTGAAAGCACCTAAGTAGCTACAAATCGGAATATTTACCAGTTGACCACAGTCTAATATGATCTGACGACCTCCGTGGCGTAGTGGTTAACACGCCAATCCGCCACTCCGTAGGTTCTGGGTTCGATCCCCAGCCAGGGCAAATTGGAAAATGGCCTTTTTCAAATTATCCTGGATCTTGGGTGTTTATAATATAGTATCGTTTATATATACATATATATATATATATATATATATATATATATATATTCGTCGTTATTATCCCATAACACAAGTTTGAACTTAGTTTGGGGAAGCTCAATCAGTGTGATGTGTCCTTATCTATTTATTTGATAAATCACAAAGTCAGCTACAAGCTAAAAGCGAATTGTTAAAGTTTCTAGCTGGGCTGGACGCATGCTTGCAAGCTTATTTTTATTAGCACCTGTAACTTACCTTGCCAAGCCTTGATCAACATCTTTCCAATTTTTGAAACCACTATATATTTTTACCAACAGGCTAAAGTTGACCCAGATACCGGTGCAGCGCTCGACGATTTGGAAAGCGAGACCAAAAAATGGGTGGCGAGCCTGGGATCCAAAGCTACCACTATCAGTGCGATCTACAACTCAAAGGACCCGGCTGTAAGCCTAGTAGTTTTTTTTATTTATTTGTGTTTAGTTGTTATTCTTCTCCTTGCTATATGCTTTAAAAGGGTAACTCGCGTCAAAAGTCAGCTATTGGCCGACATGTTTCGACCTCATCCGGTGGTCTTCATCCGGGCGTATGTGAGTGACCCGTTTATAGAATATAGTAATGTATGTGTCTCACGTTAGTTTTAACAAAAAAATATTTTTCGCCTATTTATAACCAGTTTTCTAATAACTAGTAGAGAAAACAGTTGCAATGGTGGAATGTTTGTCAGAGCCAGAAAGTCTTTTATGGGGAAGTGTATACTTTTTTATAATAAATTGCCAGAATCGGTCCTTGATATGCCAGACAGAAAATTCAAAGCTTATGTAAAGAAAGTACTTTGTGAGAAGGCTTATTATAGGACCGATGACTATCTTAAAGACAAAAAGGTCTGGCTTGAGCTTGGCGCGGGTCCCTCTTAAAGGTTTGTATACTTAGACATGTCATAATTTAGGTACATTGGTACATACTAAATTTACAAATTGACATTATTTTAAATTTCGTAATTCTTATAATTTAATTTAATTATGACATAATAAACAATGTAATCTCTGTCCATCTATATAACAAATTTTAAGTTTTTAGTTTGTTAGTTGACGTCTTTGGAGAAAACGTGCAGTGCAGTTTGTTGCCGCTTCTTCTGCACTTGCGCCTAGGAAGCGGCGTAAACTAAGCTTTAAGTAACGATTTGACGTCAACATTTGTGCAAAACAAAACAAAGTGACTATTATTAAGAGATATTATATATATCCTATGATGATAAAGATATTTTGAATTGAATTGAATTGAATAAAAAAGTGTTCACTGTACATACACTTACTATTTGACTTCAGAAAAATCAAGATAAAAATGATGTGAAACCTGTGAGTGCTCAGCTTTGAGTAAATACATCTGAGTAGTACACGTAAAAACAAATAATACTTACATATTATAATTAAATATATTTCAGGTCCACAAAGCTATTGAAGAAGGAATCATGCGCGCCAACAAACAAGCAATTTCAAACGCACAAAAAATACAGAAATTCGCCATATTGCCTGCCGATTTTTCACTATTATCAGGAGAATTAGGTTTGTATATTTAAATTGTAAAAACAGAAGCTTCAGTACGTACTGTATCGAAAACCTTCCAACAGAGTGTCAAACCAGCCTTGGGATACATATTTAAACATAAAAGTAAATTAGAATTTAACTTTTTTTAAATTTACTTCAAGTAAATTACCTAATTTATTTCTATAGGAATCCTGTAATAAAACGACGCAACTCCATCGAGTTTGGGCTTATTACATTTGTCCTGATAAGTTCTTAGGCCTCACAATAAAAGCTTGTAGAAAAAAATTTTTTTTTTCTTCAAATAACTTATTTTGTTTGTTGTTTACAGGACCAACGCTCAAAATCAAGAGAAATGTTGTTTATGAGAAGTACAAAGACATCATAGAAGGCTTCTACAAAGAGTGATTTTAGTGTAAGCTTAGCAGTAGGGCTTGGGTGTACGTTAAATTATGATAAATTATATTGCTCAACTATAGGGACTCATTGTGATTGATTCTGTAGAGGTGTAAATAGGTTTTATTTTGTTACGAAAATATACAGTTTTTTTAAACCTTGTATTTTATTGTAACCTTATTTATTTTATTTTTAATCAATTGGACAAAATCTAGCAAATTATTTAAGTAAGCTTTCTACACTACCTACAAGTCATAAACTGAATGGAGGTCAACTAGGCGAAAAAGACCGGCTAAAGGCGGTTTTATGCTCAAACAAGTCAAAGTTAATTATCCGCTAAAATTCTTCCAAAGCAACGGTATTTGAGACCTGCAAGCTAAAATCATCCTGATGTTACACAAATAAGAATTGTATTTTAATGGGATAATACAAGATAGTTACGTTTTAACTGGCTAATCAGTTTTAATGCTTTTGAAGATTATTAGAAAATAAAACGAAGTCATAAAACGAATTAAACTTTTATTTCAATAGACTTAATATTAATAAATTCAATTTACTATTCATAAATAAGCGCGGTTAAGGTCGTCGTCCACCAAGAGTTGCTTGAAGTATAAAAAATAATAAGAAAAAATATGATAAGTACAATTTCAAGTAGCTACATACGATTATCCCGCAAGAAAATGTGAGCCGATGAAAGTCTATTGCTCTTGACAGTCTTCGTTTTAAGTCACAGTGGACGACCACCTAGAGTAAGGTTTCAAGTTATTGACTAAAAGCGGCTCATCGTGTGCAGTTGCAAGTGATTGCCTTTAATCGCTGGCCGCTTCTTAAAATGACCTCTATTTTGGATTACGTACCTAAGAAAACATAACACTTTTCGTTAACTTGAAACCTAACTTGAGCGCTGCATCAATATTATTGAAAACTTAAACCTAATATACCTAACAGATTAATGAAAAACTAGCAATAGTAATAATACTTTAAAGAAAATTATAATTAGATCGATCATAAACATTTATCCAATGAAGTACTTCTTTAATGCAATAGAATGTTCAATTCCATAGTACACACAATACTGTAGGATTTAAGGGGACGGACTAGTCAAACAAATAAAAGTATATTTAACAAAAAAATTAGATACTCTACTCCATATGGAATGCGAAATGGAATGGTACGATACATAAACTGATAAAAAATATCTCAATAATTATTATTTATCTACAGTAAATCAATTAAGACTAAAACAGTGAATTCCAAAAATTGACGCATGCAAAAACACATCGTACGATATTGACTCATCAATCATTTAGGAATCATACATGTCAATTGCATTATAAGCAATTGATAAATCATTTGGATTTACGATTGCATTATAAATCAGATAGGTACGTACCTACTTATAATATTTTGCATAATATATGTAAGTAATTAAAATATTTTTGAATTGATAATGGGAGCATTAACACGTTTGTGGACATAAATCTTGACCCAGATCGTGCTATCACGCCTTGTTTTTAATAAGAGTGATCGCAATGTACCTGTGTGCGCATGAATATACGCACAAGGTATTGATAACAAGGTAACTGCATTGATTTATATGGTCCCAAGATGGCCCACATTAAAGTGTCCATGTCCATGATACTGAACAACTTTCTCCAAGAAACATGCATTGAAATATGAAATAAAAATGTATGTAAACATACAAACTCGATTTTGCTGATCGGTCAACTTGTATGAGAGGCCATAATTTATTTTTCCTAATTTGATATACAAAGTGGAAAAGACATCAGCGTAATAAATGATAGTACAGGCTATACTAGACCACTACATTAGTATCAAATTATAAAGAAGGAAAACAAGTATAGTACGATATTTTCAAACAAAATAATTAATCGATTTTTAATGTATGAAGCAGCTGACATTTCAAAATTGATTATCGCGACACTACTTGTTACTCGTAGATTTCAATGAGTCTATACACACCGTTATTAAATATTGGTACATGTGCTTTTATTTATTACATTTTGTATGTTCCTTGGGGAAAGGTTTTTCAGTATCACGGGACTGTCCACCCGTAAAATAGTTTCATTATATTTTTAAGCGATTTCAATAAAGGAGCCTCTCAATTCGAATGTTTGTATGTTTTGTTTTTATGTATGTTCCTCAATAACTTCTCAGTTTTTTGACCGATTTAGGAAATTCTTCTTTTATTTGAAACATGCAAGTTGGTCCCATTGTCACCAGGTGAAGATCTGATAATCGAATCCTCGAGAAATCGAGAGAACTCCTCAAATATTGTAGGCACACATATAGTTATTTCGATAGTTATGTCAATAAATGTAAGCAATCTCATTCAGAAAGTGTGTTTAGGTGGAGTGGAACTGATGAAAACCAGAAATTTAAGTCGCTTTTTTGTTTAAGATACATGAATTTTCCGAAGTCCAGAGCTGCCAAAAGTGGCCGTTTTCCGAAAAAAAAGCTAAGAGAAGCTTAACGTTCTCACTTTAAACTGTAAACAGTAGTTCATAAAATAGTTTGAAGGGTTATCTAGAGCTGTATTGGTACAGAATTTTAAATGATATTTCTGTTTTCTTTCAAATAATTTATTTCAAATGGGGGCAGCACTGGCACAGAAGAAATTAATAAGAGTATTTCATATAGAATGGAATCTCAATCAATGTGCGTCCCCGTTTCCCGTCCCCGCACCTCTCCCCTGTTCTCGCCTTGTCGAGGGGCGAGAGCGTAGATAGTTTCGTTTGTAGTAGTGTAGGCATAAATGATACTCCGCTTCTATGAAGTTTCATACCTGTGGCACTGGACCCCGGAAAGTTTATGTATCCCTTTAAAATGATGTTAGGCCCTGTGGAGTGTCTCACTCAGGTGCTGGCAGCGCGTCCTGCGGCGTGAGGTGCGGCGGCGCGGTGGCGGGCAGCGGCGGCGGCGCGTCGGCCAGCGGCAGCGGCTTGGCCACGCCGATGCGCACCACGCCGCGCGGCGCGCCCTTCAGCGCCGCCACCGCCTGCTCCAGGCTCGCGTCCTCCAGATTCTGGAATACACACGCTTTGTTATAACGATATACAACGTGGTAAAGACATTAGCGTAATAAATTTCCATAAAAAATACCAGCAGTGGTCGTTCTGGAACGATCACTTCACAGCTTTTACACTAAAAATAATGACCTTCATTATGTGATATATTTATCCTACATAAAATAAAAAAATACTCTGACTTTGAAATGAAAGCAAATACTTGTACTAATATTTAATGACGGTATACAAAATAATCATTAAATTCCACTCACTATTTTCAAGAAAATAAATTTTTAAATTTCAGCTGCTTTGTACATAATGAAAATCGATGAGTTAAGACGATGGACGGAGTCCAGTGCTGCCCCCACTTGAAATAAATTATTTATAAGGAAACGGAGATATCATTTAAAATTTTGAGCTAGTAAAACCTAGATAACCCTTTAAACTATTTTATGAACCACTGTTTACAGTTTAAAGTAAGAACGTTAAGCTTTAGTTTGCATTTTTGCGAAACACGGCCACTTTTGGCCTGCATTCGAGAGTTTTCGCGCTGTACTCGGTCTTGTTCGACGCAGTAAATTATATCCAAGCGTAAAGCGACGAAGACCTTTTGCCGCGTCCACGTGCCTAATCATGTCGTGACTGGCTTGTGTCTGCAGTTCGTTTTGTTTTTTGAATTGAGTTTTTGTGATTTATTTTGAATTTGGTAAGTTTTATCACGTGATATAGCATTAGAGTAGGAAGTAAACATTTACGTTTTCTTCATTTTTCCCTCAAAACTTGATCCTTGTAAGGAAATTTCGGTTTCGGCCGAAACTTAGACCGTTACCGAAATTCCATTTCGGTCGTAAAAACCAGTTTCGGTCGGACACTATAAATAAATTTAAAATTGCTGGGAGAAGAACCAGTCATACCTGATCATTGACAAACAGCAGCCTGTCACCGGGTATCAGCCTGCCGTCCTGCTGCGCCACCCCGCCCGGCACCAGGGACCGTATCACCACTAGGGTGTGAGACGGTCGCAGCGGGTCCTGGTAGTCGAGTATGGAGAAACCGAGACCGCGTTCGCCTTTCACCAGTTCTGAAACACGATAAAATATAAACCACTTTACAACCACACATATACTACTTTTTCGAGGATATATTATGTTATATTTTAGCATTTATCATTCCAAATTACATTTAAACATACGTTGTATACAATTTTGTAGTCCTTTTATAAAGTCCTTTAATTTAAGACTCCACTTGATAGGTTTTGAATTTAAAAATCCGCCATTTAGTTTTTTTTTATTTATGATATACCCAATGTTACTCTCGTCATTAAGCCGAATTTAGCAACACTTCTCAAGCTAAAAACCATCAAGCCGTTTAGGCTACAGAGCGTGCAAAAGAAACATCCATACACATGAAAAACATAACCCTCCTTCTGGCGCAGTCGGGTTAGAAAAAAGAAACTACAGTTTCGACAAATGAACAGTTGGATTAAGAGAAGAAAGAATTTGGACTTGATATTTACCTCGATACTACGTTAGCTGGACCGCTACAGGTTAACAAAACATGAAACAGAGCTGAACCGATTTAGGCCAAGACTCTATTGAAGCCTGGTGAGGATTGGATGTGTTTTAACAACCAATGATATTTCGTTATTGTTACATTCAAAGATACACATAAGTAGTATATCTGTCTAGTGACATCGGAATTCTATTTGGTTGTCAAAACAAATCTCATTCTCGCCCAGCTTCAAAGGAGTCTCTGCCTTGCGATGGAATCCATTTGCAAGTCCAATCGTTGCCAAACAGGCAATGTAGTATATAAAATCAGCATCTTAAATTCAGCATAGTGTATTCCCAGCCTCAGATTTGAGCTGTTTAGACCGAGAGCATTTTACTGGGGTTTAGGAAACGAAGACGTACCTATAATCTGCGGCTCGGAGGACCACATGGCGAGCCCGGTGAGCGGCTCGAGGCTGCGCGAGCGCACCTTGCTGCCCGCGGATAGGGAGTTGCCGTCTTCTGTGCCGGCGCCAGCAAGGCTGCCGTCAGATTTAGCCTGTGAACACATTAATTTATACCGTCTTACTATAAACTTTCTTAACTGATAAACCTCGACTGTCAAGAACGCTATCTAGTGATGAGAACCACTTTTGGCAAATGTGCGAAGAAAAGCTTCACGTTCTCACTTTAAACTGTAAACAGTTGTTCATAAAATATTTTGAAGGGTTATCTAGGGTTTACTAATACGAAATTTTAAATGATATCTCCGTTTCCGATTAAATATTTTTTTCAAATGGGCCCCCATTTGCATTGGACTCCACGTACCATCTTAAGAGTGAGAAAATTATCTTCACATATTATTAATTTAGATACTAAATTTTTTACTTGGTTTAACACATACACATATATACTACACTTTCGCGAACACACTACGAAAGTGATATTGTCGCGGACAAGCGACGACATCATCGCGGGAGGCGCGGGGCGCGGGGCGGCTGCCTCACTGGGCCGCCGGCCAGCGGTCCTCACTCGGCCAAACGACTCGCTAAGCGATACTCGCGTCCTTTTCAAATAACTACTTAGTACCTATTACATTTATTTTACAGTCCATTATCTTTTATTTATAGCCCAAATAGTACCACAGGGTCTACCGTGTAGGGTTAGGGCTCAATCACTCCTTCGATCCTTAAAGTATTTGCAAAGCGTCGCGGGGCAACGGTTAAATTCAATTCAAATTGGAGAACAAAGAAGAAAGAAACCGTCACCGTTCATCGAGTCTACGGGATCGCCTTTGCAGCCAAGCAGTCAAGATCAAGAGGAAGCCGAAGTCAAGTCACACAGGGAGTAGTGCAGTGTTTGAGTGTGATCGTTCCAATCTGATTTTCATTTTTATTTGCCGAAAAATCATTTTTTCCAAAATTTCTGGCACAGTGCTTCACATATTTTAATGCAATTATTTCCATTTTGTTAGCCTTTCAATTTAACGCAGTGCATAATCATAGTTATTTGCAAATCAGTCTGCTTACTAGGTAAGTACCTACCTACTGTCTGCGATCTTTGAGTGCTCGACGTGTCAGTGTTACGTCACTGACCTTGAGTCCCTTCCGTGCGCTTAGGCATAAACAACAGCTGATTGCACTGATTCTTATTCATTTGCACATTGAATTGAACGCCTTTTTCATATATTTATTACTTTTATAATCATTTAGCCCATTAGACAAATCCATTCACATTACAAAATGGCTGACAGTCTCAAAACTTTAATTAAAAAGCGCAGTTCTTTAAAATCAAAAACTACAATTTTTTGTAACTATTTAAATTTATTAAAAGACGGTTCACTATCTCAGTTGCAGCGTTTAGACTTGCAAGAACGATTTAGTAAATTTGAATGCTTATATTCTGACTTTGACGCGTTACAGACTGACATCGAGGTGATGGAGGAGAATTCTGATGCGGTCTTCGCCGAGCGTGAGGAATTCGAGCGTCAGTACTTCAGCCTGACAGCCCTCGCGCGAAGTCTCCTCGGTCCGCCAGCCCAGGGTGCAGGATCTGAAACGAGCTTTGAAAACGCAAACTCAGGTGCATTCAATCACAAACATAATTTTGTTCGCTTGCCACGAATTAATTTAAATGTCTATTCGGGATCATATCAGTATTGGCTAGAATTTAAAAATACTTTCACTTCTTTGATTCATGATAATTCTTCTATCGATGACATAAGCAAGTTCCATTACTTGAGAGCTTCACTCCAAGGAAATGCCGCTTCCATTATAAAAAATATAGATTTCAAACCCGAAAATTATAAAATGGCCTGGGACTTGCTGTGCGAACGATACGATAACAGTCGCCTATTGATTAATAATCATATGCAGACTTTGTTTGATTTTAATGCCATTACAGAGGAGTCCAGCGCTTCTATAAGGAGCCTGGTTGACACCGTAAACAAAAATGTAAGGGCACTAAAATCATTAAAACAGCCCACACAATATTGGGATACCATATTAATTTTTGTCATGGCTAAAAAATTAGATAGCAAAACAAGTCGTGCTTGGGAAGAGTTCCGTGACACTTTGACGGAAGAACCCAGTCTCACACAATTTTGCACATTTCTTGGTAGAAGAGCCGACTTGTTGGAGTCTGTCGAAGCAAATAACGCAAAAAAGATTGTTAGTTCCAGTAATGATTTAATCGTAGCCTTAAATAATAATCATAATCAAAGTAAATCTAGTAATAATTCTAAAAGCACTCAAATAACACAACAATCTAAAATTAAGCAGAAATTAATTAAATGTCCTCTTTGCTCCCAAGCTCATTATTTAATTTCGTGTGACACATTTAGAAAATTAACTATTGAAGATAGAAATTTAAAAGCAAAAGAGTTTAAAGTGTGCTTAAATTGCTTACGGTTTGGGCATAATACAAAACAATGCAAAATGCCCCGCTGTAAATATTGTTCTTATAGGCACAACACGCTTTTACATTTGGAATCATATTCAAAAGATTCTTTTAAAAATCCCTTGCCATCCCCTTCTGAATTGCCAGTTACACCTGATAACACTGCTTTATCAGCGAATTTCATGCAGCTTGCTACTTCTTCGCATATTTTACTGTCCACAGCTTTGGTGAACGTGACCAGCGCTACGGGCCAGAAGTACACTGCGCGCCTACTGCTGGACAACGGCAGCACGGCAAACTTTGTAACTGAGCGACTTTCGGATTTATTGGGTTTGTCACGTCGCGGTACGAGCACTAAGGTAACGGGCATTAACAATCATATATCTCATAGTACACAGTCTTGTAACCTCATCGTAGAGTCTTTATGCTGTGCATACAAAATAGATATTCAGTGTCATGTTTTGCCTGAAATTACAAATGTCTTACCGTCTTCGTTTGTGCCTATCAATCAAGTCCCTATTCCTTCAGGACTTCAGTTAGCTGACCCGGACTTTTATATTCCGTCTGTCATCGACATCCTGGTAGGGGCTGAAGTATTTTGGACCGTGTTAGGAACCAACAGGATTGATTTAGGCAAAAATCAACCCAAGTTAATCGAAACTAAATTTGGGTGGCTGGTGTCAGGTAGTATTTCGCAACAAACTAAATCTAACGATTCTCTCTTTTGTCATCAAATAAGTGTCACTCCCGACTTAACAAAGTTTTGGGAGCTAGACAACGTTTCTTCGAAACATAACTTGTCATTAGAGGAAAGATATTGCGAAAAACATTTTCATGAGACCACTCTTCGTGGAGAAGATGGTCGTTTTATTGTTATGATGCCTTTAAAGAAAGATCCCAATGTTTTAGGGTTTTCTTACACTAATGCCAAAAATCGTTTTTTATCGCTAGAGCGACGCTTTCAGCGCGATCCAAAATTTAAGGATCAATATATGCAATACATGAAAGAATATTTAGAAGAAGGTCACATGTCACTTGATAACGGCCCTCCAAACGATGACTCTGTAAATCATTACATTCCACATCACGGAGTCATTCGAGAATCTAGCTCTACAACCAAACTACGTGTTGTGTTCGATAGTTCAGCCCCTACAAGTTCGGGTGAATCTCTGAACGGGATACAAATGGTCGGACCAGTAGTACAAGATGACATTTTGTCAATTTTGTTGCGTTTTCGTCAGCATAGGTACGTTGTTTCAAGCGATGTTTCAAGAATGTACAGAGCAGTAGAGCTAAACCCATGTCAAAGACCTCTTCAAAAAATAATTTTTAGGTTCAATTCTAACGAACCTCTGAGAACGTATACGTTAAATACCGTTACGTTCGGTATGGCTTCAGCTCCGTACCTTGCTACTAAGTGCTTAGTAAGTCTAGCAGACAGCACACAGGACGAGCTCGTTAAGTCAGCTATAAAACACGACATATATGTAGATGATTATTTAAGTGGTGGGAGTACAATAGAAGAAACAGTTAACATGTCTAAAGCTGTACATTCGACCCTGTCTTCAGCCCAATTTCATCTTCGCAAGTGGCGTTCCAATAATCCACAAATTTTATCCCATTTCACTGATACGGCTGACTCTCGTAGCGCTCTCGACTTTTCCCAGCAAGAGTCAGTTCCATCTAAGACTCTAGGATTAAATTGGGACTGTAACTCAGATTCTCTTTCGTACTCAATCTCTTCACCTCACGATTCTGAAGTAATCACAAAACGCCGAATACTTTCAGTTATCAGCCAAATCTTTGACCCACTAGGTCTCGTAGGACCGTGTGTTGTTGAAGGCAAAATACTGATGCAACGGCTATGGATTGAAAAATATGACTGGGACGATAAAGTTAGCCCTGAAATTGCTAAATTATGGTCTACATTTGAAAATACTATTTCTTCACTTAATTCTTTAAGAATTCCTCGTTGGGTTTTGCGTGAAGACTCTATTACACATGAAATTCACATTTTCACAGATGCGTCTGACAAGGCTTATGGGGCCTGTGTGTATGTTCGGTCGTGTGATAGAGTCGGAGCTGTAAGCGCTCACCTCCTAGTCTCTAAGAATCGCGTAGCGCCAATCCACCCAACCACTACCCCGAAACTTGAACTTTCTGGAGCTTTGCTAGGTGCAAGGCTGTGTACTAAGGTTCAGGAATCATTAAATTTGAAAATTAGTAAATGTAGATTCTGGTGTGACTCTATGATAGTCCTGGGTTGGTTGTCCACACCGACCAGTCAACTTAAACCTTTTGTTAAAAATAGAGTACACGAAATTCGAGAAACCACGTATGGTCATACCTGGAGCTACGTACCGTCGAGGGACAACCCGGCAGATCTTGTTTCGCGTGGTCTTAGAGCTGACGTCATTAGTGACACCCCTTTATGGTGGTCAGGACCTTCGTTTTTATTAAAAGGCGAAAGTGAATGGCCCAAAAGGCCAAACGATACGAAGCGCAATCTGCCGGAAGTAGTAAATCATTTTATGAGCAGCATCGATCATTCAAGTAGTAGTCATTCATCCATTAACACTAAATCATCCGTAGTAAACATGCTTTTAGAAAAATTTTCTAGCTTTACTAAAATTCAAAGAGTTGTTGCATTTCTTTTTAGATTTACTCATAATTTAAAAAATAAAAATAATAAATTGTGTGGTAATCTCTCTGTAAATGAGTTACAAAATTCATTAAATTATATTTTACTTAACTGTCAATTTGAAATGTTTTCAGAAGAGTATCAGCTTCTTAAGTCTGGGAAGACATTACCACACAAAAGCAAGTTGATTTCTTTGACACCATTTTTAGACAAAAATGGACTTCTTCGCGTGGGCGGCAGGCTTGAAAACTCCCCCTATGAATATGATGTGAAGCATCCCATTATAATTTGTAGCAAACATAAGTTAACAAAACTAATATTTCATATGCAACATATTAAATTGCTCCACGTCGGTCCTCAATTACTTTTGTCACATATTAGACAATCATACTGGCCTATAGGCGGTAGAAATTTGTCTAAATTAATTTTCAAAAAATGCATTAAATGTTTCAGACATAGAGCTCAAAACGTACAGCCAATTATGGGTCAACTTCCTCCTTCCAGAACGCGTCTTGAATTCCCATGGGAACATAGTTACGCAGATTACTGTGGGCCAATAATGATATGTGACCGAAAAGGTCGTGGGTGCAAGCTAATAAAATCTTATTTGTGTGTTTTTGTTTGTGCCGCAGTTAAAGCTGTGCATTTGGAGCTCGTGACAGATCTCACCACCGAGGCGTATAAGGCTGCATTAAATCGGTTCGTGGCGCGTCGCGGCAAGCCGCGAAGCATCACGTCCGATAACGGAACCAACTTCGTAGGCGCATCAAATGAAATGGCCAGGTTTTTGCAAGGTTCTGATGTTGCATCTGAGATGGCTCAGGAAGGCGTTGAATTTATTTTTGTAGCTCCGCACAGCCCTCACCTTAATTCGTTGGCCGAATCAGCGGTCAAATCAGCTAAATTTCACTTAAAGAGACTTTTGCAGCTGACACATCTCACGTATGAAGAAATGTCCACTTGCCTGTACCAAATAGAGGCTGTATTAAATTCACGCCCAATTTCCCCTTTATCGTCAGACCCCAATGATTTTTCGGCTCTTACTCCCTCTCATTTCCTGATTGGACGTCCACTTACCGCTGTACCTACTGCCCAAGTGACAGACGTGACAATCTCTCGACTGGATCGATGGCAGAGGATACAGCACATAAATCAACACTTTTGGAGGCGATTTCATGACGATTACGTGTCTATTCTGCAGGCTAAGACAAAGTGGAGGAGCTCCAAGGGAGAGCTCAAGGAAGGTACCCTTGTCCTAATCAAGGATAAAACGACGCCGCCACTGCTGTGGCCCATGGGTCGGGTCTTCAAGGTGTACCCGGGTGTCGACGGGGTCTCACGTGTCGCCGACTTGAAAACGAAGAAGGGCACCATACGACGGGACTTCACGTCGATTTGCCCTCTTCCCATCGAGGAAGAATCTTGAAGAACTCTTCAACGCGGGGAGTATGTCGCGGACAAGCGACGACATCATCGCGGGAGGCGCGGGGCGCGGGGCGGCTGCCTCACTGGGCCGCCGGCCAGCGGTCCTCACTCGGCCAAACGACTCGCTAAGCGATACTCGCGTCCTTTTCAAATAACTACTTAGTACCTATTACATTTATTTTACAGTCCATTATCTTTTATTTATAGCCCAAATAGTACCACAGGGTCTACCGTGTAGGGTTAGGGCTCAATCAGATATACTTTCGTTATACCATAGGAATAAAGCAAGGATGTTCTCAAAATAAAAACAAAACAAAGAATAAAGACGAGATTATTATGAATGTATTTTTTGGTAGATATTATTTTTTATAGTAGAAAGTTATTTAAAATAATGGAATTAATCAGCCCTTGAAATATTTATACTTGATTTAAAAGCACCCTGTATTTGATGTTAGTGAGGTGTGTCCTGTACCTTGACGAGCGTGTGCGCGGCGGGCGCGGGCGGGGCGTGGTGTCTGGCGCGCGCGCACACCATGCACACCTCGCGGGACAGCTCCTTCAGGATCGAAACTACCTCCAGGTGGTTCATGCCCAGCAGCCGGTGCCCGTTCACCTCTGTACAACATTATAATGTTAGGTAACTTAAGCTCATTAAATTCTTGAGATATAAATCTGTGACAATTTACTTTTTTTTTAGAATAATTTTACGACTCTGGATACAAGTCCTTACGAGCCTATCTTTGTGACAATTTACTCTAACGGTACTTGACTCATTTTTTAGGGTTCCGTACCCGAAGGGTGCAAACGGGACCCTATTACTGAGACTCCGCTGTCTGTCCGTCTGTCACAGGGCTCTATCTCTTGAACCGTAATAGCTAGACACTTGAAATTGTCACCGATTATGTTTATACTATGGCCGCTATAACAACAAATACTAAAAATAAAAAAAGTTGAAAATTAAAGGGGGTCGTCATACAAAAACTGTGTTTTTTCAGCGTTTTTAACTACATCTTTATAATGGCATTAACTAGATACTTGAAATTTTCACAGAATATGTATTACTATGACCACTAAAACAACAAATACTAAAAATAAGAGAAAGTTAAAAATTAAAGGCGGTCGTCATACAAGAAACGTGTTTCTTCAGCGTTTTAAAACATTGTACGGTGGTACGGAATCCTTCATATACGAGTCCGACTCGCACTTGCCCGTTTATTCTATTATTCATATCAATGAGTATTTACATAATCAGAAACCGAAAAAATAATGTAATCCGATCATAAAATATAAGTTAAAATCTGGTGGAAAGATAAACTGGCAAGTAACAGAGAAAGGAAGCACATATAGAAATGTGACGTCACTGTCATTAGGTGTCGCGCGTATGAAAGAGATAGCGACCCAACACGCTACTACTTTTTGTCATACTAATATTTGAATGTTAATTACTGCCTTGAGGAGTGTTGTCGTAGAGAATTTTAACACAAAATTGTACAAAGATAATGACAAGAGCCTGCTTACCCCTCCTTCCAAGGCCAAATTTTTTGTCACGGTACAAATATTTTTTATGTCAATGTAATAAGGTTGAGACTCGTCTGTATTCGAGCGACCAAATCTGGCCGTTTAGGAAGGGAAAGCTAAGAGGCATTTTACACTTGGTTGGCTGTCTCACTAGCATAATCAAACATTTTAAAAAACATTAAAAAATGAAGTGTTACATTATCATATTAAATAATTATATCGTAGATATTTTAGACATGTTTTAATTATTGTGTAGACATTGACTACATCATAAATAGAGTAGTATCCAGGGTCACAAATTAATTATTTTGTAATAAGAGAATAAAACGTCACAAAATAATGTCACTTGTCATTTATCATATCCATTTTGAAAGTGATATTAAGAGCGCTATTTGTCTTCAAGAAACTGTGACGTAACGCCGTGCGTTTTTCATAGAAATCCCATAGAAATTATTTGTATTGACGTTTAGAAAAAATGTATCTGTTTTGACTTGTTGGCAACTAGCGGATTGACGATAGCGTATGCATGACATGCGTTCTAGGCGGACAGTAGGCCATAGCCACAAGTAGGAAACTTCATAGAAGCGGAGTATCATTTATGCGTACACTACTACAAACGAAACTATACATCCGTGCACACGTCAATGCGTGTGTGTTAGGTGAGAACGGGGAGATTCCATTCTATATGAAATACTCTAATTAATGTCTGTGATAGTGTGACTGACCCAGCAGCTCGTCGCCGGGGCGGTGCACGCCGGCGCGGCCCACGGGCCCCTCGGGCAGCACGGAGCGCACGTAGTGGTGCGGCCGCACCTCGCGCCCCCCCTCCACGTCCACGGTGCCCTCCAGGGAGATGCCGAGCCCGCCGCCTCCACGCACTACTACGCCCACTACGATCTCCACGTCAGGTCCTACAATACAAGGTTATTTTTTTGTTTAAAACTAACGTGACACACAGACATTACCATATGTTATACACGCAACGCATAAACGCACGAAGCAGAAGATCAGCGTCCCCGACCAACCACCGCACTGTCATTGCGAGCGCTCGCGACGCACCGCTAACATCAGGTGTAGTTCGAGACGTTTTCGTGTGGCGTCGCGCATCACATTCGCCCTGATGACGACCTCCGGATGAAGTCTAAACATGTCGGCCAGTAGCTGACTTTTCACGTGTGTTACCCGTGTATAACATATAGTAAGGTTCATTTTACTAGTGGACATTGCTTTCTCAGCGCATTTCCGGTTGCATTCTTACCTTCATCTTCACAAAAAATCTACACTCCTTAAATCAGACAGACAGGGTAATTTTTTTACCACCAGCCAAATTAGGGCGACTTCAGTCCATAATACTAAACTATTTTCTATAAAAAAAATTACCGGAAAACAAAGAAAATGTTTAGCCTTTCCATACATATCAGCGCTCAGTCAAAAGGATTTTGTATGGGAGGACGAAAAATGTTTATATGTGGTTAAGATTAAGTCACTTGTATAACGTCTAACAAAATATACTGAAACCGTTTGTGAATTCACATATTGAACAACTTTCCCCAAGGAACATAATATATATCGAAATATTAAAATAATTTTTTGGCTTTCCATACAAACTAGCTGATCGGTCAACTAGTGTAGAAGACAAATAATATTTTTCATATTTCGATATACGAGTATGTTTATTGGGGAAAGTTGTTCAGTATCATGGACTTAATCCATTAAAATAGTTTCAGTATATTTTGTTAGACCCTGTATTAGTATAACGATACTGATTTAAAGAGCACTGTTTTTTTTAGGGTTCCGTACAAAAAATGAAAAAACGGAACCCTTATAGGATCACTCGTGCGTCTGTCTGTCCGTTCGTCTGTCACAGCCAATTTGCTCTGAATCTACTGGACCGAATCAGGTAAAAATTTGGTAGAATGTTGTAATCCTATGACCAAACACATATGTGCAAAGTAAATAAATATTTTTTTTAAATAAGGGTCATTTTCGGGGGACAAATTAGGAAATTTAAAAAAAGTTTTGCAAATCTTACTGTGTCATAATATCAAATGAAAGGGCTCGTTATGAGGATCTCAAATATATTTTTGGTATTATTGTAAAATTAATAGTTTTGATTTTACTCATGAAAGAACACTCCTGATCTCCGAAACTACTGAGCCTAAAATTTTGAAAAAACTACAAAATATAGTTCATTGCTTGTAGATTACAGGAAAACCTATAAGAATTCAATCAATTGTACGGAACCCTCTCCACGCGAGTTTAACTCGCACTTGGCCGGTTTATTTGTAATTAAAACAAAAAGATGCACTAAACTAGTAGCATACTTACTATACGACTGATTTAAAAGACCATATTTTTTAAGAAAATGAGGGTTAGCTTCGGTGCCTGGGGTTTTTTCATGTCATGTCAGGTATTTGTCACTAAACGATAGAATGATGTCTCACCGAGTATGGCCTGCCATTTGCGCTTGATGGCGTCCTTCTGTTCCTGCGTGCGCGGCATCTCGAAGGCGGGCTGCGAGCGACCGCCCGCCGCTTCCGCCGGGCTGCGAGGCGGCGACACCGTCTCACTGCACAAAAATAAATACAATGACAACGGCCAACACAAGATATACTTTACGTTGACAAGTAATTACTTAAATAATTAAATTTTTAACATAAAAAACATCTTCAATTTTTTCAGGAGTTTCTTCCATAGCTCCAAAGTTATTCATCATATCTTCACCTAATTAAAATGGGACCAACTTGGTAGTAAAGGCTTTCGAATAAAAAAATAATCATCAAAGTCGGTTCACAATTGGCAAAGATATCGCGTAACAAACATACATAAAAAAATTTAAAAAAACTAGTAGAATTGATAACCTCCTCCTTTTTTGAAGTCGGTTAAAAATATATTTGAAAACATATCTCTGGCTGAGCCAGAGGATTTGGCCTACACTCTCCACGCTGGCCAGACGGGATTGGAGAGGTCTCATTGATGTTTATAAGCTTTGTTTAGCTTGTATTTCCTAAGTCGCCTTCTACGACATCCACGGGAAGACTTGGAGTGGTCCATATAAATATAATAGATAAATAAGTGTTTCCTGGCAGAGTAGAATAGGACTATCCTACTCTGCCGGGAACCACTTATTCATTGAACCACACGGATTATTGATTGAATTGGTTCATAATTTTTAGGGTTCCGTACCCAAAGGGTGCAAACAGGACCCTATTACTGTGACTCCGCTGTCTGTCTGTCTGTCCGTCAGTCACAGGGCTCTATCTCTTGAACCGTAATAGCTAGACACTTGAAATTTTTAACAATTATGTAGGTATTACTGTGGCGGCTATAACAAATACTAAAAATAAAAAATAGTTAAAAATTACAGGGGGTCGTCATAAAAGAAACATGTTTCTTCAGCGTTTTAAAACATTGTACGGAGGTACGGAACCCTTCATGTATGAATTGGACTCGCACTTGCCCGTTTATTATTATTTTAATTCTGTCATACTGACACGGTGGACAAGGCTGTCATCTGTATCTCGGTGTCGGAGGAGGCGGGCTCGGGGCGGTGCATGTGCAGGAAGGGGTTGTGCGGCGCCACCGCCGCGGCCGCCGACTCGCCCGCCGCGATCGCTTGCTGCAGCTGCTCGAACTTCGGCCCGCGCAGGTATCTGACAAATGATTTGTTGTTAAGTTTTTTAACAAAATAAAGCATATAAGTAACAAGTAATTATTAAAAAAAACAAAAACTCGACTGCCTGATACAACATGAGCAGGATTAAATCTTGTTTTTTAAGCAGTTCTCATGCTAAATTACATTTAAACATGTAAGTTATATATTTGTAATGCTTATATAAACTTCTATCTTTTGATAACCCACTCGATAGGTTTGAATAATAAAATTTGATTGATTGATTGAATAATAAATAATAATTAAGACAGCATTTGTCGCCAGAAATACGCCATCTTGTTTATTTAAAAAAAAAATTATATTCCCAATCTCACTCTCACAATTAAGACGAATCTAACGACGCCTCTGAAGCTAAAATCCATCAAGCTGTTTAAGCTGCAGAGCGAGCCAAATAAATTAACATACATACACTCGAAAAATATATCTCTCCTTCTGGCGCAGTTGGGTAAAAAGTTCGAGATTAAGATTAATTTAGTAGCGATACAAATTATGTCATGAAAGCGTATACTGCTGTGGCTGTGCTTTGGAGCTCGCGAGTTCTGAAGCAACACAACTAAGAGCGGCGCCGTAGCCGCTGCTGCGGCGCGTGTGAAAACAGCACGCTATGCAGTACCTAATGCGCGCAGTAAAATAGGATGTTTTTCGCCTAAATTCACGAAATGAATTATAATGCGTCGATCTCAGTGTGCAGTGTGGCATACCTAATGGAAAACTCTATCTGTAGTTAGTAACGTCTTGTACTTTACCTCTCCAGCTCCAGATTGACCACGTTGCCAGCGCTCTATTTGAGAGCGTCCACCGCCCGCTGGTTGGACTTGCCGGCGAGAGAGACGTCGTCCACGGCCATGATGCGGTCGTTGACCCGCACCTTGCCGCTGATAGTTACCTCTCCAGCTCCAGAGTGACCACATTGCCGCTCTGTTTGAGAGCGTCCACCGCCCGCTGGTTGGACTTGCCGGCGAGAGACGCCGTCCACGGCCACGATGCGGTCGTTCACCCGCACCTTGCCGCTGATAGTTACCTCTCCAGCTCCAGAGTGACCACATTGCCGCTCTGTTTGAGAGCGTCCACCGCCCGCTGGTTGGACTTGCCGGCGAGAGACGCCGTCCACGGCCACGATGCGGTCGTTGACCCGCACCTTGCCGCTGATAGTTACCTCTCCAGCTCCAGAGTAACCACATTGCCGCTCTGTTTGAGAGCGTCCACCGCCCGCTGGTTGGATTTGCCGGCGAGAGAGACGCCGTCCACGGCCACGATGCGGTCGTTGACCCGCACCTTGCCGCTGATAGTTACCTCTCCAGCTCCAGAGTGACCACATTGCCGCTCTGTTTGAGAGCGTCCACTGCCCGCTGGTTGGATTTGCCGGCGAGAGAGACGCCGTCCACGGCCACGATGCGGTCGTTGACCCGCACCTTGCCGCTGAGTGCGGCCGCACTGCCCGCCGTCACGGATTTCACGAAGATGCCTGACAGTTCTTCTTTCTCGCATACGTAACCTATGAAAATGTATGATTTAGACAACCGATTTAGACACCACACGCAGATTGTAAATTAAACTGTCAGACGACACGATGTCGGGTTATTGAGGCATAGTTGACTGTCTACTGATCAAAATTATCTGCCTTGTATCTAAAATACTTCAACTTATATCATTTTGTTAATATTATTTAAGTAGCTATTTATTACTTCACTATAAGTCATTCAACAAATATAAGACATTGTGTATACTTCTAAATAAATAAATAGATAAGGACAAATCACACTAATTGAGCTAGTGCCAAAGTAAGTTTAAACTTGTATTATGGGATACTAACTCAACGATACGATATATTTTATAATAAATACATATACAGATAAGACCCAGGACAATTTGAAATTGGCTGGGAATCGAACCCAAAAACGGTTCATAATTCAATTTACCTGCTATAGTAATGCCAAGGCCATTTTCATCTTTCTTCAACTGCACTGTGAAGCGGTCTACTTCCGGTGACTCAGCATCTGGACAAACAAGGATTTATTTAAAGTTTACACATTATACATGTGTATATACATGTAAATATATCCTGGTACGAATCTTACGGAAATAATGAAGACAGGAAGATAACGTTAGTCAGGGTGAATAATGCTCACAACAAAGTGAAAAGGCATATCTAAGTTCTATTACATTTGGGTATGCTCACTCCAGCTTAGACTCACTCAAGTTCCGCTATTCACATAATAAGGTGTTTGAATTTTCCGGGGTCCAGTACTGCCCCCATTTGAAATAAATCATTTCAAAGGAAACGGAGATATCATTTAAAATTTTGATTTTGTGAAGCCCTAAATAACCCTTCAAGCTATTTTATGAACTACTGTCACCGCGGAAAATTCATGTTTGGCTTTAAGGACGGTATGCACAAAGCCACGTGGTCGGATTTGGCTCTGAAATATGCAAAATTTTCCCGCTAGGGGGATAAAAATGTCAAGATGACGTTGCATAGAGTTAATAATGTGTAAACGGGACAATAGATGTAGGTTATCATATAATATAATCATATAAATTGTAACGTAGAATTAGTATACAGCTTACTTTTTTCTTTTCGTCAAGACTTCCAGTCCGCGATACTTATTAAAATTTTCAAAACAATCAAATCAAATTATTATTTTGTTTGAATTATTATTTCTGAATTAAGGCCTTGGCAGACGTCATTATAATGTACTTAACACTTTAGTAGACAGGCTATCAGTAGAAAAAGTAAAGTCGAAAATACAGTAGTGTGCGTGAATGCAAGACGTTTATTTAAAAAGCGAGTTTAAATATATGTGAAATTCATATAGCACTTTCTAAAAAATCCAAGTTATAGGTATTCGAATCTTGCGTAAAATTTATTACTTTTTCAATTTATTAGTCGACCTCCGTGGCGATTCCTTAACACGCTAGTCCGTCACTCGGAGGTTCTGGGTTCGATTCCCAGCCAGGGCAAGTTGGTAAATGGCCTTTTTTAATTTGTCCTGGCTCTTGGGTGTTTATTTTACCCCATCAAAAACATAAATGTAAAAATGCCAAGTTCAAATTCCGACAAAACAATTGAAATTTAAATAGCTGCCAAGTTATGTAGGTAGAGAAAACTGAAATTTATTCATAAGAATCTCAACATTTGACTTGGACAACATTAAGATTGAAAGCACGGTCACCCATCCTAACTGTGACCAAGCTAGAAGTTGCTTAACCTGTAAAAGCACGGTCTTTCATCCATCAATTTTTGAATTTATCGTATGCGAAGTGGAGCGAAATATATGCACAAATGGTTTTGATTACTCCTATTTTGAAATTTGTTAAAGCGCAAATGACAAAGAACCCTTAGAATAGAGAATCTGTTTTGTTTCACGCAGCTTTTTAGGGTTCCGTAGTAAACAAGAAACCCTTATAGATCCATCATGTCTGTCTGTCTGTCTGTCCCCAGTTTTACTCATAGACTATTAGTACTAGAAAGCTGTAATTAGGCATGGGCATGGATATGTGGTAATAAAAACTTGAAAAAAAAAATGTGTGTTGTGAGTCTTCGTTGAATAGGTCTTTCAAAAATATTGTAAGATTATGAACACCCTTTTTCGTTTTAGCAATCCGTTTGTGAAATATTTGGTTTTTGATTGCAAATTTTTGTTAGAATCATGTGTCTCCCCTCTCTGTCAGTTAAACGGTTGTATATGGACACTTAAAAAAATTCACGGCAGTAGTAGGTATATAACGTCTCCCTGTACATAAACTAATTTAAGGTGGATTCAGTTCATGATACTGAACAACTTTTCCTAAGGAACACATAATTAAATATAAAAGAAAATGTTTGCTTTCCATTCGACCTCCGTGGCGTAATTGTTAACACGCTAGACCACTAATCCGGAGGTTCTGGGTTCGAGGCCCAGCCAGTGCAAGTTAGAAAATGGTCTTTTTCAAATTTCCCTGGGTCTTGGGTGTTTATCTATGTATGTTTTTATCATAAAATATAGTATCATTGAGTTAGTATTCCATAATACAAGTCTAGATAAGATAAGTTTTTTATTTGCAATAAATAGGGTTAATACAGGTGTTAGGAAAATACAATTAAATACAGTAGCTTAAACTATTTAGCCATATTCAATAGCATGCAAATTTTTCACACATTATTAAAATATTATTAAATCAAATTATTCATGCATCGAATTCGCAGACTTTAACTTTATGTTCTAAAAACTCATTAATTGAATAAAAACTTTTTTTTAGCAGCCATTTGCGCAGGGATGATTTAAATTTATTAAATGGAAGCTCTTTAAGTGCAGATGGTAATTTGTTATAAATATTTTTGCACATTGCAAAAGAGTTATTTTTATATTTTTCAGTTTTTGGTACCACATTTAACACGAGTCTATTACAATTTCTTGTTGTTCTAAGAAAGAAGTGTTTAGCTTGAACAAATAAATGCTCATTTAGTTTCACAAAGATGCTTAATTCTAAAATGTATAAGCATGGCAGGGTTAATATATTGAGCGACTTGAAATAAGGTCTACTCGAAATATATGGTGGTATGTTGATAATTGCTCTTATGCATCTTATCTGCGCCTTAAACACTCTTTTTATGTTGGTACCATTTCCCCAGATAATTAAACCGTATCTAATTATAGACTCGACATATCCAAAATATGCTGTTAAAGCTGTATCTTTATTTGCAACTTTATTTAGTTTTGAAATGGCATATGCAAATTTGTTTATATTACTGCAAACTTTGTGTATTTGTCGCTTCCAATTTAACTTCGTATCAATAATTAAACCTAAAAATATCGTGTTATCTGCATTCTTTAAAACTTGTCCGTCAAACTGTATGTCAATTGATTTATTTTTAAAATTATTAAAATTCATTAATTTTGTTTTTGATATATTAATTTTTAATTTATTTTTATTCAACCAATCAACTACCAATTGTAAATTATTTAAAATGTCATTTTTATGTTGTTCTAAGGTAAAATTCTTGTCAGTAGTTATTATTAATGATATGTCATCAGCAAATAAGATTGATTTTTGGTCAATAGTATCTATTAGGTCATTAATATAAAATATAAACAAAAGTGGTCCTAAAACACTGCCTTGTGGCACGCCAAATTTATTTTGTTTTTTTTCTGACCTGTACGTTTGAACAATCCCATTTTTATCCACTTGCTCAACTTCTACACATTGCACTCTATCAGACAAAAACGATTTAACCCAACTTAAGGCCGGACCCCTTATGCCTTTGCATTCCAATTTGTCCAGTAATAATTGATGTGGAACAAAATCAAATGCCTTCGTCATGTCTAAGAATAGTACAGATGTATAATTCTTTGCATTAACATTATTTAGAACATTATTTACTAGATTAAAGGTAGCATGTGTTGTAGATTTATTTTTTTGAAAACCATATTGATTTTGGTGTATTATATTGTATTTAAAAAAGAAATCAGACAACTGTCCATGCATTACTTTTTCAAAAATTTTAGAAAATATGGAAGGTATTGCCACTGGTCTAAAATTGGATAGGTTTGTTTTGTCTCCTTTCTTATGAAGTGGTTTTATCAAGGAAACTTTTAGTTTTTCTGGAAATACACCTGTCTGTAATGACAAATTTATTAGAAACGCTAATACATGACTTAGTTCATATTTGCAGTATTTAATAACGTTTGTGCATATTGAATCATACCCTTCCGAATTTGTATTTTTTAATGAAAGAATAATTTTCACGACATCCTCCGAACTTACAGGTCTAAGAAAAATACTATTGTTCATAGTATTTCGAGTTGTATTTTCTAGATTATAATTAGTTTTATTTGTTTCTTCTATGAAGAAGGTATTAAATGTTGTAGCTATTTCCGCTGGATCAGTAATTACTTTAGTTTTGTAATTAATTTTATTTATAAAATCTTTATTGAATTTTTTATTTGTTTCATTTTTTATTACATTCCAGGTTGCTTTACAAACATTTTTACTAGATAAAATATGTTTTTGGTTCGTCATTTTCTTAGATATAACAGTACATTTTCTGAATAGTTTATTATATTTATTATAATTGTTTTTATCATTTTCAGTCTTTGTATAGTAATACTTGAACCTCATTTTTCTTTTAATCTTGCTGCTTATTTTAAGTCCATTAGTAATCCACTGTGGTTTAGTCACTCGGTTACAGAATTTGACTTTAGGAAAACAGAGGGTATATAAAAGACTAAAGATGTCATGAAATTCATCAAATGCTTTGTTCACATTGTTATGCTCATAAACATTAGAAAAAGAAAGCCTAGCCAAATAACCTTTAAATTTTTCCATATTTTCAAAAGAGTATATTCTTTTGAAATAGAAAATCTTTTCGGGTATAGCCTTCTTTTTTTCCACCTCAAACTTTATGGCTTGTGCAATGTCATGATCAGAAAGACATAATGGTAAGGTATAACCGTGTGCATTACTTATATTCGAAATTATTAAATCTATACATTTTTTCCTTCTTGTTGGCACATTTATATGTGAAATTAAGTTATATTTATTTAAAATGTCTCTTAATTGAATTGAATATTTATTTTCTATAAGCATATTTATATTCATGTCACCTGTAATTATTAACTTATGATTTGTAAATTTTAAATAACATTTAGAAAGCAATTGGTCAATTTTTTTAAGAAAATACTGAATATAGCTTGCTTTTTTTGATGGAACTCTATATATACATATAACTATAATATTATTTGACGGTAGGCTTGCTGCACAGCATTCAAAATGATGATTCGTAGCCAAGCCATTAAGACAGGTTAACTCCTTGCTATCTATACCGTTTTTAGTAAAAATACAAGCTCCTCCCCTCTTTTTTATCCTAGAATAGTTTGCTGCAAGTTTATAATTGCATATGTTTATATTTCTTTCTGCTCCTAATGGGATAAAAGATTCTGTGAAGCACAATATGTCAGGATTTGTGTGACTTTTTATATTTGAAAGGGTAAGCTCTAAGTATTCCTTTTTGTGTGCTAAACTCTGTATATTTTGGTGAAAAAGGACAAATGTATTTGGACTATCAAATTTAGGGACGAAAAAATGTGGATGTATTGTTACTCTAAAACCTACCTTGGGGCTAGCTTAATTAGTGTGATTCGTCCTTACATATTCCATACATATATTCCATAAATATTACATTTTGCCAAATCTTGTGTGTAAGAGATCAAAAATAATTTATGTATTTCGTTTGTTCCTTGGTGAAAGTTGTTCAGTATCATGGACTGAATTCAGACCTAAAGTTAGGCAGTTGTTAGTTACATAAAACAAGTAGGTACTGACTACGGAACTCTACACTGGACGTGGCCCGTTACGGCACGTGCCCGTTTATTTTGGTTAAGTTGAAATTCTAGGGAACCATAGACAAATTTATGATATTTCTGCGTAAATTAATATTACTTATCGCTGACAGGACATTCTCAAAAATACAATCAAATAGTATTTTACGCGAGCGGTAACTTGGAAAACTACACGTTTTGTGTTCCACTGACAGAAAATGTACACATTTGAATTTTCTTTGTGAAACAATACGTTTAGCGACCATCTGCAATCGTAACACCTTTCACTTCTATTCACCTTATTATGTAAGTACGGAGGGTAAAAAAGGATTGCACGTTGAACAGATCAACAGTCTTGGCTTAGCAGCTGTATGTGCTCAATTAATGACTTGACTGTTTGATTTTGTACAATATTTTTAACGAATCAACAAAGAGCACTAAAAAGAAATCTTTTCCTGAAAACAGCTAAAAAAATTGGTTGATTAATGAAGCAGTAATTAGCATTACTACACCCTTTTATTTTTTATCTTCTAATAGGTTTTCTTGTAATCTATAGGTAAAGAACTTTTAACTGTATATTTTTCAAAAGTTTGGGTTCAGTGGTTTCGGAGATAAGGGTATTTTTATTATTTATTTTCAAAATTAACTTCAAAAACACCAACTTAAAAAATTTAGAAAAATATATTTAATATTATCATAAAATGCTCTTTCATTTGATATTTTACGCGATGAAGTTCACAAAACCCTTTTTTTAATGTCTCATTTATCTTCCATAAGTGGCCCCATTTTTTTTAAATTTATTTATTTACCTACATTTTACTTCCGTCTTTGGGTCACAAATTTACATTATGTGCACCACATTTCAACTGAATCGGTCCAGTAGTTTATTAGGGGGGGGGGGGGGGGGGGTCAATTTTCGCCCATTTTCTTAAATAACTTAAAAATACCAATCTAAGAAATAATATAAAAAAAATATATATATTTAAAATTGTCATAAAAAGTTCTTTCATTTGATATGTCACACGATTTTGTTATAAAAACTTTTTTTTAATGTCTACTTTACCCACCATAAGTGGCCCCCTTTTTTAAATTCCATTTATTTACGTTATACGTCTATCTTTGGGTCACTAAGTTACATAAGTGTAGGTACTAAATCTCAACTAAATCATTTTTATAGTTTCGTAGCAAATTGGCTGTGACTTACGGACAGACAGATAAGTGAAACCCTAAAAACAGTAAAAACACCAAAAAAATCGGTTCCTATACAAATTTCCCGGGCGGCTTCACACTTTTGTATGAAAATGCAGATTTTTTTTTTTGTTTTTTTACTGTTATTTTAATATCATTATACTATATTAGCAGTCCACCCCGGCTTCGCCCTTGGTACACACAAAGCCCATGTCACTCGGCGATAGTGTACCTTTCCAACGGTGAAAGTTTTTTTTAAAACGGTCCAGTAGTTTCGGAGCCATGTAATGCAAACAAACAAACAACCAAATCTTTCCTCTTTATAATATTAGTATAGATAAATAGCCTACTATAGCCTGTCTGCCTAGCCAAGTATAGATCTAGTATAGCCTGTGGTTCGATATATTACGCATATTGTCAATTCGTATTTTGATATACATTCATGAGGAAAAGTTGTTCAAAATTTCAGACTGAATCACCCATCAAAATAATTGTAAAACCCTAATTAAACAGCAGCTTTTATTACAAAAACAGTTAATATGATTCCGCGACCCGAGAAAGTTCCAATCCGATTTTCACCCCAATCGCCAATTAAAAAATATAGGTAATAAATCAAACCAAATTATTTTTTTCATTGACTTAATTTTCAATAAAATTTAAAAAAAACATGTGCGATGCCGTATCTGCGATAGCATTACATCTTTGCTTGAATGTCAACAAAATGTCAAAACTGTACCATAGTGTAGCAAAAGTATGACATAATTTGGCAGTTTGTACATAGTTTTTTATTGAAATATTTTAGACTGTAATGCAATTTTACGTAATTCAAAAATGGATTTTTTTGATAAATTCGACACGGCCTCCTTCCTGAACGCCCGGCGGGCAACTAAATTTGTATGGAAGTAACATGGCCGCCATTTCAGAGAACTCTGTCAAAAACGTTGCAAAACAACCAATTTTTAAAATTGTTTTTTTTTATTATTGCGTGATTGCATTGTAAGCAAATATAAAGAATAATGTTTCAAAATAGCCTTTATTTTTATAAAATATATGCAATCCCTTGTTAGAATATTTCTTTACGCTGAAAAACAAGCCAGTTTGTAGCAAGATTTTCTAAAATATTTCTTTCAGGTTTCTTTACAATTATCTTACTTTTTCTGAATAAAATTAAAAAAATACGGTTTTCGTCTACTGGCTAGTCTATTCACCTATAACTAGGTATGTAATTTTCTTAGTGGTCTTTTCTACTTAAGCCATAACTATTGCCCGCGCAAAGTGCGTTTTGCATGTTTTTGGGTAAATTCAATGCTTGTTTTTAGGAAAACTACAAAATATTTTAAAAAATCCTTTTTTTCGTCTACTGTCCCAACTCTTCCTCTATCTATGTGTATACATTATTTGACTTAAATCAAACGCTTTCTGTACAAACTTGTTGCCCGCGCAAACCCATTTTACATGGTGCCGACCCTTAATCTAAAACCCAACAAAAATTGTTCAAGTGCAAACTTATTTCAAATTTAAATATCTTACCTGTTTCCGGTGGAGGTGTAATAGACTGATCAAAGACAAATCTAGTTGCGGTCGTGTTATGAGGCAATGTCGTCGGTTGAGTGTGAAATACTTGCTCGAAGCCAGCGTCTAGCAGGTACCGGTCTAAAGCCTCAGGGTCCGATAGCAGTCTGGATTGAATAATTATAAGATTAATAGAGAGCATTATTTTTTTGACTACACCACAAGATTCGTAAATAGCAGTGACGTGCACAACTATTTTTTACAGGGTAGGCACTAATCTTACCTAAAAACGCATTTCTCGCTAGTATTCGACATTATATTAGGGTGCCACAGGGTAGGCAAATTCTATGTGTCTGTATGAAGTGCACGCTACTGGTAAATAGATCTGTATGATATGCATTCTCCTTCTGGTAGCTACCGATTAGCACAAGGATTAGTATGTCTCTTAAGTAGGAGTACAAGTCATCATCATCATCAGGTCTTTCTTAGTCTCCACTGCAGGAGCAAGACCCTCTCTATACTACTAGAGTCATATATTAGCCAGAGCAGTCAGAGGATTTGGTCTACACTCTCCACGCTGGCCAGACGGGTTGGGTTGGAGAGGTCTCATTGATGTTTATAAGCTTTGTTTAGTTTTTGTTTCCTAAGACGCCTTCTCGTAGAAGGCGTCCGGCGATCCACGGGAAGACTTGGAGTGGTCCTATTCAACTCTGCCGTGAACCACACGGTTTCACGGCGGCACACGGAGTACAAGTAACAAAAAAAAAACGACGGGTTGCACTCCGGGAGTGCCGGCAGAAGTGAAAACTTGAATGTTAACGTCGTGCATTTTTGATATTTTGGAATGGTTAGGGAATAATTTTGCACGAATTGCTTTAATTATCAGTATAAAAGTACTATCATTTATGTGGTAGAATACAATATTTATTTATTGCGCTATCGTACACAAACATGACAATTTATATTACATTAAAAAGTTTATCTCTCAGCTAAACGAAACAGCAGGCGCAGGCATACATTTTCGCCGCGCCGTAGAAAGAGAGGGGGATACTTCCTCTCCTACGCCGCGCTGGCTATCTACTCTCCATCCGTCTTACGAATTTTCGATCAGGACACGTGTCCTGACGCGAGTTTAACATTTTTTAACCATTACAAAAAAAGGGCCCAACGCCGCTAAAGAAGTTTTCACTTCAAAAATATTGATGAATACAACATAAGTATGAGCTGGCCAGCCAGCTCATACTTATGATGTGCTCGAAATGCTCGAAAATTCGACATGCGTCCCGAAGAGACCCCTTTTGCAAGATAAGATGCGCTGGCTCACCAGGGAGCGCCAATTCATAAACTACGTGAGACACTTCTCGTGAATGTCATATCTCTGTTTCGTGTGTGCAAGTGGCCAACACTGGTATCCGATTTTTCATGCTGCCTTCAGGCATCTGACATAGCATGACGAGTATAATGATGACAGTCGGGACTGTGTGTGTTCGGAGAAAGTAGTGAAAATTTTATGCCACTTGTGGCAACCCATCCAAGTGCGGACCATACCCGGTGTCGCTTAACTTGCAAAAGCGCAAAATAATGCGTACTACTTAACTGCCGGGCCACCGAGATTCATAAACTTCTCACATCTGAGGCGCAGGAACGTCCGCTAATATCACGGGCCCTAAAAACTGACGTTGTTTCCTACAGGTGCGACACCCGAAAATGGAAACAAGTGTGCCAACTCACAGACTACCACTGAGACCACTGATCAACGAAAATTAATGTTTTTTTGCTGCTTGAAATCAGATCAGTGTTCCTAGTAGACTTTTTTTTTGTATGCTGTTTATCAACCTATTTTGGTATTTACATGATTTCGTAGAATTTGTGAAAAATCGATTAAATTTTATTTAATCAGTCATTTTTAAAATTTTGCAGGAGTGGTACTTTTTTCAACAAATATGTAAGAGTCAATTTCAGGTTACAAAATTAAGTTTAATTTTTTTTTTTCAACAGCAAATATTAATCAAGTTACTACCATTTTTATGAGAGATGGAAATTGCAATGCTATTTTCAATATAAAATGTACTTACAGTGAAAATAGTATGGGAAATATAGTCTTCAGCAAAAACCTACATATCTTCGTACTGACACTGAATTCACGATTAAAAAACTGTAGTAAAGAGCAAGACTCCTAATTTATTTTACACGTGTATTTATAATATGGAAATGATTTCATTACTTATTATAATTCAATGATAAAAAAATATCAACCATTTATTTTAAGGTGAAAAAAGCATTGTTTAAAAATTATAAAATTTGCAGATTTTTACATCAGATATCATAAAATTTACATGTGCTAGGCATATTTTACTACCGGATTCGTATTTTATATATTTATTTTAACACTTTATTGTTGCAAAATAAAAATATACTTTTAACAAATGGCGAACTTAATGCTAAGAGCATTTTCTCCCAGTCAACCATAGGGATAGACAGAGAAAACAAGAATTGTGCGGCGCATAAAAGCTAATAAAAATATACAGAGTTAAGTAAAAGATAGGTGTTAGTTTTATTGCAAACAAACCGTGGTGAGCTGTGTACTCTGTGTAGTTACCTGGCAGGCACGACGGGCGCAGGTGAGCCGCCGCCGAGCTTAGTGTGGGCGGGGTCGACGGGGCGCGCCACCACGAGTCTCACGCGGGATCCCGAGGCGCGAAGGACGCCCGCGACTTGCTCAGATCCCATCTCCATCAGACTCACCTGAGTGACCATTATTTAAAGATTATTATCAGAATTAAGTTAGCCCTATCCTAATAAAATATTTTTTGATAAGTAAAGCTAAAGTTTTAAAAACTAAAACCCGACTATGGAGAAATTCATACTGAAATAGTAGATTGTGCTACAAGGTGTAAAGCTTTAAACGAGAGGGCACTACTTTGAATCCAGAGCGAAACGAAGGATGCCACAATAGAATCACGAGCGTAGCGAGGGATTCTACGTTGGAATCCAGAGTGAAGCAAGGGATTCAAGTATATCGCCCGAGATAAAACTATTACCGTACACCGTGTAGCACATTCTTCTTTTCATCTCCATCTATGAGAAAAAGCAAATATATACCTATAACGAAAGTAGAATACCTAATCAGAGTTTAACAGTCAGTTACTAACCTATATTTGGTGGCGTTTTCACTGAAGAATTTGTTTTACTATGAAAATATTTTTCTAGGACCACCACATCTTATACATTTTCCAGTCATTAGAATCGTTTCATTACTTTTTCCTTGTGTGTTTATTCTTTGTATATTTAAATATGTATATTATACGTAAACTTCATATATATTTAGTATCGGCCTCATCAAGAAATTAGTCACATTTAAAATAGTTGTAAAAATAACCTAATAGTTCCTTAATAAAATTACTATTTAAATCAAAAAAAAAAACAATTGCGCGTTTTTATTGGTTTTTAATAAATTATTATTTTGAAGCAAGAGAACCAAAACCTTTTGACCTACAATCATCCACGTAAAACGAGTTGTATTCCAATTTAAAAAAATTACGACGCTCTTGCGTATATTTTATAATTTTAAAACTAAATTCTTCTTTTTTTAGCTGACTGCCAATATTATTTTTGATTCTAGATTCGTGTTCGGTTTTCAAATGTGTTTTAGACCATTCTAGTCTTTATACTGTAAAAACATAAGGCCTAGTTTCGCTTGCACCATTTTGATTTATTTAGATTGACCTGGCAGGTAGAAAGTCCCATCAAAATGACCTGTCTTTTTGAGAATCTTATTTTTAGTAATAAGTAATACCCTATTAAAATTTCAAGTTGCCTCAAATACATTTTTTATATTTTTTTGAAAAATACTTTTGCACGCGCCTGTCAATATCAAAGCCCTGACCAAATCGTCTGGCTTATTGATTTTTTTATTCTTTAAACACTAAACTACACCAGGTCTGCAGTTCCGTGTTGGGGTATTATAGAAGATGTATGTGACAAGTTTTCACCTTGCCTCAAACACCTACCCAAAATTCGTGCCAGCTCTCAATCTAATACCTCGCACGGTATGATTAGATTTACTTTTTTAATTTTATTACTTTATGGCCTATAGAGGGCGCCACAGTGGATTTATTGTGATGACACATAGCCCGTAACCAGCGGACAGAAAACTGAAAGTGAGTATTTTTTTTTTAGCTTGTAGCTGTTGTGCCCCATAACTGGGCAAAGGCCCCCCCTTATTCTTCCACTCGTCTCTGTCCGTCGCTAATTCCTGCCATCCTGGTAAGAACCTATCGAGGTCATCTCGCCATCTGGTTCTTGGTCTGCCTCTATTGCGACGCCCTACTCGTGCCCAGAAGGTCGCCATTTTTGCCCATCTGTCAGCCCGCAATCTACACACATGTCCCGCCCAGCCCCACTTCAGTTTTGCTGTCTTACAATACGAACTCAAATATTCATAATACTAGTGGTTCAGTGAGAACGGTAGACCTCGCGAGCTCTGCTATAAGGTGTCTGTTATAGCCTATAACATACACTTTCTCCTTTCTCCTAGCTTAGCAAAGCCATTTCAGTGAAATCCGTCCATAAATAACACTACAGCCAACTCTCCCCTTTTCCCCCCTTCGCTCTTCTCTTTCGGGTTTTTTTTTTGCAACATCTTGTGTAGAATGAAGTCCTTAGTGTACCTCTCTTGGATTGAAATCTGTCAATAAATAACGCTACAACAAAGTTCCCCATTTCCCCCTTATTTCTCCCTCAAAAATCGTGATCGACAAAAAATTTTTAATAAATCAAGAAATTTTTGTGCTAATTTTCATCATACTTAGTTGAAAAACCCGACCTGTAGGCGAGAACAGACAGACGGACAATTAAAAAGAATTTTTGGCCAATCTCGAAACTGGGGCGTCCCGCACATTTCGCTCGCTCTGTTAATTCTTCTTCTTCTTCGTCTAAGCGCGTTCCCGGTTGCATCCTCGGCTGCCCTGCTTCGGAGCCCGGGGTGCGCTTTCCCGCTTTTTCTTCTCCAAATATAACATGCATGTCAATGGTCACCCAAGGATGCCAAAGACCTTGCAAAATGGAGAAGAAATAGCCGGAACAGTTAAAATGATTTGGTTATACTTTTACGACGTCTTTTACGCCAAGACGATTCCGACGATGCCTCATTTGTCAAGGTTGTCAAGGTATCATGGATATCTTTGAAGATACGAGGAACAGATGAACATACATAGCGACGAAACGCACGACGCACTCTCTCGCTCTAGCAAATGACTGTTCTGCGCGACAGAAAAGGATAACAGCATAGGAAAGTGCTGTTCCGTGCTGACAGATGTCGTAGTCGGGTAAATATTTAAAGGGGGCAATCCTTCATAAAATTATTAAATAAGCTATGCAATTAATCATATGAAGGCTGTATAGTGCAAGTGTTAAACCAACAGTAAGGAAGGTAGCAGAAAATATCCTGTATGCACTTACATCTCCAATTTGTAGAATATGATCCCCAGATTTGAGCCTGCCATCGCGATCAGCGACACCTCCCGCTAGAATTGTTTTCACAATGACCCCGCTTGTTCTTGCTCCAATTATTCCTGCAATTATACATTTTTACACCTATTTATAAACATTTTCATATTGTTACCATGTATTTTATTTACGCATCAGAATTATAATGTGTTAACTTACTCGTAACAATGAAACATCAATCAAAAAAAATCTTTGTTGAAAGTTGAATCGGTACCTCATTACTTAAAGCGAATACCGTGCAGAAATAAATTGTTTAGTCGTAAATATGGTGATAATTAACATTTTGCTGAAACGGTTATGAATAAGATAGCCCTTTCAGTTAGTTTATGAACAACTGTTGAAAGTATTATGTTAGTCCGTCTAGTTTAAAAATGTGTTTTCACCGAAAGTGGCCACTTTTAGCAGAAAAGCGTTTAAAGGTAGGCGGAATACCAATGATAATTCCAAGGGTTATTCTTAAGGTCTATCTAATACCTGATGATTATCAAAATGTCAATTATCACTATATTGACGATTTAAAAATTTATTTTAAATAAGGGCGCCACTTCTGCACCATATTCATTCGCCTTAACAGAGTAACACAATGTTATCTATAAAATACGTACCAAATCCGAGACCAGTGCCATCATTCACCAAATTGATAATCTCAACCTGCGCCCAATCTCCAGCCACAATATTATGGGACGTAGACGCCAGAGAGTCATCATTGCGCGTCATTTCTAGCAGTCCTCGCGCCTGCAAACATTTCGCACTGGTTAAAATCACAAACAATACAATCTGTCTACAAGCCATGGCCGCCACATTTGTTAAACTGAAACTGATATGTGAATCTACCAATAAAGCTTGTTTTGTACTTGCTTGTGTGTAATACAGAAACAGTGCATTGTTTTATTTGTACACACATATTTTGTAGCTGACTTTCTTGCAGCAAAGTAGGTAATGTGGATGTTTAATGTTTATTTCTTTGTCATTCCTCAACATTACTCATTTTCTCCACGAATATGTATGACTGGTATTATTTATTTATTAAAAAAAATATTGTACAACAGCTAACGTTACACATAATAAAATAACAAAGGTATTATGTTATTTCTAACTGAAGAAGAGATGGTACTAGGTATCATGTCAAAATCACAATAAAAAAATGTTTTATTACAAATATCTACATAATTAGTACATTCTCAATCAGATGAAATTAGGAGTCTATTAGCACTGTTTACTATTACCCGTGTGGTTCCGGGTTAGAATAGGACCACTCCTTCTCTTCCTGTAGATGTCGTAAGAGGCGACTAAAGGACTAAGCACAAACATCTCGTGCTACAAGCATTTCCAAGGACACATCGGTTAACATTGGGCGGCGGCTGGTTGTAAAACTTTTCACACAAATACATTTCCAAAGAGGGTTGACGTCAGGCAGGCGGTCAATCCATTGCAAGATCTTAACATACATGTTATATTTGGAGAAGAAAAAGCGGGAAAGCGCATATTGTTTATCCTTTGACAAGGATCCTGAAACTAAGGTCGATCAAAAGATATAGTTGGGATGGGTGGCATTTGACAAGCTAACAGACGATTTTGAAAACCGGAAAATACCATAATGCCTAAAATGGAACTGGGCGGGACACCTGGCTCGAAGGAACGATGCTTGGTGGGGTACCGAGTGGTATCCTAGAAATGGGAAACGTAGTGTAGGACGTCCGGCGGCTAGGTGAGTCGACGATGTCAGGCAAGTTAATGGAAAGAATTGGATTACGATGGCCAGGTAACAAGATGGCGCAGACAGAATGAGGCTTATGCCCAGCAATGGGTCCCTGAAAGCTCACGATGTTGGTGATAATATCAAAAGCTCAAACCATAAATTGAAACTGGAGCATTTGTGCCTAATCTCACGTCGTTCTTTTTACAGGTTTTATTTGATTTTTGTTTGATTATAGAATTTATAGACAAGCAGCTGATGCGTCTATTTCAGGAACTGTTGAAACTTGTTTATTTACTACCTGTTCGCGCTAAGTTTGCCGGTCCGTAGTATACGCGTCCCTTCGCGTCAACGGCAAACTTAGGTACGCGAACGTATAGTAATTATTGTTTAAGAGTCACTTTATTTCTTCTTCTTTGTCTTAGCGCGTTCCCGGTTGCAACTTCAGCTGTGCTGTTTCGGAGCCCGGGGTACGCTTTCCCGCTTTTTCTTCTCCAAATATAATATGCATGTCAGTGGTCACCCAAGGATGCCAGACTTTGCAAAATGATGAAGAAATAGCCGGAACAGTTTAAATGATTTGGCTATAATTTTATGAACGGCCGCCTGCCTGACGTCAACCCTCATTGGGAATATATTTGTGCGAAAAGTTTTACAACCGGCCGCCGCCCGACGTTAACCCTCCTTGGGAATGCAATTGTAGCACGAGACGTTTGTGCTTAGTCCTTTAGTCGCCTCTTACGACATCGACAGAAAGAGATGGAGTCCTATTCGGAACCCGGAACCAAACGGGTGGTTTAGAGTCACTTTATTTGTGCGTAATCAATTATCTAGCTTATTAGCTATTATTTAGCTAATCTTTTAATGTTAATCTCGACATCCAACTTTACCAACCTGTTTAGGCGACATATTAGAGTCCACAGATGCATTATCGAGGCCTAGAATGCGCTCATTGTCAGAGCTGGAGCCAAACTCCAAGCTGTGGGGTGGAGAGACCTGGGGCACTCTCTGCTCCTCTTCTCCCTCATGACCACCGTAAAGATTTCTAGCCTGTAGAGCTAAGTCACCTGTGAATAGGGAACAGAGAAGTACTTGTTATTTTTATTACTTATCACAAACAACACGTAATTATTAAAAAAAAAAAACAAAAAACCCGACTGCGTGATACAACAGCAGTACTTGCCTATGCCTAGGACGCAACCGGGAATGTGCTTGGCGAAGCGGTGCCATATGTTGTTTTTTAACATTTCTCATTCCTTTCATTTAAACATATAAGTTGTATATATTATGTAATCCTTGAATGAAATTCTTTACTCTGATAGACTCGATAGGTTTAAAAAGATTTTTTATGCCGCGTACACGCCGCGTAATATGGCGCCAAAAATCAGCAATTTTGATTTCTAATAATTTTAACATAGCCTAAGTATGTCACTCTAGTGGTTAAGACGAATCTAACCACGTATAATTTACCAAAATCGGTTTAGCCGTTTAGTAGTTACAAGAGAACCTATGTTCTCTATGTCCGATTCTATAATCGGACATAAAAATCGTTGTTTTTTAGCATTTCTCATTCCAAATTTCATTTAAAACTATAAGTTGCATATATTTTTGTGTAATCTTTGAATAAAATACTTTAATTTGATATCCCACTCGATAGGCTTTTAAAAGAAAAAAAAAATGCCGCGCAATTTGGCACCAAATATCCGCCATTTTGCTTTCCAGTAATTTTAACATAGCCTATGTCACTCTAGTGGTTAAGACGAATCTAATCATGTATAATTTATTAAAATTGGTTTGGCCGTTTAGTAGTCACGAGGGAACATATAATTATAGGGACAAACATACAGGTCAAATACATAACCCTCCTTTTCGGCTTTGTCGCAGTCTGGTAAAAACAACACTGAATATCATATCACAATGGTGAACTATATCAAATATAATTGCACTAAGACAATACTTATAATCGCCGTGTGGTTCCCGGCAGAGTAGAATAGGAACACTCCAAGTCTTCCTGTGGATGTGGTAGAAGGCGACTTAGGAAACACAAGTTAAACGAAGCTTATAAACATCAATGAGACCTCTCCAACCTGTCTGGCCAGCGTGGAGAGTGTAGGCTAAATCCTCTGACTGCCTTGGCTATTATATGGCTCTGGTAGTACAAAGAGGGTGGTGCTTCTGCAGTGGAGACTTAAAAGACCCGATGATGATGAATACTCATAAACAAAGTATACACATAATTATGATTTGACAACCTTCATGGCCTTATGGATCAAACGCTAGACCGCCATTTCAGACAGTTTGGGTTCGATCCGCAGCCAGGGCAGTTAAAAATGTCCTATTTCAAATTGTCCTGGGTCTTGGGTATTTATCTACATATCGGTAAGTTCAAAATAAGAGTTCCTATAAGAGAAAGTTGTTTGGCTATTTTGAATAACAAAATACGTTAACAACAAATTTGCAACGCCTTTAAAACCGGTCGTACTATTATAGTCACAGACTCACAGTGATTCAGTCTTGATTTAACCGCCGTACTGTACACAACTCGCTATGCTTATTATGATTGTGTGTACTTTGCTGTGGGCGTGGCAACGATTCATTTACTTACGATTATTGTTATAGATACGGACTGGCAAACCGATTTATTACAATGACAGTCTGCTTCACTTGGAGGGTAAGCCCTGTGGACACAGAATACCAGTGTGGGCTAGAGAGTGATGTGATCTTACAAGGAAGCTACTAGATCGAAAGCTGGCACCAATTTTTGAGTAGGTATTTGAGGCAAGCTGAAAACTTGTCACATACCTTTTCTATTATACCCCAACATGGAACTGCAGACCTGGCTGGTGAGTAGCGGGGCTAAAGCAACCCCTAAATTTTTAAAAGTATTTTTTTTTATTTTCAAAAAAAGGTATTTGAGGCAATGTGCATTTTTTATATGTTGTAGTTTAATGTTTAAAGAATAAAAAAATAAATAAGCCAGACGATTTAGACGGGGCTTTGACATTGCCAGGCGCGTGCAAAAGTATTTTTCAAAAAAAATTAAAAAGGGTATTTGAGGCAACTTGAAATTTTAATAGGGTATTATTAATAACTAAAAAATAAGATTCTCAAAAAGACAGGTCATTTTGATGGGACTTTCTACCTGCCAGGTCATCTAAATAAATCAAAATGGTGCAAGCGAAACTAGGCCTTATGTCCTTTATAGATAAAATCTAGAGTTGTTTGGCCGGTATTTGATCGTTGTACTCACTCATAAAGGAGCGGTATGTGACAAGTTCGCTTGCCTCAAATACCTACCCAAAAATTGGTGCCAGCTCTCAGACAATACTCAACTCATGGACCAGCGCAAGAAGGGGGCGATGACTTATCGTCATTTTTATTAAGGGCCACATAAGGTTTCTTGCGGCGACATCGATAATAAGGAATATGCATGTAATACCAATCCGACTCATATTTTATTTTACAATTTCTATTAATACATTACCACGCCTAGTTAATTATTTTTCTTACTAGCTCTTATTTGGATTAGAAATTAATTATTGAAAATATGCAAATATTGCGCGGGAACTTTTTACAATCAAAAGGGAAATGACGACAAAGTTCACAAATGGTAAATGACAAGTTCGGGTGCGTTCGGTAGGACTGTCAGTCCGTCCATGTAGTTTGACTATCGATGACATTCGAAATGTATGTACTTTTATATAGAGGTTTAACAAACATCACTGGCTGATAATATCGAAAATACCCAAAAATTAAAAGTATTTTTTTTCTTACGGGATGTCAGCGGATACAGAGCGGTTATTGCAGACTTTGACGTCATATTTTAAAATGGCGTGTTTTAGTTGTTATAATCTACTTGCTATTTTTAATATTTATTTTCAACACCATATACATGTTTTTCAGCACTGATTTATTTTTGCGGCTATTTCTCACTCAGCCTTTCCTGGCCGTCCGCGACATTATAATGTTTATGTATTTATCGTAAAATATAGTTTTGTTGAGTTAATACTCGTATCTAGTAACACAAGTTCAAAATTTACTTTGAGGCTAGCTCAATCTGTGTGATTTGTCTTTATATAGTTATTTAATTTATTAAATTAATGAAATATAAAGTTGTTTGTCTATGTACTAAGTACCTATAGTAATTTATCTAAACAACCCACACATTTTTACATACCTACATAACTTGCACCTCCTTCTAAAGTTTTCTTTTTCTCGGCATCACCAGTGGGTTGACTGGTAGATAAAGCCCATGGCTTTAAATCCGCCTATTACGTTTGTAATAAAGTTAAATAAGTAAATTTTGATGCAGTTCTCCCTATCAAGTAAAACACACAGAAGGTAATATACAGGCCTCTACATAGTAAGGGTAGGCTTCGTATAATTACATATATCAATACTTACCAGCTGGAGTAATGTCAAAGTCCCCAGGAAGTATAGAAGGATGATGGGCTACTTGTGTGGCAAGCATACCAACTGAATCATGAAGAGTTGCTATGCTCTTCAATATAGGACTCTCCAGAAGGCTGATCAGCATATTTAAGTCATCATTTGTAGCTGCCTATTGAAATAAAGTCTCATGAGTTATATGTATATATATATAATATGATGATACTGAACAACTTTCCGCAGGACACATATAATCGAAAAAACATAATTTTTGGCAACCCACACAGCTGATCTAAGTTTTTATGGAAAGGAAAGATATTATTTTTATAATTCAATATATGTTCCTTTGGGAAAATTGTTCAGTATCATGGACTGTCTACCCTTAAAATGGTTTTAGTATATTTTGGTAGACATTATATGTGTTAATGAACTAATGCAAAACCTCTCCAATGGTACCTCAGTCCATGATGATGAAACTGAACAACTTTTGTTTTATAACTTCTACAAAACCCAAAAAAAATTTGAATTTTCATACAAACGGATCAGCTGATCTCGAGTCAATTTGTATAAAAATTCGCATTTTTTTTTGGTAAAGATTTACTACTATTATTTTTAGTTTTAGATTTAGATCTGAAACTACTCAAGAGCCAATGAAGATCCACAGTGACAGTCAGTCCGTTATTGTGATTGCACAGAGTCCTGTGAACCATCAACAAACGAAACACCTCTTTTGAAAAGGAAATTCGAAAGGTGTGTACAAAGTTGGGACTTGAGAGATTGATGGAAGATGGATGTCTGAGCGATGATGAGTTGGCTAAGTGACAAAGAGAATTTTAATATGCTAGTTTACAACAAGTCGAATCAGATACTTTTTTCTTAACGTCAAAAACAAACATTTTCTATGGGATTTGTATGAAATATCGGACTATGACGTTTTAGTTCCTTGGAGTCAAATACCACTCTTAATATCCGTTTTTCTGCATTAATAATTCTAAAATCACCTTCAAAGTGATCAATGACAAGTGGCGTTATTTTGTGACGTTTTATTCTATAACAGTACCAAATAGTTTACTTTTGAACCAGTAAAATACCCCATTAAGGAGTGTTTAAGAATCGCCTTACCCTAGACTTTCCCATACAAATATATCTAGGGTTACAATTGGTTTTCACAGTCAAGATATGAACTTGAAAAAAAATATAAAAGTGTAGAAGTTTTCCATACTGATGGTCAAAAATGATATAATACACTATATTCTCTTTCAAGTTCATATTTTGACTGTGAAAACCAATTCTAACCCTAGTTATATGCAATTTCTTTAAACTTACAAATTTTCACCGATAACTGACATGTCATTTCAAAATAAAACGTAGACTATGTTTGTATGGGAAACTCTGATTCTGTCTAGGGTAAGGGGACTCTTAAGTGTAAAACCTCTGCAGACTAATTTATATTTTTATTTGGGAAAAGAACTTTGCATAGTGTAGTTGTCTTGTCACTCGTGTCAATTGAGTGTAAAACTGAATTTTGGTAAAGTAAACTGTTTTTATTTAAATAAAACATATTTTATTTATATATACAAGGAAGTATATTGTCCACTAAAGATGGATTAGAGTAGCCATGGCTGATATTAGAATCAGGTGAATTCCAACATGCAAAAACTTACCTTTAACTTCGGATCGTCACTTTGATCTACAGCAGCTTTCACACTCTCAAGCTGCTGCAATGCATTTGATATATTTACTCCAAGATGCATCTTGAAGTAAAACTACGAATAAAAGTAAAATTTGCTTATAAAGTACGTATTGTACCTATAGGTACTACAAGATAACACCACACTGCTGATATTGCACAACACTATTTTACACGATATGTTCTAAAAAAGAAGTCATTGATTGAACATAAAATTTATTCTAATAAAATAACTAATAAATCTGTCGAGTCGAAGTTGAAAATACAACAAATTGACAATTTAATCAATGTCAATCAAAACTAGATAATGTCATGCATGTCACTGTCACTATGACAGTGAGTCACAGTCATGTCATATATGGATACACAGACCTACCACTACTAGACCTGCATAGTGCGTGGCCACCTTAGTAAAACTCTTTCTATCTTTGATTGTTGCCTTCACCCATATTTTGCACACGTCACAGAACACACTATGGTTATATATATGATTAATATGATATATATGAACACACTAACTTATAACAAGCTCAAATAAATCCCTAAATCACCTTTTAAATGATAAAATCCCTAAAATTAATAACTTTCTTCAAACATTTTGTGGTTTGTTTGGCCCAGATTTTGACAGTAGGCCAGCTTATAGCAGCCACGCCGATAGAGACAAAAAACATATCAGCGTTTCTGCGTTGTACTGATTTGACAGTCTCTTTCTAGCAATATCTTTGCAAGTCTAGTAGTGGTTGGTCTGTGTATGGATAGGTACCTTTGAAGTCTGTCAGTGTTGCTAGATTTAAAATTAAATTACCCTACACTAAGAAACAATAAAGACCTGGGGCGGCGCGGCGGCCGGAACCGGAGACGCGGGAGTCAGCGCGAAAATCTGCGAAACATACATACATAAAGCGTGTAATTTTTCAAGTCACCACTTACGTTTTAAGCCACAAAATACCATTAAACCGTATTTTTAGACCGTCGTCTACATAGGGCGCACTGTAAGTTTCCGGAACTGGCCACTTACATAAACAATATTTAAAAATTTATTGCAACATTTGAAAATAGAACTCTTTGGCTGTAGAATGCAGTTTGTTTCATCTGACTGTCTTTTGTTTTAACCTTGTGGCGCCATTTAAAAAATTGTGTGTCTGCATCAACATGGATTTAACTCGGGAAAATTTTCGTAGTATGATTTTCTACGATTTTAAGTGTAATTTGACAGCTCAACAGAGCATCGCTCGGCTTGAAACAGCTTTTGGCAATGAAGCACCATGCAAGACAACTGTTTATAGCTGGTTTGCAGAATTCAAGCGTGGTCGTATCAATCTCAGTGACGAATCTCGCGATGGTCGGCCGTCCACCGCTGTGACCAACAAAAACATCAATGCTGTGCGCCGTATGATTGAAACAGACAGGCATGTGACCTACCATGAAATTCGCGCATCCTTAGAAATAGTCATGAGTCAAATACAATTAATCCTACACAAACATTTGGGTGTGAGAAAGCTGTGCTCGCGGTGGATCCCACACAACTTGACCGAGGCTCAAAAAACGGACCGCGTCACTTGGTGCAGTGCCATGCTTACCAGATTCAACGAAGGTGCGTCAAATTTGGTGTGGGACATAGTAACAGGTGACGAAACATGGATTTATTGCTACGATCCCAAAACAAAGCAGCAATCGAGCGTATGGGTCTTTCAAGATGAGCCGAAACCAACCAAAGTGGCGCGCGTGAAAAGTGCATCTAAGCGGATGATTGCTTCTTTTTTTAATAAAACTGGACACGTGGCTACTGTTGCTTTAGAGAATCGTCGTACAGTGAATAGTGACTGGTAGACGACCATTTGTTTGAAGGAAGTTATTGACGAACTCCGTAAAAATAATCGTAAACGCCGTATCATCCTGCACCACGACAATGCTAGTTCTCACACGGCCAGACAGACAAACGACTTTTTGAAGGCGAAAAATGTAGAACTCATGAGTCATCCTGCATACAGTCCCGACCTGGCACCTTGTGACTTTTTTCTGTTCCCAAAAATTTAGAACCAATTACGCGGTCAACGATTTTCATCACCAGAAGAGGCTGTCGAGGAGTATGAAAAACACGTTTCAGAGGTCACCACAGAGGAGTGGCACAAAAGTTTTCAAAACTGGTTTTATCGAATGAAAAAGTGCATAGACGCCAAGGGAGATTATTTTGAAAAACAATAAATTAATTTTGTACCTTTAATAGTATTTTTTCATATTCATTCCGGAAACTTATAGTGCGCCCCACGTATAACCAGTAATAAAATTCTTTTACGCAGAAAACTGAAAATTGAAATATTACAACTTTCATGACAAACAACAAGACGGAGGTTTCTTTGACTTTTATAGCGAAAATGAGTGGTCAAGCTAGACTCTTGCTTGCTTGACTCAAGAGTTCAAGACCACTAGTTGCTATCTCGTTGCAAATCCTCGCATCGCCTTACTTGCATACATCATACAAAAGGGATACTAAAATGCGGCAAACGACGCAAATCATTCGTTGCTTGACTCATGCATTCAAGTAGGTAGGTATCACGATCAATATTTTTTTTAAGTAGCTGTTAAATGTATAATAAATAAGTCCGATATAGGTAATTTTGTCACTGGTCTTTTTTTGTTACTTTGGTCAATTTTAAACTAGTGACTAGGTATAGGTAGATTGGTCATTTTGTTACTTCGGTCTTTGTGTTACTTTGGTCAACTATAAATCTCCATAAGACTCCGGAAAGTAATAAAATTTTATACGAAATGAGTTCAAATAAACTAAAATGAAAATTCCTCTATAGAAAAAAATGATAATTAAAATACTTTAGCACATTTCTTATATTTTTTATTTCAGTAAAGGATTACAATAAGCCTATTCATTTTAGTGAAAGACAACTCTATAATATTATAAACATTGAATAAGAGAAGATATCCAACATGTAATGGAAAAAGTATTTACAATTTTCAAATACCTTATTATACCATGCTTGTTATACTCTTTCCATAAACTTTGTGTAGTAATACTAGTAAAACATACATTGGTACTTTATGAATTGTGTGTAATCATAATCATGAATGTCTAGCAGTAAACTTCCTGTAGCTGATCATCATCATCATCCAGGACTATAGTCTCCACTTCTTCTTCTCGAGTCGAAAGGCTATATATTAATTTATTTAAATCGAATTTGACCAGTATTTGGCCACAGCGATTCCCCGGTCTTTTGCCTCATTTAGGTCTTGTATTGTGCAGGATGTGGGTGGGGCATTTCGGGAATGTCAATGAGTGGTTCATTGATTGTATAGTTCACTGCAGGAGCACGACCCTCTCTGTGCTACCAGTCATATATTAACCAGTGCAGTCAGAGGATTTGGCCTACATTCTCCACGCTGGCCACACGGGATGGAGAGGTCTCATTGATGTTTATAAGCTTTGTTCAGCTTGTGTTCCTAAGTCGGGGCTCTACGACATCCACGGAAAGACTTGGCTGATATGATGATAATCATGAATAGGTAGTTTAAACGAAGTTTATCAAAGAATGTATAAATTTCTTGTTCAGTATCCTAATACTTAACAAGCTTTAACAAGAAATATACGGAACAAGAAAATTCTAGTGCAATATATGATCAATCTCTCAGCAGCGAACCGGCCCCGTGGGGCCGGTAGAACACAGACGGAACTCAACCTTATTACAATGAAATAAAAATATTGGTTCCTTCACAAAAATAACCTTGGATTACCTTGGGTTAAATAAACTTATTTGCACCTACAGAAAGATGTGCAATCGGTTGATTCAATGAGGAGATGATCTTATTTTTTTAAATCTAAAGTTGCTCCGTTTCTTAGCTTGACGATAAAATTCCACTTGACTTCAATTTATTTGATCTAATCCCACTCAAGTTTACACAAATAACAGAACACGACATGGCATTTATATATAACCCAAAATAGTAATAAATAACATGCAATAGTAATAACTGGGAACTAGTCATATTGCAGAAAATTTGATAATACCTACCACTCAGAGTCCTAATCGTTCGTAACACTCGTAAGGTAATATTAAACACATTAAAAAGAATTTGGTGGCACCGTCATAACAGGTACCTAGTAGACTTAATTAAAGAATCAAGGAGTAAGTATATATAGGTACTTGTAATTATCGCCCACCAGTACATAACTACCTAAGTATAAATTAATTAATGTTCCAGCAAATTATAATTCAGTACTGATCTAATGTCTAACGTCTCTGCCTATCCCTGTACAAAACAGGCGTGATAATATTTATGAATAACATATGTACAGATCTAAAAGTATGGTGAACTTACTTATCAATATCAGTCAAAGTTATATCAGTGTATTTTTTTTATTTCTAAGAACGTTAATATCCGAACGTTAAAATTATACAGTGTGTGATATTAAAATGACAATTTTTTTTACTACATTCATATTATACAAGGGACTATTTTTAAGGTGAAGATATAGGCAAATGGCCTTGAAGTGTGAAATAAATTGTTAACTCGTAAATATGGTGATAATTTCCATATTGCTCTTCGTCATGCACTAGATAGCCCTTTAAATTATTTTATGAACTACCGTTGAAACTATTATTGGTGATCCGTCTAGCTTTAAAACTTGCTGTGGCCACTTTTGGCGGAGGCAAGTTTTAAAGCTAGACGGACTAATTTAAATTCAAATGAGGGCGCCACTTCAAGGCCGTTTGCTTCTATATTCACCTTAATAAATGTATATAGAAAAAAAATCTCTTGCAATAGTAAGTCATGCCATCAGGTGACTACTTACTTCGATTTGTATGGGAAGTGATATTTTTTTTCATTTTAAATTCTAAATTTTAGTAGGTATTTGTATGTGATAATTTTTATACTGTCACTAAAGTATGAAAATTATAATTTGAACATTACGTAATAATCAACCCGATCATTAAACAGTATGGATTTTAAAATGTTTAAATCGAGAACTCAATACAGGTTTGTATTTTTATAGCACAGTCGAGTTTGAAAAGACACCTATAGATAGACTAGCTTACTCTTTAATATTTGTATTTGTTTTATTCTAGAGCAACTTATTATAATATCTACCTTTTCTAAATATACTAATGAAACAGAACAGAAAAATACGCCAGCCAAGTGCGAGTTAAACTCGCGTGGAGAGGGTTCCGTACAATTGATTGAATTCTTATAGGTTTTCCTTTAATCTACAAGCAATGAACTATATTTTGTATCTTTTTCAAAATTTTAGGCTCAATTGTTTCGGAGATCAGGAGGGGTAATGGTCAATTTTCGTCTTCTTTCACGAATAAAATCAAAACTATTCATTTTACAATAATAACAAAATATATTTGAGATCCTTATAACGAGCCCTTTCATTTGATATATGACACAGTAAGGTTTGCAAAACTTTTTTTTTATTTCCTAATTTGTCCCCCGAAAATGACACTTATTTAAAAAAAAAATTATTTACTTTGCACATATGTGTTTGGGTCATAGGATTACAACATTCTACCAAATTTCACCTGATTCAGTCCAGTAGATTCGGAGCAAATTGGCTGTGACAGACGGACGGACAGACAGACGCACGAGTGATCCTATAAGGGTTCTGTTTTTTATTTTTTGTACGTAACCCTAAAAATACCTACCTAGACATAATAAATAGGTAAGTATTTCCTTAAAAAGAAAAGTCATAAAAAATTTACTAATGCGAGTAGAAGTAAAAAAATTACTATGGGCTTTTGCTACAAGTCTTTTTCAGTAAAAAGGCCATGCCATGTACCCTAAAATGTTTTTCTAAATCATCTGCACTATCAAACTGTTCTCTACAAATTCGACATTGGTTTTTGCTTAGTTGTTCGGTATCATTAGATTTATTTTGGTATTTATCTAAGGCGTTTTCATTGTAACATTGTTTTGTCGCGATATATTCATTAACATCTGAAACGTTGTGTTCTAAAAGCAAATGCGTAGAAAAAGATGGTTTTACAACAAAACATTTTCCACACTCCATGCATTGATACGCCATACAGGGGTCTTTATGCTCTATAATATGTGTTTCAAATGACTCCTTGTCCTTGGCAGCATAATCGCATATATTGCACTCATATTTGTTTCTGTTGGCAGGCGAAGTTATTGGCTTATTATTAGTATTTATACCATTGTCTTGTTTTGCTTCAAAATTGTTCTTTTTTGATTTTCTAGTACGTTTTCTTTTAACAATTTTATTTACATGTGTAAGTTTTTTTAGATTTGCCCTTTCCAGAGTAATTTTGATATCCAGACAACATTGTTCCTTATGATATACAGAGAAATGTAGTTTTATATCTTTCCATGTTTCATTGATGTACACTGAGCAAAATGGGCACTTAATTCTTTTCTCATTCAATGCCGAACTCGAGGGTATCGAAGACGTATGACTTGAACGCAGTGGTAAGGAACTCGGTATTTTTGTTTGTGCGGCGAACGAACTACTTGTTTGTGACTCAAGAGAACATTTATACGGGCATTCATCTGGAAGCACTTGAATTTGATCATATTTACATTTGTATGTAAAACTTCTCAAACATTTCTCACATCTTTTAACCACACGATATATTCGTTTCGATGAGATATTTTCACTTAGCGCAGATTCAAAAATATTTTTTGTTTGTTCAGTATGGCAATGCTTTTCAATATAATGATTAAGAAAAAAGGTAATATCTTTGTAGGTCAGGCCACAAGTCCAACATGGAAAAACGTAAGTAAAACTTTTACTATCTACGTGACTTTTCAAGTGATGATCGATTTGGCCTGGTAATACCAGTCTTCCTGGGCAGAGTACACACTGATAAAATATGAGGGCTTTGCATTCAACATTATGTGTCTTGAGATGTTTGACCATAGTCTGGTTACTGTAGCTTGCAACAACGCACGCGTTACATTTAAATACTTTCACTACATGTTTTTTCTTTAAATGATTACTAACATCATTAGGATGGAGCAATTTACAGTCTGAAATAGGACATTGCAATCTACTTGTAGCTCGCATCATTTTAAAACCTTCACAATGGTGTGTGTATGGATAGTTAATGGCTTTTGTTGACAAATGCATGCCGCATTCTGGGCAGTAAAAAGGAGGAGAGTTTGAATGAAGGCGAAGGTGAGCTTTAAGTCCGCATATATTAGGCATTGCAAATAAACACACAGGGCACGTGTGAATTTCATTGCTTAGCTCCATGTAATGTTTCGCTCGTTCTTTAAATACCGTCCCTTGGCAAGAAAACTCAATTTTACAATCAAAGCACATCCATTTGGTGAGAACTTCTTGTGATGTCTGTGGCGGCTCACTTCGATTTGTTGTTAAACTACTAAAGTTTTTATAATAATATAGTGGAAGCGGTTCCACTTTCAAATCACTTACGTTTATAGTAGCAGTCTTGAATGCATGTGATCTTATATGAGAAAGTAAATTACATCTGTTAAAAAATATCTTACTTTCGTTACAGTGCCTGCACATGTAAGTGATTTTTAGTGATTTTCTATTAATGTGGCTTTCATAGCTTGACTCCAACATGAATCTGGAACAGAATAATTAAATATTTTTAACAAAAAAACAACTGAATTCAGTTTTTTTAAGGAGTTTCTTCCATTTCTTCAAAGTTCTTCATCATATCTTCACCAAATTAATATGGGACCAACTTGGTAGTAAAGGCTTTCAAATAAAAAATAATCATCAAAATCGGTTCACAATTGGCGAATATATCGCGTAACAAACATACATAAAAAAAAATAAAAAAATAAAAAACATACAGTCGAATTGATAACCTCCTCCTTTTTTGAAGTCGGTTAAAAAAGATGTCCATCTTTAGTTCTACTAAATTAAATTAATCCTTCTTTCAAACAGTATAATAATATACAACCATCTGCAGGTAGATAGATACATAGATAGATAAATCGTTTATTTGTGAAAACTGCACATACACACTCACACACAAAAAATAAATGAATAATATTACGCTATTTACATACAGATTTTATAGCGATGCGATGTGTTTATGTATGCTGCAGCAGCACAAAAAGGTCGTAGGCTCAGCGAAAATATTGCTCAAAGAGCAATGCGCTGATTTTCAGCTATAACCTTAGGTAGGTGCAAGTGCGATCATTTGAGAAAATTGTAAGGTATACGTGTTAAATACAATAAAAGAAAACAACTACTGGACATTTAGACACACAATAGGTACATATAACTACTTAATACAAAATATAGGAATTATAAATGTGCCGCTGACAGATTCGTGTCCGGCTAAGTTTTTAAATTATTAAATAGAAACATTATAATGTTTATAATGTTGGCAGCACCCGCTACCGGCGACTTGTTGGATTCATGAGTTTTTGCTTATCTAGTAGGTAAGTGCGTATTTGTTTTTTAAACGAATAATTAGTACATGTACAGGTACATAATATATAGAATACCAATACAACCATATTCTACACAGTCACAGCCACTCAATAGGGATAGTAATCCGTCCCTAAGGAGGTTTGTCGTCAAACAGGCATTTTAGGAAGAGAAAAAAACCGGAAAGCGCAAAACAGCTGTAGGCAGATTCTGGTGATACTTTGCTGAAGTCAAAGTTATATTGCTCTTTAACATTAGTTCATGCAAACTATTGCCGGCCGGCTGTAGATTGTTCGGCGGTTAAAACGACGACGAATGAACGACGGATGTAGCATCATAGGCAGGCGCATGTATCTACTATTGGTGGCGGGTACGCTGGGACTATTGTAGTGTAGCAGGTATGCTGGGCTGGGTGGGACTAATAGTAGTGGGATGCCGCCGGCCAGAAATAGTTTATATAAACTAACTGATGGCGAAAGCCCACAAAGTAGTTAAGATTTTGATCTAAACTACTTTGTGGGACAGTTATATGCAGTAACAGCTATATGCAACCGAAGAAGAGTCTTAAAGCCCTAAAATTTGATTACCAAGTAGGTAAATAAAGACGAAAGTGTATAAACGCAACCTTGTAAGTGTAACTAAGGCCCTAAGCACACGGCGTATTTTAAATGCGCAAACGACGTGCGTTTTCGGCGCCAAAGATGCCGATTGTTGTGAGTTGCGTTTGTATTAATTCAAACGCGCGTAAACGCGATACTAACGCGCGCGTCAAGCGCTTTCGAAACTCCTTTGGAGCGCGTATATGCGCGTTTAATCGATTTGCGTTTGCATCAATTCAAACGCGCGTAAACGCGACACTAACGCGCGCGTAAAGCGCTTTCGAAACTCCTTTGGAGCGCGTATATGCGCGTTTAATGGATAAACAACGCGCGAACAAAAGCAGAATTAAAGCCCGCTTACGCAGTGTTGTCTCAACCGAAGCCATTGTACACTGAGTCACTCTCATCAAAACGCGGAAGCTACGCGCGACTACAACGCGTCTGTATAGCTGTATCTGGGCGTATACGCGCATTTCATGATCGCCCCGTGTGTTAGGACTACACAATAAGAGCTACGCAACCTTGTAAAGGTTGCGTTTTAATCTCGTTTGAAGAGCGTATACGCGAGACTTCTGCGCATCGCCTGTGCGTTTAAAATTCGCTGTGTGCTTAGGCTCTAAGCATAAAGGGCGATCATGAAACACGCGTCTACTGCACGTGTACGCGCAGATACAGACGTGCTGTAATTGCGCGTAGCTTAAGCGTTTTGCGACGAGGGCGGTGCGGTATTGTGAGTGCACGCTTCTCTTCTGCCCTTCCTCCGCCTTTTAGTACGCGCATTTGTATTAATTCAAGCACGCGTATACGCACTTCAATCGAATTTTGAACGCACTTCACGCGCACCTTTTTATTGCACTTTACGCGCGTTCGAACTGATACAAAAGCAACTATGGCGCCGAAACGCGCATCGTCTGCGCGTTTAAAATACGAACTGTGCTTAGGGCCTTACACGTTTAAGTACCCGTGCAGACGTGCCGGGCCGCAAGTCTTTAATAAAGCTGGAAAGTAGTTTTTACCTGTCACAACAATCCGTGCAAGCATATACTTGATGTCCATCTATTGGTATTGGTATTTCGTAATTTGGTATGGCACGGTAGAATAAAAGATTTTTAATACTGAATTTGTCATTCATAGGATCCGATTCCGACATTTTCGTAAATCTGAAATAAAAGAATATTAATATTAAACGATCAATGTTAGATCTAGCCTATCTATACATAGCGATGCGACCGCTGCTGAATGTATTGCGCCTAAGGGCTTCGCGAAAAAGCTTACGCGTATTTTAATATCTGCGAATTGTATTAAGGGCCTCGCGCGTGAAGCGGATGAGTTTTATATTTTTGGTCTACCACTCATTTGTCGTCATTTGTGACTTGACCACGACTATGTTACCAACCCCCCCCCCCCCCCAACCCCTGGCGCCAAAACTGGATCCACCCTTTCATGGCAGTCACTTCTGTTACACACACACACACAAAGTCTGTCGCTACGCTTACTATTTTTTAATAGTAATTATTATGAAATATAATTCCGACGTTGAAATCCGGATTTTTTAAACTCGATCTCTATCATAATTGGGAAATTAAAAAGGTATTTCCAATAATAGGGTGTTCCCCAATTGAACAAGTGAGCCTATCTAAATATATATAACTCAAAGGTGACTGACTGACATAGTGATCTATCAACGCACAGCCCAAACCACTGGACGGATCGGGCTGAAATTTGGCATGCAGGTAGATGTTAAACGTAGGCATCCGCTAAGAAAGGATGCGAGCGAAGCCGCGGGCAAAAGCTAGTTGTATTATAAGAAAAAGAAAACACTTTTTTTGAAAAAGTAACCTCTTGATGCCTGCAAGCTACAAATCTATCCATAGCTACTCTTATCTAAAAATAGCCGTAGAAAATTTACATGTAACTGGTTAAAATGTTTATAAATATTAAAGGATTAAGAATTTAGACGCATCGGCCTAAATAAAATAAAAAACCTTTACCATAAAATAAACGGGCAAGTGAGAGTCGGACTTCATGAAGGATCTCGTATCTCCGTACAAAGTTTTAAAACGCTAAAGAAACACGTTTCTTGTATGACGACCCCCTTTAATTTTAACTTTATCTTATTTTTAGTATTTGTTGTTATAGTGGTCATAGTAATAGATAATAAAATGGTGAAAATTTCAAGTATCTAGTTAATGCCATCATAAAGATCGAGTTAAAAACGCTGAAAAAACACGACCCCCTTTTAATTTTTAACCTTTTTTATTTTTAGTATTTGTTGTTATAGCGGCCATAGTAATACATAATCGGTAAAAATTTTAAGTGTCTAGCTACGGTTCAAGGGATAGAGCCATATGACAGACGGACAGACAGCGGAGTCTCAATAATAGGGTCCCGTTTGCACACTTTGGGTACGGAACCCTAAAAATACAATAATTCTACCCAAAATACAACATTTTCTAGCTTGGCAACACCACAACCCTGGTAGGTAAGTACAAGTACTTGTACGTGTGTAGGTAGGTACTGGTTCTTATTCTGTGGTAGTACCCAATTTAAGTGGTCTGTGTACCCAAATATATATAGTATAGTACTCTTCTTTGGGTAGGACTACTAGGTAGGTATATTATAATTATGATCGCAGTTGTTGCTGCAACTGATGAACACATCGTTCATCTATTGCAATTGCAACAGCATCCTGCTTGACATCTACTTATGTATACGTTTCAGTTGGTCTAACAACGATGAAAAAAGGAAAATTTTAATTTGGGAAATTACTTACCAGATTACGCCTGAATTATCAATAACTCGTGTGATTTTTACAATTACTAATTCAGCATCAAGTCCACATCGCAGTTTGACATATTGACATTAGAATGTTGCCGTGCAACGCCCTCTTGCGGCGCAAACTAGGGAAGTATCGCCACTACAAAAAAATCTAAAATGTTGCCATTTCTTATTAAAAACAACATCATTTTAATCATCAAGTATTACGTCATTTTAATTTATATAAACATTTGTATGTAAATAAACATTTTAATGTATTAATTTCACTTATAGTCCTACTTATTACAATAATTATGTATTATTTTATATAATACATAAAAAGGGCAGCGCGGCGGATGATGTCTGCGTCTATGGAATAGAGTCAAGGCAAAAAGGGCAGAAAGGCAGAGATATGGGAGTTTTATTGTTCTGAGCAGGAAGGTATGTAGGTATTCAAGGTACATATACATTACTAGCTCCTTGGGCTGGTTGACCAATAGTAATCTGGGGCTGACATCTGAGTAAATTTTTTCATAGTGTGCGTGGCAAAGAGCAAGTATATTTTTACGAAGTTATACATAATAAGTCGGTACTACCTATACTAACTCAAAATATTTCTTCCATTGTCTGGGAGGCCTATGCCCAGCAGTGGACGTCATGCGGCTGCAAAGAAAACTTGTAACAGCTGCTTTTGTTTCCGCGCAGATTGTAAAAGCCGATCAGGAAAAAGAGTGAAAATCTGAGTAATGTTATCAGGCGATGGGGTTACCATTACTACTTGTTTATTCCCTTTTTTACCTTCTCGCCCACCATCACGTGATGGCTTTTAAATCTTGCGATCCTAGACTCTGTCTACCCCGTTAGGGATAAAGACGTATTGTATGAATTGTACTAAAATCTCAACGGAAATAGGTATTACGGTTTGTGATAGGTACCAGATATTAGGACAATATTTATTTAAACAGTAGTTTTCTAGAAAAAAAAACATTTATAAGTTAAATTGCAGTTTGACTGCCGCACAAATTAAAAAGGGGTGAATGAATAGACTATAATTCACTGCAACTACCACACTACATCAAATCTTTTTGAAACTTACTTAGATTTGGGAACACTATAAACTCATTAAAATTTGACTGTCCCAAAATTAACGCAAGATTTGAATATACTTTCCATATATACCTATATACCCTTACGCAAAGCTTGCGTTAATTTTGAGGCATCCTTTAAATCATCCAATAAGTATATTAAGATTTTAGAAAATAGGTAACAAACTTTATACTATCAAACCGAGGTAGCATTTGCCGGCTGGGCCCCAATCTGCGCGGGCTCCTGCTGTACCTAATATCAAGTTGCAAATATATGATTAATACACCCAGGCCCTTCAAGCCCAGTCTGACCCTGCTTTCAAAGATGATATTACATTTTCTTAGTATACATTACTATACTTAAATAAAAACAAAAAAAAAAATTGAATTTCTTTTTATTAAAACATTAAAAAAATATGGCACTTCGTTGTCAGTGTTAGGAAAGTTAGTTATAGAGTAAACTTATTACAGAATCATTACCTACTTAAGATAGGTACCAATAATGCCTAGCTATATAAGATTATGTACTTAATTGCCTCATTATTTAAGTTTAGGCATGGCTTAGGCACTTTATTCCGTCTCAGTATTATAGACATCATTGTTCCCTTGAAGATATAGTTCAAGCAGTTGCTTTTCATAAATGTCACGTTTAAAATAATACTGAATATCATCATGTGCAACAAAATCATCTTGACTTGTAAGTGTAATATATATTTCTTTATTTGCTAGCATGACTTCATCATCAGGTTTCATAAGAAGAAAACTTTCAGTGGCTTGAGCAGCTTGCTTAATCTGATCCAAGTTATAATATGATATTTGCAAGTAATTAAGAGCTTCTGATAAGTAATCTATACCTGAATTGTAACCAATATATTTAAGCTTCGTCTGACAGTTTTGTCGACAATCTAACATTGAGGCTAAAGCATTGGACAATGTAATCATCAGTTCCGATGACCATTCTTGTTCAGGCAGTTGCTCACACTCCGCACGACAGTTTTGCTCTGAGGATAAATAGTTTTTTATTGAGCTTTCCATGTGATCAACAGTCCTGGACCAATCTTTGTCCAAATAAGTTTTCATCGCAAGATCATAGAGCCAAACATACTTCTCAGCTTCCAAATTAGTAATTTCATCAGGATTCAGTTTGCCCAGTTGAATGTATTGTTGTAAGTTTGACCTCATTATGCTGTCATCAGGATGCTTGATCAGAAAAGTGGTTGCTGCGGAAGCAGCTTTTTGAATATGATTTGTTTGATAATAGCAAACTTGAAGATATTCATAAGGTTGTAAGTTCATCATTTTTGACAGCAATGAGTCTGGAATTTTATTCTTTAGATTTACTCTGTTAAATTCTGTTTCTTGGCATACCATTAGGCAGTTACTGATGTGAAATAATTTTTCATAACTTTTTAAATCTTCCAAATCTTCTTTAATTACATTACTGTATGGGTGATACTTGCATTTTTGCCTGCAGTTGATAATAATAGCTTTGTACAGTTTGTACAAAGTTATGGATTCCTCAAATTGAATAACACACTCTGACCAATCATGTCGTGAATAAGCTTGTAAGCCTTTTTTGTACACTTGCTCTAACGAAAAATTGTCACACTCACTAACACCAACAAGGGAGACAATTAATAAAGCCATGATGAAGAACATGATCAAATTATAATACGTAAACAAGCTACACTGAATTAATTTGCTTAAATAAAACTGATTACCGATTATAACGTTGACCTAGTTTGAACTCTGACGCAGATGCAGAGATGTGTTTAAAGTTTTTTATCACATTGCCTGTTGCCAGCAGCGTTCCAACGCAATATCCCTCTAAAATCCCGTTGGTATATAACTCATATCCTGTTGTTATCATTATCACTAAGAGTCATATCATACCTAAGACTGAGACAAGATTTTATTGATATGTCTTATACGTCGTCCATCTGCTATACGATGAATTACTTATTTAATCTTGTTTTATTAATATGCGCAGCTTAATTATGTTAGGTAGGTACCTACTTTATTTTAAATAAATAACATATTTTATTTTGGTTTTTGGCGGGCCATTCCCTCCCTCCCTCCCAGACACATACAGAGCTGTCACTGTCACCTGTGTTTGTGACATTGACAGAATTCTCTTCTCATTTTTTATTACTACCGGGCATTGGCGTTGCAGGCAGGCTGGCAGCTTTCGCCGCTCAGTCACGCACGTATCACGGCCCGAAATGTCGCCTACTGTAGTCTGTGATCGTAAGAATATACTGTAGTTATGTATTAGCAATTGGCTTTTGACGTTTCACTACCCCTCCCACCCCTTTCCGCTTCACTGTTTTCGTCTGTGACCTCCATAATTATATAGGTACAAGTACACGTACTTGTATATAGGAGGTCAGTGGTTTTCGCCGAATTTCGCCCATCCTCCATCTTGTTTGTTTATTCTGTTTTTAAATTAATCGCTCAGCTCTCATCTTAAGTTCGTGTGTGCTCTGGTGCCTCTGGTGGTATATATTGGTGCCATTTGATCCTTTGTGGGAGTAAAAGGAAACACTATCTTCATTGATTTCCATTCAATCAAAGAAAATAATACTCTGACGAGAGCATTGAATATAGAACTGCGCTGCGAAATAAGTGGATAGATGCAATTAATTGGTTTTAGTAGGGCAAGTTGAGTTGCTAGTCTCGTCAGACATAAGAGACACTCTTTTTACTTCGAAAAAGATTCAGTACAGTACTTTACAGAACTCATATGAGGAAGGAAGGTATGTAAAATAATATTACTCTCTCATCTCACCACTGCTTAGGAAAGACAGTGGTTGGGCAAGAACAGCTCAAGAAAAAGCAGACACCTTCGCAGAACATCTCTCTAATGTTTTCTGCCCTAATCCCTCAACCGATAATGAGCCTGAACTGGAGGTGGAGAAGCTCCTCTCTCAAGACTATCAAATGTCACCGCCACTCCCTCCATCTATAGTTCGTGAAGTATGGAGAATTATTAGAAACCTTAAAGACAAGAAAGCTGACCTTATAACTAAGGAGATATTAAGGCAACTGCCGAAAAAGGCTATAGTGTTCCTAACAACATTGTTTAACGGTATTCTGAGAGTACAATATTTCCTATTGCTATGGAAGGTATCACAAATCCTTATGATACATAAACCTGGAAAACCATTACACGAAGTATCTTCATATAGACCTATAAGCCTCCTCCCAATAATGTCCAAGGTTTTTGAAAAGCTTCTGCTAAATAGACTTAGACTTATTCTTGAAAAAGACATTACAGACATTATTCCATCTCACCAGTTTGGGTTCCGATCTCAACACTCCACTGTAGAACAGGTCCACAGAGTTTGGCGACAGAATAAGGAAAAGCTTAGAAGAGAAAGAGTACTACTCATCAGCATTCCTGGACATACAACAAGCGTTTGATCCCGTATGGCACAAAGGCTTATTATGCAAAACAAAAATGTATATCCTGCACAGTTATGTGAAATTATTGAAGTCCTACCTCTCAGATCGGCTATTCCAAGTCAAAGTGGCTGACGCAACATCCAAGCTTCATGAAATTAAAGCTGGAGTCCCGCAGGGTTCTGTGTTAGGTCCGGTTCTGTATACCATATACACAGCTGACTTACCGGTGGAGGATGGTGTGACCACTGCCACATACGCCGATGACACTGCAATCTTAGCCAGCAACGCAGATCCCGTAGTCGCATCGCAAATGCTGCAGAGGGGGCTTGATGGCATATCTAAGTGGCTTCAGAAATGGAGAATAAAGGCTAGCGCAACCAAGTCGGTACATGTCACCTTTACTCTGCGCAAGAAAGACTGTCCACCGGTAAAACTTGGCAACACAACCTTATCTCATCAAGAAAATGTCAAATACCTGGCTGCGACAGGCGGCTAACGTGGAAAAATCATGTAAAAAACAAAAAAGAGGAATTAAATATTAGGTCCAAAAATGTACACTGGATGATTGGACGTAACAGTGTTTTGTCTATCGACAATAAACTTTTGATCCACAAAACAATCCTCAAGCCGATATGGACATACGGTATACAGCTCTGGGGAAGTTGTAGCAATTCAAACATCTCAATCTTGCAGAGAATTCAGAATGTAATCCTAAGAACAATATCTGCTGTTCTATGGCCAGTTACTAACGCTGAAATTAGTCACGAGTTACAGATGAACACAGTTAAGGAGGAAATACTGAAGGTCTCTGAAATGTATAAGGGGAAACTGGAGGTCCACCCTAATGAACTGGCTGCCGGGCTGACAACACGCTCATATCGGAAGCGACTCAAAAGGAAAGACATATTGTTCCTGAATGATGAGTAGAGGCTCTCGCTGGAGGACCCACTCAAAAAGCCACAACAGAAACACAACTAATTTGCTTAAAGCGAAACACCGCTGATCGCAAATAAAAATAGAAGACAAAAAAAAAAATCTCATCTCAGCGTATTCCCAGTTGCATCCTCAGCTGTAATGCCAGGGCCGGATTAGCCATTGTGGGGGCAATGCATTATGCATAGCGTGGCTATAGCCACGATATTTGATATTGATATATCAAAGGAAAAGCTTTTTACTAGTCTGATTCTTTCTTCTTCTGAAGGCCTTTTATCATCTGTTTTCTTTAATCTATCACAGGTCGCGCCAAACTTCTAGATCGCTCTGAAGTTGAGGCCATAGCAGATAGAATTTGCTTTATTTTTGTTTATTGTGTATATATATCATATCTACATTCTTGCAATCATTCTGAAAAAAATATTATTGTGGTAAATATTCTGTCCCTGTTTGTAACCTGAGTGAGGCAACTTCAGAGCGATCTAAAAGTTCTTCTAAAAAGATCTAAAAGTTTCTAAAAGGCACGACCTGTACTCTGTATCATTATGTTTTGGTGTAATAAAGATTTTAACTAACTATTGTGGGGGCCCCTCTTATGTTGAGGCCCGGGGCAGTAGTCCCGGTTGCCCTCCCCTAAATCCGGCCCTGTGTAATGCTGTGAAGCCCGGGGTCCGCTTTCCGGCTTTTCCTTCTCTACTTCGCACGGTCTTGAGCATCCATCCATCCAACTATTCAGTAAAATAATATGACTCTGTTCATACAATGATAACGCAAAACTATTCATTTGTCAATTTAGTGCGATAAATAAGTTTGCATGTTCAAATGATAAGTAATACCTACTTATATTTTTAAATCCTTTGGATTCACGCTAACGGGTGTTTTAACCCTGGACCTTTTGAAGTCTTCCTTTGGAGAAGTTGATGTTTATTATTATTCTTTTTTAAAAAAAAAACATCTTTGATCTTCAATTTTTTGATCTTTGATCAAAATTGCAGAAGTTAAAATGTTTCACCGGAGCTCTATGTGTTATTAGGTAATCATTTTTATTTCTGTTTGTATTTATTCATGTCTCGAATTGAGGCGCTTGCTCGCTTAGAAGAGGGTTTTGTGTCACAGAAAGACACGCTGACAATCAACAACTAAACTTATGTAGCCCTGAATAAATGTCAATGAAACTCAAATGTTGATATTGTTGGCATATAAAAATTAAATAAATTAACTTGAAGGCATCCCTTGGAAGTAAGCAATAATTTTGGAAATAAAGTCTATGTGTTTTTATATATTTATTTAATTTATTGTACTTAGGTAATCTACAAGATTTATGCATAATAGGTATAATCTTAGCTCTAAGTACTGTTGTACTGTATTTTTTGGCATTTGTTTAATAAGTACTCTGTTAAATTGTACAAAAAATGTTAGTACCTACCTATTTTATGCATGCTTGAAACAGTGTACGATCCTGATTTAATGTATTCCATCTATTGTACTCGTACGACACTTACTGATGCAAAATAAATTTCATTTCTACCAGAAAATACCTTTGGGATTTTTATGACAAGCCAATAGATGGTGAAAGTATTCCATGTGTTCAATCAGCACATTATCTGTCTTATGGATTGTACCTCTAAAAAATTCATCAGCAGTGGAATTCATGTAGCTGATACGATGATGATAATAAAAAGAATAATTGTGATTTAAATACTGTAAATATGAGAAAACACTAGTTACTTGACTTGTTGTCAAAATTTAACATTGAAATATATTTATCTCTTATTTGTATTATTAATTTTCTTTTTAGATGTAACGAATGCTAATGCTGCATCTACGTCCCACTTCTCCTCCGACACAGTTAGAATTTGGTACATATTTTCAATTGTGCTATTTATTTATTGATTCTATCTTTTCTGTGTATGTTCATATTTTTTACATATACTAATAAAATATTTTTGTAGAAATTAAAAAAAAATCTGTTAAAAACTGTCATCCTCAAGTCTTTTTTAGTCTCCACTGCAGGAACACGACCCTCTCTGTACTACCAGAGCCATACTTAGCCAGAGTAGCCAGAGGATTTGGCCTACACTACGTCCAGATATAGCAAATGCTGCGTTTATGATCACTTCGTTTATGCTTGTTCGTTTGCCGCCCTATAACATAAAAAAAAAAAACCAATTGTGTAACTCGATATTGTTCAGAAGTTTTATGAGTTATTTGTTTTGTTCCAGGTGTGTCTTCAGTGAGACCGAACCGCGTGGACTGTACCTGTTTCATTACAAATCAGTGCCCCAAGACCTTACGAAGCCTTCGCCTACTTCTTTTCTTACCTAGAACATGCTGTTGGTTGGTGCTCATCTACCGCGAAGAATAATTACGTGAAGTGATTAATGTGCATAATAAAAACAATGGTGTTTGCATTCCTTAAGAATCTCTTTGACACGTATGTTGTATATGTAATAAATGAACTAAACTTATTTTATTTGTTTATTCTTTCATACATTTCAGTAAAATAGGGAGCCTATTTTAGAAATTACTAATTGTAATTATAAATATCAATAAATGAAGCTGCACAGTGCTCAACAGCACGCTATTTTGGGCCCTCTTACCCACCCACTTTTTTTTTTGCTAAAAGGCTGATTGGTATAACGATGTCTTTGCCGAAATTTACTTTAATCAAAAATTCTAGTTTATAAAGTTGACTTGTCAAAAGGGAATTTCTGAGATCAGTCACTGGATAGGTTGTAATACAAGCTACGAGAACGAATCAGCGACGAGAACGCTACGATACAAAAAGCCAGTACAGACACGTCCCTCTGATCCGTGATCCCTATATAGTTTGTGGCACGTATATAGACGTGTGCGTGTGCTGATGCGCGCGTTTGTACCCTCGGAGTCGTGGGGCTGGGGACTATTAGTATGTTTGTCCAAACAAAGTTCTGAAGTCAAACTTTCTGCTTTCGACTAATCCATCTAGGATTCACTTATTGACTGGACTATCAGTGCGCTCGAAACAAACCATTAAATACGATCTGCGAAGCGAAGCGAATAAAAAAATAATTGTCACATTGATGAAAGTTAAATAACAGGCTAAGTTTTAATTCGTCCCATATTCTATTTATAATTAGTAATAAACGTGCAAACTATATTTTGTTTAACTTATAGGGTACCTACACTAACTAGATGATTAACAACACGAAGATTTCATTTTTCTAATATAATATAAAGAAATATAAAAGTTTTCGTTTGTAATACTATGGTGGTCTAGCAGACATTACGTCGGTACTTATCTATCTATTCGTTGTACGTAAAGTTTAAAAAAGGCTGCAAATGATGATAATATTTATAGTAGCCTGATGTGGATAATCTAAATTTTCTCCCGCTTCCACGCACACAAATTTACTTTAGCCGAAGCGAGACAGCGAGCCATGCGGGGTGAAAAGATCACGGGAGGTCAATGAGGCTGGTTTATGCATTTCAGAGTTATTTAAAAATAAGACAATGATCGCTGCCTTATGTTTGATACAATTATAATCCAAAGTTACAGGGCCAAATTTTTAGTATACTCGTACCTATAATTCTGAGGTGATGATGGTAAGGTGATTAGAGGCAACTTCGCAATTTGTTTCTATCGAGAAAATTTTAAGTACTAAATCGTGTTTTCGAAAGATGAATAGAGTTAGTTCTGAACTTTGCTGTGTTTTTATTTCCATAACGTTTACCTTCTTCGTCTAACTTTCCATAACGGTCATTACGGGGTTGGATTTATAGTACACTAGCAGTCCACCCCGGCTTTGCCCGTGGTACACACATAGCCTATGTCACTCGGGAATAGTGTAGCTTTCCAACGGTGAAAGAATTTTTTAAATCGGCCCAGTACTTTTTGAGCCTATTCATTACAAACATACAAACATACAAAAATAGGTACAAATCTTTTCTCTTTATAATATTAAGTAGTAAAGTAGTACATAAAAAGTGGAAAGACAATATCATAGATTTTGTAGGGTGTTCGGAACGAATTGCTGTTTTGAAATTTAAACTATCTGATACTAAAACACTAACACTAATACAAGTTTATGCACCAACATGTCAGCACTGTGACGATGATATCGAAGAGCTCTATGACGTTTTGAACAACGCTTGTGACGAGCATAAAGGAAGTTGGGCAATCGTGATGGGAGATTTTAATACTAAGGTTGGAAAAGAAACAGGAACGGATAATCATGGAATTGTAGGACCATATGGAACTGGGCAAACGCAATGATAGAGGCAGCCGCTTAATACAATTTGCTTTTGGCCAAAACTTGCACATTCCTAATACTTACTTTACTAAACAAAAAAAAAGACGCTGGACCTGGGTGGGACCTGGGGGAACGGTTAATTCAAAATACATCGGGCAACATTATTCCGCAAAATAAAGAAACACGACAAAGACACACTTATAAATAACAAAGATCAATTTAGGCTCACACTTTCAATTTTTTTTTAAATTTACTCAGAATCTAACCTGCAAAACAAATACGACCAGATAGTTAATGCGATTAAATTGGCTAGTCAAAAAGTCAAACCAAATAGATCACACGACAGAAAACTTTTAAACAAACTGTAGCTGACCAAAGAAGTAAACTTGAATTTTGTTCTTAACAATATAGAGCAATTGACAAAATAGTTAAAAGAAAACAATATAGAGCCATTGACAAAATAGTTAAAAGAAAAATTTGACAGGATATTAGAGATTATAATACACATCGAGTTAAACTTGCATTAGAAAGAAATCGTTCACTACGAACAGCAAAACAGGGTGTACTAAAAAGCAAATCATGGATCACAAGCCTTAAAGACGAGACGGGTAAAGAACACCGGAATAGGGACAAAATAGTCGAAATTACTACAACCTTTTATAGAAACCTTTATAGCGATTCATCGAAACCGTCTCCTGTTTCAAATCACATATCATCTGATAGTGTCCCACCTATTACAGAGGAAGAAGTGATTGACGTCATACGCAGCTTAAAATTTGGCGAAAGTCCCGGTGCCGATGAAGTAACTTCCGAAGCATTAAAAATAGGGTGTGGGCCCCTTGTCCTTCATTTTACTAAACTTTTTAATTCGATTTTAAATTCAGGACAAATACCAAGCGACATGTGCCACTGTAACATAATACTATTACATAAAAAAAGAAACAAAAATTATATAGCCAATTATCGCCCTATTAGTCTAATTTCTCAAATTTATAAAATATTCATCACTGTAATACAAAATCGCATAGCACATAAACTAGATCAACAGCAGCCTCCCGAATAAGCAGGTTTTGGTCCATGTTTTTCTACTACTGATCATCTCCATACCATCAACCAAATTATGGAGAATCATTCGGATTACAATAAACCACTATACTTAGGTTTTGTGGATTACTCTAAGGCTTTTGATATTGTCTTCCACTAATCAATATTTACACTCTGCATAATCAAAAAATAGACGAATCTTACACAAATATAATTAAATATATATAGCAACAGTACGGCCAGCGTAAAGCTTCAGACTTCTGGTCCATCATTTCAGATACAACGAGGCGTGAAGCAGGGTGACCCGCTCTCGCCCAAATTGTTTACTGCTACTTTACAGGAGGTATTCCATCAACTCACTGACTCCTGGCAGGAGAAGGGCATTATTGTCGGCGAAAGTAGATTGACAAATCTGCGTTTTGCTGATGATATTATCCTATTTGCATCTTCCTCGTCCGAACTTACACAGATGCTTCAAGATCCGAGCACGGCAAGCCTGCAGGTTGGGCTTCAAATGAATCGAACAAAAACACAAATTATGACCAACAGCACAAAAAGTAGGTTAACGGTAGATGGGCAAGGTATACAATATGTCGATGAGTATACTTAAATTAGGACAAATAGTCTCCTTCGAACATCGCCAAGAACTAGAAGTCGCACGTAGGATAGACCAGGGCTCGGAACCGGTTTTGATTTACCGGTTAATATTGTTCAGAATAACGTTAACATTTAGTTAGTTGGTTAACCGGTTCAACAAAGGAACAGTTTAAAATTAACCAAAATATTTTCGGTAGCCGCTTAATTTAAGAAGGAGTGTTTTATGTATCGTTTTAACCGTTAATTACACCTAAACAAAACCGGTTAAACTCAGGCGCACGCAATACCGCCGCAACCGCTGCCCCGCACCCACCGCCCCCATTCGCTTTGAAACAGATGGCGTAGCTCACTTATGTTGTTAAATTAATTTTGACCGGTTATTTTCCTTTAAAGCTACAGAAATTAGCAAAAAACCGGCCAAGTGCGAGTTAAACTCGCGTGGAGAGGGTTCCGTACAATTGATTGAATTTTTATAGGTTATCCTGTAATCTACAAGCAATGAACTATATTTTGTAATTTTTCCAAAATTTCAGGCTCAGTAGTTTCGGAGATCAGGGTGTGGAATGGTCAATTTTTGTCTTCTGTCATGAATAAAATCAAAACTATCCATTGTACAATAATAACAAAAATATATTTGAGATCCTCATGGCGAGCTCTTTCATTTGGTATATGACACAGTAAGGTATGCAAAACTTTTTTTTTAAATTTCCTATTTTGTCCCCCGAAATTGACCCTTATTTTAAAAAAATATTTATTTACTTTGCACATATGTGTTTGGGTCATAGGATTACAACATTCTACCAAATTTCACCTGATTCGGTCCAGTAGATTCGGAGCAAATTGGCTGTGACAGACGGACGGACTGACAGACGCACGAGTGATCCTATAAGGGTTCCGTTTTTTCATTTTTTGTACGGAACCCTAAAAACGGTTATCAGATTAACCTATTGAAATACCGGTAAACGAAACCTTAACTGAAATCCTTTCCGGTTTGGGATAAATGATCAAAACCGGTTTGAAAAATTTACCGGTTTCCGAGCCCTGGGATCGACAACGCGTGGAAAAGTTAGTGGTCGATGAAGGAACTATTTAAAGGCAACCTTCCAACTTGCCTTAAGAGATGGCTCATGGACATGTGCATCTTACCTTTTTTTTTTTTTTTTTGACGCGGAGAAAATCCCTTCGGATACCTTACCGGTTACGGGACACCGGTAAGGTTATGTGGTGTTACCACTAAAAACTCCGCGGTGTCACCTCTCAGCCGCTATCGGCCGGGGCCGTGTGCTTCTCTTGCTCCACAGCCCCGGCGCGGCCGGCCGCTACCTTAGCGGCCCCGGCTCGCCAACGGCCTCACGGCACCCTCTGCTGAATCAGAGGGGCCGGAGAAACCGTCGCGTTGGCCTCTCGGCCCGACAAGAACAGGCGCGCTGACACGCACACGCGCCTGCCTTCCACTCCGGAGGGCTGTCCGTTGGACGATGGAATCCCGTTTCCACCGTCCAACCAGCCCTCATAATTTGGGGCCTGCAGAAGCAGGCCCTGCCCCAGTCCACCTGACGGTGACCGGGGCCCACCAAGCCGGCCGCAGGGGATAGGGAGAGCGGCAACGTAACACCGACACTCCTCTTCCCCTGCGGCCCCACCGTTGCCGTGCCAAGCGCCACGGCCGCGCTTGGTCGCGGAGGATAGGGCGAGCGGCAACGACACACCGACACTCCTCTTCCCCCGCGACCCCTACCACGGCTGTGAGAGTAGGGAGTAAACCCCCTTCTCTCACAGCTAGGCCATTCCCACCAGGAATGGCCTCCTCCGGGCCCGGGGAGGCCTAAGCCTCAACCCGGGCAATGGGTTCCTCTTGGCTTCCCTGCGGATGAGGCAGTCCGCAGGTACTGAGCCCCCCCATCGCGACAAGATGAGAACCCGGGCGGGGGGGATGTGCATCTTACCTATCCTAACCTATGGTGCTCAAACTTGGTCGTTGACTAAAAAACAAAAGCTCAAACTGCAGGTTTGCCAAAGGGCAATGGAGCGCAGCAAGTTGGGTGTAAAACGTATAGACCGTGTTAGGAACACTACGTTGCGCTCCATCACCCATGTTGTAGACGTCGGGAGAAAGAGTGCCAAACTAAAATGGGACTGAGTGGGTCACGTTTGCCGAATGGTGCCAGAAAGATGGGCTCATATAGCTACAATATGGACGCCAGAAGACGGGGCACGATCAAGGGGAAGGCCTAAGATGAGATGGAGGGACGACCTGTCTGCTTTTGACAAGGATTGGAGGGAAATGGCTGAGGATCGAAGCGACTGGAAGCGACAAGGGGAGGCCTTTGCCCAACTATGGGACCTAAATGGTATGGTAAAAATATATATAAAAAAAACGACGGGTTGCACTCCGGGAGTGCCGGCAGAAGTGAAAACTTGAATATTAACGTTGTGCATATTTTGGAATGGTTAGGGTTATAATTTTGCACGAATTGCTTTAATTATCAGTATAAAAGTACTATCATTTATGTGGTAGAATACAATATTTATGTATTGCGCTATCGTACACAAACATGACAATTTATATTACATTAAAATGTGTCCCGGCGCGAGTTTAAAATTTTTTACCCATTACAAAAAAAGTGCACAACGCCGGTAAAGAAGTTTTCACTTCAAAAAAACGTGTGGCACTCGGGGATTGCCGCGGTAAAGCTATTGCATAGCATTTTTTATCAACTTATGCAATTATAATTAGTGTTCCCGTTATAAGTATAACTACTGTTTCGAGTGCGGCGCGAGCTGAAAGCAGCTCCCGGTTTTTCGTGCAGCTGTTGAAGTGGTCTACATTCCAGGTCCAGTTGAGAGATAGGCGAGGATTTGCAGTCTGTATGAAAAAAAAAAATGTTTACGTGCGGCCATCTTGGATCCGAAATCAGATTTCAGTTTCGAGTTCCGCGGGGTGATTTACCCCAGTATACAAAATTTCAGACCCCTACGAAGTCTTGGTGAGACGTTATAAACGAAATATTTTTTTATTCTAAAATGCAGACGCCATCTTGGATTTAAAAAAAAATTCACGATTTTTCAACCCAAAACACGCCTAGATTTCGATTTTCATCCAAATCGGAAGCAGTCGACTTTCGGCGGCCATCTTGGATTTCCAAAAATTAAAAAAAGCAGCGCTTGGTGTGGATGGCTCGGCCTTCGGCCTCGGCCTCGCTCCCTCTATACATTCCACTAAATGCTATATAGCTTGTAAGCCTACATGGTAGGCGGAGTGGGGGGTGTTAGGACTTAGGTTTTATTTTCGTTACGGAATTTTTTGATTCGGTCGTCGCGCTCAAAGCCCGCGATAAAAGCTATGCAATAGCTTAAAAACAAAAACGTTCACTTTGTATAGTAAGAACAGGGTAAAAGTAATATAACACAACTTTAAGAACTTTTTGTAAAATAACTATTTATATCTATAGTTGACATCAATTCTCTTTGATTGACTTGACATAGGACCAAAAGCAAAGCCACGACAATCTTATTTTTATAGTTAAAGAACTATATACTAATTTCTTAATACATTTTCACAATTCAAATTCAAAATTTTGTTGGGATAATGAGAACTTGGACACCTAGTTAATATTTTGAGTAATCATGACATATAATAATTCAGTGCTTGTAGGCAATTGGAGCGAAGAACGATTGAAAAATGAGGTAAGTTAATTGGTATGTTGGTATTGAACATTGAACATAATAATTCGTGTTTGTATACATACCTACTCTTAGGTAAGTATACAAAGTAAGCAGCTACTTATACTGTAGGGTTACTCCAAAAGCGGTACGCAAGGCGTACGTTACTGCATATTCGCGTTTCAGTGTCAAGCAACATTAAGCGTTAAAACATAATGATAAAGTTTAATTTGGTTTGACATTGAAATAGAATGTCACTATACACGACTATATAAGAGCTGCACTCTTGTCAGTGGAGTGCTTGTTTCAATCTTTCTTTCTCTCTTTTTCCGCTAAGTTTTAACTTCCTTAGGTAGGTATATAGGTACCTATATGTTTCACATTTAATTTTTCTTTTATTTAATTAATAATTCTAGGCTTTTGTACTCCTCTATTTTCTTCTCTTTCCTTCAATTTTATTGTTATAGAGAACGCATTGTGTCGTCGTTCATTCTCTTTACGCATCACATTTCAAAGGCTTGTATCTAATATATTTCTATCTTTGTTGGATCGTCCACTAGAAAAAACTTAGAATGTACCAGTTGCTTCTCTTCACAAGCAGACCGTAAAAGCCGATCGAGGGAATAGGCGAAAATGCTAATCGTGTTGTTAGGCGATGCGGCTAGCAACCCATCACCTGAGGATTTCTTTATTCCACGCACGCTAAAAGTTGTACCTATTTGGGTTTTGTTTGTTGTCTGCCCCATTAGGGATAAAGACGTGTAGTGGATCAGTATTACTAGATAGGGATTCTGCGTCTTTACTTTTCTTTATTTCTTTCTCTTTCTCAGCCCATTGTCACCCAATGCTGAGTGTTGGCCTCATTAATGGTAACCTACCTAATTATTATGCATTTTTGTTGTTCCAGTACGAATTTAAATTATTTCTGCGTAAACGGGACAGACGCGAACTGTTACTGCAAAAATCAAGAACACTATTTAGTAATCTGCTGAAAGAGGTACCTAACAGCTTTACATATACATAACAGACAAACAAACACACAATCAAATATTTTCTCTTGTATTATCAGCTTGAGAGATGGCGCTGCTATCACGTAAACAAACGCTCCGGAATAATAAATAAAGAAAAAATAGAAAAACCATAAAAGCAGCGATTTGGCAAATAACATAATATACTTACTTAAAAAGTAAGTGGAAGTGTGTTATCTTAAACAAGAAATCCCTAATTTAAAAACCTAAAAACCTAATTGTAACAAAATTCCTTGAGAACTGAAAAATAATGATGAATGTATGTAAATTCTGTGAATAAACGTACCTACTCGTAATAGTGTAGAGTGAAGTGAAATAAAACTTCAATATAATATACAGTGCTAAAAAGTACCTACTTTGTTTTGTTAAAACTAACGTGAGGCCCGTTTATTGCATATTAATACAGGACTTTCTCGATTTTTTATCAAATTAATAACAACAATTCAGAAATTATAAAATGTTACACTACGCCCCTTTACTGAATTTCGGGCACAGATTAGCACTGGTAACAAAGGAACGTAACGTCTGCTACTCGTCAACAGATGGCGCTAACAACCAATTTGGCCAACAAATATTGAAAACAAATCATGAATGTAGTCTGAAGATGTTTAGTTTCACTATATTTTTAAAGACCAGTAACCATTTACTAGTGCCTCTAGTGTAGGTACGCTCAAAAGATAAACAAACGCCAACACGGGCAGTGTATGCCAGTAATGCCATCTAGATTTCTTGCTAACAGTGAGAACCATGCTACAACACGCCACGCGTACTATTTCTAACATACACTCATTACAATCATCTGCTACTCATTATAAGATGTCACTGCCAAACTAACTTTTTGTTGTAAATAAATGGATACTGGAATATTGGTAGGTATATTATCTTATCACACAATTTATTATGCTTACTACAGACACAGACTACAGAATAGCAAATTGACTTGACATGATTTCTTTCATTATTTAATATAAAACAAGTACCTAAGTTTTATATATTCAACGTAACATGGCGCCACTTTGTGTAAAATACCAGAAGCTTATTCAAAACAGACATTTGATAGTTCACATTTTCACATAAATTGCTCAATGTGTCGGAGAAAAGTTGGTCGACTAAAACTCTTTAAGGCCGTACCTAAATTTTCCGGGGTCCAGTGCTGCCCCCATTTAAAATAAATCATTTCAAAGAAAACGGAGACATTTTTTAAAATTTTGCTACTATCTAATCCTAGATAACCGTTCAAAGTATTTTATGGACTACTGTTTACAGTTTAAAGTGAGAACGTTAAGCTTTACTACGCACATTTGCGAAAAACGATCACTTTTGGCAAATGTGCGTAGTAAAGCTTAACATTCTCATTATAAACTGTAAACAGTAGTTCATAAAATACTTTGAAGGGTTATCTAGGATTTGATAATAGCAAAATTTTAAATAATGTCTCCATTTTCTTTGAATTGATTTATTTTAAATGGGGGCAGCACTGGATCCCGGAAAATTTAGGTATGGCCTTGTAAGCCCTACTTAGCTCTGATTGTTTTCCTTTTAACTTCGTTTTATACATAACATATGTATAGGTACCTACTACTGCCGTGAATTTTTTCACGTTTCCATATACCTTAGTGCCGGCAGCCGGTTTACCATATAGCAAGAGTAGCAATTGCCACGGGCTCCGCGCCAAGAAGCTTTCTACTACTTACCTACAGGATGACTTTTTAAACACCAGCCAAATTTTTGGAGCAAGTTCAGTACATGATACCTACCGAACTACTTTCTTTAAAAAAATTATTAAAAATCGATACTCTTATACAAAATCCGTTTGGCTGAGCGCTGATTTGTATGGGAAGGCGAATTTTATTTCAGTTTTTCGTGAATTGTTTTTATTGAAGTAGTTCAGTATCATGGACTGACCTTGCGCCAACAATTTGGCTGGTGGTTAAAAAGTCAGCCTGTATATTAGTCTCTGACTAAAACGCGGACAGACAGACAGACATGGCGAAACTTCTTTGTTTACTACGGAACCCTAAAAATGGTATGCTAATACTCGTACCTATTATGCGAAAAAAAGGTAAATATTATACTTTTGATTTTCCGTATGGTACCGAAGCCTCGGAGAGCGGGTTTGACTCGCACTTGTCCGGTTTTATTTTAATAAGTGTTACAGGCGGTGCATCAACTTATCAAGTGAACTAATTGTTATAATTTAATGCATTACAGAGACCTCTTGAAATAAGCGGCATGTTTGTGCTTTACGGATTCAATGTTCAATTAGTCGCATCAGATATGCCAGGTAAGTAGTTTCATGAATGCTTGATAATGATTAATTTGCTGTTTTTAATGTTTCATTTCATTCGGTCATTAAAATAAAATTAAATATAAACTACGTTGTTAATAATAATACTTTACACATATCTACCTACTAAGGATCTACCTATTTATGTAGGTAAAACTTTTGTTTTAATGACCAAATAACATTTACAATTACAAAATAGAACATTAGGTAGGTACCTATATAATATAAGGTACAAGAGGCGGGCCATGGCCTTATCGCCGAAAAAAAGGGTACCGAGCTCTAATGTCTTCTTCTTACGTCTACATCATGTTCCAGCTAAGTCAGCCAGCGCAAATGGCATCCCGCAGTATGGCTTAGCGTTGTCGAGTCTGGTCTCCGAGAGGCAGGTGGACTTCATGCAGAACATCAACGACGGATGTCTCATGACGCTCTCGTCTATCACTACGCCGTGCTGCCGAAATACCTATGTTATTTTGAGGTAAGGTAAAAAACAGCTTCTTGATGTATTTAGGTAGATGTAGTGGAACCCGGGCTCTAAAACGTCACTGTTTGGAACACGCTAAGGGCGAGTTTTTGATAATATTTTGATATAACTATTACATTAAGTAGGTATATACGAGTTATGCAAGTATTTATCTCTTTTCGCGAAAAAGAGCCATAAATCGAATGACTCTAAGGCTTAACAGGTTGCTGCACGTAGGTAGGTACGTACTTGAGTTGAGTATATACCTATTAAAATCGGCAATCATAATTTTATAGGGTTCCGAACCTCAAAAGGCAAAAACAGAACCCTAGGATCACTTGTGTGTCTGACTGACAGTCCGTCTGTCACAGCTCTCACAGCCAATTTTCTCTGAAACTAGGTACATCTGGACAGTTGAAGTAAAATGCGGTACACATATGTAAGTCAGTGACACAAAGACGGACATGTTACGACGGACTTACTTACAATATATATATATACATATTGTAATTTTAAAATAAATAGTATAGAAGTTATTTAAGAGAATGGGTGGAAGACCTTTCCCCCTACCTTGTCTTCGAAACTATTGGGCCAAAAGTGGCCATTTAGCGCAAATTAGCGTATTAAAGCTTAACGTTCTCACTTGAAACTGTAAACATTAGTTCATAAAATACTTTGAAGGGTTATCTAGGACTTGGTAGTAGCAAAATTTTAAATGATTTCTCCGTTTTCTTTGAAATGATTTATTTTAAATTTTCATAGTCAATCACTAAACATTTATTTATAAGATAACTAAAAATAACAACATTAAATTAAAATTAAATTTAAAATTTATTTTAAATGGGGGCAGCCCCGGAAAATTTAGGTACGGCCTTAACGTAACGGAACCCTCAATACGCGAGTTCGACTTGCACTTGGCTGGTTTTAAAACATTTATTTGGGTATATATGTAATATTTAAAGAGTCTCATAAATTTTAAGTACCTAGATCGATTTTGCACAATGATTTATGCGTAAATTTATGTAGGTAAACCTTTTCTCTTTCAGTACCAAAGACGAATCTATCCATGGCGAAAAAATGAACTACGGTGATGAATTTTTGCTGCGAGCTGTAAATTATGGTGATCCCGATGTAAGTTCCTATACTCAACAGTTTTTGGCATCGCATCATATTAACTTGAAAGAAATACTGAAAAGAACAATCAGTGGTAACACTTTTCGTGACATTTGTGACATAGTCTTGGGCTATAGCGGGAAGAAAATACCTTCTTTTATTATACCATGGTTTTTTTATATAGCATGTCTTATGTAAGTGTATGCAAAGAATCTCTGTAAACTTTGATTATTTGGTGCATTGTGATTTTCAAGAAAAAGTAGTTTTTTTTTAATTTTATTTTTATTCTTTTTAACTGGCATCTAGTCAATAAAAAGTAACTGTTCTATTGATAACAGTTAAATATAAAGTCTTATTTTTTTTGCCAGAGAAATTTTGACTGCAAAGTTAGCCTACGGGTATATTTAAAACTTTGGAAAGTAAAGTGTCCTTTTTCCAATGATCATAGGCTAGTGATTAGTCTACACGGCTATTTTTTGCCTGTTTATTGGAAGTAGGTACCGTGACTGCCTCCGTGGTCCAGTGGTCAAGGCGTTTGCCTTGTGATTCGGAAGTTGAGGATCCAAATACCATTGGTAAGCATACTTATAACATACAGTGAAAACTGGTTTCCAGTCTGGCTACGAGATTGCAGGCTTGAATCCCCTGATTATCCAAAAAGAAAGATGATTCAGTGCTTCGGAGGGCAGGCAAAGCTGTGGGTCCAAACGCCATCAGGATTGGATCTGGTCTACCCTTTGGGTTGCAGAGGTCAGACAGCAGTCGCTCTGTGTAAAAACCAGTAACCTCGTTATATCGTTAGGTTGCGGACTCCGGGCTCTGAAGCATTACCGCTGAGGATGCAACCGGGAATACGCTCGGATGATGATAAATTCGAAGTAGGTAGTTGAAATATGTTTTTTTTTAACTGATAGGCGACGCCCCTCTACGTGCGATATACGCCGAACGCCATCCCCGGGCCATCTGACCGCATGCCAATCCGCCTGAGTGCCACCAAGGACAGCAATTGCCGTTGGACCACTACGCCGTTGCTGCCTTGTGATCGCCTTGAGGGGATCGGTAGTCCCGTAAAGGTTATTAAACTAGATCTGCCCTGTTACTATTGAGTGAACTACAAGGATGCTACCTCCTAGCTAGCGACTATAAGCCTACCTATCTGAGCATCAGTGTTGCCATGTGATTGCATTGTAGGTGTGAAGTAATCCGTTACAATTAACGGTTATTATTAAAAATTATAACGTTATTTATAAAAAAAATGTCTCCTCATTGGCGGGACGAGATTAATATTTTATTTTGGTATGTTTTTTCCTTAGGTTTTCAGGTCTTATGTAAGTACATATGTAGATCACTATACTGGCAAGACATATTGAAGCCTATTTCTAAGCTTTTTTTTCTGCGCTTACACGAAAGTCAGTACTCAATATAAGTACATACTCGTAGTATCGAACAAAGACGCATCTCGCCCGACCGTTTGTCCCTGTGCATGTATGTATTGTATACGTAATCTTAGATCTTTTAAATTACATATCGGATTTTAATGTGGTTTTCATCATTTCATCAATAGATAGAGTGAATCAAGAGGAAGGTTTATTTATAATATACTAGCAGTTCACCCCGGCTTCGCCCGTGGTACACACATAGCCTATGTCACTCGGGAATAGTGTAGCTTTCCAACGGTGAAATAATTTTTTAAATCGGCCCAGTACTTTTTGAGCCTATTCATTACAAACATACAAAAATAGGTACAAATCTTTCCTCTTTATAATATTACTGTAGATGTATGCGTATAATACATACCCGCGTAAAGTTGGGCGGGCGCTAGTTTGAAATGTATTAGTTTTTTTTTAACGCGAAGATGATTCAAAATAATAAAATACCTTTAACCCTTCTAAACAATTTTAATTTTATCTTTGTTCTTGAGAAAATTAAGTAATTATTTCAATTCAAGGTAGCGTTCATGAAGCCCAAACTTTAGTTCTTTTTATTTTTATCAGAACGCAAAAGCCCTCGATAACTTTTGGTTATATAATTGCAGACAGGCGCCCGGCTTATTGTGAAAAATTGTGTTGCTGACAAAAGTCTGTGCGTTATGAATCAAAATTGGATGCAAACTTTCTTTGGTCCCGTAAGTAATTTTTATTTGGCTGGAGTCCTAGACTATTAAGCTTAATATCTTTTATAACTAGCTTACGTTTTACTGTAAGAATACTTCTTTTTCTGTTTTATTTGTTTGAAATAAGATGACGAGTATGTAGACGACGGTATGTAGGTACTACCTCTAGGCTCTTCATTAAAAGCTATTTCTGATTTATATTTTTCTGACAAGTTTCTAACATCCATCTAACAATTATGTGACTAAGTCTGTTGGGATCATATGAGTTATGTTGTTACATTTTAAGCGAGGGTCACACAAGTAAGACAATGTATTAACCGCATCGTTTATAAACATGATTCGTATTGTCACCCTTTCCCTCGATCGGCTTTTACGAACTGCGCGGGAACTGAAGTAGCTGGACATTATTTAAGTTTTTTATTTCCTTCCAGACCAACATAGAAATACACACAGAAATAATTCACACCTACCTACCTACCTATACATCATCATCATCAATACATTTTTTTCAGGAATGTGGAGTGACTTGTCGTAATTATATCGACATTCACAAGAGGTTCACCGCCGAAAATGTTTTCACTCTAGTAAGTGACATAGCCACGAAGAAAAAGGAATGAATACGATACTTAATATCTAGATAAAAAAGTTGTTAGTATCTATCTTTGTAATAAAAATATTTTCCTATTATACTAAAATGCCTTTTACATCCTTCCCTGGCTTAGCCAGCAATGATATTTATTTTTTCACCTAATCTATTTTGTGAAATAAAATATAACATTTGTAATAAAGTTAAATAAATAATGTTTTTACCCCAAAATATATGGGACTAAAGGTAATTCTTGCGGGACTGAAAAGTGAAAAAGAAAATGACATGAGAAGATGGGATTAATAATATTTGAAAACTGAACATGAATGTAATCTACGAGTATATACTTACCTAGAATCCAAAATATTGTTGTCAGTCTAGCAAAAATTTACGAATTTAGATTTAAAACTAAAAAACGGGCACTCTCGTCGTCTTTTTTAAATTTGAACGTACAACATGTTTCACAAGGTTAAATGTAGGTCAAGATTTTTAATCCTTCGTTTCGCTCTAGATTTAAAGTATAGCCTTCGCCTTAAAACTATTACCTTAACGCCTTGTAGCACAATATACTAAATACATCTCATATGATTATACCAATATCTTCAGATTTTCGTTTAAACAGATTCCCATATTTACAAATTTCCATGTCTACAGGATCCCAATTTTAACAGATTTTCGTTTCAACATAATCCCATATTTACTAATTATCATATCTACCTCTACAAGATGCCATTTCTGCAGATATTTGTACCTCTCGGTTTAGCGCCAAGGATTACTTCCTAAAGTTCTGCCTAAAGGCCAAACATACTACGTAGCTAGGCAATTAAAGTGACTGACTTCTTGGTCCAGTGGTCAAGTCGTTTGCCTTGTGATCCGGAGGTTGTGGGTTCAAATCCTACTGGGAAGCATACTTTGTGAAAAGTTGTTTCCAGTCTGGTTAGGATATTGCAGGCTTGAATCACCTGATTATCCAAAAAGAAAGATGATTCCGTGCTTCAGAAGGCACGTAAAGCTGTTGGTCCCTAACGTCATCTAGCGTTTGTACCTATCCTAGGATTAGTTCTGGTCTACCCTTTGGGATGCGGAGGTCAGACTGTCACTCTGTGTAAAAAAACAGTAACCTCGTCAAATCGTCTAGGTAAGGTAGCGGACCGGGGCTCTGAAGCGTAACCGCTGACGATGCAACCGAGAATACGCTTGGATGATGATAACTTTCACGTAGAGTATAATTTTCATTTATTAATACAAATTTTACAAACCAAATTATACAGAAACATTTTTACAAATAAAATATTTCTTCCAACGCACCACATCGAGGCAACGTACCCAATATGCTCCTATTGCTATATGCTATTCCTCGCTGTATAGCGAGACTTATTCTCTGAGCGAAGAAGCCGCCAGCTCTAGGGTCACCAGTTGCCTCGAGGGCCCCAAGGTCCCATCGTCTCCCAGACCCGCGTATTTCCGCTTTTTGGCAGCCTCTGCAGTACAAGCCGCCGCTCCACCAAGATTAGACGTTGCAGGCAAATGTGAAGTTGCAAGCCTACCCTGCCTCCATGGGACCAAGGACAAGCCATCAGGTCGCTTGCCATCAGTGCGGACGATCCCATTCGGTTCCAAAATGGATGGAACACCGACAGTGGCCAAGGTTCTATGAATTATATCATTAATAGATGCATGTCGGGGGATTCTGCCCGCACTTTTAACACAGGCTAACCCATGGATACCGTACCCATCCACATTAGCACCACAATGGCAAATATGTGGTTCATTAATTAGGAAGCGCCTGCAACCAATATCCAGACTCTCTCTCCGATACCGCCATGAGGCGAGAGCGTTCCTCCACTCGAGAACACTCTGCAATCATTCGCTGCTGGATATCTTTATAAAGAGGATTGTCCCACTGTTTTTGAGAGCATAAATTTAAAGGCATCGAGTTCATTGGATAGCCATACCTCCTTAGCCTCACTCACGCCACACACCTCAGCGGAACCCATTACTGGGCCAAGAAGACTACCGCATAGTGAGGATGAAGCGTGAGCGGAAAATAAGAAAGCAGGTAGAGCCACTGCAGATGCCTTGCGTACACCAATGCCCCCAAAACGGACAGGAAGAGAGGCAAAATACCAAGACTCATCGCTAATCTGACAATTAAATATTTATACTAATGACGTCCGGATAAGATCGTCCAATACTTTTAGATGGTTCCGATGCTTCCACAAGAAAGAACATAGCAAAACATACGTGAATTTTGGCACAGACAACATTTGATTAAAAAAAAGTCATGTGAGCGTTCATCTTAAATAGAAGATCAGATGAACTTTGAAACTTGACTACCTGAGCACTTTCGTAATCAGGGATCGCATCGTCTAAAAGTGGGGCTCCTAGAATGTTTAAGGAATCCTTATGCACAAGCTTAATTTCCCGGAGCTAACTCTTGAAACATGGAGTATATTTCATCTTTTCGCGAGCCTTCAACCGAATCTTTTATATACAATATATATATAGTATAATTATCAAGTTAAAAATCAGCTTGTTTACCACAGTAAAAAAATCCTATGTTCTCACTAGTTCAGTTGTCTAGTTCAGTTCATTGAACTAGAGAGTCTAAATCTACGTATTTTACAGATGTGGATTATTTTTTACATTTTGACCAAGAGTTGTTATATTTTAGCCCAAAGAGCTTTGTAATGTCTACCTACATAAAACCCCTAGCTAGTATATTTTTCAAACATATTGAAGGTCTAGGTACATAATGTACAAGCTGAGGTACAAGGTACATCCTTTCTTGCTCTTTTTAATGTACATTATTGCTTTTTGATATTATTTATATATATAAATTTAGTTATTTAGTTATTACTTTGTGCCCCTAGGTACCTAGATTTTTTAACTGCAAAACCCAGAAATATGCTCTTTGTTCAAAATTGGAAAAGTCATCATTGCCACATGTTGTCATACGCATTGACATACCAAAAACAAAATTGTCTATGGCATTGACCTACAACAACGCGCTAAGCAAAATAGTTTTTTTACGTATTTTTGTTAAACAAGTCCAAGAAAACCAGCTAGAAAATGCTGAAAAAGGAGGAAGACAAGGGCATCGTATACTCTAACCGAGTGCTCCTCGGAAATTGGTACGAAGCCAGTAAATTAGAAGAGGTGAGCATAATGTTTAACCTGAAGAGAATTGTTGCTTGTTGCTAACTAGTTTCCTTTAGCAATGTAAATATTTCAGTACAAGCTTAATAAGTTTCTGGAACAAATGAAAAAGGGGGATTTGATGCTGGCGCGTTTTCGTAAGATGTCTGAGAATCTAAACAAGCCGACGGTGTTGACTCAGTCGTCTAGTAGTATTGCTTTTGGAGCTAGGATATCTTTATTAGCTCCCCACGCACCAGGTACCGTATTTTAATATTATTCTGCTTTTAAAAGACTTTAAAAGTTTATTGTATTTTAAAATTTGACCCCGAAAAGCGACCCTATTTAAAAAATATTTATTTACTTTGCACATCTGTGTTTGGGTCATAGAATTACACAATCCTACCAAATTTTACCCGATTTGGTCCAGTAGATTCGGAGTAAATTGGCTGTGATAGACGGATGGACAGATAGACGCACGAGTGATCTATAGGATCACTCGGAGAGGATTCCGTTTTTTAATTTTTTGTACGGAACCCTAAAAAGATAATCTCAGATGTCAAGCAGGTGCCCTCACCCTTGTCATTAAAAAAATCTTGCCGTAGAACCGTTACGAAATGTCGTAGAACACGCTACAATATGTCGTAGTGCTGCGTAGGGTGCTACGCAGTCGTAGCCATTATATTCTCTTTGGCGTAGCTCCTTAGAAAAGCTCGTCTGCTACCACATTTTTTTTACTCACGTAATTTTAGTTTATTTCACACGTATTCTAAATTGAAAACTTGGTACCTACTCGTATACTGAGTAGTTACTAATCTATCAATACATAGTATAAAGCAAAGTCGCTTCCTGCTGTCTGTCCCTCTATATGTATGTGTTACGCTTATAGATCTAAATTAAGATTTGAATGCGGTTTTTATTATCAATAGATAGAGTGATTTAAGAGGAAGATGTATATGCACTTATAATAAATACCTGTGCGAAGCCGGGGCGGACCGCTAGTACAGAGGTAACTGACATTTTGACAGTTATTTTATTCAATTCAGTGACATTGTTTATGAAAGAGTTACTTACCCAGTGCACAGAGCCTTAACCCCTTGTTCAATTGTTCTACATGTACATTACAATAGGTGTAATATTTTTTAAGTTGTAATATGTAATAAATATGTATTTATATTACAGCTTCAGACCCTGCGATAGAGGGAAAAAATGGTCTACTTCTTGGTGGACGTATCTCTTCAAACGAAATAACTTACTCCCAAGAGTTAGAAGACGGCTGTTCAGTGGTGGGGCTGGCAGACTTGCAGCCCGCGGAGAAGACCACCTTCGTCATCACCAGCGCTGACTACTGCAACCGAGAGGGCGAACCGTTGAAGTACAACCAGGAGTTTCTTCTTACTCTGTCTTCGTCGCTGCAGAGAAATGTATGTGTCAACGATTTAAAAAAATAGAGCCCTGGATACGAGTCTATCTTACGTTTTTCGGTTCTTTATTCCTAACAAGTTACAATCAAAGGTTAGTGTAGGGCCTTTGATTATTACTTCAGGGGGCTTCGGGCTTCTTTTATCAGTACTATGCCTTTTTAAAATATTTACAAAGATCAATCGTTAAAAATTTGATGGAAATGCATAATATAACATATTTGGCAAATGAACAGGACAGGTTATCAAATATTTAATAATTTTATTAAACGTTTGATAAATTAATTATTAATTATAAAGACAGTATTATTTTAATGAGTACGTACATAACCATAAAAGTCACGATTATTAGAAATCTTATTCACGTCAACAAGTCTTTCGAAACGGGCCTGTCGATATCTATTGATGTCGGAATTTCAATTGTAGCGTGTCTGCTCTTGTCTGCGCTGATGGCCTAACTCGATTTGAAGCGATTTGTGTTTATGAATGTTTTAAATATATTTATCTGATGTAGATGTTTCCTAAAATATACTTGAAAGTATTTATTACTCAGTCCGTTATTTTGAACAAATTTTCCTAAAGGATCCATTGGTAACTGGGATCTCGCGATTTTATTTCGTCTTTTTCATACAACCGTGTTCAACCGACCGGAAAATTTGTATGGGAAAGACGAAAATTGATTCCAATTCCAATGTTGTTCATAATAGGAAAGTTGTTCATATTACTCTTAATATGAACATCATTTTCTCAGCCTCTGCTGATTCACCCCTTTAAGAATATGTAGGAGGTACAAGTACATCAGGTAAAAATACTTTTTTATTTTAAGTTTTTCTATTTTGGTACTAAAACGTGAAAGTATTAGTTGTTAGATTTGCTCAAATCTAGACATGTTTTGTCACGTCACAAAAAAGAGTTGCCAGAATTGGTCACCACGCCGGCAAAAGATTAGCGCTACCTCTGGTATTATATTCATTGATGAGAATTTCAGTACCGCGATATGGTTAAGGATATACAATATTAATCTATGGGTTAAGGTTATCATTTGCTTACTGTAGCCCTAATTTCGAAATGGGGCATCAATAAACTAAAGTTTTTCTCGTACCTACTCGTACAAAATATCGATCTTATAATGACTTCCCACTTCGCCTGCTTCTTACTTTTCACTTCGTCAAGTGTAACGAGACTTAATTTAAATATCAATGCTTTAACATCTAAAAAGCGATACTATCTCTCTCATGGCTTTACCTAAAAGAAACTACAATATTTGTTCTCAACTCCTCGACGACCTCCGTGGCGTAATGGTTAACACGCTAGACCGCTAATCCGGAGGTTCTGGGTTCGATCCCCAGCCAGGGCAAGTTGGAAAATGGCCTTTTTCAAATTGTCCTGGGTCTTGGGTGTTTATCTATATATGTATTTATCTATATATGTATTTATCATAAAATATAGTATCGTTGAGTTACTCGTAGTATCCCTTAACACAAGTTTAAAACTTACTTTGGGCTAGCTTAATTAGTGTGATTTGTCCCTATACAAAGTGGAAGGGACATACCCGTAATAAATCAAACCACGGGCTATTTTTTGACTGTTATTTTAATTTTATTATACTATAATGGTCTAGTATAGATACTAGAAGACAGTCATTGAGCTACTTCAGATGCCTTTAGGCAGCTCAAAAATTCTGACACCAGTATTGGTAATAACATATTCGATAAGAAAGAACTTAAATTTTTGTGTCCCGTATCCCGCTCTTTATTTGTTTGTTTTTACCAATTTATGTACGGTCAGCTGCAGAGAAACCTGACCCCTCCTCTATCTATATCTTGAATTTTCTCTTAAACTGAAAAGAATATTAATTTGAAAATGTGTATTCAGAAATATTATAATGAAGTGTTTTTGAATATACATTTTTATGTAAAATGGATAATTCACGGAAAATGGATACATAGAATACATAAAATAAAAGTCATACAAAGGCACTACTTGATTTATTTAGCCTTTATTATTTCAGCCCTTGTACGTGAGGTATGACCCCGATCCGATCCCCGGTCTCTGCGGCCTGTACCCGCTGTACCTGAGCAAGCACTACGTGTCCAACACCCGCTGGCGGGTGCTGCCCTGCCAGTCGCCCAACATCACGCGCTTCGAGCAAGAGGGAATGCCTGTAATGGTAATTTAATTTATGCTTTCGTGTATAAATTGTACATAATTGAAAATAAATAAGTGTGATAAAATAATTAATAATACTCATCATCATCCGAGCGTATTCCCGGTTACATTCTCAGCGATTTTCCATGCTGGTCGGGGAGAAAAGAAAAAACTCAGAATGTACTAGCTGCTTCTCTTCCCACGCAGATCGTAAAAGCTGGAAAAGGGAATGGGCAAGAATCTGAATCATATCAAAAGGCGATGCGGTTAGTAACCCATCACTATGATTTCCTTTTTCCACCATCACGCTAAAAGTGGCCTGGGCCTTGCCACCCTAGGCTCTGTCTGCCCCGTTAGAGATAAAGACGTGACAGTGTGTGTGTGGAGCCCAGGATCCGCTACCTAACCTATGTGATATGACGAGTTTACTGGTTTTATACAGAGCGACTGCCGTCTGATCTCCGCACCCCAAAGGGTAGACCAGAACCAATCTTAGGATAGGTTTAAACCAACGCTAGATGGCGTTCAGGACCCACAGCCTTGCATGCCTTCCGAAACACGGAATCACCTTCCTTTTCGGATAATCAGGTGATTCAAGCCTGTAATATCCTAACCAGACTGGAAACAACTTTTTAAAAAGTATTCTTCCCAGTGGGATTTGAACCCACGACCTCCCGATCACAAAGCGAACGCCTTGACCACTGGACCACGGATGCAGTGAATGTAGATATAAAAGTATCATCTGTATAGATATTTTGACGACCTCCGTGGTGTAATGGTCAACATTTAGAGCATTTAGAATGTCCAGAGAATAATAGCCATAGATAAAATTTATACGAGGCGAATTCTTCTTTAGTGCTTTAATAAATAAATGAACACAAACACACAAGCCAAAAGTCAATAATAAAAATAGACGGTAGACATTATCCCTTATTCGTAAATATTCTTACATTGGTGGATACTCCACCATGCATGCATCGACCTAATAAATTGTTGGAGAAAATTTACGCATAGAATGTACGAGTACGCTTTTGGTTGTCTTTGATGTCGAGATGAAAACAAATTATTTTCTTAATTAAATAATACAAAGCTGTCTGTCGCACGAAAATGGCAAAATTCGTAGAGATCACGCATTATATTCGTGTTTGTAGGATTTAATTAATGGGGCTCTTTATTTTCAGGTTAACACAGATGTCGTGATAAATCATTGTGCGACGAATGTTAATTTAGGAGTGAACGTCGGCTACTGGATGATGGGATTCTATGGAAAAGTAATTATATTTCGCATTAACGACTTTAAGATTTCAATTTGTTAAATTTAATTGATTTGCATCGATTACAATATGGTGAAAATCAAATTTAACTTTATAAAGAGTAGCAAAGAGGTTTGGATATGAATTTCTTACGTTTCCGGCTTCCAGCGTTAATAAATAGAATAAAATAACTACTTACTTTAATAATAACTGCTAAAGTAGATTAAAACAATATTTATTTTTAAACACACTTAGTGAGTAATTGATATTGACTGAAAATAGGAATCTGAAATAAGTTTAAAAATTGTGTAGAAACTAATTGCTTTTAGTATAATTTTGAAGCCTGTAAGTATTGGAAGTTCTTAAAGTTGAAAATTTCTAAATCTTTAATTATCTATCAATATTTTCAGATTTGTACTCCCTTAATGAAGACTTGTTTGGATGTTTACGGACGAGAACTACCGAATAACATTTGGCAAATTTACACTCCAGTAGCCCATTAAAACTTAATTCGCTTCGTGTTGGAAGCTTGATCAAACATTTGTTTTTCTAGATCACAAATAAATAACATTTAATTATGATGAGAGTTTGATTATTATTATTTTGAGAAGTACAATACATATTATTATTTATAAGCACTGGCTTCGTTATTGTTTCGTCTCGTTATTATACAGAGATCGAAAACTCAACTTATTGCGTCTACCTTCGAGAACATGAATAAGTCATATCCTTCGTTATAAAGATCGCTCTACAATTCCACGAATGTAGTAAAATCATCTCGAAGATGAATAAATTATTCATAATAAGAGTATATTCTATAGATAGGTATAATAAAATAGTATGCGAAAGTTTGTATTGATGGACTAATTTTGATGTATAGTATAGATATGAATGTTTGCTCCGCTTTCACGCCAAAGCAACAACTAAAGAACAATAACCATAGAGGACTAAACAGAATAAAGTTTGGCATGTAACATAGAATAACACACACGATAACTACTTTATATGCCAAAAAAAGTAAGGTTTTCGTGGGACTGTGGAATAACTTTTGCCCACGCAAGCAACAGCAAACACAATAAAATGTAAAAATGATTACCTATACAGAAAATTATGGTGGCATAGGAATTAGCGAAGTAAATATTTACTCGAAACGCTTTTTGATCAACGATTCGATTTATTTTCCTCTTCCCCTTTATGTATGTAGGTTCAATTTCTGGAGTGCATCCCATAATGAGCGTATCATTGAATATCAAGTCCCATTGAACTGCGGCTAAATTGTATAAGTTTTGGAAAAGGAATCCAACCTTTTCTATATTCCTCGCTAGCCAGACCTTAATTGTGTGCTTTCCATTTAAAAATTGAATCGTATTGATCAGGGTTTCTTGCGTGATATGCTGTTTTTTTTTCCAATTTATTTATTCGGTATTCATTCAGTAATATTCTGTTTTGCTCAAAGTTTTCTATTGTTGGCTAGGAATTGAATAAGTAGGTAAATAAGTAGTTCTAAATTAATACATATATCTGACACATTTTGAAAAAAAAAACCTTAGTTATTATTTAAAAGATAAACGGGCAAGTGCGAGTCGGACTCGTACATGAAGGGTTCCGTACCTCCGTACAAAGTTTTAAAACGCAAAAAAAAACACGTTTTTTTAATAACGACCCACTTTAATTTTTTTTTTAGTATTTGTTGTTATAGCGGCCATAGTAATACATAATCGGTGAAAATTTCAAGTGTCTACTACGGTAGTTTCTACTACGGTTCAAGAGATAGAGCCCTGTGACAGACGGACAGACAGACAGATGGACAGACGGACAGACAACGGAGTCTCAGTAATAGGGTCCCATTTGCACCCTTTGGGTACGGGACCCTATAAAAGGATAGATTTTGATGGATGGATGTATTGTTGGCCAGAAGACTCTTAGTTTTGCGCCATTCCAGAGCCAAGCAGAAATTGTAGAGTTACACTCTGCAATCTACAATCTGATACATATTTGTTACTCAGTAAGTTGGTACTGAGCTGGCAAACACCTTTGTTTGGCATATACAACATAAAATGTCATTGTGCTCCTTATACTGTTTATCTTTTTGTATAGGGATTTGATGTTTCGTGTACATGGTCTTGCCAGTAGTATATTGTCGATTGGAAACTCATAAACTTTCAATGTAATTTTTTTTTATAAGAACAATTTCGTCATTACTTATCTCGTTCATGAGTTTCTACAGTGTCTAAAAGATTACTGAAACATTTTCCCCAAAACCGGTAATAGAGGCAGAGTGCTTGTTGTTAAGGATATTGGAGCGATAGGGATGACTATAAAAGAGCTTATGCCAACGAAACGATATTTTTATTCGCAATGATTTTCATGCCATTTAAATAAGTTAGGTTTGTTTACTTGCGAATCAATGATATTTTTATGCGTCATTTTTCGGTTTTTATTTGTTTATTAATTATTTATTTAAATATTTATTATTTAAATATAATACTATTATATTTTCTTTATTTATTTAGATTTCAAAAATATCTTTATGTGGTAAGTATTCATTAATTGAAAGGAATAAGGACCAGCAGTGGGACACTAAAGGTTAGAAAGAAAATGTTTTGATTTACAGCTATACCTACGTACGAAATTACAAACCTCGAGCTAATGTAGGCTTCCAAGAAGTCTACATTAGCTCGAGGTTTGTAATTCCTACCTGAAGTAATGCTTCAGGTTAATAATATTCCAGTGACCGAGGGAGAATATAAAATTCGTCGAAGTATGTAATAAAATGTCCGAACCTTTCGTCAGTCGACTTACTCGTAGCTTATGTCAAGACGATCTAAATAAAATAAATATATAAGGACAAACCACACTGCTTGAGCTAGCCCCAAGGTAAGTTTTAAACTTGTATTAAGGAGTATGACTAAAACTAAAATCAAACTGAAAATGCCACCTAGATATTGGGTTTTACTTCAACTAAAAATGTCTTTAACAAGTTAGAGGAATGTGCAAGAACCCGAAGCTAATTGAAAATTCTAAAACAACGTGCTCACCAGCGGCCTCTGAATTAAAAATCACTATTGTGGTCTAGATAGTGTATTTTTTAAAATTAAAATAACTCTTTTTATGCACCAGCATTTTTTACGATTACGAAAACTATTTGATATTGACATCAATACTATGACTTCAGTTAGTTATATAATAATTACAGTATCTCGATTGATTCGGAAATTGAAAACTACTTGATATTCCGAGTCCGAGCTCCATTGATCTAACTTATATACAGATTACTGGAGATAACTTGTCAGTCGATTTGTAATATTAGGCACTGAAATCTCGTACTGGTTGTCAGGATATTGGCTCTGGGGAGCTATTCAGTGCGATTGTTGCGAATTTTGGGATTCACGTATTCAATTTAGCTGTCTAGTTTGGATGGTGTTGACAGGTGAAATTATTAGTTGCAAAGATCTAGAATATCTAAGTTACTTGTTTATTAGTTAATTAGCTTTTACAGATTAACTTTCGTTATGTTATTTTTTATTATGTCATTTCCGGGTAGATCAAGTTCATGCAAAAAAATACGACGATATGTTGCTTCGTTTTGACGTGAAGGACAGACAAACAAACGCACTTTCACATACTACTGCTAATATCTAACGTGGTCCACTTCACATTGAAGAGCTTATGTAAATAGATACTTTCTGGAATAGAACATGTACATACGAGTATATATAGCAAAACATAAAATTTTCATTAATATTTATTTTTGCTACAAAAGTGTTTATCATACGCTTCATTAACTTTCTTTCTCTTACGTTAAAAAAACAGAGAAATTGATACTTTTATAAAAAATTTTTTTAATTGTTTCTATATAACCACAGAATAAATAATACTAACGTACTGAAGTCTCACTCAGCAAAGAAGTTCAAAGAAATATCTACTCAATGTGGCTAGCGATATGGTTTAATTTAGCTCACGTCAGAACTCTGCACCTTTTCGTTTATATACCTAGACATCCATTGCAAGCCAATTTCATTCTTATTACTCTGGACAAACGATTCGTAGAACTGAATTTACCACCCGGAGGGGCCGCCTGCGCGCATAGTAATAATGTAGGTACATTTTCGATACCTAAACGGGGAGTGACACAGGCCTGATATAACTTGTATAGTTTGCGAAAACCATCGTACTGAAATTATTGTAACTATCAAAAATGTAGAGTTTCAGTAGTAGTTACTGAAACTCTACACTTTTCAATTGGTATAAATGTCTAACTCTAGGCTTGCCGAGTAGAGGTAAGGTACATATTTCAAATTAGTTATTACCGAAATGACTGCATACACCACGAAGTGAATGAACATACATGAAGTTGTCATGTATGTTCATTTAGTTTACTTGAGCGGAATGCTTGAGGTGTTATGAAAATTTAATTAGTCCGCCAACGACATTGTCTGTTCCGAGAGCACGCACGTGGAATACATAACGTGCACTCGTATCTGTGTATGTTATTTGAATATCATTTGTCTTGAATTTTAAGCAGTGATACCGTCTCGATCACTGGTTTGAGTGATCTGACTACATTAATAGCAATGTGTATTGATTGTTAAAGTAACTATATTTAAGTCAGTAAATTAATATTTACTATATAACTATAAAAAAGATAATTCGGTAGCTACAGTAATCTGTATGATAGCCTCTATTTTTAAAGAGAATAGATGGAAATATATATACCTAGTGACATTTAGTCCTAAGTTTACCATTTGATACTGTAATAAAGTATTCCAATATATGTAGGTAATTGTTCAGTATGTAACCAAATAAACAGTTTTTCTTTCTTTCTTTTTAGGTGGATAGAAAAATGAAGTTTTATTTTTTTCAACATTTGTTGGCCCATTAATCCCTAAAAGCCTTAGCATTGAAACGATTCATACAAATGTATTCGTGGACTTTAGGTATCGGTGTAGGAATAGTGTAAGGACGCTTGTGCATTGCTCCGAATCCGAATCATATTCAAATCAAATCCAAAACGAGAAAAATTCGGACGGAAAATTCTTGAGTAGCGTCTGTGCACTGCAGCCGAATCCGAATCGAATTCGTGAATTTCGAGGCCACCGATTTCGTTAGTGCACCGCCAGACTTTGATTAGAGAGGCCGCATTCACTATGTGTCCTGCCTGCATTTAACCGCCGTCAGTTGCTGGCACTATTATTATACTTATTATTTATTTACCCCAACCGTTGTATGGAAACATACGAATTGACACGTCTCAGTTTACATTTTTTGCTGGAAAATGTTGGTAGACCTAATTATATGTTAAACTAGGCAATCAGACATCAAACGCGATGTCAACATATGGACACCCCTCATGCAAAACATAGAGAGAATTATTTTTGACTGCTTATTTGAAGGCCATAACTACTGATTTCGAGGTTCGTCCCGGAACAAAAGATATTCGTATTGACGAGTTTTTCAATCCCCCATCAACTTTTTATAACATTTCCAACTAATTAGTATGTCGGGTATTTACCCCAATCTACCCGTTGTATGGGAACATACGAATTGAAATGTCTAAGTTTACATTTTTACTGGCAAATATATTTTTAACCTAGTTATATTTTAAAATATGCAAGTAGACATCAAATGAGATTTTTTTATTTATTTATTTATTTAAGTTTATTGCACACAATCTCATATTTGATTGATTACAATGGGTCAAACTTAACGCTATGCATTATTTACCAGTTTGCCTTTGCCTTTTTGCAATTATATCTGTATATTTAATATGGCTAATTTAGTTATGGCTATTTGAGATATAATAATTACAGATAATTAGAGGACTCGCACTAATTTATTTGGGTTCTGCACCCAAAGGAAACGGGACCCTATTACTGTGACTCCGCTGTCTGTCCGTCTGTCCGTCTGTCTGTCCGTCTGTCACAGGGCTCTATCTCTTGAACCGTAATAGCTAGACACTTGAAATTTTCACGGATTATGTATTACTGTGGCCGCTATAACAACAAATACTAAAAATAAAATAAAGTTCAAAATTCAAAATTCAGCAAAAAAATTCAAAATTCAAAATATCTTTATTATCATAGGATATTTGTTAATAATAGTCACTTTGTTTTGTTTTGCACAAATGTTGACGTCAAATCGTTACTTACAGCTAAGTTTACGCCACTTCCTAGTAAAGGGGGTCGTCATAGAAGAAACGTGTTTCTTCATCGTTTTGACGTGACAACGTCTTAAATTAGGTTGCGGCTGGGAGTCACTTATGAAAAAGTGTAACGCTCGGTAACGTTACGATGAGTCACCGAACGAGAGAGAGGCCCGCCGAATGCCTTGCGTCTCTCTCCCACTCAACTATGATCGGTCTGCCGCCGTTGTCACGTAAAATCTTCGCCCGTAAAACCGACTTTACAGGCAACCATTTTTTTTAAAACATTGTACGGTGGTACGGAACCCTTCATGTACGAGTCCGACTCGCACTTGCCCGTTTATTGAAAAATATTTCAATCTACCCACCAAACGGGTAGATACGGGTATTTACCCGGTGCATATCGGGTATATATCCAAGCGTGGGTTTACATACCCGGGTATATGCCCATCTCTAGTGACAACGTCCGGTGTTCGTAAGGGGGCGTCTATAAATTACGTGAGATGTTTAAGGGGGGAGGGGGTCGAGTCAAATCTCATCTTTTCTTACGTTGGAGAGAGGGGGGGGGTCTCGGCAAATATCACGTAAATTTTTTTCTGATTGAAACAAAAAAAAAATACTATTTTGGTCCATTTAATCCAGATTGTACATCCTTAAGCGTAATCGTAATACGATTAAGATCATTCACTAATTCGTTTGAAAGAAAATAATTTCATTCATACTTTGACGTTATACATCTACTGACTGGTCAAACCACCATATTTGTTTTATACCAAATAGCTCAATTTAATCTGAATTTACGGTACAGTGTAGCCCGCCTGTCTATTGTTAAATTTTTATTACACTTATAATTAAACTCTCAGTAATATTGATTACTAGTCTTAACTAGTCGTAAATAAAAGCACGAAGCAATTTTTTTTTATTTTTACAATAACAATCCAACGCGTTTACGTAAGAAATCCACATTTTGAAAATCTCACGTGAGATTGGGGGTATGGGGGAGGGGGTTGAATAAAATCTCACGCCATCTCACCTGGGGGGGAGGGAGGGACAGAAAATTAAAAAAAAACACCTCACGTAATTTATGGACGCCCCCTAACCAATATTACCTACTTAAATAAAGGTCATTAATTATCTATAATATCAAACTATCAATAGTACACAGATACACTATCACGTCTTTATCCCTAACGGGGTAGACAGAGCCAAGGGCGGTAAAGCCCAGGCCACTTTTAGCGTAATGGTGGGCATGAAGGTGGAAAAGGGAAATCATAATAGTGATGGGTTGCTAACCGCATCGCCTATTCATATGATTCAGATTCTCGCCCATTCCCTCAATCGGCTTTTACGATCTGCACGGGAAGAGAAGCAGCTGGTACATTCTAGGTTTTTTCTTTTCTCCCAGACCAGCAAAGAAGAACTAAATATAAATAGTATCGATTGTTATAGCAATAGCAGAAACATTATCAATAACACTGTCGATACTATACATTAATTTCTATATTTTCGCGCAACACTATCGGGCGAGACGGGACAGTGGGCGGGGCGTGCAACGTGTGCTTACCTCCCCGTACCTCACCCGAAATTCGAATATGAATCGAATTCGAGTGGGTGCACAGCCGTACGTACAATTTCTACGGCGGCCAATTCGAGTCGGTTTTGATCCGAAATAAAAACGACCCGAAGTGAGAATTCTTGGTTTGAATACGAATCGGATTTGAACCGTTTACGACTAAGTGCACAAGCATCCATACAATCTCTAGGAAGGCCAATTTGAGTCAGATTCGGATTTGATTTGAATATGATTCGGATTCGGAGCAATGCACAAGCGTCCTAAGGCTAGGAGTAGACGTCCGGTTTCTCTATCCGGTAGGCAGATCAGGTAGCTTGATCAGACTATCGGAAAGGTCCTGGCGCCCATATAACGTCTAATGCTAAAATATACTAAAGCTATTTTAGGGGTAGATTTAGTCCAAGTAATCGAACAACTTTCCCCAAGAAATATAATATCGTAATATGATTTTTTTAATTGAAACTCGGATCTCTCTCGAAATTAAAACCAAAGGCCAAAAATTATTTTTAAATTCAATATATTTTCTTGGAGCCTAGTATTATAGTATCTGTACTTGGGGTAAGTTTTTCAGGGTCATGTGCAGAATTTAGACTTCAAATATTTCAGGAAGTATATTTTGCTAGACCCTTTATTTATATTTACATTACTGATAACGGAATCAGTCTTCCGATACGACCGTCTTTTACGATACGTTACGACTACTGCCTGAAATCGGAATTTAATTGAGTGAAGCAGATCCGACAACCGTACGTCTATTTCCAGCCGTAGTTCCGCAAACGTGGCCGGAAAGAAGGATGCGACCTGTCGATGTCACTGCTCTTAGGAGATTAGTTTCCGCCTCACTTCGCCTTTTCAGGGACATTGTGGCGGTCAAGAGTAAGCCCGTCTAAGGTCGATGAATTGCTTCTTACAAATTCGATTGAAGATGTTTTTGATACGAGTATATGTCTCCAAATATTATTTAATAGCAAACAACTGAATATTCTAAACTATTTTATGACATCAATACATAGAATAAATTCACTTCCCGCCGTCTATCCCTGTATATGTACGCTTAGATCATTTAAACTTGCGTTTTTCATCAATAAATAGACTGATTTAAGAAAAGAGTTTTCATATAATGACATACCCGTGCGAAGTCGGGGCGGGCCGCTAGTTTGAAATTAATTAAATTATAAGTCTTTTTAATGCGCAAACGAAATAATACGCTTAAAAAAATAATAAAATTGTACCTAAAGTGTGAAATAAATTGTTAACTCGTAAATATGGTGATAATTTCCATATTGCTAATCGTCAGGCACTAGAAAGCCCTTTAAATTATTTTATGACCTGCCGTTGAAATTATTATTGGTGATCCGTCTAGCTTTAAAACTTGCCGTGGCCACTTTTGGCGGAGGTAAGTTTTAAAGCTAGACGGACTAATGTAAATACTTTCAACGGTGGTTTATAAAATATTTAAAGGGCTATCTAGTGCCTGACGATTAACAATATGAAAATTATCTCGATATTTACGAGTCATCAATTTACTTCTAATGAGGGCGCCACTTCAAGGCAATTTGCTTCTATATTCACCTTAAGACTTTTATCCTACTCTATAACAAAACATATTTTTTTGCATGTAATATCGTTGTGTAGGGACATTTTTGTTTACAAATTGTAGCCTAAGTCACTCGGACAATAATGACGAATCGATTGACATCTCATTTGTGATAATTGGTTATGTAGTTTGGATGCTACGGCGGAACACATAAATATCCACATACTTACATACATAGACTGCTAAAATCATAACCCTTACTTTTGGCTTCGCCGTAGTCGGGTAAATATGAACTGACATTTTTATATCGACTTTCAAAGACCTGAGAAGTAATAAACGGTAGTACTTATTGGTATATAAAAATAGCCGTTTCTCAGAAAAGTGGGCAGTATCGCAATTCGAGTGGCCGTTCAGCAGGTCACCCGCGCCACTAGGAGATTAAGTAGTTTACTTCGTCTCTTAAATTGTCGCCTTTTCGGCGCTCCAGATAGTTACTGAAGTATTCCGGGGACATTATGGTACTCAAGACGAGTAAGTTTAATATGGGGCGATGCTTTTTATATGTATTGTAAAACGCTCTAAACACTCATAAAGGTCTTGGATTCCATTTTTCTAAATGAAAATTATTCTCGAAAAAGTCCTAAATAGTAAAATGAAATTCATCCAAAAACGAGTAGGTACATATTGCTTGTACTCTAGAAAAATTATCAGGTCTCATGAAGCGCCAAGCTCCTAAGTCATCTAGACATTTTTTAAACGGGTTGTAAAGATTTGCCGTCAGATCTGCAGCAAAGAAAATATTTTTGGATGAATATTATTTCTTTTTGTAAGTTACATTGACCATTTTAGCCTATACAAACTTTCTACCCTTTATATAAGGGGTTGTGGGTAATTTTTCAAATGTGCTGAATTCCTATTTTTTTATTGCACGCCTCATAAGCGAAGCGCATGAGGTAGTGCTCTACTCTCGCCTTACAAAAATCAAGTGATTTTTTGAACTAAATGTGTCTCTATTTATTTTTGTAACCAATATTTTAAATACAATTTTTTATGATCCTTACATGAAAATTGATGATTGTTCCATACAAATTTTCAACCCTTTACATCAAGAGTTAAGTGGAATTTTTCGAAATATGGTGAAGTACTTACATATTTTTTATTGGTACCTTATACAACAAACGCATCGAGAAAAGGTAGGTAGTGCTCTGCCTTGCGCCTCCGTTGTCTCGTCCTGGGCACTCCATAAATGCATAAGTAATATACTCGACGTAGGTTAGGTACCTACTACTACTATTAATTATAACATCAGTTTTCCGGAACTTCTACAAATGTAGATACCAAATACTTTCCAGAAAAAGAGGTTTACTGGAATAGTTTTACGATAGAGAGACGTAAGAAGTTATCCACACTCAGGGATTGGCTATTGTGCGGTCCATATCTCACTCTGAGGGCAGATAACTGCTCGTGGTAAACATACAGGGGTCGGCAGCTCAGTTTATTCTCTTTGCTCTTATGAGCTTTGATACTGTTATCTGAAATTGTAATTACGTAAAAGATAGTTTTTACCAGGATTAGATTTATTTATTTATACAATACATAAAATACATTAATTTTAAATCTATTTACGATGCCATCATAATCTCTATTGAGATTTACCGGGCATCGGATGAAGCTTCCAATTGTCATTTTGGAAATTCTTAGGGATACCTAATACATACAAATACCTACTATTACGTCTTTATCCCTAATGGGGCAGACAAAGCACTTTCGGTCTTCAGTTTTACGGACATAGTGGAAGAGAAGGTGTATCTTTGTTTTTTCTTAATTAGTGATTTGAGTGCGTTTGACATCTATCTAGCCTGATGGGAAGCTAAGGTAAGGTCTAAGGTGTTACACGCAGACTAAAAAAATGCCTATTCACTCTTGCCTTGAAAATCCCTAAATCATACGTATGGGGAAACATCGACTCTCTATCTGACTTAAAATAGTGATGGGCTGCTAGCCGCTTCGTCATTTAACATGATTCGCATTTTCGCCCATTCCCTCGATCGGCTATATTGACGATCTGCGCGAGAAAAGAAATAGCTGGTACATTATAAGCTTTTTCTTTTCTCCCAGTCCAGCATGGAAGATACGGCTAATAAAAGACTATTGTGTCTTAAAAAAGAAACAGAAAGTTTTGTTCAAATGCTGATGAATTAACGAAAAATAATCTGATTATGGGTTCAAAAGGAATCCAACTCCGCTACGGATGCCTTCCCCACGTAGTGAGTTGAGGTTAAAGAGCGGCCCTTGATTTGTTTTATTGCGAGTAGTTAGAGGCCATTATACTGATAAAGGCATCCTGATATCTGAGGTGGTCACCTTTTTAAGCAAACTCGAATCACAGGTCGTATATTCGTAGGTATTTATTAATTAATTTATCACTTTATTGCACACAGTTTAACAAAAAAAGATTCATTTTATATGAAAACATATAAAGATATTGTAAGTATACAAAAGGCGGACTTATCGAATAGCAATCTCTTCCAGGCAACCTTAGGGTAGTTAAAGTTATTGAGACTCAGAAATTTAGTCAAGTGAATGGAGCAATGTTTTTAAAGGAAGACAAACGAATAAAATATTATACTTAGATGTATACAAATAATACATATATAAAGTAGTGTACACGATTAAAGTCAGCACGGAAACAAGATGCGTAAGGAATAGAGTGACTTACAAAGAAGTAGGTAATGAAATATGACTTCACTTGTGATCTAAAGCTGACTAACGTTTTCTGTGTTCAAATTTTTTTTCTGTTTACCGTCGTACTTATACGTTGAGATAAGAAGTTTGTTAAAGTTCTGTTAAAAAAAGATGCTTCTATTCATTTTTATATACATGAGAGTTAGTAGTCTTAGGATTTTTTAAATATCTACACATACATCACATGGTAAGTCTTTGAATAATATAATCAGCCAAATAACTTTTCTAACTAGTATTCCTTGAGCTACAAGCTACACAAAGAGACGGATGAAACGACTTTGATAACACCCCCTGTGCTGCAAAATATAATAATTATCGTCAATTTTCACACCCGCTCTGCCCCCATTTATCTCTGCTCCGCGGCATTTCCCGTGAAACGTCGTTCATTAGCGGCGACAATGGACTCGATAACAATTCTAAAAATTCGTCAGCCGAGAACAATGGTTTATCTGTGACAGCTGATGCTCGGATCGACCAAACTGCCGGCTTCATAAAGACATGCTTCAAAAGATGCTTGCCGTTTGGTGACTTCCTTCTGTGTTTGTGTTATAGAAATACACAAATACGACAAATTTTAACTTTTTCTATCTTTTTGGAATCCTGAAATAGTTATACGAGTAGATACAATAATTTCGGAATAATTAACTTCACCGACATTAATTTCAAGAATTTTCATGTACAAAAGCACGACTAGACTATATTTTTTTAGTTTAACTTACCCAATTACATAACTACTCACTACTAGGTACTTAATCGTACTACCAAACAACAAAAATCACTATTAGGCTTTTCACAAGCTCTCTAATCTGTAATAATTATCCTCTATCAAAACCCACAAGGACATTATAATAACGGGCGATATTAATATCAATATTTGTAGTTTAATTCCACATGAAAAATCACAAGAACGTACGAACAGATTATCTTATTTAAATATGTTAGCATCTCATGGTCTCCTTCCAGGACACACCATGCCTACAAGGGAATCTAACTGCCTGTATCATTTTATGATTAAATTAGACAAAAAGGGGCATGCTGCATCCATATTCGTATTTGACACAACTATCACCGATCATAGAATGATTCTCTTGAAATTAAAATCAAATAAAACTATCAATAAACCAAATAAGTGTGCAAACTACAAAACAATAACTAACTATGAAGCTTCAATTAGTAATCTTACCGAGGAAAGATTAGCTAATTTTATGACTTATGATGACCCAAATATTTTAATATATGACTTGATAAATTTATTACAACAATGTTTAATAAACAATACAATTACAAAACGAATTGCCTCTAAGGATCGTATTATAAAACCATGGATCACACCTGGTATTTTAAGATGCATTAGAAATAGAGACGATATGCAGAGGAAACTACGCTCCGATCAATACAACGAGTCACTTAAAATAACATACAGAAGGTATAGAAACTTTTGTAACAATCTCGTTAAAAAATTAAAGAGAAAATATGAAAAGGAGCAATTAAACAAAAATATTAAAAATTCTAAATTGCTATGGCAATCCATAAACAATATAACAAACTGTAAAAAAAATAAAACAAACAGTGATGAACTATTAGACTCTCACGACTCCCCACAGCAATCTGTTAATTTTGTAAATAACTATTTTGCGAACATAGGTAAAGAGTTGGCTGAAGATATTTCACCTAGCCCGCCACAGTTCCAGTTAAATATTGGCAATGATCTACAGCACTCTCCTGTGGGCTCATTTGTACTTATTCATACTGATCCTGATGAAGTTTACGCCATACTGATGAGTCTGAATTCGGATAGTGCACCTGGCTGGGACAATTTGACTATCAAATTTCTGAATTTGGCTGCTCCACTTCTTGTACCGATAATCTCACATTTTATTAATTTATGTTTAGAGAAGGGTATTTTCCCTGAGGCACTTAAAAAGCATTAATAACCCATGTATACAAGAGTGGTCCTAAGAATTTGGTGTCTAATTTTCATCCTATTTCAGTGCTAACAATCTTTACGAAGATTCTAGAAAAAGTTATTAATAAAAGGCTTGTAAACTACCTAAATAAAATGAATATACTTTCTGCCTCTCAGTTTGGTTTCAGAAAAAATCTCTCGACTGAAGATGCAATCACAGGTCTTACAACTTACATTATTAAAGAATTTGATAAAGGTAGAAAGTATATTACAGTATTTCTGGATCTGAAAAAAGCCTTTGATACGGTTTCTGTCCCCATACTTATTAAAACACTTGAGAGTATAGGTGTTCGTGGTGTAGCTTTAGCACTTCTGACCGACTATCTTAGTGGACGTAAACAGTCAGTTAAAATTGGAAACTATATTAGTGAGACAGCCGAAGTTACTTATGAGGTTCCGCAGGGGAGTGTGCTGGGTCCTACCTTGTTCTTAATATACATAAATACTTTATGTAACCTTAAAATTAACTCGGGTAAAGTTTTCTCTTATGCCGATGACACAGCCATTGTTTTTAGTGGCGACTCTTGGGAAAGTGTCAGACAAAATGCAGAGATTGAAGTAACAAGGGTGTACAATTGGCTAAAGAACAGCCTTTTAACTTTGAACCTAGACAAAACTAATTTTATTGCTTTTACAAAATATAATAATACACAACCAAAATCTAACTACAATATTAAATTACATTCTTGTGGTAAACAATCAAATAAATGTCAATGTAATGCTATTCATAGAGTCAACAGCACTAAATACCTTGGCGTCATCGTTGACCAACGTTTGTCCTGGCACGCACAACTTGAACTTACGTTGACAAGAACAAGGAAACTTATATGGGTTTTTAGGAACCTAAGACATGTGGCGGACCTAAAGTTGCTTAAAATTGTGTATACTGCTCTTGCTCAATCTGTCATATCGTATTGCATACCTGTATGGGGTGGTGCTACCAAAATGAAATTCCTGGAACTAGAAAGAGCCCAACGAGCTCTTCTAAAAGTGATGAGTTTCAAACCTTATAGATTTCCAACAGATGAATTGTATAAAAACTGGGATTTACTATAAGTAAGGCAACTATACATTTTAAATACAGTTCTAAAACTTCATAACAGCTTCCCATATGATCCATCTAAGCTGTTGAGAAGACGTAAACACATGGTGGCACCAAACGCGCCCTTTAAGACAGAGTATGCAAAAAGACAGTATGGTAACAGATCCGCCTACCTATATAACTCAATAAATAAAATCTTAGATATCTATTCTACTACTAAAAGAGCAAGCAAAATTGCAGTAACCAATCTTCTTAAGACATGGGGATACATGGAGACTGAGGCCTTTCTTAAGTCTTAATTGCTAATTATTAGATATATAATAATTTTCTAAAAAGCTTATATCATATATGTATATTATATCATACACACTTACACTTAAACACACACACACACACACACACACACACACACAAACACACACACACACACACACACACATTCAGCTTAGTATACTTGAACTTACTTGGGAGGTTTTTAAATTAGATATATTAAAATACTATAAAAATACTTTGTCTTCCTAATTATTTATTTTCTTAACTTTAAATTTAAGTTTAAATATAACAATACATTTGTAAGGAGAGCAGGGATTTTTAACACAGGCATATATTTGCTTACAAGAAATCCCTGATCGCTAAACCAGTGCTGTAAAAACTATAGAAATGAATTAACTATTTTGATATTTGATATTGAATTAATTTTGATTTATTTTATTGCAAAATTTATAAGTCCTTTATCCCTATTCCGCTTTAAGCTAAATTTAGTACAACAACATCTATCTAGGTACGAGTATAACTTATCTGATAATCAAAAGACCAAACAGATTTATTAAAGTATTTTATCTTTCTACTGTCTTTAGACTTTAGAAAACTGTTTATTAGGATATTTAGGTAGGTACCTTATCAATTTGAATCTTTTTACTTTAGCTACATTTACAGTTAATATTATCTAAGTTCTTTGCAAATACTTATAGGTACCTAAAGATATCGTATACCATCCCTTGGGATCTTAAACCACTTTTGTTTTCTTAAGCAGGTTCCTTCTTTGTGATATCGTATTGTAAAAGATTGTTTGATGTTTTTTGTAAACGTAGAAATACGAGTATATTCAGTGAATCTGATGAAGGTATAGTTGTACTTACTACATTGGTACAAAATACATTTTAATATTTACTAAGTATTTGTCAAAAATGTTCAAATAATCTATTTCTTTCACAATAATATTATTTTGTGTTCGCATAGATTTATGTGTGTCTAACTTGTGTTCATTAGTCGACCGCTATGTCATTTCGGTGAAGGGGATTCTTTATCGTGATATTATTCTATGTGTAAAATGAGCAAGGCAATAAAAACACTCCAGTCATTGTGTTCGTCTTTCCACACACCCCGAAAACCTTGAAAACATAAGCAGGTTGCTTTTATATTTTTCTTCCAACTACGCTGCAATTATATCATATCATAACTGCACTACATATGCAGCACAAAGCGGAACTTTGCTGCTCTACTCGTAGAAAAAATGTATGAAAATCTCTTACTGCATTGTTTAGTTTTTTTTATCGATTATCTGTGGAGAGATTGAGTGAAAGAGAAAAGTGATATTGTCTCTTTCGCTTACTCTTAGATTAGAACTAGGTGAACGAAAAGGATCAAAGAAAAGTACCAGGATGGCATAAGTATGCAGAAGTAAACTCCTGCAGACTTATGCTATCCTGGTACAATTGCTTTACATAAAGCTGGAAGTCAAGCTCATCATCTATTATAATACAAATACATATATCCAATATTCCGTAACATTCCCTAAAAATACGGGAACGTTCCCTAGGAAATTCCCAAATTCCCCGGGAACGGCACAATAAAACTAGCCTTGGTATACGATGCGTTCAGTTTGTTATTTGTTTTTCGTGTGTGTAAGTGAGTGGCCAACACTGGTATCAGATTTTTCAAGCTGCCTAAAGGCATCTGACATAGTTTGACGACTGCCATACAATGATGACAGCCGGGACCAACGGCTTTACTGCCTTCTCAAGCACGGAGGAGCTTGAGAAATCTTTGTACCACTTGTGGTCACCCATCCAAGTACGGACCACACCCGGGGTTGCTTAACTTTTGAGACCGGGCCGGGCCATCGAGCTCCTTAAATGCATTCAGTTGGCCAACCTGACGGCCGTATGGAGTTATACAGTGTGCGTGTGAAGTGATGTAGGCAATTGCTTACCTAATATAAGATTATGCACCTCGCATTATAGTAGATTGTGCTACAAGGCGTAAAGGTAATAGTTTTAACGCGAGGGCGCTACTTTGCGTAAAGCGAGGGATTCAAGTATGTCGCCCGAGATAAAACTATTACCGTACACCGTGTAGCACATTCTTCTTTTCATCTCCATCTATGAGAAAAAGCAAATATACACTTTTAACGAAAGTAGAATACGTACATATACCTAATTAGAGTTTAACAGTCAGTTACTAACCTTTATTTAGTGGCGTTTTCACTGAAGAAGTACTATGAAAATATTTTTCTAGGACCACCACATCTTATACATTTTCCAGTCATTAGAATCGTTTCATTACTTTTTCCTTGTGTGTAATTCTTTATATTTAAATACGTATATTATACGTAAACCTCATACTTATTTAAATCGGCCGCATTAAGAAATTACTCACATTTAAAATAGAGTAAGTAAAAATAACCTAATAGTTCCATAATAAAATTACTATTTAAATCAAAAACAACGATTGGGCGTTTTTATTGGTTTTTAGAAGCAAGAGAACAAAAACAATTTGACCTACAGTCATCCATGTAAAAAGTGTTGTATTCTAATTTAAAAAAATTACGACGCCGTTGCCTATATTTTATAATTTTAAAACTAAATTCTTCTTTTTTTTTGCTGACTGTCAATATTATTTTTGATTCTACATTCGTGTTCGATTTTTAAATGTCTTTTAACGCCTAGGGAAATTACTTTTTACTTTTCAGTGTCTAGAGAATTACCAGTGACTTTAGCCCCCAATATTTGAGATGAAAACATAGTTTTTCAAATAGATGAGATGAAAAGTAATTTATGTTGTACTGTGCTTTTAGTGCCCTCGCTGGCGCTCGGGCTCCAAATATGCGCTCGGTGCAATAATAACAATCTACTATTCTTCGAGAATTCAAAACGATATAAAAATAAATGAGACTGAAAAATTGAAAATTCTTAACTCTAACAGCACAACAAAAGAAAACAAAACAACTAAGTTGCAATGTATACAATTTTTCTATACTGAAACGTTTTCAGCGAGAGAAGCTTGCGTTCGCGATATTGTGTAAACACCAAATTATTGTTTCAAACATAAAAATGCAAAGTTTTTGTTAGGAATTGTTGGTTGTTCCAGTTGGTCTTGCTGCCCACTTTTCCCACGTGAATAATTCATAGCTTACAGTTTCACAACATTTGTTTGTGAGTCGCGAATTTGCGCCCTATTACTGACGTATCAATTAGTGCAGTCATTTCTTGATTGTATCTGTCGTACGAGTACATTTGAACTGTTATTGTGTTGTGGGGAAAATATACTTAGTGTAATAAAACACGTACTGGAGTATTCACTTTTTATTTTACTTACAACACGGATATTATAATTAAATGATACTCGATGAAATATCCAACAATAATCACAGATACCCTAAACAAGTTAACATTGAAATCCCCAAACAAAACCGCCCAGCTCAAGCGATCCGTTCTCCTTCAATGCCCTACCATCACTGTCAACCAGTGTTGCCCGTGTATTCATTTTAATACCCGTTACAATAATAATGTTTTAAAAGTAGTATTGACTTGAAAAAGTAGTTTTTACTTTTGGAAAATGTATTGCATTAAAATAAATAAATATTAAACTAATAATAAAATAATAAACACATAATCAATAACCCTTATAATAGGTTGCATATTGTTTGACCAACCTCTGGAACGAAGTTCTTTCTTGCAGGTTGCAGGGTCGGGTCCAAAACAATACAGGTCTCGTGTCTAATTCAATAAATCGCGTACGTCGTATGCGTGCTTTACACACTTCCGAATAGAGCCGACAACTAACGAACGATGCCGAACAAGCATTATACGTAGTATGCGTACGGTGCACGCACGGTGTCCACTTCCTTCTCGCCGGTCCATCTTCTTCCATTCTGGTCTAGGAGAAAAGAAATAACTTAGAATGTACCAACTGTTTCTCTTTCCGCGGGGATAGAAAAACACGATCGAGAGAATATGCGAAAATGCAAATCAAGTTAATAGGCAATGCAATGAGTAACCCATCACAATTTTGTATTCTTTTTCTAGCTGCTTCTCTTCCCGCGGAGATCGTCAATCATTGCGTCTTTTTTATGATGTTTGCCAAGGCTTACATCATAATTCATAACCCGCACCACTCGTGTTTTTAGGGTTCCGAACCCAAAGGGTGTCTGTCCGTCTGTCCGTCTGTCCGTCTGTCCGTCTGTCCGTCTGTCCGTCTGTCCGTCTGTCCGTCTGTCCGTCTGTCCGTCTGTTTGTCGGTCCGTCTGTCCGTCTGTCCGTCTGTCTGTCCGTCTGTCTGTCCGTCTGTCTGTCCGTCTGTCTGTCCGTCTGTCTGTCCGTCTGTCTGTCCGTCTGTCTGTCCGTCTGTCTGTCCATCTGTTTGTCCGTCTGTCTGTCTGTCTGTCACAGGGCTCTATCTCTTGAACCGTAATAGCTAGACACTTGAAATTTTCACCGATTATGTATTACTGTGGCCGCTATAACAACAAATACTAAAAATAAAAAAGGTTAAAAATTAAAGGGGATCGCCATACAAAAAACGTGTTTTTTCAGCGTTTTTAACTAGATCTTTATAATGGCATTAACTGGATACTTAAAATTCACAGATTATGTATTACTATGGCTGCTATAACAACAAATACTAAAAATAAGATAATGTTTAAAATCAATGGAGGTCGTCATATTATATAAGAAACGTGTTTCTTCAGCGTTTTAAAACATTGTACGGCGGTACGGAACCCCTCATGTACGAGTCCGACTCATACTTGCCCGTTTATTTGAACACTCTTTTTACAACTGTTGCATTAAATACTACATGGTCTTAGGTCCTATTCACCCTGAAAGAGTTATAAAGATGATTAGTATGTAAGTATGTATAGTTATGGAACTGTCATAGTGCTTGAAGAGACGGCGGCGCCTCAGTGTCTGTTATTGGCTCCAGACAATATTTTCGATCTCATACTTTATTTTGTCTTAGAATTAGTTCCGAAGTTTCGAATTACTTTTGTTGAAAAGAATATTTTTAGTTATGGGCGGTAGTAATAAACTCGTACATATATTTAACTTAGTGTGGAAAAGTTTTAAAACTAGTTCAATCGTGAATAAAATAAACGAAAAAGTTAGAAAAAAATGTGCAGCTATGTAGGAATGTAAAAATTCAATGTTGTCGTACAAAAAGTACCCACAGAAGGCAAAAAGTCATGAAAAATCATGCAAGGATGTAAATACAAAATGATTTAGGTTAATGAAAAAAAAATACGTTGTATATATAGGTCGTTACATATGAAATTGCCGTTCAGTATCAAAAAAGTGAAACAAGTTTTTTTAATGAAATTATTATTTAATCAATCGAAGTATACGCCGTTGTTATCGATACACTTCCGCCATTTTATAGGCAGATCATTGATACCTTTGGAAAAAAAATCCTGGGAGCGAGAGTCTATGAACTGTTTGAAGGCGGTTTTGACTGCCTCATCAGATTTTAAATTTTTTCCTTGTAAAAAGTTATCCAAATTTGGAAAAAAGTGGTAATCGGTTGGGGCAAGATCTGAAGAGTATGGTGGGTGACGCAGAGGTTCCAGTCGCAGCTCCTCTAACTTGGTGATCGTTTGATGTGCAGTGTGTGGTCTAGCGTTATCCTGAAGGAGCATGGGCTAGAGAAATTCATCAGTCTCGGTTGTTTAATGGCGAGCTTTTCCATCATTGTTTGCAATTGTTGGCAATACAAGTCTGCAGTAATCGTCTGGCCTGATCTCATGAAGCTGTAGTGGATAACACCAGCACTGGTCCACCAAACACTAACCAGAATCTTCTTTTTGGTCAGTTTTCGCTTAGGGCAAGGTTTTGCCGGTTCTCCAGGGTCAAGCCATTGTGATGATCGCTTCCGAATGTCGTACAGGATCCATTTCTCATCACAAGTCACGATACGGTTCAAAATCCCCTCATTATTGTGGCGATTAAGCAAAGAAACGCAGCAAGCAACGCGTGTTTGTTGGTTTGATTCAATCAATTCGTGCGGTACCCACTTTTCGAGTTTTTTAATTTTTCCGATTTGGCGCAAGTGGATATGTATCGTTTTTTTACTTACGCCGAAGGCTGCTGCTAATTCAGAAGTGGTTTGAGATGGATCCGTTTCCACTATCGCCTACAATTCTTCGTTATTCACTTGGGTATCAGGTCGTCCACGAGGCTCATTGTGTAAATCGAAATTTCCAGAACGGAAACGTTGAAACCAAAAACGCACGGTTCGTTCGTTAGCGGTGCCTGGTCCATACACGTCGTTAATTCTTCGAGTCGTTTCTGCAGCACTGGTGCCACGGTGGAACTCGTATTCGTAAATACCGCGAATTTTCAATTTGTCTATAGTTGTTGTTATAGCAATGTTGAAACTCAAACAAATGATGTTAAAACAAATGAAATACGAATTTTAAAACAATATTTTTCTGGCTTTATTTCGAAATAAATTTGAATTTGGAATTCCTAATAAAACGCAAGATATTTGATTTTAAAGTTGCCAGTATTGAAAATCGGCAATTTAATATGTAAGGACCTAATATATATATAACGTCTAACAAAATATACTGAAACTATTTTAAAGCGAAGATATAGGCAAATGGCCTTGAAGTGTGAAATAAATTGTTAACTCGTAAATATGGTAATAATTTCCATATTGCTCTTCGTCATGCACTAGATAGCCCTTTAAATTATTTTATGAACTGCCGTTGAAACTATTATTAGTGATCCGTCTAGCTTTAAAACTTGCCGTGGCCACTTTTGGCGGAAGCAAGTTTTAAAGCTAGACGGACTAATGTAAATACTTTCAACGGTAGTTCATAAAATAATTTAAAGGGCTATCTAGTGCATGACGAAGAGCAATATGGAAATTATCTCCATATTTACGAGTTAATAATTTATTTCAAGTGAGGGCGCCACTTCAAGGTCATTTGCCTATACCTCCACCTTAAGGGTGAATTCAGTCCGTGATTCTGAACAACTTTCCCCAAGGAACATATATCGAAATATGAAAAATAATTTTTGGCTTTCCATACAAACTCGGATCAGCTGATCGGTCAACTTATATGGAAGGCCAAAAATTTTTTTTCATATTTCGCTATACGTTCCTTGGGGAAAGTTGTTCAGTATCATGGACTGAATCCACCCTTAAAATAGTTTCAGTATATTTTGTTAGACCCTGTATAGTATACCTACCTACTGTAAATCTTTTTATGCCTCGAAAACTTATTTAATTATACTACCTGATTTTGAAACATTTAAAAGAAAGATAGAATGTGAAAGGCAGCAAATTCCAAATTCTACACAAACAAAGTCACAGGCATCCTGGTCTAACATACGATTGGACACGTTTTTTCGGCATTTAAAACGAAATATTTTCAGAAATGGTCCGTGTTTTTTACCCTTATCTGCATTTACGGAAATAGTCGGCGGAAACAGAGCAGGCAAAGCATTAAAAACACACAAAATGAATTTATCCTAAGCTCAAAGAAACATTTTAACTTCCTCTTTCCTTAAAAGAAATTTGAGTGCCCTTCGTGAAAGGCGAATTTGTTAAAAATGCTATAACGCTAAATTTTAAGTAACTTACGGACCTGTAATTTGCATGCAGGCGATGACCCGTCGCCGTCGAGGAAGTTGTGACGTCATTAAAACTTATTACGCAGATACATATTTGCCTGATGGAAGTAATCTTCTTTCAGCCAGTGCTTAATATATAAACAAATTTATTTTATTATTTGTAAGTAAGTACTGATTTCGGGTCGAGATTTTCATTAATTTATCTTAATTTTGCGACACCTCAGTACAATATTTGAAAATTAGATTTTAGCACAGTCTTTCTTATTTCCTATTTTTAGATTGTAATTATCATCTAGCTAGCCTTTTTATTTCGTTTTAAATGAACTGCTTTTAACTAATATATTTGCTGCAAATGAAAAAATATAGGTATGTTTAATTGTTTTAAACTACATGTGTTGAGACACTGGCGCCTTCTCACCTTACGGATCTCGAGACAGAGCTCGATCGGCTGCCGAAGGTGCTGAGCTTACCAAGCGGCGCAAATACGTGTCTCTCAGTACGAGAATTATTATTATTGCCGTTTGGTGTGGATACGTTTGCACCATGGGCTCTTATAACTATATTCTGTGCCATGGGGCCCCAACGCGAGGGCCTTCCTCAAACAGATAACTCTGCGCTTGATTGTTGAGCTGTTTCTTTTCTCAACGAATTAGCCAGCATTCTTAGCACCAGCCGCACGGTCAAAATCTTATAGATTTTTAACACAATAATTTAGACTAGGTTTTATTTTAAGTTTTAATTTGTTGTTTAATTTTAATTTCTATTGTATTCATTTATTTTATATTTAGAAACATGTTTTATCCAAAATAAATTGTAAGTATTCATATATTTTCCTTTGAAATCTCATTTATTGTTGTGGCATAATAATACTGTTTTTATCTTCCTACCTCGTATTTTACCTTATTGGCAAGCTTTTACGACTTCTTTATCAGCGTCACAAAGATAAATGTATTCCTATCTCCGTCTGCGAGACGTCACAGGTAATCTCGGTGGTCGCATTACAGATGTGTCCCCTTCACTCGTTCATATTTTAGCAGTTAATAAAGAGGGGCATTACTCAAATATGTAATTTTTGCCCTCTCGGAAATGCCTCAAAGCAGTCGGTCATAGTCCGAGGCGACATGTCGTGATGGGAGGCAAACGGAGTCCGTTCACGTTGAGTTATCTTCAAAAGCAGGGTTTTTATTTACAGCTTCATTTGTGCCGTCATTCTGCTAAACATATCCCGACTTGTGTCTATCTTATTAAGTCTTAAGTACTGTCAATCTTATTAAAGTGAAGATGTGACTGTATATCTGTGACTTAAGATCCCTAGGCCCCCAGGTAGGGCAGAAAGCTTCAACAATTCTTCGATATCGCGGTCGATCTAGAGCTACTCGCCAGATTTTGGGCCAGGTTAGCCCGATTATATTCATCTCTGCCTTAACTGTGCTCCGCCAGGTCTGCTTGGGACAGACAACTAGGGGGTCCACTCCAGGGCTTGCCTCAAGATGTGTGTGGGCTAATGTACTGAGAGTATGGCCACATCCATTAGAGACGCACGATCTGCTTGTCAATTGGCATTTCCCGACACGCCTGACACGCCTCCAATAGATCTTCTCAGGCTAGAAAATTTCAACAATATGGCAGCGGTTAATGAAAACTTGGATCGACTGCCTTATATCTGTAATATAGTGAAATTCATACTTAGACGCCTCATGTAGTAATGTGTCGTCCCTGGAAACTTTAGGAATATTCCCGTAAACATTCCCTGCAATATTCCTAAAATGGTTTAGGGATAAATAAGACAATTGACAGATGTAGCAACTGCCAGACAAGTGTACTTTAGTTACTTTCACAGTCTAATGTCTTACGGGATACTTCTATGGGGGAGTGCAGCCGACATTCAGACTATTTTTCTTTTACAAAATAGAGCAATTCGTGCCATTTACGGTTTAGGATCGAGAGACTCACGGAAAGAATTATTCAAAGAAATAGGTATACTTACTTTTGCATAACAATTCATATTTGAAAATATAATGTACTAGCAGTCCACCCCGGCTTCGCCCGTGGTACACAGATAGCCTATGTCACTCGGGAATAGTGTAGCTTTCCAACGGTGAAAGAATTTTTTAAATCGGCCCAGTACTTTTTGAGCCTATTCATTACAAACATACAAAAATAGGTACAAATCTTTCCTCTTTATAATATTAGTATAGAAGTATAGATGTGGAAAAATATTTCCATGTTCAATAAAGTAAGTGATTTTACAGATAGAAATTTACGTAATAAGAATGACTTAGTTAGCCCGTATTACAGGCTGAATACAGTCAGTAAGTCTTTTATGGGGAAGTGTATACTTTTTTATAATAAATTGCCAGAATCGGTCCTTTGAAAGCTTATGTAAAGAAAGTACTTTTTGAGAAGGCTTATTATAGGACCGATGACTATCTTAAAGACAAAAAGGTCTGGCTCCCTCTTAAAGGTTTGTATACTTGACATGTCATAATTTAGGTACATTGGTACATACTAAATTATCAAATTGACATTATTTTAAATTTCGTAATTCTTATAATTCAATTTAATTATGATATAACATACAATGTAATCTCAGTCCATCCATATAACTAATTTTAAGTTTTTAGTTTGTTAGTTGACGTCTTTGGAGAAAACGTGCAGTGCAGTTTGTTGCCGCTTCTTCTGCACTTGCGCCTAGGAAGCGGCATAAACTTAGCTGTAAGTAACGATTTGACGTCAACATTTGTGCATAACAAAACAAAGTGACTATTATAAAGAGATATTATAAATATCCTATGATAATAAATATATTTTGAATTGAATTGAATTGTATATTAATGAAAATTGACTTAGGCTAATAAAAAAAAATAAAACAACTAGGAAAATATTGGGAATACCTATTCCCGTAAATTTACAATGCGAACATTCCCTTAAATTAGGAATATTTCCAGCGGCACATCACTGGCCCTATGGTTACCTTCTTAAGAACGTTATTTGCCAAAATAATAAATAAGCACATACTCGTACACACCGTCTACGAAGGAGGTCTATCTACGTCACGTAAAATGTACCCTATTTCCAATAAAGCCTTTGAGTCTCCAGTGTTACAAAGCTTCGCCGCGCTGAATTCTGAGTGCAGACGATCTTTGTGGCAGCTTGAAGGAGGTGAGAGCATGCCTAGAGCGTGTGTAGGTAGTACGTTCTACCAGAGGAAGCAGCCCGCGAGTTCACTTGATAATCGTAATCTTGTCTAATTTCGTTCTGCCTCACTTTGTTTTGCGTAATACTCCGGAGTAATTCTGCTGAATATAAATGAAGTTCCCCTTGTTCTATGAATAACATTTGCTAAGAGCACAATTTGCATTTATTTAACGTTATTTGTCTTGTATCGCAACATCAGCGTTTCTAGAATGGATGAATTAACATTGGATTGACCCGCAATAGGCCTGCGTCCATCTGGATAATGTTTTTATGTCGTCAGTCGACAGAGAAAAGCATTCTTGACGATTTCGCTACAAACCTAGATGTTTTCTACGATTTGTCTTTGTCTAATGGCACTAGTGATCTACACTTGTCTGATCTGGGTGCCCTTTGATTCGTTTAAAAATTTTGTTTCTAATTTTACTTTGCCGAGCCTTCTTGGCCTAAACTTGTACTGCAAAATTATTGTTTAGCCTAATTGATATTTTTGCACAATAACAGTAAAGCCTAAAAATTGTTCGCTCTAATTCTAGAATCTCTAATATTAGGTGTCCTAAAATCGTTTGGCTTTTATTTCTTTACACGTAATGATAACCTCATATAACTATGTTTAAGACAATTATTAACGCGACTACAAAGATGGCAAAATTTAAAAAATATCTCAAAAATGCTAAATGTTGTGCTATAAAAGTCAGTTGCCGACCAGCCAGCCGAGGCTGCGGTGGCGAAAGTTCTCTCCATTTTACTAGGTTAGGGAAAACCTATAGGTTAGGTTATGTTAGAACTGCGACCAACTAGGAAAATTATATCCATTTTACTAGGGTACACATATTGAAACATGTTTTTATGAACAGTTTTATCGATAACTTAATAGTTTATATGAAATGTTAGTTCGATATACCGTTTTTCTAGTAACAAAAACAATCATTTTTTAATGAAATTTTGTTTGATAAAATGAAACTGCGATGATATACGATTCGATTTCGTAAGAAAAATATATATTAAAAATAGTGGAACAGTTTTCTGGGAAACGAAATTCGGTGTCAAAAAAATCTGTATTCTAATAGACACCCTTGCTGCATGCTTGATTAGGCGTTACAGTTTTGTGCCTAATATTTTTGTGCGAAATATTAATTAGCATTGTGAATATTAGGCGTTTTTAATTATTGGGCCTAATGACTAATTTGGGAAGTAAATATACGGCGATAATATCTTAGGGAAATCAAAAATAGGCCATAGTAAATTAGAAATAATAAAAGTGTACGAAAAATTTTTTGTTAAAAGTTTGTGCACCAACCAAAATTAGAAACACAAAAAATTTGCGGAGCCAATAGAGACCCGTCTAATCTACATATGAGCCAACAAACAAAAACCGTTCAAAATAAATGTTCTACTAGATATAATGACATAGCATGAAAATTAAGTTAGTGGTTCGGAAGTAGTAAGCTCACAAAAAGACAACTAGAGAAACGCAAAAAGCGACATTGTTTTATAATAGGTGTACTTATTTATTTAACTTTATTACAATACACGTAAATGGCTGACCTAAGGCCAGGGGCATTTTCTACTGGTCAACCAACTGGTGATGCTGAGAAAGTAGTCTATATTGGCAAGTACTACATAAACTAAAAATAGAGAAAGAGTAAACTTGCGAAATACTCGTAGCAAAATACGAATAAACATAATTATTCAAAAATAAACCATACTACTTATAAAGCCTCTGACAGTTTTCGAAGATATAATGTGTAGGTACCTACTTAATTTATATTTTTTGGTGATTTTGATATGATTAATAATAAAAGACAAGAAAAAAATGCTGAATAAAAACGCTTACATTTTATTAACTTAACACGGGAAATTGTGAGCTAAATTTCAATCTTCACCATTTTGCTCCGTGAAATTATAACATCATAGAGATTTTATTTAAAGCTACGTCTCTGAGAAATTGCTTCGTATTATTGTTTCATTATTTCCCCCGAGAAGCTAAAGCTTACGCTTGCTTGAGTTGTTTACTACTATCCTATGCATGACTTTTCTTGCCAATCGTACCAATTTAGTATGTTAACGTATTTACCAAAGGTTATAATGAATTTTTTATTCGACGATATCAATGTGGGAAGTGCTCCTTGGTGCGCTAAGGTAGGTAGCTTTCAATATTTGACAAAAAACAATTGTAAAAATTAATTTGACTTCGATGAGTATTGATGTTTATTTTGTACAAACAAAGAATGAAGTAAACTATCATGTATTGACACGATAATAACTTCTTTATTTAGCCATTCCGACTCGCTAAGAAGAAGAAGAAGAAGATAACTTCTTTAAGAAAGCGCAAGAATATAATTTCTTTCAACATCATCATCATTATTAAATTAATAACGCGAAACGTACCTTTTTTTATTTATTTTGCTGACGTTTCGTTATAATAATGCAACGCGATAGTTTAAAAGTATTTATCATTATCATTATCAGGTTCCTTTTTAGGGTTCCGTACCTGAAGGGTGCAAACGGGACCCTATTACTGAGACTCCGCTGTCTGTCTGTCTGTCCGTCTGTCTGTCTGTCCGTCAGTCACAGGGCTCTATCTCTTGAACCGTAATAGCTAGACACTTGAAATTTTCATCGATTATGTATTACTGTGGCGGATATAACAACAAATACTAAAAATAAAAAATAGTTAAAAATTAAAGTGGGTCGTCATACAAGAAACGTGTCTTTTTCAGCGTTTTTAACTTGATCTTCATAATGGCATTAACTAGATATTTGAAATTTTCACCAATTATGTATTACTATGACCACAATAACAACAAATACTTAAAATAAAATAAATTAAAAAATTAAAGGGGGTCGTCATACAAGAAACGTGTTTCTTCAGCGTTTTAAAACATTGTACGGTGGTACGGAACCCTTCATGTACGAGTCCGACTTGCACTTGCCCGTTTATTTATAGTCTCCACTGAAGGAGCACTACCTTCTCTGTATTACCAGAGCAATCAGAGGATTTAACCTTCACTCTTCACGCTGGCCAGGCGGGTTGGGAAGGTCTCATTGATGTTTATAAGCTTTGTTTAGCTTGTGTTTCCTAAGTCGCCTTCTACAACATCCACTCTTCAGAGAACAACGACAACAACGACTCTTCCAGGAACCACACGGCGTAAACATAGTTAATCCTTAAATGAACGGTAGGTATTCCAGTAGTGTACATATTATATATTTGTTGATCTGATCTAGAGTATCAATCGCATCGTATCCGATGCAAAATGTTTGTGTTTGACGATTACGGGTGGCAGTAGCGTCTAGGTAAACACACGAAGTCAATGCATTCCATATAGGGTTGTTAGTGTGGCTCAATTGTATTATACCTAGTTAGAAACTATTTAACTTAAGGCTAGTAGATATCTAAGAATTTCGTCGAAATTTATGCCACATAAGTAGATTTTATAAAGGAGTTGTTGCACAAATGTATGGGGAGCCGGCTAGGTCACTGAACACCTACCTGAAATTTGCAATATTGGGTCGGTATCAATGCCTAATAAGTAAATCCGATATATTCGTAGCCTTTCTATGGTACATTTGGATTAAAATATCGTTATTTAAGGTGAGATGAGTTCCGCCAAAATGGCCGACACCCATTATATGTCAACTGACCTTACATTGACAGTAGCTGCGAGTGACGTTTAAATCAGGTTGCGTACGTATAGGCGCCATGTCAGTATCGCTATTATACAATAATAAGCGATTTAAATGTATTTTTGTACACTATTAAGATCGCGAAAAAACAAATATATGTTGGATTTAATCGGTTTTTAATATTTTTTATGATTTTTGGGGAAGTGATCGTGACCTAGCCCGTTGTGCAACATCCCCTTTATTTTGATTAAGTGTGGCTTAAGGCCTAGAATATGACCGATGCATCTCTTTAGGATGGATGTCGTAAGAGGCGACAAACATCTCGTGCTACAACTGCATTTCCAAGGATGGCTGACGTCTAGTGGCAGTTATAAAACTGTTTTTAAACTTTTTGCACAAAGTGCGTTGACGTCTGGCAAGCGGCTGATCGTAAAACGATAGCCAAATCATTTAAATTCTGGCTGTTTCTTCTCGATTTTGCATAGTCTGGCATCCATGGGCGACCATTGATATGCATATTATTAGTAAAGAAAAAGGGGGGAAAGCGCACCCCGGACTCCGAAGCAGCATAGCTGGTGATGCAACCGAGAATTCGCTAAGATGAAGATTAAGTTTATAAGAAGCAATACTAGCATATAAAGTTATCTTTTAGGTATCTAGCAAAATTATGTTATATTTACTCCTGCATAACTAATTATTTTCCTCTGTTTATTCCATAACAAATTCTTCACTCATAAAAAAATGGAAAATACATAATAGAGTATGATATAATAAGATACATAGAATAAGTAGAGAAGATAAATAATAATCTAACGTCGGCAACCCTATACTGTATGAGCAAATATCAGCGTCTTGGAGGAAGTTATTAGCTCTACGTACGTTAGGTACGTAGCTCAAAACATTTCCGCCAAGTTTTCCAATATCACCGATATTAATCCCTGCCTCAGTTGCCTGCCTTTTATGTAAATTAAATCGGGCACGAAAAGTCATCGTTATAAACCAATAAAACTCGTTAATGACCATATTTTTGTTCTGTTATGATTTTTTGAAAGGTTTTATGAGAAGTATGCGACCACACACGAGTAATTCAGAAACATATTTAAACACAAACAGTGAACAGTCTTGGCGGAATGTAAATTCTTCAAATAAATCTATCGGTTAAAAATGAAAAGAACTTGTGTAGGTATTGTTTTAATCAAGGTATTATAGCTTGAACATTTGTATTTCACAAAATCTACTTTTCGCATCATTGAGTCAAATAGAAAGAAATTATGTCTAATAAATAGCCAGTTGCCATAACACTTAATAAATCAAGTTAAAAATGAATCATAAAAAATCTGTTAAATTGTCAAACAGGCACAAAATATTAAACAAGTTTTCTTAATACCTATTATAAATACTGTTTTTTCAACATAAATATTTACATTTTATTTAATAATAACTAAACTAAATCTAAGTACATACCAATAAACATTTCTATTATATTATGTAACAATATAATCTGGTAAATATCTGTAGCAGAGGTAAACTGTAATAAATATTTTCCAGTCGACAAACAAGCCTGAGGGTTCGCTACATTAAATAATATCGACATATCCAAGCCAATTTCGTACTTCCGCTAAGCTTATTTCTACTTCCCGCACGCAAATATTTCCCCATCCTGCGAAAATAGATTCGATTTGCATTTTAGGGTTATAAGACGAGCAATAACACATTTCACATTTTTCCGAATGTTTACAACAGGTTATTTAGGAAATGGGATTCAGTATTATGCTCATTCATTGTTCAGTGGAACAGAAAAAATATACGTCGTCGTTGAACATCCAGGTGTGATCTCATTAACGAGTTTGAGGTGATGATTTAATACGTTCAATACGAAAGTATCAAAAATTAAAAAAAAATGAAAAAGGCAATATTATGTACCTAAATGAATTTTATCAAAAATTTGTGCGGCTTGGAAGTCTTCGTGTACGCATCGCGACTCATATTTGCCCTAAGGAAGGCTTCCAGATGGGGTCGAAACTCGAAACATGTCGGCCAGTAGCTGAATTTTACGTGATTAACCCGTTTATCTCATATTAATAATGTCTGTGGCTCACGTTAATTTTAACTAAATCAACTTATACAAAGGTACAAAAAAGCTTTCTGTTGTCATTTCTGGGGTTCGGTTGAAATTTTAAAAGCATGTCATTCGTCGCAGGGTTGCATTCAGGGTTTTTTCATGTACATATAGGCAGATAATAAAAAAAAAATAACCTTGAGTACCTGTATACAAGTCTATACTTGTATATAGTACTAAATGTTATTTTTTTTTTTATATGGGAAATATAACATTATCTCCCATAGACCTAGAATATAATGTATCTTTAGTCGACATAATTTTTACTAAGCGACTTAATTTGCGTAAAATTCGGTGACAAATGTAAGGGGTGATAATTGTCACCCCTCTGTATACTCGTAACACAATCTATATACATATATAAAAGGAGAAGTTCCCACTGACTGACATACTCGTAAGACGCACGCACAGCCGTAACCGCTAATGATAGAAACGTGAAATTTAGACAGTTGTTAAAATTCAAAAAGCGGACACACACCAAGAAGGGATTTTGAAAAATGTTAACCCTTAAGGGGTGAAATAGGGGTTTAAAGTTTGTATGGAAAATATTTAAAATCTGCATCGATCTTGATAAAAATTGATATTCATGCTCTTAACAACATTTTATTTAATACGTATATAATGGTTTACTAGAATTCACCCCCTAAGGGTGCGAAATATGGGTTGAAAGTTGGTATGGAATATATTTACAATCTGCTCAATTTCCATTAAAATTTATTACTATAGCTCCTAAATATAAACGACTTTTAACTACACAAAAAACTCAATCTATACTAATATTATATAGGTAAATTCGAAAGTAATTCTGTCTGTCTATTTGTTACCTTTACAAGCTGAAACGGCTGGACTAAAATTTGGCATGGAAATGCTTTGAATCATGAGGATGGAAATAGATTTTGGTCGCGATAACCGACATCCGAATCTCCGAAACTGTTCACAGCTGCACTGGAAGATGCCTTCAAGCTTCTGGAATGGGAAGGACTTGGCATCAACACCAATGGCGAGTATATCACTCACCTTCGATTTGCCGACGATATCGTTGTCATGGCAGAATCCATGGAAGGCTTAAGCACCATGCTCGGAGACCTTAATCGAGTTTCCCAACAGGTGGGCCTCAAAATAAACATGAACAAAATGAAAGTAATGTTGAATGTCCATATCGCGCCCCTACCTGTTTGTGTTGGGAGCTCCACCCTCGAAGTTGTAGATCAATATATCTACCTGGGTCAATTAATTCAGGCAGGTGGTTCCAGCTTCGAGGAAGAGGTCTTTCGACGAATCCGACTTGGTTGGGCAGCGTTCGGGAAGCTATGCAGCGTCTTCTCGTCCAAAATACCTCAGTGCCTCAAGACTAAAGTGTATAATCAATGTGTGTTACCAGTAATGACTTATGGCTCTGAGACGTGGACCCTTACTATGGGTCTTATAAGAAGGCTCAAAGTCGCTCAACGCGCTATGGGGAGGGCTATGCTCAATGTTTCTCTACGTGATCGAATCAGAAATGAGGAAATTCGTAGGAGAACAAAAGCCACTGATATAGCCCAGCGGATTAGCTCGTTGAAGTGGCAGTGGGTGGGAAACATAGCGCGACGAATCGATGGCCGATGGGGCAGAAAGGTTCTCGAATGGCGACCACGTACTGGCAAGCGAAGCGTTGGACACCCACCCACAAGGTGGTCAGACGATCTGACTAAGGTCGCTGGAAAGCGCTGGACGCAGGCCGCTCTAGATCGGTCATTTTGGAAATCCCTGGGAGAGGCCTATGTCCAGCTGTGGACCTTATGCGGCTGAAATGATGATGATGATGAACCGACATCAGCGCGGGCAAAGCCGCGAGCGGAAGCTAGTGAACTATACTTCTAAAATGAACTGTACAGTGTATACTGTGTATACCGAAACAGATACGTACCTTATAATAAAAAGTCGCATTTGTAGAATTTGTTTTGTTTGCCCAGCAGTGGGACAGTATAGGTTAAAAAAAATATACCTATATACAGGTTAGGCAGTTATTTCGTTACAAATTATCGCAAAGTGATATGGATTGACTGAAAGATATAGGTACCTTATAAAGCTCACTTTGACTGATGTAAAGTACTTATATTTATTTTTTATGATAAAACCAAATTAACTTACATACAAAACAAGGTTAAAGTTACATACAAACTATTTTTATCTACGGTAATAAAATATACATAATATACGATTATGTTTAACTAAAATCTGTGATCCCTTGTTATATTATATATATATTTTGTTTACGTATCGCAACCTATTGTAAGATGCAACGTTCAGATAAGTGACCTATCCAAACAAAATTTGAATTTAATGCAATAACGGCTGAAGGCTGAATGTGGATAAAAAGCGTGAGATGATTAATGTTGAAATGTTTTTAAAACAAACACAAACAGAAAATTGTTTCCGTGAGAGGGGAAATTAAAGTTATCTATGGTGTAATTTAAAAAAGAATTTATTAATAACGGTGGTCTCTATGGGAGTCGGTGGGAATTGGAGTGAGTATTCTAAATTAAATTGTTTATAGCGTGTGTAAAATGGAGGCAATTAAATTAATCAAGGCGTCAATTTCGCTCGGTGACGCGGATTGTTTAGGCACTATTCCAAATTAAATTACGTTCATAAATTGCTTTACATTTTGGGAATTGCAACGCTACAAATATATAGTTAATTACTCTTAGTTAATTACTTCCTGATAGTGGCTAAGGTACCCACTTTTTTAAGGTGTGACAAAGTATAAAGGGGACTACTACCTGTAATACTTTACAGGTAGTAGTCCCCTTTATACTTTGTCCCCTTTGTATAATAACCTGTAGCTACCACGCTATCACTAGAAAAAGCAAGAAGTATGTACAAGATATAGTTAACACTTACTTAAAATTCAAAATAGGTACTCGGGTGGGAACAATTCATATTAATTTATTTTCAGAATGGAAACATCATGACCTTTCCTCTTAGTTTATTCATCGATATTATGCAAGGCTGCGCTTCAGCAAAATTAATATTAGGAATATTCGTAAATCTGGATGAAATTTGAAACTAGTTAGTATATGTTTCTCTTTTTCTCCCACCCGTGTGGTTCCGGGTTAGTATAGGACCACTCCATCTGTTCCTGTGGATGTCGTAAGCGGCGACAAAGGACTAAGCACAAACATCACGTGCTACAATTGCATTCCCAAGGCCCTCCTTGGGAATGCAATTGTAGCACGTGATGTTATTGTTACCGTTGGGCGGCGGCCGCTTGTAAAACTTTTCCCACATATACATTCCCAAAGAGGGTTGACGTCCGGCAGGCGGCCGGTCGTAAACTTTAGCCAAATCATTTAAACTGTTCCGGCTTTTTCTTCTCCATTTTGCAAGGTTTTTTGCATCCTTGGGTAACCATTGACATGCACGTTATATTTTTACACGTAAGAAGTTTCTTTATAGATATCATGTATGAATGTATGTATGTAAATTCTTTATTGTACATAAAGGGATTTTTTTTTTCTAGCCTGTTGGTCTTATGTCCCACTGCTGAGCAAAGGCCTCCCCCTTCCTCTTCCACTCGTCTCTATTCTCTGCTATCTCTTGCCAATTATTGGCATAACTATCGAATTCATCCCGCCATCTCTTCCTCGGTCTGCCTCTGCTCCGACGGCCATCCGGCAGCCAGAACGTAGCTAACTTCGCCCATCTTCCCGGGACCATTCGACAAACGTGCCCAGCCCAGTTCCACTTCAGACTAGCAATTTTTACTCCTACATCTGCAATTTGAGTTTGAGAACGCAGCTCTGTGTTTCGCACCTTATCTATAAGACGTAGTCCCAGTATGCTGCGTTCCATTGCTCTTTGGCAGACCTTGAGTTTGGACTTTTGGGTCAAAGACCACGTCTGTGAGCCGTAGGATAGGATTGGCAGGATGCACAAGTCGAGGAGCTTTCATTTTAATTTGATTGGAAGGGAACCTTTCATCCTTCAACAAGAGGCAAGAGCAAGAAATTGATCGCCATATCAATAATGCATGGAAGAGCTACTGGTCCATGAGAGAACATAAAGGGATACAAGTAAAAAAAAATTACACAAAGGCGGACTTATCCCTTTAAGGGATCTCTTCCAGTCAACCCAAATGCAGAGGAGATAATGCCATTAATTGAGTAGGGTAGTACCATTGTACTTTTACTTGTGTTGTACATTTACAACACAACTAAAACAAAATCAAAAATAATCATGTCATTATACTTATAATTGCATCGAAATAAGTGTATTTCAGCACTTTTTTGTCTATTTTCGTTTTATATTTCAAAACGTACAATCCATCGCTAATATTGTCCAGTTTTCAGAAGAAATAAGATAGATAGTCTGTCAAAATGGTATTTAGTTATACTTACTTTTTACTTGGTTGGATGTGCGGTGCTTTCTTATTTATCTCTGAAAGGTTTTCCTCAACTGTGATAGAGTACCTGTCTCGTTGGATCGGCAGAAACTGGGCTATTTCTGAAGCTACGTGTTTTGAATGTCAGGGATTTCTTGGCAGATTGCAGAAAACTTAAATGGACTAACATAGAAATAGATTGAGACCTACCAAGTTAGTCGGAAGTTAAAAGGAAAACTATCAGTGCTAAGTAGGGTTTACAATACAAATATTAAAGAGTTATATTCGACCAACATATATGTTTTTAATGGTTAAACCGTTATGCGTGAACTCTGTAACGATGCTGCTGATGAGCTTTGAAAGATGTAGCATGCTACATGCTCATTTAGTCATCTCATCCTGTCCACTTTTCATTCTTCATTTCATTTTATTCCATTTTCGAATCATTTACTCACCCCTCCCAGTTTTGACGCATTCCAATCTTACCCTGATTAAATTCTTCACTCCTACCTTCACTTATCTTCCCTTATATATAGGAACTCGCCTAGAGCGCCGGGACAGGTCGAGGTTCCACAACTCTAAGCCCTACACTGCGCGTGGCCCAACACGCACTTGGCCGCTTTTTAGGGTTCCGTAGCCAAATGGCAAAAAACGAAACCCTTATGGATTCGTTATGTCTGTCTGTCCGAATGTCTGTCTGTCAGTATGTCACAACCACTTTTTTCCGAAACTATAAGAACTATACTGTTGAAACTGGGTAAGTAGATTTATTCTGTGAACCGCATTAAGATTTTCACACAAAAATAGAAGAGAAAACAATTAATTTTGGGGGTTCCCCATACTTAGAATTGAAACTCAAAAATCTTTTTTTTATCAAACCCATACTTGTGGGCTATCTATGGATAGGTCTTCAAAAATGATATTGAGGTTTCTTATTTAATTTTTTTCTTAACTGAATAGTTTGCGCGAGAGACACTTACAAAGTGGTAAAATGTGGTAACATGTAACTTCTAAAATAAGAAAATGATAAAACTAAAAAAAATATATGATGTACATTACCATGCAAACTTCTAACGAAAATTGGTTTGAACGAGATCTAGTACGTAGTTTTTAGGGTTCCGTACCCAAAGGGTGCAAACGGGACTACACTGACTACTTACTGAGACTCCGCTGTCTGTCCGTCTGTCACAGGGCTCTATCTCTTGAACCGTAATAGCTAGACACTTGAAATTTTCACCGATTATGTATTACTGTAGCCGCTAGAACAACAAATACTAAAAATAAAAAATAGTTAAAAATTAAAGGGGGTCGTAATACAAGAAACGTGTTTTTTTCAGCGTTTTTAACTTGATCTTTATAATGGCATTAACTAGATACTTGAATTTTCCACCAATTATGTATTACTATGACCAAAATAAAAACAAATACTAAAAATAAATAAAGTTAAAAATTAAAGGGGGTCGTCATACAAGGAACGTGTTTCTTAAGCGTTTTAAAACATTGTACGGTGGTACGGAACCCTTCATGTACGAGTCCGACTTGCACTTGCCCGTTTATTTTTTTATTACGTCATAAATCGTAAACCACAATTTACCTTTAGAACTTATAGATTTTACTTGCTGCTACGGAACCCTTCCTGGGCGAATCCGACTTGCACTTGACCGCTTTTTTACTTTATATTCTAACATAAATTAAATTCTTACAAGAATGCAAGAATAATGCTCGAACCTTAAACGACTCCCATTTGTGCAGCACCATCTACAGATGCTTACTCGTATAGGGGTATTACATATAATTTCGTCAATGTGGAGGCAAATGAAAAAGCGACAAGTATTACAGCGGAGCGGCGGAGCGTGACTTTCGACAGCGAATCGGCATCGACAGCAAATCGGTAAATATCTATAAGTATCGACAATCTGCAATACCGACTCGCATGTGCCGATAAACACAGTTTGTTATTTTTCCTTTAAACATTGTAAAGGCATTGAGAATGTCAGAATTTTCTTTCTGATGGCTCCATCTAGTCTGTTTTTTAGGGTTCAGTACAAAAAATGAAAAAACGTGCGTCTGTCTGTCCATCTGTCTGTCACAGCCAATTTGCTCCAAATCTATTGGACCAAATCAGGTGAAATTTAGATGATGTTATCCTATGACCCAAACACAGATGTGCAAAGTAAATAAATATTTTTTAAAAATAAGGGTCGTTTACGGTGGACAAATTAGGAATTGACCATTGGGCCCTGGATCTCCGAATCTACTGAGCCTAAAATTTAAAAAAAAAAAAAAATATAGTTCATTGCTTGTAGATGATAGGAAAATCTATGAAAAGAACGGAACCCTCTTCACGCGAGTTTTACTCGCATTTGACCAGTATATTGGCTTTATCTTCCTTAGAACTTATTAATGTCCGGCTCTCTTCTAATCATCATCAGGGGGAAAAATCTAGCGAAAGGGAAGAAATTAAATAGAACTATAGAGTAGAAAGTGAGATACGAAAAAGGCAAAGAAAAATTGACAAGCTTATTCTTCTCAATTTTAACATCATATACCAAGAAATCATTCCTACATGCATACCAATATCATGCCTTACCTTACCTTAAAGTACCTACTCTTATACCGTCCTACAATATTTATAGAAAATAATTGCAAAGACAGGATTAAAGATACATTTATTTTAATCGTGACTTAATCCGAGGTTCGTTCCAGACATCACAGGATAAGTATGGAATTTGATTTTTCGGAAAATGTTATTATGCAAGTATGTGATGAGATGGCGGATAAGGCGAGTGACGTGATGGGCCGTGATATAGCCAATTTATGTGTGTTCCCGGTATTCAATGTGGGAATTCACATGGCATTTTGACGAGTGAAAATTGAGATAGATTACTTAGTTTATTTTTAAAAATTTTATGACAGAATATAATTAAAACTAAATTATACTAACAGCAAAAAAATAAATTTTAAACATATACTAAAAATAACAAACATTCATTTACAAAAAAAATGGAACCCAAATCGCCACCGTCAGCAGGCAAGGTCCCCAAGAGGCTGGAGGTATTTCCACGTTGTATGGCCAGGCTTTGGCCGAAATGCGATCAACCGATTCTTGTGAAATTTTGTAAGCAGTTCGATAATTTTATAGATTTTTTATTTTTATTTTTCTAGACTTTCTTACGATTCAGTTTTTTGAAATTTTTCTAAATGACGGTAATATTTGGGTTGAAAACTTTAGAAAAATCATATTTTAGTCATTTCGAAAATGTTCAAAACTGTCATAAGACATTTTTGTTACTTTTGTGAAGACGCAACTTTTTGTCCGAGCAACTTTTATCCGATAAACTTTCAAGTGGTCATGGGTGTGCCACAAAGACAGACTCGCGAGGTCTACAGCTCATAGAGCCACTAGTATTTAATGCCAGGTTTTAAATGCCTATAATAATAATTAATTTCGCAGATATTTGATAAAAATTACATCATATTAGTAGACATTCTGGTATGATGTTATTTTCAATAAAACCAATGATTTTAAAAGCTTTATTTTTTAATTGAACATCTTGTTTAACCTCCGCGACAACGTGACTACTTATAATCCCAAAAATCTTCTATTCCATACTACTTTCAAATTGACAATTTTAAACTGCAGAGTAGCTCATCTTCCCTTTGAGACTCTCACACCACACGCTCGGTTTGAATTATTCATATTGGCGGTAAATATCTATGAAATGGAACATCTCAGTTGATAGATAGCGAATAGACGTTCAACACTTGTGCAATATTTACTGCTTGGAAAATGAACTCTGAATTCAGTGAAAGTGGAATCTGTTATACCCGCTAGATGTTCAATGTTATTGAGAAAACATTTGCAGTTGTATTTTATTTGTAGCTTAAAAATCTTAAAATTAATGTTATTGCTGTATTAGGGTTCAATTTACAGATGTCAAGTATTGCGATTTGACCAATCATAAAGCTTGGAATCTCAACTGGGCATTTTTTGCATTAATGCGCCACTGAGCTCCATTTCACGTATTAAATTGTCACGCCCAGTTCCGCTTCAGTCGATCTACATCTTCTTCTACTTCTTTACAGCCTTTGTCAATCCCTTCTTAGACTAAAGGCCTCTCCCAATTAAGGGGAGATTTGCCTATAATCACCACACTAAACAGGCGGGTTGGTGATCGCAGTGATGGTTTAAAATCCTCTCACAGAGGACGCTGCTGCCTGTTTTATGTTAATCGCATCTTAAAATAACCATGGAAGAGGAAAGGTAAGGTGACAAATCTTTTTCTGCTCTGCCTTCACAACACGGCGATTGACAGCTACTAAAGGAAAATGGCAAGTAAATTTGTAGGGTTCCAGCTTGTAAAATGGGCCCTACATATAAGTATTTGTAAAGTAGGCAGATATAATGCTTAGGGAGCAGCAAAATACTTGATGCAATAGTTTAATTATTCACTTAACTGTTACAGCAATGTTATAAAATTATTAAAATACAGAATAACTTTTAATATATAAACTACTAGCTGTGCCCGCGACTTCGTTCGCGTGAATGGACTACCCAACAAAAAAAGAATTTTTCAAATCGGATCGTTAGTTCCTGAGATTAGCGCGTTTAAACAAACAAACAAACAAACAAACTCTTCCGCTTTATAATATTACTATAGATATCTCCTGCCTGTTTGTGTGATTAGAAGGAAAACGGAATATGAATGAATCAGGTGATGAAAAAGGAATAATGTCATGAATTTGAAAATGAAATTTGGAATAAAATACAGTTTCAAAAAGCGGACAGGATGAAATAATAGTGAAATGAAGTGGATAATCTGCAGGGTGAATGGAACATGCAGCATTGTTTAAATTTTTCTATTGTTCATGCATGACTGAATTAGCTGGTTCAGTCCATTATGTTGGTTAAGGACATATCTAATCTAATCCTAAATCTCCTGAATATCTTAAATGCAAATTTCAATTTCTTTCCGACACTCATGATCGGCAGCTTCGTTCTTCTGATACCCGTCTCCTTAGTATTCCTCTTCATCGCACAAATTTTATGGCAAACTCTTTTACTGTTCAAGCTTCACGACTCTGGAATGCTTTGCCCGTTGACATCAAAGAAATTTCCACAAAATTTTCCTTTAAGAGAAGAGTACACTGTCTTCTTCTAAATTAGTCTCATTTTCTTATCTACATCATCATTCATTGTAGGTATGTATGTATTTGTATTTATTTAATCATGTATATATATATAAATGTATATATATTTTATATGTATGCGTATATATGTCTTTATTATGAGTATATATGCATGAATGTGTATTATTAGGTATAAGTATGTAATTATTTAATTATTTTGCGCCGCAACGAATTATCTGTTTATCCCTATGGTTGACTGGGAGAGAACGCTTTTAGCGTTAAGTCCGCCAATTGTAAGACAATTTTTTTGTTAATCAATAAAGTTTAAAAATAAAATAAATAAATAAATATCTTAAAAAACTACTTGAAGAATTTAGATGCACTTTTTACGAACATTAAAATATTTTTTGGACATGTTCACCTACTCGTATATGCATGATAGACTCGACCTTAATATATTTGTTACTGGAACGGAAAGCTGAAAGCAGGGCAATAATTTATATTAAGGCCGTACCTGAATTTCGGGGTCCAGTGCTGCCCCCATTTAAAATAAATCATTTCAAAGAAAACGGAGACATTATTTAAAATTTTGCAACTACTAAGTCCTAGATAGCCCTTCAAAGTATTTTAAGAACTACTGTTTACAGTTTATAATGAGAACGTTAAGCTTTACTACGCACATTTTCCAAAAGTGGCCGTTTTTCGCAAATGTGCGTAGTAAAGCTTAACGTTCTCACTTTAAACTGTAAACAGTAGTTCATAAAATACTTTGAAGGGTTATCCAGTTGGGCGAGGTTTGGTGTGCTAAGGTAAATTTCCTTAAAGGTACTTAGCATACAAAATCTCATTTTGCACACCTGTCCCAGTGTGCAATCTGGCGAAAGGTCATGGCAGGAGCGCAATTTGCTGAGAGCCATGGCAAGTCTGATGGATTTTCCTTCCCGTGGTTGCCGCCCGTTCTTGGTCTGGTTCCCTAAGAAACAGATATAACAGAAACCACCAGACGCACTTCACACTCCCTGCACAACCCAACCCTAATCCCTATCCACACTAATCCTCAACCCACTCCCATCCCTAACTTCAGCTGCAGGTCGTTGTGGACAAGACCCTGCGGGCCAGACGACACTAAGATATGTGACGTAAGGCGGGGGAGGGGTGTCCACCCACGTGTTTGTGCCGTGCGTGGGAACCCGTAATGGTCGAGAAGGGGATCCTGGAAGTTGAGCCGAGGCGGGGTAGGGTGGACTTATAAACCCCTCCGAGGCAACACGCTTCTTTGGCCCTGGATTGATCTAACACGGGCGGCTCTTACTTAGCTAGTAAGAGTCAATCGGCTGCGATGTCCAGTCTGATGGCCGTCAAGCGAGTTTCCTGGGCTGACAGGCCGGCAGTCGGTGGTGCTCGGTGCCATGGTTTACGTTTTGGGCTATGGCATCTAGTGTTATTTAGACTCGTGCGGTCGGCCTACTCGGGGAGCTATACTCCAAAGGTAACACTGGCGCAACACTCTGTTGCGTCCCCGGTTTGAGGATTCCGTGGCGGGTGGTGAACCTAAGGAGCGAATTACACACATACGGTTACATGGACACCCAAAACCAAAAACACCCAACTCAAACCTCCAAACCTTCGGGCGAGGAGATACACGACGCAGAAGCAACCGCCGGCGCATCTGCATACGTCAGACAAATGGACAGCCCGGCAAAACGGACTGTCCTACTGGAGACCTGGCAGGAGGTGACTCGCTGCAAGGGAAAGGGAAACCGGACCCAAGCGAAGAAGTCGCCACCAGCATTGGTCCAGAACACGGCTAGGCGTTCCAATCGGTTTCGTAAAAGACCAGCAAGTACCAAGGTCACCAAACATAACGTCCTACACCCGTCACACTACACCCGCGTTAATGAGACGTTGGACAATACACGACCGTCCACCTCTTCGGAGGGAAAGAGTCGTTCCAAACTTGAGAACCCGCAAGGGGGATCGAAAAAACTCGAGAACCCGCAAGGGGGATCGAACATTCCTCCCACAGAGAGAAAACTGCCGCGTAAACAGCAGCCCCGGAAAAAGCAACAGCCCAAGCCGAGGCAGCAGACGCAGCAAGAACAGACCCCGTAGGTAACCAAGCGCGCGCGCCTCGACGACACCATCTCCCCTAGAGGTGAGACCAAGAAGGTGAAACTCGACGGTGCTGCAGTGACCAGCGGGACTACATACGCCGGAGCGGTCGCGACGGACTTGGTCGTTGCGGTCACGACGGTAAATAGATCGGACCTGACACCCGAAGAACTGGGTAAAATACAGGAGAGCATCGAGGACCAACTCATGAACCATGTCCATGACCTGGACTCTGAAGTCATACCTGTATTTGGGGGTAAGCCCGTCATCGCTGATGGCATGCTTAAACTCAAGTGCAAGAATGAGGCGACTAAGTCCTGGCTCAGGGAGGTGGTAGCAGGATTTCCCCCAGCCTCCAACAAACAACCGCTGACGATGATGGCCCAGAAGGACCTGCCGAAGAGGACCAAATGCGGTTTGTTCCTGCCTGCAAGGAAAGGCACCATTCACCAACTCCACACCATGCTTCACCGCATGAACCCGTGGGCCGGCGTGGATAGATGGACCCTCTATAGTCCCATCCACCAAGACGCTGGTATCTACATTCTGGTAGGCGTACCGGATGACCTTCTCCCCACCATCGTGGAGCACGAACGCTGTCTGGCATTCTCCCTCGGGTCGGTGTACCTCCAGATACCCACCGAGGGCAGCGACATTGAACAGGCAAGTACTACACCAATGGATGTGACTACTAACCCTGAGGAGGCATCCGCCGCTGCACGGTGTGAGCAGCAGGCAGGACCCTCAGGGACGAACATACTCCCCGCGCCGTCCAAACCTGAGGTGGCCAGCCCGGCCGAGAACGGGGCTGTGGTAAAGACGCGTGACGCCGAATGCAAGGTGCTCTCAGAAGACGAAGACATCCTCGAGACTGAGAAGCGCCTTGCAAAGGCTGTGGGGATGAGGAGGTGGAGGAGGACCAACAAGATGTCCAACTCACCGACTCGGACCCGGATGACTAATGTCATCCAGATAAACCTCCAGCATAGCCAGACCGCAACGGCTACCCTGCGGGGCGAGCTGGAGAAGAATGACACCCTCGCGCTGATCCAGGAGCCGTGGATCAGACGCAACACCATATGTGGACTTAATAACATCGGAGGTAAGATAATTTTCGATCAAACCTGTGACACTCCCAGAGCTTGTATCTATCTACCCCGTAACTTCATGGCAATGCCACTAACACACTTATTTTCCAGAGATCTGACAGCCATCAGGATCTCAACGAGTGACTACAAAACTCTACCGAATACAGTGATTGCCTCCGTCTACCTCCCGGGAGAAGAGGGAACAGACATACCAACCCGAGAACTCATAGAACTGGTAAGCTACTGTGAAAACAACAAACTGGAGCTCATCATTTCCGTAGATGCGAATGCTCACCATCCCCTCTGGGGCATGGAGAAATCCAACCCCAGAGGAGAGGAGTTTGTCAACTACCTCATACAGACGAACCTCAACATACTAAACAAAGGTAACAAACCCACGTTTATAACCAGGCGATGTCGCACCATCATCGACCTCACCCTAGCTACAGATGGTATATAAGAACACATCTCTGACTGGCACGTGTCCGACGAGGCCTCCTGCTCTGATCACAGATGGCTTCGATACAAGGTAAACCTCACAATTGCCAAACCTATTCCTTACAGAAATCCAAGAAAAACTGATAGAAGCACATATAACAATCTCCTACAGAATAAACTTGGACCAATGCAACACCATACGGCACTAAACAGCGTTCCCAAAGTAGAGGAATACGCAGAAAACATATCACAAGCTATTACACAAAGCTACGAAACTTCATGCCCTCTCGGCACCAGAGGCTGCTGCCCCAAAGGTGGTAAGAAATTCTGGGGCCCCGAACTGGAAAGGCGCAAGTGTCAAGTACACCGACTCTTTAATAGAGCGATAAATACAAGGAACGAAACAGACTGGGACAACTACGCCAGGGCTCGCGCCAAATATAAGAACAGGATCAGGGCGTTCAAGCGCAAATCCTGGTGTAAATTCTGCACGAGTATCGAGACCACGTCCGAAGCCTCCAGGGTATATAAACTAATGTCAGGCGGGGGCAACAAAACCATAGGCACCCTAAAGAACGAGGACGGCAGTTACTCTGCAAATACTGAGGAAATTTGTGAGATACTATTAGAAACGCACTTCCCTGGATGCCTCAAATTTAATCCCCTGGATAAACCAGAGGAAACTATACACCATCCTACTGAACAAGATTGGAAAATAGCCCAAGAGATTGTAACCAAAGATAGAGTAGAATGGGCAATAAATAGCTTCCAACTATTCAAATCACCAGGTGCAGATGGAATATTCCCAGGCCTACTCAAATGGGTAGGAAAAGTTCTTCAAGAACACCTCACTAACCTATTAAGGGCTTGCCTGGCTCATAAATACATTCCTCTACAATGGAGAGAAGTCAAAGTGATATTTATACCGAAACCTGGTAAAACGGATTACACTAATGCCAAATCATTTAGACCTATAAGTCTATCGTCCTTCCTCCTCAAAGTGTTGGAAAGACTATATGATAGGCACATCAAAAATACGGCATTAATGAATTACCCATTACATCCAAAACAACACGCATACTGCACGGGTAAATCTACTGAATCAGCGTTACACGAAGTGGTAACAATACTGGAGAACGCAATACACAGCAAAAACCTATGCTTAGGAACTTTCATTGACATCGAAGGTGCCTTTGACAAGACAAACTTCAATTGTATACAAGAAGTACTAAATAGGCATAAAGTACCAAGCACCGTAACTGGATGGATATTCAACATGCTAAAACTACGTAATATACAACTAGACATATGTGACACCACAAGGGTAATGGCAACCAGAGGTTGCCCACAAGGAGGGGTATTATCTCCCCTTCTCTGAAGCTTAGTGGTAAACGATCTAATTACATCGCTAAATGACAAACACTATCACACAGTCGGCTACGCTGATGACTTGGCAATACTCATACAAGGGAATTCGGCAAGTATCGTGTGCAGCTTGACCAGAAGTGCATTACGCATAGTGGAGACATGGTGTACCACACACGAGCTCTCAGTGAACGCAAACAAAACGGAACTGGTCCTGTTCACCAACAAAAGAGTCTTAGGAAAGTACGAACCTCCAAAGCTCTTTGGAACAACTCTCACTCTATCGAATGAAGTCAAATACCTAGGTGTAAAACTAGACTCAAAGCTTAATTGGAGTACACATCTAGAGGAAAAGATAAATAAAGCAAACATAAATCTTTGGAACTGCCGAAGATTAGTAGGCAAAAACTGGGGCATCTCCCCTAAAATCATGAAATGGCTATACACAACAGTCATAAGACCAGGACTTACGTACGCAGCACTAGTATGGTGGCATAGGACCACACTGACAACAGTGCAAGACAAGCTACAGCGATTCCAAAGAACTGCATGTCTGGCAATAAGTGGAGGCATGAAAACTTGCCCAACAGCGGCACTCGAGGCAATTCTTGATATCAAATCGCTACACCTACACATCAAACAAGAAGCACAAGTCGCAGCTGCAAGACTTAAAACACTAGGCCTGTGGAAACACAAAGACAAGGCCCCTCATACGCGAATCCTGCCACTAGCCCTCAAAGCATCATACCTCATAGGCGCGATAAACGACAGGATCCACAAGCAATTTGTCTTCGACAAAAAATACAAAATACAATTACATGAGGAATCTTCAGACAGCTCCGGTACTGAAGAAATGAGGGTATACACAGACGGCTCAAAGACACAAAATGGTGTAGGTGCTGGCGTATTCTCTCATGACCTCAACATTCACTCTGCATATGCCCTGGGTAAGGAAAACTCCATCTTCCAAGCCGAATGCGCAGCTATAACCCACGCGGCTACAGAAATTATTAGGAGGAAGGTATCAGGTATGTCCATCCGTATCCTAACTGACAGCGCAGCGGTCCTACTTGCCCTCAGAAGGACACATGTGGACTCTGCCTTAATACAAGAATGCCACAGATCCCTGGAAAAACTCTGTAAGTATAACACAGTCACTCTCCAATGGATCAAAGGACACAGCAACTCACTGGGTAACGATGCAGCTGACGAGCTCGCGCGTCGGGGATCGAGTATGACACCGTTGGGACCTCTTCCTATGGCTCCGATCCCCTTCACGCAGGTTCGCACCTGGATCAGAAATCGCACTAGCGAAGAACAAAATCAATCATGGCGATCCCTCCGGACATGTCGGCAGGCTAGGGAGGCACTACCCCAATGGGATAGTCGCCTATCCCGACGCCTGTTAGCACTACCCCGGAGAAATCTACGCCGTATGGTTGACATTATTACTGGTCATATTGCACTAAACAAACACCTTTACACCCTAGGAATTACAGACAGTCCTCTGTGCAGAGCTTGCATGGAGGCTGATGAAACTGCGAGTCATCTCCTCATCGAGTGCGGTGGCGTCGCACACATAAGAAGAGGGTTCCTGGAACATCAAGGAACCGTGGAGGAAGCCGTGAGGGCGCCGGGGAGCGTTCTCGGATTCCTGCAGGAGCTGGGCTGGTTTGAAAACTGATAACTACGCCGGCTCCACACGCAAAACGGGTTCAGCGCAATGGACCAAATTGCGGAAAAGAAGTCCTCGGGAGAAGTAAGTAGTAAGTAAGGGTTATCCAGGACTTGATAGTTGCAAAATTTTAAATTATATCTCCGTTTTCTTTGAAATGATTTATTTTGAATGGGGGCAGCACTGGACCCCGGAAAATTTAGGTACGGCCTTAAGTTTACTCGTATCGTACTCCGGAAAACCTGAGGTGCATATCTAAAAAAAACAATGAATTGTAAAACACAGCATTGTTAATGAAAACAAAGAATGGGTGGCAGTACTTACAGAATGGGACTGTGAACAACATAGCCGTTGACTGAGAGAACCCATCAATCTTGAGGAGGGACGACACAGGGGTCCACTCCGAAACTCTTTCCACTAAACTTTTGTAACGGGCCCGTGATAAATAGTCCGAAGGGTTAAAGGTACAAGTAAATAACTTTTATTGGTAGTTAATTGAAAAATAAATTCATGTGTCGTATTTGGAACAGCAAGTTTGTTTTGTAAGCTAATAACTTGACCTCAGACCCTGTTCATCTAAATTATATTACTCGTTTCTTCTTTCGAATTACGGTAATAACTATATATCCATTTTTTTTATTACCACAATAAATTGTTTTTATATTAAGTTATAGTATGAATACATATAGTAGATAAACGGGATAGCGACATAATATATTATTAAATTTGCCTTCAAAATTTTATAGTAAAGAGCCAAATAGAGTATTGGAAAACCCAATAGAAAATAAATGAAGAAACATAATAATGCTCTTGAGCACGTAAAGCGGTCGAATAGAGTAGTGAAGACATAAATCGGGTGCAGTATTGAAACCAGTGAAGAGTATATTATTTCATATAGCCGGTTAATAATTCAACAGTTTAATTTCCTCTGCGGTTGGTTGCGGCTGCGGGGGGCCTTGGACTCACAGCTACAAGGCCCCAAGAAAATTGGATCCTTTACTTTGAGCACGAAATGTACTTCAACACTTCTACCGGTGTACCTTTAGTTACCACCAATTAAATAAAACATTTCGATTCCGTACCGTCTCTCCGTGAACATTTATTTTGCCAAAATAATAGGAGCATTTTGACGAAATGATTTCTTGGAAAACTACTTATGTTAAGTCCTTACGACGAAAATATTTTTGCTAGAGCTCAGAACTTCCAAGTAATTCCTAAGGGTAGATAAATACCTAATATCGTAACGGTTTTTAATTTCATAAAAGGATTAGATACGAATAATTTATTTCAGTGCGGTATTTTTATTTTGTAAATATTTGTAAGTAAGATACTTACACATAGTTTTTTTTTTAAATACGAGGTTTGTTTTCTTATGACCTCGTATTAACATTAAGTGAAAATATTTCATATTTAAAATAGGTATAGGCCCTATATTTGTAAGTTATTTCAAAGTTACTAAGTAGATTCTTCAATCTTTAGCAAATATATTATTAAAGATATTGCTACTTTTATAAAGTTGAGCAGTGTAAAAGACCTTAATGTGTTAGAGGTTTTCTTTTTAATAAAAACGTTTTGAAAGCGGCGGGAAACCAGAACTATGCTTTGATCCCTGTGATATTTACAGAGGTGGCTTACCGAGTCAACTAGATACAAAATCTAAAACAGTATTATATATATATATAACAGGCTTTGGTTGGCACTCTTCTTTATATAAAACTTTATGATAAATTGCTGTTAAATTATATTTGTACATGCGTTTTCTGACATTCGTTTTTTTAATCCTATTTATTCTCTGTTCTTTTCATCTATCAGGTTTTTTTGTAAATAAAATTAAAAAAAAATCCTATCCAAAGTGGCCAGTCAAGAGCAATCAGTCAAAGAGCGCGCTCTGACTGACTGCAGCGATGCCCAAAGAGCTAATATTGTATATACCTCCAATATCTCTGGCGATGCCATAAGAGCACTGTAAACTCTGTGAATATTTTCTCGTACTTGTCTCTCTCGTAAAAAAAAACGGTAAAATGTGGTATAACACAATACTACTTATATAGAGTTGCGTTAAGGATTATTTATTACTTTGTAATATAGTATCGTGTACGCTTCTAACCAGTTCCTTTCTACTTCCTTCTTACTTTCTTGATTTTCTACTCTATTAATTTATAATACACCACTAATTTACACATACCAAATATATGAATTAAGGCCACGCAAAGAGAGAGCCTAAGTGTTAACTAATTGTAATTTTTTTAGTTGTTTTCCGACTGAACATAACCAAATTTAGTCAAGATACACATGAGCTTCGACAAACTCCGCGCCATTTCACAATGCAAGAGCATGGGTTCAATTGTTAGTATAACAAGTTGCATCTGCAGCCTGCAGCAATTCGACAGCAGCCAGGGCTGTCTGCGTAGTTGCGAGTTTGCTGCAGCCGCTTTTAAGCCCTGCTAATTTAGCCGTCAACTGAGCGATGGAATATACAGTAATAGGAGATACAGAAGAACTGCTTCATGATTTATTTGACTTAAATTCTGGGACCCCCAAATTCAACAGTGCTTCTGATCAGCCTTGATTGCTGCTTTATACATTTTGTTATCAGGAGTTTAGAGCATAAAAATAGTGTAATGACTATTTGGAAGTCAACTGAATTATTATGCTTTTCCTGCTACTTCGGTCAAGATGTATAAGCATTGTAAGTGACTTATGCTGAGTTATGGTTAACCATTTGAGAACTTTTCTGTCCTATAGGCTATCTTTGGAGCTTTCTCGGTAACCTAGCTATTATGTAACTTTTTAATTGTGGTTCTTGTAGGGATATACCACCCTGCAGGTAATGATGCATCTATTCACTTATCGTAATGTTCTTCTTCCTCTAAATTTGTCAATGGTACTTTTAAGTTATATTTGGATGATCCAGTAAAGGTCAACTCAGGAGCTCTATAGTTGGCTTACACTGGGTCATCCAAAGTGCAGTTACTCGTATTTGTGAGCATAGGAATAAAAGTAAATACGCCAACGTTTGTGGAAAGAAGCCACAAATGTAATGTTGAGCCAACATATTATAAATCATACGCAAAGTGGGCTTTCTGATGTTATTACTTGTTTTGTTTAAGCGTCTGTGCTTTGTGCTGAATCAAAGAACACGTTAATGAGGAAGACGGATGAATGTAATTTTCCTTTGTATATTATTAAAAATTTATACATTAGTACAGTTTAGCTTCTCAAAAAGGTACCAAATAAATAAATTAATTGTTTTCATCTCATATCATAAATTTCCAGATATTAACCGTAGTTATTTTAATGAAGTCTGAGTTTCCCTTTGCCGGGGATCAAATTCTATTGGTACATTTTAAGTCTCAGTTTAAAGTGTTCTGCCTCGTAATTGGAAAACTTAAACCGTACAAAATCCGACGATACCGTTGTGATTGTTGCGAAAATAATAATTCCGCCCTTGTACGTGACTAGCTGAGATAAGGCTACTTCAAGGTGAATACAAAGTGTCAAAATTTATCTCGACGCTTTGCTAGATGTAAATAAGGTTTTAAGGAGAGATGATAAAATTGTGGTAAATACAGGTATGTACCTAAAAGTACAGAAGTTATCTTTATCCCTCGGTAGAGTCTCAAGTGAGTGTTGCGTTACTAGTCCGATTATTTATGTATTTATTCTCACACTTTGTTGTTTAATATATTTCTAACAAATGACGGATATTTTCTCCAGTCAACCATAGGGATACATTTAGGGGTTCTTGGAATAGTACCCTCAAGAGTCTGCTGTTTCGTTACAGAAGTAGCTGACATTGTAAGTTTTTCTTTGTTTCCATAGATAGGTTCTAGTTGTAAAGATTACATTACTTTATCAATGCTCAATTAAAAACTAATTTAATATGTCAATCTAAATTGACTCACCTATGTAATGAAAATACTACAGCTTGTGTTTTGATACAGGATTTGTATTTACGAGTAAAATGTAAAGGCCATGGCGGCAACGAACGAGGCGATCGTGGTGAATTGCACGCGGGGATTTGGGCAGTAATTAGCGAGTGCGCTAATGGGCGCAGAGTCAGCTTTACGGCGATTCAGGGCAAAAGTTCGGCGGGTGGCGGCCGCGCCCGGCCGATGCTCTGTAAATAGACAGTATTGTTAATTTATTTTTTACTGCAACTGCAACGCCGATCCCGAATTTTATAAGCTCCGAAATATAAAATGCGCATACTAAAACCAGCCCCTTTTTACGGCGTTGATATTTTAAAATTGCCTCTCTTTGATCTACGAATTTCCGTTACAGGATATGAAAGTGCCAACTCAATTATAAATTCATGTTCGAATTTAAACTTTCTTTGAAATTGTGCCGTAATTCAATAAATGTGTTCGCGACAGTGCACTATTGTGTGCGATAATAACATTTCGTGCAATGAGCGAATGCAAATGTAGAATTTATACTATGAATGTTGCAACTTCCCCGCGGGCGTGTTGACAGGTGCAGATTGTGTTCGAGTAAAGGGCTTAGGTGGCGGGGCAAGAGGGTTGGGAGGGGAAGGGATTTTATGCCGGGGACAATAATAGGCGTCGGTGGAATACAATTTGCGTGATGCACCGGCCGCAACAACAGGGCCCGCCGGCGGCCCTGCCCGACTAATCAAGCTATTTCACTGACCAGACTGTCGCATTGTTATGGAAAAATAAAACCAGATAAAAGGTTTTATTCGAGTGCCTTGTGAAATTTTCAAGAGCAAAACACTGTCAAAAATATCTCATATTGAAACGGAACTACAGTTTAGTTATCTACGGATTTATAGTCTAAGTGTGCGTTGTAAGGTAATATTAATATATTTAAAAATAAAACTGTTGTAAGTAATACTTACGTAAATACCTAATTAATTCAAACTTTTGTAGAGAGCAAACCAGGTGAAACTTAAGACCTCTCTTAGTAAATCTGCGCCAGCTAAGTTTCTACGCGGCTGATTACTTCAAGCCTCATAAATGTAAACAAGTCGGAGTAAGGGCGCGTGCCTACTAACGGGTAAAGCCATTGACATTATAAAGTATGGAGAGTAGATAGTCGGCCCATTATAATTGATAAATATAATTATAACTCTAGCGCTGATTATGGTGTATATTGTTGACAATACCATGTTCTTAAAGATATATAGAACTTAAAAAAACTAGATAACACACACATTGTTTTTTTTGACCTACTGTCAAAGTAGCCTTAGTAACTTTCTAGCACATCAAGTCCTCACATATTTAGAAGGATTCCAAAAATAACGCATACAATTTTTTAAGTTCCTTGCTCTATATGTTTTGGTAGATTTTATTTACTCGATTAGCACACATGACCAAAACAAAGCTCATGAAAATCTTAGAGTAAAAGACTCAAAATTCTATTAATTCCAGCAAACAAAACAACGATTATGTAAAAATTTGTTACCGGATCTATTTATTTCCTATTTTTTGTGGGTGTAGTATCCCACCGCCAAAAAAATAAAAAAAAATTGGTTGTCTGTAAAGTCGGTTTACGGACGGTAGTTTGACGGTAGGTGAACGTCAAACATTCTCTCTCTCGTTCGTGCCGCGCTCTCGCTTGCGGAACGCGACAATAAGCGTAACGGGACAATGACGTCATCTTTTTCGTGCATGCAGCCCGTAGTATCGAGTTATTAGACGTTGACACGTCAAAAAGCATAATATATATTATCTGTCCTTTCAACATGCTATTGATTACCCATTCATATCAACGGTAACGGGTTCGCTGTGGAAGGAAACATGGCGGACCGGTAAGTTAGATGAAGCCTCTTACGACAGCCGGTCACCGCCGCGCCGAGCAACTTTCAAAAGTCAAGCTTTGTCTTCATGGATTCTACTCTAAGCACTTCGGAGCGTAGTTTGATCATGATAACGAAAATGCTTTTGCAATATTGTAACAGCTTTTCACAATTTTACATTTTTAATATCAATACTTACTTTTCAATTTACATATATATTAACAATAATTCATTACTTTTTCTCATTGTTGTTTTATTGTCTTCCAACAAGGTTTAAAAATCCAAGTCTAAAATAGCTAAAAACAACACTACAAAATGAATATTTCAGGAGAGATATTTGAAATTATATTATGCAGATTATTACAGTAGGAACTTTATCCAATTTTTTCGTGGTTCTCGATACATTATTCATTTGTGACGTACGATATTATAATGACATGGAAATTTAAACTCTTCTCATTTATTCCCTGCTATTTCAGCGACTACCTTAGTAAATAAACTCTTTTTTTTAAAGAAAATAGTCATGTTTTATTATATTTTGACCCATATCACAATTGACTTGTATTGAAATAAAAACAATCTCTTGTTTTTACAAAGGCAAATGGTTATGGTTTAATATCTTTTGACCCATATCACAATTTACTTGTATTGAAATAAAAACAATCAAGCAACACAATTAAAAATAAATAAGAAACTCTTCAACACGTGGCGTCCGAGTACTTTTCAATTTTCCGCCGTCACTGGACTGCACCGGTATGTAATGTTCAGAAAAAGTTCAAGCAAGGAAGTATAAGTGACAGATATTAATTAAAAACGGTGGGTCGGGTGAATCGACTGGCTATAGGGTGACAAAGCGGCCTCCGCAACCCCGACCGATCCGCCTTCGTCGGGCGGGGGCGCGCTTCCAGCGAGTTCTTCTTCACTTATTACCAAGTTTATTCAGCATTCAAAGGTTAAACAGTTTAAAATTTTAGTATAACAATAAGTTCCTATTGAAAAGGTGAACGGAACTAAATGTAGGTTATAAGGAATAAAATCTGGTCACAAGGGAATAATGCCGCGACCCCGACTAATCCACCAATATAAAGCGCGGTGGCTGCACTTTTAGAGTAGATCCAAGTTTATTCAATCTCCGAATGTTAAAATATAAGAATAATAATAATAATAAACTGCTTTAACTATCTCCACATTTCAATAATAATATTTATTAGATATACTCTTTAGGCGATTCTGTTTTAACATTAATTCGATAGTTATTTCTTTTTTTCCGTTATCATTAGATACTATCTATTTGTTTAGTACATAATGTCCATTAAAATTGTGTCTAAACTTGCGATTAATTACAGAAGTGAAGTGTTTTACAATCAGATTTCTAGGTAGAGGGTGACATAATAGTAGTCAATATATTTTTGGTTTTTATCTGGACCCAGACAAAAGTTGTTCTGGAAGTACTTAAAGTATATAGGTACTTTTTTTTGGTTTTGGATTTTATGAATTGTTTTGTACCATCGCTGTTCCGGAGTATACACCAAGAGCTGCACACACTTGTGAAATTGAAAACGAAACTCGTGTCGCTGTAAGTGTAAGTTGTAAGTGTTGGGCGCGCACCTGTCGCCAAACTTTATTGCGTGCGTCTTCATTAACTTCGGCGTCTGTGTACGCGCTCTGTACCAACTCTGACAATCTGTGATTTACTGTTTATTATCATATAAGTGCGAAGGAGATATACGTACAGCTACAGTAGGTATATTGTTTACAACTGACGAAATTTACACACCTAAGCCCTTGTACGATTTGTGGAAACGTAATCAGGAAATATATTTAAACTTTCCATTTCTTTGGCTAAGGATCCGTGTGAATGTAAAAACTGATGCATAAAAACTATTTACACTGCGCTTCCAGGCCTTTTTTAACTGGCGAGGAAATCATCATCACCATTGAGACTTGGGATAAAAATATAACCCTCTTATTCACGGTATAGGGATGGAAAAATCTTATTTTGTTATGTATTATATAGGAAACTTACTCATAATATAGTTACAAAGGAGTATAAGAAAACTAGCAATATTTCTTCGCAAAATAAGTTAAGCAACATTTATGATCTAAGAAAATACAGAAATATGGAAAATTATGACACGTACCACAAAGAAATAGTGAAAAGGTCGGACGGGCCATGTATAAATAATGTTTCTACCTACGTTCTTCTATATTACGATGTAGTATCCAATATTTATACTTGAGATGAGAACCTATGAGGCAAAAATAGTATATGGCAGCTCATGGGAAATCTCGTGAGGAAATCTGAACTTTCGTTTTATTTCGTACATATTTTGCTTTTATGTCTATATAATTTTCTCAGTGCATGAGTACATTAATTTTTTGCCTATTTATTTGTGGAATTTGAAACCAAGAAAGCTCGGACTACCATTAGAAGGTCTTTTAGTACACTCAATTTCAGTACCTTATTAAATGGTAAGTATATAAAATATGTATCCACACAAAGCTATTTATATTTTTTGTTATATTCGTTCTTAGATTTGACTTTTTATATAAATAAATAAATATATAGGGACAAATCACACTGATTAAGCTAGCCCCAAAGTAAGTTTTTTAATCTTGTGTTGTGGTATACTAACTCAACGATACTATTTTTTATGATAAATACATATATAGATAAACATCCAAGACGCAGGACAATTTGAAAAAGGCCATTTTAAATTTTTTCGACTCCGGATTAGCTGTCTAGCGTATTAACCATTACGCCACGGAGGTCGTCTTCATGATCGATATAAACTTAGGTAATTATAATACTCGTGTATTACTATGTATAACATGTTTGTCACCGATGTTTTTGTTAAGTAGATAACGAATTTTTTCATGCAAGCTTTTATTGTGAGGCCTAAGAACTTATCAAGACATATGCAATAAACCCAAACTGGATGGGATTGCGTCGTTTCATAACAGGGTAAAGCCACCTTCCGGCTCCATTATCAGATCAGCTTCTTGCATCTCATTTACATTAGCATACAAACATCTCAAGCTGAAACCGGGAAGTGGTTCAAATTTAACTTGCAAGGTTTGACCCAAAAAACAACAACAAACAGGGCAAGGTAAATAAAAACTTTAAAAATCTGAAATGTCATCCATAAGAAAATTTAGATAGTAGATAACTTCATGTATTGATTGAGCTTGACTTTACGTACATAAAACGTGACAAACACACGTATACACTGCGCCGTATGGAGTCAGTTTATTGTATTTTGTGTACACGAGTCGGGGCCGGCACACAACACAACACGAGTACTAATTCACGGGCTATTGGACACTGGCTTGCAGCGCCATTCAGTCATCTCCTTTGATGCATATTTCAACAAATTTCGCCGCCCGTATTGGCACAGCCGAAATTTTACCTTAATTAAAACTGAACTTTTCGATGTAATTGCATATTGATCGGATGTTATTAATAGAGAATCATTGTTTTATACGCCGATTTTAAAATACGTTGGTGCTCAAGTGTAATGAAAAGTTATTAAATTGTAGCGCTGAGCTGGTTGGCTAATGGGCATTTAAAATAGGTGTTATAAATTGTTAGGTATTAACTTAGTATATAAAAACATTTTTTTAAAATTATTTTTTGTCAACAGCTGCACAAAACTAAACACCAATTCCTATACAGTATACATGAGCTTGAGATCGCCCATTACGATTATTCATCTCTAACAGTCATCTATATAGGTATATAGATTGTGATAAAAGTTTTAGTTTTAAAAGAGTCTTTAATGCCAAGACCAGCTGCCTATATCTATGGATTAAGGTGATTGGTTTTATGTGATTTGAGAGTCCAATCCAAAAGAAGTCTTTTTAAATAATTTTGTAGCATGGGAATCTTATCTATATACTCGTATACTCGCATAAAAGCGAAAATCACTCAATCATTCATCACGAAATCTCGAAAAATACTTATGCCAATGAAAATGAAATTTGGCAAGAAGGTAGATTGTGACTAGAAGACGTTCGCTAAAAAGGATTTTTGGAAATTTCATCCTTAGGGGGTGAAATAGGGGTTGGGAGTTTGTATGAAACTTCGTAATTTTTAAAGTGAGATACATGAAATTTCAGGTTGGTCAGGGGTGCCATTCCTTAACTACCTGTCCGGTAGTTTAATGGATATGTCATACGGGTACGCGGACCCGGCCTCCCGAGCTGCTATGGACTCACTCCTTATGTCTTCCAAGTCAGTAGTATCCCATAACCTCTTGTCCTATCCCAATCTTAATCAATCCTGTCCTTATCCATTTATATATCTCTCTATATGTTACTTTCTCCCTGCCTTCTTTTTCTTTGCCAATCCAAGGTCTGCCGTGCCGAGGGATGCGTGGCTAGGGGCGATTTGCCCTGAGGTTGGGCGCCCTCAGAACAAGGCTAGCCTTCGCCTGACAAGGGGCTCTGTCAGGTGCGACCGTCTAAATCCCCATTACTCGTGGGAACGCAATGATTCCAAAAAAAATAAGAAATCAGTATGGTGGCGACGCGGTTCGCAATCCGACACGTCCCGTTTCCCGCAGGTGCGAAAAGCGGTCTTTGGACAGCCGCTTGGCTACTTTGAATATTAGAGGAGGATTGAATGGTAAAATAGATGAGGTGTATCAGATGATGAGTGAAAAAAAGATTGATGTCCTGTGTGTGAATGAGACGAAACGGAAAGGATGCGGGACCACTAAGTGTGGTTCTTTCACGGCATATTGGTCAGGAGTACCAGAAACCGCTAAAGGCTGTCAAGGAGTTGGCCTCATTCTTTCTAAAAGAATGGCAGAGTGTGTGAATGAGTACGAATTTGTAAGTTCAAGACTTGTCTGGATTAGAATGAAAGTTGGATTGAATCGGATTTTTATATTGGGAGTGTATGCACCTATAGAAGGTAAATCTAAAAGAAATAAAGAAGAAAGAAAGGAATTTTGGGATAGTGTAAATGATGTTTTGAGTGGTTGCAAAGGCAATGAGAAGATAATTATGCTAGGTGATTTTAATGGATGGGTTGGTATTAAGCGAGATGGTTATGAAAAGGTATTGGGTTTGTTTGGCGGTGAAAGGGAGAATGAAAATGGAAAAAGTTTGCTTAAGGTATGTCTGGAGAAGAATCTTTGTGTGACAAACACTATGTTTGATCACAAAAAGATTCACATGTACACAAGGGGGGAAAACGGAGTAAAGAGTATGATTGATTTTATAATAGTGGATGAAAGAATGAAAAAGAATGTGTTTGATACAAGGTCTTTCCGTGGAGTAGGGATTTCTACAGACCATTATTTGGTAATCTGTAAATTGAGAAACCTTTTTAGAAAGTGGCGAAACCATAAATTTAAACCCTCCAATCGGCTGGAAAGGATAAAAGTTGAGAAGTTACAAGATGAAGATGCAAGAAAGGAATATAAATCATTAAAAAGGGATAGGTAAGAAGTACACGTAACCGAAGGGCATGTATGAAGAGGTTGATGAGTGTAGATGAAGCGAAAGAGGTCTGTCAAGATCGTAGCAAGTGGAGGTCCATAGTCTCTGCCTACCCCTGTGGGAAACAGGCGTGATAGTATGTATGTATGAAATTTTTAATGTATTTTAGTAGTTAGTAGAAAACAATAATGCATTTATTAGATTTAAAAATTACATCCCTATAGGGGTGAAATAGGGGTTGGCAGTTTGTATGAAACTTCATAATATTTAAAGTGAGACACATGAAATTTTTAATATATTTTAGTAGTTAGTAGAAAATAATAATACATTATTTAGTTTTTGAAAATTACATCCCTGTAGGGGTGAAATAAGGGTTGCAAGTTTGTATAAGTCTTCGTCATTTTTAAAGCGAGACACATGACATTTTTTAATTAGTGGTTAGTAAACAATAATAATCAATTAATTGGATTTTAATAAATTGCAATCCCCAGTTTAAAAATAAAACAATATAATTTGTGTAGTATACGCGGGCGAAGCCGCGGGCACAAGCTAGTTCTATATAAAAATGCCTGGAAACCTCCCAGAGATATTTAAATCTCTTCAAGTAGAAATATCCATAATATTTGAAGCACCTATTCCATTAGCTAAGCTCGCGAAGAGAGATGCCTCGGTAAGCGGATCAGAGAATAGGTTTATGCGTCGGATAAGACGACAAATGGACGCAAAGTTAATGGATGCCTCCGTTTAGAATGATATATAAACATTAGGCATGTAAACTAAAAACAAAAAAATTAAACGTTTTTTGTTACATTGCTATATTTATAAATAAATTAGTTTACATGGTGTTTATTAAAACATTCTGAGAAAAATTAAAATAGTTACACCAAACTATTTTTATTCTTTGACCACATTTATATATATATATATATATATAAACACCACCACTACGAAAGATACAACTGTTATTCGAAACTTAAGACAAAACAGTCAAGTCCCGTTATATGTATATAAATAAAGTATATTTCTTCTTTCACTAAAGAGCTTGTCTTGTCGGTGGATACAACTGAAGATGCCTCCATTCCTCTCTTCTCTCTGCCATCTTTTTAATGTCTTGATAGGATCTTTTCTAGGGTTCCGTACAAAAAATGAAAAAGCGGAACCCTTATAGGATCACTCGTGCGTCTGTCTGTCACAGCCAATTTGCTCCGAATCTATTGGACCGAATCAGGTGAAATTTGGTAGGATGGTGTAATTCTATGACCCAAATACACATGTGCAAAGTAAATAAATATTTTTTTTAAAATAAGGGTCATTTTTTAGGGACAAATTAGAAAATTGAAAAAAAAAAGTTTTGCAAACCTTACTGTGTCTTATATCAAATGAAAGGGCTTGTTATGAGGATCTCAAATATATTTTTGTTATTATTGTAAAATGAATAGTTTTGATTTTATTCGACGAAAATTGACCATTCGGCACCTGATCATCGAAACTATTGAGCCTAAAATTCTGAAAAAAATACAAAATATAGTTCATTGTTTGTAAATTACAGGAAAACCTATAACAATTCAATCAATTGTACGGAACCCTCTCCACGCGAGTTTCACTCGCACTTGGCCGGTTTTTATATGTCTTAAATTTCTTGAGAAAATATAAATAATATAAAACTAATACAACAGATGTAAATTTTTATTCACTTATTATTTTTACACACACAAGATAACATTTTTAAATAAAACTGTTGCAATACACAGATCGCTACGCCATTCGTAGCAGTTCTACTCCGTAGACCGTAACTTATTTCATTTAAAATTAGGGTAAGATGGGGGAATGGCAGTCACTTAAGCAGTAACCCATATATTTTTTTATTTTTTAGACTTACGGTATAAGAAACTGACTTTTTACGTAGCCTATATAGTGGACTATAGATATATATGAGGCACAATATCAATATATTTTTGGTTTCTTATTTATAAATAATTTTGTAAAACCCTTCGTTGACCGCTATTACCCGCAGGTGCGGGTAATGGCGGTCTACTGTTGGGGTAATACCAGTCATACAAAATTAATACTATGGTTGCTTCTCAATACTACCAAAACAAATAAAACTACATTTTATTCTTATTATTTTTATTTTTTAATTATTTTACCCATAATAAACCAAAACATTTTTATATTTTAACTAAAAAAAATACTTAACTCTTTTCTATAAAAAAAAACAAACATTTTAATTTAAAACAAGTTAACCTCATCTTTGTTAAATGCTGTCACACGATTCATGCTTGTTGCCTCAGGTTGGCGTATGGTTATTGAAGGATTTCTCTTTAAAAACCCATATAGCCAATCTTTTCCTGCAAGCTTCCTCTCTCTATTGAAGTTGTGCTTTATGTTATGTTTCTCTGCGTAGATGAAAGCTGCATTACGAACTTGCAGTGGACTCAGGCCATAAAAAAGTTTGGCTAGAAGTTTTATATTTTCAGCCATTCCTTTCTCTATTTCTGGTGAAAAAGTAGAATGTCTTCCGAGAGAAGGTCCTGTGATTGGACCATTATTCTTGATGCGATCTTGTAGCGTACTGAAGGGTATACCGAACTTCTTGGCAGTTGACCGTATAGAATTTCCAGCACTAACGGCTTCAACAGCCTTTACTAACTGTTCTTTTGTCCATTTTCTTTTTGTGGTTCTTTCCCTGTGTCGCGGCATCTATTGAAGTATAAAAAAGAAAGTTTTTAGTGAAATATTAAATTAACAAACAAATAATAAATTGTCTTATAATTCCATATGGGGTAATGCCGGTTAGTGACCGGTATTACCCCGTATGAATGATTGTCATTACCCCAAAATATAAAAACAGTTGCTTTGGTTCGTGGCCAGAATCATAAGTAACTTTCATAAAATCAAACAAGCACATGGGATACACTAGGAAATGTATAGTAATTAACTTTAAGAATGATATTAATTGGTATAAATCACTTTAAGCTTACCTTTCACCGAATAATCAATTTTTTTACAACAAAACACGTGCGCACCTTCACATAGCTGTCAAACTCACTGTGCGCGAAAGAAAATGGCGCCGCTTGGTAAATAAGTTTACTCGGCTGCGTACTAGATGGCGACATTAGTAGCGATAGCAAAATGTTTTTACAAGTTTGTGATTTCGACGTGAGCGGCATTGCCCGCTGACTGCCATTCCCCCACCTTACCCTAATCTCATCACAAACAATGCTTGTTAAGGAATGCCAGTTTGGCATCCCAGGTTTTAACTCCGTAAAAAGTTTTGAGATTACAATCCACATGAAAAATCAAATCAGTCAAAAGATAAAACAAGTAATGATTAAAAAATATTTATAAAAATATAATACATTTATTTCAGGTAACTATTTGACCCATAATACAATTTAAATAATTAAAATGTCAGTCGCTCGAAAATTAATACAATAAAATACACAAAACACACATACAATTTTAAATGTCAAGAAAAAAAAAAATAACAATTATTAGGTACTTTAAAATGATTTAGAATTGCCTCTTAAATGGGCAGCACGGTATGTGTTTGTCACTGCAGTGTCTCAAGTAAGGACAATCCTCTCTCTCAGCTATCGCCGCCAGGACAGTATTGGAGCTGGCCCGCACCCTGCGCACCAGGGACGCGGCGCGCTTGCGCATAGAAGCATGAAAACAGTCAGTATGCGCGTCTGCAAACATCCCTGATGCGCTACAGAAGCGAGGCAGCCCCAACACCGCTCTGACCGCGTTATTGAATTGTACACGGAGAGCGCTGTAGACGCCCTGCGAATATGTGGCCCACAGGTTGCACGTGTACAGCGAGGTGCAGTATGCTATGAACAAAGTAATTTTTACCTTATCCGAGCACCGCGCAAACCTGCGAGCCAACATACTCGCCCTCCTCGACAGCGCTCTCCGCTCTCGCTCGATATCTGCATGGTCTTTGAGATCGGCGGTAACAATATGTCCTATAAAACAAGCTTTTATCATTTTTAAAATAAGTTGTACCATGATATTGCATTGACACCCAACTAATAAGCTTATGAAGTTTCAGTTCAATCGAATTTGTTGCTTGTAATTAATTTGCAATGCCACGGCAACATATTTCTCAACATTCTTAATATTTATCAAATAATGTGAGTATGTTGCTGTGGAATTTCAAAGTAATTTTGCTTTCCATAAAGTGAAATATTAGTAAATATAGTTTAAAAGAAGGCATTGCAGTTTTCAATCGGAGTCGGAGATGGCGCGCGTCCGGTTCCGGTGGCAGAGCGACTATTTTCCGCTCGGCGGAGGCCTCCCCAAATTGTCTCTCTAATTCCGCTCTGCCAACTCATTATTTTGATACAGAACGTTTCGTAAAACGATTATTATTATTTTATTTACAATATTGACCTATATTTACGCTTTCTATTGTACTTATAAGTTTTTGTTTAATTAAGAAGAATTTATTGTATGTACCAACAATAACACTCGTATAAATTTAAACGTAAGTACAATAACGTTAATCTTGATGACTTTATATATTACTAGCTCTAGCCCGCGGCTTCGCCCGCGTAGACTACACAAATTAGATTGTTTTTTTTTTAAACTGGGGTTGCAATTTATTAAAATCCAAATTTTTTACTAACCATCAATTCAAAAATTTCATGTGTCTCGCTTCAAAAATTACGAAGATTCATACCAACTTGCAACCCCTATTTCAACCCCTTAGGGATGGAATTTCCAAAAATCCACTTAGCGGACGGCTCCTAGTCTCAATCTATCTTCTGCCAAATTTCATCTTCATTAGCTAATAGACCAGTGCCGATAATTTTTAAAACCAAAAAAATTTTTATCAGGATGAAACCCATTGGAAAAGGAAGAGAATATTACAAAAATGAGAGGAAAAATAAATTACGGGCGATCTGAGGTCGGAGGGTGGGGGGGGGGGAGTTTTTAAGGGTACAAAACGGTTTATCTCGATCTCCTCAAAACTACAGGTCCTATAGAAAAAAGTTAAATGGAAAAGTTGTAGGTAATAAAAAGATCTACAACTTTTGTATTTATACTTTTTCACATAACCTCAAAATTTATGTGAAAAGTTCAAAAAACCATGTTTTTGGTTCTTTATTTTTATCTTTTACATATTCTTTTTTTTTCAAAAAAACTTGGTAAGAACTTACCTTTTTATATCCCAAACACACTGTAATTTTTTTGATTTGTGAATGAAATATTTATTTTTTTACCTTATTTTGAGTTAATATCGAAAAAGCACCCTGACTCAAGATTTTCAATCGAAAATTCTCACGTTAAAATAACTGTTTTTTTTTGTTTTGTTTTTAAGTTGCTAGACGTTCTGTTTATTGAAATCTTTTTTTTCTCTCTTCTTTTTCTCTGATGGTGTAAAGAAAAACTATACATTACTATGGTATATGTTCTCAGAAAATGCAAAGAAACATATATAGATAAACACCCAAGACCCAGGACAATTTGAAAAATGACATTTTCCAGCTTTCCCTTACATGTATATTTATATTTTATGAGATTTTCTATGACATAAATGTAATTACAATTTAATAAATTAATTTTTTCTTTTAAAAATTACAGCAGGCAATTTTTTTTTTAGATGAAATCCCCTTTTAGTCCTTCTTTATATTATCTTTAATATGTTTCTACACTCATCCCCCACCTCACCTCAGATTCTCTTCCTTTTCCAATGGGTTTCATCCTACTATAATTTTTTTCACTTTTTACCATTTTCAAAGGCTTCTGCACTGGTCTACGAGTATAAGTAGTTTTCGAGATTTCGCGATGACTGAGTGAGAGATTTTCGCTTTTATATATATAGATTACGTCTTATGGTCTAAAAACACTATGCCGAAGATTAGCCCTTAAGACAAATTATTATTAAAAAGTGCTCAAATACATAGGTGTTTCATATACATAGGTATATATCACAATATTTGCACAAGAGAAAGAAATCGCCATTCATCAAAAATATCAAGACTGGCGGTTTCAAGTACGAGTAAGTAACAAAATAATCTTGTAAATTTGCTAAGAACAATAACATAATAATCAGAGGCAAGCTTGAACTAACTTGAGACGTTATTTAATAGCATTACTAAACAAACCTCTGTTACAAGTTCCCGACCACAAGGGACAAGGAGCAGGGCTGCTCTGGGGGGCTCGTTTGTTGCTATAATAATAACCAAATTGAGTTCAATTATTATCAGATTATGAACGAAACGGCAGGCTCTTTGTTAACTCAGGTCACATTGTTTTGTGTTTTGATGCTTTACTGTGTAATGCATACTTACGTATCGCTATAAGGTTCCTTATTTTAGTTGTATATTTCTATCATATAGAAATATACAACTAAAAACAACGTCGTTCGGAGCATGAAAACGTAATTGGTGTTCGGTGTTCACTATATGTTGTTATAAATTTTTGTAGTGAACACTTAATGAAATGCGGGATCACGCTCGTATCGGCCAGTCCCCTATTTAGTGGAAGGATATCGGTGCTATTCCAGCAAATAGGCTTGAATGAGTGCGCGATCTCGTTCGGAAAGCGCCTGCCTGGCGGCGAACTTCTCTTTATTGCGTATATCCGAAATAGGATCGCTTCAGTTATGATAGTGCCGACTATTGCCGAGATTTAGAAAAGCTGGCCTTTTTATTTTATCCTACGTAACTAAATTCCGACATTAACATATTTTGTAGAAGGTGACGGACGGACGATCGCGCCTTAGGTACGAGCTCCGGCGCTCCGCTCTCGACTTTGTGTTCAAATTTCAACTTTCAGACGGTCTCGCTGATAGAAACGTCACGTTCTCAGCTTATAAGCTAAGTATTTTGCAATTCAAAGAAGTTTCATGTACCTACCTAAACTTTGTATCCGTATCTTACCTGCCAAAGTTTTAATTAGAATTTATTGTGTGAAGTATATTTGAAGAGAAAACTAATTACGAAGTTTTGTATTCTTGGCCGGGTCATAAGCTTTTATATACACAAAATATGTTGTACTCTTAAAAATCTGTATATAAATCTGAGGGCGAAACGGATCGACATCGTTTTCCCACACAACAAAGATTTGGGGCTTAGGGCGATCTTTTTGTGGCTCATAGAGATAGTGGCGGCGAATTGAATGCTGCCCGTTTGCTGGCTTATCCCCGTGTAACAGATACTTTGTTATTTTTTATTCGCGTTCCCTAGGCATCGGCTCAGTGATAAGGCTATTTTCCTTAATACAACCCCTTGTGCCCGTAACATGCCAGTTTATAAATCACATTTCTTTCCGCTGACGAAGTATTTTGAGAGAGCAGAATAACAAAACTGTTGTGAATGATAAACAAGTTAACATTGTCTAGTGACCCTTTAGTTGTGAAGGTACTTTATTTTTCTTGTGAATGGGATCCGAGGGATATTTTTCAAAGACAAGATGCGCTTTGATAGCTGGAACAAATAGTGGGATTGTGAAACGCTGGATTCAGTTAGCTGCCATTAGAGAGGATCGGGGGACTCGGGTGCAGTGGAGATGCGCTTCGGGAAATAACAATGTTCGCCTTTGAGGACGCTAGCACCACAGCTAGCACTTTGACACTGTATAAAAAAGCGCTTAGTTATCCTGTTCTGATGTGATGTTACGAATTACGAAGAAAGTACTGGAATTTATTAGGTCTAATTATTTATCCTTATTAAAGGGAATGCTTATTCTAAAATTATATTTAGTATCTAAGTACCTGCCTTTTTTAAAATATAATTTTTTTTTTATATTAAAATGTATTAAATTATTGAAATCTGCTTCAGACAAGCCTGTTACAGAAAATGCTTAAGAGGATACACTGAGTCCAGTGCTGCCCCCATTTGAAATAAATTATTTGTAAAATATTCATTAATGTGAGTATTAAGACTTTTTAAAAAAGCCGACTTCATCATCTAAACAGGAGATTCTTTTATTTCTCAAAAGGGTAAAAAAATAAAGATACTTGTAACTATAAAGGCAATATCAAATACAAAACATACTAACATTTCTGTTCATAGAAATCCACATTTCAGCAACGAGGAAAGGTTTCAGGTAATTTGAATGAAAAACGATGGTTAGCATAAGCGAACTTATTATTCTTCTCGTGTTTTTACATCCCACCGCGGTGATGTATCGGGGTTCTTACGACGTATATCATGCACCGAAAAATTGCTTCTAAAATGGCCAAGGTTTTTGTTTCCTCACATTTTGTGGTCGTACGCTGACATATAAGATCTACGTTTCTCCGAAAATGTATAGCAAATTCATATTTCGATCCTAAAATCTAGAAAAGTAGTCAAGTCAATGGAAAATAGGTCATAATGAACAAAGTCATTAGGTCACAATTTATTTTATCCTGGGAGTATTGCTCCATATCCACAGTTAGTTTGTTTTTCGTGTGCGTAAGTGGCCAACACTGGTGTCAGATTTTCGAGCTACCTAAAGGCATCTTACAGCTTAATGACTTAGGACAGTGAGTGGAGGTCAAGAGAAACGGACCCAAAGAAATGGAAGTGTGAGAAAGAGGCCTTTGCCCTGTTTTGGGAGCAGCAGAAATGGCTCGATATAATATAAGTTTACAAAAAACTTATTATATTGCAAGTCAACGCCGCTGAGATCTATGTACTCGTAAGTATGTAACTACATATATTCGATAAAACACTTATCCTTCAACATATGATTCAAACAAATAATTATCTCGTTATGATAAAATCTATTTCTATGAAAAATATAACAATCTCATAAGCTTTATTGTACAAACAATCCACTTGAGCCCGCTTTTATTTACTTATCGTCAATTTTGTATGGTACCTACGCATAAATGCTCCCTTATCTACTTTCCGTTCGACTTCAACGCCGTTCAATTTAATACTGGCTTTACGAATAACTAAGTAGGAAAAAGAGAAATATTTTCACTGGGTTCGGTAATACAAATAAAAGAGATTACAAAGGGGTATCTTTTCAATATTTATCTACCAATTCAACCATCCATTTATTTCAGCGTGTTTTGTGTATGTAAGGGCAACAGTGGTGTAGATTATTGAAGCTGTTTAAATAACCTTTCCCCGCAGCTATTTAATCTCATCCCACACACAGTAGAGTGCTCAAGAACTAAAAGGCGTAAGAATCGCACCTCCATAAAAATAACCTCCGCTTTGATACGACTATCCTATGTGCCAGCTGGAAGAGCTACTGCGAAGAATAGAGAGCAAGAGCCGAGAGCCGAGAGTATAGACTCCTAATAAACTGTACTGATTTCTGTACTTATCATATTTTTGATTGTAGGCAGGCGAGAGATAGCGTTCGCAAATTAATTCTGCTAGTCTTTGATCTCGCCGTATTGTCGGCTGTACAAATAAGCAGACTGCGAACATCAGCAGGGGCATCCCTGGGGACACGTGCTCGCTTCCATGCCGCTCTCATGTTACTGAGCTTGTTACACCATTACTTTGTCTTTAGTCATCGCGCTCAACAGTTCAGAATTAATTGTCGTCTCACTTTAACTAGCCAAGGATTTTGATTTATTTTGTAGTTTTATATGAAAAAAACCGGCCAAGTGCGAGTTAAACTCGCGTGGAGAGGGTTCCGTGCAATTAATTTAATTCTTATAGGTTTTACTGTAATCTACAAGCAATGAACTATAATTTTTATTTTTTTCACAATTTTAGGCTCAGTACTTTCGGAGATCAGGGGGGGAGGGGAATAGTCAATTTTCGTCTTCTTTCCTAAATAAAATCAAAACTATTTATTTTACAATTATAACAAAAATATATTTGAGATCCTTATAACAAGCTCTTTCATTTGATATATAAATAATATAGTAAGTTTTGCAAATCTTTTTTTTTACTTCCTAATTTTTTCCCTAAAAAATGACCCTTATTTTAAAATAATATTTATTTACTTTGCACATATGTATTTAGGTCATAGAATTACACCATACTACCAAATTTCACCTGATTCGGTCCAGTAGATTCGGAGAAAATTGGCTGTGACAGACGGACGGACAGACAGACGCACGAGTGATCCTTTTAGGGTTCCGTTTTTTAATTTTTGTACGGAACCCTTAAAACGTGAAAAAATTAGAGTAGCTAGAGTATCATCACCATCATCATCAGGTCTTTTTTAGTCTCCACTGCAGGAGCACGACCCTCTCTGTACTAGCAGCGCCATTAGCCAGAGCAGTCAGAGGATTTGGCCTACACTCTCCACGCTGGCCAGACGGGTTGGAGAGATCTCATTTGATGTTTATAAGCTTTGTTTAGCTTGTGTTTCCTATGTTGCCTTCGATGACATCCACGAGAAGACTTGGAGTGTCCTATTCTACTCTGCCAGGAACCACACGGCTAACCAATTAGTAAGACAAAGTCTTACCAGTAAGAGGCTAAGAAAAAGTTTTATTTAAATTAAATGTGGCTGTAGGTCAGAAAACAGCATAAGTCCGTGTGCACTAGGCTATCACAGTCAAAAAGCGTTCACCCAAGCAACGTCTAGACTGCACTAATATTGATGGGTCACCACTAACTCCGGAGCACAGATATCAACATTACCTATCACAGGTACCTAATCTTGATATCGTCTGTGCTCCGGAAGACAATGTGGTCGTTAGTGCTAATACTTTCCGCTGATTGTACTGTCAAATAGAACTAATATGTGGACCTGGTGTTGAACCTGACTATACGAGTATACCCGGTTTGCTAATCTAGCAAGAAGTTTTATCTACCCTGTAAGAAAAAAAGCATTATAACTATAACCTACTGTCTTCTTTACATCTTAGCACGTTCCTAGTTACATTATTAGTTGCGTGGCTTCAGATTAAGGTGCGCTAGGCATTTTCTTCTTCAAACTGTGTTTCTATGAATAAAGTAGTAACTACCATTTACCTACTTTTAGATTCCTTGCTCACATTTTTTTTTTACAAATCACACTAATTTAGCTAGCCCCAAAGTAAGTTTAACTTTTATTATGGGTGGGGTATTAACAACGATTCTATATTTTATAATAAATACATATAAAAATAATCACTCAAGACCCAGAACAATTTGAAAAAGGCAATTTTCCAACTTGCCTTGGCTGAGGATCGAACCCAGAACCTTTTCTGGATTGGCGAACTAGCGTGTCGGCCATTACGCCACGGAGGTCGTACACGATCGTATGCTTGAAATGACAGTACAGGCAGCTCATAGAACCTATTCCACGAGATCGGGAAGTTGTACAAGTACTCAAGAACTAATCATGCGGAATGGCGGAAGTTTCAGTACTAATCATTGCCGATTTGGCATTGTCGGAGAGCTTTGAAATGGTTTCCAAACTGTGAGTAACTTTGTAAATCGATAGTAAAAATATAATTGTAAAAGTGTTTCATTGAGATGTATATAGGTATATTGATATTATGTATATAGGTATTGATAGGTATATAGATGTATATTGATCCTCGTAGCGAATTCGAAGAAATACTCTATAAGCGAAGTAAAAAATACATATTATGTACTAAAAATCAAAGATATCAGTCGACAAATGCATACCAAAAATCTTCCATTTGAATGTCGGGCAATTGGGCGGCAGGCGGTGAGCGGGGAGGGCAACGGCCACGCATATAGTAAAGTCAGTAGGTTAGCCATTTAGTAGAAATATAGGAGAAAACAAATTTTACAAAAAAAAAAGTATTTGTTCTTCTTCTATTCTTCTTCTATTAGTGATTCTAATTCCATTCAATATAGCTAAGGGGTACAAAATCAACGTGTATCTATTGAAATTACATTTTTAATATTTAATTGAATTGTTTATTGTATTGTCATGGTATCAAAGTGGAAATTAGCGTGAAACACGCCAAACTGAATATTTTGTGCGAAAATGCCGCTTCCATCACAATCTGGTTCCTTAATAAATAGGAAAGTGAGACCCGTCTTTTGTAGAGTATTCTAGGATGCTATTATTGTAGCTTATTAATGTATATTATGTTAATAACTTAGCTGTGAATATATTTGTTTAAACAACAGTTACGGCCTTTGCACAAATTCGTTGAGCTTAGGACTAAATATATAATTTTAAACACAACTTTAATTTCTGGTTTTCTTCATCAATTCCAGTCAAAGAATACTAGAAATACAATCTAGAATAACTACGAGTAATAATATACATAAAAAAACAACATTTTATTGACAAAAACATTAAAATCACTATATGTCCGCATATAATATTTGAATAGATCCCTCGTTTTCTCGAAAATCCCATCATCAGATCTTCACAATGGTGGCAATGGGACCAATTTGCGTGTATACGCTTTCAAACATAAAAAGAAATGTCTAAATTGGTTCAAAAACAGAAATTATCGATGAACATACGAAAAAACCATATATACATTCGAATTAAATAGCTCCTTTTTTAGGGGACCATACCCAATGCAAACGGGACCCTATTAGGTACTGAAACTCCGCTGTCTGTCTGTCCGTCTGTCACAGGGCTCTATCACTTGAACCGTAATAGACACTTGAAATTTTCACCGATGACGTTTTACTGTGGCCGGTATAACAGCAAATACTAAAAATAAGAAAAAGTGAAAAATAAAGTGGGTCGTTATACAAAAAACGTGTTTTTTTAGCGTTTTTAACTAGATCTTTATAATGGCATTAACTAGATACTTATAATTTTCATTGATTTTATGTATTACTATGGCCGATATAACAACAAATACTAAAATAAGATAAAGTTACAAATCAAAGGGGGGTCGTCATACAAGAAACTTGTTTCTTTAGCGTTTTAAAACATTGTACGGAGGTACGGAACCCTTCAAGTTTGTGAATTAATTGGTAAAATTAATAAATGTCTCCACCACACCTATAAGAGTTTTGTGACCAAAGACTACAGGGTCTAACAAAATATACTGAAACTATTTTAAGGGTAGATTCAGTCCATGATACTGAACAACTTTCCCAAGGAAAATTTATTGAAGGATGAAAAATAATTTTTGGCCTCCTATACAAAGTTGACCGATCGGCTAATCCGAGTTTAAATGAAAAGCCAAAAATTATTTTTCATATTTCGATATATGTTCCTTGGGGAAAGTTGTTCAATAAATATCACGGACTAAATTCACCCATAAAATAGTTTCAATATATTTTGTTAGTTATTATCCCATTTGACGTAATGTAATTTAACAAATATCTGTAGATTTTTTTTTCCTAAGAATTTTTTATCCCGAGCGTGGAACTTGACACCTTCCTTCTCGGAAGTTACTTTGTAAATGAGGGCAAAACGAAACCGAGTAATATTAGAATTTCATTTTATAAAATTTTCATTAATATGAAATTGCAGAATTTCGAGGTCTTGTCCAGAGAGACCGTCTAAATTCGATTGATCGTTTTTATTACGAGTATATTGATAGTTTTTTATATAATATTTATGAATTGTGTATAAGTACCTCTGGGCGACCAAATTTTGCTCGATGAAAAGACACAGAGAAAACGAGGTATTACGATTATTAATTATAAATGAAATCTTTTGATTATATACTCCCGGGAGTATATAATCAAAGATGAAATCTAGCTATTTTATTGAAATCGTTGAAGCTAAAGTCTTTTTGAAATAAAAGATATCCCCAATATAAAAAATAGCGTTTTTGTTCGCTTTGAAACGCTGAGGTCATCGCAAAGAGAGCAGGCAAGCTGTCGAGAGGCAATATGTTAAGGTAATGGGGTTCCTCGGAGTGCACTTGATTAAGGCGAGCGTGATAGCGAACGCGATGAGCCTATCAACTAGTGACAACTGCTGAGCCAAGAGCCAAGGGATGGCAGTATCCGAAAATGTATTTTTAAGTACGTCAGTACTTACTCTATTAAATAGTAGATTGTGCTACAAAGCGTAAAGGTAATAGTTTTAACGCGAGGGCTCTACTTTGAATCCAGAGCGAAATGAAGGATGCCACAATAGAATCACGAGCGTAGCGAGGGATTCTACGGTGGAATCCTGAGTAAAGCGAGGGATTCAAGTATATCGCCCGAGATAAAACTATTACCGTACACCGTGTAGCACATTCTTCTTTTCATCTCCATCTATGAGGAAAATTTGCAAATATATACCTATAACGAAAGTAGAATTCCTACATATAGCTAATCAGAGAGATTTAACAGACAGTTACTAACCTTTATTTGGTGGCGTTGTCACTGAAAAAGTACTATGAAAATACTTTTCTAGGACCACCACATCTTATACATTTTCCAGTCATTAGAATCGTTTCATTACTTTTTCCTTGTGTGTTAATTCTTTATATATTTAAATATGTATATTATACGTAAACTTCATATTTATTATCGGCCTCATCAAGAAATTAGTCACATTTAAAATAGTTGTAAAAATAACCTAATAGTTCTATAATAAAATTACTATTTAAATCAAAGATAACAATTGCGCGTTTTTATTGGTTTTTAATAAATTATTATTTTGAAGCAAGAGAACCAAAACATTTTGACCTACAGTCATCCACGTAAAACGTGATGTATTCCAATTTTAAAAAATTACGACGCCCTTGCCTATATTTTATAATTTTAAAACTAAATTATTCTTTTTTTTAGCTGACTGCCAATATTATTTTTGATTCTACATTCGTGTTCGGTTTTAAATGTGTTTTAACGCCTAGGTAATTTACTTTTTACTTTTCAGTGTCTAGAGAATTACCAGTGACTTTAGCCCCAAATATTTGGGATAAAATCATCGTGTTTCGAATAGATGAGATGAAAAGTAAATTTTCGGATATTTGCAAGCATATACAGACTGTTGACATTTGGTTTAAAATTTTACGAAGATATAAAATTTTTCAGCGACATAGATTTTTAGAGAGCACGTGTATTGTCTTCTTCTTCTTATTTAAGAGCTATGCTCTTGTCGTTGGAGTATGAATTCTCTTCCATTTGTCTCTCTCATCTGCCAGTTGTTTTACTTCGCTGTACGACACGACGTTCACCTTGTATACGTTCACGTGTATTGATTGTATAGACAACAAAATAATTCTGCAAAATAAAATTTCATAATTTTTTATTTGATAGGTACCTTCATATAAAAGCTAAAAAAATTAAAGAGCAGTTGCTGTGAAAGTAGACATAAACGTAGTTCTGCTATAGAAAAGTCGAATTTTGAAGTACCTAACCTAACCAAAGAGTAAAAGTTAAAAGAGAGAACTTTAGGGATTTTCAAGGCAAGAGTGAACAGGCATTTTTTTGAGTCTGCGTGATACACCTTAGACCTCATCTTAGCTTCCCATCAGGCTAGATAGAGGTCAAACGCACTCAAATTTCTAATAAAAAAAAAAGTTACCTATAGGTATATTTGCATTATTTGTGCTTAGTGACTGTTAACAACGAAATGTTTAATAAAGGCGCTTTTATTGCTGGCATCAATTTAACCTCAGTTTTTACCCGACTGCGGCGAAGATAGTACTTATTCTGTGGCGAAGCCAAAAAGAGGGTTATGTGTTTCTCCTATTCGTATGTATGTTCATCTGTTCCCTTGTATTTTCTATGTTATCCATGGTACCTTAACAAATCAGGTAACTTTGGCCTTGGCTGTCCGCCGGTAATAGTCTATATGACGTCATAGTAAATTCAATATGGCGCCCTCTATAGGCCATAATAAAGTAATGAACAAAAAAATTAACATAAATCAAATCATACCGTGTAGGCATTAAATGAAAGGGCTTAATCAGTACATTCCGTAGTATATACATTATTAGCTGTTGCTCACTGCTGTGCTTGCAATAATTGGATAAAGGTACTTTTCATCAAGAATCCTTTTGTAGTCAGGTTTTAGTTTTTAAAACTACATCTTTTTATCACTTTATAATAAGTACCGAGATAGCTTAACAGTTTGACATGACATACCTACAGCGCACTGGCATTAATTATGATGGAAAACTCCGTCTGTTTGCAGTTTTAATGAAAATGGGTCCTATCCTGAGATCCCTTGGGTTCGTTGGTAAATAGCCATTCAGTTAAACAGAGCCACATTGCGTGATTGCCGGAGTGTCCTTCATTAGGCTGATATCGGATAAGTAGTCGGCCGCAAAATGTGCCCGACGAGATTTATTTTCTGAGCGAGCGCCTGGAAAAGTTTTTTGCGAAACATTGTTGACTTTGTAATGAAGTCTTTTGTTGAATATACATTAAATATCGTTGAAAGTTTGCTTGGATGATTTTGTTGAAAGTATTTTAGGTGCCGTGTAAGTTTTTGTTTTGCTATTTCTGTTGCTCACAAAATACGCAAGGGCGAGAAAGCGAGCAAATTCATTTTCAAGGTATTTTGGTAAGATCGCGCCTGTATTAGCCCTTTCTAATAATCAGATGATAAATACTGAATATTTAAATAAATGTCACTAATAATGTAATCCGGAATCTGGAGGCTCTGGGTTCGATCCCCAGCCAGGGCAAGTTGGAAAATGGCCTTTTTCAAATTGTCCTGGGTCTTGGGTGTTAACTATATATGTGTTTATCATAAAATATAGCATCGTTGAGTTAGTGTCCCGTAACACTAGTCTAAAACTCACTTTGGGTCTAGCTTAATTGTGATTTGTCCCTATATATTTATTTATTTGTTCTTTTTAAATTGCATGATAAACAATTTTTAATATTGCATACGTTTCCAAGATACGGCATGAAAAACAAATATTAATTTTGTACACCTTTCCAAAGTAAAATGTATTGGTGCTGTAATATTTGTTAACATCCTACGTATTTACCTACATTTACGCAAATAAAGAATTTGATTTGATCCCACCGATGAGCCCCACTCTCGGCTCCATACTCTTTATAATTACAGCCTGCTGAGAATCTAAAAAGTTAATTTCAAGAAAAATACATATTTGAAGAGTCAAAATAATTATGTTAAGATGAAAATGAAAACATAGACAGTTGTTATATCAAGACCAAAATTGTTTGATTATGTGGGATTGTGGTTCAACATGACATTTGATACAAGTAAACATCTTGTGCAAATCTCTCGGGAAATTACTCGGGTGGTATAATATGTTTGTGTGTTTTATATGTTACCCTTGTTTATAATTTAGCATTAATATCTAAAACTGTGAGGCATCAGTCGATTCTCACTACACACGAACATACATACACGGTACATCTAAGTTTGTACGGTACGGTATCACGGATAATACCACCAAGAGGAACGAGGGAGTGTGGAAAAGTGGAAAGTTTACTAGGGTGTTTAATTGAGAAGGCGATGGCAAACCACGCCATTCTTCTTCTTCATCTAAGCGCGTTCCCGGTTACATCCTTTCATTGTTTAGTACTCAAACTGCGCCAACTCCCCCACATCTTTTAATAGCCTACATTTACCCAAAGGTTGGCTGGAAGAAATCACTTTAGTGATAAGCCCGCCTTTGTACCTACTTTATTTAAAATTTACTTTTGATTATTGTTATACTCAGTTGGTGCAATAAAGAAGTTTTATCTTTATCTTTTATCATCCTCAGATGTGCTGCTTCTGGGCCCGGGGTACGCTTCCCCGCGTTTTCTTCCCCAAATATAACATGTACAATGGTCACCCAAGGATGCAAAGTGGAGAAGAAATTGCCGGAACAGATAAAATAATTCGGCTGTAATTTTACGACCGGCCGCCTGCCTGACGTTAAACCTCCTTGGGAATGTAATTATAGCATTAGATGTTTGTGCTTAAGTCCTTTAGTCTCCTCATACGACATCCTCAGGAGAGAGTCCTATTCTGACCCGGAACCACACGGGGGAGCAAACCACGCCAATATCTCTGCTAAACAATATACAATATGTGCGGTGCCACCGATAAAAGATGTAAGTACCTAGTAGTACGAGTAATATACATGGTCAAACAAAATATACTAAAACTACTTTAAGGGTGAATTCAGTCCATGATATACTTCTTGCATGAATGTAAGACGTTAGTTTATCATATAGGTACTTATATAATCTTGTCCAAAATGTGACGTACTTCATCCAATAATATTGGAACAGCCTTTTTATAAGATGTATTTATTTTTTATTTTATTTTTCTCTTTATTTTTTAAGGACTTTTATTATAACAGACATGTCAGCCCTATCGTACCCTTGACCGAGGAAGATGTATTAAATAATCAAATTCCTCATTAAAAAACAATAAGTAAATGTGTAAGTAGAAATGGATATTTATAAAAAATAAACGGACAAGTGCGAGCCGGACTCGAACATGCAATGTTCCGTACCTCCGTACAATGTTTTAAAACGCTGAAGAAACACGTTTCTTGTATGACGACCCCCTTTATTTTTTTTATTTTTAATATTTATTGTTATAGCAGCTACAGTAATATATAATAGGTGAAAATTTGAAGTGTCTAGCTATTTCGGTTCAAGAGATGCCCTGTGACAGACGGACAGACAGACGGACAGACAAACGGACAGACAGACGGACAGACAGACGGACAACAGCGGAGTCTCAATAATAGGGTCCCGTTTGCACCCTTTGGGTACGGAACCCTAAAAAGCATAGGTAAAAAATGCCTTCCTTTATAAGCATTTATATTTCCTGACAGTTGCGTTTGTCACAAGCTTGGTCAACTCCATGGGTCAACTCGCTTACTCAGTAATTCAGTATAGAGGATTGCACGGCGACCGGCCATTGTAAATATGAATTAGGCCGAACGTCCTGCAGATCTGACCGATAGGGGCCGAGATCTCTCTTCCTCGACGCGATTGATTTAGCTTTATTGCCGGTAATAAATTTACCCCTCGGCTGCTTGCCATTTTACCGTTTTCTATTTCTAAATTAACGATTCTTAACTTTATAGTTAATTCAAAATAAACATATGACTACTATGAGTAGGTCGTATTCGAAATATATATTATACTTTCATTCAAAATCATCTGAATTTTTTTGTTGTTAATTAGAGGTCATATATCTAAAATACTTATGTTGCCTTTGTGTCGATTTATTGTCATCCTTACAAAGTTGTCCCCTCTTTACGACCTCTCTCGCGAGCGAAATGCAGCTTTATTACCAGGGCTATTTCCCAAAAGTAAATAACTTTTTAGTGCACACAATATTGCGAGTAGACCCGCCCCAGAGCTCTTAAGCAATTTACTGCGGAAGGTTTACCTGTTTACCTAAATGGTTTCAATGGCTGAAACGTTTAACTTTTCCAACGCTACTCCAACCTTTCTATTGAGCTTGAGCCTATTATTTACCTAGCTTCCGAGAGTAATGAATGTAAATTATATTTATAGGGATGAGTTATCCGCGGGCGTCTACAAAGTTGTAAGAGAACAAAGGGCGCGGAAGACTGCGAGTAAACAAGTTGCAATAAGTTTCACGGTTCGGCCGCCTGCCGTCCTCGCGCCGAACCCTCGTCGGCTAAATACCATTATTACAGTACACTCGGCTTGTTGAATGCAGATGAGTTTTTAATTTACCTTTTCAATATTGATGCTTTGTAGGCTAACAATTTTATAAACCTCCCCTTTTCAGTTCGGAGAAATTAATGGATATAGATCAACGTTCATAAGCGATGGGAGATATGGGCTCACAGAATGAATCTGCTATCTGTCACGGGCACTGATCCGCCTACTTCCGTTGTCGAGGTTCATAGCCGAGCCGCCTCTGATGTCCCACTCATTTCCTTGCTTTTGTAGAAATTCTATTTATAAACGTCTAACGGACGGATGTATCAAGTGCCTTTAATACTTGCAGGTTTTTTATGAGCGATCACTTAAACCACTTTATGTGTTTTCAGAAAACATATTTCACTTTAAAAAAATACTACAAAGGACAAAATTCATTCATTCGAGATGAAACGAAAACGCGTCATTTGCTCACTCGGGTCCCCGATAAACTTGAATAGGTATTCGTAAAACAAATAAGTATGTCCAGGTCTCCATCGGGTCCGATAACGGAACAACAACTCTAAATTCTTTTGTATCGTAAATGTAACACATTTCAGGTAAGTGTTGTTAACCCTTTCGGTGCGATATAAATAAAAGACGGAGTTTTTGGGGTACGTGACTGAAAATACCGTAGGTGTTTACTGTGGCGGCCGGGGCGAGAAGTCGTCGCATCTAGATTAGTCGGCCGAAAGGTTACGAGTACAATTCAATTTTCCGCCAGAGCCGCGTTCGGCCGCAAGGGTTCCCTTCTGCGATGATCCGGTCCGTATATCTCTGGCTAGCTTTTGCCCGCGACTATTCCCTCGTAAGTCTTTTGAGAACCCCACAATAATTACAGCATAAAAATACCCATGTTTAAAGTCTGAAAGTATGATTTCTTTATTATTTTGAACTAGCAACCTGCGATTTTTCTGTTATACCTACATCCCCTTTGTTTGGTGTTGCCTATCATAAAAATCATAATTCGGTAGAAATTATCTAAAAAATCAGTATATTTTAAATAGATATCGATAAATCTCTTTAATTTTATTTTTTTATAAAGAATAGTCTTACATAACAGTCATCATTTTCACATTCAAAAATAAATGTACGTTTTTAATCGTCGTCACCACTTTCTCTTAATTTTTCTACTTCTTGTCCATTCGAGTCATTGTAATTCTGAACAAATTTAAATTGAAGCGTAACTGTGATAAACAACGTTTTGGAACAACGAATTCTTATTTTGTTGGTTTTGTTTTCCGAACTGTGTTGCAATAATGGCAAAATCGGTAGACTTTTGCCTGATACCGATTTTTCGTTAGCATTGACAGAACTATAAATCAAAATAGGATTAAAATTGTCATACTTGTTTATTAATTTATCTTAGACTTGTACAATAAATTATTTCCGTAAAAGTCTAAGATAAATTAATTAAATTAATAAACCTTTCTTTTCACGGCGTACCTACAAGAAACATAAAACTTTCAAACAGATAGACAAAAAGATATTCATATTCAAAGGACTTCTCGACAACCCTAATTTTCGAGCCATGTTGTATTGTACCCCACTCGTTGTTGATGTTTCCAATCATACTCTAAAATAAATTTCACTCAAATAATATTGAAGTTGTATTTCCGATAAAACAATAGCAGCGTAATTTAGACTACATAAAATTGATAACGAGATCAGGAATTACAATCGTGTTGATTAAATATTTTATTTTTGCATTCAGCTGTAAATTAAATTAGTAGGCATTCAAAATACAATTAAATATAAATATGTACCTACCCAATTTTCATAAAAGTAGTTTTAAAGATTGTTATTAAATTGCGACATTCGTGAGTATATATTTGTCAAACAATTATTTATCTATCAATTTCACATAATGAAAATTTAAATATATTTCTTATAAATTAATTAAACAAACAGCTTATAAGATTTGTTTTAATTCTGATAACTGACAAAATAGGATCCATTCGAGAACATAGCCCTTTAAATCCGCGGGAATGGTGGTAAGCCTGCGGAATGGCGCTGACACTAGCAATCTAACTTGGCGCCAACTTACAGCCCGCACCTCATAGCACTGCCCTCCAGGTAACTTGTGAGATTTTCACTTCGATACTTTACGCTGTTACGTTTTATACCGAAATTACCATAGAATTACTCATTTTTGGGTTGAAGATTTTAATTTGGTGATAAAATATTGAAATTTGCCATTAGTACCCATGTGAGGTTATTGAAACTTGATAAACTTGTTTTAGCGTTCCTTATTCATGAATTCAGTTTTTCTATATTAAGTAATTTCTCTGATGATCTTTATTTTTATACCAATTTGAGAATGAGAGCAGGATTTAAAATAGAATTTCTGGTAGAAAAGCACATTTAAGAAAAGTCCAATTAATTTACGTGTAATATTAGCCGTTATATAAATTTTCAATTTAGAGATTAATTAATAAAGGGTTTTAATTTTTAATAACTTGAAAACTTAATAGGATTTTTGTATCAGGATTTTTCATCAAAAAGGTTGATTTTATTGCCATGATCGATGATCAAGCAAGGTGCCGTGTGGTTCCGGGTGCCGTGTGGTTCCGGCTTAGAATAGGACCACTCCGTTTCTTCCTGTGGATGACGTAAGAGGCGACTAAAGGACAAAGCACCTACATCTTGTGCAACAACAGCATTCCCAAGGAGGGTTGACGTCAGGCGGGCGGCCGGTAATAAAATTTTTAGCTAAATCTTTATACAGCATGGAGAGTAATATTTTGGATAGCGATAGGACTAGGGCGTACCCCCGAGGCGACGCGCAGACGCAGCACCCGGTGACTGTGGGAAATATGTCAGGGTTGTTGCATCAGGGGCGGATGCAACGTAAGAAGCGAGTTCAGGAAATGCGATTGAGGTTTGCAAGTTGGAATGTTGGAACAATGACGGGCAAGAGCAGGGAATTGGCGGATGTTTTAAACAGAAGGAAGATAAATGTAGCGTGCTTGCAAGAAACTAAGTAGAAAGGAACAAAGGCGAGAGAGATTGGAGAAGGTTTTAAATTCTACTACTGTGGTAGTAATGGAAAGAATAACGGCGTTGGGATTGTTCTAGATAAGGATCTAAAAGATAACGTACTGAATAGGATAAATAATAGAATGATGACGGTCAAAGTATTAATAAATGATAAAGCTTTAAATATAATCAGTGTTTACACACCACAAGTAGGTTCTGACGATGGGATAAAGGAAAAGTTTTGGGAGGACTTTGATGCCATGATAATGAATATTCCAGAAAGTAAAGAAATATATATTGGAGGGGACTTTAACGGGCACGTTGGAACAGATAAAATAGGATACGAGAGAGTACATGGGGGGTGGGGTTTTGGTGAGCAAAATATTGAAGGCGAAACTCTTTTACAGACAGCTTCTGCTTTTGATTTGGCAATAGTGAACACTTACTTTGAAAAACGAGATCAACACCTTATAACTTACAAAAGTGGAAACTATAGAACCCAAATAGATTATTTTCTTTTACGTAGAAATAGACAAAATATTGTCAAAAATTGTAATACAATTCCTAGTGAAAACCTAGAATCACAAAACAAACTACTAGTTATAGATGTAAAACTCAAGACCCAGGTACCCAAATTAAAATCAAAGACTACGCCAAAAATAAAATGGCATTTTTTACAAAAGAAGAAAAGTCAAAAGAATTTAGAAAAAGGGTAGTTGATAAAATGATTGAAATGGGAGAAATGACGGGAAAAAGTATAAACGATGTTTGGAACGAAATGGCAAATGAAATCAGAAATGCCGCGAAGAGTATTCTAGGTAAATCGAAGGGTAAAAGTAAAATAAATAAAGATACTTGGTGGTGGAGTGAAGATGTGCAGAAGTCTTTAAAACAAAAGAAATCCGCGTTTAAAGAATGGCAAAATGTAAATGAAAGAGACGAAAGATTGAAAGAAACAAAAAAGACAGAATATAAAGAATACAAAAAGATAGCGAAAAGAACGGTTGCTATTGCAAAAGCTAAAGAACAGGATAATTTATACAGATCACTAGAAAATGCACAGGGACAAAAAGATTTATAAAGGTTGGCTAAGATGAGAGAAAGAAATTCAAAAGACATCAAGAACATGACGACCTCCGTGGCGCAATGGTTAACACGCTAGACCGCTAATCCAGAGGTTCTGGGTTCGATCCCCAGCCAGGGCAAGTTGGAAAATGGCCTTTTTCAAATTGTCCTGGGTCTTGGGTGTTTATCTATATATTTATTTATCATAAAATATAGTATCGTTGAGTTAGTATCCCATAACACAAGTTTTAAAAACTTACTTTGGGGCTAGCTTAATCAGTGTGATTTGTCCCTATATATTTATTTATTTATTTATATTCTTATCTTATCTTATCCAAGTTTATCAAATGTATAAAGAATGAAGAAGGGAAGATACTAACGAAAGATGAGGAAATTAAGGTGCGTTGGAAAGTTTATTTCGAAAAACTTATGAATGAGGAAAATCAGTGGACTGGAATTCTTGAGGAGATACCTGAAAACATAGGCTAGGCATGGGGTAACAGCTATCTGGTACCTGTATTCAAGAATAAGGGTGATGTACAGGACTGCAACAACTATCGGAGAATAAAGTTATTGTCACATAGCATGAAAGTATGGGAAAGAGTGATAGAGAAGAGAATGAGAGATGAGTGTGAAGTTAGCCAAATCCAGTTTGGGTTTATGCCCACGCGTGTAACGACGGACGCCATATTTTATCTTCGCCAACTTTGTGAGAAGTATAGACTAGCAAACAAAACTTGCACATGGTGTTCGTCGATTTAGAGAAGGCGTATGATAGGTTCCGCGGAAAGTCTTGTGGTGGGCTTTGAGGAAGAAAAGAGTACCAGAAAAATATTTGCGTCTCATACAAGCAATGTATAGTACAACCAGTACATCCGTCCAGTCCAAAGCTGGCCTTACCGATGAGTTCAGTGTAGCGGTAGGCTTGCACCAGGGATCGGCATTAAGCCCTTATCTGTTCTTCCTTGTAATGGACGCCTTGACGTTAGACATTCAGGAGGAAGCACCCTGGTGCATGTTATTCGCGGACGACATAGTTCTTGTCGGTAAAGATGGACCTGAGGTTCAGAGCAGGCTGGTAAAGTGGCAACAGAAGCTGGAGAACTTTTGATTTGAAATAAGTAGGTCAAAAACTGAACAGCTCTTTTTTGATTTTGGTGGTGCCTCCCGCTTTACTTCCGTTGCGTTAAATGGTGAATCCCTGCCAGTCTGCTCTAATTTTCGATACCTCGGTTCTCTTTTGCAAAACGACGGCAATATAGATTGAGACATAAAAAATCGTATTAACGTAGGTTGGGCCAAGTGGAGGCAAGTGAAGGGGATTATTTGTGACACGCGAATGCCCCTTAAACTTAAAGGAAAAATTTATAAAAGCGTAGTAAGACCAGTTGTTTTATACGGTTCAGAATGTTGGGCTACCAAGGTGACGGATGAAAGACGACTGCATGCAGCGGAGATGAGGATGTTAAAATGGATGAGTGGATTGACAAGAAAGGATAGAATTAAAAACGAGTATGTAAGAGGAAGTACAAAGGTAGCCTTAATAACGAAAAAGTTGAGAAGCAATAGACTAAGATGGTATGGACATGTAATGAGGAGGGAGGAGAGCCACGTTACCAGAAAGGTGCTGAATTTGAAGGTTACAGGAAATAGGAACAGAGGAAGGCCTAAGAAAAGGTGGATGGAGTGCGTTAAGGACGATATGGATAAAAAGAATGTAACAAGTGCCTTGACAAAAGAAAGAGGAAAATGGAAAAGCCTCACATGCTGTCCCTACCCCACGTAAAGTGGGATAAGGTGAGGAAGAAGAAGAAGATCGATGATCAAGCAACGAACACTTATCGTTGTCTTCTTTTTTTCATTTAAAGAGTTTTAAATCGTCATATATAAAGAGTAACACAAGATTCTCAACGACCACTTTGTCCGCGTTACATCATCACAAAAATGATGGGAACATCACAATTTAATTATTATTTTTTGTCAAACCCTCTTCTAAAATATATCAATTTCACGCTTTTTATCTGCAAAAGGGTTTTTTTAATTTTTCTTTAATGGACGCCTGATCAAATTACCGCAGAGTGACCGGCGGGGACCAATTTGTCCACTCGCCACGCTGTTGACTCTGTCTAATTGAAATCAAACTGCACCAGACTAATGAATTAGTTGTGCTTTAATATCCGTTTACTGCGCACAAGTTGCATTTTAACTAACTCTACTTTGTGTCATTACGCGCTTGTAACTTGTGCAGTCCTATAATAGCTGTAAAAATCTAGATTAAGCATCGCCGCCCAAAGACCATCTCGTCGAACACTTCGCCTGCTGAAAACGCACCGTATGTGTTTTACTCTTTGGCAAAACACACACGGTGCACTTTCCAGCAGTGGAAGTGTTAACAAGTACTCTTACAATGGTCAAACACTCGTCCATTTAAAAAATGACTCTCTATTTTCGTAACAAAAGGTCGAGTTTTGAAATAAAAGTACCTAATTATAGAACGAGCGAGCGAATCGTCTAAGTTTTGAGATTGGCCAAAAATATTTTTGTCCGTCAGTTTGTCTGTCGGTTTGTTCTCGCCTACAGGTCGCATTTCTCAACCGATTCTCGTGAAATTTTATAAGCAGGTTCGATAATTATATAGAATTTTTTGTCGATTCAGTTTTTGGAACTTTTCCAAAATGGCGGAGATATAGGGCTTTTAAACTTTAAAGTAATCATATTTTAGCCATTTCGATTTTTTTTAAATATGACACAATTTTTTTTGTTACTCTTATTAAGACGCAACTTTTTTGTCTGATCAACTTTTTTATCCGATAAACGTTCAACGAACGGGGGTGAGTCGCGAGGTTTACAGCTCACAGAGCCATAGTTAATAGATTTGTATACTTTTACGTTCGTATTGCAATACTAGCATCTAGTTCTATTTCATATTTCAATTAGTAAAGAAAAGGAAGGAAAGTTAAATTTCCAAAAACTGAATCAACAAAAAAAAAACTATTTCATTACTCGAAGCTAATTGAAATTCACGAGAATCGGTTGAGAAATGCGACCTGTAGGCGAGAACAACCCGACTGGTAAACTGACGAACAAAAACATTTTTGGCCATCTCGAAATTTAGACGCTTCTCTCACTTCGCTCGCTCGATCAAATAGAAAATCTTGATTTGGAACATAAAAATACAACAAATAACGTTGAATATAAAAGAAAAACAAAATATGCCGCCACAATGGTTACTGTCAGCATTATGTCGAAGTTTTCTGAGGCCAAGACGCTGGTTATTAGGGTTCCGTACCCGAAGGGTGCAAATGGGACCCTATTACTGAGTGTCCGTCTATCCGTCTGTCCGTCTGTCCGTCTGTCTGTCTGTCTGTCCGTCTGTCTGTCCGTCAGTCACAGGGCTCTATCTCTTGAACCGTAATAGCTAGGCACTTGAAATTTTCACCGATTATGTATCGGATGTGGCGAATATAACAACAAATTCTAAAAATAAAAAATAATTAAAAATTAAAGGGGGTCGTCATACAAGAAACGTGTTTTTTTCATCTTTAACTTGATCTTCATAATGGCATTAAGTAGATACTTGAAATTTTCACCAATTATGTATTACTATGACCACAATAACAACAAACACTAAAAATAAAATAAAGTTAAAAATTAAAGGGGGTCTGAGGAAACATGTTTCTTGTATGAACAAGAAATATGTTTCTTTAGCGTTTTAAAACATTGTACGGTGGTACGGAACCCTTCATGTACGAGTCCGACTCGCACTTGCCCGTTTATTAAAGGAACCTAGAGTAGACATAGCTCTGCCTTACATCAACAACTTAAAGTACATAAAACTTATAAAGGACTAGTTAAAATTAATAACGTAAAATGTATGGTCTAATCGTAAACTAAAATAAAAATTAGATTTTGTTGATGATATAACAACATTGGTATTGCCGTCAAATTTTACGGTGGGCTACAAATATTAAAGTTACACTTCCAAAGAAATAAACTTGAGCTTTACGGTATTGCAGGCTACAAATAGTCACAAAATGATTATAAATTACATTGTTTTCGGCAATCGGAACTTTGTTAGTGGTCGTTTGAGAGTGTATTTATCGTTTCATAGTTTTATCTGGGGGCAAATTGCCACTGCTAAAGTTATAAGCACTTTCATTACACGATATTATCAAGTAAACCGTAGATATTATCTATATTTATGGGATCTAGCGAGGATAAATGACGTAAGCTCTACCTTTTGTGAGTAATCAAAAGAAAGTTGATCTGATTGAATGATATTGTTTTATTAGGTACTTCATTTTAGTAATATTTTTTCATCCATCAAATAAATGAAATTATTGGGGAAGATATAAAATGAAAAGATAAGTGATTGAATGAATTTAGGTACAGGTATTTATTTATGTTTGTAATATAGAAGAAAAGTCGGTGCACTACATAGACGGACCGTAATTCGACTGCATTTCAATTGCCAAATTGCAGTTCAGATGCAGTTTGATTGCAGTTGACATGGTTACAATCTCTAAACGATCCGTGCAATCCAATTGCAGTCGGTGTGCAGTCACACGCTTTACTGCAAACCAACTGCAAACTGCAAGATTGGACAGTTCCAATCTCTGGACTGCACGGTTGGATTGTAGTTTGATTGCAGTCGTACCAACAGCAATCATATGGCATCTGAACTGCAAATTAACAGTTTAAATGCGGTCCGTCTGTCAAGAGCCTGGGTTAAATTATTAAATTAAACACATTTTTTACAAATTGTTAGAAAGTAACGATAAATAAAAGTATATGTATTATAACATCCAAAGTAGTCTGCTGAAAATGATTTCTAGCGTGGGCGGGCAGTCGACGGCTGAAACGCTGGGCAGGGCGCATGGCGAGGGTGCCGCACACAACGCGGTAATTACCGCAATTTGCAATTAATTACACTGAGTCCTGGCAGACTCGCCGCCTGTTTGTTTGTTGGCATTGACGCACTAAAGCGTTGTTTATTGCTTGCGACACTAGCTGATCCTAGACGTAGCTTATTCAAGACATGTGGTTTAGGAATAATATTAATGTTTAACCACAATTTGCAATTTTAATTTACATGTAGTAAAAAAATTATAATATTGACTTATGATTACTAATACAAATAAAGTAATATAGTTGATGCTAAAATTAAACTAAACTTTAAGTAGACAAAATAGTAAACTAAACTAAAAAAAAAGAAAAGAAGAAATAATAATAATAATATTAAATATAAGGCTATTATTATATATTGAAGAGCCCCCTCGGAGCATACCGGGCTCAAAAGTACCCATAATGTTAGCCGCATTGCCTCGCTGAATGGCAAGGGCAATGTGTTGCGTCAGGTAATAGAGTAAGATCCCAGAGCGATCAGACATATCTTATTTTCACACGGATAAAACCTCAGACACTTTTCTCATCATCTCACAAAAGTTCTGGCCCATAAAAAGTGTCTGACACTTATAGATACTACTTCAGAATATTATTTTACAAAATATATAAATGTAAATCAGACATACAAATTTAAGTTAAATTATTGTTATTTTTAGTTAACTTTCTCAACTGATACCTGCCCAGGTGTCACAAGGCGAGCTTTACAAGCACGCAGGTATTACAAAACACACGAGACGCTACTGAGAACCTGAGGTTTCATTCGTGTGATATTAAGTTATGTCTGATCGCTCTGGGATCTTGGACTATAATTATTACACTGAGTCCTGTCAGACTCGCCGCCTGTTTGTTTATTGGCATTGACGCGACTAAAGCGGTGTTTATTGCTTGCGACACAATGTAGACTTATCCATCCATTAGGCAAGGAACAACCTCAAGGACTAGGAACGATAGTAAATGCTTATTGTTCAACATACGTCTAGAGCAGAAATTTTTCAATATAATTATGTATTGCTTTACTACTACTAGTATTGATTTGATTACGGAGGGATTGGATAAAGGAGGTGTCTACTGATGACTCAGGCTTGGCAGGACTCCACAGACAATTATTATTTGTAATATTAGATATTACTTCTAAGATATATCATTCAGATTGCAGACTATTTCTGTAATACACATATGAGTGCATTTGTTGTCTTTAGCTAAAACCCAATAATAATCACATGATAGAAAATCTGTCCTGCAAGGCGACAGACAAAGAGGCATCCAGTGACCGCGGGCCCGAGACGGCAATCACCACAATTTGCAACTAATTGCCGTGGTCGACCACCGGCCACGTGCTGCCGCCAACATTAATCCCTGGTTTTGTCGGATATTCATAAAAGTGACATCTCGATTTATAGTGCTTTATTATAAGTCGTTTTGGAAATCCATGGGAGAAGCCTCTATATCCAGTAGTGAACTTCATTGACTGAAATGATAGTGATGACCATTATAAGTAATTAGCTATTAATAAGTAATATTAACTAATAAGTTCACTGTAAATACTTAGAAAAAACAGTTTGTATATGTCTCCGAAAGAAAATATGCTATTTGTGAAAATACTTACCTGTGTCCCTGCGTCTTCTTTGTAAGGTTTTTGGAGGTCACCCATTTGAACAATGCGTGTTTATAGTAGAAGGTTTTGTAGTGTAGGGGTACACTTCTTGCCAGAAAATTTTAAGCCATGGTTCTGAATAAATATATTTAGATATTAAGTCCAACCCACGCTCGTCACGCCTGAATGTTATCAAAAGTATATGCTACAGATCTAGCGAGCGAGTGCCCTAGTCCTGTAATCGCAATGTAAAAATCACCTTCCTTGCTTTGACCGTAACAAACATTTCAAAGTTACAAACGAATTCACGCATCATTGTCGACCAATGCCAAGGAGTCCACTTTATAGAGCACGTTCGTTATTGATGCGAACAGGCGCGCGGAACCCTGGCAATGGAGCGAACGAGTGGTAATGTATCTAGTGTCACCGAAACCAGTTAACAGTGCCGCCAAGTTATTCGGCCGGCACAGTCATTAGCAATTCAAATATCTAACCAGCACATAGTTACTCCCACTGAAGGGGATTCTCTTTCACATGACCGCTTTTGTAAATTATTTATTACTGTTTGGCCAGTTGCAAACTCCTCTTTGTTTCTATGGTAATACTCTCAAATGGAATAACTCTTAATATTTGCTGTACGTTTGACTGTCCCATTTTCGTGGTCGGCCGATGTTAATAAAATATTACCTTCCCTAATTTTCTTTTGTGTTTTATTTGGGACGAGTGTGGAAAGAAATTTTTCATCCGTATATGTTCCTATTTATACTGTAACCAAATAAACAACGATTAAATTACAGTACATTTGGATATAAAAGTTATTGTTTTAGGTCCTAGACTATTTGAAACTAGGCAGAAATTGAGTAGTTTTACTGGTAAACTATTAGGCATACTTTTCGTATACCTACTCGTACTTATCGGTCTGTTATCCAATCCCATTGGTTCCAGGTTCAAATCTTACACGGCCCACAAACGGTGACCCAAGCATGAGTTACTTTAGTTTGTACGAGTAACTAATGCTTGGGAAACCAATGAAATGAAAAGATTTCATCAATTATAGCTTGAATTAAAAAAAGAACATGGCTAAAGCAGAAAGGCTTATTTATTGGATTAACGATTTATAGGGAAGAGAAGGAAGTAAAAATTATATATTTTTTTTTCTCCATAGACATTTTCTCAACTATAGAAAGGAACGAGTACCTAAATGCTAACGTCCTGGAGTATGTCTGGAGTATGTATCAGGCACAGCTTGCAACGTCGCGACGACGCAGGCACGTCACAGCTCGCCTGAAGGAGCGGTAAGAATTTCAATCACAGCTCTAAGCTCTGCCGAGAAAATTGTAGGCGACTTTTTTAGGTACACACCGTTTGGAACATCTCTGTATAAGATAAGAAAATATATTTACAAAAAACGTAAGTTTCTATAGAGACTCGTTTTGAATTGTCAAAATGTGTAACTTTCTCTACTTCTAGGTATTTACTATTAGCCTCAGCGTGACGCGCGATATCGGCGACGAGACGCAGTCACGTCACAGCACGGCTGAGGGAGCAGCAAGAATTTCAATCACTGCTCCAGGCTTTGCAGAGACAAATTGCAGGCGACTTTCTTAGGTACACACCGTTTGGAGCATTTGTTCCCGTCGCCCTTAGCGATGCGATGCAATCCAAACTTACGATGATATTTCACAATGCAGAGATTTATTTGTTTCCTTCGTAGCTTTTATTTATACCCGCTTGTATTTAATGTTTGAAATTAGAAACATTGTTTTTTATCTAAATATATAGGGACAAATCACACAGATCAAGCTAGCCCCAAAGTACGTTTTAAATTCGTGTTATTGGATACTAACTCAACAATACTATATTTTATAAAACCCAAGATAAAAACCCAAGACCCGGGACAAATAACAAAAGGCCCTTTTCCAACTTGCCCTGGCTGGGGATCGAACACAGAACCTCCAGAGTGGTGGACTGCCACGTTACGGAGGTCGTCAATATGTAAAGCTCAGCTCAGATACTTTCAAATGCTGATCAAGTCACTGGAATAATCTAAACAAGACCTTAGAGGCCGAGATCTTGTGGTCTCATTACCAAAATCAAAGTTAAAAATTAAACGACAGATACAATACAATACAAATAATCTTTATTGCACAATAAACAAAGGAAATACATTACAGACAAAAAAAAACAAAAATGATACAAAGGCGTACTTATCGCATAGATAGCAATCTCTTCCAGTCTTCTTCCACCTTTGGGTAGAGAGAGAAGTGAATTTCGAGAGAGGCGATGCAGTATGTCGGATTTAGGTTCTGATAGTAGATACAAAACAGAACCTACTGAAAAGATTTTAAGAATCAATATTCTATTTCATATATTTGTAAAACAGTCTTTTTAGAGTAAGGTAAATAAAAATTTCTAACTTCATTTTTCGCTAAAATATTATTTAAGTATACTTAGTGATCCTAGCTTACAGATAAAACATCTTCAGTAACCCCTGCGAGGGATAAAAACTACACCAAAAGGTAATATTTATACACTGTTGAACAAAAAGTAGGATATTCAAAGTACCTTTACCTAGAATACTTGCGTGGTTACATAATGGTAAGGATGTTGGGAGCATCATTCATAAATCAAGTGCCTGAGTTTAGGGTCCCTGTTACCCAGGAGTTAACGGGATAACTTTTTAAGGGCTACCGTACTAATGATACCCGTACTTTACCTCGTGTATTTTCTGTTTTGGGTGAGATCATAAGCAGTAAAATAGACACTTTTTTTTTAAAATGAACAATATAATTACTCGTTAAGGTAGGTACGAGACGTAGTATATTATTACTCTGTTATAGGAGTATCTGCATATTACACTAACAAAATCAATCCAATGTTGATTCTCATTAAAAAAAGATTCATCAAAGAATCTTAGGTCCCGGTAACTAACTTGCTAGATGTTACCTATGCCTGAACATGTAAAAGCTGCACAAACGTTCTTACGTATTTTGAGAAAGATACTCGTAAATTCCCAAAAATACCTACGACCGTACAGGAACCTACTCGTAAATCTATATATGAATCATCGGATCAATAGATCATGGCGTTGATATCGAGATAGATATCGAAACACAAATCTGTTCCGCCGAAATACCAACACATATATCAATTAGGGTTCCGCGTTAACAAACACTGAGAGTTGTTTGGTTTATTGAACCGAGAGGCGCGCCTACGAGATAATTGGAGATCCGTATAAGGACATTAATAACAAAACAGATACCTATTAGACGCGGGATCGGGACCCCTGCCGCTTGTTATACCCGAAACAAGGAAATCGTAATAAAGTTAAGGATACGCCCGTTGCCCGGTAATATTGTTAAGGAGAATCGAGGTACGGCCGTGATTGAGACCCGCACGGGAGTGACAATGGTGATCCCGTCACAAAACCAATTGTATTGAGTTAGCCGAATACCTGTAATTATATATTATGTGAGTTATCTCTTTTTCTGTTATTTTTTATGTAAGTAAATAAATAAAATATATACATATGTATAGGAACAAATCACACTGATTTAACTAGCCCCAAAGTAAGTTTTTAAAACTTGTGTTATGGGATACTAACTCAACGATACTATATTTTATGATAAATACATATATAGATAAACATCCAAGACCAAATGGAGACAAAGGTTGTTTTTGATAATGTCTCTTCATTTATTTCTAGCTATTTTGAGACATATAACTTTTGCTTGACGTAACTCTTGATCTCTAAGCTACTCAAATAGAAATGACACGACTGGAACTTGATGTTCCTAACAAACCTACTACCTGAATATCTTAATGTCGTGTGAAATGTACCATTTCAGTGAAACAAACTAAGGATATAATAATTATTGAGGACGTAATCAATGGCCCAGAACATGTTATTGTCGTGTATTACGCTATTATACTCGTAGAGTGAGGACAACAATCATACAGCAAATATCGGGAAATGAAATGTTTACTATTTCTATAATTTTCACACATATTACAAAATGAGAGTTCTGAAAGATGTTACCTACCTATTATATTTTATCTTTTTAAATTACTATATAAAAATATAAATAAATATATAAGGACTGATTGAGCTAGTCCGAAAGTAAGTTTTAAACTTGTATTATGGGATACTAACTCAACGATACTTTATTTTATAATAAATACATATATAAATAAACACCCAAGACCCAGGACAATTTGAAAAAGACCATTTTCCAACTTGCCCTGGCTGGGGAAGAACCAAAAGAACCCAGAACCTCCGGATTGGTGGACTAGCGTATTGACCATTACACCACGGAGGTCGTCGGAGATGGTCGGTAAAAATAATCAAGATCAAGGATGAGTCTAGTAGTGGTACAGTTTTACATTTAGCAGCTATATCGTGCTGTAACAGGTTAAATCGTATATTCTGCATTCAATAAATCCAATAAATCGTATATTCTACATAGTTGTATTCAATATACTCGATACCGTAGATGCCTATTTAATTAGCAGAAAGATAAGAAAGCCTCTCAGTTAGGAATAATTTTCAAACAACATACTTACAAAGCTTGTGATTTTAGTCAACGTTAAGTTAAACTGTACTATAACTTATTCGTTAGCCTGAAATCTAAAACGCCAATAGGTTAACAGTATGCCATGCATGACTTATTATATTATAATTTTAACTACCACTTTACGCTTCTTCGATTGGCTACTCTAAGTAACGGTTCGACCGTCTTCCGATTTGTGTTGATGTACCAATACATTTTGTGATTAAATGTTTTAGGTTGATGCGTAGTGTGTATATAAGTATGTAGGTGATGCCACATATTGTTCAAGTTACGCTTTGCTACGACTTGTTTCTGATGCTAAGTTTTGCTACGACTTGTGGCTCGTGCGTGATAAGATATATTTGAAAATGTATTCTTTGCAACGACTTGTTATTGATGCTACGTTGTGCTACGTCTTGTGACTCGGACACGCTACGATATATTATTATTTAAATATGTATTCTTTGCTACGACTTGTTTTTGATGCTACGTTGTGCTACGACTTGTGTTGTGCTTGTGGCTCGTGCGCGCTACGATATATTTGAAAATTTATTCTATCCTACGACTTGCATTTGATGCTACGGTGTGCTACGATCTGTGTCTCGTGCGTACTTATTTGTTGATACTAAGTTTTCCTACGACTTATTTTAAGTAGTAGCTAGTATCGGTAGCTTTTGCACTAAAAATAATTAAAAATAATGACCTTCAATACGAGTAGGTAAGTAATATATTTATCCTACATTGAAAAAAAAATTTTTGACTTTGACTTTGAAAGAGAAGCACACGATGACGATATTTTGAGGATAATAGAGTGGTTTGCCATTGCCTTCTCCACATAAATCATATTACACCTGAACGTTTCTTCAGATCATTATGACCAACGAACACTAGTGATACAGAAACAACAAAAAGTTAATTGACCCGAGTAGCTAATACTTTAAAAATCATTAAAATCACGAACAGCACTAAAATTTATACAAAAAAGAAATATAATTTCATTGAAAACGGAATCCGCAATAATGGACGCAGTTCTTTGTTGAGTTGGAAATATTCGCCGTATTTATTGATTTTCGTGTTCGCAAATAAATGATTCGTCCTGAATGAAACGACACAGACAGGGTGAATACATAGTAAATGTATGTATTAATAACATACGAGGCGACATGAAATTTTCATTTTTTAATATATATATATCGTGTGAAGTAGAGAAAAAACAGATTGCAGAAAGGAACTACCACGTTTAGCACGATGAAAAATTTATTAGCTTGATCGCCCGTGTTTATGCAATCTCTGAAGTTATACTAAAACAATGATATTTTTTTTTAAAAGACCTAATTCTATAGAAAACCTAAACATTTAAACATTGTATGCTTAGACAACATATTTTTTCTAGCTATTTCCGATTTTATTTAAATTTCTATGGGACCACTTGGAAAATATACTCTTTCAAATAAAAAAAAGAATTTTCCGAATCGATCCAGGCATCTTAGAGTAATCGGGAATACATTAAAAATTTTCCTCCTTTTTTGAAGTCGGTTAATTATTTGATGAACTTTTAAAATACGCGTAGTAGGAAGGAAAAACAGTTTGTTGAATTCTACTTTTTTGATTCTATTTCGGCAAATAAAATTAGGTACTTATTTCCCAATAAACAGCTTTTAAAAATAACCATTAATTTTCAATTAAAGTACTTATTCTTTAATCATAATGAGTAATTTCTCTAGTAAGTTTAATCTATTTAGAACAGCATCGTAATAGCTAATAAACTATTTTATCTAATAATAAGTGTACCATGAGCTTTCATTATACAAATATTTAAAAATAATATCTTATTTTAGCGGTTTTCATATTCGAACCTCATCTTACTCGTAAGTGTACTGTTATACCTGTATACTACAATATACCTGTATGATACAACCTATGTCACAGATTGATAAATAGTTACCTATGTTCTAAAGTAAAAAATCTGAATCTGTTGCCATATGTTAATGTATTGTCCCTACTGCAAAATAAACAGCTATGAAAATACAATAAAAAAGGAACAATATTCATTTTACCAACACATGAAATAAATACAAGCTACAATACATTAAAGCTATTACTACACAAACACATTCAAAACTAGCATCTCATTTCGGTGCTTCTCATATCCGTACCCCATCTTAGATAAAGCTTTCAACTCCAAAACGTCACACGATGCGCCATAATTGACGAGTGTTCCTGTGATTTCAGCACTTGTAACTTGAGTTCTACATTCCACAAAGCTAAATCAAACGTCATTCACAGAAGCCGTTAATCACCCTAGAGCCTTTGATAAACTGAGCTTGTTACAGGTAGCGTTTATACACTGTATAGGATATTGTTATGTAAGCACCCACATTAATCAGATGACTAAAGTGGGTCTAGGCACGGCGCAAATTACGATGTGGGTTGGTCCCACAGAACGTAATAAGACACTAATGTAATTAAACGAAGCGGTTTTCCCCATAAAAATGTCTCACCGACTATTTCAGACTACTATTCCAAGGCTAGTTATTGAAAATCGAAGGATATTGCAAATTTTTTGTCGATAATTTTAGTTAAAATATGAGTGAATAAAAGGAGGTAGTTAAAATCAAAATCAAATATTTATTCAGTAATTAGGCCTTTGCAGGCACTTTTACACGTCAATAATTATAGTTACATTACGTGTAAATCAAATTTACAGTAATAAGTTACACTGAGTAGTCTTAAAAAACGGAGCCGAGCTAACCAGTCCGTACTGACGGCACCCGTTCATGAGTTGACGCGTTACGAATAGGTCCCCACTGAATTACTGAACTACCCCATGTACTTTTTACTAATATTATACTAGTTAATTTTTTTTGTTTTTGCGTACGTAAAGAAAATCTATCAAGCATTTTGAATGTAAATTATTTATAAAAATGTTAGTAAATCCTTTATGCGTTCTATTTCAGAAAGTTATGTTAATGAATTCGCAAAAGATGAAAAGCAGCAAATTGCAGGGTATGAAATTCAACAACAACATACACACACACATAACTTAAACTTGTGCAAGTGATACACAAAAGCTATCCAAGCAATTAGAAGCTAATGGTGCAAATCGCGGTCGAAGGCTCAGTTTTAGGTACCTAAAACCGAGCCTTCGATAATGTAAATTATATGCTAATACTTTTGGCTGCTAAGTAGGAAGAAATTAGTGATTCAAAGATGATAAAATTTTATGAATTTAAAATATAATTAAAATGTCTGACTTGTAACCTACCAAAATAAACAATCTTGTTAATGTATAATGACCAATATCTTAAAGCATTTAACCTAAACGTCTCAACCCTCATGTATCCAAAAACGAAATAAATTGTGGAGTGTACCGCTAAGCACTAAGTAACACGAGGCTCACCGTATGTCTGTAATTTTATGACTGATTTCCAAGCAAATTATCTCAATTGTCACGTTACAAACCCTCTTGGTACCCAATTTGTCTTGGAGATTATTTCAACCCATTTCCTTAGTGCTTCCTATCTAAAAGATCGAATGTGATCGTCTATTTAGTTAAATAGGAATCTAAATCTAAATAGCTTTTATAAAAAGGATTGAATGTTGTACTTGCTTGTGTATTTTGTTGAGTAACTATTATTATAACTTATAAACTTACCAAATGAGGTTAACGTATATTATCATTTAATGTAACACAATGAGTAGGTATATAACGTCTCACAAAATATATAAACTATTTCAAGGGTGAACTCAATCCCCAATACTGAACAACTTTCCCCTAGGAACGTGTCTCGAAATATGAAAAACTTTAGATCAGCTGATCGGCCAACTTGTATGATAACTTGAGGAAAGTTGTTCAGTATCATGGACGGAATACACCCTTAGAATAGTCTCAGTATACCTATATTTTGTTAGACCCTGTATGTGTAGACACGGTGCCCCAACCCCTTGTAGAGTAGGATAAGCTGAGGAGGAAAAATCTATCATAATCAAGAAGAATCACCGGATATTTTTACGCTGACGACCTTCAAATTTATGCTCAGTCGCCAGTAGAAGATATCAATACGTGTGTTGCGACAATTAATTCCGCCTTATCGACTATTATGACCTGGTCTGATGAGTTTGGTGTTAGAGTTAACCCCTCCAAATGTCAGGCAATGATCGTAGGTAGTTCGAGACAGATTGCACAGATTGATACTAGTCATATCCAACCCGTCATTTTCAATAATAATATTATACCTTTTTGCAACTCTGTCAAGAACCTAGGATTAAACATAGATTCCACGCTTGGCTGGACCACTCATATAGTCGCAATTAGTCGTACAATCACTGTTAGTCTTCAGCAATTGAACCGTCTAAGGAATTTTCTGCCTTTTAAAACAAAGGTCTTACTTGTACAGGCTTTAATTTTTCCAATCTTTGACTATGCTGATGTGTGTTATCCTGACCTCAACGTAGACCTTCTCAATAAACTTGATCGGCTCCTTAATAACTGCATTCGCTTTATCTTCTGTCTTCGAAAATATGATCATGTGTCTTCTTATCGTTCGGAGCTTAATTGGCTTCCTATCCGCCAACGCAGGGAACTTCGGTTACTGTGTACTCTCTTTTCGATTCTTACGAATCCTGATTACCCTCAATATTTAAAATGTAAATATAACTACCTTTCAGACACTCATGATCGACAACTTCGTTCTAATGAGACCCGTCAGCTTTTTATCCCCCTTTTTCGGACTAATTTCATGTCAAACTCATTTTCTCTTCAAGCTTCACGACTCTGGAATTCTTTACCCGTTGATATTAGAGAAATTTCTACCAAATTCTGTTTTAAGAGGAAAGTCCACGCCCTCTTTTCAAACTCCCTTTCTATATAAAGTCATCATCATTCAGTTCTTCTTTTCTTTAGTTATTTCTTTTTTATTATATTTATTAGTATATGTATTGTGTAAGTAGGTATTTACTCTGATATATTTATATATAATATATACATATATATATATATAATAGTGTGTATGAAGTACTTAGTATTTTTGATGTAAGTATATAGGTATTTATAGCTTTTGCGCCGCACAATTTTCTCTGCTTATCCCTATGGTTGACTGGGAGAAAATGCTCTTAGCATTAAGTCCGCCATTTGTTAAAAGTATATTTTTACTTTGGACAATAAAGTTTGATAAATAAATAAATAAATAAATATCAATAGAAAATTACTTTGTAAAAAAAAATGTATCAATCATCACCCAAGAGGCCCAAGACCCTGTTTTTCTTTTTTAAATGTTGGCATGCTGGAGGTACAAGACCAAGACTTTTAATTATTCTCAAAAAGTTCAGTAATGACTGTATTGTGCCGGAAAAATAGCATTAATACTGGCGAATCGCTTTTTTACGGTAATTACACGAAGCAAAAAGGGATGCTTGGAATTCTAAGCATAACAGCTGATATTCAAAGGGAGGTTTTTAATTAAAAAAATAGATTAAACGAAGGTATTTTTTACAGAATTGTATCGTAAGTACATAAAATAAAAAAATATATTTTCCGGTGCGTAATTTATTTTTGATGTTAAATAACTTACTAAATGGCATAACTAAAAGATAGCATCATGAACTGAACATGATGAAAAATAAGACAGCTTAAAAATCTGCTAAGAAAATGAGCTGAAATTTTCTAAGTTCTTAACTCTTTTCTCGGCTGATAAAATAAAAAATAGTTAATATTCATTCTCAATCAGTTACTTATTGATAGATAAGTCATTCTTCGACAAAAACCTTCCATGGCTCCCATGTCAGTCGTCTAATAAACACTAAAAATACATAAAATTTTAAAAGTACTTTAACTAAACATACAACATACTGCTAATGGGCATTAGCAGTGATAAACACCACACTTTCCAAAAAGCTCCCATCAGCAAATCTCGTAATAAAATTCTATATAAAATTGGAGTGGGAAACCTTTCTTTTTGTACAAGTGTGTTAAAATTTACTTGTGAACTCATAACTTGTGGCTTGACTAAAATGCAAAGGCTATTTCCATCACGTGACATTTTCTCTATAAACAGAAGTAGGCACTACATTTCCTGGAGCTCGTTACTCTTGTACGTTGTCTCGTGTGTAACTTAATCACAAGTAGGTACTTGAAATAATTCACCGTCGTCTTTCTGCGACGGAGACATCGGAAACAAGTGCCTGCTTGTCTGACAAGTTTATCTTGACAAGGTCTTAGTTAAGTACCCAATACCATGTACTGCACAGCTCTCTCACATTCTTGACGTTGGTAACAGGTACATAATACATGCTGACATTGCCTATTAGGGTAAAAAGGAAAAAGTTAATAGATATATATAAAGAGATATATAATATATAAAGAGTTTTTCTAATTAAACCGTGTTTGAATTACATGCTATCTATGTATCAACCAATCACTTGCCTAAGATTATGCATGTTTTGGGAAAAAAATAATAAAGTGAAAAGTAATGTAGAAAGCAGAAATCACTTTTTACGCCTTGTCAATTTTCTTTGCGTAAGTATTACTGAAAATCTGCGTAAAAAATTACGAATGTTCCGCGAAAACAATGTACACTGATAAAGTCTAAGAAGAGGATTAATTTATTGTTAAATTAATTTTGACGGTAAAATATTTTACAAGGAGAGCAGAAGCTCGCACTAATTGGATTAAAATTTTAGCACTCCTTGCGGTGCTACTGAGGCTATCGATTTTTGATTTGGACAAACACAAATGGAGAAAATTTTAGGACCAGATAAAATTTTAACGGCTTATACATTTGAATTTGAAAATTCAAGACTTTTGAGGAGGAAGTATATTATTTGTCTGCATGGTTTGGAAAAAAATGGAATATTATTTAAAACAATTTAAAACGACTATTCAACACTATGTAACTAAACAAATGACTAAAACCGAAACGGAACAGATTTCGGATTTTGCACTATGACGTTTCATCGCGAATTCCTCTTCCTACCTCATCACTTGAATGTGTGATTGATAAAAAAAAAACTATAATTCGCAGTATCAATTTATATTTTTCGCGTTGACCTTTTTTGTCCACCACCTATTACGTCCAAACCAGTTAAGGCAAAACCTGAATTTTCCGAGGTCCAGTGCTGCCCCGATTTTAAATAAATTGTTTGAAAGGAAACGGAGACCATTTACAATTTTGTCTTTACCAAGCCCTTCAAACTATTTTATGAACTACTACTACTGCAACTACTGTTTATTGTTTAAAGTGAGAACGTAAAGCTTTTCTTCGCACATTTGTGAAAAACGGCCACTTTTGGCAAATGTGCGAAGAAAAGGTTATCTAGGGCTTGGTAGAGACAAAATTTTAAATGATAGTTCCGTTTCCTTTTATATAATTTATTTCAAATGGAGGCAGCACTAGAACCTGGAAAGTTCAAGCATGGCCTTAATATAGTTTGATGCGGTTTTAACTAATGTGGTTTTGCTTTTTATTTCTCTTATAATATGATTTCGCTTTTTCCTCACTTATCTTTTTTGGGTTTTCTTCTCTGTGTTCATCTTAATATTATGTACTATTTATGTATATATTTTCTTTATGTATCTGCGTGATTATATATATGTACTTACGAATATTTATCACACGTACCAGCTGTATAATAATAAATAAACTCTAATTTATTTATTGTTAATTTTTTTTTCAAATATGTTTAACTTTGCGCCTTACCTGTTTTCTTCAAACATTTATAAGTACCTCGGTTGCCTGGAAAAGATTATAATTGCGATAAGGCCGCCTTTTGACATTTGCAGCATAATTTTTTGGAGCAATAAAGATTTCAACTAACTAACTAATGTGCTTTCATGGAAAAGTTGTCTTTTCAATTAATACTTATTGGTAATAAATATTGGTACTTATCTGGATCGAAACGATGGTTTGCGTTTTGATATAATGCAAAAAAAATATTTTGATAGTGCATTTTTACAGTTTTCTCTAATAAATGACTGCATTTTATAGCGATGCATGTATGCAAATGTGCACAATTATAGCACCCTAAATTGTAGCTAGCGATTGTATGTGATACGTTTCGCCGGACGCGCTCAATGGCTATTGTTACAGCCATTATTGGATAAGTTTGGTCTTGACACACTTGTAACATGCATTCTGCAGATTTCGTTGAAATTCCAGGTATATATGTCTTATTACTAAAGGTTTTAATAACCTAATCGAAAAAAAACTAGTGGCTCTGTGAGCTGTAGAATTCGCCAAAAATAGAAAAATATTCCGCCCCCATATTTCCGCCATTTTGAAAAAATCCTTAATCCGTCTCACACAACTGTATGATAAAAAAAATCAATATAATTATCAAACCTGCTCACAAAATTTCAAGAGAATTGGTTAGGACCAGACTGTAGGCGAGAACAGCCGGAAACCTGGACATCCGGGCACACGAAATATTTTTTTGCCGAAGCTGAAACGGATACGCTTCGCTCATTTCGCCTGATCGGTCAAACATTCTTAACACAATGTTAGAGACACTACGTCTATAGACGTAGATCAATTGTTCTTACTGTTGTGTCTGGCTGAGTGTTCAGCAATGTGTTAAATTTTGCATCCATTTGGCTTGCTATGCTGTCAGGATTAACTACAATATTAGATAGGTAACACATCTGATTAGAGTACTAGCTAATAAACGCATTGAAAAGAACGAACACGGCGTGGTTTTCTAATCATTATGATGCTGATATCCAAATCTATCTATCTCTACTCAATAAACTAAGAAAGTACTGGAACAACTTTGATGCGATTTTCAAGAACATGTAGAGCATTTCACCAGAAAGTTTACGTGTATAATTAATAATGCGACATATAATTTATATAATTATAAAATTACATATATAATACGAGGGTCGACCTCGGCGAACATTCTGCGATCAGATTGCAGACGTTCTAAAAAAAGGAGAGGTAAGAAGTACCCGTAACCGAAGGGCATGTATGAAGAGGTTGATGAGTGTAGATAAAGCGAAAAAGGTATGTCTGGATCGTAGCAAGTGGAGATACATAGTCTCTGCCTACCCCTGTGGGAAACAGGCGTGATAGTATATATTTATGTATATATAATATATATGCAAAGCCGAAGTGGGCTGCTAGTTTCTATTTAAAGTTTTCGGTTGTACATATAGTATAGATAGGTACTAATGAGATCTACCCACTAAACCAGTAACTGACAGAAATTATTCAACCGGGAGAATAAAAATTCGCCCTTTCCACAAGAACGAGCTGCCAAATGCATATGGCGGTCGTTGTAATATTTTATTGTTACCGTAACTCGTACCTGCAGAACACGCGTCTCGCCAGCTGTCAGGTAGCTCGTACGTGCGAGCTGACACTTCCAGCTTCCAGTCCTGGCACAACTAAAATGCTAAATATAAAAGACACTTTATACAATATGTTCTTTAGCAACGCACATATTCTAATACAGAGTGACTTTTTACCACCAGCCAAATTTTAGGAGCAAGAACCACTTTCGAAAAAAAAATATTGAAAATCGATAAAAAAAATCGACGTCCTATATACTCGTAAATCAGCGCTCAGCCAAACAGATTTTTTTATCGATTTAAAAAATATTTTTTAAGAAAGGCCTGAACTTGCTCCAAAAATTTGGTTGGTGGTTTTTTAACCGCTTACCAATTATTTGAAGCAAGTCCGATATTGCTCTTAAATGTTCTTTAGCAAAGTACACACAGGGTAACTAAAAAGTCCCCTGCGTTTCTAAAGAACATTATTTAGTGAGGTCTACCTCACTCATCAGATTACGCAGTATCCAATTAACACATACGAGAAAACTAAGGTCTCGTCTGCCACTTGAGATAACTGCTTCTTATTTAGGTAGTACGGGATTGATTAATTGAGGATCGTTTTACTAATTTTATTCAGTTCTTTATCTATTTGTTTCTTTTATGTATCCTAGAAAGTTAACCAAGACTCATGCCAGATTTTCCAAGCATGTGTCAGTAGCCTGGCAGATGAGTGCGCAAACGAGTGATATACCACGTGATAACATGTCGTCTATTAGATTGAATACAAGACGCCATAGATTCTTGAAGTTAAAACTTTTTAGGCGCGTTAGGCATCTCAAAAAATGCCTGAAATAGGAAAAAACCATTGAACTCGTGACACTGTTACCATAACCGACACCATATTTGTTCAAGTTTTCACTTGTGTCGGCACTCCTGTAGTGCCACTGTATTTTTTTGACAGTGTGACAGTGTGACAGTGTGACAAACAATACAATAACGGTCACCCTCAAAAGAGCGCGGGCAAGAACATCGTCACACGAAAATTGGATTTTTTGCCACCACTCTCACGTTTTGAATATTATTGTCACGGTGCTAGTTGGACTTATTTAATACTGAGACATATTTTGTACAGCAAAGCCAACAGACTGCAATCTACGACGTGTTGGATGAATCGGCTGCTCCCCCGCCGCCACTCTACTATTTGCACACGTTTTGAATGTCATTGTCACTGTGCTAATTGCCGACCGTAGAGTTGCACCACCCTCACTCACTCGACCACTAACTGAATCAAAATGTTTTTACCTATATAGGTAAGTGTAGTAAAAGTGTATTAAAATTAGCTGAAACTAGTTTTTGGACGATTCAGTCCGTGCTGTTGATAAATTTTCCCCAGAATAATGTTATCATTTTTAAAAAATTCACAATCAACAAATGACTTACAATCGTTCTCTGTATTTTCCTTAGGTATCCAATAAATTATTTGACTTAATACTACAAATCCCTAGTTGGGATGTTTTTTTTAAACCATTGTTGATGTTATATGTGGATCATTTACCTAAATGATCTACTGTACCTACAGTATCTATTCTATTGACTACCAACCTACAATAGTCATATTTTCAGATTTACGTTTTCAATCTATAAGTACATAGTCAATAAGTTTAATTTTTTTCTCTCAATAAAGTTTACCTGCTTTCAATCTTTTCATAAACCTATTAAATGTACTTTCAATCTTTAGATAAGCCTATTAAATGTAAGATTGAATAGTTATCTTTCTAAGCATGGCCTTTCTGTCTTACGATCCTTGGCCTTAGCTCTCACGTATAGGATAAAGACGTGATGGGTCAAATGATAAAAAACATTACTTAACATTTACGAGTAAGTTAGTTAAATTATTGTAAGAACACTACAGTCCGCTACCCTACAAAGGGTAGTGTATGCGGGTATGATATTTAGTTATAGTCTGTATATTTCTTTCATGGAGAGTTAAAAATTTCCTGAAAAGAGAAGGACGGAGCGCCCTCGTCGCCACAGCTTCGTATTAATTCTTCCAGGCAGTTGAGTCCGAATGCGTTTCCGGCTTGAGTTGCCTCAACTCGACAGCAAACTTTTCGTGTTTACATTACTTTAAATTCTTTTACCTCTTAGCTTTGCTTTGCGATACTTTGCGTAGTATCATTCGCAGTAGGTATATTTATTTCATATTTCATACGAGCATTTTTTCCTCTTTTTATGTGAGCAAATACGGCTCGGAGTCAAATGTAAATGTTGAAAACGCTACAATTGGTAAAGCATTTTTAATTTTATGCTGATATTTTTTAAATAAAAGTGAAGGTTGTGGTTTTTTCTACAATGACGTAAGAGGTTGAAGCACAAGCTCTAAATCTCTCTTGATACGAAAAGTTTTCAATTTTCCGTTATTATTACCGGGGCATATATATAACTCAATATAATAAAAAAACTGAAAAGCTTACCTCGAGAACAAAGAACTGACACCACTTTCATCAACTTTAACTTGAACGAAAGATAATAAAAACGCCCGAAGAAAAGTGGTTTGAAAGAACGAAAAAGCTGCGTATTTAGGTATATTTTTCATAAAATTTAAAATGATAGGTGAAAGATTAAAGCACTTAGTACGATAAGTGCCATATTGAAAATTCGCATAAAGTAAACTCCATTTCCGTTTAAATATTGCCCGACTAAATTGCCTTTAACAGAGGAAACGCTATAGCAAATATGATTTGGCGACGAGCAATATCAAAGGCTAATTGCTCAATACTCGATGTGTTGCATCCGAATGGTGCAGATAAAAACGCCAGATAACAGCATTAGCTGATTAGCTGGCGATTCATCCGGCAGTCTCTGGGTAGTGGCTACAATGTTAGACACCAGTTCACCATCAATATGTTTTTTTAGGGTTCCGTACCCAAAGGGTGCAAACGGGACCCTATTACTGAGACTCCGCTGTCTGTCCGTCTGTCACAGGGCTCTATCTTACGAACCGTAATAATAGCTAGACGCTTGATTTTTTACCGATTTTGTATAACGGTGGCCGCTATAACAACAAATACTGAAATTAAAATAAAGTAAAAAATTAAAGGGGGTCGTCATACAACAAACGTGTTTTTCAGCGTTTTAAATATTTTACGCAGGTACGGAACCCTTCATGTACGGTCTGACTCGCACTTGACCAGTTTTTTATTTTTTATTGACGCTGTTATTTTTATTAAAGTTATGGTGGAACAAAGGTGGAACCTTCCATGCTAGGCTGAGAGCGAAGAAAAAGTAACTGTTTCTCATCTTGCACAGATTGTTGAAGTCGATCAAGAAAATAATGGCGAACACCGGCGTCTTTCTAAACTGATAGGTGATGAACAAAGCGTCCTTTGTTTATCCCGAAAGGGATAAAGAAGCCATAACTTTCCCTCCCTTTCAAAGATAAAGAAGTTATAGCTTGATATGATATTTAATTAAAAAAGGAGAAAATAAAAAGACCTACTTCTAATGTCAGAATCTTTTTTTTCACGGGATAATCTATCTATAATGAAATGTTATTGATTGTGAAAAGACTGAAGAAACAAAAGACAAAGGAAGAAGAAAAATAAAGACACCTTTATTAGACGGAATAACTGATTTAATCTACCTCTTCACAAAGTGCATCCGAATTTGCATAGATTGTATTTTCGATTTGGTCAGTTTAATCGATTAGAACCTAATCCGGGATAAAATTATGTCATTTCATTTTCCGGTGTGTCATATATCCATTGTCTATTCGTTGCTTCCTTCTGAAGAAGTCATGAAGGACGGACAATCAAACAAACACTTTCATGTTTAACATTACTTTACTTCTCGGAGCTTTGTTTTACCACGCATTTTCAATTAAATTTAAGTACGAGTAACAAGTGAAAAAAGTTTAACAAAGTAAGTACATTCATCACGAAATTTAGACTGTGAACTCGATTCTAAGTCGTGGGAATACTTTTGAATATGTCGGGAAATCCCTCTCTGAACTTAATATATGGCGACAAGCACTCAGCGTGATTACGGATGGAGATAGTATTAGGTAGCGACACAGATGCGCTTACTAAACAATTCAAATATAACCATAGCCAGGGAAGCAAATATGTAATCTGATGGCTTGACGTTTTCAGGTCCAGGTTTCCTACCTTTTTTTATAAAAAAGAAAAACATTTGTTAAAATGTTTTTTTTACATATTGATGTGGTTTTACTCTTTGGTTTGATTCAAATTAAATCAAATTAAACATTTAATTATACTTAAGCTTCAATATAAAGAAAAATAAGTACTTACTTACTTAATTATACTTTTTAGTCTCTACTATGTAGCTTCGTTTTACTTGTATTTCACATTCCACACATTACTCGTATTCAATTCCTAACATTATAAAATCAATAACCGGTCCTAGGAACTCATCAAATTGTTTCTATAAATATTGTTCCAATTTCGAGCAACACGAGAGTGGTGGCTTTATCAAGTTTTGTTAACAATTTAGAAAACTGAACACGGCTAAATTAAACTGACACAAAACAATCAAGTGTTGCCGCCGGTGCGTTGACGTGCAATTTCACTTTCCAATTTGGTAGCTTTGTCTCTTCGCCCTCTGATTTTGCGCCTTTCAATTAACCAGTAATCATACACGCCCCGGGAACCCTTTCATTAAACATTGGTAATGAGTTTTTACCCTTCGACGAATAGTGGACATAGGAGCTATGGTACCTACAAGCCCTTAGTCCTTAGGCTAAGTACAGACGAGGCAAATCTCGTATAAAAGATTTTACAGTGGTTGAATTAAGTATTTTTTTTTTATTATTTATAACAAAACTTTAAGAAATAGGTACCTTACCTGCTTATTGTATAAAGGTGATTTGAATCTGTAGACTAAATATATTACATAAAAAAATAGTACAATCTATTTTTTTTTAAATATACTGAAAACGTATATAATAAGACTTGTTTTTTTACTCCACAGCAGTGCATAGATGACGGAAGACTTTAATTTCTGGACTTCTTCATCAATTCCACTTCACCAAAACTTACTTTATGGATGCAAATGCTTGATTTATTAACAAAAACACATCAAAATAGCTATATATAAGTATATGTGCATATATTTGTGGAGTTTCCTCAATTTCTCGAGGACTCTTTAATCTCTAAATCGGCCAAAAACGGAGAGCTTATTAAAAAAACTTACATAAAAAAAACAATACATTTGGATTGAAAAGCTCTTCTATTTTTGAAGTCACTTTAAAAGGAAGACGGTGACTTCATTAGGGTTCCGTAGCTAAATGGCAAAAAACGGAACCCTTATAGATTCGTCATGTCTGTCTGTCCGTCCGTATGTCACAGCCACTTTTTTCCGAAACTATAAGAACTGTACTGTTGAAACTTGGTAAGGAGATGTATTCTGTGAACGGCATTAAGATTTTCACACAAAAATAGAAAAAAACACAATTAATTTTGGGGGTTCCCCATGCTTAGAACTGAAACTTAATTTTTTTTTTTCATCAAATCCATATATGTGGGGTATCTATGGATAGGTATTATTTTTTTCTAAACCGAATAGTTTGCGCGAGAGACACTTCCAAAGTGGTTAAATTTGTGCCCCCCCCCCCCTGTAACTTCTAAAATAAGAGAATGATAAAACTAAAAAAAATATATGATGTACATTACCATGCAAACTTCCACAGAAAATTGGTTTGAACGAGATGTAGTCAGTAGTTTTTTTTTAATACGTCATATTAATCGTAAACCGCAACCTAACCTTTAAACTTTTATATTATGTTACTTGCTGCTACGGAACCCTTCATGGGCGAGTCTGACTCGCACTTGGCCGCTTTTTTTATTCTATCATAGACTTTGGTAAAGAATTTCGGTTTGTTTTCGGGATAAAAAATTAAAATGCTTTAACATAACACTAAATAATAGCTCATGTGTACTCCCCCTTCCATCTACGCAGACAAATTGGCAAGCGACGTGCACTCAATTAGGTAGATAAATTAGACGTCTGGAATGGCCCGCGTGTTTGTATGGAGGTTAGTGGTTGCAGGAAACCAATAGTTCCCTATCAATCAAGGTGTTATATGTGACCTAATTCGATATTACTATTGCATGTTTATTTGAATATCGTACCTCGTATCGATAGGATGCATACCTATGCTTCTTATTATTGTTATGTAGCAATATTTTGACATCATACAAGTATGATAAAATAAAGGCAAATGGGTGATTTTCAGTTTCTTTCTGAATTGGACATAAGCAGTTATTTTCGAGTAAAGTATCAGGTAGAGTAATATCTATACTAATATTATAAAGCGGAAGAGTTTGTTTGTTTGTTTGTTTAAACGCGCTAATCTCAGGAACTAATGGTCCGATTTGAAAAAATTTTTTTTTGTTGGATAGTCCATTTATAGAGGAAGGCTTTAGGCTATATAACATTACGTTCCGACAACCACGCGAACGAAGTCGCGGGCACAGCTAGTGAGTAATATACCACAGTATAACTTTATCATTACAGTGAATGTACAATCTGCAAAAACATCCATACCTACTTATAATTAATTGAAGTCCCCGGCGCGCACGTGTCTGTCTGTCTGATTGTACTCAATAAAATTGAAAAAATTAAGATGCCGATTTTGATGTGGTTTTCTCGGAAATATAGAACATTTTACCGGGAAGGTTTAGATAACTCTATATAATACATACTTGTGTTAAGCCGAAGTGGGCCGCAGCGCAAGGTGCTCCTAAAATAATAGAAAATCGGTCAAGTGCGCGTCGGACTCGTGCATGAAGGGTCCCGTACAATGTTATAAAACGCTAAAAAAACACGTTTCTTGTACGGCGACGCCCTTTAATTTTTTACTTTATCTTATTTTTAGCATTTGTTTTTATAGCGGCCACATCGGTAAAAATATCAAGTGTCTAGCTAATATGGTTCAAGAGATAGAGCTCCGTGACAGACGGACAGACAGCGAAGCCTCAGTAATAGAGAGTTGGCACTCTTTGGGTACGGAACCCTAAAAAAGTGGGGTAAGCTAACTTTATTATAATCTATCTTCTATCTATATATATAAAAGCGCAAATCACTCACTCATCACGAAATCTCGAAAACTACCAAGCCAATGAAGATGAAATCTGGCAGGAAGGTAGATTGTGACTAGGAGACGTCCGCTAAGAAAGGATTTTTTGAAATTCCATCCCTAAAGGGGCGAAATAGGGGTTGGCAGTTTGTATGACACTACATAATTTTAAAAAGTGAGACACATGAACTGTTTAATGTATGTATTTAGGTAGTTCTTTTTCGTCTAAGCGCGTTCCCGGTTGCATCCTCAGCTGTGCTACTTCGGAGCCCGGGGTGCGCTTTCCCGATTTTTTTTCTTCAAATATAACATACATGTCAATGGTCACCCAAGGATGCCAAAGACGTTGCAAAATGGAGAAGAAATAGTCGGAACAGTTTAAATGATTTGGCTATAGTTTTACGACCGGCTGCCTGCCTGACATCAACCCTCTTTGGGAATGTATTCGTGCGAAAAGTTTTACAACCGGCCGCCGCCCGACGTTAACCCTCCTTGGGAATGCAATTGTAGCACGAGATGTTTGTGCTTAGTCCTTTAGTCGCCTCTTACGACATCCACAGGAAGAGATGGAGTGGTCCTATTCGAATCCGGAACCACACGAATTTGTGTAGTCTACACGAGCGAAGCCGCGGGCAAAAACTAGTTAAATATAAAATCTAAAGCTCTTTATTACACGTACTTACAGATATTTAAAGGCAAAAAGCAGTATAACGGCAGCCTCGCCTCGACTCATCCTCATTAGTGGTAATGGCGGTCGGTCGCCGATATCTGAGACAGAACGGCTTAATTAATACGCCTTTGTCAGATAATCTATAATCGCTTGTCATGTTGTATGTCCCCATAATAATAAGTAGATTCATATCAACTTCTATATCCCGTTGTCACGGCTGAACAATGGAACGATCACGGAGGCAGAAAATAATACGAGCTTTCCAAATTGTATCGTTTAATGTGAACAATGTGAACAATTTTGAAAAAATACGTACCAAATTACAATATCAGGGATGTTGTCATAAAATAATAATCTCAGTCTTGCCACAGTACAAATTGACCGACTAAATATTATTCGAGAATCTTATTCTACGTTTTTCTTATAATTTATGAATATAAATACATGTATTGGTAGACTCGGCGAGTTTTGAGTATTCTGATAGTTTTTCTAGTCACTATATTATGGTGATAAAAAATGCCATAATTTTATATGAGTATTTTTCTCAATGGAAGATTTACTTGAGTACTTAATTATAATGAGTAATTTGAAAATACTTGCGCCTGTGCGCAACAACGTTGATTTCAAATGAATAGTTAATTACGGACTTATCAATATTTATAATGCAATCTTTCTCGAGCAAATATTTACGTACAAGTATGTATAAATTTGCTGTCGACACGAGTGTATTCTCAGAATAAGATTTCATTTCGAGAATTGTCAAATTGAAATCGTTTCGCACGTGGTACGAGTATAATTTCAGCTGAAGAACTTTTGCATAGTATATGTATTTTACTTATCGCAAACATAGCATTCATGTCCCGTGAACACTAAACTACATAACAACTGTACATGGTTTTATATTGTTAAATGAATGGTAAAATATTTTAATACCCGTCGTTGTTGAAATTAATAAACTATGCCACGCCGTAATTATACAGCAATATTTTTTCAATAAATTATGATTTACAATATTCTACAGAATTATGTTAAGTTACATTTATTAAGTTACATTTGTTACAGAAACAAAAAATGGAATTTTAAAATCCCGGCGTTCGTAACGCGAATATATTTTCAATGGAAAACTGTATTTTTTTTATAATCTCGTATGGAAATGGACGTGGTTTTTGTCTCTGGGGCAATAACTGTGAGCACAAAAATTCTTTGGCACGAAAAATAACTATTTTATCATGTCTCTTATATTTCTCATTCTTATTTCTGTGTAACGTCTTCTAAGTAAATAATGCTACAGTAATAATAAAAGAATTATATTTTTTTCAATAACTATATTTACAAAATACCTACATATTATTTTACAACATATAAATAAAACTCGAAAGATATTAACATGGTAAAAAACAAATGTGTTCCTTACGCTTTTGAAAAATAAACAAACATATTTTGTTATGGTACGTATGATTTTTATAAATAGTCCTTAGTTAAAACAATGAATTATGACTACTTAAGACAAATCAATTTTTATAATTTCTGAATTTATTAAATGTAACGTCAGGTCGACCAGCAGATAGTACATCTGGTTTAAACATAGGTAGAAAAGTTTCTGGAGATGTAACATACAAATATAATTTTGACACACGTATTATTCATGTTAGCTAGGTACATACAGTAGTTTTAAGGACTACCATAGATTCTCTGCCAGTAACATACCTCCATCACGTCCATCATAAACCTACGGTCGCATAAATCACCCCATAATATTTTTTCAGGCCATCCACGAAATCCCGGTATACTGGTAGCATTCGGTAATATCTTCCCCCATCGCGTTATAACATTATCTTTCGTATTCGCTTCGGCTCATTCATTCCACGTGAGTGATTATCAAACAAATCGATTAGATTTTGGGAAGGTATTCATTTCATAATTTTGAGGTAGAGTTCCAAGCTAACCAAGGGTTGGTTTCATGAAGATAATTGAAATGATATGTTAGCTTTGTCTTTAGCAAGAATCAATTACAAACCCAACTTTCTATTATTTTGCTTTTAACATATGCTATACTTGCGTATTATGTACATAGATAAACTAAAACGCGGGTAGTTCAAAGTTCTGTGCTCATTTCTGCACCTCCCGGAGGTTTGCTGCCGCTCACACAGCCAGGTGACTTATAAGTAGAGTCTGGGATGACTTGAGTACCGTCGTTTTCTAAGTTCAGTTGCTCTGCAGCCTGTTATTAAGATAAGTAAAATTTAAAATTGAATAGAAACAAATAAATTAAATAATTAATTGATGAGTACAATCATATCGAGGAATGCATATGCAACACTAAATTTTTAACGTGAGAAAACGATTATAGTGAAAAATACGTAAACACATTTAAATAAATATATAAAGACAAATTACAAAATTTAAAATAAAGACAAAAAAATTAGAACACAAACGCAAACACTTGTCATATTTAACTTATATTAGCTACAAGAGTTAGTAAAGTGTTAGAATAAATCCTAAACTAAACTAATAAACCACAACCGCATGCACAAACAAAAACACAAATGCCTCCGCAAACATTCTGGAGACAGACGGACAACAAACCAAGGATGCGTGCAGCTACTCATTCCGCTACAGGTTGCGACACAAACTGGTGGATCCTGGGTGCGAGCCTTACTTACTGCGTGCTTTCTATGAGAGGTTTAAGGATAATGTCGAGAGTGTTGTCGTGGCGAACATGCGCGTTCGCATGCGCGATGCGCGAGTGCGTTCGCGCCAGGTTCGCGTTGTGGTCCCGCGACTCCCGCGCAGGCCGCGCGTAGCGCCGCGCCAGCGACCCGCTCTCGCCAACCAATATGTTGTTGTTGCTAGCATGTCTCTGCGTATGCCAATATCATACACGCGTCAAACTACAGGTGCACACCACATTATATAAGTACATAATAAGCCTGAAATTGAGATAGTCATTATCATTGTCACCAAAATATAAGGCGAAAACAATGTGCTAAAGTGGCAGACGCTCCAATAATAACAAATATGAGATTATTTTAATAACAAGTACAAATAGTCCTAAACCCGAGCTCATATTCATTTCAGCTATAATGCTACCTCCCTTTACATTACAGCTAAGTACGGAATACTGAATTTGTACAAAATGATGCTTTAAATTTCCACTGTAGCACTTTGAAACTCCGCGTGTAAGCCCCTTAAGCATAGACAGAAATATATAGATAGTGTACGAAATCATATATTTTTTTCTATCTAAGTGTCTGTCAGTGAATTAGACTATCCTACTTTTACTAAGTACCTAAGTAAACATACGTTTAGGTAACGCAATGACATTATCGGCCTATCTACGAGTATTTGGTAGATATGACACGTCAACAAGGGCTGATCCAGTATCAATGAAAAGTCATAGTTTGTACTTACAGCTAGGTATGTATATTATTATTTTGGGCAGCCTGTACACGGTTAGCTTTTTCAGCGAGCCAGAAACAGGAGCTGCGGATTACCGCCGACGGCCCTCGTAAGCTCATTTAATCCCGGCATTTTTCACTTTTTTAACGAGTCTTTCCTCAGGTAAAAATAAATACAAAGGACTTGTCCCACATTACTTTAATAATGTTTTTGTGTATTTTCATTTCTGGATAACTGGGCTATAAAAAAAGGAATTTAATGTAGCTTCACCCTCGTAACCGAGTTTTGCTTGTTTTAATTACTACGTTATTAGACGTGACGTGAACATTTTGGTACCCAATTAACACAGCAACCTAGGTAGGGATGTAAAATATAATATCACATGCTAATAAAAAGAACTTTCTACTTTTCTTGAATATAAAAATATGACCTTAGCTATAACTTGTGCACATGCACATTGTGACACAAGATTGAGCTTATTGATTTTTACTCTGAAAGAGTCTAGGGCCGCCGGTCAGCAGAAGAATGTTAGAAAGCAAAGCGCCCACTCACAAAGAGAGAAAAGCCCCCGTCTGCGGGGTGGAGGTAGCCACGCGGGGCGAGGTCGCGCGTACGCCGCGCCGTGGCACTGTCGCTGGCCACCGACAGCAGTGAGCGCTGCGAGCCGGTAACGCGCGCCGGCGCGGCGGGCGGACGCCTAGCCAGCGCGCTTGCTCGCGCGTCCCGTAGCGACCGCTCACGCGCCTCCCGCCCCCCGCGAAGCCCCCGCATCTCCACGCTGCCAGCACCGCCCGCGATAGACCACTGCCTACTCACTGGCGCTGTTGAACCGCCTGCACCGCACTTTGCGCTGTCGCTCGACCTATTAAAAAAAAATCATATAGGTAGGCGTTAGGCGTTTCATATCAAGTACTTAATACCCGAATCTGAAAACTTCTAGGAAAAGTAAATAAACAATAAATTCAACGAATGTCCACCCTGTCAAAAATATGATTGTTTACCTATAAGAATATCATACGGAAATAGTGCAAGAAACGTATTGGAAATTGGAAACCGTACATTTAACAGTTGAAATTGTTCAATATTGGCCGAGCCGAGACTAGAAGTTACTGCAACTTCTAGTCTCGGCTCGGATCTACATATACTTGTCCCGAATTTATCTTAAATTCTAAAACCAGATATTTATAATGCTAGGGGTCCATTGACTTAAATTGCTATTACAAAATCAGCTTTAAGTCTTTACTCCCTTTATGACATGAAAGCTTAATAAACATTAATTATTCCACCAAAAGCCGCACTTAGAGTTAAATTGTGTCTAGAACGTTTTAAGTTAATTTGAGATGTTTTGTCTGGAAACTAGAAATGATGATTTTACATTGGTTAAACTTGCAAACCGCGATCTGTGGAATATTTAAGTAGTAGGTATTCTTAGAAGAAAGTTTAGGAATGCCTACTGCCTACTTTAAGTTTAGTTATACCTAATACCTACTTTAACTTATTTTTTCATTATACTATTAGGTCCTTACATATGAAATTGCCGATTTTCAATACTGGCAACTTTAAAATCAAATATCTTGCGTTTCATTAGGAATTCCAAATTCAAATTTATTTCGAAATAAAGCCAGAAAAATATTGTTTTAAAATTCGTATTTTATTTGTTTTAACATCATTTGTTTGAGTTTCAACATTGCTATAACAACAACTATGGACAAATTGAAAATTCGCGGTATTTACGAATACGAGTTCCACCGTGGCACCAGTGCTGCAGAAACGACTCGAAGAATTAACGACGTGTATGGACCAGGCACCGCTAACGAACGAACGGTGCGTTTTTGGTTTCAACGTTTCCGTTCTGGAAATTTCGATTTACACAATGAGCCTCGTGGACGACCTGATACTCAAGTGAATAACGAAGAATTGAAGGCGATAGTGGAAGCGGATCCATCTCAAACCACTTCTGAATTAGCAGCAGCCTTCGGCGTAAGTGACAAAACGATACTTATCCACTTGCGCCAAATCGGAAAAATTAAAAAACTCGAAAAGTGGGTACCGCACGAATTGACTAAAGCAAACCAACAAACACGCGTTGCTTGCTGCGTTTCTTTGCTTAATCGCCACAATAATGAGGGGATTTTGAACCGTATCGTGACTTGTGATGAGAAATGGATCCTGTACGACAATCGGAAGCGATCATCACAATGGCTTGACCCTGGAGAACCGGCAAAACCTTGCCCTTAGCGAAAACTGACCAAAAATAAGATTCTGGTTAGTGTTTGGTGGACCAGTGCTGGTGTTATCCACTACAGCTTCTTGAGATCAGGCCAGACGATTACTGCAGACTTGTATTGCCAACAATTGCAAACAATGATGGAAAAGCTCGCCATTAAACAACCGAGACTGATGAATTGCTCTAGCCCATTGCTCCTTCAGGATAACGCTAGACCACACACTGCACATCAAACGATCGCCAAGTTAGAGGAGCTGCGAGTGGAACCTCTGCGTCACCCACCATACTCTCCAGATCTTGCCCCAACCGACTACCACTTTTTTCAAAATTTGGATAACTTTTTACAAGGAAAAACTTTCAAATCTGATGAGGCAGTCAAAACCGCCTTCAAACAGTTCATAGACTCTCGCTCCCAGGATTTTTTTTCCAAAGGTATCAATGATCTGCCTATAAAATGGCGGAAACGTATCGATAACAACAGCGCATACTTCGATTGATAAAATAATAATTTCATTAAAAAAAACTTGTTTCACTTTTTTGATACTGAACGGCAATTTCATATGTAAAGACCTAATACTTAAGCACAAGAATTACCCTTCTGAAAATAGCAAATGAATAGAATAGAATTAATATTATTTTTTAAAGTGTTTTTAGGCATTCAAGATGCAGTACTAATCTTATTACATTATTTAATTTGAGAATTTATATTATTGCCAAAAAATACCAAAACAAAGAAACAGAATTTATATACACAAATGAAATTGTAAAAAATGTCCCCTTCATTTCATACATTTGTGCAGCATTGCTATAGCGTGGTGAGGCGTGAATTCCTATCTGCAGTTACTTACCTCTCTGAAGAATATGCGTAGTCCTGGTCTGCTCCGAGTCCGGAGTCAGTATGTTCATGGGAAACCCTCGCGCTGCCGGCGATCAGCTCGCCGCTGGAGCTGTTGCTGTTGCTATTGGTCACGGGGCTGTATGGGTTATTGTTGTTTGAAATCGGAGTCACGTTGCCCTTATACCCATTGTTGGTGAGGAAGTCATCTCCGTTTCGATTTACGGTCTCATCGTAACTAGGATATACTCGTCTAGAAATATAAATAATAACTGCATCGATAATAGGTATTACAAACGATATGACAAAGAAATCAGTCTACTTTTACATTTCATTGAATAAGAGAAACAGGTTTTTCAGACAGATTTATATATTACATTGAAAGAGATTTTGATACATTTTATTTAATATTTTACCGAAAATTTATTGGTACCTTTGAGGAGAGAAGCTCTTAGTAATTTAATAAAAAGTATCAATCCAGAAAAGCTTAAGGTTCCTTTGAATGTTATTGGGAGAAGGTACTTTACCTTCCATGTTTTTCAGTGCTTGTTCTGTGTGCGCTCAGTGTACTCGATATAGACCGGAGGGATCCTTGGTTATGACTGTCGTGACTCTTTCCGTGTGATGACACACTTTTGTCTCGCCTTGCTAATGACCCATGCTCTGTTCTAAATAAAAAAATACAATTTTATCTTATCAGATTAAAAAGGTAGGTATGTATTTAAAACAATCCTATTTTGCACTGAAGTTTTTAAGGCTATTCCACCTGATGGTAGCGGTAACCGTAGCTTCCGTCCTTCATATATCATTAATCATCTATACTAATATTATAAAGCGGAAGAGTTTGTTTGTTTGTTTGTTTGTTTAAACGCGCTAATCTCAGGAACTAATGGTCCGATTTGAAAAATTCTTTTTTTGTTGGGTAGTCCATTTATAGAGGAAGGCTTTAGGCTATATAACATTACGTTCCGACAACCACGCGAACGAAGTCGCGGGCACACCTAGTACATTATATATTAGATAACAGTCGTGAAGCTATGTCAGATACTTTTTGGAAGCTTGAAGGATCTGATACCAGTGTTGGCTTACACACACACACACGTACAACGAGAGAACTAAAACTAGCCTTTAAGGTGCAACACCAGAAATGTCACACGCGTTACAAAGTTGTAAAATTTACTTACTGCCGGTGTTTTGAAGATGTCCGTAACTTAGTTTGGCGCGCATGACTAGTCTGGACTACAGTATAGGGAATTTCCTTCAGTTGCTCCTCGGTCATCCCAGTTGTGTCAACTAAAGAAAATTCTAAATGCTGCTTCAGTTCATTTGGTAGCCATTTCTTGTCATTAGGAGACCCAGATCGAGACCTGGTAAAGAGTTTAGAATGTTAATTTTGTTGAAATTAAACATTATATTGAAAGAAAAATAAAATGGGCTAGGTTCTTACCGGTGTTTTCTGTGTCTTCTATGTCTATGAGATGATCGGTGTGTTCCCGTTTCTGGTTCCATTTGAGACCGGCGGACGTTTGCAACCTATAATTCAAATTAATAATAACTAGCCAAGTGTGTGTCGGACCACGCTCAGAGGAGACGTTTATTTTCCATAATTTTACGTGTTTACTGCCCAGTTTAAACAAGTTATAACTTCATCTTTGTTTTCTATGTGCATTATGTATTTCGTACGATAATTTTCAAATAGGTATATTTTATAAGTAAGGTAAGAGGTTGTAACTCTTAAATTATCAAAACTAAATAACTAGGTATAAAAAAAACCGGCCAAGTGCGAGTCGGACTCGCGCACCGAGGGTTCCGTACAAACCTGTTTAGTATTTGGTATGAATTTCAATTTAATACCTCTACGCGTTTATGAGGAAATGGGTAGTAAGTTTAAAATTATTAAAAAAAAATATATTATGTGATGTAACTAAAAATTTATGGTTTTCGTAATTTTTCCTTTATCTATGCTATAAGACGTTGCTTCGTACCAAATTTCAAGATTCTGAGTTCACGGGAAGCACCCTGTAGGTTTTGATTCCCTTGCAAGTGTCGAAAATTTGCGGCATAAACGGCTGTATCTTTTGATTGCGTTGGCTTAGAAGTTTGATTTTTTCACAGCTTCAAGGGACAGTAGACCTGAGTAATTGATATAAATTTCAGCTTCATACCTCCACGCGTTCCTGAGAAAAAGGGTCTTGACAGACGGACGGACGGACGGACAGACGGACAACAAAGTGATCCTATAAAGGTTCCGTTTTTTCCTTTTGAGGTACGGAACCCTAAAAATAACGTAAAGCTATATATGTAAAGCTTTTAGACTTTATTTTAAGTGACAGAAGAAAAAACAAAACGTTACGTAAAGAACTCTTTAAAAATAAAAGATTTTGGGAATAATATTTACTGACCTGAACGCCACTTCCAGCGTTTGTCTGCCTCAAAACTTCTTTCCATTGTGACTCTGATTCTATTAGCTCATATTCTCTGTAACAAAATGAAATTCTGTAAAATCCCTTTTTGCACGTATTTTTGATTAGTCAATGCAGATTTATACATAATGTACCAACTTAAATAATTAGAGAATAAAAAATAGATTTTATTTTAAGAATCGCCTTACCCTAAACTTTCCCATACAAACGTAGTCTACGTTTTATTTCGAAACGACATGTCAGATTTCGGTAAAAATTTGTTACTTTAAAGGAATTGCATATATCTAGGGTTATAATTGGTTTTCACAGTCAAAGTATGAACTTGAAAGAAAATACAAGGGTAAAAAAGTTTTCCATACTAATGGTCAAAAATGATATAATGCACTATATTCTCTTTCAAGGCCATATTTTGACTGTGAAAACCAATTATAACCCTAGATATGTGCAATTCCTTTAAAGATACAAATTTTTACCGAAATCTGACATGTCGTTTCAAAATAAAACGTAGACTACGTTTGTATGGGAAACTCTGATTTTGTCTTGGGTAAGGGGACTCTTAAGAGCATAATGATACTGCATAGATCCATCACGTTTGTATATACTGGTGACTGCAAATGTGCGTGAAGCGACATTAATCGGCCTGTTTGTGCAACAAGGTTTGTCGTGTTGTATCGTAACAGCTGCCTTTTTGAAACCAAACTATTCAATATAAATTTTCCGGTTCTATCAATACTTGTTCAGTTTTAGGTAAGGCACTTACTATCATGATTTATGCATGATAGGAGCCTTCCCGTGCCGTACCTGGAAACAGCTAGAGTCAGTAACGTAGACTCTAATAGGCTGGCCAATCCTATCATCAAGATGCTGCCCTCACATGAGACACGGCCCTTCTTTGCCCAACGAACGCCCCTTTTCATGGCTTATGAATCCTTCGCTTACCATCATATGTACTTGAATCTTAAAAAAAATAACCCTATTCAATAGGGATGTGAACTGAGTCCGAAAAATTGTATTTTATTTAGTCCGTCAGTTATAGATAATCCAAAAATAATTGACCCATATTTTCCGGTTTATCAAAGTAGTGAAAATTCACAAAGATACAGCGCGTCAAAGTTTCGGAGTGGGGGTGATTGACGTCACCGCCAAGTGAAAATCGTACTTGATCGTGACGTTATGCGGAATTTACATGCGCTTTGTAATTACTTGTTAATCAGAAAAAAATTTACGTAGGTATACTTATATATGTTCAATATTATATTAATCTACCTGATGAACTAAAAATATGTTTTTAGTCAACATCCGTATTGTAGCAATTTTACTTACTTGGCATCAGGCTGTGAGTCATCTCTCTCGGAGCCGGACTCGTGCTTGTGACGCGAGCGATGTCGCCGGTGCTTCCGGCCAGACCGGCCCGACCCTCGGGACAACTCGCTTTCAGCATCCGATTGCTGCCGCCGGGACCGGTGTTTGTGCCTGATAGAAAGAATAACGATAGTTGCCATTTAGATTATCTTCACTTTATACAATCAAATAGGCAAATGTACAACACGAGCGTCAAATGTATCTATCATATTATTATCTATTCTCTTTTTCATCTAATAATCTGTATCACTATATTTTGGTGCAATAAAGATTTTAACTAAATAATTAACCCTTTATAAGATTATGAGATTATGAAATGATGTTATACAGCCTAGCTTGCTGAGCTTGCTGGAGAGAGCGAAAGTCTGGTGATCGTAGCCTGTCGTAGCCTATCGTAGCATTGACACTGAGCCTCTGCTTGATTAATGCCGAACTACGCCTATATCAATTTAGCAAATTCCATTTCTAGAATTGCTACCTAAGCATAATATTCATAAATATACATATAAGTCTTATACATATAAGTCATATAATCCTACCGCGCAAATCGTTTTTCTGGGGGACTTTAATGCTCACCACGAACAATGGTTGTTCCCATAACAGAAAACTGACCATGCTGGTAGAGAGGCGTACAAGTTTGCCTTGTCTTTGAACCTTTCCCAGCTGGTCGACCAGGCGACTAGGACCTTCTGCTGACGACTGAACCAGACCGATATCACGTGTCTGCTTCAGCCCCTCTTGGGAGTTCTGACCACTGTCTGGTAAAGTCCGTCCTCATATGTCCTCCACCTGACTTCAGCCCTAGAGGCAATAGACGGGTTTGGCGGTACAAGTCAGCAGATTGGGATGAGATGCGACATTTCCTTGCTTCTTACCCTTGGCTGCAAGCCTGCTTGTCTTCTGGCGATCCGTCGAGCTGTGCAAGTGCCGTTGCTGAGGTTCTCGGTCAGGCGATGGAGTATTATATTCCATTTTCTGATCGACCCTCTGGCATCAAAGCTGAACCCTGGTTCAATGCTGACTGTTTAAAAGCTGAGGCTATTAAACAGTCAGCATACCAGGCTTGGGCTGACGCTCGTAAGCGCAGAGCTCCGGATACGCGTAAAAAGAAGAAAGCCTTTGAAAAACTTTGCGGCCAAGTCCTGCAAAAAAACGCTTAAAAAGGCTCGCTTCGACCACATAGGCAGAGTTGGTGCCAAACTTGCTTCGTACCCATCCGGTAGTAAAGCATTTTGGTCTCTGGCTAAGTGCGTTGAAGCTAACTTTTGCCGCTCCTCACTTCCTCCTTTGCAGAAACCTGACGGTACACTGGCACACACGGCTTTAGAAAAAGCTAATTTACTAGCTTCACTGTTTGCCGAAAACTCACGTCTAGATGCTAGCAATCAAACACCGCCCCAGTTACCTCCTTGTGGATGTAAAATGCCTGAAGTCCGCATACATCAAAAGGAGGTTCTCAAGACTCTACGCAACTTAGATGTGAATAAGGCCAGTGGTCCCGACGGTATTCCTGCTATTGTCTTAAGGAATTGCGCACCCGAGTTGTCTCCTGTTCTGACGCGCCTGTTTCGTCTATCTCTTCGGTCCGGAATCGTCCCAAAAATGTGGAAGCTCGCCAATGTTCAACCCGTACCTAAGAAGGGTAGACGTGCCGACCCTTCAAACTATCGCCCAATTGCAATCACCTCCATTCTGTGTAAGGTGATGGAGCGTGTTATTAACAAGCGCTTACTTGCGTACCTTGAGGACAATGATCTCCTCAGTGACCGGCAATACGGATTTCGCCAGAACCGATCTACTGGGGATCTTCTTGTGTACGCTACACATCTTTGGGGTGAAGCCATTGAAAAATACGGTGAGGCACTTGCTGTCTCACTTGACATTTCAAAGGCATTTGACAGGGTATGGCATGACGCTCTTATAGCGAAGCTTTCCGCTTACGGTATCCCTCCCACCCTTTGTGCTTGGATTTCCGATTTCCTGAGGGAACGGTTTATTCGAGTAACTCTTGACGGCTGCTCGTCTGACCTATTGGCAATTAATGCTGGAGTACCTCAGGGATCTGTTCTTTCCGCAACGCTATTTCTGCTTCACATTAACCGTCTGCTAAAGCCCGGTATTTTTGGGTATGCAGACGATAGCACCGTTACGGAAAGATATTTTTCTAGTGCAAGGGCAAAAAAACCGGAAATAGACGAACTAAGAGAGGCAATGGTGCTCCATACCAATCTTACTCTGCAAGCTGTCTCCGATTGGGGTGATGCCAACCTTGTGAGATTCAATGCCTCTAAGACACAGGCGTGTCTCTTCTCTGCTAAAAAGAGCCCTTTCAACTTGGCTCCCACTTTCCGGGGTGTGCCTGTTCCTATCACCCGTCATCTCGAACTTCTCGGTATCGATCTCTCATCAAATCTTAACTTCGGTAGCTATATTGAGTCCAGGGCTAAGACGGCTTCTAAAAAACTGGGCATCCTCTCCAAGGTCCAACGATATTTTACCCCTGACCAACTGTTGAGCCTTTACACAGCTCAAGTCCGCTCATGTATGGAGTATTGCTCCCACCTATGGGATGGATCTGCCCGCTATCAGCTCGAAGCCCTGGAAGCTATCGACAGACGTGCCAGAAGACTCGTTGGTGATGAGTTGCTTACGGCAGGACTGTGTGTCTTCTACAGGTTGCACTTCGGGGAGTGTGCGCAGGAATTACATAATTTAATTCCCCCTGCACCATTCCACCATCGGACAACACGACGTGGACAGGGATTCCACCCATTTGTGGTCGATATTCCTCCTCATCGTACCTCTCGATTCACCTCCTCCTTCATTGTGCGAACCGCTAAGGTGTGGAATTCCCTCCCTGCGTCGATGTTTCCCCATACATATAATTTAGGGATTTTCAAGGCAAGAGTGAACAGGCATTTTTTGAGTCTGCGTGATACACCTTAGACCTCATCTTAGCTTCCCATCAGGCTAGATAGAGATCAAACGCACTCAAATTTCTAATAAAAAAAAATAAAAAAAAAGTACCTACGTAAAAATTATTGAAGTAGCGAAAAAGAATCCTGCAATTTACTTATTAAAATACCTAATGAGTAAGAGACGCGCTGCGATGGGCGGTGGAACTGCCCTTTCTCCACTTATTCTAGGATGAAATTCTTACTTCCGATTTGTTCTTGAGTCGTTGGAACTCTGTGAGTCGACGGAGGCGGAGCGATGTCTCGGCGCTGGTGGAGGTCTGGTGGCAGTGGGGGACGCGGAGTACAGTCCGCGGCGGGTTGGCGCGGACCGTGTCGAACGCGGGGACCCGCCGAGTGGCGCCGCGGTCGGCGGAGGACCCGTCACTTCTCCACATAACCTATGACAGAATTTAAGGTTTTTTTATTCAGAAATTTCATTTAGATAGAAAATATGATTATTATAAAAAAAACATAGCCTTTGTTGTTGCAATAAAGAAGTTTTATCTTATCTAATATACATATTAGCCATGTTTTTTTTAAATATAGGTTAAAGTAATAAGTTCTTCATAAAATTAATTATACTTACGAATTAGGCCGGTGCACTGAGGTAGGTTGTTTCATTTCTGGAGGGCAGTCTTTTATTCTCAAGTCTTCTAGTTTAGGCACTGCGACAAAAATAAATTGTATCTACCAAAACATTTATAGCATATTTAATTAATTCAGAATGACAAGCTAACTCATAAACATCAAGAGACCTTTCCAACCCGTCTGGCCAGCGTGGAGAGTGTAGGCCAAATCCTCTGGCTACTCCGGCCAATATATGGCTCTGGTAGTACAGAGTGGGTCATGCTCCTGTAGTGTAGACTAGAAAAGACCTGATGATGATGACGACTTTGGTCATTTGAAATATTGAATAGTACGCTAAAACCACGTTGATGCTCATACCGAGAAGTGTAAGCTTCATATAAACAAACAGAAGTATGTTTTGTATGTTGCAATTTCACACAAATCCACCATCTATAAAAAAAATCCTTGTTACCGTCATGCAGGGAGGAGTGCGAGACGTGCGAGGGCCGTGCGATGCGTCGCGACGGTGTCCGCGTGAATGCGGGCGGCGGGCGCGGGCGCGTGCCACGACCACTAGTGAAAATGAAAAAGCTTTAAAAATCAACAATTATATTAAACAATTACTTAATTTCGGTATACCCTTGTTTCGCAGACAGAAATTTCATAGAATTTCGATTCGCAGAAAATGTTTCATAGAATATTTAATTCTTATATTTTTATTTCTGATATTATTGTTTCAAAGACTATTTACTTGAATGAAACATAATTTATAGAAACACAGTTCAATGAATTTTATAATCTCATATTTTCATTTAACAAACTAATCAAACAGAGGAGTATTTTTTTAAAGAATATTGTTTGTTCGGATTATTCTTTCATGGAATTATATTTTAATGAAAATTTAAAGGTTAGAGCAAACCTATAGGTTAGGTTATGTTAGAACTGCGACCAACACTTAGGAAAGTTGTGTAATGTAAGTACACATTAATTTTATTTTACTTACCTAACTAAAACAATAAACACCATTGACTTTTTAAAAATCTAAAGCATATAGTATGTATTAGTAATAAGTAGATAGGTACCCTAGCAGATAAGAAACATAGGGAACTAGAACGAAGTAACTAAGGATAATGGATAAAAGATAGTGATAAGAGTGGTAAAGATGTCGTAAAAGGTAGAGGTTCTAGGTTTTTGGTACTGTTAGTGGCCAGAATGCCCATGGAGGGAGGCAGGGCACGTTAGACGTAGACACGAACACGTAGAGATGTTGACTTTTGATTTAGTCTAATAGGTAGATTTATTCTACCCTTGCAAATAGGAAGAGGCACACAATTTAACTGTACCTAAGTAAATAATATGGCGTCAGTCGAGTATAGCGATAATAAAGCCAATAATAAAATTAAAAAAATATGAAGTGAGCTATACTTATTTTAAGATAAATAAAGGTATTTGACTTTATTCGCTTACTTACCTGTTTCTCAGTCTTGTGCCTAGGGCGAAGATATCGGCAGATGCCGGCGAGGACTGCTGCAGTCGGAAGAACGCGTGGTGATCTGAACAGCAGCGCCAGAGGTGCCGGCAGGCGGCGCGAGTTGGAGACTCGAAGCCATATGTTGCAGTCTCGTTCTGTAACAACGGTAGAGATATTAACTTCGTACACGGATGTGACAAAAAAATTGCAAATATAAAAGAAACACATCCGAAGCTTGGATCTAGGGTCATAAAACATATTTGACTCTCTGCGATAATAAAATAATAGAGAAATTACGACTCAATTTATATGTATAATTTCTGTAAAAAAATCATCTTTCTATTCTTTGGATAGGATAGATGCGATTACTGTCAGCCAGATGTTGTAATACAAAATGTTAAGTTGGTGGATGATTTGCTGGACAAATAAATAAATGTCGGAAAACGGTACCACAACCATTATAAGATTGGTTTTGAAAAAGATACTGCCTAATTGCTGATAAACTTTATGCGCTTGTAAAAGAGTAAAGGTGCAACGTATCGAGATATTAAAAGTAAAGCAAAACAAATTTTATATTCAGTACCAAACACCTCCACGTACGTACGTAAACTAAATTCAAACACGGAATATTCCGTGGCTTTAAAAGCATTGTTATTTAAATGTACCGGAAAGTTGATGTAACTTAAATCCTTTCAGGGGAGTTAGATTTCATCACAATTTTCGCAATGGGAAGGTAACATTAATAACGTGGGTATTATGCAGATAGATTTGCATAATTCCGTCACTTAGCCGGCTGCTATCTAATGATACATTCATATCATAAGAGCTCTATTAAGAACAAATACATAATTAAGTGCCTAGATTAGACGAATGAAGTCAAAATGAAGACTTCCATGACGATAATATAAGACAAAGTAACAAAAAGCTTGCGAGACATTGTATTGTTAAGTACTTGGAGCTTTTTAAAGATAACTTAAAAGTTTTGACAGTAAATGTAAAAAGGATTTTATGCTAAAAGTTAGAAAATAACTGTGCTCAGGCTGGGATATCAGGGCGCGCCCAGAGCGCTGTAAATACTGGCTCAGTTGTACGCGACTTATCTGTAATTGCCTCCTTGCGAATGTCTTTCAAGGAAGCGCAAAAGGTGGACTCCCATCTTGCACTACTATTCAAAGTGCGCTATCAGTAGGAACGATCCCAAGCAAAACCAGGTCAAGAGTCCCGGAGTTTACGTTTATTTATTTGCAATGCTAGTTTAAGCTGGCAAAAGTTCTTACGTTTTTATCCGCTACGCGAAGCATAAAGTAACGCCCCTTGTAGTAAAGTTTCGAGACTCGGGGCCAGTAGTAGTTGGCAACTGTGTGTTTGCCGCGTAATAGCAGGAGACCGCTTGGCGCCAGCCCCAGGAAGTATTCCACATTATCTTCGCCCTGATAAACATGTATGGAACATTGAACATTGAATAACAAATTGACAATAACAAACTGATATTTAAATAGAAAAAATTGAAAAATGTAAGTAAGTAATAAAGTAAGTACACTTTATTGCACTAAAACACATATTAATAATATTCAAAAATATGTACAGTATAGGTAAACAAAAGGCGGTCTTATCGCCAAGGCAATCTGACAGTGACAGGAATTAGGCTAAAAATATACGGTGGTGCAATGAAAAGAGTAATGTAATGTAAACAGTAAAATACGGAGATATGTTAATAAATGAAACTAAGTATGAAAAATTCATACCAGAACGGGGTGAAGATCTACGCCATACATGTCAAGCCATTTTACTTTATCCAGATAGCTCAACTCAGCCTGTGCTGGAGATATCCCCCTGTAAAAGACCAAAGTATTGTAATAAAATTAAAATAAAACTCATCCCAATCCCAATTAAACCGTCGGGGGACATAAACAAAATACATTATGCGTAAAGCCCAAATGGCGCTGAAAACCGCGTCGCCGGTCCGTCGCCGCCCTAAGCTGCCGCTCACTTGGTGTTAAGTAGGTACACATAATTTACATGTAATTGCGGCTTTGTGACTTCACTGGCGCCGTCCGCAGACTGCATCTTTGCACAGTTAAAAATTCATTCAATTAGGCGAGAAAGGCGGCGAAGTTTAATTTCCGGGACGCGCTGCGACGCTTCTGGCGCGTGAAACTGCTCCTTCTGAAGCTTAATTTCGGGAAACTTGCTTTCTACAGACTTTCTTAGAAGCGTACATCACGTTGTTTAGGATTATTTCATTTGTGAGATATAAGTACTATATCTTGTCGTAAGGATATGTTAACTAAAAAACTAGCAATACTTTCAGTGACATACTTTATAGTGCTCTGTCAAGTAAAGTTGCACACTTCAAGTTTACCTTTATACTCAGGAACATATGGTTTGCTCTAACTCACAGAAATGCAATAGTGGGTCGTACCATTGCCACTGGTGCGAAAGCAGATGGACATTGCGACTTATACTAAGACGGGATATAAGGTAGCACTTTGAGATCATTATAATCATTGACGACCTCCGTGGCGTAATGGTTAACACTCTAGACCGCTAATCCGGAGGTTCTGGGTTCGATCCCCAGCCAGGGCAAGTTGGAAAATAGCCTTTTTCAAATTGTCCTGGGTCTTGGGTGTTTATATATTTATACGTATTTATCATAAAATATAGTATCGTTGAGTTAGTATTCCATAACACAAGTTTAAAACTAACTTTGGGGCTAGCTTCATCAGTGTGATTTGTCCCTATATATTTATTTATTGTTATTTATTATCATCATCTATGAGTTAGAAGTTAGTAAATCTGAAATGATAGCGCCACCGACAGTTTTTTAATTTGTATTATGGAAGGTGCTATGTTCAATTTAGTTTCAATGTTTTCCGCAATATGGTGAAGTCCACAAATTTATTTATAAACCTTGACGACTTTACAGCCACGGGTAGGCCCAGGCCTGGTCAAGTTTCTTTTTTAAATAGTTTTGCTTTGCTCCTTCTGACTAGCTTTTGACGGTGACGTTTTGAAGATTCTGTTCAACGCCATCCAGCTATCTCAGCTTGGGTTGACCTCGACTTCCACGTAGCAGGTTGTAGTTTGAAATAACAGTCCTAAAATTGAAGTTACTAAGTTAAGCTTACGTGAGAGTGCGGTGGATGTCAGCAGCGCGGGCCTCCAGCTCCGGCGTCTGGTGCGAGAGCAAACGGAACTCCGACACATAGCCGGGCGCGTGTCTGCGTGGATCGTAGTCTCCGAGCTCCGCTACAAACAAAGACATTATGTATTACTATACGCACAAATATACAGAAATATTTGATAGGATAGTTTATATACCAGGTAATAAGGTAAGACCCCCCCCCCCCCCTTAAATAAATAACTAGTCATGGGAAGGCATATTTACTTTTTGCCCCTCCTAAAAGTCCACACGAGTGCGGAGCACTATAAAGAGCGGGTAACACTTCATAAAGTTTAAAAATACTCATATCAATTTGTATGTGTAGTACTAGTACGTATTCTGTGGTAGAACTAATTCATTGAAACATTATTTGATGGTATATTTCCCACTTTATAAATACTATGTTACTTTAAAGAGATGATGAAAAAGTGACAACGCTTTAAAGTCGAAAAATAAACATACAAAATCGCCGTGTAGCCCATTCAGTTGACAGAGTACTCCATACAGTAGATAGAAATAAACTGGGCGTGCGAGCGCGTTTCCATTTTGGGAACAAATGCCTTGTATAGAACAGTACGGGAAGCGTCTCAAAAATATCTGTGACAAACAACAAAACAAACACCCGCATAGCTGTACCCCTATTATGATAGCGATCCTGCTGAATCCTCCAACAATCGCAATTAATTTAATAAAGACGGTGAACTCATTGTCCTTAACAAATACGTACTTACCTGTCGGTAACTATAAACACGAAATTAATTTACATTAATACAATAATTGAGTTAATTAATTTTAACCTTACATTATTAACATTTGCCGCCTTTACACAAGAAAAAGTTAAATAGATCTTTAGAAGAAACTAACAATAGGTAACGTGTTATATTGAATACCTACTCGTATTTCTTTTTTTTTCTAACAAGATTAATGTTATCCAAGTACTAAGCAAACACGTGAAGGCGCAAACCGCATGTCCCTAGTTAGAGACCGCACTAGAAAAACTATGAGAAGCGAACGAGCCTGACAGTCATTTCCCGTAGTATATCTTTTTTTGTGCTCGGAAATCGCAACATCTGGTTCGCCTGCGAGAACATACATAAAGAAGTTCGGACTCTCCATACGTTATATTCACGCTTGTCTGGAAAATGTTCATCGATTCTACAAAAAGCTACGAGTAGTGGAAGGCGAATTGTGAATAGGGAAAATATTCTTTTGCTACTCAGTAACTCAGTAGGTATTGTATTTAGAAAGATGCGCTGGAGGATAGGACAAAGACGTTTAAAAGCCTTACAGGACATTTGTACCGGTAAGACAAATTTAAAATGTACCTCCTTGAATATTCGAATGATAATAATAAAAAAACAGTGGCACTCCGGGAGTGCCGACAGAAGTGTAAAACTTGAACAAGGTGGTGTTGGTTATAGTAATAGTGTCGCCTGTCGAAAAATCGCGCCCAACGCGCCTAAAGAAGTTTTCACTACTTCAAAAGAAAACAAAATGTTGAACCACTAATCAAGGTAAAATAAAAAAAATGTCCCTTTATGACTCGATGTTTGTTTAAAAAATCGTTATACATTTTTCACGAGCAACTTGAAATACACACTTTATTTTTTATTTACGTCTCACATTTTCTAACAAGTAGCTGAAGATGGCCATAAATCTAAATATATTTTAAACACTCCAGCTAGAGTTTACGAGCCCTTTACCACGCCTTTGATACAGATTTAAAAGCGAAATAAAAAGTAAGAGGTGGTGCATTTCTGAAAATATTTATTTTGGTTATGACGGACGATATCCTTATTGATAAATACTTATTATAGATGTCAGGATTTGGTTGGTTGTCCTTTATCTGAAAATGATGCAACGTACTGGCATATGTTTTTGAACAGAGAAACTTGAGATACCTATCGGAATATTTGAAAAGCATTTCATACAGGATTTTTTAAAGATTTTTTATGCTTAGTCACATCACAAATTACAACAAATATCGAAGCGTTAGGCAGATTAATATATGTCGATACTGAGATATTTTGCGAAATCAAATGTGTAGCCAACAATAATTGATTCCTAAACCGCAATTTATGTGTACTTTAGACATCAAAGAGTTTCGTCGGCTGGTGGTTTCCATCTTCCTACTTTGTTTATGTAAGTCAGATGTGTGGAATCTGTTTCGCGTTTTACATGCGAGTGATCTGTGGTGAGAACGCATCGGGAACATCGATCATGTGGCGTAGGAAACCGCCCATACGTCGTCTGTTAGACGAATGGTGTTCGACGACCGCACACACAAATATAGTGGCCAGCCGAATGCGTTTAAGGAATACTGCGTGTAAACATATCCCTCATTTTAAAATATTTACCAACATGTTTGTAGTATAATATTTTTCTTTTATAAGAGAAAATCATACATGGAATAGATAAGGGAAATAGCCAACATTCCAATGATTTTTATTCTAAAATTCCAATGCAACAAGATAAATTACAAATTCAAAACATTAAAAATACTGAGTTGGCACTAAAAAAGTATCTGTGAAACTAACAATCATGCTAAAAAATCAAATGTTCATATTTACTCGTTTTAAGAAAATTTCATGAAAGTTAATATCGTGTAACGTAATGGTAGATGTATGCAAGTTGCCTCCCGCGAGAATTTGAAAAATGCGTGGTGCTCTAAGTGGTTAAAAAGAAATTATAGACACAAAAAAGTATCTTCTGACTAAAAAATAAAGGAAATAAAATATTCGATGATTCTCCCGCAGAGCAACTTTCATACTTATTACAATAAGAGCTCCTCTCATAAAGAAGGTAATGGGACTGGATAATTTCGGGTGCAAACGGCGGAAAAGCGCGTATATTTCACGTTGCGTCTGGGAAATATACAAACGAGCGTTTTTTTTTCTTCGGCGCCTTCTTTATACTTTTAGCATTATTTTTTGCATAAAAATTACTTTGAAAAAACTCAACTTTTGTAGCGTTGCTATAAGTAAAAACCATCGAAATATAATTCTCTACAAACCTAACGCTCTTACATTCACCGCTTCGATTCTGATTCCATTTACGCAAACAAACGAACAGTAATTACAACGAAACACTCGAACGCACACATAGAAAAAGATGCATGCGATTGGTCCCAACAAGGTCACGCGTCGTCATCGGTCGGGTGGGGCAGTCAACGCAATGAGCGGTGAGATACAACGCGCGGATGATACCTATTATGCAGTACGTTACGTTAAAATAAATAACCTTGTTTACGTGTTACTTTTTTTTAATAACTAATTTTCATGTCTGTATGGCTTCTACACCACTTCACGGCACATGACGGTATTTTTAATGAATCGATTATCGCAAAAACACAGAAATATTCTCAAAGGAAACTTCTTGCGACTCAACCGCACGACTCGAGTGTCACGGCGAACTGTCGCGCCGCGCTGTTCATATTTTAAGCCCCGCCCGCCGCGGTACATATCGCGTGGAATGATTTTTCGGGATAACTTAGGATTCTAGAGAATTATTGTTCGTAGGTAAATAAGGTTGATTTAAAATTTTATTGCAAATTAAAACACTTTCAAGGCGTTCAAATGCGATAAGCGTAAATACTTACGTTATCGCATTTACTAAGATACTTTTTTAATGGAACTGCAGTGTATGTAGGTCAAAACAGTGTTCTTGTACCCGATTGCATTAGACATGACGATAAAAAAACCTGTAGCAACAACGAGTTTGCGCGTCCGGTACGCCAGTATGCGTCCCGCGGGCCCGGGGTGATGTCGGCGAGATTAGATGCAAACGATGCCTCGCTGATGGCTCATTTGCCTCTTGAATAACGCATCGATATTAGGCCTCCGCTGCTCTTACGCCCCATAACCTCAGTAACACCGAAACATAACAGTTTTTTCAAAAGGTTATTTTTCTTTTTAATCGTTTAGGGCGATTTTGTTTGTTTTGGGTAAAGTTTGATGGAAAAATAAACTGCTACTTATTATAAAGAAGGTTTCTTGTATATTTATGAATCTAGAAAAGAAACGATATTCACGCTGAACCTCTCAATGACAATATTAAATCGTCACTACTCTAGGTCATTAGTGAAATTGCTAGACTACCTTTAGGATCATTGTCAAGTTTCCAAGATTTTTATTTGTACAACTTTATCACACGCACTATATGTATAGCATATGAGCCTTCTGTGACACCTTTAACATATACTTAGGTACTTAATACATTTTGCCCTGTATTAAGATTCGCGAGGGATACACGCGAACAAAGTCCCGAAGAAAGAGACGCTATAGTCTCTAAAAATAATGGATGTACGCCTGAAAACGGAACCTGTAAAAGTACAAATCTCAAGTAATTATTACAAGAGAGGAATAGAAAATATTTTCAATTTAAATTGATATCGAAAGTGGCAGCCGGGACTTCCCGATAATTTGACCGCGCTGGTGGCGGGATGACGTTCACAGTATCTCGCCTCTGCAGTCTCCGAGAGGAATAGACAGACGCCACTGCCGAACTAATGCAATTGCCAAGTTATTTATTTCAAAGATGTAATAGAATAGATTCTAATTTTAAAATAATATCTAGTTATACTGGTACATTATCTTCATATTTGTAGTTTTTGTAGGTATGTATTTGTGTAAATGTTAATATATAATATATGTTTAAATAGTATTATATATTAGTTATGTATATGTGTATGTATTGTAGTATTTATATATTTATTTATTTAAACTTTATTGTACAAAATACAATTTGTATAGCACAATAGGCGGACTTAATGCTAAAAGCATTATCTGACAGCCAACCTTTGGGTTGTTAGAAAACTCAAAATGGGTACAAAAGATATTCATTTAATTTCAGAGCATTCAGATATATATTTAATTTCTACATAAACTACTTTATTAATACTTACTATACTCATATACTATACTTATATATATGTATGGATAGATTCTTTTTGTAGCGCCTATCACAATAAAATTGATTTTTCTGTTTTTCCTAAAGGTTGACTGATAGAGAATGTATTAGCGTTAAGTCCACCTTTTGTATAGACAGTTAATCAGATACCTGTGCCACCGCGCGCGTCACGCACTACGTGAGGTGGCACAGGTATCTTAACTTTCCTCTGTACCTTTGTATTCAATAAAGATTTAATAAATATATAAATAAATACATTTACGGTTTTCTTTCGCACGTTCTGTCGACGCTCCTTGTAGATCTGCCCGTAAATCCATCCTTCATTTCTCAACACATAGCACCACTACCTATACTCACTCTTTTTCCGTGCAGGCAGTTAGGCTATGGAATCAGCTACCACCGAACATTCGAGAGTCTAAAACCATAACGACGTTCAAGAAACGAGTAAAAGATCACTATCTGTATTTATCATCCTAATATATTTAGAAATATTAACATATGTATTTATTATATATGTATATGCTTTATTTATTTATGTATTTATGTAAGTATATTTATGTATGTTTATGTAGGTATGTATCTTGTCTATTTATTTATTTAGTTTTGTATTGTAGGTACACGCCAATTACCTCTTTTTTCTCATTTTCTCTCGCGGGTCTACTGGAAGAAATTTCTTTAGAAATAAGTAGCACCTAAGTACTATGTTTTCCTTCTTTTTTTATGTGTATGTTTGTAAATTTCCAAGTGTACTTGAATAAATAAAATAAAAATAAATAAAAAATTACATACATTATATTTTCATTATATGTTCGTATTCTACCACCCGCAAATAAACTAAAAACTTGTGACCAAATACACTAGACGACTCATCGCAAAAAAACCCATTGTGCATTCTATGCCACGCGTTAGTTTAACATTTCCAGTTTTTGTATAAAATTTAATCGAACACATTCACTTTAAAATTCAATGCAGATGGGTAGGTACTCGTAGTTGACAATATTTTGCGTTCTTTGAAACATGTTTTGAATAAAATCCATTGCTATGAAAAAAAATCGATAAAAATATAAAAAAATATTTTAAGGATAACGGGATTTGTTAATCTACTCGTACATTAATGTTAGCAATTTACAATAGTAGAAATAACTATACAACGTTGGTTGGTTTAGTAAGATCTGTATTTTAAACAATCATCATCATTATACTTATCACCGCCACATCGTGAACTTTACTTCCTTCGTGGTGCGAGTCCCGACGGAGAAGCTGGCGACCTTGATGGAGGCGAACTTTTGGCCGAAGGGTGTTATGTATCGTCGCTTTCGGGGACGCGCAACACGTCGCAGCCTCAACGTGTGTCGTAGATTTTAGGTTATATATATAGGTTAAGGGATATATTGATATGGGCCTCTGAATTTTTATTTTATGTAAACTTTTATTGCCTAAAATAAAATGAATTGATTGATCATCATCATCACATCAGTGCCGTGTGGTTCCCGGCAGAGTAAAATAGGACCACTCCAAGTCTTCCCGAGGATAAAAGGCGACCTTAGAAAACACAAGCTAAACAAAGCTTATAAAATCAACGAGACCGCTCCAACCCGTCTAGCCAGCGTGGAGAGTTTAGGCCAAATCCTCTGACTGCTCTGGCTAATATATGACTCTGGTAGTACAGAGAGGGTCGTGCTCCTGCAGTGGACGGAACCTTTAATTATATTTATATTTATTTATTTCATTTTATATGCAGATTTTTAGTTTATCATAATCACCATCAACAGCAACGCCCCCCTGCTAGGTAAGCCTCCCATTGCCAGCGCCATAGTTTTCTGTCCTTTATCTATACCTTCTTTTTACCTATTACCTAAAGTGTTTTCCAATTTGAGACAAATTTTCTGAATTGACTGAATATACGCAAATAATGTAGCTTTCAGAAAGGTTGTCAATGCGACGACGCAGTCGCGCATCGTATTTCACAAAGTGACCGTAAAAGAGTCGTTTTCCAGAAATGTTCGCGAGTACTCACAATCAGGTTAATAAAATAGGTGCGCTATTATATGAAATGGTCGGTGTATCGCGGTGGCGGCAGCGGTGGGTGCCAAGTGGGAAATAGCGGGTTAGTGCCCGCGAACCACTTTGTAAGCGGAGCACGGCTACCTCTCGCGGATTTTACTGCCACTATTGCCGGGGAGAAACTCTAATTCGTGTCGCCCACTGTTTACAACAGAAATACGCCGAGTGCCAAGGATTATGACTTAGCCGCATTTCTATACGCCACTTCATTTGAGACTTACAAGGGTTTCACTGTAGTAACATATATTGTTACTTATCGCAAAGTCACACTGATTGATATTTGGTAGAACTTCACCGAGTGATTATTTTCTACGGACATGTGGAGATTAACTCGATGTGGTATATTGATATTGCCACTGATAAGAAGTTTCAGATATTAAAGCGTTCATATGCAGACTTTATTAATATTCCAGTCTAGACAGAAACCAAGCAAAAGTGTGCTACGTCAAAGAAACGCAATATTCTTAATACGTTTATTTTTACCAAAAAGGAATGAACTCTGAGACTAATACGCAAGGGAAGCATAAGTTATCCATGTCTGTATCTAAAAGGAGAGATCGTAAACAGAAAATTGGGGATTGTTGGATTAGTGCCATGAGTGTCTGTATATTACTCACTGGTCACCGTGGTGTGTAGTTTATTTTGCCTTATCCGTATGTATTTTTCCTTTGTATTTTTAAAAAAGTTCCTAAGTAATCAATTAAATGCAATTTAAATTAAACTCAGTGTATCATTCATACACTCACAAGCTCACTGTGTAGTCCTCTACCGACTGATAATCACTACCAATTTCTTTGTAATAACCTATACATCTGACCCAGATATATGTACCTACGCGAGAGGCCTGCTGCTTTCAAACTAAATAATAGTATAATATCTCATATTATAAATAATAAATAAATAAATACATAGGGACAAATCACACTGATTGAGCTAGCCCCAAAGTTAGTTTAAACTTGTGTTATGGGATACTAATTCAACTTATATTTAATAATAAATACATATATAGATAAACACCCAAGACCCAGGACAATTTGAAAAAGGCCATTTTCCAACTTGCCCTGGATGGGGATCGAACCCAGAACTTCCAGATTGGCGGACTAGCGTGTTGACAATTACACCACGGAGGTCATCGAATATTGTATTTGCTTGTTAAATCTGGTTGTGTTGGTAAGAAATAAAGATTATTAGAATTATTTTATACCACTAAAAAAAGGTGGGTTGAGACAGAGCAAGAGTTATATTGAGACAAAACTGAAACAACAAAAAGTCTCTAACATAAGATACTTACTGATTTTGATTAAACTTGCTTTCGATACTGCTTCCCTTTCTTGTAAATGATGAAAATGGTGCCCTTGCACTTGCACCACGTCACTTGAGGTTTTTTGCCTTATTTACGGAGTTTCTTTCTATATGTAAATTATTCATATAGAAAGAAACTCTGTAAGAAGTAGATCTTGAATACTATACCTCTAGTTATCGAAATGCTGAATATATTTCAGGGTAAAATAGTAGGCATTTAATCATGTACTTACATTGCAGGACAAACGCTGCCAATTCAGCTGCAAGGTCGAAGCCGATGGGTAGGCGACCACGGAGCACGTCTTGCTTTAACTGCAGGAACAGCTGGTACCTAAACCAAACATACACGTACCATAAATATATATATATATGTATATACACACATGTCTGCAGGGTGCACAAACATAGCTATGAAAAGTAACTACGGAATAGGCAAATCAAATTGATTGCTTTTCTGACGTCTTCACCTCCAAACGTATCTAATCTATGGTAAAGAAAGCTTTTTGTATATCCATTGCATTATCCAAACAAAAAATATACATGTAACGTACAAGTGATCGATGTAGGCCTGTTTAGAAAGCATAAAAAATACTTATTTTCACTTATAAGTAACGTACCATTTTTAAAAGCTTCCGAAAGATCAAAGACTAAGTAATAAAACGACGAAAAATAAAAATAAACAAGACGTTAAGAGAGTATTAAATATTTAATTACTCGGGGGACTGTAAGTAACCGGAGGTTAATGGACTACAAATTAAATAGGCGAATTTGTCTGCGAAACCAAATAGTATAATTGGAGAGACAAGAGTCTGACGTGACAACACGAGCAATAAAAGCTCGTCTAGACTATCCGCTGACTTCTTAAAGAGCTGCTTTGTTAAGGGAATACGGAATATTTTATAAAGATTACGTGTCCGTTTGTGCTACTCATTTTAGTCTTATGGTTGAAGAAGGCTATTATTAAATAGCATTGTAGGGGTTCTCAGCCCTTAAAAGAAAATTAAATATTAAAATACCGTCATCGCAAAGATTTCCAAAGAATTTACGAGTATTAAACTGTGGCTCTTTCCCTAAGGAAGACGTTTCCCCTTGTATTGTAGCAACAGATATAAACGCGGACGGCGCCTGGCGTCGCCGACTGAGCCGCGTCAACACCGTAATAACGAAATTTTAATAAAACATTCTATTCCTTTCTAAAGAGAATAAAATATAATAACGGAAACTTTCAAACATTCTCTAACTGACTGCCATTGTTGTAAAGTTAACAAGTTGCACAAAAGGTACACTTTGGGGATACGAATGAAAAATTCAGGCCCGATTCTATTTTCTCGAGTGCGAGATAATTTTGAAACAACAAGCCTATTTTTTTCGAGAGCTCCCAATTAAAACTGTTTACGGGCTTAAATTCCGTACAGACGGAGGTTTTATTCAGGCATTGACAGCTTGGCGTTGCACAGCATGCCTAGCCCCATTCATTTTCAGGAGTACGTCAGTTTACGAGCTCGACGACAGTTTACTACGAGAGCACTAGACCTCCTTTTGTTCACTGCCAACTTTGCTTCTTTTTATGATCATGATGAAAATTTAACAGTTAGTAATAAAACTGAAAAGATATAGCCAAGGGCGTTTATCCGTACTTCGTAAATTTAATAGCTCATAAAAAACTTTTAATAAATCCCCGCAAAGGTAAATGTTGTATATTTTAGAATTTAAATTTATTTATTGTTTATGAAACAATTAACAATTCTCTACCAAATAAGGTCATATTGGTAAATTAATTATGTATGTACGCTTGAAACAATTTTCCGCACCAGAAATATAAAGGGAGCGGTTCAAAGTAACTACGACGACGTAACTGTTTATTATTGTAACACAAAGTGATTGGCACGGCGCGCGGCGTCGGTTCCCATCACATAATGTCTCTAAACAGCTACTCGAACCATGCATGGAGACTCCCCATGCGTTCAAGTGCCTCAGCGACTTATTTTGTATGTGAACCTATTTATCTGTCGGCTTTATCTCCGCCCAATGGGAGTTTAATGAGCTTATACATGTTTTATTTATACCTTTTTATTTATTAGCACATTTAAAAGATTACAAACACAAAAAGAAAAACAAATTAATAACACAAATATAAGGGCCGATATAGTCTACAATCCTAAAACAATTTATGGCAATTAATACGTTAAGTAGGCCCCGAATGGAATAGTAGAGTTAAATTCGATTTGGTACTTACATATGTTTTAGAAAGGTTATGCGTCTAAAATGTGTATAATCTGGGAATGATCAGAGCAAACACAAATTAAACTATTTACTTTGGTGAATAACTTAATATTTTACTATATCTGGCTCATTTTATTACTGTAAATAGTAAAATACAAACAGGAGAAAAATAAATGTTTAAAGTTTGCCAATTGAATCCACGAAATACAGAAAAGTTTTTGAATAGAGTTGACCCTTGCGAGCGCGTAGCGTAGATTTCATAAAGGTAAAAGAAGAATGCAAAATATACGAACTTCAGCATGTGGCGATACTCGGAAACGACGGGCTCCACATGGTGATATATTCTGTTCCCAAGAAACCCATAAACAGAATATTCTTGGTACCTACTAATTTATTCTTCTTATCGAGTCGAATATATAAGTACTACTTTATAATTATAAAATATTTATGAATTGGTAGTGCAATATGTCGGTAAAATAATAAAATGAAATTTCATTAAACTGCTAAAATCATTTGAAGAAAATATCTAAGACATTTTCATAAAAATACTCGACTTAAAAAGTCATTAATCATAAAATCAAGGGGAAAATAATAACGTCTCATTAAAAATGATTTAGAACTAAATTGAATAGGAAAGTGCTCGATTAAGTACCTATCAGAAATGGCAGATTCCGGCGGTGCTACCGAAGCGCTGAGTACGTATTATCCTGCCTCGGCAGCACAGATGTGTTTTATCACTTCCTACCCGCGGTCTTCGGATAATATTAATGTATCACGTGAGTGACGTTATGAAAGCATTACACTCGCGTATCCATGCACATTACTATATATTACGCCACACGTGCTGTTTAGTTTCGACAGACAAAGCTTTGATGTGGTTTTCACATCGCAATTAATATCACAATATAAAATATGAATATCAAATCATTAATTTCATTCTCACATGCAGTTAACGGTGCGCTGAAACTCATTATAACTGTAATTACGGAAACGCAATTATATTTTGTAGCTTTTAGTAAAACGATCGTTTTGTAGACCTCAAAATTTCTAACAATGACAAGATGAGATTGAAAATTTCAATTGAAATCGAAAGTTCGTACGTTACGTACAAACCTGTTTCTTGTTAAAAATTCACGGATATTAACTAATTAATTGGTTTAGAAATAAGTCGTAACAAGATGATGGGAACTAAAGTGAAAGAGAAATCCATTTAAAAACGTTAAAATGACTTTTTATAAATAATGGGTATGATTAGTAAAATATAATTTATTTTTTTATAAAGTGGTTAACTATAGGTACAAACATTTGTGACATGTTACTTTTTTATGATATAAAATCAAAAAATTATTTAAAAATTAATAAAAATCCTACCCCGAAAATTTTACCCGGCTCAAAAGTACCCATTACACTTGCTACCTTTCCTCTTTGAATGGCAATGGATATCCTTGAGCCAGGTACCAGAGCGTCATACCCTCGGCTGTGCCCTCGGTCCCGCAAGCGGCACCTTTTTTAACACTTATATAGAAATTGCGATGTAATTGATATCGCAGGATGTCAGCAATTAGCTAATTTGAAAAAAAATATTAATGTTGTCAGTGTGTGTGTTCGTTAAAAAGATATAAGTAGCTAAAGTAATCTACCTTGTTATCTCTTCCAACAGCTTGCAAGGATCTGCAGCGTAGAACTTGACCCCGAAGTAGAAGGTGTGAGGGTCGGAGCCTCTGAGCTGCCGTCGCAGCCTCTTTCCCGCATCCAGCCAATGCTAGTAACATATCATTTGTTATTTTTTTCTAGAATTTAATCTGTCTTATTGTTAACTCCAAAACTCGCTAAATTCACGGTTTCTTCTGATCTATTTCGTTTTGATTCTTAAAAAATAAAAATTATGATCGATAATTTTAAATTGCGGTATTTTCGTTACTTTTATTTTGGAGTTTGTAGACTCCCTATTTTTGTTTAGTAGAGACACAGATATAATATAAAAACCGGCAAGTACGAGTCGGACTAGTACATGAAGGATTCCGTACCTCCGTAAACACGTTTCTTGTATGACGATCCCCTTTAATTTTTAACTTGATCTTATTTTTAGTATTTGTTGTTATAGCGGTCACAGTAATACATAATCGGTGAAATTTTAAAGTTTCTAGGTGTTGCCCTTTGACAGACGAACGGACAAACGGACAGACAGCGAAGTCTCAGTAATAGGGTCCCGTTGGCACCCTTTGGGCTTGGAACCCTAATAAGTAGTAATGTTAATTAACGTTATAAATGTTCATGATCATTGTCAATACTTTCTTGACTGACAATGATCATGAACCTACATTTATTTATTTATTGTACCCGGATTTCCCAAAAAAATTGAATGAAATTAAGGTTAATTACCGTTTGATTGTCCTGGTCGACATATCGCAGACCAAAATAGGCCGTCTCCAGAAGGTCCAGGTGTCTGAACACCACATCAAGCAGCGTTTGCCCGGTGCTGTTGTCCTGCAAAATAAAAACTCCATTAATACTTTTAAAATATTTTAGTCACAATAGAATACTATTTGAGTATAAAGTGGTACCCACTTTACCACATACGTTTACAACTAAGTTTATAACCTGATATTATGGCGCCACAAACATTTTTAATCTGTGATATGGGCGAGGACATTAATTAAATACCGTTCTAATATATTTGTTGACTTGCATCTAGAGATTATTAGTTTTCACTATGAATTCTTGCAAATGTATGTACTCGTATCCAAAGAAGCACCTACAGACTTTCTCATTGAATAATAATACTAAACTTTTAGGTACAGAAAGAGGAAATGTCTGTTGTTTTTCAAATGTGTATTTTTTCTTTGTTTAAATTTATCAGTTTTTTTTTATTTTTTGTATGTTTTATTTACTTACTTATTTCTTGTCTGGAATAGTCAAGCACGAAAATTGTCGTATCTAAATTAGAAATCATTGATTATAAACTGACCAACTTTATGATAAGTTCAAATGATATTTTTACATGTTATTATTACTTAGTATAGTAACCAAAATGGTGAAAAAATACCACGTAAGCAGGACTTGAATCCGAGACCTTAATCTCAATACTACTAGGCTCTAACCAACTATGCCATCACGTATTTTTTCACCATTTCTTATTTCATTATTTAATTTGAGAACTTTAGTACTGCATCTAGAATGCCTAAAAAACCCTATAAAAATATTATTACTTACTTGGAAAAATATGACTTTATTAACTTATAATCCTTCTGAAGACCAAATCAGATCCCAATAACGACGGATCGTGAAAATATAATTCAAAATTTAGAAAGCAGCAGCGCCTCATGCATAAATTAATATCCCACGGTATCGGCACGAGACTATCGCCAATTAGCATTTCTCGATGCGGGGCTTTCCACAATTAGGGTGATTCGCACGCAAGGCACCCAGTAAGACCAGTAGTCGACCAGAGATGTTACTGGCACTGGTTGGCAGCATAATCACTGGGTGCATGCAGTCCCCGCAGTGTCGTATATAGGGCTATGCCAATAGCTCAGGGCGCAAATCCCTAAGGAACGCAAAATTACCCGGAATGAAAATTGGATTGAAATGCAAAATCTGTGGATTCCGACTAGATGTTCTAGCTTCATTGTAAACTACGAAATCATTTTTAGATGATACTACTGCTCGGTCTCTTTTTCTGTCGAATGTCATCATTATCCGGGCGTATTCCCGGTTGCATCCCCAGCGGTAACGCTTCAGAGCTCGAAGGCTGCTACCTAACCTAGGTGATTTGACGAGGTTACTGGTTTTTGACATCTCTGTCGAATGTGTCAGCGGCCAATACTGATCTCAAATGTTACTGCTCGCTGAAATTACGCGAAGCTATACTAAATTATCCTGTATTACTTAATTACGCCAATAGTTCAGTCAATAATGATAATGACTCAGATCGGAATTACACCAGAGAGCCCAAAGTCTTTCAAACTCTAAAAGACTATCTGAAGGACGCAGTATGAAAACTCGCCCTGGGCGCTTAAAAAGCTGGTTACAGCACTGGTCGGCAGCAACACTTTAAAGAGATCTCACGCACGAACTCGCGTGATCTTCGTCTGCGTGACGCGGTAAACACAGGCTAGATTCGGCAATTTGGGAAATAAGCGCATTTACGAATCAGTCTTCCGTGGAACTTTGTGATAAGTTCAATTGTGCTGCTATTAAATGTTATTACTTGGATAAAATCATGATTTATAGCTGTAAGTAAGTTATACACTTACAATTTTATAGTAATGAGATGATTTGAAACGAAAATGTTATTGTTTTTGTAATTTTATAATATTAATTTAAAATTTTTATCGATTTACTATTTACGGTAGCGAATTTGTATAGTGGCAAATGCTGTGTATGCTATCAATTGGTGTCTACATATAAAACTTTATTGTATTTGTTAATTTTCTAATATAATACTGTATATGTAAAACTGTTTAACTGCCTTTTATATTAATAAATTAATTAATCCTCTAATATTATATTAATTAATTAATTAACCATCTAATAATTGCAATATCAAATTAACTACGAGTAGTATCTGATATTCATTTGTGTCAACGTTTTGAAATCCGCGATCCAATTATTTCAATCACGTCTGCCGATTAGATGCCCATAAATTAGATAATGACGAAATCGTCTAACAATATACCCTCCTAACTGTCGAGATAAGTCATAATTAAGAGAGTTACGTGCTTTTGAAATATATACCGATATATTTCAAAAGCACGTAACTCTCTTAATTATGACTTATCTCGACAGTTAGGAGTAAGTGCGGGCTTGCCTGTAGGAATCTCCTCGACGGCTTGTGGGAAAATTGCGAAACAGTTCGTTGGGCTGAATAATAAATGATTTAATAACAGAGCCCGTTTGCTCCCAGCGTACGTTCAGCTCGAAAAATAACAAACGATTTCGAAATCCGGCGGCAGTTGATGTGATGTAGCTGCGCGTATAGAGAGCACGCAAACGAAGCCCCGGGCCATCCGCCGTGCACGACACGTACAACTCGCCGATGTGTCTGTTTACCCTTTAACATATTACAATTTATTACCTGCGCTACATAAATCAATCTGCGGGAGACGTGGAATTATGTTTTGTGCAAATAAATTAGTACGAGCTTGAAAGCAGGAAATGAATGTGTTTTTGTTGTTCATATGTTTGTCGTCAAGGCTTGTCAGCCACTATTGTTTATTTACTTAGTTTACAATGAAATAAAACCATCTAAAATGTCTTTGTTTTAAGAAAATACGGTGCGAACGCAGTTCATTTTTTCTCTCGCTAATGATATAATAATAACATAATGCCATTTAATCTCGGTATATAGATCAAAAACCAGATTTAGACGGCAGTAAACTCCTGGCCACGGTGCGCATCTCCAGAGATTGTCCCTGAGGTTAAAACAATTTGTAGATTGAATCCCATCCCGTTTCCAGTGGCAATCTAGATTAGTTTTTTTTCAAACTGTCCGATGCAAGAAGTATAAGAAGATAAAATAATATTCTTACGAAGTTTTGGTAACAATTGGTCTCACGATTACAAAAAGTATTTGATCTACACGGGAAGATAACTGAGCAATTGTTCAGTACGGGCTGCACTTTGCTGCAGAACGAAGACGTCATCAATAAAGGAGAACGAGGCACAAGGTGCAGTTACGCAGTGGAGCGTGAAATGCTGTCGAGTCAATTTGCCGCCGCGACAACACACAATGACCCCGCACCTCCTGCCGCCGACACTAGGCTCGTTCCACAAATTGCTGTGCAATTCCTTGCCTCTCCACTCCACTATCCGTGCCAAATAAATAGTGCAGAGGCGATAGACAATAGAGAACTTGACTTAAAAATGTTCCATAAATCCCAGCCTTCTGGACCCTAGGTCAGCGATTTTTATTTTCTATTTTGTAGTTGGTTTTTATTTATAAGTAGGTTTATTTTGTAGTAAGTTTAACTTAACGTCTGAACTTAATAATTATACTATATATTTAAATATATTTCATTGTTAACAATAAAAAAACATCATTTCTGGCACCACCAAAGGGCATCATATTTTTAAGGGGTCACGCTATATTTACTTGAAAAAGTATTTTTTTGTTTTGAATTGTATACACTTTCACATATTTTTTTAAATCCTTATCTAAAACAGGTGTTAAAATGCATGTTATCCATTTCATGGAAAACAAAATGCGGTATTGTGTAGAATGTTCAGTCAGTCTCAACAAGCCGAGCTTCGTTCGATACCTAATTGTCGACTGAATATCCAATAATTTATTCATATGAACATTATACCGATCATAGTGTTAATTGCATTGAAACGGAACACAAGCCGATGAGTACTTGATCACATTGACGAGATAGACAATTTACTGGCCATTGTCATATCATTGTATCAGATAATTAAAAATAAACGAGGCTAATTTATAAAGCCTTTGAAAAGACATCAACGTACCTTGTTGTAAAATTAAATACCCAATAATATAGTGGCCTCCTGTCAATCTATAGTCTATACTTTATAGTAAGTATATACAGGGTGACTTTTTAAACACAGGATAATTTTTGAAGCAAGTTCAGTCCATGATACTGAACTACTTTCTATAAAAAAGTTATTAAACATCGATAAAATTTTTTCGTCCTCCCATGCTGATTTGAATTAGAAGGTGAATTTTTATTTCAGTTTCTCTTTAATTGTTTTTATGGAAAGTAGTTAAGTATTATGGACTGAACTTGCTTCATAAATTTAGCTGGTGGATAAATAGTCAGCCTGTATATGTAAATTATCTGTCAATCACATAGATAGCTTATATTTTATAGGCAGGGTGATTAGACGCCTTGTTTACTAAAAGTACAGAAAACACGATATACGTAGGTACCTATGTACAGCTATCCAATACTTTAACCACCAAAGGGTCTACCTACCTTTATAACTGAAAGTAGACAAGCAACACAGGCTAACGTTATTAAAAAAAAATTCAGCATAGTATAGAATAGAATAGAAAACTCTTTATTGTACACCAAAAAGAAAAAAATATATATAACAGATAACTTAAAATTATTAACATTAGTACAATGGATATACCTACTTATGAGCTCACGACGACTACAAAAACTATATTTACTTATCTAAATTAAATACATGCATTAACCAAACACTATCTAAATCAATTTTCCACAAGTTTCCCTGTATAAAGTGCTAGCGTGTGCCTGCATTTTATATGTGCAACCGCTGAAAACCTCTTTAAATAAAACCATTACCTCTATTCTAAGTTTAATTTATATAGATAGATGCATTTAGAAATTGAAACAAATATTCAAAGACCAACCACAGAGTACGGACTGACCACCGCTTTTACGTAGCGGGCACCGCGGTGACAAAATATTTCGTTCCTTTTGACAAAATCAAACATCTAAATCTTTAGCATTTATAATGTTAGTAGGACGTACCTAGTCATGTAAAATTGCAAGATTAGCATCGTTTAGATATTCCTCTGTTTCGCTCCAATTTTATGTATTCGTCTTTTACTCTTTAAGTTATAGGTACGACTCTTAAACGTCCTGCCTGAGGACCTTAAAACCATCTCAAACAGATATATGTTTAGAGTCCAGACGCGTTTACTCTCTAATTAAATGCAGCAGAAATTATTGTACTAGTATCATGTGTACTCGTATCTATGGATCTTATAAGAGAGTAGACATATTTATTTAATGTATTTATTGTATGTATGGTATAGTACATAATAAATAGATAAATAAAATAAATATATAAGGACTAATCACACAGATTGAGCTAGCTCCAAAGTAAGTTCGAGACTTGTGTTGTGTGTGGGATACCACGGTGGGATACTAACTCAACGATACTATAATACAATATATTTATATATTGTATGTATATTGGATGTGTTGTATGTTTTGTTGCCCGAGTACCTTACTTTTGCTCCTACTACGATAGATTTCTATTCATCCCGAAGGTTGACTGGTAAAGAATGTTATTAGCATGAAGTCGGCCATTTGTACCATTTGTTATTGGTAAATAAAATTTAAATAAATAAATAGACATAAAAAGCGAATATTCTATTATGAATTACGTGACAAGATACGAAACTAGCTCGAATTTGGACCATTTATTCCAGGTATCGAAGCAAACCCGCCGCGGTGGGATCACTCATCCGTCTCGTCTATAATCTTCTGTAATAAAGGTAATACGCCCGAGAAGCGCAAGTTCAGGCAATTACCGCCTCTACCGTACCTTGAAATCTGAGATCGTCTATAACCGATCAATATTGACGATTGTTCATGTTCGAATCGTTTGTTATAACAGGATCTTTATATGAGTAGTGATCGGAAAATATTTACTGAAATAAATTAGTCTTGATTACGAATATTCTGCTTAAATAATAATTTAAGTGTAATTAATTTTTGGTTAGTTAGACTATCTCTTAGAAATTTTTTCCAACACTATTAGAATCCCTCTTTACATTTCTCGACTACGGTTACTGTGCCATTGAGTCAATGGGGATAGTCATTATGTTTATTATTTTAATTTTAAAAAAATACCTATATGCCATACCATGCCATGCCATGCCATGCTGGTCTAGGAGAAAAGAAAAAACTTTGAATGTACCAGCTGCTTATTTTCCCGTGCAGGTCGTAAAAGCTAATTGAGGGAATGGGTGAAAATGCAAATCATGTTAATGGGTGATGCGGCTAGCAACCTCTCACTATTTTGATTTCGTTTTTCCACCTTCTCGCCTTCATCACACTAAAAGTGGCCTTTGGGTCTTGCGGCCCAGGGCTCTTTCTGCTTAGATCCACGAGACCAAAATGCTCAGCCTGCCCTATAAGGGATAAAGACGTGATAGTGTATTAGTATCAGTATGCTTATAATTTATGTTATGAAGTATGATACATTTCAAAAACAATAAAAGATAAGTTTGGAAAATCCAAAAGTGCACGCCTCATAGCGGTCACTCAATTTTCACAAAAAAAAACAGAACTTGAATATTGTATATTTATTGGTGTATTATGAACAAAATAAAAATTTACTTTTAAATCTTCGCGCCATTGCCCACACAGAAAAGAAAGGTACTGCGCATGTATTGTCAATGTCAAGAAGAAAAGAAAAATGAAAAGATTAACATTGTATCCAGAAAAAGAATGGAAATTAAGAATGGCTAAACGAAATGCTAAACGCCGTAAAAAAAATAAAAAATAAAAAATTGTCAATGTCAACGAACCTTATTTACATAGATTTAGATATACCAACGATAGGTGGATTTCAGTTTATTGCTAATTATAATTAAACTACTTTTAATTAGACCGTGATTTTCGAAAGGACTTAGTTTTAGATAATACTTAAGCGTATGAAAAAAAGAAGGGTTCGATTTGTTAAGTTTTTCGGGCGTTATCGTGACCACGCCAGTTTCCATACGTACCGACACACGGACGTCCACGAAATAATTTTCTTAAACACTTATTTTATTATTTTAAAGAACAAAATGTCCTTTAAAAATATCATGACTGTTGAAACTAGTGTTTTTTCTTGACATTTGTGTGTAAATATTATTCTACAAGTACGATAAGAAATAAATACCGACATTTTCAGTTCGAAAAATCACTTGATTTTTGTAAGGCGAGAGTAGAGCACTACCTCAACGCTCCGCTTATGAGGCGTGCAATAAGCATATAATTTGTACATAGTACACATACTATATTATTACTCTGTGATAAAATGTTATTGTGTATCAGCATATTAAGGCAAATTGTTCTCAAAAATAAAGGATTTCGCTAGTAGTGGAATATAAATCTCGATGTTTTAGTGATGCGGAAAGAGAAAAGTTGTCGCTGAAACCGTTAAAGACAAATGTTCCTTTATGATAGGGAAACTGTAAGGGAGGGACGGCGATTTATCTAAAATATCTATACAATTTAGCGGGAACCGTCGAACTCTCGTCGCTTCCACTTTACCTAAATTGGATGATTCTAGCCCAATATATCTTGGGAATTTGTTTGACGAGCAAGTTGGGGTCTCCGCGTACGCCAAACAAAAGCATTTCTGGGATAAATTCCACCGTTGTTTACGGTTATGACGCAGACTTACGTAAGTATTATCTGAATAACTGTGAATTTACTGGGAAGCTGCTAGTCTTATATGTTTCCAAGTTAGCGAGGGTTTGCGAGATAATAGAGATTGTGGGTGAGCTTTACTTCGGCTCCATTATTCTTTCCCTTGCCGCGCACCGCTGATATGAGGTACAGAAATTATCTCTGTATTTGTTGAATACGGTATTTTACAAATTAAAAAAATCTTTATCTCAGGAACTAATGGTCCGATTTATAGAGGAAGGCTTTAGGCTATATAACATTACGTTCCGACAACCACGCGAACGAAGTCGCGGGCACAGCTAGTAACATATATTATGGATGCAGGTGGCAAGGGAGATACAAATGGAAAGGTATTGGACGGACAAACTTTAGTAATTAAGGACATTTTAACGACATTTATATACCTAATTTAAATTATATTAAAATTATCTATATTTAATATTAATAATGATATCCCAGTTAATAATTTTTGGAATTTTATGAATTGTAATGTTGTTTAAAATCAATTCCCAATGCCTAAGAAGGCAATTTTGTAAATAGTTTTAAGAACACTAATTGTAAAGTGCATGACTGTGAATGTGTATATTGTTTACAAATGGTGAATAAATGAAATATGGATGAGGCCTATGTCCTGAAAAGGATAGTTCAAAGGCTGCTATAGATGGATGGATGGACATAATAAGCACAATATGTTAATATTTCCGGGATATCTATAGCATTATCAATAAAAAACATTGTTAAATTTAAATTTCGACAACTGCGGGAAAAACGTAAATTTCTGTCATTGCGGAGTTATTTGTCAACATCCTCACAGGTGACACAGGCAAATACAGAACTGCCAAAATTTTAAATGTTGTCCAATAGCCTATTTTGTAGCTTGATTTTAGCATATACTTAAATAAGTAAATTTTCTAAAGAAATAAAATTATTAAACTGAAATAATAAAGATTTTTAATGAAAAACAGCGCCGTATGAAGGTTGAATTTAAAACTTACAATAGTATTCCGGACCTCAATTTGTGAGATATTATATTTGGAATTTACATCTGACGATTAGAAACCTCCCATATCCGGAAAAGGGTTGCCAGGGATACGGGACATAGAACGCATATTGTGTAGATAGAGGAGGCATAGTTGTACGGTGAGTTTTACAGGTAAATACATGCATGGTGGATCCAAGTAAGGGGGATCACTTACATGGTGAAGGTTGTATATATATAATAAAATAAATAAATAAAATGCGTTTATTTCAGACCTCTTGTGTCCATAATTATTTAAAATCTACATATCCTAAAATATAGAATATATCAGTTGCTATTCTTCCCGCTCAGATCGTTCGTTGGCGAATTGAAGAGAATCTGAATAACGTCAAAAGCGGCAACCAAACACTATTATGATCCCCTTTTTACATTTGGAATTTACGGCCTTAAGCTCTATCCACCCCGTTAAGAACTAAGACGTGAAATTGTATCTGAATCAACCTAGAGATCATGGATGACCCTCTTGGATCCGCCCTCGCGGTAAATAGTGAAGACACGTGCGAGGGATCGAGTAGGGCCGGGCCGCGCGGCCGCACATAGCTCGCGAGGCACTCTCACATTCACCACGCGGCGACAATGCCAGCCAAATAGAATTTAATATTCATAGAGCCGACGTACGATTCAGTGAATTCATCCGCACCTTGAACCCCGGCTTCGCATATAAAAGACCTTCCTTAAGCCCCTGGGTGTGCTTCAAATAATTCGTCGTGGAATAGCTGCACTTCAAATGTGAGGGACGGAAAGGAGAAAAAATCCCGTTGTTTTATAGATACGGGAAAATTGAAAAATGCTATCGTCGTCCGCCGGGACGCCCGCCGCGCCTCACGTCGATTTTCAAAATAATCCCTCGCCGATATCGCCCACAAGAAGGGATTCCAAGTTATATTGAAAATTACCTATAAGTAGTTGTTTGTAAACAGAATTAGGGGTTTTGGGGAAAGTAGGGACCGTGACTTTCATGTAATATAAATCTTTCAGGAGAAATATTTGATGATTTAATTTGTAGAGGCCAATAAGAGGTGATCCACATAGGAGCTTTTTACACTCGTAATGTTTAAACTCAACCCATTTTGTTTTTTTTTTAAACTGGACTATTCGATAGAGGCTTTAATAGATAGCTGATTATGTAGAGCAGTCGAAAAATCAAACCTGTTGCAGTAGGCTGCCCCAAAGCGTACGAGGGCTGTTTGATAAGTACCCGTTTTCTAAATATATTAATATCACTGGCCGCAAATAAGTATACCACCTTTTTAAGCCATTTCTCAGAGGCGGGAAAATTAAAAAAAAAAATGGCATTCTTTTGATTTTTTTCTCATTTGACAACGATTCAGTGAAGGCGTGAACTTAAAATTGTTAAAATGGAGAATGAACAGTATCGGTCTGTAATTAGATTCTTATTTTTGGAAGGAAAAACATGTGATGAAATAAAAGTAAGAATGCAAGCAGTTTACCATGAATGTGCTCCTTCTATGACAACCGTCAGATATTGGTATAACGAGTTTAAGCGGGGGAGAACAACCGTCTTTGATGAGGATCGCTCAGGCCGGCCAGTTGAGGTGACTACAGACGATATGGTTAAGAAAATTGAAAATATCGTTTTAGCCGACCGCCGAATTAAACTTCGAGAAATCGTTGATGCTGTAAATGTTTCAATCGAGAGGGTACAACACATATTAGAAGAAAAATTGGGTATGAAGAAAGTATCGGCGAGGTGGGTGCCGCGTTTACTCACGGAGGAGCAAAAACGGAACCGACTGACTACTTCGGAGCAGTGTTTGGCCGTGTTCAAACGTAACCCGAAGGAGTTTCTGCGTCGTTTCGTGACCGTGGACGAAACGTGGGTCCACCACTACACCCCGGAAATGAAAGAGCAGTCAAAGCAGTGGATTTTACCGGGTGAACCTGCTCCAAAGAAAGCAAAAACCGTCCCATCGGCTGGAAAGGTCATGGAGACCGTTTTTTGGGATTCGCAGGGTATTATACATATTGACTATTTAGAAAAGGGAAAAACAATAACAGGGCAGTACTATGCCAATTTATTGGATGAATTTGACGCCGTGTTGAAGGACAAACGACCCCATTTAAAAAAGAAAAAAGTACTGTTTCATCACGACAACGCCCCGGCTAATTCGTCCAGAGTTGTGACGGCTAAATTAGCACAGTTACGCTACGAACTATTGTCTCACCCCCCGTATTCTCCAGATTTGGCCCCATGCGATTTCTTTTTGTTTCCTAACCTAAAAAAATGGCTCGGTGGCAAGCGATTTGGATCAAATGACGAAGTCATTGCCGCCACAGACGCCTATTTTAATGACTTTCCAAAATCATACTTTTTGGATGGTTTATTGAAGCTTGAGTATAGGTGGAACAAAAAATAAATGCATATATACAAAAAAAATGTTTTTTTTCCATAAACGGGTACTTATCAAACAGCCTAGGTAACTTTAAGTAAATGAGTTGCCTGCAAATACACCAAACAGTTCTTCTTATCTTTTCGTAATTTACTGGTTAATCAAAAAAAACTTTACAAAATAGACATACTCATTTATAATGGCAACAAATTACAAAACGGGCTAACGGCTACTTCACCTGTTATCTTTATTTTGTAAATTTTGTTTAGTTTTTCCTAAATCTGTCCTCTCTTTTAGTGAAAAATAACGTATATACAGGATAATTTTGAACCTCGTAGCTATATTCAAGGAAAGTACTCTTTAAGCGAAATAAAAAATACATATTCTGTCTTGTTTCATGATAAAAACCAAAGATATCAGCCGACCAAAGATATGCATTTGCATACCAAAAATCTCCCATTTAAACGCTCGCTACCAAGCTCATGGCGAGTGGCGGCTGGCAAGCGGGAAGGGCAATGGCCACGCGTATAGTAAAGTTAGTAGGTAAGCCATTTAGAAATTAGAGAGAAAAAAATTACACAAAATGAGTATACTTACGTTTTGTGATTCTGATTCCAAGATTTCAATATAGACTTATTAAGGGGTGTAAAATCAACCTGCATATCGCATACAACCTAGACAGAGCCTAGCCTCAAAGTCGTCAATTTTTTTTCTATCACAAGTGCCAATAGTCCAGATTTCAGAACCACTTAGAAACGAAAAGACCTTCGTGTGGACCAACCGAACTTCGTATCACAGCAAAGTTCTCTGTTCTTCCAAAAAATTATACTATATTATTTAGTCTTGGGAAATAAAGAACTTAGGTTTGTTAAAACGTACCTGTATCTCATGAAGCAGCTCCCTTTCATCCAGCAACACGACGCGGCAGGCCAGCGTGCGCGGCGCGGGGCACAGGCATTCCATCATACTGCCCGCGCCGGCGGCGGCGCCCCGTACGCCTTCTGCAACATAGCCTCTATTATTACCCTTCATTCACTGACGAGATAATACTTAAAAAAATATTCTCACGATCAGTTGGGATGTAGGGGCGATTAGTAAAATATGCGTGTGTACGCATCGGCTTAATTAGTAAACTCTATTTAATGTTGTATAAAAATAGATGAGATTTATTTTACTGATATACTATTTACTTTTTGGTGCTCCCACACTGCTGTAAAAAATGTTAACAAACATTTCCAACAAAACAAAAATGCATATAAATAAAATACTGTTATTAATATTTATTTTTGTTATTAGAAATAATAATACCTACTTATAATAACGTATAAAGTAGCCGACACCGCGCTTGAAGCGTTACCGCTGAGGATGCAACTGGGAAAATGCTGATGGATGATTATGAACGTATAAATCAAATATTACAATAATAACTTAGTATATTTGAATTTTGAAAATGTTTACTAATGTTTGTAAACATGTTTTAACAGCAGTGTTGGGAGCACCATTTAGAACATTAAGTTCTGTTAAATTTAATCTTGCTATTTTGTCTGCGAAGAATTCATCATCATCAGGTCTTTTTTTTTAGTCTTAACTACAGGAGCACGACCCTATCTGTACTACCAGAGCCATCCTTGGCCAGAGCAGTCAGAGGATTTGGCCAACACCCTCCACGCTGGCCAGATGGGTTAGAGAGATCTCACTGATGTTTATAAGATTTGTTTAGCTTATGTTTTCTAAGTCGCCGTCTACGACATCCACGGGAAGATTTGGAGTGGTCCTATTCTACTCTGCCGGGAACCACATATGAAGAATTAAAATTGTTATATTTGTCTAAACTGTTTATATGTTGTGTCCTTAACATTTAACGAAACCTATGAAATAAAATCAAGCAATTAGACAATGGGTTAGAGTTCAGAAGATAAAACAAATTATATAAAGACAGGATCTTGATTTTATGATAAAAATAATATAAATTTTCAATAAAGAAATATCTTCATTACCTATACCAACTTTTATTTATATAAAAATGTTAAAGTTAAATTAAATTGAAAACTTGATAATAAAATTTTAATTAAATCTTTAGTATTTTATTTGCATATACCGAGTTGTATAAGTAATATACGAATTATTGTAAAATCAGCGCTAGGTCTAGGTATGAACAAGATCGGAGAGACAAACATATCCGTATACATATATACCTATTCAATTTGAAGGAAATTCTAGCTTGGAAATTCAGTAGGTTGTATAATAAAAGCATGCCCAATTTAGTCGCAGTAAAAAGTAAAATATTATGTTACTATCTCAAAACTGGCTCTGAGCCACGGTTTTAAGTTTTACCTACTTAAAAATCGTATAGCTACAGCATAGACAAAAAGGTTTTTTGCTAGAATACATAAAAATTTGTTAGAATGAATATAAATCCACTTTAATTTTTTTTTGTTGTTCGTGTGTTAAGTGGCCAACACTGGTGTAAAATTTTTCAAGCTGCCTAAAGGCATCTAACATAGCTTGACGGCTGCCATCTAACGATAACATCCAGGACCAACGGCTTAACGTGCCTTCCGAAGGACGGAGAAGCTCGGGAAAATTCGTATGCCACTTGTAGTCACCCATCCAAGTGCAGACCACGCCCGGCGTCGCTTAGGATGCGCAAACGCTGGTAATGCGTACTACTACCACCGAGTTACCGAACTTCACTAAATAAATTTGTCGTACGTGACAGACCTCTTTTGAATTTCAAACTTATAATGGCTTTGTATTTTGTAAATTAGCTCCAGCTCCAGCGGATTAGCTCGTTGAAGAGGCAGTGGGCGGGAAACATAGCGCGACGAACCGATGGCCGATGGGGCAAAAAGGTTCTCGAATGGCGACCACGTACTGGCAAGCGAAGCGTAGGACACCCACCCACAAGGTGGTCAGACGACCTGACCAAGGTCGCTGGAAAGCGCTGGATGCAGGCCGCTCTAGATCGGTCATTTTGGAAAACCTTGGGAGAGGCCTATGTCCAGCAGTGGACGCTATGCGGCTGAAATGATGATGATGATGATGATTTTGTAAATTATATAAAATGTATTGCTATATAAGTTTGAAATAATTAAAAGCTTAACTTTCCCAGGCAATCCGAAATGAGCTCGTATAGATAAAAAATTATTTTATCGATACCTCATGTGTGCTGTGCCGACGTATCAAACTGAAGTGTAAACTCATTGAGCGTATCGTGAGTGCATATGTTAACTGTGTTTCTGTGTTTAAATATCGTTTTATACTTACATTCGATGCTTATCATTAATAAAATTATACTTCTACATTGATCTTTTAGAAAAGGAAAAACTATTGAATGTATTACCATTTAAGGGTAATAGGCAAAACTTAGAGGTACGCGTAGTTTCATGTAATGGGCTGAGAAACTATTAGATTTTTTTCCAACATCTTCTAGGATCTAAGTCTTTTAAAGTATCGTGTAAACGATAAAACGTCGTGCGATATAGAAACATGGCCTTATCTTTGATGAAGCAGGTATGCTTTAATAAAAATATAGAAATATTTCCTTAATATTTTACTACGGACTGAATTTGTTTCAAAAAGCGCACTAAAACATCCTATATACAACCCACTGTATCGCCAAAATATTTGCAGGTGTTCCAAGAGAAATGCAGAACTCCAATATTCTATCCATAAAGCAGAAGTTGTTTGAAGTCAATTACGGAGTTATTTGCAGCCAGACGCAATAGTAAAATCACCAAAGGGTTGGTTGAAACCAAATATATCCTCGTTAAAAGTTAGTCTGGGAGGCAGCGAGCGCACCGAGGGTCTGTTTTAACAATTTCATTTTAATTAGTAACCACCCAGCGACCTCTGGGCTGCGGTGGATTTGTTTCCATGTTTTTTTGCTAATACAACTAAATTCGCGACCTGTTATCAAACTTGTACCGTCTAAAAAAGCTTTGAAAAGAAGAATTTCACAAATATTCTATCCATAAAGCAGAAGCGTAGTAACGCATAGATTTATTTAATTTTATTACATTTAAATAAAAATGGATGAATGGGTCAATAAAATTGCTCCGGTTTATGATTTTAGTTAAAGAGTGAAAACAGTGATCTAAATTCTGGAATAAGTAAAGTTTATGATAGATACAAACGCTAATATTTTCATGTGTAAAATTTCAATTATCAAGCATTTGTATCTCCTTTAGTCAAAGGCCTTCTTCTTAGTTCTCCATTTCTCTCTCAAAATTACGATTAACATTAAAAACTTAAAGTCAATTTCACTTCCAACATCTCAAGCACCCAAAACAAATAATGTTAAAAGTAATGATAACTGTTTCCTTATACACTCATTAGAACTGCTTTCCACGGTAAAACGTGCTTTTTTATTTTTATTGGTATGTCGGCAAGTTCGAGACACTTAGTAATTTGCTGTAAGTACGTATATAAAACTTCCAAAATTATTTTTATTCTTCTTAAACTGGTAATGTTTAGCTTCAGCTCACAAAAAGAAACCCAATTTCCTTTTCAATTTTTAAGGGTTTCCTTGATAATATTACACAAAGCTCGTTTTAATACAAAACGCTTGGATAAGTGCCACACACTATTTAGAGTTCCGTTGTCTTGTCAATGAATCCTTACAGTTTTGCCTAGTCCATCAGTGAATTACCTTCGACGAGCAACAAGTGCATGGCCGGCTATTTTCTTCATGTAAGCAAAAACAAAACTGAATTTATTTAGTTAAGGAAGTTAGTTAAGGAGTTATTAATTATTATGAGGATCATTATTAAGTAAGAAAAGTCTATAAAAGTGTATAAATGAAACAACTCACAAAGACTGATCGAAAGCCATCACTCACAAGAAAAAAATATACAGAAAACGCATCGTAGCACCACAAATGTAGCGCATCACGGAACTTCTAATAGACAAACTAAGAACTTTGGGGAGCAAACAACAGACACGGCAATACGAGCCATTAATCCGAACGATCCCGACAGAGATTAGTGCTCCCGCTATTGACCCCCGCTCCCGGCCTCCGCTCCCCACACTTACAAAACATTTTCCCGCCATTGTCTGAACAGGAAGCAAAAAGAGGATCCGCGATTGACATCGTGGCTCGACTAGGCAGGCGCCGCGGCCGCCTCAAATCTCACTCGCTGCGATTTTTCCCTTTGTTTGTTCGATGCATGCAAGGTGAGATAGTCATCTACTCGTATCTACGGCGCTGCACCAATATTCTCACCAGCTACCTACGGTAACGTCGTTCTCAACTCAGTAATCACTCATATTCTCACGTATGTCATTTCCCATGTGCATCGAGTAACGAACCGTTAACAAACAACATTTTTCCTCTTTTCCAGAGTTCTCTTCACAATGAATGCAACAATATTGATTCTGCGTAATATTTGCATTGTTAGATGTACTCGTACATAATATGAGTAGAATTCTTTAGAAAACGCGTGGTATTGAAATAAAAAGCAACAATTTATCATTAGGTGTGGTTATGTTAGCTCCAAGATCTCTAATGTGACAAGTTATAACTGTTATTACTATAAAAATAACGATCATGATGTTCCACAAAGTATGCTTTATATTGTTACCACAATGGGCTGTTCGTAGAAAAGCTGACAGTCGACAATTACCGCGCCTCTGGAAGTGCCACCGGTTGTTTTACTCTTTCATTTGAGTCACTGTAATTTGGTTGCTCGTAGCAATGAGTTTATATCTGGTTCGTAGCGGAAATCCAGTCTGATCGCAATTAAGGCCCTGATTAGAGGTCTACACTAATCCTATGAGAGATACAGGTAACTTTGATATGTATTGAGATATGATAAGTTTGTCTGTAAAAGCTTCGATATATTTATTATATTGTATATAAGTAGATTTTTTTACTAGTCTTCTTAATTCCACTGCTGAGCAATGGCCTCCCCTCTTTCCTTCCCCCTCTTTCCACGATTGGACTAGTATTAAAATCGTATGGTTTTACAAATTTCGCTTTCGTGATTTGAGTTTGTATAATATGTATGTATGTATAGGTATATTTATTTTATTCCTTATCATAGTTTCCTTTATTCAATCGTCAAAAAGTTATGTTTATTTCATACTAGCTGTGCCTGCGACTTCGTTCGCGTGGTTGTCGGAACGTAATGTTATATAGCCTAAAGCCTTCCTCTATAAATGGACTACCCAACAAAAAAAGGACCATTTGTTCCTGAGATTAGCGCGTTTAAACAAACAAACAAACAAACAAACAAACTCTTCCGCTTTATAATACAACCGTCCGTCATGTGCAGTATTAATAAAGTAATCTTTGTTTACTGGTGGGTAACGTTCGATATGATAGAAACATGGAGCACTGTCGGGCGGACGCCGGCGCATGCCGACACGCACCCGCACCGCGCATACTGATAGGGCGCACTTGTGACGCCTTCCACTCTCCTACGACTAGAGTATGTAACATAATAGGGAAAATATTTTCTTACTCGTATACGGTCAACGTGGTCATTTTTGATCTTCTTCTTCGTCTACGCTTAGACGTTATTTTTTGTCTTCTTCTTCGTCTAAGCGCGTTCCCGGTTGCATTCTCAACTGTGCTGCTTCGGAGCCCAGGGTGCACTTTCCCGCTTTTTCTTCTTCAAATATAACATGCGTCAATGGTCACCCAAGGATACCAAAAAACCTTGCAAAATGGAGAAGAAATTGCCGGAAAAGTTTAAATGATTTGGCTATAGTTTTACGACTCTTTGGGAATGTATTTGTGCGAAACGTGGTCATGTTTGATGAATATATGTAATCCAAAATATGCTGAAATCGTTTTGAGTTGTACAGTGCATGAAACTCACAGGTCTAAACATTGATGTGTTTAAAACATTTAACTTCCTAAACTAAATAACAATGCTGCAACAAAACTTTTTGTAGTTGTGTGAAGCCGTTTCCGGTACCTATTTAGAGTTCTATCAATATATGTTAATAATTGTGTTTTTTTAGAACTTTACTTCACTTTTACTCTAAAAATAAATACTTGCAAGGTTTTTGACTCTTTTGCATGTTATGATGACCTAGTTGTACCCAAAGTATTGCGTCTATTTATTCTCTAAGATATTTAGCTATAAAAATACCTAGACCAACCAGTCTTTTAAGTCTAGCATGCTTAAAACCATATTGTGATACATTTTTGATAAAAGTACAGCCTGATAATAAGTATTTTTTAGAAATCAAATAAGTAGGTATAAGAAATGCCATTTTTTACAAATAATATTAAAACCTACAAAATGTCGTCACTATAGGTATCGACTAAAATTGAATAAGTACTATTAACTTCCAAATGTTAAGCTAATCTAGTGTAATAGAGTTTGTATCGAAATATTCGATACTTTCCCAAAGCCAGCGGGTTTCTAAGACCTAATTTCTTTTAGATTGCCTCATTTGGTTATTTTTAATTCAAGATTTAAAATCGTATACGAAAAACAAGAACTTGCACTCTAACATTCTTAAATCATACTGCTTGAATAATTTTCTATTCATATTGGAAATTTTATGGAAAGAATACAACCCAAGCAGTATGGATTTAAATACAGTAGAGCTATGAAGAATTCAATCAAGAATTTTTAAATTTCGCACACTATTTCAATTTGATCGAATTTAAATTAAACCGTTAATTTTTAATTTTAATATTAGTTCTAAGTTTTAGGTATAGTTTAGTTTGTTTAGTTTAGATTTAGATTTATATTCATAGTTATACTTAGTTTAATAATGTTTTTTATGTATCGACCTTTACTACAATAGTGAGGTTAATGTGAGGAATATTGTGATATTGCCGCACAACACAGAAGGTACTCGTAATCAACATGCCTGTTTGACTTACGGGACGTGAATATTTCATCGACTGGTACATCAATGGTGACTTTGTAGTTGGTAGCGTTTCAACTAAAATAAATCGTACGAGCGATGCAAGGTCAACAAATAATTTACAATTTTGTCTATGCATTTTGTTTTCAGTTGATATTATTCTGGAATTTACAATTTTAGGATTAGTTCTCAACCGCATTTTTAAATAATTTTGAAAATAACTTATTAAGAGGAAACCGCAAGGGCTAGAGAAATGAAAAATAGATATTTTTAAAATCTATTGCTGTCGCGCTGTGCCCGAACTACAACCAAGCAAGTGCGATAGAGACATACTGCAGCTTGGATTGAAAATACCTATTAAAAGAACTGAAAATCAACAATTCGTAGTCCCCTGATTTCTTCTCCAAAACTTAACCAATATGAGTACTTTTTTCAATACGAATTAATAAAGACTTGATCGGTGTTCGTATGTTTTAATTTTTTTCTATAATCTACTCAAATTTGTTTTCTGGATGTTTGAACACAGCGGAAAATCTAGGCATTTTTTTAGGTTTTTGAACGGTTTTCATATCTCTTTTAATAAATAATTAATAAAAAAAAAGAAAACACAGGGACATGCTAATAGTGGCTATAGATATTCAGGAAAAAAAATATAACTCTACCGGCATTATCCAGAGGGAAACAGGGGACTACGTTTGTATGTAAAAACGGCCCCTCTATTTCGTCTTAAAACTATAAGCTACTTACTATTAAAACTAAGGAAAAGAACACAAGGAGCTTAAAATAATATAAATGTTCAAATGAACACGAAAAGTCCCAGATAACACTGTCCAAATTGTATTTGTGTGGTTGGCTTTGATCCTGCAAAATAGTTTTTCACATTTACCTTATATAAATACTTAAGGTACATAGTCTAAAATCTGAAACATAATTGAATCCTGATCATGTAAAAATATAAAAATACTAGATTTTGTGAGATTGCATTAGATTACTTTCAATTTATAGAAAGACCAATTAATTCAAGGCACGTTTGAATCGCTTAACGTTATGACTACGTTACGGAATCGAGCAAGATCCGTTATGGTTCGTTTCTATATTAAATTAAATGACCCATCTCGAATTTTATTCAGCTATAACCGCACGCACCAAGCCACTAAGCGTGAGTTTTGGATATTGAAGGAGAATCAGAAAAAGCGAAATATTGCAATAACATCTAAATTAGTTCAAAAAAGCATAAGCAATTTCTATATTTTGGGCGATTGTGAACAGCCAATCTAACTAAATACGGTCGGTACCTCGAGAATCTGATTGTCTGGCATGGCGTAATGAACTTTTGTTTTTGATCGCCCCACCAAGGGTCTACGTTTGTTTGTTACAGTTTTCTCAATAATTTTATTGTTGGATGAAGTTATGTAATAAAATGAGGAAATAACTATTTTAATAGAAAAAGTTTTGCGAGAAATTTTCATCTATGATCTCTTTGACAGTTATTTTTGTAGTTAGTAACTGATTAATGACATGAAACAGAAGATTGAATGAACCAATCATAAAGTGCTTTAATGCTTTGACTGCTGGAAAACGCACTGTGTGTGTTTCGCGAAATCAAAAACACATATGGGGCGTTTTTCAGCAGTTAAAGCGTCGCAAAGTTTTATCAATAAATTGAATTCCGTAATTTTAACATTCTAAACTCAATGAAATTATCATAGGGTAATTATCATACAGAGTCAAAAATAAATTATTTTGTAATGATAAGAGAATAAAATGTCGCAAAATAATGTCACTTGTCATTCATCATATCCATTTTGAACGTGATTTTAGATTTATTAATGCCAAAAAACTAATATTAAGAGCGCTAATTGACTCCAAGAAACTATGACATCACACCGTGCGTTTTTCATAGAAATCTAATAAAAAAAATTGTTTTGACGTTTAGAAAAAAGTATCTGTTTTGAGTTGTTGGCAACTAGCGGATTGTCTTAGTATTATTGCAATATTCCTGTTTTCTGACTGTCCTATCGCACACACACGGCTTACCTATACGTACAGCACACCGGTGTGGCGCAAATGGTATATCTCGGAGGCCATATCTCGGCGGACGGACGTCATAAAGTTTGCGCAAAACCAACCGCACTTTTCGCGCTTCGGGCGATAAACCAGTACACCCCGCACAAAGGCTATATTACCCCGATAAAGCCTCCATCAAAAGTCTTCCGAACTATGCCGATATCTCTCACAGGTAGGACCGCGGATATCACTCTTGTGGTTTGGATTTACGTCGTTGTTTGTTTTGACCGTTAACATTGATTGAATTCACATCGAAACTTTCCGTAACATAAGTTCAAGAAATTTCAACCGACTGCGTATTTTCATTTTTCAAGTGCTCCCAAAATGCGTAGTGTGTATTTTATTTTCCTCGAATAAAGTTAACAGATGACTTGGACCCAAGTGGTAGCTTGGAATCGAGCCAAAAAGCAGAGTCGCGAATTGCTTGCGAATGACATATTATAGTCGACATGCGAGTATGTGTATGTCGAACATTGCTAAACTGTGAATTGTGCAGTGCATTTTAAAATTGTGAAAATTTTCCCCGCTTATTTTGCTTCTAGTCAAATCATTACTGGTTTCGGTGGAATGGATGCCTTCATCGTAATCACCGTTGAGTCAGAGATAATCTGTTCCAAGTTTCAAGTGTTCGACCCACTGGTTCGGCCGCAGCGCGCTTCAACGAAGTTAGTTCTTTTTTCGAAATGAGTAGTTACATTATTATGAGTAATTTTTTAGCTCTCAAATTATGGCAGGTAGCCCGCGGCAGGCCACAATCGTCGGCTCTCCGCCGACCATGCGAAGGCTCACTCCTCTCATTTGGGCCCCGCCCACAGTTTAACATTTTTCTACTTGCCTTAGAATTAATAGTTCTCTGTATTGTTTAAAATGTGGAGTGGTAATTATGTGGTCATTATTATTTTCGACTTAGCTGATCCAATCTAGTGGGTATATTTTTATTCAATTTAAAAAGGTCAATGACATTTTTCTATTTGTAGAAATGGAATAATTTGCGATGTCGTTACATGAATCGCGATAACAAGAGTGTATAACTGATTCAATTTGCTATTTACGATCAATTCAAGTTGAGGAAGTTAATTTTTAATTCAGAGCACTTAAAAAGCGCAGCTTTCGCTCGACTTAGCGGAAACCATAGGAAAGAGGAAAGCCTGATTTTTGTCGCTAATAGCGGTGTTAATGAAAAAGTTACAATGATGCAGGGTTTCTCGCCGCTCTCGATTCGCAATCCGCCGCGCCGGGATGCGGGGTGCGGTCAAGCAAATGCAATTGCACATGTAGAACTTACAATTTTATAGGTTTCCTGTTAACTTATTTCGAAACATTTTTCATATCCTGACTCTTTTTCAGTTTAATGGTAAACAATTTATTGTATTCATATTTCACTATAAAATAATTGATTTATAATTTGAATCTACAATTACAGAGCTGTTAATTTTTGGTAAAAATACAGAGTAAAAAAGTAAAGTGTATTTTCGGTACCTACCGTAGAAAATTCTGCACATAAAGTTTAAAAAAATAACTACGTTTTAAAATTTTATCTTCGTTTTATATTGCAGTTTATAACTTGCAATGTAACTGAATAATATGCCACGTATAATAATTACTGCAGTTCGATGAAGATGATTCAAAGTAACTTTAGTTTAACATATTTTTGTATTACAGTTATTCATATCGGAGGCGCCAGTAAATGGAATTTTAATAATACCATCGGGTTGATGCCGGTGGAGGCGTGCATTAAGATATGAAATGAACGATGCATGTAACATTATCGTACCGCCTTCCCTAGGCGACATTTAGTATGAAGATTAGTGTCCCCGCCGAAAGTACTTAGTTGCGGGCTCTCCTACATGCATGTGAAGCTTACGTAAATGAATCAAAAGCTAAAATTGCTTCCTTGCATTGTAAAAATATCTTTTAAAATCTAAACTTTACAAAATAATCTCGAGAAAATGTTAAAAAATACCCTAGGGCAAAACATAGTTAAATAGTAAATTGCACTTTAATAACTTTCCGATACAATTACACAACAGGTCGTAAACAACTCTTCTAGAAAGCTAGCACAAAGAACGTCTAAGAAGCGGGACTAACTACTTCCTAACTCAATCTAATATAAAAGCGAAGAAGAAAGTTACAGCTTATCTTCCCTTATTCATTACACCTGGTACATCCTGTGAATGTACCGAAAGTTCTACATACAAAGCTCTGATAAAGTGTAACTTATATAAGTATGTACTCGTAGTTAGTTAAGTTACATTCACGATTAACATATCCGCTACGTTCCGGTGCTCTACCTGAGCTGGGAGTGAGCAACTAACGAAGAACCCCTCTAAAACTTTGTTTTACGTTAGCACCGCACTCGCTTTGTGAATTAAAAGCGGCGCTCCTTTCGCACTAAAACGCCCCTTAATGAAACGCGATCGTCGCAAATTCGTCTAAATTTCCGCAACAATGAGTACGGCAGGCTCGCTCGCAGGCGCGGTACTCACCCGTATAACGAGAGGTTAAATTAAATAACAACCAAACTTTGAGAATCCCCAGAGTCTGGAGTCTCGAGTGCTGTAGCATGAATCGATCGAACCATATTAGTTCGATTCTATTCCAAGTTTCTGACCACAAACTGCTCGTGACTGGCTCTTGCTAAGACCCTCAACATGTTGCTCCTTGACAACTTTCTCAGACAAAATAACTTACTTATATACAATACTGGTACGAAAAAATGCAAAAATAAAGTCTACTTTACAATTGATCAAATTTTAAATTGTTTTTACTGTGTGTCGCTTTACAATTTTTTCATATCAAAGCATAATTTACTTGGAACATTTCTTACTTATGACAAGTTCTTTTATTTATTAACCACCGAATTTGAATGACAATATACGGTATTATCATCGTACCGTCCACATCCACTCCATATGGACAAGTATTGAACCGGCAGGTCTTTGACAGACACGATTCAACCTGGTAATCGGAAATGGGCATTGTGCAACAAAGGCCCCATTGTCCAGTCCCCGCGCCCGCGCCGCTCTGCTCCGCGTCCGCGAATATTCATGATCATTCATGACAGTCACAGCACTAAATAAAGAAGGTATTAGAAGTATAGAGTAGGTCTCACAGTCTAACCAATCCAACTCACCGTTTTACCAGTTCAACCAGCAACTAGAGTAGAAGTAAAAGTCGTTGTCAAAAAAGTGTCCAATAACAAAATACTATATTTATTTCAAATTTTGTATGCTTACCTACGTTATTCATGACATTACTACGAGATAAGGTAGTATTCAGGGTCAAAAATAAATTATTTTGTAATGATAAGAAAAAAATATCACAAAATAATGTCACTTGTCATTAATTACTTGTTATTTTAGTTTTACTAGTATAGTTTCACTCCAAGAAACAATGACGTCACGATGTGGTATTTCATACAAATCTCCTAAAAGTTTTTGTTTTGACTTGAAACTAGTGGATTACAGTGGCGAGGTGGATAGTCTGAAAATGTTTTGACCTGATTTTCACATCAAAATGAAGTTGCATTGTTTTCTTGTCACATTATATGTAACTGTAAGTAATCAAGAAGGCAAATAAACTAAAAGTTGGTCGTTGGCGCTAAACTATACACGTTTTGTAGTTTTCTAATTCGTCCTGCTAATGTGGTAATGTTGTTAATGTTATTATCTGTGGTTGTTATGGTAATTCAAATGCAGTAATCTCATGCCTGGGGGCTAAGTCGGTTTAATCAGGAAAGCTCTTTGTCTAGCGACCGTGTACCAAGAACGTATTCTTGTACAACCACAAGCTGTAATTCAACTGCTATCTTTATGGTGATTTCATACTCAGATTGTGTTAAGACAATCTACTCTACTTGGGAAAAAATCATCTCACTGATGGAATTAAAAAAGAGCTTTTTTCTTTTTTTTTAAATACCTAGTCAAAGGTGGGTAGGGTAATTTTGTTTCTACTACTCATATGAATTTAAAAATGATATTTTTTGTCTTTTTGAGGATGATGTTTTAAGTATAAACCGTCGCATCTTTTACTTACTGTAGTTTGTTGTCACGCACGCGAGTATATACGCCCCATACATATACATATTTGCCCACCTATGTACTTGCCACAATAGTCGCTCTAAACTGCATCAAAGCACGAGATCATAATAGGATAAACATTCACTTGACTTCAGTTATTTATTATGTCGTGAAGGCTATATAAGATTATCGAGATCGTAACAAATCAACGTTACAACTTTTAGATAGACTTTAATTTAAAAATTAAATAATAAAATATGTACCTATTTATTAGACTTTTAATGTAGTATAGTTATGCAACGAAAAAGCACAAAATGTTAAAAAGTATGAGATTTTACTAAAACTATGACAGAATATAACAATAAATTGAATAAAAATAAAAATTAGAATAAAATATTAATTTTATTTCCACGTCGAAAACAAATAAAAAGTTACAAGGACTGATTTTTTACAATAATAAAATTAGTAAGAAACTGTTTTAAAGTGTAGATGTAAAACCATAATATTGCCTTTTTTTTGTGTGTTTATAATCTATTTATTTGTAGAGTCTAGACTAATGGGTCGGTAAAAAAAAAGGTCGTTTTACTTGTACTTCGATAACTAGCAAATGCCATACTGGGTTGTCTTCACTTGACAGACAACAATATGCATGCAATGTAATATAATATAAACTACAACTGCCCATTTTGACCTCGATCTTTTTCTTTATATCTATTGGAACCCAGTTTATGGCGATATTAAAATAGGCCTATTTTCTAGGATGCATACAACCTATTTGAGGTATTTGCCTAACAGTAGGACTGGCCGAAATTAAATTTAAAAAAGCTACTAAATCTAATTATTCTTTTTCTTTACGCTATAACAACAACATCTTTAAAAAAATCCTAGCTTTCAAAAACAACAATATTTATGGAATTTAAACAGAACTACATACTTTCTACTATATTAACTTCACAGTCGTAGTCCAAATCTCGTAAACATTGTAAATAATACTCGCTAATGAATAACAGGGTCAAGCCAGCAAAAAGTGAAATGCCCCATTGTTGGTGCGAGATAAGGCAGGTGAACTACTTGTTCGTAGAGAGTTTGAATATGAAATGCATTAGCGGACTAGTTCTGGCTTCTAGACAGGTAAGTGTATCACATGAGCCCAAGAAAAATATAAAATAGACATAGGTACATATGTAGTAGTGTTTTTCTAATAAACATATTTCATAATCATAATCCTTTATTTTGTCAATCACAGGTTAAATGGGTGTTAGGTATACATATTTCAAGATCACTGTATTGCGCCATTAGGCTTACAAAATCACAATTTGCAGAGTACATTTCATGTATTTTTGTTTGTCTATCTGGACCTTTTCTTTTTATACTTACTTTGTCGTAGAGCAATAAAACAACTAAAAAATCAAAGCTTCTGTTTTATTTATGTTAATGTAGCAAGGGGTATCAATGGCTTTGTAACTGTAGGGCGGTCCTAGTACGCACAGACATTAATTCTCTAATGTTTATGCAGCGGTAGAGCCAAGTGCATTCCAGTACATAGCAATGGTTCGCAAATTTATTCACTCCCAGAAGTCTAGGAATTATCGCTAGACATAAATTAAATTAATTTCTATTTTACCTCTAAAGGTTGACTGGTAGATTATTCTTTTTTTTACATGAATAACTTTTACAAAGATAAATATCTAAAAACTTTCCAGAGGATTTGATCTGAGAATATCAAACAAAAGGCAGTAAAATCCTGACACTTTGATATAATCCTGGGTGAGGTCTAAATTCCTGGAAAAAATCCCTTTGATTTAGGATATCACAAATCCTTCCATGCTGGTCTGTATCCCTGATATGGGCCTTGTGGCCCTGGGCAGAATTTTCGAGAAAAAAAAACTTAGAATGTACCAGCTGCTTCTCTTCCCACGCAGATCATAAAAGCTGATCGAAGGAAAGGGCAAAAATGCGAAATATGTTAAAGGCGATGCGGCTGGCAACCCATCACTATTTTTATTCCTTTTTTTCACCTTTTCATATTCACCTATCATTACACTATTGCCTTAATTCTAGACTCTGTCTGCCCAGGGCCGCAAGACCTATATATAGGGCTCCGTCTGTCCCATTAGGAATAAAGATGTCTATATGTATATATATATATCATCATCATCATTTCAGCCGCATAACGTCCACTACTGGACATAGGCCTCTCCCAGGGATTTCCAAAATGACCGATCTAGAGCGGCCTGCGTCCAGCGCTTTCCAGCGACCTTAGTCAGATCGTCTGACCACCTTGTGGGTGGGTGTCCAACGCTTCGCTTGCCAGTGCGTGGTCGCCATTAGAGAACCTTTCTGCCCCATCGGCCATCGGTTTGTCGCGCTATGTGTCCCGCCCACTGCCACTTCAACGAGCTAATCCGCTGAGCTATATCAAAGGCTTTTGTTCTCCTACGAATTTCCTCATTTCTGATTCGATCACGTAGAGACACCGAGCATAGCCAGAGGGCTATGCTCGGTGGCTAAGGTCGCTCAACGCGCTATGGAGAGCCATAGCGCGTTGAGCGACCTTGAGCCTTCTTATGAGACCCATAGTAAGGGACCACGTTTAAGAGCCATAAGTTATCAATATATATATTATGTACCAAAAATCCCTCAATAATTTTGAATATAGTCTTTAATAATCTTTTCATCCAATATCTGTCAGTAGCGTTGTATGCAGCACTTTAGAGGCTCAAAATATCTTACAAAGTGGGGACAAAAGAGGCAGGAGCGCCTCGAGTGGGTGGCCCTGTGAGTGGTCCGAGATTTACAAATCTCTATCGAGGACAAGAGGACACTTGACCCTCTCCGTATCGTTCCCTACTACCGACTTTCTAATCAAAACTGTGATTTGGTGGCCAACCCTTAAATTGATTGTTACTTTCGTATAGTAAATGAAGGAAATAAATTGGTTACTAGAAAAACTCACATTGATATTAAGAGAAGTTTTTCAAAAGCGCTCACGATAGTTTCACAGTAGATACCTACATGGGATATTATGATATAAAATGTTGTGATTTTTACATATTATTGAAACTGTTCAATAATAAAAATTAGTTGTCTTAGATTTCCCTGACGAACTTTATATAATTTTTCTTCTATAACAAAAAAAATATGCCAGGTACCTACTTAGTTTATATTGTTTATTGTATTTTATTTTTATTTTAATCAAGTCAGTACAAAGTAACTAAAGTGGTGTAACTATAGCTATCGACCAGAACACCTTTACTGGAAAGCTGAATTTCAAAGGAAAGCTAATAAATGAGATCGGTTTGGTTATCTCTGACAGTGCCAGATCGAAAGGGAGAAAGATGGCAGTCTCCCGGGACCTGCAAACGAAAGGTTCTTTACTTATTGGATCCTAAAGGTACCTACCTACCTATCTATATCGACTTAGAATACGCCATTTCAGAAGAATCAAAGAATCAAATATTTATTCAGTAATAAGGCGTTCGCAGGCACCTTTACACGTCAATAGTTTTAGTGTAGGTACGTACATTACGCGAAATTTTTATTTATATTTTTAAAAGCTACCGTTTCTAGTGTTTTGCAACGCTAGTGAACCGGACCTGCTTCTTAAAATAATATTTTTTATATTTGTATACAGGGATTAGAAGCAGTTAGCAATTCAAAATAACACGACTTGATATAAGTATAAAGTCACACCATAAATAAATTTACAAACAGTAAACAATACAATGGTCTTAAATTCCAAAAAGGTCTTTATTCCAGCGAACCAAGTAGGTACCTAATTGAAAGAACTAAAAGAACGCATACGGGTAGCAAAAACATTAAAATGTAACAAATAAAATATACCTGCTTTATGTATAAAATCTAGCCTAGTGTAGGCTTTAGATAGGTAAGTATCATGAGTAAACGTTATAAAGCAGTGTGTGCTGATGAAATTAAAGGACTATGGGTACAGATTCCTAGCTCCTTAGACCTTTTATGGTCTAAGGTTAACTCAATAATAGGTTCTATAATAACCTAGAGTTCCATAAAGAAAAAAGAAATAAAATTAGATTATTGGCAAGGTGAGGTAATTGTCAGCAGTGTTGGATGCACGGCGGCGAGCGCGGCCACCGCGCGGCCATTCAACTCGGGCTGGGGCTCCGCGTACCAACACTACCCAGAATTACTGCCGATACCTACCATGACAATATTAGTAGGTATGTCTTGTCTATATAGGTACCTTACCGCCAAATCATACAAATTTCTGAGAGAGTAGGTACATATATAATAATATTTGAGTAAGTGTTTAGTGGCAATCTGTTAAGTTGCTATAAGTATTACTTGCATCACACTCTTGTCTTTCTTATATTCCTTTTCATCCACTGATTTTCTGGATAAAATCGATCGCTCTATAAGTTTACGATATAGGTACCTACCGCCCATTGTAGTTACGCATTGTACATATCTAGTCGAAAATATTCTTCTTATACTAGCTTAAAATAAGTTTAAAGATTTATAAATATAGACATATCTTTATATATGTTATGTATGTATATAAACTGCTACTTAATAGTCAATTGGACATACAGGACAAGTCATTCTTTCAAAATTATAGATCATTTGTATGCAAGAGCAATGCGACGTGGTTGTTAGGGGTTTTTTAGACATTGATGTATTGGGAATCAAAATAGGTTTTTTTATAGCTATGTTTGTTTTACTTTGCTAACTCATTTAAAAAATATTGAAGGTCTTACAAAATGTAGAGGTACCTCTAGAGCACTAAGGCACTACATATTATCTTTGGTCATTACTCATCGTCACTTTAATACGTATCTCCAAAAAGTATTTCCATTAAAATTTCATCAATTTCTAAAACTGGTTTAAAAGTAATAAAGAACTTACATTAACTAATCAAAAGTCGAGAATTCAGCTGCGTTTCACGCAAGAGAAATCCATGCGGGATTTGTGTACATCGTCAGTAAAGATATTTCGCACTTAGATCGTACTTGACAACATGACTGTCAAAGCCGGTACTTTTAAATTCACTTCACGTCACTTTAGAGCTCACATTTCATGAAATAAACTATAGCTGGACGAGATTAAACTTCCTTATTAGAAGTTAAGAACGATTGTAAAGCACAACAAGTGTTATAAACAAGGTGTTTCGCGAGCGCAAGTTAGGTGCGGGGCCGTCGTGCCACCTGTCCCAGTCACGGTACGAACACGTCTCTACTGAAGCGGCCAGCCGGCGGCGGTGGCTGCCGGGCCGGTCGCGTCCACACATCCAGCTCACCAACAAACAAACCATCTGTGTTTAAATTCACAGTATAACATACATTGCTGCTTTACCAAACTTTGCTCCCATATCTACCTACAAACCCCGCAATGTATTCCACAGTATGAGAAACAATCGAGAGTAAACTTGTTTTGAAGCAGTGCTTAATCTGCGTGGGAGGGAAAAGCTCGCCTCAACTGTACTTTTGTTAGAGCTTTGGTAGTGGCGCCAGCTGCCGGTTTGTCGTGAAAACGTGTTACAGCGCCATCTATGGGTTTATTTCATGGTCCGTTATTGAAAGGTTCCACCTTGATTCCAACAACCACAGTTGCTCTACAATACGAGTACTAAGCTATTAAATGTGAGTTGCTGTTGAGTATAGATAGAGCCACGAGTACCGAGGTACCTTGCTTAAAAGTGTAAAGCAACATTCTATTTAATTTATTAATCATGTCAAATTGATCGTTTTTATAATTTTCTGAGATGGGTTTACTTCTAAAGACGATACATGAATTTTCCGGGGTTCAATGCTGCCCCCATTTGAAATAAATTATTTCAAAGAAAACGGAGATATCGTTCAAAATTTTACTTTGTGAAGCTCTAGATAACCCTTAAAACTATTTTATAAACTACTGTTTGCAGTTTAAAGTGTAAACGTTAAGCTTTTCTACGCATTTTTGCCAAAAGTGACCGTTTTCCGCAAAAATGTGTAGAACGGATAGAGAAAGACAGTTATTTAAAAATGTAATATTTTCATTAGGCAGATCTGAAAAAAAATATTTTTCAGTTACTGTTTCTTAAAATTTTCTTTTTTCTTCAAAAAGTTTATATTTACAAAGATTAAAAGGGAGTCTGTTCCTCAATAAAGTACTTGATGTCCCGTATGGACAAACTGACCAATAATGACAATAATTTTCCGTTGCAGTACGGTACCACTAACATAATAACGTGATAATAACCATAACCAACGTCTCTTGACGAACTGCGAGCACTACCAGCACTACTAAGCAGAAGCAATGACTCATCATGAAGTAGCGTATGGTTGTTTATTTGTATTCACATTGACAAGCCCTATTCGTACACTGCCATGATTATGACTCATGTAATGTTACTAAAGACGGTTTATTCTGAATATTAAGTATTAATGAAATGAGAAAAGCAAAACCCTAGAATGAACCAGCTGCGTCTCTTCCCACGCAGATTGCAAAAGCCTATCGAGGAAATGGGCTAGAAATTATGTTAAGAGAACGATGTCAGGTAATAGTACTATATAGTACTATATTTTCTCCACATACCAAGTATCTACGGACAATAACTTTTTCGTGTAACTTTTACAGAAAAACGATTGTTCATTTGGTAAGGGATATCGAATTGTTCTTTGTTTTGTTACTAAAAATATCTAGGATTAAAATAAAACCATTTAAGTCAAATGTTCTAACGTATTTTTATAAATATCGTAAAATTTTTGGAGCAAGTTCAGTTCATGATATTGAACTACTTTCTATAAAAAAAGTTAGTAAAAATCGATAAATTTTTTTCGTCCTCCCATACAAAATCCATTTGACTGAACGCTGATATGTATGGGAAGGTGAATTTTTATTTTAGTTTTTCGTTAATTGTTTTTGTGGTAGTTCTGTATCATGGACTGAACTTGCTCCATAAATTTGGCTGGTGGATAAAAAATCATTTTTAAAATTACATTCAACGTTCTTCTATCAACTGAATAAGTCTTCAGTCAGATTGATTAGAGAAAGACCCGAGAATAAAACATAATTGGATTGATCCATAGAATTATCTCCACATTTTACACTTGAAATGTTCTCTTCACATAAAATCTATAAGAAAATAAAATAAAACCAGACAAGTGCGAGTTACACTCGAGTGATAAGGTTTCCATACTTGAATTATCTAATTCCATAATTTGCTTGTGGTAACTTCAAATAATTATGTATAGTGCCGAATCGTAGACGATCTTGTAGAATTCCTTGATAAAGTTCGCGTCTTTGGGTCACTGCAATGACTACCACGAAATTTCAATTTTTAGCTTACCAAATTTCGGTCCAGTAGTTTTGTAGCAAATGACAGACGATATGAGAGGATATGACAGACGGATAGACAGACAAGTGAGTGATACTATAAGAGTTCGTTTTTACATTCTGAAGTACGGAACCCTAATTATAAAAATATATTTTAGCAGGTTGGACGTCTAATTAACTTTGAGACTTTTCATTTATCAAAACGGCTTTACTCAAATGGAACTAAGCAGGATATGTCAACACAACAGCATTTATGACAAGGTGTAAGATAGAATTGGAACCAAGTGGTTGCCTGTGAATGGTTATCGTCGCTAAGATAGTGCGAGACAATCTTGGTACATTTCAACTTTATTTACATTAGAAAAGAAAAAGAGGAGGGAGACAATAGAGACCTTTGCTTTTGCCTAACAATGCAATACAATAGGTGAGTAAAAATTTTTTTTCAAAATCATAGAGCTTGTCTAAGAATAAGCATTACATCACATTATCCAGGACTAAGTACTAAATATATGAAAGCCTATATCATTTGATGCACCATTAGTCATAGGAATTTTGATTGCTTCCACACTCGTAGTCACAAATACGTGTCTTGCATTCACATTATTTATTCAATCAGATATGCCCATTGTAGTCCGGGAACCAGCAGCGAAATTTCTTTACAAACGCATGGTCTATATTAGTGAGATTGTACGTTTTTTCTAAAAATCAAACGTTTCTAATCTAATATGATTACTACGAAAACTATTTTTTGACTTAAACAAAAGTAGGTTTTTAAATTTAAACTAAAAACAGTATCCTCTCCAACACTTCAAAAGGAATACCTAACACTTCTAACTACGAGTACGATAGTATTTTTCAGACAATTTTTTTCTGCGATTCTTCTTAGAATATTTAGTTTCAAATGATTAACTCTAAGTAGTATATTTTTATATACTTAGAAAAACTTTTTAGTAACTTACTTTTTTTTCTTACTTGAAAAAAAGACGATGATAATTCTGTATTTCAAATTGATTTCAAGTTGATAAAACTTAATACAAACACACGTTTTAGATGTCTGTAATGAATGTGTGTGCGATCTCAAGATTAAAGTTGTTTACAAAATATTCATATTACTTTCGGGCATACTACTTTTTTCTTAAAATTGTTTTTTTTTTAATTTATTATTTATCAACCTATCATATCAGTCCAGGGCTCCTTCTACTCCTTTTAAGCTATCCTTATACGATAAAACCAATAGAAAAATATAATAGTTCAACAAAAATAAGGTTTTTTATATGGGTCAAACCCGTAGCTCGTAGCACTTTTCGTAGCAATCTCGTAGCATTAATACTGCTTTTTGTCTTTCCAAATTGTAGCCAATTTGGCAACAACATTCCCTTTTCTGTTTTTAAGCGTTACTTTTGTCCATTAAGTTTGTCATTATGGTCTGTATTGTTAAATATTAGCATGTGCAGCCCATTAGGTTGCGTAAGGCTTGTAACAGTTGAAGACGAGAGCATCTAAGAACAATGCGTATGTATGTAACATCCTTTCTGGTCCAGAAACTGCGTCCGGCCTAGATGTGCGTGGTCCGATCTAGCAGTGAAAGCTAGCCATTGTTGTAGTGACATAGTCCCTAATATAGCAACACAATGGCGGCATCCCTAATGGGTGTGTTTCAAACTTATGTTGTAAAAAAATTACTTAGCTTGTATTTCTTTGGAACTAAATAATGAAATTAACAAATCTGTGCTAAGTTTCACGATTAAGTACTTTTTTGTAGGACTTAATCATTTGATGTCAAAACTGTTAAGGATTAGCCTCAAAAAGTAGGTAGCATAGATCTGTTATTTTCCGAAAGAGAATAGAGAACGAACAAGTACCTATGATACGTGAGTCATATCAAAGACAGAGTTATCCTTTTAGCAAAGTCAAAACTTGATCGCAATATATAACATAAAAAAATCAAGAAAAAGAAAAATTGTGATCAAATTAGTGTAATATGTATCTAAATACTTACAATTACAAGTAAATACATATACAATGAACTAATTAAAATTCACTGCACTTGAAATTGTACAATATTTCAACAATAATGTACCTATTCATTATATAGAAAAAAGTGGCCAAGTGCGAGTCGGACTCGCCCATGAAGGGTTCCGTAGCAGCAACTAACATAATATAAAAGTTCTAAAGGTAAATTGCGGTCTACGATTTATGACGTATTAAAAAATAACTATCTATGATACCGAGACCGCTATAGTTTTAATTGAAGGTACATACTTTGAGGTATACGAGAATACCACATTTTTTTCAGAATTATTTTAGTAATATTTCAAAAGTTACGGTGGGGGGACACCTCAAATCTTAACTTTATATTAGATTATCTCAAGACTGGGGGTTTGATCTACATAGTTTCAAAGCAGTTGCATTTTAAAATACCTTTTCAACGATACCCCACACGTTGGGGTTAGTCCAATTTAATTTTTGAAATTCACTTTTCGTTGTATGGGAAATTTATTTAAATTCACTTTTCGTTGGCTAAAAAAAACATTTTTTCATAATTTTAAAAACCAACTTTTGGAACTTCAATCTCTCTACCAATTTTCGTGACAATTGGTGCAGTAGCAGCGGAGTACGAGTCCGGACGGACAGACAGACGGATGGACGGACGGACATGACGAAACTATAAAGGTTCCTTGTGGACTACGGAACCCTAAAAAGTGAGTAACTTAGTATACAGTATACCTACTACGATGTGAACTGGATAACTTTACAAATATTATTGTAATTTAATAATGTTCCGAAATCCGCTAATCATCTCGTGTGATGTTCCACTGATATCGACTCACATGTCAAATAACGGTTGTGTGACACTTCAACGGTTGCATGCGCCGGAGTGGAACCTGCTGCGTTTGCGGGTGTGTTCACTCGAATTATATGATTCGCAAGTGAAAAATGGGGCAAATTATTTTGTTTCAACTCAATAAAATAATTTCTTATGTAAATCATTTTTTCTGTACTTAAAGCCTTATGTATGTAGGCCGAATAATGAAGTATTCTTAGAACGCAGATAATTTTTTTTTTAATTATGTAAAATTATACATATTTTAACCACGCCAGCCACACATATTTTCTGCTTGGTGTTATGGTTGACCGGTAGAGAATGCCATATGGCATTAGGTCCACCACTTGTACAATATTTATGTGCAATAAAATTTTTGAATAATTAAAATAAACGCATTATTCAGACAATTTTTCACCTTTCACTAAGGGGTAAATATTTAGGATACTTCTAAAAAATGTATTCAAATGGATTTTATAAATTCACTTGCATTTTTCTCATAATACCTTTTTCATAAGTGAAAAGTAATAATGGTAATAGTGAACCTGTTGTGTAACTTACGTTATGATCCATTTCATATTCCAACTGATCAAATATTTCGAGTTGGCATGCCCGATGTGGGTGGTTCCCATGCAGAAACCGTACACCATTGTCGAGGCTGATCGGTGCCGACTGCCGCTTCTCACCACGTCAATTACACGCCGACCTTGATTCTAATCCTATAATTTCTGCTTTTTAACTGACGTTTAAAAAGGCTTTTTACTTCTCAATGTAATGTTCGTTTGTTTGTTAATTAACGATGGAGGAAAGTGGTAAATATCTTATGATAAACAGCGTTATTTTAAAGGTAACTTTCACGCATTTAAAGAACCGCTGGATGAAAGCATATTCTAACGAAATAGATTTACTTTATATGGCTTTACAGTAACTATACAACCATATAATAAGTTTGAATCTATGGTCGTTTTTGAGACTACTTTTAAAATAAACTCTGGCTATTTAAATTGCTGAATAAATATTTAAATAAGAATATTGTGACCGTATACTTACTAACAATAAAGTAGAACATGTTTTTAAATGTTAATTCAAAGAAAGATTATTTTATGCTAAAATACCGAATTTTGACAAAATTGGTACATTAATGTTTGCGAGATGTTCAAAAACTTTTTTATGGATAAGTATTATTTGTTTATTTATTTTACTGTGATAAAAACGATTATACTTACAAGACTGCATTCTTAACATCATGATCCGATAACGTACCAAAGTACGGGATATCTAGAAAAAGGTCATGAACTGCAAATGATGGCTAGTGAAGTTATTATTATGCAGCCTTATTTATTATTATATTATTCGAAAAGAAGGATGATTCCGTGCTTCGGAAGACACGTAAGGTTCCGAACGCCATCTAGCGTTTAAACTTATCCTAGGATTGGTTCTGATCTACCCTCTGGGGTGCAGAGGTCAGACGGCAGTCGCTCTTTGCAAAAGAGCGACTGCCGAGCCTGTAGCCTCGCCCGGGCTCTGAAGCGTTATCGCTGAGGATGCAACTGGGAATACGCTCTCATGATGATGACAATCTGTAATAAATAAAAGGTAATTTTTAATTACGAACAAATATTTCAAGGGACATTTTAGTCCATTATTCTGAACCTCTTTCAATAATTTATTATTTTACGTAATATACCTACGTTGAAATGCAGTCAGCATAAAACATTAATTACCGAGAGCCGCGATCGTGAAATCACCAGCAAATATTTATAGGCAGTATTTTATTTTAACTGGTGGTAGTTGGGATGACTTTCTTCTCAATTAAAAGTCAAGTGGGGTCAATATGTAAAGTTATGCCAGTATGTTGATTATTGATGTGGTAAGTTTATCTATTTATTGCGATGATACGCGTATTTTCACGTATATTTTTACATCAGCAGAGCCACGATCTTCATGTGCACTCTGTAGGTACCGATTTCTTTTTTTTTTTTTTTTTCTTTTTTTATTTAATAAGGCATCACAACAGACACTAAGTAATAATATTACAAGGTTTCTTAAATTACTAATAGTACACCAACTTAGCGTCCTAAACGTGTATGCGCAATTGCTTAAGCTAAATAAGACAGACAAAGTTATACAATTTACAATTTTGATTAAGATACAAAAGGTACAATATTCCTATTACAATTTATGTAGGTATAACACTTAACAAAAACAAAAAAGTCATTTCCTATGTACTGGATGTAGTGCTGAGGATGTCATAGATATTTTTTTTGAAAAAGTTCAACCTATTATTAAAAATATCAATTTCGTCGTTATAAGAAATCTCATTGTATTTCCGAACTTACTTTGAAGTTATATCAGTAAGATAGAGAACACTAAGTGAATATTTCATCATCATAATTATTATGTAGGATGTCTTAGTATTAATACATTATCATTACGTAGGAGGTATTATATTTGAGATAATTTGAAACTTTTATTATGGGATACTAACTCAACTATGTCTACCTATGTGTCGCCTTATTATTTTTTGTTTTAGTTTTAGTTCTTGGTTGTTCTGTTATTTTACCACTATAATTCTGTATTTTTTTGTAGTTTCTGTAATTGACGAGTACACAGCTCAAAACATTATGAGTTAGTTATTAGTGGAAACTTAACTGATGTAAGTTTAAATAATTGAGTTATATCCGTATGTACAAGGCTATTGTTTGTTTCCTAAATTAAAAAAAAACTATTCTATATTTTATAAGAAGTCTGCACTCATACAGAACGACAGGAAAATTTATATACATAGGACTAAAGTACTTCTACACCAAAGAGTCGAAGCTAAAACGCAGGCAGGCACGTCAACGCACTTGAAAACAATGCGAAAACCCCACGTGAAGCGAAATTGTACCCTCCTTCACACGGAATCATTACACGTAACTCGTAACCACGCAGCCTGCCCCCGGTAATGGAAAAGCCTTGTTTTTACCGCAACAGCACATAAGTAAACCCTCCTTGATGTTACGGCAAAACGAAGGTATGTTTATGATGCAATTGTGTTCCTATACAATTATATGTACTCGTTCATGGTAAGTCGTTTTAAATATTTAGTTTAGGAGCACGTTCAATCCATTAGTATAGGCTATTTTCATTATGGAATCAAATCTAAAATAACAAATTTTCCATTCCATACAAAATTAAATATCTATGTACCGTGAAAAAACGTATGTAAAAGCTAAAAAAAGAGATTTAGAATCTTCCATTAGATACACAATTATACCAAAACAGCAAACACAATCCTTACCCTGCGAAACATACTGGTCTTTTTTAATTATCTCTGATTAGCACTTAGTCTAAACTTGGCTATCTCATAAAAACAAAACATTATAATTATCAAATCATTAATTTCTATCTTATAAATGCCTCTTTTATGGTACGAGTGATAATTTATAGAGTGCCGATAAATATCCCACTTTATTAGGACTGGATCAAAAGTCGCTATCTTGGTAAAATCAAGGCAACCCGGATTAACAAGCAAGTAGGTATGATATCATCTAGATGGTCGCATGTTCGCGGTTCGTTGCTCATATTCATTACGACCGTGGGATTTCAGTCTTTCCGACAGTAAGCCATAAACTACGAGTAGATTTAATTGTTCTCATTGCTATGCTAATGAGCTATTAAAATATCTACGAGTATTCACATGATTGCCAATTTACTTTTTATTGAAATGGTTAATATGGATAGTATTGGTAATGAAATTGTATAGGTAACTATAAATTAAATGATATCAAGTGATATCAACTAGCTAAGTAGTTTCAATTTTCTGTGTTATGTTATGTTTTAACGACTATTTACAGTGGTCAATGGTGGCCTACAACTGCTAAAATCAGACGTCTTAACTACCTGTCCTCAACTGTATTTTCCTTTCAAAAGTGCGCATAATGTAATCCTTTAGATCCTGTAGTCGTTACCAATTTTGTACAAAGGTCGCTCTACAAATAACAATATGCAACCTTGAATCAGCAGCGCACCTCGTCTGGCCCACTACACTACAAAAAGTCAACGAATACACTTACCCATACCCAATATATGTTATGTACGCATTAGATTGACAGACACGACACGGCCACTATTGACTTAATTTGTATAGTGTCCGTTCTATTTATCGAACACGTAGTCACTTAAAATCGTTTTTTTTTTAGGTAATGTTAGGTATACTCATTCACCTAATCAGTGCCTAACTGCATTGTCTAAACATATGTTATACCTTAATTATTAGACGCCATGATATGCTTACATCAATATTTTGCAATCTCCACAAAAAAAAAGATTAAAATACTTGATTCCTCAAAACTAGACCGAATAGTTTATACCATGACTCATGATTTTTAAAATATAATATGAAATTTATAAAAAGAACATAGGATTTTGTTATCCGTTACTGCTTATGTGTTTATTTGTCAATGCTAAAAGTAGACTAAGAGAAGGCGAGAAATGAGATCTTAGTAAATATTCAAATATACGGGTACAATTATTTAGTAATATTGAAATGCCAATCTCGGTCCTGTGGGACACCGAGATGGGTGGCGTCAACGAAGAGAAGCCTGTACTCAACAGTGGATGGAAGAAGGGCTGGGATGATATGTGATAATAGAAATACAGCTACAATTTTATAGTTATATGGAGCTATTGCACTGCCGTCATTTTCATTAATTCCAAACAACAGTAAAACAATAGCAGTAACTTAACGAGATATTCATAGTACCTTAGGTTGCATCAGCATGGAATTCGTATCTTAGGTACCTATTTATAATTTGCATGGAATATTCCCACACAAAGAGAGCATTTACTAATGACCCAACACTGATGATGATGTAACTTTGACCTCCAGTTAACACACTTGTTACTCTGATTTTCATTCACTGCGAACAATAACAGGGATAAAATAATTTTGTTTTAGTTGGATACGTATAAAGTTAAATCTTGAAAATAAGTCTACAATAAAAAATATCTTAATTTTAAAATTATATTCATTTATCTATTTATGCCATAATTTGTATAATTATGTAGGTACTTAAAAATCACATAGTTAAGTAAATTTGGAACATATAAAGAAGTAAATCTAGCTACTTAGATCTTACTGCAACCAATAGACAGCTTGGAAAATCTGACACTAGTTTTGGCCACTTACACACAAGATAAACAAACATTTACAGTTACAAGTAGCACATTGCGTTAACAATAAATATCCATTACAGTAATAAATAAACGACTGCGAACTGTCTCATAAAACGATTAAGCCCATTTGCGGTAATATTTGTCACATTTTGAAATTAAATTGAAACCAATTTAATTCCGTGTGTATTCTAACGACAACATCTTCAAATAGCCTTTTTGTTTTTATGGATTGACCTTTTAGACCTACACATGTTTCTTTTTCCTTGGGCGTGTAGTCTTCTTGTTCCAATAAGAAAAACACTAAGTTAAAGGTCAAGGTCACTAAGCTATTGTTTTTATTTGGCCTTGCGCCGTGTCAATAGTAGAAATTATATTATATACTCGTAAGTATACGTATACCGAAGTCAATTTTCAACCTTTCAAAATAACATCTAACACGGTATCAATTAGTGCAGTGAGAGTAAAAATACAATATTTAGAGAAATCTATTACAGATTTTGGAGGCTGTAATTTGATGGTCGTTAATAATGGATATGTATAAAAGTAGGAAGGTTTATATATAGCTGCAAGGGTTTATCTTAGCACAATAAATTACACAAATAAGTAGTTTTCGAATACTTATTTTACATGATGGATGATAAATAACTGCATTAAAACTTAGTATATTGAGATACTCTCAGATTTTATTAATGATTCTAGAAAATTTAACTCTCTTGTATAAATATTTGGTTCAAAATTTGGCCCTTTAATAAATCCTTATCAAATCTTATCCATGCCAAAATACCTAAACCGTTTGCTTATGGTTTGCTTGGGAACACTTCAAGAGTAGGTACGTGTATTATCTGGAAATCTAATAAATTATTTATGAATAATATTAGTAGCTATCTTAGTTATTCCATTTCTCAAATAGTCTATACAAAGCCACATCAAATGCAGATAATTTTGAGATTTTTATTTAAGATTCTATTTTATTTTATTAATCATTGTAAAATTTTATATTCTGAAGTTTGAGCATACTAGCATACCGGATAAAAAAGAAATAGAAGTTTAATAAGAAAATTCAATTCAAATTGAATTCATTTATTCATAAATAATCTAAATTACGAGACAAATTAGCTACAAAAAAAATTATAAATATTTATTCATAAAACAATAAAAATGGTGTCTAAATATGTATCTATGAAAATACAAATACCATATTGGAAAATAAAATATTATCTATCACGCTACAATTCTCTTTATTCCAGAAATAAATTAGTGGTGGTAGTGCAGAAGTACACAATCGGTAGCTACTTCGGGAGAGGAAGAGACCGCATAGTTTTCTGAACTCCTTGAACTCACAAGCCTTATTTATGAAATGGTGAGTCATTAAATGCACGATTTTTTAATGAAAGGAATGTAAGTTTCGTGAATTTTTAGACAAAATCATACGTGTAGGTAATTCAAAAGTCTAAGGCTATTTTTTAAACAGTCCCAATCAAACGGGTTTCATAACTAACAAATTTTAGGTATCGTGACATTATACGTATATGTCACCGGCAATCTGTATAATTCAGGTATTCTATACAATGCCTAGACTATGTATAGAATGCCTTGGGCCGGTAGGCAATGTATGAAATACAAAAAAGCGTTCGTTAGTGACTCCTCAAGTCCTCACTTTAAAAAATAGAAGAACAGATAAGAACTCATACATGTGTCTTTGTTCTTTACGGGAATGACGCAGTGGGCGTTTGAGTGTTTCAAAGAGGTGAAACCATATTTTTCATGTCACTGTTGTTTGCTTAAGTAACTCGAAATCTTTTTGAAGTCTTCTTTGTAACATACCTTGGGTTTATGATGTGCGACGACGAATGCGGCTATATATCATACGTTAAAAATACATTCGAATGAGATCCTTCCATATAACTATTTAACCTATAAGTATTATACTGCCTCGAATAATAATAACGTTTGTCAAATGAACGTGTACTCGTATATATTCTATTATTTAATTAGTACTTTGACTTTATAAATAGGGTACATACACTATACCATATTTTTCATGTCAACAACAACAGGTTGTTATAATACATATATACATACCGTATACATACGGTATGTATATATGTATTTCAACCTAAATATTACGAACCTATCAATCATGAACATCTACAGTTCGTAAAATGACTAGGATCGATAGTAATTGAATGTGTTCACAGTTAATGTGGAAAGAATCCTTACAACACAATTGATTTCTATTAAAATAACATTTATACCTAAATTTTCTGTGAAGGGAAGAAACAGAGGCAGTTCTTTACATGGAGGTACAGTCCAGGAAACTATTTTGATTACTCTCCCCTGCTTTTTAAGGCACATGCATGCCCCTTGTTTAACCTCTGCATGGTTTCCGCCAGTGTGCACCCGGCCGGAACATTAACACCGACCAACTGTGAATTAAAACAAGGCCTCTAGGTAGATAGATACGTCCACCTAAAGTGTCACTGAGATCATTGCTCTGAACTTCACAAAAACTGCCCATAAAAACCGGTACCTTTGTCGAATGTTGCGAAATAATTATGGCTGTTATCAACGTCATTCGTTATTCCTCCTTTAGGGAAAAGAGAGTTAAGTAGGTATTATTTACAGTTTGATGATCATACCATAGATGCTATAAAGAAACATAAATAATTCAAATAGAAAGCCTCAACGTAACAGTAAGATATAACCTCATCAATCTCTTAGTAAATTGCAATGTGCACAAGGGTTACAGCTATACTTTTGTACATAGAAACCTAATCAGAGATATGATTACAATACATAAACACAAAGCCAATGCTTGCCAAGTTAGTAAGTCTAACATATGGAAGCTACTCTATTTATATTAGTTGTATTTATTCGATAATAAAGGTAGAGTCAGCAAAAAAACTTTGTTAAAAAAAAATATTATACCATTACGTAAGAAACAAATTAATTATCACCTTTCTCAACTTTTAAAATAAACCGGCCAAGTGCGAATTAAACTCTCGTGGAAAGGGGTTCCGTACAATTGATTAAATTATAGGTTTTCCTGTAATCTACAAGCAATTAACTATATTTGGTATTTTTTTTTCAAAATTTTAGGCTTCGTAGTTTCGGAGATCAGGGTCAATTTTCGTCTTCTTTCATGAATAAAATCAAAACTTTTCATTTTACAACAATAACAAAAATATATTTGAGATCCTCATAATGAGCCCTTTCATTTGATATATGACACAGTAAGGTTTGCAAAACTTTTTTTTTAATTTCCTTATTTGTCCCCCGAAAATTACCCTTATTTGAAAAAAAATGTATTTACTTTGCATATGTGTTTGGGTCATAGGATTACAACATTCTACCAAATTTCACTTGATTCGGTCCAGTAGATTCGGAGCAAATTAACTGTGACAGACGGACGGACAGACAGACGCACGAATGATCCTATAGGGGTTCCGTTTTTTCATTTTTTGTACGGAACCCTAAAAATTAAGTAGGTACCTAATATTTGATAGGAAATCATTCAATTTCAACCAAAAATTCATGTATTTATTCATTACATTACTCATACAACACCTCGACAGGCGTTTGAAAGGGTTCAAACAAAACAAATCGGGCGCACCCGCCTACAAGTCGTGCTTCCAAACCACAACAATATACAGCTCGATACAGTACAACCAACACGTATATTTATAAATATCGATTGTTTAAAGCGAAAGCTCTATACTTTAAACTATACATTACAATCGGACTTGTTATGAAACGTGTAAATGGGTCAGAAACAGGTAGCGACTACCTGTTTACAGGTAACACCGCACAATACACTAATTTATGAACTCTTATTGCCTTTGTGTTTGAAATCCAATTGTTCGTAAATCTGTTTTGCACAATTTTTAATTACAGGGTGAACTACCCTAAAAGATCCCACAGACATTATCTAAAATTCAGAAGGAAAAGTGTGGTATGTTGTTTAGTATTCTGTAACCTTTATATCCATCGATAAAAAAAGTATTTCATTTGATATTATGTAGTTATGCAAATTCACAGTCACAGCTTAACAGTTATTCAGTTACATTATCATAACAATTAGGATTCACTAAATATAACTCAAGAAATGTTTTGAACACGCTGTAGATGGTCGTCTAGCACATGCGTTGCTAGTATTAACAGCTACATAATAAAAAGTATACAGAAGGTAAGATGCATACAGCTTTTCTCAATGTCACTGTCGTTGTACTAGCTAATAAGAATAAACGTAGAAGTATAGTCACTAGTATGACTTTCCATTGATTCAGAGTAACATATATACCTACTACTACTACAAACGAAACAATTTATCAGTACACACGTCGATGTGTGAGTTTTATACTTTTATAATTATTTTAATATATACCTACTAACGAGTTCGACATATTCACGATTATATTTTTCCATACCGGAAGATTTGCGAACACTATGACGTAAAAAATATTCTGTTTTATATGTATTAAATGTTACAGAAAAGTCGGAAACAGCTACGTAATATCACTTCACAAATATTTTTCATTATGTCTATTGTCCATTTCACCTATAGTTCACTTTACTGATTATTATTGAGTCATTTATATTGTAACGCACTAATTTCACTAATTCACTATTGTAATATAGTAATTTGCATATTCGGCGCAAAACTATACGGTAATTATATGAATAAATTCAATAAAAATAAACAAATGTTTATAACGATTCACGCTTACACACAGCATGTCAAGTTGTCATTGTCAACAATGGCATTTAGCATTATAACCCGCGGAAATCCAGTTGGCATCTGCGTGTATGTGATTACCTGTGAGCGAGGAGCCTATGTAACATTACCGGATTGCTTATTAGCAATCCGGTAATGTTACAATCTCGCTCTTGTGTATCTCCCGCCAATGCGAGAGAGCGAGAAGGGTATATATCAATTGGTGTTCAAGATGGTTGCTGGGTAATAACGTGAAATTATATTGTTGCTTTGCTTACCTGTTTTCATCATTTGGAAATGTATGAAATATACGTTCTTTAGAGTATTGGGTGGATAAACAATTATTATACGCGTACCTTCTCACCATGATGGTTACTATTGGTTGACAGTTCTCAAGACAACACACGTCGCGTATTGCGTGCGGCTAGTAATTAAACCCTGGTTTGGAGCCGTCAAAGCTCACAAAGTGCGGGGGAGAGGTGCGGGGACGCCAATTTGCGGGAGACGCTGTGAGATACCATTCTGTTTGACTCTTATGTATTCTGTGGTATAGTCGTGTTGACCGTAAATCACTGCACTGTACTTATTTGAGCAAATACGTAATTCTTATTTTGAAGTCATAAAAATGATGCCACTTAAATTTTCAATAGTTTGGAAAATCCAAAAGTGCACGCCTCATAATCTCATTTTTCACAATTAAATTGATTTTGATTGTTTTAATTGCTAACTTAAAACGAAGAAAAGTATGTGTCGGCTTTAACGCACGACTGGAGATTATTTTTAACTTTTATTTTTAACTTCCCGCTGAGAAAGATATAGCGGGCACTGTGAAGGAGGACCCATTGCAAACCTCTTTGCCTACACCCCGACGATCTACGCGTGCGCGAAGAGCAGCTCAAGTTCTATCACCCTGATTTGTTTTTGACAGTAAGATTTTGGTTTGTAACAAAATGGCGAGCTCACGCGTATGCGCTACAATGGTCTATCATACTAACAAGTACTAACGACGGAAACACGAGCCGCTAACACAAACTTTATCTGCAATATACAGGTCTAAAATAATTTTTATATTTCGAGATATGTTTCTTGTAGAGTATTGTTCAGTATCATGGACTGAATCTACCTATATATAGTTTCAAAGCACTTTGTTAGACGTTATATATTGCTATAAATACGCAGATTACCTTCTATTGCAATTTATATTGTGGCAAGTAATCGTACGGCACGGCACGGCACGCATGCCAGAAGTCGTGCACGCGTGCCCCCTCCAGACGAGTGATAGGAATAGGACGCAGCACGACGCACGCAGGAAACACGCGCCGCTACCCGGCCCACGAACGTTATGCGCGCCCTTTATACACGTCATTAAATTAAGTTCGTGGAGGTCAAGGTGGAATTTAAACTTTTTTAGGCAGATTTTTTAAAGGAAGAGAAAATTTAAAATGAAACATTTACCTACATATATATTCAAAAAAATCTGCTTTCCTAAATCAGTCTCTAGTCATATAGTAAGTATGATACAAATATCTAGGGGAATAGACATTGACAGAAATTATCCTGAAAGTATTTTAACATTTTTACCTTCTGAAATCGGACGTCATCATATGATGTAAACGAATTTTGCAGTGAGTTTACATCATATGACGTGATGACGTTCGATTTCAAAAGCTTAGTCAAAGGAACATACTCGTATGTCGAAATATGAAAAATAATTTTGGGAAAATTGACTGATCAGCTGCTTCGAGTTTCAATGGAAAGAAAAAAAATTCAAGTTTCGATATTGATGACATGTTCCTTGGGAAAAAATGTTCAGTATCATGGACTGAATATACATAGTTTCAATATATTTTGTTAGAACTGATTTAAGGAGTGTAGATTTTTTTATGAATACAGCGTTTAGATAAAACACGATACGACTGTCATACTTATAATGTTGTAAGTACCTTTACCTAATAAATGTGGTAGCAGCTTATGTATAAAAGTTTAAAAGTATTATCAAGCGCAACAACACCCATAAACCAGATCGTCTTATGACCTGAGCAAGAAAGATCACAATAAAATACTGTTTTTACGACGAACTGTCTGACTGTATGTATTGAGATTGAGTGGACTCTACATTGCGCTGAACTACGTTCAATAAACTACACATAATAAGATATGATGTGGGCAATCAATTCATGAGTTAATCGTTAAATCACGCTTCCTCTGTATAATCGAGTGCAGACTGCAGATGCAGAACATCTGCGTTATTCATAACTCATGTAGCCTTGCAGACGCCATCTCTCAGACGTTGAAACGTGGGCTCTCCCACTCTTTGGGACCTTCACTTTCCTTATCTCAAAACGAAGCTTAAATGCTTAACAATAAATCAATAAGAGCACAATGGAATAAGGTTAGGGATAGGGTCTTGATTATGACGAATTGAAATGTAATGAACTTATATTAACTTATATTTATATGGTAAATAAAAAAAATTGGACATAATGACTCAGTTTTTAGCATAATGTGCAGGTTTCGATCTAAAATCTGTAAAGTAGGTAACATGTTGTACAGTTTAATAGCATCAATATACACGATTTAATATGTTTGTTTAAAATTAATATACTATACCTATGAATGATAGAATGTTGGTATAGGCAATACCGGATATACACGATACCCAACTATTGACTTTGGTTTTCTCTACTAACAAACCAAGTCAAACAATGTTCCTTTAGAACCACTAGAATGCGCCAAGTGGCAAGAATTTAAAGCAGGTTTTTGTTAGCGGCTGTTAAAAATCATTCATTCCTCACGCCTCAATGGTTTAAATAGAATGGGAGTGCGACACCCCTGGGAGACGCAGGTATGGGACGAGTATCGCCGATAAAAGATATTTTTCCCTCTGTGTCTTCTTGTCTCCGTGTTCAAGTGGACCTTTTATAGCGCAAATGTCTATTCCCTAGAGTCCAATTATCGTTAATGGCTTTAACGGTGTTAAGGAATTCTTCGATAATACAAGTCCTGTGGTAGATACGAAGGTATATATAAACTTAGTACTGCTGGGACCGTGCCATATTGTGAAAATGAAAGGGCTTAATAGGATATTGAATTGATTTGTAGTTATGTCTTAGATGAGGCATTTTACGCATATTAAAATGCAGGAACCCTTTTAATACCATATAATTAATAAGTGCCGTGTGGTTCCCGGCAGAGTAGAATAGGACCAGTCCCAGTCTTTTGGTAGATGTATTAATGTAAAAGGCGACTTAGGAAACACAAGCTGAATGAACAAAACCTCTCCAACCCGTCTAGCTCCACGCTGTGGAGAGTGAAGGCCAAAAACCTCTGACTGCTATGGCTAGCCTATATGGCTCTGGTAGGTGGTACAGAGAGGGTCATGCTCTTGCAGCGGAGATTAAAAAAGACCTGTTGATGATGATGATACCATATAACAATATCATCATCATCATCCCAGCCCTTCTTCTTCCGAGCATAGGCCTCTCTTCGTCGACGCCACCCATCTCGGTCCTATGCTGCTCTCATCCAGGTGCGACCCGCGACTTTGGTTATACCGTCAACCCATCGCATAGGCGGACGCCCGACGCTTATAACAATATACTACTGAACAAACAAAACTGCCTGACAAAAAGTGAATTTATTTTTCCGCAGTAGGTAATTTTTAACCTACTTGTACCTGGCTCACCTGTTGCTCTGATAACGTGTGTACCTAAGTGTGAACATTCTTATCATGGTAGGTGCGCTCATTCGAAGAACATGTGTGTAATATTATCATTAACAGTTTCCGTTATTTAAAAACAGTCTACGTAAACATAAACCTGTAAGTTAACATGAAAATGTCGTAAAAACAAAAATAGTTTATATTTTATTTTGTTTACAAAAGGTAAGGTTAACGTTATTCAACCCCTTGGTGGTTCCCGTAACTTTTTCATCCTCTTTCGTCATAGTAGCTTTGTGTATCACTGTTTCATTTGAAATGGAACTGAGTACCCCATAGCGTGTGTACGGCTAGCATAAACAATTTCTCAGACACAGCGCGTTTAATTTTGAGGTTATGTTAGTATTAATTCGACGTTCAGTTGGAGCGAACGCGGCGCGCCGCGCCGTTGAGGGTCCGCAGTTGATCGTGAATGCATTTTGTTACTGCGATCGATACCTTGTGAACTTGAGTGCAGACGTGCAGTGTTGCGTGCAGTGTGATATTAAAATTGACAATACTAGAAATGAAATTGGCCTTCTTTTTAAAAAAATTGCGGAGTATTTATGAAAATCAGATGAATTAGTCACTGTTTAGGTGAGTGCCTTTTATAGCCGTTACGATTCGATTTTAAATAACAAACTTTTTATTTAGTAAAATCAGTATCTAAATATATTTTATTAATACATTAATAATATTGTTTAACATGTGTTGTTAGTCAAGGCAACCTTCCTCGTATATTGGAGACAGACAAAATTTAATGTTTTACTATGTTCCACTAAATAAAAAGATATAGAACTTATCCATATTTTGGAAATTCATTAAGCTCAAAATTGTATCAAAATTTCTTTACTTTTTAAAAATTGTATCTACCTAAAATATCTGGAATTCTCAATACGATGTAAACTTTTAGGTACCTACAAGTACAACAAATCTTGACACTACACTAAGGATGTAGCAATTTTTTATTTTTTTATTTATTTAAATAGGTATTTTAATATATGACTTTTAAACTTGAGGCCATTTGAGTCGTTTCTAAGATCTATAATATAAATAAACGTCCTAAAATTTGAAAACTTAATGAGGTGCCTAGTGCTTCTATATACCTACGTATAGATGCAGAAAGTACGCTACGCTAATTGCAGCAACAATTTATAAAAACTCAAACGCGCTGGCGTAATCAGCTGGAAAGGTGATAAGAAATGTATTAAAAAAACATCGTTTGCAACGTTGCATCGAGGGCTTACTTCCCCTTGCGCGTGGACCCTCGCGCTACACTTCGGTAGACAGATGCGCAAATCTCATTTACATATGTACCAACCCTTAATATGAAGAGCACAAACACTATTTTGCCTTGATTGGCAGGTTTATCAAAATCTGTAAGTGCAGTCGACGGCTACTATTCATTCTCCACCCCTGGCTCGGTATATTACCTATACTATAACGTATGCATACCGCGGACGCTATTGTGACTTGCATCAATCCATTAGACGATTAATCCCTCTTATTGTTATGACGATTCGTATTATTTTTGCATATGGAAATTTATTTGGCTCAAAGAGAATACAATAAATACTGCAAAACTGAAATTGTTATAGGTACTCTTAATTTTATATCAAGTCATAAATAAAGAAAAAAATATTGAATTGAAGAAACAAAAGATTTGAGGGTTCATCTAAAAAAGATTGCGGTATTAGAAACAGCGAAACGAGAACATAACGTATTAATATCAAATTAATATGAAATCCATCACAAATATCACATACAAAAGATCTTCTTGAAGAACAACAAATAGCCTACTCATCGTTGTTCATGAAAAGACAGAAGAAAAAACAAATTTATTTAATGATAGTAACAAAAAATCTGTTAATACTTTTTCATTTTATCTTAAGCAATTTCCATGAACCATTATAGATTTACCAAATCCCAAACGACACAAAGAACGTTTGGTAATTTGGCATTTAGAACTTGTAAACAACAAATTCAAAACGCAACCGTTACTTACGCAGCTTGGAAGTAAAATCGAATGATGTTATCTCTGAGTCACCTTGAGGTTTAATTTGCTTATAACGATCCCAAAATCCGCAGGTTGACGCCTTCGCATCCTTAGATGGTGGCGTTAGTGGTGGATGGAAAGGTTGTCGGAAACTGGAATCCACCAAATAAGGTACATTGGTGTGGGCTTCGGATTAGTAATGAAGCCTTAAATAGATAAGTAGCAGTTTTAAACGATTATTTATTATTGATGAATCATAAGCAGTTAAAAAATATAGAGCATATTATGAAGTTACGAAATTCAAATAGGTTTATTTTGATTCCATTAGTATGCGGTAGTATAGAAACCTAAATATATTACTTTTGTGGAGTATATAGTGCCTTCGTGATACTTACTACTAAACTATAACACAACAACCTACGCGAGGTTTTCATTATTCTGCAGTCAGTGTCAGTATTCTAAAGAATATAAATTAAAATTCTCATTCACTTTCGGAGGTTGCAATGTGAAAATCAGATAAATACTTGTACTTTTTATTAGGGTCAACTTGACCCTAATAAAATGGTTAATCCGTCACTAGTCAAATTATTTCATATTAAGTTACATATAAATAAGTTTTTTATCTTATAGTTAGAATTATAAAGATTATGAGACTTGTCAGACGGGGTTATTAAAATTATGGAAATGTTATCCACAAAAATATTATTGTTTATTTATTATTATATTATATCTATTGTTTACGAACTTCATTAACATATAAATAGAATTAATGTAATCTTGCCAGACATTCCAGTGCGGTAGGTATACAGCCAGGCCTCGCTCTAACGCAGCTTTTGACACAGCCGACTTTAACCTTTCACGTTGCTAGAGTCACGCGAACTCTGGCGCCCCATAACTTTAGACACTGGCATAAAATAATAATAAATACGTGTTGCTATGTTATGCTAACAACGTTATCTCTATTCTTCGGTATACAAGTACAATGATTATCATAAATCGATACCACTAGCAGAATAATAACAAAAAAGTTTTTATTATTAATAGAAGTAATGAAAATATCTCATGTGAATGAACAAAGGAAATGAAACAAGAATTTAGATAAGTTTAATGTAGGTAGGTAAATCCAATAAAACTCTGGCATAGTGATACTGTACTAAATTATTTTTTAATAGTGTCGTGGTCAACTATATAATTGAGATAGATTTTTCTCACTAAACTATTGTTAAAAAGTTTATATCACTGACAGGGATCAAATGAGTTTGTCTGTTATCTCAAAATCTCTAACTTCTTTAATTACAAACTTGACACGTTACAACAAAAAGGCGCTAGATGAAATGGGAGTCCCACCGAAAATCAGAGATCTGCTAAAAGCCGTCTACAAGAAATACTCCTGCAAGGTAGCTCACGACGGTTTGTTATCAGCAGACATCGCAGTTCACGCAGGTGTCAGGCAGGGTTGTCTATTATCGCCTCTGCTTTTTCTCATAGTGCTGGATGGTGTGCTGCATAGAGTGAACGACGGCAAGCAACGTGATATAGAATGGCGTTTGACAGACCAGTTGGACGACCTAGACTACGCTAATGACCTTCAGCGTGAAGCGGGAAAGGTGGGCCTTAAAGTCAACGCGCGTAAGACCCAAGAGATGCGTATAAAAGGAAAGAACCTGCTGCCACTAACGCTTGACACAAAACAAATACAGCGCGTGCAGCAGTTTACGTACCTGGGGAGCGTCGTGTCGCAATGTGGAGGAACAGAAGAGGACATCACTTCTAGAGTTGCTAAAGTTCGAGCCACCTTCGCGCAACTCCACCCCATATGGCGGTCAAGGAAGCTTACTCGCAGAGTGAAACTCAAAATCTTTCGCTCCAATGTAAAAACCGTTCTGCTATATGGGTGCGAAACGTGAAAGGTGACCAAAGACATCACGCAGCAGATCCAAGTCTGCATCAACCGCTGCCTTCGACAGATATTGGGTATCTTTTGGCCTGAAAAGATATCCAATGAACGTCTGTGGCAGCTTTGCGGCGAGACACCGATCGACCAAAAGATAGCGCGTCGTAAATGGACATGGATCGACCACACGCTCAGGAGGGAGCCTACTCACATTCCGAGACAGGCATTGGAATGGACCCCTCAAGGAAAGAGGAAGCGTGGTCGACCAAAGCAAACCTGGCGACGATCGGTAGCGGCGGAGATGAAGACAATCGGGCTGTCTTGGCCCGAAGTGAAGCGCGTTGCTCAAGACAGAGCGGGATGGAGAAGCACTGTAGTGGCCCTCTGCCCCACCCAGGGGACATAGGAAAATAAGTATGCGACCAAAAGGTGTATCATCCTAGCATTTATACAGGATTTTTTTTCAACAATTCAGAAAGTAAATTAATATGCTCTTTGGTCTTAATAAGGTAAGGGCTAAATAGATACCTTAGGAAAAGATTTTTCTACGCATATTGTACGGTGTATTAGTGTGCTTCCTACTAGTTCGTTCATGCAGAGTATCTACTGCCACAATAGTTGCTGCTGCTGTATTCACTGTGACTGTAGCACCACTGGAAGATTTGATCGTACTATCATAATTAGATTAATAAGCTTTCATATTTCATTTGGCACATGAAACGTTCATATCAAAAGTAATTATCGTTAAAGTAAGGACAATACTTTTTCTGCATTTTAAGACATAATGATAAATAAAGTCTTACATAATTTATTGTCTCAAATAAAGGAACTATGTGATCCACCTACATCATATAATGATGCAAACGAATGCCCTTATAGACATAAATATGTCATAGCAAACGTATTCCGGGTCTCCCACGCCGTCGTAATGAAGACGGGCGGACAATGCCACTTTGAGTAACGGAACGACATGTGAAGACTATGGATGAATATGAGAATTCTTTGATGATAAGATAACCTAATTAATAGCTGCTTAAGCTGCTTCTAATATAATACTGCACTATAGAAGACATAATAAGACCTTTCCGCACCCACGCTATTCCCCACCCAAATGCTATGGAGCAATCAATGACATTGATGATACTCAGCTCATCTTCTCTTTCAAATTGGGACACTGATATGTCCTAGGCATTACCTCTACATTTCTAAAAATGTTTGATTATTCGTGGTTATAAATATCAATGCGAATTGAATCCACGGTTTTTGTTTTGCAATATGCGGTAGCTACGGAAACCTTTTCTTACAGCATGTAGACCTATTACCATATTTACATATCATTAATGGACCTATTGGGAATGCCCCGTTCTGTAAATAACACCATGTTAGATGAATAAAGGTCAACAACCCAACAACAAAACGAATCAACGGTAAGTAACGTGCATACACAGAACAAATGGTGAAAGGTCGCTGTTTACTGCTGTAATGAATTGCAGTATGTGTTGTAAGTAAAAGTGACACCAACCAGTAATAACATTTAACTGTTGAGAAGCACAGAGGGAGAAAATAAATTAGAATAGTATTTTCCTGTATAGCCAATGAACGTGTAGACAATGAACTTGTATCAAATTGGGAATCTTGAACAAAGAAAAATAAAAGGCAGATTACAGAACAGAGAGGAAAATACGATACAAGTAAAACTTTCTGGCAAGATCAACACGATACGTGTTATTAAAATAAATGTAAAATTAATAAACTGTATTGACATTTTCGCAGGCGCATCACCTTTGCATTTCGCGTAATAAAGATTTTTATACTGCACCGTGTTGACCTATGTAGGCAGGTACTTTTACTGTTGCGAAACCCCGCATGGTGTGCCACATACGGCGGCGAAACACACGTCCGTCGTTTAGCTTACATCCATCATCGTCAACTCAACTTACTCTTCTGTTTGTTATATTAAACACTAGGCCATGTTTTTATTTGTACTCTTAGAAGTGCTTGGACTAATGACTCGCGAAAGCTAGTTCGTTAGTGAAAATATTATTTTCACTAACGAACTAGCTTTCGCAAGTTATATATTATAGTATAATCGTTGTTGTTGAAAACTGCTCTTAAGTTATTGAGGCCGTACCTGAATTTTCCGGGGTCCAGTGCTGCCCCCATTTAAAATAAATTATTTTAAAATAAACGGAGACATCATTTAAAATTTTGCTACTACCAAGTCCTAGATAACCCTTCAAACTATATTGTGAACTACTGTTAACAGTTTATAATGAACGTTAAGCACGGACATTTGCCAAAAGTGGCCGTTTTTCGCAAATGTGCGTAGTAAAGCTTAACGTTCTCACTTTAAATATAATAAAATACTTTGAAGGGTTATCTAGGACTTGGTAGTAGCAAAATTTTAAATAATGTCTCCGTTTTCTTTAAAATGATTTATTTTAAATGGGGGCAGCACTGGACCCCGGAAAATTCAGGTACGGCCTTAAGGTTTTGGTCTCTTTCAATCTGCATTATTCACTTCCAACTTTTCTGCCTTATGTTACTTTTCTAAGAACTATCCTTTCTTTTGCATGTACACGGTCAATACGTAATGTTTCATGATTTTTACGTTCCGTTTAATTTTTTTGTATTAATTTTAATCTATCTATACCTATTACCTACTTATAACAATACTTATAAGCTATTTAGCCTTTTTTCACTGTACGTAATTAGATTGATAGTTTGTTCATTGTTGATAAACTTATTCGGGACGCGTCCGTACAAATCCATTTAAGTCACGGTTGCCAGCCAATTCATCTTATTTACTTTGTTCTTTTGAAACAAAAACTTGCCTTTTATTTCGAAGGCGAGCATCATTAATGAAAAATTACCTAAGCGACTTATGTCTCAAATGAGTTCAACAGTAACAATTATGGATAACGTCACTTTATGGACGTGCTCATTTTCACATGAGTATCGTCATATGTTTTCATTGGCGCTTCGTAGGCACTAACATTTTTTTATGAATACTTGGGCAAGGAACTTTTTTGTTCAATAATGGTCTGTAATGCAAGCCTTAAGACCGAAAAACATATTACATCATATTTGTTTTTGTGAGCCTAACTGAATACAATTGGGCTCGCCAACAGAAATAAACTTACTTATATAAGCTAACTACAAACCTTTTAAAATATATTTTCCTACGCATATTGCAATGTTGTATAGTACAGTAGTACAGGTATGTTCATATCCATTTTAATTTGATAAGCCTAAAGTGAAAAAACCTTTTTACCAACTAATCAGGGTAGATACCTAGCCAACTTTGGCTAATATTATTACTGAACAGTAACAATAAGAAATCCAGAGCAGCAAAACAATTTCTCTAAAGAAAAAAGGCAATAAAGGAGGCTGAGCTTGAGCAACATAATGGCAAAAGCGAAATGCTATTTCCCAGATTCATTCGATGAGCTTGGATCTAGAGCGCGGGTGTCTCTTAATTCGATGGCAAATAATGTTATGAGTAGCAGCTGAGATCCACCATAACTGCAATGTACCGTAACCGGCCTACTTGCTGACAAAAGATATTGTAATGATACTAATCGTAAAATTAAGTATTTATTGCTAACTCTGCAATTGTAGCAGAGCGATAGATAGAGCCTCAATGGAAGATATTTATAGGCACAGTTAATTGTTGCATACGAGTTTGTTAGTATTATTAGTACTTATCTGTGATCTCACTCATTATATGATCGTTTGTCAAACATATAGCCTGTTTGATAGCTATATAGGCTATATAGCCTAGGGATATCATATAACATGTATTGTGTGTACGAGTATGTACTAGTACACACAATACATGTTCAGAAAGATAAAGCCCGCTTTTTTTAATTAAAACAGGTGAAGGCGCATTTTCTTTAAAAACCACATCGCCTTGTTGGTCGACTCATTAGACTTCCCATTGTAAGTCAGGCCATAAGCTAGTCCACCATTACATTTGTATTTGTGTATAAAGTTAAATTAATAAAAACATAAAAATACACCCTAGATTCGTGGTTAAATACGTTTGAAAATGAATCGTTACAAATATTTGCTAGCGTAGAAAATAAAGTCTAGGGCCTCAACACCTACTATCCAACAAAGAACGTCATAAATAGAATACCTTCATGCAGGCCACTTCTAATCAGTAATTTTGTGAAATCCTCGGGAACTTATGTAGACAGTAGATTTCTTACGGCTGAAGTGATAATGATGTTAAATAGCTCAAGCTTCCGGTATGCTCTATGATAATAAAGACTGCCACAAAGGTGCGGAAAAATATACAATGTAAATATGTATAGTTACGATAACATAACGAGTAGACACAATGGCTAGAACTTGTACTGTGTTTTTATTAAAATTAACAACAGCTCCCTGCTTGACTGCGCACAAAATTCTTTGAGTAACATGAAGGGGTTAATGTCACTTTAACGGTTGAACGACACACAGTATGACCGGCGTACTCAAGCTACCTACCTAATTTAAATATGGTTACACGCCCCTATATATTTTATATATTTTTTTACATTTGTCGCCTTATGTGAAAAGAAGATTGAAGATACTTTTGGCAACTTAGATAATAATAAACCTCCTATTCGTTTATTACAGAATAGAATAAATGAATTTTAAATTACCAATCAATTCATTGAAAACCTTCGATTTTATTAACTAAATAATGGAGGTAAATGCAAAGACCTTTTATAATATACTGCGATCACCAACCCAACAGTGAACTAAACTATAAAGTATAAACTTTAAAGTAGAAGATTACATCAAAGTAAACACAAAAATCACCAACTCAATGGTAGACCAGACCTAATGAAAAGTGTTGATAGGATGATTCTGACATAAACTCTGAGATATGATGATAACTACTTAGTTATCATCATATCTCAGAGTTTATGACTTCATTAGTGAAAGACATTGAAAAAGCATGTAGCTCAATGTGAAAAATACAGAAGCCTCAAGAAGTATTGATTTGTTATCATGATTAAACCATAGGTTGAACTCTCAGACGATTCCTTAAGATCAGTATTCATGTCGTACATTTACACTTTCACGGCTAACCGAGTAGGTAATTTGTAAATGAAATGCAAGTATACTAGTGAAATTTTGTTTATATGCCGTATGTTAGACACGGGTCACATTCCTCAGGCCTATTGTGCCACTATCGTTGCCGCTGCCACGCATAAATCTCAGTTTCGTTAATAAGTGTGGGCGCGACATGGGCACGAACCCGTTATTATATCGCCATAAATTCCTACAGTACCCTACTCAGTAGCCACACGAAATTCAGTTACAGATTATGAATAAAGTATCCAATGGCAATGGTGTGACAGAGTTAAAAATTAGCTTTCTATTCTTTCAAACTTCAAACAAAAGTGTAAATTGATTTAACAACCTTTAAATAAAGTAACTGTTTGCCATTTCCGATCAATAACTCTTGGAATTTGTTGAAATACGCACTAAAAATGACATGGGAAAATCATGTCGACTTGTCGCTTTTTTATGTTACCAATATTATTGTAATTAGTCGGCAACAACCAAAAGTATATATTCAACAAGGTATGCTTGCAGTAGGTGCAGTACCTATAACGCTTACATTATTCAGAAGATAGCCTCAGTTTACATTTCTGAGATTCCAACGTGACGTATCTGCAATCGATCTGAGGATGCTCAGTCGAGTTTTTGCCGCAACCAAGCAACGTTTGTCAAGTACCATAGATTGCAGTCGCACTTGAATTTCATGGAAAGGCTATCTACTGCAGTCTGTTTAATAACTGCCACTTGAGTTGGCTCAAAGCAGACCGCGAGCGAACAATCAGCATTCAGCCCACCCTCTCTTCGAAAACAATTCGGTTTGGGATATTATCGTAACATATTGCAGGGTACAATTAGGGGCTAGCATATAGCGTTCGGACCCCTCAGAAAAAATACGTTATATCTAAACAGCCGGCAAAATGCCAATATTTTTATTTAACAAAATGTTCATAAAATTCAAAGAGGGTTCCATTAATTTATTTGATATGTACTTACCTAATCAGTAACAAAAAATAAATAATTGCACGTTCGCTAATTCTGATAACACTCTTGAATTCTGATAAAATTCCAAGAACTTGGAAGAAATGTTCAGTATTGGGATGAAATCTCCCTCAAAGAACTGAATTTACAAAACGATAAATGACTGATTTAAAGTACAGCCTGTTACATCGCTAAGTACAAGATGATAATAAAAATATCGTTGTCACTAATATAGAGTAGTACAGGGGAGTGAAATCCAGTGGTGGATATGATCTAGGAATCGATTCGACGATTCTTTTAGAGAAATAATTTTATAATTTCATTAAAGAAATATTTTCTTACATCTTATTTAAAATTATCTGAAAAGATTTGCAATTTTACATAGTCGTATGATCTAGATTATCCAATGAAGTAATATCTGGAAAATGCGTTTTATACACTTCCGATCAATAGCCTAACAAAAACCAAGAAATCGTTATGTTCGTAACGAGAATGCGTGGGAGTAAATCATACAGCGCTCCCAATAACTTTCAAGACGGCAGGTTGTCACCACAGAAAAAGTTAGTGAAACTTTATGTCGCCTACTTATTGTGAGAGTTTAATTACTTTGATATAAGGTCACTCGTTATTATTTACGTCAACAAGTCATTAAAATATTAAATTTGGGAAACTGTAAATAGTTTTACTAACTACCTGTTGTTGGGGAGAAATCCGAAATTTGATTACTTCTTAATAATAGTGTGATTAAGGACGATCTATTAATTAAATCACAATGTTTAAGGCTTTTTTATTTTACAATTTTAGTTCTTTTTCATTTTTTATTATTTTCAGTTTGGATTTAATTTCGACTTCTAACAAATCATATGAAAGGATAATTTCTTGATAGGTATAGTCCTGATTTTATTAGTTTAATTATATTTAAGAGTGTATAACATTACGAATAAGAGTAATAAATATAAATATTATCATGAAAACTTTCCTGAGAAAGCATTCCAAAATTTCTAACACTTTGAAAGTTCTTTGAAAGGGCGTGAAGCTGCAATTCGTAGAGGCGTTATAACAATAGCCCGCTGCGTAACCTTAATTGTAACCATTCTTTCGTTCTTTCCTTATTAGGAGATGTTTTAATCGCCCTGTAATACCGCCGTCCTAAACCGTAATATGAGTCAGACAGCATGAACATAAACGTTTATCTGTCTTTAGACATCGGACTCACGCGGCGTGACTAGATAACGCATATTTGCATTTACTTCAAAATACAGAGTAATCGTTTATTCATACTGCATGGAGGATAATTTGATTTTATATTTGAATCTATTATTTTTATTAAAAATCCGTTTTGGAAATAAGTTTTGGAAGCTAAATGTCCTTTGGTGCACATCGACTGCAATATAAAAAAGCTAAACCACACTAATCGCAATGTCTCTTCCTTAATAGCCTCCATGCATACTAGTCTAACTACTTTAACTGCATCTAGATCTTAAGCTTGTTTTTCAATAGGAAACTGCCATAAATAAAACGAGCACCGGAAGAGCAGTGACCACGGTGTCGCGGCGCCAAATTCAGCTCACAACGGGACTTCGCCGGCGAAATCGACGCTGGTTTCCGACGCACAGATGAACTAGACGTTTTCATGACTATAATGAATACAATCAATTACATGATTTTGTAATTATGCTACCGTTATGATGTAAGATGTAATGATAAAGACTAATTTCCGTGTACTTTAATGCAGGTACTACTCCTGAAACTCTTTAAGAGGAAGGATTTATCAGTTATTTTCTTTCCGTACATAATTATGTTAATAGGTTGACGGAAACGAGCAATTACTTTTTCTAATTTGGTCAACCCTGATGACAACAATCCTTTTTTTTCGAGCAAGTTATATTATAACGAAAATAAAGTCTATCATACTAAAATGTATTATGATCCTATAGAGATAATAAAACTTATTATATTATCAATACGGTTAATTGAGATATTAAATTGCCGTCAAAACTGTGACGAAGCAATGAAAACTACTTACAAAAACATTGACCGAACGAGACGTTTATAGGACATGCTCCCCTATGTTTTCATCAGCCCACAGAGTCGTCTATCGCCAATAAAGATCGCCCCCTGGCCGGAATTTAATTACTGCCAGTGTCCACACCGGCTCCCCTGAGATTAATGTCTGCGGTCGACATTCACGCTCTCAATAAAATTAATAACCTTTCATTACCTCCGAGGCTTTTACGTAGGCAGCTCGAAATTCCCATATAACCTATTTAGACCGTTATTGATGTGTGTCAAGAACGAGCAACTTTTACCAGCAAAGTTCGTGAAATGCCCAGCTAAAATGTTTCCGTTTAAAAGTAAAGTACTTGCCCTAAAAATATCGCCTAAGTAGAAGACAAAGGAAAAACGGCGTAATTTACATATATACTAAGAAAAAGACTTTTTTAAAAATCAACATGCTTTCTATTATACCAGTGAGTGTATATTGTATAATTAATATACAACGAAATTATGAATATTTAAAAAAAAATCTTGTGTATTTAGAGAACGATTTTTATTTTTAAAATAAGCCAATTTGCGTTTTAAAAACAATGCTTGTATACATAGGCTGCAATATCGATGAAACCTCTCGTATACCACCTACTATCGAATCACTGAACAAAATGTTTATGGTTCTCTTGCAATTATATAACGCTTCACCTCGGCACGCTACCGCACCACTCCTATACCTACATCTTAATTAACCGTAATTCTCCACTCCACGCTATAGGAATAAACGGGCAAGTGCGAGTCGGACTCGTACATGATGGGTTCCGTACCTCCGTACAATGTTTTAAAACGCAAAAAAAACACGTTTTTTATATGACGACCCCCTTTAATTTTTAACTTTTTTTTATTTATAGTATTTGTTGTTTAAGCAGCCATAGTAATACATAATCTATGAAAATTTGAAGTATCTAGTTAATGCCATTATAAAGATCTAGTTAAAAACACTGAAAAACACGTTTTTTGTATGGCGACCCCCTTTAATTTTTATTTTTTTTTATTTTCAGTATTTGTTGTTATAGCGGCCACAGTAATACATAATCGGTAAAAAATTCAAGTGTCTAGCTATTACGGTTCAAGTGATAAAGCTGTGTGACAGACGGTCAGACGGACAGACGGACAGACAGCGGAGTCTCAGTAATAGGGTCCCGTTTGCACCCATTGAGTACGGAACCCTAAAAATGCATCATGCACGTAATAATTCCGTTTCTTTACAATGCGTTGTTCTGGAGTACAGACAGTAAATTGCTGATTGATTTTTTTTTTTCTACGTATATTACCTATCGTGAAATCTCATTGAATAGTAATTTTTATTTTTATTTTATTTTATTTATTTAAGAAACCAACAGCGTTTACAGTTTATCTTTCATACATATTTTTCTTATAGTAAGGCTAATAACAGGTTTCTCTAAAATACCAGCATGATATAAGTGTACAATAGTTACTGTTTAAAAGGAAAAAAAACTATGTGTTTTACAATTTACAGTGTCACAATGGAGTATATACTCGTATTATTATACTTATAAAATGTTACATAAACTTCTAGTTTTTAGTACTTAACCACTCGCAATGTGAAATCGACAAATTCAATGCATTTACAACAAATTTACAACAATAGGGGAATATTATTCAGATTAAGTATGTATGTAGTTCAAAAAAGGCTGGAAAAAGAGGGAGAGACACAGCAAGCTAGTTCAGTTGTCCATAAGGAATCTCGTGACTTGCTTTTTCAATGTAGGTTTTGACAAAAATATTATATTAAATCACTCAGTTCTGAGTTGTACCTGTTATGAGTAAGAGGATAAAGCCAAATGAACAAGAAAACCACAGTTATATTAACGCCAAGTTATATTAATAATAATATAATTATGTATAATAGCGTTTTGCCCCAGCTTTGCATGGGTAAAAGATATAATCCTGGAAGATGCATGATAAAGCAACAGATTTTATAAGTACGAGAATGTTATCTCAACCTCTGTAGAATTGTCAGCATTATTTGCTACTGAGTATCGCAAATATACATATTGTAACGTTCATCGTTAGTATTTTACTTTTCATAGAACGAATGACTACTGATTCAGACAATTAATCAAAGTCAAATAAACATTACTTACCTTAAAACCTACAACTGCAATAATAAAATGAAGTGCTTAGTATGAAGAGTGCGCCGGCAGAGCGGATATCCGCAACGGTACCGGCTGTGACCAGGCGGCGCACTCAGACACGCCTCGGCTGCTTTTGATAACAATTAGGAACCGACTCATTAAAAACGTTGAGGTAACCTAGTGGTTCTGTGAGAACAGCACCCTTCGCGAGCTCTACGCTCACTCGTTCAATAAAATATACTCGCACAATGAAATTACTCGTATAAATACTCGAAGAATTCATAGCTAGAGGCAAGTATACAAGCAAGGTCAATAGATTTTTTATACGCAGAGCTTTGGGACCGCTACTTTTCTTATAATAGAAAATAAAAACAGGGCCTTAACAGCTTCATTAAGATGTCAGTCTATTAGTGCTATAAGAGCAATCACACCATTTCAGAAATCTAAGTGTGTTAAAGACCATAACACAAGGCATGGATTCAATGCTATGATCACCGGACGTAGGCCATTTGTGACCTTATCCCACGCTGTGTGGGTGTTAGCAACATGGTGGTCACTTATGCACAAACTCGAGAGTGTAGATGTGAAACTTACTTAGTTAGCATTCTAACGCGTATAAATAACTATACCTATGGGTGGATAGGATAGTGCAAGATAAAAAGGCAAAATTAAATAAGGTATATTCCAAGCCACAATGATCCGTTCTCACATCTAGGCACAGATTATTCGAAGAAGTACTTACAGTTGCTGTCGGAAACATCTCCGTCAATTGGAAATCTAGGGCGGCCGAGGGGACTTCTACTACAACATTTAAAAGCCAAGCTCTTGTACGTGTCATTGTATGGAAAGACATGCACACAATGACGATTTTCGGGGGAGATAATAGAGTGGTTTTCCATACACTAGTAAACTTAATAGTCATTAGTGTCCAGGGTTCTTCACGATGTTTTCCTTCGCCGAAAGCAGGTGGTGGCAGTTGAAAATGATCTCTTTATTTTCTATGTCGGGGCAAAAGGCAGACACAACACGTCGCCAATTCGATCTGTATAACATTGTGTTCTTAATTTCACTCCATAATCCAAGCAGCTTAGTTTCCGCGATGACGGTGTGACGCCAAGTTTGTATGGGGCAGCCACGTTTACGCCTACCCTGTATCAAGGGCCCTAAGGGGAATATGGTCGTGAGGCCGACGCAACGTATGACCGACCCAGCTCCACTGACACTGAAAATGACCTTAGATGAGTACAAACTTACGAACGTGACCTCAGATGAGTACAAGTTGCGACTAGTGAGGATCGAACATGCCACACAAGCGCACAACCATTACCTAAACCACTTGGCCACCACCGCCTTCTTCTTCTTATATTCAAGAGCTGGGCTCTTGTCGTTGGAGTGCATGCTTTCCATGTCTTTCTTTCTTCCGCTAAGTTCTTAACCTCCTTATATGACCACCACCTTCATGCGACTAATATTATGATGATGCTGAGAAGAAAGTGCGTGAGTTGAGTATCCATTGCAAATTTTACAACTTACAACGCAACATCTTTTACATAAGAGAAAACAACCTCTTAGTTGTGTTTCTGTAAATCTTTATATTTGTAACTTATGCCTCTATTCGAGATTTATCACAACGTACTCCTAGTAAATTACACAGAAGCCGGCCACTACTTAATAAAGCGGTTGTTCTTGAAGATACATCTATATCTCAATGAGTGGCTATAAAGGGTAATAATAATACGAGCATGTTTTAATAACAAGTGGTACTATATTTAGCTATGCGTGATAATTTGGGTTAATAAACTCGGGCGGTTTATGTTGATTGCTCATGTGCTTCCTTGGCTGCAATAAATTACAGAGATAAGATGTAACGGACGTTCTGTTTCTGGGTTGAGTACAGCCATGGTTATAATTTGGGAATCATAACAGTACTATATTCAATAACTTACACATTGCTGAGGTTTATTGATCATCTATCTAGAATAAAATAGTACATGACTTAAATTTATCTCTTTCTCCGAAAAGAATCGAATTGGACATATATACTCGTTCTCTAAGCTCATTGACTACTGGACCAAAATTACCTAATACATCAGCATGAAGTAGAAAAGAATGTAGTTGTCCCAGTATACCTACCAAGTTATCTTTCCTTACTAGTCGTAAAATACTTAACTTAAAAATGTACAATATGTATCATAAATCCTTTCATCTGTTTCGAAGCAGGGTTGGTTGACTGAAAATGATTGCAGTTGCGATAAGGCTCACAACCAACCCTATTTCGAAACAGATGAAAGGATTTATGATCTTCTTCTTCTTCTAGCTCTTAAATAAAAAGAAGAAGAAGATTATAAATCCTTTCATCTGTTTCGAAGTAACCTTTTAACATCTATAATCTATGAATTTGTATTATAAAGTATTGGAGCAATAAAGTTTTTAATTTCATATCTAAAGTTAAGAACAGTTTAAATTTTTTTTTTTGTTTTTTTCAGATTTTGTCGAAAATGGGTGCTCCGGCCTGGGGCTCCCGCGGCGGCGGCGACCGGCCGCGCTTGCTGCGGATGACGCCGCTGCGCCACAGCTTCGCCGCGCCCGCCTCGCCGTCCGCTCCTCCCCCGCCGCGCACCCACGACTACGCCTCCGACGCAGACACTAATAAGAAAGGTAACTTCCTCATATGTGCAATGTTTATCTACACTTCCTTTGACTTGTACAATGTTAACATTACAATTACTAAAACACTAATCCCACATCAATTTTACGTTACAGAAGACAGCTGGAACGCGAACTTATCTCAAAGATGGCGAAAGCTGCGTCGGCGTTGTTCAAGGCTACGGCCCGGATCTGGACAGAGGGAGCCCAGCCCAGTACGGTGCTCTCCATCGCCACCACGACCTCCACAGCACTGCTCCCCTGCGCCACCTTCAAAACTTTCCTTCCGACACCGTGGGAAAGTGTACACTACAGCATCATTGCGGGTCACAAGTGGTGCGCCAGATATTCTCCGGGCCCTTGGAAAACTAAGTGGAGGTTTGCGGAGACGTGCCTTATCTGCTCATGACGTATTAGCACCACCGCAGCAGCAACCTGCAACGTTCTACGTTCCTAGCCCTACTTCAACAGTTCGAGTGCCCTCGTCTCCATCGCCACAAAGACAATCCGCCACATTGCGACGACGGTGCAGCTCTCCAAATGTCTACAGAGCTAAAGCTTCACCAGCTCCAAGAGATCGCACTCCCTTGATAAATCAAGAAGATGAAAGTCGAGACGTGGTAGATTACAGTTATATTCCAGAACGAAGGAAAAATAGTTCAGAAGGGCGAAGTCGTCGGCCTTACAGTGAGAACGTTGAGCTGGACATGCCATCGTATAGAAATGGTTATAATCGACTGGGAGCAGATGCATCTCATAAGTTATGGGAGGAGCCTTATAGGCTGCCGCGTGTTCAAGCACGACAAGAGCCGATTCAGCAACTGCGGAACTGTGTAGCGGAGTTGCGAGTGAGCTCGACACCGCGGTCGGCGCGGCCTCCGCCGGCGCCGCCAGCGACCGTACAGACAAAACGACCACCGCCTCCAGAACCAAGAGATACTCACACGTTTGAGGTAATTCAACTATTTGATATCTTTTGCTACAACCTTATTTACAAGTCAAATCGATCTAAAAATAAAGATTTAAACGGCATCCAAAGACTATAATAAAAACCACGTATAATAAAACGGTGCAGTTACTTTGTGAAGGTGAAAAATCGTCAGGATCTTGCCTATTTTATTTATTTGTTTTTTGATATTTGCAAAATAGACGCGATGCTATGAGTATGAAAACGTAGAACTGTCTTTGTAATCGCAGCCAAAACTAAAGTGAATAATGGTTGGTGATGGTTTCATGTTTCGATTTTCAGGTGCGTTTTACGAAGTCCGCCGGAGGCAAGGGCCTCGGGTTCAGCATAGTTGGAGGCCGAGATTCTCCGCGCGGAGATATGGGCATCTTCGTCAAGACCATATTCAATAACGGACAGGCGGCCGAGTCCGGTTTGCTCCGAGAAGGTAAACGAAGAAAATTTTATACTAAACATAAAACTGGCCCTATTTTATATAAATACAACAACTTACATTAGATTACAACATCGTAAATTTACATAACTATTCAGATATATAAATATCATTTAAAATTAATAGTTTTAACATATACAAGAATCATAAAGTTATTTCATATCGACATTAAACATTTATGTTAGAGTTGTAGAATAAAAAGTGGATTAACGTTCCAATTCTGATTACTTGTACATCTGGCAAAACGTAATTTTAACCCATGATTTTAATATACTGTGACTAGATATTTACTTTCTGTAACTAGAAAGGTGCAGGTCGCATTCCACAATGACGGTTACAAGCAGCTGCAGTTTTATTCTCGTGCACTTATTACTTATTAAAAAGGTCTTCACTTGCACCTGCATTGGACATTAAAGTTTCTTCAGTATTGCATAACACACGTGTAGGTACATAAACAAAAACATGCATAAATATTGCAATAAGTGGCCAGTGTTATAGAAATTGGAAGATTAATGACTAATGGGGCAGATAGAGCATTTTGGGTCCTGCGGCTATAAGCAGACAGAGCCCAGAGCCGCAAGACTCAAAGACTACTAAATAAAAATAGTAATGGGTCCCTAGCCGCGTCGCCTATAAACATGATTCCACACACTATGGACTGTGCATGATTCGCATTTTCGCATTTCGGAAGAGAAGCAGCTAGTACATTCTAAGTTTTTTCTTTTCTCCCAGACCAGTTTGGAAGTTTAAAAATCTGAATAATTATGCAAACAGTTAAGTACCTAATTTAGTTTATCTCTTGGAATATTGAATAATCATAATCATTTTGTATCCTACATATACTTGTAGCCATGTTGTTTCCGGTACAGCACAAGTTAGGTTCTGGTTGTACAGAGAGGATCGTGCTTCTTCGCTCCTGATGATAATAAAAATATTAACGGAGTACATAGAGCCCCGGGCAATAAGACCCAAATCACACATCGGCGTCACATTAATTTTCAGCAATAAATTATTTACCAAGACCCAAGAACAAGGTGGTGGAAGTCCATCGCGCAAGATAGAAATCAGTGGCATACACAGAATTAATAACTACAGAAGTCGCGTTCTATCATAATTGCATGCAATGCGTTGTGTCCAAAAACATGGCGTACGTCCTGCACTTACCGCTCTTCGCACCCTCATAATGTTGCTAGCTCAGGGGCGATATACAACTTTTTTGGGTAATCTCATAATTTAGTTCACATAATAAAGGGAATATTTATTTTCGAAAATTAAACTAATAAACTAGCTTTTCATCCGTTGCGGAGGCTGCAAGCAGCCCGCGGTTTTTCGTGCAGCCTAATGTTTAGGTAAAATATTAGATTTTAAATATTGATAGTATAATTACAAACATTTTTTTTTATTCATAGGTACAGAATGAATGTTGTATAGTATATTTTCGCATAATCGTTAAACAAGTTGTGTTGATTATGCAAAAACCTATTGTTTAGCTGCTAAAAACCCCCAATAAATTTGAATCGTACAATGGCTTGAAGCGTTCAAGGTATAGGTAGATTTTCCTGCTTTTAAAAATTAAATACAATTGAAAATAAAAATTTTAATACGTACAAATAATTGTTAAACAAAAGTATTCAATACAGTATGTATGAATGTTTGATCCTCTTTCACCCCAAGACGACTGAAGGGATTACAATGAAATCTGACATGTATAAGATAAAACTTGGATTAACACAAGATAGTTTTTACTCCGGAATAATGTGAGGTTCCCGTGGGGTTGCCAAAAATTTGAATTATATATTTAAATTTCAGAATTTCTCAAAAAAAGCTAAAATATAAGAAGTATCTTAGATCATAACATCAACATAACATATACAAACTAGCTATGTACTTTGAACATTGGCCCCTGTTATATTTAGGAAAATGCTATCACACTGCAGCGCTAAGTCGTTATCTGTAGCGCTAGATTTGCTAAGAGAACCGACGAATCGTTAAATATGGCGGCGAGAATTTCATCGTCCATATTTAATTTTCAAAGAATGAAATCTGATTACCATCCTTGAATAAAATTATTCGTACAGAATTTTAACACATAACAAGGCATTTTTAATTATGTTAACAGTGTTTTCTTATGGTTTTCGCTTATAACTGTCGAATAGGCGTATAAGAGCTAGCAAGCGACTAAGTGAAGTTTATGGAGATAGCTACAATTTAACGGGACAAACAGTGATATGTGGTGTCTTTTCTTGTACTTTAGTACATAATAGCTCTTAGGGTGATAAAAAAGTGTGAAACAAATTAATTAGTGTCTACTATCAAGAATTTCAATTAGCCTTTTTCCTCTAAAGGTTAAAAAAAATCCACTAGATGTTTCACTAGTAGGGGGGTACAAATGTATTAGTTTCCCATCTGATAATAACGTCAAATGTATGTTTTATTACTGAAATGAGTTACAAAAACAAACTTGCCATTTATAAAACTTTAAAGTTGACCAGAAAAGTATTAGGGAAATCAAAAATAAATTTACCCCCTTCTAGTGGCATCTGGCAGATTTTTTTGGAATCTTTAGAGGAAAAAGGCTAATTAGTTGCAACATGTCTTACAATTACGAAGAATTAGAGTAACACAGTGAACAATTATAAAAAAAAAAATTAGTATGATTAATATTAAGAATTATGGTAAAATACAAATGTGAAGGGACCAAAACTAAACATGTAATTTGAATTTAACTAGGTACCCTTTTGTTGAGTTAGCTTTTTATAATATTGTCGTTTAGACTCTGAACTAATTTGCTGTGACTTACGTTTAGAAATATAATGTAATCTTATATCTAAAAATTTTTCAATAACCGCTCTAATAAGATTATTTCTGTGCATATAACCATTTACATGGTTTTCATCAACTACAAATATATTGTGTGTTCCAATAAAATTCTTGAATATGGCAACGACGATTGTTAAACGTACCTTGTTTGAATTTATAATAAAATCCTCGGTTATCTTGAATCCAAAATTTGATTCCAGTTTCAAGTTCCGCAGGATTCTTTACCCTAGTATACAAAATTTCAGACCCCTACGAGTTCCCAGTGAGACGATATGAACGACATCAGTTTTTTTACTAAAATCCAGACGCAATCTTGGATTACCAAAAAATGACAAATTTGGATTTTAGAGCCCACAATACGCCTAAACATCGAGTTTCATCCAAATCGGGAGCAGTCGACTTTAGGCGGCCATCTTGGATTTCCAAAAATGTAAAAAAAAAGCAAGCCTTGGTGTGAATAGCTCGGTTTCGCCCTTCCGGCTCCTCCTGTGGCCTCGTGAAAATTACTTGGGGGGGGAGGTCTTCTCTCCACCAAGTGACTTTGGGGGCGCTTTTATCAAATTTGTAAGAGGGGGGACTATTTTTCTAAAATTAAAAAAAATATAGTAATTACCAGAGCCCATATTTTTTTACTGATCAATTGATCAGGTACACCTTTCATTTTGTCTATGGGGCCAAATCTCCAAGTGCTACCGTTTAGCCAGGCTGTACCCCTTCCACGTCAGATTTCTTCAAATCTTCAACTTTCAGATTTTTCTGGTACTCGACTCCCCACCCCCTATACATTCCAATAAAAGTCGTTCCCACAGTCATCCGGGAACAGGTCAAACAACTATGTCAATGAGTGAGTCAAATTAGTCAGTGATAATTTAAGTTTAGCTTTATGTAAAAGTAGATATGAAAATTAAATAATAATATAAAAAATATAATACACTAGCGTGGTTGTCGGAACGTAATGTTATATAGCCTAAAGCCTTCCTCTATAAATGGACTATCCAACAAAAAAAGAATTTTTCAAATTGGACCATTAGTTCCTGAGATTAGCGCGTTCAAACAAACAAACAAACTCTTCCGCTTTATAATATTAGTATAGATGGACCCTGAAATCTTTTCAGTGACAGTTGTGTAAAAAAATATTATCCTAAAAAATATTATTATAAAAAAGTACAATCCGGGAAAATATTTTGATTGTACTGGCAACACTCACAAAATGGACTCGCCCTTTTGTATGAAAAAATGGACTCGCCCTTTTGTATTTACATTAAATGAAAAAAATTTAATAATTAAATAAATTGATTATTGAATTAGGTAAGTACTTTTACTTTAATTAGTAACTTACAGATGAAATGTAATCCCATGCTGTTTACTCTTCAGTCCAACAGCATTTTTGCACGTGGGGACAGCACAACACGGCATAATAAAATTAAAATTTCTACGGTTTCCACACGTTCACACGGTTGTCGACCATAGACTAACTGCTCGCGTCAAAGTAGATCAACACTATATAAGAGTGGTTTTTAGCTCGTCAGTTTTGGGCATTATGATGGATTCTGTAGTTATTAATTCTGTGGTGGCATACTAAAGGGAGTCTTTGCCCAACAGCGAAACAGTATAGGCATATAAAAAATTTCTTCATGTTTTTATCCATTTAGTTGTCATATAAATGGTACTAATCTGATTCCAGGTGACGAGATCGTGTCAGTAAACGGGCGTGGTACGGCCGGCCTAACTCACGGCGAGGCCATCAGGCTGTTCAAAGACGTCCGCGCCGGCCCCGTGCTGCTCCGCGTCGCACGGAGAGCGGCCGCGCGCTGACTGCCCTGCGCCTGCTGCGGCGACAATCCGCCAACGCAGGCGCTTCATCGCAACGATATTTATTCCACTATGTAATGCGAGAGGACGGTGGCTGGAAATTTTATGCTATAAAATAGTCCTCCTAAGGCTCTAGCTTTACGCTTTGTAGCTTGCAGTAGCCGTGAATCATGATTATAAATATGTGCGCATTGAACTTTTTTGGATCTTGGACAACAGTGTTCACTCATGACAAAGAGCACAAAAACTAAATAAACGGGCAAGTGCGAGTCGGACTCGTACATGAAGGGTTCCGTAACACCGTACAATGTTTTAAAACGCTGAAGAAACACGTTTCTTGTATGACGACCCCCTTTAATTTTTAACTTTTTCATATTTTTAGTATTTTTTGTTATAGCGGCCATAGTAATACATAATCTGTGAAAATTTCAAGTACCTAGTTAATGCCATTATAAAGATCTAGTTAAAAACGCTGAAAAAAAACACATTTTTTGTATGACGAACCCCCTTAATTTTCAACTTTTTTTATTTTTAGTATTTGTTGTTATAGCGGCTACAGTCATACATAATCGGTGAAAATTTCAAGTTTCTAGCTATTACGGTTCAAGAGATAGAGCTTTGTGACAGACAGACAGACGGACAGACAGCGGAGTCTCAGTAATAGGGTCCCGTTTGCACCCTTCGGGTACGGAACCCTAAAAGAACTTGTTTATCTCTGGTCGAACCATGTACGGCCAATGTGATATGAGGACAACTAACAGCGCCAAGCTTTATATAGCTATTTACTTTATAGTTCAAAACGAGGCGGAACACAGAAGAGAAAAGACAGGATCATGGTAGCAGGTTCAATCTTCTTTCTAGGGCTGTTAGGGAAAGCCCAAATAAGTGTGACAACTGTGTATTTACTCGTAGAAATTTAGATATCATTTTAAATTATATCGATTTATGGAACCGCTAACTAAAACGTAAATGCAGATGATGAATTTATTTTAAGATGTCAATAGCTTTTTTATATAATGCCAATAAGAATTTAAATACTAACAACTCTTACAGAAGAATTTATAAAAGGATATACAGGCTGACTTTTTAAACACTGTTCAAATTTTTGGAGCCAGTTCAGTCTATGATACTGAACTACTTTCTAAAATAAAAATTTTTCGTCCTCCCATACAAATCAGCGCTCAGATTGACGGATTTTGTATGGGAGGAAATTTTTTTTATCGATTTTTAAAAAAAAAAATTGTAGAAAGTAGTTCAGTATCATAGACTGATCTTGCTTCAAAAATTTGGACAGTGTTTAAAAAGTCACTCTGTATAAAACGAAGAGCGTCTTCTCCATATAAGTATTTAAATTTTTCAGGAATATGAAAAGAATCCGTAAGAAACTTTTCAAAACTAAACATTATCTGGATTTTATACAATAATGATGAGATTAACACAGATACCAACCTATCGATATTTTTTTTTATCACCAGCTAAATTCCAGTAGGTACGTATGTATAGTTACGTAACTATATATACGTACTGGAATTTAGCTTGTAATTTAGTAAAAAGTTAGTATATATGAGTACGTATATACTAGAGTATTTTGACAAAGTAGGTTTAAGATGTAACTTTTTACTCTCTTACTACCGTAGGGATTATTATTTACTATCTACTATTGACATTAAATATCCTTTATTATTTTTGATTATGCGACATTATCTTTAAAAAAAAACACGCACATAAAAAATGTTTTGGGAAAAATTATCTGTGATAATGAAGCTGCATTGCACAACTAATTAGTATATGTAGAATTGTAGAGCATACTAATTTATTTTTATATATTTTTTGTGTACAAATATATATTAAGTTTACAAGACAAACTAAAGGATTCTTGCTTGTTCAAGCAAGTAAATGTACAAGACAAGTAGAAATAGACAAGAAAAAATAGATTCATGCAAATTAAGTATTTTAGATACGGAGTACAATATTTATTTGTCGGAGTCATATTGTGAAAAGCTGTTGTATTTACCTACATAAATTCCAAGTAAATTTTGTAATATACGATTACTGCGTAAATATTTAGCTTCGAGTATGAGCTATTTATAAACATTGTGAACTTTATTTTTCGAATCGCTATGTAAAGAAAGTCATGTACATAAATTTATAATATTTTTTGCTAAACGTTTATACTAGAAGTAATGTACAGTATTGCGGTTGCCTGTAAAAGTATTACTAATATTTGTGTAAAGACGTTACATTACTAACGCTTTTACTGTAGCTTTACTAAGTAGTTGATAGAACATTGACCAAGGAATATAAAGGTATAGAATATACATATTTTTTAATATAGTCCTGAAGTATTTTTGCATTTTTATAATACTTAATGAACTCCACTGTAAATAAATATGTAGGCAGTAAAGTATGTGGTCTCATTTACATAGAAGGTCCCGAATCGTTCTTTCTTTGTTTTGAAAAGATTCAAAAAAGGGTATCAAAGTTAACAAATAAACATTTAGCGATAACAACCAAACTTGACATTGTACTACCATTGTCAACTTTTTGTTGCAATTAAGTCCTTCGAATTTGTTTGTGGCATAATAGGCATGATGACTGAAAAAATATTTTTGGCCCATCGGTTAGATTGTTAAAAAATATTGCACACATATTTTTTCTTTTCTCTAAAAAACAAAAATGACGAAGATACAGTGCATTTAAATTTTGCATGACGTCACGCTTTCGTTACGATTTTTACACATCGGTGACATCACAAGCCCCCACTCCGGAACTTAGATACTCTGTATCTTGATAATTTTTTACTATTTTGATAAACTGAAAAATATGGGTACATTATTTTGGGATGATCTAACTAACGGACTAATGAGAATAATACTTTTCTGACCCTGTCATCATCACTATTGTGTCCGATTTTGTAAGCTGCTTAGATATATTTGACAAAGTTTAATTTATGAGTGATAGTAAAGTTATTTTTATTGTTTTCCTATACACAAAGTCCATTGGGTAGGTACCCTTAGACTTATTAGACTAGACATTATTTTTTTCAACATTATTAAACTATTTCACTATAACCATAGTAAAACTATTATATCGTGCCTCTCTGGTATGAAGCTGTTAGTGAATGATATTGTGTAAAATATAAAAAACAAAAACAATCAGATGCATAGCAAGATTATATTTTCTTTCTTTAAGATTATATTTAAGTAATACAGGAGCAAAATTTCCCATAGTTATAATATAAATAGGTCGTTGACAATAACATTCGATGATCACTAAACATATGACAAGAATTAGTAAATAACTACGAATAAAAACAAAGTAGGTACATAATATTTACAATACTAACATATTTCTACAAATTAGTGGTAAGAAAGGGCATTTGACATAAAAAAATATCTACGACATAACATAACAGAAAATCGGGGGCATAAAATATATACTTTTCTGTTTAATTTTAAATTGGAGTGTCCGTCCGTAATCTGACAAATATAACTCAATGCCAGTCTAAAAAAATACATTTACGTCTCCCTGGGCCGAAGTGGTGGTGTTTTACGGCCGCCAGGCGCGCTAAAAAAGCCACTTTCTGGCCAAGGGAAAATATAATATTGTACAGTTGTACACACATCTGAAGGTGATAAGAATAGATTACAAATTTACCCTTGTCTTTGGCTCAGGCGGCTTATTTCTGTGATCGAAGATTTCTTGTTGAACCGCCCTTGGTAAACAGGGCCTAACAAAATATACTGAAACTATTTTAATGGTGAATTCAGTCCATGGTACTAAACAACTTCCTACATGGAAAGCAAATCGAAATATTGATAATAATTTTTGGCCTGCCATGCAAGTTGACCGATCAGCTGATCCAAGTTCGTATGGAAAGCAAAAAATATATTTTTCATATTTGGATATATTCCTTGGGGAAAGTTTTTCAGTATCATGGACTGAATTGACCCTTAAAATGGTTTCAGTATATTTTGTTAGATATAATATAATACTTATGATATGAGGTGAGGCAACCAACGAATTACTAGGCTATATTTATTATTGTTTTGAGATGTTTCTGATTTTGGTGCATTATTGTATTTATATAATGTAAATAAATTATCGATAACTGATATTTTATCTCTCGCTAGATTTAATTTCTTGGCCACATACATAAACATTATACTGATCGATATTATCCATAATATTATAATTTATAATATATCGATGGACCACCTATTTTATTGTAATTTTCAAATCAATCATTCACGCTCGTTCTATTCAGTTTTAAAGAGATACAATGAGAAAATTTTAAGATACGTATACGAAATTTGTTTTAATAAACGAGTACGTACATGAATAATTCTAAAGGTACCTACCATATTTAGGTTCTTATCTATAAAGAAATATCTGTTTGTATTATGTACTTGCCGAAAACATCCTTTCTTACACTGTGTTGGGTATAGAAAAGTAAAATAATAGAAAATATTAAAAATTGACATGGGATCAGACAGAATGATCAATTAGTAAAATATTAGTGGATTAAAATATTAATACTTTCCTATGCATTACCGTGCTTAATCAAAGACGTATGTTTATATCTGTTGTCTTTAAATGGCACTCAAAAACATCCAGTAATTAATTTTGAATTAATTTAAGTACGAAGCCTATAACGGACTCTCAACATCACACTTCCTTTACTTTCCAGACTAGCATTAAATTAACCGAATTTATAAATAATTTCAACAACACAAAAGGCAGTCTTAAAATGTATGCTTACGACAACAATATGCATTATTTTAGGCAAAGGAATATAACGATATATACAATTCGACTCATTCTCGTCTAATGAAGTAAGCACATTGTAGGTACAATTTGCAGGAGCAAAATGCCGCGGGCCGCCCTTTTTTTGGCACACTTTACCAAATTGAATGCTGTCAGCAATCAACATCTTTTTATTCTCCCCTTCGGCAAACGTTCGCAGATAAATGACTCTTGTTAGGATGAGTGCTAACCGGATTCTGAAAGGTGTTCACGCTTCACCGGCTAATTCAGCTGAAGGCGACACTCCGCTGGTTTATTTATATCTGTGAAAAATGTTTTTGTTACATTTACGTAGTTTTTGGGTTTCTGAGTACGAGTGCAATGGGTCCGGCCGGCAGAGCTTTGAGCGCGGCCCATGCTTGTGTCCGAGTGAAGCCTTCCATAGATTGTCCTCCGGCAGACAAGAGCTCTGCACCAACCATAACACGCCCACTTTGCGCTGCTGCACCTCCTGTAATTAAATTAAAAAATATGTATTTAAAGAGATAGTCATGCATATGATGATGGCTGTTACTGTCAAAAACTTCGATAGATATATATTTAAAGTTATACTTATTATGTTGTAAATAGTAGAGCAATAATGCATATTATTTTACATAATACAAAAACAGTAGAACAACTCACTTTGTAATTCATATGACTTGTTGATCCATATAATAGGATCGTTGAATAAGTATCCCATAGTACAAGTTTTAACTTAGTTTTGCTCAATCAGTGTGATTTGTCCTTGCCTGTTTACTGTATTTATAAATTATATTGTTAAAAAATGATAATATAAATGACATCAACGAGTCCGGAAAAAAACATAAAATTTTACTCCACTTCATAAGATGTTACTTTCTCTACGCTTTTTAACTAAAGTAAGGAATAAATCCTAAATTTACCTGCAAATAATTTCTTGATGGTAAGTGGTCGGTCGCCGTTCGGCGAGTCTCGGCCGCCATCGAGGCCGAAACCGAGACCCGCGCCGCCACCGGCCTTCTCCAGCATAACGGTGACCATCGAGCCCTTGTCACCGTCGATAGCGTCCGCACCAACCTCATGTCGGACCTTCGACTCCGCTGAAAATTTAGTCATTTAGAATCAAGTTGTTATTCTTTTACACAAACACATAGCGCGAAGAACTGATAGCCGATGGGGCAGAAAGGTTCTCGAATGGCGACCACGTATTGGCAATCGAAGCGTAGGACACCCACCTACAAGGTGGTCATATGATCTGACCAAGGTCACTGGAAAGCGCTGGACGCAGGCCGCTCTAGATCGGTCATTTTGGAAATCTTTGGGACTTATGTCCAGCTGTGGAAGTTATACGGCTGTAATGATGCTGATGATGTTATTCTTTACCAGGTAATTCGTTGTTTACCAGGCCAAAAGAAAACACACAGTTTCGTCCCAGAAATATTCAATACAACAATCAATGTGTCACTTCTTCTTCGTCTAAGCACGTTCCCGGTTGCATCCTCAGCTATGTTGCTTCGGAGCCCGGGGTGCGCTTTCCCGCTTTTTCTGCTCCAAATATAACATGCATGTCAATGGTCATCCAAGGATGCCAATGACCAACAATGTGTTGAACAACAATCAATGTGTCACGTTTGCTCTCTATTATTTTGTGGTCTGCACCTTACTTAGTTTCAGACTCAGTTGCACGTCGGCTGACAATAAGAATATTGAAAGATTTTGCACTATTTAATACTCATATAAAATTATCCCACGAATACATGTACAAGACCCGCTTCATTAATTTTACAAAAAAATGTAAATATGTATATACAAAAAATTTAAGTAAATGATGATTATGTAAAATTACCATTTTCAGAGCCGCCTATGACTTCAGATACATTTTTTCGTGTTTCGTGCTCGATTTCAATCACAACTTCCGAACGTTGTTCCTGTAAACACAAAAAACTAGGATTTAAACATAGTTAGCGATGTTGAAGAAAAAAAATTGTTTTACAATATATATAGCATTCTGAGACATATTTCGATGTCGGGATATGTATAAATAGGTACCTAACTTAATACAAAATTAGAAATACTCATAGATGAGAATAGAGAATACATTCAAAATAGAGTTTTGATTCAATAAACCAATAAATCTTTCCTTAGCTTTTAATTTTATTAATTTTCTCTCTCAATCTATAAGGTATGTACATTATTGCACATTAGATATAACTTAACGCTAAGCGCTGTCTATCAAAGGTACCTTTGGGACGTTTATGAAAATGCGATAGATGGGGTGCAAGAGAACAACTTTCCATAAGGAACATATATCGAAATATGTTCCTTGGGGAAAGTACTGAAACACAATATCTTTTACTGAAACTACTGTTAAAATATAGTTTCAGTATATTTTACTAGGTAACAGTTAACATTCATATCATTTTTGGAGAAGAAAATACCAAAAAAAAATTTAATGTTTCATGTATTTGCTTTCCTGGCAGGACCTTGATCCCGGCGCCCATGGCGGGAACGCATTACGGGTAAGATGAGAGGATTTGGCAGCAAGCAACCATGCATTAGTGAATTCCATACCTTAAGTATAGTAACAGATTGAGCATGTGTCAGTCCAGTCATCGAGTAACCATTTATGCTCCTCACTTTGGCGCCTCGCTTCAGCCCAGCCTTATCCGCCACGCTATCTGCCAGTACGCGATGCACCTGAAATTTAGAAAAACAAAAGTTGTTTCATCATCGTCTATGCCGATCTGGAGATAAAAAAAAACTATAATGAACCATCAATTTCTCTTTAAGTTTTCTGTTAAGGCCTTACATGAATTTTTCCTTTACAAAATTTTGAAAGACATCTCCTTTTCCTTTAAAATAATTTATTTCAAATGGGGGCAGCACAGGACCCCGGAAAATTCATGTATGGCCCCGATCGAGAGAATGGGAGAAAATCCAAATCATGCTAAGAAGTAACAATAGTAGCCGTAAGATCCCAAAGGCCACTTTTAGCGTAATGGTGGGTGCAAAGATGTAAAAAGGGAATCAAAATAGTGTTGGGCTGCTAGCCGCCTCGCCTTACACAGAATAAATATTACGATATGAAACCGGGTAAAGCAAATCGAGTGTAGTTACCTGATAACTACACTACACTACTACTGAAGGGACTTATAGGGTTTTATAGAGGTTGTTATGGAGTCTTCTTAATAATACCATATGGCATTCTCCAGCGGTCAACCATTACACCCAGCAAAAAATATGTATGGCTAGCGTAATGATGGGTGTAAAGATTTTAGTTTTGATCTCGTCAGGACTAAATTTTAGATTGAAATTATTGTGTATAAGAGAATATTATGGGGTGTTTTCATGTCATAAAAATATATTTAGAAGTTTTATTTACCGTCACGTCTTTAGCTTCGCAATCGATTCCTCCTGCTAAAATCAGTCCCACGCCTGAAGCTGCACCGCGTTTCAGTTGTATGGTATAGGTAGGCATTCGAGAGTCTTCAATTGAACTGCAATCTGAATTTTTATGAGATGAATCGCTTTTACAATCGCTTTTTTCTAAAGATTTTAGCAATGATTTTTCTACATGTAACTTATTATCTACATCATTAGCTTTGCGATGTGTTGAAACTTCTGATTCTGTTTTCTTCTCCTCGATTTTTGTTACATTCTTGGTTTCAATTTTGTTATTATTCAACTGAGGTGTTACTTTATTGTTATGATTTTCAAGCCCAGTTTTCTTATTTTCTCTGATATAGGACTCTGGTATGTTTTTAGTCGCATCATCAGACTTTGCAACTTCATTATTAGAGTCAATTTGTTTATTTTTATTTGACGAACTTGAATTTCGTTTAAGCCTTGTGTTTTTGTAGTCACTCTTTCTTTGGCGAACGTTCACGTCACTATCGCTGTCAGAATCAGTTTCGGCAATTACTTTATTGCGTCGTCTGTTTTCGCCTTTATTAGACACAGCACTCACCGTTGATGTGAGTGTAGAAAGGCGTTCAGACGCTTTGTAGGTTGGACTCGGAGATCTGTCAGGTGACTCATGGGAAAATTTAGTTTCAATAACCGGAGATTTCAATTTTTCATCTCTACCACTTCTACATTTAGCAGATGCTAAAATGTTCCGTCTATTTATCGTGTCAATTTTGTATGTTTTTACAACTTTTTTCTTATCTGAATCAGCAACAGAACTTTCCAGAGAACTGCAACTGGCTTGCGAACCTGATGTAGCAGCTGAACCTGCTGATGAACTTAGTGAAACGTTTGTATCCGACGACACCGATCGACACACGCTGCGTTTAACATATTCCTCACAACTCTTCTCTAAGATGGAAGATTTAGTGGGAATCTCGGATTTCACCAGTGAATACGATGTATAATTGGATATTTTTGGAGAAAGACGTGAACTGTCTGATTCTACAGTATCTAGATTATGCATTGGTGATGAAGCTGATGATCTGTAACTGGACTGTGTTGAACTCATGGCTGAATCATTGTCACTGTCTACTACATCAGTAGCTGTGCAAATTTTGATGTCCACATTTTTGAAATCTCTTGAGAAATTCAAATTATCTTTATAAGGTTTACTATTATTATTCAAAGAGCTTTTTAGACTTGGCTGATATATCAAAGTCGATGGCAAACGTGAAACTTCATTATTAGCGCTTAATGACGCTCTCAAAGGTTTTGCTATAAATTTATTTTTATTAAGATTATTGATAAGATCAACTTTTTCACCAAATCTTTCTGGAGTAGACTCTTTCGACAGAGACATAGGCGTGTAAACCTGTAGCGATTTTCGTTTAAATGCTGGAGAATATTTTGGAATATTATTTGACGTAAGTGCCATTTTCCATTTTGTTTCAATAATTTCTACAGGCTTCGTGTTATTTGTTTTAGTCTCTTTAATACTATTATTTTGATAACTATTCTTAAGAAGGAAAGCAGATGCGTAATTATCTTGAACTTTGATTTCAGGTAGATCTACTATCGGTGCTTGTACTTCAGATATCACTAACCCTCTTAGTTTTGACATAGACTTCTTTCGTTGTTCTATTAGATATTCTAAATTGGACTTATGTACAGGTACATTTTTGTTTCCATTATCATCACTAATACTACGAGCATGGTAAATGGGTGGCGAATAGGTATCAACGTTTGTTGGTAAAGTGGTTGTACTTCCGTAAAAGAAAGGCTTACTGTCGACAGATTTAGTTGTATTAACACTACGTACAGGGGCCGTTTCTATAGCACCTAGAACTTCCGGTCTATCAGTGTGGCGCTTATACGACCGAGGAACTTCATCTAGGTTATCTTGAGATCTAGTAAGACGTCTGTCTAAGGTAGCCACTTCTGGATAGTTGCTAGTATAAGAAGCCGTGATCTTTTTCGTTGCTTGTGTTCTTGTTGGAAGGGTTCCACACTTGTCCAACCAATCCGTAGATGCCGTGTGGTCATTCGAGAACATAGCTATTTTGTCTTTAACACTTGCTTCACTTCTTGCATCTTGCGTCCTCGACAAGTATGAAAAGCGAGTGCGAGTAGATGTGGGCCAACTTCCAGTAGTAATGCGGGGCTGCACCCTGTTGGTCGGTTCGGGCATTTTTTCGACGACGTCAGACGGAGTCTCTACCCCGTCAGGCGGTTGTCGAGGACAAGTCGGGAGCGGCGTTTCATCGTTCGACAGGCTCTTGTCTTCAGCATCGCTTTTGTTTACGCGATCTGTAAAAAAAATATTAATATTATAACATCATCTGAAAACTCAATTCACTTAAATCTAATTGAAAATTCAAAAGTATTTTTATTGTGTAGGCGATGTATCTTGGCCAATTACCGGCACGCAATCGTCTGCACGTTGTCTGCGAATCAGCTGACTGGCTTGTTCGTAAACAAAGTAGGTATGTTAACTTTGTTTATTTTTGTAGAACTCACACCTTCACAGCCTGTATTAGGCCACTACTGGACCAAAGGCCTCTCCTATTAAAAGGGACTTGCCAATAATCTTCACGCTGGGCAGGCGGGTTGGTAGTCGCAGTAAATTTAATAAATATCTTTAGAGCACAGGAGAGGCTGCTGCCGTTCTCTGTTAACTATACTTCCTTAAGTCGCTTCTTACGACACCCGTGGGAAAGATAAGGGGTAGTGACAAATTAATAAATATATACGGACAAATCACAATTGGAATACGATTTGTCACTCTGCTGTCACCACACGGCCATTAAATATACATATGACTAAATTTAAATATTACTTATTCGAATTTGCCCTTCAAATAGTTTCATTAAGGTGAATACCAAGCAGAAGTGGCGCCCTCATTTGAAATAAATTGTAAACTCTTAAAATGGTGAAAATTTCCATATTTCTCAATGTTAGGCACTAGATAGCCCTTTAATTTATTTTATCAACTGCTGTTGAAACTAATATTGGTGATCCGTCTAGCTTTAAAATCCGGTTAATCTTTAAAAGCGGGTTTTACAGCTAGACGGACTAATGGAATACTTACAATGGTGATTCATAAAATAATATACCTAAAGGGCTATCTAGTGCCTAACATTGAGAAATATGGAATTTTTCACCATATTGACGAGTTAACAATTTATTTCAAATGAGGGCGCCACTTCTACTTGGTATTCACCTTGAGTATTAAGTATCACAAATTTATATACGTATATATAAATATATATACGTATATTCTCTAGAGAAAGTGAAACAGTACGCAGATAGATCACTCATCTGCCCATTAAATGGATTCACTATATTTTTTTAGACAATAACTACTGGGTGGCGCAAAAGTACTGGCACTAAAGAAAATACTTTTATTTTTTTTATATGACATTTTCTGTCATTCTGTTGTTGAAAATTGTGTAGTGAACAAATGTAAAATACACTGAAAATAAACATGGACCGTTTTACTCCCCAAGAACGTGGAATAATTGTGTCAATGTTCTTACGGAATAATTCATCAGTGATAAGAACACAACGTGAATTTCGTCGACGATTTCACCACCGTCCGGCACCGATTGGTCGCACAATTCGACGCTTTGCCACACGCCTTGAAGCAACTGGCTCAACATTGGATAGACCTAAGTCTGGGAGACCAAGAACAGGCCGTTCAGCTGAAAATATCGATGCTGTGCGCGAAGATGTGGAAGAGTGTCCAGAAACATCAACGAGGCGACGTGCCACGCAATTGGGCATTTGTGGTGCCAGACGGACCCTGCAGCGTATTTTGGTGAAAGACTTAAAGATGTTCCCGTATAAAACTCAAATGACTCATCAGCTGCTGCCTGCTGACCACCGAGCTCGTCTAGATTACTGCCAGCGCGTCATAAACCTCAACCTTGAAGAGGATGATTTTCCTTCAAAATTGGTTATGAGTGACGAAGCGCATTTCCATCTCTCAGGGCATGTCAATAAGCAGAATACTCGGTTCTGGGGCACTGATAATCCGCGCATTATTCAAGAAACACCTCTACACCCACTAAAAGTTACTGTATGGTGTGGCATCTGTGTTGACAGAGTGATCGGACCCTATTTTTTCGAAGACGCTGGAGGCAATGCGATAACTGTCACTGGAGAACGCTACAGAACCATGTTACGAGAGTTTTTGATACCCAGTTTGGACGAATTGGGGCTGGAGCACATCTGGTTTCAACAAGACGGCGCTACGGCACACACAGCGCGCGACACTATGGACTTAGTGAGGGACGCTTTTCCAGGCCGAGTTATCTCTCGTTTTGGCGATTTGCCTTGGCCTGCAAGATCACCCGATCTGACCAGTCCAGACTTCTTTCTTTGGGGTTTTTTGAAATCTCGGGTGTATGTGAACAAGCCACAGACTCTCGCAGCTCTAAAAGAAAACATTCGTCAAGAAATAACGAACATATCGCAGGAAGTGTTACGGCAAGTTATGCAAAATGTCATAAATAGGGCTCAAATGTGTATCAACTCTGGAGGTCACCATTTAAAAGACATCATCTTTAAATCCTAATGGTACGAAATTTAATGGCACAAATATACATTTAAAAAAACCTAAATCTAGTTTTCTAATTTAGAAAAAATGTTATAGCTGAACCAAATAGGGTCTTTACTTTTGCGCCACCCAGTATAAACATATTATTTTTACAATATAACAGTGCAGTTGTGCCAGTAAGACTCATTATTTTAGTTTTATTTTTCTCGATAAGTAGTTAAAAAGTTAAAATTGTTTAATTCAATTAGGCCGAAGATATTGAACTCGTAATGGCCAAAGCTAAACCGGTTTCCAAAGGTTGTTTTCCTGTGAGCCGGGACTACAAATGTCTAGACAGATAAGTAAGTTTAGCATAGCCAAAAAACCTTCGAAAGAAACGAACTATAAATAATAACTCAGTACGACTTTACGCCTTGATGCGTCATTTAGTAAATAAATGACCACATCGAAGCTCATAGCAAACAAAGATTTGCGGCATCGTGAATCATACAAGACATGATATGGTGCTCTAGGATCATGTTTCACTATACTCGTTCGTAATCCTTTGTTTTATATAACTCTATTATGTCTGTTTTATAATTAAGGAATTATACTAAAAGTAAAATTGACTACGCTTAGCCCTCTTTGATATTCATATGTAAAAAAACTAATCTCATTTCAGACCCATCGTTATCTATGCCATCCAAGTCATCCAAGCTTAAAAGACATCTGTAGCTTAAAAACTTAAAAGAAAAATTGTAAGAAATAATAAAATGGGCTTATTTTATCATTTACACTAACTTACTTCATCATCATCACTATATTTAAGAATTATGTTCTTGTCGGTGGAATATTTTTTATTTTATTCGTTTTTACTAACGTTCTTACAAATCTAAAAATATTTAGTCTAAGTCGCCGCATATATTTCATATTATTTTCGTCATAAGAAATAAATTGGTACAACTTTATAACTACATCTATATCCGTGAAGGCGTAGGACGATGAAAGAACATCTCGTTACCGATTGGTGACGATTTTTAAACTACAAAAGATTACTCAAGAATTTAGCTCATTTATATCATTTAGCTAAAAACATACATGTGTTTTACTAATTTCTGACAGATACGAGTAAAAACAAAACAATAAAAAATAATAATATGTATTGTAGGATTTCAGAATAATATTGGTCTTAGATATAAGTATTATAATTTTTTTTTTTTAATTTATGGCTTGACGCTACTGCGTATTTAGCCAGGAACAAGTTAAGGCCGTACCTAAATTTTCCGGGGTCTAGTGCTGCCCCCATTTAAAATAAATCATTTCAAAGAAAACGGAGACATCATTTAAAATTTTGCAACTATCAAGTCCTAGATAACCCTTCAAAGTATTTTATGAACTATTGTTTACAGTTTAAAGTGAGAACGTTAAGCTTTACTACGCACATTTGCGAAAAACGGCCACTTTTGGCAAATGTGGGTAGTAAAGCTTAACGTTCTCATTATAAACTGTAAACAGTAGTTCATAAAATACTTTGAAGGGTTATCTAGGACTTGGTAGTTGCAAAATTTTAAATAATGTCTCCGTTTTCTTTGAAATGATTTATTTTAAATGGGGGCAGCACTGGACCCCGGAAAATTCAGGTACGGCCTTAATAAAACGTGGGAAATTCTTTTTTCGTAACAAATTACAATCAAAGGTTGGTGTAGGCCTTTGATTGCTTTAAGGGAGCTTCTGGCGACAAATCTATACGAGTCCACTGGTTTTCATTGCCGATTGAGTGGCGGACGACGCCCGAAGACGACCATACAGTCCGCGAAACAAATATCACTACAGCCGTACTATGACTGTCCACTTTAACTATTTCACATATTGTTCATGAGCATGAGCATTTATAACACCAAACAACACCAATTTCATATTATAAGGCCCACTAAGATCAATTTGCAAAATAATTTAAAGAAAACCCCAACCAAACACCTTGACTTCCCGCCAAAAACTCCGTACTATAAATTAAGTAGTTCTGTTATCTGTGATTGTAACTTGATAAATAAAATAAAATATTTCCCAGAACGTCATCACGTCAACATTAACTCTACATTTATTGAACACTAAAGAGTTAATTTAAATGTGAAGGTAACGAAGAAGTATAATTCAATTTTCAAGATGTTCAGCTTATTGAGCGTCATGATTGAGGCCATGAAAATGAGTTATACAATATCTATAAACAGGCTAACTAAACATAAATTAGATAGGTGTTTATCGACTCCCGACCTATCGAATGCGATCAGCCGATCGTAAATTTTCCGCTAAGATATGCTCCTCGGGGAAAACTGTTTATGTAGAAACTATCATGTCCTTTTTAACGAGTTTAAAAAAGGAGGAGGTTCTCAATTCGGTTTAATTTTTTTTTATGTTTGTTACCTCATAACTCCGTCATTTAAAAACCAATTTGAAAAAAAAATTAAAAGCCTTAACCTTCAGATTAGTCCCATAATTTTTTAATCGAAATCAGTTCAGCGTAATTATGTGATCCAAGTATTCATAATTGATGCGTATTTTACTTTTCTGTGATTTTTCATATGTGTTTACAGTCACAGAAAGAAAAAGACGTTTTTTTGTTTGTTAAAATTATGTGATCCATCTGTAATTAAATTTACAGTCACCCTTCAGTTTTTGATCTGGATATATAAACTGAAAAACAATGAAGTACTAAGAATCGTGCCCACAACCTTCGCGGGCTATAATTACACTCGGGCTCATCTAACCAATAGCCTTTTAACAATCGTATCAATAACAGAACAACAATGGATTATGCTCTATAAAATTACATAGCACTGGTACATACAGGTTGAATTTTTAATCACCAGCCAATTTTTTGGAGCAGGTTACTACTTTCCAAAAATTATTATTAAAAATCGAAATAAAGTATTAATCCTTCCATAGAAAATCCTTTAGGCTGAGCGCTGATTTGTATGGGAGGATCAATTATTTTTATCGTTTTTCATTAAATATTTTTATATGAAAAGTTGTAGCAAGTACTGAAGTTGCTCCAAAAATTTGACTGGTGGTATTTTTTCAAAATTTTCTAACAAAATAGAAATGCATTATAACATGAAAATAGAATAGGTACTTTTTAAAATAATAGTTATAATAAATTTTATATTTATAAATAATAATACTGATAACAACAATATTAAATTAATAATTTATTTTATTTGAATTTTGAAAATGTTTACTAGGTATGTTTGTAAACATTTTTAACAGCAGTGTGGGAACCTCCTTATTATTAGAACTACCTTAAGTATTTCTCCTTATTATAAATTTAACAAACATTTATGTAGATTTGTTTTCTCGAAAACGACGTTATAATATATTTTTAAGAGCTGTTGAAGGTTAAAAGATCTCTCTTTATATTCGTTTATCAAGGTACTAAGTTTTATGCTTTAGCAAATTTTGATTCTGATAAATGTGTGACTTGAAAATTGATTTTCAGTGCCGAACTCGTAAGACTTACACTTTACAAAAATTCCATCCATTATTACCAACAGAGGTGATTGTAAGCGTAGAGGGAAGGATTTTGCCCAGCAGTGGTATATAGATAGCTATCAAAAAATACCAATTATCTAAATCTTAAGTAATAAAACGGAAAATTCCAAGTTGATAAGGGCACAGATTGCCATTTAAGAATTTCCTATTTCCGCATTCCATCTGAATTCAGAATCATAAAATTTTATTGTAACTTTCGAATTACATTTTGCAGCAAGATGGCCAGAAAGTCTTGAGTGACTAGCCGAATTCCAATCTGCTCAGTTCAAAGTGAAGAATTTCAAGCCTTTCGACCAAAGATATTATGACTTTTTCAGTACTTAGGTACATACTTTTTTACATAAAATTAATTTTCATTATCCTTATCATTGTTCCCAAAAACATGGTAAAACATAAAAAAGTGCTTCAGTCTCCGAAACAAACGCAAAATCATCTAATGAAGACGTTGTTTTTTTTTATTATACCTATATCATATATTTTTCTAGTGGAATGTAATCACTATGGACTGAACTTGCTGTAAATGTGCTGGAAAATCTATATGTACCTATATCTAATTATCCAAATAGGCAGTCTTTGGCTAGTTAGCAAACTTCGGATAACTGAGCATCGCTACGTCTTATATTCATTTACAAAACAAGTACAAGAAATGGAACCAAAAAATAAACCTTCTCTTTCCTCTTGAATGGGATGCAGACAGCGCGAGTGCCTGATCTGAACAACACTGTAAGACTTTGTATCGCATAAAATCACTTTTTGCGAGTACATCACTGACACAAGAAGTGCGAAATGTTTAATGCTTACTTGAAGCACTTCGCAGACCAACTGCTATTATCCATGAAATACATGTGTTTTGTTCTCAAACGTCATTTTTAGGGTTCCGTAACTTGAAATAATAAACCCATTACTTTGTTGTTCGACTCGTTCCTTTGTCTTTCCGTAGCACCAGCAAACTTTTAAAGAATGCAAAGATCTATAAAAGTAGTGTTAAATATTTCAAACGATTAAATTGTAAACGTCAAGAAATTAGGCCTTATACCAACTAATTTCACTTCATCATCAGGTCTTTTTGAGGTATTCACTGCGGGAGCACGATCCCCTCTACACTACCAGAGTCATACTTGGCCAGAGTTGACTTGATCCTTTGACTGCTCTGGCCAACTAATTACACTATTGCAAATAAATCAAAACCCACAAAATGTTGTTGATTTTGAGCTACAATCATATTATTTATTATTGCAAAGTAAAGCCGTATGTAAAAATATATTACAGTAATACCTGGCGAATTGACCGTAGTAAACTCGCACTTATCATGTTTTTTTATACAACCATGGCACGCTTCTGAACAGTATTTGTACAGGTGCCATGAAATTCAGCCTCAAAGGTTGTCGAAGTACGCCAATTCCTTTAAAGACGATTTCGTCACTAAATTAAAACAAAGACATTGAATCAATTTACTCAGTTGCGTAAACTTTACCGGTAGAAAACATGTAGAGTTCCTCGTATAATAACATTGTGTTAATGTATGTTAAGGCCTTGCTCTGACACCAGTCACTTCTACTTATGAAAAATAGAATCTGAACTTTGTTTTCGTAAATATTTAACTAACCCTACGAATACTTATAAACTATTGAGCTTTGAATAAACTAAAAATGGATAATACTGTTTCTCTTAAAAAAATTCAAGATACCTCTGGTGAAAACAGAATCGCATTTTAAAGCTAGACAACTAGGCAGTAGTTTATAAGAAATATATTTTGAAGGGTTCATAATCATTTACAAAAGAAAATTTTGCATTGTCCTTTATTTTCGACAAAACAAATTATATTATTTAATTAAAACAGTATGCCCGTCTATTGAATTTAAAAAAAAAACTTGAATCAAGAAAGAAAGAAAGAATCAGAGTATGGCCTTAAAATTACATCGATGCTTTAAATACACATTTATGCAATTTTCACTAAGAACGTACACGTGGATGTATTACATTGAGTTCACGACAAATATGTGTGATATAGCAAATTCTTTCACATATTTTTTAAACGGAAGTAATAAATTCGTGTTCTCAAATTTCGATTTGTGACAGGAAATAGGTATAATAAGAAATAATGTTCTAGGCATATAAATACCGATGGTTTCGCATGTAAATAATGTTTCTCATATATGGTAAGAAATAAGTGGGTGTCATACCAAGCTCTTTATCTTTATATATCTTTTTCTTCTTCATCTTTATCTGCGAGAATGTGATAAAATATTATAAAGATAGTTAGTCAGTCTATTAGCAACTATCTCAAGATTTATTGAAATGTGGGTCTGTTTTAAAACTTATTTAAGACAAAAGAGATTAATTTTCAGCTAGACAGATGTTTCCAAAAACAAAATAACTAAAACTTTGTTATCAACCACAGAGGCATTTCATCAACATCATCAACAGGTTCTTTCTAATCTCCACTGCAGGAGCTCGACCCTCTCTGTACTACCAAAGACAAACTTGGCCAGACTTTCATTGGATGCAAATAAAAAGATTTCTAGACCAAATCGTCAACACGTGGGCGGTTTATTTTAATATTCATCTGAAATGCAGTACAGTATACGTTTGTCGCAGCCCTGCAACCGTTGCAGGAAACGGGTTCTCGAATGGAGGACACATACCTACTGGGAAGCGACCCGAGGGCGATGGCGTGTAGAACCAAGGATAGCTTATACCTAGTACGCGACTACTTTTAAAGATTCGCAAGTCTACAGTATGTCATCTACGAGTATTTCAATACATTATAAATCAATTACGATAAAATCTCCGTTTATTATATAGGTGTTAAGAATACTGCTGTGAAGTTGTCTACCTGTATCCAACTGCAAAATAAATATTTTGTAAAATAAATAAACCGGTCAAGTGCGTGAAGAAAATTCCGTACTTCTTCTCATTGGTTTTCCTGAAATGTATAGGTACTATTTTCCGTATATTTTTTCAAAATTTTAGTCTCAGTAGTTTCGGAGATAACCGGTAGTCAAATTTCACCTATTTTCTTAAATGACTTCAAAAATATTCATCTTAAAATATATATTTAATAGAGATTTTAAGATGTCACATGATATAGTTTGCTGTCTTTTTTTATAGTGATATATACTCGTATAAGAATTGCTCATTTTAAATAATAGAATAGAATTCTTATAGGTTTTCCTGTATAGGTATTTTTCAAAAGTTTAGGCTCAGTGGTTTCGGAGATAAGGGGATATTAATTTTTGCCAATTTTCTTAAATAACATAAAAAATATAAAAAATGAAATAAAAAAGAAATAAATATTTCAAATCCTAATAAAAAGCTATTTCATTTGATATGCCACACGATATAGTTCACAAAACTTTTTTTTAATGTCTAATTTACCGGTGGGGTAAATTAGACTTAGTTAAATTCACTTATTTACGTTATACGTCCGTCTTTGGGTCACTGACTTGAAGTGACGAACGACGAAGACCGATTAAGTTGAAATTTGGTACACATAAGTAATGTGTACCAAATTTCAACTTAATCGGTCCAGTAGTTTCGTAGCAAATTGGCTTTGACAGACGGACGGAGAGACAAAGTGTGTATCCTATAAGGGTTCCGCTTATACGAGTACCTTTTGGAGTACAAAATCCTCAAAAAAATGAATAACATAAAATGTAACATACATTAGGTTTTTAAGCCATCACGATAATAATAATAGAAAAATGTACAAATTAGTACTTTTTCTTTGACCCACCATGATGAGACATTGAGCGCCTGGTGAGTTTCCGTATCTCCAACATTTTTGCCAATAAATTATACTGGATCCAAAGAAAACATAACTTTTTCAAATGCTATATCACTACACTTCATATTAATAATGTCAGTCTGATAAAAAATAATACGATCAGTTCCAAGTATCATGAGAAACAGGATAGTAGCTATACACTTTACCGGCGAAACAATATTGCGAATTCAGCCAGATGCTGCAGAAAGAGGATCGAGATAAGAATGCGGAACGTGTCCATTAAAGACCGAAATAACAGTTATTTAACATAGGGCGGCGCGGTGCGTCCGGCGGTCGGCGTCCGGCGTCCGGCCTGCGCCCACGACGGCGTACGAGCAGCGAGCGGCGAGCGGCGACGCGGAGCCGCCGCGGCGGGGCGCGATGCACTGAGTCGCGGTGGACTTGCAGAAATTTGCAGCGTCGCCGCCCTTGACGGGGGCGTTGCTCCGAGCCAGGGACGGACACCGGGCTGCGCACGCGACGATCCCCCGCATCCCACCGCAGCCACACGCTACCAGCTCTATAGGCACCCGCGACAACCACGTACTGAACGACTCCCTCACATAACCATTCAGTGCGATCACCCACATGACCCACGTAAATTATTAAATAAAGAATCCGGAATCAAAAACCACGAGCGCCCATTACCGAGGCGTGCTAAGTATTAAGTTCGATCGCCTTAGGAATCGATACGAAATCTTAAGTTATTTTTAGCGAGGAGGCGTTCGTCGGAGGGCGGCGACCGTGAACGTTTGCGCAGAGCAGACGGCGCTCGCGCACACCACAGATGTCAGGGTCGCGGCGCCCCTTGCTTCGCGCTCTACTTCCGACGCGCCGAGAGTCACTTTTATTCTTCCAAAGTAAGCTGCAGGATGAGCTTAAATTTGGTAATGCGCTTTCTTTTCATTGTTAGCAAGAGAACGGACGGTGCCGTGGAATGCACTGCAACGTACGTATGTACTCGTATGTGGAGAGAAATGACGTCGCCGCGGCCGCGGGAGGCTGGAATGCTGCCTGTGCCCTCCGCGCCGCCCCTCGCAATCCGGACGCGGCCTTTAAACCGCTCCAACGTGTTTGCAGAGTTGTTTGCACATTTTTTTACATTCCCGTCCTTTTATTAAGCCTTCATAGGTATACCTAGATAACGTTTACTAGTGCACTCTAGCTACACATAGGAGACTAAAATAGAAAAAGAACAAGACATGTAGTAGAGTCGACACTTATGGAAAACGAGACACGAAATCATTATGCCAAATAAAGCGAGCACAAATTAAGAAATTATTATTGAATCGAACAATGGGTGATCCAGTAAGTGTTTCATAGTTCTTTGAATAATCGATGGATTCCAACAGCGAAACTATGAAATGGATAAGTGAAAGAAAGTGCAATCGATTTCACTTTCAAAACTAAATTAACTTTCTCCAGTGACATGTCTTACGTAATTTGAACAAGACAAGACAGTCATAACCGCAACATTTGTACCTGGTAAAGGTCGACCATCGGCCGTTTTTCAATAATTCAAAGCATCTCAACCTTTTGTTATTACGTGATCCGATCACCCAACATTAGCTTCACCACTTACTCAAAAACAAACTTCGCGTTGTCTTTGTTCGTCTTTTTCGATCATACATCAACATACAAATGTCTAGAGATATTATGAAACAATTGAAATACCACTGACTGTACGAAACTTCTTTAGCAGGAACAAAATTTAATTGCCCATTGAGTTCATTCATTGCAACAATAATTATTTATTTGCGAATCAGAGCAGGTTTTTGGTAAGGACGTAAGACTTGTTTGGAGACTGCTTTTTGCTTGTGCTTGCAGTGAATGGTCCATACATTACTGCTTGAGTAAAATCCGAATAAAAATGCTTATACTGAGGTATTTGCGCCTGAATGTCGAGAGATGAAGGCTTGCATTCCGCCAAACGTTACAACTCCTTTCATGAGCCGCGCCTACATTGCAGACCTTATGCTTTCCACCTTTAAGCCACGTTTCCCGCCTTGCTTTAAATGGTTTTTGTTACATCCTCAGAGGAAATTCCAAGACTTCCAATTTAAATGGCAACCGGATAAGTTAAGAACCATCAAAGGCTTTTTAAGTTAAAATCGCAATGTAATTACAAAGTTTTTGTCGTATAACAAATTGCTTTCAAATTATTATAGAACATTATCAAATGCATGTATACAGCAAATTTGTATCAGGTTTTGTAAGAACAAAATGTTTATTAAAATTGTTGTGGTAGATCTAATCGCAGTCTTTTATATAATTGTGACCAAAATGGTTATCTACAACATTTCTATACTGAAAAGAACACATATAAAAATACAGACATAAAACCTGGGAATAGTAGGTAAATGAAGTACGCGTATTTAATTAAGAATAAAATAACAAGCTTTTATATATAACGTCTAACAAAATATACTGAAACTATTTTACGGGTGAATTCAGTCCATGATACTGAACAACTTTCCCCAAGGAACATGTATCGAAATATGAAAAATATTTTTTGACTTTCTATACAAACTCGGATTAGCTGATCGCTCAACTTGTATGGAAGATCAAAAATTATTTTTCATATTTCGATATATGTTCCTTGGGAAAAGTTGTTCTGTATAATGGACTGAATCCACCCTTGAAATAGTTTCAGTTTATTTTGTTAGACCCTGTATAAAACAATAAACTAATATATATAAAACAATAAACTAAAAAGTTTAAAGTGCTCTTCAAGATGAGTCAATTGAGCCCAAACTCAGTGAGGTTATTATTTTATCACAGAGATGCCGTGGCCACCTTTCGGCTTCATCATGAGATCAGGTCATTGGTACCATAATACTACATTGTCACCCAACTTACATAAGTATGTAAAAATTCAGCTCAATAAAATAATGGGAAGTGGGTCTAATTTAGCTTGCAAGATTTGATTACGGACACAGACAACGGGACAAGTGTAACTAAATAAAAGCTTGTAAAAATTGCGAATTCACGGAGTATCCATATGAAGATAGTCTTGCTATTTACCTATATTTAGCACTTTGATAACACTGATCGCAGCTTTAAAAACAGAGTCAATGGGTTTGCAATTACTCTGAAAACTATAACGAACATAAATGAAGAATTACGATGATTCACAAAGCGAGTGTCTGAAATTGCAATGGCGCATGCAAAGTGGTGGGTGAACAATGAAAGCTGACGGGCAGGTCGTGGTCACTCATAATGACCGCGCGCCCCGACCCGGCACTTTCCTCAATGGAATCCATTTTATTTCATAGCACTTTTTCGCTATCATTAATTTACCAATTCCAACATGTGCGAGTCATCCACAATATCAGGGCCTGTAACGAGAATTCATTTTTGAGGAAAATGTTTGATGCCCGGATGCGCAAACCCCGCAGCAGGTTCCATACCTACATTATCCTTTTAGTGAGACTTCATGCTACAGAGGTGGAAGAAAATTATTTTTAATTTCGGTAATAAAACTTTTAGGAAGAAGACACGACAAAGGGGGCTCTCTAAATACGGGTCTGTATGGCGCCATTGTTTTATGGTCCTCCGGTACTCTGAGATGTAGATGTATCGTATCACAAAATTTCCAACACAAATGTTGACAGCTAAGAAACTTTGCCACTTTCTCCGCTTCTATCGAAAAATTTATGTATATCAAGACTTACATATATTTACATAATGTTAGTCAATAGGCGTAATGATACGAAACATGATTTTTGTGTTACGACATCAAAACAATCTTCATCGTTTTGATTAATTTCTAAATTTACACTCAAAGAAGAGACAAGTAATTATTGAAAAAAACAAAAAAACCCGACTGGGTGATACAACAGCAGTACTACCTATGCCTAGAACGCAACCGGGAATACGCTTGAGGAAGCGATGTCATATGTTGTTTTTTAGCATTTCTCATTCCAAATTTCATTTAAACATATATGTTGTATATATTTTTGTAATCCTTGAATAAAATCCTTTAATTTGATACCCCACCTCACTCGATAGGTTATGGAAAGAACATATTTTTTATGCCGCGCAATTTGGCGCCAAAACTCTGCCATAATCATTTACAATAATTTTAATGTAGCCTATGACACTCTAGTGATTAGGACAAATCTAACCACGTATAATTTATCAAAATCGGTTTAGCCGTTTAGTAGTTACGAGGGAACATAGAATCGGACATAAAAGTCGTTGTTTTTAGCATTTCTCATTCCAAATTTCATTTAAACATATAAGTTGCATATATTTTTGTAATCCTTGAATAAATCCTTTAATTTGATTTGAAATTTTAACTCGATAGGTTTTTAAAAGGAAAAAAAAAATGCCGCGCAGTTTAATGGCGCCAAAAATCCGCCATTTTGATTTCCAATAATTTTAATATATCCTATGTTACTCTAGTGGTTAAGAAAAATATAGCCATGTATAATTTATTAAAATCGGTTTAGCTGTTTAGTAGTTACTAGGGAACATAGAATTATAGGGACAAACATACAGGTCAAACACATTTACCCTCCTTATCGGCTTTGCCGCATTCGGGTAAAAATTTAATGAACTATTCCTATTAGAAAATATTGATAGAAATAAGAGCTTGCAGTTCACAGTTCAAATCTTTACTGATTTTGGACATACTCACTCATAGGTAACTTAATAATACCTAATAGGGTACTGTACACTGTTAGGCGGCGTTGAGGTTGAGGCGAATTGAAGGAATAGGAACTTTCTGCACCTTTTTTTAAGTGTATGTAAATTTTGATAATTATTGACGTGTAAAAGTGCCTGCAAAGGCCTTATTATTACTGAATAAATATTTGATTTTGATTTTGAAAATGAAATACAAACATTTATTTAATTTTACTTTTAATGCATTTTATACGCTCAGAAAGAACCCTTTGCCTATAAAGTTCATTGTGCACTTTTCAGAAAATCGTTACAAACCGTTTCCACATACTTGTGCGATGCGCGTGCACATAACCATAACCCTTTCGATCGTTCACGCTTCATGGCCTATCCTATAGAAAAAGCGTAGGAATTCAGACAATGCAGTCCAAGCGCTGCTCCAAAACTGCATTACGCCATGTGCAAAGAATGAGCAGGTGCGACGGACGGCCGGCGTCCGCGCAAGGTGCACTTTCACAAAGCGAATTCAAGGATTTTAACATACCTATAAATAAGTTTAACGCAAAATGCACTATTTTATTTACATAATTTTATAAAGTTTAAAGATCCCTATTTCGAAAGCTGCAAGTTTCTAAGAAACTTGCAGCTTTAGAAGTATTTGTTTAATTACTTGATTTTTATTTTTTATATGGAACTCAAAGACACCGTATTGCCGAAATATCTGAATAAGAAATAAATGTGCCCTTTGCTCATAAAAAGTATTATTTTAGATTCAATGCAATAAACAATTTATAGAAATAAAAATCAGAAATAGTAACAAGTTCAAATCGATTTTCTTGTATTGAATATAGAAGCAATTAACACATTCTTTGTTTATTATTTGATGAAATCATGAATTAAAAAAGCTTTCTTTTGCAAATGTTTGTCCAGCAAATTGCACATTCGTATTTTTATTCTCCTATAAATATACATAATAAGAAACCAAAGGAATCTCTAAATACCAAATTTCTCCCCAGGTCAATAACATCACCGTAGCGATTAACAAATTTACATAATCATAATTTTGCAACGTTTATGTTTTTCTAGCCATAGAGCCAGTTCCTTAGGCGTGGTCAATGTGGTCATGGTAGAGGTTATCGTAACCCGACATAAAATTTTAATTTTATGATCTTCTAAGTCTGAGCCATTCTTGTTTTTATTCAAACTAATTTTATTTTCTTTATATATTTTTTTACTTCTTTATAATTGCACTTAACACCTTTGGTTAAATATTTTTGTACATAATTAAAACTTTATCCGCAATTTGACGTGGGTATTCGAGAAGACAATTTATTAATATTTTTTATTTAACAAAGTATAAAACATTTAAATCTTACGATATTTATAATGTAACATTTGTTAGATAATCTAATAGTATATATATATATTTAAATTTGAACATATGGATGTACATATTTATATTTATAGTTGAAGAAGAAAAAGCGGTAAAGCGCACCCCGAGCTCCGAAGCAGTACAGCTGAGGAAGTAACCGTGAACGCGCTAAGATGAAGAAGATTATTTTGCTTAGAAAATAAACACTTATACTATTTCTTCAGTTTAACTACATCTAATTATATATGATGACGCTATGTCACATACTATCAATAACATATTGTTCACCTATTTCCCACAAAAGCATTAGTATTGCAAATGCGTTTGCAAGCGCGTGCGCATCGTTAACTCATCTACATATATTATCACTAGTCGCCATCGGAATATTAAATTTAACACATTTTCAGTCTTCCGCCAAAAAAAATTCTTCAGTAGGTACCAATATTTAAAATGCACCTGAAAATATCATTTGGAAAAGTTTTGGTTTATTTTGTTTACTATCTATATGCAACATTATTCATTAGAGTAAAATAAACACAACTATTCGTTTTAAAATACTTAATCTTTTTCTAGCTAATTAATAAATTATTTTGTCATGTAATCTAAGAAACTAATAATTACAAGTGAATAAAAGTGTTTTGCTTACCTTCCCAAAAGCTCCGTTCAAACGATGATTTTCTTTTTTTCGTTTCGTTTTCTACTATCATAGGTTTCCTGAAACAAAGAAAATGGTTGTGTTATTTTTATATAAAATGATTAATATTCAATAGGATATTTTTATATTCTTTATTTTTGTACGACGCTACTCCATACTTCCAGAATTTGAATACTAAATGCAATATAGACGTAAATTACTGTTACCAACTTCAAAATATTCATTATTCATACATCTCAAACAAGTTTGCCGTGCCTTACTTCATCACCTGGCCTTCCATCCTACCAAAGTCTCCATGAGTGAGTAAGTTGAAAAAAAATCTTAAATTTGTGTTTAACGTCATCTCGTCCATCGCCAACCACGTGTCCGCTCGTTGACCGCATGACGTCATCGCTAGGATGCAGTGCCTTCTCCTAAACGACTATTGGGAGACTTCTAGTAAAATAACAACAGTAAAAGTTTAGAGGATCTAGTTCAGTTGATAAATCAAGAAACAATATAAGTTACTACGCTCACACTACGTGATACTGTCATCACGATACTATAAAATATTACCAAAAAAGTTAACCTTTGTCAGTTGTAGGTAAAATATTTTTTTGGGTAACTGAAAAAAGTGGCATCATTCTGTTCAGCTACTAACACACGCTAAAATAAGAAGGCTGTAGCTAAGAAAATAGATTGAAGGAGTGGAAGAGGAAAGCCCAGGCGCAGCTATATGAAGCAAATCAAGGAAAAGGTGACAGCAGTTTCGTATCAAGATGTCAAGAGGTTGGCGGAAAATAGAAAAGAATGGAAGAAATTCCACCGACAAGAGTGCTGCCCTTAAATAATGATGATGATGAGCTTAAAAAAATGTAACTATAGAAAAGAAATGTGTAATGATCCTTAAATTAGACTTATTGGTGAAACTTCGAAAATACTCAGGATGAAATAAGACAATGAAGATAAGAGATAAATCGGATTTGCTGATAAAAGGATTATATCCATATTTATCTAAGCGCATTCCCGTTTGCATCCTTAGCTGTGCTGTTTCGGAGCCCGGGGTGCGCCTTTCTCGCTTTTTCTTCTTTAAATATAAATATGCATGTCAATGGTCACTCATGGATGCCAAAGACCTTGCGAAGTCGTGAAGAAATAAATAAATAGATAAGAATAAATCACACTGATTGAGCTAGCCCCATAGTAATTTATAAATTACTATGGGGCTAAGTTAAGTTATAACTTGTGTTATGGGATACTAATTCAACGGTACTATATTTTATAATTAAAACATGTACTTATAGGTCAACACGTAAGACCCAGGACAATTTAAAAAAGGCAATTTGCCAGCTTGCCCTGGCTGGGGATCGAACGCACAACCTCTGGATTGGCCGACTAACGTGCTGACCATTATACACCACAGACGTCGAGAATATAGCCAACACAGTTTAAAAGATTTGGCTATAGTTTCATGACTAGCCGCCTGCCTGACGTCAACCCTCTTTGGAAATCAATGGATTATACCCAGATGTACGACATGTAATCCTTCAGTTAAGTACTACCCCTATATAGTATTGATTACTTAATTAACTAAGTAAATAAATAACTAATTAAGCCGCGTGGTTCCCGGCAGAGTAGAATAGGAACACTCAAAGTCTTCTTGTGGATGTCGTAGAAGGCGACTTAGGAAACACTAGCTAAACAAAGCTTAGAAACATCAATGAGACCTCTCCAACCCGTCTGGCCAGCGCGGAGAGTGTAGGCCAAATCCTCTAACTGCTCTGGATAATAAATGACATGATAGACTAAATAAACGGGCAAGTGCGGGTCGGACTCATACTCGTACATGAAGGGTTCCGGACCACCATAAAATGTTTTTAAACGCTAAATAAATACGTTTCTTGTATGACGAACGCCTTTAATTTTTAGCTTTATCTTATTTTTAGTATTTTTGTCATAGTGGTCATAGTAATACATAATCGGTGAAAATTTCAAGTTTCTAGTTAATGCCATTATAAAGATCTAGTTAAAAACGCTGAAAAAACTCATTTTTTGTATGACGACCCTCTTTAATTTTCAACTTTTTTTATTTTTAGTATTTGTTTTTATAGCGGCCATAGTAATACATAATCGGTGAAAACTGCAAGTGTCTAGCTATTACGGTTCAAAAGATAGAGCCCTGTGACAGACGGACAGACAGCGGAGTCTCAGTAATAGGGTCCCGTTTGCACCCTTCGGATACGGAACCCTACAAAGACCTGATCATGACTTAATTAACGATGTTCCATATTCATAGTCGTCCGTAAAAGTTACCACAATAGAAAACAGTATTTAATTTAGTAAATTACATGCTCAATCAACGGATGGTTGTTGCTCGAGCTTTAGTGTGCAGGTAGTGATTTATCGCAATTCAGCTAAGTGACCAATTTCTGTAATAGCAACAATTAGCGGCGGCGAGGACCGCCTCCGACTTTCTGCCTCGACGCGCCGCCTTCTAACTTAGTGTCGTAGATGAAAATGTAGGTACGTTTCTTCCAGTTCTGGTCCTTTTTAGGGTTCCATACCCAAAGAGTGCCAACAGGACCCTATTACCGAGACTCTGCTGTATACGAAATGTTAAGTCGGTGAATGATTCGCTGTACAAATAAATGTCGAAAAACGGTCCTACAATCGTATGTCTGTCTGTCCGTCATCTGTCACAGGGCTCTATCTCTTGAGCTGTATTAGCTATCCACATTAGCTATCCACTTGAAATTTTTACAGATTTATGTTATACTGTAGCCGCTCAATTAATACTTAAAATAAGATAAAGTTAAAATTTTAAGGGGATCGTCATACAAGAAACGTGTTTTTTTCAGCATTCTAAAACATTGACCGGTTTATTTCAGGTTTTAGCTGGTTTTAGTGATAGTACTACTAGGGACTTTTTACACTACTTGCTGCCCCAACAAAGGAGTAGCGCTTATGTAAGTACATGAGTTTTTAGATTCATTTACTTATGTTTGTTTGTAAGTAAATGGGTTTCTTTATTCTACCATAACCTAGAAATACCTAATTAGATTGAGATGTATGTGTATTATTAGAATCCTTATATTACCCCAAAAGACATGGGTTACTTTTTTTTTAATAAGGAAGTCGAGTTTTTTCAATTTTTTTTATTAAATATTAGTTGTTCGGTACAGCTAATGTTTAATTAAAAAAAACTAGACTTACCAAAAGTATTCTTAATATTAAACCTAATGTTCTGACATGTTATAAAGCATTTATTACTTCAATTAAATTGTATGCAACACTCCAGAAACTCGCACTGTGATGTGTAAATGAGGCTTTAGGAAAATACTTCTGTATACAACAAAAACAAAGAAGTATCGAAGCACTTTAGTTTTAAAATATTCGAGTAACCTATGAACTATGAAAGCTCGGACAGTTATACAAATAACTACAATAAGTTGTTGCAGAAATAACTATATTTTTATTGCTCATTTGTCTTGCATTTTAATTTTATCTATGGTTCAACACCGCTTGTTCAACAAACACTCCCATTACAGCTACTCGTAAATGTAATTTTCATTCTTAGCGCAAAGCTAAAAGCTTCGTTAATTGTGTGACAGTTATTTCTTAGTGAACACTAAACACCGTTGCACGTAGGTGTCACAATTAAATCAGTTAGCAAGGCGAGTGATTCCGTTCGTCTTATCTTTTTGATATCATTCGTCATCTCTTGTCTCATCTTGGTAAATGTCATGGAGTTCTAAGAAAAGTATTATCAATTGTACGTGATTTGTTCATTATATCCATTTACATATTATTATATTTATCATTTAATGATATCATCACGTACGTCTTTATTTTTTTGTCAAACATGTGGATGGTCTAAAACTTAAAACAATTTTAGTTTGAAAGAGTAGTTTCTAAGATACGCCAGTTGTGATCTTATTCTACTTAGAAGATATACCTAATCTAATTTATATAATTATCTCACACCTGTGATTGTGACATTTTATTTAAAAGGTTTTATTATGATTACCGCTATAAACATTTGCGATACCGAATTAAAAAGCTTATTTAGCATGGTGTAAAAGTTGTAATTAAAAGAAGTTAAAGATACTTAACTAAATGTTAAAATATGGCGTTTTAGCTAGTTTCATCATCGTAAAATATCACATTTAATTAATATCATTAAATGTGTTATGAAATTAACATTGAAATGAATGATAACAAGATAAATTTTATTTTGATTTTATTAAAATCAATCAAATTAACCATATTTACAAGCAAGAGGTATAAACAGGTTGTCGTCAGTATTTAGTGAAATGTCAGGGTCCGCTCGTTGGGATTAGATACAGAATGCCAACTTCTACGAACTGTAAATGTCAGTATGCTAGGCTCGAACTCTAAACTCGAAACTTACCTAAAAATGCCTGAGAATATTGAAATTGAGGCACCCAGATATTTGGTAAATTATTTCTCGAATGAAGGCTAAGTAGGTTAACTTGGCAGAAATTGGTGAATATTATTTTTTTTGTGTTTTAAAGTCCGGTTGGGTAAAAAAAATATATTCTTTTATTTATTAGTTGTCAAACAAACCATCTAATTTATTTTTCATATTGTCTAAATACCCAACAGATTACTATGATCATTTCCAGATAAACCTGGTCTTAGTGACATGGCAAAACCGCATCAAGTTGTACTCGCGAGTAATATTAATTAAAATAACGATATAAATACATGTCCTTATCCACTTGGGAACACATATCGATTGATCGAACATGTCGTTTACCTCCGCGCTGTTAAAAAACAAAGCCGGTCGAGAAAGGCAAGTTGCACTAGCCGGGCTAACCGCGTCGTGATCACCTCAAGCCTCGCCCCGCTTTCCGTGTCCATTGACTGATTATACGACAAAAACAGCCGGTTCGATAATATTTGACCTTTAATTCAAATAATGCTTGAAATCTGACATATAATTACAGTTCAAAAATATTTAGTGGTTCTGGGAGAATAGTAGACCTCGCGAGCTCCATGCAATAACTGACACTATCTCTTTCCCCTGGTTTAGCAAAACCATTTCAGTGAAATTCGTCCATATAACAGCAAACTTCCCTTCTTTTCCCCCACCACTCCACTTTATGATTTTTTTGCAAGATCTTGTGTAGAATCAAGTCCTTAGTGTACCTCTCAAAGATTGAAATCTGTCAATAAATAACGCTACATCAGTTTCCCCCTTTCCCCCTATTTCTCCCTCAATCAAAAATCGCGATTAGTAAAAAAAAAATTGGTTGTCTGTAAAGTTGGTTTACGGACGGTAGTTTGACGTGACAACGTCAAACATTCTCTCTCTCGTTCGTGCCGCGCTCTCGCTTGCGGAACGCGACAATGAGCGTAACGGGACAATGACGTCATCTTTTTCGTGCATGCAGCCCGTAGTATCGAGTTATTAGACGTTGTTACGTCAAAAACACGGAACTTTTGTACCAATTTATTTTCGTTAAAATCAGTTGACAAATGCGACCTGTAGGCGAGAATAGACAGACGGATAAAAGCATTTTTGCCCAATCTCGAAACTGAGACGCTTCGTTCATTTGTAAAATCTTTTTAAAAATTGGTAACATCATATGTTTAGGGAATTTAGGATTAGGATTAAAAATCGGGATGATGCCAGTTCTATATTAGATTGCACTATAGCCGAGAACTATAATAGCCAAAACAAAGAGTCATTTCACAGGTTAAAAACCATTTTCATAATCTTATTTTTAATAGAAGTTTAAATGAAAATAGAAAACATAGAACAATTGCTCTTTATTATAGAGGAATTGCTCTATATTCCGAAAATGTGTTATAAACATTACATTTGACAAGGTGATTCCAAAGCAAATGCAATTCAAAATCGGTCAAGTTTTCCAGTTCATGTCAGTGAGTCCATTCCGTACAGATATCTACCTTTATGGTTTTACGCATAAATGTAAAAGGAGTGTCCCAAAAAGTAAAACACTAAATCTTTTTTCCACGCGTATAAAAAGGGAAAACAAGAAAAGGAAATAGTACCCAAATATTCACTGGCTGCTCTTGCCAAAACAGGACCTTCTACTAAGCTCCTTTGGTAACAAAGTATGAGAATAGCAATACAAAAAATATGTAACATATTTAACTATTTCTCTAAAACTACTTGATTGTTACAGTACGTATTTAATACGTTACAAGGTTAAATCAAATGTTACAACATCTTTGTCTATTTTTAATCATGGTTTTAGTAAGATCATTCACAACAAATTATTACTCATTTTACCCAGCGTATAAACCTTAAGTAACCTTAAGAGTGCATACCTACTTATTACTACGTAGTCGACTCTATACACAATAGAAACTCAGTGTCTATAAGCATGCTTACTGCAGAACAACCTCCCGTCACTCTCCGGAAAACCTTCACATTACTATTCAGTTACAATAAATCCATCGAAATATTTTTTTTAATTAGATTACCTTTTTTAATGATTGTTTATGCTTGAGTATCCAGCACGTTTTTATAATAATATTTTTTCATAAACCTACAAATATTTTTGTTGTAGATATGTATATACGTATGTATGTCCTTGTTAGACATAAATAGTTTTCTTTTATAGGTTTAACTAGCTTTTGCCCGCGGCTTCGCTCGCGTATCCCACAGGAACATTACTTTTTTCCGGGATGAAAGGTACCCTATGGCTTCTCAGTACTCCTAACTATGTGTATGCGAATTTTCAAGAAGATTGGTTCAGTAGATAAAGCGTGAAGAGGTAACAAACAAAAATACAAACTCACTTTCGCATTTATAATATTAGTTGGGATTGGGATGGCATTGGGATTAGTTGGGATTTTAACGAAATTGGTTTTCATCATCATCATCAGGTCCTTTTTAGTCTCCACTGCAGGGGCACGACCTTGGTTTTATTTTGTACTATTTTGAACGCCTTACTAGATTTTTATGGAAATTAGAAACCGAAAGAAAATTCCCACATATATTTTTCACTTTTTTGTAGACGATTCAAAAATCTCAAACACATATTGACGATTCACTTGGAACTAACACGTGAATTACTTCCAATAAAATATTCAATGCTTGTGAAATCGAATGCCTTGTTTGCAATTCAGTTTTTGCTATCATCATCATATCCGATGGTAGGTATTAGCGTCGGATAGGCCGGCTGAGAGCTTGTTACGTTACAGCCGCATACCTCGCTGCAAAAAGTAGGTGTGCCGAATGTCAACCGCTCACCACGACACGACTGATTTCCAGAAACTCGAGCGTACTAACAATCTTCCAATGTATTGTAATATGTATTTAATACGAGTACGTATACCTATCATGTTTGTTACACAAATTCATGGCAAATTCGTCACTATAACTTTACTATTACTGCATTTTACAACTTAGGCTTACCATCTTGTTTAACGTAACCTTTGGCTTTTGCGCCCATTGACTCTCTCTAACGTCTACTCCTACGAAATAAAGATATATGGCACGTATGATATAACATAGCATTATTTTCATCAAAAATTTGATAGTCTTAATATGTAGGTATTATTCTTAATTTCACCTCACCCACCTGCTAGGTGTCTGACGACCTGAGCAAGGTTGCAGGAAAACGCTGGATGCAGGCCGCTTCCGATCGGTCGTTTTGGAAATCCTTGGGGGAGGCCTATGTCCAGCAGTGGACTTCCTGTAGCTGATATGATGATTCTTAATTTCTAACGAAGTTCAAGTTTGATTAATGCACAGAGGATGATTATTTTTTCTCAAATTACGTTCTCATTAAACTACTTTCGGAGTTATTTATTTAGATCATTAAAATATTTTATATTCATACATACATCTGCTCTAAAAATCTAAATGCGTAAAAAAAATAGATGTAATAAATCATTGTACAACATTAAGTCTGCCTAGCTGAATCGAAGTAAGTAAAAAAATAACTCGATAACTCGTTTCTCTGAAAACGGCTTCTCCCAGTATACAATCGTATTTTAAGACTGCTTTACCATAAACTATAGCACCTATAAATACTAATAGATACTATATCTACATGCTATCAATACAGGATGTTTCAGAATTGTGGAATAATCCTTGAAAGGCATGGTCAATCCTTGATATAGCATTTGTCAACAGGAATTGGTCAATGTGTATGGGAAATGGAAAAAAAAACATTAAAAATCATATTATTTACATTAATTTCTTTCTTGGTCAAGCTTTTCCATGTAACAGACTTAGCATGCCCTTCGAGGATTATTTTGCCATTTTGAAATACCTGTATAAAGTCGACAAATACTTTTATAAAAATACAACATTTACGTAAATTCCAGCATTTGTCTCATAGACAAAATTCGAATAAGAATTTTGTCGCCAAGTCAAACAAACAAAATAAGGGACAGCCGTACCATATTTACTAACTAAAAGCAATTTAAGGTACTTTTACACCCTTGTAACTTTCTTGTGACAGAAGCTTGAAGCCTACATTTTATTGACCAAAAGACTTCTTATACAACACCTATACTTTACATGCAAACGCCTGCCAAAGTTCCTGATTCTTTTTTACTGATTCACTTAGTTACATACTTATCATCAAAATTCCAAGGAACTTCTAACAGACCTACAAACTAAATTTGGAATTTAGATAGTGTTTAATTTACGAGATTATTGAAGGAAAATTTTAAAAAATCGTCCTATTCCAATCCATCCTACTGTTTTTGAGGGGACCATATTAACAGGCTAAATCGCCCCTTCTGTTAATATTATCTTGAGATTAGGTATACTCTGTATTTTAATATATATATACATTCATTCTATAGTACATATCTGTGAACATATAGATAAATGGTTTAGATATATCCATACAAAAAAATACTAATAAAATATTTCATATCAACGATAATCCCGTTTTATCTCGATAAATTTCCTACAATGTATTCTTTGATACATGGACGATTAATATATTATACTTATCAATCTATTTCAAAAGTTTCACTTGTCAATGCTTACCTTTTAGCAAAAGAAGACGGAAATGGCGTTTCTTATTTCACCAAATTCAAATAAATCTTTTTAATTGGGAATAAGACATACTTTTCTTTAGTTTACGACGTTACGTTTAAAAAATAAATGAATGTATACTTATAGTATACATATGTTTAGTTTTAGTATATAAAAGATAAATTATAATTTGTCTTTTACTGTCATTAGGTTCGTTTGTTATTTTGTTGTGAAGCATTTATGTAAGAAGCATACAAAATGAAAAAAAATACTATCACTTCCAACCATCAATATATACACCACTTTTCCTTTATTACCACTCTAGGATCGTGAAAAAAATTAAGTTTACAAACTTTAAGGACGCAAGTCCTTAAAGTAACTTAACATAACGTAACAAAGTTCTAAATAAAACAGCAGACTTTTTGCAACTTAATGTTATTCCTGTTTATTCCCATAATATAGGTTGTTACTGAACAAAGTATGTAACATTTATAGACAGCCTGTATATCTATGTTTACGCGTATACAGGTTATTTGGGGTGAGTGTGTGTGTTAGTCATCAACACAAAAACCGGACACACTCATCCAGTTTGTTAAACTTGTCAACTAATTAATCGAACGGTCGTATTCGCATCGTAACCGTACGTGCGCCATCAATCTTAAACAATATGAGATGAACGAAAACTAACAAGATAGTAAAATATTGGCTTCGCGGATGCGAGTGCGAAGTGTACCGTTAGCGACACTTCGCGGAATGGCTGCATCAGACTTCATTATGAAAAAGGCTTAACATGTGGCCAACCGCAAATAAGGTCGTCTACTCATGAATACTCGTCACGTTTGTATTTTGAATCTAGTGAACTCTAGAGGAGAGAAAAGCAAATTGCATCAGTGTGCAATGTTCACCATCAGTTATGTGTATATTTTTCATGCTAAAGCTTTTTCCCCACGAAACAGTAACTGCTTTAAAACAAAATTGGTACCTACTTGGAACAGCAGTCTCCTAATAAGGCGTTTATAAAACGGGACAGTGAACAAGTCGATAAATGGAGAGTGGGACGGGCGTGCGAACAGGGTCGAACGTGCTATTGTCACCAGCGCGTCACTTTGCAATATTTCCTATAGTCTACACTCCCCGGCATGTGCCGGAGGTATGTACGCAGTTCCACGAGATCAAGGAGCGCCGGCAACTTCCGCCTCTCGAGCCGACAGAATTCTTCGCGTTGTAGCGCGTCGATAAAATGGAAAATGGTTAATTAAACAAAATGGTAAGTACGCTTCGTTATCCGCAGCCGCATTGTTGCAATATCGCAGTGGAAGCAACTCTCTTCACAATACTCAACAAGTTCACGCAGCGCCAACACTCATTAAACAAATACCATCAATTTAACCTCAATTATAAACTTCACAATACGATTTCACAAGCGCCTACTTAATCACATTTCAGTTTCAATATGATTATTGTGATTGCAAAACCATTTTATAGTTTCAATGGGATCATATCATCTAATGTGGGCGTTAAATTATGTTAAGCGGATAAGAAGAAAGAGAATATCAATAGCATCATCGTGATCGATGTTGGTTATTATCACCACACACAAGTGAAAGTACAGTGGTACACATAAATTTAATAACAGTATTAGATGTATCGGATTGCAGAGACATCGTCTGAGAGCTGGAGGGCCAATGGTTGCGGCGAGAGTACCGTTAGCGGCCGGCACTTCGGCCTCAGACACAGCAACACACTCAGCCTACTTCATAACTGATAATTGTACAGTTCGCCAAAAGTGCATTCCAAGCATTTTACCAATCAATCGTGACATTTAATTGCATGCCTCGATATTGAATATTTTAATTGTTACTTCATGATTACGACTTAATTGAAAGGTGCATTGATCAGATCATGTCAGACTCAAGTTGAAAAGTGCATTCATTTAAAATATCTAAAAGGATGTAATCACATATATATTCAATGATCTGTACCACAAGAGAACCACCGTGTGGATGGAAAACATAGCAATAACTAGGAAACTTTCTCTGCAAGTATAATTTTTTAAATTTCCTTATTAGATCCACCAATAAAATGAGACGATAACTACTGAATACCTATTAGTGATGCAACGTGTCACAACCTCCATTTCTAAGAACAACGACTGTCCTAAGAAACATCATTCGTAGCTTAGTGTTCGAGTGACACTTATTTGTTGCAAATAAGTATAACTCGAACACTAAGCTACGCTCGCGGAATACACCAAAACTAAGAAGATACGAGTAGGTCCCCGTTATGAGCAAATTCACGAGTGTGTGACCTCGAACGATGCTGACTCGACAATGTGGCCTACACACAGTGACTTGCATATTTGATCTATCTATGAAACAAAATGGAGCTCTAATAGATTAAACGCAATGACCACGCCCCGCCGCATTCTAGCACAAGTCAATATTGTGTACACTAACGATCAATTACTCGTACATTATAACTATACATTACCAATCGATCGATTGAAAACACTGACTTTTCTCTTGGAAGCGCGATGTGGGTCACAACATGAACATTACTACCTTGATTATGTTCAGAAGAACAATGGTTAGCAGTAGAAATGTAGAACAGGAACTAAACACGGTCATTCACGCTTCTACTTCCTAGAAACCGAAAAATCTGAAGTAATTGAGAAACTCGCTTTACACATAAATTAAACAGACTACAATAAAACAAAATATGTTTCATCACAGAGTAATAATATACTGTATAATATAGACGTCGATGCCATAAACATTTTGTATGAAAAGGCCACATTTGAAAGTTTCGAATGCCATAAAAAGAAGGAATAATATAGTATCTCCGCGTTGAAAATAACAAGGCAGAGCCCAAAGACGGTATCAGGAAAACCAATTTAAATTTCTGCTTTCTCGTGCAGTAGGTATCTTTTAACATTAAGAATTTAAGACATTTTATGGGGATTGAAATACATAGAATACATAATGTGTATTGCGTTTCATAAAAATGCTATACTTAGCTGTATTTTCTAGACGGTAAAGCTTACAATATTTACTAATATTTACATTTTCCTATTTAGCAAAGTTTTAAAGGATACTTTTTCTTACTCTATAATAAATTTGCCGGTGTTGTGAAAGTAAAGATGGCATAGGCACGCATCATTTAGCTGTTTTAAGATTATTTTTTATACATTATTTAGCTTTTTTAAATTTAGTATTTTTATTTTTAGCAACGTTAAAATAACTAAAAGAAGAAAGTAGACACTAATAGGTTAATAAAAAATAACAATAATTACCATTTTATTATTAATAAATAGACTTAAAAATATTCAACATGCGATATAGAGGTACATTATACAATGTCTTTCATTAGACGTTTTTTGATAAAAATCTGTCTCTGAACTGAAATGAATTCATTTTTCAAAAGATCACTTAAATACCTGTGGTTTTCGTCGAGAAGCTTTTTGGATTTGTAGGTCGGCCAACCAGTTAAGGCAACTAAGCACGTGAAATCACTGAGTAGTTGAACCTGGCACGAGTGCTACCGCTGCCTAAACCACAACTTAGAGAGGAACAGAGGTGACACTGCGCAATGCACATAAGATCTATACTTTAGAAAAATGATTTTCTGAAGCTTCACTTAACAAAAGTTAAGTTGTTTGAGACTAGCTTTTTTATCTCATTATGTTTTTACAATGACAAAGATTTAAAAAAAAAAATAACACATTGAGTACGTTTTATGACTGCCATTTAAATTTGATTACTCGTTAATTACACGTTTTTTATTTTATAAACATTGCGAGTTCCTTCCCTTCATTTCCTTCTCTTGATATACGTATTTTGTGACTAAACTCCAGATAACGACCGGCGCAGTGCGGTAATTAATGCAGCCGCATTCTGATGCCGTTCTGTTATAATTAATCACACAGTGCCCAGACCTAGCCTTACAAATTATATACGGCCACATCGCTAGAAATAAGCCCTGCTAATGATGAAGTAATAAGGATATTTCCTCACGAGTGATCTCACCACCTTCGGGCGCAATCACATTAAATCATTCACAAGTCACAACTCAATATAAGAAAATTTTCCTCGAACACACTTCCTTCACCAGTTTTCTGAGACTACAGCATGTTTTCGAAAAAAGCTGGTTTACTATCGGTACATATAAGCTAGGGCACTGTACGTACATCCTACAATTTTGTTTATGTGCTTTTTAATTGTGTTAAAAGACAAAACATAGCCCATGTGCATCATCAATACTTAACCTATAATATGGATTACATGTACATAAGTCTTTTAACATCCCTTGTAATCAAAAGATACTATAAATGTTACACGTAAACAAATAAATACATCTTTATTTCACTTTTAAAAGTAAACAAGCAGTTCCAATTTACAGAACCATTATAACTCTATTCCTTAGCAATATCTTAATTACAAAAATAAATGGTAAACACTTTTAGTCTATGTAAATTGCTAAAGATGATGTCACGTTACTTATTAGCAAAATGTGGTTTTATACAAATAGGTTGAATGCGTCACCCGGATCTTCTGCAATGCCCCTGCATTGCATCACGAGGGAACACTACCGTGACGAGGGATTTAGGACTTTTCTTTTCTTGAATCAGCAAACTGAACATTGATGAAAGAGAACGCTACGGCCTCTGTATGTTCCTCTCACAGAGAATTGCTTAAGTTTGGAATCGCAAATTAATGTCAAGTCAACCGTTCCGTTTACGGTTTCCCTATATGTCATTTCAATGCTTTAATCCACATACGACATTATGAAATAGCTCACGGTAATATATATCGCCCATGGATATCGAGAACATCTAGGTACCTGTAATTTAAAACCAACCAAGTGACGTAAGGTCTCATATAATGATCACAATAACCCTTATTTGTTTATGATATGCAACATTTATTAAGGGTCACATCGAATAACATTAAAGAGGATGTGTATGTAATTGTTTATTCAACAAAACTTTCAAAATTACAGCCCTTTAAAAAAACTGCGATTCATTGCATTTAAATAAACTGAATGGTACCTTAAAGGATAATGGAAAAAATACGGAAATCATATCCAGAGGGCAATAAAGTGACTGAAATAAATTATTGTCTGCGTCATCTTGTTTACAATACTCGTAAATAAGCACGATGAATATTTTGAATGGTGTGGCTTTGGAGATAATTGGGATGATACGAAAGAGGATAAATAAGGATGTTCAATTTCTGATTAATAAATTAATATATAAAAGGCAAATGACAAGGTCAAAGGAACATTTATTTATTTACATTTAAAATGCTTTGTGCTTTAGTTATTTACTTACTTGTTTACAAATGTATAGACATACATTATACAGGGTGACTTTTAATTAACTGGCAACATTTTTGGAGCAAGTTCAGTCCTTCCATACAAAATCCATATGGCTGAGCACTGATTTGTATGGGAGGACGAAAATTTTTAGCAAAGAAAGTAGTTCAGTATCATGGACTGAACTTGCTCCAAAAATGTTGCCAGTTAATTATAAGTTATCCTTTATAATAAAATCCGTCATTGGCTGTAAGTTGTAGCTAAAATGTAAAATCTTATTGTATATAAAAGGCTGTGGATTTATTAAAAAAATAAAATAAATAAAAAAACCCACTGATGATACCGACTTTGTTGGACAAAAAACATTGAGTTGGATTTAAACTTAAATATTTACTTGGAGGTCCTTGAACGTGCTCGTGATATTGCATTTACTTCAAGTACTACTCTACGTTGTAGAGTTTCGTTGCTTTATAAGGATACAAACACGAAACGAGTCAGGTTTCTAGTTAAAATAACAATAAGCCTCGGTCCTTACCTGGGTTCAGTATTTGAATAGTAGTCTTTCCAGCAGCAATCGTTCCACTGCTTTAAGTTGAAGTAGATAAATATTATTTTTTGGCCTCAAACAATTATGAAAGTAACAAGCCTATGTTATGGTTGACGTCATTTAATTATCTTAGTTATAGCTCCCACTGCTAAATCTAAATTAAAGTCTATTATTTTAAAAGTTGTCCTAAACTCGTTTAATTTTGTGGAAGGCCTAACATCAGCAACTCAGCTCGGCTATAAGAATAAGAGAAACCTCTTTAGTCCGGGGTCTAAAAGACATATACTGACTAGCCACAATTTTCAGGGGTTCCGTAGCCAAATGGCAAAAAACGGAACCCTTATGGATTCGTCATGTCTGTCTGTCTGTCCGTCCGTATGTCACAGACACTTTTTTCCGAAACTATAATAACTATACTGTTTAAACTTGGTAAGTAAATGTATATAAATATATATAAATTTTGAGGGTTCCCCATACTTAGAACTGAAACTCAATTTTTTTTTTCATCGACCCCATAGGTCTTCAAAAATGATATTGAGGTTTCTAATATTTTTTTTTTTCTAAACTGAATAGTTTGCGCGAGGGACAATTCCAAAGTGGTAAAATGTCCCCCCCCCCCCCTGTAACTTCTCAGATAAGAGAATGATAAAACTAAATGATAAAAATGATATGAATGATAAAAATATATGATGTACATTACCATGCAAACTTCCACCGAAAATTGGTTTGAACGAGATCTAGTAAGTAGTTTTTTTTTTAATACGTCATAAATCATAAACCGCAATTTACCTTTAGAACAGAATCTTTCCGTAGCAGCAAGTAACATAATATAAAAACGACGGGTTGCACTCCGGGAGTGCCGGCAGAAGTGAAAACTTGAATATTAACGTTGTGCATTTTTGATATTTTGGAATGGTTAGGGAATAATTTTGCACGAATTGCTTTAATTATCAGTATAAAAGTACTATCATTTATGTGGTAGAATACAATATGTATTTACTGCGCTATCGTACACAAACATGACAATTTATATTACATTAAAAAGTTTATCTCGCAGCTAAACGAAACAGCAGGCGCAGGCATACATTTTCGCCGCGCCGTAGAAAGAGAGGGGGATACTTCCTCTCCTACGCCGCGCCGGCCGTCTACCCTCCATCCGTCTTACGAATTTTCGATCAGGACACGTGTCCTGACGCGAGTTTAACCTTTTTTTACCCATTACAAAAAAAGTGCACAACGCCGCTAAAGAAGTTTTCACTTCAAAAATATTATTCTGCTATATATTAGTCCGCCTCGCACTTGGCCGCTTTTTAGGGTTCCGTAGTCCACAAGGAACCCTTATAGTTTCGTCATGTCCGTCCGTCCGTCCGTCCGTCCGTCCGTCTGTCCGTCCGGGCTCGTACTCCGCCGCTACTACACCGATTGTCACGAAAATTGGTGGAGAGATAGATATTGAAGTTTCCAAAAGTTGGTTTTTAAAATTATGAAAAAATTATTTTTTTTCCGCCCATACAACGAAAAGTGAATTTAAAAAATTTTACTGGTCTAACCCCAACGTGTGGGGTATAACAAAAGCTGCTTTGAAACTATGTAGATCAAACCCCCCAGTCTTGAGATAATCTTCTATTGGATATGATTTCAGCATATGATAGAGTATATTTTAGAATTTTGCTTAGAAGGCTTTATGGTATTGGAGTGAGAGGAATTGCACATGATTGGTTTTCTTCTTACTTAAGTAACCGTCAACAGTGCGTAGAAATTGAACATGTAAATTCTGAGACAGGTTCTATTGCGCTATATTAGTCAAATAATGCAATATGCCTAACTGAATCCCCCAAGGCAGTGTTCTTGGTTGCATTCTCTTTCTAATATACATTAGTGACCTACCTAAAATAATGAAAGAGCCACAGGAACACTGTGTACTGTTTGCTGATTATATTTCTGTTTTATTTCCCTGTAACAATACCTTGACATTAAATAATCAACTTTCAAAAATTTTTACTGACATTTCTCAATGGCTAGATGATCATAACCCAAAAATTAATTTGACTAAAACTAAAATAATGCAGTTCAGACCTTACCAGAAAGCCCCTATTGACATTTATTTTCAAGTAAATGGTAATGTAATTAAATGCGTTGATAGTACTACTTTACTTGGTATTGAAATTGATACAAGTATATGCTGGAAACAGCATGTCCAAAGTATTAAAAGTAAGCTCTCTAGTTTTACTTATGCTCTATTGCATTTAAAGCGTAGTACAAACCTTAAAGCTGCCCTAACAGCTTACTACGCTTATGCTTACTCTCAGTTGCAATATGGCATTATATTGTGGGGTAATAGTACTGATGCACAGGAACTTTTCAGGTTGCAAAAAAAGTGCATCCGCATTTTAGTAAATGCTAAAGATCAGACCAAAAGCTGTCGCCCTCACTTCATAAAACTAGGAATACTCACATTAATAGGGATCTACATTTTAGAAATGTGTAAATTTGTAAAAAATAATGAGTGTCTATACAAAACCAGGGAACAAATGCGAGAAAGTAAAATAAACACAAGGTTTAAAGAACAGTTAGCACTTCCCGCTAGCCGACTTGAACTATTTAGTGCTGGGCCATTGTCTATATCAGTGAAAATATATAATAAACTACCTGCGACTATAAAATCTGAAAAAAAAAAAAAATATTTTTGGGAAAACTTAAAGACTACCTTTTAGAAAAATGCTTTTATAGTCTAGAAGAGTTTTTGGGATACATTTAATGTGGTACGTAGTATTAGGAATTCTAGAAAGGTATTATTATTATTTTGACTATGTTACTATTATTTTTAATTCCTAATATTAATTAATTTTAAATGTAGACAATTTATTTGCATTATTTTTTTTTATTTTTTTTTTATATATTTTGTATACTTTCCATTTTTTGTCTTTATTTATTTCGTTCTGAATAATGTTTAGTATAATATTATTGTAGTGCCCTACCAGGGTTCCATGTTATGCTTATATCTTATTACGATCTATTTATATGTAAACATGGAAACAATAAATAAATGAATATGAATATAATCTAATACAAAGTTAAAATTAAAGGTGTCCCCCCACCGTAACTTTTGAAATATTACTAAATAATTCTGAAAAAATGTGGTATATACCTCAAAGTATGTACTTTCAATTAAAACTATAGTGGTCTCGGTATCATAGAAAGTTATTGTTTAATACGTTATAAATCGTAAACCGCAATTTACCTTTAGAACTTTTATATTATGCTACAACATCTCTTACCTATATAACGTGTTAAAATAGTAATTCTAATTTGATTTTACACAGTTTGTATGAAAGTTGTTACATCTTCCAGGTTTATTTAGGCAGAAGATCATCCATCGTCGGGTGGCCTACCAAATAATATTCTCTTAATTTCTTAGAAAATTAGACAGAAATAATGACTATCGCAATTTATAATCGCGTAACAATGTCGACGTTGGGCTGCAACATTTCTGTTACAAATCGATGGACATCAAAACAGCAATTAGTTTTCTTATAAAGCTCTGCACTTATATAAGCGAGTCCATTTCTCTGAGTAACGTGTAACACAGAAGTAATTAGAACTGTCGGGTCTCGCAAACGGCGGCTATCGCAGCGCTGGTAGAGCTAAAACCGGCACACCTGGGTAACAATCTACGGTGCCCTCTTCAGTTCAAAAAGATTATCAATAGTTTACTTAAATAATTATAAAAATAATGACTAATTATTAGACTGTCTCTATTTATAAGTTCTGCTATTACTAATCTACTATGGTAGAAAAAAAGAGTCTAAAGGAATAACCTGTAATTTTCATCCTACAAATCTTAGTCCATTATATTGAAAAAATCTACTAGCAATACAAACTATCGAATGTCGCGATTTTCATATCGAGTCATAACTGTCTAGGGGAATGTACGCAGTACCCATGAACTAAAGTTATTGAGAAATGTTCGACACGGAAACATCTTCCTTTTTGTTATCAACAAAACCAAGGTAGATAAAAATGTAAAATATAACAATATGAAGCGAAATTTAATTACATCTTCGATACTATAAGATCATCGTGACCCAATATTGTTTTCGCTGGCGCCCCTGAATACCTTGCGCCCGCGGGCTGTCGACCAGCTGCGCCCTCCCCTACGCCGCTACCGGCTATCTGTTCACACGGCATTAACTACCAGTGCCACCGAACAAGTTTAAACAAACCACAGCCAATGAATTATCCGTTAGTTGTTGGGAGTGCCGCTGATATACGACTAGTCTAGGATTGCACCCAAAGATAGAGCCTTTGTTTTAAATAGTGAGATGTATTGTAGTGTTTACTTTACCTAGCTATAGTTTTCTAACATCAAGATACACAGAGCCTACTTTCACCCACTTTTTGACTAAAATATAAAAATCATTTCGGTACCAAAGTATACAGATACACTATCACGTCTTTATCCCTAACGGGACAGACAGAGCCTAGGGCGGCAAGGATGAGGACAATTTTAGCGTGATGATGGGCATGAAGGTGGGAAAAGGAAATTATAATAGTGATGAGTTGCTAACCGCATCGCCCATTGATATGATTTATATTCTTGTCCATTCCCTCAATCGGCTTTTACGAAGCAGCTGGTACATTCTATGTTTTTTCTTTTCTCCCAAACCAGAATGGAAGTATATATATATATATATACATATTGAAAAGCATACAAATTCCATAATTCTATTCAATTACACGTGGGTTTTTATTCATCCAACGATGTTGGTCCGTAATATACAATTTGATTGTAAATTAAATTAACACAGTGTAATAATACTTATACTACGTACAAATATTAAAATTGGATTTATTTGTAGTTGCAAATAAGTATTTCAAAGCTAGTGGAATTATATTTTATAGCGATGTAATTTTCCACCACTCAATCTTCGAAAACATTATATATTATACATTATATAAACATAAAATTAAATCCGGTAGCTCTATACAATATTATAAAATTATTAATTCTCAGGTCCATATAGTCCGTTATTCAGCTCGTCTCATCGATGAATGCGAGGTTAATCACTTGGTCAAGTAAAAAATGCGAAGTAAAACTCATCAATCATAAATTCCATGTGAAATATAGGGACTAACTTACGCCTGCTGCGCAATTTGTTATCAAATGGTATGACTGGCTAATTTATACAGTGCCCCGAATCGTGTCCCAAAAGAGAAAAATAAAATATTTAAGATTAAATCGATATTTCGACGCCAAAAATTTTGACAAAGACCTAATAGTGTTTAGAGTGGAACTTACACAAGTTTATAGTATTTTATAAAGCCTTGGAGTGTAAGTTACGATGTGAGCTGTAGACATCGTAAAAAAGGACGCCATGAGCCTTTTTTGACATACTTATACAACGTTGCATACAATACCTTTTCTACAACTAGTCAGAATTATTATAAAAAATTTTGCAAACAGTCATCATCATTATTTCAGCCGCATAACATCCACTGGACATAGGCCTCTCCCAAGGATTTCCAAAATGACCGATCTAGAGCGGCCTGCGTCCAGCGCTTTCTAGCGACCTTTGGCAGATCGTCTGACCACCTTGTGGGTGGGTGTCCCACGCTCGCAACGCTTGGGTATGTATATTAATCACGCCGACAAAGTGGGAAAATAAAAACCTTTTTTCTTTTTTTTGTAGCTCCCATACATGTAAAGTAGGAAACATTTTTTTTCTCGACTAACCAACGGTGTTCGGTGTGTGAAATTAAAAGAAAAATTATCGGAGTTAAGTAGAGTTTACAAGTTAAAGAGTTAGGAAAAGGAAAATTTCAAACAAATTCAATTAAAAATTACTTACACAGTTGTTACTTACGTAAAACAAGTACTGAATATTCTACGAACCATGTGAAGTTATGAAAACATATAATCATAACAGCCTTAATAATAATAATTTTACTTTTTTTTAATAATAATAATTCCTAAATAAGGTTTCTCTCTCTCTGGCCCTAACCGCCGGTAGCTTGGGCCTTGCCCCGCTGCCAACGGGCAGCTAGCTTAGGTTTTTATATTGTGTATATATTTTGTACTATGTTTATTTTATATTTTAATTAAAAAATGTGATATGTCATAACAAGTTTTTTTTTTGCCAAGTGTATCTAAGTACTGCTGTACTTAGATACACTTGTCTTCATATGTAGTAGTATGCTCGTAGGTAACTTATAGTCGACGCGAAGTCGATATCGTCTGTTCCGATTGACAGACGTACGCACCAGACAATACTAAACTTTCTATTTCATGTTCTGAAGCCGTGACGATTTTTCTGTATTGATGAATATTCTTACATTCAATCCATAATTGTAGTATACATTACGGCATTACTAAGTTATGCTGCCGATGAACGGTTAATAATGTTGTAATTAAGAAACAAATGAAATGGAAAACCTCAAATTCTGTTTACTTTGTTGCATTCTTGGAATTATGGAACGCAATAGGCTATTTTACTGCCAATTCATTAAAAGTTACTATAAATTTCATCATGCCAGTTCACTTTTGCATGTCTGGTAATTACGAAACAATTTAGGTAAACTAGAAATATTTAAACAATTTACATTTTATTGCAGATCACAAATTTATTGAAAACAGTAGTAGGTATGTACCTCATAAAATATTCAATAAAAAGACAAAAATACAATCAGTACTTATATAAATTGAGTGCAAAAATAACAGATAAAATAATAGTAGCATAAAAGTTATTATTATGTACTTCAGTAGACATCTAAAATAGATACACTATCACGTCCTTACCCCTAATGGAGTAGATAGAACCTTGAGCCGTTAGACCCAAAAGCTACGTTAAACGTAACACTTTTAAAACAAACCAGCAAAATAGTCAAAACATTTGCAAGAAATATTAGCAAAACAATTATAAGTGAAGTAAAATGTGTGCATAATGTATTAAGTATATAGACACATATATCAGGCGTCTAGGGGTGTAATAGCGAGCTGCATTTTCAGTATGCTACGAAGGCGCCAGGCGGGGCGCAGATGGCTGGCGCGCCCTCCCCGCGTCCCGCACCCCTCCATTATTACCCGCTAGTTTGTATGAAAATAGAGAAAACTCTCTATGTGTGTCAACGTCCCGAATAAAATATTCTTTTCTTTGTTTACAGCTTTTGTTCCTGTGCAACTTGTAGAAGTATTGTGTTCGGACTCGGACAAAACAATGAACTCCCTTTTTTATATTTATTTTTGTAACTTGTTTACTAACTACGAGAATTGTCAACCAATTAATATTTTATAATTTCGAAAGAAGACTTTTTTCTAAAGGTAACAAAATAACTCTCGGGCATTAGTTCCAAAATTATAGGTAGTTTATGCTTCAAACATCTTGTTTCAGTATTTATTTCTACATGTTAAAATTGCACAAATTATTCAATAATTCAATTGGTTGCAAAATTTAAGTTCACTTAGCGAAACACTCAAAAATAATAATCTGGTAACTATTTAATTTGCATCAAAAAAATGAGAAATAATTATAACAAAAGTCTCATAATATATAACTCGTAATATAAACTGTCAACTGATGTTATTATTGTGATATAAACTGATGTTATTAATGTGACATTACAAAAGTTTTATAGCGTAATCATTTTATACGTAATTGAATATCGAAGTACATAGCAAAGCCACATTTAAATGTAGTACATTACGTTATATTTCAAGTTGCTTTATGACGAGTCTGTTTTATTGCAAAGATGACTATTGGAAAACTGTGACATAGTGGTATTAGTATGAAAGTTGTTCAGCTTTCCTACTAATTGCTATCATATTATAACGTCTCACTAAATATTCCGTAACTATTTTAAGGGAAGTAATGAAGTAAGGGTAGCCTCAGGCCATGATAATGAACAACCTTCCTCAAAGAACATTTATCGTAATATACATAAAAATAGCTTCCCGTAAAAACTCAGATCAGCTCTGGGTCAAAAAGTACAGGAGCCCAAAGTGTTTTTTTTTGTATTTCGCTATTATGCTCTTTTAGGAAAGGTTTTCAGACTGAATTTACCCTTAAACTAGTTTTATCTTATTTTGTTTCACCCGTTATATTGTAAAGAGTGTTAGCTCAGCGATTAATGTAATTGTAACTAAAGCACTGCGGGATGCGAGTTCAATGGGTGCTGCTTCTGGCACTTGATCTTGAGCTTCTTGCGTTGGAAAGCATAAAAACAATAGATAACATATACAAATAAAAAGAATTGGGAAAACTCATTAATAGCCCATCACCGCATACATTTGGACGGCCACCCACGTGAAGCGAGAAAACATTGAAATCCATTTCCGTTAGAAATGAAAGGTTAATTCCCAAGCGTTGGCTCGACTAGTTGTAAATGGATGTTTTCAATTGCAACTAGTGATTACTTCCCCTTAGGTGAAAATCTACTTTCCTACATGGATAACTGGCTCGCGATTTCAAATTAAATTTCCATAAAACACGTGGCTGAGGCTGACTGTACTCATTGCATATCGCGTATCGCTTTTAGTAATAAATATAAAGTCTACTTCTAATTTGCGGCTCTCTATCCTACGACTACGACGGTACGAGACTAGTCATACAAAAACAGTGGTTTTATTTTGATAAATAAAACTGTATTCGATCACATAGATCGACTACAGAGAACAGATAAATATGTGAGTTAAATACTTATTATTTTGGATGGATCGGATTAAATATTCCTAAAGAAACACTACATTTCATTTAATACACAATTTATTTCACTAATGTTATTTGTTTTCAACCTGTACTGTCCCACTGTTGGGCAAAGGTCTCCCCCATCTCTCTCCAAATATCTCGATTCTGTACCATACCACTCCCAATCAGCCTCTGGGTATACGTATTTTTACAAATTATTAAAAGGTATATAAAAACACTTCACTTTCCATTAGTTTTGAAAATGCCTACGTAAATACTAATAATTAGGGCGTTAAGTAGAGGAGCCACCGACCTGCAAACCGCTTTGCTCACAATACTATGAATAATTGGTGGAAAATGGAGGGGAGCTATGGGTGAAGAAATCACTTGTATAGTTACTTGTTTTGCTTCTTACAGACATAGATTAGATGCAAATTGATTATGTGTTACTGTTACATAATCATTTTGCATCTATTCTATGTATGTAAGAAGCAAAACCCTAAATTTCTTTCTTTTAAATAAAAAAATCTTCGTAAAACTGGCAAAGCTGAAACTGATCCCTAATATTTCGCATCGTTATTACAATACAATAAACGATTTCATTATCCAAAGTGCATATAGCTTTGAAAAGACAGTATCCAATCTACAATAACATCTGAAATTCACCTTTTTACGATGGAGACCGTTAACAAGGCGACATTTAACTGTCTGGGCCATCAGCAGCCGGGCCTCCATCCCATCTAGAGAATTGATTGCTTGAATAGTTTCCAATTAAACTGCGTACCTACACGTCTCTTGACAGCAAAACATATATGTTCAGTTCATTTGTTTCACAGTTAATTTAATTTACGTTCATCGTTAATGACACTGGCTGTCTAACAACGTTTTTGTTAACTAACGGCGAGTTTTAAACGTACGTTGAACGTACTAACGTGTAGTACGTACGTACGTACTACATATTGGATATACATGTAAAACTAGCCGTTAGTTTGATATTAACACATTTGTCGATATTAATATCAGTAGTAGCACATAATAAATACTAGTACTTACGTAGTAGCAGTAATTCAGGGCTTTTAAGCGATTTTAAAAATATATAAAGGTTCGATTTCGAACACAAAATCTAGGTGACACCTAGATACGAGTAGGTGAACCAAATCTCAATACAAAAAATGATTAAATTTATAATATTTACTTTATATATTTGTATGGTCCAGTGGTAATTTATGTTCCTATTTTATTTGACGACCTCCGTGGCGTACTGATTAACTGGGTCCTGGGTTCGATCTCCGGTCAGGGCAAGTTGAAAAATGGCCTTTTTTAATTTTTTCTGGGTCTTGGGTGTTTATCTATATATGTTTTTATTATAAATATAGCATCGTTGACTTAGTATCCCATAATACAAGTTTGAACTTAGTTTGGGGCTAGCTCAATCAGTGTGATTTGTCCTTATCTATTTTAGTAGGAAATAAAAAAGTACTTACGCATTCTCTGTAACATCACTCGACTCGTCTAGCTCGCCGATGGTGTCTAGTGACGCTCCAGAACCATCTTCACGGGTTTCCGTTGGAGGCGGCGGCGGTGGCGCTGTAGGTCGGCTCAGAGGTGGCTCGTTACTATCTTTAAACTGAGGCTTTGGCACAAAATCTATCAGTCTCGGCAAAGCCTCTGGTACAACATTCTCTTCCATCTTCTCTATGCTTTTGTTGTTATTCATCTCTGCTTCAGAACGTTGCAACCATGACTCAATGCAATTTTTCTTCGTTGGTGTCAATAGAGACTCTGGTATAGGAGGCGGAGGAACGTCTGGAATTGGTCTTGACTTTTTGTCACTAGTAGACCGCTCTACTTTTGTATTTCTTGGCATTGGTTTAGGTTTCTCTGTAACCACTTCCGATTTGGAATCCATTTTTTTCACTTGATTGTTCGTACTATTATCGGTAGTACTAGTTGAATTTTGGACTACAGTGTTATTATTGTTTTTATCATTGTGTTGCAGTTTTTGCTGCGATATTGACAATATTTCTTCTGATGTTTCTGTAGTAGTTTCATGATTGTTGACAACGTTAGCTAATATTATTTTTTCAGAATTAATTGATTCTTTATTTTTTTCCTGTTTTTCTACTTGTCGTTCTAGAAATCGATTTGTAGTAATATCTTTCAAAATATTTGAATCGATATTTTCAATGCAATTCAGAACTTTCTGTATATCTATGGTTTTGGGTTGCATCGTAGGCGTAGATGGAATGCTGTTTTCTACAGAACTGGCCATAGAGCTTAATCTATCAACGACGGTAGATATGGAGCTACCAGTGTCATCTGATTCTGCATCTGCCAAAAGTAAACATCTTTCCCACTCATTTGAAAGTAAGTCAATGTATACTTCAGCTTCTGGTGGCATTGCTTTACCATCGGACAGACGGCGCACTAATCGTCGCACCTCTTCAGGTGATCCTTTTTTCAAATAAGCAATACCTTCTTTATTTTGTCGGTGGATATGGCTATCAAACGATGATTTTCGTGATAATTTTGTCATAGTATTATAACCGTTATGTCCGTTTAGTTCCTTCTCATTAAGAATATTCCCATCAATGTTGACACTATTTTGCTCTCCAACGGTTTGGAGGGTAGTTTTATCTTTGAAAGAATTTTTCTTGCCAAGCTTTCGAGGTGGTACAGGAGGTGGCAAAGTAGTTGGTCTAGAAATTTCTGTAGATTGTTTATTTTCGTTGAACTCCATATTACATTTGTTTTCGTCTGCTTTGCCATCAGATTCAAAGTGTCGCACTAGTAAAGTCAAGGACTCATCCGAGTCTTTCAATCGTCGCACACAGTCAATTCTAGTTAGTTCGGATACAGACACTCCATCGATTGCTAAGATCTCATCACCGGGTATTAGTTTACCCCATGGTGCACAAGCATTGGCCGCCGGACTATTTTCTGCACATGATTGCACTAACAGCCGTCTAACTTTTTCAGCTGCTGCAGATCCGCCCTCAAACTTTAGCCCCAATCCAAGACGCTCTCCCTTTGGCCTCCTAACAATAACTTCTGCTGCACCAGCGGCAGCTCCTACAGTCAGCACGGTCACGAAGGCCGAGTCCCTCACAACTGGTCGACCGTCGCCCACCGGGACTATGGTGACAAAGTCCTCGCCAGCCGCCTCAGTCGCCATGCCGCGTATTACGCGCGCCCGCGCTTCTTTCAATCACCACTATCGGGTCCAATGAATCTGCAAGAAAAAAAAACATTCGTGAGATTGCATAACAAAAATGCAATAATGATTTGCGTTCGATGGCGGCACGCGAGAACTGCGCACGGCCTCTCTCTTTCACCGTTGCACTACACCTGAACGTGACAAGATGATCCAAGATCAGAATTAAATATTTGATCCGTTACTCTGCTAACGTATTCGTACTGCCCATATTATTTTTCAAGTATAAAAGAACTCAATTAAATGTACAAAATATGAAGTGATAATTATATTATACTAGTCTTCTTTGTAGTAAGTATGTCTATTCAATTAAATTTTTGTAAACGATGATCGCTTAATGTAAATACCAGTAAGTAGACATAATAATCAAAATAACAGTTTCGAGAACGATGTTGATATAGTCATCCGCCTACTACCTATCCACCTCCCAATTTAAGTATGATCTCTAAGAACTTTCGTCGATCAATATGAAAGTATAACGAGCGTGTTTGGGAACGTGTTGACCACAAACAGTCGCATCATGGCAGGGCGAGATGTAGGTTAGTAGCACCAGAGGCGGCGCAGGCGTCGCGTCGTCGGCAGCTTCGAGAACCGGCGTATTAGCATATCGCCCCGGGCTGCGGCCCGTTATTCCCGGGTCCCGTTTCCAAGGGCCAGTAATTCTCACGGCTCTCGACAATTTCCAAATTAAGGCTCAACTTCACCGTAGATTCTGCGAAACGTGATATCTCCGCATCGTGATAGTAGTATGGTAATGAAATGGATATAATGAGACATGCATTTCTGTCGGATATTTGCAAAATCATGCAGTAAAGAAATATGGACTTGAATATTTTCCCATATGAACTCCCCTAAAACGGTACAAGCAATTGTTAAAAAAGCAATAAGTTTGTCTTAATTGGTTTCTTATTCATCTAAGCGCGTTCCCAGTTGCATCCTCAGCTGTGCTGCTTCAGAGCCCCCCCGGGCTCTGAAGCAGCACAGCTGAGGCTGGCGCTTCAGGCGGGCGCTTTCCCGCTTTTTTCTCCAAAGATAACATGCTGTCAATGGTCACCCAAGGATACCAGACCTAGCGAAGTGGAAAAGAAATAGGTAGCAGGAACAGTTTAAATTATAAATAAATAAAATATAAATATATAGGGACAAATCACACTGATTAAGCTAGCCCCAAAGTAAGTTTTGAACTTGTGTTATGGGATACTAACTCAACGATACTATATTTTATGATAAATACATATATAGATAAACACCCAAGACCCAGGAAAATTCGGAAAAGGCCATTTTCCAACTTGCCCTGGCTGGGGATCGAACCCAGAACCTTCGGATCAGCAGTCTAGCGTGTTAACCATTACGCCACGGAGATCGTCGAATTATTTGGCTAAAGTTGTACAACCGGCCGCCTGCCTGACGTCAACCCTCTATGGGAATAATTTGTCTTTATTGCTTTATTAGTACAAAACAAACGAACAAAACAAAGTGGCGTCGAAATTCACAAGTCTGGATTAATTCAGCTGCTTCAGGAAGTGCTAATTGCGTTTAATACGAGTAGGTACATGACGTACAGTCAGAAATGGCCTCGCTACTTACAATTCCGAAATGAATGCAAACACTAAGTCAGCGTTTTGGTTTGGCGAGTGTTGTTGGGCACTGAGTAAACAAAGAAACGTTGCATCGCATATGGTATTGTTTAGCGATATCTCGTAATTGAATCTATACACCGTAACCTACTACAATACGAGAGGTCATGTCTATTGGAACGATGCCTCCATAATGTAAACGGTACATACATTCTTAATTGGACAGTCTCTTCAATGCTTCAAAATTATGCATACTCAAAAGTGTAATGGAATGAATAATAACGGATATTTTGACGAGATTATTTTGGCTAACCTTTTCATCTCGTCTTCATACACATCTTTATACTGTTTTTTATGTAGGTTTATTATTCTAAATTCTAAAAAGTAGAAGGATAGAGTGTACGTGCACTCATAAAAATAAAAAATATTCACTCACATTAATTTAGCCGTGGTTAATTACAGTCTAGCGTTTAGGCTTAGCGTTAGGGTTTTTCAATTGAAACAAAATAAATAATTAATTAAGTAAGTATGAAACAACCAAATAACTACAACACGCGAAGATCGTGTATCAAATAACCGTCTATTAGGCACCAGTGAAGATAATAATTGCTTGTAATTGCGTGTTTGTTTAAAGTAGTACCTACGTTCTCGTTGAAAGGCCGCTTATTTTGCATTTCCATACCTACGAATGTGTTTACTAAACATCAGCTATGAAGCTGTTTTGCCTAAAACTCGGTTTTTTAACAATGTTACCTCGTTCTATTGTGCTACGGTAACATGGCCATCTAGAAATAAAAAGACAGCATATACGAAAGAAGAGAAGCCTCAAATTTCCCTGGAGTGATATAGTGAAGGATGACCTTCTTGATCTGCGAGGACATAATATATTATTTATTTTTTAGCCTGATAATGTGTCCCACTGCTGGGCAAAGGCCTCCCCTTCCTTCTTCCACTGATCTCTATCTATAGCAGCTTGTTGCCATTCCTCACTCTCACCACCTCCTCCGTGGTCTACCTCTACTCCTGCGCCCTTCTGGCACCCACAAGGTAATCATAGTAGTAGTCAAGGACATAAAATATTATAAAAAATGAGGTTATCTTGATTATTAAGATATTGGCTTAAGATAGAAAACGGAAATCATAAAAAGTTCCTATTTAGAAGGATTCGCAATTTAATACTTGGGAATCCTTCTTTCTTATTTACTGTATTTTCCTTTCTAGATGACCAGGTTACCGTAGGACAATAGAACCAACCAGATCTACCTGGAACACCGGACCTGGTATTAACCCAGACCCGAGTCCGGTAGTTTAAGTCTTACCTTCATCTAAAATAGATATAGAGTTTTCGCTTAGCGTTGCAGCCATCTAAAATTCACCAAGCAATAGAAGTTGTGATATTTTTGCGTGAATAGAAATTACTTTCAATAACACCTAGAAGTAGGTAATTAAAATGGTCGACACAGTTTCGCTAAGGTAAACTATTTATACTTTAGCACGCACTAAGTACCGTTGTTTAGAGAATAAACCTAGAGAACTTTCTTATAGGCAATGTTCATACTCGTATCTCAGTAAAAAGTATCCAGTAGTTAACGTTTACCAGTTTATCATTTGTTACAAGAAGAGTCTTGGATGTTATAAGTAGATGAACTGTTATAAAGAAAGTATGAGTAGAAAATTAATGTATTTTAAAGAAATGATAAGCGATAAAGCAAAATGAAAGCAACGAATCCTACTAAAGAAAGTAAAAAAAAGCGGCCAAGTGCGAGTCGGACCCGCCCATGAAGGGTTCCGTAGAAGCAAGTAAAATTTTACGATTTATGACGTATTAAAAAAAACTACTTACTAGATCTCGTTCAAACCAATTTTCGGTGGAAGTTTGTATGGTAATGTACATCATATATTTTTTTAGTTTTATCATTCTCTTATTTTAGAAGTAACAGAGAGGGGAAAAACATTTTACCACTTTGGAAGTGTCTCTCGCGCAAACTATTCAGTTTAGAAAAAAAATATGTTAGAAACCTTAATATCATTTTTGAAGACCTATCCATAGATATCCCACACGTACGGGATTGATGAAAAAAAAATTTTTGAGCTTCATTTCTAAGTATGGGGAACCCCTAAAAGTTATTGTTTTTTTTTTCTATTTTTGTGTGAAAATCTTAATACGGTTCACAAAATACATCTACTTACAAAGTTTCAACAGTATAGCGGCAGACAGACATGACGAATCTATAAGGGTTCCATTTTTTGCCATTTGGCTACGGAACCCTAAAAAGAAAAATATTGTTTAGTAACTGTTAAACTCTCAAGGATCTATAAATTTAATACAAAATTAGAAATAGTAACAAGTTACTAGCTTATACGGCTTACGTTAGTAGTAGAATTTATAACTAGTTCCCTTTTGCGTTGATTGAAATGCTGATCATTTCAAAAGCTGCACAAGTCTAGCCTACATTTTTCCTTACGCCCAGTATAGCACTTTTACAAGTTAAGCAACCCTGGGCGTGGTCCGTACTTGGATGGGTGACAACAAGTGGTGCAAAAAAAATTCTTGAGCTCCTCCGTGCTTTGGAAGGCACGTAAAGCCGTTGGTCCCGGCTGCCATCATTGTATGGCAGTCGTCAAGCTATGTCAGATGCCTTTAGGCAGCTTGAAAAATCTGACACCAGTGTTGGCCATTTACACACACGAAAAACAAAGAAGCCTAAAAATAAAACTTAAAAAGTATTAATATTTTATTTACAGATCTCCTGTATGGTACAGCATTTTCATTTTTTATCAACACTACTGTTCCTTTTGTCAGTAAATGGTTTTGAACACGAAAGATTCATATCTGGACGATCGTATCCATCACTTTAGGAGAAAGTTTCGAATAACTGAACCGGCACGTAGTTTGCTATGTTGACTTTTTAGTACAAATTGTTGCGTAATTCTGAAGGGCGAACATTGCAATTTTTAAATATTGAATATAAAATATTCTGTCTATTAATCTGTTTTCTTTAATCTATTACTCTGTATCATTATGTTTTGGTGCAATAAAGATCTTAACCTAACTAACTAATGTTATAGTTTTACTACTTAGGTACATTTTGAAATTTCTTTTTCTAATATTTTCTGTATGGTCATATACAATTTGATTCATGCGTGGTTCCCAAATGAATGAGACCACTACATCTCTAGAGTGGCGTAGCGTTTGCGTTTGCGTTGCCCCTCGTAATAAAGTTTGACTCCTATTTGCACTGTTCACGCTGGACGACAGCCGGTTGTCAAACTACTATCAAAACTTAATGGTTGATTCTTCTGTATTTCAGATAGTCTTTCGCATCCTTAGATGAATATTGACATGCATATCAACTTCGAAGAAGAAAAACACAAAAATCTGTTTAGGGATTATATCATCGTTTTTTCTAATAGATGAGATAAAACATGTTTTAATAAAAATTATAAAAATAACTAAAACACGTTGTTATGACCAACTTACTATAACCTTACGAAACCGTAAATCCGCATAAATATGTAAAAATATGCATATTTATCACGTTACGTGAGGTTAATATACAAATTCCGTTATTCCACCATTTGATATGTCGTAAATAATGTATATGAATAAATGTGTATTCGCAATCCGCCATAATATTACTAAAATAGAAGAAACGTACCTATTCAGGATTATATCTGGACGTAGGTACATGTATTTGTATTGTAATATATTAATAGGTTAGCTGTTTGAAATCGCAGTTGCATTTTTTAATAGCTTCGTGTAGATATACACCGGTGCAACTAACCAATATGGTACGGCCCCTCATTAAATATATTGTTAAAGTGATGACTTTAAATCTAAGACATTTGGAAAGTTTACCTAATTGATGATTGTTGATATTGGTAATATTATTATTACACCTAAATTTGATTTGATATTCGTTTTAGTACATTTTGTTACATTAGAAACATGTGTTGTTAATATTTTTTATAGTCTTAAAGTTTTAATTAGTCTAATATCTAATTATTATAGTTTAATTGACGATCTCCGTGGTGTAATGGTCAACACGCTAGTCCGCCAAACTGGAGGTTCTGGGTTCGATCCCCAGCCAGGGCAAGTTGGAAAATGGCCATTTTCAAATTGTCCTGAGTCTTGGGTGTTTATCTATATATGTATTTATTATAAAATATAGTATCGTTGAGTTAGTATCCCATAACTCAAGTTTAAAACTTACTTTGGGGCTAGCTCAATCAGTGTGATTTGTCCCTATATATTTTTTTATTTATTAAGCCTGAGCATAATAAATGGGTGTTAATTTTAGCCTCGATATAAATCTATCTGCCTCTATCTGTTGTCTAAGAGATTTAATTTAAATAAGAAATTTTATATAAGCATATTTTTCAATATAATTTTATTTTTAAATAATTATTTTGTTTGCTTTTTCTTTAATTAGATGTTGTCCGTACTTAATTGACAAGATATTGATAATAATGTAATATTATTAATATTTGTAATATTATCTATAAATTTAACACTGGTGACAAAATTCATTAATATATCTAATAGTTCTAAAACTTCACATTAGATATTTTGGAATTAACATATATTTCACTTGATATAGGTACTTCATCCGCAGTGTATGTATGTTTATGAAGTCGCTCTCATTTTAAAGTGAAACTCTATCAGGCGGATGAATATAATTATAATAACTGGGTATGATTATATTGGAGCACGCTATTTAGTTATAGGTTCCGTAAAGCCTTGACAGTTATCTCAAGAAAAAATCGCGCTTTTTTTAATAAGAAAACTAACTGTTGTAAAACACACTATATTTTTATGAAAGAAACCCTCTAATATGTGTAGTGAAAACAGCCTAGGTCATCCCTATTTCGTATTTGTATGCCAGAAATATCTATTTGTACTTAATTATATTTTCTTAACTTTTAAGAACTTAGTACAAAACAAAAGGATAGACACGACATTGTAGTAGTATTTTACAACCTCCGCATTACCGTAGAGATGTGGCGTATGTTTTAAAATGCAATTTGTGTATAGGCAATTATACAGAGCATGCACAACTGGGTGAAAAGTAATCTTTACGGCGGCTCGTAAATTTAACTTTAGCGTTATGCCGAGATTGAGCAACAGCTGCATACTTGTATAAATAGATCATTATATTCACATTTGAGTCTCATTCTGGTCTACTTATGGCATTTGAGTAAAACTTCAAATATTTGCACTAAAACTAGAATTTCCAATATGAACGATTGAAAGCAATATGCATCTTAAAACATATGTGCATTTATGTAGTACATAATAAAAATCTTCACGACTCTACATACGAATGGGAGTTATCGTAAGTCAATATTACCTCATCAGGTCTTTTATTTTAGTCTCCACTGCAGGAGCACGACCCTCCATGTACTACCAGAGCCATATATTAGCCAAAGCAGTCAGAGGTTTTAGCCTACACTCTCCAGTTCTCCACGCTGGCCACGGGTGAGAGAGGTCTCATTGATGTTTATAAGCCTTGTTTAGCTTGTGTTTCGTAAGACGCCTTTTACGACATCCACAGAAAGACTTGGAGTGGTCCTATTCTACTCTGCTGGGAACCACACGGCACTCTTACCTAGTAGATAAAAACAGGTATGTACTTGCTTACCAAGATAACGGAAGTATATAACTATATGTATCTACACAACAACAGTACACAAACGATTAGCACATCAGTGCATCTCTCTGCAAATAATCGCGGTCTCACACAATGAATGAGTAAATAAATAACAGCGAAAAGGTATTATCAACGAAGTAGATAACATTATCACTTTTACATTTATTAGTTATGGTCTCGTATGCAAACTCCTATCAGTAAAATGGTCATTGAGACTTATCAAACAATTGAAAGGTAAGCACCATATTAAAAATACACGTGGTAGTAGTAGGTAGATATCTTCTACCGAGATGCAATAAGTTTTAATAGGGTGCTACATTCCTTGTAATCAATAACAATCATCTATAGAGTTATTAGGTAGTTCTTTTATATCCCATTGACCGGAAGTAGCATTTATACAGGGTGTAACAAAATATACTGAAACTATTTTAAGGATGGATTCAGTCCATGATACAACTTTCTCCAAGAAATATATATCGAAATATGAAAAAATATTTTTGGCGGCGCATGTTGACCGATCAGTTGATCCAAGTTTAAACGGAATGACAAAAAAATATTTTTCATATTTAGATATGTGTTCCTTTAGGAAAGTTGCTCCGGACTGATTTCACCCTTAAGGGTCGGCACCATGTAAACTGGGTTTGCGCGGGCAACAAGTTTGTACAGAAAGCGTTTGATTTGAGTCAAATAATGTATACACATAGATAGAGGAAGAGTTGGGACAGTAGACAAAAAAAAGGATATTTTAAAATATTTTGTAGTTTTCCTAAAAACAAGCATTGAATTTACCCAAAAACATGCAAAACGCACTTTGCGCGGGCAATAGTTATGGCTTAAGTAGAAAAGACCACTAAGAAAATTACATACCTAGTTATAGGTGAATAGACTAGCCAGTAGACGAAAATCGTATTTTTTTAATTTTCGTTCAGAAAAAGTAAGATAATTGTAAAGAAACCTGAAAGAAATATTTAAGAAAATCTTGCTACAAACTGGCTTGTTTTTCTGCTTAAAGAAATATTCTAACAAGGGATTGCATATATTTTATAAAAATAAAGGCTATTTTGAAACATTATTCTTAATATTTGCTTACAATGCAATCACGCAATAATAAAAAAAAAAATTTAAAAATTGGATGTTTTGCAACGTTTTTGACAGAAATCTCTGAAATGGCGGCCATGATTCTTCCATACAAATTCAGTTGCCCGCCGGGCGTTCAGAAGGGAGGCCGTGTCGAATTTTTCAAAAAATCCATTTTCAAATTACGTAAAATTGCATTACAGTCTAAAATATTTCAATAAAAAACTATGTACAAACTGCCAAATTATGTCATACTTTTGCTACACTATGGTACAGTTTTGACATTTTGTTGACGTTCAAGTAAAGATGTAATGCAGCAGATACGGCATCGCACATTTTTTTTTTAATTTTATTGAAAATTAAGTCAATGAAAAAAATAATTTGGTTTGATTTATTACCTATATTTTTTAATTGGCGATTAGGGTGAAAATCGGATTGGAACTTTCTCGGGTCGCGGAATCATATTAACTGTTTTTGTAATAAAAGGTGCTGTTTAATTAGGGTTTTACAATTATTTTGAGGGGTGATTCAGTCTGAAATTTTGAACAACTTTTGGCCATGAATGTATATCAAAATACGAATTGACATTATGCGTAATATATCCAACCACAGGCTATACTAGATCTATACTTGGCTTGGCAGGCAGGCTATAGTAGGCTATTTATCTACACTAATATTATAAAGAGAAAAGATTTGGTTGTTTGTTTGTTTGCATTACATGGCTCCGAAACTACTGGACCGATTTAAAAAAAACTTTCACCGTTGGAAAAGTACACTATCCCCGAGTGACATAGGCTTTGTGTGTACCAAGGGCGAAGCCGGGGTGGACTGCTAGTATAGTATAATGATATTAAAACAACAGTCAAAAAACAAAAAAAAAACTGCATTTTTATACAAAAGTGTGCAGCCGCCCGGGAAATTTGTATAGGAACCGATTTTTTCGGTGTTTTTACTGTTTTTAGGGTTTCGCTTGTCTGTCTGTCCGTAAGTCACAGCCAATTTGCTACAAAACTATTAGAATGATTTAGTTGAGATTTAGTATCTACACTTATGTAACTTAGTGACCTAAAGATAGACGTATAATGTAAATAAATGAAATTTAAAAAAGGGGGCCACTTAATGTGGGTAAATTAGACATTAAAAAAAAGTTTTGATAGCAAAATCGTGTGACATATCAAATGAAAGAACTTTTTATGACAATTTTAAATATATTTATTTTTTATTATTTCTTAGATCGGTATTTTTAAGTTATTTAAGAAAATGGGCGAAAATTTACCCCCCCCCCCCCCCCCCCTACTAAACTACTGGACCGATTCAGTTGAAACGTGGTGCACATAATGTAAGTTTGTGACCCAAAGACGGAAGAAAAATGTAGGTAAATGAATAAATAAATAAAAAATGGGGCCACTTTATGGGAGATAAATGAGACATTAAAAAAAGGGTTTTGTGAACTATATCGCGTAAAATATCAAATGAAAGAGCATTTTATGATAATATTAAATATATTTTTCTATATTTTTTAAGTTGGTGTTTTTGAAGTTATTTTTGAAAATAAATAATAAAAATACACTTATCTCCGAAACCACTGAATCCAATCTTTTGAAAAATATACAGTTAATAGTTCTTTACCTATAGATTACAGGAAAACCTATTAGAAGATAAAAAATAAAAGGGTGCAACAATGCTAATTACTGCTTCATTAATCAACCAATTTTTTTAGCTGTTTTCAGGAAAAGATTTCTTTTTAGTGCTCTTTGTTGATTCGTTAAAAATATTGTACAAAATCAAACAGTCAAGTCATTGATTGAGCACGTACAGCTGCTACGCCAAGACTGTTGATCTGTTCAACGTGCAATCCTTTTTTACCCTCTGTACTTACATAATAAGGTGAATAGAAGTGAAAGGTGTTACGATTGCAGATGGTCGCTAAACGTATTGTTTCACAAACAAAATTCAAATGTGTACATTTTCTGTCAGTGGAACACAAAACGTGTAGTTTTCCAAGTCACCGCTCGCGTAAAATACTAGGTATTTGATTGTATTTTTGAGAACGTCATGTCAGCGATAAGTAATATTGACTTACACAGAAATATCATAAATTTGTCTATGGTTCCCTAAAATTTCAACTTAACCAAAATAAACCGGCCACGTGCCGTGACGGGCCACGTACAGTGTAGGGTTCCGTAGTCAGTACCTACTTGTTTTATGTAACTAACAACTGCCTACCTTTAGGTCTGAATTCAGTCCATGATACTGAACAACTTTCACCAAGGAACAAACGAAATACAAAAATTATTTTTGATCTCTTATACACAAGATTTGGCAAAATGTAATATTTATGTAATATATGTATGGTAATGTAAGGACAAATCACACTAATTAAGCTAGCCCCAAAGTAAGTTTTAAACTTGTATTATGGGATACTAACTCAATGATACTATATTTTATGATAAATACATACATAGATAAACACCCAAGACCCAGGACAATTTGAAAAAGACCATTTAATAACTTGCCCTGGCTGGGGCTCGAACCCAGAACCTCCGGATTAGCGGTCTAGCGTGTTAACAATTACGCCACGGAGGTCAAATGGAAAGCAAACATTTTCTTTTCATATTTAATATGTGTTCCTTAGGAAAAGTTGTTCAGTATCATGAACTGAATCCACCTTAAATTAGTTTTAGTACAGGGAGACGTTATATACTACTGCCGTGAATTTTTTTAAGTGTCCATATACAACCGTTTAACTGACAGAGAGGGAAGACACATGATTCTAACAAAAATTTGCTATCAAAAACCAAATATTTCACAAACGGATTGCTAAAACGAAAAAGGGTGTTCATAATCTTACAATATTTTTGAAAGACATATTCAACGACGTCTCACACCACACATTTTTTTTTTCAAGTTTTTATTACCACATATCCATGCCCATGCCCAATTACAGCTTTCTAGTACTAATAGTCTATGAGTAAAACTGGGGACAGATAGACAGACAGACATGACGAAACTATAAGGTTTTCTTGTTAACTACGGAACCCTAAAAAGCTGCGTGAAACTAAAAAGATTCTCTATTCTAAGGGTTCTTTGTCATTTGCGCTTTAACAAATTTCAAAATACGAGTAATCAAAACCACTTGTGCAAATATTTCGCTCCACTTTGCATACAATAAATTCAAAAATTGATGGATGAATGACTGTGCTTTTACAGGTTAAGCAACTTCTAGCTTGGTCACAGTTAGGATGGGTGACCGTGCTTTCAATCTTAATGTTGTCCAAGTCAAATGTTGAGATTCTTATGAATATATTTCAGTTTTCTCTACCTACATAACTTGGCAGCTATTTAAATTTCAATTGTTTTGTCGGAATTTGAACTTGGCATTTTTACATTTATGTTTTTGATGGGATAAAATAAACACCCAAGAACCAGGACAAATTAAAAAAGGCCATTTACCAACTGGCCCTGGCTGGGAATCGAACCCAGAACCTCCGAGTGACGGACTAGCGTGTTAAGGAATCGCCACGGAGGTCGACTAATAAATTGAAAAAGTAATAAATTTAACGCAAGATTCGAATAACTATAACTTGGATTTTTTAGAAAGTGCTATATGAATTTCACATATATTTAAACTCGCTTTTTAAATAAACGTCTTGCATTCACGCACACTACTGTATTTTCGACTTAGCCTTTTTTTACTGATAGCCTGTCTACTAAAGTGTTGAGTACATTATAATGACGTCTGCCAAGGCCTTAATTCAGAAATAATAATTTAAACAAAATAATTCTTTGATTTGAAAATTTTAATAAGTATCGCGGACTGGAAGTCTTGACGAAAAGAAACAAGTCAGCTTCTACGTTACAATTTATGATTACCTACATCTATTGTCCCGTTTACACATTATTAACTCTATGTAACGTCATCTTGACATTTTTATCCCCCTAGCGGAAAAATTTTGCATATTTCAGAGCCAAATCCGACCACGTGGCTTTGTGCATACAGTCCTTAAGTCTTATTCTTTTAGTAATTTTGTTAGACGCTATATGCTATACCAAGAGCTAGGTAAAGAAAGCCACAGATCACATATTTATCATCCATATACAAGGGACATACCCGCAATAAATTGAATCACGGGCTATATTACTAAAGCATAATTAAATGAAAATAACAGTCAAAAAACCAAAAAAAAATTCGAAATTCCCATACAAATTGCCCGGGCGGCTGCACACTTTTGTATGGAAATGCCAATTTTTTTTTTTTGTTTTTTGGCTGTTTAATTTAATTATACTATGATGATCTAGTATAGACCGTGGTTTGATTTATTACGGGTATGTCCCTTTCACGTTGTTTATACCTACACATTACTGTTACTAGCGATTGTGCATATTAAGCGACACCTGACGTGGGCCACATTTGGATGGGTAACAAAAAAAAATTTAGGCATTTCCGATTGTATAGGGCGATTTGTATAGGAATGTCAATTTTTATTTTGGTTTTTTGACTGTTATTTTAATATCATTATACTTTAGTGGTCTATATAGCCCATGGTTCTATTTAATAGCCACTTTGTATAGTCACGGAGAAAAGCTAATAAAAAAATATTTTTTTATAAAGTAAATTATAATTTTATACGGCAACATTGAACAGGGGCCAATCGTGTAGCAGATCTAATTAAAACTGTCTTCGTGTTGTGCAAGAACCGGCAACGCTGCTAGAATGGGCAGACGATTGCTCTGTCATTGCCACAGACTTTTTGTAACTGCTAAAGCAATAGTTCACAGAGAAATTTACGGCAGAGGGACAGTATAAGTTATTGGTGCAGGCCATACAGCTCTTGGTAAATATGTCACACGACATAGTTTGCAGATCTTTTTAGGGTTCCGTACCCAAAGGATAAAAACGGAACCCTATTACTGAGACTCCCCTGTCTGTCTGTCTGTCCGTCTGTCACAAGGCTCTATCTCTTGAACCGTAATAGCAAGACCCTTAAAATTTTCATTGATTATGTATTACTGTGGCCGCCATAACAACAAATACTAAAAATAAAAAAAGTTAAAAATTAAAGGGGGTCGTCATACAAAAAACGTGTTTTTAAACAAAATTTAAAAATATATTTTTTTGATTCTCATAAAAAGCTTTTTCATTTTATATCACAAGATGGTGTAAATCAAACTTTAAAATATCCGTACCACCTACCACAGCCATTTATATTCTCTTCACCGAATTACGTTACCTTGAAAGGACCAATACGAAAAATTATATGGAGGCATAGAGAGAATTGTTAAAATTCGTTAAGTTATTCAATAACGATTTATATTTTATTTTCTCATATGACGTTTTAAACGTAGAAAATTATGTAAAGCTACGTTTTCTCAGATTTCGCAATTTTTATGTATGGTTTTTGAACCTTTGACTCCAATGGAACGCGACATTTACATACTCGTCTGACGAGTTTAGTTATCTCTAATCTAACAAAAGTTACCTCGTATTTATAATTGAAAGGAACAGCAAAAATGAAAGTGTGTGTATGGCTCTCATGTAAATGAGCCGCGCTACCTGTGGCGCTGGAGTTTCGGAGCAGTACAGAGTATTTCCCGGAATTTTTTTTTAAGACGAGATAAAAAAATATAAGTAGATCTTTAATATTAACTAGCAATAAAGAAAAAATATTAGTACTGAATGATTGTGAGAAAATAGAAAAACATTATTGTACATGACGGAAACCATTCTGTGGTAAAGATTATCAGGGACGTCCTCTTTCATATTTATCTCGCACGAAATTGAAATAAGCTGGATAAAATCTTCTCTTTTGGTGAGGCGCTCCCACAAAAGGCGAGTGGGCCAGACATTATCTAGATATGTGTCGCCGAAAACAGCCGACAGAGGGCGTGCGGACGATGGCGCGTCTCGATCGCTGATAGCCGAAATAAAGTGAAGATTCACTGTATTCCGTGGTAGGTCACATCAAAAGCACATTTTCCCAAGTTACTGTACAAATTATACATATAATTACACTGTTAAAAATTATGTAATTTTACATGCAAACAAAATACGTTATTTTACATAAACCTGTAAAACTCCCGAAAAATCTGGAAAATTTACGGAAAAATATGAAATTTTACATAATTTTGGTCATTTTTACATATTTTTCCGTAAATTTCACAGTATTTTCGCGAATTTTACAGGTTTATGTATTTTTTTTTACATGTAAAATTACATAATTTTTAGGAAAATTACATAATTTTTAACAGTGTATACTGTTAGTATAAATATCTATTTCTTATGACCCTTAGCCTGTGTGGAAACCTATGCGCCCACGTTCAATTGATTATTATCTATGTTTGTCCGACAGGTGAAGATATATGAGTGTTTTTCAATTAGGTCAGTCAGGTACTAATCTTACGGTAGTTTTTGTTCTATAAGTTCTTTATAACATTATCATGTAACATTTCTAAAGAGATAAATTCATTGCTCTATGTCCCTGACAGTACGCGTGTGCATGAAATGAAAGTAGAAAACTTAATTTTAATATACCAACTCTACTCTGAATGAGCGGGACGTAATAAGAAACAAAAATTAACGGTTCTCTTTATTAAATCTTCACTATCGGCCGGTGTCTGGTCAGATAGATGCAAAACAACAAATTAAATAAGACGGCCTCCCGCCGAGCAATATCGCCCACAAGTTCAAAGTGAATTATATTAAGCAAAATAAAGGAACCATCAACTTTTGGGATTTGCTTTATAAAATTTTGGACAGGCGATATATCATCGATTAACGAAAATCGGTGAATTAAACTCTGCGCTTCAAAATCGATTTGGTGGAGGTCTCTAAATTGAGGACTGTCCCATCGGTATGATAAATGAAAGGACGATCTCGATTTGATTACGTGGGATCTTTTTCTCGTTTTTCTCATCGATTTTAATTATTTGTTGAGAATCATGTGAATCAAAGTAGAATCGATCACCCAAGCGCTACACCATTGTTACTTATAGGTTGGAAAAAATGTTGATATACATAGTTGCTACGATCAAGAATAGGCACTACAATTAGACGTATTATATCAACAACATCAGATACACCTATTTTCTTTCTTAAGTACACTTACTCAAGTTTCTTCTGAAAAAAAAAAACATGTTACATAATAATATCATATCACTGCCTCCGTGGTCCAGAGGTCAAGGCGTTTGCCTTGTGATCCAGAGGTCGTATGTTCAAATCCCACTGCATACTTTGTGAAATGTTGTTCCCAGTCTGATTATTGCAGGCTTGAATCACCTGATTATCCAAAAAGAAAGACGTTTCCGTGCTTTGGAAGGCACGGAAAACTGTGGTTTAAACATATCCTAGGATTGGTCCTGGTCTACCCTTTGGGTTGCGAAGGTTAAAAACCAATAACCTCGTCATATCTTAGGTTAGGTAGCGGACCTCAGGCTCTGAAGCGATACCGCTGAGGATGCAACCGGGAGTACGCTCGGATGATGATGATTTACATATCATATCAGTAGTATTAATATATACTCGTATCTGATTGTTATCTTTATATTCCAGATTTTTAAAATACAGGGTGACTTTTTAAAAAATGAACTTAAAAAAATGTTTCGTCCTCCCAAGTCAGCGCTCAGACAGACGGATTTTGAATCCATTGGAGGACGAAAAATTTTTATCGATTTTTAATAACTTTTTTTGTAGAAAGTAGTTCAGTATCATGGACTGAACTTGCACCAAAAATTTGGACAGTGTTTAAAAAGTCAGCCTGAATATTTTTCTTTATGATATAGCAATTACAAAATTAAGTTTCGTATTAGTATCTAAGTAGTTAAGTTAGTTATCAAACAGTTTGTTGGTAGCTATTCGGGGGCAGATATATGATACATAGGTAGGGTATTTCATGGCAGTTATTAGTTTGGTAATAGTTAGTCAGTCGCGCATTGAAAAAAAACGGCTTATAAAGACGTACATCTGGAGTAGGGTAAGGAAGCCGGTTAGCGACCAGTTAGCTGAGTTACTCACTCTAGATGAGTAAAAGAAAATGTTACCTACACGCGACATTTATTATGTTAGTGTTAATTAGTCCCAAATATAGTCTAGTTTAGATATAAAACATAAAATACAATACTTTTACCCATTAAATATTATAAAAAGCTGAAAAAGTGAAAAAATTGCCATTTCACCGGTTGGTGACCACTTTTTTCAGTTTACGACCACCAGTAAGCTGGTTTGTGACCACTATTTTAATATTTAAAATATACCAATAAAACATTTATAACTGATTCAAAATATATGTTTTATTTTGCCTTTAAATAAAGAATATTTTTCACACACCTAGTTTATGTTAAAAAAATATTGTCTATTTTTTATACATTTTTAACAGGTACAGGTATCTAAAATCCCACGTGGTCGCATACCCAATAACTTAAATACTAATTTCGGTTTGCGGCCGTTGTTTCTCATACTAAATTGCGGTGCCCGTAAACCAACGTCTTTATTTCAATTGTGTTGGTTAACTGCCGCCTATTTAGCGTCACTGTTTGTAGGTAAATTAAACAAAGTTCCTTTAAAACTGGTGGTCGCTTACTAAAGAATTGCATCTTTACATTTTATAAATGCCACTCCCTAAATTGTTACTGTCCTATATGAACCATTAGGATCAGAATAAGCAAAACAAAACAATGTCTCATTCGTCGGATTGCGACCATGTGGCCGCAATTCAACATTTTTGCAATTTTTTTTAACTTACTACTCAATAACACACCGCTGAATCATCACGCGAATTGAGTAATTTTTCTTTGGTGCTAGGGTAAACCATTTGTTTCGAGGTGTGTTAATTCATATTTAATAATCATTTGAGAAACACGTAAGATTTATTTTTTATTTGTGTTATCTTTAGAAACAGTATTATCTTGATTTTAAGACACTAAGTCCGTCAAGTGGTTGCCAACCGAAGGGTGGTCGCTAACCGGCTAAGCGACCCTATAGCATTATATGATAGTGAAACATGGACTTTGGCTAAAAAGGATCGAAAACGTTTAGAGGCATTCGAAATGTGGTGCTGGAGACGTATGAACGGTATAAGTTGGACAGAGAAAAAGACAAATGAAGGAGTACTTAATTAAGATAATGAGAAGAGGAACTTATTGAAAACAATCGATATTAAAAGATGAAAAATGTTTAGTCATCTTATACGACACGATCAATTTATTAAAAACATAATAAAATGAAAAATAGTAGCAAGAAGAGGAAAGCGAAGACCAAGGAGAGCATTTATAGATCAAGTAAAGGAGAAAGTTGACGCCTTGTCGTATAGGGAGGTCAAAAGGAAGGCTCAAGAGAGGGAGACATGGAAACTACTCCACCGACATGAACGTAGTTCTTAAATTATAGATATATATATGTAATATAAACCACCTCGACAAATTAAAAGAATAGCATTTTTTACGTTATTCCAGGACTGATTCTTTAATGAAAGCCGTTTTTTTATTAATAGGTACATTTACCTCTTTTCAGATACGATACTCTACTCACTCACGGGAGGTGTACATTTAAGTGATTTAGCAAATTATAATTTATCGTAACGTGATAAATATTATAATTTACCTACAAACATTTACTCTACGACCGTGAGAGAAAGGATATTAAAATATTTTTTAAATCTACGAAGCGTATTTAATGCAAGTTATTATGTGGCATCATGTAGCAAAAACTCTATTAAAATATAAATGGTCATTATATGAGCGATTGGTGGGCGGCGAGATCGTTCCATGACATCAGACAGTTTGCTCGGACCTAATCCAAGAGGTGAACATCCTACAGTCATTCTTGTCCAATGAGCCGAAAAAATCACAACATTTAACCAATTTTTTTCTGCCTAATCAGCTCTAACCTCTACCATGATGATTCGTCTTTAAAAGTAACTGTTTTCTGTATCTATATACAACGTTATTTGGAAGGGTTGCACGAAAGGGTTTTTAGCTGACGGGAGCTTAATGTACATACTCATGAATATGAGCAACGTTTGCAATATGGGACCAAAACCAAAATCCTGCATTGTTTCCATTAAAAAATATCTACCGCTTTAAAATGTTTTTAAAGTTACGTCAAGATTAGTACTTGCAAGATTTATTACTAGTAAATGTAAATTATCCCTCTCGGGGTGGACAGAGCCACGAGGGTTGCAAAACCCAAAAGCCACGCTAAGTGAGGTAGCAGAAAAACGAAGAAAGATTTTTATTATTTGTATAATTACTAGCAAATTTCCCGGACTTTTCTTCTATTTTCATAAAAAAGTATACCTGCCTAAATAGTTGCGACGTTTTTACACATCCATTAGCAAAGTCAATATCTATCAAAACTCCACGTGACTTCTAAATGTAGTCACCGGACCGCTACAAACTGGTCTCTGATGACCAACGACAGCTAACATGAATGAAATCTTCTGCGCCAAATTGTTTGCCTACAGATACCATCGGACGTTGTTCGACAAATTGAATACTTTTTGTCTAATTACAAAACACCGTTTTATTTAAAACCTTGGATATATTAAGCAAATGATACTGCGAAATAGCAAGGCATTTGTATACTAACAGTGTTGCGATCGATGCCGGCCAAGCCTTCTAACTGGAACCTAGACTAGACTTGTTCTAAATATGTAATATTAGTTTTTACCCACGACATAACTTTTTTATGCCTGTCCCTCAAAAATTGTACATACGTTATTTTGACATAAAATTTTGCGTAAGTTATAATTTATTCTATTTTCTTCATGGTCACAGATATGCAAAAATCTATTCTGTCGCTTTGTTTAGACACGTGGGAAAGACAAACAAACAAATCCATTTTCATATTTAAGATATAACATAATTTGTAAGAAATAAATAAAATAAAAAGTATGAAAGGATTGTTCGAGATTCTCTCGATCCCGAACAATCTATTTCCCCACCATTATTTTGTATTAATATTACTACATTGACTACAACACTTTAGTTATAAAACTCAAAGTCACTGTAACTCAAGTTACAAACACTACTTTCCCCAAGAAATATAAAATGTTGGTTGACCTGTCATAGGTAAAAATTGAGCAATCATCCAATCGATTTTCTGCAAATAGTTCTTCCTATCGCGACAAAATTTCTTGAAAAAAATTGTGTCAAAGCATGTCATAAATAAAGTTCAATGCGTTTTGATTCCTTCTTTTTATAATTTAATTAAAGAAGTTACGTTTACATGTAATAAATAACGCAACGTAACAACAACTTGTTATTCAATTTCAATCAATATTTTGACCGTTGGGAGAAAGTTATGGACTTTTTGTTGAACGTAAACATTTGTTAATCAACAACAAAGTTGCGAGGAAAGTTTGCACCTGAATCTAATGATTATCTAATTTAAATCGTCTAATTAAGGTAACAAAGCGGAGGCTGGGTCACGCCAGTATTTGTGAAGGCTTTCACTTGACTCGCGGCTGAACTGATCGACCACTCGATAATATTTGTTGTGTGGGAATGTCATCATTGTAAAGGCACATTCAATCATGGAAGATAATGCGAGATGATAAATAGCGCAACGAACCAATGATGGGAATAAATGACCGATGAGTTCATTATTCGCAGTTACTTGGCGAACTATGAAACAAATACCGATGACATAGCATGCTAACAAGATTCTGTTTATACAGACAATTCAATTAACATTTGGCTAAACAGAAAATGGACGGGATATCCTCAATACTTGATAAGAATTTATATTTTATGTGAAGGATATCCCCTCTAAATAATTATTATAATTTACAAAATATTGCTGAACAGCAAACATAAATATATATAAGAACTTACGTATATTTATGTTAAAAACTACTTGTCTTCTAAAATATGATGTACAAGTTGTACAACAAACTCTTAACGCTCAAGGTCAAAGAGTTATTTTGCAAGAATAATAAGTTATTTAAATTTACCGAAGTTTACGTGTAAAAGAACAATTAAATGTAGATAAAACTTAAAATACTGCACCGCGCCGCAAAGGCGGGCGGGAAAACTGAGAAAAGGGTGCAGGATAGGCGGGCAGCTCGCCACGAGCGGGTGGCGAGGGGTGTGGGGCGAGGACGCGGCCGGGACGCGCGGGATCGCAGCCTCGCCACCGGCCTCTAATCTCATTAGGGCCGCGCACACGCCCGCCTGCTGACCTTACCCGCGACATACGAACCCGCATAATTGTGCCCTACGCACCTTACGTTGTTTACATCATATCTAACGAGCTAAATCTCCGAGTATGTCAGGTAAAATTCTCACTCACCCAAATTCCACGACAGAACACCTTCAAGTATTTCAGTCACGCATATAGTCAACAAAACACTGTTAGAATCGTCCAACACTGACGCAAAATATAGTTAGTCCATCTTTAACAATTCGCAATGTTGTAAAGCGCGATTGCAACGCTTTCGGTGCGATGGCGCGGCTGTAGGCACGGGCGCAGCGTCGCGACGTCGGCGGCGCAGAGCGGCGTGTGCGCGCGCGCCGACAGTGGGGCCGACCGGTCGCAACCGGGCCGCGCTCTCACCGCGCTGCTGCCGCTGGCCGCCCTGCCACTATGTTGGCCATAATCGCACTTGACACCATGCCGCATTCGATCTACAAGAAAGTTTCACATTTCTATGTCATGAATGCTAGAGGAATCTCCTAACTAGTACAACAACGCACCACACACGCTCGAGTGACAAGAACACTAGAATCAAATGTGTCAGTATGAAGCCAGGTCAACAATTCTAATTGAATTAGGTAATTCCGTAGCACTTCTTACGCCTGCCGCCTAGGTGGCTTCGCTATCATGACGACGACGTGACAGCATACAAATACACCTTTGCTGTACATAATTGAAAACTTTCCCAGAAATATTTCAAGGTGTTGACAGACTGAAAGACAGTGAAAGTTCCACGATGCCAATTCTTTCTCTACGCAAAGATAATACAAGCGATAAAACTAGCAACCACTTTTCCGTCTTGTCATGCTGAACAATTCTCTGTTTATTCAATTATGATTATAAAACACAAAACAAAAGGCTGTCGTAGAGAAGTAAGGTACAAAGTAATATAAAACGGCCAGAATGTATAACTACTGTATACACATAAGATATGTCTACTGTTTTTTTTTTCGATTTTGCCCAACCAAGAAGATCGTGCACTGGCTACTATAACTGTGATCAGAACTATGATGGCAGAGACGTGGAGCACGTCAGAATTTATTCCATGGGAATATCCGCGGAGCAGAAATGCCTGTCCTTAGCAGTGGTCCATTTACTGACTTAGTACTAAGTAATCGTAAGTATTTAGAAGATTTAGGCTTATTGGAATAAATCAATAATATTTAAATATTATGGCGCTTACTAAAAATAACAAGAGTTAATAAGTCAAAACTGTTTGGTGTATTGGCATATGTACCTATGTAGGTAAATACAGTTTATATTTAGTAGACTTTTTAGTAAGAACAGCACATAACATAATGCACTAAAGTGCACTAAGTATTACAAAGGCGGATTCAGTTCATAATACCGACTGAAGTTTCTTTCTTATTAACTGTCGTGATAAGAAAATTGGCCTTTAATTGAATTTGACCTGTCATTTGATCGTAGCAAAGATTACATTTGTTACTACGAAAATCCAGGATCAGACATAAGTTCTTATAGATACTTACAAGCGGTACAGAAATACGCACGTGACGCAAGTACCTCATACCTCAGCTACAAATGAATGTTAGTTTACCAATATACGTCTAAGAAGGAAAAACGAGGTAGCAGCATTTTTCTCGTTCGGGGCTAATGAAAACCGACGCCGCTCCGTACTTGGCGGGTGAGGACGGAGTTCACCCAATTAATCCACGTAAGGCACAAACGAGCTTTGCAGCTTTGCGAGCTGGGGTGAGAATTTCTTAAATATTTGGTAAGAAGTCGGTACTTCTTAAAAATGGGTGGTAGTAGGTATTGTATTCTTTCTTGTTTTCTATTTAATTAAAAATATATATATTGTATATATTTTATATTTGATGAGCCTTAGCTTAGTTTAACATAGTCAAGTTTAAAATAGATATATAGGATACTTTATTGCCATAAGAAATTATTGTAATAATAAATTTATCACATTGAAGGCAATCGTATAAGGATAGATAAAAGCGCTAAAAAAACTTCAAATGCAGTTTTCTTCAATAGTTACACTGTAACAACGGTTATGAAATAATGAAAATTAAAAACTCTAGTATTTGAATAAATTTTCCTGCATAATAGCTTTTATGTAGCATTTCACAACAAAGTAGCGCCCTTTATGTGGTCTTTAACTACATAATTATATTCCCATTTGCAAGGAGAGTGACTGGGCGCGCCGAGAGAAATTTACACAAGCACGACTACGGACTTGTTGCAAAATTAGATAAGTTTTCAAGCACACTGCTTTTTGCTGTGCTGCGGCATAGTGCGCGGTTTCTGCCCTTGTGATTATACGCCTCCCGTCACTTGTGACGTTACGACATTAATCGTGAGATGAGCATTCCGTAACGTGAATATTTGAACTGATTTACTATCTCAGGTCTGTCCTAAGCCGTGTGGCAGTGGCAGAGTAGAATAAGACCACTCCAAGTATTCCTGTGGATGTCGTAGAAGGCGACTTAGGAAACACAAGCTAAACATAAGTTTATAAACATCAATGAGACCTCTGCCTCAAACCCGTCTGGCCAGCGTGGAGAGTGTAGGCCAAATCCTCTGACTGCTCTGGCTAATATATGGCTCTGGTAGTACAGAGAGGGTCGTGCTCCTGCCGTGGAGAAAAAAAGACCTGATGATGATGATGATGGTCTATCCAAAAACACTGTTAAATAATTTGGTATAAATGATGTCACGTAATTCAACGTACAACTCTTCAATTATGTAGGAAATCATTTATTACTCGTACCGAATGCAAACCCTTTTCAATAGCTTAAATAAATTAAAATAATTTATTAATATTTTACAGATTAATATTTGCCGATAAACTGCGTGGCAGTTTGGCAAAATTAAATGAATTGAAAATAGATCTAAGTTTCTGGGAAAAAATAATTGAAATGAAAGAATTCACAAAACAATTAATTACTAAAACATGTTCTCTACATTTCAATTTACTAATTTCGTTTCCGTTTCAGATTCATCAGAAATTTTTTCGTGTTTCTGAATTCTGGATGTCCGGTTGTTCTCGCCTACCGGTCGCATTTCTTCACCGATTCTTGTGAAATTTTGTAAGCAGGTTCTATAATTAATTAGGTATATAGAATTTCTTCTTAATTCAGTTTTCGCAATTTTTCAACATGGTGGATGATGAAATTTATCATATTTCAGCCATTTCGAAAATAGATCAAAAATGTCATAAAATTTTTTTGTTACTCTAATTACGACGCAAATTTTATTTATTTATTTAAACTTTATTGCACATAAAAAAAGTGTACAAATGGCAGACTTAACGCCTTATGGCGTTCTCTGCCAGTCAACCATTCCATTGGACCAAGTAGAGAAATAATTTGGGTGGTACGACAGAGTGTGTAAACAAAATTTAAAAGTATCTATAAATACCTACAAGAATAAATCAAGAATATACATAAGTATTAATTTTAAATAAATATATACCAATACAATAACTATAGATAAAATAAATATATAATTATGTAAATATAATACATAAAGAACTAATTATATATGTATGCGGATAGATAAATATATACAATACATAACTTTTTTGAGTGACCAACTTTTTCATTCAATAAAATTCAGGGGGTCAGGGGTTGGACTATGCTAAGGACTCGCGAGTATTAGCCACTAGTATTACGGGTATATACGTAAGTAAAGTATAGATATACCTATGTTGTGTTACTCGTGCCTGCGATATAAAAGCTCCTGAGTAAAATTTCACCTGTTGGCTAAGGCTTTACGTTTTCTATCTGTAAGCGAGTAGAGACAGATTTTACTTTTGTTACTACGCTGCATGGATGGAAACTTTCAAATGGCATTGGCATGCCATCAAATGCCTAAATCAATATGCTGGCCGATAAATATCTATGATTGGTCACGATCGCTTATGTCCGACTGCACCATGATTCATAAAAACAAAATAATGCGACTCTGGTCTTCTCCATCAGTTCTACTTCACTGAAACATACTTTTTGAATGTAAATGCTTGATTTATTGACAAAAACATCAAAATCACTATACGTGTACAATTGTGCATTAAATATTCGAGGAATTCCCTCGATTTCTCGAGATTTTCATCGTCAGATCCTCGCCTGGTGACAATGGGACTAACTTGCATTTATACCCTTTCAAATAAAAAAGAAGAAGTTATTGAGGAATATACATAAAAAATATCGAATAACTATAACTATTCATATTACTACTATGTTTAAATACTATGTTACTCTTCATATGTTTATCTAAATATACCTACTATGTATGAGATGTTAACTCTGAGTGTCAACTGTTATATATACTGTTATATGTATACAGGGTCTAACAAAATATACTGAAACTATTTTAAGGGAAATTCAGTCCATGATACTGATCAACTTTCTCCAAGGAACATATATCGAAACATAAAAAATATTTTTTGGTTTTTCATACAAGTAGACCGAACAGCTGATCCGAGTTTGTATCGAAAGCAAAAAAATATTTTTAATATTTCGATTTATGTTCCTTGGGAAAGGTTGTTCAGTATCATGGACTGAATTCACCCTTAAAATAGTTTCAGTATATTTTGTTAGACGTTATATAAAATATGAGCTACTTATCCATACTTGAATCAGTATTTCTTTTTTTAAATTAGGTAAGTACACATAAACTTTTAACTATAATATCCTTGGAAAGTAAAACGACAAACGCAGATACGCGTAAAAAAACCTGTACAGGTATGGTACTCATATCTTAATATAGAACACCACTTTGTCCCAAGATTTAGAGCCATTACCGCTATTAACATTTGCATCGATTTTTTAAATATAAATGATACAATTTGGTCGGAATTTATCAGCATTGGAGAGTTGGCCGCAGTCATCAATAAGTAATCAGCGCGACCCGCCGCCGACGGTCACTGCTGAATCGGAAACCTGCCTACACTCGTACATTCATAAAGTTGCAATTCAATATTAATGGTACGTATCTATCCCTTTTCCCGCCAATGAAATATTCGAATCATCAGAAAGGATTCCGATTTTATAGTTTGTAATATCTGAAATATTTATTTTTAATTTAAAATGAATCTTGGTTATCTCATAAGTAGTAGACGTAAGTAGACGTATATACGTATATCGTATGTTTTTTCTTTGGGTTTGGGAGCCAAATGTCAATAGCGCAGCGGAACCGTTAGATTCACCGTGATATTGGACTTGACGAATTTATATGAAACAAAGATCTCAAACCGTAGAGAGTGTTGAGTTGGAGCAATGTCCTCAAAAAAATAAGGCAAAATCATTGTCTGGAAAAAATTGAGAAGCGATTCTTGCTCTGATTTTTTACTCTGGAAACCAATTTCTGTTTTAATTTCGTTAGAAGTCCACAACTCTTCAATTGTAAAAAGGAAATAGTTTAATCAGTTTTTATGTAAGTTTTGAACAACAATATGGAACCAGACAAACCGACACATGCTATCAATTAACTCTGTTGAAATAGAACGAACTCGTGAAGCTCCACACTTAAATGCATAGATAAAAATCGTTTTATATTTACACTTAATTTCGCCAGAATTTAAAAAAGTGTAACAGTTTCCATGGTCGGTTTCGCTGTGAGGTAATCTGCGGGAATGCATTATGGCCGCTGCAGTCGAACGCGGCGTGTAATGTGCAATTTTCAGGCGGTCATTGAGCGATCACGCGATGCACACGCGACGACTACGACGATCTCGCACTCTCTCACCACCTGGAGCTACACTCTAAGAAATTACACGGCAGTCGTCCGTAGTGTCTTTGACTGAACTAAATCAGATTTCACCATCATTTCCTAGCCCTTAATGTTGCTTGACACTGAAACGCGGACACGTTCAAAGCCACAATAATATTGTCTCTGGTTGACACTGGGCAAAATCATTTTCCGTTCCGTTAAACTAATGCAAGTTTACCAAGGATAGGAACCAGGCGCGGTCGCAATCTGAAATTTTGGAGGGTATCACTAATAATAAAATATGTCAAGTAAATTAGACTTTATATCACTGCACAATATATAACTTTACATTATAAAACAAAGAAGTCTTCTATTTATATTTAAAAATTAAATTGCATCACTGCTAGGGGCAGAAATTTTTTATTGTTTTATTTACGTAAATTTTTCGAATATTTTCGTTTTGACATCTATGGTTTTGGGAGGGTCATGTCCCCTGTGACCCGCCCTTCGGACCGCGCCTGATAGGAACTTTTTATTATTCTCCCATAGTTGGGCAAAGGCCTCCCACACATCTTTATATTTTTCAGAAATCTCTATCGGCGGCGGCGATCGTAGGGTACCTAATCTCATAATTTTATATTACAAATCAATGCTTTTTAAAATATAAAATTGCAAGTTTTTTTATCTTATCAAAAAATGTCGTTGTTTCATAATATTTCAATAATTAATTTGCAATATGCAAATGCAAGGACTAAAGGCGACAGGGAGCGAGACTGCGACTACGTCTTTTGCTTGTTGACACTACTTAAAACCTGCCTATTGAGGAGAAAACTAATAATCACCATACATTTTCTTACAAAACCATTAACTGACAGGTTTCGACAAGCAACAATATTGCTTTTTAAGGTTCCGTAGTAAACAAGGGACCCTTATAGTTTGCCATGTCTGTCTGTCTCTCTGTCCGCGGTTTTAGTCAGAGACTATTACCTGGTATGGGTATATTAATCACGCCAATACTTACTTTCTTCAGCGCTACAATCCTTTTTGGGTCTTGGCCTCCACAACGATTTGTCGCCATTTCGGTTTGTCTCTGGCCTGCCTTCTCCATGTTGTGTACTTTCCCATTTTCCTTAGGTCTTTTTCGACTCCATCTCTCCAGCGCTTCCTGTGTCTACCTCGGGGTCTTTCTTGTTGTGGCGTCCAGTTAGTTATTATTTTTACTGCCCTCCAGTCATCCATCCTTTCGAGGTGTCCTGCCCATTTTAACCTTTGCGACTTGCAGTACCGCCCAATCGTTTCTTGATATATGGTAGGTTAGATCACCCTCTCGTATGGGACCATTTGTCAAAAGACCTTTCTTTTAAAAAGCGCTAATCTGTTTTTATTTTTTTGAGTCAGCGACCAAGTCTCGCATGCATACGTCACAACAGGTCGGATGATAGTTTTGTAGATGGTCATTTTGGATTTTGCAGAGAGAAGCTTATTGCTAAGCATGCCTTTGCAAGCGAAGAAGCACCAGTTCTCATCTTTATCTATTCTTTAGTATGGTTTTGAGAGGTAAAAGTTGTCAACTCCTTCAATTACCATACTGCCCACTCTCAAGTTCTCTTTGGGTTTGGCGTGACGAGTACTGCAAAGATTTTTGGTGTTGTCCACGTTTACCTCCAACCCGTACACAGCTGATTCGTCCTTCAGTTTACAATACAATACAATACAATACAAATTATTTTTATTGCACCATAATAATTCATGAAATAAAAGTTTACACAGTTTAGAACAACAGCTTCCAACACCATATTGAAGATAATCGTCGACAAGGAGTCACCTTGCCGGACACTAGTTCGAATCGGAAAAGATTCCGAGCGCTGGTTTTGGATACTAACTACTGCTTCCCAGTTCTTCATGGTGGCGTCTACTAATCTCACAAGCTTGCTCGAGATTCTCAGCACAAGCATACTACAGAGAATATGCTTTCGGTTCACGCTATCAAAAGCTTTTTTGTAGTCAACAAACATATGTTGTAGGTTTATGTCGTATTCGTAAGTTTTTTCTAACGTCTGGCGTAAGAAGTGTATTTGGTTCGCCGTTGATCGGCTCGGTCGGAAGCCACATTGGTATTCTCCGAGAATATTCTTGACATACCTCCGGATCCTTAGATACAAAACTCCCGAAAATGCCTTGTATACCGCGGAAAGGATAATACCTTTGTAGTTAGATCAGATGGTCTGGTCTCGTTTTTAAAATATAGGCATAATATTGCCTTGAAGCCATTCTTTTGGCAGCTCTTCAGTGACCCATATCGTCTTTATGAGATATTAAAATTATGGATCAAAAAATCTCCTATAAAGAGTTAATTATTGTTATTAGTAATCGCAACTGTGCCGGGAGCTTTGTTGTTTTTCAATAATCACGCCAACAAAAAGATAAAATAAAAACTTGAAAATAATTTGACATTGGAAATGTCTTTCGTTCGTTCCAGTGTAGGCTCCGATTTCACGAAAAACTGCGGCCCCCTTATATTTCGGAGAGTTGTGAATATCTTCAATATATGAAAAAACTCAAAAGACGCGTATTCTCGAAAGCTGCAAGGTTGTAAGCTGTAAGCAAAAAGATTTATTCGAGAAAGTCAAAAACGAAAAAAGTAATGGCCGAAACAGTGAAAAACAATTAATTTCTGACGATTTTTTTATTTTGCCGCTCGATATTTTGGAAACAAAGAATAAAATCAAAAATTTGAGAAAATCTCCTCTCGGACAATTGAGTCAGCTACAATTAGAGCCTAAAACAAAGACCTTTTTGAAAAAGAGTCAAAAAGCAGAACTACATTTTTTCGTATTCCGTAGAGCAATTTCCAATGTGCTCGATAGTCGTGTGACGCACGAAATCTGTGATTTTTATTCAATTTATGTTATTTAAAGTTTTCGGCTTCAATTCATCAATTAAACTATTTCGGCTATTTCTTTTCCACTTCGCAAGTTCTTTGGCACCCTTGGGTGAACATTGACATGTATATTATATTAGGGGAAGAAAAAGCAGGAAAGCGAACCCCGGGCACGAATCAGCACAGCTGAGGATGCAACCGGGAATGCGCTAAGATGAAGAAGAAGAATAATGTTTTGGCGCTAATTTAGCTAAAAACTATACAGTATATTACTCAGGTTTTATATGGTACACAATCATGTTGCAAATAACAAATGAAACTAGAAATGTCACTTGTCACGGCGTTTCTCACGATCACTTGATCATTATTTACGTTTTACAAAGACAATCATTCATAACGTAAGATACATTAATCTTTCAACGTTTCCAACTAAAGGTCGTCGCTCACTAGTAGTCATAGGTCGTCGCTCACAGAGATGTTACGGAGCTTCGTCTCCGACTCTGTTAAAACGGAACTTCCGATTAATCCTACATCTTTGGTTCCGACTTCAACTCCGAAACTTTCGGATGTCGAAGTATAGCCAATAGCGGCGGGCGGCGGCCTGCGTCGACCTTAGAAACCACAGACCAGTTAGAAACAGATGTCTCGCGGGGAACCTCCCTGCCTCCCGCTACGTGCATTTCTATAGTCGAATTATTGCACGCCTCATAAGCGAAGCGCATGAGGTAGTGCTCTACTCTCGCCTTACAAAAATCAAGTGATTTTTTTTACTAAATGTGTCTCTAATTTTCAATTGTTGTTTGTTTACGCACATCAAATGACACGTTTATTTAGAGGTTACGGTAATTTGTTTTCATTTTTACGGCTTAGTCAATAAAAGTGATCAGTTTTGTTTCGGTACAATGAAATCGAAATCAAGTTTTTGGAACTACTTCACTGAAGTTAGTAAATATGAAGAATTATTACAATTAGAAACTAAAAAGAAAAATACTGTATAGCCTTCGACTTCGACGCCACTTCAAGTAATCAAAAAACAAATGACTCTAAAATAAACTTTACTGAAAAATCAAAAATGGTGTAGGTCGAATATCCCTTATCTCAGGTTCAAATGCTAAATCAATTGAAATTGACAGATTGATTTCTGAAATGATTGCTTTGCAAACTTACCCTTCAATTTTGTGGAAGGTATTTGGTTTCGGCGACTTAAACATGTTATTTTATTTTTGTTTTAATTGCCTGTGTAAAATTATTATTTCATAATTGAAACCAGAAAAGGTTGACTGAATAATGTTTTTCTTTGTACTCAAATAAAAAAATATCTCCTGCCGCCATTTTTGACCCTGCCTCCGACTCCGACTTCGGTTCCGATAAAACGACCTCCGTTACATCCCTGGTCTACACTACAGATGATGTTTTATTTCACCCTTGAGAAAGCATGCGATTGAGGAATCTATACTGCTTGCCGAAACACTGGATAAAGATTCTACTTTCTTTTTAGGGTTCCGTACAAAAAATTAAAAAACGGAACCCTTCTAGGATCACTCGTGCGTCTGTCTGTCCGTCCGTCTGTCACAGCCAATTTGCTCCGAATCTACTGGACCAAATAAGGTGAAATTTGGTACGATGGTGTAATCCTATGACCCAAACACAGATGTGCAAAGTAAATAGTTTTTTTAAATTAGGGTCATTTTCGGGGGACAAATTAGGAAATTAAAAAAAAAGTTTTGCAAACCTTACTGTGTCATATATCAAATGAAAGGGCTTGTTATAAGGATCTTAAATACATTTTTGTTATTATTGTAAAATGAATAGTTTTATTTTTTATTCATGAAAGAAGACGAAAATTGACCATTCCCCCCCCCTGATCTCCGAAACTACTAAGCCTAAAATTTTGAAAAAAGTACAAAATATGGCTCATTGCTTGTAGATTATAGAAAAACCCATAAAAATTCAATCAATTGTACGGAACCCTCTCCACGCGAATTTAACTCGCAATTGGACGGTTTTTTTTTTTTAATCTACCTCTACAATAAATATATATATATATCTTCCCTGGCCGTTTTCGGCTGTGGTGACTGACTTCGTTTAATAACAAACAAAAATTCATTGTTGACGTCGTTCATGTGCCCTGATGTGGCTGACATACCCTATTTTTGAGGTGAATGTAAGTGCACAGTGCGGACACGTCAATGTACGACCGACATAGTGGTAGTGTATTGAGGAGGGTAGTTTGTTTTTAATCGCATCTCGCTTTAAGTCTTATTTATTTATTTTAATTATTATTTTATTTATCTCTTCTCTTACCTCTACAATACTGCTATGAGTACAAGAAAAACCGGCCAAGTGCGAGTCGGACTCGCGCACCGAGGGTTCCGTACAAACCTGCAAGGTTTAGTATTTGGTATGAATTTCAATTTAATACCTCTACGCGTTTATGAGGAAATGGGTAGTAAGTTTAAAATTATTAAAAAAATATATATTATGTGATGTAACTAAAAATTTATGGTTTTCGTAATTTTTCCTTTATCTATGCTATAAGACGTTGCTTCGTACCAAATTTCAAGATTCTGAGTTCACGGCAAGCACCCTGTAGGTTTTGATTCCCTTGCAAGTGTCGGAAATTTGCGGCATAAACGGCTGTATCTTTTGATTGCGTTGGCTTAGAAGTTTGATTTTTTCACAGCTTCAAGGGACAGTAGACCTGAGTAATTGATATAAATTTCAGCTTCATACCTCCACGCGTTCCTGAGAAAAAGGGTCTTGACAGACGGACGGACGGACGGACAGACGGACAACAAAGTGATCCTATAAGGGTTCCGTTTTTTCCTTTTGAGGTACGGAGCCCTAAAAAAGAAAAATACACAAATATGACCAAGAATTGATAGAATATTAAAATTTATCTTTCATGCAAAGAAGATACTAGCTACTTCTACTTCTGTCTAAGTCATGAAGGTGTACCTACGGCATGGGCTCTCCGCAGGAATCTATATATTTTACTTAGGCTGTCAACCTGTCACAAAATTGTTGATTCTTGTTTTCAATCTAAAAACCTACCAAGTTGGTAAGCGGTAGTAGAGCGGTAAGGTAGGGTAGACAAAGTCAATTGTCTAAACGGCTTTTGGACACTTGACTTTGTCTATACCCTATAAGGGATAAGGACGTGCAAGTGTGTCAATGTATCTTAGATCTACACGTTAATCTCACGTTTAATTGAGGCATATCTGGAAACGAAAAACCAAACCCTTTTTTGGCAAGTTGGTTATTCTGTTTAATGAGCATCGACCTTTAGCCTGACCAGCGGTCCGTCGCTTCAGCTCATCAACAACACAAATGCATTTGGACAGCGTGTCCCAAACTGTGAAACAATTGAGAAAAAGAATAAAAGTCAATAAAGTAAGTGATGTTACAGTACAGGTTACAGATAACAACTTATTTGAAAACAGTCAGTAAGTCGTTTTAGGGAAAGGGTATATAGGTATACAGTTTTAATATAAATTGCCAAAATTGGTCCTTGATATACCTGACAGCTATTACTCTGTGATGACATTTTACAAATTCAAAGCATAATTATAGAAAGCACTTTGTGTGAAGGCTTATTCTAAAAGTACCGATGTTATCATCGGTACTTAAAGACAAAAAAGTCCAGTCAGATCTTGGCGCATCTTAAAAATTTGTTTACCTACTTACAAATGTCATAATTTAGGTTCATTTAAAATTTACAAAATGACATTATTTTTAATTTCACTAATGACATCATTCTTAATTTATAATTATTACATAACAATGTATTCTCAGACCACATATCTAATTTTTATATCAGATAACGTATTCGGATTAAATGCAGCAGTGCAGTTTGTTGCCGGTTCTTTTGCACTCGCATTTAGGAAGTGGCACTAAACTTAGCTGTAAGTACCTAAATCTTAAAAAGGCCTGACGTCAACAACATTTTTTCGAAAGAAAAAATTGACAATTATGAAGTGGTACAAACATCCAAAGATAAATAAATTGTTTTAAATAATTTTTCTGTTTTTTTTTTTATTGTATGATAAAGTACCTATTTTTTTTTAAATCACAGTACTGTTCTCTTACAAAAGTGTTCTTATTGGCAAGCTGAGTCGCTCCTTAAAGTATGTGTCGACCGACTGCACATGTATTCTCTGTAGTTATATCTATAGGGAATAAATGTAAGTATTAATACAGTGTTTAGTCCCTTTGATGCGAAAGTCATTGTGGTGAGAAGGTTTGGAACGACTGCACTGGAGGTTCGCTCTATTGAGACGGCGGCCATGCACTCGTAACTTTTAACCTTTACTTTTGACATTTTACTGCGCCATAGTACGTTCATTATTTCGCCTAGTTTCTAATAAATGAACGCTTTTGTTCTTAGTGCTCTATTCAACGGCGCACTCCTTGGGCGCTTTCTCTAGTTTCGCAAACTTCCTACTCGGAACATTTGCCATTTACCATGCATATCCAACGCCTAATAAAGACAGTACTGGATCGTGAACTCCAGCGATTTCATTGTTTCTTCCCGTACTCATGTTTAATAAATGCCTTCAAAGTCGTTTGTGATTCATTGTACTTTACCTAGCTTTACTTATATTGTGCTTATACTAGCTTTTTCTGAGACTATTTCTAACTAGAAATGTGCGAGAATTTGAATCATGTTAATAGGCGATGCGGCTAGTAACCCATCAGTATTTTGTTTTTTCACGCTGAACGTGGCCTTTGGGTCTTACGGCCTTAAGCTCTGTCTACCGCGTTACAGATAAAGACATGATAATGTGTCCGTGTCTGTATCTATTTCCTATTCCTGTTTTCATTCTATAGGTTCACTCATTTGGGTCTTGCGACCCTTAATGTTACCTTTATATTTTATCTGACATTTTCCGCACTCTGTAAAAACGCCATGTTTGATATTCATTTTTAGGGTTCCGTACCCAAAGGGTGCAAACGGGACCCTATTACTAAGACTCCGCTGTCTGTCCGTCTGTCCGTCTGTCACAGGGCTCTATCTCTTGAACCGTAATAGCTAGACACCTGAATTTTTTACCGATTATGTATTACTCTGACCGCTGTAACAACAAATACTAATAATGAAAAAAAGTTGAAAATAAAGGGGGTCGTCATACAAAAAACTGGTTTTTTTTTAGCGTTTTTAACTCGATCTGTCACAGGGCTATATCTCTTGAACCGTAATAGTTAGACACCTGAAATTTTCACCGAATATGTATTATTATGACCACTTTAATAGCAAATACTAAAAATAAGATAAAGTTAATAATTATTAAAGGGGGCGTCATACAAGAAACGTGTTTCTTCAGCGTTTTAAAACATTGTACGGTGGTACGGAACCCTTCATATACGAGTCCGACTCGCACTTGCCCGTTTATTCATAGTAACCGAAACTTTGCACGCTCACTTATTTATGTAGACTCGCTCCATCTATTATTTTATGCCCCTAATAACAGTTTTATTTCTTTTTCGTGAATTATTCTCACAGCTAGTTACCTATATTCTATCTCGTAAAGTATATATTTCTTCGTGTAGTACAAATATAATGAAAAAAGAGGAGACCGTTGGCTCAACGGTGCAATAAAGAATCACTGCGTGCGTCCTGAAACTGGATGCAAGCGTGCAAGTGGTACTTTTATTTAGCGCCTCTCCATACTTCGATTAAAAAGAAATATCAAATGCATTTAGTGATCCTTCACACAGTTGATCGCTAACATTCTTTCAGTCTTTCTTCCCGGTTGCATCGTTGCTCGGGTGCTTTGAACCCCGGGGTAAGCTTTCCAGGTTTGTTGGTCACTATACATTCGAAATAAAATAATACTTGAGAAAAAGGGTTAGTATTATTCCGATTATAATTGGTTCACGCAAAATTTGTCGCAAGCCACTCAGCCTCACTTTAAAAGTCGACACTTATTTCCGCCCTCACAATCACTCGTACAAGTGGACACTATGTAAATAACTTTACGCGGTAATTTACTCATAGAAAATAACTTTTCGGATTCACTGCGCGTACATTATTATTATAGTTAGACATGGTCTAGATTATTGAAAATTATGATAATGTCAAGGCCCTTTTCCTAACCATTTAAATATTAGGTAACACAGCGAGCAAACCGGCGGAATAGGGAGTTTCAGGAAGGCGAAATAATCTTTGAAGGGATACTATTTCCTGCGTTCCATGTCAAGTCTCTGGCACGAAAGAAACACTGGAAAATGGAAAATTTAAAATTTCATTCGCATTACCTATTTTATTAGTCAGTGAATAGAAAACTAGATACTCATGTTAATGAGATATTATTACATTGTTATGATTGTACTACAGTTGTGCACAAACCGTTGTCCTGCAGACCTATGACCGTCATAAATAAATACTATGGCTGCCCAGAAATATGCCTCCTATGTGCCCCTACCTCTATAACAGACCTTTCCTTAGTAATTGCAAACATTTCAATTGATCGATTATCGTGATTATGTCTGCAATTCCAAGGCAAGGTCATTGGGACGCGTGTACTCCGAGTTGGAAACATCTCATCTGCCACATTATTTCTCTCGACAGCATTTTGTAACGATGCTTACGAGAAGTATACGGTAGCCTACTAATTAATCGTCACCAGGAAAAATTGGTCATTTGTAGTGCAAACGAACAAGTTTTCCTGGTGAAGTTTATTTCTAATTTATGGTATGTAACTTTAAAACGGGTGGTTGTCAGCCTCTGTGGCGTTTAGAATACCAACAGTTCGATTTCAAGTGAAGATGGAAAAATTTCGTGATCTGATTGCCCTATATTTCAAATTTTTTAATTGCCTAATGATGATCTAAAATCAAAAGTAATGAGACTAATGTTTCAAAAGCAAGGAAGAATCACTAGCAGGCGCATCTACCCACCTTTAGCCTGCACTCAATGATCTAGCTAAGCTCCTCATCCCTTTGCCCAATGCAGACAATGGTTTCGATTTTATTCAAATCAAACTTTCGCTGCTGACGTTTTTGTAACTAAAATGTTACGGTTGATCAGTAGCCGAGTGTATAATTCATACACTATACGCAAACCGTATTGTGTTTCTGGGTAATGAGGCAAGTAATGGGTTGACCACAAATTAAAATCGATTAATTGTTGATTGGCTAGTAAAAGCTAACATGCAATTGGAATTAAATTCCGAATGGCATTAGATAAATGCGGACACACAACGCACATGTTTGGTACCTAGTCTTATTTTCTGGGACAACTACGAGTAAAGACAGAACATCCTTTTAATACATTATTTATGATTGTTTAATTATAAGGTACATTTTCCTCATATTAAATTACCTTATTCGAAAGCACATTTTATAAAATTAAAATTACTTTTATGTAATCTGTATTTCAAACGGTTACTTTAGAGGCTCACATGGTTTATTTTATGTGAGCCTCGTAATCACCTCGCTCTACGCTAACATGTACCTTCTCTTTTCTATGGTTGTGCGCTGTATGATGTATATATGTAGATAACACCGTGTTATTTAATATTGGAAAAAAAAATATAAGTACTTATCATTAATGTCAAGGGGAATCATTATATTATCGGTTCAAGTTAAAGTGATGGCGACGAAACGATGGGCCTCGATGACCCGTGTCTAACTGTCTACTATGAAATACTAATGAATGTCCCTTTTTCATTTGCGCTTGTCACGTCAGCTGATATGTTCGAGAATTCGTAGGTGTCAGGTCGGGGAGCGGGGGTGGCGGCAAGAGGCGGGGGGTGAGCCTCATTGATCGCACCGCGCGCAGCATCCCCGCGTGGACCGCACCGCGGCCCCGCAGCCTCTGACACAGCCTCACTACTTGAACCTCTAATCGCTATTTCGAAAACCCATCGCGATCCTCGACTCGACCCACAAAAATGGGGCAATAACATCGGCAAGTGCTCGTCGCGAGCTGCGAGCACTCTCCAAGATACATTCTAATGCTTCTTTTAGGTTTAGCCTAGAATCTCAGCGCATGTACATTATGTTCTTATAGCAATAGTGTTGGTGTCGACGGTATCACTAAAACTGGCAATACACATGCTGAAATTCAGATGCTACTACTCGTACAACATCTAACACAACTTTATGATGATACAACGTCTCACATACTAACTGAAACTATTTTAAGGGTAGATTAAGTCTATGATACTGAACCGCATGTTTCTTGGGGAAGGTGTTCGCAGTATCATGGACTGTATAATAGTTTAGTACATATTGTTAGACCCTGTTTATTGCTGTTCTTTAATAATAAAACTATGATCGAGCATTACCAAAACTACAATCTACATACGTACATTTACAAAATTAGCATTTTATACGCTGGACCTAACATAGACACTACAAACAAAAATATGTTAAAATTTCATCTTTTTAACAATTTCGATGGTTTTAATACCTACGAGTCAATGAGAGTCAATAGAGTTTTTTTTTCTCTAGTAATGCAAGTAATCATATTCTATTCAACTTAGAAAACAGCTGATGCATTTTCATCAGCATATTACAAATTACAAATGGTCCGTAGAATGTTCTTGTTGATGATATGATGATAAACAATATAGACCATTTCTGGCTACCTAGCGTTATTTGGCCAAAGTGACCTTATTTATTTATTTATTTTATTTACCAATTTATGTATACGGACAATATATACAGATATTACATAAACAACCTTATTCTTCCTTTGTGATTCTTCATAATCAAAACATCCTGAAATTGTAAAAATGGCTTTGGTGATGTGTACGAGTATGTATGTATAGAGTTAGCAAGTAAATAATTTGTTTATAATTGAATATTGAATTTGAGAATATTATAATGTAGGAGGTGGTGTTAGGTTAGGGTTCGTAATGTGTCAGGGCGACACGAGAGCCGGGCAGCAGCAGCTAGCGGAGCGCGTGCAGGCTGCGAGGGAGACGACAAGGTCGGGATCGTGCACCGCGCGGGCGGGCGGCGGGCGGCGGGCGGCGCTTGAATGGGCGGCGGCGGCGGCGCGGCTGCGCGCCCGCGGGACCTCCGCCAGTCCGCACACCGGCGGCTCCGCTGCCCCACGGTCGGCCGCACTCCGCTGCACAACAATGCTCAAAAACACGCCGTGACTCGAAGAACATACGCGGCGCGACCGGCGATGCTCGAGGATCGGACGGCACGCGTGGCCGTCGGCGAGCGGTCGTGAACAAAGTTCGATTTATGAAAACCGAAGAAGAATTGAATTTTGAGCTCGTATTCGATAGATCCGAATAGGCGGGTGTGCGGATTGGGAGGCGGGGGTCGGTGTCGCGCGGGCCGACGCGGGCAATGGCGCGGCGCGGGGCGGCGGCGGTGGCGGCGGCGCGCGGCGCGTCGCGGCGCTGACATGGGGTGGCGGGCGCGCCGCTCGCTGTTGGCGGCGCCCGCGGGCCTGCTGCTGCTGCTGGGCCTGCTGTGGCCGAGGGGTAAGACCCAACCCAAACATTCGCTGCCCGTCCCATCTCACCCTAATGCCCATTTATGTATATACCTCCAAAATCCATTACAGGTCACAAAAATCACAATATCTTCATGAGTACTCGAAATATAAACTTAAAGAACATAATAGTGAAAATGACATCATCAAATTTACACCAGCTGAAAATCCCTTTGGGTTTCTTGATAATGATATCTGGATCATCTGTATGTAGAAAAACAGGTGATATTTTTTTTGTGAAGAAACTTCAAGTTACACTGTCATATTTAAGTTAGAACTTACTGCATATCAAATCGAAATATCTTAGTAGAAACACATTCAGCAAAAAAATTGTTTAAGCTTTTATTGCGAGACTTGTCGTAACAAATCAAATAGGCTCAATACTAAACAGTTCGCAGATAGGTAAAATAGGTTTACGTCGTATAATTACTGAGTTCCTATGGTTACGCCCCGGCTCCTTTATCAAACCAACTCTATTCAATATATGAAATTACAGTTCAATCGGTTGAGGATGACTGCTTGCTAAGTCAATCAACCCCAATAAACAAAAACCATAACAATGCTCTTTTCCTATAAACAGTAATATAATATACAGGCTCCCAAACTGTAATACATTTTTTTTATACGGCAACTTCTTTTATATTTACCCTCTAGAAAATAAAATTTCAGTGAGATGCATTCTGTAGAAACCATTAAAATTTATCTGGTATTGGGTAGGTTTGACAAACTTTTCAGTAATTAAGTAATTTGGAAAAATATTTACGTAATAGAGATCAAAATATAACGGGAGAAATTTGTACTGTTCCACTAATTAATTATTCGTCCTACTTCGTATTTACATGTGTATTATGTAAATTCCCTCCTACACTTGATGACAATATTTAAAAACCAGCAGCTCTCGTAGCACGGCACTGTCGATAGACCCATATAAAGTTTGTATCGCGAGACGGACTAGTGCCATACCGCTCGTTATTATTACGTAGAGCGAGATAGAGAAAGACCATAGCGCTCGATAAACGCTGTCGCCGGTGCCATTGCTAGACATACAGAAAAAGAAATATACCGCCACATTGAAATGACAGGAGGAGTTATTGGTTTATGAAGGCATATATGATGGGTGACCCTTAAATGACACTAAAGCTCAGACTCGTCGACATAATATGCACCTTGAACCGTCCTAACCTATTGTATGATGCTCAGTCATGGTCTATCTTAAATTCGAAGTTTGCCATACAGCGATGGAACGCAGTGTGCTGGGTTTTAAAAGAATAGACAGTGTCAAACGTTACATGTCGTTCAAAAACAGGCATTGTAGATGTAGGATACAAAACTACTCAACTAAAGTGGGACTGGGTGGATCATGTCAGCAGGACATCGGACAATTGACCTAATAGAGTAACACATGAATACCTGAGGAAGGTGAAGAAGAGGCAGGCCTAGAAAGCATTGACCTGAAGACGTCGACGCTTTTTCAGCATAGTTTGCCTGAAACAGCTCTCAACAGAGACAAGTGGGAGGAAGATTACTCTTTAAAAACATAAAAGGAACTCTGACACTCTGAATAGGAATACCTGACATAAAAGTAATTCTGTCATTACAAATGACAGAATTACCTCTATTTTAAAGTCTTACTCATTTGTTTTCTATTCTGAACGCCCTTTTCTTTAAACTTGTAATATTTTTACTAAGTATATTTGCTCTTTGTTCAGTTCAAATTTCGCCTTTTATCCTATAAGCATCAGGCTCCCCCCAGCTATGCTTAGTCACGCACGGCACATCAAAGAGACCGGGCGCGACACTGAAGCGCGCAATTTCACAAAAGAGCTCGAGAGTCGAGACAACCCTCGATCGATGGAGATCACTTCAGCGGTACAGATAACGGGCGTTAAATGTCTCGTCGAAGAGTAATTAACGCCCGAAGATATACTAAGGTATTTCTTGAATTAATAGAATGTAATGGCCTATCTATTTGACTAGACATTACGAGTACAACTTATTACAATATAAGTACGAGTATATAGCAGAAACATAGTTTTTTTGTAAACTAATAGATGCCATCGGTCGTATCAAGTTGAGTCTATCTATACTAATATCATAAAGAGTAAGGATTTGATTGTTTGTTTGTGTGTTTGTAATAGATAAACTCAAAAACTAGTGATCCGTACTTAATACTGATAAATATCTTTCAGCTATAGAAAGCTGCGCTATCAGCGAGTAACAAAGGCTATATTTTATCTTTCAAAAAATTAGAGATACGAGAACATTGCAATAATGTAACCCAAGGTTGATACCTTGGTTAACATTGTTGCAAAAATTTGCCTATTAACGTCATTCTTGACGTTATCACAAAAAAAATTAAGAAATGATGGATACAAAATATACCTACAAAATATTTATATTAACTAGGCGATCAGATCACGGGTATATTCAAAATGAATCACGATATTAGTCCGATTGAATAGTTTTATAATCAATAATGCTATGTACTTACGTGTAATTCCAGTTTAAATTATTCCAATCAAACTTTTTGTTTAGGGGTTATTATGGGTTTAATAATGCTTTTAAAGTAAAAAATGCTGCGGTATGAATGCCATAAATTAAAGTATATTAGTTAGGTATTAACTTATCTTTATAATATAAAATTAAAATTTCTTACCTTTGACTGCGTGGGCAACAACTCATCAACATTTAATATACTCGTACATTGGTATTTTTTAAAGATTGAGAACTTACATAAAACTTTTGTGTACCAGAGGCGAGCGGCGGCTACCACGAAAAGCGGCTACTTCACCACCTACTAGATCACTACAACGTGCTGGAGCGGCCCGTGGTCAACGAGAGCGACCCGCTCCAGCTCTCCTTCGGCCTCACGCTCATGCAGATCATTGACGTGGTACGCTAGCATCAATATCTTATCAATGAGTTTACTTCAAGAAACATCTGCTGGACGAATAAACTGTACTTGATCGGTAGTAAGTCAATGACCTGAACCTGTTCCAGCGTGGTGCGATGCGATACAGAGCATAGGCAATACAGGAGCGCAGGGATTGCCACGAAAAGTTACTTTTGTATATACTATGCTCCGGATTACTACTTCTGTAACATGATTAAGCAGTATGTGATCAATAAAAGCATCTTTCTTTTAGGCTCAGTCTCATTTCAATTAATGTATTATATTCTCTGTTATTACAATCAACCAATCGTCAATTTAAAGTGTCTGTCATGATCATTTATTTTTCTTTTTTTTGGACTGCCTTTACCTCTAATAGCAGTGTATTATTGATCTAGTTCTGAAATTAAAAAAGTCAACATTAATGTAGTCTAAATATCGTAAATAGGTATGATTTATATGATGAGCAGATTTATAAATTAGTATTTTTTGGCAGGACGAGAAGAACCAGCTATTAATAACAAACATCTGGCTTAAACTGGTGAGTCAAAGTTCTTCATTATGTACAATTTCAAGTAAACACTTCAGCTTGCTTGCTGAACAATTACGGTATTACCTTATGCATTAGTAAACAAAATATTTGCTGGCAAAAATACGCCGTTGTTTTCGAGCCACAGAAATGAGAGAAGGCAAATACAATTAGTCGAATTATGAAACTAGCGCCTTGTTTTTAATGTTGTTGATGTATTTGTATTGTATTCTGTAAAGTAAGAGTAGTCGAATTGGACCATCGATTTACAAAATCGAATTGAAGTTTAAAATGTGCAGCAAGATGTGTTCTTGCGGTATTTTTTTACACTAAAATGAGCACTTATGAAATTTTCTAGTTATCTCTAACATTATCTAATTAATATATTCATTAATATGAATATATTAATTAATTATCTAATTAATATATTCATTAATATGAATTATCTTATTAATATATTCATCAATATGAATATATTAATTAGATAGACTTAAACAGCCAACAGAATTTTCTTTGATTGCTCCATAAATGGCGACCCTGCCAGTTTGTAGATTGCAGAGTATGCATGTTACACTACAAATCACTAACTTAATTATACGTGTGTCAAAATTATGGACTCGCCACTTAAAATATTTTTACTGAATTAAAAATAGCCTTGTATATAAATTTTATATATTAATATGTTCTTTTCCACTGCTCGCTTCCACTAGTTCACGTTCAACAAAGTATGATAAATATTTAATTAAATTTCTTTATCGATCTTTACCTAGGAATGGAACGATATGAATTTGCGATGGAACACTTCGGATTTCGGTGGGGTCAAAGACTTACGAGTGCCACCGCACAGGTTATGGAAACCAGACGTCCTTATGTACAACAGGTAATCATTTTTTACATAACGTATGCCTTTGTTCATTTAAGTGTAAACCAATGCGCAAACACCAAAGGGTTATTGACTCCGATGCTTTCAGATTTTCTGAGTAGGTACCTACTTCGACACATGCTGTTTTATTTACACATGAACAAAATTGGTGAATGTCTATTGTTATTTTCGACAACTATTAGATTGATCAATGAGAAATGACGAAAATATCTCGATTTTGTGCCATTTCTATAATTTTGATTCTTATGTTTAGCTGGTTTAGCAGAATTAATACCTCAAAGAATTTACAAAATAATGCAAGTTCTTTGATTAAGATATTATTTTTTTCCATAATCTTTTAAAAGGTTGACGTTTATTGTATTTTATCATGCACAGGATAATCAAGGATTCGGACTCCATTTATGTCAAACAAATATTGTTAAATCGCTTCGAATGATGCTGTTCACATAATTTCGATAGAACTTTACTTTGTAAGTTCACTTGATCTTCAATTATTGTTCATCCACCTTTCTTCATATCAACCACGTATAAATTTGCTATATTTTCAAAACTTTTGTAGAAAAACTTCCAACATTTTACTTTCATAGCGCGGACGAGGGGTTCGACAGTACTTACCCGACCAACGTGGTGGTCCGAAACAACGGCTCGTGCCTATATGTACCACCCGGCATCTTCAAAAGTACGTGCAAGATCGACATCACCTGGTTTCCTTTCGATGACCAACGCTGTGAGATGAAGTTTGGCAGCTGGACCTATGATGGATATCAAGTAAGCTTTCCTTTGTTTCCTGAGTCTTAATGATCAGGAATTTTTTTATATGCTCATAAGGTTTTACTTTAATTATACAGTGTAGGTATAACCAAATATACTGAAACTATTGTTAGGCTGAATTCAGTTCTTGATACTGAAAAATATTCCCCAAGAATCATATATGGAAATAAGAAAAAATATTTTTGGCATCCCATATAAATTGACCGATCCTAGATGATCCGAGTTTCTATGAAAAGCAAAAAAATATTTTTTCATACTTCGATATATATTCCTTGAAGAGTTGTTCAGTATCATGGACTGAATCCACCTTTAAAATAGTTTAAGTATATTTTGTTAGATGTTACATGTAAAAAAAAGTTATAGCCACAGACTTCGATTTTTTACTGCGGTTATACCTAAATAAGAGATAAAGTCTGTGATTGTTTTCACTTTCTTATTTTTTTCCGTAAACTTTTCCTAAAACATAAGCAAGGACCAATTTTATTATGGGCAAACCAGGGTATCTTATCATGTGCAGTTTCTATATTGAATAGGTATGAATACATGAAAGATGAACATAGTAAATAAATACTAATGTAAAACTGACTCTACAGTTAATATTCGTTGTTTCAGTTGGACCTTCAACTACAAGACGAAGCGGGTGGAGATATAAGCAGTTTTGTCACGAACGGCGAATGGGAACTAATAGGTTTGTTAGCACATATATTTCACCCTGGCATGATTTTTTTATTACACCGCTTTAGATACTTTCCTATACTTTGTCAGTTTAGCTGTATTATTGAGGAATATGTTGTTCTTATTTCAACTATTTGAATCTCATTAGGAATACAGGAACCATCCTAAATATTTAAACCAGTTTATCGCAAACAAATTATAACAACAATGGATTGGCGGTGTCATCGGGCTGTTTTAGACCTGAAAGGTTAAAAAGTTTTAATCCTAGACGACTCTCATCATCTTAGGTCTTTTATTGTCTCCACTGCAGGAGAACGACCGTCTCTGTTCCTACTACCAGAGCCATGCTTGGGCAGAGCAACCAGAGGATTTGGACTACACTCTTTACGCTGGCCAGTCGGGTTGAAAAGGTCTCATTGATGTTGATAATTTGTTTAGCTAGTATCTTAGGCTTTAAGTCCGCCATTACACTTGTATTTGTGTATAAAGTTAAATAAATCTCCTAAGTCGCCTCTATTATTTCCTTGAAGACTTGGAGTGGTCCTATTCTACTCTGCTGAATGCCATACGGCTAGGTGACTCTACATTTAAGCAAATTTATTAGAATGTTATGGTGATCAATGAATTTCGTCAACAGGCGTGCCAGGTAAACGCAACGAAATTTACTACAATTGCTGCCCGGAGCCATACATTGACATAACGTTTGCGGTGGTGATCCGACGGAAGACACTCTACTACTTCTTCAATCTGATCGTGCCCTGCGTGCTGATCGCGTCGATGGCTCTCCTGGGATTCACCTTGCCACCGGACTCCGGCGAGAAATTGTCCCTAGGTAAATATTACAGAAAAATATTTTGCCTAGAGTCAGAAATCAAAACTCCAAAAAGGACAGAAAGAGTTCTCCATCATGCCTTACTGTAGTTTTATCAACTTTATCCTAACTGAACATTACTAAATTGCTATTTTGCAGTCGGCATCAGTTGTGGATCCAGGGTTTTAGTTTTGGGGAGGGGGGTGGACCCAATAATGGTAGGTTTTGTCAAGATAAAGTAAAGACTAAAAATCACTCGTATTTTAGTTTTCCCTAAACTACAAAGGTTGGGAATCGCACTTCTCTTCATCTTCTCCCGAGTGATACATACATAAAATGGAGCTATTTTCATCAAGGGACTCAGATACTTTTGGGGGATCTAAGTCTCTTAGCCCCCCCTCACACTTTTAAAATCTGCCCCTGGTTGGCATGCAATTTCTCGAGGTAGACCACAAATACTTTGACTTCACATTTGAACATCTTCTGTCCTTTGTACGAGTACTTCTTTCATTATCGTCTTTTTGATGAATGTTTTCGGAAATATCGTATTATCTTACCTATTTCTTTAATAAAGAGGACGTCCTTCCTTGCAAACTATTCTAGAAGTACTTACATCAGGCTAAATTTGTTTTAATTTACTATAAATATGATTAAGTTAATTACCGAAATCTACCTAATTCATATAATTTCCGTAACTGTATCTATTGTTCAGGTGTCACGATTTTGCTGTCGTTGACGGTGTTCCTGAACATGGTGGCGGAGACCATGCCCGCCACGTCGGACGCCGTGCCTCTGCTGGGCACGTACTTCAACTGCATCATGTTCATGGTAGCCTCTTCCGTCGTGTCCACCATCCTTATCCTCAACTACCATCATCGACACGCAGACACGCACGAAATGAGCGACTGGGTATGTAGACCTCTTATATAATTTCTTGTGATTATTTTATTACTTAGGACTAGGTCCGTGAAGTGGCAGTAGGCAGGCACATAGCACAAAGAACTGATGGCTGATGGAGCAGAATGGTTCTCTATTGGCGGCTACTTAATACCAAGCGAAGCGTAGAACACCCATCTACTATACCACTACACCATAGGTGATCGGACAACCTTAGCAAGGTTGCAGGAGAACGTTAGGTGCAGGCCGATTCCAATCGGTCGTTTTGAAAAATTGGAGGAGGCCTTTGTCCAGCAGTGGACTTCCTGTGGCTGATATGATGATGATGATAAGCATCATCCGTATTACTACAGTTTATTCTTCGGTTTAAAAAAATAAAAATGAACGATTTATCGACATCAGATTGTTACCTACTTTCTAAGAGAGTATATAACTACCTATAATAAGCGCCTCGTCTTCATTGATATACTCTTGTCCATAGATTCGATGCGTATTCCTATATTGGCTGCCATGGGTCCTTCGCATGTCGCGGCCGGGCAATGCGGCGACTCCGCCGCCGGCGCGGGCACCCCCGCCGCCGGACCTGGAGTTACGCGAGCGCTCGTCCAAGTCGCTCCTCGCTAACGTGCTCGACATCGACGACGACTTCCGGCACGCGCACGCGCAGCAGCCGCCCTGCTGCCGATACTACAGGTCCCTCGACGATCTACACGAACACTACTCGCCGTAAATAGCACGGATACGATACTACTCCCCCGCCTCGAACGATCCGCAGTAGACCCGACCATAACAGCTTTCATGACAAACATTCGACTAAACTCACTCATTCGAATCACGTTTCCACTTGAGAGTTTCTTCTTGGGTCTTGTCTTTCTCGTTACATCTCTGAGCATAATGCCCGTAGTGCCCTTCGTTCCTCGGCTAAATAACACCTGTAGTATAGAGTACCCATATGTGTGGTGATTACAGAGCCATGCCTGTTGCAGGAGTGGCGAGGAAAACGGTGCAGGGCTGGCTGCGCACAGCTGCTTTGGTGTCGACTACGAGCTCTCGCTTATACTCAAAGAGATTCGAGTCATCACAGATCAAGTGAGAATTAACATAGATTAAAATAATAAATAATCTAATTTCTAGAATCTTAAAAAAATTGCAAATATATAAAATATCTACTAATGGGTGATTTGTAAAGATAGTCGGTCACAAGGTTGACGAAGTCATTTGTTTCAGATGCGCAAAGATGACGAAGATGCGGACATTTCGCGCGACTGGAAGTTCGCCGCCATGGTCGTGGACAGACTGTGCCTTATTATCTTTACCCTGTTCACAATCATCGCCACGCTAGCCGTGCTGCTGTCCGCGCCACACATCATGGTGTCGTAGCGACCCGCCCGCCTGCGGCTGCGCATGCGTAACGTTCTGTGATACCGCAAATACTTGTTAAGTTGTGATTTGCGAAGCGGCGCGGGCGATGACGCCGCGGCCTACGGGAGTTGCAGCCGCCTGCCTCGCCGTCCGCGCCCCCCTGTAGATATAAGTTACCGCTGACTGCCATCCCCATGCGCTCAACCGATATGTACTGCCTATCCAACGTGTCTCCAAAGACTAGGAGATGTTTCTCACACTCTTGACCTTCTAGTTTCAAGTGTACGACGGTCATCATTTCAGGGAATCCTATGCTACGTGGCAATCAATGACCAATCCCTAAAGAGTCCGCAAAACTCCTCAACAATGATGAGTGGTTATCAGTTGGCGTTCCACTTTGGAACTCGGTCAGAGCAGTGTGCGAGTGCGCCCCTCTTCAAACCCGGCGGTTGCGAGGTAGTGAGTCGCCGGCTGGAAAAGCTTGTAAGTCCGCGCTAGATTAGTGCCGTTTCAGAAGGTCGCCGGCAATGAGTGTGACCGATACAGAAAAATTAGCACAAAAACGTCTTCCTTCATACCGTTGAACGACCTGATTCGCATTTAAAATTTAAACTTTGTTAGATCTTTCTCGATTCTTGAAGTCTATTGTACAGTTTAGGGTTTGGGCGGTAAAGCAAGGCCCTTTGTTTCCTTCTTGTTCGATTCCGTGAATCGTGGTTATGATCCCTAACTTTATTTTCGGATGTATTTGTGTCAGTAGCTAGTATAGAACTTTACAACAAATGTTGATGAACTCAATTGGTACAGGTTGTGAATATGCCTCGTTGTGAACGGGTCGATATTGTTATAAATGGTAAAATACCCATGGCTATAGCTTAATAAAACGTTCGTTAAAAGTTGTAGTTAAACAAAGTATTGTTTTAATAAAGTCATATCTGAGTCTTTCGGAACGACTTATACAAATAGTTAAATTACTAACATGATAATATTCACGTTTGTACTCCTTTCCATACAGTAACGGTTTATTATACGCTGATATAACATTAGCTTTTACGAAATTTTCTCATTTGTAAAAATCTTGATTGAGAATAATTACTCTTTCGGGTTTACAAATTAGACAATCGAATTCATCCAATTATACATAGTGTTTGCGGCAATATCATTGTTTATTTAAAGGAACCACAACATTTTGTAAGAATAAATGAAAATATAAATGCCGTAGAAGTACAACCACTGTGTTGACAATTGTTCTTAACAAAGCGTGCCAGTACGCGTTACTGCATCCTTATCGACCAGACCGCTCATCTGCAATATCCGCTGGTTTCAATTCGATTACATTTCAACTGAATCCCTGTCATCTCATGAACTTTAATATTTATTTTCTGAAAACATTACAAACCTCTCAGACGGGAAACGTTGCATCGAAAGAGCGATTGCGCGGATACACAAACGAAAATGTACCCTCGCGAGGCTCCCACCATGTTTCCTTTCTGTGAGGCGGTGTACGAATACCGTGGCCTGCCATTTGGAAGTTGCGGCATGGCTATGGTTTATATACCAATGTTTTCAATCGCCCGTTTATGTATTGTTGTTTACTTGTCTCATCAACCACTCGACTACGGTTGTGTGACGACCTAGGCGAAGGTAGCCGCGTATATTTGCCGTTACGTCATTACCTTTTTGCACATTATCACGAGCAACTATTACGCTCTCTTCTTCCTGAACGGCTTATGCGCGGCCTCCTCTCGTCGGCAATGGGACGACTTGTCGTCCCCATAATTTGTTCAATTGTTAGGGTTAATACTCTGAATTGCATTTTGTTTATTAAATATAAACGAATGACTGTATGTTTCATTTATTAAATTATACGTTTCCCTTTTCTATAAAAAAAAAGTTATCTAATGAGAATAGGGTAGTATGTACCAAATATTCCTAGAAATATAGAAGGAAATAATATAATACTGACGATGAATAATTGGATAAAAAGACAGTAAATTATACAACGTGGAAGGGACATACCCGTAATAAATCAAACCACGGGCTATACTATATCACTAAAGAATAATGAAATTAAAATAGCAGTTAAAAAAACCAAAAACTGTTATTTTAATTACATTATACTATAACGATCTAGTATAGACCGTGGTTCGATTTATTACGGGTATGTCCCTTCCACGTTGTATACATGAATAGATATATACATTTTGAGGTGGCAACATGATCTGACACAGTAAATAGGGAGTTAGGGTTGATGAGGACAACCCTGACCCAAATATTTATTACATCCCGGAGTGAGTAGGTACGCGGCGAGCGCCTGTAGACAATCGATGTTATCCCATGGGATAACGGCACATGCGCCGTGGCCCGCTCCACTCGCAGGTCGAAGGCTTTGCGATGCAAATTACTTGAATAAAATCTACGTGGGCATACGGGAGCGAACATTTAGTTTTATTTTCAGCCATATAACAAATTGCTCAATATCTCTAGATAAATATGAAAACTAAATATTTTTCTTAAAAAAAATAATATGAGAAGAGAATAAGAAATTTCTTTCAATGTCAAATCGATTATTTTACGATACATAATGTTTATCATTTAAAATAATGAATACATGCATAGGGACAGATCACACAGATCGAGCTAGCCCCAAAGTAAGTTTTTTAAACTTGTGTTATGGGATACTAACTCAACGATACTATCTACTTTTTATAATAAATACACCCAAGACCCTATAAATAAAAATATATTTATAAATATATACAACGTGTTAAATAACGCAAAACCTCTCAGATGGTACCTCAGCCCATGAAACTGAACAACTTTTGTTCTACAACTTTCACGAAACCCTAAAAAATATTTGAATTTTCATACAAACTGATCAGCTGATCGAGTCAATTTGTATGAAAATCCGAATTTTATTTTTGGCATTTTGGGAATGTTGTAGAACAAAAATTGTTTAGTTTCATGGACTGAGTTACAACCTGAGAGGTTTTGCGTTATTTCATTATCACTCGTATAAAAATGACAATATATATGTTACCCTCAAAGATCGAAGGTGGACCCCCCCATCGTACTTAATATATTTCCAATTCTTGTCGTGAACCTTATCAAAACGCTCAGAACGCGTTGTGGTCGTTCTGTGATTGTCACAACGCGTTGTGGCCGTTTTGGTAAGGGCCACGACACTTTGAGCGTAACATTTATAATATTTAGAGCCATAGATCACATAATGTATTAAAAGGTTGGACTAACATGGTAAGTCTTATGGGAGAGCTTTTATTGTTAGGATAAAGATATCGGATAGAGGTGATAGTATATCTGTTTCCTAGGCTTGAGAACACATCAAGCAAAAATATCAAAAATAGAAAAGATAGATTGTTTTTTAAATACCATTCTACCACTTCAGTTATAAGGTAGATGATGTATCTGAAAACAGATATAAAGTATGCAAGTAAGTGTATCAATTAGTCGACATTCAATTAAAGACGAAAAAAAATATATGACTGAAAACATTACAAATGGAGATATTATTTAAGAAAAGCATAAGCATTTATCGCATTTAGTAGTAAATGTGACAAAAAGTATACATTTCGTCCTGTTCGTACAACTGGAAAGACGAGTTGGGCGGGCGGAGACATGCACGCGAGTGCAGGGCGGTGGAGTGCAAGCCACGCGGAGGGCGGGCGCGCGGCGCGCGGCATTGCGGGCCGCCATGTCGGGCGGGTCGCGTGTTTGCCTCATCGCCACAGCTATCCTCGCTCTTCTCTATTCAGGTACGTTTCCTTACCAACTAAACATATACTAGTAGTTACTACTAAGTATTCAATTAAAACCCACTCGTATTTTCATTACGTCGCACCATCCCAACTATTACCTAATTGGCCGTAAACAAAATTATCCCATCACCATCTGATCTCAAAACTTGTTTCACATTTGCATCTAAAGTGCGAAGGTGCATTAATGAACAAAAATGCCTAACTAATGTAAATTACCGTAATCATTTATCGATATTGGGAATATAAGTACGTAAATTATGTAAATGGAAACAATCGAAATCGGAAAACGTACGAGTTCGAGTTCGAATATCTCAAGATTTCTCAACAGCCGGTGTTTATGTGAATTCTTATTATCTTAGTTTTATAGTTATTTATGTGAGTAAATAAATATGTTTGTATGTAAAACATGTTATTTGGAAGCTGTAGAGGGAAGATGTGCTGGCTTTATCCCACGAATCGCTCCTTATTGATCTGTAGTCGCCGCAGCATCACGAGTCATATGCGATGCCGTTACTGGCGCTGTTAACTTTAATATGATTTTTCAAATAGATAGTTTCTCTACTCTTGTGGAGTTATTACTTCCTATATACATACATATATAGTAAAAAGTGTCGATAATATAAGTAAGTTTAGATATAAAGATCGATAGTATTTTGTAGAGGTTTATTAATATTATTTAAATAAAAGTGCAAAATATTTTTCTAACAATATAAAGTCACACTACATATTCATATTTTTACACTGATTGTCAAAAGACAAACCATACTACTAATTACCAACAATTATTACTTGATAAATCTCTTGTAGTTTAAGAGTTTCCTCTTGGTGGAGTTAAGTGGAGATCTCTCTGCCATCTTTTTAATATTCTGGTAGAACCTTACTCCTAACTTTTCTTTAATTTGCTGAAAAATCTTTGTTCGTTCCTCGTTTTATCAATATTTAACTTACAAGAATATCCTAGACAATGTAGAAATATATTTTTGATATATTATGAGTAGGTACCACATCATTTTGCGCTTATGGAAATTTCACAAATATAGGTAACAGACGCAAGTTAAAAGATAGTCGGTGCAAGCGTATCATTTTTCCTGGTACAGCGTTGGAAATGCAATTCTCTGCCATTCAACCATTGGACCAAGTAGAAAAATGATTTGCGTTTTATTTGATAAGTACCTATGTTATAAATGTGAATTAGTTTGAAAAGAACAACTTAATGACCTCTTTTTTTATTAACATTACGATCGTGGTGATCCAAATTTACTGTAACGAAAATATTGCAGGTTTTGCGAAAATATATGATTTTTTTTGGCAACTTTTTCTCATTTTTGTCTCCATTAGATCAAATTCAGCATTCCTTTTTTAGAAGAAAAAGAAAAATCTACTATCTACTTAACTACTTGTTTCATAAAAACATTAGCTGCATAGCGTCCATAAAAGCGATGCTATTTCCAGGATGGTGTTCAGAAGACGAGGAGCGGCTGGTGCGCGACCTGTTCCGCGGGTACAACAAGCTGATCCGGCCGGTGCAGAACATGACGCAAAAGGTCGACGTGCGCTTCGGCCTGGCCTTCGTGCAGCTCATCAACGTTGTGAGTTTGTTTGCTTTTCGTGTTTTTAAGTGGCCAACACTATTGTCAGATTTTTTCAAACTGCCTCAGTATAGCTGAGTTAACTTGACGCCTTAATGTGACATCCGAAGCATGGAGAAGCTCAGGATATTGTAAGCCACTTGCGGTCCTCCACCAAAACACGGACTACGCTAGAGATTACTTATCATGTGAATTGTAAATGGGCCATTTAGTACCTCGACGTTGTAACGGGCTATAATTGAACACTATCTGCATGTTACTACTAAGACATTATTACTTCGTCTGGCCCCCGGGTTTTAGTAGGTACTACTTGTAGTCATTAAGCATCAAACTTATCTGCATCATGCATGTAAGTATCCACTTACCTGCCTACATCCGTAGGCAGGTAACAGTACTTATTTATTACTACTTTTTCGTACACATGCTGTTTGAATATTCGCGCGAGTGAGCGCAATCAGTATTTTCTTCACGCCGGACCACTTGACATATCGCTTTCATGGGATACTCAATTTTTTAGATTAGCCCGAGGCTAAAAAACCCTGACTATATTTTTGATTCCTGTTTTGACCTCTAACCATCTTGGTTATTTAATGCCATCTTCTTAAGGTCTTCAATAGTGTTTAAATTTTTATTGTCATTAAATGTAGGTAGCAGTGACCCGGAAAACCGTACCGGTATTGCTACGAATACTACGTATATCAAGATTGGCGTGGCTTCAAAAAATTTTCCTGTAAAATTATTTTTAATTATTTAATAACGTCTAACAAAATATACTAAAACTATTATAAGGTAAGATTCAGACCATGATTGATACTGAATAACTTTTCTTAAGAAATATAAAAAAAATGCTTTCCATACAATCTCGGATCAGCTAATTGGTCAATTTGAACGGGAAGTAAAAAGACTGAATTCAGCCTTAAAATATTTTCAGTATATTTCGTTAGACCCTGCATAATATTGCTTGGATTTAAACCCTTTGATTTTAGAACGAAAAAAATCAGATTATGAAATCCAACGTGTGGCTACGATTGGTTTGGATGGACTACCAGCTGATGTGGGACGAGGCCGACTACGGCGGCATCGGCGTGCTGCGGCTGCCGCCCGACAAAGTGTGGAAGCCAGACATCGTGCTGTTCAATAAGTTAGTATCATTAACGATTCAGTCTATTTAAAGGCCAGATTCTACCAAAGTTGGATAAGATGAGCAGAGCTGAAGTGTCATAAAAAAAAATACTCGGAAATTTAAGTTGATCTAGATGGATCAGATGTAGAGGCGGTAGATAAGTTGAAACATGTGTACCTACTTGGTGGTGTAACGAATCTAGATTTTGTTTGATAAAACAGCTCGCTTCTTTAGGTTACAGGTCATATCACCTGTTTCATTTTACCCAGTCGATGACTAGCCATTTAAGTCTTTGCAAAGCTCAGTCAGCTTTTACCTCACCGATGGTGAGGTTCTTATGATATAGTTCATTTAAAATAGCTTAGGTAATAGAAAATTTACGGTAATAACAATTAGGTAATTGAACATCTACGGTAACTAAGTGTCAAATAAGTACAAACTTATATCTATACAAATATGTATAATTTTTTGTTTCAGTGCTGATGGTAACTACGAAGTGCGATACAAGTCTAACGTCTTGATCTATCCTAACGGAGAAGTACTGTGGGTGCCACCGGCTATTTATCAGGTAACTAACTTAGTAAGGCTGTGCGAATAGGTAGCCTATTTTTGAATCACATTCCTTAAAGGATTGATATTTTCATTGCATTTTCTATACAAAAATAGTGCGTGTGGCAAAATAAGACTACTGTTAGTATTGTGTTTCTTAATGTGTCGCCTCTAGATCAAATTACGAAAAAATCTAATTTTATTATGCACATACACAGTTTCTTGAAATTAATAAAGTGTATTTTTTCAGAGTTCATGCACAATAGACGTGACATATTTTCCCTTTGATCAACAAACGTGTATCATGAAATTCGGCTCGTGGACATTCAACGGCGACCAAGTCTCGCTCGCCCTGTACAATAACAAAAACTTCGTCGACCTCTCGGATTACTGGAAGTCCGGGACCTGGGACATAATTGAAGTCCCAGCTTATTTGAATATTTATGAAGGCAACCATCCCACCGAAACCGATATTACGTTTTACATAATAATTCGGAGGAAAACACTATTCTACACTGTCAATTTGATTTTGCCTACGGTGCTCATCTCATTCCTTTGCGTACTTGTCTTCTATTTGCCTGCTGAAGCTGGTGAAAAGGTAAATAAAATAGATTCTAGAAAGTAAGTCACAATTACATTTTTAAATAAAATTTGTTCTTTACTTTATTGACGATAATGTTTTTTCGTTAACTAATAGCCCCTCTATATACCTACTTAGTATCGACAAGAAAAAGGTTACTGTACTACTACTAGTGTATGCGGATTCAATTGATCATGCCTGCATGGCTTTCATCAAATTTTTATTGACTCTACATGGGAGATTAATAATCTATATTTATTTTTTTGTAATACCCTCGCACCATTTTACAATTAAGTAGATTGGAAATTTGGCCAATTTAATTAGGTCATATATGCATACAGGTGAATTTAATTTTTCAGCAAGTTCAGTCTTTGATACTGATCCACTTATTAGAAAAAAAAGGTTTGAAAATCGATAAAAAATTTTCGTCCTCCCATACGAAATCCATTTGGCTGAGCCCTGATTTGTATAACAAGGCAAAAAAAAATTTATCAATTGTCTTTAAAGAATTTCAGTATCATCGACTTAAATTGCTCCAAACCTTGGCTGGTGGTTAGGTCACACTGTATACTTCATCATCATCATCATCAGCCCCATTTTTAGTCTCCACTACAGGAGCACGACCCTCTCTGTACTACCAGAGCCATATATTAGCCAGAGCAGTCAGAGGATTTGGCCTACACTCTCCACGCTGGCCAGATGGGTTGGAGAGGTCTCACTGACGTTTATAAGTTTGATTTTGCTTGTGTTTCCTAAGTTGCCTTCTACGACATCCACCATTACATACTCATTGCATACCTATTAATTCTTACCTATTAAATTTATATACCTGTGCAAAAATAACATTTATCTTTATTTGTAGGTCACACTGGGCATAAGTATTTTACTGTCACTGGTTGTGTTCCTGCTCCTAGTATCCAAGATCCTTCCGCCCACGTCGCTCGTGCTGCCGCTCATCGCTAAGTACCTCCTGTTCACCTTCATCATGAACACCGTCAGTATTCTGGTGACGGTAATCATCATCAACTGGAACTTCAGAGGACCTAGGACACACAGGTATCTAAATAAATTAAAACCTGAAATAAAATGTGAATGTAGAGTCTTGAAACAAGTCTTGATAAATACTTACCCTTTTAATTTAATAATAATACTTATATTTAGGAATCATAATTTTATAATAATATTACATGTAACAGCGCATAGCGCGACGAACCAATGCCCGATGAGGCAGAATTGTTCTCGAATGGCGGCCACGTACTAGCAAGCACAGCGAAGACCCACTTGCAAATATATCTTGACGTTTTGTTGCCCAATTTCTTTTTTAGATTTGCTAGCCATACAGTCAAACTGTAGGTCCTGGTGTAGAACATGGAAATCGTACCAAACAAGAAGTGTTGCCTTACATCAAATGAGATAGTTCTGATTTTTTTATGAGTGGGCAGTGATGAAATGGGTAATGACAAATCCAAGTTTTCCACCTCGAAAGCTCTTCGGATAACAGTTAAATACTTGAAAATTCATTAAATTTTAGGAGTTTTTTCGGTTTTGGTCAATTTTTAGGGTTCCGTACAAAAAATGAAAAAACGGAACCCTTATAGGATCACTCGTGCGTCTGTCTGTCCGTCCGTCTGTCACAGCCAATTTTCTCCAAATCTACTAGACCGAATCAGGTGAAATTTGGTAGAATGTTGTAATTCTATGACCCAAACACATATGTGCAAAGTAAATAAATATTTTTTTAAAATAAGGGTCATTTTCGGGGGACAAATTAGGAAATGAAAAAAAAAAGTTTTGCAAACCTTACTGTGTCATATATCAAATGAAAGGGCTCGTTATGAGGATCTCAAATATATTTTTGTTATTATTGTAAAATGAATAGTTTTGATTTTATTCATGAAAAAAGACGAAAATTGACCATTCCCCCCCCCCCCCCTAATCTCCGAAACAACTGAGCCTAAAATTTTTAAAAAAATTCTAAATATAGTTCATTGCTTGTAGATTACAGGAAAACCTATAAGAATTCAATCAATTGTACGGAACCCTCTCTACGCGAGTTTAACTCGCACTTGGCCGGTTTATTTATTACCACTAAGGACCTACGTTACAGCAAAATTCGCTATGGACACTTTTAAGTAAACTAAATTTGCAATTAAATGAGAATATTGGTTTTGGTAGGCCAAATAGTTTTAAAGATACGGCTATTTAAAGTTTGCAAAATTAAAAACAAAAAGGATTTGGTCAATTGTTACCACTAAGGACCTATCCTTAGTGGTAAAAATTGACAAAAACGGAAAAAACTCCTAAAATTTAATGGATTTTAGGTATTTAACAATGATCCGAAGTGCTTTCGAGGTGGAAAACTTGGATTTGTTATTACCATCTCATCACTACCAACATAAAAAAAACCAGAACTACCTTATTTGATGTAAGGTAAAAAGTACCAATTCCATGGACTAGTGTACGAAACATAATAAACCGCTTATCAGTATGTAATAAAAACAAGGTGTAAATATTCTAAGAGCATGTTTGTTTAGTCCGTAATATCAAACAGGATACACCGAAATAAAATCCAAAATACTCGTACGAAAAAAAATTTGGTTTCCCATACAAATTGAGCAATCAGTCGATCGAGTTTCTATGAAAAAGTTAATTATTTTTTTCGTATTTCAAATTTTCTCTTTTAAAGTAATATGTTCAATATCACAGACTGAGCACATTGTTCCGCTTTTTTAAAACACCTATATATTACCTAGTCGAGATGTGGTCGCTACTTATAAAACTCTGCAAAGGTAACAAGATTACAGGGCAAACTTTGGCTCAGAAAAAGATCGTTTATTGTTTATAGGATGCCGCTGTGGATCCGGAGTGTGTTCCTGCACTACTTGCCAGCGGCCCTGTTGATGCGCCGGCCCCGCAAGACGCGTCTGCGCTGGATGATGGAAATGCCCGGCATGGGAGCCCCGCCTCATGCTGCAGCCCCACATGACCTGCCTAAACATATTAGGTAGGTATATATATACATTTGTACATAGGTTAAGTACAGTTCACATTTTTTTCTAAAATAAACTAAGTACCTTTTACCAACCTACCTAAAAAGAAAATAATTAGTACTACCTAAGTGGAAGTTAAGGGTAAGAACCTAGAAATTTAATTACTACATATTAGGTCTACGCCTTGAGTTCTTAGTTTTGAAGGTACCTTATAGAGACACATATTATATAGATACTTACCTGTAAAGTAATAAATAGGTATATAAAATACCTAGTTTTATTCTCACTCCACAGCGCAATAGGAACAAAACAGAGTAAAATGGAAGCCATGGAGTTGTCAGATCTTCACCACCCGAACTGCAAAATAAATCGCGCCGCGGGCGGTGGTGGGGAGATGGGAGCGCTAGGAGGATTAGGTGCCCTTGGTGGCTTGGGCCTTGGCGGCGAAAGGCGGGAGTCCGAGAGCTCAGATTCCCTTCTTCTGTCTCCTGAAGCAGCAAAGGCCACAGAAGCAGTCGAATTTATTGCAGAGCATTTGCGGAATGAGGATCTTTACATACAGGTAAGTAACTGCAGAGGGATAATTAATCGCAGTGTTTATTTTAAACTTAAGATATTTACAAATACACGTACCTACACAATATGGCATTCTCAATCAGTCATTAGACCAAGCATAAAACTGAATAAAAAAGAGAGCGCCTGACTGAAGAATTACACCTCTGACTGAAGGCCACAAGAGTTACATACAACAGAAGGTTGCAATTAAGTGTATGGGCTAACCGTGGGTAGCCTAACGCTGCTAACGCATAGAGCTTACACATTTACGTTTCTCGTAAGTAAAACTTTCTGACCAAAATAAGAAAAACTTTTTTTTTCATGGATGTAATAGGCCAACACTGGTGTCAGATTTTTCAAGCTGCCGAAGGGCACCTAACACAGCTTGTCGACTGCTACACAATGATGGCATGCCGGGACCAACGGCTTTACATGCCTTCCAAAGCATGAAGTAGCTCCAGTAATTTGTATGCCACTTGTGGTCACCCATCCAAGTGCGGACCACGCCTTGTGTTGCTTAACTTACTAAAGTGCTAGCAATGCGTACTCCCGCTGGGCCAACGAGCTCCTGAACAAACTTTGTGCGTGGCACGAGAAGGAAGTCATTCCTCGTCGTACAGCTGAATGCCGACAGCTCTACTTAATTTCCCTCTATCATCAAAAATTTTCCCTCTATCTTCAATTCTATAAATTCGTCCAAGTAGGTAATGAGATAAATTTAATTTCAGACTCGCGAGGATTGGAAATACGTAGCAATGGTGATCGACAGGTTACAACTGTACATCTTCTTCATCGTGACCACGGCGGGCACGGTTGGCATCCTGATGGACGCACCGCACATCTTCGAGTACGTCGACCAGGACCGAATCATTGAAATCTACCGTGGAAAGTAAACTTCCATTTTAATGTTAAGAAACCTTGCTGATACAGACTTTTGATTGACCGATAGTTCGTTTGGATTACATGCCAGTTGTTCAGATAGGTATCAGAATTAGCATCTTACTAGGTACGAACTTACAGTCTGCCAAATAAGCCTACATAAATTGCTGAATCAAAAATGAGGATCTACATAAGTAAGTGAGGGAAAATCGCATTGTATATTCTTTATTTTAAACTTCATTTCACAAATACATGTAGGTACGTTTAAATGTTCGGCCTAACACTATGGCTCTATCAGTCACTAAGCAGACCAAGCAGAATACTGAAAAGAGTCAGACTGAACAGAAAAATGTGCGTAGTAAAGCTTAACCTTCTCACTTTAAACTGTAAACAGTACTTAGTTCATAAAATACTTTGAAGGGTTATCTTGGACTTGAAAGTAGCAAAATTTTAAATGATGTCTCCGTTTTCTTTGAAATGATTTATTTTAAATGGGGGCAGCACTGGACCCCGGAAAATTCAGGTACGGCCCCAGACTGTCGACTGTACCTAGATATATTTACTAGTTTAGTGCATGAGTTACTAACTGAAAGTAAAAAAACAGTCTGGAACTCGACAACTGAAATACCTAACTAGATGATAACAGTTTATTCTGAGTATCTATACTCAGAACTTCTTACTGGTTAAGTATATACCTACGAGCCTAGCTAAATAGCTATCGGCCAATATAGTCTGCAGTCTGCTAGGACTCTTAGGCTTCCAGTGAATATTGTTTCTTCCGTATAATCACCACTAAGAATGTTTTTAGAGATAGTGATTAATTTATTGCACTAAAATCGCTGTGAAGATATTTTGAGGAGGTACTTAATACTACATATTATGCTTTTTTTAAGAAACATGTCAATCATCGGTACTTTGATACCTCCTTGCCAAAAATATCATACGATTTCCATTGGCTTCTACTTATGTTTACTCAAAACATCGAATTTGTTTGCACTAACGTATTGTCAGTATTATGATTAAGGACTAGAACTATACGAATAAGTAGCTTAATTTGAGAGATATTTATAGATAAAATGGCTGTGTTCGAGTCTTAAAAGCACAATAGTTACGGATTAATAATTTGAAGTAAGTTTGTATTTTTATCAACAGTGTAATCGTAATAAGTAGGATAAAATAATTACGAAATGTATGTGCGTAGGTACATAAACTACATGAGCAATACAGCATTTCTTTTCATTCGAAAGTTTCTATAAATATGAGCTCTTCAAAACATCCGTTTACATACATGAGCAGGCCACCTACCTGGCTATTCAGTGCTAACTTCATTCTGCCCCTCCTCACTTCACTTTTCCATATTTGTTGAACTGTGTCTATGACCCATCATACGACTGCGAATTCATTTATTTGCTAAATGAATCTTGTACCATGAGCAAATCATCTAGAAAAGGCAAGGCGTTCTAATTCAACGCGACTATAAGCGATATCGCACGAATAAGCGATGCGACCATCGCGTGACCTTAAAATTTTGCAATCGCGCGAACTGTGGCGCGAACATTGATTATAACACACCTATTTTATTCAAATTATTTAAAATCAATGTTTGAGTAAAGTTCTCGCGAAATTGCGATGATCGCATTCGATTAGCCTTAGAACAAGGGTTTTGAGTACTATTCATAATTTGTAATTTGAGTTTTAAGATTGTCGAGAAAGATGACGTCGTCCAGGTAATTGGTCAACACAGCACGCTGGTCATACTTTAGTTTTAAACTAACTTTCAAAAGATAAACTAAGAATATCTTTATTATGTAACTATTGACCTTTTATCATTTTGTGGTTTTGTAATAACCTGTTTCGTAATAAATTGATTTATCAGAATATTATGTGTTTCACTAGAAATAAAACATGCCACTGTCCTGAAAACATTTTATTTTTGAAAATTACAATATTTAAACAATTTATTTTTACATTTAAAGTTTGTAAACATTTTTGAAATTATAAAAGGATATGACCCTCGTCATAACAGAGCGACGGAATGCTTCAGCACCGGCGGTGCTGCAGCGTTCCGTCGCTCTCTCTCGCTCTAGCAAATTACTGTTCTGCGCGACAGAATAGGATAGCAGTATAGGAGTGCTGTGTTCCGTGCTGATAGATGAAATCCAACCCTAAGAATACCATGTAGAAGCAGTATGAGCCGTGCGAAGACTGGGAAAAGGGTAAAGTATAGCTCTCTTATTTCCATTTAAACAGACTTCTAAAACTCATTTTTATTTAAACCGACTTCTAAAACATCTCCCCAATGTTAATTATTTATATTCATTCTGTAATGATGTGATTACCTCTTCTAATCCTTATAAGTGAATCATATACCTAGGTAATTTTAATAAGTAAATCATATAGGTACTTTTTAGGAGGTCGTAGCATTGAAGCCGGTAATTTTCAGAAAACTACTCGTACGTTGGGTATACAATTTTTTTACAGACAGACTCAATCTACATTTTACAAACACATTTATTGGTACATATAACTTTTTGTAATTAATCAAGATGTTACTGAAATACTGCATAATACCTAGGTACTCAACGATAAGATGCACTTATAATTACCTATCTTCTTTTTTGCCACAAATAGGCAAAAAACTGTACTATAACATTTGTTACCCAGATTGAAACAAATGATTTCCTCATACTTTTTTATTATTTCAAATAATCATATATTATTAATTTCCTAAGATCACCTTAAAAACATACAAGATTCCCACCTTGTTTTTAAAGTTTTTATGAAGGGTTTTTTACTTTTTTTATTTACTTAATGCCTATAATAATCCCTTAATTAAGAAAACAAAAGAAATACAATTCTGATACTTGATTGGCTATAATAGTTACATATAACCACTGAACTGTAGGATATTAGATACTAAGTAAAAATGCATGGACAAAATGTATTGATGCTTCATAGTCAAATAGTCAATATTATATTCATACTATTAAGTATGTAGTAATCCTATTTGTAAACATCATATAATTTGGACTTATTGCAAAAATAATAGGAGGGTTTACAAAATATATTCTCATGAAAAATATCCAATAGATATTTTGAAAAAATCTATCACAACATTTAGAAGTCTATGAAATTAATCGTCACCATCGTCATATTGAGGAGATGTAGGGGAATACGTCGGTGAATTTGGAGAATAAGTGGTAGGTGCACTGCCGGAGGACGGGGAGTAGGCGGGGGAAGAGGGCGAGTAGTTCGGAGACGTCGGGGTGTACGTGAGCGACGTCGGCGAGTACTTGGTGGAGGAAGGAGAGTAGCCCGGGGACGACGGAGAATAGTTCGGCGAAGATGGCGAGTAGTTCGGCGACGACGACGAGTAGCTGCGCTGGTGCTGCGGAGACGATGGCGAGTATGCCGGGCTCGTAGGCGAGTACTGAGGACTAGTCGGCGAGTATTGAGGACTCGTCGGCGAGTAAGACGGGCTGCCACCTGCGATGGACGGCGAAGTTGGCGAATAGTTTGGTGACGTCGGCGTATATTTCGGCGACGAAGGCGAGTAGCTTGGTGATGTTGGAGAGTAAGCCGGCGACGTCGGCGAATAAGACGGACTCGTTGGCGAGTAAGCGGGAGACGCCGGCGTGTAATTCGGCGATGACGGCGAATAACTCAGTGACGCAGGGCTATACGCCGGGCTAGTGGGCGAATAACTCGGCGACGAAGGAGAGTAACCGGGTGAAGTTGGTGAATACGCGGGACTTGTCGGTGAATACGATGGGCTGGTCGGTGAATAAGACGGGCTCGTTGGCGAGTAACTTGGCGAAGTGGGCGAGTAACTCGGTGAAGTAGGCGAGTAGGCCGGACTCGTCGGAGAATAGCTTGGTGACGTTGGCGAATAGCTCGGAGACGTGGGCGAGTACGACGGCGACGTCGGGGAGTAGCCGGGCGAGGTCGGCGAGTAACTGGGAGAAGTCGGAGAATATATGGGGGAGGTAGGGGAATAGTTTGGAGATGTAGGGGAGTACGACGGACTTGCCGGTGGGTAGTGCGACGACGATGGTGTGAGACTTGGGGATGCCGGGGCATAGACCGGGCTTGTTGGAGAGTAGGAAGGCGAAGCCCCGGCCGGCGATGCGTAAGGAGACAACGGGGGGCCAGGAGAGCCGGGTGAGCCGGGTTGTGGTGACCATGCACTGTATGCTGGTGACAATCCTGATGCGTCCGATGCTCCAGACGGTGAGAATGACGGGCCTCCAGGAGTCATGCTGCTGCCCACTGCAAGAAAATATAACATTTAATAAAATATGTAAGTAATAAGTACCCAGCAATAAGCCAATCGTCAATATTAAAACAAGAAATTATTTTTATTTTTTCAAGCAATTATAATTACTATCTGTACTATACAGGTTGATTTTGCACCTACTGTAGCTATATTGAAATCTTGTAATCATTAGTAGAAAGAACACAAAACCGCAAAACCACTTTTTTTTTAAATCTCTAAAATTTCTAATAAATGTCTTACCTACTGACTTTACTATACAAGCCCGGTAACAGGTGGTGAGAAATGGGACATTTTTGGTATGCATTTTTTGGCTGATATCCTGGGTTTTATTTATGAAACAAGATAGATATGACAGAATACATATTTTTTAATTTCGCTTAAAGAGTAATTTCCTTGAATATAGCTACGAGGTTCAAAATCACCATGTATTTGAAGATTTTTGCATATACAGTATGTAGCTGAAAAAACTGGCAGGCTCACTTATTTGATATTTACCTTGACCGGGAGACCAGGCACTGCTTCCATATCCAGGAGTGTTCTGCGTAGACCACGGCGTCATCAACGGTGTCATGGACGGCGTGCCGACTCCGAAGTACATGCCACCACCGACGCCCATTCCCACTCCGAGACCGCCCATCTCCATACCATGCTTACATTTCTCAGCATCAAGAAGTAGATCGAAGCATCCTAAAAAACAAGCGACATTCAATGAATGGCTTCATTACAAACAAGTAATTATTAAAAATAGGCATGTATTTAAATCGATATCTGTATATTCCCTTTTTTCGAACAAAATATTCTAGTTTCACCGAAAATACTGAATTGCACACTAAATAAATAAAATTTAGTATACTGTTTAATGGTATTTGCAGAACTGTTTTGCTGAACGAATAAGGGTAGTATTTCAACGCAAATCAAAATTACTGATTGCATAGCAAAATACTCAACTGAAAATATTACTAAACAAACTGCAATTTATATTTGTGGCGTCGTAAAATGGATAGAACTTTCCTAGCACTCCTTCTGGTGCGGTCGGGTTAAAAATATACGCATTAGCAGTAAAAAAATAATTCTTACCAGTTCCCATTCTTGGTAACTGCCCCATGATGATGTTTTCTGACACTCCTCTCATAGGATCGACTTCTGCGTGACTCGCAGCGTCTAACAACACGTCGACAGTTTCTTCGAAGGAGCATCTCATCAACGCGCCAGTGTCTTGTCTATTGATACCGTGACGTGTGATGGCCATAAGATGACCTTTAGCAGTCATGACGTCACAAAGCAACGCAAGGTGACGGTAGTTCACGTACAGACCGTAGAACTGCAACACGGCGTTCATTTCCTTCTCTACTGATTTACGCACAGCTTCGATACCTAACACTTGGAATATCTCACAAATGTCGTTACTGAATGTTCTGATGGGGTCAACATCACGTTCAGACAAGACCTTCATCAGTGAAGTACCGTCAGTTTCCAAGAGCCACTCAGCAATAGCCTTGAACTCTCCTTGCTCAGTAATAATAATTCGTTTCTTAGCTTCTGTCTGTGGCAGATGCATGTATACCTTAGCTATAGCCTCTATACCCTGTAGTGTCATGTCCGACAACATGTTTGCTTCAATGCATCTGAGGAACATGTCATCTTCCATTTTGTCAACAGTCTCTTCATCATTGTCCTGGAATTTGTTTTCTTCATTATTCATAATTCTTATACGTAATACCAGTTTTTCAGCATTGTCGTCATTGAAGATACAATTCAAATCGTCTCCAAAACCAGCATTAATTTTTTCAGCAATCTGCTCCATAGTCAATTTTTTGTCTGTCATCCTCTTACGGTCTAACTCAATACGCAACAACCAGGGTGAAATCTTTGTAGGATCAAAGTCAGGCATTTCATAGTAAACATTGACGAATTCCTGATCTTCAGCAATAACTGTATTTTGGGGTTCAGGGTCGTAGTAAATAGCTGTGTTAGCAGTAACTTTTCGCAATGTCGTGTGTTCCAAACGACAGAGCACGTTTTTCGCTTTCTCTGCATCCCTAGCTGCTCCTCCAGTCAAGAAAACTGTAAGAGATGGAGCCTTAGGTTTCTTGGAGATGTTGATGATTTCCTTAAGTCGGGGCACGCCCAAGGTTACGTTTTTAGACGATACACCAGCAAAATGGAAAGTGTTCAGTGTCATCTGAGTGGCAGGCTCTCCTAGAGACTGAGCAGCCAAGGCACCCACCATCTCACCTGGATTCACTTGCGCCTGTTGGAATCGAGTCTCAATTTCTCCTATCAACCATTCAAAAGCTTCACTTGATAGTCTGTACTCTTCTGAGACAAATTTCGTGCAAAGTGTTGATCTGACTAAACATTGGAACAGTAGGGTAGCATTTTCATTAGCTTGTTTGGATAGGCGATCTTCTCCAGCCACGATTACACACTTCTTCAGCAGATCTTTAACACCCTGTATAACTTTGATGGGACTTAAATCTGTTGGCATTCTCTTGTTGATGTGGAAAATCTTCTGTACATTCCAGATCATCCTCTTGAAGTTGCATGGCAATACAACTTTAGATTCACCACTAGGAAAGATTTGACGTAAAATCTCTCGATCTTTACATAATTGTTCCCATTCACTTTCTAAGTCTGCAATTACATAACCTGATTCAGTCAGTTCTTTGATTATGTCTTCATTGAAAATTCTCTTCAGATATCTCTCATTGGAAGGATCAAACTTGAATTTCTTTTCAAATGCTTTATTGGATAGTTTGACAGTGGGTAGATTTTGGAACTCTACAGTTTCTCCAGCCAAACCGTCTTCTCCATAACGTAACTGAATGAGCTGTCCCACCGAATTACGAACGGTACCATCATAGTGAACCATAACAGACTCCATAGCCTTTATCAAACGACGCTGGATGTATCCAGTTTCTGCAGTTTTTACAGCAGTATCAATAAGACCCTCACGACCTCCCATGGCGTGGAAATAGAATTCAGATGGCGTCAAACCGGCAAGGTACGAATTTTCTACAAAACCTCTTGACTCTGGACCATAATCATCTTTGATGAAATGTGGTAATGTCCTTTTACGGAATCCGAATGGTATTCGTTTACCTTCTACGTTCTGTTGACCTACACAAGCAATAACCTGAGAAATGTTAATATTTGAACCTTTGGAACCTGCTACCACCATAGCTTTGAGATTATTATATTCTGTCAATGATTTCTTAGCAGAGCCACCAGTCTTGTCACGGGCGTCGTTCAAAATACGATTCACTTGATTCTCGAAAGTTTGCCTGAGAGTATTACCAGGAGTTGGCTCTAGTTCCATGTTGTGAGCTTTTTGAATGACTTCTATTACATCATCTTTGGCTTTGACAATAGCACGCTGGATTTCCTGATATGTTTGAGGATCAGCAATAGTATCTCCAATCCCAATAGAGTGACCTTCTAATAATAACCAGTTATTGATTACAGTCTGAATGTTACCATAGAATCGCCCAGCAATATCATGTCCCAACTCCAACATGCAAATATGTAGCAAAGAACCTGCTGAGGCACCAAGAGATTTTTTACACAAGATGCCCATGAGAAGTTCTCCATGCTCCACAACTACTTTGGTGTCGCCAGGTGATATCCATTTATAAGGTCCATCGTCTTCTTCATCTGGATGAGTGGAATGAGTTCGAATCATGTTTACATTTCCAGGAATGATTAAAGTAAATATTTGTTTGCCCGTCCATAAGGGTTGCGGCTTCAAAATGCATGGCTGTGGAATTTTTCCATTCCATGTCGGAAGGAACATCAAAAGATTCATTACTTGTTCTTTTGTAAGGAATACGTCTCTCTTAGTCATTTTTCTCACAGCTGTTAGTGTGTCCTGTACAATACCCATAACAGGCTTGTTGGCTTGTGGAGTGATAATCTGCCTCGGAGTAATGTGAATGTTTTCTACTTCTGCTCTTGTTTCCATAGACTGTGGGACATGCAGATTCATTTCATCTCCATCAAAATCAGCATTATAAGGTGAGGTGCAGCTAAGGTTCATTCGGAATGTTGACCATGGCAATACCTTTACTCTGTGACCCATCATACTCATTTTGTGTAGAGTGGGCTGCCGATTGAAAATGACCAGATCATCATCCCTGAGATGCCTTTCCACTTTATACCCGTACTGTAAATGCAAGTCAGATGGTTTAGGATGAAACCTCAAGTCAATTCTTTCTCCATTGTCTCGGACAATATATTTTGCACCTGGATATTGTGCATTTCCTCGTCTAACAAGTTCTTGCATCCTGTCAATATTGAATGGGGTCACCAATTCTGGAAATGTGAGATTTTGTGCAATCGACCTAGGTACTCCTACTTGATCAATACGTAAATTGGGATCAGGTGTAATGACAGTACGAGCTGAAAAGTCTACACGCTTTCCCATAAGATTTCCTCTGATTCTCCCTTCCTTTCCTTTTAGACGTGCCTTGATTGCTTTCAGTGGCTTTCCAGATTTCTGCATAGCTCTGAAAAGTAGTTATTAGGATGTATAAACATAAATATTTAAATGCATTTGTTTAAGTACATTTTATTTGTTTATTCTTTAAGTTACTTACTTTGGCATGCCTGGCATGTCATTATCTACAAATGTGGCAACATGGAATTGTAACATTCTGATGTTTACTCCAAGCACATGGGCCGGAGCTCCTGTCTGTTCATTTCTCTGCAATTCATTATTGGCTTTAATTATATCAGCCAATTTGTGAGTCAAATCATCCTGGTTTTTGGCAGCCCCAAACATGACTACAGCTGGCCTGACTGACAAAGGTGGAACTGGTAACACTGTTACTATCATCCAGTCAGGTCGGGCAAACTTAGGGTCCATTCCTAATATAAACGATTCCTCATCTGTGAAAGTAATAAAGGAAATTAAGCAAAAGTTTGAAAACAAAAATAAGTGTTTAAAATCATTTTTAACCTCTTCTTACCTGTGATATGTTTGAGAATTTCCCAGACTCTCTCTGCAGTAATTGTGGTTTTCTTTTCTTGTGTGTCTTCATTGGCATGCTTCCATTCTGCTGTAAGGTCCAGGCCTTGACGCCTGATTGATGGCTGGTAGTGACCACAACCACCATGACCTGTTCCTCGTTTCCCTTCCTCCCCTTCTTTACCTATGTCCATATCTTCTCCACCCTCACAAATATTTTTCCCCTTACATAAATCATATACATATGTAAGCCTCTTTCGAGGCTGTCCTTTAGATTTCATGACTACTTCCTTAATCTTTGGATTTGTCTAAAACAATAAAAGTTAATATTAATAAAACACAATACATAACATTTGGTAAGGTACTTTAAATAAATAAATAATATAAATATATAAGGACAAATCACACTGATTAAGCTAGCCCCAAAGTAAGTTTTAAACTTGTGTTATGGGATACTAACTCAACGATACTATATTTTATAATAAATACATATATAGATAAACACCCGAGACCCAGGACAATAAGGAATATGCATGTAAAACCAATCCGGCTCATATTTTTATTTTACAATTTCTATTAATACGTTACCACGCCTAGTTAATTATTTTTCTTATTGACTCTTATTTGGATTAGAAATAAATTATTGAAAATATGCAAATTTTGCGTGGGAACTTTTGACAAACAAAAGGGAAATGACGACAAAGTTCACAAAAAGGAAGTGACAAGTTCGGGTGCGTTCGGTAGGACTGTCCGCTATGTAGTTTGACTATCGATGACATTCGAAATGTATGTACTTTTATATAGAGGTTTAACAAACATCACTGGCTGATAATATCGAAAGTACCCAAAAAAGAAAAACATGCATTGACAGCTTCTGTCTCTAGCGGATATTGCAAACTTTGACGTCATATTTTAAAATGGCCTGTTTTAGTTGTTATAATCTACTTGCTATTTTTAATATTTATTTTCTACACCATATACATGTTTTTCGCCACTGATTTATTTTTTGCGGCTATTTCTCGACAAGGACTATCGATTAAAAATAAAAAAAAAATGCATGCATACTCTCTATTTGAAAAAGGCCATTTTTCCAACTTGCCCTGGCTGGGGATCGAACCCAGAACCTCTGAATTGGTGGACTAGCGTGTTGACCATTACACCACGGAGGTTGTCATTCAAGATAATTTCATTTTCAGCAAGGCTTCAATATACTAAACTTGGACTATATCAGCAAGAGAAAAGGCTAGGCGTGAGCAACATGTAGAGAATACAATCCGGGATCCCGAATCTCGGGATCCCGGGATCCCGACCGTTTTCTGGCCCTGAAAATCCTGGGACTGTACTTGGCTAATCTCGGGATTTTCGGGATTGCCACAAACAAGTCTAGTTTGTATTCCGTAGTCCGTTGCGCCTTGAAAATAACCTTGCCTAGATTATTTTAATACATTACGACAAAAAGCAAAAAAACATCCTTAGTGGAACGTATAAAGCAACAACGAAGTGATGATTTAACTGGCGTGTTACAATATTTACAAAATCCACGAATGGATGATGAAAATCAGTTATTATCGGATTTGGAATGGCATGACTTATTACCAGTTCCGACAAGCTTTAGTGAGGAAGCAAATAAAGAGTATTGTTAAAAGACTTAATAGTCGAGATAACACGGAAGAAGAAGCAAGATCAGGATCACAAACAGATGAGGAGCTAAGGTCAGAAACCTCCCAACCCCAATTGACATTAAAGGAAAAGTTACAGCTGGAAATTAACAAGAGTATGAAATCCCCAGATCCTGAAGTACAAGTACAAAATGAATTGGGGTTGGCAAATAGTATTAGACGTGAAATGAGCCTGTTCGAAAATGGAGGAGTTCATGGATATCACTTAGAAACAGCATATAAGTATCTATTGTCTATTCCTCCAACCAGTGTAGAAGCTGAACAAGCGTTTTCAGCTGCTGCTTATGTTGGCAATAAACTACGAAGCAGGCTCGGAAGTCAAACATTGGATGCTTTGATATTTCTGCGATTATATTTTCGAAATTCTAAATAGTTATTTTGTGCTGTTTTTTAATTTCTTGCAAAAGTATAGTATTTTTTGGTTTGTATTTTTTCTTTTCTTATTATTATTCTGATTTTTGTTGTGCAAAGACATTAAAGACATTTTTTTTAATTACTCGTGTTTTTTTTATTTTAGCCCAATCAGAAACCACATAGTCTAATCCCGGGATAGGCCCGGGATCCCGGGAAAAGGCTTCAAAAATCCCATAAGCCCGGGATTGAAAAACATGCTCGGGATTGTATTCTCTAGCAACATGGGACAACTAAGACTGGGCATGTAAAGAGGATAAGTGAGCCTCATGTGAGACTTGGGACTAATTACATTCTATAGTATCAATAGCACCTTACTTGTACTTCAAATTAAATATTTAATTTAAAATAAGTACTCTTTACTTACCGGACTGACAAGCAATTTTGAACAGTAAAAGCAAACACATCTTAAAATTTTTATTGTTTTTGTAATAAATCCTATATGGAAAACTGGTTTCGCCAAATCAATGTGTCCAAAGTGTCCAGGACACTCAGTCATGTTTCCAGCGCAAGTCTGACATCTGGAACTTCTATCAATCACCCCCTGTCTAGGGTCCATAAGTCCGCCAAGCTTGGGTCTTCCACCTTCCATGGTTTCGGGAAAGCGGATGCCCCCTTCAGTGACGGACATTCGACGCTAAAAATAAAAGTTAAAAATATATTTAAAATAATAAACCATGTTATGAAAACATTGTGCAATAAAGCAGACAAATGTCCAACGATATTAAGTACCATTTGACTATCCACATTGCGATAAATACAAATTCATAATGTACAATGCAGAATAGATATGAATGTTAACATAATTGCTTAAATAAAGTCTATAAACCAAATGTGTGTGTGCACTACAAACACATTTTGTAACAGGAAAATATGAGGGACTGCGTGACACTTCGACGCACAAATAAAAGTAGACTTATTTTCAATACAATCATCATTTATTGTAATTTTTATACAGAAATAAGTAAATCCTTATCATAACAACAACTTACGATTTCATCTGGTGATAATATTCCAAACTGTACTCTTTTTACTTGGCGCACAGGCGCCTTCGAATCGTTCGTCGTCGCCATTTTGACGACTGACTGCTGGCTGTGACTGACTGACTGACTGACGCAACTGACGACATGACTAGTGTTGCCAACCCTGGCAGCATATCGAACTTAAAAAAACAGCAGAAAACATTAAAATATTAATTTGAAAACATTGAATCTACTGTCTCAAAAACTTTTCATAAAATTGTTAGATATAACACCCCATAGTTCAAAAAATGTAGCATTAATACATTAAAAACTAGTAGATAATCAAGAGTATTTATTATTTCTAAAAATATTCTTAATATAGTTAATAAGTACAATACATGAATCTATTAAAACTGAACTAAATTAAAACTAAACAAACTAAAATATTATAAGCTAAATTAAAACTAACTTTCCTAAAAATATTTAAGACAGTACCAGGCTCAAAGGTACCCATCCCTACTGTTTGATACCTAGGCCTAACTAGTACTTATTTAAAATTCCTTTAATTATTATATTCTATTTGGAATACTTTCATAATAATAATAATAATAATATCCGTTTATTTCAGGCAACTAAGTTTACAAACATGGTTTACAAACAAGGCCCATATAATATATACCTTAAAAACTAACATACATACATATAAATTGTAAAAAGTAAAATTAAAACTATTTATTGTTTTTGTGACGCATTGCACTGTGTACTGGTGTCAGGTAACCGCCCGCGATATCTCCGGAACACGACACCCTTCGGCCAGAAATCTTCCTTGGTGAAGGTCGCCAGCTGAGCAGTTGGAACTCGCACCACATACGAATTAAAATTCACGCTGTGACGCGATTCCAATTTTACGACCCTCAGGGTGTAATGAGTCTTTACTCTTATGTACTCCACCAACTCCTCGATCTTAGTGGAGTGATGTAAGCGAGACACATAGAGCATGGTCGTAGGCACGGCAGCACGCAGGAGCATATTTGGTCCACTGAGCGCAGTACCGCACTTGTTTTGACATGGACTGGGCTTCTTCCTCTTCCGTTCCACCTTGATGAAGCCATCCTGGTCAGTAGGCCCCTTTTGAGGAGCTGATACGGGAGTAGGTCCTTTTTTTGGAACCACCTCCATCTTGCATTGAGGTAACTGCTGTTTCCTGGGAGGTTGGCTTGCAGCAGTCGCGTAAGATATAGAAGTCATAGAAGCATGTAGTTCTTATATAATATGTTTTTTTATATTATTCAGTACTTACATATGTTACTTTCTCAAATAACTAGTTGTCGATCACCTCAACTCAACTCTGTAAACCCTAATTTAATGTAAACTGTGGTTAATGTTGTTGGTGTAGCTTTTAGTAACACTTGATTCCTATTAGTTTAAGAAATCTGAATAGTTACACTGTTTGTTAACCCTATATACAATTAAAAAAATCCCATTATACTAGCGGCATTACCTCTTTGTATGGGTAACGGAAATCCTTTGACCCAGATACCATCCGGGGCGATGATCATAGCCTTTGTCTCTCAAACGGCATCCTATCTGGCTAATTAACCACAAGCCTGTTTCTGGTCATAAATCATAATTCTTACTATTAATTATATTCATAATTTTCAATTTCTCTGTCTTAAAAATTTTCGGACTTTTTTTTGTTAATATCATACATGCTTTTATTAAATTTTTCATGTGCTTTTCAGTTTGATCAAATGAATAATAATCCTTGATTTTTGACTTTGTATGCAATGTGCGGAAGTTGCCTTTGATAGTCGTCGTAGACATTTTAGTTCTTAATTTCGTTTTCAAAATATTTACAGCTGAGAAAAGCCTTTCTACGGCAGCGCTGCTATGCTATATGCTTATTAAACTATTCTGTTTTACTATGTATGAGCCAAAAGCATTGTGTAGTTCCATAATGTAAGGAAATCCCCTAAGTAAAAGCGCGCGACACAAGTAAAAAACATCTTTATTATTTTGATTTAAAGACTATTTCCGTTTGTCAATTTTTGACTTGGGATCAAATGGATCCCGAAAAATAATAGGAATGCGTAATAAAACAGAAAACAGGAATTCCGCGGTGTAAACAGTAAATCTACTGTTAAAAAAACAGTAGCAGTAGGTTGGCAACACTGGACATGACACTCATGCATGCCTATAAAACTTAGAACATTGCAGAATTTTCATTGAAAAATTCAATAAAACGTCATCTAGTCACGAGTATTACACTTATAGAATAGGAATATCAAATGGTGAGAAATTTGCCATAACGCGGTAGAACACGTGATAGCTTAGTTGATTATAGCATGGTCAAAATAAGAGCAACGTTGCGAGTTCAAGTCCCACTTACGCAGAATATTTTTTAAAACATTTTTTTATTTCATAGAAATATTAAATGATGGATTAAGTCGACATGCGAGGTTAATCACTTAATAGCTCAGTTGTTTAGAACATAGTCGTATTTAAACCGAGATCGCGAGTTCAAGTCCCAGCTCACGGAGTACCTAATTTTTTCACCATTTATTACATCTTTTAGTCCTCTGGTGTTGCGAAAGCTTGCTACCAGATGGCGCCACTGGTTTGATCTAATGTTAAAGCTACAGTTTCTTATCTTTTTCATGATAATACTACAAAAGGTCTGTGCAGGGTGGGTCTGTCTGTGCTAAATTTTTTTTGTTTGTACCATTTCAGGGTTGCTAGCAATTTTTAAAATCTTCCCCATATTCTATGATTAGTTTACTTTAAATAGAATGTAATGTGTATTACTTACAAAAAGCTACCCTTTTATTAATTTTTAAGTTGTGTAAAAAAAATTCGGAAAATTATTTGCGTTTAGTTCTCATAAACTTTATTTAAAAATTAGTTTTTCCTCAGACTCGAAAAAATCTACCAACCCTGATTTCTTGTCTATACTAATGTTACCCTTTTTTGCAATATAGAAGAAATCGTAGAATTATGATGAAATAATGGCATGGAATGGCAAATAGATGAAATAGATAAAATCTGGATAAAATGCACCAAGAAAGAGTACTAAGACTTACCGTACCGGACCTACTTTTTAACCGACTTTACCGACTTCAAAAAAGGAGGAGGTTATCAATGCGACTGTATGTTTTTTTAATGTATTTTTTATTAAAAAGCCTTTACTACAAGTTGGTACCATTCTATATTGGTGAAGATATGATGAAGAACTTTAGAGATTTGGAAGAAACTCCTAAAGAAAATTAAGTCCGTTGTTTTTTTTGTTATTTTTAAAAATTTAATTTTGTTTTTGTTAAAAATTTAATTAAGTACAAATTTTTCTTATATCCTGTCTTGGGCCTTGGCTTTTATATATGATAGTCAAAATACCTACCTTCTGCAAGCAGCCAGACCAATCAGACAGGCAGGCCAAACATCCCGCCAGTATCAATAAGGTGTTATGAAGGTAAAGTAGGTAGGCTTACTTTTCTTATAGTCTCGGGTGGGGCTGATTTATACGGAGACCTAGATTATTACGATTTATGTACAATATTACTCTGGCAATTATTTCAATACTTTCTGTAAGCAAGCAGTAGTATCATAATATAAAAATCAAGATTAAGAATCTAAGAGAAGTAGGTTCTGTTTGAACCTTGTTCCAGTAAATCCACCCAATAAATAGCGAAAATGCGTATATTGAAAGTACTTACATTCTAACACTGAGAAAATAAGGTCTGGTACCTATGGCACAGAAAACAGTAAGAGTATACAGAACGGAATCTCCTAAGGTACGCGCAATATGCGTCCCCGTTCCTCTCCCCCGTTCTTGTGCGGCCGCGTGCGCTGTGCATTGTGTTTGCCTGCTCTCGCCCTTCCACAAGGCGAGAACAGGGAAGAGGTGCAGGGACAGGGAACAGGGAAGCATATGCGCGGGACCTTAGGAGATTCCGTTCTGTATACTCTTACTGTCTTCTGTGCCTCTGGGCTTTTGGACTAAAATACTTGTGTTGGAACCTTGAAACATTTGGAATGGTGACTGGACAGACCACAGGGGACATAAAATGTCTCGTCGTTAGTCCCGTGATCCCGTCTCTTATTTATTAGATGGCATGAAGAGCTTGGTCTACATTTTTATTACAATTTATATTCACAAATCATTTGTGAGAAAATAAGGTCCGGTACCTCCGGGCTATTTGACTAAAATAACATGCAAACTCGAGTGTTGGAACATTTAGATTAGTGCCTGTGGTCAGGCAGTAATCCAAATGTGGCATAAAATGTCTCGAACTCCATTCTTCAGTAGTCACAGGTACTAGCAGTATAAAGTACTCTGTGGGCACTAGCTTTCGGTGATTTCGCAAGTTATACCACCCCGGGCATAGTCCACACTTGCACTGTATGACCAGTGGCAAATATATTCTTCTTCTTCTTCATCAAAGCGCGTTCCCGGTTGCATCCTCAGCTGTGCTGCTTCGGAGCCCAGGGTGCGCTTTCCTGCTTTTTCTTCTCCAAATATTACATACATGTCAATGGTCACCCAAGGATGCCAAAGACCTTGCGTTGGAGAAGAAAAAGCCGGAAGAGTTAAAATGAATTGGCTATAGTTTTACGACCGGCCGCCTGCCTGACGTCAACCCTTTTTGGGAATGTATTTCGGTGAAAAGTTTTACTGCCAACCGACGTTTAACCCTTCTTGGGAATGCAATTGTAACACGAGATGTTTGTGCTTAATCCTTTAGTCGCCTCTTACGACATCCACAGGAAGAGACGGAGTGGTCCTATTTTAACCCGGAACCACACAGGTAACAAATATATTGTGAGCTTCTAAATGCTTCAGAAGGCACGTTAAGCATTGTCAGATGCCTTAATAGAGCTTGTAAAATCTGAGTATTGTCCTCTCATGAATACGATAGACAACAAACACCGAAAACTACTGAGGATACCATGGATACACTAAACAAGGGATTCATGGAAACCTAAAAAATAAAATGACCCCATATACAATATCACCTATTTTATTGCAAATTGTTAATGTTAATAAATATACTTTGGCAGAACAAAAGATCTAGCTTTTACAAATATGTTACTTTATGGTATTGCTTGACCATTGTATTATTATTACATTAATATTAAAATAAAATGCATCTTATGGAGATTCACTCATACTTTGCTACTGGAGGCGCTAGTGGTATTGAATTCTAGGAAATCTTTCAATAGTGTTGTTCGTCTTTTTTCTGCTATATCCATTTGGTTTTCTAAATCACCACGATGTGTAGTTTCTGCTCGTTCCACTTTCCAAGACAAATTCTCTATTTCTGCTTCCAATTGGGCCTAAAATAAAAAAAAATAGCATCAAAACACAAAAATAGCAAAAGTGGAAAAAAGAACGACAAATATATATGTACCTATACTGGACTTTAGTACTTAACTAACCTGTTGATATTCAAACAACTCCTTTCTAGGCCCAATTTCCATATAATATGCAAATGGGTATGTGTATTGCAAGGTGTATCTACAGCGTTTCAGAAGTCTTGCAGAATCCCAAAGGTACTGCCAATCAATCCAAGTTCCTTCACCAGCCATCACCTACAACATTTTTTATTAATTATACAAAGAACTACTAAGTTCGGTTTTAGTACTTAGGTTTGTTGAAGTACAGTAGGCAAAATCTTTTAGTGTAAGTATAATATAATTTAAAATAAACGGGCAAGTGCGAGTCGGACTCGTACATGAAGGGTTCCGTACCTCCGTACAATGTTTTAAAACGCTAAAAACACATTTTTTGTATGACGACCCCCTTTAATTTTTAACTTTTTTATTTTTAGTATTTGTTGGTATAGCGGCCATAGTAATACATAATCTGTGAAAATTTAAAGTATCTAGTTAATGCCATTATAAAGATTTAGTTAAAAACGCTGAAAAAACACGTTTTTTGTATGGCAACCCCCTTTAATTTTTTTATTTTTTTTATTTTCTGTATTTGTTATAGCGGCCACAGTAATACATAATCGGTAAAAATTTCAAATGTCTAGCTATTACGGTTAGAGATAGAGCCCTGTGACAGACGGACAGACAGCGGAGTCTCAGTAATAGGGTCCCGTTTGCACCCTTTGGGTACGGAACCCTAAAAAATACCTTTTGGTTTATCCGACTTTTCAGACTAGCTAAAGTTTGTTCTTCCAACTTCAATGATCTTGCGTGGTTTTCCCATCTTTCATAATAATGCAAATACTTCTTCAAAGCTTCCCGCGCCTGAAAATGTGTACTTTTTTTATATAAAACTTAGTTATCTCTTATATTCTACGTCAAGAATGTTACAATGTTAGTAACTTCAATAGATACCAGGCCTGTGTCACTTCCCGTTTAGGTATCGAAAATGTACCTACATTATTACTATGCGCGCAGGCGGCCCCTCCGGGTGGTGAATTCAGTTATACGAATCATTTGTCAAGAGTAATAAGAATGAAATTGGCTTGCAATGGATGTCTAGTTATCTTATACGAAAAGGTGCTGAGTTCTGACGTGAGCAAAATAAACCATATCGCTAGCCACATTGAGTAGATATTTCTTTGAATTTCTTTGCTGAGTGAGACTTCTGTACGTTAGTATTATTTATTCTGTGTAGATACCTATCTTAAGATATAAATAATTAGTCATAATAAATATATTGTCGGTTCATCATTCAGCAACCTGCTATCTCATCATGTCTTCTAACTTATAAAAAAAGGTAGACAAAGTCATATCATATGTGAATACTGTGTTTTGATCTTCTTCTTCTTAGCGAGCCGAATCATTTTTATTGCCATTTTGTATCGAAAGGATCAGCCAATCTGCGTTACCGAATGGCTGTCCACGCAGATTGCCCAGGGTGCGCTGGACTTACAGGGGGGCTCAGTACGTCACTCGAAGAGGCTCCTTTCATGCATGTGTTGTGATAATATCTTAAATAGGCTGTGCAAATAGCTGTATAAATCAATCTGATTACTATGTGTGAATATTAATATATTATTATATTTAATACACTGTTTTATTGCAAGAACAAGTACCTAGAAGTAAGAAGTACCTGTGCATGTTGACTGTCATTTGTCAAATTCGGATCCTCTTTATAACGACTGCATTCATAATACTCAGATCCATGAGTTTTCCAGTCACCCAGACAAACCCAACAAAAATCATGTCTACAAGCCCCACATTGCATATGGTTGCAGCCTCCATTTTTCTCTATACAAATCTGGCACTTAGGGCAATCCTGCAAAAAGAACATTTTTGTTCAGTAGGTACATAAACTTCAAAATGATGAAAGGATTATTTTTTTATTTATATGTTTAAATTATAGACGAGCAGCTTATAGCTGATGTGATCTATTTCAGGCACTGTTAGATTTCGTTTAATAGTCTTCACATATACACAAAATGTCCAATGTCCACTATAATTGTTTAAACATCACTTTATTTGTGTGTAGCCAATTGTCCAGTCTATTTTTAAATGAGTTTTTGGATGTGGCAGACACTACTTCCTCGTGTAGTTTTTTTTCAATTATGAACCACTCTGTTGGTTGCTAGATGTTTAAAATAAAAAAGAATGGAAGAAACTCCACCATCAAGAGCACTGCTCTTCTCGGTGGATCGGTCAATTTTGATGGTGATGATCTCTATCCCTAGCAATCTGTTGCCATCCACTTAAAAAACTCTTGATGTTGTGAATAGCAAATAGCCTGCTTTTAACCCCTGACGAAAAAGAGCAGTTATAAATTTGACGTGTCTGTCTATGCTGCATCGTAACTCCTAAACAAATAGACTGATCGATCCGTTTTTTTTAATCGAAATCCTTGCATGTCATGTTAGTATACTTATGAAACTCTTGATGTTGCGAAAAGCAAATAGCCTGTTTTTAACCCCCGACATAAAAGGACTGATTTAGATCGGTCTTTTTAAATTGAAAGCCTTGTCTATCAGGATAGTTCTTAGCTACGTATGATGAAAATCAGTTCAGCCGTTCAATAGTTATTGGGGGTGAACGCTTGAAAATTGGGGGATTTTTAATTGTTCTGGCAAATAAAATTGTTCACTAAACGTAGTAACACCTACCTTGGTATGAGCACTAATATAATTTGCAGTCTCAGAGTCATCAGCGCATTTAGTGAGCCAACGCCGTATTGTTATACAGTCAGTGGGTGCATGGTGAGGCGCTCCACAAGAAAAGCAAGTCAGAAGTTCACAGCCACGGCATTCAACCCTGCGCGCGCCCTCTCGAGTGCGTGCTTGGAAAATCCACTAAAAATTGATTTTATTTTTCATGCAAAATAGTATCTAGTAATTTTTATCACTAATATAAAATTAAATTATCTACCTATCAATATGCTTGATGGTCATAAATATATAATAGCAATCAGCCTTTTCACTTTTGCAGAAAAAGAATATTTATATATTTGTTAAACACAAAAATGCATTCAAAACTGAGTAGATAACTAGGTAGTACCTAGTTTCCTACTCAATTTTTTAATTAATTTTACAGCTAGGTACATAAGTATGTACCATATTGTATGGTATGACTAAGTAAACTACATGGCTGACATTTAAGCCTGATAACTAAAGTGGTTTAGTTGAATAATGACTAGATGGTAAATAGTTTAATTTTACTGATCTTAAAATGTCTAGTTCTAAAAATGACAGATTCTAAAATGGCTAATTCTTGAAATTCATCAAAATATCATATCATACAACATAAAAAAATCAGTTATTCTGTAAAAGTGGTCATTTAAAGTATCAGTCGGTTGTTTTTTGACTATGCCAAAATGTAATGTAGCTTAGGCTATGCTTAGTTTAATGAAACATAGTAAAATAAATACCTGACAGTTAGGCCCGGGACAAAACCTAAGCTGAGGGTGAGACTTAACATGATCCTTAAACATGAATTGCTGATAACGCTCTCTCAGACCTGGCTTCGGAACATGGGAAAGCACAAAATCCTCAGGAGCTCTGACTTCACATTCTTGAGCCATGCACTGAATGGTGTTTGATACACCTATAAATTAAATAGATAAGGCTTTAGTGGCTAAGTTTATATGGCAAAATAAAGCAATATGGCAATAATGAAACAAAACAAGAACCTCTTTCTTGTTTGCCATGACTAAAACATACATATTAAGGTACTTCCAGTCAGTAGGTGGCCACAGAAACAGCATTGTCTGTGCACTGAATGAACAGATCGGCCATTGAGCATGAAGCCGGACTTAATATCAATGGGTGGTTGATACATAACAACAATTAAGTATGGCTGGCTAAAGCCAACTTAGGCTTTCCTAGTTATTTTGACAATATGGTCATGTAGCCATAGTGTCACATAATGTCATAAAGCCTAAATTTATACTTATTGCATACATATTATTGTTAGTTGTTCATTCTGGACAAGTCAAGTTTGAACAAACATGTAACTTACCTTGCATAATTTGTACTTCAAAATGCATCGCCCAACAATCATTACAGAAGTAATGCCCACAAGCCAAAGCACTGTACTTATGCAGCATAGGAGTATTAGCACAAACGGCGCATACTGTACGGCTAGTGCTGGCCTGAGCCGAGGGCACACGAGGCTTCACATAGCTGTATAACAGGACCTCATTGGCATTCTCCTTATATTTACTAATTATTTCTTGAGCATTCCATTCATATGCATGTAACATTACCTACAAAGTAAGATATTTCATATATTAGTAGCCTGAAGAAGTTTAATTTATTTCATGAATTAATTTTCATGAGACGTACCTTGGCGAGTGAAGGCGTGATTTGAAGGCTGTTGCTGAGCAATTCAATCGATTCGTTTAGCAGTTTTTCTACTTCTTCTACTTTCAGGCATGAATATAAAAAATACTCTGGATCAGATTTACTGCGATCAACCGTCTCCATATCACAGTCATCTTGCCCTCCGTAGTAATCGTACTCATCGCCATCGTTGTCCGAATATTCCATATCAGATTCCGCAGACATTTTGTTGGTTCGTTTGTTGGATTTCAAGACTAAATGGATGAGCTATGGTTGCACACTACAAACAAAAATATTTTATAGTAATATACATGAAAACTGCATTTAAAAAATATGATATTTTAATCTTACTTGTTTTGTAAATAAAACGTTGCAGGTATTATGCATAAAAATCAACATTCAACTTCCAATGAAGCTACTTTTCTTTCCTTCATATCATAAATAAAACCATAGATAAGTTATTGTATCCGTCATCGTCATCAATGCTACCATTTTCTTCCAATACAAAGGGATTGCCGCCTCCAACAAAATATACTCCCAAACCCAACTCCAATCTAGATTAAAATCTCAAAGAAAACAACATTCGACATTTAACTCAATGCCCCTTACTGGTATTTACCCCCAATCTACCCAGTTGTATTGTATGGGAACAAGGTACATTATTGCTCTTTGTATGGAAACATAAGGTACATTATTACTCTTTGTATGGGAACATACGAATCGACATGTCTAAGTTTACGTTTTTTACTGGCCAATGCTGCTGCTGGCTGCGCGCATAGTAATAATGTAAATACATTTTCGATACCTAAACGGGGAGTGACACAGGACAGGGTAGATATGTTTGGACTTTGGGAACGTAACGGTTTTTTCCAATCGCTGTCGCGTATATTCGTGGCCGAGCGTAAGGTATCTTTTTGGGAACGGAACGGCTTTTCTTTTTATATAAACTACAATACTGATACTAATACTACAGAATGTCTTTAAACCTCTAACAAAACGGGTGAAATTTAGTCAAAACGAACAGAAACAAATTAATATAGGTACCTATTTAGAAAGTTGAGACCTGGCTCTCTTAGGCAATTTCAAATGTTCAAAAAAATATTAATAACGTGTAATATTCTAGCTCTGTAAAGAACTGTTGTTTAGCCCTGAAAATAACTGTTGGTTAGCCCTGAAAAGAACTGTTGGTTAGCTCTGAGAAGAACTTTTGCGTAGGTGTAGTTTTCAGAACGAAATCTAAAAAAATCACACGAAAATTATTAGACTTCGCGCACGACCGCTGCGTAGAGAGCCGACTTCGCGACCGAGCTGCGCGGGTCAGCGGTTACCTTAACTCATAGATCCAAACTCCCCTCCCGCACGCGCACCTCCACCTTGGTGACGCCCACTTCGCAACGGACCGTGCAGCAGAAATCACAATATTTTAATTTCGCCTAACTTCAAAACCAAACGTCCAATTTTAATCATTCAAAGACCAAATATTATCTACATAAACTGTACTTAGTGATACAATAATTTATTTTGATAAGGATTAATAGCATGAGTAAAATAAAAGCGTTTAAATGTAGTCAAAAAAAAAATAAAGATTTCTAAATAAAAAAATGGTTGTTGTGCCTCACTCGACATAGATGGGTATAGTGTGTCGCGGATATTTTTGTAGATATTTATAAGATCTACAATTAATTAGAATATTTTATGGTTCTATCTTTTATAGTTTAGACAGCGTACGTAAAATAAGTAACTTTTCTGGTTGATTTTTACACTTTGTGTTCGAAAAATACAAATATCTTACGGAACCCTATTTTTTTCCAAATTTAGCCTATGTTACTCGTTGATAATGTAGCTTTCGAATGGTGAAAGAATTTTTGAAATCGGTCCAGTACTTTTTGAGCCTATTTATTACAAACAAACATACAAACAAAGCTTTCCTCTTTATAATATTAGTGTAGATATACAAACGGTATAGATTTACCACAGATTAAAGATAAACATTCAAAAATATTTTTTTGCGTACGGAAACACTGCAGATTAGTAGAAAAAGAATTTTGGGACTGGTAATCCAAATCCAAATTTTAAATGTCAATATTTTGACATTCAAAGGTCACCTTGGTCAAGTACAAGCCGAAACATTCAAACAAATTCGAGATTTTGATATTTGTTTTCGGTGCGTAGATTGTGCTTTTACTGCTAGCAAATTGTTTTCGATAGACGTCTCCTTACGTCAATTTAGTTACTATTAAAATTCTCTAAGTGTTATTACATAATAACAGAATTAACCGGTATTTTGTAACTTGTAGGTGCAGGGGTATATTTTAGTCCTCAGGGATGGACGGGACAACACAAAGATTTATTGAAAGGGGTTCCCATAAAGGGAAGGGGCTAGCTGTGTTTACCAGTGGTGGTGATTCGCAAGGAATGAACGCTGCGGTTAGATCCGTGGTCCGGATGGGCATCTACTTGGGTTGCAAGGTGTACTTCATTCGTGAAGGATATCAGGGAATGGTGGACGGTGGTGATAACATTGAAGAAGCCAACTGGTCGTCTGTAAGCTCCATTATTCATAAAGGTGGCACCATTATTGGGTCAGCTCGTTGTATGGATTTCGTGTAAGTTCAATCCTATAATATTATAAACTTATGAAGTTCCTTCCTCCAGTGTCTTGTTTTTCAAGGTGCTTTTGATGTTGCTTGGTCACTGTCATTCAGCATTAACAAGTGGGATAAACACCTTTGTAAGTTGTTGTTTTTTTATATTGGCATAGTAAAGTTTTCACCATTCAATAAAAAAAAATATTGCAATGTTTTTAAAATTCTTATCTAGTTATTAAATAAATGTTTTTTTAAATTCCACTTGTTTGGATCATTCCTGGAGACAATATCTTGTATTATAACATTTTCAAGTGTCTGATATTTAAAGTTGACCTACAGGGTGCGACATAGCAACTTATTTAAATAAACAGACAAGTGCGAGTCAGACTCGTACATGAAGGGTTCTGTACCTCTGTAAATGTTTTAAAACACTGAAGAAACATGTTTCTTGTATGACGACCCCCTTTAATTTTTAACTTTATCTTATTTTTAGTATTTGATGTTATGGTGGTCATACAAATACATAAACTGTGAAAATTTCAAGTATCTAATTAATGTCATTATAAAAACCGAGTTAAAAACGCTATAAAACACGTTTTTTGTATGAAGATTCCCTTTAATTTTTACCTTTTTAGGGTTCCGTACAAAAACTGAAAAAATGGGACCCTTATAGGATCACTTGTGCGTCTGTCTGTCCGTCCGTCTGTCACAGCCAATTTGCTCCGAATCTACTGGACCAAATCAGGTGAAATTTGGTAGAATGTAACTAGAGTGTGGAACATGTAGAAATAAAAAGCTATAAATAAAAATAATAAATAAATAAAATGAAATTCAGATATTTTATTGAATACCAGCATTTTTTAATTGTGTCTTTTACAAATCATGCTTTTTGTTACAGCCAACGAGAAGGTCGTCTAAAGGCTGCATATAACCTTGTTACCCGTGGTATTACCAATTTGGTGGTGATTGGAGGTGATGGCTCGCTTACAGGGGCCAACCTATTTAGGCAGGAGTGGTCAAGCCTGCTTGATGAGCTGCTAGAAAACAATAAGATCACTAAGGACCAGAGGGAGAAGTACAAGTTCTTGCATATTGCAGGAATGGTATATTCTTTGGATTATTTTTCATTCTACTTCTTCCTTACGTTATTCCACTTTATGAAACTTGAAACTACATACTGTACATTTGTTTGTTTTAAACGTTACAAAAATAAATAACTGTATTTTTTCCATGAGCACCACCCTAGTTACAGCACAGATGGTATCCAGGTCATTGTGTACCAAGTTTCATCCAAATTGCTTCAGTTTTTAAGACACTGAGTATTGCACATTCAAACTATAATTTACACACAAACTAATTATATATCATATTTAAGATTTCTTTCATTCATTATTCTTAGAACTTCAATGTTGTTAATAAAATCAGGTGCAACAATACACAATCAGTTATGTTTTTCAGGTTGGTTCCATTGATAATGATTTCTGCGGTACTGATATGACCATCGGTACTGACTCGGCCCTGCACCGCATCATAGAGGCTATTGACGCCATTGTCAGTACTGCTTACTCTCATCAAAGGACATTCATTATGGAGGTCATGGGCAGACACTGCGGGTAATCTTTAAATTATTATCTCAAACTGTTCAATTTTGTAAGAACACTTTTTGTTTATTCCCTATACCTTTAAGTTAAGGAACACCTTAAGACGATACACTGTGTCCAGTGCTGCCCCCATTTGAAATAAATTATTAGTAAGGAAACGGAGATATCATTTAAAATTTTGAGCTAGTAAAATCTAGATAACCCTTAATACTATTTTATGAACCACTGTTTACAGTTTAAAGTAAAAACGTTAAGCTTTCGTTTGCATTTTTGCGAAAAACGGCCACTTTTGGCAAAAATGCGAACTAAAGCTTAACGTTTTTACTAATAAAGATGTGAAGTCAGCAAGACCAAAGTTATGTTTGTCTTGTATCACAAGATACCTATATAAATAAATGTATCTATGATGTATGTAAGTCTGTAACAAATCTTTACAAATGAAGAGTTATTGTCAATGGAAACAAGAAATGAAGCCAATTCAATAGCAATCAAAGGTTAATGGAGTTTTATTGATTTAGATATCTTGCTCTGGTCACGGCCCTGGCAGCTGAAGCAGATTTTGTTTTTATCCCTGAGAAGCCCCCGTCAGTAGACTGGAGTGTCAAGCTTTGTGATAAGTTAGAGCAGGCAAGCGATATCATCGATTTTCATCACCTGGCCCCTTCTATTTAAACCTGATTTTTTCACTTCCTTTGTGTTTACTTCTGTAACTCAAATACCTGTTTAGTTTTCTTGCAGTTTACACCGCCCTGTGTACGGATGCTACTTATAGTTTTATTTGCGAAGACCCAGCGCCCCCCAATTGGGACAAAAAGTTGTGTACTAAAATAAGCCAGGCAAGGATTTTATATTAATATAAATGGGAGCAGGTTCACCCTAATCTTGACTTACCATTTCACCTTCTTGAATTGGCAGATTCCATTGGCGTCATCCCCACAAATTAGCGTGAGATTGTTTGTCATTCCGTCCCCCTCACTATCGCTTTGAGTCACATGTGGGAAACACTTGCATGTTTTATCCGCGGATGCTGCTTGTTGCAGTTATCTGGCATTAGTGGCCGCTCTGGCGAGCGAGGCAGACCAAGTTTTCATTCCTGAAGACCCTGTTCCCAATAATTGGGTTGAAAAGCTTTGCAAACGGTTACAACAGGTACGACGCTTAATTAAGTGGCACTGCGCGCTTATAACACACAATGTACCACAAGCTGCGCCTAATTAATATTTGTTTATAAGTTGTTAGTTCGTAGACATGACGTGGCGTCATGTTTAATAGATTAAATTGTTATTAACTTCTGTTCGCAACTACTTACAATTGATCGCTTCGCCAATTAAAATATTATGTGTACAGTTGTTGTGTATTGTTTGAAAAATGATTTGCGCTCACGTGCTCACGTAATAGGATAAGGTTAATTCAAGCTTATGTTATGTATCAAACTCTTATGAAACAAAGAGTGCTTAAATCCGTTGGTATGGAAAGAAATTTAAATTTCAATGTCCTCTCATAAAACAAGTAAATTCAAAAATAAATTTGGAGATATAAAATCTACGCCTACTTATAACTAATTAATTCTGTAATTACTAAAGAGCCAGCATGAACGTAATTAACTCGCATGTCTTCAAGACTATAAAATGCATAGCAAATCAGACTTCTGTATATAGCATGATTATTCCACTGCATGTAAGTGTAAATATTTATTGTTGGTATCGAACAATTGATAAATTGTAATAATTTTATTGGAACTCTATTAGGAGAGGAAGTCAGGGCAACGTTTGAACATCATCATTGTGGCGGAAGGTGCGATCGACCGCGAAGGCAAGCCGATCACCGCCGAGCTGGTGAAGAAGGTGGTGGTGGACAACCTGCAGCAGGACACGCGCATCACCGTGCTGGGCCACGTGCAGCGGGGAGGGTCGCCCTCAGCGTTTGACAGGATCTTGGTAACGATAGCTTTTTACTGTTCTAATAGATTAACCAGGCCAATCAGGATCATTACCACAGAATTAATAAGAGTATTTTATACAGAACGGAATCTCTTAAGGTTCCGCGCAATATACATCCCCGTTCCCACACCTCTCCCCCGTTCTTGCCTTGTTGAGGGGCGAACACACACGCATATACTCACACATACATGATACTCCGCTTCTATGAAGTTCCATAGCTGTGTCATTACTCTAAGAGCGACACGACATAGGTACGACCTTCGTTGCGTAGTGGTTGACAAGCCAGTCCGCGATTCTGGGAGGTTCTGGGTCGGTTCCCCAGCCTGGGCAAGTTAGTATAATATAAAATATAGTATCGTTGAGTTATTATCCCATAATACATATTTAAAACTTAGTTTTGAACTAGCTTAATCAGTGTGATTTGTCTATTTTCCTTATCTATTTTTTTATTTATACGTTCGTAACTACCTGCTTGCGTTGCAGTGTCAAGCAACATTGAGCGCTACTGAATGGTCCAATTTGGTTTGACATTGGAAAAGGACACTTGGACAGCTGTCTTGTCCTTTTATGGAAAGTGTGCGACGCGCATTACGTGAGGTGGCACAGGTATCTGATTAACCGTCTGTACCCGATTGGCTGTCAAAATATCATAAAGATGTTACCGAACTCCAAAACAAGCCCTTCACCGCTTGTACGAGCATAGCACCGTACAGTATTTGATAAGTCAGCATTTGCACAATGCTACTTACGGCCAGTGAGCGTGCCACGCGACTCTTATATCATTTTACATCAAGTTATTTTATAGGTCATTATCAAGAATATATCTGTTTTATCAGTTTATCAGTGACTTTAATTTGATCAGAACTCTTAATTTCGGTTCAAATCCGAACACCGCTCATTTGGTCAAAAAATCACAGGTAGACATCTAGGCGGATATTATTAAACATTCTGAATTGACGCCCAACATTATCTACCGAACATAATTAAATTAATTTGCTTTCCAAACAGAGCACTTTTGACATCCTTGCCGCTTAATTAGCAAACTGATGGTACTCGTAATATATCAACTAATGAATTAATTGACTAAGCGAAATTCTCACTTTATTATTGAGCTGTGAAAGAAACCAGTTTAGGTGCTGGCTACCGGTATCGATAAATGGAAACTGAAATAACCAGTAAGATTCTGTTTCATCAACATTCGTGATTAGAAGATTTAGTTACATTTGAATGGCATCATCTATTAAATGGAGGTTTGTTATTACAAATTTTACGGTTATTGATAGAAATTGAAGTTTTGTTTGATATAGTATCAGACGACCTAAGATAGCAAGAAAATGCAGAATTTTTCTAGTCGTTAATTTTTTAACGAGCGAAGTTTGGTTAATTCCATAACTAAGGTGATTCATTTACACTAGTCGCATTACTTAGTTCCATCCTTAAATGACCAGTAGAAAATCCCAGGCAGAACCATTTCCTTAATACACCCTCCCGTTCCTTGGGAAATGTTGATAAAGACACTACTATGACTCACATTTGTACCAGCAATTAAATTTTCCCAATGGAACTATTGCGACTTTAACGGTCGCAGTAGTACCACAGAATACAGTAAGAGTAAACAGAACGGAATCCGGAACGGAGTTCCCCGTCCCCGCACCTCTCTCCCGTTTTCGCCTCGATGACTCACGTTGGCCGTCAAGAACCGGGGGAGAGGTGCGGGTGCGGGGAACGGGGACGCATATTGCGCGTACCTTAGGAGATTCCGGCCTGTGGTAGTACCATTGGGAAAATTTCAGTGACAGTGAACCCAAAATTTTGCATAATATGAGCGGTCGAGTCTAATTTGCCTCTTTGACACCTGTTATAAGCGCAGTCTTAAATTGTATTTAAACACCTTGACTGCCAGCATTGCAGACACAATAGATTTTTAATTACTTATGTATGGCAATGAAAACGATAACGAATCCTTTCTAGGGATGCCGCATGGGCGCCGAAGCCGTGATGGCCTTGATGGAGGCTACACCTGAAACGCCAGCCTGCGTGGTCACCCTGGACGGCAACCAAGCCGTCCGCCTGCCGCTCATGGAGTGCGTGCGTCGAACTAAAGCGGTCGCTCAGGTAAACATTCTCCGTCTTATTACAAAACGCGTTTTAAACCGAGTACTAACTTTAGTACTCGGTTTAAACCAATTTTCACCCAAATAAAGTTGACAGTAACAAAAAAGAAGGTGACATTTTGATCAAGTACTAAAGTTAGTCCGCGTTATAATAAGACGGTATGTAAACACTGACGCTGTTCCACACTCGCGTGTGGCACAGTGTGTGGCCACATTTACTCCCCTGTCATGAGCCGAGTTGAAGTAATCTATTGTACTAACAAGCCCGGTCCATTAACAACCCCAGCAAGCGAGGGTCTATTCCCCGGGCGGCAAGATCAGAGGGGCGGCAAAACCCCGTTTTCTTTCTGCCCACCCCCGCGGTCCACAGTAGCGCGGCGGCTGGATAGAAGCAGCAAACCAAAAGACAATGAGTCTTTTACCACCCCAACATCCACCTAAAGTCTAACTTACTCCAAAAACAGAAACTCTGAATCAAAATCCTTCGAATTGAGATCTCTTGAATAGGCCCTGCGGCTGTCCCTTAGAAGAAACGTAACGTAAAGTCGTTGGTCCCGGCTATTATCATTGTATGGCAGTCGTCATGCTATGTCAGATGCCTTTAGGCAGCTTGAAAAATCAAACGCCAGTGTTGGCCACTTACACACATGAAAAAAACAAACTGAACGCATCGTATATCTAGGCTAGTTTTATGATAGACGAGCTTGACTTTCAGCTGTCTTCTTCTTCATCCAACCGCGTTTCTGGTTGCATCCTCAGCTGCGCTGCTTCAGAGCCCGGGGTGCGCTTGACTTCCAGCTGTATGCAAAGCAATTGTACCAGGATATTATTATTATTATTTTACTCGTTATTGCACACAATTTAACAAATTATACATAAATAATAGAGACAAATTTTAGCATACAAAAGGCGGCCTTATCGCACAGCAATCTCTTCCAGGCAACCTTAGGGTAGTATGGATACAAAAGAAATTTAGATATGTTACAGGTGAGGTGCAATATTTCAAAGGAAATATACAAATAAAATGTTATAGAATACATATAATACATTCTTATATAAAAAATATTTACATATATATATATATATATATATATATATATATATATATATATATATATATATATAATATAAATAAGATAGTGTACACGAAAGAAAGTAAGAACCTAAACAAGATGCGAAAGCATAAGTCTGTAGGAGTTTACTTCTGCAGACTTATGCTATCTTGGTACTTTTCCTTCATCCTTCTCGTTCACCTAGTTCTTAGAGTAAGCGAAAGAGACAATATTACTTTCCTATTTCACTCTATATCTCCACCGATACATTGATTAAAAAAAAAACTAAACAGTGCAGTAAAGGATTTCCATACATTTTTCCTGCTCTAGAGCAGCATAGTTCCGCTTTGTGCTGCATATGTAGTGCAGGTATGATAGAATTGCAGCGTAGTTGGAAGAAAAGATTCTATGCTATCATTATTTCAGCCTCATGCTTGAATGAAAAATGACTGGTTGGGAGTGCCTGCATCGATTTTATGACTTTAACAGATCGACTTTCCGATTAGTTGGTCTGAATACATAGGTACTTGTTTGTCGTCTTAGTTATAATTGTAAAAAAAATCTTGATACCATAACTTAATGTCCGTAGGCCATGGCGGACAAGAACTGGGATTTGGCGGTACAGCTGCGCGGGCGCAGCTTTGCTCGCAACTTGGAGACTTACAAAATGCTGACTCGCCTGAAGCCTCCTAAAGAGGCTTTCGACGCATCTGGAAAACCATCTGTAAGTACCATTATTATACTTTTTATAAATAAACTGGGCAAGTGCGAGTCGGACGAGAACGTTAAGCTTTAGTTTGCGTTTTTGTCAAAAGTGGCCGTTTTTTGCAAAAATGCAAACTAAAGCTTAACGTTCCCACTTTAAACTGTAAACAATGGTTCATAAAATAGTTTGAAGGGTTATCTAGGTTTTAGTAGCTTAAAATTTTAAATGATATCTACGTGTCCTTACAAATAATTTAATTCAAATGGGGGCAGCACTGGACTCCGTGAATCGTCTTAACTCAGTTCAGTAAAGAAACGACGCAAACCCATCAAGTTTTGGCTTGTTTTATTTGTTTTGTATACTATATTTTATATGTATTTATTATAATATAATAATATTTATTTTATTTATTTCATAAAACATACAATTTGGACTTACATCTTCTTACACAAGTATTTATCTATAAATTAATCACTCAGTATTGTCGAGTCCATTACACTAGTGTCTATACTAGGCCGAGCCTGTATCATAGACACCAGGTTCTTCCATTATTAGCATTTACACTTTGAATTATATTTATAAAACGAAAAAAAAAAAAACATGCATTCAACATATTATTTGGAATAGTTAATACGAATAGATGTTTAACTAATAATCATATATTTTTTTCTTCATCTACCCTCTTTTCTTTAACCGGAGATACAAAATATCCCGAGATTGGCGTAAACAAGTGTGACTCATGCTCATGCGCCGTGTGAGTGAGCATTCAATACAATAATAGGCAACAAAGTACGCTTCGTAAGTTAGACTACGTAAAATACGGGTTGTGGCAAATTAATATAAACTTTAATTTTTTAATCATGTAGATGATGTTTAGCTTGTTGGTGTTTTGTTTCTTTCTCCTTTCTGTTTTTTTTTTTGGGCAGATTATTTATTTATTTATATATTATAACATGCTAATAGAGATCTTTATTTTTAATAGTTTTTGAATATAATATTTTGGTAAGTTTGATTAATGTATTTTCTATATCAGGAATTATGAAAAATGAAAGATGGTAATATATTATAGCAATGGTTAAAATTTATATAAGATTTTCTTTATAAAAATATATAATATAGATTTACCATAATTTAATTTAATTAATTAAATAAATTTTATTGATTTATATTAGATTTAGATTTTAGGATAAGATTGATAGTAGGTTTTCCGTGGAATCATAATTTAAAGTCTTGAGCCATTTTAGTAGTTTCATTTTCATTTGGTATTTGTTAAGGTTGTGCATTTCGATTATTTTATTTATTTTATTATAGAGTTTAGGCGCCCTGTAGCATTGAAATTTTGTAATAAAGTAAGTTTTGAATTTAAGTGTTTGGCAGACTGCATCTTTTCTTCGAATCAAATTATATTGCTTAGGTATGTAAGGTGTCGATTTATGTTGAAATTTAACAATGTTTGCTACATATAGTTGTCGCACAGTCAAGACATCACTTTCCGTGTATAGTGCTTGGGTTGGATATCTGTATGGTTTAAATTGACATACCTTCAGAAGACAACGCTGTGCTCTTTCAAGAGTCAAGAGAGTTGTTTTTCGGGTACCACCCCATGCTCTTATACAGTACGATAAAATGGATTGTCCCAGAGCAAAATAGATGGATCTAAGAAGCTTAGGATCTGCGACGTTCCTCAGTTTCCTAAAAATTGGTATCAACCGTCTAGTTCTCGCTGTAAGTGCATCTATTTGAGGTTTCCACGTAAGCGTTTGATCAAGAAGTACTCCCAGGTATTTAATTGTATTAGTTCTTTCCAAAGAGACACAGGCACATCCAGAAGAACCAGTACTATAATTACAGGTATGTGCTTTAATTTGAAAATTTGTAGCGGTTGGCAACTCTTTGCGGTTTATCCCAAATGTAATGAAGTTGGTTTTTTTAACATTAAGTGTAAGGGTATTGATACATAACCAGCTCATTACCCGGCCCAGCCCTCTCTCAGCGTTTTTTCCAGTCTCTTCCCAAGTGTCACCATGAAATATAAGTGCGGTATCATCGGCAAATGCAAATATTTCTCCCTTATTTAACTTCATGTTGCACAAGTTATTAATATATATTAAGAAGAGGCTAGGTCCAAGCACGCTGCCTTGTGGTACTCCAAATGTTACTGCGGCATCGGAACTAGCATAGTCACCAATGACGACGCGTTGCGTTCTATTAGATAGGTAGTCTTTAAATAGTCTAAGAGCCAAGCCACGAATACCCAGTCGTTCCATTTGTTTTAAGAGTTTTGGGATAGAAACAGTGTCGAATGCTTTAGCCAAGTCTAGGAAGATGCCTAGAGTTTTTCTTTTATTATCTATTAATTTTGCAACATGTTCTGTAAGTTCAACTACTCCATCTTCAGTTGACTTTCCAGCTCGAAATCCAAATTGTTTTTCAGAAATTATGTTATTTTTATTGAGATATTCAACTAGTCTTTTATTCATGATCTTTTCCAGTATTTTTGAAAGAGCTGAAAGTACTGAGATGGGTCTGTAGTTGCTTATTAGGTCTTTGTCTCCTGATTTGTGTATGGGGTGAATAATTGCTTTTTTAAATACCCGCGGAAAGATGCCTGTACTAAGGCAAAGATTAAATATATGTGTAATAACCGGCACTAGTTTCTCGCGAGCCATTTTTAAAATCTTTGAAGATATACCATCCCAACCCACAGCACAATCGGTCTTCAGTTTACACAGTATTGAGTGAACCTCATCTTCAGTAGTATAATCCAGAAACATCGAGTTGCATACCGATTTTCCACCATTTGTAGCACAAGGGTGATTATTAATACTAGTGGGTATTTTTTCTGCCAAGTTTTTCCCAACGCTTGCAAAAAACTTGTTTATTTGGTCTAAAGACGATTCAGGCGGGGTCGACATATTAAGTAAGTTTCTAGGGGGTGTCTTTTGGGAATTTAAGTGTGTGATTGATTTTATTGTCTTCCATGTTATTTTAGCGTCATTTTTGTGTCTTTTGAGTTCATTCCTTTCATGTAGTTTTTTTAGTCTTTTTAGTAAATCGTTACAATGATTTTTGTATGAGTTATATTCTTCTTTCAGGGTATAATTATTTGGTTCTAACCTGCATTGCATGTGCATGTTATCTCTTTTTAGAATACAACGCATGAGCCCTGGTGTTATCCATGGTTTTAAATTTCTTTTTCGTCTTGGTGTTTTCTTAAGGGTTGTATTTTTATTAATACACGAGGATAACATATCAATAAATTCTTCAGAGGACCTCTCGGGATCACTCGACGACAAAATACTACTAAAATCTGTGTTGTTTATATCCAGTACCGTTGCTTCAAAGTTGGTATGCTTAACGTGGGTTTGTTCATTGTTCCTCTTTACTCTGAGGTCAAGCCCAACAATGACTGCATTATGGTCGGTTATCGGAGCATCCACAACTATGTTTGTGGCTGAATTTATGGACTTTATCATCGAGTGGTCCAGACATCTATCTTCTCGTGTAGGAAGAGTATGCCCTGCTATCAAACCGTGCGAAGCCAACAGATTAAGGTAGTCGGATGAATCAGTGTCAGTACTTTCAGGTTTGATGTTTATATTAATGTCACCAATTAATAAAATGTTTGAAAAAGATTTAAACTGTGTTAGAATATCATTCAACGATTCGAGGAAATTAGATGTGTTTTTGAACGATGGGGACCTATAAATAGCAATGATAAGAGTGTTTTGGTTTAGTTTAATGATCATACACGTAGCATCGGTTATTGATACTTCCTCGATTGAACATGGTAAGTCAGTTTTTGTGTAAATAACAAGCCCATCATTTTGGTTTTTATGTTTAGTCGTGAAATGCACTGCGTAATTTTCAATCAATGGAAATGCAAAAACTTTGGAGTTCCAGGTTTCTGTTAATAGAATAATATCAAATTCTAATTTAATACGCGCTAGAAGTAATTGAAATTGTTCGAAGTTGTGTGATATACTTCTTATGTTTTGCGTTATAACTTTCAGTTTGTTTTTGAAAGGCAACAGAGGACATTGCTCAGGGCTACACATGATGGATTTATTGTTAGAGAGATCGTCAACACTGTTTAGAAGTTGATTTACACAATCGAATTTGTGAGTTTGAAGTTAATCGACTCTGAATTAATAGTCACAATTTTGGTTAATGTACTGTTTGAAAAGATAAGTCTTGTTACGTTAGATAAGTTTGTCATAAAGCTCACAATCCTATGGTAATTTACACAACTGTACAAAAAATAGAAATAAACAAATTCCAAAAAACGACACAAATTTAGGTATGTTAGAAAATTGAAATAGTAGTATACATCATAAGTAAGGACCAAGGCTGAAGAGATATTTCTTGTCAAGAAACAGACTAGCTGGTGGCCTCTCGCTAGTCATTTGGTTTTTTCTCTTAACGCCTGCAGCTGCAACTCACTCCTTATTTCAATGGCAGGAAGGCCAGCATCCTTGCGAAGGAAAATCCGTCCTCGTACGGTCCAACAAAATTTGTACCCGCAGTCATTTGCCACACCTCGTGCTAGGAAGAGTATACGTTTAGTCTTAGGTGTTAGGCTTTCAGAGATGTATATGGGAAAACTGGGGCTATTGTAGCCAATCTTGGCAGAGTTAAATTTTTCGGTCGCAGATTGCCTATTGTAGGCCCTGGCAGCATCAACGATTCTGTCCTTGGTGAGGACGGAGTTGAATTCGGTCACAATGGTGCTATTTCCTTTTTTGTCGCTGAATTGGTAAATGTCCCTGATGTCCGAGGACTTGATGGGCACCTCTAGGGCCTTGCAGCACTTTTCAGTAAACTCACAAAGATCTTCTTTGCTTTTTAACTTAGCTGTTTGTACATTTCGAATTTCAATTTGTGAAGATTTTTGCTGTCGTTGTAAATCCTCAACCTTAGCTTCTAGTGATGCGATGTATTCTTTTTGAAGGTTACGTTCCTTTTCCAAAGATTCGACTTTAAGCATCATATCATCATGTTGCTTGGACATGAATTCCACCATTTTTATAATTTCGTCATGTGATTTTGTCATTTTTGTCATCTGTGCTGTCATTTCCGCCATACCAGAACACAGGTTTTTCATGGCTTTATCCTGGTCTGATTTCCAGTTGTTAAGCATATTCATCATATTATCATCGCGTGATTTCCCGGAAGAGCTTGGAGGGGAGTCCTTCTTTCTTTTTTGACGTTTTGTGACACCTGTTGCTCTGTCATCATGTGAAACGGCTTCAGACTCCGAGGAACAGAATTGAACAGGTGTGGATGGAGGAGGAGATCTCTGTACTTTAGGCATGATCGACGACACAAAGACGTATTTTTCACCGAGAAATTGGGATAAGTCCACAATTTCTGTGGTGGTGGTTACTAGTTCGAGTGTGATTAGTAGCAGGCAGTGTAACTCACTATTTGTTTCGCTAGTCCTGTCCTTGTCTTCCAGTACGTCAGGCTTCTGCACTCCTAGTACTCGTCAAGATTTTATGTTGTATTTTAGAATTTTAAATAAATATATTTTTTTAAGAAATTGACACAAAATACGTCTGTTCTCGTTTAATGCTCGGGCGGAAGGGGATAAGATTATAAAATATAGCATTGTTGAGTTAGTAAGTTTAAACTTACTTTTGCGGCTATGAAATCTGTGTGATTTGACCCTATATTAGGTCCTTACATATGAAATTGCCGTTCAGTATCAAAAAAGTGAAACAAGTTTTTTTTAATGAAATTATTATTTAATCAATCGAAGTATGCGCCGTTGTTATTGATACACTTCCGCTATTTTATAGGCAGATCATTGATACCTTTGGAAAAAAAATCCTGGGAGCGAGAGTCTATGAACTGTTTGAAGGCGGTTTTGACTGCCTCATCAGATTTGAAATTTTTTTCTTGTAAAAAGTTATCCAAATTTTGAAAAAAGCTGTAGTGGATAACACCAGCACTGGTCCAACAAACACTAACCAGAATCTTCTTTTTGGTCAGTTTTCGCTTAGGGCAAGGTTTTGCCGGTTCTCCAGGGTCAAGCCCTTGTGATGATCGCTTCCGATTGTCGTACAGGATCCATTTCTCATCACAAGTCACGATACGGTTCAAAATCCCCTCATTATTGTGGCGATTAGGCAAAGAAACGCAGCAAGCAACGCGTGTTTGTTGGTTTGCTTCAGTCAATTCGTGCGGTACCCACTTTTCGAGTTTTTTAATTTTTCCGATTTGGCGCAAGTGGATAAGTATCGTTTTGTCACTTACGCCGAAGGCTGCTGCTAATTCAGAAGTGGTTTGAGATGGATCCGCTTCCACTATCGCTATTCACTTGAGTATTAGGTCGTCCACTAGGCTCATTGTGTAAATCGAAATTTCCAGAACGGAAACGTTGAAACCAAAAACGCACCGTTCGTTCGTTAGCGGTGCCTGGTCCATACACGTCGTTAATTCTTCGAGTCGTTTCTGCAGCACTGGTGCCACGGTGGAACTCGTATTCGTAAATACCGCGAATTTTCAATTTGTCCATAGTTGTTGTTATAGCAATGTTGAAACTCAAACAAATGATGTTAAAACAAATGAAATACGAATTTCAAAACAAAATTTTTCTGGCTTTATTTCGAAATAAATTTGAATTTGGAATTCCTAATGAAACGCAAGATATTTGATTTTAAAGTTGCCAGTATTGAAAATCGGCAATTTCATATGTAAGGACCTAATATATTTATTTATTTTATTTTGTCAATCACTCTGGTAAAGTCTGGTCATAGATGATAATCTCGAAAGGTACTCACAATAAAAGCTTGAACTAAAATGTAAATTTTCTAGCGGCTGTTGTGTCGTAGGTGGTCGTAGTAAAAAACATACGTACATATCAGCGTAACCAGTCGCCCTTGTTGATCTCCTTATTTATCACCTAGGCATATATTATCCATGTACGATTAAGTCATGCGGATTACTGGAGTTATGACCTACTGAGTTAATCTCGACATTCATCTGATAAGTTGACTTTACTCGTCGTATCATTCATTACTATTCCGACGTTTTAAACTTTGTTACTAATGGCAAAATGCCTTCTTTGTGGCTCTCTACCACGTATGGGTTTACATGGTACGGTATCAATTATGTATTTTCTTAAATTTCTATAAGTGTATGGTATTAAATATTAATTATTCAAAAAAAAAATACTCGCCCTTAGGCGGTAATCTCCACGGGCGAGAGTATCGCAACGATATTTCCGTCGTGCCACTTAATTCCATACTGACTTATATGAACCAATCTCCCCTCGGCGATATCATTGCGGCGACTTGATGTATTGCCACAGGCCGGAATCTCCTAAGGTACGCGCAATATGCGTCACCCAGGCGTCCCCGTTCCCCGTCCCCGCACCTCTCCCCCGTTTTCGCCTCGATGACTCACGTTGGCCGTCAAGAACCGGGGGAGAGGTGCGGGTGCGGAGAACGGGGACGCCTATTGCTCGTACCTTAGGAGATTCCGTTCTGCTTACTCTTACTGTATTCTGTGGTATTGCGATCTCTTGCTCGTGGAGATAACGCGTTAAATATAAAAAATTGCCCTTGTCACTCGGTATGATGTGAGGATTCTAACGACACCCCAGATCTGTTTAGGAGTTTCGAAGTTATGCCGGAATAAATAAACTCGCATACATACGTATGAACCCTGGAAACATTACTCTTTTTTTTTGGTCAGTCTTGTAAAAAAAACGAGCCCACATTACAGTAGTCGTATATATGTGTAACATCTGAGATCTCATCTTGGTAATACATATAATAAGCAGCCGCGCTAATAAGTCAAATCATAGCGTGCGTTTCCCCGGCTTCTTTGTCACACACTTCCATCGCATTTCACAAAATCACTCCCAGAACTTGCAGGAAAGCGAGAGGAAAGATGTTACACAACAATAAATAATGAGCATGAATACTTGCCGTGTGGTTTTCGGCCTAGAATAGGACCACTCTAACTCTTCCTGTGGATGTCGTAAGAGGCGACTAAAGGATTAAGCACAAACATCTAGAGCTATTACTGCATTCCCAAAGAGGGTTGAAGTCAGGCAGGCGGCCGGTCGTAAAACTATAGCCAAATCTTTCAACTATTCCGGCTATTTCTTCCCGATTTTGCATGGTCTTCGGCATCGTTGACCATTGACATACGTTTCATATTTGGATAAGAAAAAGCGGGAAAGCGCACCCCGGGCTCCGGAGCAGCACAGCTTAAGGCGGTCGCTATGTTCGCTATGTTCGCCTATTTATTGCAAATAAAAAACTTATCTTATCTTATCATATTCAGTCTTATCTCTGTCACAAACTCTACGTGCGACAGAGACACGGCAGCACACGACGGATTCTGCTATCCCTTTCGCACATAGCCCTTAGTGTGCAACTGAGAACGCGCTAATGCAAGCTTTGTTATTGACTGTTCGCAGGAGGGTTACACCCTTGCGGTGATGCACGTAGGCGCCCCTGCGTGCGGTATGAACGCAGCCGTCCGCTCGTTCGTGCGGAACTGCATCTACCGCGGAGACACCGTGCTCGGCATCCACGACGGCATGGAGGGCCTCATCAGCGGCAACATCGTCAAGATGGACTGGTAAAAACAAACCAGACTCATTTTAATCAAACATAAATATCGCTATGTTAAGTTAATTTTTTTTTAAATTTTCAGACACCATATATAAAATAATACCACCGATAAAATTTACCTACAGTTTAATACACGACAACACCGCTAAGCAGAACTTATTAACTGGGATCGTACACGACTCGTTACGTAAGCAGACTCAAGCGCGCAATAAGACTCAAATACGAATGATGAATTTGAGTTGGTTCCTTCGAGAACTTGATAGACTCTTAACACGTCCAATATCCAGAGTTTTATTTTTGTGAGTCGAAATATTATATTTTGAGTAGAGTTCAAAAATTACGTCTACCACACTAAATATTCTTACAACACCTACCTACCTCACTAACTTTAGGACTTGGTTTTAAACCATTATTAACCCAAATGAAGTTGACATTTACGAAAGAGAAGGAGACTTATTTCGGGAAGTCTTCTTGTTTTTGGTGGATACTGGTTTAAACCAAGTACTTAAGTTAGTCCGCGTTTCATAATAAGACGGTAAACAGTGTTTGTAGCCAACCATGTAAACTTAAAGTACATAATGGTGGAAACCGTATAAACAAACAACATTTCAATCTCTAGGTGCCTTTGCAGAGTCATTCTTATATTCAGAGTTCATGTTAATGAACCAAGTATACCGTAGTCGGTGATAGGTACAGAATAGTAAATGGAACACCTCGCTGGCAGTGACTTTATCAGTAATGAAAATGCTTATCGATGTTATAAATCATTGGCTTCAGCTTGTCAATTTTTCGTACGATTATGGACTACTAGGTTATTTTTTATATTCTTTACATCTAATCTTTTTTCTGCAGGAAAATGTGCAAAGGTTGAACAATACTTTTTGATAAACCTATCATCAAGTGTTTATTAGGTTGAGAGAAATACTATTAGTATTTCTCTCAACTTAACCTCTTAGCCGTTAAAATTTGTAGTCAAATAGTCACAAAACACTGCGCCCCGTTGCGTATTGTTCGGCCAAGGTAACTTGGCCCATGTCAAATGGCCATTTTTATCCCCATCTTTGTTACGAATATATTCTTTATGTAAGACAAAGTTAAATAAAAGCATAGTTCAACGTGCATCAAGTTATCATGGTTGTACAAACATGCGTAGCTTAAGTTTAAGGCGCTCGTATAACAAGACATAGCTTAAAAAAGCGGCCAAGTGCGAATCGGACTCGCCTTATGAAGGGTTCTGTAGCAGCAAGTAACATAATATATATATTTGAGTTGATTGAATGAAAGGTAAATTGCGGTTTACGATTTATGACGTATTAAAAAAAACGAATTACTAGATCTCGTTCAAACCAATTTTCGGTGGAAGTATGCATGGTAATGTACATCATATATTTTTTATATTTTAAAAGTTACAGGGGGTAAGTTTTATCACTATGGAAGTGTCTCTCGCGCAAACTATTCAGTTCAGAAAAAAATGATATTAGAAACCTCAATATAATTTTTAAAGACCTATCCATTAATAGATATCCCAAAGTATGGGTATGATGAAAAAACAATTTGAGTTTCAGTGCTCAGTATGGGAACCCCCAAATTCTTTTGTTTTTTTTCATCTTTTGTGTGAAAATCTTAATGCGGTTCACATAAAACATCTACTTACCAAGTTTCAACAGTATAGTTCTTATAGTTTCCGAAAAAAGTGGCTGTGACATACGGACGGACAGACAGACAGACAGATGTACCTACATCTGAAATTACCTAGATCATAGAAGATACGAGGGAACAGATGAAGATACATAAATACATAGCGGCGAAACACATAACCTGTTGGCTTCGCCGTAGTCGGGAAAAAATAATCACAGAAAAATAATGAATGGTCCAGGTCCGATGTGACCGGTTGGGTGGCCCAGGGCGGCGCTTTCCTGGGCACGAAGCGCACGCTGCCCGGCGACAAGAAGGCAGAGATCGCCGCGCGCATCAAGCAGTTCAACATTCAGGGACTGCTTATCATCGGTGGATTCGAGGTAACCTACTCTGATGGTCACATGACCTTTTGGACAGCTCAAAACACAAAGCTAACTACTTCCTCATCTTAGCGTAAAGCTGCGGTTACACCAGAGATGTGCGAGGATGCGTAGAGAGAAATGTGTTTGTTAAGAACTAGTAGAATCGCGTCATTTACCTAGGCTCGCTCAGCGCAGCTTCTGTGGAAAAGGCTTAACCGTGAGAGGTTTTTGTACGTACAAAAATAGCGAAGAATGTGTGCGAGGGGTGTGTGCTAGGGAAAAGAGAAAAGAGAAAAAGAGCCCGCTACACGTCCTCGCACTGCTCAGCGGTATAGTACATCTCTGGTGGAAACGCTCACAAAGTTTCACAGCTTCAGCTTCGTTACGCAACCTCGCACATCTCGCACTGGTAGAAATGCGGCCTATAGTCGGTTGTAATCTCAGCTGTGTTATTTTGTAGCCTTTGCGGCTTTTTCATCTCCCCTTCTCACAGTCTTCGTTGACATGAAGCGCTTTTCATCTTGACGCAGGCTTGATGACTCGACTTTTTATTATATGTAGTAAAAAACTTGGATCAGCTGATTGTTCGACTCGTATTGGAGGCCAAAAATTATTTTTCATATTTTGATATGATCCTTAGGAAAAGTTGTTCAGTATCGTGGACTGAATACAGCCTTAAAATTTAGTATATTTAGTTAGACCCTGTATACAAAGTGTCAAATTATCATCTGTAGGCCTACCAAGCCGGCTTGGAGCTGTACGAGTCGCGCAGCAAGTTCCCCGAGTTCTGCCTGCCGCTGGTGGTGATCCCGTCCACCATCAGCAACAACGTGCCCGGCACCGACTTCTCGCTCGGCGCCGACACCGCGCTCAACGAGATCACCGAGATATGCGACCGCATCCGCCAGTCTGCTCAGGTACAGGAGGCTTATGCATCCTCCGTTATATCACCAATTGTGACTACTGGTCATTGCCGGATTAATCACATAGCAATAGTAGCAATGGCTACGGGCCCCGCGTATCCAAACCTGCCCACCTTCAGAGCGTTTATTTTGAATTTGTTTGCTTTTGTTTTGTCGTAAATGGCCAACACTGTTGTCAGCTTCAAGCTGCCTAAAGGCAAATACGTAGCTTGACGACTGTCATCTAATGATGACAGCTGGACCAACGGCTTAACGTGCCTTTTGAAAGCATGAAGGAAGCTGGGCATATTTTCTGTCACTTATCGTCACCAATACCATTGTATTGAATATGAAAGTGTTAGTAATGCTCCCGATCATGGGCCACCGACCCCGCATAGTGGATCAGGGGCCCCTCGATAGAATTTGCTACGGGCCCCGCGCTTACTTAATCCGGTACTGCTACTGATGGTATTTTAAAATGGTTTAGGATGAGCTCCGGATTAAGTATAGACCCGCGATCGGTTTGATCTGTTTCAGTCTCAAACGACGTCTAAATTTCTTTTTTTATATTCCAGGGAACGAAACGCCGTGTGTTCGTCATCGAAACCATGGGAGGCTACTGTGGATACTTGGCTACTTTAGCAGGTAAATATTATAATGTTCTGCGCTTTACTATCTTGTAATCCTTGGTCAAGGTCACAAAGACGTCGCCTAACAGGCGGTATTAGTTGGAATTAAATGTCTGTATATAGTGTCCTACAAAAAGCGTAGAACCTCCATCTTCTCACTCCAACTCATCCTGTGGATGTCGAAAGAGGTGACTGAAGGAGTCAAGCACAAACATTTCGTGCTTCAACTGCATCCCCAAGGATGGATGACCATTAGCATGCATAATATATTTGGAGAAGAAAAAGCGCACCCTGGGCTCCGATGCAGCCCAGCTGAGGATGCGTAGGACTACAACATAAATACAAGCTATCCAAGTTATGAAGCAAATATTTAAAATAAAACAGACATGACTTTTAGGGGGTTACTACATTAAATAATACGATAGTCGTCCGATAGTGACGTCCTATTTCTACGTCAAACCAAATCAGTCTTTATCATTATTTATTATCGCTCAATGTTGCTTAACACTGGATCGCGGAAACGCAGTTACGTACGTCTCGCGTACGCTTGGAGTAACCCTCCAGTATGAGTAAAGTATAAAGTTATAGGTATTAACTTCTCCAATTGTTTATTTTGTTACATGTTCAATACTTTAATTAGGTCGAATATGTATAGCGCGGTGATAACATGATTAAAATTGGTCCTAGGTCTAGCGGGCGGTGCCGATGCTGCCTACATTTACGAAGAGAAGTTCTCCATCAAAGATCTGCAGCAGGACGTGTACCACATGGCCTCGAAGATGACCGGGGGCATCCAGCGGGGCCTCATTCTCAGGAATGAGAAGGCTAATGATAACTACAACACTGAGTTCATCTATAGACTTTATTCCGAGGAGGGCAAAGGACTCTTCACTGCTAGGATGAATGTGCTTGGTGAGTAATACCGCATGGTCTCTAAGACCACAGGTAGTATCTAGACACGGAGCAACTTCGACTTTATTCCCAAGAGACATACACAATATAAAATGACTACCAAGTGGCAAAGTCGTTCCCCAAAAGTTCCCTTTTCCCGCAAACTGCCAGTACATTACACTAGACTAGGAACTTTAGTTATTTAAACAAAAGCAAATAAGTATAAGAATTAGAAAAAAAACATTTTGAACGTTTCTTAGACAACTTCTGAATTGTTTCATATGAACTTTATTTCATGGCAATAAAATTAAATGTAATAATGTATTACCTGTTGATCCGTGATATTTTCAAACACTACAATCTGTATGTAGGTCACATGCAACAAGGTGGGTCCCCGACGCCCTTCGACCGCAACATGGGCACCAAGATGGCCGCCAAGTGCCTGCACTGGCTGGTGGAGGCCTTGCAGAAGGGGCCGGCCACCGCGCCCGACACGGCGTGCCTGCTCGGCGTGGTCAAGAGGCAGTACAAGTTCACCCCACTGGAGGATCTGAAGGCTCAAACTAACTTTTCGTAAGATATTCTATAATATTATTAATGCGAACGTTTTTATGGATGTATGTTAAAGGGATATGGATGGATGTATGTATGTTTGTTTCACTTTCACGCCAAAACGGCTGAACGGATTAAAATTAAACGTAGATAGCTTTTTATCTGGATAAACACATAGGATACGTTTTATGCCGAAATGTTAGGTTCCATTGGGATTGTGGGAAAATATGGCAAAAATTTCCTAAACTGTCCGTTTAGGAGATTTTTGCCATTTTTTTTACTTTTTCAAGTCAAGCTAAGCTTTATTCGTATAAGTTCGAAGAGTAGGAGCAAAGTAAAGAACTGCAACATCTTTTGTTACAGTCAAAGAATCCCCAAGCAACAATGGTGGATGAAGCTGCGTCCACTGCTGCGTATCCTGGCTAAACACGACTCCACCTACGAAGAGGAGGGCATGTACATGACCGTGGAGCAAGGAGAGATCGATTCCGAAAACGTTATCTAAGTTATCTAATCATGACAGTTAATCTAAGCTTTTTGGCGCTAGTGTTGCCAGTCGCCATATTATTGTAATTGTGACATTGACATCACTATTTATTTCAGGGGCTATGTTGATAGATGCATGTCCTTCTGTGTTCATGTGTAGTCTTTTTATTAATGGGTTACACGCTTAGAATAGTTGTGCATTTTAGGAAATTGTTACTAAAATTAATATTTTTTACAGTTTTATAGGAATCGATTATTTTAGAAAAGAATACTCCCAAGCTTCAAAATTATGATTTTTGTTAAGCGTAGTGTAACTTGTGACTTATTGATTTTAGTAGTGCGTTATTGTGGCATTTTTTGTATTAAACAGATTGCCAAAATTGTATATCAAAGGTTTTGAAAAAAAGTACCATCAGCCAAAAGTAACATAAATAATTTTGTGTACAATAAACAATACAAAAATCTATGGCTGTGAAATACCTGTGTAAAAAGCAGATATTTTATTTATTATCATAGATACAATTTATTTATTCATATTCTTTATTTTTTTAAATGTGATGCGTTGGTAACGCATCATTTTTTGTACTTTAAGTGTAATGTTGTAATTTTATTTAGAAAATGACTACATAAATCAATCATATGCTTTATAAAATATATTGAATTGTATGAGAATATCACATAAATATTTATAAAGTGTACAAGAAATTGTACATTCTTTTTTAACAGTATTTTGCTAGATGTTGAGATTTTATGCTATAGGCAAAGATAATATAATTACTAAACTATAGGTAATGTAGATGTTTATTAATTTTTACGTAAATTTTGACGGCAATGAATGTAAGACTTTTAAATATTCGTGATGAATAAATATATTTGGTTCTAATTTCCTCTTTTGATTAACAAGCGAGCGAAGCGAGCTACTTGGGCAATACGTAGTTTGTATGCATGTATGCTTGTTTGTTCGCTGATACCTCTAGCATCTTTGATCCGAACTGCATTGCATAAACAATAAAATTTTACACGTGCAAAATCTGTCAAGGAGCTACCGAGATACAGGATTGATATGTTCGGGGCGCAAAAGTTATAAAATACTGTAAATTCATAATTTGTAGTTATCACTTGGTAAATTCTCCAATGCCATGAGATCGAATCGAAACCTATTTCCAGTAAATTTACCAGCTGTTTCTCTTCCGATGCAGATCGTACCTATAAGCCAATCGATAGAATTTTGAGAATCCTGAATCATGTAACTAGTTAATGCGACTAGCAACCGACATAGATCTTTGTCAGTCCTCGGCCTGGGTCTCATAATCGGGGTCAGTCCTCCATGCGTTGCTGGCTATATTTATGCAATGCCGCATGAACGATATCATAGTTCACGCACTGCTGAGTTACTAAACTCCTCAAGTCCCCCGGCCCTTTTGAGAAGCACGTGGTGCTTCATAACCAAATAATACTTATTTAGATTTGTAACACGACGTTTACTATGAATACGAGTTCACTATAATTACGTCACCGGCGCGCTCTCACCAGCCCCGCGTCATACGGCGCGCGTATATAAAAGGCGCGCCGCTGTTCAAGCAGTGATTCGTTCGCTAGATAGCTCCGAGTACGATTGCTCCCGTAGTCTACTCAGAGTTCAGTGCTTGGCTTGATCGATGCTCCGCGTCATCAAGTTACAGCTAGCTAGGAGGATATTAGGGTTGCGATGCTCCGCGTCCTACCCAGGATCCTAAATAGGTTACCGTATGAAATACTATTTGTACGCGAATGTATGCCATAAGTATAATATATATACACATGTACTAAGCTAAGTGAGACACAATAAACACTACTTTCATACATCGTGGGTATCATTTCATACGCCAACCCTATAGATTTTATTAATTCTTGAGTAAATTTTGACGATAATCCGAAATATGACGACTCAATATATGATCTCTGCAGGCTGCTCCGTGTGCATTAAGGCCGTACCTAAATTTTCCGTGGTCCTGTGCTGCCCCCATTTTAAATAAATCATTTCAAAGAAGTCGGAGACATCATTTAAAATTTTGCTACTACCAAGTCCTAGATAACCCTTCAAAGTATTTTATGAACTACTGTTTACAGTTTATAATGAGAACGTTAAGCTTTACTACGCACATTAGCCAAAAGTGGCCGTTTTTCGCAAATGTGCGTAGTAAAGCTTAACGTTCTCACTTTAAACTGTAAACAGTAGTTCATTAAATACTTTGAAGGGTTATCTAGGACTTGATAGTTGCAAAATTTTAAATGATGTCTCCTTTTTCTTTGAAATGATTCATTTTAAATGGGGGCAGCACTGGACACCGAAAAATTTAGGTACGGCCTTAAACTAATGTATAAAGAAAATATCGAATAATATCTTAAGTTATACACAATCACAACAACACAACATAACTTCAACATTCTCTTTCGAAATTATGTTGTATTGTATTGTGTGTGTTAATAACATGAAAACACAAACACATTACCTAATCTGCTTTGGCAGTCGGGTAAAAATATGTTTACTATTCTTTTAATAATTTACCCAGCAAATTATGCGTATAATGGAAATATGAATTGATTGTTGTCTATGACAAGGAAGATGTACTATCAACTCCTAAACTTAATATATTAAATTGAAATATTCAAGTATTAATATGAATTATTTTATCAATTTAAATTATTTGACATATATAATGTAACATATATTCATATAAAATTGAAATAAAATTGTATTGATTAAAAAGTTAATAGCTTGAACATTTTAGGTGCCAACACAACAACAAACGACAATCTTCGGAGTTGACGTTTGTTTGCGTAGCAAGTGAAAGTGTCACGTCGGTATAATCGCTGTCAGAAATATTTTTATTCCGCAAAATATCTTATTGGCAGCTTGTTGGTACGATATTTTTACTGTAGTGCTACAAAAGTGCTTGATATACATTGTTTTTAATTTTTGAAAATATATACTATTCAGTAAAACCATTGTATCTTTGGTATATTTGCAGATTTAGGTTATTACCGGGAAAATGGGTGTCAAACCTGCAATTGGAAGGAAATCTAACAAGAACCCACCAATTTTCAGTCACGACTTCGTGATTCAGAACCATGCCGACATAGTTTCATGCGTTGTTATGTTATTCTTGGTGGGATTGATGGTGCAGGTATGTAAACACTAGATGCCACGTAGGCCGAAGTTTTTGGCTTTCCGGGATTAATATTTAGTTTATGACTGGGATCCTTATAAAGAAACATTTATGTTACAGTCTACAAGTCCTATTGCCAGTTTATTCATCAGTTTGCACCACAATGTGAGTGGAGTTGAGCCGACAAGAGATGCGCCTAAAGGAGAGCCCTTCACGTACGAAGCAGGCTGGAAAGATGCTTGTGCAGTGTTCTTTTACTCCCTCGTCTGTATTGTTATGCATGCCATACTTCAAGAATATTTCTTAGATGTAAGTATTTCTTTGTTTCTGTTATAAGACCACCATATGTCCACATTGTAGCAGCTCTATTTAAACATTGTTATTCTTGTTTTGTAGAAAATATCAAAGAAGTTTCACCTATCCAAGTCAAGACTGAGTGCATTGAATGAATCTGGCCAACTGGTGATGTTCCACCTTGTGAGTTTAGTTTGGGGCGGTGATGCTATTCTGCGTGAGGGATTCATCTTCAACATATCACAACTCTGGGACCGTAAGTATATTGTTGCAACTTTCTCTTTGTAAATTATGATAATGATTCTTATTATAAATTTCTGCTGTGCATTGAAAATTCAATTTTATCATTATGAATTTTTGTAATTTTATCTACTATTATAATCAATTTTAAACTATTATAATTTGTACGTAATACACACTCTTTTTATCAATATGTGCCACTGTAGCATTTGATATGAATTAATTAGTTTTTATGGCATAATAATGAGAAGAATGATTCAATATGAGGTATTGAACCTTATTTGTTTTAGATTATTCAGCTCTATCAAGACAGGCTACTATAACTTAATGGTCTGGCTATTAAGTCTAAAAACAGTGCTAAAATATTAAAATTAATTAGTAACTATGTACATACTATACTAAACACTATCACGTCTATATCCCTAATGGGGCAGACAAAGTATTTTGGCTCTAAACAGACAGAACCCAAGGCAAGATCCAAAGACCAGTCTAAGCGTGATGGTGAGCGAGAAGATGGAAAAAGGAATCAAAATAGTAATAGGTTACTAGCCATATCGCCTAATAACACGACTTGCATTTTCACCCATTCCCTCGATCAGCTTTTACGATCCGCGCGTTTTTTCTTTTCTCCAAGACCAGCATGGAACAATGTATATCTGTATAACAAACATGAAAATAGGGTTGCAGTTGTCAGCTTTTGCTTACACAGTGGCACTGCTATTTTTTATTAGTTTAATAGTCTACGAACAATAATTCTCTAGAATCGTAAGTTATCCCGAAAAATCATTCCACGTGATATGTACCGCGGCGGGCAGGGCTTAAAATATGAACAGCGCGGCGCAACAGTTCGCCGTGATACTCGAGTCGTGCGGTTGCGTCGCAAGAAGTTTCCTTTGAGAATATTGCTGTTTTTGCGATAATCGATTCATTAAAAATGCCTTCATGTGCCGTAAAGTGTTTTAGAAGCCATACAGACATGAAAATTAGTTATTAAAAAAAAAGTAACATGTAAACAAGGTTATTTATTTGAGCGTAGCGTACTGCATGTACCATCCGCGCGTTGTATCCCACCCACCGCTCATTGCGTTGACTGCCCCACCCGACCGACGACACGTGACGACGCGTGACCTTGTCGCGACCAATCGCATGCATCTTTGTCTATGTGTGCGTTCCAGTGTTTCGTTGTAATTACTGTTCGTTTGTTTGTGTAAGTAAATGGAATCAGAATCGAAGCGGTGAATGTAGGAGCCTTAGGTTTCTAGAGAATTGTATTTCGATGGTAATAGTAGATTGAGCTACTGCAGCCTAGATTGGTCAGTCTTAATCTTAGCAACTGTTATGGATGAGCCAGAAATGTCAGAGAGATAAATCTGATATATAATAATAATTTGATTTTAGGCTACCCTGACCACCCAATGAGTTTTCTGCTGAAGCTGTGGTGGGTCGTGCAAGCTGCTTACTGGCTCCACACTGTCCCTGAACTCTACTTCCAACGCATCAAGAAGGATGAGTGGGCTGCACGTATCCGGCATGCAGCGGGTGCATTTGGTTTTGTAGCCTTGGCCTATGGATTTCAGTGAGTTTTTTAGTATAAAGCTAAGTAAATATGTTTATGATTGAAATCTAGTGGTCAGATTATCAGGTGCTTATTTGGCTAAACTTGACATGGGTAATCTCGACTCCGAGGAGTGTTTCGGCTCACTGAATCTTACTCCGCATCTGGTACCGACTCATCTTAATGATTCCTGGTACCGGTTTCAATACAGAATAATATTGACTCCCGACTCCCGATTCCTCCCGAGACGCGGTGGAGCGGAAACGCGGCTCGCGGCTCGCGACCTGACAGGCGCCGCCGGTTCCGAGATCGCTGCGGACTCAATAACTCGCGGGAGCCGATAACGATTATCGGGATTCAGTACGGGTATCGGCTCCTGTTGATGAATCGGCTCATTTAAATATTCGAATCCGGAGTTACCCATGTCTAGTCTAAACTTCACGCGGGTACCTAACGCAGTGCTGATGCAACCACTAACCTGATGAAAATAAATATCAATCTCAAATATTTCAATTTGTGACAGCAGTGATAAGATAACAGACTCACTTAATTTTGGTACATTTATTTATCTATTTTTTAATTTTGTAGTAAATAAAAAAAATTCATCAGGGTAAAAAAGTAAGTTTTATAATCTCAAATTACTAAATATTTGTTTGTTTCACACTATAACAAATCTTTTAAATGGTTTTCAAAATATATGAGTAAATTATGAAAGCCATTTAAAAGATTTATATAATACTAGCTGACCCGGTGAACTTTGTTTCGCCCGTTCCCGTTCCTTTTCCCATATTTTCTCACCGTTTAAACCTTCCCTAGACTACGACAAACATTTCAAGACCAAAATTAGCCAAATCGGTTCAGCCGTTCTCAAGTTTTAAGCAGACTAACGAACAGCAATTCATTTTTATTTATATAGATAGCATAATGAGCTCATACCACAGACTTGTTTAACATTATTGTTATCAGTGATGTCAAGGAAAATTTTAATAAACAATTATAAACAAATATTATTTATTATTCAGGAATTTCAGGATATCTAATTGAAATACTTGATTTGAAACTCACTATTGACAACTTACTTTGTTATGAGAATGTTTTATAAAGTGGAGAACTACTGAAAAGTTCAATAGCAAATTTATTTATAGACCGCATTGTGCAAAACTATGTGAAGAAGAATGTGAATATGGTCCTACAAGTGGTACTGGGCAACTGGGAAAGAAAAGAATGAAAAAGCTCCAGTAACAAGAACATAGACATAGAACACTCTATATTGGGTATTTTACTGGGTCAAAAATAAATTATTTGGTACTTATATTTATAAAACGTCACAAAATAATGCCACTTGTCATTGATCACATCCACTTTAAACGCGATTTTAGATTTATTCATGCAGAAAAACGGATATTAAGAGCACTATTTGACTCCAAGGAACTATGAAGTCATAGTCCGATATTTCATACAAATCCCATAGAAAATGTTTGTTTTTGATGTTAAGAAAAAAGTATCTGATTTGACTTGTTGTAAACTAGCGTATTATGATAGTTATGCGGTTTCTTTGTTATAAAAAGAGTTTTATTTGTAGGTTCCAGCGTGTTGGAGTGTGCTTGGTAGTGCTGCATTCTTCGGCCGAGTTTGTGGCGCACGTCTACCGTCTGAACACCATCCTCAGGGGAGAGAGGGATGACTTCTTGGATAAATGTAAGAGGCATTTATTTATGTTCTTATGTCATATTATTTAACATTATTGTGCACATTTTGACGAAACGTGTGGCGGATATTTTCTTCATTATTATCATCATCATATCAGCCACAGGAAGTCCACTGCTGGACATAGGCCTCCCCCAAGGATTTCCAAAACGACCGATCGGAAGCGGCCTGCATCCAGCGTTTTCCTGCAACCTTGCTCAGGTCGTCTGACCACCTAGCAGGTGGGTGTCCTACGCTGCGCCTTATATTATAACATATATATATATATGTTATTATTCTCTTATATATATATATATATATATATATATATATATATATAAGAGAATAATTATATATATATATATATATATATATATATATATATATATATATATATATATATATATTATTATATTATTAATCTCTAAAAAATTGGACCTGTTAAATTATTATATTTACTCAAGTGCGAGTTCATTAAGTTTTAAGGCTTCCAATGTCAATATGGGTGGTGTGGATGAGAATGACTGTTACTCGTTGTAATGTAAACAGCATGATGTGTGTTCATAAAGAAAGACATATAAAGTAGAAAAGATATCAGCGTAATAAATTATTATAGCACAGGCTACACTAGACCACTACATTAATTTAAAATTATGTAAAAGGTAAAATAAGTAAAATTTTAAAAAGTAACCGTTTATGGAAAAAAAAATTTTTTTTTGTATATATGCATTTATTTTTCTACGTAGTCACCTTTTAACTCTATACATTTGTTCCACCTATACTCAAGCTTCAATAAACCATCCAAAAAGTATGATTTTGGAAAGTCATTAAAATAGGCCTCTGTGGCGGCAATGACTTCGTCATTTGATCCAAATCGCTTGCCACCGAGCCATTTTTTTAGGTTGGGAAACAAAAAGAAATCGCATAGGGCCAAATCTGGAGAATACGGGGGGTGAGACAATAGTTCGTAGCGTAACCGTGCTAATTTAGCCGTCACAACTCTGGACGAATGAGCCGGGGCGTTGTCGTGATGAAACAGTACTTTTTTCTTTTTTAAATGGGGTCGTTTGTCCTTCAACACGGCGTCAAATTCATCCAATAAATTGGCATAGTACTGCCCTGTTTATGTTTTTCCCTTTTCTAAATAGTCAATATGTATAATACCCTGCGAATCCCAAAAAACGGTCGCCATGACCTTTCCAGCCGATGGGACGGTTTTTGCTTTCTTTGAAGCAGGTTCACCCGGTAAAATCCACTGCTTCGACTGCTCTTTCATTTCCGGGGTGTAGTGGTGGACCCACGTTTCGTCCACGGTCACGAAACGACGCAGAAACTCCTTCGGGTTACGTTTGAACACGGCCAAACACTGCTCCGAAGTAGTCAGTCGGTTCCGTTTTTTCTGCTCCGTGAGTAAACGCGGCACCCACCTTGCCGATACTTTCTTCATACCCAATTTTTCTTCTTATATGTGTTGTACCCTCTCGATTGAAACATTTACAGCATCAACGATTTCTCGAAGTTTAATTCGGCGGTCGGCTAAAACGATATTTTCAATTGTTATACCAATCGTTATACTCGTTCTCGTTATACCAATATCTGACGGTTGTCATAGAAGGAGCACATTCATGGTAAACCGCTTGCATTCTTACTTTTATTTTATCACATGTTTTTCCTTCCAAAAATAAGAATCTAATTACAGACCGATACTGTTCTTTCTCCATGTTAACAATTTTAAGTTCACGCCTTCACTGAATCGTTGTCAAATGAGAAAAAAAACAAAAGAATGCCATTTTTTTTTTAATTTTCCCGCCTCTGAAAAATGGCTTAAAAAGGTGGTATACTTATTTGCGGCCAGTGATATTAATATATTTAGAAAACGGGTACTTATCAAACCGTCGTATGAAGCAGCTGACATTTCAAAATTGATTTTCTTGAAAACTTCTTAGTGGACTTCAATGAGGGTTGGAACACATCTGTTAGTACGGAACAGTACTTTCTTATGCTGCTATCCTTTTCTGTCGCTTAGAACAGTTATTTGCTAGAGCGAGAGAGAGCGACGGAACGCTTCAGCATGGCCGGTGCTGCAGCGTTTCGTCGCTCTCTCTCGCTCTAGCAAATGACGATTCTCGAAAGTGTTGTTCTGTACTAACAGATGTGTCCCAACCCTAATAATTGTGTATGTGCTTTTATTTATTACGCTAATGTATATTCCCCGTTATATACACTGTGTATCGTTTCAGTCCTGAGCCTGGTGAACGGCGTGGTGTTCGTGTCGGTGCGGCTGTGCTCGCTGGTGCTGGGCGTGCTCACCTTCTACTTCGGGCTGGCGGGCGCCGCGCCGCTGCTCATCCGCGTCTCTGCGCTCTCCGTGCTCGTCTCCTTCCAGGTATTACTTTGTCAGTTTTTGAATGTGTAATCTCAATAGGGATGATGACTGGGTCAGAAAAGTATTCTAATTAGTCTGTTAGTTAGATTATCCAAAAATAATGCACCCATATTTTTCATTTTATCAAAAAAGTAAAAATTTACAAAGATACAGAGTAAGATCAAGAGTGGGGGCTTGTGACATCACCGCTGTGTAAAAATCGTATGAAGCCGTGACGTCATGCGAAATTTGAAAAAATGCGCTGTATCTTCATCATTTATTGTTTCTCAGAGAAAAGGAAATAAAAAATTAATTATGTAACCGACCGATTATACGTTATATTCGATTATACATTTTTTTCTCTAAAATATAAAAAAATATTATGACAATGTTTTAATTCAGGTGTATCTGATGTACAACTTCATCTCTGAAACCATCAAGCAGAGACAAGACTCCCGAGCGGTAGCACAGGCCAAACCCAAAAAGGAGAAGAAAGAGAAACCCAAAAAGGAAAAAGGTATGAGGAACTGAACTCTTTTGCAATGAATCTTCGATTGATCACGGCCACGCTAATGGCAGTCGGCAGATAGAGATTACTAGTTCTTTGGCCCTTCGTGTTTTTTTAAAAATTGCACTGTTTTGTTGTGAAATAAGGTCGAAATTTACATCCAAAAATTTTGCGAAAAAATCTTATCTTGTATCTTGAATTCTTGATATGTACAAAACTAACATTGTCTTATGGCTCTAGGATCTTCTCTACCCCAAGGATAAATAAAATAAGTCAATATTTTTGATATTATTTTATGTTACATTATCTACATAATTTGCACCTCATTCTAAAGTTTTCTTTTTCTTGGCCACCAGTGGGTTGACTGTTAAATAAAGCCTACGGCTTTCAGTCTGCCCATTACATTTGTAATAAAGTTAAATAAATAAATATGATGTTGAAGATATTCTGCAGTTTTGTGACTTGTTTTTTTTTGTTGAAGCAGTGAAGAAGGCCTCCGTGGACGAATCGGACCTGCCCGAGGTTGACCAGAACACGAACAAGACGCTGCGGCAGCGACAACCCGCCGCCGCCAAGGCCAAGTGAATCTATACAGCGACCATACATTCTCTCTATTCTATGTGTTAGGTTGTCTTCTCTTCATCTCATCAAGTTTTTCCACTACACTTTCTTTTCTTCCTCCAGTCTACCTTCTGACGGTCGATGTTAAGCACAAATACAGACTGGTTGACAGCATTTAACTTATTTAATTCCCATGGGACACGATTTTCAGTTTAAACTCCAAGATTGTGATGAAATTTATGAACGAAATTCAGACTTGTAACGCATAGTATTGTCATTAAAAGTATAGTGGATACAGGGTTGTAAAAATATCTCCTAATGTGTAAAAATAAAAAGTATAGGCTAAAATGTTTATATGAATATATTGTATAAGAATTATGAAGTACTGTGTGTTCATACACATTAAAAGATGAAATTCCATTTTATGTTTGCATTTTAACTTTTATATTTCTCTGTGTTATATGCAGAATTCCAATACAGATAACATTTTAAATTATTAATATTTTATTTTTATATGGTTGGTGTTGTATAAATAAATATATTTTTAAATTCACAAATTGTTTCGTCGACATAATTTTGGTGCTCATGATTTTAACAAGTTCTTTTTTCTTTGATTTATTATATTATCGACGTAATTTCTTACAGATACATTTGAGTTATTAAGGCAAAACTTAGGTTTATTTAAGCTTTTACCAGTTACAGCAAGAGATTTTCGTGTCTGTTGATATGTTATGTACTTGTACTGTATGTGAGATGAAAATAATGAAATTATTCTTCCTAACGTGAAATTGTGCTCATAAATTATTATATAATTTTCATGAGGATTGTCAATTTTAAAAGCTTGATGTTATTTTTATTTCAAAATAAATTTTGTAATAATTTTAAACTTTTATTCCAAAGACCTATTTCTAACATTAGATACTAAATAAGAATTAAAAATAATAATTAATAAAAACAATTCTATCTAAATAGTCACATAAAAGGGAAATTAAAATTGTCGCGCATGTTGTTTCTTCATGGTAGAGTGCAAAAAGGCTCTGGCAGATGTGTTTGTCGCGTTGGACGACCCATGACTCATGTGACAAGCAGCAATGGCCAAAGGCTCTCGTGCGGATTGCCCATCCTGCTGAACGCACAATCAGTGAAGCGCTGTTTTCATAAAAAAGGCAGGCGGCTTTACACACCACTGAATGACCAAATGACCATGTCACTTTTCCGTTTTCATTATAAAATTGGTCAAACCAACAACGAGCGCATTTAATTTTTATGGGGTGGGTGTAGGTTCCAAAAATCTATATTTTTACTGTGTGTGGGTTCTAACTCGCATCATCGTCGACGTAGCTTCACATGCTACTTAGAAATAGAGAACTATGTTGACCTTAGCGCAGCTAACTGGAAATTGAACTGAGCTGGCCACTTCACTCGAATGCTTGATGAATCGCTGAGCGAAGATAGTAGCCAGCTGAACTCCCAAAGGCAAGCTGCGAGCTCGACCCAGCACCAGATAAAAGTCAGTAATTTTTTTTATTCAATGTAGGATATCATTTCCAAATTATCTTTAGTGAAAAACTTACAAACTAGTAGAGTTTCGGAAAGACCATTGTTGTGAAGATGCGCCGAAATAAACCAGTATAGTTCCCTACCCTAACCTGCCTGGACTTTATTGCAATACAGATTTACCTACACATTATATTTTACATTACACATTAAAAAAAAATACTTTAAGTACTTATAATATCAACTAAGTACTTACTTCCAAGATTTTTTATCAGATAAATAGTTATTTATATCAGTTTGACACATGATTAATTGTAAGGATAAAGTAACAAACGTAGAGGTCTTAAATACAGTAAGTACGTGAAAAGAGACACTACTCGAGGTAATCGGAAATAGGCGAGGCAATATGTTGGGACTAGTGATGTGCCGTTCCCGGAAATAGGGAATTTAGGAACGTTCCCGTATTTCTAGGGAATGTTACGGAATATTGTATATATGTATTTGTATTATATTATACCTAACCATATCAAGTGATGCATTTACATTAGTAGAATAGGTATATTTACAGTGATAAAAATATGTCTGATAAAAAAATAACAACTTTCCCTGACATTTTATTTCTTGGAAACGTTTCCGGGAATCTGGGGAATGGGAACGGCACATCACTAGTTGGGACACTTGATACGGCATGACAATTTTATGCAAATTATAATAGTAGGCATAGAAGGAAGGAGGGCCAGAGGAAAGCCAAGGCACAGCTATATGAAGCAAGTCAAGGAAAAGGTGATAGCAGTGTCGTACCAAGATGTCAAGAGGTTGGCGGAAGGTAAAAAATAATGGTAGAAACCCACCGACAAGAGCGTCGCTCTTAAATTTTGATGATGACTGGTTAATAGTTTTTGTTTTTTAGATGAGGACCTTTTTTAGATATAGTGCGACGAACGCAATAATTAGGGCGGAATCCGGGCTTCGCAGCGTTGCAGCTGTGGATGCAACTGGGAATACGCTGGATGAGAGAGAGAGGACAAAATTATGGCTCGTAATAGTTGCCTATAATAATTTAGCATCATCAATTTCAACTTTCAATGCCTCACTGCTGGGTATAATCCTCCTTTTTTCTAACTATTGTAATTTTGGCTGGCTCTAAAACCGGCAATCATGCATGATAGAGCGAGCTTCCTAATGTTGAAGTGATACCTAAATTACTTGTTTTTCCTTTATAGTTTACTCGGAAATTTTAAATGATGGTACTTTATTGTTATTTACCACATATCAATCAATTTTATTTATGTTGACCGTAAATATAAATCGTTATTGTCCATTGTTACTGCGAAAATATGAGGCACAGCAGTGCACCACCAAGTCAAGCAAAAGCAATAAAACGCACAGCCTTAGGTATCATTCGTTTCATATTCGAGCTGTTTTCAGATATTTTACTCGAATATTTAAGATACGAGATTATGTGATTTGTTAAATAATGATGAATGTAAATTCATTCTAAGTATTTTCCTTCCATGCTGGTCTGGGTGAAAAGAAAAAAAACATAGAATGTACCAGCTGTTTCTCTTCCCGCGCAGATAGTAAAAGCCGATCGAGGGAATCTGCAAGAATCTGAATTATAAATAGGCGATGCGGAGCAATTTAACCCATCACTATTATGAATTCCTTTTTCTACCTTCATGCTCCTCACCATCACGCTAAAAGTGGCCTGGTTATTGTCGCCCTAGACTCTGTCTGCCCCGTTAGGTATAAAGACGTGATAGTGCATGTGTATCTGCTGTATCATTCTATAAATTATTTAGATACGTATATGTATTAGATAATGTAATACAAATTGAAAGTAGGTATAGGTACTATTTACTTTTCGGCCATCAACTTGGCATTTTTACATGGTGTTTTTGTAGCACTTAATATCCTTATAAAAACACTGGCATTGTTATATATTTACCAGATTTACCTATAATTTATTTTATCTACAGACCAAGAGTTTTTGATCCTTTGCTATAAGTACGTCTACGTAATATTTAATAATTATTATTGTATCTTCCAACATTCTTCTTCTTATTTAAGAGCTTAGTGGCTCTTGTCGGTGGAGTATGCGCCAAACTTCTCGGTTCTCTGCCTAACTTTTTAGTGCTTGATACGACATGACCCCTGCTTTTTCTTTCAGTTGGTCTACATAGCTCTTTCTTGGTCGTCCTGGACCTCTTCTTCCTTTTATCTTTCCTTCTAGTATGTTTTTAAATAAGGAGTCATGTCGTATTAAGTGACCAATCATTTTCCCTCTCCTATTTTCTATTTCGCCTAGCAGTCTTCTTTTCTCTCCTACTATTTCTAATACTTCCTCATTGGTTTTCTTTTCCGTCCAACTGATCTTTTCCATTCTCCTCCAGCACCACATTTCGAAAGCTGCCAGCCTGTCACTATCTTTTTTATTCAATATCCATGTTTCGCATCCGTAAAGTGCAATGCGCCAGATATACGTTTTTATGCGTTTGCGTATTTTTCTGGATATATTTGCTGTGAAAAGTTTCTTTTTACTATTGTATGCTCCTTTGGCCATGGCGATTCTGGTTTTAATATCTGCAGTACATCTAGAGTCTTCTGATAATATGCTTCCTAAGTACTTAAATTTTTCTACTTGCTCTATTGTTGTTCCGTTAAGCTGCACTGAATCTCTTACTGGTGATGTTTTATATCTGATCATAGTTTTCCAACATTAGGTAGGTACTTTGATTTAAAAATTGATTTTGAAACTTCAAACACAAGGCTCCATTTAACAATAAACTTGAGTATATTTTATATCTTCTATTGGAACAGAGCGAGCGTCATACATAACTCATTACAATACGGACATAGGTGTATAGTTACCCATTAATTTTACTACATAGGTAAATAGGTATATTTATTAGGTATAATTACTTAAAGACCATTTGTCTAAGTTTTATCTTAATTCATTAAGAATTTAATTACCACCATAATGATTTATTATGTGGTTTTTACGTGTGTCTTTCAGCCCCGGAATAAATGTGAGGGGGCAAGGCGGGACCCGTGCCCCGGGCGACAAAATCTAATACATATTGCGCCGACAAAATCTAATCTTATCCCGCTACGGGTAGACAATGGGGACAGCATATCTAAATCAAGAAATCATATTTTCACTATATTGTTTGTAAATCAAGCACGGGGCCGCTATGTTATTAAAAAGGTTAAGTTTAAACAGTTATTGGTGGAAAAGGAAATCACAATAGTGACGGATTGTTAGCCGCATCGCTTATTGACATGATTCGTCGAGATTTTAAATAAAGCAAAAAAAATAAGCATAAAGCAAAGTGCTTATCAAAACCCACATAAAGTCTACTTCATCTGTGTAGGTACCTACTTCGCTCTCGCGGGCTCTTGCCAATTTCTGCCGTCAAACAAGTTCAGTTTTTTATTTCGCTACTTTGCAGTACCTACTTACCTAGATCTGATAAAAGTTCATCATTTCTATGTCTAATGTCTATACCTAGTGGGAAAAATTAGGTAACATAGGTCTCTTGTGTTTTCCAGCGACCCTGTTATGGTCCTCAGAACACCTTGAGATGGGTGTCTTACGCCGCGCTTGCCAGTACTTGGTCGCCATTCTAGGGCCTTTGCCCCATCGGCCATCGGTTCATCGCGCGATGTGTCCTGCCCACTGCTACTTCAATGAGCTAATCTACTGGGCTATGTCAGTGTTTATTTCTCCTACAGATTATATTATATGATACTAGTAAAAGTAATTCTTGATAATCTTTACACAATCTACAACTATATAACACCCATTGAAGGCTATCCAATTAATTATATTTACCTACTAATAGGAAAGTAATTCTATTTAAGATGAAATAGACCGTATTCTTAGTTGTCTAAGTTTTCTGGGCTATAATTTCAATTTCAGCGGACCCATTTTTTGCACTGTTTGGAATAGGAAAACCATGTTTGGAATTTGTTATTTCCAGCTTATTCAATTGACGAAAACTTTTTGTTAGACTTCTCAAAAAACCGTTACGGGCATGCATTGGATGCGCGCGCGCTTCGGAGAAGCTTAAAACATGCTTAAAACGAAGTTTGTATAAATAACAGTGCGCGGGGAGTGCTGGAGTCAGTTCCACTCCGGCATCTGAGGAGGTTCGTCGTCAACATGCAGACCTGCACACTCGTAGTCCTTGCCGCCATCGTGGCCCTGGCACTGGCAGGTTAGTGCCCCTCTGTTTTTGCCGTCACCGGCGCCGATTTGTACCTCTTGTTTTCCTTTTTGGGACGTCATTCTTGTGAGTAATATCCGATTGGTTAGTAAGTACCTACTAATAATGGACCATCAAGGTATGAAAAAAAGTAAAGCAATAATTAATTTAGGTTAACATTTTCCATTTTTTCATGATATCTTACTTACAACTAAATTGTAGCAATGTTGATTGATGTTATTTATTTTATTAAGTAACTTTCCCTCCTACCCAGATAACCAATGGGATAAATATACGCAATTTTCATGTTGCATTCGTACTTTAGTTTAAAACTGACTGAACAAATGATTTGTGACAAATATTTTTCTAGAGGTTTATTTAAATTCTAATAACTTAATAGGACTACCGTATTAAAATTGGTTTTCTTTTTAAAAATAAATTTCAATGGACTAGAATTACCAAAGCTTAATTATTCAATAAAAACTTAATATCCTTGACCGAAAGCTCTAACCAAAGCGCTTCTTTAGAAAATGATTCAATACCACTTAAATAACCGTTCAATCATCGTGTATTGAACAAAAATTGCGGTAATCACGACTCGCTGAGGTCGTCGTTAAGCTCGTGTTTGTGAATCGTGAGGTGATGATATCAGCCTTGAGAGTGACTCTATCTTCCTCACATGCTACTTTTTTTTTATTAGTTTTAAATGGTAGGTATGTACCCATCGCATTTACGAGTATATGTTATATTATTAATAATATCCCTTTAAAGTAAATGTTATATTACCTACATAATTTGCACCTCCTTCTAAAGTTTTCTTTTTCTCGGCATCATCATTGGGTTGACTGGTAGGTTAAAGCCTTTAGCTTTAACTCTGCCTATTTGTAATAAATAAATAAATAAAAATATCGCATTTTTTTATGTATACTTACTTTGTTGTGTTTATTTGTTTTAGATTCGTTTATCTCTACCCTTAAAATAATTAGATTTGCTCATTAAAAGTTCCAAAATTCCTCTAAGTTTTATCAATCAATGCCTATTCAAAGGAATATACCCTAACAATTTAAAATAACTATGGAACAAGAAAAGCAGTAGAGATATATGTAAGAATTACCGTCCAATAGCTCTAGTACCGGTCCTTCTAAAATATTTGAAAGAGTTATTTATGACAATACATATTTATGTAAGTTACAATGGCTTTAAAAAAAAGTGCTATTACAGCATTCATCATCATCATCAGGTCTTTCTAGTCTCCAATGCAGGAGCATGACCCTCTCTGTGCTACCAGAGCCATATATTAGCCAGAGTAGCCGGAGGATTTGGCCTACACTCTCCACGCTGGCCAGATGGGTTGGAGAGGTCTCATTTATTTATTTATTTTATTTATTTAACTTTATACACAAATACAAGTGTAATGGCGGACTTAAAGCCTAAGGCCTTATCTACCAGTCAACCAACCGGGTGATGTCGAGAAAGACACGGGTAGTGCAAAAACTCAAAAAGAACTGATGAAAAATGAACCAGGTTTACTTAAATATGTAATAATAAACCATAAATATGTAATAATAAACCATAAACTACATACAAATAATACACACTATTATTATACTAAGATATACTACTCACATATACTACATACACTAAGAACTATCTGACAGTTGTTTAAGAAAAAGTGCTTTCACCTGTTTTTTAAATGAAAAGCGGGTTTAAGCCTTCCGAAAATCAACTGGTAAGGCGTTCATTGATGTCCAAGTCGCCTTCTACGACATTCACGGGATGACTTGAAGTGATTCTATCTACTTTTCCGGAACCAAATTTATTAACTTCATAGATCTTGACCATTATATTATACATTATATTTTGTGAATATCTTATCTGAAATTGCACTGTAATGTATTGCATGAAAAACAATCATCAATTTTGCACACCTTCCCAAGGTAAAATGTATTGGTACTATAATATTTTTTAACATCCTATGTATTTACCTACATTTAAGCAAATCAAGAATTTGATTTGATTTATATCGAAATATGAAAAATAATTTTTAGCTTCCATACAAGTTGATCCATCTGTTGATCAGAGTTTGTATGGAGAGTCGAAAATTTATTTTTCATATTTCGATATATGTTCCTTGGGAAAAGTTGTTCAGTAGATATTAGGGACTGAATTCACCTTTTTAAATATTTCAGTATATTTTGTTAGACGTTATTTAATTCTCATAAATATAATACCTAATGTAATAATATATAATTCATTTCATAGATATTTAGACACAATTCATAGATAATTCACATGTCTATAATAAATGTATTTCTCTTGTAGTTAGGTAGGTACCTAATTTCTTCTTTCATGACTAAGTCGAGTTTCGATGAGATCATAAAATAATCGTATCATTGGAACTAGCGTTCTTGTGTTCAGTTCAAATAATTAAAGAGGGCCAAGCCAAAACAGGATCTGTCTTGCAGACGGATATTTTAGTAGAATCCATCCATCGATAACATAACAATGTCCGATGCCTTAAGCCATTATGTTTTTTAGCTGTATTGCATTTCTGGGTAACCAATCTTAACCATCCAACCCCCGCACAACACTCCTACAATTATTTTACTTAACTTAATCCAGTAATATAAATATATCACTAAACTAGAACCGTATTATAATAATGTTACTAGTAAGATAGTCATGAATCACTTTCGTATATCTATGTTACGGCATATAATTATATCCCTAGGGTTATAACAATATTACAGCTTTATCTATCTTACTGCGATATATATATATATATATATATATATATATATACATACCGTATATATATATATATACCGTATATATATATATATATATACGGTAACTATGAATTCCTTGGTTAAATCTGTTAAATATCATGAACCAAATTAGTTCCGTAAACGTAATCAATGGTGGACTATTTCTTCACAATCACATTATGTTGTCCCATTGGTACTACAGCTGGTTAGATCTCTGCCCTATATAGACATGGAAATTTCTGCATGTATACATGTATTCCTAAATTTCTGCATGTATACATGTATTCCTAGGTGCCTATTAAACTTTTGACATGGGCGTTTCAGAGGGCCAGTTCTATGTGCCTCGGGCGTACTACATCATCGACGCAGAGGGCCACGAGTCGGCGCCGGTGCCGCTGCGTCGTCTCCGCCGCTCCCTGGGGCCATACCCATACCCCTACAGCTCTGGAGCAAGTGCTAATGCCAATGCGAATGCTAATAGTTGTAAGTAAAACATTGATATTTTAGTTATTACACCAAAACATTATGAATCAGAACAATATAAAACATAAAACATGTCAAAAGGCGGCCTTATCGGCTATTTCAAGGAACAAAGTAAGAACCATATTGATCACCGGTGCTGCGGCATCATATTATGCACCACTACCCAGAACCATACATTTAACTATAATTTTAAAGCTAAAGCTAGTTCTAACAGCTCTGAGCAAAACTTATTTTTATCATGATGTTGTGTAGAGTGTAGACGAATACCTACTTATAGAGCTCTTTACAGGACAGAAATAGGTACCGAGAAATAAAATCGACGAAATCTTTGTCCTAATCTAATCATTTTGTGTACCTACTTCATCTTTTTTTTCAAACCAAGAAGTTTTTATTTAGTTTCACCAGTCCCGTTGTCTGCGTGTCCGTAATCAAATCTTGCAAGCTAAAAGACTCACTTCCCATTATTCGATTGAGCTGAAACTTCACATACTTACTTAATTATGTAAGTTGGATGACAATGCAATATTATGGTACCAATGTACCTGATCTCATGCTGAAGCCGGAAGATGGCTATGGCATCTCTGTGATAAAACAACATAACCGCACAGAGTTTGGGCTTAATTGATTTGTCTTGAGACCGCACTTTAAACTTTTTAGTTAATTGTTTTTAAAAATATTTTTAAATAATTACTTTTTTCTCTTTATTCCACTACAAACAAAATTAAACATACAACATATACTACTTCCATTCGGACTACAACGGTTCGCAAAAAAAAAAACTTTTGAAAAAAATTCATTCGAATACATGTAAATCGGACTAGGTGTCGGACGGACCCCGAGTATGGGTATACAGTTTTCTCCATATTAGGTACATTTCACGTACGTTTAGTTCGATATTTAAAATATTTTAGTATGTGGTAAGCTGCACGTAAACAATGATGAAACAATACGTTCCTACGGGCTGCTTGGCTGTGATGAATGCCTTTACTTTGTTTAACTTGCACCATGCATGGCCATAACTTTAACTCTAGTCATACAATCCGTTTACTAAGTGCTGTTCAAACAATGATGACGGCACGTTCGAGAAAGAGCTTAATACCCCGTAGCTTTTTATTTTTACACTACGGAGCCTGTGGGGTCACCACATGAGTAAAATTTTAGTAATATTTGATCGATGGTAAAATTAATGCTTGTGTTTACTTCCAAAAAATATTTGTATGTCAGCAAAACCACACACAATAGTAGTTTTTGATCGTGTACAGACAGATTTAAGTATATGCACGTGCCAGGGAATTTATGGATAAATGTTTTACACTTTTACACATACAAACATATATAGAGGTATATAAGGTAGTTAAATCTTTTCTATGGTCTGCGAAAGGGAGGGACGAGGATTATTTTTTGTCGGTAAAAATAGATTGATTGAAACTGCGTCTTTCAGAAAATAGCAAGTAATGTATCTATATTATTACGTAATTACATAAAGTTAGGTAGGTCATAAAAATAGTCAAAATAAATTTTAGATGTAAGTCCTTCAAAAAGCGTGATACATTCCAGCAAACCTTAAAAGCAAAGCACCTCTCGAAATCGGAACCAACAGATAGTTATGTCATAAAAACAAAATTTATCAATCTTCATGCATTGGTCTTTTAACTGTGTTCACGGCTTTAGAGAAACTTCCGAAGAAAGTAAATATTTATTAACTTAATAAAATGTTCATAACTTGCTTCCATAAAATTATTTTAATCATACAGTTAAAGGTGTAAAACTTACATGAAAAGCTCACAGAGACCAAAGTGCTCATTAGTGTGCATTGTTGCATCTGTCTGCACATAAATTCAGTTGAACTGCCAGCCAAGCGAACATACCAAGAAGTAGAGCAACGCACGACAAACACATGGCATTTTAACTAGCTTTTGTTTGCAGTCTGTAGTAAGCAGCCCGACTGTAGCTTTTATTTTGTTAGTTTAGCACTATTTTTGAAATAAATAATCGCAAGAAAGCGTTCTTTCTATTTTTTCCATTAAAAAAATCGTTATATTTTGAATGGAAAAAAGGCTACTGAAGCTTCCGTCAAATCTCATAGGTAAGAGATACCTTACATTTACAAAATGAATCTGTAATTCCAGAGTAAAAATTTTGCAAATAAATAATGGGCTCACATATATGAATCCGACCAAATTCGTATTTTTAACTGTTTAAGTCGGGTCTTATTTATTACGGGCTTAGGAGTATATGTATGTTAGTGTAGGTATTAGCAAAGATCGTATTAGTGATATAATTGCAGAGTGATGCATTCACGCTGCAATTATATCATTCTTTAAACATTTCCAAAATTTTTAATCCGATTTTCAATTACTTTAAAACATAACCATAATATCAAAAATCTCGTTAATTATAGCAGGTGCTTGTGTATAAATTATTATGTACAAAATAAAAGCTTCACTAGAACGCTGACTTAAAGCTGCTTACAGTTGTAATGTTGAATGAAGAGCACGTAGGAACTCTACATAGAGCCGTGGTAAGCGGCGCGCGCCGTTCATCTAACGGTACAATTTTACTCTCTAACAGCGGCCATCTCCACGCCGGCCATAAAAAATGATTGGACCAATTGAACTTACTTTCTCAAACAACTTCTAGACTTACCGAAATAGGCACTTGAGCTTCGGATACCGTACGCTGCTCTCGATTTTGATTGATAGGTTATTTTCTTATTTGGTCTAGTTTTGACTAGACAATTTATCTATTGAGAATTTATACATCGATAACCAAATACCAGGGAATTATTGATATTTTTGTGTTTATTATCACCAGACTGTGTCAAATTAGGTGCAAAGAGTTTGTTTTGGAACTTAGGTGCCAAATGTGCCAGATTCACTAGAGAGGTCACTGTAGAGACTCTACCTTGTAGTTTGTACCCTTGAAATTTAAGCCTGTAAGTTAAGCATTGCCACCGGCAGAGAGATTGTGTAAAATTCAAATATTATGCAATTTGGCAATGTTCCTAACACTGTTCAATCATTCTATGTCTAATTCATTTTTTACAATTCTGACATCAAGCCTGTACATAAATATATACATTTAAAAGCAATTTTGATTGTAACCAGCGTAACCACTTCTATTTTTCAGGGGGTGGCGGTGGCGGTAGTGCTGACGCGTCCGCCAGCGCGAATGCCAACGCTGGAGGGTGGGGCAACTGGGGCGTCCCAGGAGGGAACTACGGCGCAACCAACCATGCTCTGAGGTAATCCTACTAATATTATAAAAATGAAAGTTTATATGTATGGACGTTTGTTACTTATCATGTCTGAAATAAAATAAAAACAACTGAAAGGCATGTAAAAAGGTTACCTAGACCAACATAATAGGAAATACACTTAATATAAAATACTCCATTTCTTATCCATGCTGTCTGAGAGAAAAGAAAAAAAACATAAAATGCACCAGCTGTTTCTCTTCTCGTCTCGCGCAGATCGTAAAAGCCAATCGAAGGAATGGGTGAAAATGCGAATAATGTTAATAATTTTTCACCATCTCGCCAACCATCACGCCAAAAGTGGCCTTCGAGTCTTGTTGCCCTGGGCTCTGTTCGCTCAGAGCAGTAAGACCCAAAATGCTCTGTCTGCCCCATTTGGGATAAAGACGTGATAGTAGCGTAGACGTATAATCACGGAAATGAGATTCTCATTTCTTTTCTTAAATCTATTTAGGGGATTAGTATTCAAACAAAAGTCAGAAACATATTCGGTAAAAGCACGCGTTGATGTCTTTTGTATGATAAATAAGCGCAGTGGTATTATTTATTTTTAACTGCGCATAATAAAGAAGTTTTTGTAAAAGTTATACTTAAACAAAATATGTATATACATAATTAAGTAAGCATTAAAAAAGTAAAAAAATCCTCACATATATGAGGTTTTACTTTATATATTTAGAGCATTTTACATGCAGTTTAAAAAACTTTAAGCTGAGTAGTACATTTATAAAATTTGTACTGACGCCCTGATAAATTCCATGAATTTTGCCTGTTCCAATTTTTGTTTCAAATTTAAGAACCCTAGAGTCAATTAAGGCCGTACCTGAATTTTCCGGGGTTACCTACTACGCACATTTGCGAAAAACGGCCACTTTTGGCAAATGTGCGTAGTAAAGCTTAACGTTCTCATTATAAACTGTAAACAGTAGTCCATAAAATACTTTGAAGGGTTATTTAGGGCTTGGTAGTAGCAAAATTTTTAATAATGTCTCCGTTTTCTGTGAAATTGTTTATTTTTAATGGTAGCAGCACTGGATCCCGGAAAATTCAGGTACGGAATTTTCTCATATAAACTTATGCACTTTGTTCAGGTAATTCAATCACACACAGTGGCAACACTCCCAATTAAAACGTATTCTTGGGCCAATCACGTGACTAGCTGTCACGGGAAGAGAAAACCTTGTTTTGTTATACCATGTTCAGCTTTAGTAGAGTCTCGGTCTTTGTCAAGGGCTACTTGTCGCTTATCATGTAACTAACTAAATATTTTGTGTGTTCAGGCACTAACGGCGGCGCGGCGAGTAACATAGACTAACACGGTGTCGGCTCATCCATCCTGCAGCATTTTCCACCAGTTGCACCCTGCGCCTGTGCGGTCGCGACCGCCGCTGGCGCCTCTGCTGTGCAACTGCCGGAAGATACACTATTTATTGTAATTAATTTTTAATAAAGTGCAATTTATTGTTCTGTCTAATCATTTATTAATTGACGACCTCCGTGGCGTAATGGTTAACACGCTAGACGATAGTTCGATTCCCAGTCAGGGCAAGTTGAAAAATGGCCTTTTTCAAATTTTCCTGGGTCTTGGGTGTTTATCTATATATCTATTTATTATCATAAAATATACACTATATTTTAGTTGAGTTAGTATCCCATAACACAAGTTTAAAACTTACTTTGGGGCTAGCTTAATAATTGTGATTTGTCCTTATATATTTATTTATTTATTAATCTGTGTTTATGTACTACTGGGTGGCGCAAAAGTACTGGCACTAAAGAAAATACTTTTATTTTTTTTATATGACATTTTCTGTCATTCTGTTGTTGAAAATTGTGTAGTGAACAAATGTAAAATACACTGAAAATAAACATGGACCGTTTTACTCCCCAAGAACGTGGAATAATTGTGTCAATGTTCTTACGGAATAATTCATCAGTGATAAGAACACAACGTGAATTTCGTCGACGATTTCACCACCGTCCGGCACCGATTGGTCGCACAATTCGACGCTTTGCCACACGCCTTGAAGCAACTGGCTCAACATTGGATAGACCTAAGTCTTGGAGACTAAGAACAGGCCGTTCAGCTGAAAATATCGATGCTGTGCGCGAAGATGTGGAAGAGTGTCCAGAAACATCAACGAGGCGACGTGCCACGCAATTGGGCATTTCCAGACGGACCCTGCAGTGTATTTTGGTGAAAGACTTAAAGATGTTCCCGTATAAAACTCAAATGACTCATCAGCTGCTGCCTGCTGACCACCGAGCTCGTCTAGATTACTGCCAGCGCGTCATAAACCTCAACCTTGAAGAGGATGATTTTCCTTCAAAATTGGTTATGAGTGACGAAGCGCATTTCCATCTCTCAGGGCATGTCAATAAGCAGAATACTCGGTTCTGGGGCACTGATAATCCGCGCATTATTCAAGAAACACCTCTACACCCACTAAAAGTTACTGTATGGTGTGGCATCTGTGTTGACAGAGTGATCGGACCCTATTTTTTCGAAGACGCTGGAGGCAATGCGATAACTGTCACTGGAGAACGCTACAGAACCATGTTACGAGAGTTTTTGATACCCAGTTTGGACGAATTGGGGCTGGAGCACATCTGGTTTCAACAAGACGGCGCTACGGCACACACAGCGCGCGACACTATGGACTTAGTGAGGGACGCTTTTCCAGGCCGAGTTATCTCTCGTTTTGGCGATTTGCCTTGGCCTGCAAGATCACCCGATCTGACCAGTCCAGACTTCTTTCTTTGGGGTTTTTTGAAATCTCGGGTGTATGTGAACAAGCCACAGACTCTCGCAGCTCTAAAAGAAAACATTCGTCAAGAAATAACGAACATATCGCAGGAAGTGTTACGGCAAGTTATGCAAAATGTCATAAATAGGGCTCAAATGTGTATCAACTCTGGAGGTCACCATTTAAAAGACATCATCTTTAAATCCTAATGGTACGAAATTTAATGGCACAAATATACATTTAAAAAAACCTAAATCTAGTATTCTAATTTAGAAAAAATGTTATAGCTGAACCAAATAGGGTCTTTACTTTTGCGCCACCCAGTATTTAATACTAATCAAGTAAACGGTGCAGCAATGTTGTATTTAATTGAAAATATGCAGGCAACTATCAGAAAAAAATCTGAAAAATAGAATCTGAAGTACTAGATTTATTTCTGGGAAATAAAGAAAAGATCCACATACTCGTAATCTGTGTGACCCGCGTACTGTACGAAGTCTACGAAGATCTACCACGGAGATTATATATATATATAAATCGCATAAACCTATAAAATGAGAATTTCTACCTGTATCTAGCGAAAAAGTACCACGCAGAAGTTGCGTTTCAAAGCTGGACGGACTTCCAATGATATTTTCAGCGGTTTTCTTAAAATAATAAAAATTTTAAGGGCTATAGAGCATTAGCCCTATAAATAGCTCATACATAACCCTATTTTTCTAACCGTAATTTTTATCCAAAATATCTTATACTCTTATAGTAGTTTCATGAATTCTTATGAAAAATTTAATTTCTAAAATTGCAGACCATACAGGTTTTTTACTACCGCGACGAAAAACGACTCCAGCGATTTTGATAACACTCAGTCAGTGTCATGAAGAATTGATCTAGATACGTTTTTTAGACCCTCGATCCTTTGAGTTTTTAGGCCTTAAAATTTTATACGAAATATGATTAAAATTAAAAGGTGATTTCGCCGTGTCAGTTATCAAATTTTAGCTCAGTTGGTAACGTGAAAGACTGTGATCTAAAAATTAATAGTTTTAAATTAATAGTAGTGATGTGCCGTTCCTGACCCCAGATTCCCGGGAACGTTCCCAATAAATATAAATGTCAGGGAAAATTGTAATTTGTTAGGTTTTTTATTTATCAGACATATTTTTTTGTCTCTGTAAATATATTTTACTAATGTAAATGCATCACTTAATATGGTTATAATACAAATACAAATTTTCCGTAATATTCCCTAGAAATACGGGAACTTCCCAAATTTCCAAATTCCCCGGAAAAGTTCCCAAATTCCCAGTAATTTGGGAACGTCCCCAGGAATGGCACATCACTAACTGTATAAATTGTTCTAAGAGACTGCTAAGAAACATTTGCAACCGCTATAGGAAGGTAAACAGACAGAAAACTATCAGTGGGTTATCAAATTAAAGGATTGTTTTAAATGAAATTTGGAATGAGGAATGCTAAAAAACAACGATTTTTATGTCCTATTCTATGTTCTCTAGAAACTACTTAACGGCTACACCGATTTTAATAAATTATAGATGGTAAGATTTGTCTTAACCACTAGAGTGACATAGGCTATGTAAAAATTATTGGAAAGCAAAATGGCGGATTTAGGCGCCAAATTGCACGGCATAAAAATCTTTTTAAACCTATCGAGTGGGTTTTAAAATTAAAGGATTTTATTTAAGGATTACAAAAATATATACAACTTATATGTTTAAATGAAATTTGAAATGACGAATGCTAAAAACAACATATAACATCGCTTCGCCTAGCGCATTCCTGGTTGCGTCTTATTTAGGCCACAGAAGACAGTACTCGTAAGTGCCTAGGCATAGGTAAGTACTGCAGTTGGGTTTTTTGTTTTTTTTAATAATTACTTGTTAACTAAATAACATTTTTATTAAATGTAAAAATCATTTCTAAAACTATATGCTTTGGAATTTAATATTGAGTTAAACCCGGAACAAATAATATCCGATTTTAAATTGGCAATTATAAATGCAGTGAAAACTGTTTTTCCAGATACGAGTCAGTCAACTTGTCGTTTCCATCTGAGCCAAAGTATTTGGAGAAAAATACAAGAAAAAGATTTTAGTCAAAAATATGGTACAGACAGCCAGTTTGCGCTTAAGGGTCAACTCACACTAAAGTATATTCATCTCTTTTATCCCATTATTAAGGTACAAATTTGGAAATATGGAATCGCGCGACGACACACGGCTTTTACGTTTGGCTGGAGTCGAACGGTTTAATTTGTACCTTAATAATGGAATAAGAGATGAATACTTACGCGAAAAACATGACGCGACGCTTCGACCCTGCGCCAGTGTGACTTGACTTGACCCTAAAATGCGACATTATGTAGCGTTGGCCTATTTTATTTCGCATTTTGAGTTTTAAACTATCGCAATATGTAATTACAAACATTTTTCGCCATAATGTTTTTCCCTGCGGTGTCATTCAACTTGGTAGGTTTCGTTTCAATAAGGTTTCGCCCCAGTTTGCGCAGAGTGTTGGCGGTGAGGTGTAATTTGCTGACACGCAGATTTGCTCGATGATTTAAGTCAGTTAAAATCAGCCTTTTTAAAATGTAGCTCGTCTTTTTACTCGGGCAGTCTGGGGTTTAAGTATACTTTTGACTTTGGCAGGTTCACTGTTAAACAGAGTGTCAGGTAACGATAATTGCAACTTATAGATGATAGCAGACTGGCATGACTCCCCCAATTTATAGGTGCTGTCAAATAATTAATGTTAATAAATTCCAATTCATTGTAACGCGTACTAACATAGGATAAAAATAATAAAACTAACAAAAATTATGACTTGACATCAGAAATAAAGAATTTATTATTATTCTTTCGATATTTTGTATATTTTTCTCTCTTTACTAAAATAGGTGAATAAGAGCAAGGGCCATGGCCAAGTGCGAAATTGTTATTACTATCGTTTGGTCTATCTCTACCTAGATCTACTTACTCACTTTAAAGATTTCCGAGCGATACGACAGGTATGATGTATAGTAGTGATATTATTATTTATTCATAAATAAATCACATACAGTCAGACCAATACATCTGTACAGTAGGCAAAAATACAATAAAATTACAGAATCAAATGTCAATAGGGTCAAATTACGTAAAAACATACACTATCATCATCATCTTCAGGTCTTTTTTAGTCTCCACTGCAAGAGAACGAATACGCTCTGTACTACCTGAGCCATATATTAGCCAGAGCAGCCAGAGTATTAGGCCAAATCCTCTGACATAAAAACATACACATCAATCAATTAATATTACATCATCATCATGCATATAAAATTGGAAATAAACAATGTCACTAATATGTCGTAATCTGATCACATGAGAAAAGGAACGCACTAACTTTAGATGTTAAGTCTTTATTGTTCTCAAATTATAAGTATATATAGGTAAGTGTAGTCTACTTATTTATGATCTCCTTTCTTGCAGTGCTGGACAGTCAGTACGCCAAGCCGGGCCTATAGTCAGCGGCAGATCAGTATCAGCCAGCTCCTCTGTAGGTTTGGATTCTTCTGGACGTGGATATTACGATCAATATACCTCAGTCTCTAACTAATTCTATTATTTTATTATGTATAGTTTTATTTAAGTGATTATAATATCGAAAATCTGGTTGTTGTAGGTATGATTCAAATATATTTGTGCTTTCCGATTTACTTGTTCTCAGAAAGTATTTGATAGGTAAATAATGTACACATGACATAAATACATTGAATTATATAAATACAAGTTACTTAGTATTGACCAGATTTTCGATATTTGCCCTAAATTAATCACAAGTAAAACAACATATAATGATAATTTTGGCGCATGTTAAAACAAGAATCGAGAGAATAAGATTTTGATTATATTCGCAGGATGGATGAGTGAAATAAAAATATACTTTTTACTATTTTATTGTTTATTTTGTGTGCATTAATAAATAGCCTTTGTACTTAAACTAAGAGAGCCTCTTCGTTTTTGTAATATTTATTATACTATTCGAGGAAAGACATGAAGTGCGTACAAATTAATTAATACCCGTTTAAGAAAAAATACAATAACTAAAAAAAGTACTTATGATTATGTAAGACATAGATATTTCAGACTGTGTTGAAAAAAGGAGGCTATCAATCGGCTGTATTTTTTATGTTTGTTACCGCAGGACTCATTCATTTGATAACCGATTTGAAAAATTGATTTTTTGTTTGAAAGGATATACTTTCAGATGGTTTTGATAAAATTTCTATAGAGGCATCTATAGAAATTTTATCAAAACCAGTTTTATAGTTCAATTTTAAAACCAAAATAACTAAAAAAAAATTCATTAAGTAATTATCAATGTTGCATACTCGTATTTAGCTTTTCCGTGACTGTCACTGGCGTAGAAGAAGTAGATTTTCGATTTAAAAATAATATCAATAAAATTAAGTTGTGAGATCTAGTGTCTCACTACACAAAAGAATATAAAATAACAAGTTTTAAAAATTTTCTAATATTTGAAAGTAAATAAATACGACTAACTATCCTAGCTGAGATTTACTTAGTCGTTTGGTTTATTTGTGAGGCAGCTCCAGCCTGTACTGAGGTTTGTTGTACTGGTACCCTGTCTCGGGCTCAGGTGCCGGCGCTGGTGCGGGTATGGGCACTGGGGCTGGTTGGGGGTTGATCGGTACTTGCGGGGGCGTTATAATCACGGCATCGTCGGTAAGTCCCACGTCACGCCCAAAAGGCACAAACCTCTGCGCAAACTGCTGAGGATACTGCTGATACACAGGCGGTGCTTGGTAGAACTGGGGCTGAGGCTGAACCCTTTGAGGCGCACCATACTGAGTCGCCACTTCGTACTGGTTCGGTGCTCCATACTGAGTGGCTACTTGGTACTGGTTCGGCGCTCCATACTGAGTCGGCAGTTCCATCCGCCCAAACATGGAGCCCAGGATAGGGAACTTGTTAGTTAGCGAAGCCCACCAGCCCGTGCCGCCAACTTGGTTGGTTCCTTGGTTACCCCAGAACAAACGCTGGGACGGTTGCTGCAGGAAGTTGGGATCAACGGCCACGGAGTAAGGATCGTTCGGTCCCGTGTTGTAGGGGGCTTCTCTGGGCGCGTAGTACCCTACGGTACTACCTGAAATTTCAATCAAAATTAATAATATACATTAAAAAATCGGACGAATAAATTTTTAACACTTGAAATGTAACAAATTAATTTAAAAATTAATACGATTAATTTTTAATCGAAAACGTTTAAAGCCGCCTTATGTTTAAGTGCAATCCATAATTCACGTACCCACAACACTGCACAAAAAGAAAACGATGTAAGCATTCATTTTCACACGAGCTACTGAACCTCAACTGCGTGCCATTGTTGCTCGTCTTTGCATTTATACCGCTTCTATTTGCTCCGAAAAGAGGACCTTGGAGTAAAATTCTTGTAACCCAATATTGAAAGTGTGAGGTAATGACGAGGTAGGGGCTCACCCAGCGCCGGACGGTGTGGACAATAGGCGCGACAACTAGGTGACTCGTGCGCCGCCGCCCGCGCACGCACAGGGTGCTCCGATCCGCATGCGGCATTCAGGACGACGCCGACGCCGGCAACGCGACATGCTCAATACGTAATCGGCGTGTATGCGGTGCTGTTCGACAAGGAGTGGCGATGCAATCCCGTAATCGGTGAAATTGGCCGGTCATGTCAAGCCAAAGTTTCGCCATTGTGCGCGAAGATTGATGAGAGAAATCAAAGGTGAAGTGTTAATTGCGATCGTAACTCAATAATATCTTTAAAAGGTTTATCTGCCCTGTGATCATGACCCAGTCTTTATTTCGATCACTGTAAGGCAGTTTAAGGGCGTCAACTTCATGTTCATGTTACCCATAAACTGTCTTTAGTGAAACGCGGTACGTACGGTCAGTATTATAGTATCTGTGGCTATAAGGCTACAAAGACCTAACATTTCACAAGATTATTTTAAAAAAGATTTTTCCATATGTGAATTATCTATGACTATCACTATCTATGCTTCAGAAGTAAATATAACAATTTTTCCAGAAATTTTACCGAAGTAGAGCCACTTTCGGCAAATTTTCTCGCAAATATGGATGCTAGGAATAGGAGAATGAAGAATATAATAATAAATATAATACTACCTATTTACTAGGTACATACGAGTAGGTATACCGTATCTTCTTGCAAAGGTATCGCTGAAGATAGAGACTTTGACTTGCTAAGATATTAATTTTTTTTAAATAAAAACGTAAACATGCTGTAAACGATGAACTTTTGTGAAAAATGCACTGGTACGCGTACGTGCGTGTTTACTCAACATAATCGGCATTATTCATAAGATAACAAGTATTTGTCTTCGCCGCTTGTCACGGTATTGTGGTCTACAGAAGCGTTTTGCGAAACGTTGCCCAATGCGATGCGAGCTTACGCGGCTCGGGCGTTGATAGACTTCATATGGAAAAGATAAGAAAGTTTACATATGCGACACTCATTTCCAAACAATGCCGTGTATTCCACGAAATTGACATTATCTGTCTAGAAGCGTATATGATAGCATAGTATGAGCAGGTTGGTTATTATGAATTTAATATCGATCTGAAACTTTGTTATTTTGAATTCAATCAGAGATTTAACTTATCTACCTAGCTCTACGTTTTGTCTGTTGCTGGTCGTGCAGGCGCAAAGATCGCCCAAGACTATCATTGGAAAGGCCTCTACAACCACCTGGTAATATTGGTGCTATGCTATGTGAGTGCTAACGTAAAACCAATACACGAAAAAGTCTGCAAAATAAAATAATATTCACTTCTTACAACTATCAGACCTTTGCCAATAACCTTATCTCTATATCTAACCAGCTTAAAGTTTATGATTAGCATTAGGGAAAGTGGTCATAATATGGTCATCTGCAGGTCAAGCGCCGGCGCAACGCCTGTGGTCCATTGCTTGTTGACATAGATTAAGCTATACTAATAACAAATTGAATTTATTTCGTAATTTTCAATCAATCATGGTCAGTAAATACAGTAAAAATAGGCACATAATATGTAAATATTTGTGAATTACATGACTACCTGCTAGCCGTTGCGTAGTTGGGTGTTGTTTTTATTTTAAGTGTGCTTTATTTATTCTCTGTGTAAATTTGACAATGCAAGAAATACTTATGTTATAAAATTGACTTCATACATTCCATTATACCGATATTGTTTACTGAGAAATATTATTGCGTTAGAAGAATTGTAAAGCAATTCAACAAAAAAGTAGGTATCTATTCTTCTTCTTCTTAGCGAGAATTGATGATAACAGAAGACCTTTTTGATGAAATACCTCTGAAGACAGGTGACAGGTACCCTAGGTTTATGTTAGATGATCAGAACTTTTTTGCGCTTTGTAGATAATGCTTTTAAAATAGATCTTCCTCTGTTTCATTTACAAATAGATATTATAACTAAGTATCTCGTAAAACTATAGCCAAATCATTTAAACTGTTCCGGTTATTTCTTCTCCATTTTGTAAGGTCTTTGGCATCCTTGGGTGACCATTGACATGCATGTTATACTTGGAGAAGAAAAAGCAGGAAAGCGCTACCTGGGCTCCGAAGCAGCACAGCTGAGGATACAACTGGGAACGCGCTTAGACGAAGAAGAAGATTATAACTAAGTATCTAATCACCTTATTGCCATTTGATTTTCATCACCCAAAAGCAAGCAGGTACCCATATGAAGGAAGATACCTACTTCAATCCTAAGTGCCGCTTTATTTCTAAAGTTTGGCAATCAGCTCTTTTAATCATATTTTGACCTTTGCAAGTTCTGCAGTTTTGATGTCAGTCTACTATCAGAGGTTCAACCGCGACATTTTGCATTCTCGCACTATGCATTTTTTGTCAATTTTATGAATTATACTGTCTGGAGATTTCATAAATACTTACACGATCAATTTCTTCTTTTCTTCGTCTAAGCGCATTCCCGGTTGCATCCTCAACTGTGCTGCTTCGGAGCCCGGGGTGCGCTTTCCTGCTTTTTCTTCTCCAAAATAATATGCATGCCAATGTTAACCCAAATTCAATTCATTTTTCAATTCAATTCATTTATTGCATTTCATAATGTACATCAGCTGTCTTAAAATAGCACACTATGAACCCTGTCAGGTATCGCAAAACAAAAATTGGAACGGCAAGCGAGTTTTATGACATGCAGTTAATTTATGAATTATTCTTACAAAAGAGGTTCTTTTTTTAATTTATTGTCAGCAAGATCGTTATTAAAAGTAAATTAATGTAAGTAAAAAAAAGTAATGTCAGTGTTTATTTGGTTATGTAAATGTATATATATGCAAAGATACCAAAGACCTTGCAAAATGAAGAAGAAATAGCCGGAACACTTCCGGCCGCCTGCCTGACGTCAACCCCCTCCCTCCTTGGAAATGTATTTGTGCGAAAAGTTATACAACCGGCCGCCGCCCGACGAACACTTACATGATCAACATTTGTGAATTTTATTATTGTAATGTTTTTAACAAGCTCTACATTTTGCTTATATTTAGGTTTCTACGTTTCAGAAGAATACCTACTTAGCCTACTAACCTAAAGATTTCCAGGAATAAGCAAGTGATTTCTTTGGAATTAGTATGTAAGTCCATGCTAGGTTGATAGATTAGCATTCTCAATACTTATTGGTTACGCATGTAGTATTTACGAGCGCGCAAATTGCAGTATTGTTGCATTGCATATTTGCATCGCAGACTAGCCGTGCTGATTTCCGCGAGGTTGTGATAATATTTATCTTGCACCTCTATGTAAGCAAAAATAATCAAGATACATACATTTGCAAAATCATGCATATGGAGCTTTATAGAGTTCGGCATGTGTCTAGCTAGATTACCATTTGTTATGCTGATAGGGATGCTGTGCAATCTAATTGGCGCCTTCATTTCATGTAGCAGGGTGCCTACCTGAGTATATAGAGTCTTTTGTCATTTGTGGAGGATAACAATATCAATGATTTGCCATATTCGTAAATTTCATATTCTTAAATAATATCTACTTACTTATTTACCGCAATTGGAGACGGGTGAAGAGATTAAAACGTTGTCTACTTTTAGCGTGAATAGCAACATTTGTGCTCTACATATGAAGCACGACTGGATATCCTTTCACAGGTTTATTTACATAGCAATTGCTATAAAATATTGTAATGGTATCAGTCTGGGTACCTAAATATATTTTTAATCGTATAAATTCTTCATCTATTCCTAATGTTGTTTTTGACGGAAACATTATTCCTTTCACCCCTACAGTGAAAAACCTAGGAATAATCTTCGACAAAACGCTCTCTTGGTCACTGCAAATTAATGAGGTGAGCCGTAAGCTATTTATTGCTCTGCATTCCTTAAGAAGACTCCAACATTTTCTTCCTATGAGCACAAAAGTCTTATTAGCTTGCTCCCTACTGATTCCCGTCTTGGACTATGCAGACGTAGCATACCTTGATCCTACCGAAGAACTTCTAAACAAGCTGGAGCGTTTACAAAATCTAGCCATACGATTTATCTTCGGTCTCCGTAAGTATGATCATATTTCGGTGTACCGAAATATGCTTAACTGGCTGCCTATCAGAATTCGCAGAAATATGCACATTCTTTTCCTTTTATTTAATATCCTCTTCAATCTTTCTGCCCCTGTCTATTTGAAACAACAATTTTCATTCCGACAGGTAGATAGTCGACTACGTTCTTCTCAAAACCCACCTTTGGACATTCCGCCGCATTCAACGCAGACATACGCCAAGTCATTTTCAGTCATGGCTGCCAGACTTTGGAACTCTCTTCCTGGTGATGTGAAAGTAGCTACGTCGCTAAACTCGTTTAAATCTAAACTCCTTGGATCCTCTCTTGTCACCTCAGATATTTAAGCTTTCATTTCAGCGTTTTTATGTAGGTACAATATGTATGTTGATGTATTTATATGTATGTATATATATATATATATATCTCGTAGTTAGTTTGCATGTTTCTATTAGTTTAAGTTCGTATAATTGATGCTTTCTTTTATTCTATGTACACACTTCTACCCTTCTTGTGAGTAATTGTCCTATCTACTTATTCGCCGGTTGACTGGAAGAGATTCCATTATGGGATAAGTCCGCCGTTGTCATTTTCTTTCTATGTTGTTTTTTTCTTGAATTATATGTTTTCTTAGTACAATAAAGTTATTACAAACAAACAAACAAACTCATCTCATTAGACATATTTACTTATGTTGTCTCTTGTAACTTGACGAGTCCTGTACTGTCAGTATTCGGTACTACCTGTATTACAGTATTACAGGTAAAGATGTTATCTTTGCCTAATCATACCATGGCGATGAAAACATAAGTCACGGAAATGAAACAACTGGCAATAAAAAAATTCATTGCCGTGTCTTTTCTCATTAATATAGCAAATTTTGGCCAAGAAAACCACGGAAAAGAAAGCACGGTAATAAAAATCAAGGCAAAAATATAAAATAACAAAAAATCTATTAATTATTCTAAGTAATAAACACTTCACAAATAAACATAAGAAAAAATGGCGTTCTATCGAATGCTGAATTAAAAGGACAAAATTATTCATATAGAAGTTAAGTATACCTATCCACCGCGATAAATAAAAAATATAAAAACATAAAAATGAAATACTTATATTTATGGCGCGAAAACGAAGGCACGTGTAGACGTCCTTCCACGTCGAGCACTTATATTAGGCAGCACTAATATGCAACGTTTAGCGCACAGGGCGGGGGACGCAAGTCGTTAGATAATTAGGACACGGCGATGAAAGGTAGTTCTGGGACAATTTTTTTTTACTAACCACTCGTATTGTTACTTCACTACATTTTATTTCTTCGCTACTAATAAATATTTTTTAAGAAAAAAGAAATAAATACAATAGAGGTTAAACTACAAACTAAACCTAAAAATAAAACCTTATCTAAATTATTGATTTAAAAATCTAAAAGATTATGACCGTGCGGCATGGTGCCAAGAACACTGGTTGCGTTTCCTCTCTGGATAGCTATGCTAATTCGTTGAGAAAAGAAGCAGCCAGCTCTCTTGTTACCAACGGCGGTGATCAGGCGCGGAGTTATCTGTTTCAGGAAAGCCCTCGCGCTGGGGCATTGTTTTAATATTTAAATAAATGCATTCCGTAACAATACTTTAACTATTTACGTATGAAATAAAACTAGGTTTTAATATAAATAACCAATAGATTTTTATCAATGAGGTTGATATAATAAAGATAAATAATGAGGATAATACATATTAAGGACGTGTGGACAAACACGGGCATTAATGATTTCGAGGTTTAATTTATTATTTTGGAGTGCCTATATATAAATATATATAAATAAATATATAGGGACAAATCACACTGATTGAGCTAGCCCCAAAGTAAGTTTTAAACTTGTGTTATGTGATACTAACTCAACGATACTATAATTTATAATAAATTCATACATAGATAAACAAAAACTAAACCAACAAAAATAATAGAACATTATATTCGTAACTATGTTTTTTAGTACCAATTTCATCGATGCGCAATTTTTGGTCCCGGGAAATTCACCCATACCTAATCGTATTTAATCACCCTTGGCATGATCGTTATGTAACAATGCAGAAGTTTCATTCATCCGGCATGTTATTACCCACCTCATTTCTCCATCATCTCATCCTGTCCGCTTTTCGAAACTTTAATTGCATTCCAAATTACATTTTTAAATAAGGTATTCCTTTTTATCATCTGATTCATTCAAATATCATCTGTCATCTTGATGTTAATCTATGTTTTATAATTTAATAACAGTCAAACATAGAATTAAAATAAAGTGTTAAAGAGTCCTCTTGTTACTCTACTTTATGTAGGGCCCATTCTACCAAGCCGCGTGGTGAGACCCTACAGTTCCATGTACCTAGAGGATATTACGAAATCATTTTACAGTGTAGGTATCTCACAAGACGTCTTAATTGCGATTGTTTATATTTATATGGCAGAGGAAATATTGCAGTACACTTTATTAATGACAATATAAATGTTATCATCCATGGGCCATCGGTCATGTAACGAGTCACGCATAACCTGATCATGCGTGGTATTAAAGAACTATAAAGTGCCTTCATTTGTATGTCTCAATTAACATAAGGTGGCATATGGACTAAAAGCCGACGTGCAGATAGGTAAATTATAAAACATTCTAATCTTCATCATCATCATCATCATATCAGCCACAGGAAGCCCACTGCTGGACAATTCAATTTCAATTCAATTCAATTCAAAATTAAAAAAAGGATTTCCAAAACAACCGATCGGAAGCGGCATCATCCAGCGTTTTCCTGTAACCTTGCTCAGGTCGTCCGACCACCTAGCGGATGGGTGTCCTACGCTAGGCTTGACGGTACGTGGCCGCCAGAAGTAACTTACGAGTATACGCGTGACTATACCTACATGTCTAATCTGCGGTAGCTTTAAACAAAGGCCTCCAAGTAATAATAAATTTTATTAATCCAACCAACATTTAAACAATCAAGTAAGTTGGTCCATGTTTATTGTATGTAATTAAAATATTATTCAGATAAACATCAGGGTCATTTTCATTAAAGGGTTTATGATTGATGATTTCGGTCATCGCTCTCGAGCGAGTGAATCATAAGACAATTTTTTGCAGAAATATAATATTTGTCTTCCTGCTACAATAGCAAATCATTATAATTTTACGTGATTACGCAATAGGTACTATTGGAACGTAAAAACTTTGTACTTTACTTACATACTTATTCAAATATTAATATTTATTTTCCCGAGCCATTTTTATTATCAATTATCGATTAGACACGGAATCAAAAGATTTATGCATTGTTTTATCATTTAGTCTATAATTACGTTAGTAAAAAAGTTTCGAACCACAAAAAAAAAACTACCAATCTGTCTAATAGCTTTAAAATTAATTTGTGTGATGTTGTGTTAGGAAATATAAAACTAGTTGAGATTAAAAAAAAAGTTCTAGAAAAACTTTGTGTACTTTAGATAAAGCATGCGTATGTTCGTAGATTTGGTCCAAGATATGAAGTGACCCTGACAAGCCTTCGTGAATAATACGAGTGGGTGAGGATCGGCTGGTTACTCAGCCCTTCTAGCGAAATCCTTTCAATAATTTAGTGCATTATTATATCTATCGGATATAAATGTACGGTTAACACAACTTGAAGGGCCGTCAAAACATACACCTTTACCTATAGGACCATTACTGAGGTCTTGAAAAAAAAGAACGTTTTCAACTTTTCATGTGGGTACAAAAGTTCAGCTGACCGGACAACTTCGATTTTTTTCTCTTTGAAGGTGTTACCTAGTTCATATAAAAAGTTTTACTTAAGTATGTATGTATATCTAGTCGCCCTTCGAATAGGTGTTGGCCGTACATATACAATACACCCAGTATTTATTTAGTATTTTATAATCATTTTGGAAACGAAAGAAGAAGATAAAGGAGATGATGAATGTCGTCTCGTACAGCAAAGTAAAACAGCTGGCGGACGAGAGAAACAGATGGAAGAGAATTCAAACTCTAACGACAAGAGCATAGCTCATAACAAGATATAGTTTTAATAACTAAAAACCCAACTACGGGAGTATTCTGACTGAAAAGTTATTTATCCAGTGAATGCAAGCACAGCAGGGAGAAACAATAAGGTATTCATTTTTGGAATTTACGCAGTATGATTTGATTCGATTTATTTTATTTTTTGTTAATTACTATTTGGCCTATAGATTTCGCCATATTGAATTTACTACGCCTATTACTATAGTCATTTGTCAAGGTACCATGGATATCATAGAAGATACGAGGGAACAGATGAAGATGCATACATATAAACATACATAGCGGTGAAACATTACACTTTTGGCTTCGCCGTAGTCGGGTAAATATAGATATAATCATTTTGTAGGACTACTAGAAGGTCAAGTAAGTATATCTAATATAATACAATGGTATAGTAAAATGAAAAGATCTACGAATGAATATATAACAAAACCGCTGTAACTATTCAACATCACGTGGTGTTTGATATGCTAATATATTCGTTACTCACTAATTAGTGTTTTCTGCTATACTTTTTTTGCTTTCCTGTATGGAGATGTTCCTTCTTAACACGATCTGAAGTATGGACTGTATATTAAATAGATACTTACTATACTACAAGTAAGAAAGCGTTGAAACCAGTTGAAACGTAAAACCCTTTCTGTAGTTACTGCTGTGAAAATCCATAATGTTCTCTTTAGTATTTAGGTAAGTAGTTATATATAATACGTAAATATCCTAAGGTATAAGTCATAGAAGATTCAGCAATGTCGTCGTAGAAGGAAGGTAAAAGCAATATGTGAAGGGATTTGGACGGGATAATAACTGAACACAATATCTATTGAGAAGAATTTATGTTTTCGTCTATTCTCTAGTAAAAAAGAAACAGTACCTAAGTAAAAGTAGAAGCACGTAGCACTTGGCATACATATAATTTAGACAATACAAGAGCCTCTTCATCAAAGAGCGAACAAAATGAATTCCTATCCTACCCAAGTATGTTTTATTGCCAGTATAAAAGCTTCATAAAACGGATTCCTAAGTGATTCAATTTCATTAATATTTATGTACTTACAGCATACTCATACATACATGTTTTTGTTTAGGAACATGACTCATCTAAGTGTTTCCCACAAGGTAAGTAGTTTTTGAATGTCAATTGTTAATGCTCTACAAAGGCTCTACAATTGATATTCGCGAGATAAGTTTAGGTATTATTTGTTTCACGTTACGTTCTCCTGACACGACTATGACATCATTTTATGACGTAATTGACTTATAGACTAGAAGCAAAGAAAAAACGTTAGAATCTTAACAGCCATCGCTGTCACAACACTATATCTGATTTCCGTCTCTATTTTATAATCCCACAACTAAGCGTGGCCTTTGTAAGATTGTGTTTCTACCCTAAGGTATTTCGTCTGCTAGAATAATTTATAAAAATTCATGGTCATTCATTCATTCCACTTAGGAAGGGAGAAATGGTTGTCAATGCGGAAAGTCACCGGGCAAACAGCCATTTTAAAAAGTTGTCTTCTTTTAATTGTTCGATTATCATCATCACGAAAAACCTATTATTTTATTTTTATAAATTTATTAGACACCTCAGCGGTGTACGTGCTTTCTTGGAGTTCATCTGAACAGTCCTAGTTATATTAATTATACAGTTGTCTTATGAACCAACGCGAATTGCAGATGGTAGGTATAGTATGGTAGATAAGTACCTCTATTACACAGGTACTTGACATTACTAATAGGTACTGTACTCGTAGATACCTATACATATTTTAGTAAGTACCTATATTGTTAATGAATTATTAATTAGCCCAACATCCGCATCATCAGTAAATACCTACCTAACCTAGTCGTGAGACAATGGATGGCGGGCGGCGATGGTATCAGCATATGCGACGAGTCTAATGTGATTTATTCGCGATGATCATCATCCGTCCTTAGAAGGCCGTAATAAGTGTCACCGCAGCTTGTTTTCTTATTACTGCGATTATAAATTAAAAAGATGGCATTATGGCATTCATTTTTATCGTTATGGTCATGATTGTCAGATTGTATTAAGTAGTTTAAGTACCTACACATTTATTCACCTCAAATTCCTTTAACACAATTATATTTTATTCTTTAGCGTCGGTTCGCTTCTACGCAGCGCTGCGCGGCTTAGCGGGCTGTCACTGAATTTATTATAAGTATTTAGTGTAGTAAACAAGTTCTATATTTCTTCAAATGTGCGCGCCACGGTTGCGTTGCGTCTGTTTGAACTACCTAACCCTAAAGGATAAAATATGACCGTGTTAAAGGAATTTGAGGTGAATGAATGTATTGTTACTTATACTATTAAACCCATGAGAATATATCATTAATCAAGAAATAAAGTATAGCCTTGCCAAAAAAAAAGTCCTTTGAGTGCCAGAAAAAATTAAAGATATTTGTAGAAAATGTTTACCCGAAATAAAATATTATGTTTATAAAAATAAAGATTTTTATTTTAAAAAATAACCTAATGTTTATGATATCACGAAAATATAAATTGGTTTTTCTACTTAACAGTAATTTTAAGTCTTGTTCGTTGCGATGCGAATAAATTCATAGCACATGAAATTATCGTCCATAACCTGAAACAAATAAAATCAACAGTAAATAACTTGGTAGTTGAAATTCTAAAGTAGGTAGAATATAAGATACACATATAGTATTCCTATATGTATGCATCGGGCCATCGGGGGGCATAGAAAATATATCTAAATAATGGAAAGATAAAATAAGTTAAAGATTTTAAAAACAAATTTAAGAATAGATAATTTATCAAACAACATCGTTACCTCCTTTGGTTGCAGATCCAGCAACAGAGTGGGCCGAGGATGAGCTGCTCGCAAAGCTTCCTCCAAGAGCGAAAGAGCTGCCTCCAGCTCCACTAGTGGCGCTGGCTGCAGCGCCATTATGTAATTTATCTAACAATCCAGACTTTGAAATTCCCTCGGCCAATCCAATGTTCCCACCGAAGGATCCGTGTCCTGAAGAATTACATCCTGAATTGCACCCTTCAGCTTTGTTATGACCACCGCTGTAACTTCCACTACCATATGCACCAGCATTCGCCGTTGCACTTGCTGCTGATAAAGCTGCATAATCATTGTTTAGTTTATTTCCACTGGCATGAGCATCGTTATCAGCTAATGAGTCAGGGTGTTTAGCACCAGTAACCACTGGTATATTTCCAATTTTACCATCATCATAAGGTTTCAAAATTCCTGGCGGTCCTCCAAAACCTCCTGTGTATACGGCTGCATCACTGCCAGCAGCAGCTGCCGCAAAGGCCCCACTTGCAGTATTATCTTGTCCATAGTGAGGCTTTCCAGGTTGAGATTCACAATTTCCTGATGTACAGGGCCCTGTACCATGCGATACTTCATGTTTATTGCTAAATTTATCTGAACCATTTGATAAATTGTGTTTATTGCTAAAGTTGTCGTTTCCAGATTGCGCATCACATTTTCCGGTTGAACAATGAGAAGGTCCTTTATTGCTGCTGCTAGTTGCGAGATTAGGAGAAGGAGCAGTGAATTCATATGGTTTCAGGATTCCTGGAGGCCCTCCGAAACCACCAGTGTATATTTGCTCTTTGTCATTATTAGGTTTAAAGGAGCTAAATACTGATGTTTGAGAATGTGCTGCTTCTGCAGTGCCTGAATTAGATGTTGAATGGCTAGGGCTACTATTAGGCTGACTTGAAGATATGGAAGAGTGCACAAATAATCCAGTATTTATAGGCTTTGTAGCACCTCCAGCAACTCCTAAGGCAACATAATCTGGGAACTTATCAGAGGAATTCGGAGCTGAGGTTGTTGTCTGGTGTGTTTGCGTAGAGGGATGGCTAGGACAATTACCAGAAGCACAATGGCCTGTGGGTACTGGTCCTCCCGAGGGACTCTGACCATTTTTACCAGTATTACTAATACTAGAAGTATAACCATTAGGTTGATGTGAGATTTCAGTGTTAGGGGCTACACCTGGTTGAGCAGATGGATAATTTGCACAGTTTCCTGAAGCGCAATTTGAAACCGGCTTATTACCAGAGTACGATGGGCTTTGGAATCCTGAAGAACCAAAGTTTCCATGCTGGTAGGCAGGACTATTTCCACAGTTTCCTGAAGTACAGCCAGGAGAGTTGCTTGTTGGAGGTTGCCCGGAAGGAATTGGAAATTTGGATCCTATAGAGCCAGTGCTAGGGTATGAAGATGGGTAAATAGGGCAGTTCCCTGAAGCACAATTCCCTGTAGCATACGACGGATTTTGGAATCCTGAAGAACCAAAACTTCCATGCTGAGATGCAGGACTATTTCCACAGTTACCTGAAGTACAGCCTGGAGAGCTGCTTATTGGAGGTTGCCCAAAAGGAATTGGAAATTTGGATTCAGTAGGACTAGTGCTAGGATATGGAGATGGGTAATTAGGGCAGTTCCCTGAAGCACAATTCTCAGTAGGATACGACGGACTTTGGAATCCTGAAGAAACAAAATTTCCGTGCTGATGTACAGGACCATTTTCACAGTTTCCTAAGGGACAGTCAGAAGAGCTGCTTATTGAAGGATGCCCGGAAGCAATTGGAAATTTGGACGCTGTAGGACCAGTGCCAGGATGTGGAGATGGATAATTAGGGCAGTTTCCTGATGCACAGTTCAGTGGCCTATCTGGCTGTATGCTCTGTGGATAACTAGGAAGTCTGGGGTAAGAGGAATCTAAAGATGAATGAGTAGAAGGATATTTTCCACAGTTTCCAAAAGCGCAGTTCGAGGGACCAGTAGAAAATGGTTGTTGAGAAGGGGGGGCTTTAGAACCTACCATATTAACATTAAGTTCATGAGAGGAAAACGTCGGCTTGTGAGAATAGCTGGGAATTGTTGGATTTAAAGTACCAGCGCCTATGGGTTGGATTGGAGATTTATCACAGTTCCCTGAAGCGCAATTAGGTGAATAATTTGATCCTAGTGTTTGAGTTGGAATCTTAGACACTTGAATATCGTAATTTGGTTGATTGGATGGGTAGTTACCACAATTTCCTGATGCGCAGTTTCCTGCTGCACTTGGCAACTGCCCTTGAGTAGTATCAGGTATTTTGGGTTGCGAAGAAATATAATTGGAAGGATAGCCGCAATTTCCTGAAGCACAATTCGACATAGTTTCGTAATTGTTGCCTTTTTGATCTAAAGGACGTTGACCATAACTGGGTTTTATCGGCTTCGACTCTTCTTTGCCTGAATAACAATTTGGAGAATTACATTGTGATGTCGGTGATCCCACTAGGAACTGAGTATTTGGTGGTTTAGAATAACCGTTGTTTGATGAAGGATATTCATGAATTGGTCCGTTGTCACAGTATCCACCGGCGCAATCAGTTCCTGGAGAAAGATTTGGTGTTGTGTCTGTCGGTAGACTTGGTTCTTTACAATTTGGACTTGTACATGGCGCTTCTTCTTTGGGCGCAGTTAAATGAGTTGCAGGTTTATAATGACTAGAACCCACTCCAGGTGCTGTAGTTTGTGGTTGATTTGGATTATACGTATTTGAACCAGGATCACCATAAGGTTTTGCAGTCAGTGATGGTAAACCGCAATTTCCAAATTTGCAATCAGCTCCGGGACTTTGCAAAGTAGCACTTGTCTTATGACTATCAGATAAATGACTATTAGAATTGTGTGAAGATGTTGACGTACTTGAGATACTAACAGGGATATTGTTTGTATTGTAATCGTTTCCTAAAATAGCCATTGGTGTCCCTCCTGCACAGTTGCCAGACGTACATTTGACATTCGAACCTAAATTGTCAGTTGCGGAACTTGCTGGCAAACGCGAATCACACTGCCCAGACGCACAATTTGTATTATCATTATAGCCCACTTGGGCTGGTATAGTTGGTTTCCTATTATTTCCACCACACTTACCATTTTTACAATTAAATGAATCGGCTCTAGATGCAGAATCTGAATCTTTACCACACTGTCCCGATGCACAGTCTTCGTGATCACGATCAGGCAATAATGTTTCAGGAGATTTCAAGCCACACTGACCAGATGTACATTTTTCACTAGTATCTTTGCAATTGACACCTTCACATGAAGATTTCTGTCCGGAACAAACGCCATTGGTACATGGCCCATGTGCCGTATCTTTGGAATCACCTTGTGCTCCTGCAAAAGCTCCTGCCGCAGCTTGAGATTTCGCTCCACTAATACTCTGAAGACCATTTCCAGCAGATCCAGATCCATTAGAATCGTTTATACCGTTGGAAGCACTATGGCCGCTTTGACATCCACTGGTACATCCTCCTGGTGTGGCAAGGTTGTTAAGTCCATATCCAGCAGCCCCCGAGCCACTGAAGCTAAAGGAGCTGGAACTTGAGCTCGCACTAGATGAAGCGAAGCTGGATGAAGATGACTTCGAGAAGCTGCCCGAGAAACCAGGTCCACTGGGTATACTCAGTGGTAATCCGGCAACACCACCAAAAGCACCAGCTGCAGCACTTGCTTCGGCTGAAAAAGAAGGAAATGCCATATTGTCAAATACCAAGCATGTGTTATTCATAGTTTTTTTTTTATATATACGCACAAATCACACAGATTAGTTGGAACATTAGAATCTATTATTTATTTCTGTTTAGGCTGTTTTACGCCGACAAAATAAATAATACCTACCTAAGTGAATAGACCAATCAATAGGTGATGAAAGATCCTTTGCCTTGCAAAACATGATTTAAAAGCGATTTTGATTTCAGAGAATAAAAACCTAGGCAAAAATTGTGAGAATTGTCTTTATTCTTATCATAAGCACTTTTGTCAAATAAACCAACCGTTGAGATATTATTTAAAAAATATTGAATTTTAATTCAAGATAGCGGCTAGCGCTGCGTCCCCCAAGGTAGAAAGGTGATTTTTTTATTAAACCTTTATACCATCTTCTGAAAGGTACACATGGAACGGATAGTCTAGGCGACAAGTTCAAAATAGTGAAAAATAGAGATACTGCTTCTAAAAATATATGTGAAAGCTCTTTGGATTCGGAATGATGCCTAGAAAAATGTGTCGAGACCGTTTATTAGCACATACTTAATAAAATTTAAAGTTATAAATATTTGTTTATAACTTTAAATTTTATCAACTTTTTCATCTTTATTTAAAGATGAAAAAAGGGTTTTGTTTTTCGCTATTAGTCGTAAACTATTAATCAACATTAAAGAAATTTAAAAACAAGATTGTTAAGAGAAAACCGGTCTGGTTATCTTTATTATTTATATTTTTTTATAGCTGATAGATCTCCGCGCTTCATTTTTGGGTAGGTTTACGCGCAGTCGAAAGTGAGAAGGTACGTCACATAAGGAATTAAATATTAATTTAAATAAAAATATAGTGTAAGTTTTCTGAATACTTGTTGAAAATAAATCAACAATTTGGCATTTTTAGGGTTCCATAGCCAAAGGCAAAAAACAAAACCTTATTGATTCGTCATGTCTGTCTGTCCGTCCGTATGTCACAGCCACTTTTTTCCGAAACTATAAGAACTATACTGTTGAAACTTGGTAAGTAGATGTATTCTGTGAACCGCGTTAAGATTTTTATACAAAAATAGAAAAAAACTATAAATTTTGGGGGTTCCCCATACTTAGAACTGAAACTCAAAATTTTTTTTTCATCAAACCCATACGTGTAGTAGGTCTTCAAAAATAATATTAAGGTTTCTAATATTATTTTTTTCTAAATTGAATAGTTTGCGCGAGAGACACTTTCAAATTGGTAAAATGTGTGTCCCCCCCCTGTAACTTCTAAAATAAGAAAATGATAAAACTAAAAAAATATATGATGTACATTACTATGCAAACTTCCACCGAAAATTGGTTTGAACGAGATCTAGTAAGTAGTTTTTTTTAATACGTCATAAATCGTAAACCGCAATTTACCTTTAGAACTTTTATATTATGTTAGTTGCTGCTACGGAACCCTTCATGGGCGAGTCCGACTCGCACTTAGCCGCTTTTTTTTATATACAAACTACAAACACAGTGTATAGTAGAACAGAGTTGAGTTATTTTTATTAAAAATATCCTCCTCTTTAAAAGCTTGTTTGAAACTCACATACATACCTACATGAACTTAAACACAAAATCCACAGACATTAATTTGTTCCCTAAAAAAAAGTTATATCTCTAACATAAACCCTGATCTCAAAATCTTAATAAACCTATAATTCTATTCTGTTCTTTAAAAAACAACACTGTTTCTATAGAAAAAAGTAACAGCAAAAAAGTCTCTACAGTTAAATTTTATTTTAATTTACGCAAAACTATAATATAAATACACAATTCACTCATTGCAAATCAAAGTAGTCCAAACTTATGCTCTAGACGTTAATAAAAATTTGAAAACTTATTATTAATTTCATTAATTTATTTATAAGTTCACCGCGCATATAAAGTGTAACAAAATAAAATGTTCACCTCCTATTGAAGTAGTTATGATGACCATGGTTATGATCATGATCCGAGCTAGAAGCTTGGGCAAAAATTCTATCGTATGTCTATCCAGCTGTTGCGCTCCACAGGTCGTATTATTTAATCTATTCTCGTGAAATTTTGTGAGCTGGTTGGATTTTTTGGCGATTCAGTTTTTTGTAAATTTTCAGGTGCGCGGTGAACATTTATAACCTATGTCAGTTTTAAGCTAGTTATGCAATCTTAGCCAGCTCACAGATCCACTAGTTTATTAAGGGGGATCATGAATTTTTTGGGGTCCAGTGCTGCCCCCATTTGAAATAAGTTATTTGAAAGGAAACGGAGATATCATTTAAAATTTTGTTCTAGTCAAAGTCAAAATTTATTCACTTACCTATTGAAGGTCAATTTTTAATTATTTTTAGTGCAAAAGCTACAAACTACTAGCGTTTCGGAACGACCACTGCTGGGAAGATTACGCCGAAAGAAACCCAGTTCAGTACCTACCCAGGTTCCTATTTCTACCCATTCCCCACTTCCTGCCTGATGGGCTTTATTGCATTACAGATTTACACTTATTCTTATCATATACAACGTGGAAGGGACATACCCGTAATAAATCAAACCACGGTCTATACTACATCATTATAGTATAATGAAATTAAAATATAGTTAACAGCCAAAGAACAAAAAACTTCACTTTAGTGATCTAGTATAGCCCGTGGTTCGATTTATTAAGGTATGTCCCTTCCACGTTGTATATACATTATATTTTACATTATACGTTTAAAATTGAAACTACTTACATATTTTATTTTATTCTCTTCTTACAACATAGAATCAAGGATCAAATATTTATTCAGTAATTAGGCCTTTGCAGGCATTTTACACGTCAATAATTTTAGTGTACATTACGTGTAATGTTTAATTATATTTAAACTAGCTGTTAGCCCGCGGCTTCGCTCGCGTGAATTTCGGTTTTACTACATCCTATTTTCAATAACTAAGCAAAATGAAACCAATAACCTTCCTCTATTTATAGTTTTTTAATTCTCTTAATCCAGCTGGTAACTTTTATGTAAAGGTTATTGTGGAAAAAGAAGTTAAGTACCTATGTAAGTACGTTTTTAAATTAATTTTCTACTACCGAAGAATCTCTATATAAACCACATTCACGGTAGTAGCATTGGGAGAAAGTATTATGAGACTATTAGCAGAACTCACTCTGGAACATGCCACATAGAATTGTCCATGTGAGAAACGGTCAGATCCTAAATCTATCCCAGCGACTTTCAATGACTGCCCTTGGGCTATATTTATGGTCATTACGAAGCATACTTTAAGGGGAAACTGCAATCTCTTGAACTCAAATGGATACTCTGAAGGTTTCAATGGTATGCGAGGAATGAAACAGTTTCTCCTTGACCATATCCATTGAGCACAGTAGCCTCGACAATGTTCCCATGGAGATCTTTTATTTGTAGTCTTGTTCCATTGTATAATTTCGGAGGTTTAAGGTTTCTTAGCAACATCGCTGGTGCGCCAATTTCAAGTAGGTACCAGATTATGTGGAGGGAGATCAGCTGGATTTAGAGAATTAAGAAATTCAACCGGGTAATTTACTGCGTCATCTGTTTGCAACACAGAATCTAATGATTTACTGCACTTCAGTCGAATTCAATTCGAATGACTTCAACAATGTATCATATAATAGGTTGGGGAAAAAGTCTTTTCGCATTTTATATGAAAGTTCAAAACATTTTTTAATATAGTTTATTTACATTTAACTAAAGTATGTAGGTACCATTTTGAACGATAGCTTTTTGCCATCTTATAGGTAGGGACATGATCCCGTTGCTATAGAATTTTTGGGGCTTCTGATCAAAAAACTGCGTCAAGTAGTTTTGGCAGTCCTCTCGTGATGTTAACCTGACACTGCCTAAAGAATTCTGAAGAGACCGAAACAGGTGGAAATCTGAAGGTGCCAGGTCAGGACTATACGGCGGATGCATTAACACCTCCCAGACAAACTCTTAATTTTTGCTGGGTGGTTAAAGATGTGTGAGGTCTAGCGTTATCATGATGAAAAACCACACCCCTTCTGTTGATTAATTCCGGCCGCTTTCTCTCAACTTCTTGCTTTAATCTTATCAGTTGTTTGCAGTAAAGTTCTGAATCGATGGTCCTGCATGGTGGTAACAGCTCATAATGAATAATGCCCTTCCAATCCCACCACACACACAGCATCACCTGGTTGCGAGTTAACCCGGGTTTCGCCACAGTCTGTGAAGCCTGACCGGCCTTTAACCATGACCTTTTTCGCACGTTCTTGTCGTACGTGATCCATTTCATTCATTTTCATCACCAGTTATCAATTTCTTCAAAAATGATTCGGTCTCATTACGTCGTAATAAAGAATCACAAATAAGTACACGATTCATTAGGTTTCTTTCAGAGAGCTCGTGAGGTACCCAAATATCGACCTTTTTTGTTTACCCATAATTTTAAAATGCGCCAAAACTGTTTTGTGGTTAATTCCCAGTTCTTCAGCTACGTCGTAACTACTGAAATGCCGATCTTGCTCCACTTTTTCAAAAATAGCATCCATTTTATCCGTAACAGGGCGACCAGAGTGACGTGCATCTTTGACATCAAAATTTCCGGATTGAAAACGCTTAAACCAAATTTGTGCTACTCTCACAGACACTGCACTAGGTCCATAAACATCGCAAATTTTTTTCGCGGCTTGCGTTGCATTTTTACCTTTTTGGTAGTAAAATTTTAAAATGTATCTAATTTCTTCATTAGATTCCCTCATCTTGACGGTAAGAAAAACAAATGAAAATCAAGCATTTTCCTAATTTGAATTTGGAATTATCTTCTTTAAAATTTAAGCTTTTAAATGATACCAAAACCAGCCAGGTACAAATAGTATAGCCAAAGTGGTTTTATTACAAGTTCATACATACTATATGCGAAAAGACTTTTTCCCCAACCTAATACAAAGTGGAAGGGACATACCCGTAATAAATCGAACCACGGGCTATACTAGATCATTACAGTTTAATGAAATTAAAATAACAGTCGAAAAACCAAAAAAAAATTTTGACATTCCCATACAAATTACCCGAGCGGCTGCATACTTTTCTATGGAAATGCAATTTTTTTTTTGTTCTTTGGCTGTTATTTTAATTTCATTACACTATAATGATATCTAGTATAGCCCGTGGTTCAATTTAGTACGGGTATGTCCCTTCCACGTTTGATAACAGCAGCTGTAACGTATCATTATTGTACCCCATACATAGAGGTGGATTTTAAAAAATGCTGAAACACGTGTTTTATTATTTTTGTTAAGAAACATTTATGGCAAGTTTTAAGTAAATCAGTAAAGATTTTAAATTTTTTTTTCATACATACTTTGCCCCCTAATTTTTACCGGTCGAATTTTTAAAAACCCTTTCTTATCGACCACTATGTAATAACATTAAACTGCTGTTCAAATTTCACGTTTATAGCTTTTATGGTTTAGGCTGGGCGTTGATGAATCAGTCACCCTTGTTTTTTTATATATTATATAGATTATTTTTCTTTTTTAAAGCTACCGATACTAGCGTTTCGCAACGACCACTGCTGAGAAGAAACGCCGAAACAAACTCATTTATACAGTATTGGTCGCTTTGTCAGTTTACAAAGATATTATGCCTAATACAATGTTATCACAATGTAACGCAAAATGTAAGCGCCAAATCCAATTTAGAGCCAATATTCAAATAAACTATTTGAACGCACTTATACTTAATATAACAACTAGCATACGAGTTGACCTATCTATGTTATTTTATCTTTCTGGATTTTTTCTAAATTGTGGTAAAACCACAGAATACATATTAGTACAAGTAGTAAAACTTATCGAAATCGTGATTGTATCACATCTAACAAATCACACTTCAAACAGTTTTAAGGCTGATTTCAGTCCATTATAACAAGTAAAGTGTTGACCGATAAGCTGATCCGAGTTTCTATATAATCTTATATGTCCCATTGTTGGGCAAATGTCTCTCCCATTTCCTTCCACTTGTCTCTTTCCCTCTCGGTTAAAATCTCGACCATCCTTTTTGGAATGCGTCGAGATCGTCTCGCCAGCGCTTTTTAGGCTTGCCCGGGCGACGGTAACCATTTTTAAGCAACCACTCCGTTGCAATTCTTGCCCATCTTTCGCTGTGCATCCTACCGACATGCTCTGCCTAATTCAATTTTAGTATGGCAGTCTTAGTTTATATGGAGAGCAAAAAATCTTTTTTCATGTTTCGATGTATGTTCCTTGGAATGAAATTGTTTAGTATCATGAACTGAATCTACCCTTGAAATAGTTTCAATATACATATTTTTTTAGACGTTTCACAATCACGATTTCGATAACTTTTACCGCAATTTAGAAAAAATCCAGAACGTATAAAATAGTATATCTACAAACTTACATCTACCGAAACTAGTAGGTACAGGCTAATGCTATCTACTTTCAAATATACTACAACTTTTACTCACCCTTTGCCACAGCTCCTCCTTTGACGCCATATCCGTGGGGGGTGGCGCTCACTGACAGCAAGTTCGCAAGTGTAAACACCACGGCACACTTGAGCTCCATCGTTCCGAAGCTCTTAAACTCTAATGTTGTTGTTGTGCTAAACGCTGCCTTTATAAACCGATACACAAATAGACACCACTGTAATACAGCAAAAAACAGGTTGGCAGTTACCGCGAATCGGAGGCTGTATTAGCGTAGGCAGCTCGCGTTGTTTCCCGTCATAATAATGTACTACCTTGGCACAATGCGAGTGCTATATACTCCAAAAATATTTATTACGCGTCTAACATTCTCCCAAGTTATACCTACGTCGTCCGTGGGGAAACCCGCTTGATGTATGGAGATTCAGATCCGCTACATGTAATATAGTTATTGTTTTATCATTGTGTACCAGATACTCATTGATTTGGCCGGACTTGTCTCATTTTGAATGAATTAGCATAAATATAAAAGCCGTAGGTATTTAAATCTTGCAACTTAAGCAATTACTTTATAGGTACCTATTATACAGAGTGACTTTTTAAACACCAGCCAAATTTTTGAAGCACGTTCAGTCCATGATACTGATCTACTTTCTATAAAAAAATATTAAAAATCGATAACAAATTTTTGTCCTCCCATACAAAATCTGTTTGGCTGAGCGCTGATTTGTATGGGAAGACGAATTTTAATTTTAGATTTTCGTTGATTGTATTTATATAGACTGAAGTTGCTCTCAAAATTTGGCTGGTGATTAAAAAATCAGCCTGTATATCATTCTTTCTTGAACAAACTGTAACTACCTACTTATTGTAAGTACCTATCATTTATGTTTGGAACCGATAGATCAGAGGTTCCCAAACATTTTTTTCTCGTAGATCACTTTCAAATTTTTACTAGTTTCGGTGGACCCTGCTGCTACATTTCTACCATATTCCCAAAACTAGCCAAAAATGTGTTACCTATTAGATCTAAAGATGTAAATTTGTATCGCGGCTGAGTTCCAACCTTAGGTAAATACGGAGTGATAAAAATAAAAAGAATAAGTAAGTTTTTTTTACAAAAATCTTTTTTTGTACAAGCTTTTATTGTGAGACCAAAGGTCTTGTCAACACAAAACAATTAAGCCCTAACTCGATGACCCCATCTAGTTTTTTCGTCGTAATTACAGAGTTTCTTTAGCCACCTTCCAGCTCCATCAGTGGTTTCATCGTCAAAATATCTTCAAGTCCATTGAGTCATCATGCAGGGCATTAAAATGTTACAAGTTTAGAAACTGGGAGAATTTGCGCCGACTAATATTTTGTTTTATAAACTAAAATTTTCCAAAAAGAGATAAATTTTCGTAGATCCCCAATAACAACTTTTAAACCCCCATTTACATTTCACGCCAACGGTCTACGTTGAGTCGAGTCTCCCGTGGACCCCTGGACCACTTTGGGAATCACTGCGATAGATAGTGGTGTTGGTTCATTGACTGTATTAAAAATGTTGGGTTGCAATCTTTATCCTTATCCTAATCAGGTTTTGCTTGCATTAAGCTCGCTTCTTCTTAGGTGCGTAAGAAAGCATTGTAGCCACCACAGGTAAATATCTAATTACCTAGGGACTATATTGCATCTGAATTCTGAATCTATACTTACTTAAAACTACTGAGTGTTTATTTTAAAGTAGGTAGGTACCTATATAGCTTTTTAGTATTAGACTAAACTATGTATTATAACTGTCTGTACTGTATGCAGACCTAGAAATTATTTGTAGGTAGTAGGTATGTGTGACAATGATGACGTCAGGTAAAGGGTAATATTATGTAATGTTTTATACCTATATCTGGTTTCGTAAGGCATTTCGTTTTGTTCGTAAGGATGGCATGCATTGAGAGACGTATTCCCAGCAGTAGGATGTGGAGGGCTCTCGATGGTACCCTATATCTAGCGAAATATCTGGTACCTACTACTAAATAATCACTGCTTTATTTAGGTCACCCAATGAACTTAAGGTGAAAATGGGGAAATTAAAAAAGTGCCTATATACGGTTTTATACGTGATTTACGGAAGAATGTGAGTGGCCAAAACTACTTTTCCGGCTGCAAGGCATCTGACCTAGTTTCATAAAAGTAGAGATAAGATAACCAACCTAACTAACGTGTAAGACAGACGAACTTAGGATTAGTAGTAGTGGACATTCATTCATCTGAATCAAGGGGTCAGCCCACGACAATGTTGGTTTCTATGCGTTTGCTCGAATAAAATATTGTTTGTGTGTGTGATGGACTAAAACCAAGCACTACATACCTCTAGTATGTAGAGAAGCAGAAAATATTTTTTTTTTCATTATAGTTCCCTTCAGGCACCAAAGGCCGAAAGTCGACCTGAAATCGGCCGGATCTGGCCGCTTGGTGCTTGAGGGGAAGATAAATAATATCGTAATCTTTCAATAAAATTTGTAATGCCTAGGTAATAAAATAGATGTTAATGCTGGTATGCAAGCAAAGAAAGAAAGAAGAATGTGCCAGCTGCGTCTCTATCCGTGCAGATTTTAGAAGTTAATTAATCAACAAGACTTACTAAGGTCGATTTTTTTAGATGTATTTTACGGCCCTGGATACAAGTCCTTTAAGAGCCTATTTTAAGTTTGTTGCTTCTTTATTCCTTACAAGTTACAATCAAAGGGTGGTGTATGACCTTTGATTGTTTCAAGGGAGCTTTTGGCGAGAAATCTATACGAGTTCACTGGTTTTCATAACCAATTGAGTGGCGGACGGCACAGACCATCACAGCCGTGTCAGCCGTAGGTACTATGAATGTCCACTTTAACTATTTCACATATTGTTCATGAGCATGAGCATTTATAACACCAAACTACAATTTCATTTTATAAAGTCCCCTAGGATCAATTCGCAAAATGAATTATGCAAACCCCAACTGAACCCCTTGACTTCCCGCCAAAAACTCCCGACTTATGTCGACGGGCAAACTACCTGTCACATCACATAATTCTGATCCCCGTCAACATCATTTTTTTTATAAGGTACACACTATCACGTCTTTATCCCTAAAGGGGCAGACAGAACCTAAGGCGGCTAGGCCCAGGCCACTTTTAGCGTGATGGTGGGCATGAAGGTGTATAAGGATTATTAAACACATAATGTACCTATGTATAGAAAAACGCCCAAGACCCAGGACAATTTGAAAAAGGCCATTTTCCAACTTGCCCTGGTTGGAGATCGAACCCAGAACCTCCGGAGTGTTGTTCATCCATTAAACGGGACAAGCACGAAAGCATCTTTTGTAATGAAAGCGTATTCTTGGTTCTTTAAAAAAGAGTACCTAAGCCCTAAAATGTTAAATTGTGCTCTGCACGATGTCCCCTGGTTAACAGCATTTTACGTAGATCAGCCTGCGCTGCAACGGAGTATTTCTTCTAGTCCTGTGGTGATGAAGTAGACAAACGGAAATATTTTTTTTCACAATAAATCGTTAAGAAAACGCTAGAATGTCATCATCAGATCTTTTTTAGTCTCCACTGCAGGAGCACGACCCTGTTTGTACTACCAGAGCCATACTTAGCCAGAGTAGCCACAGGATTTGGACTACACTCTCCACGCTGGTCAGAAGGGTTTGACAGGTCTTAGCTTGTGCATCCTAAGTCGCCCTCTACGACATCCACGGGAAGACTTGGAGTGGTCTATTTTACCGGGAGCCCCAAAGCAAGCTAGAATATTATAAGGAAAATAAGAAATGAAACATCCCCGCGTGATTGATCGAATTTTACGCGGATGCTGTAGCCCCTGCGGCGACAATAGTAAATTACTTATTATTATATCCCATAATTGCATTGATTGACATCTAATTTGGTATTTACGCCCCGAATGACTCAGTAAATGTCATTCATCGCGGTTAGCTACTTATGACTGTATCTCAGTGGATTGTACTATCAATAAATTAAGGGGCTACATAAATTTTCAGGGGTCCAGTGCTACCCCCATATGAAATAAATTATTTGAAAGAAAACGAAGATATAATTTATTTATTTTTCTTTGTGAAGCCCTAGATAACCCTTTAAACTATTTTATAAACTACTGTTTACAGTTTAAAGTGAGAACGTTAAGCTTTTCTACGATTTTTGCCAAAAGTGGCTGTTTTCATCCAAAATGCTATTCGAGCGGCTAAGCATTTCATCAAACATAGCTTAAAACCATCTTGACAGACAAGGCTTTTCGATTAAAAAACCGCATCGAAATCAGTCTATAAGTTTAGGACCTGCAATGACAAAGACAGAAACATATACACAGACACGTCAAACTTATAACACTCCTCGTACTCGTAAAGAACAATGAGATACATGAGGACAATGATATCAATCTTTAAGGCGAGGTGGGTTCAAAGCGCGAAATACTGTGCGTGTTTTTGAAAAATTACTGTAATTAAACTACTACAGTTTATTTCCTAAAAAATTTACATAGGAATCTTAAGGCTTTTCTACAGACACCTACAATATCCAAAACACGATGGAGCATTTTTGGCTTGATAGAAAAAAAATCACAAACCTACCTCTAAATTTACCTTTACAAAAGATATTACTATAAAATCACCTTTTCATATAAGAATTTTACCAAAAGAATGTGTAATCTAAATTACTAGTTAATTTTGCTACACAAAAAAATATTTCTCTGTGTCATATTTATATTTTTTTTTTTCAAATAGAAAAGTGAATGTATAAAGGAGTAATATCTTTTTTAAAGGTAAATTTAGGTATATTTAGAGGTATGTTTGTGATTTTTTTCTATCGAGCCAAAAATGCTTAATCGTGTTTTGGATATTGTGCGTGTCTGTAGAAAAGCCTTAAGATTCCTATGTAAAATTTTGAGTTACCAATAGCGTTTCCAGTACTCATGTCTATGACCATGTTTTTCCCAACAAATTAAAGTAATAAATCTTCACACGAGAACGTGACAAAGAGGTTGCGTTCAGTTCACTGTAGTCGCACGTCGTGAGACCGCAGCCGTTGGCGATGCACTCGGCCACATCCGGGTGACTGCACACATACTCACCACGAATCTTACCACGCATTCCAAGCTATATTTGTACCACATATGTATATAGTCATGAACATGACATTGGAATGCTTAACTATTTAAGGCTTAATCTAGATTAAATTAAGCCATAGAAATTATCTCTTACGCATGTTAAATTGTAAATTGTAGGTTATGTAACGTATAGGACACACTAAGTAGTTTTTATATGCGTGCGCATGACTTCTATTATGACTTTGAAAAGTGTAGTGTAGGTACAAATTCCGGGATAAAATGTAGTCTGTAACTTTCAGCTTTCTGAAGTATCTTCATTTCATAAAGCACGTGGCTTCGATTATTACATTGACGGTACGGACAAACACTTTCGCAATTAAAACATTTGTAAGAACTATAGATTATTAGCATGTATAAAAAGAGATCTGCTGCAGATATACATATGTAATTATATACGTATGACAAAGTTATTCAGAGGTCAAGGTTTAAACGCCCGACGCCAGTAAACATTACCTACTAATGATGACATAAGTTACAGCATTTTGTTTTTTATAGTTGATTGTATGTCCCTTCACGTGACATACCTCATTTCCTGATGGATGATTCATCTAAGATGCAGTAAATAGGTCACCTTTTAACATAGTAATAAGCAATACCTAATATATCAGGTGTAAAATGTTTTGTTATACAAACTTCTTGTTTTTAATGTAACCCCAACGCTTACTATCTCGATCAAAAATCAACGTTCTTTTAAAAATTGTTCAGCTAGGTAATTAATATGCATAAAAAAAGTGTGAAACAGGTTTTATTTAGAAATTCCAGCATTGGTCCCATAACTCCCATAGGAAAAGTTTTTAAATACTAACTAGGTAAGCCGCCTTCTCAATTTAACTTAATTTTTTTAATTTTATTGATTCAAGTACACTTAAAAATTTACAAAAATACGCAAAACAAAAAGAAAAAGCACTTAAGTACTTAGGTTACTTATTTCTCAAGTATATATTGTATTGATATTGAGCGTACATTATACCCTATAGTGTTACTTTTTTTATAGTTAGCTGAGTTTTCCTCATCTTATTTGACCAAATAATGATTTCGAAGAATTCGACCAAGGAGAAGGTTATCGTTCGAAACTTAAGTCCGCTATTAGATAGGAGGATTCACGATGTTTACTGGTATTCCCGGTTTGTGGTTAACATAATGAGCTTTTAGTATTCCAATGTCAGAGAGATTTTGTTTCTAAGTACTACCTTATACATGTTATATTCTAAGAATCCTGTCACGTATTACTTTTATGAACATATTAAAATAAAGGACTTATTGTTGCCTTGAAATAAACTTTTAAAATGTTATCACTATGTTTATGTTAGTATCGTGAAATGTTCATGTATTTGTCGAGGCGTTGAGATCAATTTGAATAGTTTTGATGATACCTATGTATCATTAACTCGTATTGGGCACTACAGTTACAGACTAGGGAAATTAGTGTTTACCAAAAGAAGCTATTCATTGAAAAACCGTCTTTCAATAATCGTCGGTATATTTCAAAAATACACTATAATCACACAAGTTTTGTGACAAATCGATTTTAGCTGCTAAAAACGTTACTTGTACATAGTCTACTGGTAATAAATTGTATATGCTTATCGTTAGGTACGAGGTCCTTTGGTAAGTCGGTGAAGAGTTTCCAATTATATGAACTCGTCGGGTTCGCGCGGCGCGTCCAAGTCTCTGTAGTGAATGACCGGGCGGAAATCCGCGCCGCCGCCCCTTTAACAATCAACATCAATGTTAATCTAAATGCCGCCTCCTCAAACCACGCGCAAACTCACTAACTACACCTCACAACAACACATTGCGAATAAAATCTCAGCTTCCCGGGAGTTGTTTATTATTTCAAAAAGGTAAGAAAGAAAGAAAGGGACGATTTGCTAGATGATTATTTATTAAAATATACAGTAAAGACACATACAAATATCAAAATATTTAAATATATAGAACGATATATTTATATCGACATCAATAATAATTAATAATACAAACATTGACAAATGTCTAGTTATAATATTTAGATTGTACATTTATAGAACTCTTATTCTTACTTTTCAGAAAATATACTTAGCTCATTACATTACATGTGATGACATTAAAAATACCATGCTCAAGTACAATTTATTTGAGATTTAAATTTAATATTAAATTTTTATAATGTAATGTAAGATTTGCACTAACTTAACAATACAAAATACAACGGAAAATTTGTAGTAATAACGGAATGTTATAAAATTAAAAATACAACAGTTGATGTACCTATTAATTATCAAAGTATCTATCACTTAGAATATATCACCACTGTCCGGGAAGTCAAGATCGTTGTATGCTATAATAGGCCGCGACCGATCCACATTATCCCTGTAAATTATTTCTTATAACTCAGAAAAAGTATTTCGAAAATTTGAATAATGCAGCTTGACTATTCAACATGCGTTGATGTAGCATTTTTTATCTTTTTAAGAACCCATTTTTTTATTTGCTATACAAGGATATGCTTTAGTCATTGTAATCTCATATTTGCTACATCATTCATGCAAATTTCGGGGATAGGCGCATGCACGTCAATGGAAAATAATCATAATGTTTAAATCAAATGTTGAGGTCATGCAAAAAGAATATAGATGTCTACAATACTCGTACTGTATGTGTCTGTCTGAGGTTACTTCGCTTAAATCGATTTACAATGAATGTAATAGAGCACAAAATAGATAAATAGGACATTCTTAGTTACAGCTTTAAAGTCGAAGAGAGTATACAACGTGTTAATGAACTGACACAAAACCTCTCAGATGGTACCTCAGCCCATGAAATTAACAACAATTGTTCTACAACATTCGTAAAATGCTAAAAATAAAATTCTGATTTTCATACAAATTGGCTCGATCAGCTGATCAGTTTGTATGAAAATTCAAATATTTTTTTGGGTGTCATGAAAGTTGTGGAACAAAAGTTGTTCAGTTTCATGGACTGAGGTACCGTCTGAGAGGTTTTGCGTTAGTTCATTAACACGTTGTATATATTGAAATAAAGGTATGAATGATATATGAAATTATTAATAAAATAAATCATACATAATAATATTTGTATTCGCGAAATTTCGGACATCAGTATAGGCAATTAGGTAGTGTAGCTTCTTCAGGTAAACTAGCTCAAGCGGATGCTGAGATTCAATATGCAAACAATAGAAAACAAAGTCAAAACATACAGTTATCACAATGGCTACTGAATTAAATAATTAAGAAATAAGGATTCTCCATATGACAGTTAAAAATTTTGAATTTGCATTTTTACATTTGTAAAATTGGTTTACACGCTGCGTGCGTGAATAAGGTGAATACCATGCATAAGTGGCTCCCTCATTTGAAACAAATTATTAATCGTAATTAAGATGATAATTTAAAGGGTTGTACGAGCATAGCACCGTACAGTATTTGATAAGTCAGCATTTGCACAATTTCGCCTCATTGTTATAAAATTGTCAGTCTGCTACTTACGGCCAGCAAGCGTGCCACGCGACTCGTATATCATTTTACATCAAGTGAATTAACAAGAATATATCTCTTTTTTATCAGTTTATCAGCGACTTTAATTTGATCAGAACTCTTAATTTCGGTTCAAACCCGAACATTGGTCCTTCGAGCTTAAAACAGGCGGGACCTTGACGCGTGTTTTAGTGAAACAGTGCCACGTGTTTCGTCTGTGCAACCACGTTGTGGATATTACAAATCCATATCGATTACCAAGATTTTGTGTGTGGAAACAAGTTCACGCACAACCTGCAGCAGTACTTGTGTTACCAAGACACACAGGTACCTCTATCAAGACCATCTTGTGCTACCAGGGCGCACAGGGCGAATCATTAGCATCAGACCAAGATCAGATCAAGTAAGATCTTTTCTTTTTATTTGCTTTTTTGTTTCTTAACTTATTTACCAAGATGCTCAACCTATTTGAATCTCAGGATATCATTTATGATAGTATGGTTAAGTTGTATACTAACTACAAGAAAGATAGTAGGAATAGAAAAACTTTAGATTATTATAAGAGACGCTTAGAAACCTTGGAGAAATACTGGGAGGAATACGAGTATAATCATGATCGAATTTCTACGGAAGAGAGCAAGAGTCATCCTTATTTTACGGAGAATCGCTATGGCATTGCAAGAAATTACTACAAGACCCTGAAAAATACTTTCGAATTAGAATATCACGATTTATCAGCAAACAAGCAACCTACGACTGCCAAGGATCAAGCCCTGGCAACAGGATCGGTAGATCAACCAGACCAACTTCACTTACCAAGTAGTGACGCATCGAAACCAGAACTTATGCCTAACATTTAATTATCGCCATATTTGCGATTAAACAATTTATTTCAAATGAGGGCGCTACTTATGCATTGTATTCGCCTTAAACCAATATTACAAAAAGACCTGGCTGGCTATGAATCAAATTCATGATGCCACAATGGTCAACACAACCTTTGAGATCATTTAACTCCAAGTTTGAAAACGTGAACCTGTTTACAAAGTACATATTTTAGACATAGACAAATTTGACATACTAACGAAATCTAGTTTTAAACGCGGCTGTCATACAATGAATGACCTGCGCGAGCGTTTTCAATGTGTCTATTTGTGAATTGCTAGTACGCGAAGGATTTGCAACGAGTAGTTTTAACCACAAGTTTACGCTACAAATGTCGAAGAAACCTTCGTCTTGTTTGTCATGGAGAATCCATTCCATTTCAAGCTTCTTTTTTGTTGATGTTGTAATTTTTTTGCAAACCATTAAATTTTATTATTTTTCTGAGTTATCTGAGTAAAAGAATTTTATTTTTCGCAGCGATGCGACGTTTTCAGAAATGCGGTGTAATTGGCATTTCGTAACTTGGAACGCGAGGAGTGACTTGAAAAACTACACGTTTTGCGTTTCACTGACTCACGCGTTCAAAAATAGGTCTCCAGATCGCGTATTTATCTATTCTTCCGCCCTCGATGTATAAATGCAATTTTTTTGTATTTAGATTGATTGTACTTATCTAAGACGCAAAATGAAAGAATCCTCATTTCTAAATCTACGTTCTGGATGAAATGCATGGTGGTACTGACCTTGGCCTGGAGAAGCGCGGATGGCGCGGCGCGTAGGGCTGCGGCGGCGCCCACGCCGGCCAGCCCCAGCGCGCGCCCGGCGCGCCGCCCGCCGCGCCTGCTCCGTAGCTGCTGCACAAACAAATACCACCATGTGTACCGTAACTATCATTTTAACAAGTCTGTGTGCTTAACTTGACATCTCAACATCTCAGACATTTTACGTGTATATCCAGTCAAAACCTTTAAATAATATGCTTCAAGATAATCTGACGCACTTATGGAATATGCCCATAAAGCAAGCTGCTAGATATAAAAACACCGACGTAATCTAGTCATTGCAATCTTTATGAAGGCATAGACTGCGTCAAGCGGGATAACGCGAAGTGTTCAGTCTATCTCTGTCACAAATGTGCGACAGAGACACGGCATCAAGCCACAGATTCTGCTATCTCCTTTGCACATAAAGTTTGTAAATAACATAGACTGAAACACTTCACGTGATTCCGCTTAACGTAGTTTACCGTCCTTAGGGCTGTTGCAAAAGGTAATCTCACAGAAAAAAAAACTACATTTTTGATGCAATATCAGCGATAAATCTTTCTTACTTATACACCTATCAACCTAGTTGAAGTGAGCCACAAAAGTGAATACGTACGGCTGCGGCGGCGCGTGGTGCGCGTGGTGCTGCGCCGGCTGCGCGCGCGCGGGCGGCTCGGGCTGCTGCGGGCGGCGCACGTCGCGCACGAACGCGTTGAAGTACGCCACTTCGCGACGAACCTCGTCCACCTGGTTAGAACCAAGGATATAGAGGTATAAGATATGCTAAGACTGGAAATCCATTGGCTGAAATTCAGATGCTCATTTTTTATACATTGCTGGTTTTGTAATGATAAAATTTTGGCTGAACGTTGTAAAACAGGCAATGTATATAAAAACAGCGAAGTGGACGGGGGGCCATAGCGTAGTGAATAATGTAACCAGCCCTACAGTGGTTGGCATATGACTTTAAAAGGGTTGTATTTTTTTACTCTACACGAACAATCAGTAAATTTGAAAAATCCAATTTTCGTGTGACGATTTTCATGCCCGCCCGGCGGATACGTCTTGTACCAATACTTGCCACGTGTCACATTGATCGCTCTCTTTTACTCTTGCGAGGGTGACCGTTACCGTATTGTTTGTCGCATTCGGCTATGGTGGTCTCCTTACGCAGTAAAAAAAAATCTAGGTCTATGGTTGGAACATAGTTTCTATAGAGCTTGCACTTTGGTTCGTACGCATTGAGTTAATTGAAGCTCGTTAAAATAACACAGCTATTTAAATGGAATGCCGATGGTCAGCGGCTACGAACGACATAAGACAGAGAGAGAAATAGTATTGTGTTGTGTTGTTTCATTATTTAGTGAAAATTAAACGCTTTCCTTAGAAATTCTGGTAATAATCCCTCATACTCGTAATTAATATGCACGTTTTACTAACCTTTTCACCATGTTTGTTGAAGATGTGTTTCCTGATGAAATCAGGACCCTTGAACTTTTTGCCGCTAAGTGGACACAACCACTTGTCTTTCGACAACTCTTGAGAATTCGCTTGAATGAATTTCTCTACTTCAGCCTCTGAATCCTAAAAATACAGGAACGCTTGTACTTCTTATTTTAAAGAGAATATGTTTGATAGTTCTTAGGGTTTACTACTCAAAGGGCCAACGGGACCCTATTATTGACTCCGCTGTATGTCCATCTGTCCTGCATCTGTCACACAGCTCTATCCCTTGAAACGTAACAGAAACTAGAAATTTTCACCGATTATGTATTACTGTGACCGTAATAACATCAAATATTAAAAATAAGATAAAGTTAAAAATTTAAGGGGGTCGTCATAAAAGAAACGTGATTTTTCAACGTTTTTAAACATTGTGTGGAGGTGCGGAACCCTTCATGTTCGAGTCCGACTCGCATTTGACAGGTTTTTTGTAACATTTACCTTGATGCCGAGTTTCTGTAGCTCCTCATCAGATAGAGGCTTTACATCTTGGAGAAAGGCTGACATTTTGCCTTCAAATGTCTTGATATAATCCTGAATTTCTTGCTGAGTTGGCTGCAATAAATAAACGAAAAAATAAAAAATTAAGTATTTTATAGTACATTACGATATAAGTGCGTTATGGTGGTTATAACATACGAGGCGGAATTTTAGCCCGAGCCGAAGGCGAGGGCGTAATAGAGCCTAGTGTGTATAACCCATATACGCATGTATATGGTACGACGTTTATCAACACACTTGCGAGGAAAAATACCTAATAAACTGATTTTTACCATAAAACTGTGATGCACAGTTGCTTTCCCGCCGTTTACTTTTTAAAATCAGTGTAGGGCAGTTCAAAATTTAAAAAATAAAATAAAACGTGTGGCACTAGGGGACTGCCGCGGTAAAGCTATTGCATACGACGTTAGACGATGCACGGCTTGCAACGCCGCGCCGCTGTGCCGGTCGGTAGGCGGAGTGGGGGGTCTTAGGTTTTATTTTCGTTAATGAATTTCTTGGTTCGGTCGCCGCGCTCAAAGTCCGCGATAAAAGCTACGCAATAGCTTAAAAATAATTTGAAGCATACGAGTATAAATAGCAAGTAGTGCGATTATAGTATATAATTACACTATTTGCGTTTATAACACACGCGGGTTTTATGATCAACTTTATATTATTTAAAACCGGGCAAATTAGATCCACTTTACGAGAAAGTGTGTTGAAAAATTAATATTGTGAATAATGCAAGAATACCTTATTAGCAGGAGGACCAGAGCGCGCGTGCATGATACCACACCGGTTAGGCATTTCGTCTTCATACGGATACTCGCAATGGTTGTAATAGTCCACAGAGTGCACGATACGCAGGTACAGCACGAGGCGGTCCAGGACGCGCATTAGTTCCGGGTCCGGCTGCTCCTGGGAGGACGTCTCGGAAGACGCTTCTAGGCCCAGTAACTCTTCCTCCTCAGTTGACGCTTCTTCTATAAGATGCTCGGTTATTTTATGGAGCACTGGGTTTTTAGAGTTTAAGCTGAAGTTCTGGAACTGAAATTAATTGATTAGTCTGTAAATTCTTGATATTCAAGTAATTGATGCTATGATTCGTCTTGTAAAATGTGACATTCCGAGCAAAACAGTACCAGTTTTGATTATCATTTAAATCTGGTTTGAACCATATATAATAAATATAATGTTATACTACCCACTGTATCTTTAAATAACGCCACGTATTATCGCTAAGCGGGCGACCACACCCGTACGGCGAGTTCATAATAACAACCAGAGACTTACATCACTTGACTGAGCGTTGTCCTTCTCAGCAACGCCCTGTGACTCGCCATCCCCAGTGACCGCGTCCCACAGACAGCCTAGTGCGAGTATCGAGCAGATGAGCCAGACGAGCGGCTAAGCGAGCTTCTGCACCAGACTACATAACCAGAAACTCACATCACTTGACTAAGCGTTATCTTTCTCAGCTGCGACCTGTGACTCGCCATTCCCAGGAACCGCATCCCACAGTTTAGTGCGTGTGTCGAGCAGATGTGCCAGACGCGCGGCTATGCAAGCGACCACACCCGTACCGCGCTTTTATAATAATAACCAGAGACTCACATCACTTGACTGAGCGTTGTCCTTCTCAGCTGCGCCCTGTGATTCGCCATCCCCAGTGACCACGTCCCACAGCTTAGTGCGAGTGTCGAGCAGATGTGCCAAACGAGCGGCTAAGCGAGCGTCCGCACGAAGCACCGGGCGTTCGAGGGTAACGCCCGACACGGGCCGGATGCGGCGTTGAAGATCCCGGTTTACGATAGCACCCAACTCGCATTCTCGAAGCTGAAAAGTAATAATTTATATCAAATCTGTATCTCTAGTTATTTCTTAAATAATAGAAGGTACAGGGGCTAATACTAACTCTAATGTTATTAAGGTTCCAGCAAATGTCCTTGATGTTGACTTCTCTGCGGAAGGTGACCCAGCCGCGGCGGAACCAGCGCCGCTCAGGCAGCGGGTCAGCCAGCGCCACACGCAAGAATCCACCATAGCGCTTGCACATCTAAGGAAATAATTTTTCAATACAATTGGTATACCTTTTTAAAAATGTATAATTTCACTTTCTTGAATGCTTGTTATACAATTTTTTTAGGTGTGAATACAATTTTTTTCCAGAATGACTAAGATACGTACAGCTTCAACTTCTGCCTTGGTGATTGATGGGGCCAAGTTTCTCAAGAATATAGACGTAGTTTTATGCAGAGCCCTTGTCTCTTTCTTTTCCACTGGTGGCTCCGTCGCCGACTCAGACTTGTCATCTCCATTCTTTTCTTTTTCCTTATCGTCATTGATTACTACCGTATCCATCTTCTCCACACTAGGCGACTTAGATTTGTCCTTTTGTTTCGGAGACTTGTCTGGAGTTTTGGACTTTGATTTTGATTTTGATTTCCGGCGAGTGTTCGACTCGCCCTCGTCTTCGGAACTTGATGAAGATGAACTGGACGATGAAGAGCTCGATGATGAACCAGGTGGCGCTATAGAAATGAGTTTACAATGATAAAGCTCTGCTGATACAATACTTTGATAAACGTACCCACTGACAAATAAGTGACAATTACTTACGAGGCTCTTTCTCCGCTACGGGGTCGGGGTCGACGCCCGGTACTGAATTGTACCGAGAAAACATTTTAGCTTGTTCCTGCAATTGGCGTAAGTGGGGGTCAATCTCCATGGTCAACGGGGCAGTGGGCTTGGGAGATTCTGACTTTTTGTCCTGAAATCAATCATTCCAGTGACACGATAGAAAACTCCTCACTCGAAAAACGCTATTAAATAATTTTAAGTTAGTTTGGAAAGGTCCAATTGCTACGAAGACTAGTTATGTTAGTGGAGTCATGAAGTATTATCTGTTATGATTTATTTTATCTCTGACAGATTAAAATTTACCATGAAAAACCAACTTTAACTCATTAACCATAGAACTACGTGCGAATGTCCGTGAAAGCACAAATATGGCTCCAACGGAAGATCAGCGCTAGGGATCAGCTAATACAAAACCCAGCAAATGCTGAGTTGAGACCATGGAGACTATTTTGGGTGATAAGACATATTTTTTACTTGTACAATTATACTTTGTAAACATAAGTGATTACATATTGTAAGTTGTGTTTGACATTCAATTTTTTTTTATCTTTTTAACTTTGGTACGGAACACTATAAAAGTTAGTTATAGTCAAATTCTATGACCACACAACTAAAGTCGGTATCAGGTTAATCCGTCAGAGAAAATAAATCTTAGGTACCGTTAATAAAGCGAGAGATTGGAATTTTGCGAAGTTAATGATTTATTTAGGACAAAGCAGAAACACCCTTATTAATAGGCCCGAGCTTAGCGTGTTAATCGTTCAATCATTGAAACCACAGCATCATATACAAACCTTGTCCTTTTTCTCGGGCTCATCCTTTTCTTCCTTTACTTTGACTGCATCAACATCAATAACAACATTCTTGTCATTGTCGATTTTATCTAGAAAGCATCAACATAATTATGTATCTTTTATGTTAAATACAGATAAACTATCACGTCTTTATCCCTAGGGCGGTAAGGGCCAGACCACTTTTAGCGTGATGGTGGGCATGAAGGTGAAAAAAGAAAATTATATAATAATCATATGTAAAATAAATAGTGTTAATTTAAGGTCTACAAATTCTTTGACTTTTATGTTCGGTATTTGAGTTTATTTTAGTTTTAAGCTATAAATAATCTGTTCTCATTTGGGCCCTCTTCGTTGCAGTGTCATGTCGCAAAATGCGTACAGCGGCCTAAATTTAATTTAAACAAGCATAGCACTATAATTGTTAATAACATTTAATAAAAACATATTTTACGATTAAAAAACTACAAAAACCTTACGTTTTCTGTACTTGGGTTTTTTATAATTTCCCATATCCATTTTTTATACCGCCATACTTACTGAACGAACGAGATGTCATTAATCATTCCATGCCTATGAAACTTAGAACATTGCAGAATTTTGATAAAAAATATTCAAAAAAACGCCATCTAGTCAACAAGTTCTGACCTAACTCTTAATGCGTGTTATAGAATAGGAATATCAAATAGTGGAGAAATTCGACATGCGAGGCTAATCACATAATAGCTCAGTTGTTCAGAACGTGTTCGTATTTGAACCGAGATCGCGAGTTCAAGTCAAGTTCTTTTATTCCTTTGGTGCGAAACCTTGCTACCAGATGGCGCCACTGGTTTGAACTTATGTTAAAGCTACAGTTTCTTATACAATATGAATCATTCATGTTCGTTCATTTCATTTGTCAATCGCGTTTTGTTTTACTGTCTGTCACCAAACCTCTTGACAGCAAATCACTTTAAATAAATGCATGATGCAAGATATGAAGTTGTTGATTTGTTTTTATTATATTTTTATGAGATTTTAACTTTTTATCGTACTGTAAAAAAATATATTTCAGTAAACAACTGTAGTGAACAAGACGCTCCGTCAAAGATGCATTACCCATCGTGTTGCCATTGTTGCCAGATAGCGTCACTGCTATTTCCCAATGAAGAAAAAGAAAATTCTTTTTTATAGTGTAAAACGTCCATAAAATCTAAAAAAAATCTTTTTGTAATCTCTAAGGATTTTTTCCTACAAAATGACGTAAAAATACCTGCTGCGACACGTAGTGCAACAATGAGGGCCCAAAATGTATGAAGGGATCTAACACATTATTTATGGTTATTTTATAAAAGCTATATGTATATATATATCTCCTTATTTTAAGTTGTATCAACATCAACGGGTAGCTATGATGTTGTCCGATTTCTTTTACCTGATTTCTCATTTGTGCTATTGTTTTCCTGCGGCGGCGGTTCATCGAGCGCTTTGAGATCCTCCTCAGTGCCACCTTCGAGTTTAATGACCACAGTGTCAAGCAGGCGTATCAACTTGTCGGACTTATCCACGTCAACTGTCACTTTGTCCAGTTCCTTTTGCTCTAATAACTCCAGGAAGACATTGAGACGATTCTGAAATATAAACAAAATAGATTCCTTTGTACTTTAAAAAAGTCCGTGTGAAGGTAATTTGCGCCGCGCCGAAAGGGGAGTAATAGTAAGGGGGAGGCGCGACAACATCGATGTTTTTAAATTGGTTGAGCAGAAATTGCACTGCTTCAATAAAAGCAAATAACCCAGAGGATGCAAGTGATTCTGAGGGTATTTAGTATTAACGATTAGCAATAATAAAAAAAAAGAGCAAAACTACATGAAGCGTTGTTCTTCTCTTTTGAATATATCATGTGCGACTGCATGGTTTTTTTAATGTTTCACATGCAGATCTATTTGAGAATGCTCTCACTAATGCCGTTACTTTGCACAAAAGGCCTTAAAAGTCAGTTCTAATTTTAAGTTACCTTTAAAGCAGCCAGTTGTTCTTCTTTTCTTTTCACAGACTCTTCAGGGTGGTATTTGATCTTGAACCTAAGTAACAAAGAACCAACTATTTTAAAATCATTCTTAGAGGCTGTTTCAAACATAGCATAAATGCTACAATACAATATCTGAATGGTTTTCACATAGACAACAGAGGAAAACTAAGTATTTTTATAGGATTAATACATTCCTTAAAAACATTAAAATGTCATAATCACGTTTTCTTGCTCAATACTCAAACAAGCAAAAGATTTTCTAAGATATAACACGGAGGGTCTTCTGCATTAAATATTATTATATTTTACTTACTTATGAGTACTTAGATGTAATTAACTGCACTCAATAGCAGTAAAAAATAAACAAGCATGCAAATATATATACCTATAATAAATATTTTTTTTTAATTAATTTTAGGCCTATTTTATGTGAAAACCAAATCTTTGTTACAAAAAATAAATAATCAATAAAATAACCACCTTTTATTTGTCATCCAGTCTTGAAGATCAAATTATAAACATAGTAAAAATTTAAAAAATCTTCATAGTCTCACCTGTTCCACACTTGTGGAATACGTTAGCCCTACCCCTAACAGTAACGAAACCTGTAGCATTGCGCGCTACGGGTCAACGCGAGATCAACTAGCTACACACGTCATTTATTTGTACAAATTTTGTATAAATTTTCTTAAAGCTGTCCAGCACAACGTTCCACACGATTACGCTGTAGACTGTTGGGAAAAAAGGTAACTGTTAAAATTTGCAAAATTGATTTAAAAAATTCTAAGCACTTTTCTGCTCTGTGTATTATATTCACCAGAATTTGGACAATTCATGCGGTGTCAATGCTTAGAATTTTTTAAATGCTGCAAATTATTTCAATAGCAATAAACACTATGCATTCAAAATATGCTATCAGTACTACAGTCAACTTTTTAATGGATTTTTGAAGAAGTACTTTAAGCAATACATTTTTTTTGGGAAGAAAGTCTTGAAAAATGATTTTTAATTAAAAAGGACATACCATTCTTCATCTTTATGAGCAACGAAAAATTCATTGAGCTGTTGCCTTCTAAACTCCAGCTTGTATTCATTGTATTTCAGGATGGCATCATCAACTGTGATTGAATCGTCCTGAGCAGCCAGGAATGCCTTGAATGACATCATCGTTGGAGGGCCATCAGGAGGACCCATCGGATGGACTGCATCCCTGGAGAAATCAGATATAGTAACAAGATATATGTTTAAAAAATTAATAACCTAGTTATGGGAAAATTCTTACTGAAAACTATGAATTATCAATTAATCCAAGTTAGGCAAGCTTTTATGGCTATGTGTACTTATATGTGACGTTCCACGGGTAAAGGTACCTTGTGGACGCTGGCGCTTAAGACGTTTAGAAAAACAATTCGTACTGTTAACTTAGCTTAAATAAACACAATGTCGTAAGTGCCAGCGTCCATAAGGTACCTTTACCCGTGGAACGTCACATATATTTTTTAAAATGTGATAATTAAGACCTTTCATTTGATATCCCACTTGATATCAAAACAAAAAAGTTACTTCATTGTATGTAACATTAAAAATTTTTGGCATACAAATTGTAGCCTATGTCACTCAATTGGCATCGCATTTGTGATAATTGGATAAGTTCAGATACTACAATGGAACACAAATATCCACATAAGTACATACATAAATATACAACGTGTTAATGTAATAACGCAAAACCTCTCAGATGGTACTCAGCCCATGAAATTGAACAACTTTTGTTTTTCAGCTTTCACGAAACCCAAAAAAAATTTGAATTTTCATTCAATCTGATTAGCTGATCAAGTCAATTCGTATATAAAAATCCAAATTTTATTCTTGCCATTTTGGGAATGTAGAACAAAAGTTGTTCATTCATGGAATGAGTTACATCCTGAGAGGTTTTGCGTCATTTCATTAACTCGTTGTATAGACTGCTAAAATCATAACCCTTCATTTTGGCTTTGCCATAATCAGGTAAAAATATTAAATGTGCATTTCAGAGCTATGTTTGTATCAAATGTAATTTTTATATAAAGAAAGATCTTAGGCCTCTTAATCCTCAAGGCAAGACTCTCTGTTGAAGGGTTTTCTACATTAAGGTAGTATAATTGTTAGTATCTAAATAACACAATTTTGTTCATAATACATACTACATAGAAACATTATCACATATTTATCCCTATATGTCTTGCAGCTCTGGGTCTGCCTGCCCAGGGTCGCAAGCCCAAAGGTATATTTTGTTTATAAAAACTTCAAAACATTACACACCTAGCAGGAACAGGAGGCATAGGTTGCCCATATCCCTGATGAGCTGGGTGTGGTCCAAAATGATCATGTGCCCAACCATAAGACCCATAGGAGTCGTGTGGCATTCCTCCATATCTTCTGTCTTCGATAGGCCAGTCAGGTCGAATCCGCTTGCTAGGTGGTCCTTCCCCCCTCACGGGAGAGTACCCCCGGGTGGCACTACCGCCGCCCCGGTAGTCTCTGTAATCAGGACCAGAACGACCTCCTCGAGATCTTCCGGTTAGAAAATGTGGTTTCAAATATTTTTTCTACTATGCTTCGCCTATTCTCAATATTTTCTACAACTATTCTTCAGGCACCTCCTTCATTGTGCGAACCGCTAAGGTGTGGAATTCCCTCCCTGCGTCGATGTTTCCCCAATACATATGATTTAGGGATTTTCAAGGCAAGAGTAAATAGGCATTTTTAGAGTCTGCGTGTTACACCTTAGACCTCATTAGACCTCTTAGCTTCCCATCAGGCTAGATAGAGGTCAATCGCACTCAAATCTCTAATAAAAAAAGGCACTTGTAATATTTGTCATTTAAAGTTTAGCTCTCTGTTATCTCAAGTATCTGCAGCAAGAAATCAGTTGATTTGTTGCTTTATGATATTTATGATGACGTGAAGAATAGATATTGCTTCATTTTAACATACAGGTTTGTACAGAAGGTACTAAACATTGTATTTAGTATAAATGATTATTCATAATGGCATATACGTTTTAAAATATCGGTTAGTGGGTCATCAAAAGGCAGACAGGGCTGAGTCATGGTTTTTCATCTTTTTTTATTTGAAAAGTTATACATATTGATTATGCAACCATATTTATTGCATTTTATGAATACTAACTACTAAATCTACATAAATAATACCTTCTGATAATTGCAACTGAACGTTTCGTAGTTTTGGAGACTTGGTTGAGGAGTTTGGGGGTTTCAAAGGATGAAGGTTGGGATCTGTAATATATTTATATAGGTTATAATGGATAGATTATTAACTATTTCGAGATAAAAAAACTTCATACCGTTCAGACCACTCTTCACGACCCCTGGTTCTTTCTTCGCGACGGTCACTACTGCGATAACTGCTACCTTCAGCTGCTCCTCTTTCGCCACGAAACTTATCTCTTCTTTTACGGTCATATTCATCGTCACTATCTGCCATTGTTTCAAGCGTTAGTTTAGTTACTTAACTAGTTTATTTATTTTTACGTTTTAACGAAAATAAGGTCAAAATATAGCCTCAAATTCCAGCTAGCAAACTCAAATTGATTGACGCGGACGCAATGAATGGAATGAAAGAGAAAGATAATGTGTTGTGTTGCCATTTGGCCCATTTGCATTTGCCATTGCCATATCGTAAACATCTATTTCCAAAGGCTGGCCATCCACTGACGGAATATTCAGATGCTAAATCTCAGATTCTAACTTTCAGCAAGACCGACTATAAAATTTTGCCTGTGGGGTGGATAAAAAGTCGGCCTGTATATTTTTCTAAGTTTTGTTCGTGAAAGAATATTATTTTTCGCTGACGCGGCGGTTTAAAAAATGCGGTTTATAGTATTTCGTGACTTAGCGCTTAAGTGGATCTTAGTACGAGAACTCAAATCAAAAACTTGTCCGTAGCATTGGCATGGCATGGCAATGTCAACGAAACTCAAAACTACATTTTGTGTTTCAATGACTCCTGCGTTCAAAATTTGATCTCCGATGTTGTGAAAAATGTTTGGTTTGAAAAAAGGTAATGTTTAGAAAACCATTAACAAATTTATGATATTTTCTGCGTAACATAATATAAATTATCGCTGACACGACGGTTTCAAAAATACGATGCAACGCGTCGGAACGCGAATGGTGACTTGGAAAACTACTCGTTTTGTGTTTCGCTGAGTCCCTAAATGAAAAATAGCACCCCCGTCACAGGCCGGAAACTCCTAAGGTACGCGCAATATGCGTCACCCAGGCGTCCCCGTTCCCCGTCCCCGCACCTCTCCCCCGTTTTCGCCTCGATTCTCACGTTGGCCGTCAAGAACCGGGGGAGAGGTGCGGGTGCGGGGAACGGGGACGTATATTGCGCGTACCTTAGAAGAGTCCCTTCTGTTTACTCTTACTGTATTCTGTGCCCCCGTAGTGAGTGAGTGACAGTATGGTGACAGCAGAGTACCTACTGACGACGGAAATAGTACGTCCATGGGAAATAGCCAACATGACAACAAAATCTACATCGTGACGTCACATCCTCAAATAAGCTTGACCTTGCTTGACACAGGTCATTGGGATTTTTGCATATATCTAAACAAAGCCCATAGTTTAAAATCTGTTTAGAGAAAGCTTCTCTTAGAGGCTATTTCTCGATAAGTTCTGTAATTCAGCCTTTTTGAAAGATTACTTGACTAGCAGATTCAGCATGCTCATTTTTTCAGTTTTCTGTAACGATTTGTTCTGAACTTCTGAACGAACATAGTCCTAAACTCCTAAACAAATGGTTTTTTCTATTTAAAAATTTGAATATTAAAATAACTTGTGTGTGTCTCACTTAACCCACAATGATGTTGCTATTCTATCCGTGTCTATAAGATCACAAAATGATCACGTTTTAGTAATATTTTTTCGTAATATGGTAAGTTCCAATAACTTATTATAAAAATTTGTAGAGATAATAAAGACTCATATAAATCTTTAAATACGCTTTAAGATCAGTTTATAAATCGGGCTATGAATTTGAAGAGATATAATATTAGGTTTTTACATATGAAATTGCCGTTCAGTATCAAAAAAGTGAAACCAGTTTTTTTTAATGAAATTATTATTTAATCAATCGAAGTATGCGCCGTTGTTATCGATACACTTCCGCCATTTTATAGGCAGATCATTGATACCTTTGGAAAAAAAATCCTGGGAGCGAGAGTCTATGAACTGTTTGAAGGCGGTTTTGACTGCCTCATCAGATTTGAAATTTTTTCCTTGTAAAAAGTTATCCAAATTTTGAAAAAAGTGGTAATCGGTTGGGGCAAGATCTGGAGAGTATGGTGGGTGACGCAGAGGTTCCAGTCGCAGCTCCTCTAACTTGGCGATCGTTTGATGTGCAGTGTGTGGTCTAGCGTTATCCTGAAGGAGCAGTGGGCTAGAGCAATTCATCAGTCTCGGTTGTTTAATGGCGAGCTTTTCCATCATTGTTTGCAATTGTTGGCAATAAAAGTCTGCAGTAATCGTCTGGCCTGATCTCAAGAAGTTGTAGTGGATAACACCAGCACTGGTCCACCAAACACTAACCAGAATCTTCTTTTTGGTCAGTTTTCGCTTAGGGCAAGGTTTTGCCGGTTCTCCAGGGTCAAGCCATTGTGATGATCGCTTCCGATTGTCGTACAGGATCCATTTCTCATCACAAGTCACGATACGGTTCAAAATCCCCTCATTATTGTGGCGATTAAGAAAAGAAATGCAGCAAGCAACGCGTGTTTGTTGGTTTGCTTCAGTCAATTCGTGCGGTACCCACTTTTCGAGTTTTTTAATTTTTCCGATTTGGCGCAAGTGGATAAGTATCATTTTGCCACTTACGCCGAAGGCTGCTGCTAATTCAGAAGTGGTTTGAGATGGATCCGCTTCCACTATCACCTTCAATTCTTCGTTATTCACTTGAGTATCAGGTCGTCCACGAGGCTCAATGTGTAAATTGAAATTTCCAGAACGGAAACGTTGAAACCAAAAACGCACCGTTCGTTCGTTAGCGGTGCCTGGTCCATACACGTCGTTAATTCTTCGAGTCGTTTCTGCAGCACTGGTGCCACGGTGGAACTCGTATTCGTAAATACCGCGAATTTTCTATTTGTCCATAGTTGTTGTTATAGCAATGTTGAAACTCAAATTCAAATTGAAGAATCCTATATCGTACTTGCACCCCTCCCCCCCGTCAGCAGAAATAAATCCTATGCGATTGAAGCCTAAGTCAGAGTCCGAATTGCAGGTGGGGGGGGGGGGGGGGGGGGCGTAGGGGAGGGCGGGCGGAAAAATCTCGCCCGGGGCGCTGATAGAGCTAAAACCGGCACTGCCTGTGCCCCTATAACAATCCTACTACCTCTATCTATGTGTTACGCAGTACGCCAGTACGCAGTATATTATTTCTTATATGGCAGTATTCTAGATTACAACAAGTCAAATCAGATACTTACATTTTCTATGACGTCGTAGTTCCTTGGAGACCTTGGAGTCAAATAGATATCCGTTATTCTGCATTAATAAATCTAAAATCACGTTCAAAGTGGATAAGATCAATGACAAGTGGCATCATTTTGTGACGTTTTATTCTAATAACAGTACCAAATAATTTATTTCTATCTAATACCTAAATTGGGTATTTTATTGGGTCAAAAATAAATTATTTAGACTTTGATATTATATATTTAATAAATTATTAGAACGAAGGAAGAGTACCCAAACCCAGATATTGTGCCTATGTCAAGTATTGTACAAATACCCGCATACGAGCTTTCTCGTCAATTGTAGAGGTACGTGTCTATCTAATATATATTTATATATTTTTTTAAAAGCCCATACCTAGTAGCGTGTCGCAATGCGAACGAGTGCCAAATCCAAAATAAATAACACCAAATATATTATAATTAAGTACCTACTTTAAAATAAAAAACGGACCCGAGCTGTCCCTATTACTGGCGGCACCTGTTCATGAGATATCAATATCATGAATATGCAATAACACGTTGGCCCGTTGTAAGTACGCATTGTAAGTGCTTTCTCAAGTTAAGCAAACCCGGGCATGGTCCGCACTTGGATGGGTGACCATAAGTGGCATAAAAGTTTCTCGAGCTCCCCCGTGCTTTGGAATCGGAAGGAAAAGGAAGCTCATGAAGTCGTCAAGCTATGTCAGATGCCTTTCGGCAGCTTGAAAAATCTGACACCAGTGTGGCTACTTACATACACGAAAAATAACAAACAAATATTAGCAACTCATCACTATTTTCATTTGCCTTTTCCATTCTTACGCCCACTATCACGCTAAATGCGTCCTTGTTCTTGCGGCCCTGTGCTCTGTCTACCCCGTTAGAGATAAAAAGACGTGATAACGTATTCCTAAAGATTAATATAAAGTACCGAAGGGCATGTATGAAGAGGTTGATGAGTGTACGAGTAGATGACGCGATAGAGGTCTGTCATGTCAGGATCGTAGCAAGTGAAGGTCCATAGTCTCTGCCTACCTCTGTGGGAAACAGGTGTGATAGTATTTTATTTATTTATTTAACTTTATTACAAACGTAATAGTATGTAATATATCATCATCATCATCATCATTTCAGCCGCATAACGTCCACTGCTGGACATAGGCCTCTCTCAAGGTTTTCCAAAATGACCGATCTAGAGCGGCCTGCATCCAGCGCTTTCCAGCGACCTTGGTCAGGTCGTCTGACCACCTTGTGGGTGGGTGTCCTACGCTTCGCTTGCCAGTACGTGGTCGCCATTCGAGAACCTTTTTGCCCCATAATATATCTAAAGGTAGTAGTATTACGTAGTATTATTTCGGGTTATAAAAACAAACAGTGGCACTCCGGGAGTGCCGGCGGAAGTGAAAACTTAAACAAGGTGATGTCGGTTACGGTAACAGTGTCGCGAGATCAATGGCTTTATCCTTTTGCTCTAAGTTTTTTTTAGTTTAAAGAAGTTTTCACTTCAAAAAAGTTATGTAGAGAGCCGGATCCATACCTCAGGCAGGTCCATACACTACTTACTTGCTCGCGCCAAGGCTCATACAAGAGTTTTTCAAATAAGTAGGTAGGTACGTCAAGCAGACAGTTACGTGGAGAAAAATAGCAAAAGCAGCGGCCATGGACGAACACCCGAATCCATAATCACGACCACTTTGTCAAGAGTGTACGTGTAAGAAGAAGAAGAAGGTGCGCAGAAAAATACTGAAATTCTCTAAATCCATAATAGTTTTACTGTCAGGAAATTTCAAAATCACTGACGGGTAACGACGACTTGTGAATCTGAAATATATGTTATTTTCTTCAAAAATATGTGTATTTATTTATTTGCGTTACTTACTCTAAATAATTAATAATGTAAAGGAATGACAGTTAAAACAATGAGCCTAATTAGTGGACAGTAAGTCAGTAAGTTTATGTAGGCCGACATCTAATAAGAAGGGTAGGTAACTTAAGTAATATAATGTTTTTAATTAATATAAGTAAAGTATAAACATCAGGTGGGACAAAAATACAAATTAGGAACATAGTTGAGAAAAATAATCTAAGTCTTCTAGAAAATTGACATAGATATTATGCTCCAAAAATTGAATAGGTACCTATATCTTGAAAGTATTTCTAAGAATGTAATTCACACACAGTACATATAGGTATGCCACTTATGCCCGGCCGACACATTGAGTTTGCATAAAGTAGAAAGTTAAAAGCAAAATTAACACTTTCGCACAAGTGCTAAGAACATTGAAGTTCGTCCGAGGAGTCGCCACAGTTGTCGTGTCCGTCGCAGCGCGCGGACCGCGGCACGCAACGGCGGTTCTTGCAGCGCAGCTCGTGCGCGCTGCAGCCTTCGTCACACCCTTGTGGCTCGTCACTTCCGTCTGCGCAGTCGGCGAAACCATCGCAAAATCTTGACGCCAGTATGCATTGCCCGTCTGTACACGTAAATTGATCTTTTGGACATTCTGGAAAAGAAAAGCATTCATTTAAGTAACGTGTTGTGGAAATGTCGTTAATAAATACTTAATTACTTCCATTATGAGGAAATAGATTCATTATTGCACTGAAATAGTTTTCTGTTAAAGAGGAATCTGAATCTTATATAAGAAGACCCGTTAGTTCGAGTCAGCACCTCCATACCTTGCCTAGTTTTGTAAAACGGTACACTGCGACGGCGATTTACGGCCGTGCGTAACGTAGGTTCTTACTTATTGCCAAAGAAAATTAAACTTATCGGCAGTGCAAAATTTACAATGTGAAAATTTGTACGACTTGTTTTTTTATTCTATATTTCCAAAGGTTACGAGTTAAGAAAAAAAAAATTTTTAAAGGTATATAATTTAAAAAATAACCGAAATGAATATGCTCATTTCCTTGCTCGACTTTTACGACATGAACGGGGAGGAGAAGCAGCTGCATTCTTTATTTTTAAATGTATTTCATGCCAGCAAGGAAGGAAAATAGATGTAGTTTTATCTTTACCAGCAGTGCAGTTGACTTCATCGTAGCCGTCCCAGCAATCAATGACACCATCACACAACTTAGTGTTAGAAAAGCATGATATTGCATGACCGCACCGAAACTGTTTGGTTAAGTCGCAATCTGAAAATAGAGTAGAAAATAAGTGGAACTTTATTATGTCATCATCATCCTCACGTATTCCCGGTTGCATCCTCAGCGGTTACGCTTCAGAGCCCGGGGTCCGCTACCTAACCTAGGCGATTTGACGAGGTTACTGGTTTTTACACAGAGCGACTGCCGTCTGACCTCTGCAACCCAAAGGGTAGACCAGAACCAATTCTAGGATAGGTACAAACGCTAGATGGCGTTCGGGACCAACGGCTTTACGTGCCTTCCGAAGCACGGAATCATCTTTCTTTTCGGATAATCAGGTGATTCAAGCCTGCAATATCCTATACAGACTGGAAACAACTTTTCACAAAGTATGCTTCCCTGTGGGATTTGAACCCATGACCTCTGGACCACAAGGCAAACGCCTTGACCACTGGACCGCGGAGGCAGTAGAACTTTATTACTTACCTATAAAATAAGTTCTTTTTTTAATCCACATCCTTCTCTACTCCATGCTCCTCTATTACAAAATAAGATGTCTTGTCGCATATGTCTATGTTTGTTCGTCAACTACATCTAAACCGCTATACGGATTTTGATTATGTAGAGCGTTTATTACAGAAAATAAAACAAAATAAAATATTACTTCGACTCGATAAGAACAAGAATTACAGAAAATAGGGAATATAGATTTTTTTACTATTTAGAATGGGCATGAACTGTATGGAGTTTGGAGACTTAGACAGAACGCTAGTAAGAGCTATTTCTTAAAATAAAAACTGATCTTACCACAATGCAGCTCATCCGACCTGTCATAACACTGAATAGAGCCATCGCATCGAGCTTCTGCTTTGACACATAAGCCGTTTCTGCAGCGCCACTCTTGAGGTGAGCATGTTACCAATGTCAGCAGTCTACATACACGAACTCCGCGCAGCCGGTCCACCAGTTTACACGCTTCTGTTTCAAGGGCGCATAGGCCGCCACAACCTGTAATAATGCACCCTTCCAAGTACTTAATTTTTATGTAAACAAAAATAACAATACCTACGGCTGCCCATGACTTACATTTACTTTAAAAAATATAAAGCGTTATTTGAGATGATTTTCTAACGATACTTATACTCTATACGAATAAATAAACATAAATTTTTAAATAATAGAATAATTTAAAACAGTTGACTCACGTGATATAGTCGGAAAAGGCCGACCAAATTTTTAAATAACTAAACTAGTATATTAACATTGAAAAAAAAGTTATTTAGGCAATCGTAAAATGAAATAAAAATATAAAAAGAGAAAAGTGTCGTACCAGTGGGATCATCGGTATCAACTGCTTTCTTACAAATTGACGTTCCACTATTTTCATCCAACATACAAACTTCATTAGTTTGGCACGAACAAAATCTTTCTGATAAGTCTCTGTTGATAATATCCTTAGGCTTTTGGCTCTCTCGTTCTCTTTTCGTGTCCTTTGGATAAGTTCTAATATTCTTACGAATTTTTGATAAAATACTAGATTTCAGTGAAATATTTTCAGTTGTATAAGTTGGAGGTTCCATGGTTGTGACATATTCTGTGGTGCTTAATTCAGTAAGTAACTTAGGGTCGGAATAAAAATTTGTTAAGGTTGAAGAACTTTGATTATTTTCTAATTTTTTAATTGGCACTACAATTGTACTAACTACATTAGTTGCTCGTGTAAAATTAGGAGTAGTAAAATTCACCAAAATAAAACTTATCACTATAATCGCTACTATCATTAAACTAATTGAGCACGCTCGTATTTGTGTTCTTTTTTTCATCGAGCTCTCACTTAACGAGAAATTCACGATACATCCAATGCCCTTTAGACTTTTTCTAAGTCTTCGTTGATTAATTTCATTTGGGTGCATTTCGTAAGACGTATATTTTTGCCGGAAGCTAGAATCTATCTGATGAGAAATTGATGGAATGCATTGTTTATCAATATTGTTTGTTTCGCTCTCTTTTATGGAAGTTTGGTTTGTTTCTGTAAAAGCCTGAAAGTTTTCTCCAAAATTATCATCTCTCGTTTCATTTGTTGATGGTCTGATATCTCTTTCTGTTATATTTGGAGTGGAATGGTCATTTGGTGTAAAATTTTGATTTGGAGATTTCAGATTATATTTTCTAATTTTTCCCTTGCATGTATAGCAGTATTTTATTTCTTTGCTATTAGATGAACTTATTATAGCTCTTCGTAAATCGCTATTTGACCAGAGATGTGAGCAGTACAATGATTCCAAATTAGGAGATCCAATATTTATATCAGTCTTTGTAGAAAATTGATCATCACAATCATACGACAACGTCATTCTGTCACCGATGTTTCTTTATTTAATACCTGAAACAAGACTTGAACAAATATAAAATGCTTACTAAAATTTGCTTTTACTATTGCTGAAACAATAAAAAGAGACCATATTTTCCGTACCTACAAGTAATACGAAGGGTAAAGTTGGGTAATTTAATCAGTCGTGTGGGTTCAAATTTTATCGTTGCAATTAACATTGTAAACGATACCGTTAAGTACCTCGTGCTTCACATGGTTAATGAAGCTTTAGAAAGTTAAGTCTTAATTTATTTAAGTAAGTATAGATAATGATTAAAGTTTGGTTTAGGTGCATGTTTTGTTTATAAGTAGTATTGTAAGTACATTATTTTACTAAAAATGATAACGTTGACCTATATGTCATAATAATCGTAAGAAGTAAGGAAGTATTTTGTTCAGGATTGATTTTAACTCGTATGAAAAAGAAATTGGAAATAAAGTAATTACATTTAACGTAGTTTTATACTGCGTAATAAAATACATGAACAGCTGAATATTGTGATGAATGTTGACACTTATAGTAGTTACATAACTTGGAGCCAGTGGATCGGTTACAGATAAGTTAATTATATTTGTGCTGATAAATACATTGCAAATGATGAAATGTCAGATACTTATAATTAATTTTGTCATTTCCAAAAGAAAACTATTTAAAATCTTACAATACTACAATTTATTTATTTTTAGTTTTATGTTTTAAGATTCATGAAGCCAAATGGTTTAAGAATTTATTAGTAGGTAGGTAGGTACACAACGTTCAAAACGATACCAAATTGATAAACAAACTTTTTTACTATTGAAAATGTAAATAGATTTAAGTGGGCACATGGGCAGGTCAAGAACAACTTCTAGGTCAACTGAAAATTAGCTTCAGAGATCAGCTGACAGCAAATGTTTCATGAAAGAAGTGAAAAGTATTATACTCACATGTTCTGCTAATGATCTGGAGTCAAATTATGCCAGCACATTGATTAAAACTATATTTAAACTTAAGACAATATTTTCGCGTGGAAGCTTTCGTGCACGTCTGGTTGGTGGCGAGCGGCGTGCGTTTATCGCGGTACGGTTACCGCGACAACGGCTAAACAACTTTGCACCAACACCAGCACCCCGGTACCGTACCAATGTGTGATAGTGACGAGTATACGTCACTGGGGACGTGGGTAAGGGATACCCGATGGGGTTGGTAGCGCGTGCTGAACCCGGGGCCAAGGTCCGTGCTCAGCCAGGAGTGACGTGTTTTTACGTTGGCAGCTATAAGACCATCTGTCGTACGTTCCCTGCTCGACTGGAAAGAGGGCCCAGTTTGCACTTAGCAAAGTTTCAATGTACTCGTATAAGAACATAGGTTTTGAAAATACATGTCTTATTAATAACATAGACAATAACGAAAAATCACATGATATTGAACGTTTGTTTCCGAAAATGCTTTTCATTAAAGTGTCAGCATATTTATTCATATCTCATGCGTACTCAATGTCATTCGAATTAACATTTAAGTACACCATTAGGCATTCGATGTTTCTCTCCCTAATATTGATGACTCTACATTTCTATATTTCTGTGGCACCATTATTATGTGAAAACTCTACCTTATTTTTTTATTTTTAGTGAAACTTAACTAATTTTTTCATTTTAACATGCCAAAAAGTTAGTTCATTCTTAATAACGGTATTGTATTTGGTAACCTAGAATCATATGGAAAAAAATGATACTTGCTGTATAGAAAGAAGAAAGACAAAACGTTTTCCCAGAATGTCTAAAGCTCGGATATGGTTATGGGCGCCATTGATTGAACTGTCAATACAGATACATTATTATGTCATTATTGCTCCATTGAGGTAGCCAGGGCCTAGGGCGTAAGACCCAAAGGCCACATTTAGCGGAATGATAGGCGTGACAATGGAAAAAGTAAATAAAAAAAAGTGATAAGTTACGCCTATGATTCGGATTCTCACCCATTCCCTCGATTGGCTTTTACGATCTGCACTTAAGGGAAGCAGATAGTAGTTTCCACGTTTTCTCCGTTTTTTACAGATCAGCATAGAAGGAACATCTTTTGTCAAAGACCATTTAGAAAATAATAACTCGAGCTCTCCACTTTCCATACAGCGTTACGCAACGGTATTTGCGCAGTCTAAAGCTCGGATATGGTTATGGGCGCCATTGATTGAACTGTCAATACAGATACATTATTATGTCATTATTGCTCCATTGAGGTAGCCAGGGCCTAGGGCGTAAGACCCAAAGGCCACATTTAGCGGAATGATAGGCGTGACAATGGAAAAAGTAAATAAAAAAAAGTGATAAGTTACGCCTATGATTCGGATTCTCACCCATTCCCTCGATTGGCTTTTACGATCTGCACTTAAGGGAAGCAGATAGTAGTTTCCACGTTTTCTCCGTTTTTTACAGATCAGCATAGAAGGAACATCTTTTGTCAAAGACCATTTAGAAAATAATAACTCGAGCTCTCCACTTTCCATACAGCGTTACGCAACGGTATTTGCGCAGTGGAAAATCTTTTCGTTTAGTTCAGATCAGAACTGTTTAGTAAAAAAAGTTGTCGTATTATAAAATGCAAGAGAAATATGATGCACTAGAATGCCCATAATATTTAATGACGATTGATCGAGTTGGAAACCTTGCGCTTTGCGTTGAAGTCCTATAATAATAATAGGACCGACCTGTGATATGCATTTTCCTCTTTGAGTCTACCTTGCCTTCCACTTTAATTGTATTGCTTACACTTAGCACTATAAAACGAGGGTTAATTGTATGAAACTGTGAGACATATTTGATCGCTATTATACTCGTAGTTGATATATTATAAGAAATATAACGAATACTTATTTCGTTACATATTTCATTTTTAGGGTTTCGTACCTCAAAAGGAAAAAACGGAACCCTTATAGGATCACTTTGTTGTCCGTCTGTCCGTCCGTCCGTCCGTCTGTCAAGACCCTTTTTCTCAGGAACGCGTGGAGGTATGAAGCTGAAATTTATATCAATTACTCAAGTCTACTGTCCCTTGAAGCTGTGAAAAAATCAAACTTCTAAGCCAACGCAATCAAAAGATACAGCCGTTTATGCCGCAAATTTTCGACACTTGCAAGGGAATCAAAACCTACAGGGTGCTTCCCGTGAACTCAGAATCTTGAAATTTGGTACGAAGCAACGTCTTATAGCATAGATAAAGGAAAAATTACGAAAACCATAAATTTTTAGTTACATCACATAATATATTTTTTTTTAATAATTTTAAACTTACTACCCATTTCCTCATAAACGCGTAGAGGTATTAAATTGAAATTCATACCAAATACTAAACCTTGCAGGTTTGTACGGAACCCTCGGTGCGCGAGTCCGACTCGCACTTGGCCGGTTTTTTATTAGATAAGAGGGTATTCTTTTAATGTGTTTATACTGAGTGCATTACAGTCAACTTGATGTGTGTGTACGAGTACATACAACCAGTATGCTTATCTTAATTAAGTTATTTTTTATTAACATCTGTAATTATAGCAATTACCTACAGCTATATCACTAAGTATAATCCTGGTCAATGACCTCCCAAGAGGTGTGCGACATAGGTTCACAGCGATTGACACCACTTTCCTCTGCGGGATCGCGTGACGTTGCGGTAATGGCGTTTACCCGCATTGCTGTGGGCGCACCGCGGCGCAGCTGCTTACCACAGTTGCCACCAGACATCGGTGCAGTCCCAGTGCATCTGCAAGGTACAGCATCTCGCGAGGATGCAGTATTACAGCTGTGGCTTTCGTCGCTCGGTGTTGCTTCGTCTGAACACAACAGACAGCTCCACAACTCTCACTGCGCGCGCCGCGTGTGGTTGTGGTCACTCCGTCTGTGCGCCCACCTCAACGTTCAGACTAGGTACGACTCTGAACTCGCAACACACACCAGTGTTCTGGCACATAGTGATCCGTATGCGCGTTTCTACGTACATTGCACAGTTTCTCTCGAAAAAAATAGTATGTGAATGCGACGCTTGTTTGTTCAGCACGAAAACGAGTGAAATGTTATTGTTCATATACTGATCTAAGTTTCTTCGGCTTTGGACGGACTTCATGAGGGACTGATCATCTCTGTTTTATTAAGGTATGATTATTGAATATATTCAATCACATATATTTATAAGTATAGTTACCAGAACCCACAGAACACCAGTAAGCAAATAATGCTGTAAATAGTTTATTTACAAATGATTAGTGACCAGTGTCGTCAAGTCGTGTGTAGGTCAGAAAGTCAGGCGTTCCACTTCTCATCGGATCGACCAACATCGGACGGTTAGTTTGTTCGCTTTATTGGTTACGATTGTTAAGATGATCTACATTGTAAACACATCAAAAGCTACCTATGAATAAATTTATATTAGTTAAAGGATGCAACGACTAATGAGAAATAAAATATTATTCTTTGCGGATACTGAGAAAGAATTTTAAATATTTCAGACATTTTAGAGTTATTTTTTACTGAAAACAACTATGCCTATTTATCCGTTCCATAAATATGTATAAGTATGTATACAAATAATAATACTTTTAATTTTCCCCATTATTAGAGTATGAAAAAAGTGGTTTACGGCTTTTACTATTTTAAACTGCCATAGTATCTGTAAAAGTATAAGAATACATTTCTTGGCTATACATTTCTTCTATCTAGGAAAAAATATTTCCATGATATACGCTAAAATAGATGCAGCAAAACTTATTTTTAATTTTACTTAAACAAAGTGATACTGATAAGCCAATCACATAAATTTTGCAAGTACGAAATATGTAACGAAATTATTATGCACTTACTTTTACAGTTATTTTCTATTGTTCTTCAAAGCAACGCATTGTTTAACTGTTGTTATCTTTAAAGAAGCTAAATGTAGCGGCATCCTACACTAACTCGGAGTTACGTTAACTTCTGGTAACGAAGTTACATAAAACTCCAGGCGATACCTGCTCAGCTCAAGGCAGAGCTTAGATTACGACGGTACTTACACAAACAATTCTTATTTTTCCTAAATTAAATGTTTTAGCATATTAAAGTAATTGATTTTATTTTACAAAAATCGATAAAAATAAACTAAATAAAAAAATATAAAAGTTAAATTAAAATTAGCGAATTTTGGAAGTCTACGACAAAATTCTAACAAACTATGCTAATGACAATAACTAATGAGGATGTACATATATCTATAATTTCATCAATTAATGTGCAACGTTGTTATGCGCTACGCAGTGCAAATTCAAAGGTGAATTTAGCCAATAGGTATGTTTCTGAGCAACTTGCAGTGAAACTGGTTTGCAAAATTGGCGTAGCCAGGGAGAGCGCGGTCTCAAAATGTAGAGTCGTATCGTACGTAAGTTCTTTACTTATTACTCTCTTTTCAATCGTTTATATACTACGAACAATAATTCTCTAGAATCGTAAATAATCCGAAAAATCATTCCACGCGATATGTACCGCGGCGGGCGGGGCTTAAAATATGAACAGCGTGGCGCGACAGTTCGCCGTGACACTCGAGTCGTGAGGTTGCGTCGCAAGAAGTTTCCTTTGAGAATATTGGTGTGTGTTTGCGATAATAGATTCATTAAAAATGCCGTCATGTGCCGTGAAGTGGTGTAAAAGCTATACAGACGTGAAAAATACAAGACCTACCTTTCATACGAGTATGTAAGTAAATAAACATTTTAATATTGTACCTCACCGCTCGTGGCGTTGACCGCGGCCGTGTCGGTTGAGCAGCTGGCTTCGGGGAGCTAGCTGCTTGACCGACATTACGCGTACGTGACCTTGTCGCGACCAATCGCATGCATCTTTGTCTATGTGTGCGTTCGAGCGTTTCGTTGTAATTACTGTTCGTTTGTTTGCGTATATGGAATCAGAATCGGAGCGGTGAATGTAGGAGCGTTAGGTATCTAGAGAATTATATGTCAATGTTTATAAACTTAAGTCTCCCTTTCAGTTCTTTTACCCATATAACAATTACATAATTTAGTAATGTAGATAATTATACCTTCAAAAATCCTTAGCAATAAAACTAATCTAAAGATAAATGTAGTCTGGGAAAAATTGTAAAATATCATAGAATACTTTACAATTTTCCCCACAAAACATATATAAATCAATATACTTACAATAACAATTTTTCTTCTGGTGTTAGTGGACTAATCAGCTGATCAGTGTTTCTATGGAAATAATTTTTCAAACTTGTATGTGTGCGTATTTCTGCGGTAAAGTTGTTTTCTTAATCTAGTTACATTAAAAATTGCTCCAGCAAGTACCTTTAATAACCTTACATACACACACTGACACATTATCACAGAAAAGAGTCAAAACATTATCACGTCTTTATCCCTTATAACCTTACATACTATATACGAAAATGGGGTTTTACATCCATACATAGGTTTTACTTCCTGATTGCCTCCGTGGTCCAGTGGTCAAGGCTTTGTGATCCGGAGGTCGTGGGACTCGTGGGTTCAAATCCCAATGGGAAGCATACTTTGTAAAAAGTTGTTTCCAGTCTGGTTAGGATATTGCAGGCTAGAATCACCTCATCATCATCCGAGCGTATTCCCGGTTGTATCGTCAGCGGTTACGCTTCAGAGCCCGGGGTCCGCTACCTAACCTAGGTGATTCGACGAGGTTACTGGTTTATACACAGAGCGACCGCCGTCTGACCTCCGCAACCCTAAAGGTAGACCACAATCAATCCTAGGATAGGAATAAACGCTAGATGGCGTTCGGGACCAACGGCTTTACGTGCCTTCCTAAGCACGGAATTATCTTTCTTTTTCGGATAATCAGTTGATTCAAGCCTGCAATATCCTTACCAGACAGGAAACAACTTTTCATAAAGTATGCTTCCTAGTGGGATTTGAACCCACAACCTCCGGATCACAAGGCAAACGCCTTGACCACGGAGGCAGTCAATAGTCAAAAAATCCAATCTCACTTCTATTTATATTTATGTCAAATTATTAAGATCCTGCTTCAATTGCGTTTACTTGCTCGTCAAGTCAAGGCAAACGCCTTGACCACTAGACTACGGAGGCAGTCATGGGAAGTCCAATGGGAAGCATACTTTGTAAAAAGTAGTTTCCAGTCTGGTTAGGATATTGTAGGCTAGAATCATCTGATTATTCGAAAAGAAAGATGATTCCATGCATCGGAAGGCACGTTAAGCTGTGCGTCCCGTACACTATCTAGCGTTTGTTTAAACCTATCCTAGAATTGGTTGTGGTTGGGTTTTTTTCGCAACCCTTTGGGTTGCGGAGATCAGACGCCAGTCGCTCTGTGTAAAAATCAGAAACCTGGTCAAATCACCTAGCGTAGGTAGCGGACCCCGGGCTCTGAATCGTTACCGGGAATACGCTCGGATGATGTATGATTTTGCTTCATGTAACGCAGACGTGCTAAAGCACTGATGTTTTTTTCTAGTTAAATATCCATCTCGTTTCCATTAAAACTAATTTGTCATACTGTATAATATAGTTTTATAGTATTATAAATATTATCAATTTTAACTATTAATATGTCTGTTTATCTGTCCTTCACCTCTAAACGAAGATAAATTGTCGACCTGTGACAATTTTAATTTTGAAAATGATATCAATACCTAACATTTTATCTAAGAATAAGGCGAAACACACGAACGACGTCGCGAGGAAAAGCCAGTGCTCTATAAATTGAAGCGAAATTCTAGTCACCTCATTGTGTGTTGCCAAATGCAATCCAAGGATATCTTGTGTCCACTACTGAGAAGATGATTACCTCCGGGCATCCGACCATAAAGTGGATCGTTTCGTTCATGCCTTCTGACTTGTACTCCTAACGAAGGTTGACAGAATCTGAAACAAATGTAAAAAGTTCTGTGACTGATCAAAAAACATAACTAATTTAAGAAACACGGATATAGTCATAAAGTGAAAATCAATAAATGAAGTGGAGTTACGTATAAAGTAGGTAGTACATATAGTACTAAAACTAGGACTGTTTTGTACCAAGGTACTAAACTAATAGTAGTTTTATCGTAATATAGCACAGGGAAAAGAGGATACCATGTGTTAAGACATTAATATTTTGCGTAAATTTTAAAGTTGCCCAAAGACTCAACCATCTAGTAAAACAAACAAGTTTTTAACTGTCTACACGCATCTTTTGAGTTGACATACCCAGGATTGCATTCTTTGAATATTTTACTTGTACCTCTTACAGTTCGAGTCATGTCAACGTTATTGTATTTAGCGACTACTTTCTTTCTGCTCGATTGAGGTTAACGGCGAATTTCGATGCGCCTCGAATCACAAGTGATGTGGAGCTCGCGACTGGACCTTTATTGCATATAAATAGCTGCGTCCTAAATTCTATAATGTGATCATATTTATTCTTTGTTTACCCGCTGCAGTCCATCAGGTTGTAGCCAGTATAGGAAGGTTACAACATCATGTTGAAGTAGTTGCCTAAATTAAGGTTATACGCAAAGGCTAAGATAAGCAGGGAAACATAGAAGCTAGACAAAAATATACCATATAATAGAGCATGACAACTCTTTTTGTCTGTCTCATGCAAGTCAATGCATTTTGAAAAAGCTGGCGATATAGGGGTAGTACAGGCAAAGCTGAGGCAGACAGACCATTGCTTCCTAAAAATCATGCATACTTATTAGTAAGTACCTACATTTTGTAATTGCATATACGTATTTGGAACCTTTAGTAAAATAGTAAAAAAAATATTGAAATTAAAAAGAAAGAATTTTGCTATATCTTATAGGTTTCTTATCAATCCATTTTTTCTCAGATGATTTAGTCCTTTTTAAAAAGATCCGCATATTTCAATTTAAATATATATTTAAGAGCTATACTATTGTCGGTGGAGTATGAATTCTCTTCTATTTGTCTCTCTTTATCTGCCAGCTCTTTTACTTTAATTAAAATCTTTTAAATCCTAATAGATTTCTTTGATTGATTCGTTACAAATCCACTAATTGAATCCAGAATAAAGAACAAAACCGAAATATAATCAACAAATGATGTTTGAATTTAAGTCTTATAAATACAAGAGGTCGGACTCTTAATTGCTAATATTTATAAGTACCTATGTATTTATAGAAACAATTGAAGGAATCAGAAATTGAAATGAGGCGAAAAACTCGTAATATTTGAGTGAATGTCACTCAAGGCGAACTTGTGTTAACTTAATAAAATAGTAGAATTGCAGCAGGTAGTGTTGTTATAAGAGTAGTGATAGTGAGTAGTGTTGTTATAATACTTGTAAACAACTTCTTGTTACTTAATGAGCAGATGATTATGTTGTAAGTTTTATTTTCTATGACATTACAATACTATACAATATACCCTTTATTGCACAAAAGAAAAATACAGGACAAAATTATCTTAAAAACTAGGAAATGCTCAAAAAGCGGCCTTATTGCTAAGCAATTTCTTCCAGGCAACCTCGCTCAAATAGAAAAAGTGATTGGGAAATAAGGTAGTGCCGACATACTTATATATAATAATTATAATAATCATACATACATCTCATATTTAAATACACACAACTTACACAGATAAAATATAATAGGACAAAATAAAGAAAATAAGTGGAAACAAGGGAAGGAGTTTTATAATACTTTTATAAGAATAGAAAATGCGATTTTACTTTAAAATTTACATTAATTAAATTAATTTCTGTTTTTCGTAAAGGTTGACTGGTAGAAAATGCATTAGCGTTAGGTTCACCTTTTGTACCATTGTGGTCATTAAAGATTTTAATAAATAAATTAATGGGTTAATCGAATAACAAAGAAATTATTACCTATTACTATAATCACAATTATTCTATTGTAGGTACTCATTTATTATAGTATCTGAGCAGCGATCTTGTATCTTAGTGAATCAAAGTAGAGTTTATAATGTTTCCAATCAGTCGTATAATTCCAAAAATATTTTTTCAGAAATTATATTTCTTCCTTGCTGGTCTGGGAGAAAGTAAAAAATATAGAATGTACCAGCTGCTTCTTTTCCCACGCAGATCGTAAAAGCCGATCGAGGGAATGGGTAAAATCTGAATCATATCAGTAGTCGATGCGGTGAGCAACCCATCACTATTATGATTTCTTTTTGTCACCTTCATGCCCACCATCATGCTAAAAGTGGCCTGGGCCTTACCGCCCTAGGATCTGTCTGCCCCGTTAGGAATAAAGACGTGATAGTGTATCTGTATTTGCATTTTTTTCTATGTGTACCAAAAATAGACGTGAATGCTACTGCACCCTTCTATAAAAATATTGAGTAATTAATATAATCTAACAGCAATCGTCTGTCTAAAGAATGACAGTTACATAACTTACTCGTATAGTAAAAAGGAAAGTGTGTTAGTTAACTCAGATACTGCAGAATATTTGCTTTTTAACACCATGGTTGAGTTTGCGATTGTCTCAAATTAAGTAGTCTCAAGTTTATATTATTCGTGTTACGTTCGAGGCGTGAGCGGCGAAAGTGGATACGACTCTATAATTTTCGTATTCGATGTTACAGTAAATTGGCATCGATTCCGCTCTACTAAAAGTGAATATTTTATGATTGGTCTTTGTAGGTCAAGGTCGGGATTCGCTTGCTTCGAACATTTAAAAAGGACATGTTACGTGGTGGTAACAGTCAATTTCATCCTTTTAAAGCATGAATTAACCTACTCTACATTATGTAACATGATGTTTATGTATTACTGGTTGAAACTCTTTAGACCATTAGCTAAGCTAGTTTAGTTTGGCCCAGACTGTTCAAATTCTAAATGATTAGTTTTTTTGGTGGAACAAACACTGTTGGTGATTTAAATTAATTGTGTTTGAATATAGAATACTCTTGTCTCTACCATCAAGTATCGAGATTTCAAAGCAGAAAATAATTTGACTGGATTGGATTTATTACTATAATAGAAGTTATATTGTAATATAACTTATTATATATATAGCAGTCACGTGATGTGAAATAAAATAGTGTTTAATACTGTTATTTTATAGTTTATCTGGTACTTGTAGTTATTCTGTTCCGAGGACGGCCCTGATAACCGGTCAATCCGCACTCCGTCCACATTCACGCTGTTGGAGCCGTTAGAGGGCTTCTTGTAAAATTGATAATACCTACTTGCTTTATGCGAGGAATGCGATAATCATACACACGACTGGTTTGTGCTGGGGAAAAAATGTTGCTGCGATTTATTTATTTATAAATAATACAAAAGAAAAAATAAAATACCGCAATGGTACAAAAGGTGGACTTAAGAATCCCCTTACCCTAGACTTTCCCATACAAACGTAGTCTACGTTTTATTTTGAAACATGTCAGATTTCAGTAAAAAGTAACTTTAAAAAAATTGCATATTAGGGTTAAAATTGATTTTCACAGTCAAAATACAAACTTGGAAGAAAATATAAGGGAGTGAAAGTTTTCCATACTGATGGTCAATAAACGGGCAAGTACGAGTCGGACTCGTACATGAAGGGTTCCGTACCACCGTACAATGTTTTCAAACGCTAAAAAACACGGTTTTGTATGACGACCCCCTTTAATTTTTAACTTTATTTTATTTTTAGTATTTATTGTTATTGTGGTCATAGTAATACATAATTGGTGAAAATTTCAAGTATCTAGTTAATGCCATTATGAAGATCAAGTTAAAAACGCTGAAAAAAACACGTTTCTTGTATGACGACCCCCTTTAATTTTAAACTATTTTTTATTTTTAGTATTTGTTGTTATATCCACCACAGTAATACATAATCGGTGAAAATTTCAAGTGTCTAGCTATTACGGTTCAAGAGATAGAGCCCTGTGACTGACGGACAGACAGACAGACAGACGGACAGACGGACAGACAGCGGAGTCTCAGTAATAGGGTCCCGTTTGCACTCTTTGGGTACGGAACCCTGAAAATGATATAATACACTATATTCTCTTTCAAGTTCATATTTTGACTGTGAAAACCAATTAAGTATAACCCTAGATATATGCAATTTCTTTGACCCGTGTGGTTCCGGGTCCATCTCTTCCTGTGGCGACTAACGGACTAAACACAAACATCTCGTGCTACAATTGCATTCCCAAGGAGGGTTAACGCCGGGCGGCGGCCAGTTGTAAAACTTTTCGCACAAATACATTCCCAAAGAGGGTTGACGTCAGGCAGGCGTAAAACTATAGACAAATCATTTAAACTGTTCCGGCTATTTTTTCTCCATTTTGCAAGGTCTTTGGCATCCTTGGGTGACAATTGACATGCATGATATATTTGGAAAAGAAAAAGCTTTCTTTCTGCTTGAGTAGATTTGATGAGTACCTATATACTCGTATTGTAAAACATGGACTTAGTTTGCATTTAAGTATTGTTATACTTCGAAGCCGTGTTACCCGGCAGAGTAGAATATGACCACTCCAAGCTTATAAACATCAATGAGACTTCTCCAACCAGTCTGGCCAGAGTGGGGAATGTAGGCCAGATCCTCTGACTGCTCTGGCTTAATGACTGGTAGTTCAGAAAGGATCGTGCTCCTGCAGTGGAAACTGAAAAGACCTGATGATGATGATGGTATTTCGAATGAAATTTGTACTCGTTACGGCTAGTATGGCTTATCATCATCAAGTGCGTTTGTTGTTGTTGTGTCTATCGTCTTTGAAGTTTTGATTGATATCGATTGATACAACAGACTAGCTTTTTAACACCGGTTTCTAATGAGGTTATTTTTTTACTTACATTTTTGCCCATATGGCCATATCTACCCGTTTACCTTCAAGAGTAGTCTTGATATCAGATATCTGACATATGAACGTTATTTTGGAACGTCTGAGGACAATGGTTGAGTCGAAGTACTATCTTATCTGATATCAGTAGTTGCCTGAGATAAGGGATTGTTCTGAGGTAGTTGCATCGGCTTTAGTCCTTTCATAGAGCGTCATTCTGACATTATTACAGACATAGATATTATTTTCAGTAAGAGCTGAGTAATATTATGAATCCAGCCTAGGTTTTAAACAGGGTTCTCCAACGTGGTTATTTGTTAACTTAATTTTTTGCCATATATATCTACCCGTTAACCTTTAAGACTACCCTTCAGATAGCTGACATATGTACGTTAATTTACAAGGCAGCGTTAACATAACCGCTAGTCTGAGGACAATTGTTGAGTCAAGGCACAATCTATCTCATCTCATATCACTAGTTGTATCGGCTCTAGAACTTTCATTAGCGACATTGTGTTTCGGAGTCCTTGAGAGCGTTTTCAGATGAAATTATTTTTATTTTACCTGTTTGTACTTAGATACGACCTTTTCTCGCAATCCTATTATATGCCTGGTAGATTATATAGTACGGAGAAGGCAATGGCAACCCACTCCATTATCTCTGCCAAAAATAGTTACTGTGCGTCTCTTTCCATACATGACACTGACAAGAGTTTTGCTCTTAAATGTAGACAGACAGACAGATTAGCAGGTTCAAAACCAAACAGCTGTAAGTAACATTAATGCTCTTAGCATTAAGTCCGCCATTTGTTAAAAGTATATTTTTACTTTGTAACAATAAAGTGTTAAAATAAATAACATATGAAGTTGCATACAAAAAATATAATTTGCAGTAGCTACTAAATCATTCAAATAACGACCTTTTCTCGCAATCCTATTATATGCCTGGTAGATTATATAGTACGGAGAAGGCAATGGCAACCCACTCCATTATCTCTGCCAAAAATAGTTACTGTGCGTCTCTTTCCATACATGACACTGACAAGAGTTTTGCTCTTAAATGTAGACAGACAGACAGATTAGCAGGTTCAAAACCAAACAGCTGTAAGTAACATTAATGCTCTTAGCATTAAGTCCGCCATTTGTTAAAAGTATATTTTTACTTTGCAACAATAAAGTGTTAAAATAAATAACATATGAAGTTGCATACAAAAAATATAATTTGCAGTAGCTACTAAATCATTCAAATAATCAGTACTTACTGTGTGTATAATGTACATATAAATGTTCATTTCAACAGTAAATAAAGTAGATGCCTAACTTTAAAGGGCATATGTAGATATTCTAATAAGGGATATTTTTGTATGTGCAAGTTGCAAGAGAGTCTAAGCTAAACGGAAGGTGTAATGAGCCTTGATGACGGAAGTCAATTGATGCAATCACGATTGGCGTGTTATTTGCCATTGATGTAGCAAAAAACTTGTCGATGTTTAAATACGCAGCAGGGTAAAACTACAGCTGCTTTATTCTGAATTAATCATAAATACAAAAAATTACACCGTAATTTAAATCTTTGAAGTAATTCATTGTTATCATAGATCTCTTCAAAAAACTAGAAAACGATAATTAGTTGTACTCGGGCGGTCACCGTAGCAAAGCACTGGTCAAACTCAATCCTATTATAAAATAAACGGGCAAGTGTGAGTCGGACTCGTACATAAAGGGTTCCGTACCTCCGTACAATGTTTTAAAACGCTGAAAAAACACGTTTCTTTTATGACGACCCCCTTTAATTTTTAACTGTATCTTATTTTTAGTATTTGTTGTTATAGCGGCCATGGTAATACATAATCAGTGAAAAATTCAAGTATCTAGCTATTACGGTTTAAGCGATAGAGCCATGTACAGACGGATAGACAGACGGACGGACAGACAGCGGAGTCTCTGTAACAGTTTTTGGGTACGGAACTCTAAAAATGATAATTTTTATGTAGCCAATCCTTTCGAAAGAAGAAGTTGAATTTATTAGTTTTCTTACTTTATTTGCAAAACTATGTCTTCAGCGTAATTATGGTCTAGTTAGTGTAATAAAGTTCTTGGATTCTATAACAAAGGAAAATCTTGGAACATCGTGTACTTATATTTTAGTAGGAATTATGCACTGCAGTAACTGACTGCTCTGGCTACTATATGGCTCTGGTAGTACAGAGAGGGTCGTGCTCCTGCAGTGGAGACTAAAACAAAACTGGTAATCAATGCATTGCAGTAACACTTGGAATGGACACTAAAATGCATAATTACTTTTTCGAAGTAAAATATAGGTTTCTCAACTGGACACAGATTACGACCAACTTCAACAGCTGCACGAAAAACCGCGGGCTGCTTGCAGCCCGCGCAACGCCCGAACAGCTAGTTTATATTAAAGTCAAAGTTTTATTGAAAAGTACAATACGAGTACATTACAAAAATCTTGATTGCACCAAATAACATTTACAAATAAAAAAATTAAGGACAATATATAATACTGGGTGGCGCAAAAGTAAAGACCCTATTTGGTTCAGCTATAACATTTTTTCTAAATTAGAAAACTAGATTTAGGTTTTTTTAAATGTATATTTGTGCCATTAAATTTCGTACCATTAGGATTTAAAGATGATGTCTTTTAAATGGTGACCTCCAGAGTTGATACACATTTGAGCCCTATTTATGACATTTTGCATAACTTGCCGTAACACTTCCTGCGATATGTTCGTTATTTCTTGACGAATGTTTTCTTTTAGAGCTGCGAGAGTCTGTGGCTTGTTCACATACACCCGAGATTTCAAAAAACCCCAAAGAAAGAAGTCTGGACTGGTCAGATCGGGTGATCTTGCAGGCCAAGGCAAATCGCCAAAACGAGAGATAACTCGGCCTGGAAAAGCGTCCCTCACTAAGTCCATAGTGTCGCGCGCTGTGTGTGCCGTAGCGCCGTCTTGTTGAAACCAGATGTGCTCCAGCCCCAATTCGTCCAAACTGGGTATCAAAAACTCTCGTAACATGGTTCTGTAGCGTTCTCCAGTGACAGTTATCGCATTGCCTCCAGCGTCTTCGAAAAAATAGGGTCCGATCACTCTGTCAACACAGATGCCACACCATACAGTAACTTTTAGTGGGTGTAGAGGTGTTTCTTGAATAATGCGCGGATTATCAGTGCCCCAGAACCGAGTATTCTGCTTATTGACATGCCCTGAGAGATGGAAATGCGCTTCGTCACTCATAACCAATTTTGAAGGAAAATCATCCTCTTCAAGGTTGAGGTTTATGACGCGCTGGCAGTAATCTAGACGAGCTCGGTGGTCAGCAGGCAGCAGCTGATGAGTCATTTGAGTTTTATACGGGAACATCTTTAAGTCTTTCACCAAAATACGCTGCAGGGTCCGTCTGGAAATGCCCAATTGCGTGGCACGTCGCCTCGTTGATGTTTCTGGACACTCTTCCACATCTTCGCGCACAGCATCGATATTTTCAGCTGAACGGCCTGTTCTTGGTCTCCCAGACTTAGGTCTATCCAATGTTGAGCCAGTTGCTTCAAGGCGTGTGGCAAAGCGTCGAATTGTGCGACCAATCGGTGCCGGACGGTGGTGAAATCGTCGACGAAATTCACGTTGTGTTCTTATCACTGATGAATTATTCCGTAAGAACATTGACACAATTATTCCACGTTCTTGGGGAGTAAAACGGTCCATGTTTATTTTCAGTGTATTTTACATTTGTTCACTACACAATTTTCAACAACAGAATGACAGAAAATGTCATATAAAAAAAATAAAAGTATTTTCTTTAGTGCCAGTACTTTTGCGCCACCCAGTATAAGGTTGTAGTATTTACAAAGTATTGACAAAGAGGTAGAAAGTAAGTAACATAACTATTGGATACTGGCAAACCTAAAAAATCACACAACTCTCAAAAAGAACTTCTTAGAAGGACATAAAAAGCGGTCAAGTGCGAGTCGGACTCGTATGAAGGGTTCCGTACCTCCGTACAAAAATAACACGTTTTTTGTATGACGGCACCATTTAATTATCAACTTTCTTATTTTTAGTATTTGTTATTATAGCTGCCACAGTAATACATAATTGGTGGAAATTTAAAGTGTCTAGCTAGTACCGTATAAGAGATAGAGCCCTGTTATAGATGGATGGACCGACGGACAAACGGACAGACAGCGAAGTCTCAGTTATAGGTCCCGTTGGCACCCTTTGGGTACGGACGGAACCCTAAAAACGACAAAGTAAATTGAATAAAACCAATGTAATCAAGCACATTAGTTAATATTTAATTTTAATATGACGTTATCACCCTGTTGAGGAGATGAGTGTAGATGAAGCGAAAGAGGTCTGTCAGGGGGCTCTATTGGCTCCCCAAATTCTTTGTGTTCTTAATTTTGGTTGGTGCACAAACTAATAGCACTAACTCGTATAGCCTATTTTTGATTTCTTTAACATTTTATCGCCGTATATTTACTTCCCAAATTAGTCATTAGGCGCAATAATTAAAAATTGTTGGGATCGTAGCAAGTGGAGGTCCATAGTCTCTGCCTACCCCTGCGGGAAACAGGTGTGATAGTACCTATGTATGGTTGGTTGAGGCAAGTTAAGCAACACTTGGCGTGGTCCGCACTTGGACAGGTGACCAAAAATAGCATAAACATTTCTTGAGCTCATCCGTGCTGCGTAAGGCAAGTAAAGCCAAAGGTCCCGGCTGTCATCGTGATATGGCAGTCGTCAAGCTATGTTAGATGCCTTTAGCAGTTTGAAAAAGAGTTGACCGCTTACACACTCAAAAACAAAACAAACAAACCCTGTTGTTGTTCTCGGTATTACTTCAATAATCCTGTAATAGTTATTATTTTTACATCTTATCTATTGAAGACATGACTACTCTGACGTTGTATCGGAACTAAACAATATTATTTTATCAGATGTTTCATTTGCTAATCTTTTGACTTCAAAGGTAGGGTTAGCAGCAACAAAAATATAAAAGACTACACATAAATAAATTGATTTAGTCCCCGAAAATTGGGAATTTTTTGGAAATTGTGAATATTAAAATAAAGTATATTTAATTCGATCTATACGTGTATTAACTTTTGGTGTAGGGCAAATAGTTTAACATTTAAACATAAATAGTGCTTCTTTTATATTGAATTCGGTACCTGACTCATTTTTTTGGAAAAAGGATGCACATACAGGAAATGTGACGTCACTGCCATAAGGTTTCGCGCGTACAAAAGAGATAGCGAGATGTCCCGACCACGCTCCCACTTTTCTTTGTACTACGAGCAATGATTGAAATGCTAATTACTACTTACATCATTTGACAACCAATTTTCTTGCTGTTTCAGAAAAAGATTTTGTAATTTCGTAAAAAATATTGCATAAAATAAAAATAAAACAAAATCAAGTATCCAATTACTATAATTTTGCAGGTAAAGTCAGTAAAAAATTAGAAAATAGATTTTAAATGATAAGCAGCAGCTTAGTAAGTAAAGTGACTTACTAAGCTTTAAGTTTCGGAGGTAGAGCCAGCATCATATTCAAAACTACTAACTTTAATAATATCAAATAATTCGTATCTAAAGATTTACATTCAAAAATTTTAGAAATACTATATATTTTTTGCTGCACGTTGAAGATGTTTTATTCAGTTATCAGTCCTCGCCTCGGGTCGGAGGTCAATTGACGCCTGATTTCATCTTCGCTAGTGTTTACAGAGCGTTTGACTGGTAATCTTCTAGCTCTACATTTTTTATATTGTCTAATTCGCGAGTTATTTAAACGTTAGAACACGTCCGTTTTGCTATACGAAGGTTGTGGGCGAATTTCATTTATTTTGGTAAGTTTAAAACTTATTTTTTTAGATTATATTTAGTTTAAGTTAAAGTACAGTTATAATATGTGTGGTTATATTTACCTGCCGACCAAACTGACTGCGATGCGGACACGCATGCCACTCAGACAGTTTTCAGCGCATTGTGTTGTTTGCGATATACATCTGTAATACTACACTATACCCGGCATGATACATTCAAATCACGGCTTACCTTCATAAGTAATTTATGTCTTAACACCTCTATTGAAGCTAATTAGAATTTCCAAAGGTTTCCAAGACTGCAACGCTTGCATAGGTAATTGTTATATCTTAGATCTCAGTACACGTTTTCCCGGCGTCCAAGCGGTCGCCGGAGAATTACACTCACACTATTAATAAACACTATAGATAGCTGGCCAGTGCGACTCGGCTACTGAATAGCAAATGAGAAAAATCTCTGTCTTTGCACACTCAGAGCAGTCGCTGTGCGTCCCATCAGATCAAATGCGATTGATACACGTTAATCGGTCTATACGTAACGTATTAAGGTAACTATTTGAAGGGTGAATTCAGTCCAATGTACAACAACTCTGTTGAACAACTTTCCCCAAGGAATATCCAAATCTGAAAAATAATTTTTGGCTTTCCATACAAACTCGGATGAGCTGATCGACCAACTTGTATTGAAGGGCAAAAAATATTTTTCACTTTTCAATTTATGTTCCTTGGGGAAACTTGTTTAGTATCATGGACTGAATTCACCCTTAAAATAGTTTCAGTATATTTGGTTAGACCCTGTATAAGTACTTACTTAATTATGTGGTACTTGGTCTTTTGTCCCGATCGAACTCATTTAGCATAGAAAATAAACTCAACAACAAAGTTAGAGAAAACCTTATAGTTTACAACCATTGTAGCTTACAATGGTTGGAGAAAAGTTAAAAAAAATATTGTGCGGTAAACCACAATAATAAAACAAAACTATTGCATTCAAAAGCAAAATAGTGTTATTTAATATATTTTCAAAAAGTAATCTATTATTTATTAACAGGTAGATACGTGGTAAGCCACACGTACCAACGATACATTGTTATTGTGGTTTTTAAGTTATCTCTATAAATAAAGTAAACATTGTAAGCTACTCTCCTTACATAAGATTGAGTCTGAGTATCTTACCTATCAAGACTCTATATACCTTTTATATAAGGGATAAATGTACGATTAAACATCCAAATTGAAAATATGTGATGAAAAATCCACCACGAGTGGGACTCGAATCCACGACCCATCATCACATATTTTCAATTTAGATAAATTTCCGAGCATTGTAATGCTAGTAAAAATAATAGTACGATTAAACAAATGAACGATAAAACAATTTAAAGGTATAGTTTAACATACTTTTATTTTGACTTGCTTAACCTCTTGTCCTATGTCCTCTTGGTGGTGCAGAGGGCCGCTACAGAAGGTACTTCTCCATCTCATTCTGTCTTGAGCAACGCGTTTTATTTAATTTTTTTTTGTCTTCATTTCCGCTGCTACTGACTTTCGCCAGGACTGCTTTGATCTACCACGCTTCCTCTTTCCCTGAGAGGTCCATTCTAGTGCCTGACAGTAAATTTTTACTTATTTAGACAGTTATTGATAATAACAAATAAATAAATCTGTATACTAAATAAAAGAAAGAAGTTATTCTAAGAAAAGTTTTACATTTAAATAATTACTCGTAGTGGAAAATCGGAAAAGAAGTTACGCCGAGTATAGAAGGAGGAAATATGAAGGAGGTTCTGGATTTGATACCCAGCAAGGGCAATTTGGAAAATGGCCTTTTTCAAATTGTCCTGGGTCTTGGGTGTATATACATATGTATTTATTATAAAATATAGTATTGTTTAGTTAGTATCCCATAACACAAGTTAAAAGCTTACTTTGGGGCTAGCTAAATCAACATCCACGCGATTTCCACAAATGGTAACACCTAAACCAGGATAGATCCCTGGAAAAACCAATCCTAAAAATGTAATACTTACATATAGTAGCATATCAATTCGTTTTCATCCTCCACTTTCCGTAGGTACTTAGATATACCTACATTAATGATTAAATATTTAAAAAGTAGTTAATAACTTTGTCGAATATTATGGGTGATTTACGATCCGGCTTTCATATGCCATCAAAAAATAATTGTATGACGAGCATTATAGTTATCAATTAACTAAACAAAATTAAAATGTTGCGTTTAACACGCACGCACGAATAACCTATTAAATTTAACAGTAGGTTTATCTGGCTTGAAGAATTTTTAAGACAGTCACGGCAATGAAAGAAAATGGCAATGAGTCTTGTAAAACGATTAGCAAAGTTTCCAAGTATTTACTAATGTGCGTAAATATTATCCTGATAAACTAGTTTTGATTAAAAAAACATTTGAAGCTTCTGAATAGCCTGTCTAGAAGTAAAAATACAAATCAAGGTTCATTTATATTAACTGCAAATATTTTAAGGTCCAATTCGGTCAATGCCATTCATTGACTAACTATCCCAAATGAAACAATATCGAAATAATAAAAAAACAAAACACTTCCCATAGTAACCAAAACCAGATCACGTGAATGCGCAATTTGTATGGAACACCAATTTATGTTTTCGTTTTTAATGAATGTACCAGTATACTTATATATATTAATAAGGAAAATCAAAATCAATATAATTAATGTAAATTAAATTTTATATGAAGCTCCTACCCTGCTGATAAAGATATTTACAAACATTTTCTAACAAAATAAAAATGCATTATATTATAACATACGAATAAAATACTGTTATAAATTATAATTATTATAATTGATTTTATAATTTTAAATAATAATACTTAAGTATAATAACAATATAACAATAATAAGTTATTTTATTTGAATTTGAAAATGTTTATAATGTTTGTAAAATTAAATATTATTAACAGCAGTGTGGGAGCTCCAACATTTAGACCAAATCCATACGATTTATTACGATTAATATTTTTGCGTTACTCTTCAGTGTGTACCTTAATCAAATAGTATCATATCGACAAAACAATTTTTAATATCAATTATGATTATCCAAATATACTTTTGGCTCTTTGATAAAAATATGCCGACCGTACTTGATTTATTTATGAATGTACCCTTGCTGATGTATGCGTGCGTGTAGTTGCATTCGACAATGGCAGTGGAAGTGTTCACAAATATGATGGAAGTGCATTCCAATGAGAGAATGCACTCACAATAGGAGTATTATTGGTAGGTGAAAGTAAGTTCGATGAACCAAATGAAAGTATAAAGGGTGTATGGAGCCGGGCAAGGACCTGATCCAGAAAGTAAAAGGCGAGACACGTGTCTCGTCATCATGATGCTGCAGTTATAGAGAGCATTACAATATTACATACTAAGTTACACAATCTATACAATGATTTTGCCTATTCATTCATAATGGAAAGTCTGAAAGGTAAACATTTGGTAGTAAAGGTATTCATTTGTTTTCGATTCTTTTCCTCTTCACCTGAAAAGACGGTTATGGACACCAGCATCCTATCAACCCTCACATATGGCTACCAAACATGGACATACAACACTAAAATAAAACAAAATTAGCAAACTGCCAAAAAGCGATGGAAAGGATTATACAGTATGAAAAATCCCAAAAAATAAGAAGCGAACACATAAGAAAAAAGACAAAGTTAATACGAGTAGATGCTCACAAATATGCTCAATCACAGAAATGGCGCTGAGCAGGCCATATAGGAAGATATATAGAAAAAAAGATGGACAGCAGAAACAACAAAGTGAAAAGGACCAATAGGAAAAAGAAGAATTGGCCGTCCAAAGAACAGATAGAGCGACGAAATAAAAATAATAGCAGGAAAAGATTGGCAAAGCATAGCAAAGAATAGGGAAAAATGGAATCAGCTAGAGGAGGCCTATACCTAGAGGGGGGTTCCAATAACAGATGAAGACATAGTATAAATTTACTTATATAAATTATTTTGTAAGGTTATTGGAAATAGAAACCTTATTATTCATTTGTACTTGGATTTTCGAATCTGTATGTAGAGTACTCCGAATACATAATATTCACATACCGCGATTGACTTTGGTTTGAGCCAGATATTTCAAAGACCCTACCCCGTCATGGTCTTTGGCAGACATACATGACAGAGTCATTGTGACCAGTCTAAAATCAATCAATCAGTCTAAAATTAATCAGAAATCAACTCCGAATACAGATTTACAATACATACATGTCATCTTTCTGCAGGTTCACATGTGATACAATTTAGCACACGGATAAGTATGTGTCAAGCATTTTTTAATATATATATTTTTTTAAAACATGGGACATGGGGCTAATCACACTCATTGAGCTAGCCCCAACATACTATCGCAACGATACTATATTTTATGATAAATACATGAATAGATAAACACCCAATAAGACCCAGGACAATTTGATAAATGCCATTTTCCATTTTGCTCTTGCTGGGTTCGACCCAGAACCTCCGAGTGACAGACTAGCCGGTAAACCAATACGGTACGGAGGTCGATTTAGGTAGGTTCTACAGACTTCTTTAGTTTCAATGTTAACTAGTTAATTAAATTTGAATTTGAAGAGGCAGGTAAATACCTGCCTCTTCAAATTCAAATCTCATCAATTTTTTTTCTTTTACAATGTGGTAGTGAAGTGTGAACTATTGCAACATTCCAATCAATATGACAGCCATCAAAAATCCCACGAGGATGCTGTCCTGTGGCTCGCCTGCATGCATTCCAGCATCGTAAAATCTTATTATGCAATATACGCACGTACTACTTTCTTTACAAGTATCGTACTAATAAATGTTTATGAGTTTGGATTTTGTTACGCAATCACACAAATGCAGCTGAACGACTGGAAAAAATTAATTGAACAAGTAAATAGGTTATTACCCGGATTAACATATATGATACTTTTTATCCAGAAACGTGAAGTTTTCATGGTATTGTGAAATAACGAACTTCTAATGACCCCGCGGGTTACAGCTAGGTAATAAGTACTTTATAAGCATTGTAAAATAAACTAGGTTTATCTTCATTTCATAATCTTTTATCATCTATATATTTATGATTATTATATATTTCGATAATAATAAATACATATATAAATAGACACCCAAAACCCAGGACAATTTGAAAAAGGCCATTTCCAACTTGCCCTGGCTGGGAATCGAACCCAGAACCTCCGGATTAGCGGACTAGCGTGTTGACCATTACGCCACGGAGGTCGTCAAAACCTGCAATTGAAAATTCACAACCCCACTGAATTATTTCTGATGGTTTTGAATTTTGAGCTGCACTTGCTCCGCAGATTTCCCTGTATATTGGCAGCACTTGCAAACAAGTTTTTCCCCACATGCGTATTCTAGCTAGAAATCTAGACAAGAGTACGAAACCGGAATAAAATAGAAATTGATAAGATCTAATACGTGCTCGCTTTACTGTAGATAACACTGCACGAGTTATAGCAGAAAATAGTTGATATAAACTTTTTACAAGCTTTTATTGCGCTTGCCTCGGTTTGTTGTTTTGGTCAAATCTTGTAAGTTAAAGACCCACTTCCCGTTTTCTGATTGAAATGAAATTTTGTATGCTAATGTAAATGAGATGACAGTGCAATATTATTATGACAAGAAGCTGGTCTGATGATGGAGCCGGAAGATGGCTATAGGAATCCTGTAATAAAACGACGCAACCCCATCGATTTCGGGCTTACCTATTACATTTTAATAAGTTCTTAGGCCTGAAAATAAAAGATTGTAGGAGTTTTTTTCTTTTTTCTAATAACTTATTCGTGATCTGTAACAATTAGCAGCCTCATATCGAAAATTACAACTGATTGGACTCAAAGAAAGAGAGGATCCTTACATATTTCTAAAGATATGTTATCATGTTTCTTTGACAAATATCTACCAATTTAGTTTCAATACATCATCATCATATCAGCCACAGGTAGTCCACTGCTGGACATAGGCCTCCCCCAAGGATTTCCAAAACGACTCATCGGAAGCGGCCTACATCCAGCGTTTCCCTGCCACCTTGCTCAGGTCATCCGATCACCTAGCAGGTGGGTGTCCTACGCTGTGCTTGCCGGTACGTGGTCGCCACTCAAAAACCCTTCTGCCCCATCGGCCATCGGTTCTTCGCGCTATGTGCTCCGCCCACTGCCACTTCAACGAGCTAATCCGCTGAGCTATGTCTGTGACCTTAGTTCTTCTACGAACCTCGACGATCCTCATTTCTGATTCGATCACGTAGAGAAACATCTAGCATAGCTCTCTCTATAGCCTGTTGAGCGACCTTGAGCCTTCTTATGAGACCCATAGTAAGGGACCACGTTTCAGAGCCATAGCAACCCCTAGATTCAATTAAGTACTAGGTACTACTTCTAACACATAGACAAGTTTTCAAACCCTTGGGGGAGTCCTAGGTCCAGCAGTGGACGCTTATGGCTGATATGGTCATATGTCTACGAGATACTTCTATAAATATGATATGGACTTAAAATGAGTTCATTATGTAATAATAATAAATAAGGAGGTTCTAAGTTGTAGGTGTGAGTGAATATGATCTAATTAATTAGCATAACTGAAGTAAGTACTTCACTACAAAGGAAGGCGATAAGTGAAAGTGTATTGAGTGTTTGTGGGATGCAGTTTGGCAGTCGCAAGAAAGTGGGCTGGACGGATAACACCTCTTAATCCTTAGGTGAAGCTCGACTTTCAACATTACTTACGGACGCGTGGCTATTTCTTTAGGGATCCGTAAATATAAGAATAATAATAATAAACGTTTATTTTTTTATTATATATAATAAAAGAACTTCCTGCATCTGACTGTAATAGCACCACGTTTATGTCACTAGTTGTATTTATTGAACGAGCGAGCGAAGCGAGAGCAGCTCACAAATTAGATAGTATGAGCAGCTTCTCAGTTTCAACATTGGCCAAAAATGCTACTGACCGTCATCCGTCAGTTTATCTGTCAGTCGGTTTGTTCCCGCCAACTTATTTGTCTGAACAACTTTTTTAACCGATAAATTTCAACGGTATGGATGTGAGTCGCGAGGTTCACAACTTCCAGAGCCACTAGTTGTATTTACCTACGAGTAATTATTATTCGTATGCTATAATCTCCTTGTTTTTGCATATATGAAGAACTAGCTGTTCCCGCGACTTCGTTCGCGTGGTTGCCGGAATGTTATATAGCCTAAAGCCTTCCTCTATAAATGGACTACCCAACAAAAAAAGAATTTTTGTATCTTGAACCGTTTTCACGGCGCACGCAACGGAAGGCTTCAAAGATGAAATAATTTCTCCCGTTTTTTACACATTTACCACTATATCTTTTCTCCTATTGGTCGTAGCGTGATGTTATATAGCCTATAGCCTTCCTCGATAACTGGACTATCCAACACAAAAAGAATTATTCAATTCGAACCAGTAGTTTCGGAGATTAGCGCGTTCAAACAAACAAACAAACAAACAAACAAACAAACAAACAAACAAACAAACAAACAAACAAACAAACAAACAAACAAACAAACAAACAAACAAACAAACAAACAAACAAACAAACAAACAAACAAACAAACAAACAAACAAACAAACAAACAAACAAACAAACAAACAAACTCTTCAGCTTTATAATATTAGTATAGATATACCGTTCTCTAACTTTTGATTTACACTTGTCATTGACTTTACAGTTAAAGCTGACGTTTTGTGCTTTCTACGAATTACCTAATATTTTATACTTACATACGAAAGCAAGATAAGGATGTGCGTAAGAAATGTTATCCTAAAATTAAACAAATTTGCATTTATGCACGCTTACTGGAACCATTATTTTGTCCATTTAAGAAAAGAAAGTCTTTTAAGTGGCATAACAAAACAAATTTTGCACGCTACAATCTAAAAACCTATGTCTTCAAGTAAATAAAATATTTAAGAATAAGTCGTATTATACGAGTATGGCACCTACTTTCAACTATTTTATTGGTAATGCAAAGTATGTTATGCCTAAGTACGGTTATGTTACATTATGTAAGAAAGGATAGTCTTCTTTTAAAAATTACAAAATTTAATAGTTTCTGAGAAAATCACCTACCTATTGTATTATTGATATGGAAAAATATATTATATCACATCAGAGGAAGGGAGAGAGAGGCAAAGAGAAGAGCGCAGCACTAAAGGTGCATTGATAGAAGTGGGAAGGACGAGTGATGTGCAAAAGCGTAAATTCAACCAGCTGCACCAGTAAATTGATTTGACAACGAGTTTTGTGCAATAATAAGCGTCGTACGTAGTATGTGCTGTGCGATACCACCGTCACTTTCCAACAAAGTCAATGAAGCGTGGAGAAAGTGGCGGTGGCTCCACACCACGTCCGCGTCGGTAAAATCCGCTGACTCATAAAAGGTTGTCATATGGATACATTAAGCAGGATTTTGGTGTACATTCCAAAATTATTACGTATCTTTCAAGCCATTGTGTCTCCCTCCCTCGTTAAATTTCACAGCGAAAATGTAGTCACCCCGCATCGTTGAGAAGTTATTTTTAATTTTTTTTACGTTTAATTATTGTTAAACTTATAGAAACCATTTGTTTGGAGAAAACTGTATAAGAACTCTAATAAAAACTATAAAAGTAACTTCATAAAAGTTAAATACAAAATGCTTATAGAACGATATGTGATTAGTCCATCTTTGAGATATATAATTAGTGAGCCACTGCTGCATTATTTAATGTCTTAGAACAAGTTGTTACTAAACTAGTATATGATAATGATTAGTCTTTGATTATGATTACGTGCACGAATGTATATGTCGTGGCTAGATCTAGAATTGTTCATTTCATGACAAGGCGGTCGGCCATTTCATGAAATGATATGGGAAATACCGACAGCCCACTTTGTGAGGTAGTCTGCCCTGATCAATGAATAATCAGCGTTTGACGATATGAAAAGCTACACGCATGGCTACTTCATGATATGGTCAACTGTTAGTGATCATCGTAAAATAGTTACATTATCCACCGTTAGAGAAGCTGATATTATTTTATTTTTGCGAGACATCATGGCGGCGGATAATTATTCTAATAAAAAAGCTAATAATAATGTGCTAATTGAGAATAAAAACGAAGTGAAATATCGGTACGACACACATACGACACATCAATAGTGTAGAGTTGCTCAGTACTACTGCTACCCGCAGATCTCGAAAAAGTTTTCTAAGCTACTTCCATGCAACGAACTATTGATGCTTCTTTCTTGCTGCTAAAACAATTTACGAATTAGTTTGACGATTTCGTTAATTCTTTCGTTAAATCAATGTAGGTAAATAGATATAATACCTACTGGTTGGTATTTAAATAAATTGTATGTCGACGGTTTTATTTACGAGTATACAGTCATATGGTTCTATCACTAGAATTCTCTGTTTGTAATATTTATCGTCATTATGCTGCAATAACAATTTAATGACTTACATAAAATCACATAACAAAGCCAAGATATAAATTATGGGCATCATAATATTATCAGGTCGCGCATCGTTCGTTTAACCTACTTTCACTATGATTTTTCTATGTTCCTGGGATTCGAAAGTAGTAAGGAATAACTAGAAATTTTATTAGTAATTCTTGTGGATTATGGGACTTGAACCTCGAGAGGCACGGCGGTAATAAATTGTTCACAATTATTTATGACTTATAAATTTATCTCATTACAAGTTTCCGACTTTAATAAATTGTGCGTTAATTCTCTTTAATCTTTTCATATGACTATTTTATTATAAATAGAAACTCAACAAAGAGCAATTGTACTATCGTTTAGAGATCAGGCGGTCAATATGTCGAATTAGGGTCATAGATGTAGGGTACGTTATACGTATCTTATCGTTATATCATACGCCAGCACCATCGGCTACTGTGTGGAACTTTGTTGTTGTTTTATATTCTGAATAAGGAAACACCAGTTGGTTTCGATAAAAGAACAATACCAGTCTTTACTGCGTGATATAATTAGTATATCGCGTTAATTATTTTTTATGTTCTACTGTTTATTAGTCAAACGATTTCTGGTGTCGTACTTTTAGTACCGATCTATACAACTGGGTGTTCCATTAAGACGCGTATTCAAGGGGGTTTTCATTGTTGAGTGTTGTAAGTATTAGATCATTACGCGGTGACAAACTTTTGTTTCATAAAATATTTTATCGAAAATAAAGTTATGTATTCTGTGGTTTAGTATTTCCACGTATTTCACTAGGTACTTCAAGAAATCCTTTACTGTAATTTTTTTGAAGTGATTGATGAGAACGCACTAGTGTCACATCAACATAAATAAGAGTTGAATTGGGTTAATAGGACTCTCATTTATCGATTTAGTACCTTGATAGAATTTTATTTAATTAGCCAGAGGCCTTATTTTTGAAATGATGATATTACTTTTTCCGATACTTTAAAACGAATACCTACTTTTCTTTTGTTTCAGGCACTTCCTACCTCTCTCTTCACACCGTTATGATTATAAGAATATCATGGCTCCTGCAAATAGTCCTCGCTGTCACTATTGTGATGATATCAGGTGAGTCATTGCGCGGTTTGGCACTTGCGGTGTGGCTGAGTAGCACAGTAATAGCTGTTTCAATGATGTATTTCATGTCGACAACAACAACAAAGGCTAATTTAATTCGATGGTTAAGCTATAAAAATGCAAATAGTCAGCCATACACATAATTGTATTTGTATTGCAACCATAATAGTAATAATTATGCTTTTGTACCTAGGTATGTCTGCATTCTTTACAATCAAAGTCTTCAAGTTATAATCAAACTTATTGTTTACAGGTAGTCCTATATTTTTTCAAGATAACGCTAAGAGCGGAAAAGCCTTAATAAAATGGAGGCCACCTATGGACAACTGGAATTGGACAGAGTCGCCTCGCCACGAGGAGCCATTCTTCATGCCTGCCAACTTCACACACAAATTACCGCCTTCAGCTAACGAAACTGAATTGATTGCTCATATGGCTGCCTTAAAAAGGAATTATTCTCGCCTCCTTTGGGACAACGACAAGAGCTCAAACTTGCCTCTGTTTGTGGATAAAGCTTTAAAATTACTGAATTTAAAACAGGTCTACTTCGAAGTGGAAACTTCCGTTATGTCAAAAGTGTCGTGTACAGCCTGTAAGGCGGGCGCAGGACTGCTGCAACACTATATAAAGCTTGGCAAAAGCAAAGAAGAAATTGTCAAAATGATCTTTCAATTTTGCGTTTCACTTAACATCCAGTCAACTCGCGTTTGTGAAGGAGTCACGAGACTATTCGGGGTAAGATATCACCATCTTCTTACTTACCGGCAATGTATCGAATCTGTCAAACTCTCGAATCGTTTATCTGTTCTCTTCATATTTAGTTAAATAAAATGTCAGGATAAATTATCTTTAAATTCTTAAAAAGAGTCTAAAAGAACTAGCTAGAACAAGGATATTGCTGAAAATATCAAATTTTCCAACTATAGGGCATTTTATTTATTTTTCATTTGAATTTCAGAGTGAGGTTGTATACGTATTAAAGCGTATAACAATTGGACCTAACGAGATATGCAGTTTCGTGATAGGCGACGCTTGCGGCGATGTCTACAACCCGTACCACGAGTGGGAGGTGTCGTTCCCGCCGGTGCCGAAGCCGTCTGTTCGACCTTTGGACATCCCTGTGGACAAAGCTCCTACGTTCAAAGTCTTGCAGATTTCAGATACCCACTTCGATCCTTATTATGCAGAAGGTAAGTAAGTAATATAGAAAGTATCTTCTTGTCGCAATTTCAGGTGTTTGATTAATTTGAGCCCATTTTGAGGGAATTTACTTTAAAATGTACAGTTTATTGCTTTTGCATAAAATCTTCAGCAGAGTGCGACTACGAATGCTTGCGAATGGAACTGAAATATCTCATTATTTTGAAATAAAAGATAAAATGTAAGGAACTGTTCATTCATCACTGATTTGTTTTGAAACAAATTAAAACGGTATTAGTCTAACCGGAAAATACATAGGTAGTATTTTTCCATTACCACTATGCTTAATTGCTGCACGTTGCAGGTGCAAATGCGGAATGTAACGAGCCATTATGCTGTCGGGCGTCCAGTGGGCCTGTGATGACGCCCGGCGGAGGCGCCGGCCGCTGGGGCGACTACCGCAAGTGCGACACACCAAAACGGACTATCGACCACATGCTGAAGCACATAGCAGACACACACAATGTACGTTAAATTCTTTGGCATAGATTTGATTTTTTTATGGTAGACCCTCCATCCACTCATCTATTCTCTCAAGAAATCAAAATATCAACCCCTAATGTGATGACGCGGAGTAAGAGACACAGGTATGTGTACCAGCTGACAGAAAGGTGCGGTGATTTATAGGAAATGTTTCCCAAAAAATTTAGTAGTCCCTAGCTATAAAAATTTTTAAACAATGCCAGTAACTGTAGCTTTTTGTCGATAGAACGCGACATAGCACGACTCCTGTTGTATGAAATCAAGGACTTCGCAGTGAAGAAAGCGCGTAAAGTACCTAAATGTTTAAGTTATTTACGGTTTGCCTTGAATCTTTACCAATCAGTATTTGGTAAAATTTGTGTATTGTATAATTGTGAATTATACCAAAGAGTCAAAGACATTCGAATAACCGTTTTTTTTCACCTAATTTATGAACGTAAAAAAGGGCCCATATGCAGTTAAAGAAGCTCGTACCGGGCGCATAAAACCATATCAAACTCAAAGAGGCTATAGTAAATCTCCTATAGCTAATAAATCTTAAAAAGCCATCGACACTATAAAAATATATATGTATTAAGAAAAAAATTAAGTGTAGTACTTATTAATTTAAAATTTCAGGATATCGATTACATCTTATGGACAGGCGACCTGCCACCGCATGATGTGTGGAACCAAACGCGCGAAGAAAATTTAAAAGTCCTGCAAGAAACTGTCGCTCAAATGTCGGACATGTTCCCTGGTGTCCCTATATTCCCTGCTCTTGGTAATCACGAGGCTTCTCCAGTCAACAGGTAAATATTTTGTTAAAATAATATTGACTTTTGTCCTATAATATATTTGCTCTTTTGTTTGCTACATTTATGTCATTATTCATAATGGTTTCCGCTCTTCCGCTGTAGATAAGTTAGGTAATTGTGTATCTATATCTGTGTAGGTAATCATACAGAGGAAATAATACCTATGTCAAGCGAAGCCACTGTACTCATTTACAATGTGATGCTCAACTCTGAACTGACAGTGATAAGAAAACAACAGTTGAACACACGTACTTAATGAGAAGGTTCTTCATCTCGCACCGCTAAGCAAAATAACTAAAGTAAAAGGCAAAATAAAAACTACTGGAACTAAGCTGGACTCTATGTTTTCATTTCAATGTGCAGAAATAAAACCATTATCCTACCATGCTGAATGTGCTAGCCTTTATCTACTACAAGTTTATTTGCTAGGCTAGGCAAATTAAAAAAACCCCAACTGACAAGAACGCCTTTTAGCGATGAGTAGCGGAACTACCGATATGACTTGATATCCGTAGCGCCATAATATTTGCTAGAGAAAGCCCTGACTTACAAGCGTTAACCCCTAATAACTTTTAAACGGCTGAACCGATTTTCATCAAACATAGCTAAGAATTACCTACTGCAAGGGAACTTTCTTTCACATAAAAAAAACCGCATCGAAATCGGTCCATCCGTGGGACCGCTACGATGCCACAAATAGACCGACAGACATTAGCGTCAAACTTATAACACCTTTACAAAAACGCGGCCAAGTGCGAGTCGGACCTACCCATGAAGGATTCCGTAGCAGCAAGTAACATAATAGAAAAGTTCTTGTAGTTCGTTGTAACTTTGATCGATGTTTTAATTTTTTTGAAATTTAATTGAATGAAAGGTAAATTGTGGTTTACGATGTATCCCATATCTCTGACGATTTAGACAGACATAGACAGATTTTTATTTCCAGAAAAACACAACACATACAATACACTATGATTTATGACGTATTAAAAAAAACTACTTACTAGATCTCGTTCAAACCAATTTTCGGTGGAAGTTTGCATGGTAATGTACATCAAATTTTTTTTTTAGTTTTATAATTCTCATAATATAGAAGTTACAGGTTGGGGAGGGGGGGGGGGGGGGCACATTTTACCACTTTGGAAGTGTCTCTTGCGCAAACACTTTCAGTTCTAAGTATGGGGAACCCCAAAATTTATTCTAATAATATCTTAATGCGGTTCACAGAATACATCTACTTACCAAGTTTCAACAGTATTCGTTCTTATAGTTTCCGAAAAAAGTGGCTGTGACATACGGACGGACAGACATACAGACATGACAAATCCATACGGGTTCCGTTTTTTGCCATTTGGCTACAGAACCCTAAAAAGAGGTTAAAAAAGAGCTAAAGACCTGACAAAGTAACTACTTTCTTCCGTGAATGTTTCAGTTTCCCACCGCCATTCATCTCGTCGCCGGAGTCCAGCATCTCCTGGCTGTACAACGAGCTGGACGCACAGTGGCGGCGGTGGCTGCCCGCTGGGGTCTCTCACACGGTCCGACGAGGCGCCTTCTACTCCGTCCTCGTGCGCCCCGGATTCCGGATCATATCACTCAACATGAACTACTGCAACAACAAGAACTGGTATTTTATCGTGCCAATGTTTGAATTTAATAGCTTAAGATGTGGAAATACTCAACCTTTTTAAATAATAAGCTGCAGTGTAGACCTGTTTAGCTGAAAATCGCTGTACTTAAATTAGTCTCTCTCTCATCTTAGCGTATTCCCAGTTGCATTCTCAGCTGTCTGCAAAGCCCGGGGTCCGCATTCTGGCTTTTCCTTATCCACTTCGCACGGCCTTGAGCATCCTTGATTGTAAGACCATTGGCACGCATATCATCCTTGACGACGTCAAGCCAGCATTTCTTGGGTCTACCACGTCTATCGGGCCCCGGCGGAGGTGGCATGCCTATACATTTTGTTTCCCACGTAACTTGCCGGTTTCCGCTGTACCTAAATTAGTATACCTGACTAATAGTTGCTTGCATCAGGATAGCTTCATGTTTAATAGCATACGACTTATGATATTTACAACAGCAAATGATTGACGGTCAAAAGCTGTGAAACTAATTTCTATTTTACAGGTGGCTGCTCATGAACAGTACGGACCCAGCAACAGAATTGCAGTGGCTTATTTACGAATTGCAATCCGCAGAGTTCAGTGGCGAAAAAGTACATCTCATCGGCCACATACCGCCCGGACATTCAGACTGCCTAAAAATATGGAGCAGGAATTACTATGCTATCATCAACCGATACGAATCAACAATCACTGCACAATTTTTCGGTCATACTCATTACGATGAGCTTGAAGTTTTTTATGATCCGAACGATCTTGGTAAGTGCGCTATTTTTATCGTTCTTTTTTTGTGATCTAAAAGAACTTCAGTAAAAAATTTGATGCCAAGTCGTGGCGACGATGGGCGAAAAGTAACTACGTATAAAATCGTGTTTTGCAGGTAGAGCCACAAGTATAGCTTACGTCGGTCCTTCGGTGTCACCGTACTATGACCTCAATCTTGGGTACAGAATATATTACGTGGACGGCGACCATGATGCAACGACGAGAGTAAGTATAAGTACTAATAGCATTTAGCAATTATAGGCTACCGATACGTACAATAATGTTGTGTTATAAGTATTTGCTAAGTAATTCTATAATAAACTATTTACAAAAGACAAGACTTAAAAATTTCGAGGTAGGTAGGTATATGTACATATTAACAGCGTAAGCTGTATAGGCATTGAGTAGAGACGGAATGATAATACCTAATTTTTCAAAACAATAAACCAACTTCTTTGCCAGTGTTAGATGACATATTTTTTCCAGTTATTTAGGTTTAAAAACTAAACTACTAAACCGATATTAACAAAATTTCTATGGAACACCAATACGAGTATATCCTTTTAACAAAAAAATATTTTTCTTTTGTTTCAAATAAGTTTATAAATTACAGAGTTCTGAGGTTACAAACATTAAAAACAAAATACAACCAAATTGAAAACCTCCTTTTTTGAAGTTGGTTCAAAAGATAGGTAGGTAACTTACATATATGTAATCTGTGACGTAGGTACCATTCATAAACAGTATGAACAGGTAATTAACACAATACAATATAGACAGTAAAAAATGAGTTTCTCTCAAAATAGTTTTCCGGCACAAGTATTTTTATTATTTATGTGGACTTACAGTGACTGATGCAAAGGAAGAAAAAAAAAATATTTTGTAAACGCACTTTTTCAGCAAGTAATCGACCACGAAACCTGGATCATGAACCTGAAGGAGGCCAACCTATTCGGCTACCCGATCTGGTACAAGCTGTACTCCGCGCGCTCGGCCTACTCCATGCAGGCGCTGCGCCCGCTCGACTGGGACAAGTTCATCGACGAGATGACTGGCCGGGATGACTTGTTCAACTTATACTACAAGTAACTTCCACATCTAAATTATGTACCTAATTATTTTTATGACAAAATTAAAAAGCGGAAGTGACTGAACACTAGCAAATATATAATAAGTCGCAACACATCGACCATTTTACATTCTCTACAGGATCTTGCCCAAGGGAAGCTTAAAATCGAAGAGTGTCGAAGCGACTTAATCAAATTTGATGTTGGTAAATTACCACCACGAACAGACAAGCCGTCTGTTCCACTACTGGTCCGAGAGCTGGTAGACATTTGTGAGGCAAGCTAAAAACTTGTCTTTTACTTCTCCTATTGAAACCCAATACAAACGTAACTCAGAACTCAGACCTGGCTGAAAAGTAGAGGGCTAAATGAACCCTTACATTTTTATCTGGCAAAGTTAAAGACCCGACTAAATGATCTGGCTTATACAGGCTGCGTTTTTAACCACCTGTAACACAATTTTTATCGATTTTTAATAACTTCTTTTATGGAAAGTAGGTCAGTATCATGGCCTGAACTTGCTCCAAAGATTGTGGCAGGTGGTTAAAAACTCAGCCTGTATATTATTTACTTCTTTTTATTTTAACGTGTAAAAATTTAAGATTGCTTAAGAATATATTTTTGTAAAAAATCTTTGTCTTTGAAAATTTGTGGGTCGACACAGCCCCGCTACTTTTCAGCCAGGTCTGCAGTTCTGAGTTTAGGAATTATAGGATAAGTATAAGACGAGTTTTCAGCTTGCCTCAAATATCTACCCAAAAATGTTTCCAAACCCTGGTATAGGTACTAGCTCTCGGAATATACAAGCGTTTGGAAAAATCTTAGCAAACAAGGACAATAACGGAATCAACTCATGATTACAGACATTACTGGAAAAACAGCCCACGTCGAGGCACTTGCGACGGCGAATGTAGGAAGCGCTTGTTGTGCGACGCGCGCTCGGGGCGCTCCCACGACCGCCGAGCGCTGTGCGGGCAAATCGAGGCCCGCATCGATGGCGCAGCACCCGCACCGCAGACCTGGAGGGCGTGGTTCTACAACGGGCTGTCCGTTTCGTGAGTGGGGCTCTATCTATTGCTTTGTACAAAGTGAGGGGTTGGTGAAGTGGTGATTTGGTCATGGTTCTGTATTTTTTTGTTGGGCGGGGAGCATCTGCACCTTATCGTAATGTTAACTATATTACAATAGACTCATTCAGATCAGAGATAGCCTGCGGCGAAAGTTCAAATCGGTGGATAAATGTGGCCGTTCTTAATAAGACAGTCCTAAAATAAATGATATTATTTAACGTAGTATAAGGATCGTTAAACTATATCGAAGCTAAGACATTGAAATACCCAATGCATTTATTGATTGACGACCTCCGTGGCGTAATGGTTACCACGCTAGACCGCTAATCCGGAGGTTCTGGGTTCGATCCCCAGCCAGGGCAAGTTGGAAAATGGCCTTTTTCAAATTGTCCTGGGTCTTGGGTGTTTATCTATATATGTATTAACATAAAATATAGTAGCGTTGAGTTAGTATCCCATAACACAAGTTTTAAAACTTACTATGGGGCTAGCTTAATCAGTGTGATTTGTCCCTATATATTTATTTATTTATTTATTGAAATATCTGAGCTGCGATATAGGTTTGAGGCACCTTTAAATAATAGAATTGTCAGCATCTATAAAATAGGTAGTTGAATAAAAATACTTAGGTAATTTAAACATATACCTATAACGGGACTTCGCACGAACCTTTTTTTATTGTTTTGTCTAACGTTTTGATTAAGAGGGCGCCTGATGTGAATAGTCGTAAGTTTTGCTCCCGCTTCCACGCACATAAATTTACTCTAGCCGAAGCGAGACAGCGAGACCATGCGGGGTGGAAAGACCATGGTAGGTCAATGAGGCTTGTTTTGGTTTTGAGGTTTTTTTCGTTTTACAAAGAATATTTAAGAGTTATTTAAAAAATAAGACATATTATGACTGCCTTATGTTTAATACAATTATATTCCAAAGTTACAAAGGTTAATTTATTGTATTTCTCGAATACTTCCCGTTTTAGTATAATTCTGAAGTGATTTAGAGGCAACTTCGCAATGTTTTTTTATCGAGAAAATTTTCAGCAATCGTGTTTTCGAAACATATTATGTATAGAGTTAGTCCTGAACTTTGCTGTGTTTTTATTTCAAAGTGAATATTTCGTTAATATTGATAATATTTAAGATCGCTCTAAGAACTTTAGTAACTAACTCTTCAAGAGCTACATCTTTCTTGGTCGCAGACTGGCTGGAGAGCAGCGGTGTCTTCTTGTTGATGGTGAACGCAGATTTTTTGATAATAACACTATACCCACATTTTATAATGTCATTAGTGTCACTACCCACATTGTCTTTAATATTTACTTATTAACCCCGGTACACACTACACTAACTGTATCTGTTTATTCGACACTGACCTACGCGTTTTTACTTTTGCAATCACTGGGTTCCATGCAGATGATAATTTAAATCCGTCTTCCCTGTTCAGTTTTGTGCTTCTTGATTTCTACAGTAAAAACGCGTAGGTCAGTGTCGAACAAACAGACAGATACAGTTAGTGTAGTGTGTACCGGGGTTAATACGTAAATATTAAAGACAATGTGGGGTAGTGCCCAAAGAGCAATAATGTACCGTCCTTTCCCGTAGTGCCATTATCAAAAAATCTGCGTTCACCATCAACAAGAAGACACTGCTGCTCTCCAGCCAGTCAGTCTGCGATCACGAAAGATGTAAATCTTATTCGAAACGTTAGACAAAACAATGATGTTTTTTTTTCTATTTTTGTGTGAAAATCTTAATGCGGTTCCTTAGTGCGGTTTCGTGCCCATTTCGCGAGCGTCGGATTTATCCGACCAAAAACTATGGATATTCACAATTCCTTGCGCTGGGAGCACGACAACTGATATAAAGTCTCGCGGTGAAAGAGTACAACAGCCAAATTTTTGGAGCAAGTTCAGTCCATGATACTGAACTACTTTCTATAAAAAAAAGTTACATATTTTTTTTAATATTTCCATAAAAAATGCGCTGATTTGCGAATTTTTATTTTAGTTTAGTTTGTAGTTTAATCTCAATTGTATTTATTTTATTTTTTTCTTAATAAACATTTCTCACCGTTTTTTAGTTTAGTATTTTAGTTTAATTGTTTTTATGGAAAGTAGTTCAGTATCATGGACTGGACTTGCTCCAATAATTTGGCTGGTGGTAAAAAAGTCAGCCTGTATGTATAATTCATGTGTTCAAAGCGCGATTGTTAAAAACCAATACGTAAGTACAATAAAAGGGGTCGCTTAAAAATATGTTGACGCCTATTTCCAACTTTTCGCAATTTCATTTATTTATCAATTGATCCAGAATTCTTAAAAATGGTTAAATTAGGCAATAAACTAACTAGTTTTATTGAGAAATTTTATCAACTTAGGTATGTAAGTTCCTATCAATAAAATTAGCAGCTACTCTTCTTTATCAAAGCAATGGTGAAGGGTCAAGTTACGTTTCTGCTTGTACCAAAGACTGCACATTTACCTATAAGGCAAGCGGCAATGCAATAATTAAAGCGTTTACACAACATTAGTAAACGCTTTTATTAGGTGACATATTTTTGCTGCTGTCTGGCCATAGTGCAAAACGCTTTACATTTACATGTACTCAAAACATTTCTTATCATAGAATACGTAACTTATTGGAATAGGTTTCGTGTTGTGTCGGTTTAATACTCGAGTTAAAGGAGATTACGAGTTTGAACTTTATACTTATCATATCCATGATGATACTTTTTCTTTTATCAAAAAAGGTAAGAAGATGCACCTTAAGTATCCATTTACGTCTTCTATGATAGGTACTTTACCTACATTCCTCTGAATTTCTTTTGTCTAACTGCCAGCCCTCATGCAATCTATGCCAATATAACTAAATTATTGCTTTTTCTCTTTCTATGCAGACCTAGCCCTAGTGTACAGCAAGTATGATCGGTGATGGATTTACTTATATGTTTATCCCGCCATCTATTTAAGGTTGGTACCAGGAAGATTTTATTAATCAGTGGACTCCGGCACAGAATATAATAATAAAACCTCGTCATTAACCATGAAATGCAGATTACAAAGTTATAACATACAGTTATAATGGAGGTCGTTACGATTTCTACATAGAAAACTCGGATAATCTGAGTTTCCGAATACTTATTTAAGATTTGTATTTTTTATATATTTCAATAAATAAGTTTTATTTGCAATGTCTACATCAGATTCTGTGAGTTTTCTTTACAGCGAGTGTACAAACGACTGTTTATTTGTACTTACTAATAATATTACTTCATATATTTCAGTACCTAAGTTTTATTTGCTAGTTCTTTCCTACTAACACCAAATTCTGTTTTCTTTTTTAGCGTGTACTGTTTATTTGCCCCTTCGATCATATTTGCCCTATAATATTAATTTCATTTTGTAAAACAAGTGTTATTGGTATATTCCAGGATGTCAATGATAATGAAATTACCAGAAGTGGCCTATCAAATACCAAAGTTCGTGATGGGATTTGGCTGAAAAACAAGGCCACGATTTTTGAGCAAAATCATAAGAACACCACCACCGGAATAGCCATTACTGATATTTATTTAAAATATCGTTTAATTATTTGAAGTTATTAACGATTCACTGTTATATTTATGATGAAGTCATGTTGTTAAATTAAAAATTTGATTAAATAAAAAATCTTGAATGGTGGACCAATCTGAAGACTTTGTTTAAATGTTATTGTATAAGATTTCTACTTTTGTAAATACTTAAACTTAATTGTAAATTTGTAATAAAAATATTGAAACAAGTACTTATAGAACTTATTCACCCTACAAATCGTCGTACGTAAGTAATCATATCCCTCGCTATTGTTTACTATTTAGTCACTTATTCTAAGGAAAATGAGAATATTTTCAGCAAAATTAAACTTATAGTAATTTACGTAATTGACAAACAAATATTCATGAAATATGTCTTTATTAAGAATTAAAACTTGAATAATTATTCCTCATTCGAATCATTTCTATATCTCCATATAACATAAATACACTACTGTAAATTAGCGTACTATAAGATAGAAATGACTTACCTAATGAAGTCTTTTCTTTTTTACGTAATAGTAAAAAATAACGTACACGAGCAATCCGTGTAAATTATTATATGGAGATAACGTACACGTTAAAATTAAATTGATATTATTATGAATTTTACAAACTAAAACCTAAAACTGGTCCCGCCTCTGACAAGGTTTACTTATATTTACAATGCATTGTCTTGTCACATTAAAATATTACGACGATACAAGATAAAAATACTTAAGCGTTTGGAGCCCTTGGCCACGTATACTATAGATGTGATAAAGCTGTTTTCATACCAATTGCAACCAGGTGGATAGTTTTATATTACAATTATTATTACATACTTGTAAACGTTGGTTTTCATATCAAAAATTGAGTGTGAGTAACAGCATTTACTATCCACCTATGATCACATGTGCTAAAAAGACTGACATCAATTGGATGAACTAAGTAGGCAATATAAACTTAAAATCGAGTACTTAATACTAAAAATTAACTTTGTTTCACATTTTATTGAGCTCACTCATATCAATTATATTGATAGACATTTAACCAACTGTTATAGGACAAAGGAAGTTTGAACAAAAAGAAATGTGCACTCAATATTAAAGAAAGCAAATTTTACTCACACAACACATTTCAAAAGTAATTTTACAATCACTTTTTTTTTAATATTGTGACTAGAAGCGGATTTTATCACATTTTCTTCATTCCTAAAACGTTTGTTTTCTACAACATATTTTTTATATTGCTTCATTTAATTCAGTTGTTGTTGCTGTACTATATAATCTTATCCGATTCAATTACTCCCTAAGTAATTATCCAAAACAGTAAATGCAAGTAATTAACCTATGTGTACATTTATGCATGTAATAAATAATACATGCTTATATGTAATAAATAATACACATATTTTATAAATAATACATACAATAAATCCGCCTAGTCGGGCCATGCTCAGAGTAGAGTTCCGAAGTTACATGTTAGAACATGGAAACTTAATTTCTCATAATTTTACACGTTTATTACCCATTTTAAACAAGTTTAAACTTTATTTGAGTAAGAATATGTATTTAGTACGTAATTTTTCAGATAGGTACATTTAATGAGTTAGGCGGCTGTAACTCTTGAAATAAAAAAGCTAACTCAGCCGGCATAGTTTTCCTTTAAAGTTCAGAGCATAGATATGTAGTGGCCAGATCGTAGAATTGATCATTTCATGATATGGCCGACCATTTCATGAAATGGTTATTTTTCATAATATGTAAAATACTCGCTGATCACATCATGATGTGGTCTGCCCAGAACAATGAATAATCAGTGTTTTACGATATAAAAAACTAAATGCATGGCTACTTCATGATCAAATAGTTACATTATCCGCCGTTAGAGACGCTGTTTAGTTCAAATGCCGTAAAGTCATATTGCAAGGTAACCATTATTTGCGTCGTAACGTAACGTTTAGTTCAAATGCTGCATTAGACATATGCTAGGTAAACATTTTGCTTCCTAGTCAATATAAAGTATAGGTACAGTTTGGCATAGACGTTTTGATTTCTAGGTAGCATGATCAGAGAGGTTTTATTTTTGTAAAGCATCATGGTGGCGGATAATTAATCTGATAAAAAAGAATTGGAAAGAATTCGAAATGTATTCACGAGTAGATTTCAATCGAAAAAACAAATAGTGTTAGCCCTTAAAATTCTACTTAAAAGAAAAATATTCCTTCTTTATTTGAAATTTTTATACCTTTGATGTCATGGAAGCCCTACAATAACGATATGGCCAAACGTTAATTGACGTATCATCAAACGTTGACGTGTAAACTAAATGGTCAATTTTAGCTGGTCATATCATGAAATATAACCATTTAATGAAAAAGCCGGCCACATCATAAAATAATCAATTCTACAATGGGTGTCCTATGTAATTTCGAAATTTGTCATCCACGACATATAGTATACCCATTCAAAATTATAGCTTTCTCGTACTAACAGTCTGTTTAGCCAGGGACGGTCAGATGGATGTACCGTAACTATAAGAGTTCCGTCTAGGCACTCCGGAACTCAACTGTATCTCTTGAGTAAAAGATTCTTTCCCCAATATTTTATGGTATTTTCGCTGTGCAGTTTATACATTATACCATAAACATTTTTTAGATTCTATCTGTATTTGTTTACCATAAACAAACAGACTTTATTAACACATCTCAATAAAAGTTAAAATGTCTTTTAAATCAAACATTGAAATATTTGTCATACCAAAATGGAATGTTAATTAAGAATTGAGTATTAAAACTATAATTAAATTTTTAATATCAATATTTAAAACTAAAATATGGCTAATATTTGTGGTGGGATTTGAAATGCATCATCATTGAGCATTTTCTATTATTAATTATAAGCATAATAATTGCATCCTACTTTAGTAAAAACTTGGTCTAAGGTAAGGCAAGTTTAATGAGATTTTTGAAGAGAGTACACAGTACCTACTAAAACTGCAGTCAAACCTTAGAAAATTTGTATAATAAGGTGTCAAACATAACATTTAAATCAATATACTAACTGCTAATTTTAGTAATGCCTAATACATACTTAATCATTTAAGAATTTTTGATAATAGTGATGTGTTGAAACAGTCTTATGAGAGTTATAGAAAACACTGGACACCTCAAATTCTTATGCCATCTCCACAAGATCTAATATAACCTTCAATCATATATTCTATAGATGCCCGTGTCGCCTAAAAAATGGCATCGGAAAAATAAGGCATAAAACAGTATTATGCCTTGTTTCGCTCTCATTCGCTCGGTGGCCGCGCGCGTGACGTTACGTCAAAGATGCCAAAGTGCGTGGTGAAAATACGGATTTATTTCCATGCTTATCTCAGTTACATATGGTTTAAATTAGATTAAACTGTATGACACTAGAACTTTTTTCGCAATACTTGAAATGGTATACATCTACATATGTACAGTGGGCCACATAGAAAAGTATACTCTATACCTCTATACTATAGTGGTATACTATTCTATGTGGCCCACTGTACGTATTGACACGGGGACAATATTTTGTTTGATTTTGCAAGGAACCGTGCATCTATAGAATATATGATCGAAGGGTATAACATAAGTAGAGTATATTTAAAGTTTAAAGAGTAGTTAATTCCTATTTTTATAAAGACCAATGTTTTTTCAGCATATGGTGGTCTGGTTTTATTCTACACATTTTTGTTTTGAATTTATATTGTTCTCTTTTTTAGCTCTAAAAATGTCTTTGAAATAAAGCGAAAAAAGGTTTCTCAGTCTCTTCATCATTTTGAGTTTCCATTCAAACTTTTCATACTGTAACATTGTTACGACTTCAAAAATCAAAACCTAAAATACCTTCCTAAACTATAATTCTTAAAAAGGTCATATATGCACACACATCCACATATATTTAAAATTAAATGAGGTACTGATATATTACAAACTAAAACAGAACCTGTTGAAATTATTATAAATACACAAAATGGCACTTAATCAGACAACAGACACAAAATAAATAATCTCATATTAAATTTAAATTGCATTTTGTGTTGTTTAACAATTCAAAATGCATTAAACTGGTCTTTGGAAGCTGGAACTGAAACCTGTAATTTCAGTCAGCATAACAATCTACACAAGTTCTTTTTACTTTTCTTTGAGCTCACAGGATAAAAATTCTTTTTACGTTTAGAGGGACTAGGCTCGTTTAGATCATACTGTAGGCAACTTGTTCCAGGGTGTCTTTTACCTTTACATGATTTACAAAACTGATGGGCACAAGTGGCATTGGTACATTCAGCCCAAACTTCACCAGACTTCTCTTTTGTCACTTTAGCAGGATACTGGCACTGCACACAGGATAATTGCGTACGAAGATCAATAGAAGCTGCCTGAAAAAGAATATAGAACTGCAATTTGTTTTGATGAGATCATAGGAAGACAGGTTACAAATAAATAAGAGTAAGTCATCTAAAAGGGTGAATTAACATTAGTCATTTCCAAAAAGTACAGTGTCTCCAATTTATTACATACTACTCAATAGAAAGACAACCTTTGGGTTGCAGAGATCAGACGGCAGTCGCTCTGTGTAAAAAACCAGTAACCTCATCAAATCACCTAGGCAAGGTAGCGGACCCCGGGCTCTGAAGCGTAACTGCTGGCGATGATGCAACCGGGAATACGCTCGGATGATGATGACTCAATAGAAATACTACCTATTTACTTCCTTCACAAGTGTTTTATAATATGAATATCACAGATCAGTGTCAATCATTACATTATTTCATTACACATCATCATTACATTAGGAGCTCAGTGGCCCGGCGGGAGTGTGCATTACTAGCGCTTTTGCAAGCGGCACCGGGCGTGGTCCACACTTGGATGGGTGACCACAAGTGGCATAAAAATTTGAGCTCCTCCCTGCTTCCGAAGGCATCATTGTATGGCAGTTGTTAAGCTATGTCAGATGCTTTAAGGCAGCTTGAAAAATCTGACACCAGTGTTGGCCACTTACACACACAATAAACAACAAACAATTACATAATTTGATAGGAAAACACAAATACTTACTTTTGTAAACTTTCTAAATCTGTTAGTTCGTGGTGTGCCTGGAGGACTGGCTGGCAAGGGATACTGTAGTTCATTGTATATATCCTTCAGTGGCCTACTCTGTGCATTACCAGGTAGTTTAGGCACAACTCCATTCTCCCAGTTCTCCACGTTAGTAGACACTGCATCTAAGTATTTCATATATTCCTGTTTTTTCTTGTTCTTGTCTCCTATAGTATTCTCCCAAATATAATGCCATGTATCGCTTACTAATGTAAAATTGTAGATTTCTTCATTTGATAAGTAGTTAAAAATCATCTTCAAGGGTACAGTTTGCCCCCTTTCATACAGTGACTTAATAATATCCTGATTTGGTCTGAATTTCATTAATTTTTGTTCCACTTGCTCTCCACCAACCTTCAATCTACGTTTAACAGGTTGCAGTGCCTTCCGTTCACATGATAATGAATGAGTGGCAAACTCCACTTTTCTGGAAAACTTCCTTCGATTGAAAGGGCTTAACTTACAGCTACTTTTGCAATTTTTTTTCACTGGTGTTGTTGGATATGATAAGACAGGTAAGTGCTCATTAGAGCTAAAGGGCTCACTAGTGTGGGGTTTTCTAGAAGCTGTTAAAAAATTTCGTTTGTTGTCATCAAAAACAAGCTTTTGTATTTCACCAGCTATAATACTGGTTGGTGTAGCTGTAGATGAGTTGTGATTGTGACTAGTATTGGCAAAATCCACATCATTTTCATAGGATCTCTTCACACCACGCCTCTGTGGAGTAAGCTCATCTAGACATTCATTGACTGTAGGACATATTGTGGAGAAATTGTGGCTTTTATCCTGATGAAAATGAATAGGTGAATTCTTCGCAACTTGAATATGGCCTGTGATAACAATCTTTGGTGGAATAAGCGAAGGAGTCTCACTGCAAATTCCCGTAAGTTCTATAGACCCCGGAGTAAATGATGTATGGTATCCACTATCCTCAGCAGTCTTGCAGAGTGTTAGACTGTTATAACACTGCAACGATGGCGTCGCAGGCTCGGGTATAGGGATATCCATTTTAACCTTAACTGCTGACACTGTTCGTCTTATCTTACTCCATATGGAATCTTATGGCGGAATAATATAGATGTAACGCATTTTTGACCAGCATATTGGCTAGCAAACGACCAAAATTCTAATGTGATCCAAGAACCGTAGATGTTATACATATAAAAAAAATCTATCACGAATATTTGTATCTAATACGTGTATGAATTTACTAAAATGTCCAAACTTTAAGTCGAAATGCGATAGATTATTATTTAGATTACAATACAATGGAAATTAGAAATTGATAGAAACAATCATTTCACAAGAGAAACAAAATTTGACAGCCAGCCAGCCAGCATTTTTTTTTGTTGACTTACATTACAGTATTTTTTTGTAACTTCGCATCGTAGCGAAGGAAAAAATGTCATAGTGCTAATATTACTTTTTTTGATAAAGGTCGCTGGAAAGCGCTGGATGCAGGCCGCTCTATATCGGTCATTTTGGAAAACCTTGGGAGAGGCCTATGTCCAGCAGTGGACGTTATGCGGCTGAAATGATGATGATGATACTATAGTCATTATAGTTAGTCATAAAGATTACAACATGGCAACAAAACGCAAAACTCAGTCACTCGTCCGCAGAGCTCGTCCGTCATGTCCAATAGTTGACTGACATTGGTTGACATAGTTGTCAAAATCACGTCAAAATGTCAATATTTTATTTTCTACCATGCCTATGAAACTTAGAACATTGCAGAATTTTGATAAAAAAAATCAATAAAACGCCATCTAGTCACGAATCAGCTGACCTAACTCCTTATGCGTGTTATAGAAAAGTAATATCAAATGGTGGAGAAATTCGCCATTCGAGGCAGAACACGTGATAGCTCAGTTGATTAGAGCATGGTTAAAATAATAGCAACGTTGCGAGTTCTAGTCCCACTCACGCAGTATATTTTTTACACCATTTTTTTATTTGATAGGAATATTATATGATGGATAAATTCGACATACGCGGTTAATCACTTAATAGCTCAGTTGTTTAGGCTATTGAACATAGTCTTATTTGAACCGAGATCGCGGGTTCAAGTCCCAGCTCACGGAATAATTTTTTCACCGTTTTATTTCATCTTTTAGTCCTTTGGTGTTACGAAAGCATGTTACCAGATGGCGCCACTGGTTTGATCTAATGTTAAAGCTACAGTTTCTTATCTATTTCAGTATATACAATATTAATCTATGTTTTCTACTGGCTGGCTGGAGGCTAAACTGGCTTGCTTTGGTTGTGGTGAAGAATTTAGGATTTTGCATCCTTTTTCTTCTATTTTTATAAATTCTATTATTTTTTGTTACTTTTGTAAATATTACATAAATCCCTTTATATATTATTAACTATCTCCATAACATTTACCTCGATGAAACTGCTGAAAATGTATCTTTTTGTGAAATGCTTTACTTAGGGGAACGCTGGTGTTATCGTTAGGATTTTCAATAGATAATAAATGTATTTTAATGATTAATCAATCACCTGAACAATTCAGCTTGTATACAGTGAACAATCTGACTTAAATTTATGTTTAGTTTACGTCTTTATTACCTCATTGTGAACTTACGAAAACAATGAGTGTGAAAGACTTATGTAGACTTTGTGCAAAAAAGGAAGAATTATCAAAGGACTTATTGGATAGTAACAACAAAAATGTGTTGAAGTTGATACAAGATCTAATACAAATTAATGTAAGTACCTATCTCTCTATCTTATTTTAATGCATTCTCGATTCTTTAGCTATTACCAGAATTCTAGTAAATTAAGTTCAGGCTGCTATACCTTTGTAGTTCCTTTCATTTCTTTTTCATATGGTTTTTAAGCCATTGCTTTTACTTCATATGTCAACTTTGTTTTTAATTTGTCAAACCCTGAGTGTAACCACTCACTTGTAACAACAGTTATATTTTATATTAATAAAAATGAATGTTTGTTATATTTATTCTCTATACATTCCTAAACTGTGGATCGATAATTATGAAACTTTGGTATAGTCTTCTGAGAATGCCCATAAGGGTGTCTGTGCCATTGCATCACCTGCCAGGTGCAGCTAGTTACAAGTAAAAAGGCACTGTTTGATGGGTTGCCAATTGGCTAGATTTCTGGGTCAAAAAGAAATTATTTGGTACTTGTAAGAGAATAAAACATCACAAAATAATGTAAATTGTCATTGATCACATCCAATTTGAACGTCATTTTAGATTTTTTAATGTTTAAAAAACGGATATTAAGAGCGCTATTTGACTCCAAGAAACTATGACATCACTGTCCGATATTTCATACAAAACTCATAGAAAATGTTTGTTTTGACATTCAGAAAAAAGTATCTGATTTAACTCGTTGAAAACTAGCAGATTTTAATTTTTATTAAATATGGTCTTTTAAAGTATTATTATTTACCTAATTATCTCCATTCCGTGTTTCAGATTACCGAAAATGATAACTTACCTACTAACGTCTGTTTGAATTGTGAAGAGAGGATAGTATCATTTCAACTATTCATTTTAGAATGCTATAAAGTTCAAGAAAACTTTAAGAAAATATGTGCTGAAAAAGTTTCTGTTAAGATTGAACAAGAAATCCTTGATCTTGGACATTCAATCATAAAATCAGAGGTATGTTGCTAACTTCAGTTAATATTATTTTCTAACTTTATTGTCTAAAACAAAATGGTACAAAAGAAGGACTTGATGCTAATAGCATTCTCTACCAGTCAACTTTCAGGATAAATATAATAAAATCTCTTGTGGTAGGCTAACAAATAAATAAATACTCAATTATAGAAAAACAAAAAAAAAAATATCGTCTTCCCATACAAAATCCATTTGGCTGAGTATATATGTATATATGTATGGGAAGCTGAAATTTTTTTTTTCGATTTTCGATATTTGTTTTTATGGAAAGTAGTTCAGTATCATGGACTGAACTTGCACCAAAAAGGTTATGCGTTAGATACCAGTAACCCTGTATACTATAGATAATATGTATCTACTATACTAATGTCTTAATACAATAATATCCTTGATAACACATGATACCAGTACAAATCTTTTTTTTACATTGAATTAGTATTAAAAGAGAAGACGTGTGTAAACTTTTTTCTTGAACATATATATTGTTAATTTATTATTCATATTTGCAGGTAAAAGATGAATTAAGTGCAGAGGATATTGTTTTATGTAAGTGTTAATTACTAAAAATGTCCCCTTTTAAGTGGGCTTATGTTAAAACCTAATTTTATCAAACAATGTGAATTGAAAATAATAATTAGCAATCAACCACCAGGTACTATCAACAATGATACTTCTATGTCAGAATATGAAGGCGGGGACTTTGATAATTTTGATGATAAATTAGATGCTGACAATTCTGATGAAGATGATGATGGGGACGATGTCACACTGGCTGAGCTTAGAAAAGAAAAGGTTGAGGAGAAAACGACTTCTCAAGAGATGACCAAACTCAAACAACTTCTAAAGAAGCCTAACTTGAAAATAAAAGACTTAGTGAAGTGAGTAGCAAAATTTTACTTCATCATACTCTAATAAAATATATTTATATTTCACAAAACTAATTGCCAATTTTAATAAAAGGTTGGTAGTCAATATAAGTCAACGATCTATTGTGTCACACATAGTCCAGTTGGACTGTGACACAATAGAAAAGCAATTGTTTGTGAACACACATTTGGTACATGGACTGTTAAATGTAATTAGTGTAAACATTTTTATCATTTTTAGAATGCAGTGTGATATGTGCAGTTTCAAAGGAAAATCTTGGGATGTGTTGCAAGAGCACTACTCAGGAATACACCAAGGCCAACTCACTGTCAATTGCATATGTGGATTCAGTATCAAATCAAAAAGTATTTTGTACAAACATGTGCTGGAACACAGAATGGAGAGTGAAAAATTGATCAATAAATCTGGAGATAATTTGCAAACTGATTTAAATTATTGTGATCTCAAAGCAAAGCATTTTGTGAAGTTAGTATTCTATATCTTTATGAAGATCTTCAGGGTGGGATTCAATTGAAGCGGGGCAAAGATTACTATTGCATACACAAAAGTGAAAATTTCGATTATTCTACAGCCTATATCAGTCCACTGCTGGCCTAAAGACCTTAAATCCTCCATTAAAAGGAGAATTTGCCCATAATTACCACCTTGGTCAGGCGAGTTGATTTCGATCATTGTGATTGATGCACCATTCACTTTCGCTACCAACTCTGCTTCAATTGAAATGCACCCTTGAACCAGCACTTCAAAGAAGGGAGGAGATTTGATGATGATCCTTAACAAAATAATATTGCTATTTTTATACTAAATTATATTACTATGTCAGTACTCAGTAGGTATCTCAAACCATACAGGTCTGGTATGTACTTATTTTAATTCTGTGCTATCGCTTTTGTCATCATCATCATCAGTCTTTCTAGTCTCCAATGCAGGAGCACGACCCTCTTGTACTGCCAGAGCCATACTTGGCCAGAGCATACAGACGATTTAGCCTACACTCCCCACGCTTGCTAGAGGGGTTGGAGAGGTCTCACTGATGTCCAAGCTTTGTTTAGCTTGTGTTTCCTAATTCGCCTTCTACAACATCCAGGGGAAGTCTTGGAGTGATTCTATTCTACTCTGCCGGAAAACACACAGCAAATCTCTTTTATCATCATCATCATATCAGCCACAGGAAGTCCACTGCTGGACATAGGTCTCCCCCAAGGATTTCCAAAACGACCGATCGGAAGCGGCCTGCATCCAGCATTTTCCTGCAACCTTGCTCAGGTCACAATCGCATTTATATGCGGCGCTAAACAAAAAAAGCTACAATAATATACCAAAGTAAACAAGTGAATCCATAGTCATGTATATTTAACAGATTTTATTTCTTTTCAGAATGATGTGCAATATATGTGGGGAAAAAGCAAAAACATGGGCAATATTACAGGATCATTACACAATAATTCACCAAAGTAAAGTGGTTGTATCATGTATACTGTGTGGCTTTAGCATCAAGTCTAAAAGCGTATTGTATAAGCATGTGTTGGAACATAAAATGGAAAGTGAGGCTTTAAATAAAAAAGAGAGAGAAATTGAAAAACAAATTGATACAGATTATTGTAACCTGAAAGTTAAAGATTTCATTGAGTATGTATTCTTTTAAATATATTGCCTTTTTTATATTAATAAAATATTTAATATAAGTACTAACTTAAGATTTTTATTCGCAGTTTTTCATGCAATAATTGCAATAGAAAATATTCAAGCTGGTACAGTTTGAAATCGCATACTTTGTCTATGCACAAGACACAGCCTATGGTCCGATGCATATGTGGTATTTCTCTCACATCGAAAACAGTTTTATACAAACATGTTCAGGACCACAAAAATCCGAATTCATTCTGGTAAGTTAACTCGTTCCTGCATTATTACTGCTTTAGAACTGGTATCTCCTACAAAAGATTTTCTTTTTGCAGGGAGGCAGTTATTTGCTTTGAATCCAATCTCACTTCTCCATCAGCCGAGCGTATTCCCGGTTGCATCGTCAGCGGTTACGCTTCAGAGCCCGGGGTCCGCTACATTACCTAGGTGATTTGAAAAGGTTACTGGTTTTTACACCGAGTGACTGCCGTCTGACCTTCGCAACCCAAAGGGAAGACCAGAACCAATCCTAAGGATAGGTACAAACGCTAGATGGCGTTGGGGACCAACAGCTTTACGTGTCTTCCGAAGCATGGAATCATCTTTCTTTTCGGATAATCAGGTGATTCGAGCCTGCAATATCCTAACCAGACAGGAACAACTTTTTACAAAGTATGCTTTTCAGTGGTATTTGAACCTACAACCTCCGGATCACAAGACAAACGCCTTGACCACGGAGGCAGTCAATAGTCAAAAAATCCAATCTCACTTCTATTTATAGTTATGTCAAATTATTAAGATCCTGCTTCAATTGCGTTTACATGCAAGTTTCGCAGCGGCGCGCATGGATTTTGTAAGCATTCACGGTGCCGCCGCGTACCAAAAAAACTTATACCGCCGTTCATTGCACTCATTTCTGTCCTGGGTAAGATGCATACATATTGAACATATACATATGTATGTGTGCAAGTGTGCAAGTGCTAGGCAGTCTATGGACCTCCTGAGTAAGATGTTGTTAAAGTGAAATGTCTACTAGATACCGTTATTTATTTCAGTTGTGATAAATGTCCAAGAATAACGAAAACACTCGAGGCTCTAAATAAACACAAAATGATGCATCTACCGAAGGCTGACAGAAAGTATTTCTGCAATTCTTGTGACAAAATATTTAATACTAAGGACAGTTTGAAATCGCATGAAAGATCACACATACCTATTGAAGAAAGAAAGATTTACCGCTGTCCAATATGTGATATGAAGTAAGTTGGCTAAATGTGGATTAATATTATTAATACGACATTAGCTTGTTTAGAATTGGTTTAGATGAAAGCGCAAGTAAAAAAAAGCGGCCAAGTGCGAGTCGGACTCGCCCATTAAGGGTTCCGTAGCAGCAAGTAATTTTTTACGATTTATGACGTATTAAAAAAAACTACTTACTAGATCTCGGCGCGGTTCAAACCAATTTTCGGTGGAAGTTTGCATGGAAATGTACATCATATATATTTTTTATTTTTATTCTTCTCTTATTTTATAAGTTACAGGGGGGGACCAACATTTTATTTATTTATTTAAACTTTATTGCACATAAAAAAAGTGTACAAATGGCGAACTTAACGCCTTATGGCGTTCTCTGCCAGTCAACCACATTTTACCACTTTGGAAGTGTCTCTCGCGCAAACTATTCAGTTTAGAAAAAAAAATATATTAGAAACCTCAATATCATTTTTGAAGACCTTTCCATAGATGTATGGGTTTAATAAAAAAAACGACGGGTTGCACTCCGGGAGTGCCGGCAGAAGTGTAAACTTAAATATTAACGTTGTGCATTTTTGATATTTTGGAATGGTTAGGGAATAATTTTGCACGAATTGCTTTAATTATCATTATAAAAGTACTATTATTTATGTGGTAGAATACAATATTTATTTATTGCGCCATCGTACACAAACATGACAATTTATATTACATTAAAAAGTTTATCTCTCAGCTAAACGAAACAGCAGGCGCAGGCATACATTTTCGCCGCGCCGTAGAAAGAGAGGGGGATACTTTCTCTCCTACGCCGCCCCGGCTGTCTACTCTCCATTTGTCTTACGAATTTTCGATCAGGACACGTGTCCTGACGCGAGTTTAACATTTTTTACCCATTACAAAAAAAGTGCACAACGCCGCTAAAGAAGTTTTCACTTCGAAAACTTCAAAATACCGGTCGTATCGTAAAATAAAAATAAATTCATTGAACTAAAAAGTGAACACCTTCCGGTGGTATTCGAACTCTAGACGCTCAAGTCGTTCTGATCTCTTTATAAACAAACTGGACTATTCATCTTTTGACAATGCTAGTGAAAATATCCGTCTATTGTATGTCATAATAGAAAATAAAATTCCTTTATTTTATTGTCACTTCTTCTTCTTATCGAGGCGAAATGGTTACACTGTAGCTTCAATTTCGAATCACCTGTGACCAGTATGTGGCCACGGCGATCCCTCTGTAAGCTTTTGATTTTGTGGCGCTGAAAAGTGCCTTTTTTGTTGTTTAGGCTCTTGGAAGAGCCGTTTGTTATTGTCACTAAAAACACAAAATGGTCGTAAGAGCCATACACCCCAAAGGCGCTTAGGCCCCTTGTGCCAACTCCGCTCCGTCTTACGAATTTTCAATCAGGATACGTGTCCTGACGCGAGTTTAACATTTTTACCCATTACAAAAAAAGTGCACATCGCCGCTAAAGAAGTTTTCACTTCAAAAAAAATTTGAGTTTCAGTTCTAAGTATGGGGAACCCCCAAATTTTTTTGTTTTTTTTTCTATTTTTCTGTGAAAATCTTAATGCGGTTCACAGAATACTTCTACTTTCCAAGTTTCAACAGTATAGTTCTTATAGTTTCGGAAAAAAAGTGGCTGTGACATACGGACAGACAGACAGACAGACATGACGAATACATAAAGGTTTCGTTTTTTGCCATTTAGCTACGGAACCCTAAAAATCACCTCGACATAATGTAGCCTCAACATTATAAGAAAACGATGTTTTTACCGTGGCCTGGAGCTACTACGAGTATATCTTCTCTAAAAATGGAAACATTACCAAATTGCAATTGACATTTTTACTTTTTAATCAATTTCTAAGCTTATGTATTTTCGAATCAGATTCACAACTCGGTCATCAGCGGCGTCCCACAAGCGCGTCGTGCACGACAAGATCAAAAGCTACGTGTGCGACCTGTGCGGGTACGCGTGCGGCACCAACGGCGAGCTGCGGCAGCACCGCGCCATCCACAGCGACGACAAGCCTTTTGTGTGCAGAAAATGCTATAAATCGTGAGTGTACCATCTTAAAATTTATATGCAGAGTACTTCCTTTTAAACCCCCGACAAAAAAGGGGTGTTATAAGTTTGACGCTAATGTCTGTCTATTGTCTGTCTGTGGCGCTCGAACGGATGGACCGATTTCGATGCGGTTTTTTTACGTGAAAGCAAGTTCCCTTGCGGTGGTTCTTAGCTATGTTTGATGAAAATCGGTTCAGCCGTTTAAAAGTTATTGACGGTTAACACTTCAAAGTTAGGGTTTTCTCTAGCAAATAAATAGATGGCGTTATCCGTTGTGCGACTTGATATCCGTATCAAGTCGTATCGGTAGTTCCGCTACACATCTCTAAGTGGCGTTCTTGACGGTCAGGTTTTTTTTTAACTTGCTTAGCAAGTAAACTTGTTCTAACAGTTTTATACCATCAGATACTATAAATCATGGGTAAAAGTAATCACTGAAATATCTTACCCTCATATTCATAAAAAATATTAAATATTTGCTATAAGACATACATACATACTACCATGCCTATCTCCCACAGGGGAAGGCAAAGACTATGGACCTCCACTCGCTACGATCCTGACAGATCTCTTTCGTGTTATCTACACTCATCAATCTCTTCATACATGCTTTTCGGTTGCGGGTACTCCTTACTCTCCTTTTTTAGAACGTCTCAAATCTGATCGCACAATATTCGCCGTTCGATCGCAGAATGTCAATTTGCTTAAAAGACTTAGCATTTTAGGTTTAGCAAAAGTTTAATATTTTTTATTTTTTATAAATGAGAGGGTAAGACATTTACCATGGACCCATGATTTATAGTATCTGACTGATGGTATAAAACTGTCATAAAAAGGTTTTATGTACGCTTCTTTGTCACGTCAGTATCTCGAAAATAATCGATTTGATGTCCTGTTTTATGGAAATGCTTATCTACAAAAATAACTTTGAATTCTTTGTTGTTGTTACAAATAGCTTCAAGACGCATTCTAATCTGTCGACGCACATGGACACGCACGAAGAGACGTCGTACACTTGCGGCGTTTGCAGCCGCGTGCTCAACAGCCGGCGCACGCTGCGCAAGCACCTGCTGGTGCACGAGGAACGCTGCAAGCACGTCTGCTCTTTCTGTCACAAGGCGTTCAAGAGGAGACAGACCTTGAAGGTAAACTTGCGACCCTGTCTAAACAAAGTGGAAGGGATATACCCGTAATAAATCGAACCACAGGCTATATGTACTAGATCATTATAGCATAATAAAATTAAAATAACAGTCGAAATACAAAAAAAAATTGGGTGTTATTTTAATTTCATTATACGTTATATTACGTTGTATAAAAGGTGATTTTTAATTAATTAAGTACAAATACTTTAAGAGGTGATTCAGTCCATCATTTTGAACAGCTTTGCTGAATAAATGTTTTTTGATTTTAAGACAGTGACTTTAAATAGTTAGAACTGTTGTACATTATGAAATGCAATAAATGAATTGAATTAAAACACAAAAAAAAATCACTTCCCGTAGTATAAGATTACTTCGATTTTTATAAGAACTTAAAAAAAAAACAGGTTTCGATATACTTTATTGTAAAAATTTGTTCAAAATGATGGACCCCTTAAAATATTTTTATTTAATTTAAAAGCACCTTGTAGTCCGAGAATCAGATGATGGTGAGGCTACACGTATCGTGAATTTTGCAATTAAATTCTGATATAATACGTGCGCTACGTGCACATGAGTTTTGGAGCATAATCTACATATGTATAGTACAGAATTCTTCCAGGTCATTTGGTACAAGACAAAATAAACATCGCAAAGTAGAGTGTATAACAAATTATCAGCATTTATGGTGTACACTACAGGTTCATCTGTATACACACACGGGAGACAAGCCTCTGACCTGCAAGTGGTGCGACGAGCGATTCGCGTACGCGTCCACGCTGCGCTCGCATCGCATGCGCTGCCACCCGGACAAGATGCCCTCACAAACCCAACATCAACAGACCGCCGCCTACCGACAATACGCGCACGTTCCTGCGGAGGTGAGAAGCATATCGATAATTTTATAGTACTTTTTTCTACGCCTTTTTCATCATTGACGCAATTCCCAGAAGTTTGGCTGCTATTTAATTTTTTTAAACGATATCGTTCTCGGGCTATTTAATTTTCGACTGACCCAGAGCATAGAATAGTCATTTATTCCTTCGAATATGGTGGTAACATAAGATGTTTACAAACATATTTAGGACAAACATATTCTGCCATAAAAGGCGTAGAAATTTAAATACATCTATAAAATTGCATACATTTACAAAATCAAATACATTTTAAATTAAATTCTACACATGTATAAACTTAAGATTATCTCGATATACTCTCTCACTCTCTTAAATATTTCATTAATTAAAGAGAGGGACCGTATTAAATTGCGAAATTTTATAAACGTACATAAATCAAACATATGCAACTAAAACAATCCTTCTTTCTTCTATGATAAAAAAAATATTGTTGTCAAAAAATCGTACTAAAAGAAATAACAAAATTGCGTACAAAAGTATTTTTCTTCTAAAAATAAGTAACTGATTTATCGATTTGATTTTTTTGGATTAATTTTGTACTTTTCAGATATAAACTTTTTGCAGGTAGCGTCTTCACAGATGAATTGTTACTTGTTTAAATATATTAACTAGTTCTTTTATTGTTTTCAGGATTATATCAAGAGCGACTTGGCAGCTATCGGGTTAGACAAGAATCCCACAGAGACTATGTAAATAATATTGTGATAAAGAACAAAAGAGCGGGATGAAGAATGTAAGAAAAAAAAGTAGAGAACAATAGAATCACAACGTTTTCAACAAGTTTCTTTATAATATTATTATGTGTAAAATATATTTCATAATGAAATAAAGTCTATCAGTATTACAGCATACCTTCTGTTTAATTTTGTCTAGATCCCGTCTAGATTCCATCTTTTGAGCGTTTTGTTCCTTTTTTCTGTTCAGACTTTCGAACTGGTGCACACCGCAGTTTTATGTTAATGTTAGTTTATATTGCCGTGTAGTAAGCTCTCCCTCTAGCAAATGACGCTTCTGAGCGACAGAAAAGGATAGCAGCATAGGAAAGTGCTGTTCCGTGCTGATAGATGAGATCCAACCCTAAATGTTATGTTGCCTTACTTTTGAAAACAGTCAACATTCTCAAACAATCGATAACATTGTTAGAGAATGTTACCTCAACAGGGCAACATAAATTAACATGTTAACGCGGAGGTACGACCGCGGGATGTGTATTATCTATGCGCGGGATGCGGATTCGCTTGTTGAAAGTTACTCTGTTATATTTTCTTTAATTTATTTAATTGGACGCAATGAGTAACATTCAACAAATACCTAGTAACTAGTAGCCACAAAAGAAACAGATACCTTATGTTACCGTGTTGCACCATGTTGCTTCTTCTTGTTTAAGAGCTTAGTGGCTCTTCTTGGTGGAGTATGCGCTAAACTTCTCAGTTTTCTGCTTTACTCTGTAGTGCTTGATACGAAATGACCCTGCTTTTACTTTCAGTTGGTCTACATAGAGTTTTGTTGCTCCACAAAATTAAATTGCGGTGTGGATGCACCTTACGAACTTAACTATGACAGAACGCAAAACCTTTCAGATGGTACCTCAGCCCATGTAACTGAACAACTTTCACGAAACTGTATGAAAATTCAAACTTTTTTTTTAGTTTCGTGAAAGTTGTTGAACAAAAGTTGTTCAGTTACATGGGCTGAGGTACCATCTGAGAGGTTTTGCGTTCTTTCATTAACACGATCTATACGAAATTCGTTTGTCTATAGAAAGATTACATCTAGCCATATTAATTATTTATTTATTTTACTCTTTATTGCACACAATTTAACAAATTATACATAAATAATAGAGAAAAATTTTAGCATACAAAAGGCGGCCTTATCGCACAGCAATCTCTTCCAGGCAACCTTAGGGTAGTATGGATACAAAAGAAATTTAGATATGTTACAGGTGAGGTGCCATATTTCAAAGGAGATATACAAATAAAATGTTATAGAATACATATAATACATTCTTATATAAAAAAATATTTACATATATATATATATATAATATAAATAAGATTGTAGACGAAAGAAAGTAAGAACCTAAACAAGATGCGAAAGGAAAAGAGTGACTTACAAAGAAGAAAGGAAGTGTGATTTGACTTGTGATTTAAAGCTGGCTAGCGTTCGAGCCTGTCGGATGGACAGTGGCAGTGCGTTCCAAAGCCGAACAGCTTCTACAGTGAAGGACTGAGAATAAAACCGGGTGGAATGATCAGGAATGATTAGTTGCAAATTTTCGGAGCTGCGTAATTTACGAGTTGCAATTTCACTGTAAAAAACGAAACGTTCCCTTAAGTACCTAGGGGATGCAGGATTGAATAATATGGAAAACAGGAGTGAAAGAATATGCCATTCCCGGCGACGTTTGATAGGTAGCCACTTGAGCTGGGAGCGAAAATGGGAGACATGACCGTATTTACCATATTACTTTTTGGAATTATAAAACATCGCAAAACTTCTTACTTATTCAGTAAATTAGTATGGTCTTCTCGATCTCGGCTCGGTCTTCTAATTGTTCAATGTCAACAATTAAATTCTTTTTTCAAGTAAAATTTGGAATAATTTGCCCCCACCACTTCGTAATCTCTCTTATGTTTCCACTTTCCGTAAAAATATTAAAGAATTAATCTTATCGCGGCAAGTTGATGGTACTGCCATTAATCCCTTCTAAATTATTCCTCACATTAGTAGGTACATAGTTTAATTTAATTTTAGTAATAATTTAATTTTAGTCTAAAGTTCATAAATAAATTTGAAGACAGCAATTCCTTTAATTTATGTACATGGCTATTTTAATTACTAGTCTGGTAAAATTCTGTGCAAGTACTACTGTATTTTGTAAGAGAGTATTGTCGAAGTTATTATGATATTTGATTTATCAACTTATTGTTTTTAGGCCATCTAACCTCTATTTTTGGTACCAGCTGAAAATCAGCGCTGAGGTGAGGCTCCTACACCTCAGCACGTAACTGAGCTGGCCGCCTTTTCAGGACTTACTCGTATTAGGTATAGTCTTCGACGATACAACATAGTCGATGGGTATAGTCTAGTATGTAAGTAATATTTTGTAAATTGCTTGCGGAATAAAGATTTTCTTTCTTTAGGTGGGTACATATTTAAATATATACGTTGTCCTTACTTGGACTAAAGATTAAGAAGTTACTGTTTGTTTTTTGTGTGTGTAAGTGGGCAACACTGGTTTCAGATTTTTTAAGTTGCCTAAAGGCATCTGGCATCGCTTGACGACTGCCATAAAATGATGACAACCACGGCCAACGGTTAAATTATAATATTCTTCATATAGTTTTAATGGTATATATTTATACTGATGATTTGCATAACTACCGAGGTTAAAACTAAGAGGGCAATAAAATCATTCAACAAGCAATCATTAAACAAACAACATTCTGAAATTTTAATGTCGCTGTCCGGCCCCGTCCGGCCAAGTGCGTGTCGGCTTCGGGCTACACACAATGTAGGGTTCCGAAATCACAAAATGGGGATTTTTTTTCAGATTTAAACTTGGACCGCAAATTGCGCTGACACTTGACACTACCAAATATTTTATAAACGGACCCCATAAATCGGAAATAATTATAATAATAATAAATAATAAATATAAGGACAAATCACACTGATTAGCTAGCCCCAAAGTAAGTTTTAAACTTGTGTTATGGGATACTAACTCAACGATACTATATTTTATGATAAATACATATATAGATAAACGCCCAAGACCCAGGACAATTTGAAAAAGACCATTTTCCAACTTGCCCTGGCTGGGAATCGAACCCAGAACCTCCGGATTAGCGGTCTAGAGTGTTAACCATTACACCACGGAGGTCGTCGGAAAATTGTGTTAATGAACTCATAATATTTTTGAAAGACCTATTCAACCACACCATGGGCACAGAATACAGTAAGAGTAAACAGAAGGGACTCTTCTAAGGTACGCGCAATATACGTCCCCGTTCCCCGCACCCGCACCTCTCCCCCGGTTCTTGACGGCCAACGTGAGAATCGAGGCGAAAACGGGGGAGAGGTGCGGGGACGGGGAACGGGGACGCCTGGGTGACGCATATTGCGCGTACCTTAGGAGTTTCCGGCCTGTGCCATGGGTTAGTCCAGAAGAATAAATGATTCCCGCTTTACATGTATGGGAGTCGTAGTATGGGAGCTACCATAAAAATAGTTTTTTCGAGATTTTATTGTACCACTTTGTCGGCGTGTTTTATATACCTATACAGGGTCTAACAAAGTATACTGAAACTATTTCAAGGGTGAATTCAGTACATGATACTGAACAACTTTCCCTAAGGAACATAAATCGAAATGTGAAAAAAAAATTTGGCCTCCCATACAAGTTGATCGATCAGCTGATCCCAATTTGTATGGAAAGTCAAAATTTTTTTTTCATATTTTGATGTGTTCCTTGGGGAAAGTTGTTCAGTATCATGTACTGAATTCACCCTTTTAAAATAGTTTCAGTATATTTTGTTAGACATTATATATACTTATACCCATGCCAAATTACAGCTTTCTAGAGTAAACCCGCGGACAGACAAACAGACATGGCGAAACTATAAGGGTTCCTTGATTACTATGGAACCCGGCCTATACCCTACACTGTGGGATGCATATTGTATACCCTACTTTATAAAAAATCACAAACCATGTCATCTTGGTTAAGGCCATACTTGAATTTTCAAAGAAACCTATACCTATGCCAAGCCAATGCAAAATTTAAAAAAAATTGTATGGCTTGTACTAACAGCACTTGAGCTAAGTGGCGGACGGACAGACAGACGGTCATGGTGAAACAAGGGTTCCGTGTGTGGACTTCAGAACCTAAACACTACAAATCATTTGATAGTCTCAACAGGAGTAACAAAATAAATTAAAATTGCTTTTTATAGATATAGGTACAGAATACATAAGAGTACAAACAGAATGGAATCTCACAGCGTCTCCCGCAATTTGGCGTCCCCGCACCACTCCCCCGTTCTATGTGTTAGTTGCTAGCCGCACGCAATTCGTGAGAACTGTCAACCAATAGTAACCATCATGGTGAGAAGAAGCGCATATAATAATTGTTTATCCACCGAATACAATAAAGAACGTATATTTCATAAATTTCCTCGTGATAAAAACAGGTAAGCAAAGCAAAAATATCACGTTATTAACTATAAAACAGAATATGTTTCACGTCCTAGTGTTCGCAAATCTCCCGGTATAGAAAGATATACTTAATCGTAAATATGTCGAACTCGTTAGTAGGTAAGTATTAAAGTAAGAAAAAGTGAATGTCGTGTCGTGCAGCGAAGTAAAACAACTGGCGGATGAGAGAGAAATGGAAGAGAATTCATACTCCACCGACAAGAGCATAGCTCTTAAATAAAGATAGATCGATTAATACTGTATGTCTATAAGTAGGTACCATTGGTGGCTGTGACTTTTGGTTAGCATGCATTTATTATTATTAAGTACAAGTGTAAAATTTGCAATTACATACCTCCTTGCTACCGAGTCTCGTTCTGTTTGAGTATGTGGAAATTTTATATACTTTATATACTTTTTGAGTATTTCAGGCCTGTTAAGAGCCTCGGTGACCTCTTGCAAGCATTCTGATGTTGATTGCTGGCTGAGGTGAAGAACGTCGTTATCTCCTACACTTCCTTGGTAACTGCCGGTAGCGTAAAAGTTCAATGCCGCTAACACCTGAAACAAGCAAAATATTTTAACACTTCAGCATTTGTCAATAGGTTACCCAAGTTTAACATATGAAGTACCTACATACCTTAATTTCGGGTTTTATTCCACTGCTCCTTTCATTTGTGGGCAAAAATGGAATTATGTCCCCGCATAGCCTCACAAATGTAGCTTTGTTCACGCGAAATCTTCCTTGAAATTCCATCTCAGGCAGCAGCAAAGGCTGCGCCACTACGCGCTGTTGGCGTCTCCGCTCAATGTTGAGTTTTTTCAGCCGCTGCTCCTCCGCTGCACTCATGAGCGCCATCCAAGCCATGGTTTCCCGCCTTTGTCCTAACACACACAAACAAACAAAAACGAAACAAAATTAGTTAAATATGACTATACAACAATAAGGAAAAGCCTAAAGCTTTCGTAATACAGCAATATAATTCAAAAAAGCAAGTTAAATTGAAAAATATTTCTTATCGACGGTTGAATGCGGTATCCCAAGAGTCGCCGTATTCAATTTGAGGTGTCGGTATCGGCTTCAAGACGATGCGTCGGTGTCAAAGTTTTGCGCGGTAGCTTTTATCTGTCAAAATCACTGAAACCATTCGTTCAATTGGCGTCGTAATCGTCTTCCAAATCGACGCATCGATATCAGGGAATGCGCGGTACGAAATCAGCGTCGGCTGTCAAATTGAAGTCGATGCCGACGATAATTTGAAATCGACGCCAGTTAGCCGGTAGCCCCCCTGATAATGCCCACGTTGCACTCTGTCGACTAATTGGGAAGCTTTCTTAGAGCTTTGAGCATAAATACGGTCATTTTGTTTGTTAAAATGTTGCTCAATTGTAAAAAAATTCTCATCCGTAAACAATTTTTTCTGTGACCTCCCTTTGCGACCGCTTTAGTAGTTGTTTCGATTTTACCACCCTGTTCTTTTTTAAATTATCAGTTAAGAAATGACCAGTACGTCTCTTATAAGCTGCAAGTCCTAAGTCATCTTTTAAAATACGCGACATGGTTCTAGGTGCTATCTTCATCTCCCGTAATAAAATCTTTTGCTTTCGGACAGGATTTCTTCGAATTCTTTCCTTTACTGCATTGACCACCTTTTTCGTACGAACACTACGTGGACGGCCAGAATGTAAAATAGTCTGAATGTCTGCAATCTAATCGCAGCTACATGATTACAAAAAGTAATCGAAAAAAGGGTATGCGTAACCCCAGCACAATGTTGCGCCTTAGAGAAATGAGAGTATTACAGATAATTTGATCATAGATTTATATTAGCATTAGCATCCATTGTCGAGACCAGAATTGGGGATACCAACTCTGTTTTCGACAATGGATGCTAAAGTCGCAACCAATGACTCTATAGAGTTGGCTAGGCGTTGGTTAGACCTAGCCATGGACTCTATAGCGTCAGCGACGCGTTCTTCCGCCTGCAGTCGGCGTTCGTCTAGTGCCCGCCGATCCTGCTCAGCCTCCCATGCCCACCGAGGCTGGGGTATTTCCACAGTACCTAAAACAAGACATAAGTGATATTAAGTATTGATAAGATAATAAACATACAATAAGATTTAATAAAATCACACACAGTCATCCGTCCCAAACTAGGCAAAGCCACTGTATACGATGGGCATCACAGACTGATAACCATACTTAGATGCAAATATAACAACCAGATAAAAAACACTGATGATGTTGGTTAATGCAAATCAAAATAAACTAACTTGCTGCCCCAGGAGCACCACTCCTTCTTCTTCTTTTGGCGGCGGGTGAGGCGGCCTCAGCAGATGAAGATCCTAGAACATACAACAAAAAAAAAATTACTAAATAAGATTATCAATTCATAAATACTAGTTTTTTTTTAATGCCGTTTCTTTTAAAATAAGACATGTCTATGTAAATGAACAATTACTTAGGGACATAAAATTCACATTAATGTTCATATTTAACATCAAACACATGGTTCACTTTTTTCTGCATTATAATTTATTCCTCGAATTTTTAAAAATCCATTTACCTGCTTGAACCGGAGGAGCACGGCTCGTTGAGGGTAGGGGCGACACGGGGCTATAAATCGGCACATCATACTCGGTGTCGGCGGGGTGTTCGTGGCTAGGCAAAGCCGGTTGGGGGCTAGGCGAAGGCGGTTGGGGGCTAGGCGAAGGCGGATGGGGGTCTAATTCAGGCTGTAATTGGATAAATAAAATAATTTTTAATGAAATTGTTATTTCAAATTCTCCTTTCACTTTATTTATGAAATGATTATGTGTTCCATCATATATCACAAACATCTTCTTCTTCCTCTGAACGCATTCCCGGTTGCATCCTCAGCTATACTGCTTCAGAGCCCGGGGCGCCGCTTTCCCGCTTTTTCTTCTCCAAATATAATATGAAAATGATGAAAAATCTAGCGAATTGGAGAAGAAATAACCGGAAAATTTTAAACGATTCGGCTAGTTTTACGACCGGCTGCCTGCCTGACGTCAACCCTCCTTGGGAATGCTATTGCAGCAAGAGCTTTTAGTGCTATTTTTCTTTGGTTGCCTCTTACGACATCCACAGGAAGAGATGGAGTGGTCCTATTCTGACCCGGAACCACACGGGTAATATATCACAAACATATTTGCTATAAATACAAGGCATAAGAAACAAGCAAAAAGACAAAACCACCTCAAATGGGATCTGCACATGCTCGTCCCCGCACACTGCCCGGGTGCCAATGATGGCATATACCCGCTGCTCTTGCTCGCTCAAAGGGGCTCGAGCAGGGGGGCCACCTCCCGTCCTTCGTCTGTCCACCACCAGCTCGCCAGCCTTCTTTTTGACGCGATATTTCATATCGCGCCAATACTAGCCCACACATCAAACATGCAAAAAAGCAGTAAAATTAAAAATTGCAGAAAATAACAGGAATATATTAAGTGCACCGAAGATTTAGTTTCATGCAACAGGCATAACAGAAAAACATTGTGTTAATAAAAACAATACACTGCTTTAAGAGACAACACTTAAAAATATACATATTATGGGTCTATGTGCACCAAAGATTTAGTTTTGTGCAACAAGCATCACAGAAAAACATTGTGTTAATAAAAACAAAACACTGGTTAAAAGAAACACTTAAAACATACTCATTATGGGTCTATATAGGAAATAAACACACTTAGAAAGATTTGTATACACTTACGTCCCGCCACTCCGAAAACGTTTTATGTACGCCCGTGCCTTGGGCGTTAAGTGTGGCCGCTAACTCCTCCCACAGCCTCCGAACTGCCACCTTGGCTTGTGGGGTGTCAGCGGCCTGCCCCTTCGCCATACCCATGTGCTCCTCCAAGAAATTCAGCAGGATTTCCACCTGCTGCAGGCTCACTTTCCTTGATGCCGGCATCTACAAATTATAAAGGAATAAAGTCCCAGAGGTCTGTGCAACTAGCTAAATGTTTGTTTTATCATATAATAACAAGAAAAGCAAGTTATTTACTTACTGTTTTTTAATTCACAACACTAGTACACAATCAGTCAATCACAATAAACAAAGTGAGGTTATGAGAGAATTCGTAATTGTCAAATAATACCCCGTTCGGTTTTACGGAACGCATTTGTTGATAATGTGATAAAACACAATTATATATATATATATACGCAATTGTACCACCTTCCAATCAAGTTTTTTTACTTATTTAATCAAAACTATACCAATAATTGTTGTTTTTTAACATTATTATTAAATTAAAAAACAAAGTACTATAAAAAAAATTGTACTTAAATTGAGTGAAACGGATCGCAAACCGACGCTACTTTTTTCATTCATTCAGTAATCGACGGTCTTCAAGGCGACGCCGCTATCTTTGCGCGGTACCAATGAAATGACATCGTCGGCATCGGCGTCGTAATCGGAATACGACGTCGGCTTGAAATCGACGCCAGTTGCGCGGTAGACCTACAGACTTCAGTGATGGTTTGGTGGGGTGTTAGCTATGACGGAGTGAATGAGCCATTCTTTTGTGAAAAAGGTATCAAAACATCGGCACAAGTGTATCAAGATACCATTATTGAGAAGTTAGTTAAGCCCCTTAACAACACCATAATAAATAATAAATTTATGGACCAATCACACTGATTAAGCTAGCCCCAAAGTAAATTCTAAACTTGTGTTATGGGATACTAACTTAACGATACTATATTTTATGATAAATACATATATATGTCGCAGTTGAATGGTATAATCCGCTAATTCACTAAACCTCTAGCTGTTTGGCATTGCAGCTCGGTTTTGTAAAACAGCGAACCCTAATACGCGGGATGGAATGAACGACTTGTATTCATCCATGCGGCTAAAGAAGTTGTTGAACAATTCTATCTGAAGAAATTATATACGAGTACAATGCAGAATGCCTACGAAGTGGCAATGGCGAGCGAGCGAAGCGAGCGTGCACGGCAGCGGCTATTGACATGAATATATAGACTCGGCGTCTTCAAACACAGCTGTGTCCTTTTTGGTAATATAGACTAAACACGAGAGTTGTACAGAAAGGTCAATACATTTTTACATATCTACGGGTACGTGGTTCAAATTAAATCCTACATATATTTTAATAAATGCGAATGTTGGTAAGTATGGCTGGATGTACGGATGGGTGTATGGATGGTTGTATGGATGTATAGATTTTTAGATTGTAGACCCATGACTATCATATTTATAAAGGTAAAAGTTAAACTGCACATATCTGTTTCTTTAGTAACCTTTTATTATTCTTACTTAATTTCTTTACATAATGTTTTGCACTAGAAGAAAGTGATTTCTTGTACTTATATACCTTTTTGTTTTTTTTTCTTTGTTAGCTATCTCTGTATTTAATGTATTATATAATCATATACGTAGGTATTGGGTCTAAATTACATATGTTTATTTAGATTACATATATGGAGATTTGTAATCGGCTTATAGTTATATAATAATTTATCAAAATCGATTTAGCCGCGTAGTAGTTACGAGGAAACAGAATTATAGGGACAAACATAATAAAACATCAAAAATGTGTAAGCGGCCATCTTGGATCCAAAATGTGATAGCAGTTTCAAGTTGCGCGGGGCACTTGTGGGGGTACAGCCCCAACATACAACATTTTTGAGCCCGCGGAGGTCCTAGTGAGACGTTACGAGATATGACTTAATTTTATAAAGGATTTATAGGATTTTAGGAAACTTTTGTAAAGCATTTATAGCATATGTAGATAAAAATTATAAAACTTAAACATTTTTAAACGTTTTACAAACATTAATAACTGAGTAGCAAACAAATAGTTTTTCGATGCTTCCATGAAGAAAGTGAAATGTAGACATATTTATGATGTCTACATTTCACTTCTGTTTTGTTAGTCTATGACGAATCATTCCATCGGTTGACAGATCATTCACTCATTTCATTCAATAAGGCAGCCGAAATTTTGCATTTCTTATTTAATTTTCAATCAATGAAATCTAGTTACTTACCGATGGAAAGTTATTCCTTCATATTTTGCTTTGTTCTTTGAATTACTAGTGCAGTATCTCAACACACACCAAGGCATTTTTGACTAAGTTGACAGTGTTTTCTTTAATGAATTGTGGAGTGTTTTATGCGCGTATTGCTAGCGAGTAACTAATGTGAGGTGAACAGTGATAGCATATGATGAACAGAACACAACTGTGGTATGTGGCGTCTTCTCTAGTACGTAAGTACATAGATCTCGTTAGCAGCGGCCGGCGAGTGCTAAGAATGTTCTATTAATTTTACTAGGTTAGCACAAACCTATAGGTTAGGTTAGAACTGCGACCAACACAAGCTAGAAAAGTTTTATCCGTTTTACTAGGTTAGGGCAAACCTATAGCAATAAAAATCGTGGAATAGTTGTCTGGGAAATTAAATTCAATGTCGAAAAAATCTGTAGGTACTCTAATAGACACCCAGTTATATTTCATTATGGTAATCCTACAACAAATCCTTGTCATGCATGTGTCGCAGTTGGATTATTTAACGGTTTCGTCAAACAGCGGATTACCGCTACTGTTTCACAAAACCGCTAGCCGTTTGGAAACGTGGTTAGCCGTTTAGATGAACGTAACACGTTGCGCAATCTTAGACAATCCAGCTAAACGATATTCGGCTGTTTAACAAAACCGAGCTGTAATGCCAAACAACTAGAGGTTTCCTGAATTAGCAGTTTATACCATCCAACTATGACATATAGATAAACACCCAAGACCCAGGACAATTTGAAAAAGGCCATTTTCCAACTTGACCTGGCTGGGGATCGAACCCAGAACCTCCGGATTAGCGGTCTAGCGTGTTAACCATTACGCCGCGGAGGTCGTTCAATAACCAAGAATGGTCCTTCCAGCAAGACTCGGCACCGGGTCACAAAGCTCGGTCCACGCAGCAGTCTTGGTCGGAATCGAACGTTTCCGACTTCATCAGAACTGAAGACTCGCCGTCGTCTAGCCCCGATCTTAATCAGCTGGATTATGATTTATGGTCAGTTTTAGAGAGTACCTACGGCTTGCTCTAAACGTCATGATAATTTGGAGTCCCTAAAACAATCCATACGATTGGCAGTAAAGAATTTTCCCATGGAAAGAGTGCGTGCTTCTATTGATAACTGGCCTCAACTTTTAAAGGACTGTATTGCAGCCAATAGAGACCACTTAGAATAAGCTCTTTATATTTTAAATCGTTTTATATTTATGTATTAAACTAACGCATTGTAAAAGTAATAAATGTAATTTGCAATAGATTTTTTTTTCTTTTTAGGTTTCCGTACCAGGGTGCAAACGGGACCCTATTACTGAGACTTCGCTGTCTGTCCGTCTGTCCGTCTGACACAGGGCTCTATCTCTTGAACCGTAATAGCTAGACACTTGAATTTTTACCCGATTATGTATAACTGTGGCCGCTATAACAACAAATACTAAAAATGAAAAATAGTTAAAAATTAAAGGGGGTCATCATACAAAAAACGTGTTTTTTCTGCATTTTTAACTATACCTTTATAATGGCATTAACTAGATACTTGAAATTTTCACAGATTATGTATTACCGCTATAACAACAAATACTAAAAATAAAAAAAGTAAAAAAATAAAGGGGGTCGTCATACAAAAACGTGTTTTTTAGCGTTTTAAAACATTGGACGGTGGTACGGAACCCTTCATGTACGAGTCCGACTCAAACTTGCCCGTTTATTTACAATATTTATGGCTAGACTAATGGATTCCAAATTCAAATGTAATATTTTATTTATTTTTAATTGTAACAGTATTTCTGGCCAGACTAAGTACAAATCTTTATTTCTATAAATAAATGGCACAGGCACAGACAGCACAGTATGGCTTGACTGCTTGAGAAAACAAAAGTATATGTTACTCTGACTCTATGAAGTGTCATACCTGTGGTATAGGTTAAAGGTTGTATAATAAAAACGAACCTAAATTCATAGGTATAAATTCAGGCTAGTAAAATAACCTAAATAAATTAAAAGAGGCTCGACGATAGATTCTGATAGGGACAGCAAGCCACAGCCTTGGCGATCCGCCAGACACCACCCCTTTCGCACTTCATGAGTTACGTCACCATGAGCTTCGCAGTTTCCCTTTAAGACGAAACACAAGGGCCGTTTTTCCATACAGTGTTTCCTCCTTGTTTCCTCCCTGGATAATACGGTAGAGTTATATTTTTTTCCCTGAATATCTATAGCCACTATTAGCATGTCCCTATGTTTTCTTTTTTTTCATAAATTATGAATAAAAAGAGATATGAATGTTCAAAAACCTAAAAACATGGCCAGATTTTCCGCTGTGTTCAAACATCCAGAAAACAAATTAGACTAGATTATATAAAAAAATTAAAAATTAGGAACACAGCTCAAGTCTTTGTTAATTCGTAATGAAAAAATTACTAATATTGGTTAAGTTTTGGAGAAGAAATCAGGGGACTACGAATCGTTGATTTTCTGTTCTTTTAATAGGTATTTTCAGTCCAAGCTGCAGTATGTCTCTATTGCACTTGCTCGGTTGTAGTTCGGGCACAGCGCGACAGCAATAGATTTTACAAATACCTATTTTTCATTCCTCTAGCCCTTGAGGTTTCCTCTTTTAAATACTTTCGTTATGTAATGTATTTACCTAACTATAATTTCTTCTTCCGTTCTTTTAAGGTGAAGTGGTAGCATAAAATAGTTTAAAGGTCTTTTTAGATATTAATACAAATCAAATTTGAAATATCACCATATTTAGTTTTAAACAATTTATTTCGAATGAGGGCGCCACTTTTGCTACCATTTCACTTTAGCTTGTAAATGTATTAGATGTACATATAAAGTACCCACGTTTAGGCATGCAGGTATATTGGATATTTTTAGATACTTACCTGAAAAGAGGTAGGTTAAATTCTCTAAAATATTGTTATGCAGATGAAAAGGATTTTGCCGAAAGGTTTTCATCAATTTTTTTCGAGGGTGGGTCGCTGGTTGGCTAAAATAACTGCTATAGATTAGTTAACTACACTACCGGTAATGATACCTACCCAAAATCAAAGATAAAAGATTACCTAAGTGCCTATATATTAGTTTGTTTCAAAATTATACCGAGACAAGCTGAAAAATATAGCGTTCCAGCCAGCTCGATGAATCGGATTGAGACTAATCCCCTCATTACTCTTAATATGTGTGGTTGATAACTTAATAGATAAGCCGAGGCAAGTAACTAATCCATGTAGATACCTAATGCGAATGCGAAGCATGCAGATATAACACGAACTCTATTCTCATTGTTACTGCCAGGTGCCTAATGTACCTAATTACTAGAATAATTAGAGAGAATTTAGAGTTACGTATTGAAGGTACAGTAGGATAGGCAATTTCAGTTTTTACCTATAGGTAACAACCTATTATATATAATAGGTTCCTACCTACCTACATAGGCTACATACATACCTCCTTATTCATGAAAGATTTTCAACTCAAACAATACTAATCTAACTAAAACTTAATTAAGTACGAGTATATCTATAAATAGAAAATGAGAAATACAGAAAAGAGTGATAGGGACAAAACATATTTTGTCTTGAAGTATTCTCATTTATACTGGGTATTTAAAAATTAAAAACTGGAGATGCTGTTTGTATGAACTTGTATTAGCGGAACACACTGGAGACTGACAATAAAAAAAGTAAAACACGTAGATGTGCGTCATTGCTATTCGAATTCCATCAGGCGTTCGAACATGCCCCCGGGCGTTGAAAGCTTGAAGGTTTAGCTTTCAACCGAACTTGAAGATACAGGTAACGGGCATATCTTGCTAAAAGCCCTCCGGATCACACCAGTAGATGTCTTGATATCAGCGACACGAGCGATGCCGTCAAGTCCAGGGTGAACTGCCACAACTCTTCCTAGTTTCCATTTCAGTGGTGGAAGATTATCCTCCTTTACCACAACCATAGTGTCCAGTTTCAAATCATCCTTGTTGGTACGCCACTTTACCCGTTGTTGAAGCTCAGCGATGTATTCTTTGCTCCATCGAGTCCAAAAATGCTGGCGTATTTGTTCAATGCGTTGAAATCTTGTCAAATGATTAATGGACTGAGTCTGGTAATCTTGTTGTGGTAAGGATGTTAGAGGCCGCCCGATGAGAAAATGACCTGGAGTCAATGGAGAAAGATCTGCCGGATCTGACGAAAGGGGTGTAATGGGTCGCGAGTTTAAAACTGCTTCTATTTGAGTAAGCGTGGTGTTAAGTTCTTCGTAAGTTAATTTACAATTGCCCAACACTCTGTTTAAATGAAATTTTGTCGACTTAACACCCGATTCCCATAAGCCTCCGAAATGGGGGGCTCCTCCCGGAATAAAATGGAATTTAAGGCCTTCAGCAGCTGCATTTTCACCTAAAGAGTTACAGTTGCCCTTAAGAAATTTGGAAATCTCATTATAGGCACCAACGAATGAGGTGCCATTATCGGAATAAATGTCAGTTGGTTTTCCTCTACGCGAAATAAATCGACGTAAAGCGAGTAAAAAATTGTTACTTGTGAGATCACCAACCAGCTCCAAATGAATAGCTTTGGTAGTAAAACAAACGAATAGTGCAATATACACTTTTACTAGCCTACAACCACGACCTTGACGACTAGCGCATAGGAGAGGACCTGTATAGTCCACTCCAACACTTTCAAATGGGTAGCCGTCTGGAAGAAGTCGCTGCCGTGACAGATTTCCCATTAAAGGTGTAACAATCTTACCTTTCATACGTGTACATATAACACAGTTATGGTAGCAGGCCTTTGCCAAATTTCTACCACCAATAGGCCAGTACGTTTCCCTTATGGATGCTAACAATAATTGAGGACCAGCATGCAACAACCTCCTATGTTCAAATTTAAAAAATAATTTTGTAAAATGATGAGTGGACTGTATAACAATAGGGTGTTTTTTCTCTTTTGAAAAATTAGAGTTGTCAATGCGACCCCCAACACGCATGATATTGTTTTCATCCAAGTAAACATTAAACTTTAAGAGCTTACTTTTCTTTGGCAAACAATGATTATTTAAAAGTAAATGGTATTCAGGAAATGATTCACTTTGACAAAATGAAATAATTAAATTTAAGGCATTCCGTAATTCTGCTTCTTCTAAGAAGTTTGACGCTACTTTTTGTTTTCTACATGCTCGAATAAATCTTAAAACATAAGCTACGGATCGAACAAGCCTTGAATAATTAGAAAAACGACTAAAATCAATGAATTTATAATTACTTGTATTGTCAACAACAGACGTCAATGAGACGTCTGGTTTGGTCTCGGGTAACGTATCGTTATATTTATTGGGCTGAGCAGGCCATTCAGAAGAGTCAAGCTGGAGAAACTTGGGACCTGACCACCACTGTTTTAAATCTTGTAGATGGCTGGTATCCACACCACGAGACAACAAGTCTGCAGGGTTTTTATCAGTTGGAACATGTCTCCAATTGCAGTTGCTTGTCTTTTCTTGAATTTCAGCGACGCGATTACGCACAAATGGCTGAAGTCTAGAAGGATGCATGTGTAACCATCCTAGAACTATTGTGGAGTCAGTCCAAAACCAGACTTGATTGACCTTGAGCCGAAGCGAATCAACTACCTTTTCATAAATCCGAAATCCAATTAACGCGCCACATAATTCCAGCCGAGGAATTGTTGTTGGTTTAACGGGCGCGACACGACTCTTTGCCATTAGCAAGCGAACAAAAATCTCACCTTTACTATTGACGCTGCGCATGTATATGCATGCGCCGTACGCACGTTCTGATGCGTCAGTAAAGACGTGTAACTCCAACGACTGATACGAATCGCAAATAACATGACGTGAAATGCGTATGCTATTTAAAAGGTGTAAATTATCACGAATTTCATTCCACCGCCTATTGATGTCATAAGGCAATGGTTCATCCCATGACAGCTTTTTAAGCCAGAGGCTTTGTAACAAAATCTTCATGTTAATTACGCATGGAGATAAAAGTCCCAAGGGATCAAAGATTCGCGCAATGACTGAGAGGATTTCACGCTTCGTGTTGCCTTTAGAAGCTAGAGAATTTACAGGAAAGAGAAGTTTGTCAGTGCTGGCATGCCAACATAAACCTAGTATTTTTTCTGGATTATCACTGCCAATATTTAAGTCAAGTGATGACGTCTGACTATCTTGAGATAGCAGTTTAGATTCATTTGACCTCCATTTTCTTAGTGGCATACCAGCAGATGCAAGCACATTAGTAACTTCTCTTTGAATGGTCTGAACTTCAATAAAAATGTCGCCTCCTGTAAGTAGATCATCAACATACATGTCATGTTTGATGACTTCGGCAATCTTGTCATTATCACATTCAAGACCTAGCTGTTTAAGGCAACGTGTTGCCAAAAATGGAGCGCTAGACGTACCGTAGGTCACGGTGTTTAAAGTGAATGTTTTAATTGGCTCACCTAGATCGTTGCGCCACAGTATTTGCTGCAAATGCCTGTCAGATGGATGGACGACTATTTGTCGGTACATTTTTTCTACATCTGCTGACAGAACATACTTATGCTGTCTGAATCGCAGCAGGATTGCCAGCAGATCATCTTGCACAGTTGGACCAACCATCTGAATGTTATTAAAACTAACGCCTGATGACGTGGGAGAACTGGCATTAAATACCACGCGTAGCTTCGTCGTCGTACTCTGCTCACGCAACACCCCATGATGAGGGATAACATACCCATTTGGTTTTACTTCATCGGCTTTAGTTTCAGACATATGGCCTAACTTTGCATATTCTGCCATAAAATCGTAATACATACGACTCAACTCGGGTTTGCCCTTTAATCTACGCTCTAAAGAATTTAGACAATGCTTAGCTCTTGAATGCGAGTCCCTTAAAGAAGTAGGACTTTCTTTTAATGGTATACGAACGCAAAACCGACCGTCTTCAAGACGAGAGGTGTTTTCAACAAAGTGTTCTTCACACAAGCGTTCTTCCGGTGAATAATTAGATGACTTTGCACATACTTCCTCTAACTGCCAAAACCGTGTTAAGTCAGTTTGAATGTCTACTAGAGACTGAGTTGACTCCGAATCAACATGAGTGAAGTTACATTTTATATGACATGTTTGCATACGATTAGTGACATGCTTACTCGTACCAAGAATGGGACCGGAAATTACCCAACCTAATTTTGTTTCACATATAACTGGCATGCCCTTACCTAGCCTTAACTGTTGTGAACCTAATAAATCCCAAAATAGATCACAACCAATTAAAATATCAACTTCGGCTGGTTTGTACCACATAGGGTCAGCCATACAAATATTAGGTGGAATATCAAAATTAGAAATATTTATTTCATGACACGGCGTGTCACTAGTTATCATTGGTAAAACGAAGCAATGAAGTTCTGAAGAGAAGCTATCATCTAATGACGTCATGTTCACATGACACGTTTTACTAACACTTGAGACAGCATTGTTGATGCCAAGGATTGATCGATTCACCTGACGAGTCTCTAAGTTCAACTGCTGACACAGTCTTTCAGTCATGATACTAGAGGTACTTCCACTGTCTAACACCGCTCGGACAATATGCTCCTGATTTGTGCTGTCATATAATTTAATTAACGCGGTGGACAGAAGTACATTACACTGATTATGATTGTAAACATTTGCTGATAATGCAACATTGTTAGTACTAATAGACGTAGGCTTTGATGGACAGACGGACGATGAAGAAGTTGAAGGTGCTGTTTCAGATGAATAATTATTGTCTTGACCTGCCTGTTGACTTACATTACTGACGTGAATAAGTGTATTATGACGTCGTTTACAGACCTTACAACCTGGTTTCTTACACGAGTTGGCGAAATGGCCTGTCCGGAAACAATTAAAACATATTTTATAAGTAGGTAACAATTCCAATCGGGCTTCAGCATTTAATGCAAGAAACTGAGAACAATTCGCTAAATTATGATTACCTTTGCACTTAGGACACGGTTTTTGAGTCAGTTCCGTGCTTGACTGCTGATTAGAGCTACCTGACACTGACACCATATACTTAATTTTAGCCGTAGACTTGTTAGTTGAATGGTTACCGCGCGACAACTCTAATGTTTCTATTAAGTCAGCGCGACTGCGAAGAAATGTTAGAAAATCATCAAATGTAATTGGATTATTTTGATCCATACGACCCTTAAATTCTTCCCATTCTCGATATGTCTTTTGATCTAATTTTTGTGTAATTATATGAATCAACAAAGTATCCCACTGTTTCACAGGTTGATTCATGGACTCGAGTGCTCGTAGATTTTTGTTGACTTGATCAATCAGATGCTTTAATATAGCGGATGACTCTTTCGTAATTGGTTCAATATTAAATAAAGCTGAAACATGGTTTTGTATTAATAATCGCTTGTTATCAAACCTATCGCACAAGAGTTTCCATGCTATTGAATAATTGCTAGCCGAAAATTGTACTGATTGGATCACCACAGCAGCGGACCCTTCCAGAGACGTTCTTAAATAATGAAATTTATTTATTTCATCAATCTCATCGTTATTGTGTATAAGACTAGTAAATGTGTCACGAAATTCAAGGTAATTATCATAAGATCCGCTGAACTTAGGGAGCTGGATAGTCGGCAACCTTACAAGACGGCGATTGGCATGAGAACCATCCTCACTACCTGCACTCAGCAACGGCATAGAGTTTGGTTTTGGGACATGCAAAATACCTTGAGCCCTAGCTATAGCTTTATAATATCGAGACTCGAATTCCTGACGCTCTAAATACTGTTCTTCAGGATTTTGAACTACACATTCCATTTGTAACTGCACCTCATCGTACTGCTCAAATAACGACTCCATTTTTCCTACACGCAACTGTAATTCTCTGGTAATAGACTCATCTATAGTCATGTCACTAAGCATGTCCAAATAATTGATAAAGGAGGTTAAACGTCCTTTGAAGCTAGCTCGCTTCCTTACCAGATCTTTTTCGTCAGACATTATGGAAAACGAGTGTTTTTATCAACCTTAGAATGTAAGTACTTATACAATTAAAACCATAAATATAACTACCTAGTCTTTATATGTACTAATTAGGTAATCGTAACAAATCCTATTAATGCTTATACTTATAATCTATTAGTTAAGTACTAGGTAAACACAACAAAACAGTGTAGTAAAGTTTCATATATGTACTTGTAGGTTTTTGACAGTTATAAAATCAATGTACATTTATGTTTGTACTAGCCTATAGATACGGTTAAAGACTTGAAATTATTTTACAAAAGATAAGTGATAACAAATAACAAACAGCTGATAACTCGACGCTTCGACAGTTATTATTGATAATAGGCCTAGAATAAAATGCAACAAGATGCTACACAAGTCGGTACCTACGCACGTTATCAATTAATCATATAAAGTGAACAATAACACAATTCGTACTTTTTATTATGAATTAAGCTAAATAATGTTGCACTGATGCATACTATACTCAAGATAAGTACGATTTAGACTTAATCCTTGCGAAATACATGTACTTATTACATTACAATAAGTGTTGATAGTTCACAATGCTATAGGTACCTATTTATACAAATTAAATTTAAATAGGCCTTATCAATTAGGTAAATAATATTTTTTACTAACCTGCTCAATAGAATTACCTTGGAGTGTTGGGTTATATACCTATTTATATAAATAAAGTTTAACACCACACAAATTGTAATTTTTCATTCAGTATGAAATTGGCGGGCTTTTTGGCGGGATTTTTCAAAACGTCGATTTCTCCAATTTTAATGCGAATATTTCTTGAAATATTATCTGATTCTCTCAGTTTCACATCCGGCTTCGGTCTAGGACCAATGTCTTGAAGTATTCTCATTTATACTGGGTATTTAAAAATTAAAAACTGGAGATGCTGTTTGTATGAACTTGTATTAGCGGAACACACTGGAGACTGACAATAAAAAAAGTAAAACACGTAGATGTGCGTCATTGCTATTCGAATTCCATCAGGCGTTCGAACATATTTTAACTAAAATAGGTTAATAAATACGTATTTTGGTATAATTATCATATAAAAAAGTGATTGTACAAAGTAGTAATATCTTTTTTAAAGGTAAATTTTGGCAAATTTAGAGGTACGTTTGCGTTTTTTTTTCTATCGAGCCAAAAATGCATAATCGTGTTATGGGTATTGTGTTGTGGGTGTCTGTAGAAAAGCCTTAAGATTCCTATGTAATTTTTTTGGGAAATAAACTGTATTAGTTTATTTACAGTGATTTTTCAAAAACACACAGTTTTCTTGGCTCTGAATCTGAACTGACGGGGCCTTAAGTCAACTCCTAACTTTTCCAAAACTAAGATATTTTTCTTGTGTTAAGTATAGGATTTATGAATAAAAGAATATCGGGAATTATAACTGAAAATACATTCTTTTATATGCAATACTCAATTTCATTATACTGTTAAATTCCAAAGAGCTATTAATGTTTAAACTTTTAACCTTGCGTTTTTGTGACTGTTTTAAATGTGAAATTATCTACTATATAATTATAAGGTCAAGCGGGGCTGCTTAACCTTATATATAGTAGATACTCGTACGTATATAGAGGAAGGTACCACTAGATAAGATATGGCTCCACGCAAGGGTCACGACATGAACGAAATGTTTAGACAGCAGCATGAAATATTATACGTAGAAAGGAAAATATATAGCAGCGAAATAATATATTTTTGTCATGAACGTCTGATTTGTGGCGGGCTATCTATGTTATGCTAAAGTCAAAAGGAAAGACGAAGATTGCCAATGTTTTTATTTGTAATTTTGTTAGTAAAATGAGGAACGAATATTTTGATGAAAATCAGAACTTTAAGGGATTGTAAATAAATCGATCTAGCTCTTAGACCGTAGAAATGTAGCTGTATTAAGTATGTCTAAACAAAACAGTTTCCTTTGAGAATATCTTAAGGCCGTACCTTAATTTTCCGGGGTCCAGTGCTGCCCCCATTTAAAATAAATCATTTCAAAGAAAACGGAGACATCATTTAAAATTTTGCAACTACCAAGTCCTAGATAACCCTTCAAAGTATTTTAGGAACTACTGTTTACAGTTTAAAGTAAGAACGTTAAGCTTTACTACGCACATTTGCGAAAAAAGGGCAACTTTTGGCACAAAAGTCTATTTATGTAAAGAAAAAACGGTTAATTAAATTTTTAGACATCCAACAAAAAATTCTTATGAGTTTTCCTTGCATCGTCTTTTTTCTTCTTCGTCTAAACGCGTGCCGAGTTGCATCCTCAGCTGTGCTGCTTCGGAGCCCGGGGTGCGCTTGCCCGCTTTTTCTTCTCCAAATATAACATGCATGTCCATGGTCACCCAAGTATGCCAAAGACCTTGCAAAATGGAGAAGAAATAACCGGAACAGTTTAAACGATTTGGCTATAGTTTTACGACCGGCCGCCTGCCTGACGTCAACCCTCCTTGGGAATGCAATTGTACGAGCACGAGATGTTTGTACTTAGTCCTTTAGTCGTCTCTTACGACATCCACAGGAAGAAATGGAGTGGTCCTATTCTAACCCGGAACCACACGGGTAATTTATGTAAAAAACGGTGAATTAAATTTTTAGACTTCCAACAAAAAATTCTTATCAGTTTTCCGTGCATCGCATAAAATGTGCGTAGTAAAGCTTAACGTTCTCACTTTAAACTGTAAACAGTAGTCCATAAAATACTTTGAAGGGTTATCTAGGATTTGGTAGTAGCAAAATTTTGAATGATGTCTCCGTTTTCTTTGAAATGATTTATTTTAAATGGGGGCAGCACTGGACCCCGGAAAATTCAGGTACGGCCTTAAGGCCATAAGTGAATTTTCCGAGGTCCAGTGCTGTCGAAAGGAAACGGAGATATCATTAAAATATTTGTCTCTACCAAGCCCTAGATAACCCTTCAAACTATTTTATGAACTACTGTTTACAGTTTAAAATGAGAACGTGAAACATTTCTTCGCACGTTATTGTATAGCCTAGAACATCTGTTTGTCATACGTTTTTATACTACCAAACTTGCTACTCCATTGCCGAACAAGAAAGAAATACAATGAAATTAGCAATGACGTCAACGAATTTAAGGAAAATCAATAGAACTTATTGAAACGTGGGTATAATATGGAACCTTTTTTTGGCAAACGAAAAAATATTTTCAATCCACCCAAGATATTGGATCGTGTTATTCGAGCTGCTGGTGGAATGGAATGTAATGTAACGCAATAAATATCTACTGACGGGCAGGTTGGGTCAGGCGGGCGGCACCACTCGCTTTGTTTACAATCAACGTGAACTACCCTCGGGTACGTTAATCAACTTCGCACCACGTGCTCGACCTTCGACATGATAAGTAACTATCATCGCGAAAAGGCTAATAACGTTTCACCATCATCTAACAATATTATAAATATATAATAAATGTCTGAGGTTATGAAAGTCATCCCTAACATTCATAAGTTAAATATAGGGATATGGGGCACTGAAAATAGAATGGCCCGCAGCCCCGAGTCCCGTCACGTTAGGGAAATCGTTGGCATTACAGGCATGAAGTAAAATTAAGTAAAGATACAGGCGTGTTGAGGGTGCGCGCAGGGGTTGGCGGGGCGCGGCGGGCGCCACTGCCTCAGTATCGCGGAGGCTGCGGGCCACACTGCCGCCCGCCCTGTACCGCGCGCCGCCTAGCCAAAACATTACTAAATTCTACACTAAATCTTTTTGGTAATCACTTTATTTGTTCTTCACCAGTAACACGATTTTGAACAAAAGCTATCATTTATTACTACGAGTCGGAAATAAATATTTATTTGCAAAAACATTATTTGAATTATAGTCAAATAATTTTGGTTTCAGTTGTCGCGTGAGATAAAGCGTGACTTCATGTTTTTCATTAAATTTGTTGAAATTTTTGAAATATAACCAGTATTGACTCGAAAATTTATGCCTGCTTGGATACTTACGTAAGTAAAATATTTCTGCATTAACTACATATGCCTCTATATTTAAGTATGCTTGTTGTTAGGTATATATGGTATAATATTTTGCTTTCTATAAATTGCCAATCTGCTATCGTTTAACTAAAGCGTTTGTTTATATCCCGAAAATGGATTTGAAATGCAAATCAGCCGAGTAAAGTTTATCTGAGGCCTATAGACAGGTGCTTGTGATTTGAAGAGGGTCGCCACTCGAGGTGAGGGCTCTACAGCTTGTCCAATTATAGATGTTTTCAACAAGAGGTGTTCGTCCCTCACATCATTGCCAATAAGTGCTTTGCGGGAACTTTTTATAGGGTTCACTTTGCACAAAATCTTTCTGGAAAAACTTTGTATTCTAGTTTTTAGGGTTCCGTAGTCAAATGGAAAAAAACAGAACCCTTATGGATTCGTCATGTCTGTCTGTCGGTCTGTCCGTCCGTATGTCACAGCCACTTTTTTCTGAAACTATAAGAACTATACTGTTGAAACTTGGTAAGTAGATGTATTCTGTGAAGCGCATTAAGATTTTCACACAAAAATAGAAAAAAAAAACCAATAAATTTTGGGGGTTCCCCATACTTAGAACTGAAACTCAAAATTTTTTTTAATCAAACCCTTACGTGTGGTTTATCTATGAATAGGTCTTCAAAAATGATATTGAGGTTTTTAATATAATTTTTTTCTAAACTGAATAGTTTGCGCGAGAGACACTTCCGAAGTGGTAAAATGTTGGTCCCCCCCCCTGTAACTTCTAAAATAAGAGAATGATAAAACTAAACAAAAAATATGATGTACCATTACCATGCCAACTTCTACCGAAAATTGGTTTGTAAAAGATCTAGTAAGTAGTTTTTTTTTAATACGTCATAAATCGTAAAATGTTACTTGCTGCTACGGAACCCTTCATGGGCGAGTCTGACTCTCACTTGGCTGCTTTTTTATTATTGTTTCCTTTTATTTCGGTTGTGGACTTTAGGTGTACCTAAGCATGTTTTTAACTATACATAGATGAAGTTAATATAATTTTAGATACTTAGTGACATTTTTATATTTAGCAGGAATAGCCGTTCTTGAATTATGAAAGACAAAGCAAAGCCGTTGAAGATAAAGCATTAAAGGTCATTAAAGGTGCCAAATAAGAAAAAGGAGCGAGCAAATTCTTAAACCACAATAATCTCCTTACAGTAAAAAATGACTTATTTCCGAAGTAAAAACAACGTTCACATCAACACGTCTCAGTTTTTACTAATGGCGACGGCGTTGTCATTAGTCGGCGGTTGTTGCTGCGAGCTTTCGACGGTCAAAGATGAGATTAAAGCCATCACAAGCACTCAAGCACCAGCGGCTTTTATCCACAAGAAGGCGAGTGCAAAGCTTTTAGACACTACTGTTGCGCCGAGTAGTGCCACGTTAACTACAAAGGAGGATAGAAAAACAACAAAAGTGTCGACGGCGAGTGAGAGCCCGACGACCGCCCGCCATTCTACGACTAAAGTGTACGCGAACACAAAAGCCGCAGTGAAAAGTGCAAGAAGGCAAAAGATAAACACTAGTTCTAGTGGGATTGGGAGCTTGCATTCAGCGGCGAGGCTTCAAGAGCGGCTCGGTGCCCTAGACTGCAACCCGCCCGTGCTGCCGAGCGCTTCGCGGCTCTGGCGTGGTAATGAGACGCATGAGCTCAACCTGCCGGTAACGGTAAGATACTATACTCTCAGTTTTTTGGAATGTCTATAATTGCTAAGATAAGATTGCCTTAGGAAAGGAACATATTTCGAAATTTCTTTTCTTATTACGGACTAAGCTATAAAACTACAAAAGTCGAAGTAGCCTTTATATTTGATTTATGATGTATATAAACGCCACTTAGTAATCTTAGAACGATCCGTTTTAGGCCTGCCTGAGCCACAAAGGACGTAACTCTAAAAAAAAACAAAAGGGTTCATGCCTAGGTATCATGTATTCAAAGCGCGATAGTTTAAAAACCAATATCCTTTATATTTATATAAAGCATATAAATAAATGATAGTATTATTAATTTATACCCGTGTGGTTCCGGGGTAGAATAGGGCCACTCCATCTCGTTCTCCGGATATCGTAACAGGCGACTAAAGGACTAAGCACAAACATCTCGTGCTACAATTGCATTCCCAAGGAGGGTTAACGTCGGGCGGTGGCCAGTTGTAAAACTTTTCGCACAATACATTCCCAAAGAGGGTTGACGTCAAGCAGGCGGCGGCCGGTTGTAAAACTATAGCCAAATCATTGAAGTGTTCCGGCTTTTTCTTCTCCATTTCGTCTTTGGCATCCTTGGGTGACCATTGACATGCATATTACGAGTATATTTGGAGAAGAAAAAGCGGGAAGGCGCACCCCGGGCTCCGAAGCAGCACAGCTGAGGATGCAACCGGGAATGCGCTAAGACGAAGAAGAAGTATTATTAATTTATAATCTTTTATTGTTCTAATGTAAAAATCGACTAAACAAATGACGGACTTAATGGAGCATTTTATTCCAGCCAACCATATATACGAGTATAAGCAGAAAAAAATACTAGAAATTTGAGTGTTCCACAACAATGAAATCATAAATAAGCCTGCATGGCAACAGAAGCCAAACTAGGTAGTAGGTTTGAGTAGGTAAGGTAAAGCTACATTACGTATTACTCCTCTATATTAAACATAACCTCGGCTCGGTAACGACTGCGACGAATATGATAAAATTTCAATTTTATGTAGATACAACAAACAAATGACGTCGCTAAAATAAAACGTTAACGTAATGAGTCGAGGCATTAGACAAGCGAAATTTATTCGATGTCTTTGCTCCCTCCCGAACTCCCGAGCATAATATCTTGTTCGCAAAAGTTTGATCATGACAGCAGCGAGGTCAGATACATAAACCATAAATCGTCTTAGTGGAGGAGAAAAAGGGAAAAAAGCTTTTTTGCTCCAGTGGTTGAACTCGGTTCATTACTTCTGCTAAGGGAAATGTCTAGAGTGCTTATTTATATACGCGGAGGCGAGTGTGGCGGCGCTCGGATTATGGCCGTAAGAAGTTTCGTCTCTTATTCATTTGTTTGAACGCCGCCTTTAGACGCTTTCGTGGATGACTATTCAAGTGCGGAGTGTGGGGTAAATGGAATTTAACTTTTGCGTTGAGATGCTACAGTTCTAAGCAAAAACCAAATTACATAAATAATACTCATCCCTATTAATCTGTTTGATTGGTATGTGCTTAGAATAACTTATTATGTATAAATAATGGCAATATTATCAAATTTTACTTATTACTAATACTTTTAATGATGTTATAGAGTCTTGAACTAAATTTAATATAAATGATTAGAGGCAGATATAGCTAAGTACCTAAATTGACTAGATACCCGAATCCTTTATTAAAGTTCGTAGTTTGCAGCCCCATACTATGTTGTCGTTTTAATCTCCGATACAGATTAGTCGAGGAAATAGAGATTTATGAACGAGGCATCAAAAGATCGATGGTCAGGGTGTACAACTGTATAGATAGCTGTAATTGTAGTGTATATTAGAATTAGTTTTTATTGTGACGACAAGAAATACGCTACGGTTTCGTAGCACTATCGTAGCAATTAATAACTGTCGTGATCACTTTGTTAATTCTCGAGTTCTCTACTACATTAATATTGCTACTATTTCGTAGCAGTTAGTAACTGTCGTGATCACTTTGTTAATTCTTGAGTTCTCTACTACATTGATATTTCTACGGTTTAGTAGCACTGTCGTAGCAGTTAGTAACTGACGTGATCACTTTATTAATTATGGAGTTCTCTGCTACATTGATATTGCTATGATTTCGTAGCACTGTCATAGCAGTTAGTACATAGTATTTGTCGTAAATGTCGTGATCACTTTATTAATTCTCAAGTTCTCTTCGACATTGATTTTGCTACGATTTCGTAGCACTAGCTAATCATTCAATAAATAACGTTCAACTCTGAAAGTTTTTAACTCTCTAACACATATTTTAACACATGTGTCGGTGGGTGGATTTTAAAAGACTCAAACGTCCTAGTTATGGAAGTTTAACTTTGTCCAACCTTCACATTCCCTCTCTCCCATATTATGTCGAAGGAAACGTGACGTCAGTTCATCCCTTTGATGCATATTTAAATTTGGCAAATAAAACACAGCCGTTTCAATTTGTATTCAGTGAGGTTGACTTGATAATTAATTAATGTGTGACTTTGCGGTGCGGATGGCTGAGGAGTGCGCGGGTGGTGCGGGGGGCTCGGCGGGAGCGGCCGACGAGGAGTGTCCCCCGGTCATCGTGTCGTGGGAGGGCTCCACGGATATCCAAAGCGGAGACATCCTTATCGTCCGCATCGCGGACTCCTTGCTCCTTGACACCTCCAGCCAACTCGAAACAAAGAATGCCACTTCTGAATCGAACTCTTCACAAGACGGCAAACGGTGGGTTTTGTCTTTCCTTTGCCACGTAATAAGGTATTTTATTTTTAAACGACTGTAGGGTCTGTAGGTCGATTTGTGATTTTTTTGTTTAGTTATCATTTCAATACAGGAAGACATTTTCAAGTACACTTTTTTTGAGCAAGTTCATTCCATTATTATACTTATACATACATTCAAGAAACATAGCAAAACAGCATGAGATACATTTATTTCCATTTCCCATTTAAAAGGGAATCTAACTGAGATTCGGAATTTCATTTTATCTGTACATTTTGCGCACTGTATAAAAATATCATATGTAGATTTCTTATCGATGATAACATAGACAATAGGATGAAATAAGAAAAATTGTAAAATATCATGAAGTAATATTTGGAAATTTTACCTATATCATGTATGTATTTTTGTGACGTGAACTATAAAAATTCCATAGTCCGTAGATCGATTCTCACTCACTGCGCTAAAACTGCAACAAAGCGCAGCACAGCAATATTATAACTGCCGCATTCACCTGACCTTGTGTGTATAAAATGTACTTCTTTTTACTTATTTTTTTACTATCTACTCGTATACGACATTAGCGGTCCGCCCGACTTTGTCTGGGCAAGTTTTAGACATATAAACCTTCCCGGAGAAATGCTCTACATGTTAGTCAAAATCATCTCAAAGTAGTTTTAGACTTAATCGAGTACAGACAGATATACGCGTCTGGGGCCTTCATTTTATAATAAGTATGGATAAGTGCATTTATCATAGATTCGAGTTACTATATGTTAGTGACAACCACAAACCTTAACCTTTTAGGAACATTTTTCTGGAAATCATTGGGCTATCAAAAGGATTTTGGAGTTAAGGAGTGAAGTATTTCGATTACACGAAGTCGTGTTTCAGCATCCACCACGCCGTACTGCAGCCTGCTGTCTACCAAGTGACCCGGCCAGGACACGAGCACTGCGATGTCTCAGACGGGATGCTGCTAGATATAACTCCCCTAGAGGAAAATGGCGCTAAATTGTTCACCTTGTACGATAAGGATCTTGATGATGGCATCAACCTACTGATAGGTGATTATAACAAAAATATCTTGGTAGCTATAATACGGTATTTCACTTAATTTTATTACTTATATCAAAAGGTGACAAAATTCAAATCCGAAAACATTTATATTTTATCAAAACAAAAAACCGAGTTTTGTGCCATAAAAGCTAAATATTTAAACAATCGTATATTTAGACGACATATTTTTTCTAGTTATTTTCGTTTAAAAAAACAAACCTATTCAAACTGATTTTAATAAAAATTTTATAGTGGTACCAACCACTTGGAAAGGATACCAATCCAAACGAAAAAAAGAAATTAGCAAGAAATCGGGGAACATACATAAAAAAAGATTCCGACGAATTGATAACCTCCTTTTTTTGAAGTCTGTTAAAAATAAATAAACAACTAAGTTATAGCTGTGGTTATAGATAGGCCTTTCAAATGTGGTGGAAAGGGAAACTGTTATCTAACAGAAAATGAATGAATATACGAAAGAGATAGCGAGATGTCTTCACCACGCTCCCACTTTGCTTCATACTTAGAAATGCTAATCTATATATATAAAAATGAATTTTCTGTATGTCCTTTATAAAATCGTAAACGGCTTGACCGGTTTCGATAATATTTTTTTTGTATTTTTCGTTATACTTCAGGGATGGTTTAGGAAAAAAAAATTGGCGGAGCAACGTGCGCAGGGTACAGCTAGTTGCAATATATAACCAAAAACAAACACAGTGAAATACCCTAATTTCGCCTCCCCCCTCTAAACCCTCTATGCAATTACCTAATAGCTTATTATTAAATCACGAACCGTCGGAAAAAAGGTTCTATAAAAGATACCCTCGTAATGTATACAGTAATAATGACACAGTAGAGCCCTCGGAAGCCTCACTAGTCTGGTCACGTATCTCATGGACTACATTAATTAATAAAGAGAGGGCAGAAAGACACTTTTCATAAAACCGCTTACTGTTGTTCTATTTAAATATCGCGTGGATCGTGACGTTATGGAAATTCGGGCGGAGGAAATGCGTGAGATATACGGGTCGGAACTGGCAAGGAAATATGGAGGGAAAACGACTAAGGTTTTATTCTGACGCCGAACAATACGAGTACATATGCAATGAATCCTCCCTCATATACGCGCTTTATATGCCACTACCGGTAGCTGTTGCAAGCGTTCATTCGGAATTTTACGATTTCGGTGTACACTGAAATATGCTGCATAAAATTTAAATGTTGCAATATGAAAATTTGCTTCCGCACGGTAGTGCCCATTTGTTGAGTGGGTTTATTATACTTGCGATTTGTATCTGACTGGCTTTTCGAAACCAAAAAATAAAATACTTAGGTCCGAAATAATGTGTGTAAATTTTGTTACACGTAAAGTGTTATGTATTGATGTGACTTAGATTTAGTTTAGTAGTACATGTTGATCGATAAATAGTTGAATGTTACGTTTTTGCAGTGGTATCTGAAAACTGGGGCTCAAAATGTGTTCGACTCAAAGTCACAGTGAAATCGGATAACTGCGGCGAAAACCAAGACTGCTCTGGGAAAGGAGTTTGTTATACGAATGTTTCAATGGTAGGTTCATAAATTATACGAGAAGTTGGTGTTAAATCATTAGTCGCACTAGAAAGCCGCTGACAGTGTAATTGATGTGTGTTTGTAGGAAGGCTACGAGTGCCAGTGTTGCCCAGGCTACGTGGGTTCTCGCTGCGAGGAGCGGGACCCTTGCTATCCATCACCGTGTCTGAATAATGGCATATGTGTCCCGCAGTCAGTCAATGGAGCCGACTACCGCTGCCTTTGTCCGTTCGGTACCTATCTTACTGACAGCTTATAAATTAATGTCAGTGTTCGAGGCTTCGTGGTCAAGGTTGTATTTTATATCAGGAAGAAAGTAGCAAATATTTCATGCATAGTAAGTAGGTAGGTTGAATATTTCCTTTCTTTATCACATAAATTAAGTTACATTTAAAAAAAATACTCGTAGGAATGTGATAGTAAGATAAGTACTTATAAGTAGGTACATTTCATCGTCATTCATTGCTACTATGTGCCCTAAAAAGCCCAAAACTTAGTGAAACTTATATTTTCGTCGCAATTGTCTAGCAATTACCTCAAAATATACCTAAGCTAGGTGTTGTACGAGTTAAAATATACCTTCAGAAGTAACTTAATTAAAATTTTGACATAAGTTCATTATTGTTAACTCTTTTTTCATGATTTTCAACGAGCAAAGCTCGGTCGCCCAGGTACTTTTTTCTACAACGAGCAACTCTAAACCAATCTACTATATTTTTATAAGGTTATGTTGGTGAGAACTGCGAAAGAGACCCGTGTTCCACGGCGCCATGCTTGAACGGCGGGTCTTGCATGAGCATCGCCATGAACGGCACGGCCACGTTCCACTGCGCCTGCGCACAGGGCTGGGCGGGGGTGCGGTGCGAGTTGTCCATCATGGCCGGCGCGTGCGCATCCAACCCATGTGAAAAGGGCATTTGTATCGAACAACTGGACAACGACATCAGAGGGAAGGAGTACCGCTGCTTTTGTGAACCTGGTAAGTGTTTTATAAATAACTTAAATAATTACCAGCTGTGAATATTTCTCTGGATTCTTTAATAATTTATTTATTTCTTAAATCTTTATTGACCACAATGCCTTAAGGAAAAACAGAAAATTAAAATTAATAATAACGTAATAGTAATTTAAATTTTTAATAATTTTAATAATAATGTATGGAAAGGATTTATCCTATATAAGAACGATTATTTTATAGGTTTTCTGGTTACTAACTTAGAATTTTAATGCAATCAAACTAACGTCAATTTTTTGAGTACCTACTTAGAAAATCATCTATTTGTTATATATATGTGAGCTCGAAGAAGTTGTAAGTTATTAGCTGTAAATATATTTAGAAATAATTTATGCCCAACAAGTTATGATAACATACATACTAATCACGTCTTTATTCATCACGGGGTGTATAAAGCCTAGGACCATAAGATGCAATGACAAACCCAGACAAATTCTTATATGAACCGTAACCACTAAGTAAGTTTTCACATTTAATTTATCTCCAATTTGTTAATTTTCATGTAATCTTATCTTGAATCTAATGTCACGCGTGAGTCGTGATCGATAATGCCAAGAAGCAGATTAATTTCCCTGCAGCTAAAACAAGACGGCTAAATAGTTATTTAGAATGGAACATTATCCTAGACTAGAAGCCGATTAAACGTATTTTCTCTGTCAAATGGCACAATTCCACCGTAGTTAGAAGTCGTTTTGAACTCAGTCAATTTAATAATGCTTAATCTTGTTTGCGATAGTTGGTCGAGCGAATTGTCTGGGTGATTTATTTGCAGCGTAGTTGGACGGTTGCCCGCGCCGCGCTGCTACCGCTGCCCCCAGCCTTCTCGTTGAATCTACTGAAAGACGACAATCGATTGAACGTTTTAAAGCTTATCACGGTTTCAATCATCAAATTTTTATTGTAATTAGTTTTTTCATAACTGAAGTCCTGTACATCTGTAGATAACGTCTTTAATTTAGAATTTAGATCATATCAACTTTATATAAAGCTTAAAGTACCAGCCGACAGATTATACTCATTGACGTAATATCTTGAGAAATACAATATTCAATCCTGTTCTTTGTTAGTTTTTTTTACTTACTTCTGAAAATAATCATCATCAGGTCTTTTTTAGTCTCCACTGCAGGAGCACGACCCTCTTTGTACTACAAGAGCTATATATAAGCCAGAGCAGTCAAAGGATTTGGCTTACACTCTCCACGCTGGCCAGACGGGTTGGAGAGGTCTCATTGATGTTTATACGCTTTGTTTAGCTTGTGTTTCTTAATTCGCCTTCTACGACAACGACAGCAAGACTTGGAGTGGTTCTATTCTACTCTGCCGGCAATCACACGGCTAAAACATAATGAATATTTATAATAGTATTACATAGTTTTCTCATTAGTTGTAGGTACCCTTTATTTAATATGTAATTGTAAGAAGTTCAAATTCAAATTTAAAATATCTTTATTGTCATAGGATATTTATAATATCTCTTAATAATAGTCACTTTCTTTTGTTTTGCACAAATGTTGACGTCAAATCGTTACTTACAGCTAAGTTTAGTGCCGCTTCCTAGGCGCTAGTGCAGAAAGAAGAAGCGGCAACAAACTGCACTGCAGCATTTTTTCCAAAGACGAGTGGTAAAAAGTAGTAATTGTAAAAGTAGTAAAAAGGATTTTCCAACACTGCCATTAGGGTAATAAGCAACGGCTGACATCACCCTTCTCATTTCATTCAAGTGCCTAGATACAGAATTAATATGAGGCCTAGATTATGCTGAGATGTAATACAGTAATCTATACTAATATTATAAAGCGGAAGAGTTTGTTTGTTTGTTTGAACGCGCTAATCTCCGAAACTACTGGTTTGAATTGAATAATTCTTTTTGTGTTGGATAGTCCAGTTATCGAGGAAGGCTATAGGCTATATAACATCACGCTACGACCAATAGGAGCAAAGATATAGTGGTAAATGTGTAAAAAACGGGAGAAATTATTTCATCTTTGAAGCCTTCCGTTGCGTGCGCCGTGAAAACGGTTCAAGATACACAAAAAATATGTATTAAAGAATAATAGCTCTTTTAATGATCTAAAAAACAGTCCGCAATAGTATATGACTATCTTTTAAGATTAACTCACAAAAACCGTTTTTATGGTACCTAATTTGGTCGAAATAATTTGTTTAAGTTGTATCAACATAATAATATTAATCTTTATTCAATTAAATATGTTGTTGGTTAAGAGTACTTCATCTATACTAATATTATAAAGCGGAAGAGTTTGTTTGTTTGTTTGTTTGTTTAAACGCGCTAATCTCAGGAACTAATGGTCCAATTTGAAAAATTCTTTTTTTGTTGGGTTGTCCATTTATAGAGGAAGGCTTTAGGCTATATAACATTACGTTCCGACATACACGCGAACGAAGTCGCGGGCACAGCTAGTTAATTACCTAAAATAGATGAAGCGAAAGAGGTCTGTCAGGTCAGGATCGTAGCAAGTGGAGCTCCATAGTCTCTGCCTACCCCGTGAGAAACAGGCGCTATAGTATGTATGTAAAAATACACCAAGATTTGTTCATTATTTTTACTGGACTAGGGCGAAGCCAAAAGTAGGGTTATGTTTTTCGCCGCTTTGTATGTATGTTCATATAAACTTGAAAGACATCACGACGCTGACAGTTATTTTGCTCAGCGAATAAGTCTCGCAATTCAGCGAGGGAACTCTGCCAGTATTCTGGGCACGTTGCCTCGATGTGAAGCTTTGGAAGATTTTTTCTATATTATATAATTTAATGTAGATAAAATAATATACATGATACCTTGACAAATGAAGTATCACTGGAAATCTAGCTGTATCTCCTGGGCAAAAAGTTATTTATTATGTATTGGTTTCTTACACGGTGATTAGTCGAGAATGGTACCAGTTTGATTAAAATTTTGATGGTCCAACGAGAGTGGTGTGTGCATTACCTATTAGTGCTTACCCATGTTAAGCAACCCCGGGTGTGGTTCACATTTAGATTGGTGATCCAAATGGTGTACATAAGAAAAACAAACAACAGTAGAACCCTGTATCTTATAATAACCAAGACGAAAGAGATTTACTCGTATATCCTAAAAACGTATATGTACGAGTATATACTACTTACATGTGTGTATTCTTACGTGATAAAAGAAAAGTCGTGGCGAATTAATCAAGGCTTGTTTTCCCGAAGCGAAGAAATTCGGGCTTGATGCAAACAAACAGTCCCTCGGGCCGTATTGTCTTTCGCCAAAAGGAATTCGAAACTTGTTTTCGTTGTTGTATGTTCACGGTTCGCATATATATTGAGTTTTTTTAGCATCATTATTTCTCTTATGTCACAATTCAATAAATGGAGGTTTATTTCCGCAAACTTATATTGTTACTGTATGACAAACTTATATATAACTTCATTAGACTTAAAATAAAAAGGGGAATGCTGTTTCTGTGGTTCAGACGCAAAGAGCATTGTTGTAATATTTTTAATATTTATTAAACAAATTTTAATTAAGTATAATGTTTCTCTTATCGCTACATTTTGTCTAGACGCCTCTATGAAATAGCTTTCATGAAGAAAAAAGCTTTGTTAGATTTCATAATGTATGATTTATTTAAAAAGAACACTATATGATTAAAATTTTCTATTTGCAGTAGGTATTTTTTTTTAGTCTCTTATCTCAAAAACACATTAAAGTAGATTCTTTTAGGTTCTCTTATATTGTGTGATCATACTTAATAGATCTGTGTCTATTTAAACAGACCTTTTTTGTTGTCTTTGTAGGTACTTGTCCCACTGTTGCGTTTATATAAGTGTCAAAATACTTAGGTACCTATACTATGCCGCACTTCGGCGAAATTAAGCCTGCAATGATATTTAAATTACAAGCAACACACTACGTCGTATTTTTCGCGAAGAAATAAAGTGTGTGTAGACACCGAAATGTAGAATATAAAAAAATATATGTTTTTGAGCGATAAAAAAACACGACGACGATCACATTGACACAACAAGAGCATGCCCCTAGCCCATTTTATTTGGTTTGTTCAGGATACACTGGTGAAAGATGCGAGTTGGAATATAACGAGTGCGAGTCCTCGCCATGCGAGCACGGAGGCACTTGCAGCGACCGGGTGGCCGGCTTCGAGTGCTCCTGTGGACGAGGCTACACCGGCAACACGTGCCAACTGAAGGTTGCTCCCATAACCTAACAACATAGCAGACTTGATACTTTTAAAATCGGTTTTCAACAGCACTGATGCGTGATGCATCATTTTGGCGATATCTTACAATATACCGCCTGAAGACATTTACAATGTAGTAATTCAGCGTTAAAGGTAATTTTATTTAGAGCTCCGCAATGTTCTGAAAGGCACGTAAAGTCATAGGTTGCAAAAATAAATCGTAGTAGGTAGGTACTAATATATATATGCTCAAACGTTAGCACACTGTATAATGTTATGATAACAGCTATATTTATGATAACAGCTATATTTATAACAACTTGAAATTGTAAGTATAGTCACACTTTTTATCTCTCTTTATTTTTTCTCGAATATGATTTCGTGTTTTCCTCACTTGTTCGGATTCTCCTTTCTGTGTACATCTTGATTTTATGTATGTATCTTTGCCATTTTATATATGTAAGTAATTATATTTATCCGCTGTACCTTTGGTTTTTTTTTTTTTTTAAATTGTCTTTAACTTTGCGCCTCACCTGTTTTTGTCAAACATCTCCAAGTCCCTCGGTTTCCGATTGGTCGATTCGGAAGAGATTTCATTTGCTATAAAACTGCCTTTTGACATGTATTTTATTATGTTTTATATTATTCTGTATCATAATATTTTGGTGCAGTAAGAATTTAACTACCATGCATTATGTAGGTTTTAGCGGCTAAATGTAAGTAAATTTATAACACTAATTCTGCAGTGTGCAGTGTACTTACCTAGTATATAAAACATACCTACGAAACGCTTAAATCAGCCAGTCGCCGAGGTTAAAAGTAGCAAGTCTACTATGTTGTGAGCTTAATGTGATTAAACTAAACATACAGCATAAAGCATTGTTAGCAAGCTAGAATAAGGCACGTGGAACATGGGTCTATGTATAACTCAATAGTTTCGTTGTTAGACACAATACACGCTCATAAAATGTTTGCGTAACCTAAATTCAGTTTATTTACGAGACGGGCGTGTAGGTTTTGCTTCACGACAAGGGTTCATGTCAATTTAACCCTAAATCCCGTTAAAATTAAATTTATCTTTAATAAAGGTTATTATTATTAAAAAAATGTTACATGTTTTGAAAATTAACTTTTCAAATGGTCTACTCCCAAGCAAGTTCGATAAAACGGTTTTGCGCTTCTAGCTCCATGCGGAAATGTGTGTAAGACACACAGAAGTTAGGAATGTAGCTACTTAACCGTAGCCTTTATTGCTTTGTAATGCCTCCCTAATCCCTATATTATATTTATTACTCTGTGAAATGAACAAGCATGTTTATCGTCGTACTTTATGAACAAAGGTCAGTAAGATCTTTATAGTTTTTCTGATTGGCTATCTATATAAGTCTATAGTTAAAACATAAATTTGAATAATGTTCAATTAAAAGAATTATCACCACAATTTTCTGTTTTAAAAATTCCAGCGATTATATCGTTTGAGCTAAATTTGCCAAAGATGGATACCAATATTTTTTTTTATATAGGTGAGTACGAGTAAGTTCGATAATATGTTCATAGTTTATATTCTCTAATTCAAGTTTCCTAAACCAACCCAATAAATCCCTTAAAAATATTACAAATACAATGTTGGCAGCTATCTGGCAGTTAGTTTCGCTAGTCACTCAATTGAGCGCAAACACACGGCAGGTTTCGCGTGCCGCGTGCCTATAATCTGTCAATTGCTTTGACCTTCCGCGTTCCCAAAGGCCAGTGATGAATGAAGCACGAATTCTGTTTGCCTTTGCATTTTGCATGCAACATTACTACTTACGTACATACATGCATCAAACGGCAACGTAGAACGAACTTTCACTATGCAAGGTGCATACAATTTGTATTTTAGCTTATGAATAGTTTCAGGATGACCTCTATATTAAATTGTTGGTTTGACCTACTGATTATCGTAGAGGTCAATCTTAATCAAATAGGCAGGGAAGGTAGGTATATTATAGATATATTAAATAGGTAGGATGATTGGCAATTGTCTTAACTAAACTTAGTTTTTTTTTTAATATTTTTTAAGACTTATGAATAGGAATCCATGTCCGGGTGGAATAAAATGAGCATACTTCGAGGCATAATGCTGTATTATTTTATGCATTAATTATTCCTAACCATTATGAATTAATGAAATAGGTATGGATTGCTTAAGCATAGGTAGGTAACTAAAGTACATAAGGAATAATATATGTAACAACAGTGAATCGTAGATAAGTGAATCTGATGATATGTTGGCAGGTTGATTTGTGCTCGCCAAACCCCTGTACGGCGCCGCAATACTGCGTGGACCACGGCAATAACTACGCCTGCGAGTGTCCGCGCGGATTCGTCGGCGAGGAGTGCCACATACCCACCAGATCCGTAAATATTTTCTAGTTCTTTATAAATGCTCTAACAAAATATAATGAAACTATTTTTAGGGTGAGTTCAGTTCATGATACTGAGCAAATTTTTGTCATCCCATTCCAGTTATCCGAACAGCTAATACGATTTTGTATGGAAAGCAAAGAAATAATTTTCATATTTCGATATATTTCCCTTTGGGAAAGTTATTCAGTATTATTAACTAAATTCACCCTTTTGTAGGATGTTATATGTATATCCACTCTTATCACGTTCACGACTTTATCCCTCATGGGGCAGAATGAGCCTGGGGCCATAAGACCCGAAGGCCATTTTCAGCGTCATGTTAGAAAAATAAATAGTTTGACATATAATGTATTTCCAGGCTTGCGACAACAACCCTTGTGCACATGGTGGTACCTGCTGGAGCGACATCGATTATTTCTACTGCGCCTGTCGTCCAGGATATACGGGAAAGCTTTGTGAAGGTAACATGTTTTTTGTAAAACCCAAAACTTTTTGGAAACCTTCATAGTCATGTGGCATGGTCTGGACAAATACGCTTTTTCCTATTCATCACAATTTCAAAAGTGTATAAGCATAATTGTAAATCACTCCTGATTCCGAAGGCAATAAAGCTATACATACATCGTATTGATTAAACGCTTTCTTACTCGCAGCGTACTGAAAAATTTACTTAGGTGCGCAAAAACTCTCTTATCGAATGTGTTAAGGCCGTACCTGAATTTGCCGGGGTCCAGTGCTGCCCCCATCACTACATAGTATAAAACAAAGTCGCTTCCCACTGTCTGTCCCTATGTATGCTTAGATCTTTAAAACTACGCAATGGATTTTGATGCGGTTTTTTTTAATAGATAAAGTGATTCATAAGAAAGGTTTATATGTATAATACATACCCGTGCGAAGCCGGGGCGGGCCGCTAGTTTAAAATAAATAATTTCAAAGAAAACGGAGACATCATTTAAAATGTTGCTACTACCAAGCCCTAGTTAACCTTTCAAAGTATTTTATGAACTACTGTTCATAAAATAATAGTTCTCACAAAATAGTTTGAAGGGTTATCTAGGACTTGGTAGTAGCCTTGTCATTGGTAATACTGGTACCAGCTACGCGAAAACTGCTACGTGGTGAATATAGAAGTAAATGGCCTTGAAGTGGCGCTCTCATTTGAAATAAATTGTTAACTCGTAAATATGGTGATAGGCTATCTAGAAGGGCTATCTAGTGCCTGACGATTAGCAATATGAAAATTATCTTCATATTTACGAGTAACAATTTATTTCAAATGAGGGCGCCACTTCAAAGCCATTTGCTTCTGTATTCACCTTAAAACAACTATTTATGCAGATAATATTCACACTACATTATTCTAAAGGGCTAATGGAAGAAAACTCGAGGCCCCGATCTCTTTCACTTAGTCTAATTTGAAATTTCGTCTCTATTTTTTTGAATAAATTATTTAGTTTTACTCTACCTACTAAATCGTCGATTATAGACGATACTTACTAACAGTACTTTGCGACTTGATTGATGATGATAATTTTTTTTTGTTTTTATCCTTACATTGGGCATTGAATTTTAAAGTAGAGTTCGTAGCCTATTCGTAGGCCTTAGTATTTATTTTTAATTGACTTTTTGCCTCCTGTTTTGCATTGGTTAGGTACACTAGTTGTGTAAACTTTATTTTACACGTAATTAGTGCTTACTTCGTTAGTTTTACTTATACTCATAATTGAACGAAAAGTTTATAACGCAATGGTGAAGTAGATATTCTAGAAGTGACTTCTAAATTAGTGGGTTATTAATTATGATTGATAATAATAATATTCGCATGGATAAATCAATTTGAATGGACGCCTTGATTACTACGGCTGAAGTACTCCGTTCACAAAACGTCTACGAAGTAATCAATCATAATAATGGATGAAATGTAGGACTTCTGCCGGAGGAAATTGAATGCTAGCCATTTGCGTTGTTTCATATTTCGGGGAAATTGCGAATCGAGGTGAGGATAAAAACAAGGGAACGCGCTAATGAGGTTTTATAGCTACTTCGACGCTTTAACGGTAAAATCACCATTCGCTATATTGATTGCTGGTACTTAGGAACCTAATGTCGTCGATAACTAACCTTTTGATACTTACGGTTTTCATTTAGTTTCATTCTCGCAGAAGACATTAAAAAATTCGCAAAAACGTCCACTGGGAATATAGCAAAGAATTTATTGGTTCCATATGGCTTGACGGGATTTTAATAACTTCGTGTGCCTTTCACATGTTATATTTTTTCAGAGGACTTTATTTTGGAGTCTGTGGTGGGTGACGAGGGAGGCATGGAGGAGCGTCGGGGCGGCGGGTCGGTGCGGGAGGTGCGTCTGCCGCTGGGCCTGTACCACGACCGGCTGCACAACGTGTACATCGCGGCCGGCACGCTCGGAGCCGCCATCGCGATCGTCGGCGTCGTGGTGAGTCCAGCCAATTAACACCCATGCGATAATTTATTCACACTGTTTTACAACATGCATGCATGATCATCTGAATACGAAATTTGCAAAGTATTAAAATGAGTCAGGGTCATAAGTTAAGTTAAGTTGTAAGTTGATGTTATAAGTTTGACGCTCATGTCTGTCGGTCTGTGTCTATTTGTCTGTGGCATCGTAGCACTCGAGCGGATGGACCGATTTTATTGCGGTTTTTTTACGTGATAGCAAGTTCCCTAGCAGTGGTTTTTAGCTATGTTTGATTAAAATCGGTTCAGCCGTTTAAAAGTTATTAGGGTTTAACGCTTGAAAGTCAGGGCTTTCTCTAGCTAATTATAGATGGCGCTACGGATATTGAGTCGTATCGGTAGTTTCGCTACACATCACTAGATGGCGTTCTTGACAGTCGGAGTTTTTTTAAATTAGCCCAGCAAATAGACTTGTTTATTTAGCAAATACTTATTAAAAGATAAATAGGTATTTGCTAAATAAAAACGAAAAGCTTTTTAGCGTCTACTTGCATTCACGAAACTTTGCTATACCTTTCAGGTGACAGCGTGTCACTGCAGAGTCAACAAGACCTACTCTCGGCTTTTGTCGCGGCTGTCCCGCGTGACCGAGGCCGGGCCGCCGCACCACTGGCTGCAAGACAAACGCGCTCCACCCTCCTCCGCGCCCTTTCCACCCCCGCCCGCTGCCCTCGACACCACTGACATGTACTATACCCTTGACTTCAGTGACAGTCAGAGCTCCCCGCTCATTCAATAGCAATCACTGCTGAACTGCTCCGAAGGGGAACGGTTCAAAATACAAATCTAATGTCCGCACAGAGCCGCGTGATTCGCCAAAATAGTCAGTAGGTGTGACTAATCAAGGTAATTGTTCATTGCGCCCACACCTTCACACTTTGCGAGGGCCCAGATATGCCAAGCTATAGCAGGTACAATAAAGTTGTAAACAGATTCATTACAGAAAATAAGAGGTAGATTCGTAGTGTATGGGGTCAATGTGAGGATATAAGTATGTATCTAGTTGCTTATGTAAATGTGTCAACTCAGAGATAATACATTTTTGCTTAAGAGCGTTCAACCCTTAGAATCCGCGATGGCGTCAAAATTTACGATTTCCGCCTGAAGATAAAACAATGGAAGTTTAGTTTACAGACAGGATATTAACATCATATTACGCACACTTTCATAATCTACTTTTTGATTTTAAAATATTGGGATAGTTTTCCAATTCCGTTTTCAACTCGGCGCTCAACCGTCTACGCAGATGCGAGAGGTCAGTAAAATTCAAGGAAAAAAGATTAGAAAAATCATTACCTAACAAAAATTAAGGTCATTGATTACTTTTTGGTTGAAAAAAAATATACTAATAAAATAATATAATATAAAATATAAAGACAAATATTATCATAGAGCCGAAAAAAATCCGAAAAAAAGGAACCTGCAGTTCACTTACAAATTATTTTTGGCTGCCATTAATGTAAATAAGGGATTAAAAATGGGAGAACAGATCGTACGTATTAAGGCTTTCATTTGGCATTAATACGTTTTTATTAAACTAGACAGAAGCGACAGTGACTGAATAATAACCGTAATAAGTGACTAAGTGCCGCGATGTTGGCGGCTGCTTTGAATTGTTAAATTTTATAGCTAGGTAGGTTTAATCAATGAGAAGGAGCCTGTTTAATGTTTGGTTTGACGTTAATATTTTGTTTGTCTCTATTTGAGATCTTGGAAATAACTCTTGTTAAAGATTCCTCTGCTATTCTCTGATTAAGTAATGGCTTTGAGTTTAGTGTTATTGTGATAATGTTAAGAAATAAAATATTTACTTAGTACTCATCAATCATGGCGACGTTAGATTAGGAGATTTTTATTTTATTGTCTACACTATATCATTAATATCGATAAATGTCGTATATGTTAAGATATTTTAGTAAAATAATTTTATTATTAATACTGTTTAAAAATGCGGATGCCAAATATTTAACATATTGCTGAGCACTCAGCCAGACACAATAGAAAGAACAATTGAGCTACGTCTATAGACGTAGTGTGTCCAGCAATCTGTTAAATTACTTTAATGTAATTATGGAATTAATACAAAAAAAAACATATAATAAGAAGTTTCAAATTATTTATCCACTTAGATCTACCAATCAAATAGAATGCCAAAAAATCATCTAACTCTACTTTTTAAATATGTAAACCTAAGCATTTTCTTTACAAATGTCATCTACAAATTAATATATGTAAGTTCGTAAACGAACATGTACCTACATAATTAGCTGTGTTCCACTCTAATGCATTGGTCAAATTTATGATTAATAGATTGTTACGACCCTTACAGTCTACACCTAAGTTTGCAACTATGAATAGGTAGTCTGTGCTACTCCCATGTCATCGGTACGGTACTCGGAACTATGACACTAAGTAGTCCAATACGATTTAAAGTTTGCTGGTCAGGTTCTAACAACTGATTAAAAACTGGTCTAGTGCGAGTCGGATTTGTACATGAAGTGTTCCGTATTTCCGTACAGTATTTTAAAACGCTGAAAAAAACACGTTACTTGTATGAATTAAAGGGGGTCGCCCCCTATAATTTTTAACTTTATTTTATCTTTAGTTTTTGTTGTTATAGCGGCTGCAGTACTTAATACATAATCCGTAAAAAATTAAAGTGTCTAGCCATTACGGTTCAAGAGATAGAGACGTAGAGTGACTATGTCACAGACGGACGGATACACGGACAGACAGACAGACGGGATTATCTCAGTAATAGGAAAACTCAAAGTTACAAATGCGTTTATGATGTTTATTTGAGTAAAGATGACTAGCTGCATTTTGAAATTGTAATACCAATACTTGTAAATTTTGGCGAAAACTAGTGTATAAAAAATAATGATTTTATTGAAAATCTGTATTATATAACGAACCTAATTTAAAAGGGCAATTTAGGTAAATTATTGATCTGTGTTTTTTTATAATAATAAAATAGTAAAACCTAGAAGGGTTGGTTAAAAAATCAAACTGTTAAATAAAGTATACCCACTAAGTGCCTGTTAGACACTGATTTCGGACTGATTTCGATTTATCATTTGTTAAGCTTTTGAAATAGAAATGGTTTCTTAGAAACATGGGTGAATCGAATAATATTATCAATGTAATGGTTTCTCTTCTAGCATTATTTTAATTGGATGTCTCGACGTATTCTCGGAAAACATTTAGGAGTACTTATTCTATTCTCTCTATCTCTCTATTATATTAAATTTTATAGATACTCATATATGAGTAGAATGAAAGTTAAATCTATCCAATCGAATAATATATTTTGAATTTCAAATATTTAATAAGTATCTAATAATTCAAAAATATTTCTGCTTTAATGCTTTCGTGTTCTTAATATGCTTCTGGGTGTGTAAATATGTGAAAATCGTTGTTAAAATAAGGTTTAATTAAATTAAACTAAGAGTTGATTTGGTTTTTTATAACTTACTACTTTCCAAATTAAAAACGCTGAGTAAGTACATAGATATTAGGAGGGAGTAAGGAGTTGTCTCATTAACAAGTAATATTTCTTCCAAGGTGAGTATCGAGTAGGGTTTGGGAAGTCTCGACAGTCCAAAGTCCCGGGACACTAGACAGCCTACGATTAAAGTCCCGGGACGTCCCGGGTCTTCGAGACTTCTCAATAAAATTAGAATCGAGTTAATTACCGCTGAAATGTGTCAATAAAACGTTCAAAGTAAAGTCAAATTTGAGTAAAAATCAACATCAATTAAACATACAGTGAAATCCTAACGTTAATTTTAGTCTAAATAATTGGTATGTTTATACTTATAATCACATATAAACTTTTTAGCAATTAAAACTTGTACTGTGCGGTTTACTTAGTTAATTCGTTAATTTGATTTTAATTGACTTTATAATGTTGATGAGCTGACACCAGCAAAAAAATTCTAGGTCTAAAATTATTACAATACAATTTCGACAACAGTGTCTCGTCTCGAGTCTCGACCTGAAAGTCTCGGGACCCGAGACAACTAAATTAACAAAACTTCCCGGGACTTAGAGACATGAGATGTCCCGGAACCCAAACCTAGTATCGAGAGAAAAGAAGGAGCTATTAAATTAAATGCTTGAATTTGCAGCTTTTTTGTCACACTCAGCTCGTAAAACAGTAAAACATTATACTATCACGTCTTTATCCCTAATGTGGCAGACAGAGCATTTTGGGTGTTGCGGCTCTAAGCAGACAGACCCCAGGGCAGCAAGACCCAAATGACACTTTTAGCGTGATGATGGGCGAAAAGATTTCATCTTTTCAATCAAAATATTCATGGATTCATCGGATCATCTATAAAAATTAATTGCATTTTCGCCCATATAAAAAAATATGAATTAGGGAAAACTTTTGAATTGTCCTCCATATGTAGTAGGCGGCCAATTTGTGCCATTTCTAATCTACACGCTTTGTCTCATTTGATTTTATTGCCCATGACTGTCGGTTAGGTAAATGATAAGTCTGTATTTTTCAATTTAAATTAATTTAATTTTGAAATACTTAAAAACTTTACTTTACTTAATACTTTTTTCTACTTACGATGAGAGCCACAATACTACAACACTAGTAGTATAGATTAAAGTTAAGGACAAGGGTGTAAAATGGAAACAATGAAAAGTTGTTTGACGTTTTGAAGAAAAACATTTTTATTTAGATTATAAACTTTGATAAAAATAATTATATTAATAATATTTTATGACAACTTACAAATATTCATTTAAAATAATAACGTAACATCTATTCAATTTAAACTTAGTACAGTAGAATCTAATATCGAAAATGTGCTACCACTTTCGGGATGTGTTTAACTAGTGTGACTAATATCTCTGCGTAAGAAGGGTTCGCGCCGCGCCGCCAGGGCTCTGCCCGCTCCGCCCGCTCCCCGCTCTCGACTCATAGTAAACTCTGTAAACATTGCACTGCCTGCCTCGCGGGCTGCTCTGCTGGCGGCGCGCCGGAACGCGACCACTAAACTACAAATTAAACTGCTCTATGTTTTATTGCTACTGACATTTGTGACTTATGACGAGATTCAGAATCACGATCTAACATCATTGTAAGTAAAAATTAAAGCTGCACAATTTATTATAATATTATAAGTACATAAATAAATATCATTATGGAATACGTATAAGTAGGTAAAGTAATAACAATGTTAGAGTCCGCTCCACAATGAATGGAATGGCAAATGCAGACTTTGAGCAATCAAATGCGCCTACGGGCGTACGCTACGGGCACATTTTATTAAAACACTATCTGGAACAGATTACTTAAAGTACAGTGGAGAGACATTAACGAGTGTTAGCCGAATGGTTGGAAGATTTATCATTATTATTTAATTAAAACAAAATAACGCGAAGGACGGAACAAGTCACAACGCAATCGCAGCTATAGAAACAAAACAATACTTTTTATAGACATAATATCATATAAGTAACATTATCCTAATTAAAAATTCGATATCTAGTGATGCAAGTCAGAGAGTAAAACAATGTTTAAATTCTATACCTAAATTAACATATTCTAAATTATGTCATAATATGGCAGTTAAACGAACCGTCCGCACTAGGCACAGGCACACAACATATCATGGATGACTTCGTCTCTATGACAAACTCTAAAAGCAGAACCTTGTTCTGAATTTTGATTATTCGGTGGAGAGAACCTAACTTAACTTCAGCGTCCGGTTGCTAGACCGATCAAAGTACTAATTCCATTAAATTCCTGATCTCGACGGCATTACGATATTTTATATGGACAATACGCTCGTGTACTTCACTGCTCGAACGAGTTTTACGCTGACACTAATTTCTGTATTTGACCTGAATTTAATTAAGTATACAGAAATTTATTCGATCTATTCAACATGAAACCTTACGTTTATAAATAAGTCTTGGACACTATTTCTCTTCATAAACTAAATTTTTGTCATGGCCCGATAACTTAAGTATCGATATTTAATTAATATTACAAACTGTATTTATCGATTAAAACTTAAAATTAGATACATATACACAAACCACTCCCGACGATGAATAATGTTAATATTGTTCGTTCGGACGACTTGTGACTACGTTAAAAATGACTATTAGTTTATTGATTCATTATGCAAAATGTCTGTGTCTCATTTTAAATTATAATTTTTATTGATGCTTCCAGTTTTAAAAGATAATAATGTCTTAGGGTAAATGACGCAGTAACGAATATTAATCATAGGTATCTATAGATCTGACGGTATAACCTATACGGAAGCAAAGAACCCTGCTTGCGTAGAGTCTTAACCTACAACCGAGTTTACTAAGTGAATGAATTGAGCGAGCTTAAAGAGCGAACTTACCAAAATAAAACTTAACAAAGTGGATGGCATGTAATTTGACTTAACTCACTTATATTTAATTAAGTATAACAATTATTATGACAAAGGCACATATTATGATATTTTACTCTTTGTAGATAAATAATACCTACATTTTGTGACAAGAATTTCCTACTTTATCATCATGGCAAGATTAAAAGGTACCTGTTGAAATGATAACTACATACAACTAGTATGATATCCGAGTGAATGGCACATACATTTATATTCAGCAACAGATTACTCATTTACATATCAGATAACCAAGAAAACTAATCTCTCGTTACTAAAGATCAACTCAATTTTTGCCATCACATAGATCGTTGCATACGCATATTTTAATTTCATAAGGCACTAAATTAGATATGTACAAAATGGATCCTCTACAACCGATTCATCTAGCGACCAACGTTTTGTGACATCCAGTTTACAATGTTATGGTGAGGAATCGCTTAAAAGTAAATTTCAATCTGAGATCGACATATTTTGAGACAACCTTATCTCATATATAAATAACATTCTCCACGTTCGAGGGTTGCAAGGGAATCTAACGTATGTCCAAATGTTCAGATTTCGGCACACCGTAGTCACGATGGAGGGGCGGGGGCGGGGGCGTGGGGCTAGTGCTCCAGCGGCAGCTCCACGAACGTGATGTCGTAGAGCGGCTCGTCCTCGTTGGCGCTGGCCGGCCGCACCTCCAGCAGGAACAGGTCCTCGTTGCAGTAGTATGCCAACATTTCATCGTCAATTTTGGCCGTAATCCTGCGTAAATATGCGTTAGTGTCAATCGCGTTTATAAATTAAAGACGTTTATTATCCCGGCACAATTAAATGTTAAACAAACTTATTTAGTGAATATAAAGTACCGAATGTTTAGGTAAATAACATTGTTTTGTTACTATTAAGTGCTCAATTTAGTAATAAAGTGCGAGTGCAATAATGCAAATTAAGTTTGTGGGCAGGTTTTGATTAAATGTGGGCAGGTAGGCGTCGGGATAGGTGATTAAGTGATCAATTACAACTTATAGTCATTTACGGATTCGCCCAGGGGTACTGGCGACATTCATAAGCATTTCTAAGTTAGTGGCGCGCCCTCTGGATAAGCGATGCTCCATTAACGCGAGGCGGCCGGTGTTCACGCTAACAAAACTATTTTAGGCCAATGAAAACCACTTACCCTTTCTTGTTCTTTCGATAAAGATTATTAATTGCCGAACTTGAAATTTTGTACTTATTCTCAATCTGAAAATAAGCAAAAAAGAAAAATTACAATGGGCCTTTGACTTTTAAACCGAGACGTCTCGTCTAACGGAACGTATAGTAACCGGTCTAGTGGTTTCCCGAGGAAAATTTGTGATTCGCGCGAATACATTACAGAGGAGTCCGGTGCAGCGGCCGGCCGCGCGAGGGTTAATTACAACATGCAGTTATGATGATCGTGTGTATAGTATTAGACGGGGTTATAAAGCGCCACATCGGTTACAGCGTCGCCGCAGGCGGAGGCCGCAAGCACAAGCGGACCAGCGCCCGCGGCGGGGACGAAGCGTCTCGATTCCTTTCATTATTTAACAACCAAACAATAGTCCAAACTCAAAAACGAAATCAAAGCGTCGTGTAATCGAGAAAACAGTAAAGTTTCTCGCTCACACGCGCTTTGCGGTTAGCTGACATCACCAAGGTTATTCTTGTGCTACCGCATCGTGCGGTATACCGCTCGATACGTTACTTCCCTGCTTGTAAGGTATCAAGGGGCGTGCGTTTTGTTTAAGATTTTAACTCACAGCATTAAGCAGGCCCTGCGTGGTGGGTGGCGCAACGTGGAGCGGCGTGTATACGTCGTCGGTGTCCTGCCGCACATACAACATGACGCGCTCGCTGAGCGGCGGCGTCGACGTGCGCGGCCGCTTGCCCATCACGCTCTCCAACTCCAGCGAGTCCTTGCGGTCGCTGTATGGGGATAGACCTCCTACATCAGATCGATACCTGTTTCGAAAATTTGAAATTATAAGTACATCTAGTCAGGTTAAAATCAAAGCCTTGCAGCTAAAGAACTAAATTCCTTTCACTTACGCTGGGGCATCTGGTGGGAAATGGTTGTGGAATTTGAGCGCTGGTGCTTGAGGTTTGGCTGCGTGTAAGAGGAATGGTGACGCTCCTTTGAGGTGAGCTTCCGCTAAAGCAGCTTCATCGTGCCCGTAAAAGCCCTGTATGTCCATTCCAGCCAACTTGTCTATATCTTCAGCTGGACTAAATAAAACCGGTGGTTTCGTTAGGTCCGCCATTGAATAAAACTCGCTTCTTTCTGTCACTGGATGGTAGATTTCATCCAATTTTTTTCTATTTGTTGCAGACATTTTCCGTTTTGCTGCTCTTCTTTCTTCGTCTCTTGTTTTTCTTTCTGCGCCCTAAAATAAATTGAAATCAGAGAATATAGAAGTTATAATTCCACACCATAAAGCTACTAGTTAAAGATATACTATGACCATAACATACCTTATCACAGAAGACCTTGATTTGACAGTATCCTCTGTGATACACTTGCGTGTCTCTCGGATCCTCGAACGTGTCGATCTGAATATGAAGCGGTAGGCCCTGTAAAACATATAATAATGTATAAGCATAATGATATTTTTCCTCTTTGTACTAAATAGTAAGACTTTAAATACATAGTAAGCAATACATATAGATAAGTATCTATAGGTATTGCTTACTATGTATTTAAAGTGCCTATGAATTAAAAGGAAGAATAACCAAGCTTTACGTGGTTTTACTATCCCTAATCAAAACAGTGATAATATATTAGGTACCTATGCTTAACATGATCCCAAAGTGTGTAGTAAAAAGTTTCGAAGGCGTTACATTTCCATACAATACATGCTTAATATTTAAACTTAACCCTTCGTGTGTTAACAGTTAAATTTTATTTGTTTTGTCATTTGTCGCCGTGTAAATGTACACAGAATGCATAAATGCACCTTCCTAAGATTGTAAGCATAAAACTATCTACCTTTACCTACTGCTTTCTTTTTAGGTAAGTAGGAACTTCATTGATTGCGAAAGCGTTTTAAATACTTAAGTATTAAATCTTATATGAAGTAGGATATGCTTATTCAGATTATTACACTATATACATAGGTACCTACATGCATATTATCACGCCTGTTTTCCACAGGGGTAGGCAGAGACTACCACTTGCTACGATCCTGACAGACTTCTCTCGCTTTATCTACACTCATAGCTCTCTTCATGCCCACCGGTTATAGGTACTACTAACCTCTCCTTTTTTATGAATTCAATTGAATTTATGAAATCAAATTATAACAGTGTTTTTATGTTATGTATAAATGCTAGTGCTTCTTAACGTGACTATAAAGAATAAATAAAAATTGGCATCTTCCTAGTCACAGAATAGTATAATAATACCTACATAGTCATAGACCATCTGAAGTTCTAACAAAACAGCAAAATTTGGCTGGTGATTTCACGCCTGAACCGCTCGGCTATTACGGAATCGTAACAAAAAACTGTTTTAATAAACGTCCATAAGGGATAATTGCGTTAAATTTATGAATAAGGAAAAATATGCACGTGTCTGAATCGAATCGCGTTAAAACGTCTTAATTGCGTTGGTACGAGGTCGGCGGTGTCGTAAAATAAGGAGTGTGCAGAAGGGTGGCTGACAAATATCTTTTATTATCGATAAAACATAGGTACTGTGCATAAAAATCGAGTACATACCTATTAGCTAACCCATAGCACTCAACACTTATCAGCTAGTACATAACCAGGTAAATGTGTACTGAAATAAGGAATGAAATCTCTACAACCCTCGTGATGCCACATTTGTAGCACTTGCAATGCAACAAAATTATCGAGTACAATGTTGCTCCGTAGGAGTAACATGCATTTTTCCCTCTGTTAGTATTACGGGTAATATCTTGAGTTGGAATCTTTGAAAGGATCATCGCCGCTGTGTAGCTATTAGGCTATTATTGTAGTGGGCATTCTTAGGTACTATGTTGTTTATGGAGTGTAATGTCCGTAGTCTTCTTATTGTGTAGCGGTGCGGCTCCGCAACGTCACCGCGTATTGGATAGGTAATTGAGAGGCTGATAGCGGACTGGTTCGATATCAAACACAGGGTGCACGGCGCAAGGTGCAACATTGAGCGTTACCGAATACATTATATATAGACACATAACTATATAATCTTGTAAGAGTTTTCATCTTATCGCTAGTATTTCAATTGGTAGGTACCTATCACATGTACGTATCAATAGCTACTTTTCGCAAAGATACACCCCATACTTGAATTTTCCGGGGTCCAGTGCTGCCCCCATTTGACATAAATTATTTGAAAGGAAACGGAGTTTTCATTTAAAATTATGTCTTTACCATTGACTTATTTCATATCTTAATGGTCTCTACCAAGCCCTAGATAACCCTTCAAACTATTTTATGAACTACTTTTTACAGTTTAATGTGAGAATTTGAAGCTTTTCTTCGCACATTTGCCAAAAGTGGCCGTATTTCGCAAATTTGCCAAGATTTTTCTCGTTCTCACTGTAAACTGTAAAAAGTAGTTCATCAAATAGTTGAATAAGTGACAGAATTGAATTAACCGCTAAAGTGAGGTGTCAGGAAAGGCACGGGCTGTTACGGTCCGCTGTCGGCTATGGAGTGAGCCTCGCCGCTCATGCACCGACGTGGTTATCGAGCCATCTCCGGCGACAACGCGGTTACCGACCTCATGCCTTGACGTTTACGCATCGTAACATTCATTTACATACTTTCAGTGCGTTAAAGTTAATTAACATTTTGCTGCAAAAATAAAAATTGCTTCGTAGATCCAATCACTAGCCGTCGATTTCCCACAGTTAAGTATCGCGCTTATGTTTACATTCCAAACATTATTTCTATGCGTTTTTGCGATAAAGCTAGATTTTAATTGCAATTAGGTGTTATGTGATTGCAATGAACTAGGGGCGGTGAACTTTTTATAATTTGTACGTCGAGGTAACTTATATTTAGTAGGTATAGCTATTCTGCGACCAGGCAAGCCGCTGTATCCCATCGCTATAAAATTAATTAAACTAAGTAAATTTAATTGTTATTGGCCTTAATGAAGCATAATTTATTCAAATGCAATGACATTTATTTGTAAATAGAATGAAAGCTATTGCAGATTATCCTACGAAGCTACTTATAAAATACTAATTTGAGATCCTGTTTAATTAATATTATTTAACATCTAACTTCAATAAAACAACTTTACGAAAATCACAAAATAGAACGCTATTACTAGTGTAAGTTTACCAACCTTAACTCCCTTCTGACTGCTAAAATCCGTACTCAGGCATTGAACAGCAATATTAATCTGAAAGTAAAAAAAATATAATGAAATTGACGTTGACATATTTTCTATTATGGCCGTAAGGTACTTCGCCGAAGACAATTTATAAACTAGCCATGGAAATTGCGAGGTTATTGCAATATTAATAGGTATATTCCTATGCATTACAAGAACACACATCTGAGTGCAGGCGCCAAGAATCCTGTCTTTGCGTGGAAGTGAAAAAGCACTATGCGCGCTATCGTTTGAATGAGTTTCATTGAGAAGGCAGTAGGGTATAATCGCGTTGGGTGTTTTTAGTGCGGCGTGGGGCGGGCTGGCGCTCATTACCGCGAACTATGCAAATGACCCCCTCGCGTTTTTACTCGCACCGACAGCGCCACCGATCACTGTCCGAACGTATATTATCTGTCGCAAACGACTCGCATCCGCTACGGTTTCACTACTCAACAATAAATAATTATGCATATCGATAACATACCTACCACAAACATTGTGGAATTACCAGTAATATTAGTCATGAAAACTCAGGATAGTAAGTATGTTTTAAAAATATACATAAGTATTTTATTAAACAATTTTAAAGGTACAATATTCAGTCAATTATTTTCAGTATCACCCTTTATACTTTCCCCATTGAATGAATTTTCCTATAAGAAATAATAAGAATATACCAAAACTAATCGATGAGCTGTTCCATGCGCGTCAATGGAAAGCGACAAGTTTTGTTTAAATTTATTTTAAGTGTTTTATTTTAAATAGGTTTAGTACCTTTTTTTTTTGGTTGGACATTATAGGATAAAGAGGAAGGATTTTAACCCGTGTTTTCGGGTTGGAATACGACTACTCCATCTCTTCCTGTGGATGTCGTAAGAGGCGACTAAAGGATTCTGCACAAACATCTCGTGCTACAATTGCATTCCCAAAGAGGGTTAACGTCGGGCTACTGCCCGACGTTAACCCTTCTTGGCCGGTTGTAAATCTTTTCGCCCAAATACATTCCCAAAGAGGGTTGACGTCAGGCAGCCGGCCGGTCGTAAAACTATAGCCAAATCTTTAAACTCTTCCGGCTATTTCTTCTCCAACGCTAGGTCTTTGGCATCCTTGGATGACCATTGACATGCTTGTAATATTTGGAGAAGAAAAAGCTGGAAAGCGCACCCCGGGGTCCGAAGCAGCACAGTGGAGTCTGCAACCGGGAACGCGCTTGGATAAAGAAGAAGAAAATTATAGTATAAGGAGGTACAAAGATTTCACTGTATTTAGGGCACAATCATATCGTTTGGAGTTCGTATTAGTAAATGGCGTATTCGATATACCTAAGTAGGTTAGGCATCTACACCTAATAAAATATATAAGTAGAAGTCATTAGGCTCTAGGTACCTACTAGTCTAACAATTAAATTACCATACAGCTCTGTAAGAGGTAACTTCACGATGGACGTAATTGTTTAATGAATATTGATCAGCCTTTATTCTACTAATACGTTATATTATTGATGGAGCATTCGCCTGTCTTGTCAAAGTACTTTGTCACGTAATTGTATATTCCTAAGCTATTAAAAAGGAGACTTTTGTTTACATTACAGTCATTATTTCAAGTTACTGTTCATTGGTTTTTATGCTACAATAAAATGTCAGAATACTCGTGCAGGTAATCAAACAAGCTTCCTGTAAAATGACGAGTAAACGATGTATTTTATAAAATTTATAAAAATGCCGAAATGCCGATCATTATGTATGTATAAATTATGAATGTATCTTTTGGTTTCATATAACATGAAATGCTTCACATACCATTTGGTTTTTTATACCTACTATTATAAAGTGCCTACTATTTTATTGTTAAGGCCGTACCTAAATTTTCCGGGGTCCAGTGCTCCCCCCATTTTAAACAAATCATTTCAAAGAAAACGGAGACATTATTAAAAATTTTGCTACTACCAAGTCCTAGATAACCCTTCAAAGTATTTTATAAACTACTGTTTACAGTTTATAATATGAACGTTAAGCTTTACTACGCACATTAGCCAAAAGTGGCCGTTTTTCGGAAATGTGCGTAGTAAAGCTTAACGTCCTTACTTTAAAGTGTAAACAGTAGTTCATAAAATACTTTGAAGGGTTATCTAGGACTTGGTGGTAGCAAAATTTTAAATGAAGTCTCCGTTTTCTTTGAAATGATTTATTTTTAATGGGGGCAGCACTGGACCCCGGAAAATTCAAATACGGCCTTAAAATGTAATGGATGTTACCTTGGCGGCGCTTTCGAGCGGATTCCAGTAGACGGCAATGGCGTTGTGTGCCACCTCCTCGATGCAGCCGGCCAGCCCGATGCTGTTCTTAGTGTCTGCAACAAAACAACAAATTGTCATTAATCTTGTCTTCAGGTAACTGTGTTGTAATGGCGGCGGAGATTTCGATTAAGATATCAACGCACAATACGTCATCGGCGACGGAAATTTATTTGCTGGGCGTGAATAATCACGTGATAGGATCGATTTATCAGCGATTGCAATGTTTCCACTTCTGTCCCCTAGATTGAGGATTATGGTGATTAGTTCATATCCATTTAGTACCAATCGAAAAACAAATTGAGGCAGGGAATTAACTTCTACTAGTTTGCATTCAAATAAGGCCCTTACTCATGCAGATAAACGTAATGAATAAAAAAAGAAATAGGAAATTCGAACTACTTTTAACTATGTAGAAAATATTCTTGCCATAATGGCAGATCATATACGGATGAGGCTGTGTGTATTATAGCAGAGGTAAAGCAAAAACCAAATCTACTTACATAAAATTGGTAATATTTTTATCTCTCTATACTTTACTCTAGCTACACTAACTGTATATAAGTATATTATAGATTTTATAAATTTATTATTACTAAATAAATTATCTACCTTGTTACTACTCTATTAAGGGGGCGCCTGATGTGGATAGTCTAAGTATTGCTCCCGCTTTCACGCATACAAATTTACTCTAGCCGAAACGAGACAGCGAGACCATGCGGGGTGGAAAGACCATAGTAGGTCACTGAGGCTGGTTTTGAGGTTTTTTTCGTTTTACAAAGAATATTTAAGAGTTATTTAAAAATAAGACATATAATGGCTGCCTTATGTTTAATACAATTATAATCCAAAGTTACAAAGGCTAATTTATTGTATTTCTCGAATACTTTCCGTTTTAGTATAATGCGTGATAATGCTGAGGTGATTTAGAGGCAACTTCGCAATATTTTTCTATAGAGAAAATTTTAAGCAATCGTGTTTTCAAAACATATTATATGTATAGAGTTAGTCCTGAACTTTGCTGTGTTTTTATTTCAAAGTGAATATTTCGTTAATATTGATAATATGTATTTAAGATCGCTCTAAGAACTTTAGGGTAGTACGGGTTCTTAATTGCAAAGTGTATCTACTTGTCTGAAACAGATAATTTTATTGTATACTTATAAAATAATATTTATCTATATTATTAAATATACATATTAACGTAAGGAGGTACTTTAATAATATCAAAGTGTACTTGTTTAAACATACGATTTATTTACCTAGTGCTTACATACCAAGTACTAAAACAGAACATAGCTAGGCTGTTTTCGTTTAAATATATTATAGCATTTTGATGAAAATGACCAAATTAATCTAATTCTCTAACTTCTTACCTAAATACCAACTTATTCAACATGACTAAAACATTATGTCTCGCATTTGATTTTGATTTATTCGGTGACATCTATATAAGGTGGTAAATTGCAGAAGCATTGTGGGCGTAACAGTTTACGACAGTGATAAATAATTCAGTTTATTTACTGCAATTATGCGTGTCGTATCTGAAGCATGGTGCGGTGCTCAGTGGATATTTCAATAATAATCATAATTATTATACTATGAAGATAAATTTAAGCAAAATTTAATCATTTTTGAGACACTTATATCTGTAGAAGTAAAACCATTGTTATATAATGAGGATTGTTAATTTTTAACCACTATTTTTTTTATATATATCAAAATATAGCGTATTTCAAGGAACTAATTTGAATATTTTGTCATATGACGGCTTAGTTAATTTTTTATAAATTATTATAAAAATCACGTCAAAGACAAAGTCGCGTCTTAACAAAACAAACGGCCAAGCCCAATTCATATTTAAAAAATAAAATCACGCTTGTGTCATAATAGTCTTTGTCAGTGTCAGTGTCATTCAGTGAATTCAGTTGCCCATGATTGGCGGAAAGTTCTTTTCTTAGTTATGATTGGCGGAAACGGTGACATTTGACGTTATTGCCAGGACGGATAAATACCATAAAGGCGAATTGTATTTTTTAATGAAACGACTCAGAGCTTAAACTGATACAACCACGGAGTAAGGTCAAACAAAAGTCATACGTTTGTTTGTAGAAATATCCAAAACCATTGATAATTTTGGCAAAAAAATGACCCACAACTGTTCATTAAGGCGAGATGGGTTTACAATTTGCAATACTGTGCGTGTTTTCGAAAAATCACTGTAATGAAACTATTACAGTTTATTCCTCAAAAATTTCACATAAGAATCTTAAGACTTTTCTACAGACACCCACAATATTCAAAACACGATTGAGCATTTTTGGCTCGATAGAAAATAAACCAGCCAAGCGCGAGTTAAACTCGCGTGGAGAGGGTTTCGTACAATTGATTGAATTCTTATAGGTTTTCCTGCAATCTACAAGCAATGAACTATATTTTGTACTTTTTTCAAAATTTTAGGCTCACATTTTGTCTTCTTTCATGAATAAAATCAAAACTATTAATTTTACAATAATAACAAAAATATATTTGAGATCCTCATAACAAGCCCTTTTATATGATATATGACACAGTAAGGTTTGCAAAACTTTTTTATTTTATTTGCTAATTTGTCCCCCGAAAATGACCCTTATTTAAAAAAAATATTTATTTACTTTACACATATGTGTTTAGTCATAGGATTACAACATTCTACTAAATTTCACCTGATTCGGTCCAGTAGATTCGAAGACTGTGACAGACGGACGGACAGACAGACGCACGAGTGATCCTATAAGGGTTCCGTTTTTTAATTTTTTGTGCGTAACCCTAAAAATCACAAACATATTTCTAAATTTGCCTAAATTTGCCTTTATAATACATATTACTATTTTATACAATCACCTTTTTATATGAAAATTATACCAAAAAATGTATTAACTAAATATCTTTCCGTTTTGGCTTCAAAAAAAATTATAAACAAGTATAATAAAAAAAAATTGCGAAATATCGTCGAGCACGGCTCGGAGGAAAATCACAAACATACCTCTAAATTTGCCTTTATAATACATATTACTATTTTATACAAACACCTTTTTATATGAAAATTATACCAAAAAATGTATTATCTAAATATCAATCCGTATTGGCTACAAAAAAAAAAAAAAATATAATAAAAAAAAAAACACTGCGAAATATTGTTGAGCACGGCTCCGGGCATTTCTTCGCTTTTTTATTATATTTTGTTTTCTTTATATTTTTTTTTGTATTTTATTCATAATTTTTTTTTGTAGCCAAAACAGATAGATATTTAGATAATACAATTTTTGGTATACCAAACAAGATAACAGATAGATATTTAGATAATACAATTTTTGGTATACCAAAAATTGTATTATCTAAATATCTATCTGTTTTGGCTACAAAAAAAAATTATGAATAAAATACAAAAAAAAATATAAAGAAAACAAAATATAATAAAAAAGCGAAGAAATGCCCGGAGCCGTGCTCAACAATATTTCGCAGTGTTTTTTTTTTTATTATATTTTTTTTTTTTTTTGTAGCCAATACGGATTGATATTTAGATAATACATTTTTTGGTATAATTTTCATATAAAAAGGTGTTTGTATAAAATAGTAATATGTATTATAAAGGCAAATTTAGAGGTATGTTTGTGATTTTCCTCCGAGCCGTGCTCGACGATATTTCGCAATTTTTTTTTATTATACTTGTTTATAATTTTTTTTGAAGCCAAAACGGAAAGATATTTAGTTAATACATTTTTTGGTATAATTTTCATATAAAAAGGTGATTGTATAAAATAGTAATATGTATTATAAAGGCAAATTTAGGCAAATTTAGAAATATGTTTGTGATTTTTAGGGTTACGCACAAAAAATTAAAAAACGGAACCCTTATAGGATCACTCGTGCGTCTGTCTGTCCGTCCGTCTGTCACAGTCTTCGAATCTACTGGACCGAATCAGGTGAAATTTAGTAGAATGTTGTAATCCTATGACTAAACACATATGTGTAAAGTAAATAAATATTTTTTTTAAATAAGGGTCATTTTCGGGGGACAAATTAGCAAATAAAATAAAAAAGTTTTGCAAACCTTACTGTGTCATATATCATATAAAAGGGCTTGTTATGAGGATCTCAAATATATTTTTGTTATTATTGTAAAATTAATAGTTTTGATTTTATTCATGAAAGAAGACAAAATGTGAGCCTAAAATTTTGAAAAAAGTACAAAATATAGTTCATTGCTTGTAGATTGCAGGAAAACCTATAAGAATTCAATCAATTGTACGAAACCCTCTCCACGCGAGTTTAACTCGCGCTTGGCTGGTTTATTTTCTATCGAGCCAAAAATGCTCAATCGTGTTTTGAATATTGTGGGTGTCTGTAGAAAAGTCTTAAGATTCTTATGTGAAATTTTTGAGGAATAAACTGTAATAGTTTCATTACAGTGATTTTTCGAAAACACGCACAGTATTGCAAATTGTAAACCCATCTCGCCTTAATGAACAGTTGTGGGTCATTTTTTTGCCAAAATTATCAATGGTTTTGGATATTTCTACAAACAAACGTATGACTTTTGTTTGACCTTACTCCGTGGTTGTATCAGTTTAAGCTCTGAGTCGTCTTCGAGTCGAAATATTGTTGAGCACGGCTCCGGGCATTTCTTCGCTTTTTTATTATATTTTGTTTTCTTTATATTTTTTTTTGTATTTTATTCATAATTTTTTTTTGTAGCCAAAACAGATAGATATTTAGATAATACAATTTTTGGTATACCAAAAATTGTATTATCTATAAGAATTTTCATATAAAAAGGTGATTGTATAAAATAGTAATATGTATTATAAAGGCAAATTTAGTTGTTTGTGTTTTTTTTCTATCGAGCCAAAAATGCTCAATCGTGTTTTGGATATTGTGGGTGTCTGTAGAAAAGTCTTAAGATTTTTATGTAAAAATTTTAAGGAATAAACTGTAGTAGTTTAATTACAGTGATTTTTTAAAAACACTCACCATTTTCTTGGCTCTGAACTGGCGGTGCCTTAACTCTGTATCTCGAAACGGACTTCAAAATAACGCTTTCCAAAAAAATTAACAATGCCCATTGTGTAGTCGTTTTCGTTCATATCGTTACATTAGCAATAAGTAAATTTACTAATATAATATATGGATTATCTCAGTAAATATAATCATATTCAGCCTATTGCCTAATCTGTAGTGATACTGTTTTTTTGTTGCCATTGGTTTATGAATGACGTAATCTCTCAGATTTATCTATTTCCTAGCTTATCTGCATTAGTGTGCTTAGCGACCATGGCATTTTATTTTTTCCTGTGAACTAAATGGTCAGTGTCGCGAATAGGAAAAATAGTAGTTGGCAATAAACATTTTGTCGTTATAGCAGTGTATATAATATTAATAAGTACCTACATAAAGAATTTGGCAATTCTGACACTGATTGGATTGTAACTAAGTACTTTAATATAAAGTACATTTATGTCAAGTTAGGGTCACGACCACCTTGGCGTATTCGTCAACACGCTAGTCCCCCACTTGGAGGTTCTGTGTTCGATTCCTCAACACCACCTTGTTCAAAACTTGAACAGTAACTACAGTGTCGCGAGTTCAATGGCTTTTTCCCATCTCAAAAAATGCCCAACGCGCCTTAAGAAGTTTTCACTTCAAAAAATTGTTGATATGGAACGCTATAATTTGGTCTCCTTCTTTACAGCTCGATATTCACAAATTGCACTTCGTCAGTCGCAAAATTTCCTGGTGATAGTGAGTGTGGTGTCGTGGGCGGCGACTATCGGCTGCGGGCCGGCTGCGATCTGTGCGGCCGGGCGGCCGGGCTCCGCTGACGTGTTTACGAGCCGCGGGAGGACGCCGCCCGCCCTCGCTCACCTCTACCTTATTGTTTGACACTCTCTCAGCTATTTACGAGTCCATTCCGTCCTGTTACTCACATCACCACACCTACACGAAACTATATATCTAAAACACGACATTATTCAAATGTAACAGCACAGCCCGACTGACGAATTCTGAAACTATGTAGCGCGTCAAATGCAATCGGATCAGATCAGAGCCAAGTGAATCGTTATTTAAGTTAGATGGATCCGATTTCGATGTTAACGGTAAACGACATCAACGCGCTCGTTGGTGGAAATAATATCAGAATTAAAATAATGAAATATTTACTATGGGGACAGTTATGTGTTCCGTTGCGTTTCATATATATTCAACATTTGCATATATTTTTAAGCATTACCATAAATGATTGTGTGAGACAAGTGTTGTGATTATAAACAAAGAGTTATTAAGAATGAATCTGGCGAATCATTGAGGCATGGTAATAAGCGAAAACTGTCAAAAGAAATAAGTGTGAAGCAAAGACGCTTTGGTGCGAGGAGCGGTGGACACGCGATCCACGAAGATGTAGGTAATCGGAGAAGGCATTGTGCGGAGGCGCAGTGCGTTGCGAGCCTCTCCCGCAACCTGGACCTGCCCCGCGCCCCGCTACCACTACCCCGCACGCCTCGCTTTCACACGCCTGCGCACAGGTGTCCGATGTCGCCCTTGACGCTGCTCCCAAGTTCGTTTCATGTGTTTTGCTGTACTATAACCCCACCACATCGAATAAGAATGCAATTCATTCAAAAGACATTCCTATTGGTTACTTACTTAAGTATTTATATCGTTTAGAACACTGTTCTGCATTGGAAATTCTACCCTTTTTAACTCATAACTAAAATCCACTTGAAATATGAGTTTGTGAATGAGGAAACTAGTCAGTTAATTATTATTTATAAAATACTAATCATTATACAGAATACGTTATTTTGGACAAACTTTATTATTATTTTGAATGTATTTTTCTTCACAAATAAGTATTTTGAAGAACTTTTACCTTTACCTAAATGTATGTTACTCTTATGTAAATTATAATCTTACTCGTTACATAATTATATTTGTAAGATCAGGCAGGAGACAAAATTCCACTATGTTTAGACATTACTTCATTTTGAATAATACTACCAACGAAATAAGAAATAAAACTTAACTAGCATCGAGATAAGCTAAAAACCTTGACATTAAACTTGACTCAGCCGCGCGAATTAATGGCTTCCATGTTTTTATTTTCCTTGAGATTTAATTTATAGACACTGCTGGCTGCGGCGTCACTCATTACAAATGCTGCGGGCCTAAGTTAAGTAATGTTAGATGTGTAAAGTGTCATATATCAGCGCTGTTTACTCCGAGCGGCGATTAATAAACGGGCATTCCAAGATGACGCAAGCGCCCATTCGGGTCGGCCCTAGTAACGGGATGATTTTAGATTTTAATAGGTACTTAGTTATACGGGAATTGATAAAATATCTATAAGCAATCAAATAGACACGCTTAATTAAATGTCTAAAGCAAAATCAGTAGTAAATTCCATACTAAAGTAGGAAACCATTAAAAAATGTAACTCACCGTCCACGTTTTAACTAAAAGTGAGTCGCTATGAAAACACTCATAAGCATAACATTATATCTACCTATTTTGTTTGGTTTTATAGAGAAGCTGCATGTATTGCATGCGTTGCGCGGGCGCACGTCGAGGCTCATTGGGCAATTAACATGCTAATGAGCAGCTCCCCGATATCATCGCAGTAATTATGTCCGTGCGCGACTATATTGTAGCTTTACTTATATCTCCTTTCTGTTTTAAGACATCCGAAGCTCATATTGTAAAGTCAGTGCCTCTCAGAAATCGCCGCATGGAGCCAACGTCGCTGTGTATAAGCCTCGCGAGCAGGGGTTTCTACACATCGCTAGGATGGAGGTTTCTCACGAATTTTAACGATTTCCTGTTACTCAGTCGCTGAGTTCATAGAGCTCATCGTGTCAGATAACTTTATAATCGTTTTATTAAGCCCCATCTCTCGGAAAAGATGTGTAGTTCTGTATCTTTCTTCAATCTGTTTAATGTCAGTATACCTATGTCATTATATCTACATGTAATATGAGACTAGCAGCTAAAGGTATTTAGATGCAAGCGAGGGAGTCTAGGTGGCGGCGCCAGAGATGTTTATTTTTAACCGGAGCGATTGATAGGTACGGCGGTCGGTGTGGGCCGCGGACGTCGTGCGCGTTATTTATGCAAATGTCCTAACGAGATATAATGGTGGGTAGCGGGGTGCGCGGGCGCGTCTCCGCGGCTATCTGCCTCGCAGCACGATAATTAGGCCCTGCGTGCCGCGCGGGCGCCGCCGCCGCTACCGCCGCACGCCGCCGCATCCGAGCGCGCGCACGCAACTTCTCCGACATGTTAGTGTGTCGCCCCGAGCACGACCACGTTTTTGTGCAGTAAATATCGTGTCTCAGGTGCTTGTACGCGCTACCGACTGATAGCTGCATTCGAGTAAAAAGCCACCACTCATTGTATTCACAGCCATCAGCCTAATGACGTTCGTAAATACTAACGCACGCAAGCGGGAGTGAAGACTTCGCATGTAATAGATATACTTACCAGCGTCTAATATCCTCTGTTTGACGGAATGCTGCCTGCCGTGCCAAAATTGCCAAGCTTTAATTTCATCTTCCGGTGACTTTTCTTCTCGGAACATCAGCATTACCACGCTCTGTAACAAATTAATTCATGTTATTAATATTGCATATAAAAAAAGTTATAACACTTACTCATCTGATACGTATGTACTTAGCTCTACATAGCTCTACACGACTAACAGGCTTCCTTTATATACTCGAATAAGTTTATCTTCTCTCTAATTTCAATTCCACACAATGGCGAAAATTTGACATCTTGTTTGTTTTAGGGTTCCATGCCTCAAAAGGTAAAAACGGAACCCTTAAAGGAAATGATCCTTTAAGGTCTGTCCGTGCATCTGCCACAGACGGAAGATACTATTGGACCGATTGAGTTGAAATGTGGTACACATATAGGTATGTAAGTCAGTGACCCAAAGACAGACGTAATAAATTCATTTCAAATATCCCTCTACTTATGGGGGGTAATATAAACTTTAAAAAAAAAGTTTTGTGAACTCTATCGTGCTGTCACACGATAGAGTTCACAAAACTTTTTTTTATCAAATGAAAGAGCTTTTTATGAGTATTTTAAATATATTTTTTTATAATTTTGAGATAAATATTATTGAAAATAATTCAGATAATAAGGGGAAGTACGGAACCCTCTTCACGCGAGTTTACGTCGTACTTAACCGGTATATTTTATATTATCTTGAATCGTATGAATCAACAAATTCACACATCGTTGCAGCAGCCGTACATTTCGCGAATAAGCAAAACGCGATTACCGGCCGCATTTCTCAGCTATTAAGCTAAACGAGCGCGATTACGTCATTACGGCGAGCATCTTAATTTCATACGCACTTAAATGCTTTTTTAAAAAGTCACGTGAAACCTTTCGACCGTTTCCGTTCTGTTGAAAAAGCGAAATATGCTGCTTAGACGATTTCTATCGTCTGCGACTTAGAAAATGAAGTGAAAAAGAAGTGGCTTGCTCGAGGCGTGGTGGCAGCCGAGCCTTATAGGGCTAACGACGAGAAAGCACCGCCGATCGTCGCCTTGGATTGATGGATCGGCGCGAGGCGCTGCTCGGAAAACTATGGCAGCCGCGCCCAGCAACCCGAACTGCATAATCGGCTGGTGTCACTTTTGCCCCTTGCATCGCACTTCTGTCTGCTACTTTTATGTTAAATGCAAATGAAACTCGTAGCGAACTTAGATGTCATTATAAAGTCATGAATATGCACAATTCACGATAAGCTGAGATGAGGTATTCGGCGGGCAATTAAGTTTGCATTGCAATTATGGTACGGCAAGGATACGTGATTACGGCGGAAGGAGGCAGTAAAAACGGAGTTTTATTTTCATCTATGGATTTAGCAGTGCTTAATAGGTACCAGCGAAACGATCGACGTTCCTAAAGCGGGACATACTTTCTCCGGTCCGAGATCAAACAACGACGTAAACTCAACGGAACCACGCATACTAATAGATAACCCATGTATAAAATTGTAACGGTGCACTCGACCTCTACTGTCGCATAGCTTATAAAATATATAAAACAGCTTTATTAGAATTCCGAATTATTTGAATTCTCGGTATTTGATGAAATACATAAAACATGGGTAACTGTAAAACTGAATTAGTATAATATCGCAATATTTGTAGATCGCATTGGCAGACATGACAGTGGGCATTAAAGTTGGGGTTTATTAAACGATAATAGTTTTATTGTTGCTGCAACAGCTACCGGCATATATCTCGAACTCGCTTTGATTACTTCTGTTTATAGTATTGATATTAATGAGTCATAAATAGTTACCAACTAATTTATTAGCTCCTTGGTACCTAATGGTTTACGTAATTTCGTACCTATTTTGAAGTACAATTGAACGTAGCAATGTTTGCTATTGTTGCATGACAAAGATACATTGTTGTAACTAATAAACTTAAATGTTTTGAATTGTGCAATTTATCATAAACGAGCTTTCCATTTAGAACATTTAGAAGCCTAACACTTTGTATTCGTAGGTACCTATCTAAATTTACATCTTTGTAATATTTGTTAGACTACCACGATACCACCGGAGATGAAAACTTCCAGTACATAAAAATATTTCTTACGATCTTCCATAATCCGATTCCGAACTGATAGGAGCAAACTATAAGGATGACTTAATCTTACAACATACATTCTGTTATAATATAACTACCAATTTATAAAAAAAAAATTATAATATTTTAAGAGTTTTCACCTCTTAAGTAGGTATTTTCTAAATCACCAATTAATAATAAAACTTTGTATTCAAATGCTCTTATTAAATACAAGCTATATTAATAAAATATTTATAATTTTTAATGTATTAATATGGCCCAAATTATTCATTAAATCTGTCTCTACCTATCGTATCGTTGTTGATATTTACAGGGTCAAATAAATACTAGCTTTATTTTCAAGAAAAATGTTTTTTTTTTCCCTGATGGTATAAATGAATCCAATACCAGTAAGTAATTTAAAAAATTGATATTTTGAAAAATTTTGACTCAAATTAATTAAATAAAATTAATTAGGGGCATAAAACCGACATGCGTGGCTATGTGAGTTTATGCGTCCACCCACTTAGTTTCAGATAATGACCGTAGCGCGACGCTGCCCCACTCTCATACAACAGTGCGCATTTCACAAGAGTACCTACGGTTTTGGCTCTCGGACCAGTTACCTCCTACTTTTCGGACCGTCAATTAATTAATCGAGTGTATCGACATTCGACCCGATTTCAGGAGCTCGGTTGACAATCTGAGTTATCTGATTAAGCACGCTTTCTCTCGCGCCGTGTGTCACAGCCGCCGCTGTTGTACTATGTGTCTCGCCGATTACGCTCTGACAGGCACTCCAAATTAATTTCGTCACTCTATTTGAATAAATAAGCAATTGCATACATTTCGTATATAACTACGCAATCGGATGATCTGTATCGCGTGTCCACGTGTGACAGCGCGCGATCATTAATCTGCTCATAGACACTGATCGTTGTTTATGTAACGTTTGTTTCAATAGGAATTCATAAAATAAGCATATATCGTAAGCATGTAGGGTTTATGTAATATTGAGATACGTTTATGAGTTTGTTTATTATTGTAATGCCTGCTCATTTACATGAATCATGACATTAAAACAAATCAATGCGTTAAAAACAATCTAACTCATAACGAAAAAGCAGTGTTGAGATAAATTATCTAATTAAGTATCTATAGAGGCCGAGCATGTACCCACTTTATTCGTATATCGACGACGATTTCTCATTGATGCTGTTGTTGTTTAACAAGCCCATGAGAAGGAGCTCGCTAAGTCTTACGCACCTGTCTTATTGTTAACCATAAATTGTAAGTTAATGACGTCGTTAACGTATCAACGAAACAATTACTTAGATTTTATCTCATCGTGTTACGCTCTAGTGAATCTTTATATAAAGTTTAAAGCGCGCTCTGCACTCATCATCATAGATCATCTGTTTACATGTAAACAATGCGAGCAATAGTTAGGTAACATTGCGTGAGCGCTGGCCGCGCCGCCCGCCCTCCGCGCGGTCTCGGCACCACGCAACGTCATCAAGGCGGCTTTTTGCTCGTTTCCAGAGTTCCTCGTTATTCGCAGGGCCGCCGCAGCGCTCATCCATCAGGCCCTATCTATTTTATGACAATTATTTATGTTCCTAGCGTGGCAAAACTATTTCGCTTACCGTTGAGCTTTATCGATAGAGCAGAAGTAATGTCCTGCCGTCTCGATATGCTATATCTGATACGGATACGTCTGTTTGTTAAGTGCGCTAGTTGTCTGTGCTATTTGTTTTAACGCCTAGGTTATTTGCTGCGAGTGTCCGTAGTGAACGCCAGTTTCGACATAAATTCTGAGCGGAACTGTGGGTGTAACTGCCGCGCGGTTGCCTACGATCTGCGTGTCGGTATTTATTTCACATCAAGTGAAATATATCTTTGAAAATTTTTGCACTCAAATCTTAAGTGACAATACTTTATCTTTTCTCTGGCGCAGGCTTTGTTTGCATAATGGGAGTGGTTATTCTAAGTAGAATTATTATGGTGTGTTATTGTGCACTGCGCGGGTAAACGTTGCACAGAGGGTGCCCGGGGCTGCGGGAGATTGCTGGAGATGTGCAGCATCCGCCTCCGGACAAATTGCCCGGCATCCGGCGCTAGAGTCGCCGCCCCTAATTGAATATTAAGTACTCGGCATTAGCCACAATAATCCAATAGCAATCTGCATGGTTATAATAACGCCATTAAAGTCATTTTGCCTTGGTAACATATGAAACATGAAAACGTAGGTACAGTTTATTTTTTATTTGAAAAGATCATCAGGATAAAAAATGTTTAATTTACATACACACCAAAATTTAAAAAAAAAAATTTAGAGGTTTAACCCAAAATTTTACGAAAAGTTTTAGGTAAACTAACGGGTAAAATAGCCGTAATTTTAACCTGTTATTTTTATACTTACCTATCTTTGATTTTTTTATTTGTCTCTGTGGGTATTTTTTTATGTCATGTACCGTCTTATTATAAAAACAGGACTAACTTTGTTACTAGGTTTAAACCATTATCCGCCCAAATCAACTTGACATTGACAGGTGAAATAGTGTGATATTACTAGATGTCTACTTGATTTGGGAGGGTAATGGTTTAAACCTAGTAACAAAGTTAGTCCTGTTTTTATAATAACACGGATAGTGTTTATCTGTGTAATGTATGCGGAGTTACAGATAATTGTAAAGATTAAAACATTTTTTTGTAAATAGTTTATCTCACTACAAGTTTTTGTAATGAGCAGAACTGTGTACTCGTAAAATTATTTAAAAAAAATATTTGTATGGCTAATGACTGTTAGAGCACCAATGACCGCTAAATCTCGATTAAATCGGAGCAATTCCCGCAATCCATCGGGCGTCGGATTAACATCCAAAGTCGCGTCGTAACACTAATCTGCTTTAATGTCGAAAGGAAATGTCAGATTGTGAAGTGCAGGGCTCCGGACCAGCTGTGACGCGGCTTAAGACGCCCTACCTACCGCTTAGAGCACAGCCTTCAATCACGCTTTGCTTGAACTCTGTTTGTCTGCCAATCCCTCCCTACACTAACTGCATAATGAGATATGTAACAATCACGCATTAAAAACACCAGGGTGGCCCAACAGGCTGGTAATGTAGAGCTTTTATCGATAAAATGTTCTCTTAGAGCTTTAGTTGCAATAAGTAAAATTATGACGGTTGACACTAAAAAGAGGATTTTCTTTTGATTTCTTTATTAAGGCCATACATGAATTTTCTGGGGTCCAGTGCTGCCCCATTTGAAATAAATCATTTCAAAGCAAACAGATTATCATTTAAAATTTTGTCTCTACCAAGCCCTTGATAACCCTTCAAACTATTTTATGAAGTACTGTATGCAGTTTAAAGTGAGAACGTGAAGCTAGGGCTTGGTAGAGACAAAATTTTAAATGATATCTCCGTTTCCTTTCAAATTTATTTCAAATGGGGGCAGCACTAGACCCCGGAAAATTCATTTAGCCTCTTAAGCCTAATAAACTCTTACTGAAGAGACGTCAAAACAACAGGTCTATCAATATCAATATACTGTAAATGAAACTGTATATTTTGTCAAAATATTGTCGAATGTTACCAATTTACGAGATGTGGCCCAGGCCGACTCTCAGTTTTGTCATCTGGTTGATGTTGGAAGACCCTCATTAAATATGTTTCAATTTCAACTAGTTGACTATAGAATTTGTACTGACAATTGTGATTGCATAATTGTATCTTAGACCTAATGTCGCCGATTATAACTGGCGGCGGCACTCGGCTGGCGATATTATCAAGGATTGACGCTAAATACGCGCGCGCTGTGACAGTCCAATATCGAGACAATGACGGACCTGACTTATGTAACGCCATTTGCATCGAAGCTCTATCCACTGTCACCCTTGTTGAGGAATTAAAACTATAAGTGAAAGTTGTCCGGTGACTCAATAAATGTTTTGCTGCATACAATTCATCACACATTCGATTACTGAATTAGGTTGAGTGGGCAGATAAAGAAAATTGTCGCAGCCTAATGCGCGACTGTAGTTATTTGGCCAAAATTAGCTCGAATACATATTTACCAGGAGCTTCATGCTAGTCTGGGTGAAAAGAAAAAGCTTTGAATGTTGCAAAACCAGCTGCTTCTCTTCCCGCGAAGCCAGTTGAGGGAATGAATTTTAATAGGCGATGCGGCTTAGCATCCATCACTATTTTGATTGCTTTTTCTAACATCTCGCCCACCATCACGCTTATAAGTGACTTTTTAAGTCTTGCGACCCTGGGTACTGCCTGCTTAGAGCCGCAAGATCCATAATGCTCTGTTTGCCTCATTAGAGATAAAGCCGTGATAAAGTATGTATGTACATATTTAACGTTACAGGATCACTAATTACGAGTAGTTACGTATTTCAGCGGTTGCGTGTGTATATTATCGAATAATACGTAATATTTCGAAAGTGTTACAGTTATCGAGTGGCGTTACGCGAACCTGAAACCGAACGTGGAAAATTCACGCTCGGTCGAGCGGCGCGCGCGCACCCTGCCGTAGCCAAACTTCGCGCAACTCTATCTTCTGACTGATTTCCAAAACTTGCACAAATATTAGTTAAATAACATTTTTCAGATGCAGCATATGCTAAAATATATTTTTATAACAAATGCCATGTCGGTGAAAAAGTTACTTAGGTACGAGTATATATTACCTCTAGATAATTTAGACCGCAGACCTAGAAAAATTTAACTCATTACTTGTATCTATCTATAAAATTATTATCGTAACTGTATTTTTCAATTAAATTATACGCAGCAATCGCAAGAAAATAAAGCAAACATATTAAATTTTATACCATGCCCATAAATTATTAACGATAACCAATTAAATTCGCAAGTGAATGAAAGCCAAAAGGGTCATCCAAAAAATCATAACGCAATTTAATTTCCATTGCTAACGGGATTATTCATTTGCGGCGAGGTAATAGCCATTTTTTCATCTCCAAATGGAATTACCACAAATTTTATTTTGCTGGAAACAAAAAGTCAGAAAAAAGCAATTAGGTACATTAAAACCACATAAATTACTCTTTTTAAAATAAGGAAAGCCATAAAAAGCACATTAAATTAAGGCGCGGCCACGGCTGATAAATATCCTGCAGAGAAATTCCGAAATGAACAAGCTTCAGATCTACTATGAATACAGCATACACCTCCGACACAATGCCGTGCAATTTATTAAAAAGAGAGTGCCATTTTAAGAGCTTACAGGATGGAAACATCAATGATTCTTAGGATGGTAAGCATATCGTATGTCATTAAATATTATAATTAAAACTAGTACTTAATTAATATCCACAGGAAGCAGTAACTGCCAATTACACTTACTTATATACAAATAGCATCCATTAATATTGAAATAAGAGTTGAAATTAAAATACGACAAAATTAAAAGATTAAAACTAATCACTAATTAAAATATGAAATAAATACTTAGAGTATCTATGGTTGCCTGTCTGAGATTGCTTCCGCGATAAGGCTGCCTCTTGTAGCTTAATTAAATACAGTTCTGTAAATTCTGTAATTGTAAATGTTATTTAATGCAATAAAGATTTTTGTATTGTATTCCAATTCAATTTTGATAACAAAAATCTGTTATTAGGTATTTCAGTACGAATATAATTTCGCAATTTATAATCATTACATTTTTTTAGGATGCGGAGAGACTTTGATGGAAGCGCGGGAAGGGCGAGCTGCATTTCAGACAAGGGTGCATCTTAAATTAAGACATCTCAGCACATGATTGATAGTGAGCGTGATTGGCAACTTCCGACTATTGATAACGATCATGCAAATGCGAAACCTTTTTGCACAACACACATACAATAACTCGCATCTCATCTCATGAAGTCTTACGAAAAATTCATTACACGCGAGTGCCCCTTGTGGGAAACTTTGGAACTGTCTCATATGACAGCCCTTCACTGGCGACCGAAAGGTGCTCCTTGGTAGAGACAGTGCATCGATATACAATACCGTGTCGCAAGACCGTGCGTTCAGAATGCAATGCAGCCGTTATAATCCCTCATCAAGCGTAACATGTCGAGTGCAAAAAGCATCATTAACGATCACCTAAAAAGGCAAACGGGAGCAATCATTAAAATCGAAAAATATTGTAAAAAGAATACAAAAACAGCGAAGTGTCTCGTTACGCGAGTTTCCGTTGCTACGAAAGTGAGCATGAACACAATGATGTCAGTGTAGCGATAAAAACTCTTGTAAAAAATGCTCTGAATGAGTAGGCGCACTTTGGACACGCGAGATACAGTTTAATCGTCACTCGGAATACATAAGTCTGAAGGTAGATATCGGTAAGTACATTAAACGGAAAAGTTTATCAGTAGCGCTAAATGGTATTAATCGGTATTGGTATGTTAATTACACTATTAAAAGGGCACCAAATGATTTACATGAAATAACAATTTTATATCGGTACCGGTAGTAACATACCTATTTGTTTATTATAATCAACGTAACAAGAAGGTATGTGTCGGTGAATATGAATGCTTTGATTCATAAACATGAGTAGATTTCATATTCATTTGATATGTAACAATACTAAAAACGAACATAAACGTGGACAACAGGTAAATAATAAACTTAGATAAGAAATAAAGGGCTTTCGTTTAGTAAATCTATCGCTCACGAATGCATCATCATCATCCCAGCCCTTCTTCCGCCCACTGCTGAGCATAGGCCTCTCTTCTTCTCTTCTCATGAGAGCAGCACATGGCGTCGACGAAGAGAGGCCTATGCTCACGAATGTATGTTTCGATACACACACACACACACACACACACACACACACACACACATACACACGTTTGTTGCTTACAAATTCTAATTGGAAAAAAAAACACTGTTATAATCCGATAAAAACATTGTTAGTATTGGCATAAGTTCACACCAATGGGAGAAGACGCTGGTTTCCAAAACACAGTGCGAACTAACTCGGAAACCAGAGACTTCATGTAAAATGCACATGTAATAACTGTCAATAAATGATATTATTATTATTATTAATTTGTGAAAATTTCAAGTATCTTGTTAATGCCATTATAAAGATCTAGTTAAAAACGCTGATAAAATTAACTTACCCGATACAATACTCCAAAAACATGTCGAGGAAACCATCAACGTCTTCATTGACATCTTTGCGTCATTTGTTAATGCACAATATTGCAATAGTGATTAATGAAGAGTGACATTAATCTTATTAAAAATTTTACTTTTCGCGCAGCCCTTCACGTACGCGGAATATCAAACAACGGAACCGGGTCGCTAGCGAGATGATTAATTGCCACTATGTTCCTTGATTGATCGGTCGCTTTTACATTTTTTATAAAGTCTATTTCAAGGGGCGAGGTATGTATTATCTATTCAAGTGGTAACGTTTCTTTTGATAGCATTTTAAAATGTAATTTGTCTTTTAATTTTAATGTAAATCGGTACATTATTCCGTAGCGTGCGAAATGCGAGCCGCTTAATTTGGAAGCAGGGTCGTTCTTAATTAGTTGCGATATGTTTAATTTGGACTCTGCTTCAACGTGACGTCTGAGAGTGCATTCGAGGCGGAAATTGCCATGAGATGATATCGGGCGCGGGCGAAAGAAACCCGAAACAAGGGCGGAGCGCATGCCGCCCGGTGATTACCGGCCTGCCACGCACTGCCACGTATTTGTGTTTACTAAAATTTCTTCCATCTCTTAACCGTTTTTTGACACGCGAAATATATTTGACTTTGCGTGCGAGGTAAATTTTCCAGCCACGGTATTTAACATAAACTGTTTTTGTGTTAAATTGAGAAGAGGATGTATGTGTAGTTATCAATTCTATGCAGTTTTAAAATAAATACTTTATAACTGATCGGTTTATGGTAATTAAATTTGGCAAAAATTGTTTACTTTCATTCATTTCAAACGGCTTCGTGTAAATGCAAAATCATTTTTATATTCTTCTGGTTGTCTTTATACACTTATTTATATAAGAATAAGAAAATATTAATTATTTATTTTACTTACAAAGTAATGTGTGCCGTCTCATTTTTACATGATGGCCAACACATGTATGCGCCTTCACCGAATTCCAGTGGGATTTCACACCACTTCTGGAATGTGCTCAGTTACTTCGTTTGCATATCGAACGAGAAAAGTGCGCTCGTTAAGTAAGCACAATGTTTGCCACATTGGAATTATTTTATCATAATGCGGGACGGTTATTGTTTAAAGGAAGCGATATTATCCGAGTCGAGCGGACTCCCGGGGCGGTCATTGTGTTCCTATATGGCGAATGTCAAAAGCGTCGTCTTAATTATCGGGCGCGGCTACACAATGCGGACTCGATTGCGGCGAGATAAGCCGGGCGGCGGTACCTACTCGCGTATTGAATGCGATACCCGGCGCGGCCGGACGGCGCTGCCGGACCCGGGCCGCGGACACCGGTCCACTTACTGCCTTAATAATAACTTCAAACATATGTCGCATTGTATCTCTGATTATACCGATCTAAACCCATTGAATCGAGATAAAACGCGTTTGAATATGTACACCGCTACAAGAAAAAGGAAACAAAATACACTATTGAATATCGAGTGCATTTCATAACCTCACGTTTATACGATGCAGTGGACAAAGATTAGATAGCCAAGTAATGGTTCGGAAATAAAAAAGCTAAAATAATGTGATATTAATCACTTACGAAGAAGGACAATTATACGAACGAGATTAACCAGATTACCAAATGTGGATTTTCCGGTTTTTCTAGAAAATCTTGTGAATCGTAAAAAAGTAATATAGGTTAATTGTACGGACTAACTTATAGCTTTATCATTTTTCCAGGGAAGCTGTCAGGAAACAATAATGCAAGGGATTTCCGATTTCCACGCGCCTCGTCTCACGTGGGTATCAATGTTGTTTCAATCTTTTGTCTAGAACTAAAATTCCCATGCGATAACAATCAATACGTGTCACGCTATGAAGTCATTATATGGATAATAAAATCACAGTTTTTTTATGAGATGAAGATGTTACTTAATATGTTTTTATACTAAGTTAGACAAGTAATACTCGTATTTATGTAGGCATACTCGTATCGTGAAGAGTCTAGGCGTAGAGAGTGTAGGCCAAATTTTCTGACTGTTCTGGCTAATATATGGCTCTAGTAGTACAGAGAGGGTCGTGCTCCTGCAGTGGAGACTAAAAAAAGACCTGATGATGATGATGTAGGTATATTGTCAAAATCAGTTTTACAGGTACTATAAATATTAGAATGACGACCTCCGTGGCATAGAGGTTAACACGCCAGTCCGCCACTCTGGAAGTTCTTGGTTTGATCCCCAGCCAAGGCAAGTTGGAGAATGGCCTTATTCAAATTGTCCTGAGTCTTGGGTATTTACCTATATAAGTAGGTTTATGTATTTATTATAAAAAATATAGTATCGTTGAGTTAGTATCCCATAATATTAGTACTTAGTTTGGGTCTAGCTCAATCAGTGTGATTTGTCTTTCTTTTTAATACGTCATAAATGATAAAATGTTAATCTGTAAACCAAATATTGCTTGAAAGGCTCTAATCCACTCTCCACTTTATATTTGTGATTTCACTTTTCACCTTTACTGCTAATTTATTATTTGCCTGTATTGAATCTCTTTGTGTTGAACTTGGTGACTCCTGTCTCAGAATATATCGTAAGGAATACCTATGTGGTACGGTCAAAAGGATGCAATAAGAGACAATGTTTTAATAAAACTTAATTTTATAAATCAACATAGCTATTACTTTGCACTGGCATTGGCATATCGTACATTATTGAAGAAATAAAGCAAATATTTGAACACGCCGAAAATGGAAGTAATACCACATAATATAATAAAACTCAATGAAGGTAAACAAGATGGGATACTGCAGCAGGGTGTAATTGATACGATGTAACTGCGGTTACTACCCTATACTGAACTTACGTTCCATGGTGGTTTCTTTTATAATTTTATTTGTTATTCACGAAACCTTTCGTATTTCTGACTTTTTATGCATTAGTGACAGGCCGAGTAAACATCTTAATTCAATTCACAAACAATAATGCAATTCAACAGTGATGATGATAAAATAAATATGTTTATGTATGAAATTTAAAAAACTTTATGTTTATAAAATATGCGAGAAAGGTATCGACACAAATTGACTTTGGAAATGTCTTCCTTACTGGTGTGAATTTATTTCTACAAGAGATTATTGCTTTAGATTTGTAGAAAAAAAAACTAATTTAATTTCAGATATAGCTAAGGAAGAATGGAATAAGTCAAATTTGTGGTTAGCGAATCACTGAAACTATCAAGATAAAAATGTCTGAAAATTGACGAAAGGCTCCAACAAACCTTCGTCAATTAACTTATTCTTCAGTATTCTTCATTACTTTTCAATATGAAAACAAAACTTCGACGGATGATATGTCGAATGTAAGTGACGATAGAATTGCGACGTGGGCGCGCGTGGGCAACTCAATAAAATTATACGCAACGCGATACATTCCGCTCGTAAATATTGAACAAACATCGATTACATTTCCGCACAGGAGCCATAATTTGTACATTTTATTCTCTATGGCTTCTAGTGATAAATTGAGACGCTCGAAAGTACAGCTAGCCACCGTCCATGTCCACGACCGGCTCCTCGATACGCAAGTTGCCACCAACATAAACGCTCTTTATCCCTCAAGCAAGTTTTTTTTATTTATTTAAGTTTTATTTAATAAGTATTTATTTTTATCAAAATAAATCTGTTCCTCTATAAAACGTCTAAAAAAATATACTGAAACTATTTAAAGGGTAAATTCAGTCCATGATACTGAACAAATTTCCCCAAGGAACATATATCGAAACATGAAAAATATTTTTTGACTTTCCATACAAACTCAGATCAGCTGATCGATCACTTGAATGGGAGGGCAAACATTTTTTTTTCATATTTTTATTTATGTTCCATGGAGTTGTTCAGTATCATGGACTGAATTTACCATTAAAATAGTTTCAGTATATTTTGTTAGACCATATATATAAATAAACTACTTATGTATATTTTTTTTTGTTTTTAGGGTTCCGTACCCGAAGGGTGCAAACGGGACCCTATAACTGAGACTTCGCTGTTTGTCCGTCTGTCCGTCTGTCCGTCTGTCTGTCTGTCTGTCTGTCCGTCTTTCCGTCTGTCACAGGGCTCTATCTCTTTAACCGTAATAGCTAGACACTAGAAAATTTTCACCTATTATGTATTACTGTGGCCGCTATAACAACAAATACTAAAAATAAAAAAAGTTGAAAATTAAAGGGAGTCGTCATACAAAAAACGTGCCTTTTTCAGCGTTTTTAACTCGATTTTTCACAGGGCTCTATCTCTTGAACCGTAATAGCTAGACACCTGAAATTTTCACCGATTATATATTACTATGACCACTATAACAACAAATAATAAAAATATGATAAAGTTAATAATAAAAGGTGGTCGTCATACAAGAAACGTTTCTTCAGCGTTTTGAAACATTGTACGGTGGTACGGAACCCTTCATGTACGAGTCCGACTCGCACTTGCCCGTCTATTTATTCTATAATTGAACCGCTTATCTACATTCAGTATAAAAAATCTTCTGAGATACTTAGATAAAATTTAGGTAAAGTTAAAACTACTCTATGCGTTAACGTAGGTACATAGTTATTTCGTAGATAATCTCTTAGTGTGACCCGCCTGAACTGTGAGGACGGTTATTTAATTTAATGTCTGCCCGTTTCCAAGAAATTAAACGTATGATGGTGCAACCTTCCCTAAATGATTGAGTGTAACTTTCTAAGGTCTACGAGAGGCAAACATCCGGCCATTTGCGAACCGTTACGCAGCCACAAACTCATTGATTTCGATAATAAGCTGACTATCCACATGAGAGCGTGGCCGTGGTGTGTGCCACTTTATAGGGACATATAACGATCGTTATCCTTTATTGGCCGTTAAGATAACCAGGTAAGCGGGAAGATGCAGTTGGTAAGCAAATATTGCTATATACATTCAAATTCACAGATTATTTCGCAAAGCTAGATGATAAGATTTTACGTCAGTCATACTCATGATAATTAAAACGTACGTGTATTTATAGAAAGTAATGAAAGAATTTTATAGAAACTCGTCCGACAACTCGACTGGCAGTTGCAATAAAAATATCACTGTAGATTATGGATCATATATGGATGGAAATAATCAATCACTTTTTGATTTTAGGAGGTAGAGTGATATTGACACATGTTAACTACACATTATTTATATGTTTACAATTTAAAAGAAAAAAAAGTTTTTGATGATTGATAATGTCTTCGCAAAATGTTTTAATGATATTATAATTATTGTGTAGTAAGATAGAGTTACGTTGTTAAATCGTTCATTTAATATAATTTAATCCGATGTTCGTAGTAATGTCAGGCAGAGAATTTTCTATGCGCAGTGTCCAAGTTTTTAATGTAGTATTTTATGTACTTCCGTCATAAGTATAATGTACATAAGTATTCTTACCTTGACTGTTTGATTCTTAAGCGGTTTGTCCGGATCATGCGTGTAGTCGAGCGTGATGCCGTAGAACTGGCCCTTGTTGATGTAGGTGATGCGGTCGTCCTCGCGCCGCTGCGAGCTGCTGCTCGCGGACTCCAGGTGGTACTTGAACCCGTACGGGGAAAACCTGTCAAAGACATATCAAACTATAACATCGGTCACTCCAAGCGTCGCGTGGCCGGGAAACGACCGCACCATGACTTGTACGACACCTTCATGTGTGTCCGAGATGAAGATAACATCCGACAACTCGCGTATCGTGCAGTAGCCAGTAGGCGAGTCGTCGTTAATGTTTATTTGAGAATAAAATGCAAAACGAGAGCTGCTTTACAACACTTTAGAAAAAGTGCGATTTCTTCTCTGAGATACATATCTACGGATACACGTTCTTGACAATAAAGTTTCCATGAAGTAAAGCTATAAAAGTGTGCAAAAAGTGGAAATCTTAATTGCCCTGCCAGTAAAGCTTGTCAGCGGCATCGTTACATAAAGGCGTGGAGATCCAGTTCGTAGTGCGCAATGAAAAACTTGATTTTCTTGCGATTTCCTGCGCCACTGGGCGGAAGGAAAACCCCGCTAATTTAGCGGTCATCGCGTGCCAAGAGTCGTTAGCGACACTGCGACTGCGCGCACGCAGCCGCGCACGCCACCACGCCGCCGCAGATCTCCGCGGCTGCACTCTACGCCCACGTCAAATAGACAAAGAGAAAATGACACTAGCGGACAGCGATGTCATTATCAGTTCGCTTTTTAGTACCCGCATTAACTTACGTAATACGATAAAAGCCAATAAATTGTTATGAAATATTTAATCCACTAATAAATCCTCGAACGCTATTCAGATAGTAATGCCGGTTTGTATAGTACGAGTACATACAGTTTTGCGGTTACACCATTACTTAAAGCTTATTGAAAACAATTTGGAAAACAGCCCTGGCGATGTTGCGATTTAAACCGAGCTCGTTCCGATAAAGGCCGTGTAATGCAAACGCGGGCCGACAGTGACGGATCGGTTGCGGCGGCGCTCGCCTATCTGATGTTCTCTAAGTGATTCCAGGCACAATTTACATTTGCGACGTTGCTCACTATTGTCATTTCAACTATCCTTTGTTAACTCACACTTGACGGTTTGTCCTTATCGAAAGCTTGTTACGGTTTTGAAACACGCTACCCCTCGAAACATACACAATTTTCGCACGAATGTCAAAAGTACTTGCGGACCGCAATTTAAGATTTACGGTGACATTTAACTTTTTCCGAAATAAATAACGCATTGTTTTGCAATGAAGTTCATTACAAATTTCAGTGGCGCAGCGGCCGAAAAAAGGCACTTCCTGCGTGAAGACGAAGGAGCTTTCATGAATAAATCAATCGGCGAGGCGAGGAAATTGATGAGGGCGCAAAAAGTCTCGGAACGCAGTGACAACAAAGTGCTTGCAGTAAAAACGCATGCCGATAAGAGGGCGAGGGCCGCGAGAGGGCTCGGCAGCGGCGTCCAGCGGCGACGCGCTCAAACGCCAAATTAGATGCGCATAAATCGAACTTTGTTTGAGATTACCACAAACAGACCAACCACGCTACTCAACTCTATCATTTATTTACAAATGTATCTTCTAATAATTTTATCACCTTACTTAAATTGAAAATATATAAAGCATATCATTTATACCTAAATAAAATGTTTGGAAAAAGAATGTATGAAAACGTATGATAATTCACACTCGTTATGAGTTTAATTTCGCTCTTTAGCTTAACCTGTTTCGCCGGATACATTCTGAACAGCTGTATGGTAGGTACCATACGAGCAATTTCATAATTGACTATTGGAAATCAACTTTGCTTCTTCAATATATTTTTCTCTTTTTAATATGATTAGTATGACTGAGTGCCGTTCAAATCATGTGTGACATGCAAGTCTTCTGTTTTAATTAAGTTAAACTACCTTTAGTATTGTGATGAAGCCACGATAGGATACGGTGTGGGAAATAATTGCTGCAATTAACATCAAAAATGCGAAGAGCACTGTTCGAACACAAGCTGTTTTATTCGTTTTATACAATGTATAAAAACGGGTACAGATGTATCGGTAGAGTTGGAAAACGAAGTGAAGCGCATTGCTCCGTATCTTCTACTGATGGAAATGGAAGGACCATTGTGTGCATGTGTCGAGCGTCGATTGTCATGGTATTTTTGATGCATAAAAAGAAATGAATCAGGTAATACAAGACTAAAATCTAGAAATAAGTATGTAAATCCTCTGTCACTCCGATAATATTTAGGATTAATAGACATATAAAGTATGATTTTTTTTAATAATTTATTGGATGGATTCTTCATTCTCAATTTCCTTGCAAACTTTATTTTCATTTGACTAATTTGGTCATTTGTACTACAGTATGGAAACTATAGACTGCTTTCATATGTATATCATTCACATATGTATAAATAATTTACTGATTTTCTATATTTATAAAAAAAATCAATAAAAGATATCACGCGTCAACTCGTACAGATTTGTCGCCAGAAGCTCCCTTAAAGCAGTCAAAGGCCTGCACCACCCTTTGATTGTAACTGGTTAGGTTAGGATTAGGAATAAAGAACAAAGTTAAAGATAGGCTCTAAAGGACTTGTATCCAGAGCCGTAAAATTATTCAATAAAAAAAAAAATATCACGCGTCAATACGTAAAGGTACCTACGAGTATTATGTACGAGGTCTATTGATCGATTTTTGATCACCTACCGTAAGTAAGGCTCTATTTTCAAAAAGAGTTAAGAAAAAAGGCACTTCCTGCGTTATTACTTAGTAGTTTATTGGAATTAAAAGATATTATCTGCTAATACTTAAACTAAACTGATAGCGTTGAATGAAAGACGCAGCGCACCGCGGCGCGCAGTGGCCGCTAATAGGACTCTTAGCCAGGGTACGGACCTAATAGCGGTCCCCTGATTACTAGGTGCGGCGCGGCTACCTCCCTGCCGCGTGTACTGCACAACACACGTAAATATATAGTTTATCTCATCCCGCCGCCATTGCAACAATTTAATTATTTACTACTTCAAAACACCACGGCTATGCCGTAAAAGGCGCACAATTTCATGGTTACGTACGAGAGAGATTTATCGTAATCTCTTTATGCTCAAACGTGACAAGAACTACGATAAAAGAGCTAGTTCAGATGAAAAGTAGACTCAATAATGGCTTCACCGTGATATCGGCATACAACTAAAGCGTACATTCGTTTAGCTTAAGGCGGACAGATGTTAGGATTGCGTGAAGATCGCAATTCTGAAACATTGCCGTAATACTGTACAGAGTCTTTACATCTTAATAATTGAACCTACATACGAGTACATATTGAAGAAACAATTCAAATAAATTAACAAATTCTTGATATCTTATCAATATTGTTATTTACATCCCATTTCAAAATAATATCGAAACATAAATTAAAAAGAAACTGTACTTAAGAAAAATGTAAAGATTCAATTTAGTGATAGAGAAGAAAGTTTGTACCTAATACTTTAAAGTGATAATCACGTACGCACACATTAGTTGATTAAGTTATAACCTTTTAAAAGCTCATTCGTGAGTTGGGCATTCGATAAGTAAATAAGTAGATATTGGAGCCATCGAGCGGTTTTGTTGGAGTGGTTAACTGGCCGTAAGTAATAGTCCAAACATGGGTGAGGGCGTCGGAGTAAGTCGGGTTCGGAGGCGAGGGCTGGTATCGGCTGCGTATCAGCATGGAAGGTAATTTAAGACGGTAGAAGCGACTCAGCTATTTGGGCCAAATGCGAGCAAGTAATTATTGAGATAATAATGCTAATGCACTTATCATGTCGACGACACTGTTTCCGCCGCGTTCGCCCGCAACGATTCTTTTACGATCAGTACCAACAAGCTGCCGTTTTTTCTTTATACTTATGCTTTCAGTTGTTTTTAAATATCTCTATAAACTATTAATGACCATACCTACATTTACAACATATACTTACTTTTATGCCTTTTTTCAAATCCAAGAAAAAGTTAGCATGAAAACAAAATATTATTTTATGTAAATACAAAATGATCTCCTTAATAAAATTATATGAAATAAAACTATGATAAATTAACAACAAACTACGATTTTCATTGTAATATATTATGCGAATACAATAATTATATATATGACAATTATAAAGTAGATTTCTGACTTATTTTATAAGCAGTTAATGATAAATTACTTAACTTATACATAAGACGCGCATTTTAATATAAACCAAGGGACTTACCTGTTGATAACTTGATTATATTGTAAACAAAAATGTTATTAATAAAAATAACCCTTTGCCGCATAGGTACGTGTATTTGTTTTTTTGTTTCATACACTTTAATCTTTTATTACCAATTATTTACCATTACCAACACTTGACGGTATTTCAGATAGAAAAATGATCTTCCGTGCAAACCCATTTACTCGTAATGTGTACTGAGGTTACTTTCCATATATTTTGAAGCAGTTGTTGCCAAGCGGTTTAGGAACTAGTTGTGCATCAGTTATATTATCATCATCAGGCACGAGTTCGATTCTCACTAGGCGCAAACTAGTACTTCAGAGTTTGTACTCATGTATGGTAATTGTTCACGCACTTGCGTTACTAATGCAGGATAAAAAAAAACTGTCAAAAATGTTGCCGGTATTTTAATTTTAATATACTATAATGATCTACCTCTAGTATAGGCCGTGGTTAGATTTATTACGGGTATGTCCCTTCCACGTTCTATATTAGCGCTAAGTAAAATAAAACAGCTCTCAACGTAAGGTATAACATGCATCATTTCATCCAACATATTTCAAATGTGTAACATTAACCTAGAAAAATACAAGTGGAATTACATGTTTATCTAAGGAATAAATTAGGAAATGTTCAATTTACGCCTTTTCCTAGCGTATTCGGTACTCACGCAGCATAGTTTAGCACCTTTTTAAACGAGTCAACAAAACCGACCACAGCCTTTGTTGACGGCTATTTATGAGTAAGATGTATATTCTCAAAGTCTCAAACATTCCGCAAAATTAAAATTTAAGATTTGTGATTTTATTAATCTCGATTCTAAAGGCAAATGGGGTTCAATAGAAATATAATGAAGTTCTTACTAGCCGGCCGTAGTCTCAGAATTGTTGCAATGAAAGCAAATATAGAAAGACTCCAAAAGCTTTATCAATATTTAATTATGTAGAAATGAACAAAAAAATACTACACATGCACGAAAATTTTAATAGGAACTTATGAAAATAGCTGAAGTAACTGTATTTATTGGCATGAGAATTTTGTGCTATATCTGAATGTCAGTAATATTTCGAAAAATAAATTGAAGTAAAGCATTTTTTACAATTTAAAAAACCCAGCGGTTCTTGAAAATCTTCTTCAATAGCTGCTCCTAACGAAATACCTCTAAAATTGTGAAACGGAAATATACTTAATTAAAATTAAAAAAAAAAACTAATTTCTTTCCATTGACCGAAAATGTCACTGAAAAGTTTAAATAAAACGTTATACGCAGTTTCATTTACTAGAATGACATATATTTCTTCATTACTTTACCAAACTACGGAACCAATTTTGATAAAATTGCTATGGGATCAATGTAAAAGTAAAGCTTTTTAAATAAAAAAAAGAATTTATATAATTGGTCTATAAATTAGAGTTCTGAGGTAACAAAAAAAAGAACGAAAATAATAACCTCCTCCTTTTTTAAGTCGGTTTAATTAGATCAATCGGTGCACGGTTTTATGTAAATATAAATAACTATGCTGTAATTAAATACATAGGTAAACTCTACAGAATATTTGCGAGTATAATTTTATCCATTTAAATGGTATCGCAAAAATAAAGTTATTCTATGATTTGTGATAAGCGACGTTTTTATAGTCAAACATTAATATTTAAACAATCTTGAATATTAAACATTGATTCAGACACGGAAAATTATTTAAGTCCAAATTTGGTATTTAATTACGATTTGCATATTCTATCCGTCCTTTATCGAATACATTATAGCAAACTAAATTCAAAGGTACATTTAGGCAAATTAAATGGTAACAATAACACCAAGTTGCCGAGAATTGATAAAACAAACATGTAGAACAGTTTTACCAGCCACTTTCCCGTGTAACGTTGTAATTTGTTAGTGTGAGTGTGAGTATCAACAATAGTTCGTCCTGGTGTTGACCGACCACTTTGCACCTTGTAATGTAGCCCTTTCTAAGAACGATTTTTTCACATACAAACGACATAAACGCGCCTCAAAATGTTCATTCCCATTTGCTTTTTTTTCTTAATAGTATTGTAATTACGAATATATGTTTTACAATTTGAGGGGAGTTTTGTAACATACATAACAGGGTAAACAGAGTCTAGGCATACTCTAAAGCTACAACTGTTGTGGTTGTACAGATGAAAACAGGAATTCTAAGTCGGTTTGTCTATATCGTCATATGTTTGCAATCGTCGTTTATGAAGAGATGCTAGTTTGTCTCCCAAGAAGAAGGAGCACTTGTATTTTTATTCCCTTACGAGAATGAAAGTACCTGCCTATTTCAGAAGGGGTATCCTGTACAGCTTCATTCGTAGCATATTTTTCTCTGAAGGTTTTTTATCACTTTGATACAATAGGATGAAAGCATTTTTACAGCAACTAGCTCAAAATTCAAATCTGACAAAAAATTACAAATGAGGTTTTTACAGTGTATAATAAATATACCTAGTAACCGCTCAACTTTCAAAGATACTGTGTAAAGTTTAAAAAAACGCTCAAACGCTTTTTCTCTGTATTATTTATTATTTTATTTGTTTTTATTTACTTATAAATAATTTATTATCAACTTATGTGTCAGTGAACTGAAACAATACCAACATGAAAATCACACAAAACATATCAAATTGTCCTAAATTGATTGTTATCGATACAAAGGTACGTCAATTATCGCCTAGTAGGTGAGAAATACGCAGTTATGTGTCGAATGTTGCAAAATTGGCTGCTGGAATGCTACAGAATATGTTACGGTCGACTCAAATATGCTATAACTTATAAAGTATACACTACACGTAGTATGGAATCGCAATAAGATGATAGAATTGATTGACATTTAATTTAATGTGAGCTCTAAGATCGCTCACATAAGAGTAGACATGGCTAAACGCAGAATTTAATGGGATGTCAGAAAATTCCGAATGGTCCACCTACGGAATTGCTACGGATAGAAAGCTAATGGAACTTGTATGGCTAATGAGTTATCCTTTCAAAATAGAAATTGATATGAATAAATTCTTAAAAACTGAAATAAATTATTATTTGTATTGTAGCTTAGGTTGTTATTTAAAAAATTATGTACCTTACAATAATGTTCTAAACAAATTAGTTGGTATTGGTATTGACCAACTAATAACAATACAAATAAAATAAAAAATCAGTTTTTAAGAATTTATTCATAGATGAGAGTTTTAGCTTTGTTGAAAAAAGTATTCCCTTCTTAAATTATTTATTTAATAACATGCATAATTTTAAAAAGCGCAGATTTTTCAAAAGCGTATGCTCCTTGTAAGTGTAGGCTGCACCAACCCCGATCGAGAAAATTTGACTTGAGCACTTGCTCAAGTCACTTGCTTGAGTTTGTTTATGAATATGGTAGTATATATTTACTTACAGTTTGGCGATTTGTATTTTGTCAGCGTCATTTTGTCTGCCGAAGTCATGCCAGGGCCGCGTCCGCGGCGGCTGCGCGGGCGAGTGGTGCGCCGACGGGGTGCCCCGGCCGTCTTCCGGCACGCCGGGCTGCTGGCAAATAACCGTGTAGTCGAATGACTACGCGGAAAAAATATCTTTAAAGTAGGGTACATCAGGTCCCCGTGTGGTTTCGGGTTAAAATAGGACCACTCCATCTCTTCCTGTGGATGTCATAATAAGCGACTAAAGGACTAACAAACATCTCGTGCTACAATTACATTCCCAATGAGGATTGACGTCAGGCAGGCAGCCGGTCGTAAAACTATAAACTGTTCCGGCTATTTCTTCTCCATTTTGCAAGGTCTTTGGCATCCTTGGGTGACCATTGACAGTAAAGAAAAAGTGGGAAAGCGCACCCCGGGCTCCGAAGCAGTACAGCTGAGGATGCAACCGGGAACGCGCTTAGACGAAGAAGACATCATCATCAGGTTTTTTTTTGTCTCCACTGTAGAAGAACGACCCTCTTTGTACCACCGGAGCCATAATTGGCCAGAGCAGCCAGAGGATAGTAAGATACACTAAATGCAATTATATTTAAAAAGTGACTGTAATTTAAAAGCATCTATACCTAATATGTTATTTATTTAGATATTTAGTAGTTTGTTTTAATTTACTGTACTTTAATTTTAAACTTGTAGCCCCTTTGTGCTTTCTATGGGTATGTTCATTCAAACCATTCAACGGAAATGCTCCACATAAATACATAAAATATATGAGGTCTAATAAAATATTCAGTATCATGGACTGAATGTAACCTTAAAATAGTTTCAGTATATTTTGTTCGACCCTGTATATCATAGAACTCAGGGTACGTTGCCTTCTCCATTATTGAAAACTGCATTAAAATTACCTCAGTACTATCTTGTACATATATTTTATTCGAATAATGGTTTAAAGTAAGTGCTAAGGAGATCTACAAATATTTTAGATAGTGCAAAATAATTTCACGGTTATAGAATAATAAGGTAAGATGTTAACAGTCTTTAGAGTTCACGAGAAAATTTCAATATTAAAACTATAAAAATTCAATTTCATGTCTAGAGATAGCTGGCATTAAAAATAAAAACTAGTCAAGTGCAAGTTGGACTCGTACATGAAGAATGAAGAGATCCATACCTTCATGCAATGTTAATTTTTAATTTTATCTTATTTATTGTTATAGCGGCTACAGTAATACATAATCGGTGAAAATTTCAAGTATCTTATTAATGCCATTATAAAGATAAAAAACGGTGAAAAAAACACGTTTCTTGAATGACGACCCCCTTTAGTTGTTATCCCCCCTTTAAACTTTATCTTGTTTTTACTTATTTTTTGTTATAGCGGCCACAGTCATATCATAATCGGTGAAAATGTTGAGTGTCTATCTATTACGGTTCAACAACAAGACATAGAGCCCTGTGACAGAGGGACGGAAAGACAGCGGCGCCTCAGTAATAGGACCCCATTGGCACCCTTTGGGTACGGAACCTTAAAAACGAGCAATGTATATAGAGAAACTAGAAAGTCGAAAATTTTAGGTTTTATGCGTCTACTTACTTCTTGAACTCTTTTAAGGAACTAAAAATAAATAGCATTTGAACAGTTATTATGGATGTCTTAATTTGCACTAAATTGACGCATAGATAAGCTATAATTTCCAAGAAAAAATATCTAAAATCGACTCATAAATTATGATTGTTTTATACACAAAATAAAACTTCAGCCGTCTGTTACATGCTAGTCTATATGCTAATCGATTAACGGTAATTAGTAACCTCATAGTTATAAAATTGTTGCATGATACTAGTGCCGATGCTGCTAGTATTGGATTGAGTTATGAATGAACAAAGAGTTTCGCTCAGTAAAACATGCTTTTCTGCATTAATTTTACTGAAAGTATTCAAAATATTACACAGATTCTAACACTCCACAACAAAAAGGAAATTCAAATATATCTACGGCAGTGAATAATAATGATGAAAAAACCACAAAGCGTAAAATGCGAGGTTTGTTATTTTTATTTCTATGAACAAAAGTCCGTAGAGAATTGATAATATACATCGATAAACATTGTAAAAGGATTGACTGCTAGAACGAAAAAGGTACAGTAGTTGCTCTACTAAACAAACCACTAAAGGGACTACTGAGAACAAACGGTCTCAGTAGTTCTTTTTTTATATATATAGGGACAAATCGCACTGATTAAGCTAGCCCCAAAGTAAGTTTTTTTAAACTTGTGTTATGGGATACTAACTCAACGATACTGTATTTTATGATAAATACATATATAGATAAACACCCATCTTTTAGTACCTTTGAAGGAACTACAGAGACAAAAAAGCTCAGTAGTTCCTCTAAACAAATCACTAAAGGGACTACTGAGAATAAACGGTCCCAGTAGTTCCTTTAGTACCTTTGAAGGAACTACAGAGACAAAAAAAAGCTCAGTAGTTCCTCCAAAGGAACCACTAAAGGGACTACTAAGAACAAATGGAAATAAATTGGCAGTATGCATTTTGTATAAGTTTTATCATTTTCAATAGACGTTATGTCGTCCATTTTTCGCATTTCCAATAAAACTTTGTAGAGTTAAATTTTGGGTACTTTATTTGATATCTCAATTTTCCGCCCTACATTTAGTAGTTCACTACATTACTTCGAATAAAGAGGTGGTACACCAATTTCTTAGAAGATAAAAAATAAGGAGATAATGCAAAAACATTTCTATTGATTGTGTTTCTTCTTGGATCGGTTTTATATTCTACATCTTTACAAATATAAAAATAATTCCTTCTTTTATCTCCCTTACTATTTTTTTTACACTTCTATATACGGTTTGCAAGGTAAGACTTGTAATTAAGTGACTTATTTACTTCTTATTTTACAATCAATATCACGCACAAACTAAAAGATTTCATCATCATCATCAGGTCTTTTTTAGTTTCCACTGTAGGAGCATACCCTCTGTGTACTACCAGAGCCAGAGCAGTCAGAGGAATATGGCCTACACTCTCCACACTGGCTAGAAGGGTTTGAAAGGTTTAACTTATGTTTATCAATTTCGTTTAGCTTGTGTTTCCTTAGTCACCTTCTACGACATCCACGGGAAGCCTTGAAGTGGTTCTATTCTACTCTGCCGGAAACCACACGGCTGAAAAGATTTGCTTCAACCAAATAGGAAATTTCTCATTCTGCACACTATGAACTAAAAATGTTAGTAACTTTAACAAAGTTATTAAAATTTATATTTTTAAATATAATTATTTTTTTTAAATAAATTTGGACTAAGATTAATTACATAAATAACCTTGGTAGATTTCTTGAGTATTAGTGAAATTCGGTCTTATAATTTTTGTTCGAGGCAAAATTGCAAAAAATGAAGGTTTCTGTATTTTACTACCTACGTACTCTAATTTCACGATACTCACATCTAATTAAGGAAGGCAGAGGGAAATAAGCGCGGTGAAAAGATTTTTATGTCACAATCTTCCATAAATTAAGTCTAATTGGTAACTAATTTATGATAATGGCTTCACATTAAAATATCGTTGGAAATACGTCATCGTCACCAGATCGGCATTTACAATTCTGGAGCTTATTGCACAAATCTAAATTAAAGTTATCACGAACATTACTTAGTCTAATTACCTAGTTGTAAAACTTATGAGCATGTCATGATTGACCTCAAGGCAACAGCTTCTTAGGGCAATATTAAGTACGTTCTGTATCAATCTGAATATTTTATGCCCTGACAACAAAAGGTGGACTTTACAAGCGTTTAATATCTAGATTGCTAGGTGCTCGTGATCGCCGCACCTCTGCAGGGCTGTCCTTCAAAACCACTTAGCTGAACCCAGTCATGCCAATTTGTTATTTTAATGTGTAAACTCATAAATTAAGTGTCAAACGGCGGGTGAGTCTCGCCGCGGTTGTTTGCTGAAGGTGTTGCGTGGCACCGAGCCCATTGTCTGCACATCAATGGTGCAGCAATTAACGGGGCCTAGTTATTATGCTCATTCCACCTACAGTCAACGTATATCCAATATAACCATTTACATTCTAATTGGAATCCACTAAGTTTACACAATATTAATTTGTTATCAATATAGCGTGTTAGAATCTGGTTAGTATTTTTAATAATGTGATGAACTGAAAATATTTTTGTCTCAAATTAAATACCTATAAAATATTAGGTAACAACTTAATCTAAATATTAATAATAATGGATTAATTATTTTAATGAATATAAGCGCGGGTGGGCTTTGCTATCACGCTGTTTAGGCCTTTATAACAATCATAATAATCATTATGATCTTTTATGAAGACTTAATATAAAACATGTAAGTAGGTAGGTATTCATGTTGGTATAGTTTGTTATATGAAATACTAATAGAAACAAATGATAAGTTGTATTATTAATAAAACTAAATGTCCGCAGATAAAATAAAGCTCATAGATAAGTAAGTTGTGATGTGTGTACGAATGTGTGTATAGTGTAAAGCCCGCCCGCCCGCGCCCAAATCAATCGTAGCACCGACCTGCTGAACGGCGGTGTGGTCTCGAGGAGTGACGGCGTCCGCGCCGATGCCACTATCGGGCGAGGGTAGATCCACCGTCAGGCCAGCGGCCGCGATCACGCTCTTGCTGTGGTAGCGAGGGGCAGCATATCGCTCGCCGAAGGCGGAAGTTGGTGCTGGCTCTGTGTCATACGGTGGTGCTGCTCTCTGCTGGTAACCGTCACCAACGTAGTACTCTCTGTAGTACGTTTCACCAGTGAAACCGGCAGGTTGGCGAGAGTACTGATCGCCGTACGGGGTTGGACTGGGAGTACCAGGCGGCGCGAACATTTGCGCTGTGTACATCGTGGCGTCCGGCAGCAGAGAGCCGGCCGACGAGGCGCGCGATGGCACCGGAGACGGCGACGCCGCTTCGCCGGGCTCGCCGACCGCCACCTGCGGACACACGCGCCGGTTACACGCGTTCTCCCACGACAACTGTCCACTCCTTAACGTCGACGCGTACATGCCGCGTCAGACCACAGTTCACAGCTTCACGTACACTAATGTTACTCGACTGTCACACCTTCACGAAAATCTATTTAGAACAATCCAGGATAGGGCAGAGGTCCTAGGGGATCGCCTGTGTGGAGTATCACTGGGCGGGCAGCACTGACCGGCCGGATAGGGGCGCGGGCGGGCGCGGCTAGTGCATCGCGAGCGCACTGCTCGGCGCATCGTACGCTAACCACGATAAATAAAACATGAGTGACCGGTAAGGAAAGTGTGTGAGTGCGTGCGCGCGCGGCGGCGGCGTGCGGACGTGTGACGCACCTTATGTCGCGGCGGCTTGAGCGCGTGCGGCTCAGGCTCGTCGACCACCTTGCGGCTCAGGTCCTCGGGCTCGCGCTTCACGAGCCCCGCGTGGAGAAGCCCCGATAGTTCACTCAGCTCCGCCCCGTGCGCGCCATTGGCCGCCTTCAGTGCGCCGCCAGCCCTGCGGAGGGGAGACAGGCGTGATTGGCGACAATGCGCGCGCGCAACTATTTCTACGCCCGATCTCATTGCGCGCGCGCAAAATCATCACACCATCATTCTCACTCTACATCTTATCAAAACATCATTTGATAAGAAGACATAGTTAAAAGTTTTAAAACAAAATGCAAATAATATACCCTGTTATTTTCTGTAATAGGTAGATCATATTACCTAAAATGAAACTATTTCCAGGATGAGATTTGAGCAGAAAGCAGTACTGAAAAGTTTTTGCCAAATATAACTTAACAAAATGTCCAAAAATATGTCGGACCACATACACACACATAGATTAATTGATCAATATCATAACCTGAACCATTGGACATGTATATTTAGGCACATTACATACCTGAACTTTTAATACGAAGAATACTAGATACTCGTATGATACTGATTAATTTGACACATACAACAATATAAAAAATAAACAGATAATAAAAGGTACTTATCAAAAAAAAACATTTGAAACTGACAAACTTGAATAAAACAACTACAGACTCTATTACTTAATTAAAGTCAGAATACTAATAAAAATGTATGTAACATCTTATTTAAATTAAGTTAATGTAAAATTGCTTGCCTTTTTTTTGTAAAGAGAAGAAGAATGACACTATTTTACCTACTAACTGACATAAAAAAGAATAATGATGTTTTGATTACCGCAGAAACATTATGAAAATATATAACACTGAAACAATATTTTATATTCTAATTATCTGAAAACGAAAGATAAAATAACAATTACATTAATTTTATACAAAATAGTTATTGCATGTGTATTTGAATTGAACATTAGCAATAAGCACATATATATATATATATATATATATATATATATATTTGCGATCATCCAAGGTAATATGTAAATGTAATCACGTCGTTAGGGAGACAAGACAAAAATAATTGCTGGTTGTCAGGTTACGTCTATAACGCATATTTATGAAACATCAAGAAATAGGTAAAACCAATTGGTGTTTAGCCATAAAAATAAACAAGCGACCCACTCCGTCTTCGCGTACATTTATAGGGTTCCGTAGAAACCAACAACAAGTAACAAACGTGTCTGTCTGTCCGCGGTTTTACTCATAAATTACTAGTACTAGCTGTAATTTAACATGTCTATTAATCATTCCGACAATGAGGTAAAATAAAATTATGATTAGTGTAAAAAAAAATATTTCTACTTCACATGTATGGGAGATACATTTAAAGTGGGAATCATTTTTTTTCTCGGCTAACCCATGGTGTGGGATGTCGTTGAATAGGTCTCTCAAAAATATTGTGAGTTTGTAAACATCATTTTTCGATTTAAAATAGGGAATTTTGCTTTTTGCGCCGAACAAATTATTTCTCTGTTTATCCTTACGGTTGACTGGGAGAAAATGCTCTTAGCATTAAGTCCGCCATTTGTTAAAAGTATGTTTTACTTTAAAACAATAAAGAGTGTTAAAATAAAATAAAATAAAAAAATTTTATATGGAATAATGAAAAAAAATATCGTATAGCATTCAATTGAATTTTCTGTTAGCGTCTGTATTACTTTTTAGGAAAGTTGTAAAAAATATTTTCACCCTATTTAAATAGAAAATGAATATATAGAACTTTAAAAATAACGGAACCCTAATCTCCTTTAATGACCATGGCCTGGCATGGTCTCTTCACCGGTTTATTTCATCCTATTGTGTGTCGTAGAGCGTCGTAGCGCTCGTAGCAGCTTCGTAGCTAGTATACGAGTATTATAAAGTTAGAAAAATATTTTCAAATTGATAAATCATCAAATAAATTGTAAATCAGCACAATCCATTTCAACTGTTATAAAATAAACAACGATTAATACGAGTATAAATCAATTTAACAACACAGTAAGTAGCTAATTTATACGTAAAATTCTTAGTAATAAATTGTAAATAACAGATATAGTCCCTCTGGAAATATTCCACAGTTAGCAGAATTACATTTTATATCGAGTTTGTCGACTTGAGTCGCCAAACGGTAAATATCAAAGTTTGCATAGGCAATTAGGTAGGGAGGTAGGTAGGTACATTAAAGTCATTTGATTTGTTTGCATGTGAATGCAGCCACCTCCGCAAGTGGCGCGGGCGCGGCTTTCGTCGGCCGACGTCAGTGCGCGCCGATTTATGATAATTGAAGGCATGTTTCATTGGCGCTCAGATGTTTATTTTAGATAAGCGAGTCGCGCGGCACTATTTCATGCGTCCGAATTGGCCGGGACGCGCGACCTCCCGCGAGCGGACCCTCCGTGCCCCGTGTCCGATTGCAATTCTCGCACTACTCATTCTTTGCGATTTATGCATGCGATCTGTTAGAGGAACACGGCGAGTGTGAAATTTCTCGACGGATAAGGCCTCTTTTTTTAATTTAATTTTTAAGATTAAGCTTCGTAGGCATTGAAAAATTGTTGAGAGAAATAAATGTGACGTTGCATTTGAACGACTATACATATACGAGTACCTCTTACGAAGCATGCAAATTGAATTTGTGTTAATCCGGGCGCTGTGTGCCGGCGGCGAGGTGGTGCAGATATCGTTATTCATGTGCGCGCAACACAATGCGTTGTTTGCTTGTCGCTCATTGTTGGCGCCGGCAAAAACGCGGCACAAAGCGCCTGCGCAGCCACGCCGCCAGCTGAGCCGCGCTACGAAAGCTATTTGCTCGCGGCTACGAAAACATACTTCTATTAACTTACATACCTACACGCTGTTGCTACCTCCTTCGACTTCAAATATTTCTATTTCGAGATTTTCTTTTATAATTCTGCAAGCTCATTATAGCCAATAAGTGGATGTATATCTCTTTTTTTTTTAGTTTAACAGTCGTATTTTTATTCTGAATTCAGTGATCAATTATGCACTATAAAACCAAATTTATTAAGCTCTTCAATAGACAAAAAGATACTAAGCATTTTAAAAATCAAAATTTGCACGTGCAAGTATCTTATTTAATAAAGTCAAACTGTAATTTAAAACTGGTGGTTCCGTGAGAACAGTAGACATCGCGGGCCCGCATGCATTAATCAACACTTTCCTCTTTACCCTGTCTTAGTAAAGCCATTTCAGAATTTTGAAACCAACCTTATATGTTGGAGATAAAGTAGAAAAGGCCCATTCCTCACTCACAACCCCCACCGTAGGTTATCTTATTTGCCTAAACCCCCTCAATATGAATTCCAGTCATTTTAATTTTTACTTTTTTTAATGTACACGTTAATACTGATATATATTCAGAATAAAAAATTTTTTGCATATTTTCGTTACATTTTTGTATTCATGATTATTGAAAAGATTGAAAAAAATTATTTCAAGATTGAAAATCAATTGTAATAATATCCATTTTATAAATAATAGATATATAAATGAAAAATTGAAGACCAGTAAAGTATCATAAGTATTTAAGCCAGCAAATATTACAGGTTCTAGAAAGAAGTCATTACCGTTATTAAACGCGGGCGAAGTCGCAGATAGAAGTCTGCATGAATACTAGCACACATTAAGTACCAGTTCCCAAACTCCTAATCTGATATCAGTGTCAAGTTGCGAGTACATTACCATAACAGTCGTCGGTAGTAAAAGGTAAAAATGAACACCTATACAAACGAATGTTTCATTTTACATGCAAATATACAGTTTCTTATCAAAGCTGGATCGGTTCTCGGCTCGGATGCAATTGCCATTATAATTATTTGCAATGTTTACTTAACACCCTTTCACACATGACGAGATATCGACAATGTGATGCTTAGGGTGCCGCGACCCCACGACTTCAAACATTCATAGAAACTACACTTATGAATCACAAAGAAGGTTATTGAAAGAAATAGAGCTGCCGTGGATTCCTCCGAAACGAGATTTGGACTAATGTGTGTAAGTTGTAGAGAAATTGTCTAAAATACTCATTAGTCAATGTTACATCAAATTATCCTAAATTTCGATGGGAGTAGTATATTATATGTTATTTATGAGTTTATCAAGTAGAGTTGCCAAGCTGCCATGTATCTTTGCGACGAGATTTGAAAAATTAAAAATATTTTTTGTTTATTACATCTATCAAAAAATTCCACACCCGTGGTCATTGATCTCATTGGGATAAACTGTAGGTTCAGGTAGTCAGGTAAGCTTTCTACGTGCCAAATTTAATTCCAAGCCGGTCAGCCGTTTTTGCCTGGATGAGTAACAACATACAAATATCCAAACTCACAAAGATTTGCATTTATAATATTAATAGAATCAAATAATGTCACTGTATTATTATTTAGATAAGGTATATTTTAGTAGTCCATAGTGTCTGCCTACCCCTGTGGGAAACAGGCGTGATAGTATGTATGTATATTTTAAAGCACACTTATGCTTGGTATGTTAGTATAGTAGTATACTAAAATATATACTTTTCCTACAGATTATTTTATGTGTGTAATATACTCAAAAATAACGCAATGTGTTTATGTCATGTTTCAAAACTGAACTCTCCATTTATCGTGTTTATGTAAATGCGACACTACTCGTATCTATTAGTTCAGAGCATTTTGAGTGGCGGCAGATCAGATCGTGTTGAAGCTAATTAACCTCAATATAATACCAGAGCGAACCACACTGAGAAATCGCTTGCTTTAAATTTGATATTAACGTGTAGCGACAATATCTATCCAAAAATAGTACGGAACCACGGAGTCCCATGCAATGCAAGCGGCACCGTTATCTGAATCAAAATCAGGTGACGACAGTTTATCCAGCGTTTGACGAATAGATTAAATCTATCGGGCGATAAAATGAGACGAAGGAGGCGCTTGCAACGGATGTGAGCAACGTAATTCCATTCTATTTGAATATATCATTCGGCCAAATGTAGGTTTATTGCTACTTTTCTCACGGAACTAATACATTATCAAAAACTTTAATTGAAATCGATTTCACCATTTGTCTTAGCTATTAAAATGTGTTTAAATACGCATGCCACTACCAAGCTATTAATTTACCGTTCGTTTTCCTTAAAGCTAATTAAACTTATCTTTAGCTATCTACTCTTAGCAACCAAAGACGATTCGAAATACTCAGTAATAATAATCGTCAACCAACTATAAGGAATAATAATTCGCATATGGCTGTATGTACTACGTTAATTGAATTTCTTTGAACGGGTCAGCTTTGGCTGTTTCAATAAAACATGTTCACATAGAAAAGAATGGTCAAGAATGAATGGTCAAGCCCCAAATTCATATTTCGCTACGCGATGACCGCGACTGTCAGGGACATAACGATGCTTCTATCTTTTTATGCATTATCTTCGTAAGAGGGTTGGGTGTTTCCAGGGGAATTGAATGGCATTAACTGCGATGCCACTAACAATGCAGACGTATCTTCAAGAGGAAACCGGTTCTAGTCTTAAATGGGTCACACGCTTCCAGCGCCTTGAGTTTTTGTTGCCTAAAGCCCTGCTAAGTTCGCGCTTGCAGATATTCTAACGACGATGGCCAAATATGATGCTTGTAAACACATCTGCCGACAAGATACTCACTTCCTTTAATACCTACAGTAATAATAAAATATGGCGTTAGAAAAAATATCAGTGTTAAATATAAAACGATATTATCTACTATTTATTTATAATTTCCTAAGCTCATTCTTAACGTATACGCTTTATAACAGTCAATTTGCAAATATTAATTGCTTATTGAACAGTATTGTATTTATTAACAGCACAAGGTATACACCGTCTAAAAGGTGTCATAAATAAATACAGATACTGGCAGCTGCATTTAAGCTCTCGCATAGTAATTATGAACCTAGGTAATTTCTATCATTATATCGTAAAGTGAGCTAGGCACAGAAGTGCAGAGAAACTGATTTCCCGTTAGTATGGCAAGTGCGAACAGTGACAGGGTCAAGAGGGCGAGGCCCTCCCCGAGGCATCCCGCGGTGCATTTCTATGCTAATCTCGGCGTTAGCATTCGACAGCCTCCGACAACTATTAATGGTTATGGCCGCTGCTCCTACTTAATATCTATCCGTGATATCCGTAGTCCCGATAGAGGAGGCGAGCTGCGCCCGCGCACTACGCAATGCGTTTACGAAACACGATCACGCCTACGTTGACGGATCTAAAAGGGACCTATACAGAACTAGTCCATTTCTACATCTATCGAGCATTCAATTTAAATAATACGAGCGATTTAGACAACAAACACAGTGCCCCGAACCTGACGATGCACTGGCGCTGAACGATTAGCATACAAACACAATCGGAGACATAGCACGCTCTGATGGGTGCGGGCGAGCTCAAGCATTCGTTATAATTTTGAATGTATGAATGAGCAATAGCAGAGCTCTCCGAGCCGGGCGCGTGGGACGCGTGCCGACAATGAGCCGAGACAAGTCCTGGGCGTCCTTGTCAATGTGAGCCGCTTCCAGCCACATCCGTCTATTGTCATTATTTGTATTTATGCACTCCCGTAAGCGATGACGAAGATGACACGCCGAATCTGCCGGCCGCCTCGTTGCATTCCTCTGGTTCGCCACCACGCGACGTCGACGGCGCCCCGCGGCCGCAGCCCTCACCTACGACGGCGTCGTGTGCGGCACTACGTAGGAGGACTTTATTTACCACTTCACACGTTATCTTTGTGAAAGGACCACTATTACTGTGACTACGTTATGTTGTGCACACCCTACGCTTACACTACTTTAGATAACAATACTGTGATCCAAAACTTATTCATAAAATTAGCATTTTTATGGATTTAAACAAGTTTCTATTTTATCAGTGTTTATAGAATAAAATAAAACTCTTAAAAGAGTATAAACGGTTTATACGGGGTCAAGTTAACATTATACACGCTGAATGAAGGTCTGCGTTTGCTCATTTCTGCGCCGCCATTCAAGGGATGCTGTTAACAACCTCTTTCAAAGAGCGAGCATAATTTGATCGGGGTTGCGTTTCTATGGGAATACACTATGCCTTATGCATGTATTTTATGCACTGTGAATTTGAGGAATACTTGTGTATGTCATTTGAGTATTATGCTTATTTTTTATTACTTACTTTAACATTACTTTAACCATTTCAGTGGATTACCTATTAGCTTAGTTTCAAATTTGAATTTAGTATTTCTTTTTTTCAAACTCAAAGTCTTGAGGATTGTAGGTTATAGAGGGTAAAAATATTTATGAAACTTTGCTAGGTACGATCGAAGCCGAAATGGTTTCAAAATCTTTAATGTGTGCTAATGTGCCAATCTATAATTTTGTGCCATCTTTGTCTTTATAGTTTCATAAGTATGTAGATTGTGGAGAAAAATAAAGAATTTTTGATTTTAGATTTTTTTTTTTTTGAATGATTTGCCAAAATTATAATTTGGAAAAATATTGGCTACTGTATCGTATAAAAAGTGCAACAGTGCTAAAATATGTAAATGCCCAGGTACCGGGATCGCTGGCAGTTTGGAACTTATTTCGTTAATCCCGCCATACGTATTCAAATGAGCTCCTATGATTTATTGAGTGGAACATTAACATTTTTATTGTTTGTTATTCTTACACCTTTCGTTGGGGCCGGAAGCCACGCGGCGTCTTGTCTCAGTGTACTCGTCCGTGAGACTGTACCAACACAGCCAACCCCGGCAGTAACCGAACGCTCACAAAAACTACGCTACAAAGAAATCGCATAAGTATTATCATAGTTTACATATAAATTTTACGCGAATTCATTCCGTATTCACCGTGCTTCAAAATTCACCGATTATGATGATAATTGCGTCGATACACGCACGTTCGATTTGATCTACGGCCGTGAGAATCAACGATTGATTTTCCGTGATAGTTTTCTGGATACGATGATTATTATTTTTTAAACTGGATTTGCATATTCTATTATATTCCGATAATAGACCATTTATGGACGCATTGATTTCATGTTCAATTTTACGAATAGGTATTTTTAACGACGTCGTGATGAGATTTTATCATACATATTACCTCAGATACTTTTAGATATCGTTCTGTACTTTTGTTGCATGTATATAATAAATGAAGTCATAGTGAAGTATCGAGATTTAAAACATACTTATTGTTAAAATGGTTACGACTTACGGCCAAACGTCGATAAGTTTAGCATTCTCTTTATGAAGACTGAGGTGCGTGTCCTGCCCTAGTGGCGGCAGCTTGTAGTAATCCAGAGCCTGGGACTGCTGGTCCTCGGCCACCCCCAGGACTGTCGACGTGGCCGCGCTCAGCGGGTGCTCCGCCCCGCTTGTATAGTACGCGCGCCACTCTCCACCAACTTCCATCGCTTCTTTACGTCTCCTGTGAACAAAACAATTCATCATTAGCAAATCAACTTTGAAATACAAAGACCTCGTGGCATCGTAATGCAAGATCATTCTCATTCAATCTATCGAATCAATCGAGTAAACGTAACGTAAAATACTGGTATCCCAAGCCTGTAGTTTTACGAGTCGGGCGGCTACAACTTACGAACCAGTTATTAGGCGTGACCATTTTGGTACGGATACTGACCTTTGATGGTACCCAACGGTCGTCTGCGCATAATGCGACGCTACGTTTGCTAATTGTTGCGTACACAGAGTGAGTCAGCAAGGCAAGTGGCCAGTTCGAGAGTAAGACGAGTGATCGGCCGGGGCTGGCAGGCGCGGGGGCGCCAGCGACGGCAGCGACCGGCAGCCGAGGCGCTCTAATTCGGGTGGTTTGATACGAGTTCAGCGGAGCGCACATACGTCACGCGGTCGGGTCGCCTGGTGCCGCGCAACCTGATGTAGAACAGGTCCGATCCACTCGCAGAACCGGAAGGATACGAGGCAAATCCCTGCTCCCTCGCTAACCAGTTTAGGTCGTCTGACGTCACGCCCAGCGGTATCCGACGATGCAGACAAATAAATAAAAAATGTTGGAAGCACGCGTTGGACGGGTTTGACTGGATCGTAGTTCTACCTGATTCCTGTTCCTGGTTCTTGTTGATATCACGGAAGGTCATTATTTTCAAAACAGGAAAAAGTATTTACTATCAGTTATATCTAGGTCTGGATACTTGTATCAGCCTTTGTCATCACGATACAGTTAATCACTTTTTGTTGCGCCAATCGACTAGATACCGAAAAGGCGATTGGTGCAGCATTGACGTATGATAGATTTTATATGAATAAAATCATTTTATAGGAATACATCTAACATACGTTTAATACTACAAAGAAATTACTTGATCTCTCTGCGTTTTCTCTCGTGTGCTGTAATATCAGACTCAGTCGCTCACAAGTTCAGGTACGTAGTCGACCTGATATTTATATAAGCTGTTTTCATCATCATTGATCTTAGGCTCCAAAAACTCCAAAAACACATTGAGCTATAAGAGCGAGCTCAACAGGATAATACTTGGGGCCTATTGTTATCTACCCAAAGCATCGTAATTAGGAATGATTTCTTGTGATTTTTAGGGTTCCGTACAAAAAATGAAAAACAGAACCTTTATAGGATCACTCGTGCCTCTATCTGTCCGTCCGTCTGTCACAGCCAATTTGCTCCGAATCTACTGGACCGAATCAGGTGAAATTTGATAGAATGTTGTAATCCCAAAAAAAATTCAATAACCCATACACATATGTGCAAAGTAAATACATATTTTTTCAAAATAAGGGTAATTTTCGAGGGACAAATAGGAAATTAAAAAAAAAGTTTTGCACTCCTTATTGTGTCATATATCAAATGAAAGAGCTCGTTATGAGGATCTTAAACATATTTTTGTTATTATTGTAAAATGAATAGTTTTGATTTTATTCATGAAAGAAGACGAAATTGACCATTCCCCCCCTCCCCCCCTGATCTCCAAAACTACAGAGCCTAAAATTTAAAAAAAAATACAAAATATAGTTCATTGCTTGTAGATTACAGGAAAACCTATAAGAATTCAATCAATTGTACGGAACCCTCTCCACGCGAGTTTAACTCGCACTTGGCCGGTTTATTTTTATTTACTCAATTTACATTATAGCTATCTTCATCATACTTGTAACAATTCGTGCTTTTAGCTTTATTGTTTTAACCAAATATAAATAGTGGTTCAGTGAGAACAGACCTGGCGAGCCCTTATGAGTGACCATGCAATAACCGACACTTTCCCCTATCCCCTGGCTTATCAAAGCTATTTATGATTTATTACAATGCAAATACAAGTCCAAAAAGTAATTTGCGCAACAATATTAACAAAGAAAGTCTAATTTTAAATCGAATTTCAGGTGCTTGAATTTACCAATATAGGCTTATATAAATGTAGACTTTTGTTTGAGCAAAATAAGTAGGCATTGACTTAGGTATATATAGTGGAAATCATTAAGCGATTACTCGCGTTTCCTTGGGACTAGGAGGTCTGTAAACACAGAGAGTATTTTGGTATAGGAGTGTAGATATAAAATTTCTTAAAAAAAAAAAATATTAAGTAAGAACGTCCAATAGTAACGCTAAAACATATTTCCCCCTGTTTTCCCTCCTCCACTCACCCTTTTGACTACACAACATCTTGTGTAGAATGAATTCCTTAGTGTGCTTCACAAATTTGAATAAAATCCTTCGATAAATAACGCTACAGCAAACTTTCCCCCTTTTCTCTCCTATTTTGCCCCCAAACAAAAATCACGATCGAACAAAAAATTTAGGAACTTGTGTGGCAATTTTTGTCAAAATCGGTTAAAAATGCGACCTGTAGGCGAGAACAGACAGACGGACGAAAGCATTTTATGGCCATCTCAAAACTGAGACTAAGCGCTCGCTTCGCTCGCTTGGTCAATTAAAAATCAATTCAAACACCCATTACTCAAGTTTTTATTGCGGCTTGCATCACAATTCACCAGCAAATATATATTTTTTTAACGGCTGCCACAATGTGTTAGCATCAGAACCGAATAGAGTACGCGAATTGGATCAGAGAACTGGAAAAGCCAGCTTCTGACATTTAACCAGGCGAAGCATGAGTCATTTGACGAGTTAACTGGCAGTCGGCGAAGCAGGGGGCCGCGGGCGGCGGCGGAGCACCGCTGCACCTCGTGAATGAGATTCCGGTAGGTGCGCACGTAAAAATCGTGCAACGAATCTAACAGGTTTGCTGGGGTCCTTGCGAGGCCATCGGGACTGGTCTAACCTGCCCTGCGCAGCCGAACCTCGAATTTCCGAGCGTTTCCTATCAAGTTTGCCTCGAACCGATACACGTAAGCATACGAGCTTATGTTTACATTCCATGCCCATACGGTATTTGCCACGAGCCCATTTTCAATTTACGCAATCAATTTAACAAAGTGCTAGTTTGGCACCTCTATAAATCATTAATTGATCGCTCTTTTATTCGCTGTCAATTGTTCGAGCCATCTAAGTTTCGCAAGATGCCTACTCGTCTGTTTGTTTGGAGTTGTGTATTGAATGGAGCGATTAGAAAGTATCGCGCACAGCTGTCACGAAGACGTGACGTATGCTGGAGCGGAACGGATGGCTGCTAGCAAGGGTTGAAGGAGTCTCGGTTACACAAACAAAGAATTCGACATGGCCATTCATTGCACGACCGTTTCACAGACAACTTCTATACCCTTGATACATACTACAATGCATTGACGACATCTACGAAAGTGAAACTAAAGACTCTGTCTAATTTAATTCGTTAACGATTTGCTAACATACTAGATTGCTCTTACGAGTAAGTAGAGCAATGTCGTCGTTAGCAAATTGTCAAAGAATACATTTTTTTAAACCACTAGTACGAGTATACATACAGGGTCTAACAAAATATACTGAAACTATTGTAAGGGTCAATTCTGTCCATGATACTGTATAACTTTCCCCAAGGAACATTGAATCGAAATATGAAAAATATTTTTTAGCCTCTCATATAAGTTGACCGATCCCCAGTTTGTATGGAATGCCAAACATTCTTTTTCATAATTCGATATATGTTCCTTGGAGCAAGTTGATCAGTATCATGGACAGAATTGACCCTTACAATAGTTTCAGTATATTTTGTTAGACGTAATATATACTTCTTCTGCTGTTAAAAAATAGATTTAGGATGAACAGCCAAGACCTGAGATTCATAGTAGAAAAAAATCACACTCTCTTTTTTTTCCCTAAAAGCTTCTTCGTCATCATTTCAGAAAGTTCATTACTAAACCTAAGCCTAGAAATCCTAGAATAGTTAGAAGCTCTATAATAGTCTTTTATATGCATACAATAAATTAATTATTGTTTGAGAGAATAAAATATTTTTAAAGCTTAGATGACTAATTAATAATTTCAAGAAGTTTTTCAATTACTGATATCGATCTTAGTTTTAGAGCAATGAACACTAAATCTATTCCAGTGCACACCGAACATCGACGTCACTACCATTAAACATTAACAGCTACTCAGGCGATAAATTTAAAATTAAGCTAGTGGATTAATTAACCGTTTTATAGACGAAGTATAAGTCAGGTCGATTGATAGTGAGGTCAATTTATTGAAGGTAACCGATGCTGGGAGGAAAGATCAGTCCGCGTCTGCGACGAGTTTCGAAAGGCGACAGCCGCGTCCACGTCCGGTGACGCGTCCAGCTATCGATCATTCGGTTCGTTAATAAATAACACGCTGGCATCGGTCGCCGCCGCTTATCTGCTGCCCGGGCATGTGGAAAAATTTGGTGTAGGTGTCGTAACAGAGCGGCACGCATGTCTCGAGGGGTTGCGTGCGCCCGCCTGCCGAGGCTTATCCTCTGCGGTTAAAGCCGGCCGCCGCGCCTGCGATAGTCGCCTCCGCAGCCTCATTATTAATATCTTAATTAAAAACCATCGCTCCGACTAATAAACGATAATATTTCCTTTTAGCACTGCAGGCGCGCATATCGGCTAGAGATATTTATCTAGTCGCATATAAGGGAAACTTTCCCGAGAGTGTTTAACCCGTCTCATATGCAATAACCTCACGTAGCCACATATCCATAAACGTTAGCCGGACCGCAGAATGTATTGAATCACGCGTTAGCGACGAAACAGGCCAGGCAGCCTCACCTCGCTCACCCGGCAGGTGTGGGTCCGCTGGGGAAAGTGCAGGGTGTGGCTCAATTCTACGCATGTTTTATCATCGGTGATAAGAGAAACTAGTATCGATGGCAACTAACGACTCATTACTACGAGATAATATTAAGCTATACAAGATTTAACGGTCATTTTTCTCTTCTAATATCATGTCTCTATATGCTAATAAGACGAAAATTACTGTTTTAAGAATGTAATATCCAGTATTAGATAAATGATCACTATTCATCTAAAAGGACTTAGCGCACAAAAGACTTTAGAAACAAATGTGGAAACTTGCAGACGGCAACCTATCAACCTATAAAACACGTTATTCAAACGAAATAAGAAATGGTAAAAAATATTACCTATTGAATAAAATAAGAAATTGTATTTTTTCAACATTTCTTATTTTATTATTTAGTTTGAGTACTTTAGCACTGCATCTTGGATGCCTAGGTCCTAAACCGTTTAAAAACACGTGATGATAAGAAAGTGAACCTTGTATACAATATAGTTTTGTGTGAATATAAATAGAACTAATAATTTTATTAGATATTAAAAGTTTATTAGAAACAGCTTGTTTAGCATGTAATCAATAAAAATACATTTTGTAAGAGCCAAGAAGTATGTACCTGTGTATGTATAAAAGAACATCATAATTATATGATATAGATACTAAATGATAATCATGGCCTTGGTTTTGCAATAGTAAAAATTTGTCATTATTAATCCATTTTACACTCCCACATTAAGGCTAATGATCCAGCGCGGAATGCAGCACTGCAGCGTTTCGTCAATTAAAGAATTCACTGCGTCGCAGGCCGTAGGTAGCCGCTGTTATGGGAGCACAAAAACAGAACATTCCTCATACATTCCCCGTGCCATAAATAAATAAGGGATGAGTACAGACTGCAGCCCGCGGGCACTGAGCACTCTAAACGAGACGCATTTTCGACAAACCTCTTTTTGCGCGCAGACGAGGAGCGCATATGCGATGATTCATTTACGGAGTTCTTCGCCATACACGTATGGCTAACATTATTACTTCTGTTTTCTCGGCAGCATTATGTACGGTCAACAAGAAATGTTTTCTCAGAAATATGCGCCCACGCAGATTAAAGATGGAAACGCAACATGGGCACTAAATAAGTCATGTCTCCTGTCTGCGTAACTAGTAGCGCTCGAATAATCTGGAGATTTAATGGCAAAGAATAATTATACGGGAGTATCAATTATTGACGAGCCAGTTTTTACAGCTTTTGGAAATTTTAAATTAAAAATTATGTATCGTATTATAATTATTAGACACCATTATTTTTTTTTTATTTTAAGTAATATTATTTTAAATTCAAAGTATTAAAACATTTTATGATTCTAAATAATAATTAAGAAGGGTGTTAATGATACCTGGATGTTCGATTACGCGCCTCTTTGCTTCTGTCTCTTTTATTATCTTTGACACTTCGCACTATAAATATTGCAATATCTTTTTTATTTATAGTTCGTGTAATTGTCATACATTTTAAACAAAAACTTAACGATCACTGTTTAATACAATACTTAAGGCACATACAGGATTAATATTGTAAAAATCAATCATTTATGGACGAATAAAACAAATGATAATATGACACAAAATATTAATAAATATATTAACAGCTAGGTACTATTTTTTGACGATATTTTTAAGGATATTATTATTGGTACGAGTATATGACGACAACAGTGAACACCTAAACATATCCCATATCTCTGACCTAAACCATAAAGTCGTTTGCGTTGACATTTGACATGAAAATAAAATTTGAAAAAAAGAAGCACATTATATTTTTTTGTATAATAAAACCTGAGAATAAAACCGTCGTTGGCTGACCGTTGAGTGACGTGACGACTTAGGAGGTTGTCACGGACTCAATATCACAGTTTAAAATGTTAAATTGAGTTTATATGAAGTGTCCTTTGCATTGTGACGGGCCGCTATAGAATTGGGATGCTGCGTGCATCACAATAGCGTTGCTTGTGCGACCAAGAGGGAATGCCCAACAGTCAATATGTAACCACTCCGGCATGACAGGAGAACAAAACAATACAATTTTATTGCATTAAGTATTTTAAATGCAGCTAAAAGTTAAATAAAACTACTTTGATGATTTTAAATCTTACATCTGATCAATCAACAAACTTGATAAATCTTTCTCAAAAAACAATTTGTGTTACTTCCTAGCACAATTTTTTTCATTGCACAAATTTGATTTTAAACATTTATTTGCAACTATAACAAAAATATCTGTTAAAATATTTTAAGGACAATAAATTCTAAAATACGACCATAAACTTAATATATTACATACTTCCTGTATGGTTGATGTTTTTATTTGTTTACAAAAACAACGTTTTGCCAGTGAGCGTGAGTGGACGCGCGGAAATGGAAACTACTCTGAAGGCCGTCGCAACTCGCGACCAAGCTCTACTTGCCGACTTTATTGCATAGAACTCTACACGACCATACAGATGGTCGTATATAGTTTAAAGAAGTACTTGAAAACATCGTCTAAATGGACCATTATATATGGATTAATGGTCCATTCATACAATGGTTTCAAAAACTTATAGGTGTTCACAAATTGTTGGATCAAAAGTTAGATACTATACAATAGCTATAATTTATCAAATATTAATTTGTCAACAATACTTTTAGTTGTATAGGCACTGTATCTTACTATTTTTTTACTAAAAATAAAAACTTCCTAACGACTGTTAAATAGCTTTTCACTATGTTGTTGAATAAACTTTTCTACAATACACTTTTAAATACCTCTTACAAAATATTTTAATCCATCTGTAAATTGCTTTTTAATGCAAAGAATCCAGATAATTTACATGAAGAAACTAAACAACGCTCGAACACGGGGAGTTAACATTTTTATGTACTTAATTATACCTACCACTTCGTTGAGCGAACAGGGGCAAAACAACGCAATTATCATTAATCATATTTAATCGAATTACTTCTACCTGTCATATACCTCCATAACTACGAATATAAATAAACATCCGCTTTTAGCTCACATGGAACATATAGACTATAAAATAAACTTTGTAATGGTTTCTTAACAGTTTAATATAAAGACGAGACCATTTAAATAGAAGTAAAGTCCCACAAAAATGATTACAGTAATCTTATTAACGGGCGAAACTTGAAACGGACAAGTGTTTCGGTCGCGCAACAAATCAAAATGAAATATTTGATAGAAGTTGCACGCATTAAGCTCTAGTTAAGCTCGCGTAAACTGTCTTATTAGAAGAGTTACGAGCTTTGAAAGAAGGAACGCCCGCGGCGCCTGCTACACAGTGAAACCATAATAAATGCATCATTTCCGTTTTGTCTGACTTTTCTAATTCGATACTCGTGTGTGGTCCGTGTTCATATATATTAGTCGTTACCCAATAAATTGTGGTTCCTTATAAATCAGTATACGAACATTAAAATATGATTTAATTAGAATAAATTGAACTATTGATCGATTAGTTGATTTCAATTTATATTACTGGTAACTTTAATGTATTTTTTCCTAATTTAAGTTATGCCCCAATGTTAGGCAAAGGCCTCCACTTTTCATGAGCCACTCATATAGCTTTCAATGTCGTCCCTCCACCTTTTCCTCGGTCTTCCCCTACGTTCTTCTGGAACTTATAACATCGCCTTTGTTTCCTATCTTTCCCGTCTCATACGACAAACATGTCCGGTCCACTCTTACTTCAGCTTTGCTGTCTTGGTACCTAAATTCATGGTATAATAAGAATGGTACTCTCTCAACGAAAATGAACACGACTACGTCACGATAAGTGTTACCACTGATGGTGTTTCCTAGTTTTTAAGATAATTATGTCCTGTTTTTTTTACTTTTGTGCAATAAAGGGTATTGTATTGTATTGTATTGTGCTTTTCAGTCAATTTAAGGACTTTCTCAATTTAGTTAATAAAATAATAACTAACAGTCCTATTATGTATATGGTGTAGTTCATCTATTTAATTTTTAACAAGTTTAAATATTGAATTAATAATAAATCATAACTCAATCACACGTAATGGCAACACATCGAATTGACAAGTGGTTTATGATGCCACAAAATACCTATCTACCTAAAAATAAACGGGCAAGTGCGAGTCGGACTCGTACATGAAGGGTTCCGTACCACCGTACAATGTTTAAAAACGCTGAAGAAACACGTTTCTTGTATGACGACCCCCTGTAATTTTTAACTTTTTCTTATTTTTAGTATTTGTTGTTATAGCGGCCATAGTAATACATAATCTGTGAAAATTTCAAGTACCTAGTTAATGCCATTATAAAGATCTAGTTAAAAACGCTGAAAAAACACATTTTTTTATGACGACCCCCTCTAATGCTCAACTTTATTTTATTTTTAGTATTTGTTGTTGTAGCGGCTACAGTAATACATAATCGGTGAAAATTTTAAGTGTCTAACTATTACGGTTCAAGAGATAGAGCCCTGTGACAGACGGACAGACGAACAGACAGCGGAGTCTCAGTAATAGGGTCCCGTTTGCACCCTTCGGGTACGGAACCCTAAAAAGAACCTACCACTACCACCTACCTACGAGTAAGGGAACTATAATAATAAAACTATAATATCAAATCAATACAAAAAGAAACAGAGTAAATAATTAACAAAACTATTTATTAAAAACAATAAAAATTAGTACCTATGTACCAGGGCACTCAGAATTGCAGCCAATGACGTAGCGTGTTCAGCGAGCTGGTCACGTTATTCACGGGAAGAAAGTACCATTCTTATTATACCATGCCTACATGGACAATTTTGGTCTTAGAGCGTAGTTCGGTGTTACTTATTCTATCGATTCGGCATACGCCGAGTATGCTGCGCTCCATAGAAGATTGGCAAACCTTAAGTCTGAGCTTTTGAGACTCGGTCAAAAAATTTTGAACTAACAAAAATCAATATGCCCTTCTTTCCGCGGCATATAAAGAACTCATGGTAAAAAAAAATAAACATTTAGACAAGTCCACCTTTATCAATCCATAGATGAGAAAGCACATGTTGGTCGTTCTTCGAACTTTGACTGACACATTCGTCAGTACGAATGTATGTCTAGATCAGTTTGATTGTGAAAGGACTCAAAAATTGTATTGTGTGCGACAGTGCGAAAGGTTTGTGTTGGACTGAAGCAACCGCTCCGCCGGCCAAAGCTCGCTTTTCAATGGAAATGTTAATGTCGCCGATTGTGTGCTAAACGGATACTCACTTATAAATGGAGAGCGAACAAAGGGACGAAACTCTATAAATCTCATATAACACAAATAAAAAAGTTTATACGACACTATAAATGAATTTGCGATTCTTTAGAGTGAGAATAGTAAAAACTGGATACGTTACAGTTGAAGATGAATTTGGTGACTTTTGGTAAATAAGCATGAAGGTATAAATTAGTATCTTGGTCGTCTATGCTTGGCGAACAATGCTGCATCGTCGCCAAGCGCTTTGTATCGTGCGAATCGAAACAGGTTGGCTTGGCAGGTATCTATATAGCGTGATTTATGCTCGATTATGCTATATCTCTACGACTATAATTAAATCGCGATGCTATTATACCCGAAAGATTTGCGACAAAGCACACGGAAATTAAGCGAGTTTGATTTACAGTGCTCAGCTGTAATGGAGCATTGTTTAATTTAAATCTAAGTATTCGATAAACTGTCAGAGTTATTGTGCTATTAGGCGATTGTAGAAATCGCACTAGAATTAATTTACTTGAAGCCGATAAGAAACAAAAGATTTCACAATAACCACCTACTATCCTTTGTTCGCGATGCCGGTACCACAAATTCCTTAACCCGCAATGTAAATACCGCTATGCAAACAACATCACTTACCAGTAATAAGAAAAACCGTTTTAACAGCTTCGAGAGGTCTACACGCCGATTAAGAAATACCTATACATTATAGACAAGTCAATACGTTTTATGAAAACGTAAATATTTGTCGAATTAAGATAAGTTTATTTATGTAGAATCGTGGGGAAAAAGGCAGGTGAACGAACATGAACAAAAAAAAGGATTTCACTATGGCGAACGCACGAGTGCTGTATGTGGACATACTTCGACGGCGCCATCAGCACAACCTTTTAAAAAATCGTCGGCACTCAACTCATCAGCAAGTTGACAATTGTGTGAACGCGATCAATTATCCTGTGTAAATGAAATAGTAATCGTCAACAACGAAATACAAAGCATGAATTAAAATGTATAAACGTTTTCATTATCGGTCGGTCGTTGAAATAGCATGTCAATCATTTTACGAAGCAATCAGCGGCTGCGATGGCAGGGCCAGCGATAAGCTTTTAATTACCTCCGATGCCTATTTACATATTGTACGAGATACCAGAGGATGTCTCGCAATTAGGGGTTTACTTCTTCCTTTTACGCCTTCGAGATGGGCTTCTTGCCATGTATAGGGCTATTCACTAACTGGACATACAAATCTGGAGACGGATTACCCTCAGTGAAACTTAAGTGATTATTGATCTCTTTCGCCAACTGGACACACTTATAAGTAGGTATGTGAATTAACACATCATCATCAGGTCTTTTTAGTCTCCACTGCAGGAGCTCTACCCTCTCTGTACTACCAGAGACATTATTAGCCAGAGCAGAATTAACGCACCTCAATAAAAAATTAAACTCAACTTTTACCTATATTTACTCGTTACAAAGTTACTATTTTATTGTTGTAACTTTGTCGTCACTCATTGTGGCAAGGCAAACAGTTTATTATCAATTTTAAAAACTAAACATTTATTTATCTCATAGGTAAATTCATATGTACAGTTACTAAATAAACGATGCGATGAAAAGATTAAATTTCTCGTGGAAAACTCGCAATATACTCGTGTTCACAAGCTGCATATACGATACGACGCGGTTTCCATTTTGTGAAATATTTAGAAACATCAGCCAACTCCAAATATGGTGTTATTATTAATATCTACGTATCAGTGGGGTTTCATTTGCATATTCAACAGAATGCAACTAAGTATAGGACTCTTAAAGTGTATACGACACGATTTTGTCGTCTTAAATGCAGATTTTAAACGGTAGTTGGAATCATTGTTAAATATTTATACTAAGTTTACTTTTAAAGCTATTAGCAGCAGCCTAATGCGATAATGGCGATAACCATTCACTAGTCTGGATATTTGCAGGCTCGTAGGAAACGTAATGCGCCAAATCGGCGCCCGCTAATTGCGGAGGTCGATAATTTACGAGCAGCCTGAATAGCTGCGCCCGCGCCGCCATCAGCCTTCCGCGCCACTGCGTAATCGCCCTGGACGAATTGCCATGTTATATTTTAATCCACGTCTTTAACCAACCAGTAATCAGGGCCATTTCAAGGCTACGTGCTTAATGATAATGTTGCATGAACGTACTTGGATACTGCATTTTTCCTTAAAGGTACTTCCTTGCTTTTATGTAAGTACCTACAAAATTACTGTACCTGCCAACAATAACTAAATAAAAGAAAAATAGTAAACATTATAAATAAAATAAATCACCATAATTTATAATTAAAATAATCCCTAACATCGTTGTATGTTGCAAGCAACATAAGAAAAGCAATGGCCATAAATTTTCTTTCATGGGAACTAAAAAAGTTAATGTAGGTTGAACTTCTAATAATCTTAATAAAGTTCTCGGTGCGCAAACAGATGCAGCAGTGCCAGACAAGCGCATTAATCAAACCAGATATAAATGCATAGTTTGTTGTGCTCGGGTGCAAAATATTTGATTAATATTTTAATTTACATATCTTAAGCGTTCGTTTTACGGATACAAAATATTAATAATTGTAATGAAGTAATAGGGCCATAAATGATGTTTTAGTTTTGAACCTACAGCCTGGTTGAGTTTAAAATTTGTGTAACCGTAGACAAATAGAATTGAAATGTTTTAACCGTAAATTATCGTAATCAAAAAAGCTCGATGCCAAAACGAAGACCGTTGATTGGCGATAAAAATTTCTCATTATTGGGATACGATATGAGTTTATTTTTTCTGCGCAAACATAATTTTATAGTTAATTTACGTGTGATAGAGTAAGCCGGCTCGTCGCGCCCCGCCCGCCGCGCCGCTCGCGCCTTCCTCGGCGCTATCTAAATGCAAATCGGATAGGTTCGGTGGATGTCCACGATAAATCAGCCTCACAGCCTGCGCACCGTTATCCGCGCTGCCGCTGGGGTACAGTCGCCCCGAGGGCAACACCATACGTCCCACCACCACCTCTCATCTACTTACAAACCATTTATTGACACGAAAATATCCCCAGCTGCAAGATGGCTGTTGGTGCAATTTTGAACGAATAATTCAATATTTATAAAGTTTATAGAAATTAAACACATGAATCACACGATAACCGAAATAGTTAACTTAGTTAGTATTTTATTTTCATTAACTGTCAATCAGTTAATGAAAATAAAATACTAACGAATTTAAATTTAAATAAAAAAAAATTCTATTTGAGCGAGTATGTCTGGAATAAATTGCTTAGCAATAAGGCCGCTTTTTGCGCCTTTCCTAGTTTTTAAGATAATTATGTCCTGTATTTTTCTTTTGTGCAACAAAGGGTATTGTATTGTATTGTAAAATGTATAAAAGAACAATCAGTGGCAACACTTTTTGTAACGTAGCCTTGGGCTATCGCGGGAAGAGTATTACCTTATTTTATTATATACCATGCATAAAACTACAAGTGATCAATTAAATACACATAAAAAGACATATGTGTTTACATACTCGTCCATCGTGCATACATACGAGCATCGCCAGGAGTGCTTATTTACGTCCGAAGCCCTCCGTTATTAGCTGAACTAATGGCAACAAGTGAATTATGTCTCTACGCTCGACCCGCGAAGGTAACTAAAGGCATGCTAAGGAAATGTAATTCATTGTGGTCATTATCGTACGCATATTTACTATCCATGTTTTCTGCGGTTTTTAAATAGTTAGTGCTATCAAAATTATTTGACGATTATTCAACTCGTATTTCAAAGAACTCATCGTTACGTTTCAAGAAGTAACGAACCAGGCTTTTGCATATTCATCGCACCAGTCAATAAGTGTTCAGGTGATTGAACATCGTCAATAAATATAGATTTAGATGAGAACGAACCTGACAATATCTAAACATTAAAATCCTATTGGAAACAAAAGCAATTAAGTGTCAAGGATTTTGTAAGAGCGAAGTTTGATTTGAATGAAATAAAACCATTACGAGATTAGAAGAATTAAATTGCCCTAACGTACGTGCATATGCTTTCAAGTTGGAATAATAAAAGTTGTTCAGATAGAGCTACGCAAAGTCAGTGGTAATCAGATAGCAGGGGTAATTGTCGCATGGCAGTAGCCGCCACTCCAACTTCATAACCGTTTTTATGGACTGGTCCTACTAGTTGGAATCTAATTAGATTAGCTCTGTTCAAGTCTCCATTTGAAAAATTATCTCCGATCGGATCGAACGGAAATGTCTCTGTAATAAAATTCTTTTCTGTAACAGTTTTTTTCTATCTTCCGTTCTCGTTTACATCGCGTTGTTTATGATGTTATTGAACACAATACATTTATAGGTAGTGTAGTTAATGCTTTCATTAACCGGTCTACCTTGAATAAGGAATCTGTTTATTTCAATAAAAACATATTGCTGAATGCTTCATTTTTACATACCTACTTACTTGTTTATAGCTTCGAAAATCAATTTAAATGTATTTCCGCACTTTAAATTATATACCTACCTACATATGTGCTGTTAAATGTTAAATTGTTTTGCTCTTATTATCACCGCGATCTTTATTGCAAATATTATTACTTTTACTGGTATACCAAATTGCGTAACAGCCAGAAGTTTTTAAATTGTTATTTCTGATTGGGGATCAATATTAACATTTGCAGGTATGATTTCTTCATACAGCAGCTCATAAGCATCATTTACACATTAATATACCTGTAGCAATCTAAACAGGAATAAAATAACAGTTTTCCACGTTACAGTCTCTGTGTAAAGCGGACTGAGTGTTCGTTAATGGATCTATACATTTATTTACATCTCAATCCAGAACATAATAAATATTCATCGCTAGCTAGCTTTATCTTTGTACCAATGACGGTGTAATCGATATACATTTTTAATAGAATAACTAGAAAACCTAGCATTGAAATAAGTAAAAAATATATTTTTATTTCTATCCCTAACCACAGGTCAGGAATGTACTAAAACTCATTACATTTTAGATATATACTAATACTAGCTTTTGCCCGCGGCTTCGCCCGCATAGACTACACAAATTAGATTGTTTATTTTAAACTGGGGTTGCAATTTATTAAAATCTAATTAGTGTATTATGATTTTATACTAACCACTAATTCAAAAATGTCATGTGTCTCGCTTCAAAATTGACGAATATTCATACAAACTTGCAACCCTTATTTCACCCCTTTAGGGATGTAATTTTCAAAATCTAATAAACGCTTTATTATTTTTTACTAACTACTAAAATACATTTAACATTTCATGTGTCTCAATTAATCTCAAAAATTACGAAATTTCATACAAACTGTTGGCAGTTTGTATATATTTCACCCCCTTAGGGATGGAATTTCCAAAAATCCTTTCTTAGCGGACGTCCCTAGTCACAATCTGCCTTCCTGGCAAATTTCATCTTCATTGGCTAAGTAGTTTTCGAGATTTCGTGATGAGTGAGTGATTTTCGCTTTTATATATAAAGATCACATATAACTACACAATTTAGTACCTAACTTGAATTATTTTTTTATGTTCCGTAATTTTTTTGCCATGCCATTCAAAAATACATAAATGTATCTGTAATCTGGCACCACTGTTAACACATTCAATTAGAAGAAGAATACACAATCACAACAGAGTTGACGACCTCCGTGGCGTAATGGTTACCACACTAATCTGCTAATCCGGAGGTTCTGGGTTCGATCCCTAGCCAGAGCATATTGGAAAATGGCTTTTTTCAAATTGTCCTGGGTCTTGGGTGTTTATCTATACATGAATATATTTTATATTCATAAAATATAGTATCGTTGAGTCAGTATCCCATAACACAAGTTTAAACTTACTTTGAGGCTAGTTTAATCAGTGTGATTTGTCATTTTATATTTATACCTATTTATTTATTTACAACAATACTAGAAAAAAATATCTAAATCAACCACAAATTTTATTTTATACATTAAGTATACATACTCACTGCAGTTACAGTTATCCAAAACGTACAAACAGTCAGAAAATATATTTTCCTTTTTCTTACAGATATTGTTTTTACATTTTCAAGTGTACTTGAACTAATAAAATTAAAAATTAAATTAATATATATCACATACGAGTAGATTGATGGGATAAATATAAAACATCCAAATATATGCACATATATGAAGAACTATAAAAGTTTAGACATATAAAAACCTATCATAAATATCAGTAAAGCCTCTTTTGTGATTCCTTACTGAATTCTAATAAGATTCAGAGTGTTAGATATGCCTGTTGTACCCGTTTAAAAATCCTATTAGATCACGACTAAATCACACGACGACTGACCCTTGTATTGCGTTATTTACTTGGCTGTGCATACCTACATCTACGTATTACACTTCGTTTACGAGAAACTAATATAATAATAATTAGAAACAACAATAATCTAAACATTTCTTAATGCAGATTTGAAATTAACAATAACAATAAATAAAAATAAAATTAAAAAATTAAAAAACCAAACATTAAAATAAAAACTATTACCTACTCAGAAATTCCGCCCCGGATAGTACCCGGCTCAAAGGTGTCCATTACGCTAGCTGCATTGCCTCTCTGAATAGCAATGGATATCCTTTGGACCAGGTACCATCCTGAACGTTTGTCATAACCGCGGTCCCGCAAACGGCGCCCTATCTCACTAACAAAGCCTTTGGCTTCAGGGCACCATGGGCCAGCTGCTTCTACAGCGACCGGAACAAAGTCATATTTGGATGTTAAATTAGAATATTTGATACACTTTTGTTTACGAGTATACCTAATTAAATCGAAATATTAATAAAAATATTAAATCGAATCGTAATATGAAAAATAATTTTTGGCCTCCCATACAAGTTGACCGATCAGCCGATCCGAGTTTGTATGAAAACCCAAAAAATATTTTTCATATTTCGATATATTATGTTTCTCGAGGAAAGTCGTTATATCATGAACTGAATTCACCATTAAAATAGTTTCAGACTTTAGGTATGTATGATTTTACTTATGTCTCTTTGTGACTACATAGCGTAAATTTAATGTAAATTTTTGAGATGCTGGCAGCGATTTCTATCTAGTTAAATATAGATGACTCTTGAAAAAGATGCAATTTTATGTAGATACGACACTTAGAGCGCACAATTATGCAAACTGCTACGCCGATTATTGCACAGTTACCAACCACTGGTTACGACAATTTATGACCCGCTATAACCTACCTAGCTGCTAAAAATAAATACAGTAGTTTTTGTAAAATAATGTTTATTACTAATATTCCCGGCATATCTTCAAACATAATTCATAGGTTTAATGTTAATATTTTTTAATTAAATAATGAATTTACCAGGTATCTACTATATCACTCCGTTACCCTCGCGTTCTACTATTATAGAACAGGCTTGCTTTTTCGATAATAACAACTTAAATTGAGGGTAGGTACACTGCACACAAACTTACAGTATTCTACCGCTACGAACTGATGAACACAGTCAGAGACTACAAGGCATGCAACGCGAGTGGACGAATGAGAAATCGGACTGCAAAACTATAATTCTACTATAGTAGATCGCGCGGGTACTCGCGTTACGCACGCGCTCTTGTTTTCGGGAGATAGTGATTATGATAATTTGAGGTAGGCCTTATCATTGTTGGTATTTGATATGAGTTATTGTATATTATTACTTAATATTATTACATTGTTTTAAAATTTATTGAAAAGTTTTTTTGTATATTTTTTTATAGTAGAGGTATAATAGTGTCAATGAAGGAATCAGATTTTGAGGAAACAATGTTTTTCATGCCACAAGTGAATTTGTCCTGTACATCAAGTTTCCCAATGCCCTGACTGTTGTGAGAAAAATGAAAATCAATTAGAAGAGATGAGTTAATGATAGAAACACCAATATGCGAAGATAGGATTAAAAAATATGTTGATTTTCTTATAAGTTTCCGTAACGTCTGATACTGAGTTCCCATGAGGTTTAAGGGTGAATTTCCCGAGACCAAAAATTGCGTGGCATCGATAAAATCGGTACTAAAAAACATAGATACAATGTTCTAACATTTTTTTTCATCTCATCTATTCGAAAAACGATGATTTTATCCCAAGTATTTGGGGCTAAAGTCACTGGTAATTCTCTAGACAATGAAAAGTAAAAAGGAAATTCCCTAGGCGTTAAAACACATTTGAAAACTGAACACGAATGTAGAATCAAAAATAATATTGGCAGTCAGCTAAAAAAAAGAAGAATTTAGTTTTAAAATTTTAAAATTAGGCAACGGCGTCGTAATTTTTTAAAATTGGAATACAACACGTTTTACGTGGATGACTGTAGGTCAAAAATTTTTGGTTCTCTTGCTTCAAAATAATAATTTATTAAAAACCAATAAAACGCGCAATTGTTGTCTTTGATTTAAATAGTAATTTTATTACGAACTATTAGGTTATTTTTACAACTATTTTAAATGTGACTAATTTCTTGATGAGGCCGATACTAAATAAATATGAAGTTTACGTATAATACACATATTTACATATACTCGTTTAAAGAATTAACACACAAGGAAAACTTAATGAAACGATTCTAATGACTGGAAAATGTATAAGATGTGGTGGTCCTAGAAAAATGTTTTAATAGTACTTCTTCAGTGAAAACGCCACCAAATAAAGGTTAGTAACTGACTGTTAAACTCTTGATTAGGTATATGTAGGTATTTTACTTTCGTTTTAGGCATATATTTGCTTTTTCTCATAGATGGAGATAAAAAGAAGAATGTGCTACACGGTGTACGATAATAGTTTTATCTCGCTTCACTCAGGATTCCACCGTGGAATCCCTCGCTACGCTCGTGATTCTATTGTGGCATCCTTCGTTTCGCTCTGGATTCAAAGCCGCGCCCTCGCGTTAAAACTATTACCTTTACGCCTTGTAGCACAATCTACTATTTCTAGTTAGGTGAAATAGTTATCTACTCGTATGTGTAGCACTAAATATTTTATTAATAGGATTAATAGGTACTCTAAAAAAAAAACCGGCCAAGTGCGAGTCGGACTCGCGCACCGAGGGTTCCGTACAAACCTGCAAGGTTTAGTATTTGGTATGAATTTCAATTTAATACCTCTACGCGTTTATGAGGAAATGGGTAGTAAGTTTAAAATTATTAAAAAAAAAAATATTATGTGATGTAACTAAAAATTTATGGTTTTCGTAATTTTTCCTTTATCTATGCTATAAGACGTTGCTTCGTACCAAATTTCAAGATTCTGAGTTCACGGGAAGCACCCTGTAGGTTTTGATTCCCTTGCAAGTGTCGAAAATTTGCGGCATAAACGGCTGTATCTTTTGATTGCGTTGGCTTAGAAGTTTGATTTTTTCACAGCTTCAAGGGACAGTAGACCTGAGTAATTGATATAAATTTCAGCTTCATACCTCCACGCGTTCCTGAGAAAAAGGGTCTTGACAGACGGACGGACGGACGGACAGACGGACAACAAAGTGATCCTATAAGGGTTCCGTTTTTTCCTTTTGAGGTACGGAACCCTAAAAATAAATAAAACCTCGAAATCTTGCATTGCCGTGTTTGTCCACACGTCACCTTGATGTGTATTATATTATAATACCTCATTGATGAAAATCTATTGGTTATTTATATTAACACCTATTTTTATTTGATGCGTGAATAGTTAAAGTATTGTTACGGAATACATTTATTCGAATATTTAAACAATACAACGAATGGTTAATAAAAAATTACTTGTCCCAGAACTACCTTTCATCGCCGTGTCCTAAACATTTTTAGGAATATTGTTTTATCTAACGACTTGCGTCCCCCGTCCTGTGCGCTAAACGTTGCATATTAGTGCCACCACTTAAGTGCTCGACGTGGAAGGACGTCAACACGTGCCTGCGTTTTCGCGCCATAAACGTAAATATTCCTTTTTTTTGTTACTGGACATTTTTTCTTTCATCGCCGTGACCAGTTATACCTTCTATTTTAATAATTTTGTCCTCTTGATTATGCATTCGATCGAACGCCATTTATCTTATGTTTATTTGTGAAGTGTTTATTACTTTGAATAATTAATAGGTTTTTTGTTATTTTATTTTTTATTTTTGCTTTGATTTTCATCACCGTTCTTTCATTTCCGTGGTTTCCGTGGCCAAAATTTGTTATGGCAATGAAAAAATAGACACGATAATGAAAAAAAATTCATTGCCATGACTTGTAAAACAATACAGTATCATTGCCGTGACCAGGTGTTTCATTTCCGTGACTTAAGTCTTCATCGCTATGATATTATTAGGCAAAGAAAACATCTTTACCTGTAATACAGGTAGTACCGAATACTGACAGTATAGGACTCGTCAAGTTACAAGAATAATTATGTCTAAAAGGCGTTAAGAATGGCTGTTCAGAGGAGGTCTTGGTGCTAAAACTTGTATGGGAGTAAAAATTGATCAAGGAGAAATTACAAAAGAAGAATGAGAGTAGAATAAGTAAGAATAAGTAAATAAAATAAGTAAAAAGAAAGACTGTGGATTTCACACTTCTTAGAGACCTCAATGCTACAGTCTTTCGTTCCTTATTCTACTCCCATTCGTCCTTTGTAATATCTATTCAAATCTTACTCCCATACATATACTTCGAGTGGAACCAAACCATTGTTTGTGTTATGGGATGAATTTATAGGAGCTAATGGAGAGATACAGTCTGAGTATGCCTTTTCCGCTCGGAGACAGGCGTGTATCTATTGTATATAAGATATTATGTAAGTAATCAGATAAATATATAAAATATTATATTTTATATAGATTTTGATTTCCGTGGATTGATTCTTTCATTCCCGTTGCACAGTTCTTTCATTACCGTGGATGCTTGTTTCATTGCCGTGGCATTTTTTAATCTTCTACGAGAATATCTAATTAGTTTTTTTAAGTTATCTGCTAGATATTAAGCAAGAATACATACATTATCAAAAACTTAAATAAAAACCAATTTTTTTTAACAAAAACCTAAAGATTAAAAAAGTCCACGGAATGAAGATTTTAATGGACCTGTTGAAATTCACCCTTAAAAGCACATTATTTTTGTTAAATGTAAGACTTAAGTATAGTTAAATATCATAAAAAATATTTTTTTGATTTATAAAATTTTTCTGCATATAAATTGCAAATGATATTGTTCTACATACTCGTATGCAGAGCGCGCGAGTACTCGCGTCCCAAATAGGGGCGCGGATAACGGAGTGATATATTATATCAACTCTCTTGTCATATCAACAAACGAATCTTATTAAAGTTTGGTGTAATGATTAAGATTTCTAGTTAATATAAACATTGTAAATGGTACATATTTAATATAGTTTGTATAAACATTTGAACTTGCAATTTCAGTTGTGTAATATTCTACATCCTGGATCTCGTGGGAGAACATCACCGTAAAACCATATACATGATAATTTTTCGCCAAAACTCTTTGTATAAGCAATTATAAGTGCATTTTGTCGGTGTGTCTGTCATTAACTTAAACGTACGATGTTATTTTAAGGGCCGTAATCGCCGCTCCCGCGAGCCTCTGCGCTTTTTTGCGAAACGCTCACGAAAAGCTATGCATTTAAACGCTTGAATTATGAAATTACAGTATTGAGTGTAAAGTAACGGTGGGAGGTAGACGTATATAATATATGGTTACCAGCCATTTTTCTCTGTGAAACTTTTATAAAAGATACATTACAGTTTTTGTTATAACATGCACGTTAATTTAGTCTTTTAAATATATTTTCACTGATTGTCTTTTTAATTTTAACAGTTCCAAATATGTATCTCAAAAGTCAAACAACTCTACAATTATATTGTATTCCTAGATTATTAACTTAGATAAATGTCACACTACCTGTCAAAGGGTATTTGACAATCTTCGGGAATCTAACATTGTTTCGGGATAAAAAGTACCGTATGTGTTAAAAAGCTTCTACATCTACTTACATGCCAAATTTCGTTCTAATTCGTTTAACCATTTTGGTTAAAAAGTAGAACAAACATCCGTTCAAACTTTCGCATTAATGTAAATAGATACGTATCGGTACAATGTTTATGAACCTCTATTGTTTCAGTTAAAACATCCACTCATCTTATACTGTTTACCGACATATCCCAATATACCTCGTAAGCTCGACGCCCATAGACAAAGACGATGCATAGATGAAATCACTTTATTGATTCACAATGTGTAAATTCATTCTGTTATGACAGGCGAGCATAAATTCACGACAGGACCCTCGGATGCTGCGAAACAATGGCCACCTCCCCACCGGCGATTGTCAAAACTGTGAGACATTATCATAGGCCGCTGCAACGATCGCGGACCGCTCAAAGAAAGGGGTGAAGCAACAAAAGGCCGAGCTTGCAATTTTCTATAATGATAGTGAGACAATGGTCAGTGCATCACTCACCGTGTGAAATCATTGAAGACAATTTAGACGCGTAATGCAGGCGTCTTTTGAATTCTCCAATAGAATATATTAAAATAAGTAATATAGGTACACACACATCAGTCGGACCTAAGTTCTTAGTGCATGATGTGACATTAGCTTTGAAAAGCTAATGTCACATCGCGCATTTGGTTAATATATTTCAAGTTTACATGAAGTTAGCTGATCAATTAAACGTTGGAATAAATTGTTGCATCCTGCCGTGTTCCCGATAAGAACTAAGCCTATGTCATTGAGGTAATGTAATAATCACTTGCAAGTAACCGCAAAATTATACACTCCCGATCACAGCGGGCTAGCTGAACATGGCTTCTGCATTACAATGCCATGGAGCCCGAACGAACAGAGCTGATCGCCAAATTGCAGGGTAAGGTGACATAAATACCGGTTGCGGACGCCACCACCGGCAGTGTTTATTATGCATTATTACAGTACACCACAAAACTTGTCGTAGATATCTAACGCGGACTTAATTACGTGTGAACTGAGATGCATTACTCGAAAATTTAGGGTCATCGATGACAAGATTAAAATGTGCGTTACGTGGCTTTTCTTTTCATATTTATAATCAAGTCAAAATCGTCATAGTACTCTGTAAATAATTATTTTTTCTAAATGTGCAAAGTCCAAGAAAAATATTTTATTTGTTAATGAGTAGCAAATAAATTGCACAAAAACCCTCAAGCGATGCCAACCCTAATAAAGGGTTGACTATAAGAAAGCAACAAAAAATTAAGAATCGCCCCGATGAGCCATTATCTTTGCACGTTAAAAATAATATGGTCATAGGGTATAGCACATTCATGCGATCCACGTCCAAGAGCGCATTTGAATATTCCTTTGTGACGGGCACCCCTGTGTGCGCCGGACTTCACACGCTCCAGGCTGATGCCGAGACGGCCTGGCATCAGCAGGTACCACAACACAACCCTTCACTAGTCCCTTGGGCTATTAACTGAAAACGCGACGCAAACATTTTGATACTAGTATCAAAAATGCGAAATGTTTTTTTTTGTTCAGAAAAAATCCTAAATAGTTACTGTTTGAGGTATTTTTTTGGTGTAACTATACCAAAAAGCCTAACAGTGGCCCGGTATAAATTAGTTAAAAAACTAAACTAAAAAACGTATTTCGAAATACAGTGTGACTGACTGACTGACAGAAACTCTATGTAACGTCACTCGATTTAACAACCAAAAATACGTCATTATTAAGCAATAAAGAGTAGTTTCCTAGCAGATGCGGACTGTTTTTTTAAATTTTTTGTTTGTTGCTTTATTGTCTAGCATGGATTTACCACGACCATCATACGTTCCAGAGATTCTAAGAAATACTCGTATCTGCATTTTTTTTGTGTTTATTTGCACGTATTTACGTCGGCCGCTAGACTGTCGTTAGGTTGTTTTGGCAGGTCACAAAAAACGTCACGAAGATAACAGACTTTACCATGGATATAGGTAAAAGACTTTTTCATACGTCGATGGACTACAGCAATATGCGTTGTTATAAATAGTAATATTAATATTTGCAGCCTCTAAACTATAAACACATTATAATAGTTAAATTATATTGGTTTTTTTTTCACTCCATATTACGACAAATCTCTATAACGTCGCAAAATGTGCAGTCCCTTTAGTGACGCTATAAAGAGTTTACACCATAAGAAAAAATATTAAGATAACCAATAAATTTATCTTGGGTGCCGTGAAAATAAAAGACATCAACGAGCGCACTCCAAATTGCCTCAGCAGTGCAGATAGTTTAGCAGTTAGACAGAAAAAACGCTAATAAGATGGTAAGTATCTTATTAGCGTTTTTAACACATTATTCGTAAGTATACGTACTACAAGTACTTCGAATAACTATCACATTACTAGTTTATGAACAAAAACAGGTGTAATAGATAATATTTCCGATAAAAAATTATAGTTTGACGCGCTTGTACCTACTCTCTATCCGTCATACTGAATCAAATTAGCCAACGTTAGAGATGCAAGTGTCAAGACTCGTTAGTCCAGCTATTTGATGGACGTGACATGGGGCATTGTTCGTGTACCGTGATTGCTAATAATATGATTATTATTAGTCAAATCTATTATGATGTTGCGCCCAAATTGACGACAAATTAAAATACGAATGAACTTCTATACGATTGTTGCAACCAATGTGACCATGAATTGAATATTCGGTTCGATATAATAAAAAAGTTAACTGTAGTTGTATGTATAATTATAAAATTAAAAATTCAATTTGAAGAAAACGACTTTTATATGTAAGATTTTTTCGAAATTATATCACTTTATTTACTTAGATTTATTTTATGAAAGACAGAATGTATATCTACTTTCTAAATGTGTTTTATAAATATTAGATTATTCCTAAATTCATGTCTTATTTAAAATTGAAAGCTATTTCAAAAAGAAGAACGCCATAAATTTTATATTCCGCACCGTTACACGAAATACGAGCATATGTATGTAGCAAGTAAGTATAAGTAAAAACTTTTTCATTTTCTCCAGAAACAGAATAACAATTATAACGAAGCGTTTAACATTTAAAGGTATATACCTGATCCCGGACTGAAGACTGGAGCCTGTTGTAGGCAAGACTTGTATGCTCCTGTGCTCCAGTTCTCTCTCACCTGGATGTGCTACAGCTAAGATGACAATAAGAATTGTGTAACAGTAGCAAAACTTTTAGAACAGTAAGAGGTCGCGAGATCTACTGATCTCACTTAGAATAATCACAAATAGCAATCATGCAATAACTGACGCTTTCCCCTTTCCCCTGACTTAGCAAAGCCATTTCAGTGAAATCCGACCATAACGCTACAGCAAACTTCCCCCTTTTACCTTTTGGATTTTTTTTGCAATATCTTGTGTAAAATGAAGTCCTTGGTGTGCCTCTCGAATTTGATTGAAATAATTCCGACAATAAATAATGCTACAGCAAAGTTTCCTCTTTTTCTCTCTATTTCTCCCCTAATCAAAAATGGCGGTCGACTAAAATATTTAAATAAATCAAGGAACTTGTGTGCCAATTTTCGTCACATTGGGTTCTATAGGCGAGAACAGACAGACGGTCAAAAGCATTTTTGGCCACTTTCGAAACAGATGCTTCGCTCGCTCACTCAATTAAGAGTCATTTTTGAAACAAACAAAATAAAAGACGTTTGTGTCTCTAGTGGATAGCTACAAATAATTTATTGACTAAGACAAGCTGAATTATTTGGTGCCTATTTAATTAAAATGTTAAAATCTAGACTGTCAGTGACATACATAAATTAAATCAAATGGACTAAAAGTTGAATAAGGAACTTAAAATGAATTCCAGTTAGGTAGTGGTACCTGATAAAATAGTAGCATTCAAGGCGGATGGTTAAGCTTTCTGCGTCAGTTTAATTAAGGGATTTCAAGTATCGGCAACAGTAAACTTGGAAAAAGTTGAAAGTTATAATTAGAATTTAAAGATGTGACATGTATGCTATTCTCAAATATCGCTGCTAAGTAATGCATATCTTTTATAGTTTATTTAATGTGTAATATTATGCAATGTGTAACGTATGCGAAGATTAATTGTATTTTTAAATGTTTAACATAAAGGATTAAAACTATTTTTTATTTATACAATGAGTTTTGTCACGAGAGTTGATTAGCATAAAATAATATTATATTCCAAATGATATTCTACTAAAAGGGCAGCATGTAAATCCTAAAATTCACCTGCCACTCAAGCTTATTCATATTTAAAATACGCTCGTAGCGCTGGTGATTGGAGACCATAATAAAGTACATCGCAATGTAACATCGCGTGTCACTTGACATCCGTGAGCGTAAGCACTAAGCACACAGCTTTACGTCGCAGGCGCAGGGCTTTAGAAAGCGCGCGCACCAATAAATACTCGTCCGATTATGATCTACGGCGCGTAGCCCGTAGCTACACTGCATTCAGTCGTATACATCTGCATGCCAATATGCGTATTACCACCGGTTCATCCTAAATGCGTAAATCTAGCGATCTAATACATGATTATCACGATTTAGTTCTGGGGCTAAATAGTCTTGACAGATTTGTGAATCTACTTACTACAGAATATACTTCGGATTTTAACAAGCCTTTACTTTAGTTAATACGGCCAAGATAAGGCAAGGTCTTGGGCTGCATTCCAAGCTGTACTCACGCATCATACGTAGAAAAAGATACACAGCGTGCGTGGGATTCTCGGGAAGAGGCGAAGTAAACAAAAAAGTTTAAATATTAGGATACAATGAAAACCCACATAATCGTAATTACATCTTTAAACGTTTTTATCCATTTAGAGGGAAATAATGCGTATTTAAAGAAATTGTAGTAAACAAGTTCTTTAAATACGAATATCTACTCAACTAAATTGTTACCGATTTGTATCTTTAATTTCGAATTTGGTAATGTACTTAGGTATGTTATCTCGTCGACTAACCAAGAGATGTTTTACGAGAGATAGCGATGGTATTAGAAACTCAACACTTGTATTTGACTTACTGATTCTTATATTTTTATAGGGCTTTTTAGGCATTCAAGATGCAGTACTAAATTACTGATTCTTGTCATAAAAAACTGTCAAATTTATTCATCTTTAGCTTTGAAGTGAGAAAAATTACAGAATTTATAAGTAGTTGTAGGTATGTACATATTATACCGCCTATTTGTAGACAACTAAAACAATAAATAAACTTTCGTGTAAAATAATTAGTCATATAGGTACTAGCGGCTCGCTCCAGCTTTGATTTAACATTTAACATATACCTATGACATATGTACTATGTATACATGTAAACTGGTAAAATGCTAGATGTTAGTAAAAATCGCATCAAAATCAGCTGAATACTCGTAGTTTCTGAATTGATCGAGGAAAAACTGACAAGCCGAGGTAAGTACTTCAATTTATAATAAGTATAGCTTATATACATACAAAAACAAAATAGTAAGTAAGCATAAAAAGACAAATGTTGCAAAATGCAATCAATGTGTGTGTAATTCGTGTGTAGTGTACTTATTAGGTGGATGGTGTGACGAGCCATGTTGTCGTCGAATCGACCGCCTGCGGCACCTATTAGCATACGAGACATCAGGGTTGTCTGAATCAACCGATACTTCACTTTTTGATGATGATTTGATGGTTGGGGAGACCAGATGTGTTAATAACCAAATACTTCGTGGCATAATTTTTTATGTAATTTAGAAATAAAATATTTTTTTTTAGTATAAGCATCATCATGTCATCAAATCTATCTATATATATATAAAAGCGAAAATCACTCACTCATCTTGAAATCTCGAAAACTACTTAGCCAATGAAGATGAAATTTGGCAGGATGGTAGACTGTGACTAGGAGACGTCCGCTAAAAAAGGAATTTTCGAAATTTCGTCCCTAAGGGGGTGAAATAGGAGTTGGCAGTTTGTATGAAACTTCGTAATTTTTAAAGTGAGACTCATGACATTTTTAATGTAGTTTAGTAGTTAGTCGAAAATAATAATTCGATTTTGAAAATTACGTCGCTATAGGGGTGAAATAGGGGTTGCAAGTTTGTATGAATCTTCGTCATTTTTGAAGCGAGACACATGACATTTTTTAATTAGTGGTTAGTAAAAATAATAACCCATTAATTGGATTTTAATAAATTGCAACACCAGTAGTCTAAGCGTTCGAAGCCGCGGGCAAAAGCTAGTAACCATATATATGTATAAGTAAAAAAATACTTTCTTAAAAAAATATTTACCATATATTAACTATGGTAACATTAACTTAAACAGATAACAGTCTCAGTCCGCCAACTTTATATAGTAAATACAACAACAAAGTATTTTTCCTAAAGACATTTTAATTCAATCACTATTATGAACATCTGTTAAGTGACTGAAGAGACAGTATAATTCTATACACCAGAAATATATGCAATAATATAAGTGCATTAAAAATAAGCAGGTACAATAGTCAGTGTTACCTACCGATCTAAGTTCTTTCATATCAAATATTACAGTTTGACATCCCTACCTCGCCAATTACTATCATCTCTAGTTGAGGCCATATTTAAATCGTAGGTACGTATGCCAATTTTGATATGACGTCCATATGTGTAGGAGGTACCTATCGCGAAATGTTTTATAAGTGGGTCAATCGGATATCGGTTTCATTTCGAATAATTGGATTGAAGTGATTGTACACCTAAGAGCCATTTATGTTTTAACATTACAAAGCCTATGATTATGATACGTCGTCAATAATTTATTCTTTATTAAGGTACAATTCGCAAATAAAAATGTCTTCACCATATTATACTAACATTGTGTTAGACAGTTTCTTTTTTTTTCTTTTGTTATTAGAGATTTGAATGCGTTTGACCTCTATCTAGCCTAATGGGAAGCTAAGATTTTATGTGTTTATTAAATGAAACATCGTGCGTGGCGTCTACTTTTGGACAATGATAATTACTAGACAATGAGCAATTTCTACTTTTGGAATGAGACAATGTACTCTACAACACAGATATCATTACGTTCCTGATTTGTTTTTGAAGCGAGAGTTCGATCAGTGAGATACATTTATTCAGGAACTTTTGTAATCTTCTACGGCATTTTATATCTGTCATTAGACATCAGACAAATATCTAAAGTTCGCTTAGTTGTAAGCAAGAATTGAGAAAGATATCGTTAAGTTATTATATATATTACCTACATAAAAGTTTCACATTTTATAGACATGATAGGTATGTAAAATTGCAATTTGCGTCCACCTACATGCGCCCTCTCTATAATATGTTGTTCATAATATTTATGACTAACACATATACCTATATGTGGTCGATAAACATACGTGGTCCACGTCTGCTACTTTCACGCGAGACGGGCGCGCCCATATTAATTGCTCCCGTTCTTCGGTGAAGCCTTATTTATTGCCCTGGCCGGTGATTGTGAAAAGCATTGAGTGTACATTAGTTTTAATTTTATCTCGTATATTTGATCTGACGTGTGACACACGAGCGGCCGGCGTGCGGGCACAGTCACCGTGCCTCCATTCTACTCGTATACGACGATGCAGCTTTATGACCTTTTTCGTAAAAACTTATTAGGTACATCTACTACGATAGGAATTTGCGTTTCGTGAGAAAAAGTTCCCGACACTATTTGCCGTTTTGTTCATAAGGCAACACTCTGGGAGTAAATATAAAAATCAATCATTAGCTAAACAAAAATGTAAGCGCTCGCGCGCCGATGTTTTAGAGAAATAAACATTAAATTGTTTGCACAACGACCACCGCCAAAATCAATATTTGATATTCGAAATACTATTCTAATGTATGTCGTGGTACATGGGTACCACTTGAAGCATCTGGCACTTTAGCGGCTCTTTTTGGTTTTTGTCCGTATTACGTGACTCTCGGTGTATTCCATTTACAAGATTTTTTTTTTGTATTTTCACTCTCCTCTGATAGGATACTTAGTCTGGCCATAAATACTGTTACAATTAAAAAAAATAAACAAAATATTACATTTGGATTTGGAATCCGTTATTTTTATATGATTTTTCATTGTCTTTTCTTATTTTGGCGCCAATATATTGTACAATATTTTGCGATATTAAAATGGAGTGGGGTGATAAAGAGAACCAAATCGCTGTGATTGCATTACACAAAGTAGGTTAAAACTCTCCATACGCTTGGTATTAGTCAAATGTTTGTGTACCGGGCTATTAATAGGTACAATGAGACCTCCTCTGTTTGTGGCAGAAAAAGATCTGGCCGTCCACGTAGTGTTCGTACGAAAAAGGTAGTCAAAGCAGTAAGGGAAATAATTCGAAGAAATCCTGTCCGAAAGCAAAAGATTTTATCACGGGAGATGAAGATAGCACCTAGAACCATGTCGCGTATTTTAAAAGATGACTTAGGACTTGCAGCCTATAAGAGACGTACTGGTCTTTTCTTAACTGATAATTTAAAAAGAATAGGGTGGTAAAATCGAAACAACTACTGAAGCGGTACACAAATGGAGGTCACAGAAAAATTTTGTTTACGGATGAGAATTTTTTTACAATTGAGCAACATTTTAACAAACAAAATGACCATATTTATGCTCAAAGATCTAAGAAAGCTTCCCAATTAGTCGACAGAGTGCAACGTGGGCATTATCCGACTTCAGTGATGGTTTGGTGGGGTGTTAGCTATGAAGGAGTCACTGAGCCATACTTTTGTGAAAAAGGTATCAAAACATCGGCACAAGTGTATAAAGATTACTATCCTTGAGAAGGCAGTTAAGCCCCTTAACAACACCATGTTCAATAACCAAGAATGGTCCTTCCAGCAAGACTGGGCACCGGGTCACAAAGCTCGGTCCACGCAGTCTTGGTTGGAATCGAACGTTTCCCACTTCATCAGAGCTGAAGACTGGCCGTCGTCTAGTCCCGATCTTAATCCGCTGGATTATGATTTATGATCAGTTTTAGAGAATACGGCTTGCTCTAAACGTCATGATAATTTGGAGTCCCTAAAACAATCCCTACGATTGGCAGTGAAGAATTTTCCCATGGAAAGAGTGCGTGCTTCTATTGATAACTGGCCTCAACGTTTAAAGGACTTCGAATAAGCTTTTCTTAAACCTACCTTCTTTAGAACTAACTCTTGGTCACTGAAAATTTTGACTGTTAGCAAATCATAATGATGGGTTGTCAAAAGTGTCTCAGGAAAGTATGGTAAGGCCTTTTGCTCGATATCTGGGAGCAAGGCAGTGTTTTCGACCTGCCTTGCTCCCAGATATGAACGCGATGATGCGAATTTATGACCGTTTAGATATTTAAGCAGTCACGGTATAATTGTAAGAAATTGAGGCTATGAATCAGTCACTCTTCATAACATAAGCATAAAATAAATACGGACTGTATTTATTTGCCAAGGAGCTTATGTTATAGGCCAAATAACATAAAAAATGTTTTGGAATTATTATAATAATAATCATTTATTCAGACAACTGCAGTCCATTTGTTAGTACATACAATGTTAGTAATTACATTGATTTAAATAGCAATAGGTAATTCAGATTAAATTAAATTGAAATTAAAATTGTATTAAAAATTAAAAAATATTGAAAATTAATAAGTCCTTAAAAATATATTCATTTCAATTTAATTTAAAAAGACATCTAGTCCGCAACTATAAGGCTGTTCTCCCATGCAGCCTAGCTAACCTGATAAACAGGGGCGAGTCCGTTCTGTCTGCAATCATCCGTAGAACGCAGAAACCTTAAGCATGAGCAAGATATAAACAAGCCTATTTTGTTTTTTGTATAGATTTTTTTGTTTTCCACAATATAGAGTGGTCAATAATATGCAGTGGTCAACCAACATTTCAGCCCTTCCACCCACTGCTAAACATAGATATTAGACATCCCTGTGTCGACTCTACCCATCTCGGTTCTGTGCTGCTCTTATCTAGGATGGAATGTGGTTTGTAGAATAAACATATAATAATTTGGTTCTTGGGATTTACGAGTAGTAACTTTGCAACAAGATGTTTAACAATTTTCGTGCCAAGTAGACCATTCGATTCGCTACGGCATATATGTATAATGCTTAAACATTGGACAACACGCCAGCTTCAAATCGACTATTTTATAATAAAATTTTAATAAATAACTCATTAGACAAAAAGTGGCCACGCTTCAACTCTCACGGTCAAACTCGCTATAAAATCTGTTGACGCCGAGTGTACGCCGCGACGCGGAAGTACATAATATATTACAGATATTACCTACTAATTATATGCTGTATCGCAGAATCGGAATATTCAAATGATATATCATTACCAACCAGCATTTTCATCAAAATATTGCTTACGAGATAAATTCTTTATGTTAAATTGCTTATAAATTAGGGAAACGGTTAAATATCGTCTATAACCACGCATAGGTGACCTATAAGTACTGAGAAGAAGAATGAAAATTGCCTGGCTTCGGTTATGTTATGCTAATTGATGCATTGATTTATTGGGTATGTTTCTGTAATTTTTTGGGATGTTTAGTAACCTCAGTCTGCCTAAACTTTGTATACCGCATACAATAAGATTGTGATGACCTAAACAAGAAAAAACAAATAAAACAATAAACTAAACAAATGCGGAGGCCTTTTGCCCAACTATGGGACCAAAATGCCTAGAAAAAAATAACCAAAAAACATATCTCGCGCAGAGACTTGCAATAGCTATTCAGCGCGGGAATGCAGCCAGTATTCTCGGCACCATGCCGCATGAACCACATTAAGATCTTTACTATTATCTAAACTGATCATCAGTGTATAAAATCAGTGCAAGAAACTGTCTCACTAATGAATTCTCACATATATAACTGTTCATAACTAATGCAAACTTTTTAACATGTCATCCATAACTTTTTACACAAGTTACCTTTAGTAAAGTTATCAAATCCCTTTATTTTTTTTCAAAATGACTGCTGTTCTTTATTTAATTCAAAATAAATATATGAAATAAACATAAAAAAATAGTATCTTCAAAATATATTACATGATACAATCAGCAATAGATTCCACACATCATTCTGCAAAAAAGCTTGCTTGTTAAAAAAAAAACTAGTCTGTAAGAAAATTATTTAAGATTGATATGTCTTTGTACTTTATTTAACAACCAACAATACCCGTAGAACTTTAAACGTACAAGTTTTATTCTGTAAAAAAAAATGTGAATGTAACCACCGATAATGCCTATAATTAAATTAAACACTGTAGATTACTATTAAATTGTTTACAGTTGATTTATCAATCATCTGGTTAATTATGTTTTTGCGCATCCACGCGCGGTGATTGGCAGTGTAAGTACAATGCGTTTTTGAAGATCGGTCAAGAACAGGTCACGAATATCTGTAATACCTGCTGAACGAGTCGAGGACTGGAGGGGGCAGCTGGGCAACCCCGCATCAACGTCCGAGGGCGCTTCGCATGCCGGCCGATCAGGGGGCGCGTCTACTAGGGGTCACTTGCACAATGTGATGTCCGGCCCGGTCCGGTCCGGCTCTGATTACGACACAGGATTCGCGGGGTTTAGTTAGTGCGCGGTCGGCGGCTGTGCGGTTCGGGTGCGACACGGCTCGCTACTGCTGTGCCGGCCGCCGCGCCTGCCCCACACGGCCGGCCGCTCTCGACATACGGAGAAGGGTGACATCGCAGCTCTTCCTCTTCATTAAAAATATAAAGGGTTGCCGACCGTTAAACGCAGGGTGCTATTGTGTTCTCTTTATTTGTTCTACTGTCTTAATGCCCATAGATGCCCAACGGTATAATTTTTCACCGACTTAGTATATCTTTTTTATGCGAATAGAAAACGAATTAAGTAAATGGTCGAATAAATACATATTTTCAATTTTTTATTTAATTCCCAGGCCTTGAAATAGGTGTACTATATTCAGCAAATAGAGATCAGTGAGAGAGATCGGCACTATCGGCTCCATTTGACGGGCTGAGTCGCCACTTCAATTTTTTTCGCATGGTCCCCGGTTTATTACTAGATACTCGTATTTTAAAACCATTGAAGGTTTGGAAAGATAACTTTTCGATTTAGTGACCAATTTTCGACATATTAAACTAATTTTCGTTCGAGTATAGCTAAACTGTTAGGTTGAAAACTTTAAACGAAAACTATGCTGGCCAAGTTAGCTTTTACCTAACTTATAAAATTTACTTACTTATTTGAAAAATTTCGTACAAAATACAGGATTCTTAGAAAACAATTAAAATTGTTTAAAATGGGTAGTAAACATGTGAAATTATGGAAAATAAAGTTATCGTGTTGTAACGTGTAACTTCGGAACTCTACTCTGAGCATGGCCCGACACGTACTTAACCGATTTATTTATTTATAAAGTAAATTTAAACCATTGCGTATAGAGTATAATATTGCATTTTTTGACTTGATATATACTATTTTATGGTATGCGTTGATGTCTTTTGTATAACACTTCGACATTTCAAATATTTCTATAAACTTCTTTTTGCCTCATATGATATTATAATACTCATTTAAATTCTTAGTTCGTATTTCTGATAGCATGCCTAGTAGCTTATTTACTCTGTAGCCCGGGTCACAAGATATTAAAGGGTGATAAGATTATCAACTCACTCAACATATCTACGGTAATAACCTGTTAAGTCCTTTCCAATCAGGTTTTCGACGTGGACATGGGACGGTATCGGCCCTCCTCAAAGTGACTGATGACATTCGATTGGGGATGGAAAATAAGAAGGTCACAGTTCTAGCATTAGTAGATTTCTCCAATGCTTTTAACACCGTGGACCATGACATCCTTCTTGCTATACTATCATATCTCAAGGTTTCTCCATCGGTTGTAAACTGGTTCTCGTCTTATCTTCGAGGGCGAGAGCAGTCAGTTCGCATCGAGGAATCCTCCTCCGATTGGTGTCAGCTTGAGACGGGCGTTCCTCAAGGAGGTATTCTCTTGCCTCTACTTTTTTCTATTTTTATCGATTCTTTTACTAAAGATCTTCAGTGTTCGTATAACCTTTATGCCGATGACTTGCAACTTTATGCACAAGCTGATGTAGATAACCTGGACGTTGCTATCGGTCAAGTCAATACTGCTCTGAGTGAAGTAGCTGATTGGTCGCGGAGGTTTGGGGTTAAGGCACAGAATACAGTAAGAGTAAACGGTATACAGTAGAGTAGAAGGGACTCTTCTAAGGTACGCGCAATATACGTCCCCGTTCCCCGCACCCGCACCTCTCCCCCGGTTCTTGACGGCCAACGTGAGAAATCGAGGCGAAAACGGGGGAGAGGTGCGGGGACGGAGAACGGGGACGCCTGGGTGACGCATATTGCGCGTACCTTAGGAGTTTCCGGCCTGTGGTTAAGGTCAATCCAAAAAAATGTCAGGCTTTATTACTAGGCAGTTCATATTTTATAAGATGTATTGACATTGATTCCCATCTCTCTGTTTCTTTTGAGGGTACAGTAATTCCATTTGGCACAACTGTCAAAGACCTGGGTCTGCACATGGATTCATGTTTCTCGTGGAATACACAAGTCATAGAAATCTCCAAAATGGTTACGGGTGTCCTAAGAACTCTCTATAATTTAAAAAATTTCTTCCCAGTGACACTAAAACAATGCTAGTGAATACATTGATCCTGCCAATCATAGATTATGCTGATGTGTGCTCCTCGGACTTGACAGCTGATATGCTGAACAAACTTGACCGTCTTCTCAATAATTGTCTTTGGTATATCTTTGGTCTTCGTAAATATGATCATGTGTCGTTTTACCGCTCCCAACTTAATTGGTTACCAATTCGTCAACGTCGCAATTTGCACATCCTCACAACCCTCTTTTCCATTCTATTTGAACCCGCTACTCCTGCATACCTCAAGTCTAACTTTCAATTTCTGGGTGACAACCATGTCAGACATCTTCGTTCCTCTAACAATCTCAGCCTTTCTATACCAGTTCACCGGAGTGGGTTCTTTTCACATTCGTTTATTGTCCAAGCTATAAAGCTCTGGAACGCCTTACCAGTTGATGTTCGGAAGGCTAAAACCCGCTTTTCATTTAAAAAACAGGTGAAAGCACATTTTCTTAAACAACCGTCAGATAGTTCATAGTGTATGTAGTATATGTGAGTTGTATATCTTAGTATAATAATAGTGGGTATTATTTGTATGTAGTTTATGGTTTAATATTACATCTTTAAGTATACTTGGTTCATTTTTCACCATTTCTTTTTGAGTTTTTGCACTACCCTTGTATTTCTCATCATCACCCGGTTGGTTGACTGGTATATAAGGCCTTGGCTTTAAGTCCGCCATTACACTTGTATTTGTGTATAAAGTTAAATAAATAAATTAAAAAAAATCCCTTGAAAATCATAAAATAAGCAACATATATAGAAAATATGCGACATATTTATTAACTATTATACCTCTACAAATAAAAGCTTGACTAAGAAAAAATCGTACATTAATATCTATATCTTTAAAGATATCAGATAACACCAAAAACTATGTTCACTGCTAACATCACTGATAGTCTCAAGTGTAGCCTGATAGTTTTAAGGAATTAAAAATAAAGACATTTAAATATAAATATAAACTTAAATTGTTTTTGACGGATAAATGTTATTATTCCATTAAAGAATATTTAAATGACTAATATTATTGATTTTAATTAGAATTTTTATATTGCATAAATGTAAATGAATGACATTAAAAAAAATATAAAATAGATAATAATAAATTTACAATAATTATTGTATTTCTTATTAGGACAGAACATGGAGGCACTTTTATAATGTTAAGACCTAAGGTTAAGACCTATGTATTTTAAGCTACATTCCACAATAAAGACGATTTGTATACATATTTTGTATGTTAGTGTAAGGTTGGTGGTGCGGGCGCAGTGCGTGAGAAAAGCTTAGATGACTAAAGAATTAATTAAAGTAATGGCCTGAGGAAACATAAAACGTCGGCCGTGGTGAGGTAATTAGAAGTCAAATTTAAGTGAAGCCGAGGCGTGGCGTAGAAGAGCGATGCGGAAGTCGTCGCCCATTGCTCCTAAGCGCTCGAATTAATGTATTACTGTCGCCCATCGTAAGTCGCAACTGCACTCGGTGAAATTTCAAAAGGCACTTGTAATACTCGCGAAAGTGAAAATTAACTCATTAGATGTATTAACTTTGATGCTGCCAGCCTTCTGGGCACGTTACCACGGGGCTGCGATTTGCCAGGCCTTTTTTTATTTGTAAGTACCTATTTTTAATTAAATAGCTTTAGTTAGTTTTTTTTAATTAATTTGCTAATATCTTCTTTTATAAATAACTTTGATTTGATAATGGCTATTACAGCTTATTCAAACCGAATTACCTGCCTGTTGAAAATTGTCACAGAACTAAAGTATATGTGACATAGAGTGTAACAAAATATACTAAAATTATCCAAAGCACAAATTCACTTCATGATGTCGATAGCATATACATATATTATGTAATATTTCTTTCGACATAGGGCTAGGTTAGTTGTTAATTTTTATACACGTTTCGTTATATGTTATATTATGTGTACCTAAGTACTAATGTTAATAGTAAATATACTATACTTAGAAGTAATAGTAATAGGGAGTATGCGAAATTAAATGTTAAATATAATTTATTGAATTACAGTACATGTCGTTTAGTACATTTGCTGTAATATCTAGAACGTTATATAGTTTTTTATTAATATTTTTAAGTAAATTTGAATTAAGTAATCTATTTAGAATAATTCTAAATAATATTTATGTTATTAAATATTACCTTACCGAGAAGCATTTAAATGTTAAGGCGAAAAAGGAATGGTATTTATATTAATACTAGCTGTTTCTCTCGGCGTTGCCTGTGTCGTCAAAGGGCTTTTGATAATCCCACAGGAATCACACTTTTTTCCAGGATAATAGTATTCTTTGTGTTAATCCAGGTAAACAACAACAATTAATTCAGCCGTTTTGGCGTGAAAGTCGAAATATCTTCAATAAATAAATACATATACAAATACATTCATACAAACTTTTGTATTTATAATATTAGTTGGATTAATTCTGCGTCATTCGGACCAGCTATTATTTTAATTACAGATGTTGTGAGCTTTAAAAAATATTTTTTATTATTTAGCGCTGATAACCCATAGAATCCAATGTAATATAACATCTATTTCATCAAAGCTTAATTGAATGATAAAAGTAGAACACTTACGTCAATTGATTGGGACGAAAATGGCTTTAAACATTTGCCGTCTCAGAGTTTATAACGGCCATTAATTTATATTGCGTTACAGATAGCAAACGATTTAGACTTGGTTTTTTTACCGTTTTACATAATTACAAAATTATGCCTTATATTTACGAGTAGGTAGGTATGTGTACCGGTCGGCGCGCCCACTCGCGGCGGCTCTCGAGAATTAGAGGAGCACACACCATCGAGATGGATTGCCGGAGATAATGTGTCATGTTCGTTTTTTAAGTAGCTAAATAACGCTAACTAGTCAAGCGAATCGCTAATGGACCGTCCAATATGACTCTTAATAGTTTCAGTTCCGTATACTACATTTGTTTCGTAGACACGCTTTCGAATTAAATATAGATATTGTATCTTTAACTCCACTTATATTTTGAGTCATTGATAAATGTTTGTTAAATACCTCACTAATACTCGTAAACTAGACTTTATGAGATATGTATAAGAAATTATATTTGTCTGCTTATTCCAAACAGTCGCTGCGCTGGCAAATAAGAAACTTATAGGATTTTTGTTTTTTGTTTGTTTGTAATAAGTTTATTGTACCAAAAAAATAATAAAAGACAACGACAATACGAAAGAGCAAATATAGAAAGGCGGACTTATCCCATGAAGTAGTATAGTATCCCAAGGTAGAAGCCGGTAAGTACAAAATTACACTATGAGATATATATATATATACTTAAATAACTATATATATATATATATATATATATATATATATATTTATATACATATGTATATATATACGAACATACTTACATAAAAGCTTACACATACACATATACAAACTATATATAAAATATATATCTTACATACATAGGATTTTATGGAAAGAAGCTGTAACAATTATATTGGAAACAGACATTTTAAATGCCTTTGATCGCTATAAATTCCTACTATGAGATAGGAATATTTTAGTTTTAGTCAAACCTATTATTTACCTGTTGCAAACACAAAACTTGATCCGGAGGTTCTGGGTTCGATGCCCAGCCAAAGCAAGTTGGAAAATGGCCTTTTTCAAATTGTCCTGGGTCTTGGGTCTGAAAAATCTGTCAGTACTACGATGAAGAATTTTGTGTCAAATTCATAAAATATAGTATGTGTTTGGGTGGCAACGTGACCAAAGCGATCTCTCAAACACACGTGCGGAGCGCGGGTAAGTCTGAGTATATGATTGGCGTAACGAGCACAGGTACCGATTTTGGTCAATAATCGCCATAAGTATAGTGAGTACTTTCGCGTACCGAATGCAATAATAATTGGAGGGTCCGATTTATCACGTTGGTGTTCTCCGAAATGCCTGAACAGTTCTTGTGCAAGCCCTTCACGTCGTGCGCACGAAAATATCTCGAGGAGTCCATGCCGAGTGCACGTAATTATAGGTGGAAAAATACATGCATGGGAAGTTCGTTCGTGAGCTTTTTTATCTTTCTTATTACTTTACCTAACCGTTTAAACTGCGCAAAAAATAAACAATCGCAGCACCGAATCGCCTTTATTTTTATGCGGACCCTTGTATTTAGTAGCTCAAGATAAACTATAGCGACACAAAGAAGGGGTCAAGCATTCACAAAAGAAAACGTTGCTTCCCACACTGGTCATCGTGGGTACTGGTCATCGGTGGTCATCGAATGTTTTGTTTAGTTATTGTCTCCCTTAGTAAAAAAGAACCCTTTTCTCCATATAATACAATATAAAGACAGTGCTTAATCTGCAGCACCCCTTTGAATGAAGCGCAAACGGTCACTAACACTATTCATCGTGGAAAGACTACCTACGTAGATATGAGCATAATAAAGTCTAATAATAAAATATTTGTCATTCAAGATTAAACTCTATATCTGTAGTAGCAATGTGAACATTAATTTACTCGTACGATAATATATTTAAAAGTTTAGGATGCTATCGAAATGGTTTATGATTAGAGCCGTTTAGACATCGCCGCGGCCGGTGCCTGGTGCAACGGTTAATTCCATTTGTTACCTCATAGCTGGTTGGTACCTCTAATTATTGATGGTATCCGGATTTCTCCGGATTTGTTTTAATTTAATAATATTTGGGAACATCCGTCATGTAAAAGTGGGTAAAACTTGTATTAATACTAAACATCGAGTTATAAGAATATGACAGTACCTAACTCAATAGGAATTAGGAATCTATTTAACAACATTTTAGCTATTTCAGATTCATATGAAATGTATTTTATGGAACGCTTTGCCTTAGTCTAATTATAATACTTATCTAGTTATATTTCAATATTCAAAGTTGATGTTTTAATATGCCAAAATTTACTTGACATAGGTAAACGAATTCATTGTTTTCTTTAAACTCAAAATAAAGCCCTGCTGGAACATGAACACTACTCGTAATATACAGTGTCCAACAAAATATACTAAAGCTTATAAGGGTGGATTCAGTCCATGATACTGAAAAACTTTCCCCAAGGAACATATATCTATATATGAATTATAATTTTGGGCTCCGATAAAAGTTGACCAATCAGCTGCTATATATGTGCCTTGGAAAGGAAAAGCAGTTCAGTATTATGGACTGAATTCCTTTTTTACAAATGTTTCAGTATGTTTAGTTAAGTTTGTTTGCGTGGCGATATTTTATGAGCGTTAGGGGAAATTGATTTGTAAAGTTATTTTTTCCGACTACCCTAGAAACAAAGTTTATAGCCGTATTCTCTAAAGCTATAGGAATACACGAGACAAAGCAGCAGGACTCGCATACTGTTGGGCATGACCACGGATACATCCAGCCTGCATCCAGCATCCGCTGCAATGCTCTCTACAGGTACACGAAGCCAAACATACACGTTATCATTGTTATCATATTATAGTCTCTATTTGTAAAAAGCTTTTCTTTAACTTGCAAAGTGTATACGTCAGTCAGTCATGTACCTGTATGTACATTGTAGGTTCGGGTACGTTTATAGGCAAATAATTTTCTTAGACTTGCTTATATCTGATCGTGCTGATATTTAGCGTATTTATGTAAACCGATATACCTATATAATACGTATACTATCAAGCTGATCTGACGGTGGATCTGAATACAGAGCCCGAATTTAAATGATAAATGAATGAATTGAATAAAAAATATGACTTTGACATTGATACATTGAGAAAGCGTGAAGAAATAAGAACTGATTAGGTAATACCTACACGTGATATACGCGTACATCCAACTGTTACACTTGATCGGTTGCCCACTGTACGCGAATGTACTCAGAGAAAGTCAGCACGATCGTGATAAGCCGCTGGCTGCCGATAAATTTATTCGCCCTTTGTTTCTTTTCGACGATTTATCAAAAAAGATCCTTTGTACTTGCGTGATGTGTTTACACAACGTCATAGGAATTGTCTACTTGGATAAAGTTTTGTTTATTGATGATCGAGGCTGGCCCCGCTCGGGGAGAAATGCATGTAACTTTCTGTACAATAATATGTAGCAAACTGGAACGAAAGACTGAGTACTAATCAAAGTTTTGTGGAAATTCCATAAGAAATAGGAAGAAAAAGTTTTATGGAAATGAATACTAAAGTAACTGTTCTCTGCCCTACTGGTCGACTGGAAGAGATCCCTTCTGGGATAAGTCCACCATTTGTAAAATTACCTTTGTTATTTTATTTTGTGTAACTATCGCTGATGTACAATAAAGTTTTTTAAATAAATAAATGAAATACTAAAATAAAATAGACTTACTATTCATATTTACCCTCTAAATAAATATCTTTAAATTCTATGTATAAGCTTTTCTTATGTTTTATTATCGACAAATGATATATAGTGTGTATGTTATTTCAACAATATCAGTAGAATCAATGGGCTTTAATTTTCCATAGCAGTTTCGAAGATACTACGTACCATTCCCGATGTACCTAACAACGATACAATATTACAAGAGCCGCACTGTTATTACCAGAGCAACCCGCGGTAACAAGATAAGCAGCAGAGCAGAATAATAATAAAAACCATAATGTATCGGGTGCTGTAAATTGCTTGTTTTGTTCATTCACATAGGCCGCAGGGATCAATTTGACCCTTATCGAGAAAATAACCAACGAAAGCGCAGTCCTATTAACTGTGATGAGAAAAAATTAATTGTTCGTGATTATGGTTTCTGGATAATAATTGATTGTCGGCAAAGACGGGGCATGTCGCGAGTCGTCAACATTGCCACTGTTAAATTACTACTGCTATTTTTATCCAATAACTCCGCCATTATTTGAAATGAAATATGTAGAATTTCCCAGCTTCCTCTCCATGCAATTGATGAAGATCAGCCAATCGGCTAACAACCTGCCACTACTATTACTGATTAGTTTTCATCTCTAGTGCAGAAGTTGACGATATTGAATTTAGTGTGTAGGTCATCGCCATCCGTCATAGGTACCATTTGATCCTCTAGGTATTCGGATCCTGTCAGCGGAAAAAAATCTGCACATTATAAACCTCGCAGATAAAAAAATAAATGACCGATATTTTATATTGTCTGGACAAGCGGCATTACATCTGGGGATGCAGCTGGAAATACGCTGAGATGAGAGAGAGAGAGAGAGAGACTGCAACGTCCGATGACAACATTCGTAATCATTTGATAAACTGACAATTTAAATGGAACTGTGGCAAACTCAGTTCCATTTAAATTGTCAGTTTATCAAACTATCATATAAAAAACTTATCTTTAGTACAAATACTTATCTAGTAGTTATTATGTATAGTTGTGCATTATTTCAAAATTTATGCCCACATATAATTAATTAAATATTTAAATCCATAACAAGTGCTGTTAAGTGTAATAGGACACCAGACTAGACCATACACTTAGTTATGACCTTACTAAGCTTTAAACAGTAGTGTACTATTATAACACCTTTAATAACATACTAGTACATATTCTAGTATATTTTTACTGATATGTGACATTTAGTACAGTTTAAGAAATATTTAAGTAAGTACTTTAAATTCCTACGGGAAAATAAGGCATTCTTCCTACTCCTTTTCACATTAGTTTCCTTTGAAACCTTAAAAACAAAGCTTACACACAATTTAAAGAAAACTTATAAACCTTTTTAAACATAAATCATCATCATCCGAGCGTATTGCCGATTGCATCCTCAACGGTAACGCTTCAGACCCCGGGGTCTGCTGCCTAACCTAGGTGGTTTGACGAGGTTACTGGTTTTTACACAGCGTCTCTGACTGACCTCCGCAACCCAAAGGGTAGACCAGTGACAATTCTAGAATAGGTTTAAACAAACGCTAGATGGCGTTTGGAATTATCGGGACACACAGCTTTACGCGCCTTCCGAAGCACAGAATCATCTTTCCTTTCGGATAATCAGGTGATTCAAGCCTGCAATATTCTAACCAGACTGGAAACAACTTTTCACAAAGTATGCTTCCCTGTGGTATTTGAACCCACGACCTCCGGATCACAAGGCAAAAGCCTTGACTACTGGATCACGGAGGCAGTCATAATAAACATAAATATATGATTGAAATAACATAATTTACTCCAAGTGATACGAGATCTACTCCATGCGAGTTTGGCTAGAGAGTTAGTTGTATTAATTAATTATTTTTATAAAATAGGGAGGCAGTCTAATTAATTAATTTTATACTTCATTGGTATATGACGAACTCTGTGGCCTGTATTTTTAGACGCCAGTCTGCCACTTACAGGTTCTGGGTTCGATCCACAACCAGGGCAAGTTGGAAAATGGCCTTTTTCAAATTGTCCTGGGTCTTGGGTGTTCATCTATAAATGTATTTATCATAAAGAAAAGTATCGTTAATTTAGTATCACAAATTCATACTTACTTTGAAGCTAGCTCAATTTTGTCACAATAGACAAATAGAAATATATGTAGGTAATAATGCCCAATGATGATCAAAATTAACTACTTTAATATTAATATTGAAGACATATACTTGACTGATCTGTTAAGTAGTCTCTATTATACGCTCATATCAATAATAACTGCTCCATATTAACTTTGTGTTATTGCTTTAAGCACAACGAATACATATATAACTTTAATCCACTATTAAACGCTTAACGGTTATGATCTGCGCCAAGAAATGCTATTAGCTCGATTGAAGAAAAACACTTTTAAGTTAGTGACACATGTTCTTTATACGATTTGATATAAAACTGGATCACCATTTGAAACGAGGACTGGTAATATCATTGTGAGTACTTACACTGTAGCCAGAACGAAGATTGTAATGCAAAGAGTAATATCTTTCTCGTAAACAAAGTAAATTATTCGTCGTTTAGGTTCATTTTATTCACGGTATCCGTAAAGTTAATTCCGCGTTAATAGTGTCAGGAATTTTCAACTAGCTTCCTAACGGGCGAGAGCTATAAACGCACACACGTTTATGACAAAGTAATCGAAGTCCAATTGTTAATTGAGTACGTCGTATGAATATAAAAATGCATGGCATTTAAATGCCAACTTGGTCGCCATTTTAGCTCGGCACGAGAGAGACTATCACCTTGAACACGACTTAAATCTGACAGCCTCGAATGTCACTCTCGCTCGAACCAATTAAATTTAAATTAAAGTTTATCTAGTTTTTGTCTCGTTCGACGTCGCTTATGTTGCTATTATGTCACTACGAAATATAGAGCAAACAATTTTTTTTAAAATAGTTATTTTTGTAACATTTTTAGTACAATTACCTCGATCCACGTAGTCATAAATTTTTGAAAATAAATTTAAAAATCTTCAGATCTAGGTAATAGAAATCTGTTTATCTGGACGTCCAATGAAATATAGAGCCACCTAAAATTTAAAGCAATATTATTTTTTGTTGTATTTTAGTACAAATTTGTTGCACTATCTATATGTTTAAAAAAATTATTTGAATATGAAATAAAAATCCACAGATTTAGAAACTAGAAATCTGTTAATCCTTTTAGAATATTTTTAGATAGGTTACAATGTCGTCTAGCCAATACTTATACTTACTACTACTACTATAGTATACTACTTGATGTCCACATATCAAGAGACAGTAGAGCACGCAAATTCACACAGTATACCAAAATTCCAGATGAGGAAAAGTATAACAATTTTAATATTGGCATCACATTTAAAACAACAATAAAAAATATCGAAGGTAACGTTATCTGACGAAAACAAGACAACATGTTGCAAAGCTCACGAACTTGTACATATGTATGTGTTGCGAAAGTTTTATGTACTAAAGCGGCAGACATGTTCACAACAGTTACTGGCCATACGATTAAGAGATAAGTTTCCAGAACACCTTAACCAGAAAAAAATGTGCGACGCTGCACTAACACTGCTTCATTCATCTGCAGATAGCCATCGTTTCTTTCTCAGTACCGCTAAATTACATTTCTAGTAGCTGTGTAACGCGTTTACGAGGTACTTTGAAGATGCTACGGTGTGTCCGTAATGGCTATTGCAATATTATACGGTCTGATGGTCGAGTGATATCAACATTTTCTCTACTGTGTAATTTTCGTCCGCGGAAGATAATGTCCAGGGTCAAACGAAAATTGTAGAGGTACGGTTTGATGCATAACGCGCGCCGCGTATCAGACATCTCAACTTTCTAAGAAAATGGGAATAGTACTTTTTGTACAGCCAGGATATGTCGTTTTATTACTGCTTCTAGCGTTATAAACGACTTCACGAAAACAAAGATGTTCTTATTTTGTTAACTTTTAGTTTTGTTTCTTTATTTCTTGGATGCTAATTGACTTGTATAAAAATTATACTTCTTTTGCGATCGAGTTACTACAAAGTTATAGTGATTTCCTTTTATTGAAACAAAATTCGATTAGTTTTACTAAATACTATTACTAAAATATATCTTTCTAGTAATAATAGATATTCCATAAGATAAATAACCAAAAGAGTTTCTGATCCAAAAAGATCAATGTCAAATAACTACGGATATGTCCGTTCCCATACCGCATATGGAACGTAAAATTAAATCGCTACTCTAATCTATATCTTCGAGCAACCGTCGACGTCAGTCATCCTAGCAAGTACAACATTGTACTCAAGACGCATTAATTCTCGCGCATATATTCTTCAAACTGTGATCTTTATCTACGTGGCTGTTTGAACTCAATTATTTATGGCTTACCTACTCGCTTGACAGTTGCATTATAGAAGTCCAAAGTCGTGCTATAAGTAGGTGCTATCTATATAAATCAGATTTGATTTTGTATATGAATAATAATTAAGTAGCTGTCATAGCTGATTTGGGTTATACTGCGCATTAAGTAATCATTTTGTTACTGAAATGTTTTGAAAGCTAATCTTTAGAAAATTGTATTCATAAATTTAATTACAATAAATTTATTTGGATACTATCTACAAGAAATATAATCTTACTCGTATATTAATATATGTATCCAAAAATAATTTCAAGAAACCCACTTCTGCTTTATTGTGTATTTTTTTACCCATGGGAAGAAATACCGCAAAGAATATCTCTATTTTTCATGAAAATCCCATCAAAGTACGTCTTGATGTTTAAAAATAAATATTGATATTTAATTTCATTCATAATCGAATAATCAAATAAAGCTTCTGCGTTTCGTCTTCATAATAATGTGTTGATGCAGTAAAAAATAAAAACAGTAAAACAACAATACATTTTAGAGGATAAACAATCAACAAACTCCTCACGAAATGACGTGTACACTGATTACTTCACCAAAACGGCCACCCAATTCCTTATCTACAAATAACACATAAATTACAGGCTTTAGAAGATGGACTAAATAAACGCGGCATGTTTTGCAATCACAATAACAAGTGCGGAAGCGATCAACTTTGGACTCACTGATTAATCAATCATAAATGCTATCGTAAAATTGGGATACTCAAATGAACGCCCGCGGCTCTGAGTACCAGTGGGCTACTATACTCTGACTTCATGTCGCTATAAAATTTATGGAGGCTCTATTTTGGAAGCTAATTAAAAAATGGTGCTGGCCGTTAGAAAAGTCTGAGCAAGTCTGACCGTGAGAGAGTGATAAAACTTCCAGAGAGATAAATTTTGATGATACGTGTAATATTATTGTCCGTAATTAGCATCAGTTCCTGCATTATCAACAACATTCCTCATTAATAACTAATAATGTTACAGCAGTTCTAAAATTCGTATCTCATATCGAACAAATAAATAACAAAATTGTTTTTCTCTTCGAATATGTAAGCAAATATTTATTGGTGAATGTATGCAGAAATAATGAAGTCCAATCAATACCGAGTTAAAACGGGACTCAGCTTGGTCATATTTATTGTGACCCGACCCGACACTGCCTGACACTACGAGCCGCTACTACGCCAGCCAGGGATGTAACATGCGAAGGAAAACTCTGAGATAGTTAACAGTTGACGCTAAATTATGTTTATTAGCGATGTAATGTACCTGTTTATTTACTTTGCTCATTGGAAACGGTGTCCTTTTTGTATACTTACACAAAACTTTGTTCGTAATATCCTAATAGGTTACTAATCCATTCTCAAATTATTTTCGTAAAGACACAATATCTTTTGCTCTATTATTTTCCAATATAATATGGTCTCATAATGTCTAGCTGCGAAATGTGGCTGATATCATAATTTATAAGTTTATGCTATAATGTAGCGATAGCAACACAATGACCCTAAACGAATAGATATCTAATATACAGTCTCATTAATTACAAACTCTTAGACGCGAATGAATTGCGACCCTGGTTCAAAACCTACGTCTAGAATTTTAGTCACGCAATTATTCCGGGCGGGCTGAAGCGACCCGTACTGCAATCTTTCAATTTCTATTAAGATCAAAGTAATTTGCATATAATCAACGTTTGCTCTCAGCAATATACTTAAATATGCTTAAAAATATTGAACATTTATTATGGTAAGTCGCAAGAATCTCCAATGCTATCGATTTTTTTTTAAACCGTTCATGCTCGTTAATGCAATCGTATCGAATTGGATAAATTTATTTAATGAGCCGTCTAAATGCTTCGTTTAGTGCGTTTTAATATCCGAATCACGTTCGTTTTTCAGCAGGCGGCCGTGCCGCGGTGACGAATGACCACGAGCGCTTGCTCTTCAGAGATTTATGCACGTTGGGAATTAACATGAAGAGCGGAACGAGGATTAAGCAAATCATCTATTTTTCAAGAAAAATATAGATAAAGTTAATAAATATGTATACTTATCACGATTTAAAAAACGTACAAAGTATCTATTGAAAAACATAGCGGCTTTTCCAACCACGCGCGCATACGATACTTTAATTCTTTCATGCTGATTTGGGAGAAAATAAAAAATGGAGAATGTACCAGCGAGGGAATGGGCGAGAATCTGAATCATGTTAATAGGCGGTGCGGCTAGCAACTCATCACTATCTAGATTCCCTTTTTCCTCCTTTACGCCTGCCACCATGCTAAGCGTGGCCTTAAGGTCTTTCGGGAAAATGAAGTACTAATGTATCTGTATCATTATTTTCTCCAAATATGCTTTAATATGCGAAGGGCTAATAACTTGGCAGTATCGTATTCGCGTTTTTTTGGCTCTATCTTGCTAAAGTTAGCTTTTAGCTGTTACGGCCAGAAATGTCTGCCCTCTGAGATATAAAGACGTGATAGTATGTATGTTCCTCGTAGATGAGCCCACTCGCGGGTTCCTCCTGCCATCGCTCGCTACTCGGTAAGGTACGCGACATACTGGGTACATGCACTTTGTGCTTAACATTACAAATGGCAACTCCCACAATGTCATACAATTGGAGCCAAAGTCGTGTGTAGGACAGATAGTGATCAAATAACAGACTTACATACATATTAATGTCTCTCTGAAGTCGTGTACATAACTACAACACGTCTTTATCTCATTAGGAGTAGACAAAGCCAAGGGTCACAAAACCATAAGACCATGTAAAAGCAAGATAGATGAAAAACGGGAATCGAAAATGTAACAAATTTCTAGTCAATTGCTTATTTAGGAAGATTCTCACCGCGTATTCCCTTGATCGACTTCTTCGATCTGGGTAGCTGGTATACTTTTTGTGCTCCTTCACCCCCAACCCCAGACCCCTATGTCCATGCGAATATTCAATATTTGATTTTTAAATGATCGCAGACGAACGATCGAGTTATTAGCAAGGAAGACGGATTACTTGTTGATTATATTCATATAATATACATATTTATGCATATAAGGACAACATTTTACTAGAACTATTTTAAGGTGTGTATTGTTAATGTTACTATGAAAAAAATGCCCATATAAGTTGACCGATAATTTTAATTATTCATATCCTAGGCAAAGAAAATGTTCAGTGGACAAAATTATAATTTTTCATCTCATCTATTTAAAACACGATGTAAAACTTTATTTGATTCTAATAGTCATTTTATAGAAGTTTTAGGTTATTTTTTATATGCAGAATCACGCACAAAGAAAACGTCATGAAACGATTCTAAAGACTTGATGGTCCTCTAAATATTATTATGTATCCTCTTATTATTTATTTAGTAAAAATAACAACAAAATAATGTTAGTAACTACTTTTTCAACTCTAATTAGGTAGGTATATCCTCACAAACAATGTCCCACCTTGGATGACCTATACTCGTACACCGCTTCAGATAATGCAATAGAGGTGGCCCGTTTCTGGTCCAATAAAATATAACCGTCGACACGATAAGAAGAAGAAGAAAAAGAAGGTAGGTATACCTAGGTAGGTGTATAGGTGTTTTACTTTTCTTTATAGAGGTATATATTTGCAAATTTTTACATAGATGGAGATGTAAAGTAGAGTGTGCTACTCGGTGTACAGTAATATTTTCACTCGGGCGATATACATGATTGCTGTTTTACTACTACAAAGGTACATTACTTATACAAAAAAAATATTTAAAAAGATACTTTTTAGGTAAAATCTTTAGAGATAACTAAACATGATAGTGTCGTCCGATAGTCGCGACGTGGCACGCTACGAAACAACACTTAGGCGATTCACCCACTGGCAATGCGCCCCATCGCGGTGCGCGGAATCAGCCGCGTTTTTAGTGGGTGGGACTAGGCGTGTTTTCTATACAAACTGAGATACTTGCATACAATGTTAAAATCTGCGGCTCCGCGCTCCGCGGCGGTGCGCGGTGCAGTGGGATCACCGCCTTACTACACAAAAAATGGGATAATCGCCCTATTTTCGTAGCAAGTACAACATTTCGTAGAGTGCTACGATTGCTACAACTATAACACTACGAACGAAAGTTAAATCAATTCGGTAAGTTTTTTTGGCTTATCCGAAAACCGGAATATTTGTTTGGCTTAATCAAAAACCATTTCGACATAATATCTACTAATCATCTTCATTGTTTTCTCCACTGCAGTAAAACGACCTCTCTGTACTGCCTATAGTCGTATTATTTTTGCTAAGATAGTATTTCAAAATCACAATTCTGCATTTTATGATGTCATTCATAAATCTATTTTTAATTATTATCGCGATTTAAATGTATCCACTTACGTAAAATTCAACAAAACAAAACGTCATAAAACAGGAACTTATTTATATATTATTTATATGGGAATATTTTAGTTACTCATAACTTTGTTTTAATTTTATCTGGTTTATGGGATACCCGCTCTTTTTGGGCTGTCTTAGCTATTTGAAATTATAGGCTTAAAATAATGATTGCAACTATTTTTGAAATGTATTAAGTGTTTGTTTAGCATCATAATGAACTTAAAAGGTGAAATTAATATTGTGTACATTATATAATGTACCTACGTTAAATAACGTAGGCTCCAATACAGGTCGTAAGAGTCTTAGTACACCTATCCTTAGTTCTAGATGAAATTAACGTTCTGTACCAACATTTCTATTACACGTTCCAACTAATTGGCTATTAAAAAACATAAACATTTTTTTATGGTAAGTGTAAGTTCATTCCTCTGTAAGTGCAAATTGTCGTTAAAATCCATCGGTCTTAGTCATTGCAGACGGCGCGCAAGGACTTTTGAATATTTATAGCGGATATCGCCTAAAGCAGCCCTATTGCGATGCATATAGTGAGTTATTTTATGAGCGCTAATTAAGCTTCTTGTTTCGCGAGACCAATCCCCAAACTAATTACTAGTTCTTCGTGAACTTTTTATGTGCCGCCTATGGACAATGGGAACGTGACTGCACTGGAGATCTGCGTGCGTTAATACGGTTGCATCCTTTCCACTTACCAATACATACTCGTATACCCTTTTTACCTTCGATCGAGTACGTACTAAAATATAGAGACTCATTTATTTATTTATTTTTAAACTTTATTGATTAACAAAAAAAAATTGTCTTACAATTGGCGGACTTAACGCTAAAACTCATTCAAGTTAAGACTCATTGCCTTCTACGTACATATTCACACATTACTTGTCCATTTTCATTTTGGGTTAAGGAAATGCCAAGTTACATTTTAAGTAAAAATATATTTTGTAAAGAGTTGTAACACGATACGTTCCAATGAAATGCCATAAAAGATCAACAATATTGCAAAAGGCACTAAAAATAATATCAAACAACTCCTTCGTTATCTCCATATAATAATAGCAGTTCCTACGAGAACCGAGACGTCGAGTCATTGAGCCGAAATAAGACATACAACACTTTGATATCTTCTCAAAATGCAACATTATCGCTTTCCAACGAGAATAATTACAGGTAAACCTCAAAAGATAGGCAATTTAGCTCTTTATTTTAGTGTGCAGTTACTGTTGCCGCTTACGCGACATTATTTAACTCAATTGGAAAGGTAAAATTTTGGCACGCGTAAATTAAAAATGGTATGATGTAATATTCGTAACTTTGAACAGCTTTCGGCAATATATTGCAAAAATCGGTAGTGTAAACGAGACTTGAAAAATACTGCGGGTGCAATATGAAGGGGACCGAGGCACTAGCGTAAATAATATATGAACAGCAAATTGCAATAAAGCCGTCTTATCCACGGGTTCAAATAACGACTGTCAATAAAACGTTTATGGTAGTGTGTACTGAATGACCATAAATTGTAAAGATTAAGGTCAATAACGCGATGGATATGATAACTGCTAAGAAAACGTTAAGCAGTTTAGTTCGATACGTACTCGTAGACTTTCAATTTGCTCGACTCGTACCAAATAAATAAATGTCACATTGAAAATAAATGGTGTTTGTCTTGAGTAGGTACGTGTATGTATCATACTTTAACTAGCGCAGCGTTCTATCAAATTAATAGATACATATATTTTCTACTAGAAACGGGAAATAAATTTCTCTAAAAAGGCAAGAAATTTCAACAGATAAGTAGAAACAGAGCTCTACATAAATCTCAACCAAGTGCCAAAGGTAAACTACATATGAGTTTCAGCAAATTATACTACAGAATAAACATCAAAGTTAATAAAAGTTGATTTACTTTACTATAGGTACTTACTTATACAATAGCGCTTTTTTAATAAAATTGATTTTGTTTTCATTGAATTCAGGTATATTAAATATGTTAAAAAACTAATTATACATACCGCAAGTAAATGAATATAAAATCTTGATTCATATTTTAGTGTTTCATTAGTATTTTATTAATATTTAATTGTTATTAAAAGATATTAAAATAATTTATAGAATGTATATAAAGAGAATAAGTATAAAAAAAAATAACTAAAACAAACTTTTACTATTCATTCAGAGCTGTTAGTTAAAAATATTAATTATTTTTATAGCAAATCCTGATTAGCATTTGAAAAATGCCTTATTTGAGACTTGTAGCGCCATCTATTCACAGAGATCGGAATTAATGTAAAGCGGAAGTATTCGAGAGACATCTCGTGGGTTATTGGAGAAACGTTTATTATAAACTTTATGAGGTTTCGTGTCCTCTTATGCTCACTTTATTATTTTCAATAACGTAACAATATTGTTAAAGTTCAAAAAACTGATATTTAAGTGCAATCTTTAAAATAATGAAAGAGGGCTACATTTAGCATTAACTATTGATTGACAGAAGACAAGTCTGTCGCAGGCACGGCGCAGCCACCGCGTCGACACACGCACTGTATTCCAGACACGTTCACTATTGTTATAAATAAATGCGCAACGTATTTAAGCGAAATATCAGAAACGAATCGACCATCTCTCTGATCGATAATTTTATACAGTTAAATATATATTTATGTATTACAGAATTGCCGTATAGTACAATAGTTCTGAGATAATTAATTAAAAAGACACACGCACGAAAGAGTTGCAATTTGTTGAATAAAATTGAGAATTCAATATACATAAATATAATACAAGTTACGCATAGTAACATAGTATATCATAAGATGTCTGCGCTTTTCCATGCTGGTCTGGGAAAAGAGAAAAACTTAGAATATACCTGCTGAATATAAAAGCCGATCGAGGGAATGGGCGAAATGGCGGCTAGCAAATTATCACTATTTTGATTCCTTGTTTCATCTTATCGCCCACTATCAAGCTAAAAGTGGCCTTTGTGTCTTGGGGCCCTGGGTTCTGTCTGCTTAGAGCCGCAAGACCTAAATTTTTTTAAGACATACTTGTATACTAGAACCCATGGTATGAAGTGTCGTTGATATTGTAAGTTTGTAAACACTATTTTTCGATTTAGGATCCGTTTGCAAAACATTTGGTCTTAAAATCCAAATTTTTTGAGAAAGAGTCAAGAGTCGTCCCCCGAAGGCGAGGCCCCGAGACGTGAACTCTGTCGGCATTCGCAACTACGGACCCCTACAATGCGCTTGGCCCGACACGCACTTGGCCGGTTTTTTTAATAATAAGTAAGGATGGAATATATAGTATCCCAAAATCTTTCTCTTTGAGCGTACAGTTGGAACTGGTAAGACACAGTGTTGTAATAGAAGTATCTAGCCCATTATCTGTTTAGAAAGATCTCTACTTGTTGTATATTCTCTTACAACTTATACGAAGTGTTGTATTTTTTGTTATTCCAACATTAGGTTTTGATAAATATTTCATCAAAATTATTTTTCTCCGCCTTGAACTTTCTTAAACGCAAAAGGTAAACCTTCTTCTAATTAACGACGTCAAAATGAAATTTCAAAAGACCGTAATTACCAGGAACATGTCGAGCACTTTTGACTCATTTAATTCACCGAACGGACGCAGGCCGTGAAAGTCAGTTGTTCTCATTCTATAGGTAGGTAGGTAACGAAATGCCTTTTTTCACTTACTTAAAATAAATGGGATTATCAGCCCAAAAATAATTGAAATGAGTTTTAGCCTTATTTTTTTTTACTGATAGGCTTCTTTTTGTCTGTGGCTCTATATTGCCTTAAAGTTATCAGAAATATGTTCGGATCTGGCGAGTTCCTAAGTGGATATCTGGTATGTACAAGTCTCATTTTTTTTATAGATTACGAACACAATTAAATAAATTATAAACACGATAGCTCTCTTGTGCAAAGTATACAGGGACTGTTTCAAAAGTTCTGTCTCACCAAGTTAAATATTCTGAGTACGCGTGCGTTGCAAAAGTCGCCTATTATACGTAATTATGCGGCCACATAAACCGAGCACTTTGCTGCTCAAGCCCCAATTACACTTAGCGGGCCTCTTAATATTGTTCATTATGCTAAGGAAATGACAAGATTTTGCTAGAATCCATTATCCTTATAAAGCAACGCAGGTACTACGATCGACATCAGTAGCTGAGACGAGATTGCATTCTATCAGCCATTCCTTAACAGGTAAGTACAACTAAGTTTTAGAAAATTTAATTTCAGTACGTAGGTAATTTTTAAACTTACAAGGTTTTATAGGCATTGCAATTTTACCATAAATGTAGTTGGCATAATTAATAAAAATAATAACATAGCAACTAAATATTTAACGTAAATTTCTTCTAAGATTTTCAACCTCTTAATCTATACCGATTTTTTTTTATAACACAAATAAGTACTAATAGCTAAAATGCACATCCTAAGTAAAAATAAAAATCTAATTGAGTAAATAAATAAAACTGGTCAAGTGCGAGTTAAACTCGCGTGAAGAGGGTTCCGTATTTCTCATAGGTTTTTCCTGCAATGTACTCGTCAAGAAATTAACTATATTTTGTATTTTTTATTTTATTTTATTTATTTATTTATTTATTGCACTATAAAATTAATGTACAATAGCTATAATCTTTACATCTTTACAGTGAGGTCTGTAAAACTTTTTTTTTAATTTCCTAATTTGTCCCCCGAAAATGACCTTAATTTAAAAAAAAAAATTTACTTTGCACATCTGTGTTTGGATTATAGAATTACACCATCCTACCAAATTTCACCTGATTTGGTCCAGTAGATTCGGAGCAAATTGGTTGTGACAGACGGACGGACAGACAGACAGACCATACACACGAGTGATCCTATAAGGGTTCGGTTTTTTAATTTTTTGTACAGAACCCTAAAAATTAGATGTTTGCAATTTGCATCTATTTCAGTTTACGATAAGCTATGAAAACAGTAGTTTCCTGTTATACATCTTACTATCTGTACGTTGTTAGTTAGATACTACATAATTATGTGTAATTGTTCCTACTAAAAAACTACAAATATTATTTACTTTTGAAAATGTTATAAATATATTTATTAATATCGTTAAATAATATAAATTTATGATATAAGTGGTCGTATTACTCGATTTTTTTAAATTAACCATTAATTTTTTTTTTTAATTTTTATTGGTCTTCATAACAGTTCCTTCACGATAGAGTGTAATAAAAATAGACAGTACATAATGTATATTCCCTGCGTTAAGATACAAATTGACGTTAAAGTAGCCATTTAAGGCCCCGCCAGTTCAGAGCAATAAAAGTGTGTGTTTTTTAAAAAATACTGTAATTAATCTACTACAGTTTATTCCTCAAAAATTTTACATAAGAATCTTAAGGATTTTTTACAGACACCCACAATATCCAAAACACGATTGAGCATTTTTGGCTTGATAGAAAAAAATCACAAACATACCTCTAAATTTTCCTGAATTTGCCTATAAAATACACATTACTATTTTATACAATCACCTTTTTATATGAAAGTTATATTATTATATTATATATTTAGATAACCATCAAAAAATTTACATAAAAATCTTAAGGATTTTCTACAGACACCCACAATAGCCAAAACACCTCTAAATTTGCCTAAATTTGCCTTTATAATAGGTACATATTACTATTTTATACAGTCACCTTTTTATATGAAATATATACCAAAAAATGTATTATCTAAATATCTATGCGTTTTGGCTACAAAAAAAATTATAAATAAAATTAAAAAAAAAAAAAAAAAAACTGAAATATTCGTCAAGAGCGAAAAAAGGCCCGGAGCCGTGCTCGACGATATTTCGCAGTGTTTTATTTATTATTATTTTTAACGGATAGATATTTAGATCCTTATACATTTTTTGTTATATATTTTATATAAAATGTGATTGTATAAAATAGTAATATGTATTATAAAGACGAATTTAGGGAAATTTAGAGGTATGTTTGTGATTTTTTTTCTATCGAGCCAAAACTGCTCAATCGTGTTTTGGCTATTGTAGGTTTCTGTAGATTTTTATGTATTTTTTTGAGGAATAAACTGTAATCGTTTAATTACAGTGATTTTTTAAAAACACTCACAGTTATCTTGGTTCTGAACTGGCGGAGCCTTAATGAGCAACATTAGTGTGTGCACGAGAGTCGCGGTCGTACATTGGCTCCACTCCTTCTGTGGCGATCATTACAGCTTTCCTCCACCACCGTACTTGGAAAAGAGCAGCAGTATTTAGTGATAACTTTTCTTTGTGATTGAAATTGGGAACAAAATTTTAAGAGTTCATGTTATTGAATTAAATTAATAAAAAAATATTGTCCGTCTTTTTCCACGAAGAGGGAATCAAAGCAACGCGTGGTCTTACGGAAATATTATTTTGTTTAATGTGTTGTCACATTTTGATATCGGCCTGCCTATATCTACCTACCTAGTTTTAGAAGTTTATATGTTTTTATTTTAGATTTGGTATCTACCTACATATCTTGTAGTTTGTAATCATAAGAATAATTAACAAACACTTACCCAATTATTTATGGTAAACATAATACAAATACACAACGATATTATCAATTTTTAAATAAAAATTATCTACGGAACAAGATATAGCTATTTTTTAATTTATAAGTTCAAGGTCCACATTGTACGATACAAAACATATTTAATTTTATTGGATCCGCAAATGTTGCATATTAATTGTGCCCGTATTTAGGTATATTATACAAAATATATTCCACCTATCATAAGTTTAAAAACCGGTCTTAAATCGTTATTAAAAATTAAGACATATATATATATATATATATATATATATATATATATATGCTAATATCCTGGTAAGTTTTGTAACTATTACTTTGTGAACATAAAGCCATTTCCTTGTACAATTTTACAATTAAATAAATAGAATAGAAATACATTATTATTTCCTTTTCTGGAGAATACGTTACCTAAGTTTCTCTCCCACTCACAAAAGTCTTAATTTACTTGTATGTTAATGTTAACATACAAGTAAAAAATTTATTCTCTTTAGATTTATTTTCTACCGTCTGATTTTGGAAGTAGGTATTTTCCATACTATGTGATATTGTCGTTGCAATGTACATAGCCAAAGAAATTGAACCAAACATTTTACTTAGGTATAAACATTACGACTGTTGTCTGTGTGATTGTGGAGTGGCCAGTGCAGAGTGAGAGTAGGGCTGTCATCCATGTCCAAGTTTGACCTCGTTTTATATGCAAGCGCCTGCGCCTCGCCCGAATGCATTTGAGCTTTAAGCTTTCCGGGTTCGAAACAAAGTAAAACATTTTTTTTACTTTACTGCACATTTATTATATCTTCAATTTTTTTATTACCGTAATAAACTACTCCATACATTATAAATATGGACATTATAAATAAAGACATAAATGTGAATTTTTGAATATTATAGCTTAGAATCGTCTTAAATTTTCTATCTTCTATGCAGGTCAAAGGAAAGTAGCGGGTGTACTTTCTTATACAGACAAAAGTTTAACAGATTTTCGTTATAGAAGATTATCATGTCATAGAATAATCAATATGTAGTTTACTCAGTATAAAGAATTTTTAATAATAGATTTTCGTTGCACAGAAAATCAATAATTAGAATGTATGTTATGAATAATTTGAAATTATAGAATTTTATTACAAATAACATTTACTTTTGCGATGTTTCTAATATCAAAATAGCAAATAAAATATTATTATTTTTAATAAGTTTAGTTAAGGCCGTACCTAAATTTTCCGGGGTCCAGTGCTGCCCCCATTTTAAATAAATCATTTCAAAGAAAACGGAGACATCATTTAAAATTTTGCTACTACCAAGTTCTAGATAACACTTCAAAGTATTTTATGAACTACTGTTTACAGTTTATAATTAGAACGTTAAGCTTTACTACGCACATTTGCTAAAAGTGGCCGTTTGTCGCAAATGTGCGTAGTAAAGCTTAAAATTCTCACTTTAAACTGTAAACAGTAGTTCATAAAATACTTTGAAGGGTTATCTAGGACTTGGTAGTTGCAAAATTTTAAATAATGTCTCCGTTTTCTTTGAAATGATTTATTTTAAATGGGGGCAGCACTGGACCCCGGAAAATTCAGGTACGGCCTTAATATAATATTTATAACCTATAAGTTTTTCCTATTCTAGTAAAATGGATAAAACTTTCCCAGCAAGCGTTGGTCGCAGTTCTAACCTAACCTATAAGTTTGCCCTAACCTATATTGTGGTAGCCATTTATAATGTATTCTAACTTATTATATGGTATTTAATTTGATTAAACAATGTTTTCACTTAATACTTCCTTAAATAATAATTTTCTGTAAAATAAAATTCCATGAAAGATTATACCGAACAAACAATATTCTTTTAAGAAATATTCTACTGTTTGATTAGTTTGTTAAATGAAAATATGAGATTCTAAAATTCATTGAACTGTGTTTCTATAAATTGTGTTTCATTCAAGTAGATAGTCTTTGAAACAATAATATTTGAAATAAAAATATAAGAATTAAATATTCTATGAAAAATTTTCTATGAATCGAAATTCTATGAAATTTCAGTCTGTGAAACAAGGGGCACCCGAAAGTAGCATATAGCAGATTTTACTACACAAAAATTTATAAATATAATACAAAAAACACACACCGAAATATCGTCGAACTCGAGTCCGCGCGGGCCTTTGTTCGCTCTCGACTCGACGATTTTTTTTATTATATTTATAATTTTTTTGTGTAGTGAAATATATATAGTAATTTAAATTATAAATTTTTTGGTATAATTTTCATATAAAAAGGTGATTGTATAAAATAGTAACATCTTTTTTAAATGTAAATTTAGGCAAATTTAGAGGTAAGTTTGCGATTTTTTTCTATCGAGCCAAAAATGCTCAATTGTGTTTTGGATATTGATCTGAAGAAAAGCCTTAAGATTCCTATGTAATTTTTTTGAGAAATAAACTGTATTAGTTTATTTACAGTGATTTTTCAAAAACACTCACAGTACTCTTGGCTCTGAACTGACGGGAACTTAAGGCCATACTTGAAATAAATCATATCAAAGGAAACGGAGATATCATTAAAATGATTTTCCGTTTCCTTTCCTTTAAAATGATTTATATCAAATGGGGGCGGCACTGGACCCCGGAAAATTCATGTATTAAGCGTGGCCTTTAGGTATTACGAACATTGGCTCGGTCTACTCCGTTAGGGATGAAAACATTATTGCTTATAGGGGAAACCTTAAGAAGATCCATGCCAAGAGAAAGTCTACAACGCCTTATTACAGCGGCATTTCTCATTCTTTAGAGTATTTTCTCCTCTATTACTCATGTAAATCTATCTCTTTTCCATTATATACCTAGTTGAAATAGTTTAGTAAATATTAAGAATTGTATTTTTATTTTTAACAACAAACATTTATTATGATTGACAATTTTTTTTTAACTACATATATGCAAGTCTAAGTACTGTTTATTTATAGAGCATTTGTTCTTTATTCGGTGTTTTACCAACTTTGCAATATATTTTTAAGTTCCAAATGTTAAAACATTTTCGATAAACCTTAAGGCGGGTTGGTTCTCAACCCGCAAAACTGTTCGTGTTTTTGAAACATCACTGTAATTAAACTACTACGGTTTAAAAAATTTTGATAAGAATCTTAAGGCTTTTCTACAGACACCCATAATTTCCAAAACACGATTGAGCATTTTTGGCTCGATAGAAAAAAATCACAGACATACCTCTAAATTTGCCTTAATTTACCCTTATTTGACATATTACTGCTTTATACAATCACCTTTTTATATGAAAATTATACCATAAAATGTATAATCTAAATGACTAGTTAATTTCGCTTCACCATTTTTTTAAAATATTATACAAAAAAAAATGCAGCGAAATATCTTCGAGCTCGGAACCGGGCCTTTGTTCGCTTTTAACCAATATTTCACTGTGTTTTATTTATTAAATTTTTGGTATAATATTTTAAAAAATTGCGTGGCGAAATTAACTAGTAATTTAGATTATAAATTTTTTGGTATAATTTTCATATAAAAAGGTGATTGTATAAATCAGTAATATGTCAAATAAAGGTAAATTTAGGCAAATTTAGAGGTATGTTTGTGATTTTTTTCTATCGAGCCAAAAATGCTCAATCGTGTTTTGAATATTGTGGGTGTCTGTAGAAAAGCCTTAAGATTCCTAGAAATTTTAGGAAACAAAAACTCACATTTTGAATTTGGGATTGTTGTGTTGTGAACACCTGCCACTTAATCAGCAAACAGATCGCATTACAAAACGTTATAACGGTACCAGCTTTTTTTTCCCGGAATTTTTGCACCTTCAAATATATTACAATACCTATTCATGAATATCAGACACACCAAACGGTGGTAAATAGCGGTCTACCTACCAAATAAGCTTTCCCAATAATTCTTTTATATACAAATAAATAGTCGCGTGGTATCTACGTAATAAGTTACGCATGCACACATGACAACAAAGAATACACGTGCACGTTAAAATGTTTTTCTTTTACTTGAAACATGACTCATCCTTTGTATTTAACTATTCGTATGTTTAGAAACAAATACAAGAATTGGTTAGATAGGGTGCTAGAGTTCGGATTTCAAGGTTAATAGATTCGTACTCGGTAGTCGTCAACGGATGTCTTGGATGATTCAAATAAGACTTGACTGGACTGGATTAGAAAAACTGTGGTATTAGGTACATATCACACTGAAAAAGATTAAGTTTTTTTTTTATTAAAATTCACAATGGACTTAATTCTAATGCATTTTTTACCAGTCAGCCTTTAGGAAAAACATACATAAATAAATTTATTAGCAATAGGCGCTTAAAGTTAACTAACTACACAGATTATATAGATTACATACATACATATAAATACATGCCCATATATACACAATACATACAAACAAAATATAAAATATAACCAATGAAGATAATAATTATTTTTGCTGCTAATTTTACCTATTTGAGATACTTTTGATTAGGGTTGGGGTCCCGGGACGTCTCTTTGTTAATTTAGTTGTCTCGGGTCCCGAGACTTGGGACGAGACTCGAGACGAGACACGGTTGTCGAAATTGTATTGTAATAACTATTATTTTCAAGTAATTGTAAGAGCCTAGCGCCTAAAATAGATCTTTGTGCAGCAAAAGTGTGCAAACATTATAAAAATAAACAGGCAAGTGCGAGTCGGACTCGTACATAAGGGGTTCTGTACATTGTTTTAAAACGCTGAAGAAGCACGTTTCTTGTATGACGACCCCTTTTTAATTTTTAACTTTATCGTATTTTTAGTATCTTTAGGGTTCCATACAAAAAATGAAAAAACGGAACCATTATAAGATCACTCGTGTGTCTGTCTATCCGTCCGTCTGTCACAGCCAATTTGCTCCGAATCTACTGGACCGAATCAGGTGAAATTTAGTAGGATGGTGTAATCCTATGACCCAAACACACATATGCCAAGTAAATAAATATTTTTTTAAAATAAGGGTCATTTCTGGGGGACAAATTAGGAAATAGAAAAAAAAAAGTTTTGCAAAACTTACTGTGTCATATATCAAATGAAAGGGCTCGTTATAGGAATCTCAAATATATTTTTGTTATAATTATAAAATAAATTTTTTGATTTAATTAATGAAAGAAGACGAAAATTGACCATTCCCCCCCCCCCCCCCTGATTTCCGAAACTACTGAGCCTAAAATTTTGAACAAAAATACGAAATCACATCACATCACACAATCATCATCAAATCACATCTTTGGGGTGAAGCCCTTGAAAAATACGGTGAGGCACTTGCTGTCTCACTTGACATTTCAAAGGCATTTGACAGGGTATGGCATGACGCTCTTATAGCGAAGCTTTCCGCTTACGGTATCCCTCCCACCCTTTGTGCTTGGATTTCCGATTTCCTGAGGGAACGGTTTATTCGAGTAACTCTTGACGGCTGCTCGTCTGACCTATTGGCAATTAATGCTGGAGTACCTCAGGGATCTGTTCTTTCCGCAACGCTATTTCTGCTTCACATTCACGATCTGCTAAAGCCCGGTATTTTTGGGTATGCAGACGATAGCACCGTTACGGAAAGATATTTTTCTAGTGCAAGGGCAAAAAAACCGGAAATAGACGAACTAAGAGAGGCAATGGTGCTCCATACCAATCTTACTCTGCAAGCTGTCTCCGATTGGGGTGATGCCAACCTTGTGAGATTCAATGCCTCTAAGACACAGGCGTGTCTCTTCTCTGCTAAAAAGAGCCCTTTCAACTTGGCTCCCACTTTCCGGGGTGTGCCTGTTCCTATCACCCGTCATCTCGAACTTCTCGGTATCGATCTCTCATCAAATCTTAACTTCGGTAGCTATATTGAGTCCAGGGCTAAGACGGCTTCTAAAAAACTGGGCATCCTCTCCAAGGTCCAACGATATTTTACCCCTGACCAACTGTTGAGCCTTTACACAGCTCAAGTCCGCTCATGTATGGAGTATTGCTCCCACCTATGGGATGGATCTGCCCGCTATCAGCTCGAAGCCCTGGAAGCTATCGACAGACGTGCCAGAAGACTCGTTGGTGATGAGTTGCTTACGGCAGGACGGCTCCACAGCCTCGAACATCGCCGACTGGTAGCAAGTCTGTGTGTCTTCTACAGGTTGCACTTCGGGGAGTGTGCGCAGGAATTACATAATTTAATTCCCCCTGCACCATTCCACCATCGGACAACACGACGTGGACAGGGATTCCACCCATTTGTGGTCGATATTCCTCCTCATCGTACCTCTCGATTCGCCTCCTCCTTCATTGTGCGAACCGCTAAGGTGTGGAATTCCCTCCCTGCGTCGATGTTTCCCCATACATATAATTTAGGGATTTTCAAGGCAAGAGTGAACAGGCATTTTTTGAGTCTGCGTGATACACCTTAGACCTCATCTTAGCTTCCCATCAGGCTAGATAGAGATCAAACGCACTCAAATTTCTAATAAAAAAAAAAAAAAAAAAAATATAGATTACAGGAAAACCTATAAGAATTCAATGAATTGTACAGAACCCTCTCCACGCGAGTTTAACTCGCACTTGTCCGGTTTTATTTGTTATAGTGGCCATAGTAATACATAATCGGTGAAAATTTCAAGTGTTTAGTAAATGCCATTATAAAGATCTAGTTAAAAACGCGGAAAACACGTTTTTTGTATGACGACCTCCTTTAATTTTTAAACTTTTTTTTTAGTATTTTTTGTTATAGCAGCCACAGTTATACATAGTCGGTGAAAATTTCAAGTGTCTAACTATTACGATTCAAGAGATAGAGCCCTGTGACAGACGGACAGACAGACAGACAGCGGAGTCTCAGTAAAAGGGTCCCTTTTGCACCCTTCGGCTAAGGAACCCTAAAAATAAACGAATCCATTAAGTCAACCGGACAGTACAAGATTTAATTACTAAATAGATAATCTATGCTTAAAAGGTATAAACATACCAATTGATTTAGACTGAAATTAATGTTAAAGTTGTTAGGATTTCATTGTATGTTTAATTAATGTTGATTTTTACAAAAATTTGCTTGTTACGAGTATGAAGCCGTTTCGCAAATTAACTCGATTCTAATTTTATTTAGAAGTCTCAAAGTCCCGGGACTTTGATCGTACGCTGTCTCGTGTCCCGGGACTTTGAAACTGTCGAGACTTCCCAAACCCTACTTTTGATGTCTTCGGGTAAACCATTCCAAAGTTGCGTCACTTAAATAGTAAAAGATTTAGACATAAAATTAGACGGAAATAATGGAAAATGAAGAGTATGACGGGAGCGAAGCTCCATATCCGTCATGGCTTTCATAGATACCTAGATAAATATGCTTTTCTTATAGATATTGGGGAGAGAGAGAATATTTTAGTAAGTATAAAAAAAGTGTACAAAGCATTCTCTGCTGTCTGCGCTGACGAATAGGAAAGCAGTTATGCTTAGATCGAAAATAAGAAATTTGATCGTACTTACGAAGACAAAAATATTATATTCGAGACATTTATTAAAAAATAATTTCGGCCGAGCCTCTTGAATATACATGCAGCCTTAAATAGGTATCATATGGCTTAAAATGTGCCAAGACCCAAGTTTGAGACTGTGGAAAGTGTAGTATGATGCTCAGGCGCAGCACTGCGCATCAATACAAGAGTGTGACCTCTAGGAGGCGCGCGCGGCAAGGTCACGAACGCGCGTGCGCGTCAGTCGTGACCCGCCTGTGTGCCTTATCTAACGCCAAACACCACAACATTCACACCAGACACACTGAGCATAGAGTCTACAATCAAGTGTGCTTATTGCCTTAGCCACGATGTCTTGCTGTATCCAATACAGCCGGCGCGGACAGCGGTATTCAAGACCGCCGTAACCTGGGCATATCTGGCATGATTCAATTCTTGCGAATATTTGTTATGTAGATTCATTAATTCATGTATAATACTTTTACTAAAAAGACTATTAATGTAGAAGATATGATGATGATCAATTCGTTAATACTTCAAAGGAATAAGCAAATCTTGTTGAGTCATCAACATCACGGATGTTGTACCTAATAATGATGACTCATTTGCTTTAGTCGGATGGTATTCTCCAGGTACGCATATACGAGTATATATCGAAATTTATTCATTTATCGCCATCAAAAATGAATTAACCTCAAGACAAATCGGTACAAGTATGAAATAGTGACATGCTGAGATCATAGACGGCTTGGTAAGTGTGCTGTGCAATAGTTTACAACAGTATAAATAAGTGCTCGACGTCTATGCTACAAATAAGTAACGTCAAGTCAGTCAGATACCTAAAGAACATTTATAAACGTCATTTAATCAGTGACTGGCATAATTAGATTTCCATTTATGTATTAGTTCTATAGTAATATCACTTAGAACGTGATCGATGGTGAATGAAATGATTTCAATTAGACTACTAAGTTGTTTTGCTTTGTAGTTTCAGTATAAATATACAATGCACTGACGTAGCCTTATCAGCCATGCATTAAATATAAATTCATATTATTCAGTTCATATGTCAATTCGACATTAACGAAAATCCTAATTTATAGAAGTAGATTGTTTTAAATGTACTACCTACCTACTTATCCTTTTTCTGCGTATCTTCATTCCACGCATATTCTAAAAGATGGTCAAAGAAATGACAATAGATGCAAACCTAGGAATCTCATAAATAGGTGGGCGATGGACTAGGCACAGCTCTAGGGACCAGTCATTATGCCCGGTTCCCGATGCCAACTGGTCATTATCTTGCTGAACGTAGCATAGGCCTTTTAATTTTGCAACCCTTGGCTTTAGTCATTACTTACATGTACTGAAGCAATCTTGAATACTTAGTATCTATACAGTTGTTATTTTGTGCAAACATTTTAAAGGAAAAGATATCACCAGCATTGTGTACGTATACGAGTAGGTTACTATAATCCATACAAGTACCTTACTATATACTTAACATAAACAGGATAAAATGTATTAGGTTGTGATGTGTATCTATTCAGCTCTTGAATATTTTTTCTATATTAGTTATTCAACATGATATAACGCCTCAATAAAATAGCCACGGGAAGTGTCATATACTGTTTTCCAATCGCCGTATCTGGCGGAAATGTTTAAAACTCACACCTCTACTATAATGGATTTGTCAATTTGCGTGCTTCTCTATAAGTTTACATGGTTAGAGAGCAGTTAGATAGAAGTAACGGTCGATTGTCGTGTGCCTTATAAGCGGCGGTAGAAGAGAGGATCGAGAATGGGATACATTATTCAAGGGGATCATTTACATCGCGTTGCGGCGGACGTGGTGGATTGCGACTCCTTGTATGTACTGGCTCGTACGGCACTCTGGACAGAACAAAAAACACACCATATTGCTCCTTGGAAGCTTTCTTTTTTTGAATGTACTCGAAGAATTCACTTAATGATCGAACACAGCGTACATAGATTGAATCTAATTAAAAGATAAGAAACATACACATGTGTTTCTGAGCAAACAACAAAGTAATTGATATCGCTAATTATGGTTACTCGCTGGGATACTACTCTCAATTGGGGATAGCAACGTTGGCTCTAACAAAAAATATATGCGAAACAAATTGTGCAGTGCAGTACTGTAAAACAAATATGACTAACGCAATTAAACTGAATAAATGAGCGTGATAGCTAAATAGCAATGACAATTAGTGGCTCTACTCCGATCGACAATAATGAGATACCAATAAAAAAAGTCATATGGAATGATAACTTACAAGCATTGTTGTTCACTGCAATTCCAGTAGCGAGTATCAATTAACTGATATAATTATATCAACATCCGAAAATGTTGGCATGGCGAGTGAGAGGTGCGCCCTTGCACCCAAGTCCTTGTCGCAATGTCGTCCATACACCCTGGCTGAACAAAGACTACGAGAGAATGTACGACAAATTGCATACTTCATTTAAATTAATAATTTAACCATACATTAGTGGCATGGTTAAATCATAAATTTCTCGGAAATCGAAATCGTCTAGCTAAAGGAATTTTCCCTAGAAATAATACAAATCTACGTTGATACAAGGTTGTGCCTTTATCGAAATAGTGTAAGTGATACATTCAAGTATTTATAATACTGCGAGGTCGATCATATTTATTACCATAGTAGGTACATCGACTACGATGCAACATTTTCCTCATATCTATCATCGTAATCTTTCATCTACCTACTTGATTACAAGAGGTTTTTACATGTTTGCTGACGAAATTCGCGATCATGGCAGATACATTTATTAGTTTATAATTGTTGTTATATTGTCAGATTGTTGAATACTATAATACCAATGAAAAGTGTGTTGGAATTCCTATTTGAAATGCACTAGAACATTTTCCGGATAGTATTTCAAAGAAAAATGTGACTTACACATAGTTTACCTCAATCTCCTGCATGCCCCTGTTCTATCCAATAAATAAATATGAATGTTAAGTTACTCTTCCAAATTTAAGAAATTAACACCATATGTCAAATTGTCAGAATGTACAGCCAGATACATACATGTATTGTCATATATGTACAGGAGTACCTACGCCATTGTCACCAACGCACAACACTTTTATTGGCTTTTGCTTTAACACCAACTGTCAAAATCATTGAAGATAGACACATACATCGTACTTTCTTCATTAACAACGTCATTTGTATCTTCGACAAGCAAGCGCTTCACAATAACCACAATACATTAATTAACACTTCACGTTGTATTGTACGGAATGATTACACCAACATCTGATAGTAAATAAATGATTCATAATACAAACAGAAACTGGAGTATAGATACTTTGATCACTGTGTTGAACCAGTGATTTAGATATACTAGGTATTAGATATATTTACTATCCCGGAATTACTGCAGGTTCCCGAGGAATATTTTTAAACAGAGTCGCAAGGAGAGGCTTCTGTATGCATTGCATTTGTACAGGTAAACTAAGATCTAACTGTTATGGCAACTCAGGCACCGTTATATATAAAAAAATTACAATAAACTAAAACATTATTGATTTAAAGGCGCAGCTGTAAAGCTTGATACATTTTGAGCAAAATTGACAACGTTTGTATACACGTGTCAATGTGTGAGCGAAATGTAGGGTTATCGTAGATCGACTCATTCTGTCCAACTGTCTTATTCTGTCTGTTATTATTTTATAGCAGTTCTCAAGCTATGTTAGATACGAGATTTGCGGGTGATACTCAAGAACGTCTTCTCGCGGGAGGGGGTGGCTTCCCTTATGTATTTTACATTAGTACTTATAATGTCTATGTACTTACAGCCTACAATAACTATATATGATATATGCAAGTAACTGAGGCACAAAGCAAAAAATAATAACCAACAAAAAATCATTTCGATCGAAATATTGCTTAATCACTCCGAACTCTTGCGTCTTTTATTTAATGAATCTCATTCGGATAACATAAATCACGCACTTATGAATATGTTCAGTTCAATATCAACAGACCTAATGAACTGATGATGATGGAGACGTAAATATATATTAAGATCCTACAGAATTGAAACAGGTAAGTACCTACCAATTATAATGTAAAGAACTATGAACTTCCTTACTTTGTACGAAATCAAAAGGCGTAGGCCGAGCTCAAAATGGTTTCAGTTCAGCACGAGCGTGACGGCGTGACGTAGAGTTTCCGAACTGAATCACTTTTTTATTAAATATAAAAAAATATTAGGCTATCCATGAATCTATGTAATTATATTAAATAAAAGATTTATTTTATATAAATAGATTATTTCTTAAGAAGATTCTTTGTCAAATAGGTAATTCAGTTCATATGAAACCACAGGTTATTGTTGTGAGCTTTGACGGAGATAAACAACGTGGAAGGGACATACCCGTAATAAATCGGACCACGGGCTATACTTGATCACTAAAATAAATTCCGATTTTTTTTTTTGTTTTTCTGATGTTATTTTAATTTCATTACACTATAGTGATTGAGTATAGACCGTAGTTCGATTTATTACGGGTATGACCATGGGTTATGACCCTTCCACGTTGTATAAAAATTCACAATAAAATTATTTATCTTTAATCTTATATATTTTATTACATTATGATTTATTATTCTGCAAGTTATTACAAAAAAAGATTATTTTCCAAAACAACAAAGATCGATTTTATGATCCGTTTAATAGATTTTATTATTGGTAAATTAGTAATAAGTAAATATAATTCTGCTAAACATTAGACATTACATAGCTCTTTAAATAATTATATGAACAACCTTTGACAGTATTACTTGTAGTCCATCTAGTAGTAGAAGTCGCCCAGCTTTAAAACGCGATTCTGCCAAAGGTGTCCACTTTAGCGGAATTTTTATTAGGTATAGCTTATTTACGGTTAAACGATTTATATCATAATACTAGATGGAATGCCTTTAATCCTAGGCCAGAGTTCATCAAATTTATAATACCAGAAACAGACCGATTTAGCAGTAAAAAAAAACGAACCCTATATAAAGTAAACCGGATAGAAAAATAAAAGATAAAAGTCATTTTCATAATATTGTGTAATAGTAATAAAAAATATCTATAATTATTTTAAAAAAATGAGTGGGATATACTTATTATCGTATCAGTAAGTGAGTTGATTTTCTAAATACGTTAGAGCTTTTGGGAAGATTATGAATGCATAACCGTATTGCATAAAGTGGAAAAAAAATCATCGATAACAACACGGCACATTTTTTGTTTTGAAAACAAATTATCTGCGAGTAATCTTAAAATTGGACTGAATTGTGATTACATGTACCCATATATTATTATAATGGCGTGCTGTATAACGAATCAAGTTAATAAAAACGTACATGTATATACTTATATGGTAAAGCTAGCCTTGTTGACGTGTCTTTCTCTCTGTCGTTCTTGTCCAAACGTCGTTTTCCGTCTTTGTTACACTAATAAGCAACATACTCGACTGATACACTCACACTGCTGTGTTTTATTATTATGTGTGAGTGCGATGTCAATGTGATGAATAAACAGTTTCTCCGATTTTACGATTCAATGATTATAGATACCTATCTATGCAAAGTTAATGCTTTTGGAATTCTTAAGTGGTGTTGTGAAAGAATTGAAAATGACCACTGTTATGCAGATAAAGACACTCTTCTTTTTAACTATATCCCTAAATAAATCAGACTTATACGAGAAGGAAATAAAATACGCGTTTACATCTGCTGCAATCCGTTTCGATGTTTAGGTATACATATTCCTGCCTTTTAATACCTAAAATATATTTATATTATAAATACTAAATATATTTATTTTAAATGAAATATTTATGATATTAAATTAACATTTGCAATCATCCATCAAATGACCATACATTTTTGCACCATAGGAGGTTGAGCGGTACAGGTTCCTGAGAACTCACCTAAATCATGACAAAGCATAACCATACGATCGTGCGTAGGTATGAGCTTACTTACTATATTTATATTCTTGATCAAGATATATTTGACAAATACTGCATTAAGTAGAACTTTAAATTCATTTTCCATAATCGCATTATTCTTTATGACCAACTAGCCGCAAATGAAGTTCAAACAACGGGACTAGTAAACTTGAACGATTTCAACCACAAAGGAATCCCCCGAGAAAAAAAAACATTGCGTATCTCCAGGATTACTTAACTTTCAAAACCTGTGCACTTTCAATTTCAATCGTATTCTGTTTGAATAAAAATACTTTTTAATCGGCAATGGTCCTGTGTTTTATATCGCCGATGCCTTACGATTTCAGACCTTGATGGGAGATAATAAAACCCTATAATGGATTCGCTTTGTAAGGTTTGTGGCCAAGAAAAAATAATAAAGGATATTTACCTTGCTTTATGTGGACATGACCTTTACACTAAAATGCGTGCAGGTTCATTATCTAAATATGTAGTTATCATTTTCTATGTGTGAAAATAAATATTGAATAATAATTATTTTCTTAAATATTTTTATTTATTAAAAAAAATAAGTCTTAAATCTACGTCTATATATATTTAGCTCAGAATATTATATGTCAAATAACTTTAATGATTGAAATATTTAATTAAATAATATGTTGTATTTTTGGAGCATTTTTCGTGCTCGTTGATGTCTTTAGTTTACGTGAAAAACGGACGTTTCTATTGCTCAGGTATATAAATCACTTACTCTATTTTATTATAACTGTTTTGTTTGTGTCGATATTATTAATCTTTATGAGATGAAAATAATAAGTAACTACATACCCTATATACTTACTATGTATTTTCTTTTGTTCGTTACAAATATTGACTGGTCTTGACGTCATACTAAAATGACTTCAGTTTTTCCATTTTTTTTTCATATCTACATCTTTATTTAAATATAGTCCACATTATTCTTATGGTCGAAAGAAATGTTATCCCCCACCGAGCTCGAGATGTCCGACGATGGCTTCGAGCCCAAAGTAACGCGCGCATGTGTGTGTTATGACGTGAGCGTGTGTGCGGCAGCATCCACAGCCTCCATGTGATGGGAAGTGAACCTGAACCCTTTGCGGGGAAACCGTTTTTTATTTGCACTCGGCCAGCGGCGTCAGGTAGAAAGGATGATCGTTAATTTTTAGAGGACACACTGAACTTTGTTTATCTCGTGGCGTGGTCACTATTGACTCGCATCGAATACGATCTCGCTTCCAATAACATTCCAGTGTGAATTGCCGGTACTGCTCACAGTTTTAGTTAAATATATATATGTTTAAAACTTTTTACACACAAGCCGTGTCAAATTTCAAACTTTGTTTTTCAAAAATATTTCTTAACACAAACGCTTATACCTGACATACTCGTACATCTCCTATTCAAAATGTCACTAATTCTGAAAAAATAACTTTTACGCTTCTGTTGTCTATCTATCAGTTAATTGGTATTCATATTTTTGTCAAAATGAATAGGTTTCATGATCGTACATATAATCGAAGCCTGGACTGTTAATTTAAAAGTTATCCTAAAGTCCCACATGTAAACATAAACACACACACACTCACAATTACACATTTATTCGTTTCGGGGTGGACGCAACTGAGAGAGAAAAGACCCAATGGCCACATGGAGTAAATGGAGATTTAACCCTTTTTCCATTTCTACCATTTTACGACAAGGATTATAAATAAATATTTATCAAATTTAGTTTAGAAACAGCTTAAATATTCAACGTGCTCAGTTTTATCACCACTAGTTATGCAAAAGAATGTCTATAAAGTTGGGCTTTAGACGCAACACGGTTCTAAGGAAATATGTATTTTAAGAATCGTTTTATATTAAGACTGATAGTTTTTATTGTTACAGAATAATAAAAAGCAGTTCGCCGCGGACTAAGAACTTACGTCACATATCTTAGCAACCCCTTGATTGTCCCATTGGACTCATGGTCATCATCATCATCATCATCAGGTCTTTTTAGGGTTCCGTACCCAAAGGGTGCAAACGGGACCCTATTACTGAGACTCTGCTGTCTGTCCGTCTGTCCGTCTATCATAGGGCTCTATCTCTTGAACCGTAATAGCTACACTTAAAATTTTCACCAATTATGTATTACTGTAGCCGCTATAACAACAAATACTGAACATAAAAAAAAAATTAAAAATTAAAGGGGGTCGTCGTACAAAAAACGTGTTTTTGTACAGAGGTACGGAACCCTTCATGTACGAGTCCGACTCGCACTTGCCCGTTTATTTGTCTTCACTGCAGGAGCACGACCCTCTCTGTACTGCCAAAGCCATACTTGGCCATAGCAGTCAGAGGATTTGGCCTACACTCTCCACGCTGGCCAGATGGGTTGGAGAGGTCTTATTGATTTTTATAAGCTTTGTTTAGCTTGTGTTTCCTAAGTCGCCTTCTACGATATCCAGGGGAAGACTTGGAGTTGTCCTATTCTGCTCTGCCGGAAACCACACGGCTTATCATCATCATCATTTACCTAAATAATTTCATGCCTACCAAATTTCATGAATGTCCGATCAAGTTATCGTCAAACAAACGAATAAACAAGAGAGTATGCATGAATTTTTTTTATATTTTTTATCGATAGTCCTCGTCGAGAAATAGCCGCAAAAAATAAATCAGTGCCGAAAAACATGTATATGGTGTAGAAAATAAATATTAAAAATAGCAAGTAGATTATAACAACTAAAACAAGCCATTTTAAAATATGACCTCAACGTCTGCAATATCCGCTAGAGACAGAAGCTGTCAACGCATGTTTTTCTTTTTTGGGTACTTTCGATGTTATCAGCCAGTGATGTTTGTTAAACTTCTATATAAAAGTACATACATTTCGAATGTCATCGATAGTCAAACTACATGGACGGACAGTTCTACCGAACGCACCCAAACTTGTCATTTCCTTTTTATGAACTTTGTCGTCATTTCTCTTTTGTTTGTCAAAAGTTCCCGCGCAATATTTGCATATTTTCAATAATTTATTTCTAATCCAAATAAGAGTCAGTAAGAAAAATAATTAACTAGGCGTGGTAACGTATTAAAAGAAATTTTAAAATAAAAATATGAGCCGGATTGGTATTACATGCATATTCCTTATTCCGGATTGTTCAAGAAGACTGAAAACTTCGCTCGATTGTTTAATTTTTTTTTTTGGCAAACGGTTAAATTTTTTTTGTCTCCTATTAGTAATTTTGTACGAAATGTAAAATACATTAAGTGATAATTACGTACTATTCATTATTAGTAAGTCTATTTATTAGTAATTAAATAGCAGCTATCTGCGTCATCATCATAGGAGCTGCGTTGTTCCAACCGCTGACGTCACCTATGGATCGAAACATCGCGCGCCTCGGCCGCAGCGGGACGGGAGTCGTGCGAGGGCCCGTTGATGTCTTTTGCTAAGAGCTTATTGCCTCTCCCGCTTTCACGAGTTTGTTGACCCTGCCATTTGGATTTTTACAATAATTGCTTAACACATGTTATATTTAGCTAAATGGTGACTCATTTAATATAACTAAATATTAGGAAAACTTGTGCTTTAAATTTTTCGACAGTCCAAAATACGGCAATACTCAAGTACCATAACATGTAAACATTTTTACAATATTAAGGCAAGGGGCAATGTATGATAATAATAATGCTACATCGCAATGAAAATACAGTCAAGTCAGACACCAACCGATAAAAAGTGTACATAACTGTTATGATTTCCAAAAAAAAGCAGTTTACCGGCCAAATAATTACATTAAATAATGATTGGGGCGAGAAACGAAGCGATGGTGCTCATCTCGAGGGCTGGCCGCAACGAGCGCGGGGCAATAAAATAAGGTTGTCGCGCGGGGTGCACGGGGGGCGCGGGGAAGAGGCCTGTCGCCGCGAAGCGCTCCACGCCACGAGCGGCGGCGAGGTGGTCCTATACGCGCTCTGTGACCTGCAAGTCTTCGCAACGTGCCCCTCACATCACGGGACATTTTTATTTATGCATATGCTGTTATGCAGTAATACTAGTGACAAAAACTTAATTCATTTGAGTAGTTTAAACACTTACATCAGTTATATAACGTGGAAGGTACATACCCGTAATAAATCGAACCATGCCACGGGCTATACTAGATCACTAAAGTATAATGAAATTTAAATAACAGTCAGAAAACCAAAAAAAATCGACATTTCCATACAAATCGCCTGGGCGGCTGCACACTTTTGTATGGAAATGCTTGTATTTTATTTTCATGAAACTATAATGATCTAGTATAGACTGTAGTTCGATTTATTACGGGAATGTCCCTTCTACGTTGTATACAAAGCAAAGAGTGATATTACGGCCGTCGCCACTCAACTTTTACTTTTGGAAAATCAATATTTTTATCCATATTTTGATTTAAGCTATTTTACGTACAGTACAAAATATCGGTTCATAGTCAGCGGTGTGTATTGCTTGAAGGTTAAGGGTTCTTTAATAAAGCATGGGGTCTCGCCGCCCGCGTTCCACTGCTGCCTTGCACCGCAGTGCAACAAAAAGTCATCATTAAAGTGTTGGAGGTGCGGCGGACGAGGCAACGCAGCCTCTCGCTCCATCCTAAACGATTCTACCGAGTTTTTATCACTTACCTACCGATCCATATAAAGTTTATTTATTCAATTTTACTAACATCATCCTTTTTAAGGCCACTGAAATACTAATAGAGACTTTTGATAAGCTTGACTTCTTGAAACTACTTACTTTGTATTGGAACAAAGTACATATTATAAAACAGGCCTGGAAAGGAATATTAATAATATTTTTACAGGCTTTCACTAACTTGACAATGCTTGAGCATTGCGTTTGGTATGCTAAAATAAGTTCAGATATGTATAGGTATGGCTGTAAGTTTTTGTTTCATAAGTATTTTCAGGTAATATTTGATGGCCTTTTAAAAAATAAATGAAATGCAATAAACATACACCTGACAACCACATCAACCTGTCCCAAAAATTCAAACACAGATGGAAAACGAACTCTAAATCTTAAAGAAATACTAAACCGCCGCATTATAAATGTGTTCGTAATCAAAATGCTATTCTCACGCACGGTATCGCTTCAGAATGACGATCTCCTCTTTTTTTAAAGGCCATTTTCTTAATTTATTCCTAAACTAGTCGTAGAAACAGATAACATATCTGTAATTTATAGATTTGCCGGTGGATATACTGAATTGTATTTAAGTGATTTTACTGGAGAAGTTTTAACCGATTTTTTTTTATAAAATATGATTCTGTAGAAGTATGTAGGTATGAAGTCAAACATTGTAAATTTTTCGGTTACAATGAAACAAAACACTCTTATTTAATGTAAAACAAAGCTTCGTTTATAGTTAAGTTACAAAAAAATTATGTAACAACGATAATCACCGACATTATTAAAAATAAAAGTTGTAAGTATTGAAATACGCGTCAGGTTGTGTGGAAGCTGGCCGTGGAACTCGTCCGGCGGTAGTGGCAGTAAACAGACGTAACTAATTTTACTACACAGTACGTAGACGTAGAACATCAACGTCATACCATTTGAATGACATGCACGTGGTGAGTTTTTGCGTCGCGATCGACTCGCTAGCTAGACGGTTACGTTGGCTGTGTCTTGTGTTTGCTAATGCAATGTTTTATAAATACGTTACATTTCATAGAATCACGAACAAAAGGTTTAGCCGCATACTTTTGTAACGAGTTGACGTACAACATTTTGCATATTAGGTTATTTGTATGATCTTGTGCTTTGAAAGTTCTGTAAGCTTTTAAATTGACAGTGATGATAATGATCATGTGTAAATATTTTAAAAAAAGCTGTAGAAATTAAACTGTATAGTCTTGTAAACACAAACCTAATGAACAGATAGTATAATAGTATTTTTTATTGCAGTCTCAGACATAGGTTAATAAATAAAAAGGTTTTATGGCGATGGTAAACGAATAGAAATAAGGTATAATGGCGGTTGACTACATCACACTATCGAAATGTGATCGGACGGTGCGAGCTAGGGTCGGGCGCTCGCCGGCCGGCGGAGCGGCGCGGGCGCAGCGGACTCTCGCGGCAAGTTCAAGGTGACCGCGTCGCTCCGCCCACACGCGCCGCTCCTAAAGCGTACAACCGTTACACTACCACTGGACCTCTGAAGCAAACACATCATTCCTCAAACTACCTAGGTACACAACATTCGCTTATTCAAACAGTTGTTTCCATATGACTACAAGGTGCCAATATGGAGACGTTAACTGCACGTAAAAGTGGAACTCCAATTTAACCATACCATTAAGATGAACACACACGATGAATTGCTAACACAGCACATGTAACTTAAACCGCTTTTGATAATGCAGACATTTTTATAAACGGTCACGTCACAACCATTCAGTATTTGACTTATGAACAAATATTATTCAATCCATTCATCTTCAGTCGCACTTATTACTTCGGTATCCGATAAAAACAAATTTGTTTCTTATAATATTACGCTTCGTGCAATAAGTTGATATAGGTACCATTGTTTTTGCAGAATGGAAGTTTCCACGCCCAAATCTACACAAACAACCAGACACCTGGCAACGATATTTCGAAGTGTCAGCTCATAAATAACGTATCACTAAAATGCTGTTTCAAACTTGATATTCATTTAAATGACGCGGGATATTAAATTTTGTTTCGTAATACGACCAACGATGAGAACATTAATTAAGATGTTTTACCTGTGTATGGGAATGACTTGTCCAAGCTCATCGACGACGTGGTCCGCTATGACCACCACGGCCTGCCCGGGCGGTCCCACCACCACGGACACGCCGTCCACCAATTGACCGCCTCCGCTCACGAGCTGCCCGTCTTCAAGGTGCTCACTGATCATCTCCACTCTTTTCTGATCAGGAGTTGTTGTGTATATTACGGTTTGTTTGTCGTCCGCGTATATGAGATCTATTGGCGTCTTTTCGTCTATCGACTCCATTCCTTGATCGTAAACATCTGGTTGCACAGGTACTTTATTGTCTGGAGCGTAAGCGGCGAGCTCGTGAGGAGAATGGCGGTATGAATGAGGATCGGGTGGATAACCGTCATCTGAATCCATTTCTACTTTGTGCGGGTAGTAGTCGTGCGCGGGTTGGACAGGAGTCATGGTGGCGAGGACGGCGTGCGCGGGCGCCGGAGAGCGCGGCGCGGAGCCTGGGGACCCGCCAGCTCGCGGCGTGCGCGCGCGGTCGTCGCACGGCGGCGGCGAGGACATGACGCCGCGTTTTGACGCTATTGGCGACGTCTTCGTGCGGGCGGAGGCTCCGCTCAGGAGCACCCCGCTCTACACTCGACTCCACCAACTTCAACTTCTGAAAACCGGAAACAAAAATACTCACAATAATTAAAGTTTTGGTAGCTTAGTTACATTACTTTACGACTCTTATGTTCGCCAAATAAGAAAAAGAGAAAATACTTAATTAATATTAATATATATTTTATGTTTAGCGAATAAAGTTTTCTTTAAATAATAAAAGAAGAAGAAGAAAGAACGTGGAATTTTTTCACCATTTCTTATTTCATTATTTAATTTGAGTACTTAGTACTGCATCTTGCTTGAGTACTTAAAAACCCTATAAAAATATTGTATGGCTTTCCTACACTTTAATTGATTTTTAACTTTATTGTAAAATGGGTTAAATCAGATACCTCACTTGTAATAGTTGGTATTAGTGTTAGGTAACGCAAGCCTAGTGCGTTATAGGAGTATCAAATGGTGGCGAGATTTGGCGTGTGGGGTTGAACACGTGATGATGGCTCAGTTGGTTAGAGCATGGTCGACCTTGGTCTCACCAAGATCGCGGGTTCAAGTCCTGCTTACTTGGAATTTTATCACCATTTCTTATTTCATAATTTAATTTGAGTACTTTAATACTGCATCTTGAATGCCTAAAAGCTCTATAAAAAAAAACTTTTCTTTCTTTCTTATATGCTAACTACGAGTAGTGTTTTATTTCTATCAGCGACTGTATCATAGAACGATGGAGCTACAGATGTTATGGAGCTGTAGAAGTTAGGTAGGTACCTACTACTTTTATGAAGGTGACTGTAAATATATCTAACAGAGAGGAATGCACATGTATACTTGTCTGGCCATAAATACTGTTACAATTAAAAATAAACAAAATATTACATTTGAATTTGGAATCCGTTATTTTTATATGATTTTTCATTGTCTTTTCTTATTTTGGCGCCAATACATTGTACAATATTTTGCGAAATTAAAATGGAGTGAGGTGATAAAGAGAACCGAATCGATGTGATTGCATTATACAAAGTAGGTATGGAGCCAAATGCAATTTTTAAAACTCTCCATACGCTTGGTATTAGTCAAATGTTTGTGTACCGGGCTATTAATACTCGTAGGTACAATGAGACCTCCTCCGTTTGTGACAGAAAAAGATCTGGCCGTCCACGTAGTGTTCGTACGAAAAAGGTCAAAGCAGTAAGGGAAAGAGTTCGAAGAAATCCTGTCCGAAAGCAAAATATTTTATCACGGGGATGAAGATAGCACCTAGAACCATGTAGCGTATTTTTAAAGATGACTTAGGGCTTGCAGCCTATAAGAGACGTGGTAAGAGACTGGTCTTTTCTTAACTGATAATTTTAAAAAGAATAGGGTGGTAAAATCGAAACAACTACTAAAGCGGTATGCAAAGGGAGGTCACAGAAAAATTTTGTTTACGGATGAGAATTTTTTTACAATTGAGCAACATTTTAACAAACAAAATAACCATATTTATGCTCAAAGCTCTAAGAAAGCTTCCCAATTAGTCGACAGAGTGCAACGTGGGCATTATCCGACTTAGTGATGGTTTGACTCTTATGTATTCTGTGGTGATGTTTTGGTAGGGTGTTAGCTATGAAGGAGTGACTGAGCCATACTTTTGTGAAAAAGGTATCAAAACATCGACACAAGTGTATCAAGATACCGTTCTTGAGAAGATAGTTAAGCCCCTTAACAACACCATGTTCAATAACCAGGAATGGTCGTTCCAGCAAGACTCGGCACCGGGTCACAAAGCTCGGTCCACGCAGTCTTGGTTGGAATCGAATGATTCCGACTTCATCAGAGCTGAAGACTGGCCGTCGTCTAGTCCCGATCTTAATCCGCTGGATTATGATTTATGGTCAGTTCTAGAGAGTACGGCTTGCTTTAAACGTCATGATAATTGAGAGTCCCTAAAACAAACCATACGATTGGTAGTGAAGAATTTTCCCATGGAAAGATTGCATGCTTCTATTGATAACTGGCCTCAACGTTTAAAGGACTGTATTGCATCCAATGGAGACCACTTCAAATAAGCTTTTTATATTTTAAATTGTTTTATATTTATGTATTAAACTAACGCATTGTAAAAGTAATAAATGTTTTTTGCAATAGAAAAATATTTTTTTTCTTTTTTACAATATTTATGGCTAGACTAGGTATAATAGTTATTAGCATAATATCTAGCAGCGTGGTGAACATGCTCGTTTGTTGTTGTTTTCATGCATCACTAACTCCAACTCTTACGGTACGACTGGTTTAAATATGATTACAAAATCACATTGTTACAAATATATTACAAGTTAAGGTAGGTAAATACTATCTATTTAGAGTCTTTACTTATTCGTGAGCGTCAATGTAAAGGAATATGAGCAGAAGTATTATAAAATATTTGTCCATGATAAAAAAAAATGGACAGCAATAAACATTAAACAGCTTTGTTTACCTCCACCAAGGGCACCACAGAAACAGCTGATTTAAGTCCAGTTAGAACAGAACGAGTATCAAGTGGCACCTGGTGGCCGAGAAGTGGCCGAACTTGTTCAGAAGCAACCCTGCCGGCACTGGAGTAACCACCGAACGGAACAAACTAGTAACCATTGTACTCACGTGGCTGGCTGACTTGTCTCACTTGTCTGACAACAAACGAATCGACAAAAACAACAAAACACAACCAAAAAAAATCAAAGTAACTGGTTTAAAATTTAATTTAAAATTTTTGAATTAAAAAAAAAGCGCTTAGCGTTAAGATATAGGTAGGTACCTATTGTACATTATATTATAGATTGTAAGTGCAATAAATTAAATAAATAAAAAAGTTATTAAATATCGTTACATTAAAAATCCATTTGCTCTTTATAAGGAATTGCTTTAAAAATCCTGTGCCAAAGACTAATAAGTAAATTCATATCCTCGATTTCAAGTTTTCAACGAAGGCGTCTGATCTCCTTGGATAATAATAATGACAAAAAAAAACAAAATGAAGTTGCATTATTGCTTCAGAAGCCATACTGAGAGTGCTTTCAATTCAATACGTTGCTGTGGAGGCTGCGTTGGACTTGCTTCTTGGAGCAACAAAGACAAAAAATGCTATAGCTCGTTTACATCCTTGTAAGTTGGAGGGAGATACCTACACTACATGAAAAACTTTGATCGCTTTAGCCTTATCCTGTCTGTGAGTGTTCAGGAATATCATTATATGTAAGATACGGTCATTAATAATTTAAGAAACTATGAAATATTGATCAAAACACTGCAAATAATTTGAAACCTGGGTTCAACTTGAGATTAATCTTCAAGAAACTTATTCCTAATAATTGAAAAGATCCGAGTTCAAGTAGGTATACTTAATCGTTTTGACATTTTCATTAAGAACCTGGGAAAAACCTCAAATCAAATTGTTCTGTGTCAATTAAAAAAATATATTGTAACACTATGCAAAGTAGTGAATTCATACCCATTGAGTGACTGTGGTTCGGCCTAGGCAAAACATTTTCATGATGCCTTTGTTGGATACAAAGGCTTTAGAAAGAGAACATTCCCCACTGCAGGAGGAAAAATAAAACACAAAAAGCCTCTGCTGCCGAGCCAGGTTGTAGTGTGCGCCGGCACCGCGCACACAAACAAAACGAGCTTACCGAACACGGCCATACAAGAAATACTATGCGAGGAACTCTCATGTGTGCTAGTATATTTATATCAGCACACACGCAAACACGTTATAGGAGCTACGTTTTTCTTATAAAGATTCGTTAATTGACTGCTTTATCTGATCATAACCACAACAATAATAATAAAAAGAGCGTGAGTAAAAGACGAACGTCAATTGGAAAAATTGTGAATTTGGATAACACTTGTTTGAGTAGAAGCACTGTGATAATTGTAATCCTAACTTAGAAGGCAAACGAGCACGTCATTCCACTGGCAAGAAGGTCGGGGTGGCGACGGCAGGCGTCCTGGCGAAGACCGTCACGCACGCGAGTCAAACTAGTCTCGTGACGTCACGGCCCGCCCGGTGAAATTACAAAACCGGCCGGGCGGCACGGCCGAGAGCGGCAGCAAGCAGCGCGGCGCAGTGGCGGCCGCGCTGCCGCCCGACCCCGACGCGCCACCGGAGTTTCACATACCGTGGGCGGCGTCGCGACGCTTGGGCACGGCGTTGCCGGGCGCGGGCGCGGATAACTCGAGCACGCGACGAGCGGCGCTACGGAGCGCGGGCGCAGGTGCTCTGAGCGCAACAGCCTCCGCGCGCCGGCGCCGCAGCCCTCCGCACCCCGCGCCGCCCGCGCCTTCTCTCGCACGCACCAAAACGACGAATTTATCTTCCGTACATGCTGGCCCTCCTACCCGAGGACGTTGCCCAGGGTGTCTCAGCTCTCTGCGGATCGTAATTTAAAAAGTTTTGTAATGATAGATAGTAAAAGTTTTCTCAAAACTTCAGAGATAGCAACTTGCTTCTTTTGTTTCGAATATAATTAACATTCTCAAACATACACCCAGGAAACCTTTTAGGACTTTTAATACGTTTAGTATTATGGGTACTTACATGCAGTGATAAATATCAAAGTCTGAAAAGAGCATTGGTAAACTTATCATATAATTTGCATTCCAAGAATACTGTACCCATGTGATTGGTATTTTATCGTTGCAGCCTCCAAGCAAGGCTTGCCGGCATCCGACGACGGCGGCGCGCAGCGTAGCCCGAGGCGACGACGACGCTCCGCCCGCGCCTCTCGGCTCTCGAGTCTCGGCTCTGATCCAACGACGTCGCGTCGATCGGAGCAGCTGTTACAAAACAGCGACCCGCGATGTTGGGATTACCCAACTTTACGCAACTTCCCTTATTAAACTTTCATATCACAAGATATAGACATAATAAAAGTTGACATCAGAAAGAAACGACGATCACTCCACCATAACCTTAAGCTATGAAAAAATTTGATCAGAATCATTACATGAATTGTAATATGCTAAACGTGTATATATGTACTTTGGTTTTACATTAAATTAAAGAATTATTGAGGTCTGATCCCAAAATCTGATATCCTAGTGGATCCGTTTTATTTTAATTATTTTCTATTCCGTTCTGATCCTCCGTCCGTCATCAGGATAAATAATTAAATATAGTATTCCGGTCGGATCCCCAAGCATATTTTTGGTATAGTCAGTTTTTTTGTTTTTTATTATGGTCTCCTGTTTTTATTTGCAATCAGCGGTGTTTCGCTTTAAAGCAAATTAGTTGGGTGACTGTTGTGGCTTTTTGAGTGGGTCCTGCAGCGAGAGCCTCTACTCATCATTCAGGAACAATATGTCTTTCCTTTTGAGTCGCTTCCGATAAGAACGTGTTGTCAGCCCGGCAGCCAGTTCATTAGGGTGGACCTCCGGTTTTCCATTATAAATTTCAGAGACCTTCAGTAATTCTTCCTAAACTGTGTTCATCTATAATTCTTGACTTATTTCAGCGTTAGTAATTGGCATGGAACAGCAGATATTGTTCTTAGAATTACATTCTGAATTTTCTGCAAGTTTAACACGGTTTTTCGACATTTTCTTGATGAGGTAAGGTTGTGTTGTCAAGTTTTACTGGTGGACTGTCTTCCTTGCGCAGGGTAAAGGTGACATGTACAGACTTGGTTGCGCTAGCATTTATTCTACATTTCTAAAGCCACTTAGATATGCCGTCAAGTCCCCTCTGCAGCATTTGCTATGTGACTACAGGATCTGCGTTGCTGGCCATGATTGCAGTGTCATCAGCATATGTAGCAGTGGTCACACCATCCTCTACCGGTAAGTCAGCTGCGTAGAATCTAGGTAGATGGTATACAGAACCGGACCTAACACGGAACCCTGCAGGACTCCAGCTTTGGTTTCATGGAGCTTGGTACAGTCAGTAACAAAATATTTGTACTGGAAAATATTTTTTGATCTGGTATAATAAATTGTGGGCTACCTTAAGGTAGCTTCATTAGAATTTTTTATACCTGGAAAACAGTGGGGAGTGATATACAATAGAAAATCGTTATCATATCGACCAAGTCCACCGGACAGGTTTTATATGTGATTACTGTAATAATTGTCTAAAGAAGGTGTTTTTCAAGTATTTGATTTTTAATTGTTTTTTTTACAGTTTTATTTAATGTTATGTAAATCAAAGGTGCAAATTTATGATTATCTGTGATTGATTATAATTAATAAAATCTGATAATTTTTTCATCAACAACTGTTTCTTTCTTGACTGTACTAAACCAGTACCCCTACTTGTTTAGTACGGTCAGATCAGACCGGACTAATCAATTTTAGAGTGGATCAGACCGGACAAAAGTAATAGTAATAATGAAGAGTAGATCCGTTTGGTGGATCAGACCTGAATAACTCAAATTACTCGTAAATGAGACTATTTCCTTGAGTTATTCGGATAAGGTTTCGTAATACCCATATTAAGGCCGTACCTGAATTTTCCGGGGTCCAGTGCTGCCCCCATTTTAAATAAATCGAGAAAAGCTTATTCTGAAAAAAAATCACCAGGACCATAATTCTTGGAAGAAGATTCTTCCATGCTGGTCTGGAAGAAAAGATAAAGCTTGCCCGCGCAGATCGTAAAAGCCGATCGAGGGAATGGGTGAAAATGCTAATCACATTAATATGCGAGGCGGCTAGCATCCAATCGCTATTTTAATTCCTTTTCCATCTTCTCGCCCACAATAACGCTAAAAGTGGCGTTTAGATCTTGCGCCTGCTTAGAGCTGCAATATCTAAAATGCTCTGTCTGCCCCGTTAGGAATAAAGACGTGATAACGTGTCTGTATCGATTCTTCTCATTTCCAACTACACATAACCATAACTAATCTAAAAAAAACGCTAAGGATTATATAATTTGATATTTTTAAGGCCATATATAAATTCTCCAGGGTCCAGTGCTGACCCCATCTATACATATATATAAAAGAACAAGGGTGACTAATTCATCAACGCCCAGCCTAAACCATAAAAGCTATAAACGTGAAATCTGGACAGTAGTTTTTATGTTATTACATAGTGCTCAGATAAGAAAGGTTTTTTCAAAATTCAACCCCTAAGAGGGTAAAAATCGGGGGCAAAGTTTGTATGAAAAAAAATTAAAATCTTTACTGATTTACTTGAAACTTGCCATAAATGTTTTTTAACAAAAATAATAACACCTGTTTAAGCATTTTTTTAAATTCCACCTTAATGGGCGTAAAAAGGGAAAAAAGACCGTAAATCTGAACGTAGTTTCTATGCGATATTTGTATATAATCGTAAATAATAGTAGTATTCGAACATAATAAATAGTCATCCACTAAGTCTGCAAGAATAAGAGAAGAAAAAGAGATGACCATCTATCTAAATATATGTCGCAGTTGGATGGTATAAACCGCTAATTCACGAAACCTCTAGTTGTTTGGCATTACAGCTCGGTTTTGTTAAACAGCCGAATATCGTTCAGCTGGATTGTCTAAGGCGAATGCTACACGCTCGATATGTATCGCGATATTTGGATCGTAATCCAGGATCACGATATTTATCGAGTCTGTAGTGTAGCGTATCACCTATCGTGATACGGATCGCTGGATTTCTAAAAATCCAAAAATCCACGATTTGTATCTAGTATCGTTGATAAATATCGAGCGTCTAGTCTTTAATCGATATTAATCACGTCAGTATTAATTATGTCAGCGATGGAAGAGGACGCGCATGTTGAGTCGGCGCCGGCGGCGCCCGCCGTACCTGAAACAAAAGCATTTAAAAGAATTCATACTAATATTAAAAACACTACCAGAGTTATGGGACAGCTCAAGTGCCAACAGTTTAAACAAAGTAAAAAGGGCGAATGTCTATGAGCAACTAATTGAAATTTAAAAAAAATTAAACCTGGTGCGACTACCAAAGACGTCATTGCGAAGATAAACTCATTAAAATCGAATTATAGGAAAGAATTAAAAAAAATAACCGTGACGTTTATATTTTTCTCTATCTTGAAACCAATATTACGTCCATTTTTTTTGCTTTGTACGGCTTTTCCATGCTATCGCTAATATAATAGCAACGCAAGCTTTATTTATATTATCACTCATACTTTATTTATATTACTATACGAAACGTACGAGTGAAATGAAATTTACCGCCGTACTGACGCGATTCATATCGTATGTGTAGTATACGAAAATTAACGAAAATATTACTAGATAAATATCACGTTAAATATTGCGATACAGTCATATCGAGCGTATAGCATTCGCCTGATTGCGCAACGTGATACGTTCATTTAAACCGCTAACCACGTTTCCAAACGGCAAGCGGTTTTGTAAAACAGTAGCGGTAATCCGCTGTTTGACGAACCCGTTAAAAAATCCAACTGCGACACATGCATGATAAGGATTTGGTGTAGGGTTACCATAATGAAATAAAACTGGGTGTCCATTAGAATACAGATTTTTTCGACATCGCATTTCATTTCCCAGAAAACTATTCCACGATTTTTATTGCTATAGGTTTGCCCTAACCTAGTAAAATGGATAGAACTTTTCTAGCACTCGCCAGCCGCTGCCACAGCACGCTCGCTGCGCTCGCTTGGCTCGTGCGTGTGTTGGTCGCAGATCTAGCCTAACCTAACCTATAGGTTTGCCCTTACCTAGTAAAATGAATAGAACATTCCTAGCACTCGCCAGCCGCTGCCGCGGCACGCTCGCTTCGCTCGCATTCTAAATTGTATAAAATATCTTTAGATATAATTGTTCAACAACTTCTCTAGCCGTATGGATGAATACAAGTCGTTCATTCTATTCCGCGTATTAGGGTTCGCTGTTTTACAAAACCGAGCTGTAATGCCAAACAGCTAGAGGTTTAGTGAATTAGCGGATTATACCATTCAACTTCGACATATATATAAAAGAACAAGGATGACTGATTCATCAACGCCCAGCCTAAACCATAAAAGCTATAAACGTGAAATTTGGACAGTATTTTATGTTATTACATAGTGCTCAGATAAGAAAGGTTTTTTTCAAAATTCAACCCCTAAGGGGGTAAAAATCGTGAGCAGTTAGTATTAAAAAAATAACTGATTTACTTGAAACTTGCCGTAAATGTAACCTAACAAAAATAATTAACAATTTTTTTAAATTCTGTCTCTATGAGGGATAAAAAAATGATACAGCTGCTGTTATAAATGATACATATTTGAAGTCATTCAAATCGGCTGAAACACAGTAAATCAGTAGATTCTGTATTGCAAACAGATGACGCAGTAATTACCCGGTAGAATTTCTTAATTCTCTAAATCCAGCTGGCCTTTCTCCACATAATCTGGTACTTAAAATTGGCGCACCAGTTATGTAGCTTGCAATGTAACAAGACTACAAAAAAAAATCTCTATGGAACATTGTCGAGGCTACTGTGCTTACTGAATGTGGTCAAGGAGGAACTGTTTTCATTCCCCGCATACCATTAATACCCTCAGAGTATCCATTTGAGTTCAAGAGATTGCAGTTTCCCCTTAAAGTATGCTTCGCAATGACCATAAATAAAGCCCAAGGGCAGTCATTGAAAATTGCTGAGATAGATTTAAGATCTGACTGTTTCTTACACGGACAATTAAATGTGGCATGTTCCAGAGTGAGTTCTGCTAATAGTCTCATAATCCTTTCTCCCAATGCTACTCGTACTACCGTGTAAAGAGATTCTTCGGTAGCAGAAATTTATTTAAATATTTACATAGGTATATTTTTTTCCACAATTACCTTTACATAAAAGTTACCAGCTGGATTGAGAGAATTATAAAACTATAAATAGAGGAAGGTGATTAGTTTCATTTTGTTCAGTTATTGAAAATAGGATACAGTAAAATCGAAATTTACGCAAGCGAAGCCGTGGGCTAACAACTAGTTTGTAATAAATAATTTCAAAGGAAAAGAAATATCATTCAAAATTTTGTCTTTGTGAAGCCATAACCCTTCGAACTATTTTATGAACAATTGTTTACAGTAGTTCATAAAATTTAACTCTTCCTACTTCACATTACCGGGCCGTATGCAACTCACTCTGTGGTATCCGCCCCGTTCAAAACACACACCAGGATAGTTGATACTTAATCAGTGCCATCTACCCCGTTGATCGGGGCGATCTACCGGGGTCGATGAAACAATTTTTTCCCAACCGTCCCGTCACCGGGGCAGACCACCCCGGGACGGTTGAGAACATCAACCCCGTTCTTCGCCGGGACCGAAATACCGGGGTCGATGAATCAATTCTTCCCAACCGTCCCGTCACCGGGGCAGGCTCACCGGGCCGGATGGGAGTTACTCTTTATGAATAACATGTCGAATATAGCACTTCAGTTATTCATCATTAATAATAATAATAATAAAGATCGTTTATTTCCTCTTCACAAAATACAATTTCATAAAACAGGTAAATTCAAATATTGTACACATGTGTTTGGGCTTGTAAACTTTTGTGAAGCGGCTAGTCCCCGAAATAGGTTCCAAGAGGAACCTGTGCTAAAGGTGGCTAGGCCTCTTCCTCGGTCAACAATTTCCCGGTTCAATTTGGAGTTTATAAGGTTATCGAACTGCTAAGTAAGAGTATAATGAGAGTAGATTATAATGGTTTGAGAAACAGAAATGTAGATACTGGTATTAAACAATAAATTAAAAAAGGACTATTATACTTAGACAATACTGTTGGAAATAGCAGCTAAAAATCGATTGCAACAATAGAAAGACTGTTAGGACTATACTAGGTGAGGGTGAATGTATCTGTTAGTGTGAGTGGCGGTGTTGCAGTGTAAGGGTGTGGGAGTGTGGTATGAGTGAGCAAGAGTGGGTAAACGGAGGGCAAAAGGTGTTGAGGAAGACGTCACTAGGTAAGATGGGAGAGAAAAAGAAACTGGTTTTGGGAGGGTATTCGGCTATTGTTGGTTAAGTTATTGGTATGAGTAGATTTTCGGTGGCGATGTTGATCATTATTTCATCATCAGGTCTTTTTTAGTCTCCACTGCAGACGAACTACCATGTCAGTACTACCAGAGCCATTTTTAGCCAGAGTAGCCAGAGGAATTAGGCCTACACTCTCCACGATGGCGAGACAGGTTGGTGAGGTCTCATTGATGTATATAAGGTTTGTTTAGCTTGTGTTTCTTCTCGCCTTCTACGACATCCACGGGAAGACTTGGAGTAGTCCTATTCTACTATGCCGGGACCCGGCAAACACGGCACGGCACTTCAGTTATAGACAATCTTAATACGAATCTCGAATATTGTGACGACGCCATAAGAGCGCGGATACTTATTTAACTTCCAAGAAATGTTTAAATGACCGGGTGAAAGCCACACAAACAGGTGTGTAACACATTATGGATATGGGTAGATATGGTACCATTTTACGAAACGCTTATAAATTATGCCTACTTACATAAAACATATAACTTATAACATTTTATTTTGTACCTGCCCGAAGACTATCCGAATAAGTATACCTAGGTACCCAAATTCTTTTTGTACCAACGACCCGAAAAATGTACCTAGAGCGGAGGAAATTTGCGTGAAATAATTGTTATACTTGTACCTACCTACTTTCTTTATGTTTATGTTGACATATACAGTGATACTTTTTTTCCAGTGTAGGATTATATTGCAAGTTCAGTCCGATACTGTTTGCATTCCCATAAAAAAAAACTACTATTCTTACACAAACGTGTGATCAGCTGATCAAGTAGGTATTTCAGGTATTTAGTGGTATTTGTAATTAGTTAATGGTGTTTGGTATTTGGTAATTGTACTTATTTGTTTTTATCTTATTTAGTCATATGTATGTGAGTTGTGGAATGTAACTTACTTAATCCGTACAATAGAATACAATACAAAAATCTTTATTGCACCAAATACTCGTAACATTTACAATTACAACATTCACAGAACTGTATATAATTAAGGTACAAGAGTCGGCGTAGAAGAGGCAACCATAAAGAGAAGGAGAGCGAAGTATAATATACGAGTATGAGTAAGATAACAGTACCTATCTGTAAAAATGCTATAAATATGTAGGTATAGTCTATTCTTTCAATTGGTTGGCATGCTGGGCGGCATCGGCTTTTACAAACATGCGGCGGCGTTTGTGGCGCGCCAACGGCATTCACGTCAATTCAGCAAATTAACTATAATACCTAGTCTATTTACGTTCATTCCGAAACTCTAATAAGTACTACGAGGAATACCTATATACCTAACTTAATTATGAGCGTTATAGTTACGAGTCCGCTTATTTTTATAGTAGGTAAAAATTAAATTAAATTTTCATAATTATTGTTGCAACGACTCTACAATTCTTAATTAATAAATTAAAGTAAGTGTACTTCAACCATATAGCCTAAACAACGATAATGCCTATAGCTATAATCGAAGCAAGTGGCTAAAGTGGCGTCAAATGATTAAAAAAGCTAGCCCGTGTAACGGAAAAAGATAAAGACAAAAACAATATTTTACTAAATAATAAAATAATAAACTAACTTATAAAGGTGGGTGCCCACGTCATATAAAACATGGTATGATAAGATATAGTATTCTCTTCCCGCGATTGCCCAAGTCTACTTACCTACGTCACGAATGTCACGAAAAGTGTTACCACCACTCCACCAATGATTGTTCTTTTAAATAAATTATAAGGATTTTCTCAATAAGTTATATAACGACTAACAAAATATACTGACACTTTTTAAGGTATGGAAAATTGTTATTCTAATTAGTCCGTTCGTTAGATTATCCAAAAATAATGTACCCGCATTTTTCAGTTTATCAAAAAAGTAAAAATTCACAAAGATACAGAGTACTATCTAAGTTCCAGAGTGGGGGCTTGTGACGTCACCGATGTGTAAAAATCGTACGAAAGCATGACGTCGTGTGAAATTAAATGCGCTCTACCTTCGTCATTTATTGTTTTTCAGAGAAAATAAAAAATAGGTGTACAATATTTTTTAATAATATAACCGATGGGCCAAAAACTACGAATAATAAATTCTCAAAACTATTTTTTCAGTCATCAATGTCATAATGCCTATTCAGTCCGTGATACTGAACAACTTTCCCCAAGGAACTTATACCCAAATATGAAAAATATTTTTTGGCTTTTCATACTAACTCGGATTAACTGATCGGTAAACTGTATGTGAGGCCAAAAATTATTTTGCATATTTCAATATATGTTCCTTGGGAAAAGTTGTTCAGTATCATGGACTGAATTCACCCTTAAAATAGTTTCAGAATATTTTGTTAGGCCCTGTATTTAATATAATATAAGAATATGCCGCTTATACTATTCGATACCACTTTAATAGGTATATTTTTTTGCTCCAGGGCCTTTGGTTGATCTAGCTACTTCTCTGCAGGTTCAGCTAGCTTGAAAATACCAGTTTCTAATATTCTTAATAGAGTAGGTAGTTACCTGTATTTGTTTACTAGGTATGCAAAATATTATCTAGTCTCAGAGGCGTAGCGTGGGCTTTCGCCGCCCGGGGCCAACAAGAAATTTGCCGCCCACACACCACCCGCTACTGGGCTTACTTGAAATATTGCCCTATTATTGTAATAATCATATTCCATCGCCTAAATTGTGCTGCCACGAATTTCTGGCGACGGGGGAAGGGGGTGTCGGTGCCGGTGCCAATTTGCCGCCCTATTGTGACCTTGCCACCGCCCCCCTTTCTAAGCCGCCCGGGGCCATGGCCCCCCCAGCCACCCCCTCGCTACGCTACTGTCTGGTCTTTTAGTTTGCGTTTACAAGCTTTTGGTAAGTATAAAGTTTATAGTTGAGTTTTTTTGTACTTAACGTATTTTTGATCCCAAACACTATCAATCAAATATTCCAAAAATATCAACATGCGTTATTGTCATGTTATTGTATTATATCAACACGTGTTATTTTTGAGGAAAACGGCCACTTTTGGCAAAAATGCTAAGAAAAGCTTATCGTTCTCAATTTATACTGTAAACAGTAGTTCATAAAATAGTTTGAAGGGTTATCTTATACAGGGGGTAAATTTTTAAGCGTACTGTTTTAGGCGTCCTATGGCCTTTATATAAAGAAAATATCATTTAAAACAGACTAAAGACATGTGTTCTTGAAAATATACCTCGTAGCTTAACCGTATATAAAAGCGAGATAAGAAATAATTATAAAATTTACAAGAAATACCACGTTGAATATCCGACTTGTATGAGCGGCCTACCCCTGGGTGGCTTGTCCCACTTCAAATTGCGCTCACAAAACCACTCATCCTCTTACGCGTGTTTTAAACGTATCTTTTATCATAATATCTAATTTTAACACATATGTAAGTTACATACCTATGTGTACCAAGTTTCAACTCAAACCTTGTAAGTTTGTGACCCAAAGACGAAGTGGTAAATTGATAAATCAAAAAAAAATTGGGGCCACTTATGGGGGATCAGACATTTAAAAAAACGTTTTTTGAACTCTATCGTATGGGGTACACGTGACATATCAAATGAAAGAGTTTTTTAGGGTTCCGTAGCCAAATGGCAAAAAACGGAACCCTTATGGATTCGTCATGTCTGTCTGTCTTTAAGTCCGTCCGTATGTCACAGCCACTTTTTTCCGAAACTATAAGAACTATACTGTTGAAACTTGGTAAGTAGAAAATTAGCTGTGACCTGTGACTAACGGACAGACAGACAAGCGAGTGACCCTATGGGTTCTGGTACGGAACCCTAAAAAGCAATGTGAATGAGAACTGGGGACGCATCACCGCTCGTATTTTTAGGGTTCCGTAGCCAAATGGCAAAAAACGGAACCCTTATGGATTCGTCATGTCTGTCTGTCTGTCCGTCCGTATGTCACAGCCACTTTTTTCCGAAACTTTAAAACTATACTGTTGAAACTTGGAAAGTAGATGTATTCTGTAACCGCATTAACATTTTCACACAAAATTAGAAAAAAACAATAAATTTTGGGGGTTCCCCATACTTAGAACTGAAACTGTTTGCGCGAGAGACACTTCCAGAGTGGTAAAATGTGTCCGCCCCCTATAACTTCTAAAATAAGAGAATGATAAAACTAAAAAAAACATGGTGTACATTACCATGCAAACTTCCATCGAAAATTGGTTTGAACGAGATCTAGTAAGTAGTTTTTAGGGTTCCATACCCGAAGGGTGCAAACGGGACCCTATTACTGAGACTCCGCTGTCTGTCCGTCTGTCCGTCTGTCTGTCTGTCTGTCCATCTGTCTGTCTATCCGTCAGTCACAGGGCTCTATCTCTTGAACTGTAATAGCTAGACACTTGAAATTTTCACCGATTATGTATTACTGTGACGGATATAACAACAAATACTAAAAATAAAAAATATTTAAAAATTAAAGGGGGTCGTCATACAAGAAATGTGTTTTTTTTAGCGTTTTAAAACATTGTACGGTGGTACGGAACCCTTCATGTACGAGTCCGACTCGCACTTGTCCGTTTATTTTTTAATATGTCATTAATCGTAAACCGCAATTTATCTTTACAACTTTTATATTATTTTACTTGCTGCTTCATGGGCGAGTCCGACTCGCACTTGGCCGCTTTTTTTATTAGTAGCGTAGGTAGATAAGTCAAAGAAACTTTTCATGGAGAATCCGTTCCGATTCACGCTGCCTTATTTATGTTGAAATTAGAAAACCATTGACTTTTCATATTATACTGCGTAAAACAGTATTATTTTTTGCTGATGCGACGCGACGGTTTCAAAAATACCATGATCTCGGAACGCGAGTGGTGATGGTGACTCCCTCAAATAACACTTCTCTAATGAAAGGTTTCTTTCAAAAATGTCAAAAATACGAGTGTTTAAGAACAAAACCCAAACAAGACCACTCGTGCAAAAGTGCAAATCCTTCGCATACGTACGTACGTAAGGTACGACGGATTAAAATGCCCTTATTGTTAACTCTCGCGCAAATAATTCGTTGTGTGACTGGAGCTTTCAAAAATGCGTCCACCTACAAACTTGCACAAAGCACAGCTGTGGCCATGGAACAATATTACTCTGACGAGGCTGTGGCCAGAGGCTGTGGCACAGGCACAAAGTATGAAGCAAAGACGCCATATGTATGTTTATCGAACATACCCAGTAATTTGCCATCGTGGTCGGTTCGTATCGTATTCGTGGCACGGTTGTCTATGCTAAGCTTTTTTGGTCAAGTGTTGCAAGTAGGTAATATTTCTTACATTTTGCGTAACTTTTGAAACGTAGACCAATGAATTAAATTACATCCTTTTTATTTATTTTTCAGTACCGGATTCTGATTGGCCCACTTTTTTGACGTGACAACGTCTTAAATTAGGTTGCGGCTGGGAGTCACTTATGAAAAAGTGTAACGCTCGGTAACGTTACGATGAGTCACCGAACGAGAGAGAGGCCCGCCGAATGCCTTGCGTCTCTCTCCCACTCAACTATGATCGGTCTGCCGCCGTTGTCACGTAAAATCTTCGCCCGTAAAACCGACTTTACAGGCAACCATTTTTTTATTGAAGGTCTCATGGTAGGCCGGCAGGCAGTTCGTCGAATACGATAAATATTTGTTGAGTTACCTTGTTTGTGCTTATTTTTTTTTATGTTTATAACTAAATTAGTGCAATAGCACTGCTGTGATGTGAAGCTCGATACATTTTGATCAAAATTGACAAAAAACAACTATATGCCAATGTTCGTATACACCATACACCCCTAGCGTGAGTAAAACGGATATCGCAGATCGACTCATTTAACCAACTGTCTTGCTTGATATAAATACCATTATTTCAGAAATTTCAGGATTGTACAAGTCATGTCACAACTTCACAACAACACAACTAATCGGCAACAAACATGGTATGGAACTTCTTTAATATGTGATATTTAAAAAATATATCCCATTTTAATAACTTGGTAGAACTTGTCCTGAGTCCTGGTCCTGATACTATGCTATGCCTGTTTGGCAACCTACTTTTTTGCTATCATTCCTTAGTAAAAACTTGATACAATCCATGTATCTGTTCTTTGTTATGTATGGTATGAATAACTGATGCTAAGCCAACTGCCAACCCATTGCAAATTTAGTACCAAAATGTTTTTTCCATTACCTAGAGTGAAGTCTACTCATTAAGTTGTCAATTTATTTTTAAAAGTACTTTTATATTCTTTCATAATATAAATATTATGTATAAATTAATTTCTTTGATAGCATTATGTGTGTTAGATTCAAAAATACACAGAACACAATGACTGTAATCGTTTAAAAAATAGCAATGGATATGGTAAAGTCGGGTCAACACGCTGTGGCGAAAATATTTCAGCGTGGTTCACCGGGGCGAAAACTTATTGAAGCGAAACCCACCAAGTCGAATGATACAGCAGCAAAAAACATTATGGCGAAAAAATTATTGTAATTACATTATGTAATACATGTGCTCGTTTAAAACTCTAAAGGCGAAATGAAACACAGAAAGTAAGTTTAATTTTAATCAACAAAAACAAAACTAAGATGTGCCTATGAGTTGTCATCTGTTTTTAACTAAATAAAATTGTTATCAAATGCCAAAAATGATTTCTAAAACTTAACTATATGCTTTGGAATTTAATATTGAGTTAAACCTGGAACAAATAAAATTGAATAATTAAATTAATAAAATTTCCTAGTTTGGGAATCATAGCAAAATCTTCTAAATTTCCCAAAATTTGGTAATAAATGCATTTTTTTTTAATAAATAATATCCAATTTTAAATTGGCAATTATAAATGCAGTGTAAACTGGTTTTCCAGCTACGATTCAGTCAACTTGTCGTTTCCATCTGGGCTAAAGAATTTGGAGAAAAATACAAGAAAAAGATCTCAGTCAAAAATATGGTACAGACAACGAGTTTGCGCTTAAGGGTCAACTCACACTTAAATATATTCATCTCTAATATCCCATTATTAAGGTACACATTTGTGTTATGCAAAAATGTTTTCTCGTGACGACACGCGTCAACGCGACTACTTCGTTTCGCTGGAGTCGAACGGTTTAATTTGTACCTTATTAAGGTGGGATGGATGAGATGAATACGCGAAAAACATAACGTGACGCGACGCGACGCCACCACTCTGCACAAATGTGAGTTGACCCTAAAATGCGACATTATGTAACGTTGGCCTATCTCATATCGCCCTTAGAGTTTTAAACTAGCACATAAAATATGTAATTATAAACATTTTTTCGCCATAACGTTTTTCACTGCGGTGTCATTCGACTTGGTGGGTTTCGCTTCGATAAGTTTTCGCCCCAGTGAACCACGCTGACATATTTTTGCTACAACGTGCATCGCTTTGGTGACATTCGACACTACGTAGGTGACCCGGTGAAGTCAGAGACTGGCAAATCTCACAGAGAAAACAGATTAAACAGGCAGGTGTAAATTAAATGTGTACTATAAACGTGTAACTTTTAGCTTCGAGATCCTGACAGCACTGTACTGTATCTGTCTCTTTCTCTCCTGTAAAGCCGACGAAAGTGCGGTTTATTCGTGATTATTCAACAGTTTGCCTTTAAAATAAAGTATAAACTTTATCCAGCACTTTGTTTTTATCAAAACATAAATCCTGAAACCCGTAAGTTACTTTATTAAATTCATGCTATTCAGACATTACATACAAATAATACTTTCAAAATGATAACCTCAATATCTGTTACTGTTCAAAAGTTTTTCTTTTCCTCACTGAATTTGCTATTAAAATTGAATAGACTTGGTTTGGTAGCAATAATAAAGTAGGTAGTTACTTGCTAGAATAATTTTTGTCGGATAAATTGGTTTTACCCAAATATATAGAATTTGCTCAGCTAAATAACAGCGGTGAGCGGCAGGTCAAGATTTCTACGTACCTACCTACAATGAGCCTACAATATAACTTGACCTGACAAACAAAGTATCTATGCGTGCGTTAGCGAAATTTTTGTGGTTTAATGTGCTGTATTATTGGGCTTTTTTTTATTTCAGAATATGTCTGCTTTAGCTCATGAAAAAGTCTGGTTGGATAGAACCATATACAATGATGCAGAAAAGGCATATTATGAATCTTTGTCGAAGGTAAATTACATGTTTGTATAAACATTATTTTACTTATTATCTTATTTGACTTACCCTAACACTCTTACTGCTTCCCCAACTGCAAAATACCTACTTTGTTAGCCATATGTTACCGGGACTAAATATTGCCATTTTAAAATATGTGTGTACTAATAAAGGTTATTAGTGATAAAATGCTGTTAATATTTCACCTTAACATATCAAACACAAGGTACAGCTGTTGGCTTGATTTATAGGTTGGAGTTCCATCACTTACATTAGCACAATCGTCTTTGGCCAATGAAGTTGCAAAGGCTAGACAGCACATCAAAAATTCTCTTGAATGTGTGAGTAAATATCAGTTTTATTTAAAGCCACACATTTTCGTTTTTTAAATTTCGTTTTATATTTTTATTTTGTCTTGATGTGCTTTGCAAAAAGAGAAACTCCAGTATAATAAAATATTTCAGACATTTTTCTGACACACTTAACTTTTCAGATGGATAGTGTTGCTACCTTGGCAGGTGTCCCAAACACAGAACTTACCAGCAAAATAAATAGTCTCTCAAAAGAGAATGCTGATCTCAAAAAAGCAATTGATGGTTTGCGTAACTTGGTGATCAGTCTTCAAGCAAGAGTGGAGTCATTGGAAGCCAACAGGAATAAACCAGCTCAAGTATGTACAAAAAGATATACATTACTTAACTATTATCAGATTACTTAAATTAAATTTTAAATGCATAGAAATAATAAAAAGTAAATATAATTTGTATGTAATGTTTAATTTCAGGCACAAGCAGCTTCCAAGCCTGCACCAGCACCGGCAGCGGCTGAAGATTCTGATGATGGTGTAGACCTCTTTGGTTCTGAGGATGAAGAAGAAAGTGCCGAGGCTGCAAAATTGAGAGAAGAACGACTGGCTGCATACAACGCAAAGAAGGCTAAAAGTAAGATCATTATCATTTTGTTGTAGAAAATAGTGCTTCTTGAGAGTTGATTAAAATTATCATTTATCTTACACTAACAATAAATAAATAAATAGATAAGGACAAATCACACTAATTGAGTCAGCCCCAAAATAAGTTAAACTTGTATTATTATGGGATATGAACTCAATCCTAACTAATATTATAAATGCAAATGTGAGTTTGTATATTTGTTTGTTTGTTACCTCTTTATATTTAGCTACTGAACCAATCTTCTTGTAATTTCGCATACACATAGGACCCTGAGAAGGACATAGGGTGCCTTTCATCCTGGAAAAATGTACTGTTCCCGTAGGATTTGGGATACGCGACCGAAGTCACGGGTAAAAGCTAGTGATACTATATTTTATACTAAATAAAATACATATATAGATAAAGACCCAAGATCCAGGACAATTTGAAAAAGGCCACTTTCCAAATTGCCGTGGTGTGGGATCAAACCCAGAAGCTCTGGATTGGTAGACTAGCATGTCGACCATTACGCCAGAGGTAAACATCATTGAGTGCTTGTGTTTTGTTATTTGCGTGTATTTATAACAAAGAAATATTAGTATAAGTTGGGGATTAACACTTGAAAGTCAGGGCTTTCTCTAGCAAATAATAGATGGTGCTATGGATATCAAGTCGTATCGATAGTTCCGCTACTCATCACTAGATGGCGTTCTTGACATTCGGCGTTTTTAGGGGTTCCGTACCCGAAGGGTGCAAACGGGACCCTATTACTGAGATCTGCTGTCTGTCACAGGGCTCTATTTCTTGAACCGTTATAGCTAGACATCTGAAATTTTCACCGATTATGTATTACTGTGGCCGCTATAACAAAAAATACTAAAAATTAAAAAATGTTGAAAATTAAAGGGGGTCGTCATACAAAAAACGTGTTATTTTCAGCGTTTTTCAACTCGATCTGTCACAGGGCTCTATCTCTTGAACCGTAATAGCTAGACACCTGAAATTTTCACCAATTATGTATTACTATGACCACTTTAACAACAAATACTAAAAATAAGATAAAGTTAATAAATAATTAAAGGGGGTCGTCATACAAGAAACGTGTTTGTTTTTTCAGCGTTTTAAAACATTGTACGGGGTACGGAACCCTTCAAGTACGACTCGCACTTGCCCGTTTATTTTTATTGCCCAGCAAATAAACTTTTTTTATAGAGAAATGATTTTTTTTAACAAAATAGTTATAATTATGAATAAGTACATGAAAGCAACATGGAAAGCACTCCACCGACAATAGCTAATTGTATTACTTACTCATCTTCTTATACTTAAGAGTACTTATACTTATTTCTTATAATTCTCATCATTCAATAATGAGCAGGTGTAGTTCTCGCGAGGTCTCCTTGAACAATCTGACATTTGTATGTATGCGAGTATGTATGTATGTTTGTTCGACGATATCTCGAGTAGTTTTGATCAGAGCTTCATGAAAGGCAGGTATATAGTAGTAGTTTATAGAATTTTTAAGTTCAAACTTGAGCCACATTGGCAAAGGGGTTGCCAAGTTATGGGATTCATTCTTTATGTTATCCACATAAAACTCCAATTGACCATTGACCCAAAGGTTTGACTGTAAAAGAATGCTTAGTATTAAGCTTTTGTTGTACTTGCTACATTTGTAAATGTGTAAGTACAATAAAGTATAAATAAATGCATTTAATTTTGTAGTATATTTTATCAAGAGAAATGAAACGTCGAATTCCTCCAGAGTATGGTTTTTAAACTATCGCGCTTTGAACACATGATCTCCAGTGTATCTGATATTTTTATGAGCAACAGAAGCAATATTTCAGAAATTCATTAATAATAATTGAAAACAGCTGCTCACTCTCAAGCTAGCACAACAAGGGTTTGTACAAATATTTTTCCCACTTTTTACAGAACCAGCTCTCATTGCAAAGTCTAGCATTATTCTGGATGTCAAGCCTTGGGATGATGAGACTGACATGGCAGAAATGGAGAAGGCTGTTAGAAGCATTGCTACAGACGGCTTGCTGTGGGGAGCATCCAAACTTGTGCCCTTGGCCTATGGCATACACAAACTTCAAATATCTTGTGTTGTAGAAGATGACAAGGTTTCTGTGGACTGGCTAACTGAGGAAATTGAAAAGATTGAAGACTTTGTAAGTATTATACGGCCCTTGTAACTAGTCTAGTGTCACACTGAACTAAGCTGTAAATTAATAGTTCAGTAAATGACTGATCCTAGATGAAAAGGTACAAAGCAGAAAGTTTAACTTCGGAACTTTGTTTGGACTAGATGAGGGACTAACATACCAAAAGTCCCCATCCCTCTGAGATAAGCCTGAGGGGGGGGGGAGGTATTAAAAAGGTTCGGATTTTTTGGTTTTTTGCTTACATCTTGAACTCTCAACGCTAGCCAGATGGGTTGGAGAGGTCTCATCAATGTTAAAAACTTTGTTTAGCTTGTGTTTCCAAGTCGCCTTCAACGGCATCCACGGGAAGACTTGGAGTGGTCCTATTCTATTCTGCCGGGAATCCCGGGAACCACACAGCATACTACATAATGAAAGCTGATAAAAAATTCTCTACAAAAACTTTGGTCCTGTGAACTTTTTACCTATTTCCAATCTTTGTCTAACTATAAAGTCCGAAAAACGGTCGATTTTCAAAAATGTGTTTTAACAGGCCTGTGTCACTACTCCCCGTTTAGGTATCGAAAATGAACCTACATTATTAGTATGCGCGCAACCGGCCCCTCCGGGTAGTAAATTCAGTTATACGAATCGTTTGTCCAGAGTAATAAGAATGAAATTGGCTTGCAATGGATGTCTAGGTATTTATACGAAAAGGTGCTGAGTTCTGACGTGAGCTAAATTAAACCATATAGCTAGCCACATTGAGTAGATATTTCTTTGCTGAGTGAGACTTCTGTACGTTAGTATTATTTATTCTGTGGTTTTACTTTTCGTCTTTTGTCATACATTACTCTATAACTTGCGTCCCCCCTCGAGCTTACCTCAGAGGAGTGGGGACTTTTGGTATGTTTGCCTCTTATCTTGTCCAAACAAAGTTCTGAAATCAAACTGTCTGCTTTAGACTTTTCCATCTACACTTCCCTTATGAGTACCTTTAGTGTTGCTACACACTTATTCGGATCGGCATTAATCGGCACAGCCAGGCGGTAATATCGAATATATTATGTAGATGAATGTTCAGGAAAAAGGCGAAATACATAATTGATACGGGTCGATTTGTTGTTCGACAAATACTGCCGAACCGACAATACCGGCCCGAATATGTGTGTAGCAACCCCTTACTGAACTACACGCCCCAAGGGAAGAGAAAAAGCTAGTAGGTACATTTAAAGATTTCTTTTCTTCCACATTAGCTTTGAAAGAAGTACTTATTCTCATGTTTGTATCACGTTTAATGATTGTTTCATGTGTTTATTATATTATTATATAAAATTCTCCCATGATTCCTCATTTTCTTACAGGTTCAGAGCATCGACATAGCTGCTTTCAACAAAGTTTAAGTTCAAGTAGAAAAAGATATTCTGTTGAATAAAAGTGTAATATTTTTCTTCTTTGTTTTTATTTTTTACTTTTTACGAAAGTAATTTAACATTTTTGACTACTTCAAATTCCGATGTTCTTTTTATATTTGCAATGTGATCTATCATTACGAAACCGACAATTTATAGTCGCAGTTGGATTGTATAATTCGCTGTTTGACATAACCGCTAGCAGTTTGGCAAGTTGAAATAGCTGAATGACATAACATTTAACGATTTATATTTATCGATGCCGTGGGTCAACAGCAACAATTTATTTAAAACTGTATAAAATGAAACTTAGATTCTGTAACAATCTTTTAGTTCTGAATTCTGCTACTTTTTTTAAGTTTGTTAAACATAATAGCCAAGTTGAATTATGGGATAGGTATATGAATTTTTCAGTAAATGAGAATGTAAAGCTTTTTTTCGCACATTTGCGAAAAACGGCTATTTGGCCTGTGCGAAGAAAAGCTTCACGTTTTCACTTTAAACTGTAAACAGTAGTTCAAAAAAGTTCAGTTCTCAATTTTTGTTTTTTCTCTAATATCTCAAAAATTGATGCGTGGTCGTAGCGAAAAAAAATGTTCTGAGTTAAGATCTTCTAAAATTCTCTGCAACTTTGATTCTATACTCTTTTTTCAAATTCCCAACCATGTTTTTTTTTTATTGTGTCGGTTTAAGTGTAATTTTTTCGCCAGCTGGTGTGAATCAAAAGGTTGTATCGTCGAAGATCAAAAGGGATGTCAAATCATGAAAACTTCGATGCTTGTAATTTTTCCTTTTCTCACTAGCTTTAATAATAGGATCCATTATTCCTTTATCTTTCACCTCAGAGACTACCTCACTTGTCACATACAGGACAATTATTCGCACTCATGATGTTATCCCAATTGCGTAACTAATAGATAGTCCGACCGAAACTGGTTTTAAGACCGAAACCGAAACCGAATTTCGGCAACGGTCTCGGTTTCGGCCGAAACCGAAACTTACAAGGATCATGTTTTGAGGAATAAATAAATAAAACGTTATTATAAATGTTTACAACCTACTCTAATGCTATATAACGTGATAAAACTTGCCGAATTCAAAATAAATCACACGAAAACACAACAAACAAAACGAACTGCAAACACAAGCCAGGCAGTCACGACATGATTAGGCACGTGGACGCGGCAAAATGTCTTAAGGCTGATTTACACAGGGTCAGTGACCCACTCCGAAATCGAAACAAGTCAATGCTGTCCCGAGAAAAACCCAATGCAAATTAATTTGAAGTCAGTACAGCGGTGTGAAGTCAGCGATGTCTTGTATATTCACATAAGAATATTTTGAAGTCAGTCGGCACTGGCGCCGCTACTGACTTCTGCACTGACCCTGTGTAAATCAGCCTTTAGTCGCATCACGCTTGGATGGAATTTACCGCGCCGAACATGACCGAGGACAGCCCGAGAACTCCTGAATGCAGTTTCGGTTTCGGTCGTAGTTTCGGCAGGTTTGCCGCCGAAACCGAAACTGTTTTTTGCCGAAACTCGACCGAAACCGAAATTCGGTCGGACACTACTAATAGATACATAACGGTATAAGTATCAATAAATCGTTGGGGCTCCCCTGCGTGCGTTACCAGGTAGGCTACTGTGCCAAACAAAATTACATAAAACGATAATGATATAATAACACGAGATCAAGGCATAGATCTATACTAATAAATGTATGAAAGTTTTAGCCAGTGAAGTCACGTTTTCTAGAATGGCTTACAGTTAGTGCAAACAGTAGTTCATAAAATAGTTTGAATTGAAGGGTTATCTAGGGCTTCAAAAAGACAAAATTTTTTAATAATACTTATCTCCATGTACTTTTTTAAGCAATCTTCGCGTATTATGATTGTTTTTCCAGATTGTTATCCGCTGTTATCAAAAACACGATCTCTTACTGATACCGCCTTCACCACGTGGATGTACTCCTAAAATTTTGGATAATGTTCGCATTATAATACTACCATGCTTATCGCGCTAAAAATCAATCAATCAATACGTTTATTTGCATAAAATGTAGGTACATAAAGATCTTAAAATTACCACTCCGTTTTCCATTTTACCTTCTTGCGTAGGTATGCAAATTTTAAATGTTTTTAAATTATTAATTACAGTATAATTATTATTACAATTTAAATAATATTAGTAACAATTAATTAATTAAATACGAGCGGTTATATTTTATCATTTAAAAATTCATTAACATTATAATAGCATTTTTTTATTAATAATTCCATTAGTTGTTTCTTAAATAGATTAAAACTAGAATTTCTTATTTTTTTTGGGACCTTATTATATATTATTGACGCCATTCCAAACACACTTTCACTGAACATAGCTGTCTTGTGTGACACATGCCTAATTCTGTCATTAATGCGATTCGATCCAAGGCATTAAAAACGGGTATGTTTAATTTTACAAAAAGAGCTATTTCATATACCTATATACATTCCAGGCAATGTTAATATTTTTAGTTTTTTAAAATGTGGTACACATGAATTCCCTTCGGGTATTCCACACAATGAACGAATGCACTTCTTTTGTGCTTTAAATGCCTCTTCTTTTCCTGTTGCATTACCCCAGAAAATCAGACCATATCGGTGGAGGTATAGGCAAATGACCTTGAAGTGGCGCCCTCACTTGAAATAAATTATTAACTCGTAAATATGGAGATAATTTCCATATTGCTCTTCGTCATGCACTAGATAGCCCTTTAAATTATTTTATGAACCACCGTTGAAAGTATTTACATTAGTCCGTCTAGCTTTAAAACTTGCTTCCGCCAAAAGTGGCCACGGCAAGTTTTAAAGCTAGACGGATCACCAATAATAGTTTCAACGGCAGTTCATAAAATAATTTAAAGGGCTATCTAGTGCATGACGAAGAGCAATATGGAAATTATTACCATATTTACGAGTTAACAATTTATTTCACACTTCAAGGCCATTTGCCTATATCTTCGCCTTAAAAGAGCATCTTGATTAACCACTCTTCTCAACATATACAAAGCATATGAATAGGTATTAAGTCTTTTGCAAATATGTTTAATTTGGGATTCCCACGTCATATTTTTCTCTATATATAATCCAAGAAACTTAGTCACCTCCGATTCTTTAATATCAATCCCTGAATAAGCAATCTCAAGTTTAACATGTGTTTTATTTGGTCTTTGACTAAATGCCATACATTTAGTTTTTTTAAGATTTATTATTAGATTATTGTTTTTTAACCATTCAATTATTTTATTAAATGTCGTATTTATTTCATTTGTATATGTCACGGGATTATTACATTCAAATATTATAGTACTGTCATCAGCAAAGAGAACCATAGGGTGCTCAATAGCTTTTGGCAAATCATTTATATAGATCAGAAATAGAAGTGGTCCTAGAACACTTCCTTGAGGAACACCGTATTTTATTTCTTTTTCTTCTGATGTATATGTTATCTCACACTTAGTCTTGTGACATAACCTTTTTATTTGCGTTATTTGAATTCTGTTGCTTAGATAAGATTTTACTAAGTTAAGAATATTACCTCTTATACCACATTTATTTAATTTGTCCGTTAAGATAATGTGGTCAACAAAGTCATATGCTCTAGTCATATCCATATATAATGCTGATACCTGTCTTCGACCGTCAACATTTTTCACTATCTATACTAATATTATAAAGCGGAAGAGTTTGTTTGTTTGTTTAAACGCGCTAATCTCAGGAACTAATGGTCCGATTTGAAAACTTCTTTTTTTGTTGGGTAGTCCATTTATAGAGGAAGGCTTTAGGCTATATAACATTACGTTCCGACAACCACGCGAACGAAGTCGCAGGCACAGCTAGTTCTAGATAAAAACTCGTATATAGCCATATTTATAGTCCTATTCTTTCTGAAACCATTTTGTTCCTCACAGAATATTTTATGTTTTTCAAAGAATGAATAAAGTGCGTCATGTATAACTTTTTCAAATATTTTAGAAAAAATTGGAATTAAAGCCAGTTGTCTATAATTGCACATATTTTCTTTACTATCCTTTTTATATAACGGCCTAACAACGGTTAATTTCAGACGATCTGGAAAAATACCTTTGTCAATACTTAAATTAATAATATGAGCTAATACAGGTGCTATAATTTCAGCAGCTCTTTTCAGTATTTTTGTGCTTATATCATCATAGCCCGTGCTGTTCGTATTTTTGAGTGACTTTATTATTAATAAAATGTCATGGGGCCACTGGTCTCACATTTCCGGCCGCAGCGTATAGCCATAGAATAAGAACCAAAAAAGAAATATCTACTCGAATGTGGTTAGGTTAGCGATATGTTTTAATTAAGCTCACATCAGAACGCAGTACCTTTTCGTTTAGATACCTAGACATCCATTGCAGGCCAATTTCATTCTTATTGTACTCTGGACAAACGATTCGTATAACTGAATTTACCACTCGGAGGGGCCGCCTGCGCGCATAGTAATAGTGTAGGTATATTTTCGATATCGATAGACTGATTTACATTGACACCTACGTTAAATTGATGAAGCCAATAAAAGTGAGAAAACTTCAAACTATAAAATAGGTAGGTAATGTAGGTAGACCTAAAATGATGGCGCGGTCTAACATTTTTTAATTTGTGTTGAATAGGCCACGGCCCACACCCGCCGCATCATCATCCGAGCGTATTCTCGGTTGCATCCTCAGCGGAAAGCCGGTAACGCTTCAGAGCCCGGGGTCCCGCTCTACCTTACCCAAGGTGGTTTGACGAGGTTACTGGTTTTTACACAGAGCGACTGCCGTGCTGTCTGACCTCCGCAACCCAAAAAGTAGACCAGCCAGAGCAAACGCCTTGACCACTGGCCCACGGCCGCATAATAGGTACCTAAGATTATTCCTGCGGTCCCTGCCTGACTGCAGACTAACGCCCGCCGGAAGGCATATTGAAAAATACTAAATTGGCCTAGAATTAGAATTGGCCTCAGCTGCCTAAAGATATTGCTTGATTAGGTATAAGCTTCATCGAGAGTTAAACTCAAATTTTCTAGTAGCCGTTGTCTAATTTTATTCGACAATAATAACATATGAAGCCATTTTATTCTAGACCCTGCACTGCATGGCAGTGACTCAATGAGTGCCAGCCCATGTCATAAGATCCGTTTTTTTCCGCAGTGGCAATGGCGAGGTCCCCCTTATAACCTAAGGCGCTATGAGTTCACAGCTCACAATACTGCGTTTAAAAATACTATATAAAATTACTTTAATTAAACTAGGTACTATAGTTTATACCCCCATTTGAAATAAATTATTTGAAAAAAATGGAGATATCATATAAAATTTTGTTCTAGTAAGCCCTAGACCCTTCAAACTATTTTATGAACTACGAGTACTTACAGTTTAAGGTGCTTACTTCGCACGTTTGCGAAATACGGCCACTTTTGGCAAATGTGCGAAGAAAAGCTTTACGCTAACGCTACAGACACACACACCAAAACACGACTGAGCATATTTTTTGGCTCAATAGAAAAAAATCATTTTTTTTTTACCTTTTATATTATTACTCTGCACTGGTTGAACCTACTACACCCTTTTTCAAAGTCGGGACTACTCGGGACATGCATGATGACCCTTGGCTGTATTATATTTTCTTTAAGTACCTAGGTAGGTAATCAAAAATGTGTACGGCTGTCACTGTCACGCCGGGTAAACAACAAATTCTGAAATTGGTGTGGAGTGGAACAAAAATGTTATTTTGTGGAGATAAAAATGTACATTTATTTTAATTTAGAAAAGATATTTTTTGTGTGAATAAACAGTTTATATTTCTTTTCTCTAGCAGAATATTAACTGTCAAAAACATGCCATTCTGTAAAAAATGCAACCTCACTGGAAATGTAATTTTACGGAAAGTAGATAGCTATTGTGAACCTTGCTTCCTTACTAACACCAATCATAAATTTCGTGCATGTATTGGGAAAAATAAGATATTGTCCTCAAATGAAAAAGTTTTGATTTGTTTATTGAGTGGACCTAGTTCCGTCGTATTGCTAGACTTGATTCATAATGGTTTAGCCCAAGATAGTCATAAGAAGCTCCGGATAACACCTTTCTTTATGCATTTGAAAGGTATGTATTTTGATATGTCTATTCAGTAAATTAGGAAATAGGGTAAGGAAGCCGGATAGCGACCAGTTAGCTGAGTTACTCACTTCAGATGAGTAAAAGAAAATGTTATCTACACGTGACATTTATTATGTTAGTGTTAATTAGTCCCAAGTATAGTCTAGTTTAGATATAAAACATAAAATACAATACTTTTACCCATTAAATATTATAAAAAGCTGAAAACGTGAAAATATTGTCATTTCGCCAGTTGGCAACCACTTTTTTCAGTTTACGACCACCAGTAAGCTGGTTTGCGACTACTATTTTAATATTTAAAATATGCTAATAAAACATTTATAACTGATTCAAAATATATGTTTTATTTTGCCTATAAATAAAGAATATTTTTTACATACCGAGTTTATGTTAAAAAATATTGTCTATTTCTTATAAATTTTTAACAGGTAACCAACCAAGCAACAACTGAAATATTATACTTATTTCAGTTTGCAGCCGTTGTTTCTCAGACTTAATTACGGTGGCCGTAAACTGATGTCTTTATTTCAATTGTGTTGGTTAACAGCCGCCTATTTAGCGTCGCTGTTTGTAGGTAAATTCAACAAAGTTCCTTTAAAACTGGCGGTCGCTTACTGAAGAATTGCATCTTTACACTTTATCAATGCCACACCCTAAATTGTTACAGTTTAGAATAAGCAAAACAAAATAATGTCTTATTCATCGGATTGCGACCATGTGGCCGCAATCCAACATTTTTGCAAATATGCACTTCAGTTTTCCGACCACTAATTTTATTTTAAAATAAAGTATAAAAATAGCAAAATACTACTAAATTAATATGAAAACTTAACGATTGTATTAAAAAACATCTTACTTGTGTATACAACATGAAATAAATAATGAATCTTACCATTAAGCGCCGAGCGTCATGCTATTTTTTTTTAACTTACTACTCAAAAACACACCGCTGAATCATCACGCGAATTGAGTAATTTTTCTTTGGTGCTAGGGTAAACCATTTGTTTCAAAGTGTGTTCATTCATATTAAATAATCATTTGAAAAACACGTAAGATTTATTTTTTATTTGTGTTATCTCTAGAAATAGTATTATCTTGATTTTAAGACACTAAGTCCGTCAAGTGGTCGCCAACCGAATTCCTCTTAAACTAGTCTAAGCAGGGTTGTAATTCTGAAAAAAGATTTAAAGTGTTTTATAATATAAGTTTAATGTTATTCAACTTATATTTCAGGTTATGACAATGATGAAAAATCTCTGAAAATTGCCAATTCTGTAGTTGACATGTGCAAAGACTATGGTTTTAATATTTATATATCAAGTTTAGCAGATTGCATTCACTCAGATTGTCCTCTACCGGAATCAAATACACTGCCAAGAGTTAATAGCGACACAGAAGAAAAGTTTCAGAAGCTTTTGAACGGTATGCCTCAGACTGCACAAAATGATTTCCTGATTAAAATCAAAAGAAAAATGTTTGTCAGAATTGCTGAAAAGTTGGACTGTAAGTTTATTTTTACTCCTGAAACAACCACAACATTGGCCATTAATTTACTATCAAATATTGCAACTGGAAGAGGATCTCAAGTACAAAATGACATTGTAAGTATAATATTTCACTGATGGGAATGAAAGACAACACTAGTACAGCTAAGACAAACAGTAGACATTGCCTGGACAAGACATGGTGAATTAAAAAACTGCTCCCATTTTTATTAACATTTTCTTGCTCCTCATTATCACCAGGTCTCTTTTAGTCTCCACTGCAGGAGCACGCCCCTTATTTTCAGAGCCATATATTAGTCAGATCAGTCAGAGGATTTGACCTACGCTCTGGCCAAACGAGTTGGAGAGGTCTCATTGATGTTTATAAGGGCAAATTGCAGTTTACAATTTATGACGTATTAAAAAATACTACTTACTAAATCTCGTTCAAACCAATTTTCAGTGGAAGTTTGCATGGTGATGTTTTTTATTATTCTCTTATTTTAGAAGTTTATTAGATATTAGAAACCTCAATATCATTTTTGAAGAGATCCATAGATACCTACATTGCACGTATGGGTTTGATGAAAAAAAAAATTGAGTTTCAGTTCTAAGTATAAGAAACCCCCAAAATTTATTGTTTTTTTTTTCTATTTTTGTGTGAAAATCTTAATGCGGTTCACAGAATACATCTACTTACCAAGTTTTACAGTATAGTTCTTATAGTTTCTGAAAAAAGTGGCTGTGACATACGGACGGACAGACAGACATGACGAATCCATAAGGGATCCGTTTTTTGCCATTTGGCTACGGAACCCTAAAAAATGAGATAGAATTAACCAAGAAATGTTTAAGACTAATTCAAAATGTACTTATTGTAGTGTCTACATGTTTTATTACTTGTTCTAAAATGCCAAAGATAATAATTTATATTAAATATTATTACAGGGGTTTTCAGATAATAGGCATAACTCTATCAGAATATTACGACCCATGAAGGATATAAGTGAAGAAGAGCTTACTCAATACATAAAATTAAAAGGTTTAAAAGAATTGCATAACCAAGATATGGAAGGCTATAGTTTGCAATCAGTAATAAAATCATTTGTTACTGACCTCCAAGAGAATTTTCCAGCCACCATCTCTACTATTTGTAAAACAGCTGACAAGATTGGAATAAAAGAGCAGATCAAAAAAAGTAGTAAATGTATTATTTGTGAAGTAAGTACTAAGTATCAATACTAAAGAAGTTAATTAACCCTTTAACTGTTAACGTCGGATTAATAAAATAATTTTTGTATCCGTTTCGCCTGCCTCGTATATTTACGACCAATACGAGGGGTGGCTGATAAGTAATCTACCTGACTATGAAATAAAATACATAGGTCAATGATTTTTTTAAATTTTTGAATAAGTCTCCTGCAACTGAAATGCAGTTTTGACTATCAAAATGGTCATTTACGGCTTCCTTCATCTCTTCGTTTGTCGAAAATCTGTGCCCCCTCAATTTTTTCTTTAAATTTTTGAATAGGAAATAGTCACAGGGGGCCAGGGCTAGACTGTAAGGTGGATGGTTGATTTCTGTGAAGCCGTTTTTAGTCAATGATGATCGCGCCTTAAAGGCCGAGTGTATTGATTTTGCACGACAATGCGCCGGGCATTGTCGTGCAAAATCAAAACGCTGCTGCTACGTTTGCCTCTCCTTTTTTCTTTTATTTTTTCCCGAAGCTGGTCAAGCAAACTTGCATAATATTTTGCATTCATAGTAGTATTTTGGGGCAGATAGTCTATCATCAAAATTCCATCGACATCCCAAAAAATTGTAGCCATCAATTTGCTTGCTGACGGCCGGACCTTAAATTTCTTTGGTGGCTTTTCTCTTCTGAATTTTCATTGCATCGACTCTTGTTTGCTTTCGGGATCCCATTGGCGAATCCAAGTTTGATCACAGGTCACTATTCGCGAAATACTTTCCTCTTCGTTATCCTTTACCAAGTCTAAAAACATCCGACAACATTCCACTCGCCTTTGCTTGTCTAACGCTGCTGTCAACATTCTAGGCATCCAACGCGCGCTCACCTTGGACATTTCCACAGATTTCCAAATGCTCATGAATAATTTCATGCACCCGTTCCTTGCTAATGCCAACATCCCTAGCTATGTCCCACTGATTGATTCGCCGATCGGCAAGGATCAGTTGCTTTACTTTTTCAACATTATCGGCGGTAATTGCCGAAATAGGCCGTCCACTACGGGGATCGTCTTCTAAGCTCTCACGGCCATGTCGGAACTGCTTCGACCAAAATTTTATGATAAATTCGGAAGGGCATGAATCCCCAAACACCTTCAACATGCGCTCTCGGATCTGCGTTGGAGTATTTCCTTCTCTACTGAGAAATTTTGTCACAGCGCGGTGCTCAATTTTCATCATTTTGTTTGTTTCGTCTGGCATGACAAAAACAACGACGCATTATTAAATTATTAAATAGGTATAAGCATTAAATGTTTTAACATTTTGAATGCGTGGAAACAAATAAATGTCATAAAATTTAAAAAAAGAATAGTCGAAGAATATGAAAATGTAGTGGCCAGTAGGTACATTTTTTTTATTTTCTTTAACAAAGTAGTATTTATATCAGCCACCCCTCGTATATCTATGGCGCTTGGGAGTGGGGACACGACAACTAATATACAGTCTGGTGGTCAAAGGGTTAAAAGAGTATCTATTCAATGCTGGCATGGAAAAATTTGCCTCCCTTCTTCCTCTCCCACATTGTAAAATCAAATAAGGGAATTTACGCAAACTAGGGAATGATTTCTTAACAGACAAAAGTACCTAGATAATAATGGACTAGCAATCTCCTACTACTCTTTTACTTAGACTAGCGGCCCGCGTCTCGCTTCGCTCAGATATATTCATGTAAACCTTTCCAGAAAAATTTACTACATTACAATGAAAACCGGCATCAAAATAAGTCAAGTCATTTCAGTTAAGAGCGCCCAACCCGTCTTACTTTTCATACAAACGCTCGTACGTGATTATAGCTTTGTAACAGATCTTTCTTTAAAACTTTCGGACTAATAGGTATTTTGTGCGCTATTTCTAGGTTTTTATTGAAGTAAAAAATCAAAATTTGGAGAAACAAATTCAGTATAACCCTCCAAAAATCTGCTTTTACGCTCAAATTTTACCTAAACTTTGACCGTTCATAAAGTACCTACTCATAAATTGTAAAAGTAAAGAAAATATTTTGATATAGGTAGGTAAGTAAACCTCGCAAAGGTAATCAAGATTCTAAATGAAAAACATTTATTTCACAAACTTGTAAGGTTTACGGAAAAACACGTATTACCTGAAACAAGTTTTGTGAAATGTCTGCACCCTATTTTTCTTACAATGTTATCGCGTTCTCACTTGCTGCTGTATGATATTGCATTTCAACCATGCTCTCTTTGACGATAGACGGAGATATAATCTATGTACCCAAACCGGGCGACTGCAATTTATAATAAATAAATTCAGCTTGTAGATAGGTATAATTAATGTATTGTATTGTATTTTCAGAGTGATTTGGATAGAAAATCATCAAAATTATCAGCACTTGAAGCTACTAATTACTCAAGAATGATTTCGTTACTGCCTCCGCAAAACAGAAGCCATGATGATTTTTCTGATAATGTCGTACTTAGTTCATCCCTATTTCCAAATATTCATACATCTTTGTGCTATGGATGTAGTAGGAACTATTCTGAAATGTCAAATTGTGAATTGCCTAGCTGTATCCAGAATAAGTTACATGAATAATTTTATACTTGGCAGGGATAGTATGCATGGTATCCAATACAAAGCGAGTATTTATAAATCAATGACCTACGTTGCTACAGTAGGTACCAAAAAATTGGTGCTAAGCTAAGTGGAAATTCTAATAAAAAATATGACTAAAATTTTGTCTACCTTTCTAATTTTAATTGTAAGTTGAAGTCCTTGGAGAAAATCTTGCAGTGCAGTTTAGTTTGTTGTCGCTTCTACAACTTAGCTGTAAGGCTGTAAGTAACGATTGGCGTCAACAGTAGGTAGGGTAAGTTAGCCGGTTAGCGACCAGTGCTGAGTTACTTCAGATGAGTAAAAGAAAATGTTACGTACACGCGACATACGAGTATAATACATGAGTGTTAATTAGTCCCAGGTATAGTCTAGTTTAGATATAAAACATAAAATACAATACTTTTACCCATTAAATATTATAAAAAGCTGAAAAAGTGAAAAAAATGCTATTTCGCCGGTTGGCGACCACTTTTTTCAGATTTGGTAGCTACCAAATCTGGCTTGAAATTGAAATGAAATTTCAAAATATCAAATGAACTTTCCCTTCTTGTAGCTAGCTATCAAATGGAAACGACTTTCCCAGCTCGTAGCCCGATTTGGTAGTTGACTTCTAAATGGGAAATGTGCTTTCCCATCTTGCAGCTAGTTACAAAATGGGAACGATTTTCCCATTTCGAAGCCACATTTGGAAGCTAGCTACGAAATGGGAAATGTGCTTTACCATTTCGAAGCCAGTTACGAAATGGAAACGACTTTCCCAGCTCGTACACGGATTTGGTAGTTTGTAAATGAGCTATCAAATGGAAACGACTTTCCCAGCTCGTAGCCGGATTTGGTAGTTGACTTCTAAATGGGAAATGTGCTTTCCCATCTTGCAGCTAGTTACAAAATGGGAACGACTTTCCCATTTCGAAGCCACATTTGGAAGCTAGCTACGAAATGGGAAATGTGCTTTACCATTTCGAAGCCAGTTAAGAAATGGAAACGACTTTCCCAGCTCGTACCCGGATTTGGTAGTTTGTAAATGAGGAATGTGACTTTCTGTTTCGTAGGCAACTATGTATTAAAAAATTATTTCGAAGGGTGACCACGAAACACTTGAAATTTTGTATATTTCCCTCTTTGAATCGAGGGTAGGTACCTATGCCTACTTAGCTTAGAAAGAAACTCCACGCGTACGAAATCGCGTGGAAAAGCTAGTATTGATTTTTTTTTTTGAAGTTCCTTATTAAAATAAAACATTTCAAACGGAGACATCATTTAAAATTTTGCAACTATCAAGTCCTAGATAATCCTTCAAAGTATTTTATGAACTACTGTTTACAGTTTATAATGAGAACGTTTAGCTTTACTACGCACATTAGCCAAAAGCCTAAATTTTCCGGGGTCCAGTGCTGCCCCCATTTAAAATAAATCATTTCAAAGAAAACGGAGACATCATTTAAAATTTTGCAACTATCAAGTCCTAGATAATCCTTCAAAGTATTTTATGAACTACTGTTTACAGTTTATAATGAGAACGTTTAGCTTTACTACGCACATTAGCCAAAAGTGGCCGTTTTTCGCAAATGTGCGTAGTAAAGCTTTACGTTCTCACTTTAAACTGTAAACAGTAGTTCATAAAATACTTTGAAGGGTTATCTAGGATTTGGTAGTTGCAAAATTTTAAATAATGTCTCCGTTTACTTTGAAATTTTTTTTTTTAAATGGGGGCAGCACTGGACCCCGGAAAATTCAGGTACGGCCTTAAAATTTTGCTACTACCATAGAGTAAATAAAATACTAACGTACAACTACTACCACGTCTAGATAACCTTTCAAAGTATTTTATGAACTACTGTTTACAGTTTATAATGAGAACGTTAAGCTTTACTAAGCACATTTGCCAAAAGGGGCCGATTTTCGCATTTATAGATATTTATATATATTTCTTTATTTTACATAGACATTTCTTTGAATTTCTTTGCTGAGTGAGACTTCTGTATGTGAGTACTGGTTCTTATTCTGTGGTACAACAAATTTGATATCAAGCGGCGGCCGGTTATAAAACTTTTCGTACAGTCATTTTTGAGATGAGGGTTCAAATCAGGCAGGAAGGTTGTAAAAATGGCTCCGGATTTTTCTTCACCTATCACGGTCTTCAGCACCCTTGGGCAACCATTTACATGAATACAAATAATCTCTCCGCAGAAGAAAAACCCAGAATTTATTGAGGAACTAAGATCTCTTCCATTAAGACAAATAATTATAACTAGGTACTGAGAATAGAATATGGCAGCTACTTTTCCTCCCGGATGCATCGTACTTTTAAAGGCTAAAAGTGATTGATAAGCAGGCGTGATCGCACATTCAGACAGACTTAGGGTCAGAAATATAGAACTTGTTTACTAGGCAAAAAGATACTGATTTCAGCGACAGCCCGCTTTGCCGCGGGCTCTTACTCTTTTTGTCTAGTAAAGAAGTTCTATACTTCTATATTTCTTTCACGTGCGCGCTACGTCGCGTCGCGTCTCGGTGAACTGACCCATATCGTGCGTGATAGTGATAAGAGGTACGATAATATCTCTATATTCTCAATAGAGCTATGGAAATAATGGTAGCAGCATGGGTGGGAATAATTTCAGCAGTTCGACATTCAACTTTTCGCATACTTATTATATTTAATTTCGTTGGTGACAGATAAATATAGCATTATCGCCCATTAGTGGCTGATTAACACATTTGGCACCTGTATGCTAATAATATTTCGCGCCGCCCCAGGTCGTTATTTCTTCTTCTGCCGATGCGGGGGGGGTTGGGGGTTGGGTAGGCGCTTGCCTACTTTGCCTTTACGATAATTCGCCTTTGCGCGCGCCCCTAGGCACATGCCTACTTTGCCTATAGGATAATCCGCCTCTGGCGCGCCCTAGGCTGCAGCCTAACTAGCAAGTGTTAATCAGCCACTGACGCCCGTGTGCCTCCACCACGAACATACGAGTAGCACATAGACGACATACAACCAACACAGACTGATAGCTTCGACACGATTTATTGAGAAGACGACGTTCTCTGTCTGACCCATGTGTCTGACTAACATTTATGATATTCTCCACGCAGTGACGGCGCTTGGCGTCGGCGGCCCCCGACGACCTCGCGCCTAGCGAGTCGCGCGTGAAGCGGATAATCAATTTTTTTTTTTTGCTCCGCTATTTATTTTATAGGACCTCGCGCGTGATGCAGAGCTTTGAAAAAAAAGCGGCCTAGTGCGAGTCGGACTCGCCCATGAAGGGTTCCGTAGCAGCAAGTCACATAATATAAAAGTTCTAAAGGTAAATTGCGGTTTACGATTTATGACGTACACACATTTTAACACTTTGGAAGTGTCTCTCGCGCAAACTATTCAGTTTAGAAATAAAATATATTAGAAACCTCAATATCATTTTTGAAGACCTATCCATAGACCCCATACGAAAAAAAAATTTGAGTTTCAGTTCCAAGTATGGGATACCCCCATAATTTATTATTTTTGTGTGAGAATCTTAATGCGGTTCACAGAATACATCTACTTACCAAGTTTCAACAGACCCCCCTGGGCTGGGTATGACATGGCCACTTCACCACCCACAGCAGATGGTAAAGTGGCAGCGGAGCAGGACATACCGCAGTCGATTTCTGACCTATTTTAAATAGAAATAGCTTTATTGAGATCCTATCTATCCTATTATGTTAAGTTTTTTTTTATGTATTATGGCTACACTACAAAAACCAGAATTGCCATGGCCAAAGGAGCATACAATAGTAAAAAGAAACTTTTCACAGCAAATATATCTAGAAAAATACGCAAACGCCTTATAAAACGTTTATCTGGAGCATACTTAGCACTTTACGGATGCAAAACATGGATAATGAATAAAAAAGATAGTGATAGGCTGGCAGCTTTCGAGATGTGGTGCTGGAGGAGAATGGAAAAGATCAGTTGGACGGAAAAGAAAACCAATGCGAAAGTATTTGAAATAGTAGGAGAAAAAAAGACTGCTGGGCGAAATAGAAAATAGGAGAGGGAAAATGATTGGTCACTTAATACGACATGACTCCTTATTTAAAAACATACTAGAAGGAAAGATAAAAGGTAGAAGAGGCCCAGGACGACCAAGAAAGAGCTCAGCACTAAAAGCACTAAAGCGTAAGGCAGAGAATTCTCGGTTATCTGCCTTATTTTGGCGCATACTCCACCGACAAGAGCCACAAAGCTCTGAAATAAGAAGAAGAAGGCTACACTACCTGTTAGTGTAGCGACAGCGGAAAGATCTTTCTTTACGTTACGAAAAATCAAGGTACATAGGTACGTCATTACTCTTTGGAAAAATCAAATCGTGGCTAAGAGCTTCAAATTCAATGGTTGAAGAATGTCTAACCGGACTGGCACTTCTCCACGTCCATTAGAACGTACCCATTGAAGTAGATGAAGTGATAACGCGTTTTGAGAAAGGACGTACAAGCAAAATTGATTTAAAAATATAAAAAATTCTATTTATATTTTTATTTGGTTATTTAAATATTGGTAGGTATTTTTAAGTATAGTAATTACATTTATTAATAAAATACCTTTTTACTTGTATCTATTATTACCAAAATTAAATTATAACTTCTTGTGACTTGACCACGACTATGTGACCCCCCCTGGCGCCAAAGCTAGATCCGCCCTTGGTTCTTATAGTTTCGGAAAAAAGTGGCTGTGACATACGGACGGACGGACAGACAGACAGACAGACATGACGAATCCATAAGGGTTCCGTTTTTTGCCATTTGGCTACGGAACCCTAAAAAGGCCTCGCAAGTCTTGTCGCCGACATTCACATTAAGTCTAGCGCTACCACCGTTTCCACGACAGTTGCGGGCAAAGGCGGTTGTTAAATTAAGTACAAATATTTTAAGGGGTGATTCAATCCATCATTTTTTTACTTCCCTTATATCTAGTACTTCCATAAGTACTAGATATAAGGGAATAGGATATAACCTAGTTAGATCACGTGATAACATACTTCTTGAATAAGAACCTAAAAATATTTTTTCATATTTCTATAAATATTTATTAGAAAAAGTTCAAAATGACGGACTGAATCACCCCTTAAAATATTTGTTAGTACTTAATTTAAAAGCACAAGCAAAGTATAATCTCAATCAATGCCCTTTATCGTTTTTATTTGTGCAGACAGCCCTATTCGGTATATAGATAATTGTTCCAGCCCTCGAATTACCTATAGGTATGGTTTAGAAAAACGAAATAAACAAAAAACCCAACTGCATTTTTTTTCAAACTTACATGAATGAACTGAAAAGATACAACAGCAGTATGCCTAGGATGCAAAACACCGAACGCATGACATTTTAAGGCGACGACAGAAATTAGCGCATATTGGAAGTTCCATTTATAAATAATCGAAAACATTTTCAGGCAAAAGTTAGTATTGTTTATTAAGAAAATTTTGATGCAACAACTTCCTGTTATCACACTAAAAATAAATTATAATCAATGAGGCTCACCTTCAAATTGCAGATAGGTGAGAGTACGACCTGATTTTAGCTAGGTATATTATGTATAAGGACAGCTAACGTAACTTACTAAAGTATACTAATAGAAACAATATTTTATTCGACATTGTCTAATTATTAGAAGTTACTGGTCTTCTTTATAAAATATGTAATAAAACGATTAATTAATCATCTTAAAATTTTGTATTTATATTACACATATCTACAGTTTACTTCTATTACATAAATACAAAATTTTAAATAAGAGTACCAACGAAAAGCTGCTAACCAGTACTTGCAAGTGGTATGCAGATGTTATCAATATTATATTATACAAGTAATTACAATATCAATACCATAGGTTAATAAATGCAAAAGATCAAGTGCAATGAAACTCGAGATGTTTTCATTATCTCAACAATTAATATTGATTTTCTTGTAAAAAAAAAGATGTTTCAGTTTGACTTCAACAATGAACCCGCCCACCACACTAGATACTCACAAAGTAACAGCTCATAGTCACTTCATGGACTTGCTTCAGCAGTTGATACCAGAGATACACTTTAAAAACAATGCATAAACCAGATTTACTAATATTAAACACTAAATTATATTGTCTTTCCAAATTATATTTCATTTATCAAACGTTGGAATTACATAGGAGATGTAACTTGAACAGAGATGGTGCTTTCACTGTGTTCCTAGTGTAGATATTTACACCGGGAGTGGCCTCTTGAAGTTGGTGTTCATCTTACAGTGTCATCTGGAATCTTGTACAGGTATATATTCAATACATAGCATTATTTAAAGAGGATTGCTATCTCTTTGTAACAATTATTCTGCAGAATTTATTGGTCCTTGCAATGCATTAGGAGTTGGAGAACTTGAGGACACCATTCGACCCTGCTCCTTAACAATTGGATCTGAAAAGAATAAGAACAAGGAATTTATCATTACATGAAGTTTATTAGATAGGCAAATAAAATTAACGGGCAAGTATGAGTCGGACTCGTATGTGAAGGGTTCCGTACCTCCGTACAATGTTTTAAGATGCTGAAGAAACAAGTTTCTTGTATGACGACCCCCTTTAATTTTTAACTTTATCTTATTTTTAGTATTTTATCTTATTTTTATAGCGCCCATAGTTATACATAATTGGTGAAAATTTCAAGTGTCTAGCTATTACGGTTCAAGAGATAGAGCCTTATGACAGACAGCGGAGTCTCAGTAATAGGGTCCCGTTAGCACCCTTTGGGTACGGAACCCTAAAAACCAATGACTGTCAAGAACGCCATCTAGTGATGAGTAGCAGAACTACCGATATGACTTAATTTATGAATCAAGTAGCGCTACGGATAGCGTCATCTATTATTTGCTAGAGAAAGCCCTTACCCCAGTAACTTTTAACGGCTAAACTGATTTCATCAAACATAACTAAGAAAGCAAGCTTCCTTGAGATGGGCAAGGGGACTTACTTTCACGTAAAAAAACCGCATCGAAATCGATCCATCCGTTTGAGCGCTTCGATGCCACAGACAGACCGACAGACATTAGCGTCAAACTTATAACATCAATCTTTTTTGTCGGGGGTTAAAAACTCTTCTAGTAGACTTGATTTAATGTGAAGGGTAGAAAATAGTTTGAGTTCAGTCCATGATACAAGATTCCCCGAAGAACATTAGCGAAATGTGAAAAATAAATTTTTGCTTTCCTTAGAAACTCGGATCAAGTTATCAGTCAACGTATCGCTATATGCTCTTGGGGGGAAAGTTGATTGGTATCATGGACTGAATGAAATTAACCTTTAAATAGTTTCAGTATATTTTGTTAGACGTTATATTGTACAAGAATTTCACAAATATGTAGTGCAAGTATACAATAATCCTGTCATCACTGATAATCATCAAATGCTTCTCTCTGCACAACTTCTATGAATACCTATACAAATTAAAGTATCTAATACATCAAACTGAACTTTAGACATTGAGATGTGATTACACAATCTTACTTCATTAGTCATGACAACACAGAATAGATACACAAATAATAAAAATGCATAAAAATCTGTTCAGTTGTTTAAGTAGTTGGCAGATAGAGTAATACTGTCTCATTTCCTGATCTATTGCAACCCTATTATTATATTTATTTGTATGAACAAAACAGTAATATTTACTATAGTGTATACTTAGAAGTGACTACTCTTGATGATCTACTTATATTCGATACATACATACTCAACTCATTTTAAATCTATACCAATACAAATATACAGGGTCTAACAAAATATACTGAAAATATTTTAAGGTGAATTTAGTTCATGATACTAAACGACTATCCCCAAGGAACATTTATCGAAATATAATTCCATACAAGTTGACCAATCAGCTGATCTGAGTTTATATGGAAAGCAAAAAATTTTTTTTTTCATATTTCAATATAATATTTAAATTATTTTTTTCTTTGTTCAAAAGCTACCGATACTAGCGTTTCGCAACGACCACTGCTGAGAAGAAACGCCGAAAGAAACTCATTTACACAGTATTGGTCGCCTACTACGCGCCTGAAGGGCTTTGTCAGTTTACAAAAATATTATGCCTAACACAATGTTATCACAACATAATAATTAAAGCTTGCGAACGTGCGCCAAATCCAATTTACAGAAATAAGTTACACTGAGTAGTCTTAAAAAACTGAGCCGAGCTGACCAGTCCTTACTGGCGGCACCCGTTCACGAGTTGACGCGTGGATCAGCCTTCGCTGAACTCAACCATATTAGAGGAAATCCAGCGACCTGACCCACGAAGCCACTACCTTGGGGAAATTTGTTTAGTATCATAAGACTGAATTCACGATTAAAGAGGTTATAAAAGTTTGATGGCAAGTGAAGCCAATGCAGCATAAATTAACTAATAAAATAGTACTTACAGAAGTAAGGATGATCCATTGCCTCACGAGCTGTGTAACGCTCATAATGATCATAGCGCAGAAGACGGTCAAGAAAGTCTAAAGCTTCAGGAGAAACCAAATGTTGATTTTCTGAATGAACAAACCGCTCCCACCGTTTACGAGAATGTCTGTCAACAATAGCATAAACATAAGAATTTGCATTTGCACAATAAGTAACATATTATATTTAGAAATGCGCCGAATATTCATTTGGTATTCGGTATTCGGCGTATTCGGCATCTTTCCACTATTTTTATTCGGCCGAATTATTCGTTTTTGATGCCGAATATATTGGGTTCAAGCATTTCTATTTTCTTGGCTACATGACATGGTGTAGAACTAAAAATAAACTTCTAATGTAAGATTTATGTATAAGTCAAAGAAAACATATTTATTTCTTAACCTATAGTTAAATATAACTTTTCTTTTGTCATCTCCCATTTCGTCAAAAAAGTTTCAAACACGTGATATTTTAACATCATATCAATATTTTAACATTTTTGTAATGATAAGCACCTTTGTTTTTTTATATGTAACTTAATCGTTGTTTTGAAGCAAAGTGAGAGCACAGTGTGTGAGCGGGTAGCGGGCGGTGGGGCACGGCTCGCTCGTCCGTCTAGCCAGCAGCGACACGTAGCGTACATGGTAGAACCTTTTTACGCGGCAAAACAATGTAATGGTAAACTGAATAATTCGGCCGAATGTCCGGTTCGGTAAAGGTTAAACCGAAAATATTCGGTTATTCGGCGAAACCACTATTCGGCGCATCTCTAATTATATTACATGTTCCAGCATACTGACCTCCCAAGTATATCATTAAACCGAGGATCCAAATCTATATGATATTTATCCAAATATTCAAACAGCTCTTCAGTGCCCAGCACTTTAGCGATTCGCACAAGTTGATCATAGTTGTCATGACCATGGAAGAATGGCTCCTTACGGAAGATCATAGATGCTAACATGCATCCTAATGACCACATATCTAAAGAGTAGTCATACATTTGGTAATCCACCAAAAGCTCAGGACCCTGTAAGTAAAAGTTATAATTGTTTAATGAGTTCTATTTGGGGCACAACTCATAAGCAAATAACCTGTATAATGTGTTGACCATCTGGACTGCTGATGCATCCCAAACACAACTGTCCAGGATGTTCTGGACCACCTCAAGCACCAAGCGGCTAGATCCACCGATTTCAAGTTAACAATCAGCATTAGACCAGATCCAGCCGCTTTGGTGCCTGAAGGGTTAACATTAAATTGTCTATCTCGATAATTATTTATTAACAAGATTTACGTTTAAAAAGCTAATACCCGACTATGGGAAAATTCTTACTAAAAAGTATGATTATTTGATAATGTAATTACATTTTTATGGTGCAATTTTTTTTTTATTGTATTGTATCCATCGGCAACTATGGCTGACAATGTATATATTTCTGAAATGTGCTCATTAAGACCCTTAATTTGATACCCCACTCAATATCTAAACAACAAAAAATTTTTTTGGCTTGCACTTTTTTGTATGTAACATTCGCTACATGAATTTTTGCATTCAAAATGTAGCCAATGTCACCCAGACCATAATGACGAATCGATTGACATCTCTTTTGTGAAAATTGGATAAGTAGTTTGGATGCTATGATGGAACACACAAAGATAACCACATACATACATACATAGACTGCTAAAATTATTACCCTTCCTTTTGGCTTTGCGGTAGTCGGGTAAAAAGAAGAATTTATAAGCAACAAATTCTGTAATAATGAGTAGATGAAAAATACTTGATTATTGCAAGATTTGTAATACCAACCTTAAAGTACCTAGAAGCAACACGAACATTGTACTCTTGCCCTGGATGGTAGAACTCAGCCAAACCCCAGTCAATGAGACGTAACTTTCTGTTATCATGATCGATCATTACATTATGTGGTTTCACGTCTCTATGCATAATGCCCATACTGTGGCAATAATCTAATGCCTTCAAAAGTTCATACAAATAATATCTGTAATAAATTATGTTTAATTACTTATCAAATTCATTTAAGAAACAAATAAAAGTAAGACTAAGTAAAGTAACTTTTCTAAGTTATGTTACCTTATATCATAATCTGAAAGAGTTTGATACAGTTGCTTAAAATCGGTGTTGTTCACATGTTCAAAAATTAGGGCTGGAGTACGAGAAACAGGGTCTTTGACTACTGCTTGTAAAGTAATTATATTTGTGCCTCCTCTTAAGTTTTCTAATATTTTTATTTCTCTTTTAATCTTCTTCTTTTTGACAGGCTGAAAATATTACACATAGTAATAATCATATTTAGATACAACATACAATATAATAGGGTATTTGACTGTGTTTGTTTTTAGACACTATTTTATATGAAACACAAATAACACTAAAAAGAAATCTTTTTCTGAAAACAGCTAGAAAATTGGTTATTAAATAAAGTAGCAATTACCAATTGAAATATTGGTATGAATAAAAATAGGCGTATGGTGGGGATATCTTCCTATCTATTTGGTTACTTGACAGTTGTCCTTTCTACCAGATTTGAAAGCTTGATAATTATTTTTAAACTAATTAAATAAATATTTTTGTTTTCGATTTCGCATTATGTTACTTTTTGATATAAATAATTTAAAAAAGTCATATTCTGATTGAGTGAAAATATAAGGTCAGTGAGTAAATGAAAAGTAAATGAAAATTGAGGTTAAACATCAAATACCTAAGCTCTATATTATCCCAATGAAAATGTTTTAAAAGTTAATGGACAAAAATCTTAAGGCCGTACCTGAATTTTCCGGGGTCCAGTGCTGCCCCCATTTAAAATAAATCATTTCAAAGAAAAAGGAGACAATTTAAAATTTTGCTACTACCAAGTCCTAGATAACCCTTAAAAGTATTTTATAAACTACTGTTTACAGTTTATAATGAGAATGTTAAGCTTTACTACGCACATTAGCCAAAAGTGGCCGTTTTTCGCAAATGTGCGTAGTAAAGCTTAACGTTCTCACTTCAAACTGTAAACAGTAGTCCATAAAATACTTTAAAGGGTTATCTAGGATTTGGTAGTAGCAAAATTTTAAATGATGTCTCCGTTTTCTTTGAAATGATTTATTTTAAATGGGGGCAGCACTGGACCCCGGAAAATTCAGGTACGGCCTTAAATGTACTACCATTAAGTTTTAGAAAAAAAAGAATTATCTACAAGCAGGGCCTTGGCTAAAAATTATTAAGATAGGGCAGCACAAGACAGGGGGCGGATGCAAATAGGAGCAGGAGTAGACATGGATAGTAGTATGGCAGGCCTTTGGAAACCATTTGGAAAACGAAAAAAAATATTTTTATTTATTTATGTTGGACCATGGTATTTGAAGGTAGAATGTTGCCCCACAATGTCAGCTACGGCTCTGCCTACAAGTAATAACATTTTGAGACATAGGTATACACTATTTGATAAATGATGCACCACCTACCAGTTATACTATAATAAAACATCTAAGCTAAACAAGGTAAATAAATTGCATGTTTATAACATACATATATTGGCTTGTCAAGTCAGTTGTCGTTATGGGTCAAATAGAAACAACAACTAAAAAATAAAATATAATAGCAGTTTTAAAGGTTAGGTTATGGTAACTTCAACTGATTATTGGATAACGTTATGGAATGCTCACCTTCAATATTTTAACTACACACTTCTCATTATTTGTGATATTTATTGCCTCAAATACTTCACTGTATTTTCCGCGCCCAAGTTTCCGAACCAACTGGTAGTCTTCTTGGTTGCCCCAGTCAACCACGTAGCTTTCGTAGTCCCAGTATTCTCTTGGTTTCTGTGAGTTGACATCGGCATAGACCCGGGCTCTACTAGGAACTGCCATCGTACTATACCTCTGCCAACCTAAGCTTTTATCAGCGATACTCTTTCCGGAAATCGCATATGTCTTGAGTAATGATACTGTGAATAAAAATAATTTTCCACGTCACTTGCCAAATTCACTCTAAATTGCACTAGATCATGTAATCCAATCATGAATTTTCACACTGAATTTGTTAGCTTTAGGACTATGTACGAGCGCTCAATTAAAGTATTGTGATGTATAACCTAAAAATGACATCCAGCTCAGTAAATTCGGGCTACATCAGCTAACTTTATTCAAAATCATGGATACTAATTACGTTTAACACTATATTGTTTTAAGACTGCTGCACTAAACGTTACTAATCATAGGATCTGACGACATGAAACAAAATTTGAAAGTGTCTTCCGAGAGAAAAACGCACGCCATTACTCGTCAAATGATCGAATGTTTCAGCACATATTCATACCTAGCACATTACTGTAGTTAATCCTATTCTAAATAATAAATAGTTTCGGCATACATGAAACTTGTTGAAAATTATAAATTAACGTGAAGTCAAAGCTATAAAATACACTTTTATCACAACTAGACCGGCTCAAATCCAACAAATTTCAAGATGGACGCCCACCCATTTACCACTACTACCACTCCAAACTCTATTCGTCACTGCTCTGCCAACCTTAATCGATTTTCACTCGATTATCGAATCGTATTAAAAATACAACTTATTTACCAAAAAAAAGCAGCCAAGTGCGAGTCGAACTCGCCAATTAGGGGTTCCGTAACAGCAAGTAATCTTAAGGATAAAAAGAGTAATGAATGTGTTCAATATAGCAATAAGTTAGGTGATAGAATAGAAGAATTTAAGAATAGTTTACAAGATAAAAATTTAAATGCAATAGATATAGAAAGTAAATGGTGCAATATTAAAGATATAATAACCAAAACTGCTAGTGAGTATTTAGGGAATGCTAAAATAGTTCCTAAAAAAAGTTGTTAACAGAAGATATAGCAAAACTTATGCTAGATAGAAGAAAATACAGGAATAAAAAAGATGATAATAGTATAAAACAATATAAGATGCTGACTAACAAAATAACACTTCTATGTAGAAAAGCTAAAAATAATGAAATAGATAAAGAGTATGCAAATATAGAAAAATATCTAAGAGAAGGTAAAATGGAAAAGGCCTACAATACAGTAAATAAACTCAATACTAAAAATAAATCTAAAAGTACAGTTATCCTTGATGAAAACAGGAAAATATTATTAAGAGAAAAAGAGGTAGCAGAACGCTGGAAAAGATACATAGAGACATTGTATATAGGAGGTGGCTTAGCAGAGGATGATATAGAAGAGGAACAGTTAGTGGATCAGGACAGTTTAGGACCACCTATTTTAAGAGAAGAGTTCGATAGGGCAGTACATAGTCTAAAGAATGGAAAAGCTACAGGACAGGATAATATAAATATAGGACCAAATATGCTGTTTGTGACCCATTATTAGATTAAATTTTTAACTTGACACAAACCATGTACCTTACAGGAAATTTACCATTAGACTTTCAGACTACTAAAACCATAACATTACCAAAAAAGCTTAATACACTTAAATGCGAGGAACACAGATCTATCAGCTTAATTTCACATGCTTCAAAAATTTTAATCCACATCATAGCATAAAACCGAAAGCAGAAAATTGTATTGGTGATGATCAGTACGGATTTAGACAGGGTAAAGGTACTAGAGAAGCGATTCTGGCACTAAGTCTGATAGGTAACAAAAGAATCGATCTAGGTCTGGATACATATTGTAGGCTTTATCGACTTAGAAAAAGCTTTCGATAAAGTTAACTGGAAGGAAATGATGCAAACTTTAAAAATGAATGGTATAGATTACCGAGACAGAAGGATAATATACCAACTATACAAAAATCAGCAAACAGTCAGTAGGAAACGAAACTAATACCGCCAAAATACAACAGGGAGTTAGACAGGGATGCCCATTGTCACCAACAATATTTAATATGTTTATTGAAAATGCTACGCAGAAATTCATAAAATCAGAAATAGGTCGAATAAAAATCAATGGTCAAAAAATTTATTTCATACGTTACGCAGATGACATAGCCGCCATAGCTGAAAATCAATCTCAACTGGAACAAATGCTCACCTACATGAACTATATTTTTCAAGAAATAGGACTCAATATAAATATTAAGAAAACTAAAGTACTTCAGATAACCAGGAATACCCCAACAACAACAACCCAAATTAAGATAAACAATATCAAAATAGACAATGTCGATAAATTTAAATATTTAGGTAGCATTATAACCAGACTCCAGATGTAAAACTGACATAATAGCTAGAATATCTATGGCAAAAAGATCCTATAACAATAAAAAAACATATTTTTCATTAAAAATCAGTCGCGCATTGAAAAAACGGCTTATAAAGACGTACATCTAGAGTATAGCATTATATGGTAATGAAACATGGAATTTGGCTAAAAAGGATCGAGAACGTTTAGAGGCATTCAAAATGTGGTGCTGGAGACGTATGGAAGGTATAAGTTGGATAGAGAAAAAGACAATTTAAGAAGTACTTAATTTAGTTAATGAGAAAAGGAACTTATTGAAAACAATCGATATTAGAAGAGGAAAGATGTTTAGTCATCTTATACGCCACGATCAATTCATTAAAAACATAATAAAAGAAAAAATAGAAGCAAGAAGAGGAAAGGGTAGACCAAAAAGAGCATTTATAGATCAAGTGAAGGAGAAAGTTGACGTCGTGTCGTATAGGGAGGTCAAAAGGATGGCTCAAGAGAGGGAGACTACTACTCCACCGACAAGAACGTAGTTCTTAAATTATAGATACAACAGCAAGTAACATAATATAAAAGTTCTAAAGGTAAATTGCGGTTTACGATTTATGACGTATAAAAAAAACTACTTACTAGATCTCGTTCAAACCAATTTTCGGTGGAAGTTTGTATGGTAATGTACATCATATATTTTTTTTAGTTTTATCATTCTCTTATTTTAGAAGTTACAGGGGGGGGGACACATTTTACCACTTTGGAAGTGTCTCTCGCGCAAACTACTCAGTTTAGAATAAAATGATATAAGAAACCTATATCATTTTTGAAGACCTATCCATAGATGCCATACACGTATGGGTTTGATGAAAAAAAAAATTGAGTTTCAGTTCTAAGTATGGGGAACCCCCAAAATTATTGTTTTTTTTTTTCTATTTTTGTGTGAAAATCTTAATGCGATTCACAGAGTACAGATTCACAGAATACATCTACTTACTTTGTTTCAACAGTATAATTCTTATAGTTTCGGGAAAAAGTGGCTGTGACATACGGACGGACAGACAGACAGACATGACGAATCCATAAGGGTTCCGTTTTTTGCCATTTGGCTACGGAACCCTAAAAATTATCTGTTGTCCTACGTTTTTGAATAGAAGAAAATAAATACTTTATGTATTTTTAATCCCCGACAAAAAGTGGGGTGTTATAAGTTTGACGCTAGTATCGGTCTGTCTGTCTGTATGTGGCATCGTAGCGCTCGAGCAGATGGACCGATGGACGTCTAATAACTAAATACTACGGGCTGCATGCACGAAAAATATGACGTCATTGTCGCGTTCCGCAAGCGAGAGCGCGGCACGAACGAGAGAGAGAATGTTTGACGTTGTCACGTCAAACTACCGTCCGTAAACCAGCGTAAACCGACTTTACAGACAACCAATTTTTTAAGTGGAAGCAAGTTCCCTTGCGGTGGTTCTTAGCTATGTTTGATGAAATCGGTTTAGCCGTTTAAAAGTTATTGGGGATTAACGCTTGAAATTCTTCTTCTCTAACAAATTACAAAGTGGAAGGGACATACCCGTAATAAATCGAACCACGGGCTATACTAGATCACTAAAGTATACTTAATGAAATTAAAATAACAGTCAAAAAACCCAAAAAAAAATTGACATTTCCATACAAATCGCCCGGGCGGCCGCACACTTTTGTATGGAAATGCCAAAATTTATTTTTGTTTTGTGGCTGTTAGATTCATTTCATTATACTATTATGATCTAATATAGTCCGTGGTTCGGTTTATTACGGGTATGTCCCTTCCACGTTGTATAAATGGCGCTATGTGGTATAAATGCTACAAAAGACCTTCCTTCTTTCTTTACAGTACTCTCTTTCTTTGGTCATTTCTATCCAATCCTTCTCAAATACTTTCAGTTTATCAACCTATCTCATCTTTGGTCTTGCTTGTTCCCTGTAGCCATCTGGTAGAACCCAGTTCGTTCTTCTGTGACCCATCTTTCCGGATGCATGCGATGCGATCATGCGACCAACGTGGCTAACGTGACCCGCCTCGCCGGGCCGCCCAATTCCACTTGGTTGTGGGTTTCTTGAGCGCAGTTTGGTGTTTCTAACCCTATCAGTAGTTAATTGACAGTCAGTTTGACACCTAAAATAACGCGCTCCAAAGCTCTAGCAAATCTTTAATTTAGACTTTTCCTATTTTGTAAGTGACCAAGCCTGGCCACCGTACCGTACCTAGGTTAAATTTAATACTGTAACATCGTCTTATAAAACATATTTTTTTAGATATCTAATAAAGAACTATGTGAAAATTGATTTGCTATATATTTCCGAGAACCTTTTACGTCCAGTTACGCGAAACTTTAATTATTTATAATACGTATCGTATCGTCGTAGTACGAGTATCACACGATCATGTGGAGCTACGCAACAAAAGTGGTAGCAGCGGCACCGGCACCCGGCACCTCATTTATTTGAAACACTTTCTCGAGAGCAAATGTCATAAATTCATCTTCTTCGTCTCTCCAAATATAACATGCATGTCAATGGTCGCCAAGGATGCCAAAGACCTTGCAAAATGGAGGAGAAATAGCCGGAACAGTTTAAATGATTTGGCTACAGTTTTACGACCGGCCGCTCGCCTGACGTCAACCCTTTGGGAATGTATTTGTGCGAAAAGTTTACAACCGGCCGCTGCCCGACCTCCTTGGGAATGCAATAGCACGAGCAAGAGATGTTTGTGCGAAGTCCTTTAGTCGCCTCTTATGACATCCACAGGAAGAGATGGAGTGGTCCTATTTTGTGGGTCCTATTCTAACCCTGAACCACACGGGTAATATGTGTCAAATGTCATATATTCATCTCTTGTAGGTATTTAAAATTACTTTAGTTAGTCTTGAGAAGTCTGGTTCTTACTGCCAATACCAAATTGAAACTACAATAGAATTAATACGTGTCACGTGTACTCGATTATTCAATAATCGATTCAAAGTTATAGATACAGAGTACAGACTAGATTATACTTTTTAATTATACGTTTCGTTTGACGCATTATAATTTCATATACTTATTATTTTAAGAGGAGTCAATCATTAATTTTTGTTTATTTGTTGTGGTATTTCTTTTTGGCAATAAAGTAATTCTGTTCTATTCTTAATAATTTGCATTGCATTTTTGCAATGTAGGTACGTACAAACTTAAAGTTTGACTCCTGAAAAGTACTACTACCAGCCCTGTATTTATAAATATCTAATTTGTGGTCGACAGCGTCGACAGAGTGGACTTGAAATGAGAGTTCACCGTATGTTTTTTTAAATATGTATACTTTTAATTATTAATTAATTAATTTATTAACTTTTAAATATTTAATTACGACCTAAACTTAGGTAACGACGGAGGAGTAAGGAGGTGGTGTGGCCACACATTGGTCCACACCCGCAGACCCCACCCCTCCCCGTGTGGTTCCGGTTCGGGTCAGAATAGGACCACTACTCTATCTCTTCCTGTGGATGTCGTAAGAGGCGACTAAAGGACTTAAGCACAAACATCTCGTGCTACAATTGCATTCCTAAGGAGGGTTAGCGAACGTCGGGCGGCGGCGGCCAGTTGTAAAACTTTTTGCACAAATACATTTCCAGATTGACGTCAGGCAGGCGGCCGGTCGTAAAATTACAGCTGACTCTGCTTCACTTCGCAGTCTTTGGCATCCTTGGATCTGTGCTTGGGTGACCATTGACGTGCACGTTATAGGTAGGTATTTGGAGAAGAATAAGTTTTTATAAAAAAAATCACTTTTAGGGTTCCATACAAAAAATTAAAAAACGAGACAGACGCACGAGTGATCCTATAAGGGTTCCGCCCTTATAGGATCACTCGTGCGTCTGTCTGTCCGTCTGTCTGTCACAGCCAATTTGCTCCGAATCTACTGGACCGAATCAGGTGGAATTTGGTAGAATGTTGTAATCCTATGACATGTGCAAAGAAAATAAATATTTTTTTTTAAATAAGGGTCATTTTTAGGGGACAAATTAGGAAATAATAAAAAAGTTTTGCAAACCTTACTGTGTCATCATATACCTATCAAATGAAAGGGCTTGTTATGAGGATCTTAAATATATTTTTGTTATTATTGTAGAATGAATAGTTTTGATTTTATTCACGAAAGAAGACGAAAATTGACCGGGCAATGGTCCCTGATTTCCAAAACTACGAGCCTAAAATCTTGAAAAAAATACAAAATATAGTTCATTGCTTGTAGATTACAGGAAACCCTATAAGAATTCAATCAATTGTACGGAACCCTCTCCACGCGAGTTTCACTCCCACTTGGCCGGTTTATTTGTACAAGCTTTTATTGTGAGACCAAAGGTCTTGTCAACAAGTCACAGGTCTTGTGCTTCAAAATTGAGTTGCAAGATTCCACCCGAACAAACATAGTGACATACATACATTGAAAGCTAAATAAAAGCTTGTAAAAAGCGGGAACGCGCATCCCGGGCTCCGAAGCAGCACAGCTGAGGATGCAACCAGGAACGTGCTTACATGAATTAGGCATACGCAGGGTAAACGGCGAGGTTCATTTTATAGCTAGCTAATAGTTGTCTAGGTACCTCTCACTGACACTTCATTTGCCATAACTTGCTATGCTACTTCTTCACTTACTTACCTACTTTTTTTATAAAGGGGATTCTGATGAACAGATGAGTTCACGGGGATCCCCTGGGGGATCGGGCTAGAGGACCCTGGTGGACGACCTCTAACTAGAAGTCCTTTACGTTTATTTCACATAACTAAAGCCAGGGCGAAGCCAGACGGCTGACACTCTAAACGCCCCCGCCTCTATATGGAAACAACCTGCGCTTGAATTATACGTTTAATTTTAATGTTTTACATAGTTATCAAATAGGGGTCGATGTGTTTACTACGAATTACATAAACAGCTACCACTACCAGTGACCGTGACACACTAAACCAGGATCTCTCTCTTTGACTAGCCATATTTTGGGGTCGGGTATCCTCTTCATTCTTCGCCAAGCTGTTTTTGGATCGTCTTAACTTTTACTTGAGCTTTCTATGTCATTGTTGATGATGGACATCCAAGTTTGTAGGGGTCGTCCTGGCTTTCTAAACCAGGATAAATGTAATAAATTATGTGTCTTGTAAACTTATATATACTTACCCATTGCGCATCCGCACTACTCTTCTGTCTCTTCGATTTGTGTGTGACCACGACGTGTCATGTGAAATGAATGAAATCCTACCTATTATATATACATAAAATACACTCACCCAAAAGGAAAAGAATGTTTAATGTCATTGTTAAAAAATCTTATGGGTAAACGTATACATCATTTCACTTTTTGATATTGTTACAGCTACGCCAGTTATTTTATTGGACGGATTTAATGTTCTTTATATATAGGTTGAGTGTGTCTGTTAGACTGATATGTAGTAGCGATACATTATTATTACAGTACATACGATTCAGGACGCCGAATTTTTGACTTTATTAAATTATTGATTTTCTATTTCATTACTATTTTTCTTTCTTTGGTACCTACTTTCAAAGCTACTAAGATATTAGACTTACAAACTTAGCTTAAAATATGATTTCAAAACACGCTGTATTTCTATGTTTCTACATGTTTCGCTTATCGTAAAAAAGCCATGTACAATTTAATCGCATAGCTATAAATAATTACTACATTAAATAAAGTTAGCTTCTGCACTCGTGTGGACTGAAACCACAGACTGTATGAATGCTCTAGCTAAGAGCTATTTTAGAATTTATGACTTCATTTCCCGAACCTAAGGAAGACACCAGTTAGGTAATAGTGCTCCCGACACAGCTGTTAAAATGTTTGCAAACATTAAACATTTCAAAAAATAACTTATTATTGTAATATAATATTGTTTATATTGTAATATATTATTTTTATATAATTATGCATTTTTAAGAAAATGTTTGCAAACATTTTTAACAGCAGTGTGGGAGCACCATATAAAATGACAGTACATTTGTTATTTACTATATATGTATATTTAATTACGAATTAATACTTACATCATAAAATTCAATTTCGGTAAATAAATTATTTTAATAGTACTATGGTAGTGACTAAGCAGTATTTGTAACGACTAACAAGGAGGTGTTGTTGGAGAGTTGCGTAGCGGGTACAGCGCGGTCGGCGAGGGTGGTGGTGACGGCGAAGGCCGCGCCCACCAGGTAGGTGCCGGGCGCGGCGCACAGCGCGCTCACGCTCACGCGGCGCGACTCCAGCTTGTCCAGGTTCACGCTTACACCTAACTCTTTGCCTTCGGTGTCAGATCCGCTACTCAACGCGCCAGCCCAGCCCAACTCTCCGTAGTTCTCCCTATGTATGTAATTAAGCTCATAAAAAATGGCGATAGCGCCTAGCCGAACGCGGCTCTTGCCAGTCGCGTTCAGCTAGGCGCCATTGTTAAGGCGAGATGGGTTCACAGCGCGCAATACTGTACGTGTTTTTGAAAAATTACTGTAATTAATTAAACTACTACAGTTTATTTCTCAAAGAATTTACATAGGAATCTTAAGGCTTCCCTACAGACACCCACAATATCCAAGACACGATTGAGCATTTTGGTTCGATAGAAAAAAATCACAAACATACCTCTAAATTTGCGTAAATTTACCTTTAAAAAGATTCATATAAAAAGGTGATTGTATAAAGTAGTAATTACTTTATACAATCACCTTTTTATATGAAAATTATACCAAAAATGTTCAATCTAAATTAATAAATAATTTCACTACACAATTTTTATAAAATAAATAAACAAAAAAATATAAATAAAACACAGTGAAATATTCGTCGAGAGCAAACAAAAGCCTGGATCCGTGATCAACGATATTTCACTGTATTTAATCACCTTTTCATATGAAAACTATACCAAAAAATGTAAATTACTAGTTAATTTAGCTACACAGAAAATTATAAATACTATAAAAAAAAAACAGTGGAATATTCGTCAAGAGCGAACAAAGACCCGGACCCGAGCTCGATGATATTTCGCTGTGTTTTTTTTAATAGTTTTTTTAAGTAAAATATTTATAATTTTTTGTGTAGCGAAATTAACTAGTAATTTAGATTTTACATTTTTGATATAGTTTTCATATAAAAAGGTAATTGTATAAAGTAGTAATATCTTTTTTAAAGGTAAATTTAGGCAAATTTAGAGGTATGTTTGTGATTTTTTTCTATGGAGCCAAAAATGCTCAATCGTGTTTTGGATATTGTGGGTATCTGTAAAAAAGCCTTAAAATTCCTATGTATTTTTTTGAGAAATAAACTGTAGTAGGTAGTTTATTTACAGTGATTTTTCAAAAACACTTACAGTATTATTGGCTCTGAACTGACGGGGCCTTAAGGGCCAACGCATCGTCGAAAAAATAATATAACCGTTTAGTTAGTGTAAAAACAGTATTGGCAAATTGGCGATGAGTTTTTTCAACTCGTGCATGAAAACGTGATTGCCGGTCCACACTTTTGGCGCTAATAAAACGCAAATGTTCGAAAACTAACTATAAGTTTGCACTACGTGCTTAGCACGTCTGTACTAAGCCCTAATAAATAAAAAGAAACTTGCTTTTTTTCTAAATCGAAGCTGTACCTGCTCATACAATTTTTATACATACTAACTATCATGTGTGTGCGCAGGAAGAGAAGCAGCTGGTGCATTCTAAGTTTTTTCTTTTCTCCCAAACCAGCATGGAAGAATTTTTATAATGATCAGATCATGGCTATCATAAGAAAATTGAATCCACATACCTGTTTTGTTGCTTTGACATATCTATGAAAACATTTACGGGGACTTCATAACAATTCACAATATTTATGGTAATGGGAACCATACAAAGTTTCTTCTGTGTGAAGTTGTGACTGATTCGGTGACTGTGTTCCAACCTGAATAGGACGACATTATCTTTCTTACTTTTCTTTTTTCCTTCCACTAGTTCGGATTTACTATCACATGTGTCATCAAGATGCAAAGAGGGCATATCCGGTGATATAATACTATCTTTCTCATGTGATAAAGCTTTCGTGAAGCATTCCAACCAAATGCAATGTTGTCCTATTGACGTTCGATTTTTCGTTTTGTCCTGAATCAGCCACCTAAGAACAAACATGGACCGAATGAGCCCAATGTTATTATTTCCTTTGTCTGGTATTAAAGGATCGGTGATCGATGACTTGGAGTCCAGTAAAAACTTTGAATAAGGCGGCTGACTGACATCATGCACGCTTTCTGGGTGACCTTTGGATATTTTTAAACAACTGTATTCTACTTTTTTGTCAGCTGCGTCTTCGAGGATTCTCCTAGCTTTGAAGATAAGGTGTAGTCGTTCATGCGCGAGGAGAGGATCATCTCTATCTTTAGCCGCCGTGAGCTCTGTAAGCTTCCAGTTTCTACTCAACAGGGATGCTTCCATAACCTTTACTTCAATATTGTCATCTTTTTCGCTACTGATATTTTTTACCTCAACGGCTAAACTCATATTCTCAATAGCTTTATCATTGACCATTCTCAAATTGCGACGTGGAGTTATGGACAGTTCGACGCATTCCTGTAAAAATACAAGACGTTAAAATGATGAGCGTATTATATGAACGCTAGTAGCGACCCCATATGAAATAATAGAATTTTACCTTCCAATAAAATGTTTACTGTTATAAAATGAAGTCTGTGTTTGTCATGCGGTCATGTATGTATTGCCCAACCAACAGGCGAAAGATTTATCGCAATAAACTACTATCCACTGGTTTTTAACAAGTTTAATCAGATATTTTGTTTTTCAACGTCAATACAAAACAATTTCTATGGGACAATATGATCATTTTCTATCGGACTGTGACGACAGTTTCTTGTAGTCAAATAGTTTAGTTCAAATAGTTTTTCTAATCTAAAATCACGTTATTAAGAAGATATTAACAAATGAATTAGAAAAAAAAGAAAAAAATAACTAAAACTATTTTATTAAAACTACTTAGGTATAAATAAAAAAGACCTGGCAAATCGCTGCCCCGTGGTAATGTGCTCAGAAGGCTGGCAGCATTGCCACGTTGTATGGCAAAGCTAATCTTTTGAGCCAAATAGAGTCCAGCCCTCTGGTCATGTATGACTTCTGTTAATTTTCGGGCGACAGTATAAAATATTTTGTATATTTCAAATTCACGTTCCAAATAGACATAATGTTGTGACTTTATTTTCTTATCAATATAAAATTATTTTTGTTTAACCCAGTCCATCTCTATTCTCGAAAACAAAGATGAAATTCCGAAAGAAGTCGCTGTATAGACTCACCCTGACGCGGAAGCGGAATACATGTCTAAGCAAGCGATAGGGGCGGTCGCGCTCGCCGGTGTCGTAGTAGGCGAGCAGCCGCAGCGCAGGCAGGCCGGCGCGCGGCCGCAGCAGCAGGCGCGCGCGCAAGCACGCGCCGCGCGGCACCGCGCCGCCCGCCGGGCCCGCCCGCACGTGCCGCGCCGCTTGCGCTCGCCACAAGTGTGCACGGGCCGCACGCTCGTCTGCAATGACACGATTTTACGTATTGATATTTAATATTTGAAACAAAAAAACATTTCACTTTTGTCACAGAATACATAAGAGTCAAACAGAATGGAATCTTACAGCGTCTCCCGCAAATTGGCGTCCCCGCACTTCTCCCCCGCACTTTCTGCGCCTTTCTGTGCTCTAAACTAGGGTTTAGTTACTAGCCGCACGCAATACACGACGTGTCTTGTCTTGAGAACTGTCAACCATCATGGTGAGAAGATGCGCATAAAATAATTGTTTATCCACGAATTACAACAGAAACACATAACATTTCATAGATTTCCAAATGATGAAAACAGGTAAGCAAGCAAAAATATAATTTCACCCTTCTCGCTCTTTTTCATTGGCGGGAGAATACACAAAAGCGGGAGGGGTATTATCAATCGGCAGCAGTTTAATCCGGAAGAGTTACATAGGCACCCCTCTCACAGATGACATACACGCAGATGCTAAGTAGATTTCCTAGGGTTATAGTGCTATAATGCCATTGTTGTCAATGACAACTTGACAAGCCGTACGTGGAAGCGTGATAAGATAAACATTTATTTATTTGAATTTTGAATTTATTCAAATAATTACCGTATAGTTTTGCGCCGAATATGCAAATTACTATATTACAATAGTGAATTAGTGGATTTAGTGCGTTACATTATAAATGACTCAATAATAATCAGTAAAGTGATTTAATGGTGAAATGGACAATGGACATAATAAAAAATATTTGTGAAGTGATATTATGTAGCTGTTTCCGACTTTTCTGTAACATTTAATACATATAAAACAGAATATTTTTTACGTCATAGTGTTCGCAAATCTCCCGGAATGGAAAGATATAATCGTAAATATGTCGAACTCATTAGTAGGTAAGTATTCAATTAATTCTGCGATGCGACCCTAAGTACAAAACTCACACAACGACGTGTTTACAGATAAATTGTTTCGTTTGTAGTAGTAGTAGGTATATATGTTACTCTGAATCTATGTAGATTCATACCAGTGCTTTTGTTTAAAGTACCTAACGAGCTATTGGTTTTATTACAGTCATCCACTATTACTTTAAACAAGCTATGAAACTTGTAATGTTGCCTTAAAGCAAATGTAGACGTAAGAGACAAAAAAAATTAAGCACGGTATCTCGTTCATGCATGTACAGAAAGGCAACTTTCTGAAAATCCCTTGCAACCGCCAACATTGGTGTTCTGCAAGTGTAGTAAGTATTAACGCAAAGACAATAATTGAACTTATTTCGTTTGTTGACAGGAATGGGCAAAACGTAGAAGAAAAACCAGCATTATTCTAAAAGTTCCTTACCAGAAAAAATGGGCATTTTTTTATATTTTTCTTCATACAAAGCGTCAAAATCGTCGGGCTGTGTGTCTTCGCCGAGCAGGGCGATGCACTCGGGGTGCGACACGGCCACGTGCAGGTTCCTCATGTCCACGGGCCCGACGTTGCGAAACTCCACGTCGATGGTAAGCATTTCCCCGGATATCACATCGGTATCGGTATCCGAGAACGTCATCTGAAATACACAATTCTATTTACCCTAGATGTTATGATAACACGATCCCCACGTGTGGTTTCGAGTTAGAATAGGACCACTCCATCCTTTTCCTGTGGATGTCGTAAGACGCGACTAAAAGATTAAACAACAACATCTCGTGCTACAATTGCATTCCCAATGAGGGTTACCGTTGGGCGGCGGCCGGTTGTAAAATTTTTCGCCCAAATACAAAGAGGGTTGACGTCAGGCAGGCGGCCGCGGTCGTAAAACTAAATCTTTTAACTCTCCCGGCTATTTCTTCTCCAACACAAGGTCTTTGGCATCCTTGGGTGACCATTGACGTGCATGTAATATTTGAAGAAAAAGCGGGAAGTGCACTCCGGGCTTCAAAGCAGCACAGCTGAGGTTGCAACCGGGACGGCGCTTGGATGCAAAATAAGAAGAAGTTATGATAACACGATCTATTTACTACTAGTTTTTAGCAATATGGTGTGGTTTACGGCTTCTCCTTCTCTTATTAGCGTGTCGATGGTATTTATACTCGTATTAGGTTGCTCCAGTACAGGACAACCTCAAGAGTTCTTTCGTTGGCTGCCACTACCACTAGATCCTCCAAAGTGCAGGTATTTGGGCACATACGACACGAAAATAAGTGCGCCATTGTTTGTGGAGAGAAGCCACACTGACAGATATTCTGCGAACGAGCGTAAGCATTGCGGTTACCACAATGGTAAGTTTTATACGTATGGTGAAATGATGGTGGCTTCCATACTCTATAGCTAAGATTTACGATTAAAATAATTTGTTTCAAAATATGGCGCCACTTTTAAAAATGGTATTCGCCTTAATAAAAATCATACCTGTAAACACGGCGCTTCTGGCATAATCTTTATAAACAAACGTTTATCGATACTATTTTCACCAGATATCAGATTCACTTTCCCTGATATTGTGACACTGTTTCCGTTAGGAGTGCCTTCCTCCCCTCCATTCATCAATCTGAATAAAAATAACAGTTATATCAATGAATATCAATAATAAAACTTAAGTATAAAGACCAAGCAGTAGAAAAGTGCAGGTTAGGTTAGGTGCTAAAAGCATATCCAATGAATACAAGATAGTTTTGAATGTCACAAAAGATATCTGAAACAGAGATATGCTATTTCAAACCATTAATTGTTTTTTTTTATGTGTTTTATTCTACAAGATCTGGACCCTTAGCAATAAGTAAAGAAAGATACTTAGTACTACGTTATCAGAGGGGCACTTACTTATATGCTAAACCGTGTACACATATTTGTCCAACTTTTAATGGAGTCACAGAAAATGTTAATACTTTTGTACAATCTCCTTCCAAAACAACAGATTTTATTTTCGGCCCAAAAATAACATTGCTCTCCAGTGCATTTCCCGCTGCTACCGCGGGCTCGTTGTTGACAATTTCTTCGGGTTTCTGGACATCTTGAGAGCTAGGCTCGAATTCCCATAGCAACTCCACGTCCTTTAGTAGAAGAGTAATTTTTAATGGATTTCTTAAACTGATCGATATTTGTATAGGTTCTGTAAAAGAAATATAATAAAATAAAATTAGTAAATAACAGTATCACTGGTAATGCTTAGAACACAAAACAATCATGCTCGAGTAGGTCGTCCCGTTGATCCGAGTTTTTTAATTAAAGACACATGTAAAAAGTGTACAGTGAAATTCAGACGCACACACAGGATGCACATGATTTTCTGGTTTTTTAGTTTTAATGATTACTGCATCATTGAATTAGTTCAGTATAAGCCTGTGGTATAAGATTTCAGAGTGACTTGCATTGTTCCCGATTTCACATGGGCATATGTTGTTGTAAAACTTTTCCAGAAATGCTCGCTACTAGCATGTGATCTATGAATGAAATTACAAAAAAGGGAACGCGCTGGGGCCGCCGGACTGCGCCCTACGTCATTTGCAGTGTAGTGTATTGAGTGCTCGCCTCACGTATTATTAAACGTGACCATTTATTTTTTTACTCAAAACAGGACACAGTTCATTTACGTCAATAAATTGGTAGGTTTAGGTATAGTAAAAAAAAACGAATTTCTTATTACCTAAGGCTTATTTTATTTATCAAAATACTCGTAGTATTTATTACAAATTAAAAAAGTACCTAATTAAACAAATGCTCAGTTATTTTTGTATTTTTTAGATGAACAAATTTTATTGCAGCTGGTGATGATTTTAAATAAGAATAAAATTCTTGGCACGTTTTTTAAATATTTACCTTAGTTACCAACATTGCCTTAAGGACCAGAACCTGTAACTGTGTTTTATCAGATGTCCACAATTTTTTAATTTAAAAAATACTCTTTCTGTTGGTGCATTTGTGCCGCAGGCGGCTCGGATCGGTTAGCGTCGACGCGCTTCCGCGCCCGGCCGGTCCGTCAATTTTCGCGCGGTGGCTGGTTTTGGAAAACGGGACAATTTTGTGTCCCGAACCTTTTGTCCCAAAGGAACACCGGGACGGAGAACCGCAAAAAGAGACGGTCCCGTTTAAAACGGGACGTATGGTCACGTTATGTATTATGTTAATATATACCGGACAGTATGGCGGTTGATACAATCTGTTATCAAACTGACAGTTGTAAACAGACGTTTGCGGATGGCAGTCGTCGTCTAATATAAAGGTATACATTTATGTGATATGCCCAGTAAGTCGAGATGTTACATGCAGTAACATTTCTTGTATGTACCAGCAGTTTATTGCGTGCTACTTACTGTAGTGTAAGCTAGGTTCAGAGTATGCATCTTATCAATCGTCACACGAAAGTAAACGTGGTGTTTTGATTGATTTTCTGTATGATACGTATAACTTGTGTGTGTCAACTAAAAAATAACCGCCGCCATAACAATAATAGCGTTTTCGGCCCAGTGGTGGAAATTTAAACGTCAACATTGATTTTATTGATAATACAAAATAATTATTTAAGACGATTTTTTAAAATTTGTCAAAAAGCGTATTGTTACCTCCCCGTGGCACAATGGGATTGGCATCAGTGTCTTCCGTGTACAGATCCACGGTGGGTTTGAAAATCATCGGCACGGCTCCGTGCGTCACTTGCAGCAGCATCTCCTCCAGCTTGTGCCAGCAGCGCTCGTCGTGCGGCGCCCGCGGCCGCTGCAGCGCGAGCGAGCTGGCGGGCGCGCGGCCCGGCGACGACAGCGGCGCGGGGCCCACGCTCAGCACCAGCGTGGCCGAGCGCTCCAGCAGCGGCAGCGGCAACACTGGCAAGCGGTCTTTGAACTCGTCGCTGCTTTCTAGCCATTGCTGAAAATATTGTGTACATAAAAAAACTTTCATCGAGAGTGTAAGTATTAACCATGGGCGTACCTAAACCAGTTTTTAGAAGACGGTCCATGTAAAAAAAAATACTAGGATAAAGTAGTTAACATTGACAATTCACTGACAGTGACAGACATTACACATATAGTGCCATTGCCCTTTGTCTTGTAAATGCCATTACAAGACAAAGAGCAAGAATGTACCTTATTTGTTACAGGAATATCAGTGTTTTATTTTAATAATAAATGGCAATAAAATTATAGGGATTCGAAACACAAACGGTGTCACCATTTTCATGTGGCTCAAATGATATGCATGCAGAGCCGTAACAAAAATTGACCTGTATCGTAATGGTTAACAAGTTTATTTGCTAGGCAAATAAAAAAAACCCCGACTGTCAAGAACGCCATCTAGTGATGACTAGCGGAACTACCGATAGTTCCACTACTCATCACGCGCGCTGGTTTTCAAGCGCTTATCCTCAATAAATTTTAAACGGCTAGACCGATTTTCATCAAACATAGCTAAGAACCACCACAAGGGAACTTGCTTTTACCTAAAAAACCGCATCGAAATCAGTCTATCCGTTCGAGCACTACCTTGCCACAGAGAGACCGACAAATAGACAGACCGACATTAGCGTCAAACTTATACTTTAACTAACACCCCTCTTTTTGTCGGGGGTTAAAAATTCGATTATAAAATTATTTTATTCGGGAAGTGTTATAAAGTGATTCTATTTTAAAATTTTAGTATTGTGTTCATAAAGTAGGTCAATATAAAATCGTTCTTAAGTTTCTACTCGTAATTAGAATTTTACGACATGAGATTAGATAAAATACTATTATGTGGACATTTGTCTTTATGTATTACCTGGTGCGCGCACATGTACTCGCGCAGGAAGGCGTCCTGTTGCTGCGGCGGCTGCGCGGCGGGCGCCAGCGGCGCGGCGAGCGGCGCGGCGAGCCACGTCACGGCGTCGCGCGTGCGCTTCAGCGCGCCCGCGAGCCGGCCCAGCGCGAACTGCACGTGGTCCGTCGACAGCCGCCATCCACTGTCGCAGTACACCTGCACACATAACCAAAATATATCATAAATATAACTTCAACTGACGATACCCAAATAAAACCTGTTAGCAATTAAAATTAATGATTTAAAAGAATGACAGTCTGAAACTAAATGTGGCGAAGTCTGAATACATGGCCTGCAACTCTACCGATGCGTACGGGTGGGGGTACGCATAGGCGAAGACTTGGTCAAGCGTACGGACCAGCTTAAATACTTGGGATCTGTGGGACTTCACGCGTCCGGAGACATCGATGCCGACGTTAAGGCCCGTATATCTGCCGCATGGGCAAAGTGGCAGGAGGTGACTGGTGGCATTTGTGACCCCAAAATGCCGGTCAGGTTGAAGGGACAGGTCTTCAAATTCATCATTAGACTTGTCCTTTTATATGGCAGTGAAGCGTGGCCATTGCTTGAGCGACACAAGCAGGAACTGCGTGTCACGGAGATGCAAATGTTGCGCTGGATATGCGAAGTATCACAGAGAGATCGCGTGAGAAACTCCCGCATCCGGGGCAGCCTTCCGTGTCATAGCAGACAAACTGCAAGAAAGTCGCCTACGCTGGTACGGTCATGTCTTGCGGGAACCGGCAAGATACGTGGGAAACAAATGTATAGCCATGCCGGCTCCGCCGGGGCCGGGCAGACCCAAGACATATTGGCTTGACGTCGTCAAGGATGATATGCGTGCCAATGGTCTTACAACCAAGGATGCTCAAGACCGTGCGAAGTGGAGAAGAAAAGCCGGAAATTCGGAGCTTCACAGCATTAAAACTCAGGATGCAACTGGGAACACGCTTAGATGAGAGAAGGAGTTTTAAAAGCATGTCAGATTTAGTCATTCTAGAAGACATTTAATTTGCCCTAATTTCAACATAGCTCGCAAAGTAGCTCTATTCATTTAAAAGAAAAAATAAAACACTTCTGAAACTCGTGATTAGGAAGATGTTTAACCACTAACTTACCAATCTTAGCAGAGTAAACATTTCGTTACAAGGTAAGGAAGGAGCGCAAGGTTTGCTCATGTATTATGTATGTTACGTGGCCTGCAATAAACGAAATATTATTATTGTCGGTACGCTTTTCAGCCACGGGTCCATGGGGACCCGGTCCTTTGAGGCGTTCATGGGGCCAAAGCCAACATAAAGAGGCCTTTTAGTACATTTTTATCTAAAAAGTGAGATGGCTGCATCTATGGAGGTCTATCCCTTAATATACCATTGAGATGCACTAACGGACAATCCTCTATAGCTGTCGAACTATTGCCAGGGAGGGATTTACTTGGTTTAGGCTATATGGATGGGATTTTAGTGGACCGAATAACTGGGTTATGGAGTGAGATACGGACATCTACCTAAAATTCTCTTACAACAATTTTAGCGTGGTAGATGGTGGCTTGCTGCTCGTTGGCTATACTGCCTGTGGGCACCCTAACTAGCCAAGGAGATGCGGCCAGGGCGCAACACAATATGAGCAGCTGAGGGTGTCGAGAGGTGCGGCTCCGGTTTCACCATCACGAGGCTTTGCGACTCCACTCTGGCCGGCCGGTTAAGGCAAGACAGAGGCGGGGGATGTGTAACTGTGTGTATGTAAGCGCATGTGTGTATAGTCCCCCTGGAGGTAGGCTCCGTGGTGTCGCCACTCACCACCAGCTCGCCACAAGCTGCCCTGCGTTGACTGATTGCACTGGGAATCCAGTGGGCGATGGGGTCGTCACGTCCCGACGCCGTTTTTATTATTATTACCTGATAAGCTTGCTTGTAACATCTGTAGGCATGCTTCTTCTGTCCTGCCTTTGAAAATCTGTGGCCAGCTAGCACCATGTGAAAGGCGTACTTTCTGCACATAGCTTTGGACCCCGGGCCCGACAGAAAGCAGAGCGCTGCTTGTTCCAACAACATAGCGCTTCGCAGGTCGCTGTCCTCCGATGTCATGCGGATCAGCTGCTTGGCTGCCTCGCCGTGCAGCCCGGAGCTGCTCAGGCATAGGACTGACAACAATGTGGCTCTAACGGCGTACTGAACCATCCTGTGAAGTAATATTGAATTTATCAACGTCAATACAAAGAAAGATCTTCCATGCTGGTCTGGGATAAAAGAAAAGCTTATAACGTACTCACTGCTCCTCTTCCTGCGCATATCGTAAACGCTGATCGAGGGAATGGGCAAAAAGCGATCCGGCTAGCAACCATTACTATTTTCATTTCTGTTTCCATCTTCTCGCCCACCATCACGCTAAGATTAGGTTTTAGGACTTGCGGCCCTATGGGCTCTATCTGTTTAGAGTTACAAGACCCAAAAAGCTCTGTCTGCCCCATTAGGGATATAGACGTGATAGTGTAATACAAAGCAGCTTTATTAGAAAGATCTGTTTTATTAGAAAATGCTCTCATGAGAAAGAGGAAAAGAGCACATTCATATCAAAGGCCGTATAATAATTCGAAAAGTAAAAAACAGAAACTAACCGGCATGTGTTCATGTAAGTAGTGATGCTCTCTTCCATATAGCCATGAGTTTTGCGATTGGAGTCTCCTGCCATGAAGGCGCTGATGGCCGCCATCTCAAGCGCACCTGCGTAACAGAGCCACGCGCTGTCTGCGTAGAATTCTCGTTTTGCCGTGTGGTAAGTATCGAAGGCGCGTTGCCATTGACCACACAAAAACCATAGGTCACCTAAACGGCGCAATTGTAACTCTGGGCAGTCATTTGAATATCTAAAATAAAATCATAAGTATTTTTACTTATAATAACACTTACTTGGGTTTAGCACACAGATCAGTATACCTATCTCGTTTAGGATGTTCTATCGTGACGGTCCGCGCGCAACAAGAGACATGGAGTGCCATTTTTGAAATGCTGTCACAAAAAAAAAGATTTTTTCCATACAAAAAATCGTTCGTTTAGTGACTCCGCGTTTAAAAAATGGGTCCAATGTTTGCAAGAAGTGACGAGTGTGTTTCTGCAGGAAGCATCATTATGAAAGTTCCTTTCATAAAACCATGCAAGTGCTCAACACAATAGTCAAAACTGCATCTATATCCGTCGTCGTAAGTTGAGAAGTATCGCAGAAAAACGCGACGAGCTACTTTATATCCTGTTACCTGCGGCGTTGAACGCGACATTCCCGCAATAACTATATTTTTCTGGGATAAAGGTACCCTATGCGTTAATGCAGATTATAAACTAGCTATCTGCGTGCCAAATCCCATCCTAATTCATTCATACAGCCGTTTTGGTCTGAACAATACCAACTTTCACATTTATAGCAGGATGTGAGAGCTTGTAAAAAGAGACTTATAAATTTTATGTTTTTAGTCAAGTGTATACATACCACAGTATTACTATTTCTAAACAATTTCTTCCAACAAACCCGCGAGAGGAAATGGGAAGAAAGACGTATCAATGATTAATAACAAAATTGACTTACATCACCGTGTTATTTACTGTGGTATTACCACCTTTTCCTGTACCAAACCATCGCTTGGTAGCGGAAAGCAACGACCGGCTAACCCCTTTTCTATTGGCAACCTGAAACAAATTCATAAAAACCAGATGTCATACTTTATTCAGAATTAAGAGTACTTAATTTACTCATAAATGTATGGAGTCCTCAAGCCTCAGATACCTTTAGGCAGCTCGTAAAATTTGACCATAGGCCACTGTAGGCCACCACACACCACATTATGTACAAATGGATCTCGTGTAAAAAGGCAGACAATAGATTTTGCTACAATCGGAAACTATTCCATAAATAATTTAATTAAAGTATTTTTTATAAACAGTGTGAGTTCTAAGGTATATGTATATTTGTATAAATGTTTTACAATGGATTTTTAACTAATCGAGATGCATAAATATAATTGCAATATTATAATTCCTAGTAATACTATTATAAACATCCATAATGATAGGTAGGATATAATGTAAAAATCTATAATAATATATTTTCAAAAATAAAACCTTACCACTTCAGACAATTGCGAAATTTGTTTTTCTAAATATGGCAATAAAGCTTTCGAAGCATATTCTTGAAGGAACCTCTTTATAGCATCTATGTCATTGGCATTCATTGCTGCTCCGTGAACTTCGGTTGAATAATCGAAGTTTTTGCCGGTGACGCTCACACTCTCAGAACTCCCAGAGAATGAGTGTGTCTAAAATTTGAAAGAATTCCGTGTAAGATAATACAAGATAACGCCGCGTCATACATACTTTTTTGATGTACGGCCATCCCAATACTTTTATTTTGTCTGGTCCCAACACAATTGTTTAGAGTGTAAGGCGTTTCCACCTTGCATATATGCAGGGCTGTAGCTAGGCTACAGTCGAATTTGAGGTAGGGCAGTATTGGTTACAGGTTACAGGTAGGGCAGAAGTAAAAAAATATCATAATTGATCTGCCCTCGAAGCACGGACTCCTAAATCAATCACCATGTATAGCACTGACCTCCTAGGTCACTGGTGTATATTATAATTTAACAGATCCATCGCTTCATGTGATGGCGCTCCAAATGCCATGTATACACAGAACAAAGAATTATTATAATATGAAATGAATGTCACAAACTGTGGTATGTTCGGAAAAGTTTAGATACCTGCCTATCCCTACAATTTTTTTTTATCTTAAACTATAAACAAACAATTTAATTATAATAATTTATCTTAATTTTTGGTATTTTTAAGGTAGGGTATTGTGATTTCAAGGTAGGGCATTGCCCCACAATGCCCCCCCCCCCCCCCCCTTCTAGCTACGGCCCTGCATGTATGATCTTCCTTCATCGATACTAGTGCCGTTTTTGTGAAATAAACGTAATATAACGTAATATGTTCGCCGTACGCTGACGTATAGCATAAACTAAAATTAAATATTATTGTGTCTGGCTTACACTAGCTTTAAAGGTAGGGCTCTGCATAAGACAATGAATAAACAAGATTTCTGGAATAAAATATAATACACATATTTTTAAATAGTGTATAGGTTTAGGTACCTGAAGGCTGTTAGCATTGTCATAGACATCATTTTCAGAAGTAGTCAATGGATGCATAACTTCTTGATTCACTGATGTAGGAACATTACCAGGATCATCTGTAATGTTTACTTATATAAGACATTTAAGGAAAAATGAAGTGACGTAATTAAGAAAAAATTACATCACTTCGTCAGAAAAAGGAAGTGATGTAAGTAATTTTTTAAATGTAAAAATATGTACCCCCTACAGTAGCTGTTGGAGACACAGCAGGGGCTTCTAATGGAGAGCCTGCTAGAGTAGTCAATGATGACGACATTTCCATCTAGAAAAGAAGAAGGAGCTTTTATAGAAATGCTATTATGAATGGATTGAGTAAAATTTAATTTTAAAAAAATTACATTTGTTTCTGATGCTCTCTTTATGAATTGTGCCCATAAATCCGTAGGTAAGTTTGCCTCCGTATTTGATTTTGAATTGATTGGCAGCAAAAAGCAATTGTTCACTCCAAATGTTTGTTTTAATGACTCAAAAGCAGCATTAGCCCTGTAATTTAAAAACAATGTCAAATTATTTTGATATCAATAGTGTCCATGCAAATATTATACAAATGAATACAACATACTTCTCTTTAGGAACAGATGATACATCATGTAGGAGGAGATAAGACTTCAAGACTCCACTGTTGAACCACTTGGGTAGTTTTGGAGGAGATACATTTTGTAATTGAGCATATTGTTGGTTAAGAGAATTAAAGCAATCAATTATATTATCATCATTTGTTGTACCCACGATTATACAGGACAAGAAATGTTTAGTGTATTCATGATCTGATGGAAATTGAACTTCCAAATATGTCTCCCTCCAAGCATCAAACCAGGGAGTAGATTGTGGAACATCAAATTTACGGTTTTCTGAAATAGAACATTGTATCTGACCATTATTAAAAAATATAAAAAACTTTATCTGCAATTTTAAAAAGCCAGTAACCTACAATAAACATAGAGTCAAGTTTTGAATTATGATAACAAGCATATTTAATATATTTCTGATAATAAGCTTACAACATACCCAGTTCAAGAGATACTGTTTTATCATTGAAGTTGTACAAAACTGAATTGTTCAGTTGCTTTCTGGCTTCCATTGGTTGCAATGGTTTCCAATTAACATCTCTTATTATAAGTTTCCAATTTTTTACAGTGCACATACTTCCTCCAGGTTCTCGAAATTGGCCTACAGAAAAAAAATTGTTAATGAAAAGAAATAGGATTTTGTTTCACCTATATTTCACATTGTTTACCATGTTATTTTTGGTGAAGCCGATAATCAGAAAGTTTATAATTTTATACAGTCTGACTTTTTAACCACCAGCCAAATTTCTGGAGCAAGTTCTGACCATGTTATTTACCATAAAAAAATTAACGAAAAACGATAAAAAAATTTCACCATCTTAAAAGTTAAAAGGTTTAGTAAAAGTAGTAAGGTTGGTGTTTTTCACTTTACACTTTACTCAAAACTTGCAATTGAATTTGAAAGCCGCCTCAACCAATTGAGCCAAAACATTGCATATACAGGGTTACATCCCAACACAAGCCTAGTATTGGGAGGGAACAGCCCTGCTGCCGATCTTCTTAGTTTTTTCTCACAATTTTTTCAAAATTCTTTTTATATTCTAAAAAATATGGTTTCCGCATTCCCGGTTGCATCTTCAGCTGTGCTGCTTCGGAGCCCGGGGAGCGCTTTTCCGCTTTTCTTCTTCAAATAAAATACGAGTATGCATGTCAATAGTCACCCAAGGATGCCAAAGACCTTGTTAAATGGAGAAGTAACAGCCGGAACACTTTCAATGATTTGGCTATAGTTTTACAACCGGCCGTCTGCCTGACGTCAACCCTCATAGGGAATGTATTTGTGCGAAAAGTTTTACAACCGGCCGCTGCTCGACTTTATCCCTCCTTGGGAATGCAATAGTAGCGTGAGATGTTTGTGCTTAGTCCTTTAGACACCACTTACGACAACCACAGGAAGAGTGGTCCTATTCTAACCCAAAACCACATGGGTTGACTGCTTATCACGGAAAAAAGTGAATTATTATATTTTTCTTTCAATAAACTGTAATTTTGAAATATATGTCTTTGTTTCTTGACTTAAAACCTGTGCCAGTGCTTTCCGTTTCCTATACCCAGCATCTGCTAGGTGGTCAGATACCTTGTGCAAGGTTGCAGGAAAACACTTGATGCAGGCTGCTTCTAATGGGTTGTTTTGGAAATCCTTAAGGGAGGCTTTTACGTCCAGCAGTGGACTTTCTGTGGCTGATATGATGATGACTATGTAAATAGGATGACAATGCAATAATGATGTCATAGAGTTGGTCTGATGATGGAGCTGGGACATAGGATTCATGCTGTACCTATTATTTTGACACATCTTCTTTACATGTATTTTTCACAAGTTTAAGTACTGGCCAGACACACATAATGCATGAGATAAACAAGTTTGTTTTTCGAGGTGTCAACTTGTTATTGTGAAAAATGCCTATGTTAAATATAACTTTGTTTGTATTAAAATATACTCCATACTTTAAAAGAAAAATTGAATACAAAAAGTAGTCTCCCTAATCCAGGGCTTGTTAACGATACCAAATTCACACTAAAAGTAACGTTATATAACATTATTTTCATACAGGTATTACTGGTAACGTTATAAGGGGTATTGATAATACAGTTATAAAATGTTATAATAACATTATCAATTAACGATATAAGTAACAAATTTTTTTCAATACTTGTAAAATATTATATAAATATTATACAAGTGTATTACATCGCGCTAGGAATCGAACCCGAGGTAGCACAGACTATCACGACATCCGTGTAGCTCTAGTAGCCTACTAGACAAACTCTTATCAATTTATTCTGTCAAATATCGAAAAGAAACAGTCTTCACAATACCTTTTACCGTTAATATCATTGGTAACGTTATCCGAGTTTATCGGTAAATGGTTGAAAAAAACGTTACCCAGCATAACGTTATCTTTGCTGATAACGTTAACGCCGTTTGACAGAATTAACGTTACTAGATTTTTAACAGTATTCCAAGCCCTGCTCTAATCTTATAAACAAAACACAAAAGTGGAAGGCATGAGAGATGTATGCCGATGCTTACAGCTTGTAAAAAAGTGCAGATCAGTGAGCACCTTCACAATATGTATATATATGGCTTTACAAGACTAAATCTTGCACACAGGTTTCAATGTGGTTAACTTTTACTAGGAATAATGTAGAATAGGCATAATGGAACTTTATATGAAAGATTTGATTTTTATGGTAACAATATAAAAATATTTTAGAAGATTAACAAGAGGTAAAAGGCATGTTTCTAACTCAGGGGTTGTGTTATGGAGCATTTTATGTTTACCTTCCCAATCCAGATTTCCAAAAGGTTGCAACAATTCCGCCAATGACAAATTATTTTTAGACACGACATTTTCAACTTTAGGGCTGCACAATATTGCAATAATTGGCGAAAAAGAACCCTGAATAAACTCCTGCGCTGTTTTACTCGATCTCGCCATATTTCACAGTGAAATTTTGTACCTTAGTTTCATTGGTCATAAATAGAATAATGGTTTTATATTATTTTTAAAATTTATATTTTAAATACTTGTTTTATTTTCAGCCAATAACTAGTGTTTGCAATTTGACTTATTTGTTGTAATTATTTTTCACTAAGCAAGTCTCAAACCCATCTCAAACTCGGAAAACTACTTAGAAGACCACAGAACAATATTACTCCTATTCGGAGAAGAATAACATAAGAACTGCATACAATGAAAATGTAGACATAATGTAGATGACATTTTTATTTTTTTTATATTTCATTGGTCGGTAAATTATCCCACGCTTGGCTCCCCAGAATTAAAGAAATCAATGAGAACGGCACTTTTGTCGTCGTAGTAGGTAGGTACTATACCTATATATTCCGTGGTAGTAGGTTAATTTATTATTATAATAGGGTATATTCATGACTTTTTTTTATTTTTTTAAATGATTCTACCTATAAGTTATTATATAAACGGAAAAAAATATCACACTTACAGAATATTATTAAATAAGCTTAAAAAAAATAATTAAAACTACTATCATTTTCGGACGACTTAAACGCGGTGCCATTTTGCGCTTTTATTCTGTGTCGTCACCGCACACTGTCAATGTCAGTGTCAATAGAAAAAGAAAATCAAAAAATAGTAGTACCATATTTTAGGTTATAATTAATTGATTGACTTGTCTCTTATGTACAAAACTGAGAAAAATGGAAATTTATCAAATATCAATAAATTATACCTCGCGGTTTTTACTCCTCTGAGTTCAAAGGATGTAAAAGTGGAATAACTTGCGAAGTACGTAGTCATCATAAACACATCAATTTAAGGCAAATTATCTGGCTGTATCTGCCACAACAAAACCGCTTTCTATCACTGTAGCAAGTCTTTTTTCACCAGGAGTCAGACTTTCAGCTAATAATTCTCAAAGAACACTAATAATTTAGCAAACAATGAAAATAACCTCAAACAATCATACAAATTACAAACAACTTTTTGACAGTGACAGATTCTCCTTCTTTCTAATTTGTAGTTGACAGTACAGACTATTTAGAAAATTAAGTTTGACAGTGTTTGGTGTCGTCACGTTTCGTTCCGCAAATAGCGTTGCGTTTCGAAAATTTGCGAGGGAATTTGAAAAAGACAACTTTTAAATCATTAATTTCTCAATGGAAACATGTTAAATTTAAATAATATATATATGGGTATTTTTCTTTAGCAATAACGTTTACACATAATTTTTTTTGTTCGTTTCTGAATCACATGCATATTGTCTATTATGTAGGTACCTAACATAAGAAATAAAACAAATAACAATTACTGACAAGCATTTATTAATAAAATTTATAAAACACTGTAGAAGTGTTCGGTGCAATAAATGCAACCCAACATTTTTGTTATTACCTAACTCGCGAACCGCGAGCCAGTAGACAGTGCACAACTAAACGTCGGCAAGTCCGGGTGCATTCTAACAACAAACAAACATTAAATTTAACAATTAACATAACATTTTCCCTAAAACCTTTGTGAATAGTGAGCTTAAGTGTAATCTTTTGCTGTGACTCTAAATAAACATATTTTTAACTAACTTTCGGCATTTTCCCTACCACGCAACCTTGCACCCCAACAAATGGTCCTTCGAGAGACCTTGCAAGTTGCGTTGCGTCGTCGCGTGTGATTTGTGAGGATTGAACTAGCAAACTGTGGAGTGTACTGTTAAAATTAACTAAGTGATAACAAAGTGAATAAGTGTGAGGATTGCAGTGGTACAGGAATTTAACATTGGAAACTTCCGGCATTTTCCCTACCACGCAACCTTGCACCCCAACAACTGCTGTAGACTAATCATGACATGACCGGCAACAATAGAGGTTCCTTTTTCCTGGCTTCAAAACACGGAACAGTTTGATAGAACTTTGATGCCTTTTTTATAGTCGCACTTAAAACATTTCTGCCTATTTTCTTTATCTGACATTATTTATGGTACTAATTACGTATGAGTCTTTTCTCACTAACTAACCGTCACAGTCTCACAGTATTTTTTCTCGGAACTTCCAATAAACGGAGGAACAGCTATTCAACTTAACGTTCTCTAACAAGATAATTAATATCTCATCAGCACAGTTCGCAACGCAACACAGCAAATTTAAAGCCGGAATAATTTCTTAGTGGAACAAAAACACAAGTCGACGAAAAACACACGACAAAGTCGAAAACTCCGGTTCATTCTAAAAATATCGCCATTTTGGTTTGACATTGATTTATGATGCCAGTACTAATGAAAAAAAAATAGTACAATATTTGCTTTTTCTACTGCAATAGTAGTAAGTATAACTTGTATACACCCATAACTGTTGTACATTTTTTATCCCTCGTAGGTAGTTTTTGAAGGCCCGTACTAACTTGACCTGGGCTGCAGAAGACTCACTCAGAAGTTCAGAACCATTGATTGACAATTGACATTTACAATACAATACAAATACAATACAAATTATCTTTATTGCACCATAATAATTAATAAAATAAAAATAACAAACACAAAGAAAATATTGGTACAAAGGCGGACTTATCGCTAGATGCGATCTCTTCCAGTCAACCTTTGGGTAGAGGAAAATTAATAGTACGGAATAAGGTGGGTGCAGTATCTATACCTAATTATATACTTACATATTAATACTTGTATATATACATACATAAACTTATTTCATAATATATACATATATATAATACATATACGATGCTAAAATATTTAAATGTATTTAGTGACACTTAACAGAACTTAGACTTACTGGCATAACGACAGATAATATTTATTTAATTTATTATTTTTGTCAATGTGTCAATGTCCAATCAAAAACCATTGTCCCAGCAGAGATTATCAGAGAGGGGGATATATTTGTCAAATAAATGTCACCTGTGGTCAAAGCCGTCAAAGCCATAGAGCATAGGCTGGTGGGTGGGGAATACACTAGTAATGATGTGCCGTTCCCGGGAACGTTCTCAAATTCCCTGGGAACGTACCCAAATTCCCGGGCATTTGGGCACGTTCCCAGTGAATTTGGAAATTGGGAACGTTCCCGTATTTCTAGGGAATGTTACGGAATATTGGATATATGTATTTGTATTATAACCATATTAAGTGATGCATTTACGTTAGTAAAATATATTTACAGTGATAAAAAATATGTCTGTTAAATAAAGTTACAACTTTCCCTGACATTTCCATTTTTAGGAACATTCCCGGGAGCGTTCCCGAAAATCTGGGGAACGGGACCGGCACATCACGCTAGGCTGCTTGTATGTTTGTTTTACCGGAGTCCGGACATACCGGAAAAGTGTATAATAGGGAGGGGGGAATGATGAAATTAAAAAACGCTTGAATATTTTTCTGTGCTAACATGGGAATATACCCGAGTATTTACCCACGCTTGGGTATTTACCCGATATGCCCCGGGTAAATACCCGTATCTACCCGTTTGGGTGGGTAGATTGGAATATTTATTAACAAATGAAAGGACTCGCTAGTCTGTTTTATTTATTACTGGGCTCGTCCGAGTAATATTGTTCCACTATTGTTCCATGTTACTGGGTTACCATCTACCGTAAACGTAAACATGCCAGTTTGTCGCGAAAGTTCGGCAACGATGGTGGACTGGAATATATTATGCAGGGTTTAACAAAATATACTGAAACTATTTTAAGCGTGGATTCAGTCCATCGTACTGAACAACATCGTACAAACAATTTCCCCAAGGAACATATATCGAAATATGAAAAATAATTTTTGTCCTCCCTTTAAAATAGTTTCACTATATTTTGTTAGACGTTATATATTATAATGAGAATCAGTCACGTTTTTTGTTAAGTATGTAGATTGATAACAGGAAGAAAACCATAACATACAGTGAAAAAAATATCCAAATCCGACCAAAAATGACGAAGATACTGCAGCAGTTCAAAAACGCCCGAGAGTACGATGCTCGATCGCTGTGACGCCATTAAACTCGTCCCGCACTGCCCGCCGCGCGCGCTCACCTGTTTTGTAGGTAAATATTCCGTACTTACTTACATTTTTGAGCCGTATTTGGCCTGTTTTGTTTTGTTGTGGATTTTTAGTTAAGTTGTGGTGTCATTATACCTTATACAAATATCCAATACTAGCTGTGCCAGCGACTTCGTTCGCGTGGTTGTCAGAACGTAATGTTATAAAGCCTCCTCTATAAATGGACTACCCAACAAAAAAAGAATTTTTCAAATCGGACCATTAGTTCCTGAGATTAGCGCGTTTAAACAAACAAACAAACAAACTCTTCCGCTTTATAATATATTAAGTTATGTCAAAGACAATTTTATTCACAATGAAGTACTCTTAACCAACAACATATTTATTTGAATAAAGATTAATATTATTAATAATAATATATAATAATAAATCTTTATTAGGAACAAATACAAGGCCATTTAAAAACATCATGTACGATGATACCTGCAGTAGTTTACAAAGAAAAACTGTGTCGCAGGCATCAACGCCCACCTCCGACTTAAGCACGTAAGGATGTTCCTGTACATAAACAATTGTAACAGTGGAGTCGGCTACATCACCTCAAGCTAGCCACAGCACTTTAATGGCAAGGTGGTAGGACGATGAGGGGTCTGTGCGGGACCGGGGCAGAGGTCGCGAACTGTGACATTCCTTTTTTACTAATTGGACGTGGTGGTCGCGCAACTCCCTAATTAATTTGTTATCGAGTAGTCCTGTCTTTTTGTAATTTCGTGAGTAGGTGTTTATAAGTGATTTTGCGTATAGGAATAGGTGTTACGTAATAATTTTGTGTTTAACTTTAATTTTAATTAAATAAGTACTTATAATAAAGGTGTTTTCCTTCTGATTCCTAAAATCAGAAGTGGGATCACTACGTGTCCTGTCCGCTCGTGAATTTTGGGTGTAAATTTTTTATTTTTTATTTTCTGTTTGCTTTCTTCCTTTTTTTTATTTTTGTAAAACGGTTTTCTTTTTTCGTCGTAAGTATTGTTATTTTTCTCTTGTGAGTGTGTACCGAAGGAAATTCACTGAAACATTATGTAAGTGTGTGTTTAAGTTCCGTTTTTGTGTGCCAAAAATTTATAGAAACATTATGTAAGTGTGTGTTTAAGTTCCGTTTTTGTGTGCCAAAAATTTATATTTTTATTTTTTAAACTTTTTAAATAAGTTGAGTTCTTTTAAAAAAGCTCACTGATAAACTATTACCTATTAGGCCGGACGCGCCGGCGCGGCGCTGCGTCTCACACTTTGTTTACATTAGCGCTTGCGATAAGCAAGTTGGGTATTCTAAGTACGGGCGATTGTTTTGATTTTTGGGGGCCCAGTTGGGTAAGGGAATTTCAAATAGTGCCATTGTCGTTGTGTTAGGTATATACTTAACTATGTCGGGACGTTCAAGACATAGGGAATCGCGACCGCGTCACAGAAAATCAAGGAGTCGTTCTCGTAGTCGTTCATACAGTAACCGTAAACGTCGTGAGGACAGTTCTAGTAACAGGCGACGTGTAACAGTGGAGTCGGCTACATCACCTCAAGCTAGCCACAGCACTTTAATGGCAAGGTGGTAGGACGATGAGGGGTCTGTGCGGGACCGGGGCAGAGGTCGCGAACTGTGACATTCCTTTTTTACTAATTGGACGTGGTGGTCGCGCAACTCCCTAATTAATTTGTTATCGAGTAGTCCTGTCTTTTTGTAATTTCGTGAGTAGGTGTTTATAAGTGATTTTGCGTATAGGAATAGGTGTTACGTAATAATTTTGTGTTTAACTTTAATTTTAATTAAATAAGTACTTATAATAAAGGTGTTTTCCTTCTGATTCCTAAAACAATATTATCTGAATATTGCATGAAGTTACTAATAAGATTATAATTAGATAAGTATAGTATTATTCATTTTCACAAATTATTTCCAAATATTAGTTATATATTAGTTAAATATGTGTTTGTTAAATTATGATGTGTGTGTGTGTGTGTGTGTGTGACTTTTACATCACTCTTTAGTTTTTACAAGGGCTTCAGTAGCATCATAGGATAGAGAATAAAGCCATTCCATGCATACTATTTTGCACTTGTATAAATTAAGTGGATATATGTTAAGTTGTCTGTTTAGTCTGTTGTACAGTGTGGAGCTAATGTGATAAAAGTGTTTGGAAGCTAAGTCCGTTCGGCGGCCTTCGGTAGGACATACTATGTCAGATCTGCGTTTGCGACAAGTGAAGTTAGGATCATAGGGCACACGAGAATGTTTGCGTAAAATAGTTTGGAGAATAAAGAGCTGCCGGACTGTAAGAACTTTGCATAAAGAGTATAGGTCTACGGTTGGGAACATCATAGGGTTATTTGTGAGAACTTTTAAAATACGCCTCTGCGCTCTCTCTACACTCAGCATATGTGTTTTGTCAGTGCCACCCCAAACCGTTATGCAATAGGATAGAACTGATTGAGCTAGTGCATAGTACACCATTTTTAAAGTTTGGAAGTCTGCAACAGTTCTCAGTCTCCTGAATACAAATATCAGCTTTCTAATCCTTGACGTCATAGAGTCAATTTGTTGTTTCCAGGACATTTCGCTGTCAAGTATTACTCCCAGATACTTAATATTAGAGACACGTTCTATAGTTTTGCAATTACAGTTTCCTTCGTTACTGTCATGGCAGGTGTGTGCAGTTATTTCAAAAGTTGGAGGAGCTTGAGAGGGCACGTGGGGGGAAAAAGCAATGAACTTGGTTTAAGACAGGTTAAGTGTCAATAAGTTAACTGATAGCCAGTTCAAGATTACCCTGAGTGCACTCTCAGAAGATCTAGTCACCTCGTCCCAGTTCCGACCATGAATTAAAAGGGCTGTGTCATCTGCGTAAGTAATTATTTTAGCGTTGGTGAGGGGTAAATTACACAGGTCATTCACGTATATCAAAAAAAGGGTAGGTCCTAGAACACTACCCTGAGGGACGCCATAGGTGATGTGTTCTTCATTACTCTTACGTCCATCTATAACCACATACTGTGTTCTATTCTCAAGGTAACTACGAAACATCTCAAGTGCTACCCCCCTCACTCCAATACTCTCAAGTTTGGACAGCAGAATGGGAACAGAGACCGTGTCAAATGCCTTGGAAAGATCCAGGTAAAAGCCAGCGGTTTTAAATTTTTTATCAAAATTTTCGACTATTGTATTTGTCATCTCTAAAACAGCGTCTTCAGTAGATTTTCCGCTGCGGAAACCATACTGGTTTGCAGATATTATGTTATTTTTGTTAAGAAAGTCAAGTAGTCGTTTATTGATGACCTTTTCAAAAATCCTTGAAAGCAGAGACAAAACAGATATGGGTCTGGGTGGATGAACAACAGCTTTTTTGAACACACTAGGAAATACACCTTGTGCGAGTGCAAGATTAAAGACATGTTTTAAGATGGGAATGAGTATATGTTTCCCGAATTTAATTACTCGTGTAGGGATTCCGTCCCAACCCGTCGCACTGTTATCTTTAAGATTAATTATGTAGTTTTCAATCTCATTCTCATCTACGTCAAACATGACCATAGAGTTTAAACTACTATTTGAGGGAGGAATAATATTTTTACTGTGTTGAACACCGGATGTTGAATTTAGAGGTGGAATTTTACTGGCGAGGGATTTCCCCAAACTAGAAAAGTATGCATTTACCGTGTTAACAGAGTCATTAGGATTTTCGTGCAGTTTAAGTAGGCTGGAAGAGTTTGATGTTGATTTTTGGATGTTTGCTGTCTGTTTTATAACATTCCACATGGCTTTAGGATTGTTTTTGGCTTTTCTAAACTCGTTACGTTCATAATCACGCTTTACTTTTTTTAGAAGGTTATTACAGAAGGTTCGGTATCTTGTATAAATTAGTTTAGTAGTCATATTATCCTGGTCTTTTTTGTATTTACGATACAATTTGTCTCTCCGTCTTATGCACCTAAGAAGACCGGGAGTCATCCAGGGTTTAACTATGCGTTTTCTACTGGGTATTGAGACATTCCTTGTATGATGTTTCACAACTTTGGAAATTGTATCTACCAGCATACAAGCCGCCCGCTCAGGATCAGAACATTTAAGAACGTTTGAAAAATCTGTATCCGAGAGCTCCCTTACAACAGCCGCAACATCAGTACGTATAGAAGTTCGGACTGGCGGGACAGTAATTAATTTGTGCTTCGTGTCACAACAAAACACTACTGGAACATGATCTGTAATCAATGATTCAATTACCAAAGCCGCAGAATGGAAGGAAGTACGAGTAATAACGTGATCTAAGCAACGATCTTCTCTGGTGGGATAGTGGTGAGCGGGTATTATGTTGATACAACTTAAACAAATTATTTCGACCAAATTAGGTACCATAAAAACGGTTTTTGTGAGTTAATCTTAGAAGATAGACATATACTATCGCGGACTGTTTTTTAGATCATTAAAAGAGCTATTATTCTTTAATACATATTTTTTGTGTATCTTGAACCGTTTTCACGGCGCACGCAACGGAAGGCTTCAAAGATGAAATAATTTCTCCCGTTTTTTACACATTTACCACTATATCTTTGCTCCTATTGGTCGTAGCGTGATGTTATATAGCCTATAGCCTTCCTCGATAACTGGACTATCCAACACAAAAAGAATTATTCAATTCGAACCAGTAGTTTCGGAGATTAGCGCGTTCAAACAAACAAACAAACAAACAAACTCTTCAGCTTTATAATATTAGTATAGATTCCGAAATATTTCCTAGAAATACGGGACCGTTCCCTGGGAACTTTCCCAGATTCCTTATTGCCGGGAAAGTTACTAAGCGCGAGCATTTTTTGTCATATTCAAGCTTGTATGCACTTTTTAATAAGTTTTATAGATTTTCGAGTGCCTTAATAAAATCCTCTTGATCTGCGCTGACCCTTACTGTCTTCTGTAGCTAACTTAGTTGTTGGCCTTTACCTACATAGGGAAAATTAAAATGAAACGTAGTTATTATGTACTTCATGTTTATTTTAATGAAAAATTCATCATTTTACAAAATTCTGATATCTGATATATCTTTAAAACCAATTACAAAATAAAAAAATATTATTGAATAATGAAAAATTACTCTTTAATTATACATAAAACAAAATATTATCTATTCATTTATTCAAGCAAATAATATAAAATTTAAAATCCAAACATTTTTAAAATAAGAATTGGTAGAACTTCACTTATATTTATATAGGTAATTTATTTATGTACACACACATTCAAACCTAATAAGATTTACTTATTTCAGCCTTTTTTTGGAAATTTCATTGGGTAGTGATTGCAAATTAATTTATTGTCTAGAGCACACAAACATAACGATATATCGTGCTAAATGCGAATTAAATTATATTCCAAGTGCTGGTAGACATATTGGGTATTTGAAAACTTGTCTTATACTTTTCTTATAAACCGTCCACTTACATCCGCTATATTCTGTGGTTATATTTTTCATGCCTGAATATAAAAAAAACATTGCATTGATTTTTTAAAGTTGAAAAATTACATGTCTGTAGTGAAATAAGAATTTAGACTAAGGACTTATAACATTGCCATAGTTTTATAATTAGGAATGAACCCACATAATAGCTACCAAAACAAATACCTTAAACAAGCTCCTATGATAATGTTCGAAGGTCTTTAATTACAATTTTAATTATAACTATATGCGGGCGCATTGGAGAAAAATTATGCCGACACGTAAGTTTCCAATAATAACCAATTATGATACCTTTAATGAAAAGTGTCTAGCAATCATTATTTTATTAGTGTTTGGAATATACAACATATCAACTTAGTATACATATATTCGTGTCTTCTGACAATGCAATAATAATAGTTGGTAATTAGACGAAACGAAAACCAATAACTTTTTATTATCTATAACCCTAGCCTTAACAATCTCTATTTGCGTTTGCTTCTAGCTTGTCCGTCCTTGAGATAAAAACGAAGCAATGTGTTTCGATATATTTATTAGAGACACTGGAGTGACATACTTTAAATTTTATCCCTGCATCGCCACATGTTCGGGTGAACGAAGCCGCGGACAATTGAAAAGGACTCATTCTGGTACAGACGCCACGTCGAGAGAAAACGGCCATTTAAGCGCGTAGTTATTTATTTATTGCGCAAGAATTATAAGATTTATTACGGGTCGTTTCATGTATTGTCAGATCAAAGACGAATATATCCACCAGTACAAAAAAGAACTTTGTTTAAAATTGCTTTTCACACAAGTGATAAATGATTTTTGGTAAAAATTATATACAATATGTAATTTTCAGCTATAGGCTACACCTAGAACCAGGAATATAGCTTGAGAAATGTATAATTTCATATTTAAAACTAAAACTTAATTAATTTTTCTCTGGTCCACAGAGAAATCAAATGGAATTTAAAAATATATAATCTTAAAAGTAATATGAATTAAAAAGCTACGATTTAAGTACTTACAACCTAATAAAAAGGCTAATTGCCTAAATAAACTATAATACTTATGCCTCATAAAAAATGAGGCTGAATAAAATGTATAGCATGTTATATTTCAATGATTCAGTACAGTACGCGTTCAATTGAAATAAGAGTTGTATTACTATATTGTTTCATGCATGAATACGTCAGGCATGTGAAATCTGTTATGTTTTGACAGCCGTTTTTTAAATGCAATGCGATATTATCACCGTGGTGACTGTGTCGTGCCTAGAAACCTTAATTGGTTTTCCTTAAAAATCACTTCCAGGAATTTATTTCTGCAAACACAGTCACTTTCAGTTAGTAATACTGGCAAATCTCATTGATTTAATGCTTTGTTTTGGATATATGGAAAAATTATAACAAATTTTTATTCAAATTAACCAAATTATTAAGTCTCTTTCATTTGCAAACCCCAACCTCGAAAGTTTCTAATCTTACTATATTTCTTCGTCAATAGGTACTAGAGTACTCAAATATATATTCCTGGTTCTGCCGAGATTCTAAGTCCGATATTCCAAAATCATTTAATTCCTTTATGAGTTACTAGTTTATCGATTGCATAATTCCATTCTCCTTGCAGAGATACAAATTTACTGAGGAATGCGTATGACGGTCGCGGGAGCGTCCAAACACTCGATCGTTCATATCAACACTTAGGTAACTCGGTGCAGTCGGCTTCGTAAGATGCGGAGCCCGAATGTTTATGAAGTAACACGAGTATACCAGCGCGAGTGAAAGCGTATCTGGGAACCAGATCTAAACGCTATAGTGAAGATTATTCGAAGTTGGAATTGAACATGTTTATATTGAGGTCTTCGAAGGTGGCGGTGCCGCTCTGGTCCAGGATCTGCAGCATGTCGGACAGCTCGTGCGGCGCGTGGCCGCCCTCGGGCGCGGGCGCGGCGCCCGCGCCCGCCGCGCCCACCCCGCCGCCCTGCCACGCCCACATGCCCGCTATAACAATTAATATTGTATCCTAATTAGTACTTCTTAACTATACGAGTAGCTTCTATTGTGAGACTTTCTCATCGGATTACTGTGCAAGCAATATAAAATACTTATTCGTCTTTACATGAAAATGTTTATGGATGGATTATAGACCAGAGTACTTGTTCTTGTACTGTAATCGTATGGCCAACTTCCAGATTTATCATATCATCAGCTTTCAGAGGAGTTTTGAGTTCATAAATTCTAATATTATATTTAATTGTCATCCAATAGCCTACAAATATTGAAACATTCGACTTTACTATACGTTACGAGTTAAATGGAAGCTTGTAAAAACCTCCACTATAATCTTCTTCGTCTTAGGGCGTTCCCGGTTGCAACCTCAGCGGTGTTGCTTCGGAGCCCGGGGTGCGTTTCCCGCTTTTTCTTCTCCAAAATAACATGCATGTCAATGATTACCCCAAGGATGCCAAAGAACTTGCGAAGTGGAGAACAAATAGCCGAAACAGTTAAAATGATTTGGCTATAGTTGTTTACGACCGGGCGCCTGCCTGACGACAACCCTCTTTGTAGCACTAGATGTTTGTGCTTAGTCCTTTAGTCGCCTGTTACAACATCCACGGGATGAAATGGAGAGGTCCTATTCCAAACCGGAAGCCGTGTGGCTTAAAACCCCCCCAGTATAATGTAATTTTAAGCGACTTCTAAAAAGGAGCTTCTCAATTCGAATGTGTTTTTTAGGGTTCCGTATTTGTACGGAACCCTAAAAACACACAAAAATGAAAAAAAAACGGAACCCTTATAGGATCACCCGTGCATCTGTCCGTCCGTCCGTCTGTCACAGCCAATTTGCTCCGAATCTACTGGACCGAATCAGGTTTAATTTGGTAGGATGTTGTAATCCTATGACCCAAACACATATGTGCAAAGTAAATATTTTTTTTTTAAATAAGGGTCATTTTCGGGTTCATTTAAAAAAAAACTTTTGCAAACCTTACTGTGTCATATATCAAATGAAGGAGCTCGTTATGAGAATCTCAAATATATTTTTTTTATTATTGTAAAATTAATAGTTTAGATTTTATTCAAGAAAGAAGACGAAAATTGACCATTCCCCCCCCCCCCCCCCCTGATCTCAGAAACTACTAAGCCTAAAATTTTGAAAAAAATACAAAATATATTTCATTGCTTGTAGATTACAGGAAAACCTTTAAGAATTCAATCAATTGTACGGAACCCTCTCCACGCGAGTTTAACTCGCACTTGGTCGGTTTATTTTATTTATGTATGTGCCTCAATAACTTTCAGAAATAGTACACTACTGCGGAGGCCGGGAAGTTAGGGATTGCCAGACAAGTACTTTTAAACTGACAATAATGACAAGTCTGGCAAGCTCATTCCCGCCTAGGCATGTATATTGCTTATCTCAATAAATGTGAGGAAATAACGAAAGACGTAATACTGGAAACAAATGAGTATAATGTACTAATAATCATTTAGTGAAAAACTCAAGCATATATTCGTGTCACTTTATACTAACATTTTAATAAGATTGTTTTCAAAAATAAACATAAAAACAAAAATAAAATTAAAATTAAAAACTGTTAGTCATATAAATGCTCGAAGAGTGCATTTTTTATAATGTAATTCAAGTCACTCAACAATCAACAAGTTATGAGCAGCGGCCAGCAGTGAATTTTTATACTTACTTTTCTGGCCTAGGCCGATAAAGCAATGCCTAAAAGCCAAGAATTACAAACTTCGTGTCTCTACTACAATAATGCCTAATTTCCGAGCATGTTTGAGAAAATTCTTTTTTTTTTATTTGAAAGGGTATACACATGCAAGTTGATCCCATTGTTACCAGGTGAAGATCTGATGAGACAAGGAATCCTCGAGAAATCTAAGATACTCCTCACATATTCAATGCACACATGTAGTGATTGTATACGTATTATAATGTTTTTGTCAATAAATTAAGCATTTGCATTCAGGAAGTGAGTTTTGATGAAGTGGAACTGATGAAGACCAGAAATTGAAGTAGCTTTTGTTTAAAATAATGTAGTATGTGCATACCGTGTGCGGGGTGCGGGTGCGCGTGGTGGTAGTGCGCGGGCGGCAGGTAGGGCGGCGCGGGCGGGCTGCGCGCCGGGCTGTGCTCGGCGCCCGCCGCGCCGTCGCCGCTGTACGCGTACGTCTCGCCGCTCGCACCGCCGCCACTCTGCCACACAAAATATATAAATAATACTAGATCGATTTCTCAGCCAGCTCCAACAGCTCTTCTTCCATTTCCATATCCTAAACTTCGCCGGGCAAATTGTCAACAAATATGAGCACGTGGCAATATGCCCAGGCAGATCTCGATCGGCCCACGACGTCTAAATTACCATTTCTAGACAGTTGCGGTTCAATCTTTCTTATGCCCAGGCAGATCTCGATCGGCCCACGACGTCTAAATTACCATTTCTAGACAGTTGCGGTTCAATCTTTCTTATACCCAGGCAGATCTCGATCGGCCCACGACATATACTTTCATTGCCATTTCTCACCTAAAGGCATCCGACGTAGTTCAATGATTGTCATCAAATAATTTTAACACACTAGTCAAATAGTGTGCAAGTTTCCTCATGATCATTTCCTTCACCAAGCAAGTGGTGGTAATGATAGTTGAAAGTGAACGGTCATTTGTACGGACATGAGTACAAACTCAAAGGTACAGCGCCTAGGATACATTATATAAAACTTTCACAGACGCAGAGAGGAGCTCACTGGTCTGGCGGGAATACGCATTATTAGCTTTCGCAAGTTAAGCGTCACCCATCCAAGTGGGGTACTTGGATAGGACCAAAAGTGGCATAAAAAAATCTCGAGCTCCTCTGTGCCTCGGAATGGCAGTCGTGAATCTATGTCACATGCCTTTAGGCAGTTTTAAAAACCTGACACCATTATTAGCACACTCCATAAGAAAAAAGAAAGACAGACGCACAGCTTGTGCCAAAAAACGCTTGACCGCGACTGCTTTAATGTTACGCTATAGATACTAACCGGGCGCAGAGTGGTCCATGTGGTGTGAGGCGGCGTGTTGGCGGGCCGGTGCGGCGAGTACTCGGGCGCGTAGTGCGGCGCGTACGCCGGCGCCGGCGCGCCGCCCGCCAGCGCCGCGTCCGGGGACCGCGCGCCCACCACACCGCCCGCTAACAACAACACATCTACATTAGATACTTGACTCAATTTTTTTATTATTTATATCAAGAAGTTACATAGGTATTCTGAAACCGAAAACAAATTTTTGATGTGAAAACTTCTTAAAGGGCAGGCCACACCCCCAGCCAGCGAGGCGGGCTAGGCGGGCGAAGCGATACGAACGAAACGATGAGCTAACCGATGTGGTTCACATCGCGAGAGAGCGACGGAGCTGGCGAAGCGGGCGAATGCTCCCCTGTCTTCGGTTTGAACAGATAGTTCCATCGCCTTATCGCCGGCCTCGCTTGCTACCTCTCCCGGTAGGAAAAGGATACATGTACGCATAGAAATGTGACATCACTGCCATTAGGTTTGGCGAGTACGAAAGAGATAGCGAAATGTCCCCACCACAGTCCCACAATTCTTCATACTAATATTTAAAATACTAATTACTCTTTCATTTAATAAACAATTTGCTTGCTGTTATCAGAAAAAGATTATTTGATTATTTATAAAACCAAGTTTTAGTTACCTATGGAAGAACCTTAAAATAGTTTTCTAATTACCTACCTAGTCATCTATAAACAATTATTGAAACATATCGATATTACTTATGTCAACCTATGTCTGTATCGCAGTCCCATTTTTTAATACCTATTTTAGATATAAAATTGCCTATTTTGGTGCAGTTTTGATTCCTACGCCACTGGTGCGAGAATCGGATGGAAATTTACAGATGTATGAATGGCAGCAGCATCTGGTAAACGTCCATATAGTACATCACCGGAAGGGGAAGTCGGTAAACATTGATTTGTTGCAGTCGTACGTACGTATCATCAATTCCAAGCTTACCGGGCTGTGCGTGATGCTGTTGGTGTATGGCCGGCGGCGGCGCCTGGTACACGTCGCGGTGCCGCAGGTGGTAGTCGTAAGTCTCCTCAGCGACTGGCTCACCACCCGTGTTACCTAGAGAACGGCTGCAACAAAAACATAATAGTACAATGTAAAACGACACTAAATGAAACCAGCACTCTCAAAATAAAAAAATAAAAGTATTGACAATAACTGAACAATAGACGATTTTTTATAGTCGCTCTCGGGCAAAACACCCGAATGTTATTGCATTTTCAAAATAATTGCTATTTCAAAAGGTATAAATAAATATTTTATGCATTACTTACTTAGCCAAAGTGTTTGTACAAACAATATACTCTACATCATCGTTGAATGGATTAAGAAAGGCAAAGGCAGATGTTCTTAACCACACCCACTCTTTACTTTTAGTGCGAAACCGGTACATTAATGATATTATTTGTCCTTTGAGCTTCAGCACTGAAACAAATGAGAAATTGAAATTATAGCAATTGGGTAGATGACTGGATCAAAAATAAATTATTTGGTACAGTTAAGGTGAAGTTAGAAACAATTCTTTTTGAAGTGGCGCCCTCGTTTAAAATAAATTGATAACTCGTAAATATGGTGAGAATTTCATATTTCTCAATGTTCGGCACAAGATAGGCCTTAATTATTTTATGAACCACCATTGAAAGTATTTACATTAGTCCGTCTAGCTTTAAACCTTGCCAATAATACCAATTGGATTACCAATAATAGTTTCAACGGCAGTTCATAAAATAATTTAAGGGCTATCTAGTGCTTAAAATTGAGAAATATGGAATTTTTCACCATATTTATGAGTTAATATTTATTTCAAATAAGGGGGCCACTTCTGCTTGGTATTCATCTTAAGACAATAAAACGTCACAAAATAGTGCATTGATCATAATATCCATTTTTAACATGATTTTAGATTAATTAATGCAGAAAATCTTAAGAGCACTATTTGACACCAAAAAATATAACATCACGGTTGTGTATTTCATACAATCTCATAGAAAATGTTTGTTTTGACGTTTATATCGGAAGATATGGAAAATACTACACCGATAAGAACATAGTTCTTAAATATAGTGATGATGATGACGTTTACAAAAAGTGTCTGATTTTACTATTATCTAGCGGATTATAGCAGTTGAATTAATCTATGATGTACATAAATACGTTATACATACCTATTTCTTATTTCCATAACATAGTAAAAGGTAAAAGATTTTGTATATTTTGCAAATAAAAAGGGGTGACTTTATAGTTACCTTGATCAAAATTATCTCTCATGTGTTGTTGATCCTCGAGATGATAAAATTCATAGCAAAGTTTCCCGAGCAAGTCGGCTGGGGCATAGCCGACCACTTGCGTGGCGCGCTGGTCGGCGAACGTGAAGCGGCCGTCCACCGAATGACGCGACACGAACTCCACGCCGCCCGTCGATAGACTGTTCTCCGATGCGTTTGGAGTAGATGTCACCTAATAACAAAAACAAAAAAATAATAACTCCATTTCTATGAAGAAGGAAAAGTATTTCAAAATTTGTTTATGATTATGACATACCTGTAGGCGCCCAATAGCAACCAGACAACAATGAGACGCGTGAAGTTCATCCTCTACAGGGCGATCCATCTGCATACCTGGAAACAGATCTGATGTCCCAAATACATAAAATTATGTTTACAAAACTCGATAAAATAACAAATTATGTTTTAATTTTCCATAAATTTACAGAATATTGGTGAATAATTCGTTATTTTCCGTGTGTCATACAATACCTGTCGGAGGCCAGTTCTTTATGTATCCAGTGCAGTGCACGACGGCGTAGTTGTGTCCGTCGTGCGACGGCCCCAGGGAGTTGCGCGCGCGCAGGCGGCCGAGGTGCGCTCCCTCGCCGGCCCCGCCCACTCGCATGCGGCAGATGAAGCCGCGCCGGGACCCCATCACTTGCCGCATAGACGCTGCACACAAAGTATTTTTCTCAATTCTAGTATACATTCTAGTACCTACTTCGAATGTGTGCTTCGTGTGTGTAAGTGGCCAACACTGGCTTTAAGATTTTTCAAGCTGCCTAAAGGCAGACATAGCTTGACGACTGCCATACAATGACAGCCGGGACGAGGAGCTCGAGATTCTTTTATGCCACTTGTTGTCACCTATCCAAGTGCAGACAACGGTGGGGGTCACTTAACTTGCGAAAGCGCTAGTAATAAGTTCCCCCACTGGGCAACCGAGCTCGTCTCGTACTTTGAATTAATGTAGTTGAAACCATTTATTATTAGGTATTATATTTTATTATCTCATAATTTTAAATGTTTCATCAATAAACAAACTTAGTACCTATATTATTAGCACATTTATCGCAGGTCTGCCAAAAATATATCCATAATTACTAAATATATAATAAAAATATATACATTCTCAAAATCTATGCAATATGTTTCACCCTAGAAAGCAATAGTGCCTAATATCAAAGTTACTCACATTGATGTCCCTCTTTCTTTACGGTTCCAGTTTTTAAATCCAGTATACGCCCTGTATTCTGTGGTTCTTGAGTACTTAATTGTTCACGAACTTTTTCTACATCATCTGGATGCACTTGATCATATAAACAAGATGAATACCATTCTCCCTAAAATATTATTTTTAATAAAATAAGTAAAAAAAATCAATATGCATTAAGTCATCATATATCCTACTGTAACAGCAGCCTTACCTGTGAATAATTCAGTACTGGAGCTATACTGTCACTAACATAGATAATTCGACCAGTATCACAGCTCACTACAAATAAAAAGCCATCAGCTGCCTCAAGTATTAAATGTTTCAATTCCTGGTCAGTTAGAAAAGATGGTTTGTATGTGCCATCTGTTGAGGTATTTCCTGTACCTAAAACAATAAAAAATAAGTTATTCGTTCCTCAAATTTACTGCTAGTAACAATGCTAGTAACGAGTGGCTTTTTATGTTAATGATACAATCCACATCGACTGCAAGACTGTCCTGTCGGTGGCGCGCTATAGTTGCAAAAAAAACTTTCGTTACCTCTCAAAGCCTTCATATGAGCTACTGCCATTCGCAGTATGGTGAGTTTGTCGGGTTTCCGTGCTAGAGCCGAACATGTTGGAACCATATCAGACAGTTCCGTAATATATGCCGTCATCTTGTTTCTTCGACGACGTTCAATTTCGCAATGATTCTCCCGGCTAGGAAAAAAAACAATTTCTATATAACTTACCGAAATATGATCGTTTATTCATACACTAAATCATCGTTTTCCAATCTCATTCTGGAATTATGGTAATAAGTCTATAATAAGTAATATCATTACGTATTTTAAGGTGAAGGTAAGGCGCGCGTATCGCGTGATAAGACACGTTTTCAATCATCACACGGTACCTTACCAATCAATAGTGTGGTTATGGGAATTGAGAATGTTTTGTGGTTTTTACTACAAGCCTAATTAACCTTTGTTTCAATGGTCATACATAAGTTAAACGACTTTGATGAATATTACTTACTTGAAAACATTAACATACAATTATGTATAAAAAAAATTTAAAAGTATGTTAATCAAGTCTATTACGGTGATACATGAAGTCCAGTGGTGACCCCATTTGAAATAAATTATTTAAAAGGAAACGTAGATATCATTTAAAATTTTGTTCTAGTACTGTTTACAGTTTAAAGTGAGAATGTGAAGCTTTTCTTCGCACATTTGCCTAAAGTGGCCGTTTTTCGCAAATGTGCGAACAAAAGCTTCATAATCTCACTTTTAACTGTAAACAGTAGTTCATAAAATAGTTTGAAGGGTTATCTAGGGCTTACTAAAACAAAATTTTAAATGATATCTCCGTTTCCTTTTAAATCATTTATTTCAAATGGGGGCAGCACTGGACTTTCTGTATCACCTTAAACATAAACACATTTCAATATAAGAGTTGGCATTCATTGGTAAAAAATAAAATACTTAGGCAAGGTATGACCATATAACAAAGAATAAGTAGAAAAGGATATATGGAAGTGAAGTTGACACATTTCATTATAAGTGTAAATGACTGAAGAGATTTAAGAGAAAAAAGCGGCCAAGTGCGAGTCGGACTCGCCCATGAAGGGTTCCGTAGCAGCAAGTAACATTTTACGATTTAAGACGTATTAAAAAATAACTATGATACCGAGACCGCTATAGGTTTAATTGAAAGTACATACTTTGAGGTATATACCACATTTTTTTGAGAATTATTTTAGTCATATTTCAAAAGTTACGGTGGGGGGACACCTCAAATTTTAACTTTGTATTAGATTATCTCAAGACTGGGGGTTTGATCTACATAGTTTCAATTCAAAGCAGTTTTTGTTGCATTTTAAAAGACCTTTTCAACGATACCCCACACGTTGGGGTTAGTCCAATTTAATTTTTTAAATTCACTTTTCGTTGTATGGGGTGGGGGGGGGGGGGGGGGTTGAAAAAAAATAAAATCATTTTTTCATAATTTTAAAAACCAACTTTTAGAACTTCAATATCTATCTCTCCACCAATTTTCGTGACAATCGGTGCAGTAGCGGCGGAGTACGAGCCAGGACGGACAGATGGACGGACGGACGGACGGACGGAGATGACGAAACTATAAGGGTTCCTTGTGGACTACGGAACCCTAAAAAGGCTGAAGTTAAAATAAGGTGTTTCATTAGTTTAAATTTAACATTATTATAATATACTCGTATTGCATATAGGACTGAAATAATTCACTATAATTTGACGTATTTATTTCTAGTTTTCTTTTTTAAGTTCACTACTGTTACCTTGCAAACCGCTCCTTGTCTTGAATATTATCCTCCTCCATCCTTGTATATTTTCCGCCACTTGCGTCGTCTTCATCGGATCTTGAATAAGATGAAAAATAAACAAAAAATGAGTTAGTCCGAAATTGAATTTTATTTTGCTGTGGGTCGTTGTTGAGCAGTGATTGTTTGCCGGATTTCTGTGCCAGCTAAGTATTTTGTAGGAAAAATAAACCGGCCAAGTACGACTTAAACTCGCGTGGAGGTTTCCGTACAATTGATTGAATTCTTATAGGTTTTCCTATAATTTACAAGCAATGAAATAGTTCATTTTGTATTTTTTTTAAAATTTTAGGCTCAGTAGTTTCGGAGATTAGGGGGGGGGGGGGGGATGGTCAATTTTCGTCTTCTTTTATGAATAAAATCAAAACTATCTATTTTACAATAATAACAAAAATATATTTGAGATCCTCATAGAGCCCTTTCATTTGATATATTATGATTTATGACACAGTAAGGTTTGCAAAATTTTTTTTTTATTTCCTAGTTTGTCCCCCGAAAATGACCCTTATTTAAAAAAAAATACTTATTTACTTTGCACATATGTGTTTGGGTCATAGGATTACAACATTCTACCAAATTTCACCTGATTCGGTCCAGTAGATTCGGAGCAAATTGGCTGTGACAGACGGATGGACAGACAGATGCACGAGTGATCCTATAAGGGTTTCGTTTTTTAATTTTTTGTACGGAACCCTAAAAATACGACTAAAGCTATTATCATACCCTATAAGTAGGTATCGTGTACTATACTTTAATATAACAACGAAATGTACAAAATTAAAGTACATATTATTGTTTTATGTATAGGTATATCTAACTTCAAATAAAATGGGAAAAGGTTAGGATGATGATGATTTGGGGGTATAGTATAAATAAGATAAATAGATGTTTGTGTAAATAAATAGTCAAATTTTGATATCTATTTTTCTTTTTTAATATGATGCCTAAAATTTGTACTCCTCTATGTATTGTATCTCATCCAACGCGTACCGTACGTCACACATAAGTAAACATGGTGTTTTGACAGACTTCCTGTATGCGCGCCTGTATCACCTATGTGTTACGTCATTTGACAAATAACCGCCGCCATGACAGAAATTAGCGTTTTTGGCGCAGTTGTGGAAATTTAAACTTCAATATATATTCGTTTTTATTTAATTGATGTATCGGTGGAGAGATAGTGTGAAAGAGAAAAGTGATATTGTCTCTTTCGCTTACTCTAAGAACTAGGTGAATGAGAAGGATGAAGGCAAATTACCAGGATAACATAAGTCTGCAAAAGTAAACTCCTGCAGACTTATGCTATCCTGGTACAATAGAGAGTATGCATTTTTTTTATATTTTTAATCGATAGTCCTCGTCGAGAAATAGCCGCAAAAAATAAATTAGTGCCGAAAAACATGTATATGGTGTAGAAAATAAATATTAAAAATAGCAAGTAGAATATAACAACTAAAACACGCCATTTTAAAATATGACGTCAATGTCTGCAATATCCGCTAGAGACAGAAGCTGTCAACGCATGTTTTTCTTTTTTGGGTACTTTCGATATTATCAGCCAGTGATGTTTGATAAACCTCTATGTAAAAGTACAAACATTTCGAATGTCATTGATAGTCAAACTACATGGACGGACGGACCTACCGAACGCACCCGAACTTGTCATTTCCTTTTTGTGAACTTTGTCGTCATTTCCCTTTTGTTTGTCAAAAGTTCCCGCGCAATATTTGCATATTTTCAATAATTTATTTCTAATCCAAATAAGAGTCAGTAAGAAAAATAATTAACTAGGCGTGGTAACGTATTAATAGAAATTGTAAAACAAAAATATGAGCCGGATTGGTATTACATGCATATTCCTTATTGCTTAGCAAACAGCTGAAAGGCAAGCTCATCTATCATAAAACTAGCCTAGATATACTATGCGTTCAGTTTGTTTTTTGTTATTTCATGTGTGTAAGTGGCCAACATTGCTGTCAGATTTTTCAAGCTGCCTCAAGGCATCTGACATAGCTTGACGACTGCCATACAATGATGAGAGCCGGGACCAACGATTTTACGTGCCTTCTGAAGCACGGAGCGGCTCGAGAAAATTTTGTACCACTTGTAGTCACCCATTCAGGTACGGACCACGCCCAGGGTTGCTTAACTTTTGAGACCGCTAGCAATGCGTACACCCACTGGCCACCGAGCTCCTCAAATGCATTCAGTTTGCCAACCTGACGGCCGTATGGAGTTATACAGTGTGCGTGTTAAGTAATGTATGCAATTGCTTACCTAATAATTTTACTTAAATAAGCTTTTTTTGCAGTAGTTGAAAGAAAGCTGATTATGAACCTCGCATTAAGTAATTTATATTGCACTCCAGCTTTTTAGAGCCCTTGCTGACGCTCGTGCTCCAAATAAGCACTCGGTGCAATGATAACTTACTTTCTGCTTGGTGCAACAATCTACTATTGTTTGAAGAAAGTTTTTAGATGCTTTTTAAATAAATAAATGGAAGCAACTAAACATTGATGAAATGAATCTTTCATTTCATTAATGCAATTTGTCACTTGGTTACAAAGTACCAACAGCTAGAGCTATAGTTCAGTGCATCTAGTAGTGTTTGTTTTATAATGTAAGGATCATTTTATAATTTTCAAACCTATCAACAACCAAAATACTGGTAAAATATTATCAGAATAAATAAATTTAAATGTGAATAACTTACCCAACACTGCCAGCACGGCGCTTTTGAATATCCTTTGCTGGGTCAGCCCCTATGGAAATAAATCTAATTATTCGAGAAATAATTTAAAAAGTAGATCAATTATTTCATCAAACCATAAAATTGGTTTCAAGCATAAACTTTTGAACAAATATAAAGGTGTATGTATTACAAAAGCAGACAATTTCATGGCTAAACAATAAATGACCAAAAAATATCAAGGCCAATCAAATTCAAACAACTTTCTGAGTGTGAAATACCTACTAAAATGTCACTAGAAAAGTGTAACATGACTGACACATGGCTTAGTTATAGGAGCTAACTCATCAAAGTACATAATGCTTCTTGTAGCTGCTTTAGCTCATCAGCATTCTTCAGCTTGTTCAGCAATATGTTATAAAGTGATAGGTAGACACTTATCCTACGAAAATCATTACCTACATGCCATGTTTTACATTATTTACACAACTAAAACCATGATACCTGCTGGAAATGCATTGTTATATATTTATACGTATTAAAGAACATGCTAAAATCCTAGGTAGTATTGTATTCTTTACTTCGCTAACGCGTCATGCAGAGCTACGTCAAGTCGAAAATAGGTCGATATAGTACCTTGCACCAATATTTGTTAATTGACTACCAAAAGGTATTAATTTTAAGTTATTGCCTTGATATGCACAAACATAAGAGCAGCTTATCTTATAAATCGAAAACACTAGGCTTTATACATGCTTAGCTTACTAATACTAACCGGGGATAGTTGGAGCCACGGCAGACATCGGTCAACAAAATCATTAGTCCTCTTTTTAATATCACTGTATGGTATTTATATTGAAATATATTTAATCACTTACAAATTAACAATAAAACAACATAAAATTATACTGTTTATATCGCATTTCTACTACAACACAACACATTCGCCATTTTTTGATTTTTCATTTCTTATGAGTAGTGTTGCCTTGCCGTGCGAACACTGGGTGTTGTCATAGTCTAAAATGTCTGATTCTACCACGGAGGTTTTAAATCTCATCCTAGCCTATTTTCTATTTCTACCCAAATTTGAAATTATTTTTCTCCAAAACGATACTATTTTCTTTTATTCAATATTCCGCGGACAAAATCGCGTGAATTCGTGCCGTCGCCGTCGTCGCCACCGTCGCCGTCGCTATTCCGCATATTTGTGGCCGAGCGGATCATTCATAATACCTACATCATATCATTCATAGTTCATGGGTTCATAGCGCTGCGATGACATATTATTTATATTAGCAAATATAGCTGTTCGTCTGCCAGCCGGCTTAGAAGTTACTTTAGAGGGACATTTATGACAGCACAAGTACAGCAGAGCAGCACAAGACAACAAAAATACGATACCACTACGATATGACCATCTTGACATACCTATTTATTCTCTCCTTCTTTTTACGTTGTAAGGAGAAGAGAGAGAGGGATCACACAATGTGTAAGGTTTGGGCTTTGGCTGAGAATTCACGGTGACGCGCTTAGCACAGTGCAGTCTGCAACCACTCCGCAGGTCGCCCGTCGCTGCAATGATTTGGATCTCTTCCTGTGGATGTCGTAAGAGGCGACTAAAGGATAAAGCAAAATTGCAATCCATACAATTGCATTCCCAAGGAGGGTTGACGTCGGGCGGCGGCCGGTTGTAAAACTTTCGCAAAAATACATTCCCATAGAGGGTTGACGTCAGGCAGGCGGCCGGTCGTAAAACTATAGCTAAACCGTTTTAACTGTTCCGGCTTTTTCTTCTCCACTTTGGCATCCTTGGGTGACCATTGACATGCATGTTAATTTGGAAAAGAAAAAGCGGGAAAGCGCACCCCGGGCTCTTAAGCAGCTGCAGCAACCGGGAACGCTTAGATGAAGAAGAAGATAGCTAAGAACCACTGCAAGTTCCCTTGCTTCACGTAAAAAACCGCATTGAAATCGGTCCATCCGTTCGAGCGCTACGATGTCACAGACAGACAGCTGTCTGGTGTTATAAGTTTGGCGCTAATGTTTCTGTACAGACAGACATCAGCGTCAAAGTTATAGGTAACACCCCTCTTTTTTTGTCGGGGGTTAAAAACCAAAGTAATAAATAATTGATAATTATCTTACAAAGGGAGACCAGTAAGTGAATGATAGTCCCACGGTGGTGTTACTGGTTGCAGAATATTTTATATTCTGTGATATTCAGCACAATTAGAACGAAAAATGCTCGCGTTAATTATAGACGACACTAAAAGAACCACAACCATATTAAAAAATTCTTCAAAATTCTTTAAATATTGCAATGTAAATGGAAATGTGCTTAGATGTGGAATCTTAGGCGTGTATCAAATAAGACAAACAGTAAGTTCGAACATGAGCCAAATCGTTCAATGAGATATGGGATTGTTGAATGAGATAACAGAAGGCATACAGAAGGTACCTACATTTCGAGTTCACAGATCGTGCGTTGCTTATGCCCAAAGCTGTAAATTCCCAACCCCTTTTACATAAAACGTGCGACAGGCATACATTCTTTTTTTACCCCCGACGTAACACATTGATAATCCAGTTGAATTATATATTTACATCATTTAGTTATGTTAATGGAACCTCAGCTGGAACGATATTCAGCTGTTTAACGAAACCAAGCTGTATCTAATGCCAAACAGCTAGAGGTTTTGTCAATTAGCGCAGCGGTCAGCAACACGCAACCCGTGAATGTTTTGTAAATAAATTAAAATTTTCATATCACTAATTTCAAAAAATGTCATTCAAAAAGTGATAAAATAATAATAATAATAATACAAACGCAACAAATTCACCAAAAGTAGGCAAAACTAAAACTTACTAATGATTTCAAATACAGGCTTCATTAAATACTTAACACTAATTTAATTGCACGTAATACTACTTAAGCTATTCTATACCCATCCTGACATATTCCTTTGGGATCATTAATTGGTCACAAAGCGATCTCATAAACTTACAGCGTATTATTAACACCTTAATCAAAGGCAAACACTACCAAAACGAAGGAGGGAGAGGAATTATTGATATACAAAACCTCATAATAAACAAATAACAACATTACGATCATTCTTCCATCACCATTCACAACAGTCACCACTTCATACATCAATAGTTAAAGCCGACAAGAAACTAACACCGCTTAACTTAAAAGACAGGTCTCAGCAAAGAAACGAAACACAAAACACAATTCAACAGAAAATAGACTCATGGACCCAAAAGTCTCTCCATGGCAGACATCGCCTCAACTTGATGAACCCGAATGTTGACAAGGTTGCGTCAAACGCCTGGCTCAAGCAAGGGGAGCTGTTTCCGGAGACGGAAGGGTTCATGATAGCTATACAGGACCAAATAAAAGACACTAAAAATTACAGGAAGCATATCATACGAGACACACACATTGACACCTGCCGCCACTGTCACGCTAGTTCCGAAACGATTCGACCAATGACCTTCCATGATTCAGCATATAACAGGCGCCTGTAGATCTATTACACAGAGTGATTACAAACATCGACATGACCAGGTCGCCTCCATTGTACACCAATATCTTGCAGTCAAATATAAACTAATCACGGGAAAAATTGCATATTATAAAAATATACCCCAAATTGTGCTAGATTCTCCCGAATATAAATTGTACTGGGATAGAACAATTTTACCAGATAAGACAATCCACCACAATAGACCGGATATAACATTACACGACAAACGCAATAAAGTAGTATATTTAATTGACATCGCTATTCCGAACACGCATAACCTTAGCCCAACATATACTGAAAAAATAACAAAATACACGGAGTTGGCTATAGAATTGAAGACACAATGGCATGTAGAGACTGCGAAAACTGACTCTATAATAATTTCATCCACCGGTGTTATACCTAAAACCCTGCACACAAACCTCAATCTATTACAAATACACCCACTCACTTTTATATTAATGCAAAAAGCAGTAATTTTGAATACTTGTCGTATAGTACGTAAGTTCCTCTCCACTGATTCGTAGCTTCTTTTTTAAATCTCTATTCTTCTTTTCTATTTCCTTAATTGCTTACGTTTGGCCAACAGCCCGCGTATGCAATAGACCCCCTCAAAAAAGCATATTTTGAGAGAAAATGTATACAAATAATAATAATAATAAGTTTATTTACTCTTCACAAGGTGAAGAGAACAGTTCTCGTACAGAGAACTTGAACTAAATACATAAGATAAGGATATATATATAGGACATAAGATAAGAAAATTAAGGATATTTTAATACAACTACAAACTCAATTCAGCGACAGTTTGGAAACCCTTTTTCGTGTGATATTGAGGAAGTACCGAGTGATTTACAAATGAACGTGATTGATCTCCATCTCCTCAAAAGCTCTTTATATAAAATTAATGATCTTGTTAAAGTTCATAGCAGGCAGCTTGCCATCTTTTGATCTTTTCAGATTTTGACGAATTGATAAGGTTTGCTCATTGGTTGCACTTAGGTATTTATATTAAGCTTCGACTCGTCTCACAGATGAGCATTTGAGAGCCTCTACGAATTGCAACTACAACCTAACATACAAGAAATAGCCTCCCAAATGCAACCTAAGACATCACACTGTAATTTGTATAAAATCAGTTACTTGTTAGTAGGTAGTTACTTTGTAGTTTTTTAGTAGGGCGGGAAATCGAAAAAATTGTGCGCATTGTGATGAAAGCGTAAAATTTTTACCATGTTTAGGGGACACCACTGTGATTATTTTAAGATGTGGACAGTGGCGTAACTATACCGTTCGAGGCCCGTGGCAAATTCATCGGATTGCCCCTCCCTAATATAAAGAAGTTGAACCAACAGTAGAAAAGAAATTTAATTATTAAAATTCCTTTCTTCGGAGTTTCTGACAAAGAAGAATGCGGAGTTTCGGACCGAATCTCAACAAATGGGTTGAGATTTTAAGGTGAAAAACGAAACGGCCTCCAGCCCGGGGGCCCCTTCCGGCTGGGGATCCGTGGCATTTTGCCGACTTGCCACCCTATAGTTACGCCACTGGATGTGGAGGCCATCTGGATTTGACCCCTAACGTATTTTAGAGGTCAAATTCGACATCGAGGACGTTTTATTCAGTTTAAATATCTTTTATGAAGCCAAATGGGAAGGGTATTAGAAATTGAATACAATACTACATATGAAAACACATCTACACATCACCCTCTTTCTAATGTTACCTTAATCATCGAAATCGGTTCAGAGGTTAAAAGCAGGAGTGACTGCCAAAAAAATTGAAATCGTGTCCAATAATGGATTTTTAGCATTTCTACGGATAAGTAAATTTTTTCTACATTTTTATAATTCACACATATATGCTTCCATGCTGGTTTGGGAGAAAATAAAAAACTAAGAATTTACCAGCTGCTCAGCTGCTTATCTTCCCGTGCAGATCGTAAAAGCCAATCGAGGGAATGGGCGAGAATCTGAATCATATAGGCGATGCGGCTAGCAACCCTTTATTATTTTAATTAGTTTTTCCATCTTAACGTCCACATTCACGCTAAAAGTGGCCTTTAGGTCATACAGCCTGGGCTCTGTCTACCCCGTTAGAGATAAAGACGTGATAATGTATCTGTGAAGTATTTTGCACGCCTTATAAGCAAAGCGCATGAGGTATTGCTCTACTCTCGCCTTACAAAAATCAAGTGATTTTTTTAACTAAATGTGTCTCTATTTATTTTCTATCGCACTTGTACAATAATATTTACACATAAATGTCAAGGAAAAACACTAGTTTCAACACTTATGACATTTTTAAAAGACATTTTGCCTTTTAAATAAATAAAAACAATGTTTAATAAAATCATTTTGTGGACGTCCGTGTGTCTGTATGTATGGAAACTGGCGTGGTCACGATAACTCCCGAAAAACTTATTTGATCAAGTCCATTTTTTTTATACGCTTCAGTATTATCCAAAACTAAGTCCTTTCGAAGATCACGGTCTAATTCAATGTAGTTTAATCGTAATTTCAATTTAATTGTGAAAAATGAGATTATGAGGCGTGCACTTTTGGATTTTCCAAACTTATTTATTACAATATTTTCAGGATTATTCGACAAATGTTTTCTTACCTTAAATCTCTTCTCAAGTAGCCAACTACCTAAAACCTAATCGCATCGATGTTGTTTGGGATGTATATGTATACAAGAGACAGCCTGAAAGCTTCATTGAGAGAAAAGAGAGGAAAGGGAATAAGGGAAAGAGTGGCTCCGTCTAATGTAATGCCAAAGAATTGGAAGGACTTCCTGAGAGTTAACGTACGAAAACAAAACTGAGTTTGGTTAACGCCTGATTCCAGACGTCGGATTGATAACAAGCTCGCTTGATATGTTGTAAAAGTGCAGCCTGCCAGGTGTCCCAAGCAGTCTTCTTGCCTCTGCCGGCGAAGCTAGAGTAGACATAGTGTCACATCCGGAGAAAGTGTGGAAAATGGGCATATTCACGCACTGTGTGGGAGACACCAAAGGCAAGCCACAATTCTTCAGGAGCCATTTGGTTGAAAAAATGCAAAGCTATTAAAAACTAAAACATCTGTGTCCACCGTTCGAATATTGTTAACCCTTTTGTTTCCTTTTTGTACTGTATCTGCCAAAAGCAAACAAATACGCGTGTCGGCCTCCTCCTGTGAGCATGGGGCTAAATCAGTCAAATCGGTCGTCATTATGTTATGGTCTGATATTGAAAGATTAACTAGTTAGTTCTCGTGACAGGAAAGCAAACAATTCAGTTTTGTTTTCGTTGACTCTCGGGAAGTCCTTCCAATTCTTTGGCATTACATTAGACATCTTTTCCTTATTCCCTTTCCTCTCTTCTTCCTCATTGAAGCTTTCAGGCTGTCTCTTGTATATACATCCCAAACAAACGTCGATGCGATTGGTTTTTAGTTAGTTGGCTAGTTGAGAAAAGATTTAAGGTAAGAAAACACTTATCGCATAATCCTAAAAATTGGGTCTTCCAGCCCTGGGCTCTGTCTACCCTGTTAGGGATAAAGACGTGATACTGTATCTGTAAAGTATTTTTATTACAATATTTTTAGGATTATGCGATAAATGTTTTCTTACCTTAAATCTTGGCATCCTTGGGTGACCATTGACGTGTATCTAATAATATTTGGAGAAGAAAGAGCGGGAAAGCGCATCCCGGGCTCCGAAGCAGCACAACTGAGGATGCAACCGGGAGTGCGCTTGGCTGAAGAAGAGATAAGTAGGTATAAACATAAAGTAAGTATTACGTGTACGAATTAAATTCCGTATGTTAGTATTTTCATTTTTTCTGTGGGATAAGACCAATTATACGTAGGTCCTGTATCAGGTAGAATCAAGGGTTATTATCACAAGTGCGGCCCGCCTTTAGTTTATTTTGCCACCTTGTGTGTGGCCCTTGCTTACCAAAAGGTTGCCAACCGCTGAATTAGCGGATTATAGCGGGCTATGAAGAGGTCTATGCTCGCGGTGTTGCATGATTAAACCAGAAATGAGGAGATCCAATATAGCCCATCTGATTGTTAAAGTAGCAGTGGACGGGGCACATAGCGCTAGGAACCGATGACCGATAGAGATTAGAAGATAGATTCTCGATCGACCACGTATTTTATTTTATTTGGAAGACCAACAACTATTATAATTTACATAGAAAACTTAATATATACAGAAAGTCCATTACAGGTCCTCACTGATAGAAAACATTGTATTTAAAAAAAAAAAGGTTATGATCTCTAAACAAAGACATTAACCCTAGATAACTAAACATTCGTCTGGCAGACTACGCGACCCCTTGCATAAGTCTAGTTCACATACTTTCGCGTACCCCCTGCTTGCACGCCTTTGTATACCTTCATAATTAGAGTAAAAAGTTTCACAAATGCGGCGTTTGCGCAAACAATTGTCTTTACTTGTGATTTATAACCACCGCGTCGCCTAGATGACGAAAGTTTAGTTATAACAGGTGCAGATTTTCAAAGGTATCTAAATTGCATTTTATTTTATATTAGTATTTTCAAATAAAAAAAATTAATAAATGTTTGTATTATAATTAGATAATATACAAATAATATGAATTTCATAAAAACGGTTATTTTTTAATGACTAGGGTTTATTAGTAAGATGTCATTCATACTACTAATTGCTTTCAACTTTTTCTCATATACCTAATATTATTGATGGATTTATAAATGGAAACATATGTCCTAGGCTGAAAGTAGAAATTCACGTTTATTAAGATTGATTACTTTGATAAAAGAAACAAGATAATTTAACTTCTGTGGTGATGACAAATCATTGGAAGGTTGAAAGTCAATACAATATCAGCATTAATACTGATGTCTCGTGCCAATCTTTGGGTTCTGAAGATGATTTTTTAGTATCAAGTAAAAGACAACAGAACCCAAATTATTAAACCGGATGATTTTATATTGTCAAACATGGAAAGAAACGTACTACATACTACGTCAGATGCTACAACGTAGCATTCGACATGTGCTTTAGCAACTCTTCGATTTTTATCCAGTAAAACTCATCATAAATGGTCATCTGCACTAAGACTACTCCTACTTATGTTATTATACGTCGCGAATAACATCAAAAATAATTAACAAATAACACGGCGAGATTTTGTTTTGAAACTGACAAACCACCTCATGGAGCCTTGGTTGCGGCAACTTGCTCGGACGGTAACTTTAAGACGTGACATCAAGGTCATGATAGGAGATATCCTTGGTGAAATCATATGAAGAATCTGCTCCATTTCCTTATGTATGAAATATTACAAAAAAATTATACGTTTGCCCGTCGAAATTGCTAAGGAAGACCAAAAATTGATGCCTTAGATGTAAAAAATGCAATTTGTGACACCCATAATGTAGATGTGTATAAAAGGTATGTGGCATCATTAGTATAAAATTATTTCTACCTATCTCTATTCACAACGAGCACTTTATACGAATCATGTAACAATTTCTTCCTCACGTTAAATTATGTTGATAATATAAGATTTTTTAATGCGTAGTCCGCTAGACGAATGTTTAGTTATTGAGTAACTCCCAGGATAGTTTAGTTATCTAGGGTTAATATCACACACAACACCATAAGCAAGCGCAGAGTATTAGGGCGAGACGAATGTTAATTTGCTACGAAACGCTACGAGTAACCTAAGCGAGTAGTTGCTCGCCAAACTATAAACACAGCTATAAGTTTGCTACGTTCGACTGATCTTAGCAAATTTACATAGAGTTACGAGTATGTTTGTAGTCAGCGAATCTTCATTTCATGACCGTGTTGATTTTAGGCAAGTCAAACCAAGTAGGTTACCTAGCTCTTTGATTTACTTACGACAGTTGAAGCTGGCTTAAAATTTCTATTGTTTTAAAATTTCCGTGTTTTGACAATTCAGTTTTCCAATGAATAAACATCCAAAGTTTCATCAAATTTAACATTTATTTCCAAATTATGTTTCTTATCAAAACAGAAGTACTATAAATTCGGAAAATGGATGGAGAACCAGAAGGACTATCTGACACAGCTACTAATTGTAATTTGGCGTCTGCTACGGAATCCTTGTCTGACAAGAACCAGGCCAAATTAGATTCATTAGAGAAAAAGGCTGTGCATTTAAGGTAAATTAAATCAAGGTGGTAACCTGGGAAAAACAACTTAAGCAGATACCTAGGGTGTTACAGTAACCCTTAGTAATTGAATAAAAAAATGTTAATTGTTTTTGAGAATTCCAAGTAAATAATTTTGAAACGACGAATATCGTTAAAGAAATTGATGACACCAGTAAAAACAGTAAAAAGTAGGTAAACTTAACTATACAAGATATAATTTGCCGAATCATTCGTATCTATGCAATCGTGGTCGACTAGAATTAATCTTTGTGATAACGGAATACATATGTCTTTGTTTTTCTGCGGTTGTGATGACCTCGGGCAGATCTATTATAAGGCGATAAATTTCCTCCATAATAGTTTGTAATTAGAGCAAGTGTGTGTGAAAGCCTTGAAAGATCTTTGACTCCCCGCAGTATACACCAAACACTTTGCTTGACCAACAGTTTACTGTCAGTTTGGATATTGGTTCCAAATTCCAAAGGCAAATATGTAGCTAAAACGGATAGTTTATCTAATCCATTTATTCAATCGTCGGTCACTGAATGTACTGTACGAGTATTAATTACAACAACAACAAATATAGCGTATTTTTCATAAAATTGGTGATCCTTTTACCGATCTATAATTACTATGGAAATCTGATAGTAAAAGAAAAAGAGAAATGGAATTATGATTAAACGGAATAAAGCCGATCATCTGGGGATCATTCTGGTTATGAATTTACTTGAAACCATAATGAATGGACATTGGATATTTCTTGTCAATTCGTATCCTAAGATGTGCCTACGATAGCATCAGTTTGAGAGAACTGTGCACTAGACCGGGCACATAAAATCGAAATAATCCGCTATAGATGGAGCCGTAAGTGTTATGATTTTGCGTTTTGCAGATTAGTTCTTGAAAAAGATTTTAAAGCTGCTGATGTCAAATGGAGCTTATTTGTAGCTGCTGCGTTTAGCTTTAGATATGAAAGTTGCCTCAGACCGTTTCCTCCCGCATTCTTAAAAAATGGAATCAAAGATATGGACACTTTAGTAAGTAACAGGGTCACTTAATTTGTCTTTACTGTACTTAACTACATAGATAACTGCATAAAATTTACATAATTACGCAGAAAGTAAAAATAACTTTATTTAGATCTTTTTGCTCATCGATCTACAAGTGTGGCCTGTGAACTAGATATACTCAAAAAGTTTACAACGTACTTTGTGTCAAATAGGTATAGGTAATAATGCGTTCAGGATACTGTTCATTGAGGCTTCCTCGCTTCTGTAGTGCATCAGGGATGTTCGCTGAGGTGCGAATTGAGAGTTTTTATGGTATAATGCGCAAAAGATGCGCGTCCCTGGGTGCGCAGGGTGCGAGCCAGCGACAACAGCATCCTGAAAATGATTGCAAGTGGGCTGGACTGCCGGTACTTTAAAACCACTGCTGCGCCACGTCGGGGGATGTAGTGCAGGAGTGGCCTCTATTATGTTACTTGCGTGATACCTACATGTTACTAATCTCTAGTTTATGTTACTTGAAATAATAAACTATTGATTCATTCATTAATATTTCAGCTTAGTGTCGTCACTGATGTACCAGCTTTGGACCTAGTATTACAACAATTAGACAATCTGGAAAACTTAACGCAAATAAGTGACATTATTGATTTACTCTTTTATGTACTCGTGCGATTAAAAGAACCAAGTTTAAAAACAGTCCCTCAAGAAATAGTAAGTATTACCTATGTTATTATATAGGTACTTATACAAAAGTCAGCTACTAGGTAACTAATATAAATCTGAGAGCAGGTCAAGTAAATGAGTATAATAATTTAGATAAGTAGTACGAGTATTTAGTGCTACGAGAACCTTTAATGTTGACTTAATATATTTCAGCATGACACAATAATCACCAATCTTCACCTCGGACGAAATGCACCAAAACCTCAATATATTTTCCAATTGAATTACTCGTTTAAGTCACCTACAGAGGCGAAATGGAAAGACTTGGCTAAAAATCACCACATATTTTACGCATTTCACGGAAACCGTTTAGAAAATTTTTATACCATATTACATTTTGGTTTGCAACAACATTTGAATAAGGTAGGTGTACATCCTCGAGTAGATACTCATTTAGATAACTTTTATTATTGGAGCAACTTTTTCAATCTCGATGTCTTTTTCTTTCGGGTAATCGCATAATAAATATATGAGTGATAGGTTAATAGATGATGTGATAGGTTAATCTATTTAGTAGGATCCCTTGATCGACTTTTATTATCTGCACGGAAGGAAATAACTACTTATAACATTATAATTTATACCTACGTTTTTTCGCACCAAGACCAGCATAAAACGAAAACGAAAACAACAACTTTACTTAAATATTTTACTATTTTTGTATTAATGTAGTGGTAGAGTAAAGCCTGTCTATTATTTATTGCTGATGTCTTTTTCACTTTGTATACCTACAGTGTTACACTTTTTATAATGATTTTAGAATACGTTGCTGGGAAACGGTGTTTACTTATTGCCTGAGCTGAACGCGTCCCTGCCCTACAGTCACGGTGGGTTCGGCTGGGGCGCCAGCTGCATCGGCGGTCATCTATCCTGTGTTGCTATGTGCGAAGTTATTGATGCGCCTGAAGGAATAAACTATCAAAAACCAGTTTCTAATGAAGGTTTCTAACATTATATCTTTACTCTATTTATAATACGATAGGACATTAGACGTAACGAAACGAGACGGCGGATACTATACACACCTAGCATAAATAAATAAATAAATTAAATAAATAAATATATTTATTTAGCAAACTTTATTGTTCTAAACTAAAAATATACTTTTAACAAATGGTGGACTTAATGCTTAGAGCATTTTCTCCCAGTCAACCAAAGGGATAAGCAGAGAAAATTGTACGGCGCAAAAGCTTAACGTTCTCACTTAAACCTAAACTGTAAACAGTAGTTCATAAAATATTTTGAAGGGTTATCTAGGGCTTGGTAGTAGCAAAATTTTAAATGATGTCTTTGTTTTCTTTGAAATGATTTATTTTAAATGGGGGCAGCACTGGACCCTGGAAAATCAGGTACGGCCTAAAAATTCTAAGTACTTCATACACACTATATTATATATAATATATAGGGACAAACCACTCAGATTGAGCTATAGCCCCGAAATACCTAAGTTGAAACTTATGTTATGGGATACTACCTCAACGATACTATATCATAATAAATAAACAATATACTTACCTGAAGGTATTTATACACCCAAGACCACAGAATAAATAATACTAACGTACAGAAGTCTCACTCAGCAAAGAAATTCAAAGTAATATCTACTCAATGTGGCTAGCGATATGGTTTAATTTAGCTCACGTCAGAACAAGGCACCTGTTCGTAAAGATACCTAGACATCCATTGCAAGCCAATTTCGTTTTTATTACTCTGGGCAAACGATTCCTATAACTGAATTTACCACCCGAAGAGGCCGCCTGCGCGCATAGTAATAATGTAGGTACATTTTCGATACCTAAACGGGGAGTGACACAGGCCTGTCAAGACCCAGGAGAAATTAAAAAATCCATTTTCCAACAAACCTCCTCCGAGTGGCGGATTACGCCACGGAGGTCGTCATATTTGTATAGAATCCAAATCTGAAACATCTGTATAAAATATTAAAGTTCTTAATTATAAATTCAAATCACATTTGAACTAGGTAAGAGGTATGTGTGTGCCTGTCTAGCTAGCGACTGAGGCGGGCCATTGTTCCATATAAATAAGCTATCAGCGTTTATGTTTTTTTTATGGAATATATAGGTTTTCAAAATTAGGGCTAACTAAGTAGTGTACTTATTTTTTAATCATGCGATGTGTGTATCCAATAGTAAGGTAGGTAGGTACATAATTAGTAATTGCTACCGGTGGGGTGCTAACCGTGCAAATGTTAATATTAGGTACCTATCCAAACAAGAAGCAATTGGGTATTTTACTGGGTCAAAAATAAATTATTTGGTACTGTTAATAGAATAAAACGTCACAAAATAATACCACTTGTCATTGATCACATCCACTTTGAACGTGATTTTAGATTTATTAATGCAGAAAAACGGATAATAAGAGCGCTATTTGACTCCAAGGAACTATGACGTCATTGTCCGATATTTCATACAAATCCCATAGAAAATGTTTGTTTTTGACGTTAAGAAAATCTGATTTGACTTGTTGTAGCGTATTCTATAAATCCATTTGTCCTCTTTTAAAGGAGATGGTCTATATGAAGACCAGAATAAAAAGTTTGCTGAACAAGGTTTTGATGCAACAGCGGCACAATACATCGTAACTAATTGCGACTTGGTGAGGCTACGCTATCTTTTGGTCTACGCCAAACAACCAGCATCAATGCGATTTCCCACTGCAAGCACGAACCGAAACGGTTAGTTATAGAAGTTTGATCTTATACGTAATAAGGAATATGCATGTAATACCAATCCGGCTCATATTTTTATTTTACAATTTCTTTTAATACGTTACCACGCCTAGTTAATTATTTTTCTTACTGACTCTTATTTGGATTAGAAATAAATTATTGAAAATATGCAAATATTGCGCGGGAACTTTTGACAAACAAAAGGGAAATGACGACAAAGTTCATAAAAAGGAAATGATAAGTTTGGGTGCGTTCGGTAGAACTGTCCGTCCATGTAGTTTGACTATCGATGACATTCGAAATGTATGTACTTTTATATAGAAGTTTAACAAACATCACTGGCTGATAACATCGAAAGTACCCAAAAAAGAAAAACATGCGTTGACAGCTTCTGTCTCTAGCGGATATTGCAGACGTTGACGTCATATTTTAAAATGGCGTGTTTTAGTTGTTTTAATCTACTTGCTATTTTTAATATTTATTTTCTACACCATATACATGTTTTTCGGCACTGATTTATTTTTTGCGGCTATTTCTCGACGAGGACTATCGATTAAAAATATAAAAAAAATTCATGCATACTCTCTATTACTTCTAACAGGTATGCACTGTCACAGGTATGACACTTCTTAGAGTCAGAGTAACATATATACCTACTACTACTACAAACGAAATAATATTTATTGTTAATAGTTAAACGTATACATGGTAACTTTTTAACCACCGGCCTATTTTATGATACTGAATTAAAAAAAGGATTTTCATCTGGTCTAAAATTTTTGGCTGGTTGTTTAAAAGTTATGTATAATGCCAACAACATATGGGAATTGCTTCTTTTCAGTTGGTGGCTTCAGGCAGTGGCTTTCAAGACACAAATTGTTTTCTATCTTACTTGGCTACGGACTAATGTTGGCAACTATTGGATTTGCAAACAATCAACCCATTCAATATTATTATAAAATTTTACTCAAAAAATTGGATATAGCATATAGCAATGTCAAAGTGTGAAATGATCTAATAACATGTCGTGTAAAACAAATACAAATAAATGGTACTTAAATTAATAGCAAACTCTAGATGCAATATCTGTGAGAACTTAATAACAACATAATAATATCTTTGTAAGTCAACTATCAATTAGGTATATATGTAATTTGTAAAATTATAGGTACATATATTTTATAAATATTTTATTATTTACTGACATGTTTTTTACTATATACACATATTTGTTCTTTCTAAAAATAAACAAAAAACAGTATGATGTAAATTTTAATGCGATTGTCACAACCGACGGAATTGATGAATTTAGAACAATGGTCAACATCGTCACGGTGCTTCGCCATGGACAAGAGCGGATTCATTGTACGATCTAATTTTGTTGTGTCGAATGTTCATCCAAATATAATGGGCAACCAGTTCTATCATTTTGATCCTGCAAGCGAACGTCACGTTGTTAAAGCAAATAAAAAAATATATAAAGTACTTAAGTACTTATAGAGCAATCAGTAAACAAGCATATTCACTTGAAAATATTTTTTTTGTTGATAAGGTTTACAGATTTTATTCAGTAAATACCTATTAAAAATGTGGACTTTGAACAATTTAAGTATAATTTGGTGTTTCTTTACGTTAACATACAAAACAGCAATCACTCAGGATCCTGTAGCTATCATACCACAAGGACGCATCGTTGGGGTAAGTACATTTATTGCGATCAATAACGCACGCCTCTTCTTCTTCCTACTAAAATTCTCCTTCCAAAAACTCTCGAAGAAGACTGGTTTGTGTAGATATCTACTCAAATTATTAAAAAGAAAATCGAGTGTTCTGCCCGAACTAAAATATTTTTAAGAAGATATTTTATACACCCACCATCACGTTAGGGAAGAATACGTAATAAGGACTAGCAAAATAATGCCACTTGTACCACAACTACTTTTTTATATACTTACAGTGCAGTTAGTACTAAATTTTTATATTTCATGGTATTCACTATACACATCGCTCTGCAGAACAAAATAGTAGGTATATTTGCTGAATCTACTTAGTAGTAAGTAGCAGTAATAAGTAGGTAGTCGTCACCTTTTACATTTCAATGTTCAATTGTTTTAGATAAAGGTAAATACAGAAGGTTTTTTGAGCCCTATAGAAATATATTTTGGAGTACCATATGCAATACCGCCAGTGGAAAGACACAGATTTGCAGTAAGTAATTAAATAATCTCCTTTCTTTCTTTGTCCTTGCTCTTCCCCAGATCGAATCTGGCGAATGATATTAGGTATAGTACCTATAACTTTGCGTTTCATCTCTAGACTAAACCGCTAGCTGGATCATGGGTCAGATTCAGAAAGCAGTAGGTACTCCTGCGGCCCGGGCCCGCCGGTAGCTTTGGCCTTGCTAGCCCCGTTACCAGCGGGCATCTAGGTTAGGTTTTTGTAATATCTAGGTATGTTTATTTTTTGTACCTCTAGTAAGTAGGTAGTTATGTTTTATAAACTTTACTTTTTATCAATGTATTATACTAAAACCTAGCTTAAGAATTAAATAACGATAACATAGTAGGTACCTACCTAATAATAATAAAAAAATTAAGTACCTAGTTAAGTTTAATTTTATTTTCAATTTTAGGCACCTGAAAGGCACTCTGGATGGAGGCGTACCTTTTTTGCTCATCGAATGCCCGCAGTATGCCCTCAAGTTAGTATCAATGAAAACGATAACATAAGTGAAGATTGCCTCTTTCTCAACATATGGACAACACGGGTACGGTATAACTGTGATCAATACTTAGGTAACTTTGTATAAACTGCATCATGCATCCATATATATGATTTAGTAATATTATACAACGTGGAAGGGACATACCCGTAATAAATTAAACCACGGGCTATACTAGATCGTTATAGCATGTTGAAATTAAAATAACAGCCAAAGAACAAAAAAAAAATTCAGCAATTCCATACAAAAGTGCGCAGCCGCGAAATTCAATTTTTTTCTTGATTTTTCGACTGTAATTTTAATTTTATTACTCTATAATGATCTAGTATAGCCCGTGGTTTGATTTATTACGGGTATGTCCCTTCCACTTTGTATATACAAACATACACATGTGTATGTATACCTACGTATACGTATCTAAAATGATTTAAAGCAGACCATATAAATATGTTTCAGATAGCGTGCTGATGGAAAGTCACTTCCCGTGCTAGTAATTTTTTACAGTGAATCGTGGTTAGATGGAGGAATCTCTCTGCCTTGTCAAAAACTGGCTGCTGAAGGTGTTGTGGTGGTTACTGTCTCTTACCGCTTGCACCTGCTGGCGCTTTTCACATTAAAATCTTTGGCCGCACGAGGCAACCTCGCCCTCCTGGACCAATATTTAGCTCTCCTATGGATACGTGACAATATATCAGCATTTGGTGGCGACCCTACTTCTATAACTTTGGCTGGGCATTCTGCTGGAGCTGATAGTATACTTTATCATCTTGCTTCGCCTCGGACAGTTGGTGAGTGATAATAAATTTGATATAACCAGTTAAAATTAAGATGTGATGTTGTTTTTTTATAATAATAAATCATTGAAATCAACTTTTCTACTTAGGTACCTGCTTACTCGTAAGTCATTCTATAAGTAATGGGTAAAATAAAAAGGGGCCAAGTTTGTCTAAACATATTTTTAACTTAATTTAGGTACACATTTTTTAACATTTAACTGATTTCTTTTACAGGATTATTTCAGAGAGCTATAATTATGTCACCTAGGAACCCTTGGAAAATAATTAAAGGGAAATATAATGCTACTATGTGTGAGACGACTTCAAGGGATATAGCACGAATGTTAGGATGCGAGGGGAAGTCAGATCAGGAAATATTACATTGTATGAGAAAACGTCCTCTGGCAGATATTATGGCACTATACTCGGTTAGTTATACAAACTAAATAAGTCACTATAATACATAGGTACAACTACATATTCAGTTACACAAGAATTCATCATCAAATATTGATTAAGTAATTATACAATATCTTTCGCCACCGCTAACGCTAAAACTTTCTTTGTTAGCTACATCTCGCATTTACCAAACCTTTAACAATTCATTTGTTTCTTATTTAGAACGCAAGTTTGGGTCAAATGTTGCAGCCGATACCTGATGATTTTTTGCCAGAATCGGAACAATACTTGCCAGCACCATTGACAGCTGCACTGTTCACAAACCAGAGCATGAAACTCGACCTACTTTTAGGAGCTACGGACCTTGAATCTATAAACCACAATGGTTTGTTTGTATTTCGAATTTTTATGACGTGCTCTAAAATTTCAGTTTTTATTATATTTCGATATTTATTTGGTCCCATGCGGAAGTACGTGTGCCTCTCACTAGAATCTATTATAATATTGTCCGATTGACAGTAAGAATCTCTACGAAATAAATCTGACAATGAAGATTTTTTTAAATTTCTATTACCTACAGTAGGTTGACTGGTAGAGAAAGCCTAAGGCTTTAAGTTCGCCGTTTACAATTTTTGTAATAAAGTTGAATAAATAAAAAAATAAATACAGTAAAAATTATTTTAATATTTCGATATAGTATGTTCCTTACGGAAATTTGTTCTCTGTACCATGGACTGAATTCAAACTATATTTTATATGAAAATCAAATATTTATTCAGTAATTAGGCATTTGCAGGCACTTTTACACGTCAATAATTTTAGTGTACATTACGTGTAATGTTTATTTAGTTATATCTAAATTATGTTTTTCTTTGTTTAAAAGCTACCTAAACTAGCGTTTCGCCATTTTTTTTTATTACAGATGAGATTTATGAAGAGCTAATGAAACAGAGTACATCACAGATCCACGAATTTGCTACTGCTGTTGTTATTCCGAGATTATTACAAATGTTTTCATTACAACGTTCTGCATCAACATCTTCGGTCAGTATTAAATAAAAAAGTACTACTAAAAGTACTACTTAGGTGTATTCCATGGACCCAATATACAGACAGTATGGACACAATACAGACCCTGTCTATTATTATTCATCGCCTCTGCACCTGTTTACTTTCGTAATCGTAACTATACCTAAAACTATGACGCATTTTACTATGATTATTTTACAGTTGACACGAGCAATTCATTGGGAGTACTGGGGAACAAAAAAGAAGCAAGATGTAGAGCAAAACTCTATTGAAGCAATAGAAAATCTGGCACGACTGGAGTCAGCTGCGGTATGGGGCTCAGGAAACGCTCTGCTAGCTGCCCGGCTTGCTCAAAGAGTTTCCCGACTTTACGTGTATCGATATTCACAAGCGGCTAAAGTCGATCTTCGAGGGCGATCAATAAATTACACAGGTGCTTATATTTCCTAATGTCTATCGGAAAACTTCGTGTTTCGTCGGAATGGGTGCTTGGAAGATGTTATTACTATTTCTATACTAATTATTTTGTAATTTATTTTAAAAATGAGAGGAATGCTGTTAATACGCCGGCGCGGCAGATAAATTTTAAGCGTATATTGTTGATTCGCACACGGCAAATTTTACAATAACCTGTACAAGCAGTAATGAAAGTGATAAATCCATCGCTAGTGAACATACTGACATAGCTACATCAGATAAAGAAATTTTCCGACTGTGTTGGAAAGAATAATAACGGGATAAATATTAATTTTAGTTGCATGCCTACATATCGAACATAATCTAACTTCCTCTTTTTTGGTAGTCTGTTGAAGAAAAGTTTTTATAAAAAGAAAAACTATCTTACAGCCCTTTATAGTTCACACAGAAATCAAAAACAAAACAATAAAGACTTGTTCTGAATTAAAATGTTTATTCATGATAATAATTGACGAACATGGTAAATAGCATTCGTTTTTAATCGGAAATGCGATGATTGCCTAGGGACATTAAGGCCGTATTTAAATTTTCCAGGGTCCAGTGCTACCCCCATTTAAAATAAATCATTTCAAAGAGAACGGAGAAATCATTTAAAATTTTGCAACTACCAAGTCCTAGATAACCCTTTAAAGTAGCTACTGTTTACAATTTATAGTGAGAACGTTAAGCTTTACTACGCACAATTGCGAAAAACGGCCACTTTTGGCTAATGTGCGTAGTAAAGCTTAACGTTCTCATTATAAACTGTAAACAGTAGTTCATAGAATACTTTGAAGGGTTATCTAGGACTTGGTAGTTGCAAAATTTTAAATGATGTCTCCGTTTTCTTTGAAATGATTTATTTTAAATAGGGGCAGCACTGGACCCCGGAAAATTCAGGTACGGCCTTAAGAAAATAGACGCACTGAACATAAGTAGTTAGTTACCAAAATTTATTACTTTTCTTTGTCGATTAGTAAAACTTATGATTTTCTGGCCTATCTTGACCATGACCTATCGTTTACAGGAGCTGTACATGGTTCTGATTTGCTAGCACTTTTAGGAGATACTCTTATGCTTCAAGTTGCTCGTCGGCATTCTACAACTGTGGAAAAACAGATTTCCGCATTGTTTCGGCAATATATTACACAGTTCGTAAAATACGGGTAAGCAGCAACTCAAATTATTGTCTCTTTGATGATGTCCGAGATATAAAATAAAACCGGCCAAGTGCGAGTTAAACTCGCGTGGAGAGGGTTCCGTATAATTGATTGAATTCTTATAGGTTTTCCTTTAATCTACAAGCAATGAACTATATTTTGTATTTTTTTCAAAATTTTAGGCTCATTAGTTTCGGAGATCAGGGGAAGAATGGTAAATTTACGTCTTCTTTCATAAATAAAATCAAAACTATTTATTTTATAATAATAACAAAAATATTTTTGTGGTCCTCACACACAGTAGGGTTTGCAAAACTTTTTTTTTAAATTTCCTAATTTGTTACCCGAAAATGACCCTTATTTAAAAAAAAAATATTTACTTTGCACATCTGTGTTTGGGTCATAGGCACCATACTCAGTGCCGTAACTGGCCTTCTGAGCGCCCGGTGCGCATTTTTATAACAGCGCCCTTGAAATTTTTTTTGTTTTTACACAGATTAGGTACTAGTACTTATGTACAGAAGTCTCACTTAGCAAAGAAATTCAAAGAAATATCTACTCAATGTGGTTAGCGATATGGTTTGATTTAGCTTACGTTAGCACTCAGCACCTTTTCGTTTAGATAGACATCCATTGCGGGCCAATTTCTATATTTATTTATTTATTTAACTTTATTACAAACGTAATAGGCGGACTTAAAGCCATATATATTATAGCTATATCTAATTATTAATCTGGACAAACGATTCGTATAACTGAATTTACCACTCCGAATGGCCGCCGCGCGCTTTGTAGTAATGTAGGTATATTTTCAATACCTAAACGGGGAGTGACACAGGCCTGGTTTTTATAAGCTTATAATTAGCTTGCCCGGCTGTTTGGTGTTGGGTATTGGGTCAAGTTTTGCATGTTATAATTAAAAACCACTTCCCGGTTTCCGATTGACATAAAATTTTGTATGATATTGCAATATTATCATAACAAGAAGCTGATCTGATGATGGAGCCGGAAGGTGGCTATAGGTACCCTGTAATAAAACAACGCAACCCCATCGAGTTTGGACTTTTGACATTTGTCTTGATTAGTACTTAGGCCTCACAATAAAAGCTTGTACATCTTACAATTTTTTCGAAAAACTTATTCCATATGTTCATTGATGTTGCCGCGATCGACCTCCACCGCGATCACCTCTGCTCTAAATTATAGGTATTGTTTGTGGTCCTGGTCTGGTCATTTCTGCGCCCCTCCAGGGTCTGCGCCCTGTGCCTGGGCACCGCTGGCACCGCCCTAGTTACGGCACTGACCATACTACTAAATTTCACCTGATTCGGTCCAGTAGATTCGGAGCAAATTGGCTGTGACAGACGGACGGACAGACAGACGCACGATTGATCCTATAAGGGTTCCATTTTTAGTGTTCCGTAGTCCACAAGGAACCCTTATAGTTTCGTCATGTCCGTCCGTCCGTCCGTCCGTTCGTCCGTCCGTCCGTCTGTCCGTCCGGGTTCGTACTCCGCCGCTACTGCACCGATTGTCACGAAAATTGGTGGAGAGATAGATATTGAAGTTCCAAAAGTTGTTTTTTTTTAATTATGAAAAAATGAGTTTTTCAGTTTTTTTTTTCCTGTGCAACGAAAAGTGAATTAAAAAAATTAAAGTGGACTAACCCCAACGTGTGGGGTATCGTTGAAAAGGTCTTTTAAAATGCAATAAAAACTGCTTTAAAACTATGTAGAATTAGATCAAACCCCCCAGTCTTGATATAATCCAATACAAAGTTAAAATTTGAGGTGTCCCCCACCGTAACTTTTGAAATATTACTAAAATAATATAAATAATAAAATAATATGAACTTTTGATTAAAACTATAGCGGTCTCGGTATTATAGATAGTTATTTTTTAATATTATGAAGTATTAAAAATAACTATCTATATCTCTATATATCGTAAACCGCAATTTACCTTTAGAACTTTTATATTATGTTACTTGCTGCTACGGAACCCTTCATGGGCGAGTCCGACTCGTACTTGGCCGCTTTTTATTTAATTTTTTGTACGGAACCGTAAAAAGGAAAAAATTCAGAATCAGGAAGTGAACTGTCTATGAAAATATTTATGTACTTACGGGGTTCGTAAAAGGTGGGCGTAGAACTCATTTAGTTTCTGAGGCGTAGAATAAACCACGAGGTTCGTATAGTTGAGTTTATTACAGTGTGTAGCTTGTAAAAGTTTCAAAGGTACTTCATTAAGAAATTACCTAGTATTTTGTGTTCTTTAGATCGCCATCGCGAGATGACGACTGGATGCGGTACAAAGATAGAGATGCACAAATCCACGACATAAGTTACAGTGGAGACAATCCAAATAAGCGCAGTACGGAAAGAGATATAAGTTTTTGGCAGCAATATTTGCCACAGCTTGCACAAGTCGATGAGTCTACTGAACACACGGAACAATTGAAGTCAGAAAAAGGTATGTTAAATGGAATTAGATAAATAAGCACAAAAGTTATATTGTCTTCCATGCTGATCTGGGAGAAAAGAAAAAATTTAGAATGCACCAGCTGCATCGTCTCACGCGCAGATTTAGTCAATCGAGAAAATATAAATCACAAAAATGCAAATCACATTAAAAAGCGATGCGGCTAGCAACCCATCACTATTTTGAATCCTTTTCGACCTTCTCGCCCACCGGCACTAGTATTACCTAGTGGTAACAGTGGTATTTGGGGTGATTCGAAGTCACGGGTAGCACAATTGGAAGTGCACTCACAGTACAAATGTGAGGGGCGTGATTTCGAATCTCACTCGTGGCGACATTTTTTATCACATGTTTTTAATTTAGAGTGGTATTTGGGTTTTGCGGCCTTGGACTCTATCTGCTCAAAATGCTCTGTTTGTCCCTTTAGGGATTAAGACGTGATAGTGTAGAAGTATAATATTTGTGACCTATCAGAAAATCCGTCCATATAACACTACAGCAAACTGCCCCCCTTTACCCCCCCCCCCCCCCCTTCATTCCCCCTTTTGGATTTTTATATCTTTTGAAGACTTCTTCCGGACATTAACACCAATCCGTTTAGTTCTCTCGACGGTCTACAACTATATAATGCTACACTACGAATGTAGATCCAATTACAAAAACCGACGTAGACTGGCTAGACATTGCTACGGCGGTCTACAACTGTGCTACGAATGTAGACCCAGTTACGAAAACGTAGCATAATAAGATCAGTCTTTTTTTTATATTCTCAATAACGGGAGCAGCAGCCGTATAGCATGGCACCAGCGACAGCGCTTATCCAGCGCTATAATCTATACTATCTCGCTCTACGTAATAATAACGAGCACTAGTCCATCGCACGATGTACTTTGTTTGAATTTATCAACGGTGCCTAGCATGGCACCGTTGATAAATTCACAGGCAGGGCAGGTGCTTCGCCACGCTACGACGACGGATTACAAGATTTTAGTAAATCCGGTCCGACACATCATGTTTGACATGTTTTCACTGTATTTTCAATAACGGAAGTGATGTACCTATTGTAACGTATGTAGTTGCTACGCTACGACTTGCTACGACTCTGCTACGAGGATAAGCCCATCCGATCTAAAAGCCATTACGTAAGACGAAGACTTAGGCGATTCGTGGCGATTCACCCACTGGCAACGCGCCCCGCCACGGTGCGCGTACCGGCAGATTCCGCGCGCGGCGACGGAGGTGCAGATCTGCCTCGACGGCCCCGCGCCAAATATTCACTTCAATCGATCGTCGCAGAGAATGGATACCGAACTCATTCAAAAGAGCATCTTGAATGATTGCCGTAGAGTTCTATTTTCTTTGTCTTTTATACATAAAAACACGCGCGGTACTGCGGAGCAATGTGATTAGCACCGCGCCCCCGCGCAGACTGGCGGAATCAGCTCGCGGGACGAGGCGCGGTTTCAGTGGGTTGGACCAGGCGTGTTTTCTATACAAATTGAGATACTTGCATACAATGTTAAAATCTGCCGCACCCGTCGCGGAGCGCGGTTTAATACACTGACGCTCCCGCGCGTTGACGCGTTTTCAGTGTGTTGGACTAGGCGTGTTTTCTATACAAATTGAGATACTTGCATACAATGTTAAAATCTGCTGCCCCAGAGCGCGGTGCAGTGGGATTAGCGTTAGCTGCTATGTTACGACGCCTACGACGGTCTATTCCTGAGCTATAACGAACAGGACCTACCACTACCTACGCCTACGTACCAGTCCGTAATGCGATTAGCTCGTAGCACACAAGTTCGCCGCCGATTCTGCTGAGCTGAGGGAAGGGGAACCGCTACTTGTTGGGCTTATTTTGTTTGTCTTGTTAGGTCAATGTGTAAGATTTAATTTTGTAGTAACAAATCTGTATTCATAGTTTGTAAGATACAGTAGAGATGACATGTTATATGTTATCGTAAGTACTCGTATGTGTATACATATCTACGTAACTCTTAACCCTCTTCCCTCTTCAGCATTCGGATAAAAAATATTTTTTTGAGTTGAGTGTAAAAATAAAATGTGTCTTTTCTTTCAGACGAAGGTCGATTAAGAGGAGGTGTGTTTGCCATGTGCGGCGTGTCAGTAGTGTTGCTCGCGCTTCTGGTTGTGTGCGTGTTCTTGCTGCGCAGAGAACGAGCGCATCGATCTTATAATGCCAGTGAAATGCATCATTGAATGATTTTAGTTCATTTTTTGTTCAAAGAACAACGTATTTTATAATGTATCTATTTTCTGTATTAAATTAGTATTGTATAAAATTAAGCTTTGTTTAACTTGTGTTTCCTAAGTCCCCTTCTACGACATCCACGGGAAGACTTGGAGTGATCCTATTCTGCTCTACCGGGAACCACACGGTGTGGTTCCCGGTAGAGCAGAATAGGATCACTTAGTATTTGACTAAGGTCAAATCAAAGTGCCGTATGGTTTCCGGTATGAATAAATCCTTGTCAGTAATTCTTTATAGTTTTATTTCTTATGTAGGTACCTAATAATTATAAATTAACCTACCACGGAATATATGTATAGGTACAGTAGGTACCTACCTACCTCTACCTAGGTACCTACTACTTAAGTTCTTAGAAGGTAATAATCTCGGAACGAGGGATAATTTACCGACCAAATAAATATTTAAAAAAAAATGTCATATGCATATAATCTGCTTCTTTTCTTTTTATTGTACGCAGCTGTTCAGAAAGCAATAATGTACGTACCTTACGTACCTTGCCTCCAATATCTTTGCTGCCGTTATTCTTCTCCGCTAGGAGTAAAAGTTTCTGTGCAAAGTACAATAACCCATAGAGGCGTTCTGTTCTGTTATTTGTACTAATATGTATTCTGTGGTTGCGAGTTGCGACTTGCGACAGTTGCGTGCGTGCAACTGAAACAAATAAGGTTAAAGCCCGTGGTAAAAGCACCTGTGGTCGCGGTAGTCAAAAATCAAAATACCACCGAAAACGGTGGTATTTTGCTTTATTTATTTTATTTGAATAAAAAAAGCAAAAAATAATAATAATAGGCCCACAATATTTTCCTTCTATTTAAGGTGTCGTATCGTACCTATCGCAGATGCTTCGAAATTAGTAAGTTGGTGCGACAGGTGCGCAGGCGGTGGTCGTTTCATACAAATCGTAATTCATAAGGATAAGAGGCTCGATATTTTCAACACGCGAACACTAAAATTATACACTGCTTAGGTAAGTGGAAATGTTGATTTTAGTATTTTGTGTATCTGCATTACTGATTTCGTTTTTTGTTTTCCGTGCCTTTTTTAGGGTTCCGTACCCAAAGGGTGCAAAGGGGACCCTATAACTGTGACTCCGCTGTCTGGCCGTCTGTCCGTCTGTCTGTCCGTCTGTCCGTCCGTCTGTCACAGGGCTCTATCTCTTGATCCGTAATAGCTAGACACTTGAAACACTTTCACCGATTATGTATCACTGTGGCCGCTATAACAACAAATACTAAAAATAAAAAATAGTTAAGAATTAAACGGGGTCGTCATACAAGAAACGTGTTTTTTTCAGCGTTTTTAACTTGACCTTTATAATGGCATTAACTAGATACTTGAAATTTTCACCAATTATGTATTACTATGACCACAATACTAAAAATAAAATAAAGTTAAAAATTAAAGGGGGTCGTCATACAAGAAACGTGTTTCTTCAGCGTTACGGTGGTACGGAACCCTTCATGTACGAGTCCGACTCGCACTTGCCCGTTTATTTTAGTTCTAATGTATTATTTTGAAGAAACAAAATACCGCGGCTACAGGTGCTTGCCTTTAGCATCTTTGACTGTGGCACCCCACGATTGTGAATGATTTGGAATGTTGAGTTCTTTTGCTTTTTATACGGAGAATAAACTAAACTAAATTTTAAAAACTAAATTTTACATATTTATGGAACTCCAAATGTAAATATCTATTTCCGCGTTATGTTATATCTGATAGGAACTTTAATATATTGTACCGGAAATAGTTTTTAAATATCTTACGTCAAACTCATTACCGAGGCGTGGTAAAATATGTGCCTTGGTAATATATTCTATGGGAACCTAATGCCGATATAATATAACTTTGCAATCAATGCGTTTGTCTGTATGTGCGCCTGTGCGTTTGTGCAATTTTGAAAAAGTCAACTTATCTACTTCATTACTTGACTATAATAATCAACGTTGAAGTACCTCCAATGCAAAGTTTTTGAGGTACTAAATCGCAATAAAAATATAACCTGGTTTATGAAAATAAAATAAAATAAAAAACGTGGCAGAAAATTCCTTTTAAAACGTAAGGTGGTTGATTGCCAACTATCCAAGTGGAGTGGATGAAATTTTATTTTCAGGCTGGTGTGGTGGTGAAATTTTGCAGCAGGTATTAGGTCGAACAATTCTTCAGAGCATTCTCCATGATAGATGCGATAAAAAATGCACAAGGATGCAACATCCCTATGTAGAGCCAGAGGATCGAGACGACCGACGAGAGTCTCATCGTCGATTATACGAGTTGCGCGATTTTGAATACGGTCAAAAGGAAGAAGTTGGTATTTAGGTGCCCCGGCCTAGAGATGTAAACAATATTCCATATGCAGCCTAACTTGTGCCTTATACAGCTGAAGGCGATGTGCCGATGTGAAATGTCACCTTGTTCTACCAAAGATACATAGTTTTTTAGAAGCCAATTTAGCCTTGTTCTTCAGATGAACGCGAAATTGAACGTCGCTTGAAATCTCGACTCCCAGAAATCCGATCTTTGGCTGAATATCGAGGGAAGCGCCCTGAAACGAAGGAGATACGACAAAATGACTTTTTTTGCGGTGAACGCACAAACTTGTGTTTTATTGGGGTTAAATTGGACTAAGTTGGAAATACCCCAATCTGAAACTTGGTTTAACGAAGTTTCAATATCAGAAACAAGTTTTGTACGACACTCAGAGACGCATGCCCGAGAAATATTGGCTTAGCCAGTATAAGAGATGTCTACCGTGGTATCATCTGCATAGCAATGGGTGCTGCTAGATTGCAGCATATCATTGATATGCAGAAGAAAAAGCGTAGGAGACAGAACACAGCCCTGCGGGACACCAGCATTCACAGACTTATATTTAGAGCATGAATCGTCAACAACGACTTTGATGCTGCGCACTTTGAGGAAACTGGTAATACATTGGCATAATTTCTCAGGCAACCCGAAATAAGGAAGTTTTGATAGAAGAGCCTTGTGCCAGACCCGATTGAAGGCTTTCGCCATGTCCAAGCCAGCCCCCATGGCCTTTCCCTTACTGTCAACCGATTCCGCCCATTTATGGGATCAAAAGATCGCCAGCAGATCGTCCGTGATGAAAACCATACAGTCGATCGCTTATGAGCTGGTGTTTCTTGAGATACACACACAATTCCTAAATCTTTTTAAGTGTTATGGATTAGAAAACTTATTTTTTGAGCCAACCAGAATTACAGCTACATCTGGCACATGTCTAGATACTTTCTTTAGTAATATTCAATATTGTGATAAATCTGTTATTAATAAATTGCCTTCAGATCATTCTGGTGTATATGTACCTAGCTTTTGTCAAAGAGTCCACCAGTAATTTGAGAAAAGATAAGATCTTGTGTGGGCGGATTACTTCTAAAAACATAAAAAAAACTTAAAAATAATTTAGATAACAAATTATTATCAGTGGTATATACAGGAAATAATCCTGACGACCATTATAATAAACTATTTAGTACTGTTTCCTCTGAGTATTCTAAAACATTGAAACAAAAAAGAGTAGTAGTTCATAGTAAATCACAGTTTAGTGAATGGGCTACTACTGGCATCTAAATAAGTAGAAACAGGTTATATGATCTATATGCCCAAAAACAATATAACTTTAATCCTTCTTTTATAGAATATGTTAGAAATTATTCTAAAATATTTAAAAAAGTTTGTAGACGAGCCAAGTCGAATAGTATTAGCAAAAAAATAAATAATGCTCCTAATAAAATTAAAGAAACATGGAGTGTCATAAATAAGGAAACAGGTAAAAATAAAACCAAAGTAAATATTTGCCATTTGATTCGGCAGAATCAAATGTAGTGGTAAAAATACTTCAAAAACTGAAGAAATAGTAAATATATTTTACTAACATTCCTTTGGAACTCACTTCTAATGTGAGTTCTAGCGCCCAGCGTGCTGAGGCTTTGCTTAAGAGTAATGTTAGCCCTTGTGATTCTAAATTTAATTTTAAGCATGTTAGTCCTAGCGATATACCATGTTGACCACGACAAATTAATGATTGATGCAGCCAAGCTGGACTTCTCTCCGATATATGAGGCTTTGACCATTGATGAGAAGGTGTCAATTTTTAACTCTACCGTATTATCGTTGTCATGCTCCCTTAAAAGCTGTAAAGATTAAGCGGCCACCCTCTCTATGGATTACAAGAGGCGTTCGCATGGCCATGACTAGAAGGGATAGGGCGTTTAGGGTTTTTAAACGAGTTAGGTCGGATGATAATTGGTCTGCGTACAAGATTGCGCGTAATCGGTGCAATAACATGGTAAGAGCTGCCAAACGTAAATATTTCTCTGAAAATCTTACCCAGTCTTCGTCAGCCGATATTTGGATGTTCCTCCGTTCTTTGGGTCTTGCCAAAAATAAAACTAATCATTTTTCTACTTCTAGCTTCTCTCCGAACGATTTCAATAATCATTTCAACACTCCAAGTTCTCTTGATCCTGCTGTTAAAGCTGCCACTATTTCTAGAATATCTTCCATGGCGCAACCTAAAATTGACCCTTTTTCTTTTTCTCCCTCCACTGAGGATGATATACGCAAAATTATAATGTCAATTAAGTCAAAGGCGGTAGGATGTGATGATGTTAGCAGGCAAATGATTGTAAATATCTTACCTATTATTCTTCCCATTCTGTCTCACATCATAAATTTTTCGTTATTCCTCTCCTTAAAGTTACATCTCCCCAATCCTTAAATAATTTCAGACCAATCTCTATACTCCCCTTCCTTTCCAAAATCCTTGAAGCTGCAGTGCACGCTCAAGTGTCTTCCTTTATTTTTACTAACTCGCTCTTTACTCCTCTACAGTCCGGTTTTCGCCCTGGTCGTGGTAGCAGTACTGTACTGCTACTGCTCTCCTTAAAGTCACAGAGGATTTAAGATTGGGCATGGAGAATACGTTGGTCACCATCCTAGTTCTCATTGACTTTTCTAATGGTTTTATTATGGTTGATCACAGTTCAGTGCAGTTCTCATCCTCAGTGGTGGATTGGTTTTCAGATTATCTACGTGATCGTCAGCAATCAGTTCGAATGGACCGTGACCTGTCGGACTGGATGACACTTTCTTTAGGTGTACCGCAGGGTGGTATTTTGTCACCCTTGCTTTTTTCTATCTTTATAAATCTTCTTTCTTCTGCGATTGGCTGCTCTTACCATTTTTACGCTGACGACCTTCAAATTTATGCTCAGTCGCCAGTAGAAGATATCAATACGTGTGTTGCCACAATTAATTCCGCCTTATCGACTATTATGACCTGGTCTGATGAGTTTGGTGTTAGAGTTAGCCCCTCCAAATGTCAGGCAATGATCGTAGATAGTTCGAGACAGATTGCACAGATTCATCATTTCAGCCGCATAAGGACCACTGCTGGACATAGGCCTCTCCCAAGGATTTCCAAAATGACCGATCTAGAGCGGCCTGCGTCCAGCGCTTTCCAGCGACCTTAGTCAGATCGTCTGACCACCTTGTGGGTGGGTGTCCAACGCTTCGCTTGCCAGTACGTGGTCGCCATTCGAGAACCTTTCTGCCCCATCGGCCATCGGTTCGTCGCGCTATGTGTCCCGCCCACTGCCACTTCAACGAGCTAATCCGCTGGGCTATATCAGTGGCTTTTGTTCTCCTACGAATTTCCTCATTTCTGATTCGATCACGTAGAGAAACACCGAGCATAACCCTCTCCATAGCGCGTTGAGCGACCTTGAGCCTTCTTATGAGACCCATAGTAAGGGACCACGTTTCAGAGCCGTAAGTCATCACTGGTAACACACATTGATTATACACTTTAGTCTTGAGGCACTGAGGTATTTTGGACGAGAAGACGCTGCGTAGCTTCCCGAACGCTGCCCAACCGAGTCGGATTCGTCGAAAGACCTCTTCCTCGAAGCTGGAACTTCCTGCGCGGATCAATTGACCCAGGTAGATATATTGGTCTACAACTTCGAGGGTGGAGCTCCCAACACAAACAGGTAGGGGCGCGACATAGACATTCAACATTACTTTCGTTTTTTCCATGTTCATTTTGAGGCCCACCTGTTGGGAAACTCGATTAAGGTCTCCGAGCATGGTGCTTAAGTCTTCCATGGATTCTGCCATGACAACGATATCGTCGGCAAATCGAAGGTGAGTGATATACTCGCCATTGATATTGATGCCAAGTCCTTCCCATTCCAGAAGCTTGAAGGCATCTTCCAGTGTAGCGGTGAACAGTTTCGGAGATATAACGTCTCCCTGTCTCACACCCCTTTGCAGTGGAATAGCCCTCGTGCACTGCTCCTGTACTCGGACTGACATAGTGGCGTTACTGTACAAACACTTCAACACTTCGATATACCGATAGTCAATACGGCATCGCTGGAGAGACTGAAGCACGGCTCATATTTCGATCGAATCGAAGGCTTTTTCATAGTCCACAAACCCCAAGCATAACGGCCGGTTATACTCCCTCGTCTTCTCTATAACCTGCCGCAGCATGTGGATGTGGTCCATGGTACTAAAGCCTTTACGGAAACCGGCTTGTTCGGGAGGCTGGAAGGTATCAAACCTGTTTGCGAGACGATTCGTGATGACCCTCGAAAACAACTTATGTATATGACTCAGAAGCGTGATAGGCCTATAGTTCTTCAATAGGGCGTTATCTCCCTTTTTGAAGAACAGGACCACCACGCCCCTGTGCCACGCTTCTGGCGTATATGCCCTCGAGCAGAACGGAATTAAAGAGCCTCTGAAGGACTTTCAGTACCGGCGTTCCGCCCGCTTTCAGAAGCTCTGCTGTGATTCCATCCTTAAAAAAGGCCATTTAACAACTTGCCCTGGCTGGGAATCGAACCCAGAACCTCCGAGTGACGGACTAGCGTGTTAAGGAATCGCCACGGAGGTCGACTAATAAATTGAAAAGTAATAAATTTTACGCAAGATTCGAATAACTATAACTTGGATTTTTTAGAAAGTGCTATATGAATTTCACATATATTTAAACTCGCTTTTTAAATAAACGTCTTGCATTCACGCACACTACTGTATTTTCAACTTTACTTTTTCTACTGATAGCCTGTCTACTTAAGTGTCCCGTTACACACCGTTACACATTATTAACTCAATGCAACTTCATCTTGACATTTTTATCCCCTTAGCGGGAAAATTTTGCATATTTCAGAGCCAAATCTGACCACGTGGCTTTGTGCATACGGTCCTTATGTCTGTGCTTATGTATAAACTAGCTGTGCCCGCGACTTCGTTCGCGTGGTTGTCGGAACGTAATGTTATATAGCCTAAAGCCTTCCTCTATAAATGGACTACCCAACAAAAAAAGAATTTTTCAAATCAGACCATTAGTTTCTGAGATTAGCGCGTTTAAACAAACAAACAAACAAACAAACAAATAAACAAACTCTTCCGCTTTATAATATTAGTATAGAAGTATAGATAATGCTCCTATTTTTAACTTCGAGTACTAATTAAAAAAAATAAGTGATGTTAGAAATAGGGGAATTAATTTGATTCTTCTTTATCTTAGCGTATCGATGTTCAAAAAATTAAATATTATATTAATTTAAATATATTTCATTCCCAAATTATTATTTCTGTAATACAAAAGTATTATAATACAAATTTGTAAAACATCAATAAAAATGATTATAATACTTTTTCATTGTTTTAATTCTGCATTTATATACTATATTTATATAGGATCCGAAACATCCGCATCTGCATCCGCGGATGTGTTGAAGTGTTTGTACAGTAACGCCACTATGTCAGTCCGAGTACAGGAGCAGTGCACGAGGGCTATTCCACTGCAAAGGGGTGTGAGACAGAGAGACGTTATATCTCCGAAACTGTTCACCGCTGCACTGGAAGATGCCTTCAAGCTTCTGGAATGGGAAGGACTTGGCATCAATATCAATGGCGAGTATATCACTCACCTTCGATTTGCCGACGATATCGTTGTCATGGCAGAATCCATGGAAGACTTAAGCACCATGCTCGGAGACCTTAATCGAGTTTCCCAACAGGTGGGCCTCAAAATGAACATGGAAAAAACGAAATTAATGTTGAATGTCCATGTCGCGCCCCTACCTGTTTGTGTTAGGAGCTCCACCCTCGAAGTTGTAGACCAATATATCTACCTGGGTCAATTGATCCAGGCAGGAAGTTCCAGCTTCGAGGAAGAGGTCTTTCGACGAATCCGACTCGGTTAGGCAGCGTTCGGGAAGCTACGCAGCGTCTTCTCGTCCAAAATACCTCAGTGCCTCAAGACTAAAGTGTATAATCAATGTGTGTTACCAGTGATGACTTACGGCTCTGAAACGTGGTCCCTTACTATGGGTCTCATAAGAAGGCTCAAGGTCGCTCAACGCGCTATGGAGAGGGTTATGCTCGGTGTTTCTCTACGTGATCGAATCAGAAATTAGGAAATTCGTAGGAGAACAAAAGCCACTGATATAGCCCAGCGGATTAGCTCGTTGAAGTGGCAGTGGGCGGGACACATAGCGCGACGAACCGATGGCCGATGAGGCAGAAAGGTTCTCGAATGGCGACCACGTACTGGCAAGCGAAGCGTTGGACACCCACCCACAAGGTGGTCAGACGATCTGACTAAGGTCGCTGTAATACAAAAGTATTATAATACAAATTTGTAAAACATCAATAAAAATGATTATAATACTTTTTCATTGTTTTAATTCTGCATTTATATACTATATTTATATAGGATCCGAAACATCCGCATCTGCATCCGCGGATGTGAGCCTCTTAAAATCTGCATCCGCATTCGCATCCGCAGATGTGAAAAAATCGGGATCCGCAACATCCCTGGCTGAACCACTCGTAATTTTGAGGGAGTTTTTGGCGGGAAGTCAAGGGTTCGGTTGGGGTTTGCTTTAAATTATTTTGCAAATTGATTTTAGTGGACTTTATAACATGAAATTGGTGTTGTTTGGTGCTCATGCTCATGAACAATGTGTAAAATAATTAAAGTGGACAGTCATAGTACGGCGTAGTGATATTTGTTTTGCGGGCTGTGTGGGCGTCTTAAGGCGTCGTCGTCCGCCACTCAGTCGTCTATGAAAACCAGTGGACTCGTACAGATTTGTCGCCAGAAGCTCCCTTAAAGCAGTCAAAGGCCTGCACCACCCTTTGATTGTAACTTGTTAGGATTAGGTTAGGTTAGGATTAGGAATAAAGAACAAAGTTAAAGATTACTTAAAAGGCTCTAAAGGACTTGTATCCAGAGCCGTAAAATTATTTAATAAAAAAAACTCGTAAATTTGACATTTAGCGTACAAATGTCAAAGAAACGTTCCATGGAGCACAGACTACGGAGCGGATACTATACTAGTATCAGACGACCGACTGCCATACATATTTTTTTGTGGATAGTGTCTATGGGCGGGGCCTTGATTGAATTTGACATTTGACTTTTTTTCTGTCCCGTGACATTTGAAGCAAAGAAATTGTTTATTTTGTTTTTTTTAAATAGCAGGTACCTTTTAAGGTTAATTAAAACCTCATATTTATTACAAAGAAAACAACGAAATCAAAAAGGAAATAATTTATTTATGTATAATATTACGTCGTACGTGAAATATAAAAGGTAGGTACATCGATATAATACTTATTCATTTTTATATAAAATTTAAAGTAGTCCTTTCAGGCAGGGAGGAGAAAATTTGATTTGTGTGGTTTTTCTTATCTGAAAAAAAAGAAAATATCTATAATTACTTGTTTATGTAGAGGCACAGGTAGAGGTTTACGACATTTTTACATGTTAGTCAGGGAGAAAAGAAAATATTGGACTGGTATATTCCATTACTTATTTTCACGCGCAGATCGTAAAAAGTCCGATCGAGGGAATGAGCGAAAAAACGAATCATTTTAATAAGCGCGACTAGCAACCCACCACTATTTTGATTTCTATCTCCACCATAACGCTAAAAGAGGCGTTCGGGTCACGCGGCCCTAGGCTAGGATATATACCATTTTTACGTCGTCAGCAAAAAATTAAGTCTTTATCAGGAATTCAAAATGTCAGACACAAGTTTAGAGCTTTCGCACATGGGCTAGCATAGCCGCAGCAGTTACTTCAAACAAACTACAAACTAATGCCGATGGTCGTACGGTCAATTTGGCCTCCTAGTTTTATCTTTAAGTAAGACATTTTACTTTAAATATGTACTTACGAGCTAAGTACTACTTACTTTAATTCTGTACCTATGAAATAATATAAACTTACGTTGGATGTTGCTGCCTCACCCGTTCAAGTCGTAAAAGCCGAGTTTGAGCGAGAGGTAAACAAACAAAGATATCCCTAAATAGTTTGTGACAAAGTAAACTTATATGTGCACTTTTGGAATGAAGTGAGTTCTGAGTCGGCTTTTAAGACTGGCGTGGGTTCTTTTTTTCCAAAAAATGGCATGGAAGATTACAATAGTATGACAATTACGATAATAACTTAGGTATTATATGTATTTACAATTAGACTTCACTTCGGATTTTCTTAAGGTAGGTACCTTTTATATGGAAGATAGGTTAGGTATTGAATGTTTAAACTTTTACAATGGGGTGAATCGATTTGTTCTTTCCATGGTTGACTGCTTGAATTTATTTGCGCTAAAACAATAAAATACAAGTTATAAAATATATGTACCTACTACCTACACTTGAATAAACCATTTTAGTACCTATTTAAATATATAGAGGTACCTAACCTATTTGGTACCTACTTACCAAATACCTACCTACTTCTTTCAATGTGCCTCATTCCATGACGAGCGAAAACTCCAAGCTACATAACATCAGCACAAAATAAGATGAACTGTCGCTTGTTTATCTTAGAAAACAAAATTATAATTACTTTTTTTAATTTTTTCAATAGTTAACAAATTTTCACAAAATGGCGCCAAGATGAAAAAATAGAATTCAAATTATTTCAATTCAATTCAATTCAAAATATCTTTATTATCATAGGATATTTAAAATATCTCTTAATAATAGTCACTTTGTTTTGTTTTGCACAAATGTTGACGTCAAATCGTTACTTAAAGCTAAGTTTACGCCGCTTCCTAGGCGCAAACAAAGAGTTCGGGGATATTGTTGTGCAGTACTGCCAACCTTTTTGGGTAAGTAAGTGCTGGGTGACCGCGGGGGTGAGGTGCGGTGCGCGAGTTGGCAGATCATTCAAGGCCTCGCCACTAAGAATTAATTTCTTTTTTTTTGCTATATCTTAATTTTTTAAAAGGCAAGTGAATCGGCCGTGCCATGGAGTATCAGTTCCGGTTCACACTGTTTTTTTTTGTTGAAATGTTAATGTTTAGAAACCATTGGCAAATTTATGATATTTTCTGCGTAACACAATATTACTTAGAGTCTGGCCACCGAAACGTGATATTGACCTTGAAACAGAATTCTTTATATGGAAATACACAACAATTGTCAAACTATAGTACGTCGGCTGTCACATTGTGTAAATTTTTGGAATAATAAACGGTTATCTAGTGTTATAATGTCGAAACCTATTAAAAGTTCAGCGGGGAAGTTAATTTATACAATGGTGTGTAAATTTAAAGCGAAACAGGAAGAAATAGCCTCTGCAATTGCGAGAAAGAACGATATTTCCATGAAATAACGGCTGTGACAGGTTAGTGCACTGCAATGATTTTGATATTTGGTGAATAGTTTGTACAAACAGTTTGTGTTAATTATACATTCTACATATATATATATATATATATATATCCCTTATCTCAGATATATTCAATAAATATTTTAATAGATTAACAAGTTACAATATCAACAAAACAGTCGTCAAGGCAACACGCAACCAGGTTCGGTCATAGAGTAGTTTTGAATACAAACTCATTAAACGTACATATATAACACATTCTATAGTTAGGTATTTATTTACAGAAGACATATTTAATTGGATTTAATATATTTGTAAAATTGCGGTTTTATTATTGGCGTAACTTTGAAACGGTGGTTTTTTTACGTTAAAGGTTATGTTCCGATTGTATTGCGAAATATGTAAGTATTTTATTTTTTTTGCATATATTTTTAATTTCAGAGAGAATGAGAGATAAAGCTGATGACAGTGGCAGCATGAGTGACATAACTAACACTGTGGAGTTTACAACTAGAGGAAAATAGTCAGCTCAGAACAGAATAGTGACTGAAAATCCTCATTCAACATTAAGAGAGATAGCCGTCGATTTTTCTGTATCTCACGAATCGATCGTATCTCCGTACCGTTTTAAATAATCACTTGGGTATGAAACATGTTGTCGCTCGGCTAGTCCTAAAACTCCCAAAAGACCTGAATTTTCTCCAAAAACTCAATCGCACAAGATTACCTAAGGACAATTCGCGGCGAGAACTGTACTCAATTCCGGAAAAAGCGTTTAAAAAATGTTTTGATGATTGGATTATTCGTTCGCGTAAGTGTATCGCTTCTGAAGGAGCATACTTTGAAGGTGATAAATTTTAAAAATAAAAACTCAGTATCACGTTTCAGTGGCCAAACTCTATCGCTTACACGATGGTTTCAAAAATACAATGCAATGCGTCGGAAGTGTCGGAACGCGAGTGGTGAGTTGGAAAACTACACGTTTTGTGTTTCACTGAGTCCCTAAATGAAAAATAGCACTCCAGATCTCAGGTCAACCAACGTAGTTGAATAAGTATAGCCAACCTAACAGTCAAAATAAAAAACTCATCCATCAATCACTGTCCATTGGGCGTTTTTCCATTAGCCGGCACGGCACCGGCACCGTGCCGGCAGCCCTGGTCAAGTTAGTACGGGCCTTCGAAAACTACCTACGGGGGCCAAAAACCAGTGTATACCAGCTAAAATAAATGTCGTAGTAACATTTTTCATTAGTACTGGCAACACTAGTCAATGTCAAATCAATGACTTTGTCGTGTGTTTTTCGTCGAGTTGAGTTTTCTTTCCATTAAGAAATTACTCCGACTTTAAATTTGCTGTGTTGCGTTGCGTTGCAAACTGTGCTGATGAGATATTAATTATCTTGACAGAGAACGTTGTTGAACAGCAGTTCCTCCGTTTTTTGGAAGTTCCGAGAAAAAATATTCCTGTAAGCCTGTGTGTGACGCTTAGTTAGTGAGAAAATATTCGTAATTAGTGCCAATAGCCAAATAGTGAAATGATTTTAAGGTGAAGATATAGGCAAATGGCCTTGAAGTGTGAAATAAAATGTTAACTCGTAAATACGAGTATGGTGATAATTTCCATATTGCTCTTCGTCATGCACTAAATAGCCCTTTAAATTATTTTATGAACTGCCGTTGAAACTATTATTTGTGATCCGTCTAGCTTTAAAACTTGCCGTGGCCACTTTTGGCGGAGGCAAGTTTTAAAGCTAGACGGACTAATGTAAATACTTTCAAGGGTGGTTCATAAAATAATTTAAAGGGCTATCTAGTGCATGACGAAGAGCAATATGGAAATTATCTCCTTAATTACGAGTTAACAATTTATTTTAAATGAGGACGCCACTTCAAGTCCATTTGCCTATACCTTCACCTTAAGTGCGGCTATAGAAGATGGCATCATAATTCATCAAACTGTTCCGTGTTTTGAAGCCAGGGGAAAAAGGAACCTCTATTGTTGCCAGTCATATCATGATTAGACTACAGTGTTTTAAATTATTTGTACATTTTATTAATAAATCCTTGTCAGTAATTCTTATTTGTTTTATTTCTTATGTTAGGTACCTACATATATAATATAATAATAAATTAACCTACTACCACGGAATATATAGGTATAATACCTACCTACCTCTACCTACCTACTACGACGACAACAGTGCCGTTCTCATTGGTTTATTTAATTCTTGGGAACCAATCTCCATGCCGGGGATAATTTTACCAACCAATGAAATATAAAAAAAATAAAAATGTCATCTTCATTTTGTCTACACTTTCATTGTATGCGGTTGGTTGTTATTCTTCTCTGAAAAGAAGTAAATTGTTCTGTGGTTTGAATTATCCAAAAAGACGCATTTTGTATTGTTTTGTGAGCAGAACTGAGGAAAAAAAAACGGACAATACAAGAGAAATGTAATCCGGGGACAACATTCACTGTATTTAATTTCTTCAAAAATATCGATTTGACTTTTTCTATACATACGTGTTTTTTAACAAGCAGCCATGGCTCTGGCGCTACAGCGACGCGCTAATGTAAGTAATCTTTCTGCCTAGTTTAAATCTCATTCCTTTTCACCTGAATCCAGCGCTTTATGTCCACAGTCCAACCACCTTTGGGGCTGAGGTTTAGTATGTTAAGCTTGTCACTTTCAACATTCTTCCAAAACGTCTTTTCAGAATACATTGAGCACATATCATTTATTCATAATAATGCACATGTACATACACAGCGTATAGATGACAGTTATCACACATGTAACGTAACATGGGCCCTGTTAGGGCATAGCATTTTACACTTAACAAATTAATAGGTAGTAGAAGAAAATACATTCTAATACTTTCTACATTAATATACAATATATGTTAATGCTTATATTATCGTAAAGAATTTAAATTATACCTAAATCTTTATATCTTAAATAAATTGTTTTAAATTTTATCAGTTAAAAAAATCTGAAAGACTATAATAACAGGCATTAATAAGAAATTGTTTTAATTTAAGTTTGAAAGTGTTATATTTTTCTTCATTTTTTATATAATCGGGGATTTTATTATAAATTTGTATGGATTTGTAGTATGGGCTATTTTTGTACATTTCTAATATTGGTTCTGGTAGGATTAATGTATTATTACTGCGTCGACTATTTTTATGAAATTCGTATAGTGTTATGTTTTGACGGACAAACAGGGCCATTTCTAGGATATACATTGAGGGGACGGTTAATATTTTTTTCTGAATAAAATAGGGTCTACAGCTTTCTGGTTGATGTATGTTTATGATGATGCGTAAACATTTCTTTTGCATCACAAATAAATCGTGTTAGTCAGTGCTGTTACCCCAGAGAATGATGCCGTACCGCAGCCAGGCGTGCGCATACGCATAATATGCAGTGAGAGCGCAATCTGAATTGGTATTTGTTTTAAGAACACCTAACGCATACAGGAATTGAGACATTTTACCTTTTGTTTTGGCCACATGACTTTTTCAGTCAACATGACTGTCAATCGTTAAACCTAATAATTTAAAATCGGGAACTTCTTCTATATTTAATTGTTTTTTTACGCTATTTAAATTTATTAACTTTTTTTGATATGGTTTAAATTGGATGAGTTTAGTTTTTTTTGTGTTTATTTGAAGGTTGTGGTCTGATAGCCAATCTTTTATGGAGTGGAATGTATTTTTTATAAGTGTAGTATGATCAGTGTCATTTGGGCATTTGAATAAAATTGAGATGTCGTCTGCAAAGAGAACGCACATATTATTTAAAGTTTTTGGAAGTTCATTTATATATATTAAGAATAAGACACAACCCAAAACACTTCCTTGTGGAATTGAATTACTTGTGTTTCTTGTATTAAATTTTGTTTTGAGTAATTGCCCAGTCCTGTTATTGAAGTTATTAATTTCTACATATTGCTGTCTGTTGCTTAAATATGATTGAAGCCATTTATGTGTTGGGCCGCGAATACCGATTTCATATAACCTATCTAGAAGTATTTTATGTAGCATCTTATCGTAAACTTTAGACATGTCTAAGAATAGTCCCACTGCGTAATGTTTTTCTCTAATGTACCTAATTAAGTGCTTCTTGAATATAGTGATAAACTGCAAGTGTTGTTGAACGTTTTTCTCGGAATCCAAATTGTAGATTATGTAGCAATTTATATTTTTCTAAAAATCTATAGATATGGTTAGACACAGGCTTTTCAAAGATTTTTGAAAACGTAGACAGGAGTGCAATCGGTCTGAAATGGCTGGGATCATCTGATTTTCCATCTTTTTTTAGGACTAATGTATTATGACTAAGGGACATTTCCCGATAAATTAAAAATAACTAAAATTCACCCAGAATTTTAGTAATTTTTAATTTATCGGGAAATGTACATTCTTGGAGTGACTGATTTATAACAAGTGTTAAGACTGGGACAAATTCATTACAACATGCTTTTACTAGAACCGAGGGTATCTCATCAGCACCAGAACTATATTTGTTTGATAGTTTGTGTATTATTTGGGTAATTTCTTTTTCTGTAACTGGGGTAAGGTATACGAGGGCTGTTTGATAAGTACCCGTTTATGGAAAAAAAAATCATTTTTTTTTGTATACAGGCTGACTTTTAAACCACCAGCCAAATTTTTGGAGCAAGTTCAGTCCATGATACTGAACTACTTTCTATAAAAAAAGTTATTAAAAATCGATAAAATTTTTTTGTCCTCCCATAGAAAATCCATTTGACTGAGCGCTGATTTGTATGAAAAGGCGAATTTATATTTTAGTTTTTCGTTAATTGTTTTTATGGAAAGTAGTTCAGTATCATGGACTGAACTTGCTCCAGAAATTTGGCTGGTGGTTTAAAAGTCAGCCTGTATATGCATTTATTTTTCTACATAGTCACCTTTTAACTCTATACATTTGTTCCACCTATACTCAAGTTTCAATAAACCATCCAAAAAGTATGATTTTGGAAAGTCATTAAAATAGGCCTCTGTGGCGGCAATGACTTCGTCATTGGATCCAAATCGCTTGCCACCGAGCCATTTTTTTAGGTTGGGAAACAAAAAGAAATCGCATCGGGCCAAATCTGGAGAATATGGGGGACGAGACAATAGTTCGTAGCGTAACTGTGCTAATATAGCCGTCACAACTCTGGACGAATGAACCGGGCGTTGTCGTGATGAAACAGTATTTTTCTTTTTTAAATGGGGTCGTTTGTCCTTCAACACGGCGTCAAATTCATCCAATAAATTGGCATAGTACTGCCCTGTTATTGTTTTTCCCTTTTCTAAATAGTCAATATGTATAATACTCTGCGAATCCCAAAAAACGGTCGCCATGACCTTTCCAGCCGAAGGGACGGTTTTTGCTTTCTTTGGAGCAGGTTCACCCGGTAAAATCCACTGCTTCGACTGCTCTTTCATTTCCGGGGTGTAGAGGTGGACCCACGTTTCGTCCACGGTCACGAAACGACACAGTAACTCCTTCGGGTTACGTTTGAACACGGCCAAACACTGCTCCGAAGTAGTCAGTCGGTTCCGTTTTTGCTCCTCCGTGAGTGAACGCGGCACCCACCTCGCCGATACTTTCTTCATACCCAATTTTTCTTCTAATATGTGTTGTACCCTCTCGATTGAAACATTTACAGCATCAACGATTTTTCGAAGTTGAATTCGGCGGTCAGCTAAAACGATATTTTCAATTTTTTTAACCATATCGTCTGTAGTCACCTCAACTGGCCGGCCTGGGCGATCCTCATCAAAGACGGTTGTTCTCCCCCGCTTAAACTCGTTATACCAATATCTGACGGTTGTCATAGAAGGAGCACATTCATGGTAAACCGCTTGCATTCTTACTTTTATTTCATCACATGTTTTTCCTTCCAAAAATAAGAATCTAATTACAGACCAATACTGTTCTTTCTCCATTTTAACAATTTTAAGTTCACGCCTTCACTGAATCGTTGTCAAATGAGAAAAAAAAACAAAATGCCTTTTTTTTTTTAATTTTCCCGCCTTAGAAAAATGGCTTAAAAAGGTGGTATACTTATTTGCGGCCCGGCCCGTGATATTAATATATTTAGAAAACGGGTACTTATCAAACAGCCCTCGTATGGAGTTTATGGCTGGTTCAAGAACGACGCGACCTGCAGGTGTAGCAGAAGCATTAGATGATGTCGTATTTTGAAATTGTGATGTATTTTGTGTTGGCGATTTTGTGTCTTGTGTTTTGTTATTACTGACTGATATGAAGTAGTCATTAAAAATGTTGGATACTTTATCTGGCAAGCTAACTATAGAGTCTTAACGTTTTAAGTGAATTATTTTTTATGTTCTTTCTTTGAGGTTTAGTTACCTGGTTTACTATTGACCACATAGTTTTTGTTTTGTTTTTAGATCTTTAAATTTTTTGACTTGACTTGATGCATTTTTTAAGTATTTTTAAATACAAGTTAAAGTGAGTTTTTAATGTGTTGTTATTTGTTTCATTCAGCAATGATCTAAGCTTTCTTTTATGTTTACATGAATATTGTGTACCTTTTGTAAGCCAAGAAGTTTTGGATGTTTTAAATTGGTTATATTTTATTTGTTTTAATGGTATGTGAGTATTTAACATTTCTGTAATTTTGCTTTCAAACAATTTATAATTTTGATTAATATCATTTAATATTCCTATCAAATAAAAATGGTGTAAAAAGTATACTGCGTGAGTGGGACTCGCAACGTTTCTCTTATTTTAACCATGCTCTAATCAACTGAGCTATCACGTGTTCTACTTCGTATGGCGAATTTCTCCACCATATGATATTCCTATTCTATAACACGCATTAGGAGTTAGGTCAGCTGATTCGTGACTAGATGGCGTTTTATTGAATTTTTTTATCAAAATTCTGCTATGTTCTAAGTTTCATAGGCATGGTTACTACTGCTGCCATCTACAGAATTTTCTGTATCTCCCATAAGGGTCTGGTCATCGAGAAGTATATCCTCAATGGAATCATTATACCGCTTTTGATGTTTTTTTCGTGTTGTAATATTTTCGTTTTCGTCTATATTTTCATTTACTTTGATAACAGATGAAGGTGGTGATATTTTTTTCATTGATGGAATTTTATGGATGCATCCGGAACAACGCCATTTAAGTTTATGTTCAGCAGATAATGTATTATTAAAACGTTGCTCTGAGACCTTTGCGCACTTTAAATCATTATATTTTTCACATATTGAACATTTCATAAATCTTCGATCAGGAATTTTTAGTTTGCAAACTGCACATAGCGCCATCTCGTGGTTTGTATTAGTTTCTATAGGTTTCAAAACTCGTAGGTTCTTAGTTTTGTATAGTTCAGTGCTTTAAGTCTAGATTATTGTTATTAATTTTACTTTTTATGTATAGATAGCGTTACTGTGTTTGTTTACAATAGCAGTGTAATGTTGGCGATCATGTTTGCTTGATTATCTGTGCACTAATTTTGGCGTCCATTTTTGAAATAAATAACTGCTCTTAAAATTGAGAAATGATATTTATTTGCATAAAGCCGTATTTATTGTTTTGTGGCGGGTTTTTTTCTTCACTGCACACTTATAAGTTTATTTACACAAGGTTTATTTTGGTGCATTCACTTTTTGTTCTGTTTTATAAATTTTAGTAACTTTTTCAGTTCTTGGATATTTTTCCGCTTTTTTTCGAAACTATGAATCAAGATAACACTCACACTTGTTTATTGTAGTCATTACTATACACTTACACTGCTTTCACTAAGCTATATTACGGTTTACTATTTTTTCGGAATAATTTACTCAGAAGCGTTTGTTTACGTGACAGCCCCCCACTAACCTATTTAAGTAATGTGGACTGTTTGCGCCTGAAATGATGATGATAATCATAATTTACTTTATTGATCAAATAATTAATATACAGATACAAAACTACCTATATTATTCTTGATAATTTTAGTCAGGACCGCATTATCCCTATGGCAATGTAGGCAACTGCAAATTTGCCCCGAAGCATGCACCAAATTTATGTTGTTTGTGGAAAGATTATTTTTATATATGACTTCTTATTTTATTCTAGGTTCGATTACCTCCCGAAGTTAACAGAATATTGTATATACGAAACTTACCCTATAAAATATCAGCAGAAGAAATGTATGATATATTTGGAAAATATGGTGCAATCAGACAAATTCGAGTGTAAGTATTACTGTTAAGGTGATCCCATTAATCCTTTCCATGCAGCTGGCGTAATATTACGTTCTAACTTAAACCGTTCACCACACTATGGGCGTATTATAACGTTAGCATCAAATCTTCTTTATATACGGCTAGACCAATAAGAAACGTAGTGGTACAGTGAATGAAAACACAGCGAACTTGCATAAAACGATAAAAAAATACTCACTTATTATTATGTATATGGTTGTTGTACTTGGGTTGCATGCTTCACATTATTCAGTTTCAGTGTTATAATGGATAACAAAGGTAAGAAATTGATCAAAAGTTCAATTTTTATTTTATTTTTAGACGTTAATATTTATTAAATAACAATGAAAAAAAGTACAACGGCATTCGGATGTATAAAATATCTATTACAAGTATGGCAACACCAAATTTGTCTATATAATTTTGAAAACGAAATATTACGCCATCCGCGTCTGATGACGGAATTGTCATAGACGTAATGATACGCCCTCCGTATAGAAATACCATCTTGTTAGGACGTAATATCTTGCCCACCGTTATGTAGAAGAAACCTCATACAAAACCGCCCGTACAGAGTCAGCGCAACTGAATTAATAGTCCCGCATGGAAAGGGTTCATCACATGGTTTCTCATAATAACCTTTGTCATCATAACCAATTTTTATTAATTATAAATATTATCATTTCAATCATAATTAAAATAGATATATCTTGAAGAAAAACGAAGCAGAATGAAGTGTTTCCAGTGTGATAACGATCAAAATGACGACCTAACGTTGCAGTGTGATGGTTGCAAGCGAAATATATGTCTACAATGTAGTAATTTTACAAGTAGCGAGGCGCGCGTGATGTGCGTTAAGGGAAAACGGACACTTTTATTCTTATGTCTGGAGGACATAAGAATAAAAGTGTCCGTTAGTTTGGGGACTTGAAATAATGCTTCTCGACATGGATGTCGAGAAGCATTATTTAAAGTCCCCAAACTAATAAAATCTTATGATGGTCTGTGTAAGGAAGTACGTGACCTAAAAAAAACAACTTACGGAGGCACTGTCAATGCCGCAACAAACGCCGGTGGCCCCTGCATTGTCTACGTCGCCAGACACCGACACTAACGCCCTACTTAAGGAAATTGTGGAACGAGAGCGAAGAGCAAATAATGTTATTCTGGTCGGTGTGAAAGAAAGCGTCTCAGATGTCGGAATGGACAGGAAACAGCATGATGATACGTGTGTTAAGGAGATATTATGCAGCATTAATAATGGATCCGATTATACAGAAAAGGTTGTTGCAATTCAACGACTAGGACGCAGAGAACCTGGCCAGACAATGCCTATCAAGGAAGTTCTAGGATCGAGGCAGGATGCTGTATTGATTTTGAAGAATAAAAGTAAGGTGAATAAGGAGGTAAGAGTTTACGATGATAAGACACCCAAGCAACGTGAGGAGCTGGAAAAACTTTGGGTGGCTCTTAAAGCCCGTGTCGAGAGAGGCGAAACTAACCTGACCATTAAATATGTGAAAGGGAGCCCGAAAATAGTCATACAAAAAAACTAAATAGTCCACATAGTAGCCCATACACTGACCTTACATTTTCGTATACAAATCTCTGCTCTCTTAATTCGAAGTTTGATCTTTTTCTAGCATATATAATACACAGTAATCCCTGCATTGTTATAATCACAGAAACCTGGCTTAATACAAAAGACTGTAACGTATAATATACCCGGATACACATTGTTCAGATTAGACCGTAAACATAAAAAAAAACAAAAAAAAAGGTAAGACTAGAGGTGGAGGTGTAGCAATATATCTAAAAGACTGTGTAAATGGGTTCTCACTAATAGGTAGACTTCATAAAAGGTATATGTGCGATGAGGTCGAAGCCCTCCTTGTAGATGTTCAATATGGCACATATAATTTCTTGGTAATTGGTGTATATCGATCAGATGACCAGAGTGAGGATACGAGGGCTGTTTGATAAGTACCCGTTTTCTAAATATATTAATATCACTGGCCGCAAATAAGTATACCACCTTTTTAAGCCATTTTTCAGAGGCGGTATAATTAAAAAAAAATTGCATTCTTTTGTTTTTTTTCTCATTTGACAACGATTCAGTGAAGGCGTGAACTTAAAATTGTTAAAATGGAGAAAGAACAGTATCGGTCTGTAATTAGATTCTTATTTTTGGAAGGAAAAACATGTGATGAAATAAAAGTAAGAATGCAAGCGGTTTACCATGAATGTGCTCCTTCTATGACAACCGTCAGATATTGGTATAACGAGTTTAAGCGGGGGAGAACAACCGTCTTTGATGAGGATCGCCCAGGCCGGCCGGTTGAGGTGACTACAGACGATATGGTTAAGAAAATTGAAAATATCGTTTTAGCCGACCGCCGAATTAAAATTCGAGAAATCGTTGATGCTGTAAATGTTTCAATCGAGAGGGTACAACACATGAAGAAAAATTGGGTATGAAGAAAGTATCAGCGAGGTGGGTGCCGCGTTTACTCACGGAGAAGCAAAAACGGAACCGACTGACTACTTCGGAGCAGTGTTTGGCCGTGTTCAAACGTAACCCGAAGGAGTTTCTGCGTCGTTTCGTGACCGTGGACGAAACGTGGGTCCACCACTACACCCCGGAAATGAAAGAGCAGTCGAAGCAGTGGATTTTACCGGGTGAACCTGCTCCAAAGAAAGCAAAAACCGTCTCATCGGCTGGAAAGGTCATAGCGATCGTTTTTTGGGATTCGCAGGGTATTATACATATTGACTATTTAGAAAAGGGAAAAACAATAACAGGGCAGTACTATGCCAATTTATTGGATGAATTTGACGCCGTGTTGAAAGACAAACGACCCCATTTAAAAAAGAAAAAAGTACTGTTTCATCACGACAACGCCCCGGCTCATTCGTCCAGAGTTGTGACGGCTAAATTAGCACAGTTACGCTACGAACTATTGTCTCATCCCCCGTATTCTCCAGATTTGGCCCCATGCGATTTCTTTTTGTTTCCCAACCTAAAAAAATGGCTCGGTGGCAAGCGATTTGGATCAAATGACGAAGTCATTGCCGCCACAGAGGCCTTTTTTAATGACTTTCCAAAATCATACTTTTTGGATGGTTTATTGAAGCTTTAATGACTTTCCAAAATCATACTTTTTGGTTGGTTTATTGAAGCTTGAGCTTTATTTCATCACATGTTTTTCCTTCCAAAAATAAGAATCTAATTACAGACCGATACTGTTCTTTCTCCATTTTAACAATTTTAAGTTCACGCCTTCACTGAATCGTTGTCAAATGAGAAAAAAACAAAAGAATGCCATATTTTTTTAATTTTCCCGCCTCTGAAAAATAGCTTAAAAAGGTGGTATACTTATTTGCGGCCAGTGATATTAATATATTTAGAAAACGGGTACTTATCGAACAGCCCTCGTATTTATTAAATCGTTAGTCATAATTGATTAATTTTGCTTTTTGCGCCGAACAAATTACTTTTCTGTTTATCCTTATGGTTGACTGGGAGAAAATGCTCTTAGCATTAAGTCCGCCATTTGTTAAAAGTATGTTTTACTTTAGAACAATAAAGAGTATTAAATTAAATTAAATAGACTGACCAAAAGAAGTGGTCACTGCGCCTTCCATAAATGCATTTAAAAATAGACTCGACAAGTGGTTTAGGACAGATAGTGTCGTTAGTAAATATATGAACTGTGAAAAGACTTTATGGACTCTCAGCACTGTGTGAAATAGACATATCAGCTCTGAGCTGCTCGTATCCTTTTCACCACTAAATGGGTTGGTATGCTTTTATAAAACACCGGAGGTGGCTCCTCAATTCATACGGACATACTTTTTGGCGGGAAGTTCAGTTTCAAGGAGTTTGCTTTAAATTAATTTAGTTACCCATGCGTATTTATAGGACATTGGCTAAAAACGTTTTTCTCTTGCCTGTACAAAATCCATCTTAAAGCGAATCTGTTCTAAACAGAATCGGTTGTAAACCTAATCTGTCCTTAACCGAACAATCGCTTATCACCATCACTTTGCTAAGGTCTGTGCTAAGGTATAATATAAAAATCTGAATATTATATGCGATTTGTGACTTCAGATTGTGTGTTTTGTGATCACTGAAATTTTATAAAAAGATATCATGTTTTATATTTTCAGAGGAAACACTCCTGAGACGAGAGGAACTGCATTTGTAGTTTATGAAGACATATTTGACGCTAAGAATGCATGTGATCACCTATCGGGCTTCAATGTTTGTAATAGATATTTAGTTGTGCTATACTACAGATCTAACAAGGCCTTCAAAGGTATGGATATTGAGAAGAAACAAGAAGAATTAGACACTCTCAAAAAGAAGTATGGTATATCAAGTGAGGATCTTCGCAAATAAATAATTTTAATATACATAATAGACTTATTTTTGTTGTTATTTACGATCCCACCATCCTATTTGTTTCTTTACATCACTGTTACCTTATATGTGACCTAACGATGCATAGGTACGCATGCCAGTCGGGCATGCAATAGTTAGGGGTGGCAAACATGAACGTCAAGATGACGGGATCACTGCTTGTTTTAAACTGCCTTTCCTATCTTTTTGTAATACTCATTTGGTACCTTTTGATACCTATAATAATAATTTTGGTACCTCCTTAGTTTGGAAGATATTGAAGGTCCAGACTGATCCCGCTATTTTGACGCATCAAGATGACGGGATCAAGCTGTTACCACAAAACTACTAATCATTTTATTAAACTAACTACTCTGTTATTTAATACCTTCGCAAAAACTTGTAACATTGCTTGAATAAATTACAGTTTTTTTGTTATTTATTTTATAAATTTTTATGGCTTTCACGCCTGCTTAATTGCTAAGAGCAAAGCTTATAGTACACTAGATACCTAGCTTATAGTATCTAGTATACTATAGATAGTTTCCTATCTATAGTATACTAGATACTATATATAGGAAAGGCTGTTTAAAACAAGCAGTGATCCCGTCATCTTGACGTTCATTATTATTTTGATATGCTGCAAATAAAGGATCCCTATTCTATTTTAAATTATTTTCTCAAAGACGATGATCGAAAATTGGAATTTCAGAAAAGGGTATCAGTATCAAGCATTTATGAATTATAATTTGGTATTTTATGTACGTATACTTATTTAAATATTCACACATTATTTTATTAAAACTAACGTGAGATAAATCCATAATTGATTAATTTAAAACGGTTGACTCACGTGATATAGTCGGAAAAGGCCGAGGTTTCGATCGATTTAGACGATCATCTTCAGGGCGAGTGTCAGCGGCGACCCGACGATGTCGCTGTCCGCTCAGCACTGAGGGCTGCCTCGCGCGTCACCGCCCGCGCTTTCGCTTGCTGTGCTCGACTCGAAACGATGACTGCTGGCAGTTCCGCCAATACTGGTCCGTACGAACCTGGTCGGCCTTTTCCGACTATATCACGTAAGTCAACCGTTTTAAATTAATCAATTATTCACACATAATTGCGATGTAGCTAAGTTTTAAGTTCCCTCTAGTATCATTTAACCCTTTAACCGCGAACGTCGGATTGATCTGACAAACATTTTCGTGCCCATTACGCGAGCGTCGGATTTATCCGACCAAAAACTATGGATATTCACAATTCCTCGCGCTGGGAGCACGACAACTGATATAAAGTCTCGCGGTGATAGGGTTAAATAACTCTTGTTTCGAAGCTAATAGGCACATATGTTGGATTATAATTTAGAACATTACTTTTTACAAACTTATACAATAATCATACATAATTGTAATCTGTTTTGTGTGTTGATAAATAAATAAAATAAAAATAAAATTTTAATTATCCTGGAATTTGTCAGTCTCCATGAAAAACACCATTATATGTACTGTATAGCATATAAAATAAAACCAAGAATTACGGATAAGTTTTATTATTTTGCAAGTGCATACAGATAATAAATTACTGTGTTCTTTAAGATATGGCCAATTATAAAGTTCGAAGTAAAATATTAAACTTTTCCGAAATACGAGGGCTGTTTGATAAGTACCCGTTTTCTAAATATATTAATATCACTGGCCGCAAATAAGTAAATCACCTTTTTAAGCCATTTTTCAGAGGCGGGAATATAAAAAAAAGGCATTCTTTTGTTTTTTTTTTCATTTGACAACGATTCAGTGAAGGCGTGAACTTAAAATTGTTAAAATGGAGAAAGAACAGTATCGGTCTGTAATTAGATTCTTATTTTTGGAAGGAAAAACATGTGATGAAATAAAAGTAAGAATGCAAGCGGTTTACCATGAATGTGCTCCTTCTATGACAACCGTCAGATATTGGTATAACGAGTTTAAGCGGGGGAGAACAACCGTCTTTGATGAGGATCGCCCAGGCCGGCCAGTTGAGGTGACTTCAGACGATATGGTTAAGAAAATTGAAAATATCGTTTTAGCCGACCGCCGAATTAAAATTCGAGAAATCGTTGATGCTGTAAATGTTTCAATCGAGAGGGTACAACACATATTAGAAGAAAAATTGGTTATGAAGAAAGTATCAGCGAGGTGGGTGCCGCGTTTACTCACGGAGCAGCAAAAACGGAACCGACTGACTACTTCGGAGCAGTGTTTGGCCGTGTTCAAACGTAACCCGAAGTAGTTTCTGCGTCGTTTTGTGACCGTGGACGAAACGTGGGTCCACCACTACACCCCGGAAATGAAAGAGCAGTCGAAGCAGTGGATTTTACCGGGTGAACCTGCTCCAAAGAAAGCAAAAACCGTCCCATCGGCTGGAAAGGTCATGGCGACCGTTTTTTGGTATTCGCAGGGTATTATACATATTGACTATTTAGAAAAGGGAAAAACAATAACAGGGCAGTACTATGCCAATTTATTGGATGAATTTGACGCCGTGTTGAAGGACAAACGACCCCATTTAAAAAAGAAAAAAAGTACTGTTTCATCACGACAACGCCCCGGCTCATTCGTCCAGAGTTGTGACGGCTAAATTAGCACAGTTACGCTACGAACTATTGTCTCACCCCCCGTATTCTCCAGATTTGGCCCCATGCGATTTCTTTTTGTTTCCCAACCTAAAAAAATGGCTCGGTGGCAAGCGATTTGGATCAAATGACGAAGTCATTGCCGCCACAGAGGCCTATTTTAATGACTTTCCAAAATCATACTTTTTGGATGGTTTATTGAAGCTTGAGTATAGGTGGAACAAATGTATAGAGTTAAAAGGTGACTACGTCGAAAAATAAATGCATGTATACAAAAAAAAATATTTTTTTTTCCATAAACGGGTACTTATCAAACAGCCCTCGTAAATGTCATTCATTACATTACAAATTTTACACGCAGGAAATTTAAACTTTATAATTGGCAGCTATTTGGGTACATGGAATATTATGTCTTATTACTAATGAAAGGACGTACGACGATAGCTGATAACTTCCGACTATTATACTGTAGGTAAAATGTGTCTTTTCACTAAGGCTCAATTTACATTGCAGCAGAGTCGCAGCGATTCGCCGAAATCGTACATAACTATGTCAATCGTATAATGTTCAAACTAAATTTGAGCTCAAAAAGTCTTCGCGCGTCAAGCGGCGAAGCGGAAGACGACTAAGTCGCCGGAAGACGCTAGAAGACGCCGATGCCGCGCGCGTGAAGTGCCGAAGTCAAGCGAATCGGCGCGACTGCGAGAGTGAGAGACGCGGCGATTCGTACGTACTTTTCCGTTTTTTAATGTTCTTCGTTTTCTTATAATTTTTTTCTGCCTCACAAATAAGCAATATAAAAATAAAATCCAAGTCAACCGTTTTTGTCAAGTTAAAGATTACTACTAGCAACCGAACGTCTATACACAGTCGCGAGGCGAATTCGTAACTTCGCCGAAATTCGCGCGTCTTCTCGCGTTCGACGGCGAATTTGACGCTTCGCATCGCCTTCATTCCGCCGCAGTGTAAATTGAGCCTAAAGAGTATAAGAATTAGTTAAAACACAACATTAACAATGTAATTTCTTTCTAAAAGAATAAAAATATAACGTTTAAATTCAGGGAAACAATTTAATAATACCGCAGGTGTTTTGTTTAACAGAATCCAACAAGACTATCATTAATCATCACTTTAAAAAAACTAATCATCACTTAAAAAAAAAACAACAACATATAAAGACATACATAGCATACACTCAGTTCCATTATTGCTATTGATAATAATCTTAAGGCCAAAAGCAAACTATCAACAAAAATATATTTTTTAAGAAAATGCTGCCAATGTTAGCAATCCATGGATCCAACAAAAAAAATTGCTGTTTATATTTTAGATTCGACACAAAAAAATACTTCATGGAGTTTTAATAAATAACAAATATAGGTGAGAAAATGCCATGGATTACCACACTTAACCGAACATGCTTGACAGTTACAAACAGAAGTGTGTGAGAGCGTGACAGTTCAGACGGTTAGCGTCTTGTTTTTTCAACACGGATTGATTCATAAAAAAATGCAAAGTACATAGTTTGAGAAAACAAGTCCCGCGTCCTCAAGCGGCCTTATCCAGGTCATCTCAAGCTATACTATGCATTTCGTAAATAAAAATTAAGGTGAATACGATTTGACAAAGATAGTGCGCAGCAGTTTGCTGCCATCTTAGTATGAATCAACTCTACTACACTTACCTATCACAAAGAGCAAGTACCTATTTAAATAAAGAGAGTCTCCTATTCATAATAATACATATCAATTATCCATGTAGGATGAAGGTAATCCTATCTGTTCAGTTTTAGTAGCTCTAGATGACAGTTCTAATCTAACATCGACTCTATTGCAATACTTTAATATTTAAATTTCACAAAGATGGGAATATACTGCAGAATAATTAAAAAACCGGGCCAGTTCAGAGCTATAAAAATTTGAATGGAGAGCAGTTGTAGAGATTGTTTAAGTGACAAAGATCAATTTGAAATTTACATAGCTACTTTTAGAATGGCAATGGAAAATGTCCATACAACATGTTTCCAAATGCCTTTGACTCCAACAACACTGTTCTGTTGATAGTGTGCACTGGGCATAAAATAACAAGCAGAATATACAAAATGGTTATTTATGAATCTGACGCTAAACGTGCTCTGTTTTCGGCGACTAATTGTTTGTTCAAATATACGTCCTCGTCTGTGGATGTGTCTATGAGGTCTAGTGTAAGTAATGGTTCGTTGGAATTTAACGGATCCTTGCCGACGTCCTTGCAGATACCAACAAATTGTTGGTCAACACACAATTCTTGAAACCTAATGCAATCTTCTACAGTCCAGTCCTGATGGAGAGGCCATACATCTGCAACAACACAATGATCACATTACCAACCGTAGAGAAGTGCATTGAACAGTTATGCTAATTTAAGAAATAATAATATGTAAGTATTGTCGCGAACAAGATACAATCTTCCCGAAAAATATTCGCTAACTACGAACTACTACGATAGAATGGTGCAAGCTAAATTCTCTCATATGTCTTGTCATAAAGTCTAGAGTTGCTTGAACATATTACACTCACACATATACCCGGCGCCTGGATGTTTCGAAACACCTTCGTAGACTATGTAGAATATTCGAGATTAATGTGGACCTTTTCGATGGCGCATAGCGAACCCTGGGTGCGCCAGTCAGTTCGATTCGAGCTATCAAAGCGATCACTTCGAAGCGAAGGAAACCTACCTTAGTGCGACAAGTGGAAATACCTGCGACTACCTTGGCGAGATACCTGGACCTCAGCTGCTACGCGACTTGGACCTTGGACGTTTGGAAGACCATCTTCACGTGTCAACGTAGTGTTCCGTAGTGAATAAAAACCCTCATACGAAGTCTGGCGTTTTTCTCCAAATTCGAACCCCAGTTTCGTAACAGTATACAAGATATAGTTTTAACAACTAAAACCAGACTACGGGAAGATTCTAACTGAAAAGTGTTTATCCAGTTAATGCAAGCACAGGAGGGAGAAACAGCTGATGTATATATTTTTAAAATGTGCTAGTTACCCCTTTCATTTGATATACGTGATGATTATATTTATTTAGTTCATTTCTTAATGGCCTATAGAGGGCGCCATATTGAATTTACTGTAACGTCATACAGTCTATAACCAGCGGACAGCCAAGACGCTTACAACAATACCTCATTTGTCAAGGTATCATGGATATCATTGAAGATACGAGGGAACAGATGTACATACTTACATAGCGGCGAAACACAACACAACCTTTTGGTTTCGCTTTAGTCGGTTAAAAAGATAGGTTAAATAGTTTAGAAACCAATATTTTTTGTTTACAAAAACAAATAAAAATGCTTTAAAATATTGTGTCTTGCATCGAAATATAATTCTCTGGAAGCCTAACTAATCCCGAAAAATCATTCCGTGCGGTTGCGTCGCATAAACATTTTAATAATCCATACTTGACATCTGTTGACACCTCACTGCTCGTTGCATTGACCGCGTCGGTCGAGCAGCCGGCTCGCGACGATGACGCGTGCGTAACCTTGTCGCGACCAATCGCATGCATCTTTGTCTATGTGTGTCTTTGAGTGTTTCGTTGTAATTACTGTTTGTTTGCGTAAATGGAATCAGAATCGAAGCGATGAATGTCGGAGCGTTAGATTTCTAGAGAATTATTGTTCTTAGGTGTCTTGTTATAAATTTCTTCATCTACATGTACTTGTACAAAAAATTAAAAACTGTAAATTGAAAAAAAAAACTTACCGTATAAACGAGCCTTAATAGCCTGGGGTGGCAACGAACGCGCCAATGGAGCGCCCGGAGGGATCGGGCGCAGAGCCTTCGTCGGGAATAAAGCGAGATCTCCATAATCACAGAAGTACACGGAAACCATTTCGGATGAAACAGTTCCAGCTACCGTTACCCTGGAAATGTTAATTGATGGTTAGGGACACAATTCACAGGCCAATATCTCGCACCGGCGGCGTGTCATTGTGATATCAAATTAACATTCCAGAGGCCGTATTCTCACCTTGCCGCAATAAGAACCTATGTGTGGCAAAATGTATGAATTGACCTAGTGTCAGAGCAAAATCAAAGTTTTATGTGGGCTGGTTAACATGGGGGTGTAACAGTTTTAAGGCCGTACCTGAATCTCCGGGGTCCAGTGCTGCCCCCATTTAAAATAAATCATTTCAAAGAAAACGGAGACATTATTTGAAATTTTGATACTACCTACTATATCTTTACTACGCACATTTGCGAAAAACGGCCACTTTTGGCAAATGTGCGTAGTAAAGCTTAACGTTCTCATTATAAACTGTAAACAGTAGTTCATAAAATACTTTAAAGGGTTATCTAGGACTTGGTAGTAGCAAAATTTTAAATAATGTATCCGTTTCCTTAGAAATGATTTATTTTAAATGGGGGCAGCACTGGACCCCGGAAAATTTAGGTACGGCCTTAAGAGACCTTCTGGGTAGTAGAAGCCCAACCCGATGAACCCGATCCATACATATAAAATTAAGTTCCCCGGTGCGTATAAGTGTCAATCTGTCTGTCTATAGTCTTCTTCATCTTAGCGCGTTCCCGGTTGCATCCACAGCTGTGCTGCTTTGGAGCCCGGGTGCGCTTTCCCGCTTTTTCTTCCCAAAATAGAAAACATTATTATGTGTGTATGAAGATCGAAGACCTTGCGAAGTGGAGAAGAAATAGCCGAAACAGTTTAAATTATTTTTTGGACGACGGGTCGCCTGCCTGACGTCAAACCTATTCGGGAATGCATTTGTGCGAAAAGTTTTACAACCGGCCGCCGCCCAACTTTATTCTTCTTTTGCTTAGTCTTTTAGTCGCCTGTTACGACATCCATAGGAAGAAATGGAGTGGTCCTATTCTAAACCAGAAGCCACACGGCACTGCCTGTCTATAGTGTCTATACGCGATAAACTATTGGGCCGATTTTGATGTGGTTTTCACTAACATGTAGAGCAGAGACTCCAGGAAGGTTTACATGTATAATACTATAAGGCATGTATTTAAATCGATATCTGTATATTCCCTTTTTTTCGAACAAAATATTTTAGTTACCAAAAAAACTGAATTGCACACTAAATAAATCAATTACAGTTTAATGGTATTTGCAGAACTGTTTTACTGAACGATTAAATCAAAATTACTGATTGCACAGCAAAATACTCAACTGAAAATATTACTAAACAAACTGCAATTTATATTTGTGGCGTCGTAAAATGGATAGAACTTTCCTAGCACTCGCTGGCGGCACGCTCGGCTCGTGCGTGTATCGGTCGCAGTTCTAACATAATCTAACCTATAAGTTTGCCCTAACCTAGTTCTGATGTGCAGTCAGTATTTATAATGAGATTGTTGATTCATTTCATGCAAAAAGTGTGTAAATGATGAGATTAAATTGATGGGTGATTATTTATTTGATGTGCAATTAATAATATCCCATACTATAATACCTAATGCTGGGGCGACTCGCTAGTAATAATATAAACGAAGTAGATAACATATTTAAACTCGATAAATATTTACCTATACCACGACGAATCCTTTTCATAATACACCGTGTACAGTTCCCCACTGGCTGGGTTGGCAGGGGCCTCCGATTCTGACAATTTCGGACATTCCGTTTGTAAGGACGACATCATACATTGAAGCGTGTGTCTAGTACTGTTTGGCTGGACCTTTAAAATAAAAGAAAAACAGTGAAATTTACAAAGGTGAAACATAGATAATAGATTCAGGTGTGTTTTAAAACATTGTACGGTGGTACGGAACCCTTCATGTACGAGTCCGACTCGCACTTGCCCGTTTATTTATTGTCGTCTTTGTTATCTATACATATTTAGCATAGCAGATCTAAAAAAGGTAACTTTGAAATTGCAGGCGTTGACCTATTAGTAGAAATGGGTAACTCCGGATTCGAATATTTAAATGTGCCGATGCATCAACAGGAGCCGATACCCGTACTGAATCCCGGTAATCGTTATCGGCTCCCGCGAGTTATTGTGCCGATAAGGGAGAACTTTGACTTTTCGAACCCCTTTCTCACCCACTCCTTGTTCCGCTTTTTTCGTATGCTTTTTTTTGTTTATTCTCTAAACTTATTCTATGTTTACAGGTTTATACCTAATACAATAGAACAGCAATTTATTACATTAATCATTAATAACACCATAACTTATAATATAAATGGCAACATTATTATATGTTTAAAAGTATATTTGTGTATAAGTATGTGTTTTTGATTATATATATTTTATTTATATTAAGTTTGCTTATTTTTGTGAATTTTATTACGCCAGCCTCACATTTTCTGCATGGTCTAATGGTTGACCGGGAGAGAATGCCATATGGCATTAGGTCCGCCACTTGTACTTTTATTTTATTGTGCAATAAAGATTAAATAAATAAAAAAATAAACCTTTGTAAATTCACAGAGAGTACACTGGAAGATGTATGTAGACTATCCTGTCAAATTCAGTGTGTATCGCGCGTGCCAGCGGAGTACTACCAAAAGGAACGGCCGCCTTCGGCGCCCTATGTATCTATTCGGGACGTAAGTTCGGGATTTAACACGTACCGTCAAATTTTGCATGACCTGTGACGTAAAATATGAATGGCTCCTTACCGGTGAAGTCTAAGATCCGAAGAGAGGTCGACCTTCACTTATCTACTAACCGGATGAAAATTGTAATTTATCAAATTAAATACGTTCCTGAACATATACCAATAGGCTTGCCGTCAGAAATATGGTTATGGCATTTTCTTATTAATTTTAGGGGTTTTTTTTTATTCAGGCTTCGGTTTTCACCTAGGCCTACGCCATACACCGAAGAGATGTTGAGGTTGGTCGATGATGTTATGGACAAATGGACCTCGTCAAGTAGAAACTGGTTTATTGTTCAGAAGTGTATGGTGTAGAGTTGGGTGTGACGGGTCTTTTCTCGATCGCTATTCGATAGTGTCTCTTTGATTGCTATTATTAGATTTAATATGTTAAGTTAAAACAGCTGACACGTGCGCTGAGCGTGAGGCCAAAATTTCGGCAAAAATTACACAAAATATTGTCATTGTACGAGTACAATGACAATATTTTGTACGGCAAAACTATTTGTTTAAGTTCAAGAACATATTTGATAACACAAAATTGTCATCCAGTAAGCAGATGGGTAAAGGTCGCCTCCTCGGACCGTGTACAGGTGTGGCGTGCACTCACGACAAAGTTCCAGGGGTTGGCCGCCATGGCGACGTAGACGTCGAAGCACTGCGCGGGCGCGGGCAACGCGGGCGGCGGGAGCACGGCGCCGGGCCGGCCGGGGCCGTCGCTGGGCCGGCCGAGGCCGTCGCCCGCCGCCAGCGACGCCGACCGGTAGATGCGCTCCTTTTTCTTGTGCAGCGCCTCCACTGGGTTTGGCGCCTCCTTCTCTTCCTCCTTCGCTTTGCCGCTGCACACACAAAGTTGACACTGTTACACCAGTTGTAAATTTACAGTCGAGACTTACTAGTTTGAAGAGTCACCTAGGTAGCTCTATAAATATATGAGGGATTAGGACTGAGAGAAACCACGGAAGGATCTGTGCTTCTTATATTATTCAATAAAACTTCTTTATCTAATCTCATGTTATAAAATTCAAATTATAAACTTTAGAACGATTTTATATTGACTTACTTACTTTATGAACACAAAACCAAAATTTAAAAATAGAATCCCATTATAACACTTTTTTCTCGAACAAAACAATGTTATTATATAATTTTATATGGATACATTTCATTTGAGCCACATAAAAATGGTGACACCGTTTATGCGTTCCGAAACCTTGAAATTAATGGTGAAAATCCTTGGGATCAATTCATTTTATTAATATGGAACGCTATAGACGCTGTTTATTTTGATGGCTCAAAAGTATATGTATACAGGGCTGTAAAAAAATTATCTGTGTAATTTTTTATTGGCTAAGTTTTGTAACTAGTATCTGTTGTTATTGTTTAAATAGGTAGGAAAAAGCTGTAAGTTTTCCAAAATAAAATAAATAAATACTGACTGCTGCAAGCACTCGTATTCCATGAGGATGGCGTTGTTGACGGAGGCGAGGATGTTCTGCGGGCCGATGCGCACGAAAAGCTCGACGTGCGGAGCGGGCGCGGGCGACGCGTTGGCGGGCGCGGGCAGCCCGCGGCACACCACCACCGCGTCCAGTAGCAGCTCGCGCAGCCGCCCCACCATGGCGCTCGCCGCGCGCTCCGACTGCCCCAGCCGCACTTGGATCGCCTTACAAAACAAATAATAATAATATAGCCTTTATTCAGACAGTACATACATTGAATACTTTTTCAAAATCAGGAAACATACTAGGCATGATGACTGAATATTTGTTTTTGGCCCATCGGTTAGATTTATTAAAAAATATTCTACACATACTTTTTCTTTTCTCTGAGAAACAAAAATGACGAAGACAGCGCATTTAAATATCGCATGACTTCATTGATTCGTAAGATTTATACACAGCGTTGACGTCACAACTTCCCACTCTGTAACTTAGATAATTTGTATCTTTGTAAATTTTTACTTTTTTGACAAACTGAAAAATACTGGTACATTATTTTTGGATAATTTAACTAACGGACTAATTCGAATAATACTTTTCTGACCTAGTCTCTCGCCTCTGTTTTTAGAGTCCTTTTTGTTAAAATCTCTACTTTTATTGCTCTTGATATACTCGTAAAATAATAGATATCTACCGATTTTACCATCTTCGGCGCACGACTAGGTTTGATAAAAAAAAAACAAGCGTCCAACATCAAATGAGCCGCCGCATCGCGGAATTCGCGGACACGCGCCTTGCGCGCCGAGTATTTACAGAGCAGCGAGCGCGCCGCTTTTTGCGTAGCGGCTCCGCAAAGCTTGGATGTGTTTTGGCCCTAACTGTTTAATGGTTTACTTGGATACATACATGGTTTTGTTTTATTTAAAGATACTAATACTAAGGTGGGTCGGAGCGACTATTGCTTTAATAAAAATTAGTTATTCAAAAATTGGGTTACATAAAAATAAAATACAATAAAGGTAACCAACAAATAAAAGAAAAAACAGGCTTTGATCAAGTTGGGAGGGTTTAGCATAAATAAAAATAAAAAAAACAAGGCAGACTATAATCCTGTTTGCCCGTAATGTAGTGTTCCCACGCACTTAATCACATTGGTGCACCGATGCCGCCATATTTTTTTAAATTCTGTTTTAAGGGTGCAAATGCTGCTTGAGCATTTTTTTGTACATGTCCATGCGACAGGTTAGATGTCAGCTTACCTGAGGGGGATAGGCGTTGAGAGCCGGAGAGAAGGTCTGCAGCGGCACGAGCGAGGAGAGCGGCGCGCGCAGGATCAGGCCGCTGTCGATGAGCTGCGTGCGCACCGTGCCCTCGCCGTCCAGCCCGCTGATGATCGTGCAGCGCACCCTGCAGGACGACACGTCATACTACTGGTAGCTGCTACAAGTAGAACATTCCAGAACGACTCACAATATTCTAGAACAGTCCCACATAACACAACTTACTTATCCAAAGTTATCTAGTTCGAGAGTGGTATTTCGGAAACTACACGAAGCCGATAGCGAAAAAAAAATCTTAATGGATTGATCACAAGGATTGATAGGCTTACTATAAGCCCATTTATCACCACGCTGCTGGGCAGACGTGTTGGTGATCTGATCATAGAAGATGGTAAAAAGACGTTGCAAAGAGGTTGTTGCTAGTTTCCAGTTACTTTCGTTCTGTATCGTTAACTTAGTCGTATCTTACCATTCGACTATTGGTCCCGGCTATCCACCATTAGATATCATTCGTCAAGCTCCGCATCTGCCTTAAGACAGCTTCAAAAGTCAAAAAAATACGCTCAGGCGGAGTTTAGCATACATATGTCTGGATATGCGGGAACCCCTTCTGCACGACGCCCATAGCAATAGCTACTTTTGCTACGTGGTTAGTCTAATGTGTGTAGCCTCACCAGTCGCCGGCCAGCGTGCGCACGATGTAGAGCGCGTGGCTGGGCGGCGGCGCGGGCGGCGCGGCGGGCAGCGGGCGGCGGTAGGGGCCCGCCGTCAGCAAGGCCAGCGCCGAGCGCACCACGCTCGCGCCGCCCGCCCGCGACACCCACACGCGGCCCTCTTCGCTCACGCATCCCACTTCCACTTCGCAAGGCTTCTGCGGGAGATATCACATTTTTGTAACGTACAGCAGTTCACAAGTATTGTAACAGACTTCAAACTTGGCATGATACTTACATGTAATAGCCGATAATGCGGTCGAGTGAAAAATACAAAAATATCATCAATATACAGAAATTACAGTTGTAGAAATTAGACACTGATAGCTTAGAAAATGTTATTAATCTATGAGTATCTTGTCCCAACTCCTGGTTAAACATGTACCTAATATCCTCAAAACTGAGAATATAAATACCAAAATATAATAATATAAATATAACGCATACAACACACAAGTAATTTTGTGGTGATTGCATTAACCTAGTAGAGAAAATAAAACTTAGGTTATATCAAAGCCTTCATAAATATATTTAAACAACAATGGCAGACCACATTCAAGAAGAGTAGACACCAGTAAACACACACGAAACGCTAGTTAGTATAGGTAGCGTTTTTTTTTAATAATAAGAATAATTTATAAATAAATAAACATTACACGTAATGTAAACATTTTTGACGTGTAAAAGTGTCTGGGAAAGCCTAATTATTGAATAAATATTTGATTCTAGAAGAACAATGGAACAAATCCATGACGTCGTTATCGTAGGTATGTGTAATGTGTACCTGCGTGATAGTGAAGGCGCCGGAGATGCAGAAGTCGTGCACGATCTCCTTGTTGAGGTTGAGGTCGCGCTGCGTGGAGGTGTCGTAGAGCACGACGACGACGGCGGGGTCGAGCGGGTCGTGGCGCGGGCCGGGCGCCGCCACCAGCACCTCGCCCGGCAGCCGCCGCCGCACCAGCGCCGCGCCCGCCTCGCTGGCCGACAGCTCCTCCGCGCCCTCCAGCCGACACAACACCGCCTGCGCACACACAACCACCACTTTACGACTACCACAGGTGTGGCACTAAACTGACTACATTTATTGGGAAAAGTTGTTCAAAATGATGAACTGAATCACGTCTTAAAATAAAGGCACTTTGTATAATAAAGAATTACGGCATCAGAAACAAAATATTAAAATATAGTCGTAGTCACCCTCTTGCCGCGTTGATATTGAGGTGGCCAACGCCATGGTATAATAAAACAAGGTATATTCTGTTCCCGCGATGGCCTAAGAAATGTCACGGTAAGTGTTACCACTTATTGTTCTTTTCAGTAAATTAAAACTTACTTAACTATTTCGTAGATCGTGTGATTTATGCTCAATTTTTAATAAAATTATATACTGAATTATTACTTCTTAATAAAATTGGTTTGTTAAGTTAAAAAATGCATTTTGCTCAGGTAATTCAATCACACGCAGTAGCAATCGCGTCACCCAGCTGTCAAAAGCTAGAGAATACCTTGTTTCATAATACCATGGCCAACGCCACTAAACTGTGCAGACTTTCTCAGTACTACCACTAGGTTGGCTAATTAGTAGGAGAGTACATATGTGAGAGCTATTGAATTTTTAAATTCACAAGCCAAAACGGAGTTTCTGAAATATGACAGTGGTCGTAAGTTTACGATTCGGTTTAAACTACTAGTAGAAATATTTTGCTGTACCTGAGCTGGCAGTCTTCTAAATTGAGGTTCCAGAATTTTAATCCTATTATAATAAACTACGTCGTCATCACCGTGATCGCCTAAGAATACAGTAACATTATCTTCTTCGATTTCTAAAATTTTTGCTCGTTGCCATCCACCATCCTCTAAGTTAACAGCATACCTGAAATGATGCATCCAAGCTAAAATTATAAATTGTTAAACTCAATAACGCGGATCGACGTAGCATGCAGATAGATACATGTGAGACATTTAAGAAAGACATTGTTACAGGTTTCTCAGAGATCATCATAAGAAATATCGCTTGGGTACCTGAACAAATCCGCGGGAAAAAGATAGGCCCAGTCAATACCTATTAAGGCACCAAATTGCAAACATCGCAATCCCAGTGTAAGTACATCAAAGTAGATCTTTTTTGTTAGCTATCCATGTCCCACCACTGGGAAAAGACTTTCTTTCTTCCCAGTACTCTCTTTTTTTGGTATTTTCTATCCAATCCTTCACAAATAGATAGATAGATAATACGTTTATTCATGAAAACTGCATACTTTCAGTTCATAAGCCCATTTCGTCCTTGGTCTTCCTCGTTTCCTGTAGCCATCTGATGGAACCCAGTTCGAACTTATGTGAGCCCACCTTTCGGAATGCATACGACCAACGTAACTCGCCCAATCCCACTAAGGTTGCGCTGCTTTCTCACCAACATCCGTGACTTTTGTGATGGAGCGCAGTGTGCGTAAATTACGTAAAATTGCTTACCATGCATTTTTGATGATCATTGACTTGTCCACAAGTGTGCCAGAATGTTCATAATAATTTGTCATGTCAACTAACATTACTTCGAATAAATCCTGCAAATATTGTTAACATTAATATTTGGTACAGAAAGGATATCGGAGATATTCTCAGAATATATTTGAACTTACACTGTATTGTGGGCCAATTATCCTAAACCAAATCTCTAAGGTCGAATTAGCCACAGTGATATACACATTCCAATAATCATCTTCTGGGAATTGAAGAGGTGGCAAATCGTTTTCTTTAACATCATCGAAAACAGCAGTTTCTACATATGGCAGCGGCGATTCCTGCAATCATAGTAGTCTGAATGTGTACAATCGTATTAAATAAAATACACAGTCCAGAATATTTTGCCACTAATACACACAATAGCTTATTATGTTACCGTATTTGTAAGTATAGGTATATTTTCCTAGCATTGTGCAAATTATTCAGTCCACTGCTAAACTAAAGGCCTCTAGACTTTATGCAAAAACGTCTAGGTGCCTTTGGTTTATTTTATTTTTTCAATAAATCGCCGCACCAAATTAACCTTATTTATACGTACCTCATTGTTGGGAAGGAGTACTAGAAGTCCGTTGACCACTCTATCTTTAATAATCCTAGGACAGTTTTCAATAAGGTCCTGCCAGTTTGCTGGTAAGTTTTCTGCATATTTCTGTCTAAAATAATTTAATATAGGTTAATTGCAAAGTCAAATGCGCCACTGTGTAAACTAAATCTCATAATAACAATAAAACCCTGCTTTGGAGTAGGTAACCGTGTCCAACCGATTTGACCCATTCGTGGGTGTACGGTGTACGGGGAATTTACATAAATACCGTTCTCCAACTTGGGGGAAAACAAGTGAATGTCAGATACAAAAATTAATATTTTTAACAAAAAGAACAATCGATTAATTGAGGAGTTCGTTCCTCATTTTTAACCTCCTCGTTTTTAGGGTTCCGTACCCAAAGGGTGCAAACGGGACCCTATTACTGAGACTCCGCTGTCTGTCCGTCTGTCACAGGGCTCTATCTCTTGAACCGTGATAACTAGACACTTGAAATTTTCACCAATTATGTATTACTGTGGCCGCTATAACAACAAATACTAAAAATGAAAAATAGTTAAAAATTAAAGGGCGTCGTCATTCAAGAAACGTGTTTTTTTCAGCGTTTATAACTTGATCTTTTTAATGGCATTAACGAGATACTGGCAATTTTCACAGATTATGTATTACTATGGCCGCTATAACAACAAATATTAAACGTAACTAGTAAACGTAACGTAGATAGCGTACCTGTACAAGTGCGGCACCGTGCTGGCCCACAGCCCCGCCGCGTGCTCGGCCACGAGCTCGGCCAGGTGCGCCACGGCGCTGCCGCTGGCCGACGTGGGCATGTTGCCCGCGTCCGCGCTCTCGATGCTCGCCAGCATCTTCACTGCAGCTACTTCCTTCGCCAACTCTTCAGATGGAGAAGAGTCGGGATATGAAGAGGCAGTGTATGACGCTCCCACCTATATTTCAATACTTAATTACATTGGGTCGAGTTACCAGGTACATTGCCCATGTTCGAGTTCCCATAAAATAGTAAATTTAACCTTAATATTTTTTTTTAAATCGTTTTTTTTAGTGTCTCGAAATTAAAAAGGTCGAACAATCGTTACCCTAATCGGGCACTACTTAATGTCTGTCATTCTCACAATCGGTCAACTCCTGGATTAATGTGCGGCGACATTAAAAAAACCTAATATCTAAAAGTTTAATTTAACTTACCAACATTTAGAATTATATATTTGAGTAATATGTATAATAATATATAATAATATTTATACTATTACTACGTAAATGTATAGAGAACAGGTATATCGACCAGAACCGACGGCAAATAAGACAGTTTCCAAGTGGTGACCACGTGTCAATGAAGCAACTCAGTGTATCCTCCTTGTCTGCTAGATGTTCCATTGGACCATTTGGTTACAAATGTGGTCGACCAGTAGAAGTCCTTCACTTGAGGTGATGAATATGGAAGGTTTTAAAAACACATAATAAAACAATAAGCTCACTTTAACTGTGCAGTCATAAATAACGGGTCCGCGCTTGGGTCGTATGTCGTAAACCTTGTACACTGGCTGCGGCAGTCCCAGTTTACGACATGTCCACTCTAATTTTATCACTGATGTTGAATTTGGAGGTGGTTCTAGATTATGCGCTGGAGCCACGCTTGTAACTGGACCACTATTCTCCTAAAGAGATAAAATACATATATTATATGAATGAATAAGTAATACCTACAGAAGTACTTAGTGGAGAAAATATTATACATATTTGTAAAAATCTGAATATACTATATTATTTCTAAACAAATAAATAGTTCGTTCACCTTCGTAAGAACGAAAAATAAATAAATGGGAACAAATCAGTGTGGACTGGTTGGGGTAGTCCCAAAGTAAGTGTTTTACAGAGACCAAATAATTTTGTTAATTAAGTATGATCACCAATATTACATATAGGTAAGGTAGACCTTTTATAAAATTTACTAATAAAACAAACACTTACTAGGCATTCGTTAATCGCGGCTGGCAACTGCAACGGGATGAGGTCTACTGTATTAAGGCGATCCCTTAAATTTGAAAGTCTTTGCGAAGCTGAAACTTTACTGCTCTGTTTCGCATCAGTCTCTACTCGGGTGGAATGTTTAAGCTGTAAAAAGAAATAAATACGACCTATATTGGTAGCAAGTGTATAAAAATTATTATTAAACATTTATTAGGTCCTTACATATGAAATTGCCGTTCAGTATCAAAAAAGTGAAACAAGTTTTTTTTAATGAAATTATTATTTAATCAATCGAAGTATGCGTCGTTGTTATCAATACACTTCCGCCATTTTATAGGCAGATCATTGATAACTTTGGAAAAAAAATCCTGGGAGCGAGAGTCTATGAACTGTTTGAAGGCGGTTTTGACTGCCTCATCAGATTTGAAATTTTTTCCTTGTAAAAAGTTATCCAAATTTTGAAAAAAAAGTGGTAATCGGTTGTGGCAAGATCTGGAGAGTATGGTGGGTGACGCAGAGGTTCCAGTCGCAGCTCCTCTAACTTGGCGATCGTTTGATGTGCAGTGTGTGGTCTAGCGTTATCCTGAAGGAGCAGTGGGCTAGAGCAATTCATCAGTCTCGGTTGTTTAATGGCGAGCTTTTCCATCATTGTTTGCAATTGTTGGCAATACAAGTCTGCAGTAATCGTCTGGCCTGATCTCAAGAAGCTGTAGTGGATAACACCAGCACTGGTCCACCAAACACTAACCAGAATCTTCTTTTTGGTCAGTTTTCGCTTAGGGCAAGGTTTTACCGGTTCTCCAGGGTCAAGTCATTGTGATGATCGCTTCCGATTGTCGTACAGGATCCATTTCTCATCACAAGTCACGATACGGTTCAAAATCCCCTCATTATTGTGGCGATTAAGCAAAGAAACGCAGCAAGCAACGCGTGTTTGTTGGTTTGCTTCAGTCAATTCGTGCGGTACCCACTTTTCGAGGTTTTTAATTTTTCCGATTTGGCGCAAGTGGATAAGTATCGTTTTGTCACTTACGCCGAAGGCTGCTGCTAATTCAGAAGTGGTTTGAGATGGATCCGCTTCCACTATCGCCTCCAATTCTTCGTTATTCACTCGAGTATCAGGTCGTCCACGAGGCTCATTGTGTAAATCGAAATTTCCAGAACGGAAACGTTGAAACCAAAAACGCACCGTTCGTTCGTTAGCGGTGCCTGGTCCATACACGTCGTTAATTCTTCGAGTCGTTTCTGCAGCACTGGTGCCACGGTGGAACTCGTATTCGTAAATACCGCGAATTTTCAATTTGTCCATAGTTGTTGTTATAGCAATGTTGAAACTCAAACAAATGATGTTAAAACAAATGAAATACGAATTTTAAAACAATATTTTTCTGGCTTTATTTCGAAATAAATTTGAATTTGGAATTCCTAATGAAACGCAAGATATTTAATTTTAAAGTTGCCAGTATTGAAAATCGGCTTTTTCATATGTAAGGACCTAATATATCAAATTACATTATTAGATAAATTATAAAATTATTATTGATGGGCAAGATATACAATATGTCCATGAGTATACATACTTAGGACAAATAGTCTCCTTCGAAAATCGCCAAGAACTAGAAGTCGCGCGTAAGATCGACAACGCGTGGAAAAGTTACTGGTCGATGAAGAAACTATTTAAAGGCAACCTTCCAACTTAGAGACGGGTCATGGACATGTATCTTGCCCATCCTAACCGTCAGTGCTCAAACTATAGATATAGACCGTGTTAGGAACACTACGTTGCGCTTCATCACCCAAGTAGTAAACTTCGGGAGGAAGAGTGCCAAACTAAAATGGGACTGGGCAGGTCAGGTTTGAACAATGGTGCCAGAAAGATGGGCTCATATTACTACCATTTGGACGCCAGCAGACGGAGTACGATCAAGGGGAAGGCCTAAGGTGAGATGGAGGAACGACCTGTCTGCTTTTGACAAGGATTGGAAAGAAATAGCTAAAGATCAGCTAAAGATCGAAGTTACTGGAAACAACAAGGGGTGGCCTTTGCCCAACTCTTCTTTAATTTAAGAGATTGCTCTTGTCGGTGGAGTTAAGTGGAGATGCCTCCATTGCTCTCTTCATTCCATTCTCGTTTTCCCAACTATGGGACCTAAAAGGTCAATCAAAAACTAGTTTACCTACGAAAACAAAAACTAATAAATTTAATAAGGGTTTTAAAACTAGTAAACCAGACAGACAACCGACACTCTGAAACTGCCAAAGCTTGAACCATACGAGTATATGTCGAGTTCGTCATTGTCAGCAACGTCGCCTACACATACGAGTAATGGGACTACAATATATGTTGTTCTTGTGTCATATGTCACACGATATATTTCACAAAACTATTTTATTTTTATTTTAATGTCTAATTTACCCCCCATAAGTTACCTCCATGTTTGAAATTCATTTATTTACATTATACGTTCGTCTTTGGATTACTGATTTACATATACGAGTGTAACTTTCAACTCAATCAGTGCAGTAGTTTTGAAGCAAATTGGCTGTGACAGACAAGTGAGTGATCCCTTATAGCAGTCTTTCCCAACGTGGGCGATAACGCCCCCTTGTGGGCTGCAGGCCTAAATGGGGGCGGTAAGAGACCCAGAAAAAAAAGGGGGCGTTGTGTAGGGCTTTGGGGTCGATTTATAATTTAATCTACCTAGCTAGGAAGACTCTTAGATACCGACTGAGCTCTCGACTACATCTTGTGAATATCAACTAATATTAATTAAGATGTTCAAACTCGGTTCGATATAATAGACCGCGGGCAATCATGTTTTAACAAGTTTTTGTTAAATAATCCGATTTGTACATTCCTGTATCAATCGGCTGGTTCTATAATACTTGTTCTTGCTTGTCGAGTACGATTGGGCGTCGAATGAGATAAACGAGTTTATGCACGTTTGTCTTATTCCTGTTGGTGCGTGCTGCTTATGCAATCCTATATAAACGACGTAAATTTATTTTATTTTCATTTGCGGTTTCACGCATAATAGATAAGCAGTACTTGATTTCAACACTTACGTATTTCTCAAAACAAAACAATGTCGGAAGTAAAAAAGAAGAGACGGCAATACTCTGCGGAATATATTAAATTCGGATTTATTGAAAATCCCACAAACTGTCCGAATACTATAAAGTTGCGTTTCAATAATCAGTTATAAGTACTTAGCGGTTTTTAAGTATGTTTAAAAAGGGGGGCGTTAAAAAATAATTTATTCTTAAAGTGGGCAATAGACAAAAAAAGGTTGGGAACCCCTGCCTTATAGGAATAGGGTTCCGTTTATACCTTTTGAGGTACGGAACCCTAATAAACAATTTTGTTTAAATGTAACAAGCCCATATGCTTACGAGTTTCAAGAGGCTTTAAGTTGAATTTTTGTAATGTTTCTAAGTACGGTGACAGGGTACGACCCAGACCAAATCTGTAACTGAGCTTTCTCTGTATCCAATTAACTCAACCGCTGGCAATGTACTTGATAAAATTGTGACCAAGTTATTGCGCCATATACCGCGACCAAGTTAGTGCATATACTGCGCACTAAGCTACATACCCCAAAGAGTCACTACACTTTTTGGATTTTTGAAGGATTTTGTAAATCTAGTTACAAATCCAAGGAGTGAATTCGCTCTATGACTATGTGATCATAATGATACCTGAATGTGAGCGTTGCATCGAATAGAATAGCAAGATCGTTGATAACTGATTTCCTCTCTAACTTTTCACCATCTATTGTGTAAATATAACTAAGTCTACTCCGTTTTTGTTACTATTACGTTTGGACAAGAAAGTAATAACATTTCAAAACATTCAGAGACTATATAATATTTGCACCAATGCGAAATTGTAAGTTTGAGGTGTTTCTGAAGCAGTTCGCAGTCACTATTAGATTTAATCACAGTATACATCTTGAGGTCATCCGCATACATAAGCCAAGGGCATGACAAGCATACTATGATTACTAAAAATGCGAAATTGTAAGTATTGATGTCTTTCTAAAGCAGTTCGCAGTCACTATTAGATTGAATCACAGTATACATCTTGAAGTCATCCACATACATAAGACAAGGGCATGACAAGCATACTATGATTACTAAAAATACGAAATTGTAAGTATTGATGTCTTTCTGAAGCAGTTCGCAGTCACTATTAGATTGAATCACAGTATACATCTTGAGGTCATCTGCATACATAGACAAGGGCATGACAAGCATACTATGATCACTAAACAAAAATAAAGTTGAATAAGGTTTGAGGGTAAAAATGCGCTGCCGGCCACTGCCACTTTAGTATGAATTAAGCTATAAAGTAGATACTTATACTTACAACAACACATATACTTACAACGCCTACTTCTTCACTTGTAAAATCTCGAGTTTGAGTATTATAACTTTTCGTTGTCACATTCGGTCCACTTTTATCAGAGTGGTCGCTTAACGATCTCGTCACAGTTTTCGAATTTTGATATGAATTTTTCGTCTCGTTTGTTTTGTGGTTGTATTTTGGATTATACTGCAATAAAAATATCGTTATATTTTTTTTATAAATGCTAAATCTAAGTTTTGCAGAATGCCTTATACAGGGTGGCGCAAAAGTACTGGCACTAAAGAAAATACTTTTATTTTTTTTATATGACATTTTCTGTCATTCTGTTGTTGAAAATTGTGTAGTGAACAAATGTAAAATACACTGAAAATAAACATGGACCGTTTTACTCCCCAAGAACGTGGAATAATTGTGTCAATGTTCTTACGGAATAATTCATCAGTGATAAGAACACAACGTGAATTTCGTCGACGATTTCACCACCGTCCGGCACCGATTGGTCGCACAATTCGACGCTTTGCCACACGCCTTGAAGCAACTGGCTCAACATTGGATAGACCTAAGTCTGGGAGACCAAGAACAGGCCGTTCAGCTGAAAATATCGATGCTGTGCGCGAAGATGTGGAAGAGTGTCCAGAAACATCAACGAGGCGACGTGCCACGCAATTGGGCATTTCCAGACGGACCCTGCAGCGTATTTTGGTGAAAGACTTAAAGATGTTCCCGTATAAAACTCAAATGACTCATCAGCTGCTGCCTGCTGACCACCGAGCTCGTCTAGATTACTGCCAGCGCGTCATAAACCTCAACCTTGAAGAGGATGATTTTCCTTCAAAATTGGTTATGAGTGACGAAGCGCATTTCCATCTCTCAGGGCATGTCAATAAGCAGAATACTCGGTTCTGGGGCACTGATAATCCGCGCATTATTCAAGAAACACCTCTACACCCACTAAAAGTTACTGTATGGTGTGGCATCTGTGTTGACAGAGTGATCGGACCCTATTTTTTCGAAGACGCTGGAGGCAATGCGATAACTGTCACTGGAGAACGCTACAGAACCATGTTACGAGAGTTTTTGATACCCAGTTTGGACGAATTGGGGCTGGAGCACATCTGGTTTCAACAAGACGGCGCTACGGCACACACAGCGCGCGACACTATGGACTTAGTGAGGGACGCTTTTCCAGGCCGAGTTATCTCTCGTTTTGGCGATTTGCCTTGGCCTGCAAGATCACCCGATCTGACCAGTCCAGACTTCTTTCTTTGGGGTTTTTTGAAATCTCGGGTGTATGTGAACAAGCCACAGACTCTCGCAGCTCTAAAAGAAAACATTCGTCAAGAAATAACGAACATATCGCAGGAAGTGTTACGGCAAGTTATGCAAAATATCATAAATAGGGCTCAAATGTGTATCAACTCTGGAGGTCACCATTTAAAAGACATCATCTTTAAATCCTAATGGTACGAAATTTAATGGCACAAATATACATTTAAAAAAACCTAAATCTAGTTTTCTAATTTAGAAAAAATGTTATAGCTGAACCAAATAGGGTCTTTACTTTTGCGCCACCCAGTAGTATGGGCCCTTGTCCATACAAAATACAATTTTATGGTCCTATCCGGAAGAAAGGATGAAACTTGGCATGAATGTAGCTTTCATATATGTGCTTCAATGTCGATATGGAAACACGCTGAGAAATGGTTGTTTCTCAGTCAGCTTTCGTGCTTCGGAAGGTACGTTAAGCCGTTGGTCCTGATCAACATATTGTAAAAACGGAAAAAAAGAACTCTTTTTACCCGACTACGACGAAGCAAATAGGAGGGTTATGATTTTGACCGCGTATGTATATATGATTTTGACCGCGTATGTATGTATGATTTTGACCGCGTATGTATATATGATTTTTACTCCACGAAACAAGTAACTATACTACCCGTTCGCGCTAAGCTGACGGAAAGGAACGCGCAAACTAAGTTTGCCGGTCCGTAGTATGCGCGTTCCTTTCCGCCAGCGGCAAACTTAGCGTGAACGGGTAGTACTTGTTTCGTGGAGTAAGACGCGGTGAGCTGTAACTCAGAAACCATTGCCTCTACTATAATGAATTAGGTGTCATATGTCAATGTATAAGGTATTTAAGCCCTTTAGCCCATTTTATCACAACTATTGTCATTTTACAATTAATGGAGCAAGACAGAAAAAAGTGTACTTATTTTTATAATTTTATTATATGATAATGGCTGTAATTTAAAAAAATATTAAACTTACCACTATAAATTTAGTATCGTTTTGTAGGTAATTTATGGACGATGATTTAGTCCTTGAAAAGTAAACTCCTTAGTCCTACCGTTTTTGTGGAAAATGAAGAAAACCAGAAAAAGAGAGATAAAAGAGGAAGTGGGGGGGGGGACAACCATTTCTCAGCGTGTTTCCATATCGACATTGAAGCACATATATAAATTCTACATTCATGCCAAGTTTCATCCTTTCTTCCGGGTGGGACCGTATTTCAAGTTTTGCTTGCAGAATTTTGCTTAATTTAAGGCCTATTCAAATGGTATGGCGGTATCCGCTTCCATTTAAATAGGCCTTAAGGTGAAGATATAGGCAAATGGCCTTGAAGTGTGAAATAAATTGTTTACTCGTAAATATGGTGATCTACGTCATGCACTAAATAGCCCTTTAAATTATTTTATGAACTGCCATTGAAACTATTATTGGTGATCCGTCTAGCTTTAAAACTTGCCGTGGCCACTTTTGGCGGAGGCAAGTTTTAAAGCTAGACGGACTAATGTAAATACTTTCAACGGTGGTTCATAAAATAATTTAAAGGGCTATCTAGTGCATAACGAAGAGCAATATGGAAATTATCTCCCATATTTACGAGTTAACAATTTATTTCAAATGAGGGCGCCACTTCAAGGTCATTTGCCTATACCTTCACCTTAAGTCGTCATTTACCTTAAAAATAAAATAAAAAATAATAAATAAAACAGCGAAATATCATCAAGCACGGGTCCCGGGCTTCCTTTCGCTCTTGACGATATTTAGCTGTGTTTTATTTTTATTTTTTTTTATATATTATTATTAAGAAAAATATTATATTATTATATTTTTGTATTATATATTATTTTTGTAGCGAATTTGACTAGTAATTAAGATTATACATTTTTTGGTATAATTCTTATATAAAAAGATGATTGTATAAAACAGTTATAAGCAAAGGTAAATTTAGGAAAATTTCGAGGTATGGTTGTGCGCGAAATTAACTAGTAATTTAGATTATATACATTTTTTGGTATAGTTTTCATATGAAAAGGTGATTGTTTAAAGTAGTAATATCTTGATGACCTCCGTGGCGTAATGGAACACGCTAGAACGCTAATCCGCAGGTTCTGGGTTCGATCCCCAGCCAGGGCAAGTTGGAAAATCGCCTTTTTCAAATTGTCCTGGGTCTTGGGCGTTTATCTATTTATTTATTTATCATAAAATATGTACCGTTAAATCCCATCCAATAACACAAGTTTAAAACTTACTTTGGGGCTAGCTTAGTCAGTGTGATTTGTCCCTATACATATATTTATTTATATTTATCTTTTTTTAAAGGTAAATTTAGGCAAATTTAGAATGTTTGTTATTTATTTTCTATAGAGCCAAAAATACTCAATCGTGTTTTGGATATTGTGGGTGTCTGTAGAAAAGCCTTAAGATTCCTATGTAAAATTTCTAAGAAATAAACTGTAGTAGTTTAATTACAGTAATTTTTCAAAAACACTCACAGTATTGTGAGCTGTGGACTCACATCGCCTTAAATCTGACTAAAAAATACAGACAAAATAATAATACAGACCTTGTTTCCATAATAGTTATTATTGTATGATGTTCCGTCTTTTGCCCTGTAGTACTGATTTGAATACTGATTATAATAATTTGATGGATGACTTGACGAAGGTTTCCTCCATGATCCTTGCTTCTTAGGAAATCTATTCTAAAAAAATAAGAAAAAACATAGACAAATATCTTTAAAATAACATCTCATTTGATCGTAGCGCATTCCCAGGTGCAACCTTTGTTGTGCTACTTCGGAGCTCGGGTTATGGTTTCTGGCTTTTTCTTTTCCTCACATGATTGCATGCCAAAATCACTAAGGATGCCGAAGACCACGCGAAGGGGAAAAGTTGAGAAGCTGATCCCGGGTAGAGATCTTCCTCAGGCAGTCTGGAAATCATTCTGCACTGGTGCCAAGAAGGTCGAGCCAAATAAGCCTTTAACAGTAGCATGTGTGACTGTGGTGTCACTCACTCCATGGACTACCTTCTATCACGTCCCAACTGCTAAACTTCCTATACAAAGTCAGATCTCTATACAGAAGCCAACGACAAGACGGTCACCATGGCCAAGGTCTGGCCTATAATAATTTATTTTAGCCATTTTGACTCAATAAGAAGTGAAAACTAAAACACTGGAACAAATACAACGATTTAGCTGTGTGTTTAACGACCTGCCGCCTACTTGATATCATTAACCCTTCTTGCATGGGAATGCATTTGTTACACAAGATGTTTGTGCTTAGACCTGTAACCTTTAACAAAATTCGGAAACCGGCCGGAAGGCTAGACTGGCCATAGCAATATAATGCAGGTTGAAAAAGAAAATCAGAAAATGTAAGGAAAGTTTATGTATATGTATACCTAATCGGCTTTTATCGTCTATAATACTTACTGGATGAATCAATTTCAAGTTTGTCTTCTTACTTGACTTCTGACGAGATACCATGGAAGCTATGTGTTGAGTTTCTTGGCTTGCTATAGCATCAACATACCAATCACCGTTATTTTGTGTCACCTTAAAACCAGGAACATCCAAAAATAATTTTTCCAATGATGGGTATCCCAACTTTTTGAATGGTATATATTCTCCTTGGAGTTCACGATAGTCTCCTGTAAGTACATTAAACAAAGAACAAGAAGATACATCATACATGTTGATTGTGACATGATCACATGACCAAATGATAGCCTAAAATACATAGGTAGATAGACTACCTATGCTGTGGACTAACTATATTTACCTATACTATAGTAGGTATATTTTAGAGGACCATATATTACAAAATACAAAAGTACAAGTCTTACAAATTATACCGAAGCATTTTAAGGGCATATTCAGTTCATGATATAGTAGGCCCAAGAGGGGGATTTTGGGATTTACTCGAGCGCGTCAAATAAACATGCAGTCGTGTCACTTCAGGATGACAATACAAAATAACGATATCATATTGGTAGGTTCTTTGGTCTCAAAATAAAAGCTTTTACAAAAAAAAATATTCTTTTCTTAATCTGACGGTTTGAAATAAAAACTAGGTATTCAAACCATCAGATAATATTTTTTTTTTTTTGTAAAAACTTTTAATGTGAGACCGCAAGGTACTGGTCAAGACAAATCAAATGAGCTGAAACACGATAGGTTTTCGTAGTTTCATTACTGAGTTCGTATGGCTCCCTCCCGGCTCCACCAACAGTTTACCAATATGATATTGTTATATTGTACTGTCATCCTGACGTGACACGACTAAGGTCTTTATCTGACGCGCTCGAGTAAATCCCAAAATCCCCCTCTTGGACTCCCCTACTAATACTAAACAACTTTATTGTATAGTAGCCAAAAAAAAATGCTGGGATCTGAAACTGGGATCAGCTGATCAATCATTGGGAATATTATAATATATATTTTATTGTATGTTCCACATAAACACTTACGGTTGCATTGTTTGATGGTAAGAGCTCCTTTGACTGATATTAGTGTCGCCCGGAGTGCCTGAATGACTTGTTCTTTGTCTGATGCCATATTGGATACCTGAAATGTAATAATTGGATTAATTTTATAAATGCAAATGACATTCATCAAGACCTAAGGCCCTCCGCTAGGAGTAATATTGTTGTTATTGTTCTGTGCTAAGGCCGGGGCTGCGGCCGTCCAGCGCTTTCCAGCGACCTTAGTCAGATCGTCTGACCACCTTGTGGGTGGGTGTCCAACGCTTCGCTTGCCAGTACGTGGTCGCCATTCGAGAACCTTTCTGCCCCATCGGCCATCGGTTCGTCGCGCTATGTGTCCCGCCCACTGCCACTTCAACGAGCTAATCCGCTGGGCTATATCAGTGGCTTTTGTTCTCCTACGAATTTCCTCATTTCTGATTCGATCACGTAGAGAAACACCGAGCATAGCCCTCTCCATAGCGCGTTGAGCGACCTTGAGCCTTCTTATGAGACCCATAGTAAGGGACCACGTTTCAGAGCCGTAAGTCATCACTGGTAACACACATTGATTATACACTTTAGTCTTGAGGCACTGAGGTATTTTGGACGAGAAGACGCTGCGTAGCTTCCCGAACGCTGCCCAACCGAGTCGGATTCGTCGAAAGACCTCTTCCTCGAAGCTGGAACTTCCTGCCTGGATCAATTGACCCAGGTAGATATATTGGTCTACAACTTCGAGGGTGGAGTTCCCAACACAAACAGGTAGGGGCGCGACATGGACATTCAACATTACTTTCGTTTTGTCCATGTTCATTTTGAGGCCCACCTGTTGGGAAACTCGATTAAGGTCTCCGAGCATGGTGCTTAAGTCTTCCATGGATTCTGCCATGACAACGATATCGTCGGCAAATCGAAGGTGAGTGATATACTCGCCATTGATGTTGATGCCAAGTCCTTCCCATTCCAGAAGCTTGAAGGCATCTTCCAGTGCAGCGGTGAACAGTTTCGGAGATATAACGTCTCCCTGTCTCACACCCCTTTGCAGTGGAATAGCCCTCGTGCACTGCTCCTGTACTCGGACTGACATAGTGGCGTTACTGTACAAACACTTCAACACTTCGATATACCGATAGTCAATACGGCATCGCTGGAGAGACTGAAGCACGGCCCATATTTCGATCGAATCGAAGGCTTTTTCATAGTCCACAAACCCCAAGCATAACGGCCGGTTATACTCCTTCGTCTTCTCTATAACCTGCCGCAGCGTGTGGATGTGGTCCATGGTACTAAAGCCTTTACGGAAACCGGCTTGTTCGGGAGGCTGGTAGGTATCAAACCTGTTTGCGAGACGATTCGTGATGACCCTAGAAAATAACTTATATATATGACTCAGAAGCGTGATAGGCCTATAGTTCTTCAATAGAGCGTTATCTCCCTTTTTGAAGAAAAGGACCACCACGCCCCTGTGCCACGCTTCTGGCGTTACGCCCTCGAGCAGAACGGAATTAAAGAGCCTCTGAAGGACTTTCAGTACCGGCGTTCCGCCCGCTTTCAGAAGCTCTGCTGTGATTCCATCCTCGCCCGGCGCCTTGTTGTTTTTTAACTGTTTGAGGGCCATCCTAATCTCGTACAGGCTGATGTCCGGGATATCTTCAGTATAGTGTCGGGTCAGCTTAACTTAACTTAACTTAGGATAAAAACCTTCTATTTTTTGATCTGTTAAGTTTCAGTCATCTTACAGCAGTAAGCTGTTGCCAGCAAGTTGCCCACTTAAGTCAAAGAGTAGTTCGTTATTTGCCTGCCAATTACACGGGAACCTCACATTTTTCTAGGATAAAAAGTATATTATTTGTTTATACAGGTAATCCATCAGATGGATGTTTGTAGCGAAAGGTGAGGATAATCAGATTCCATATATCCTTACCTATTTTCGTATTTATAAAGTTAATAAGTAAGTACAATACCCGGCACGGTATGGCGGTCACTGCGCACACTATTTCCTCTAAAAATACCTGCGCAGAGCCGCCATTTTTGGTCAACTTATGTGCCGGGTATTGTATCTACCTAATTTAAACTTAGTCCGTCTTGCTTACGTATGAATCGCAGATTAACTTTACAACTTGGATTGGGTTATACCATTATTGACCACACACACAACGAAAAGAAGGTAACATATTTCGGTTCTTCTTGTTTTGGGAGGATATTGGTTTAAACTAAGTATTAAAGTTAGCCAGCGTTTTTAAAATAATAAGACGAAGTAATTTTAGAAGTTTCATTTAGAATTTTACTCAAAGATAAAAACGATAAGTTTTAAAATAATAAGACGAAGTAATTTTAGAAGTTTCATTTAGAATTTTACTCAAAGATAAAAACGATAAGTGCTAAGTTAGTATTATAGAAACTCATTCCTATCGTTAAAAAAATGTTTATAACAATAAATAAATAAATAATGTATATAGGGACAAATCACACTGATTAAGCTAGCCCCAAAGTAAGTTTTTAAACTTGTGTAATGGGATACTAACTTAACGATACTATATTAAGATAAATACATATATAGATAAACACCCAAGACCTAGGTCAATTTGAAAAAGGCCATTTTTCAACTTGCCCTGGCTGGGGATCGAACCCAGAACCTCCGGATCAGCGGTCAAGCGTGTTAACTATTACAATACTATGTAACTATTGTCTGGAACCTGTTTTTCACAGTATTATGTAAGTAATTACATGTAAAAATCAGGGTCAGAAATAGCATTTTCGGAAAAAAAAATGTTTTAGCACAGACTAATGCAAAGAGCACACACATTTGTGTGGTGTAACAATGAGTTTTACAAATGCATTACATTCCACCTGGAGTGACAGTAAATGTGCAAAAAAGCTTTACAAGCATGTTGAGTTAAGTTTAAATTATTTTGCAAATTGTCTTAGTGAACTTTATGTGAAACTGGTGTAGTTTGGTGTGAAATACTTAAGGCGAGATGGGTTCACAGCCCGCAATACTGTACGTGTTTTTGAAAAATTACTGTAATAATTAAACTACTACAGTTTATTTTTCAAACATTTTTCATATGAATCTTAATTAAGGCTTTTCTTCAGACACCCACAATATCCAAAACACGATTGAGTATTTTTGGGCTTATAGAAAAAAATCACAAACACACCTCTAAATTTGCCTAAATTTACCTTTAAAAAAGATATTACTACTTTATATAGTAATATCTTTTTTACTACGGTAAAACTATACCAAAAAATGTATACTTAATCTAAATTGCTAGTTAATTTCGCTACACAAAAAAATAATAAATAAAACAGTGACACACAGTGAAATATTCGTCGAGAGCGAACAAAGGCCCAGACCCGAGCTCGATGATATATTGTATAATATTTTTTTAAAAATGTGTAACCTGTAGAACCTTGTTGTAGAATTGTGTAACCTGTGTGAGAAATAACCTGTAGTAGTTTATTTAGTGATTTTTCAAAAACACAATATTCTTGGCTCTGAACTGATGAGGCCTTAAGTTAAAGTGGACAGTCATAGTATGGCTGTGTTTATTTTATTTTTTTAGAGGGTGGTGGGTGTTTTTAAGCACCATCCGGCATATAGACTTGACGCAATCCAAAGGACCTATGCTAACCTATGACTATAATTGAAACATGTTAAGAATAAAGAAACGCAAAATCCTATCATTAGTTTTTTGCTTTGGAATGTTAAGACGCTTCTTTTAAGGCCGTACCCAAATTTTCCGGGGTCCAGTGCTGCCCCCATTTTAAATAAATCATTTCAAAGAAAACGGAGACATCATTTAAAATTTTACAACTACCAAGTCCTAGATAACCCTTCAAAGTATTTTATGAACTACTGTTTACAGTTTATAATGAGAACGTTAAGCTTTACTACGCACATTAGCCAAAAGTGGCCGTTTTTCGCAAATGTGCGTAGTAAAGCTTAACGTTCTCACTTCAAACAGTAGTTCATAAAATACTTTGAAGGGTTATCTAGGACTTGGTAGTAGCAAAATTTTAAATGATGTCTCCGTTTTCTTTGAAATGATTTATTTTAAATGGGGGCAGCACTGGACCCCGGAAAATTCAGGTACGGCCTTAAGGAACCGATATAATTAATAAATTAATATTTTCTCTCTTGTATGATGTCATGCTATGATAGGGTGCATTGGAATGTTATCCTATTTCTTTTATGGCACCTACAAAGAATAAATAATATTTTAATTATAATTTAGAGACAATGGTCTAACTGACATAAACATACCACCTCACACAACAATTAGTCGGATTTTTGATGTATATTGTTATTAAAGCCAGTACTTTAGCCTCAGCTAAACTAATTCATTAATAACAAAAGTAGGCTATAAATTACATATTATAAATAATACATTGCTAAACAACTTTCTACTGTTAGCGTATTTCTATATTAATGTTATGTTAAATGATTCAATACCAAGCCACCTATATGTATCTATAATAAATGTAACAAAAAGCCACATTACATTTAGCTTACTAAAAGCAAATAAATAATTAAGTTAACTTTTGAAGTGAAAACTTCTTTAGCGGCGTTGTGCACTTTTTTTGTAATGGGTAAAAAATGTTAAACTCGCGTCAGGACACGTGTTCTGAAAATTCGTAAGACGGATGGAGAGTAGACAGCCGGCGTGGCGTAGGAGAGGAAATATCCCCCTCTCTTTCTATAGCGCGGCGAAAATGTATGCCTGCGCCTGCTGTTTCGTTTAGCTAAGAGATAAACTTTTTAATGTAATATAAATTGTCATGTTTGTGTACGATAGCGCAATAAATAAATATTGTATTCTACCACATAAATAATAGTACTTTTATACTGATAATTAAAGCAATTCGTGCAAAATTATTCCCTAATCATTCCAAAATATCAAAAATGCACAAGGTTAATATTTAAGTTTTCACTTCTGCCGGGACTCCCGGCGTGCAACCCGTCTTTTTTTTTTTTACTTTGCCGAATCGAAGCTTTGGCTTCAGGTGAAAAAAAAGTGGCCACATATACCTCGAATGTCAAATGAAATTTTGTTTAGTTATTAGAATTTTATTTTACCAGGTAGGCTATATGCTTACCTAGGGTTTCAAACCCCCGAAATAAAGACACTTTGTGATCCTTTTGTCTAGTAAAGTAGTTGAAGATTTTAAGCAGTGTTAAATATTTGGGGTGGACCCTGATATTGTAACAAATAATTAAAATTTGGGTTTTTTTAAGTAGATATTTACAGTTATTAATAAGTGGACATAATCTCTCAAAGTTCTTCCGTCTTATTACAAAAACAGGATTAACTTCTGTACTAGGATTAAACCATTATCCGCCCAAATCAAGTTGATATTGACAGGTGAGGTAGTGTGATATTGTGTGTAATGGTTATTTATCATAGTCCTGTTTTTATAATAAGACGGCTTAAATTCAGAAATGGATGTTTGTTTCGCTTTAATGCTAAATCGGCTGAATGGATGGGCATGTAGATAAGCTTATTTATTACCTAGATTAACACAAAGGATAGGTACTTTTATCCCGGGAAAATGTGAGGTTCCTGTGAGATTATCAAAAATTGTGTACCCGCCACTGGTATAAACAAGTAAAATAAAATTATTCTTCTTCCTTACTGTTTCCCATTTATTTATATGAAGTCGGCGCAAAATGTCTAAAAGTAGTAAAATATAATATAAAAAAAATTGTTGTTTTTCATCCCAAAATTTACGTATGTGCTCCGTTGCTGCTCCTTTTGGAATCTAATGCAATCATGCAAATACAGGGGTCTAGGCTCCGAATACCTTTCTAGTTTTAGCTAACTTTAGGTATTTATATATTATGAGATTTTCTATGACATAAATGTAATTACAATTTAATAAAGTAAATAAGAAAATGAATTTCAGATAAACTGATTTTAAATTATATTTTGATGACCTCCGTGGCGTATTGGTTTACACGCTAGACCGCTAATCCGGAGGTTCTGGGTTTGATCCCCAGCCAGGCAAAGTTGGAAAATGGCCTTTTTCAAATTGTCCTGGGTCTTAGGTGTTTATCTATATATGTGTTTATCATAAAATATAGTATCGTTGAGTTAGTATCTCATAACACAAGTTTTAAAAAAAACTTACTTTGGGGCTAGCTTAATAAGTATAATTTGTCCTTACATATTATATATAATTACTAAGTAAAATTATAGTGTTTTTTTTTACATGAACCAACCCCCTCCATCCAAAAAAACTAGTCCGCCTGTGTGTAGGCCTATTGAACTAGGTAGACTAATATATAATTTGTGGAACTAGGTGACTCTCAGAGATATTGAAAAGTAAACAATATGGTGTAGGCATGGTTTGTTTAGAACTTTATTTTCGACATAGCCCCTAATTGTGTTGTTTTTCGTGTGTAAGTGGCCAACACTGCTGTCAGATTTTTCAAGCTGCCTAATGGGATCTGACATAGAGACGACTGCCATACAATGATGTCAGCCGGAACCAACGAGTTTACGTGCCTTGTGCGAATTAAAAGAGTATGTAACTATCTTAAATCCACACCATTTAACCTTTTTATTTATTCTACTTACCCAATACAGCAACTATCAACAGCCGGTAGGTAAGTGCCAAAGTGGGTAAAAGTACCCGAAAATAATGAATAAACTCAAGCAGAATATTACATTTCTGTTTTCTTATGAACCCACAAAAGACGTGATAACCATCCTGAAAATATTAATGACGCGTAAGCAAGAGAAATCATATTACAACACGAACAAATAACTGACGAATTACAATCACTTTCTCTATTTTTTAATAATTATTATTCTCGTCATTGGTTGTAATGTAAGAAAATTACTAAAGATTTAAAAAAAAATTGTGCTTACCAATAAATTAAGTTAAAATAGTAGCTGGTAACAAATAAATTTGATACATCAGCAACAAACAGTATCATTCCCAAAATTGTTCAACTCAACAGCCATAGATTAATATTGTATATACTGAAATAGATAAGAAACAGTTGCTTTAACATTAGATCAAACCAGTAGCGCCATCTGGTAACATGCTTTCGCAACACCAAAAGACTAAAAGATGAAATAAAACGGTGAAAAAATTACTCCGTGAGCTGGGACTTGAACGCGCGATCTCGGTTCAAATACGACTATGTTCTAAAGCCTAAACAACTGAGCTATTAATGAATTTATCCATCATTTAATATTCCTATCAAATAAAAAATGGTGTAAAAATATATTCCGTGAGTGCGACTTGAACTCGCAACGTTGTTCTTATTTTAACCATGCTCTAATCAACTGAGATATCACGTGTTCTACCTCGTATGGCGAATTTCTCCACCATTTGATATTTAATTTAAATTTAATTTAATACTCTTTATTGTTCTAAAGTAAAACATACTTTTAACAAATGGCGGACTTAATGCTAAGAGCATTTCCTCCCATTCAATCATAAGGATAAACAGAAAAGTAATTTGTTCGGCGCAAAAAGCAAAATTAATCAATTATGACTACCGGTTTAATAAATACTTCATATAAAATATTAAGAACATATACATAAAACATTACATTACTACATACTATATAATATATATCAGAATAAATATCTACTTATACAATACGTACCATTATATTATACATACATATATAATTACAACTAAAATCAATTTTGAGAACTTAATGATGATGACTTTACGTAGGAAGGGAGTTCAAAAGATGACCGTGAACATTCCTAATGCGTGTTATAGAATATTCCAATTCTATAACACGCATTAGGAGTTAGGTCAGTTGATTCGTGACTAGATGGCGTTTTATTGCATTTTTTATCAAAATTCTGCAATGTTCTAAGTTTCATAGGCATGTCAACAGCAAGCAAGCAAGAAATCATCAGCACACCACCACAAGCATAGATTAATATTGTATATACTAAAATAGATAAGAAACAGAAGCTTTAACATTAGATCAATCAGTGGCGCCATCTGGTAGCAATGTTTCGCAAAACCAAAGAAATAAAATGATAAAAAAATTACTCCTTGAGCGGGACTTGAACTCGCGATCTCGGTGCAAATACGATACGACCATGGAGTTGATGGAGTGCTATTTTCCATTCAGGGACTCAAATTACGAATGATTTGCGCGAGTGTTTTCAAACGGACGCATCTTTGAATTGATCGTATGCGAAGGATTTGCAACGAGTGGTCTGGACCACTCATAATTTTGACATTTGTAGTGTACAAATGTTAAAGAAACGTTCCATGGAGAATCAGTTCCAATTCAAGCTACTTTTTTATTTTTGTTGACATGTTTAGAAAACCATTGACAAGGGTTTTTGGCGGGAAGTCAAGGGGTTCGGTTGGGGTTTTCTTTAAATTATTTTGCAAATTGATTTTAGTGGACTTTATAATATGAAATTGGTGTTGTTTGGTGCTATAAATGCTCATGCTCATGAACAATATGTGAAATAGTTAAAGTGGACAGTCATAGTACGGCTGTAGTAATATTTGTTTCGCGGACTGTGTGGGCGTCTTCGGGCGTCGTCCGCCACTCAATCGGCTATGAAAACCAGTCGACTCGTATAGATTTGTCGCCAGAAGCTCCCATAAAGCAATAAAAGGCCTACACCAACCTTTGATTGTAACTAGTTAGGAAAAAAGAATTTCTTACGTTTTATTAACTTGTTCCTGGCTGAATACGCAGTAGCGTCAAGCCATTAATAATAAAATAAAATAAAAACCATTGACAAGTTTATGATACTTTCTGCGTAACACAATATTACTTACCGCTGACACGACGGTTTTAAAAATACGATGAAATGCGTCGGAACGCAAGTGGTGAGTTGTAAAACTACACGTTTTGTGTTTCGCTGAGTCCCTAAATGAAAAATAGCACTCGTTCTAAACAACTAAGCTATCACGTGTTCTAGATCGCATGGCGAATTTCTTTGCTGTTTGATATTCCTATTCTATAACACGTGTGGTGATATGCAACCTATCCGACCTGCAAGCAAGATCGTCATAGACAACAACGTTATGACGTTCTAGTCTGTGTGTTACTATATCTAAATATTGCTTGTACAATTTTATTTAATAAAGCCATATTTACGTTAGAAATGGTTTAATATGCAACAATTTATTAAATAAATTAAATAAACGGCAAGCAAACATGGATAAATATCTTAAGCCCGAACGATTTGAAGCGGATCCAACATCAAGCTCGGATCAATCATCCCAATGGATACACTGGAAGCAGACATTCACAAATTTCGTTCATGCAATAGAAAATAAAGGAACGCCAGTAAACAGTGACTGCAAGTACCATCTTTTAATTAATCATTTATCTCCACTCCTATACTCGCTCATAAGAGATACCAAATATTACGACAAAGCCATACTAAAACTAGATGCGCTTTTCATCAAACCGTCAAATGAGATATACTCACGATATCGATTATCCCAACGACAGCAGGAGTCAGGTGAGTCAATCGATCAATACCTCCAGACTTTGAAACTATTATCCAGGGATTGTGATTTTAAGTCAGTGAGCGCAGAACAAAATGAGAGCGAATACATACGAGACGCCTTTATCGCAGGGCTATCGTCATCAGCTATTCGACAGAGGCTACTTGAGAACTGCACACTTACTCTCGACGCAGCATATCAACAAGCACGATCTCTTGAAATAGCACAAAAATCTATGTCATCCAGGAATAACTCGCATGGTTCACTGGATAAGATCTAAAAACTTACCATACTCAGTCGAAGATGTCAGACGAATGACATCATCGTGTTCTGTATGTGCAAAAATAAAACCAAGATTTCTTAGAACGAAGGGCACAATAATCAAAGCCATTGCTCCATTTGAAAGGATCTCGATTGACTTCAAGGGACCATTACCATGTGATACTAGAAACCGATACATCCTGACTGTGATCGATGAGTTCTCTAGATTTCCTTTCGCATTTCCGTGTTCTGATCTAAGTTCACAAACAGTCCCAAAAAGGAGCTTTCAGACTTATTTGCCATATTTGGTATACCATCTTATGTACATTCTGATAGAGGAACTGCATTCATATCTGCTGAACTCAAAACTTTTCTACACGGAATAGGTATAGCTACCAGTTATACTACGCCATACAATCCTCAAGGGAATGGCCAAACTGAAAGATATAATGGAATCATTCGGAAAACTATACAACTTACTTTAAAATCGATGAACCTACCCATCACCCACTGGGAAACCGTTCTAGAACAATCTTTACATGCCATAAGATCCTTATTATGTACAGCAACTGGATGTACACCACACGAGCGAATGTTCAACCATCCTAGAAGATCAGCTAATGGACAATCAATGCCAACATGGTTGACGGAGGCTAAGAAAGCTTTATATAAAAACCACGCCAGGAGAAGCAAATACGATCCTCTGGTTGAGGAGGTGGACTTACTGGAGGCGAATAATCAACATTCACATGTACGACTTCCGAACGGCCGGGAGCTGGTCGTTTCCAACCGGCATTTAGCCCCAACCGGGAATGATTCTTATAATACAGAAGAATCTTCATCTAGCTGGAACTCGGCCGAGTCTAGTGACGAGTTGTCTGATGAGCAAGAAGCTAGTAATGCTCCAAACGCTCCAGTTGTACAGAGTCCTGTGCTTCCTCGTCGTTCGACAAGAGAGAGGCACCTACCTAATTATTTACACGACTATGTTTCTTCCTAACCACGGGAGAATGTGGTGATATGCAACCTATCCGACCTGCAAGCAAGATCGTCATAGACAACAACGTTATGACGTTCTAGTCTGTGTGTCACTATATCTAAATATTGCTTGTACAATTTTATTTAATAAAGCCATATTTACGTTAGAAATGGTTTAATATGCAACAACACGCATTAGGAGTTAGGTTAGACCTTGTTGGCTAGATGGCGTTTTATTGATTTTTTTTATCAAAATTCTGCAATGTTCCAAGTTTCATAAGCATGACCACAAGCAAAGCAATCTAGGTTAAGCAATCAAATTTAAGAAAAAATCTATAAAATGTAAATCCGTTATTGGCTGTCAGTGCTGTACTTACTAAGGTTAATATTGTAAATTATTTAAGAGCTGTGGATTTTGTGACAGTAAATAAATAAATAAAAATAAAGGTCATAGACTACACTACAATAGACAATGCGTTCTATTCTAGGTATTTCAGACACGGCAAGTAGTGGCACTGGTAGGCAAAACTGGCCAGCACGGCCCAACCACCCCACGCAATGGTGTCCCGACCATTGCGTGCGAGTTGCGACTTGCGACAGAAACAAAATACACGGAAATGTACCTATGATGTACGGTATGAATATGGTATGAAGCATGATGCCTCGATGATGCCCACGGCGGCGGCGACTTTTTACCGCTCGGCCACAAATATGCGCGACAGTGACGGCAACGGCGGCGGCATTTTATTCCAAATTCTAAAGTAAAAAGCCCTTATCTGGCAATATTCCGAGGTTGAAATCCAATGACGTATAAAAGAGTGGACTCGGCATATTGTTCTATACATACAGTCAGTTATACAAATATCGTACATTTCGATACAGAAATAGTAAAAACAATGTCACTTTCTAACTAATGTCTTTTACTATATGTAAAAAAGATAACAATATGTCAGTTCGTGCTGCTATGGCAAAATTTTTCATTTTGACGTACGGTTGAATACCTACATGATACCTACTGTGGCCGGTCCGCCATGTTTAGTTCGGCTTTTCTACGGTACAAGAAATGTCAAAGCCTTGAGGAAATTTAATAAATCAGTGATTAAACAGAGATTTCGAACAACATTCGTGGTAAAAAGTGTATAATTAGTTAAGGACAAGAAAGGACATAATGCCTAACTGCAGTATTGTTGGATGTGGAACGAAAAAAAAAAACAATGAAAACCAGAAGAGTTTGTTGTTGCATCGGTAAGTTTACATTTCAACTAAAATATTTGTTAGTATTAGATGATCGACTTCTTTTGGTGTGTTTTTAATAATTATCTTCCCAAATAATACGATTAGTGATAAATTGGAATAGAATATGTCTTTATTTTCGATATTAAAATAACGGTATTTTGACGGCTAGTGATGTGTTTAGTATATCGATAAGAAATGTTATGTTAGGGCAATAAATTCAAATATTCGACAGAAACTTTTTGTAAATATTGTTTTCAATGATGTATCAGAAGTTAAAGAATTTTTTGAATTGGTTGATGACTGATGAGATAATCCCCAACAAAGAAAAATACAAAGTTACAGACTTATATAAATTACAGACCTTTATAGACCTTAAAATAAAATGATGAGTCGTAAAAGCGGTTGTTGTGAGGTAATCTATATATTTCTTTTTTTCAGGTTACCAAAAAGTAAATATCGGCGAAAAAAACATGGTTAGAAGCAATCGCAAACGAAAATATACGACCAAATGTGACGGAGATATTCATTTGCTCCTTGCATTTTAATGAGTGCATTCAACAGAACTTTGGATGTCGTTAGACTGCGAGATGATGCAATACCATTACGGTTTCACCAAAAGGTACTTTATTTATAAATAGTGTTATAATTTATCATAAACATATTTAATAGTATTAATATTAAGTATTCAGAATTATGAAAGAAGAATAAATAGTATATCTAAATTATTTTAAAGTTTTCTTATGTTTTTAGATTTAGCATTTAAATAAAAGCTTGTTTTTAAAAATGATTCTTTTACTATTCATATATTATTAATGATAAGCAATTATATTTTGTACTGATAACTGCATGTAAATTATTATGATTGTTGTTTCATTTAACATTAGTGTTTGCCCCCGATTTTACCTCTAAGGGGTTGATTTTCGGGATAAAAAGTATCCTTTATTTTAATTCAGGTTACAAAATTCATCTAATTCCGATCAGCCGTTTTAATTTTGCATTTATAATATTTGTAGGATAGGTACTTATCAATCAAAGAATAATCTTATAGCGAAAGCTGAAAACGACTATATCAACAAATTTTCTACTTTGTCTTAATGTTCTACTTTAGAGAATGCCTTAAGAACATTATGTTCGCCATTTGTACGAAAGATTTCTCTTTGCAACGAATTTTAATTATCTAAATGAATAATTATGAACATTTATTATACACTACGTAATACATAGGTATATTAATTCTGTGGTAGAATATTTGTTCAGATTTCCCAATGACATTTCACCTAATGGTTTAACCAAGTCCTAAAAGTTAGCCTGTGTTTTATAATAAAATAAGACGCATATAGACTGTGGAAACGTCCGTCAACATCGACTGACATCACCCGTTGACAACCATGTAGCCTATCCTTAGATCCGTGTATAGTTTGTGCGTGTAGCCACCGCATTAAACTTCACGGATAACTCAACTCTGATACCAAATTTAAAATTACTGTCAATTTTATTTATATGATATCGATAGAAGGAAAAACGTCTTTCTAGGAAGCACTACAGTCCGCCATTTTTAGTTCGTCTCAATATGGCGTCAGCCACACTTTTTTGTAGGTATGTCACTTCCATATGATTCCTTATTCATTATTGAAATCGCGTGAATTCTTAGATCATTTACTACAGGATAAGACTTACCTGCGCGTTCCCCTCTGCCGAAGTATAAGATCGCATGCTCTAATACGTTCATAAAAACTAGTTGCGTAATCGATTATGATCATTACGTGCATCGGTAAAGTATCGAGAGGACGTCTACAAGTGCTCGATTAAAAATGCCAAATTGTGCAGTTAACGCATGTAAAAAGAGGTCAAATACTTCTAATCTTAGTAAAGATGGAATAACCTTTCATTTGTAAATATTTTTTTATTTTATTAACATTGATTTCTATTTAAATGTAATTACTTATAATATCTTTCAGTATAGATTACGGAAAAAAATATCGAGTTAAGTTTGCAACTGATTTCCTTCCATCCCAAGCGATTTTTCATCTTATTTACTGCCATAACCATACCAAAAAGATCTATAATTACTTATCACAACGTTGACATACTTAATTTTTCAATGTTATTATTTTTTTACTATTCTTCGACACGAAACTTTCTCATTTTACATTCATAAGGTTCGGTAATAAGATTCAAATTTAAAAAACGATGAGTTGATGACGTAAGCGCACTCCCCACGAGACTACCAGATTTTGATGCGCACTCCCCACGAGACTAGTCTTTTTATGATTTACAACCTTCGTCTTTATTCCCTGGTCATTAGATTTGAATATAGATTAACCACTCAACTGTCCAAGTAAATTTTTGCTACTTTTTGAGTGACGAGACATCGCATTATTATCGATTTCGATAAAAATTACATTTCCTTGATATAGTTTTATTTGTGATATAATTTTAATATCGAAATATTTTAATTTTTTTACAATCTTTTATTTAGTTTCACCTGTCCCGTTGTCTGTCTGTCTGTAATCAAATCTAGCAAGTTAAATTTGACCCACTTCCTGGTTTCCGATTGAGCTGAAATTTTGCACGCATGCGTATGTCGCGTAACAATGCAATATTATGACAACATGGATCTGATCTGATGATGGAGCTGGAAGGTGGCCATAGGAACTCCATGATTAAACGACATAACCCCATCGAGTTTGGGCTCGTAATATTCCTCTTGACGAGTATTTTGTCTTTAGATGGTATCCAGGGTCTGATGATAGGGCTGCAAGGTGGCCATAGGAACTCCGTGATTAAACGACATAACCCCATCCAGTTTGGGCTCGTATAATTCATCTTGACGGGTTTTTGTCTTTTGATGGTATCCAGGGTCTGATGATAGAGCTGGAAGGTGGCCATAGGAACTCCGTGATTAAACGACATACCCCATCTATATATGTATTTATTATAAAATATACAATCGTTAAGTTAGTATCCCATAATACAAGTTTTTTAATTTTCTGTTTCGGCTATTTCTTCTTCACTTTGCAAGGTCTTTGGCATCCTTGGGTATATAACCATATTATATTTGGAGAAGAAAAAGTGGGGAAGCAGCACATCTACGGATGCAACCGGGTACGCGTTTATATGATGAAGAAGATGATAAAATATATATTGTTGAGTTAGTATCCCATAATACAAGTTTATTAGTTTTCTGTTTCGGCTATTTCTTCTCCACTTCGCAAGGTCTTTGGCATACTTGGGTGTACATATTATATTTGAAGAAGAAAAAGCGGGGAAGCAGCACAGCTAAGGATGCAACCGAGAACGCGCTTAGATGAAGAAGATGATAAAATATATATTGTTGAGTTAGTATCCCATAATACAAGTTTAAATACTAAAAAACTTGTATTATATTGTAGTATGCTTGAAACGCCACGTAGGCAGTTTAAAAATAAAACTTGTTTAACTAATTAACAAGTTTTATAGTATGCGTGAGGCGCCCGTGGGCAGTATAAATAATAAAACTTGTTTGCTAAACAAGTTCTATTATTTAAACTGCTCACGTGGCGCCTCACGTGACGTGTTAACTTCTATTCCGAATTTCCGACATAATTATATGAAAACATTCCAGAGTTAAAACGAACGTAAATTTTTTTTCCAAAATATCGATGTCGATAATTTTTTTTGTTGTTCAATTCTTTTGCACTAGGTGTATTATTATTATTATTATTTTTATGTTATAGGGCGGCAAACGAACTAGCGGGTCACCTGATGGTAAGTGACTATTATTATGTGTACATACACATTTGTTTTAGTTGAGTCTTGCTAGTGTGCAGAAAATAAACTAGTGTGTGAATTCGTTCGTGCGTGACATGGTTAAGGCGGTTATCCCACTGCACCACGCACCGTCGCAGTGCGCGGTTTCTACATACTGACGCTCCCGCGCGCGCGGTGACGCGTTGTCAGTGGGTGGGAGTAGGCGTGTTTTCTATACAAACTTCTACTTGTATATAACGATGGGCGGTGGGTAAAATACCCAATCTACTCATTTGGGTATATACCCGGTAGATTGGGTAAATACCCGATAAATACCCGTGTATTGTTAATCGTGAACTTTTGACACGATCTTTCAATTTTAAGATTCAAAGTATTGCCAGTTTCCCAAGTAAACTTCCAAATTTGATAGTGACATGACGTTCATGTAGGTCTATCTTGGTAAAGAGAAAATAGGAATCTACTCTTGTACATACTTTGTCAAACACAATTTCACGTGAATGAAGTCGCAGGCTACATACATGTTGATCATCATCAGGTCTTTTTTAGTCTCCACTGCAGGAGCACAACCCTCTCTGTACTACCAGATCCATATACATACATGCCACAGCAGCTAGAGGATTTGGCCTACACTCTCCACGCTGGCCAGATTGGTTGGAGAGGTCTCATTGATGTTTAAGAGCTTTGTTTAGCTTTTATTTCCTAAGTCGCCTTCTATGATATCCACGGGAAGACTTAGAGTTGTTCTATTCTACTCTGCCGGGAACCACACGGCTATTTACACATGTAGATAAAATAGTATTTTTGTTAATTTTGCAGGGCAGGTAAGCTATGCAATCGTGTTAATATATTATATTAACTAAATAAATAATAATAAATCAATGTAAATTCACCGAATATAATTAATATAATATTTAGTATTATTTTTTATCTCAGTAGAATTTTACAATTTTTGAAGTGAAGGTTTGCACCATGGCAACGTAAGAATATAAAAATAAAATCAAATGATTACGCTAGCCAGTAAGAAAACTTTCAAGTATGAAGGTTTTAACACTGCCCCTTACTCGAACAAACTATGCAAAGGTATTGCCAGCAAAATGTGAGAGTACAATATTAAAATTGAACCAAAATTTAATAAAATAAATAAATCAATACATGTTAAACAACAACTTGAATAAACAACTTGAGTGGCTCCCTATCCGTTTGCGTAGAAACCAAAGAATCCTCTGTCTCCTTTTCAAAATTTTGTATAACCCTACCTATCCTGCTTATCGACGTGATCGATTTTCTTTTGCCCGACCTTCAAAAGTGCCCTGTAGATCCCACCTTAGAACCCTACTTAGAATCCCTGCCCATACTTCTGCTTGCTATTCCCACTCTTTTTCTGTTCAAGCGGTAAAATTATGGAATTCACTACCACGCATTAAACGAGACTCCAAATCTTTCCCTGTTTTTAGGAAGAGAGTAAAAGAGTATTATCTTTCCTTAACGTAATGAATAGTATACCTATATACTATATATGTATTTGTTTATAGTTAGGTATTTATATGTATATGTATTTATGTATAATATGTGTGTATGTTTATTGATGTATTGTATATGTATATGTATGTTCAACATTTTAGATAAGTACTTATATGTATTTGTAACTATAGTCTTTTGTACACGCCTACTACCTGTTTTCTTCAATTTTCTCTTGTCTTCAATATCAATAATCTTCAATCTCTCCTGGGTCTGCTGGAAGAGATTTCTTATGAAATAAGCAGTACCTATGTACTCTATTTTCTTACTTTGTACGTTCCTTTGTTTGTATGTTGTGTACATAAATTTTGTAAATAAATAAATAAAATAAATAAAGTACATGAAACAAATGTTACATTAAACCTAAGCACTTAATATAATAATTGTGTTTCACCTTAGGTAAAGCTTTCGTAAAAAGATCTGTCTCCAGCTCAGAAGAAGGCTTGTAATCTAAATGAACTAATTTACGATCAACACATTCCCGTATAAAGTGATGATGAACATATATGTGTTTAGTCCTACGAAAACACTCATTTTCTACCATTTTCAATGTACTACGATTGTCGTTATAAATGGTGATTGTCTTAGATTTCAACCATTGTGTACAGTTAAATTCCTGTAAAAAACTACGGATAAATTTAGCTTTTTTTACAGCATTGCCAAGAGCGTAATATTCAGCCTTTGTACTAGAACAGGCCACGTTTTGTTGCTTGTGGCTATGCCAGTTTATGATGCAATTGCCTAATCTAGTTATAAAACCAGAATAAGACTTTCTGTCGTTGGTATCCTCCGCCCAATCTGCGTCGGATGAAATTATAACTTCATTATTTCCTCTTTTAAAATTGAGTCCGTAGTCAGTTGTACCCGATAGATACCGCAAAACACGCTTAGCAGCAGTCCAGTGACTCATTATAACAGGTGTTATATTGACTAAGCTTACTGCATACAAACGCTATATCTGGCCGTGTACAAACAGCAAGATACATTAAACTTCCTATTAGTTCCTGATACGGAAATCTTGGATCTATCTTATCTGCTTTTGTAAGATTAAAGCTAACTTCCATTGGAGTTGCTATGCTATTACATTCATTCATGCCAAACTTTAATAACAGATTTTTCACGTATTCAGATTGACTTAACTTCAAAATGCCTTGCTCTCGGTTTCTTTCCACTTTCATACCTAATACTTGTTTTACAGGTCCAAGCAGTTTAATTTTAAAGTTGGAACTAAGTAAATTGTAAAGCATTTTCTTTTCATGTTCATTAGAACTGAATATAAAGAAGTCATCTACATATAAGGCTATAATTACTTTATTTTTGAAATAAACACATTTCTCAGTTTTTAGTTGTGTACAACCATTTGTAACTAAAACTTTATGAACTTTTTCATTCCATGCTCTACTAGCTTGTTTAAGTCCATATAAACTCTTTTTAAGTAAACAGACTTTATTCTGCCCCTCAATCATAAAACCAGTAGGTTGTTCCATAAAAATTCTCTCATTGAGGTATTCATTAAGAAAAGCTGTATTAACATCAACATGTTCAATTTCCATGTCATTTTGAATACCAATTGCCAAAAGTAAACGTAAGGTACAATGTCTTACGATAGGTGCTAAGGTTTCTTCAAAGTCAATGCCGTATTGTTGAGTAAATCCTTTAGCAACTAATCTAGCTTAGAATTTTTCAAAATTACCACTTGTATCAACTTTTTCTTTAAAAACCCATTTGCATTTTATAAAGATAGTAACTCTTTTGGCCTATCAACAAGTTCCCAGACGTTATGCGATAAAAGATAAGTATATTCTTCCTGCATAGCCTTTAACCATTGTTTGCTTTTGTCTTTAGACTTTATGGCTTCATTGTACTTCGAGGTTCACTCCGTCCCATTAAGCCTATTTCATTAAAATAGTTCATTTCATAATCTTGAAATCTTATAGGAGGACAACAGGTACGTACAGGTGTAGAGTTTTCTTCGACCTCAGAATCTGTATCAAATCTTACAGAAGAAGCAGGCTCTATATTTTCAAAAGTTTGAGTATTATTCAATGATGACTCAATAACATTTTTGTTCATCAGAGAAAATCTCATCAATAATAGGATGATCTACAACAGTTTCCTCATTAATATTATTCTGAATTTCAGAATTGATAGATAAATCTGGTGTAGCATATTCATCAACCTCAGATTCAATAATGTCTGATTGGCGATTGTTCTGATTATAAATCGAAACTTCGACAGTATTCATAGAATCATTTAATTTATTTGACTTATTAGTCTTGTATTCAGTACCTCTAACATTCTCAATAAATTCTACTGAACGAGCTTTAATCATTTTGCTGCCATCAGCTGGATCACCAAGTCTATATCCTTTTGTATGATCACAATATCCTAACATAATGTAGGGTTTTGATTTAGGATCAAGTTTTGTACGTTGGCATTGTGGAGTGAGAGCATATGCTATACAACCAAAGACTTTAAGATAACTAAGGTTAACTTTAGAACCAGTCCACAGCTCTTCAGGAGTAGCCTTCTTTAGAGCAGCGGTTGAACTACGATTCTTTAAATAGCAAGCAGTATTGACTGCTTCAGCCCAATACTTTTTTCCTAAGCCAGCGTCTTGCAACGTTGCTCTAGTTTTTTCCATTAAAGTTCCATTAAGACGTTCAGCAACTCCATTTTGCTGAGGTGTGTAAGGAACAGTAGTTTCGTGTATTATACCGCATTGCTTAAAATAACTCTCAAAACTTTTGTTGCAATATTCTGTGCCGTTATCACTTCTGACACGCTTAATATTAAGATCGGTTTGGTTTTCAACAACATTTTTGAATTCAATAAACGTATTCAAAACAGTATATTGATCTTTTCGATCAAAAAAATAAATAAAAGATTTTCGCGTAAAATCATCAGTAAAACTAATAAAATAACGACTTCCACTCCAACTATTAATGGACATCGGTCCACCAATATCAGTATGGATTAAATCCAACTTCATCACGCTTCTATGTGCTTAACCACGGGGAAAAGATTTAATCTTTTGATAACCTTCAATGCAAGGAGGACATGATTTCAGATTTCCATTTGGAAAAGTAATACCGCGTGCCAAAGAATCACGAAGAATTATACCAAAAAAAGTATTATCTAAATATCTATCCGTTTGGGCTACAAAAAAAAATATAAATATAATAAAAAGAAACTAATAAATAAAACACTGCGAAATGTCGTCGAGTACGGCTCCGACCCTTCCTTCGCTCTCGACGAATTTTTCACTGTGTTTTATTTATTATTTTTTTTGTATTATATTTATAAACTTTTTTGTAGCCAAAACGGATAGATTATTATAAAAAGGTGATTATGATATTTCATATAAAAAGGTGATTGTATAAAATATTAATACGTATAATAAAGGCAAATTTAAGCGAATTTAGAGGTATGTTCGTGTTTTTTTTTCTATCGAGCCAAAAATGCTCAATCGTGTTTTGGCTATTGTGGGTGTCCGTAGAAAATCCTTAAGATTTTTACGTAAATTTTTTGAGGAATAAACTGTAGTAGTTTAGTTACAGTGAATTTTTAAAAACACGCACAGTTTTGCTAAGGGTAGTATTTAAACGCAAATCAAAATTACTGATTGCACAGCAAAATACTCAACTGAAAATATTACTAAACAAACTGCAATTTATATTTGTGGCGCAGTAAAATGGATAGAACTTTCCTAGCACTCGCCGGCCGCTGCCGCGGCACGCTCGCTTCGCTCGCTCGGCTCGTGCGTGTGTTGGTCGCAGTTCTAACATAACCTAACCTATAGGTTTGCCCTAACCTAATAAATTTGATGTGCAGTCAGTATTTATTTGCTGTGCAATCAGTACTTATGATAAGATTGTTGATTTATTTGATGTAAAAAAGTATATAAATGATGAGATTAAATTGATGGGTGATTATTTATTAGATGTGCAATTAATAATATCCCTTTTGCTAATTGTGAACCCACGTCACCTTAAAACTTTCATGTGAGTATAAGAACGCTTCACAAGATGTATATATTTTTGTTATACTGTCACTATCTTTCTAGATGAGACAGCCAATACTATTGTTGACACGTCATGCGATGGATGCGCAGCAGCATCTGGTATGTATCGTATAAATAATCTATACTAATATAATAAATTAATAAATTGTGTTAGTATCCCATAACACCCGCGTGGTAGATCCAAGAAATGCTCGCTTGACAACCTCAAGGATGATACGCGTGCCAATAGTCTTACAATCAAGTATGCTTAAGACCATGCGAGGTGGAGAAGAAAAAGCCGGAAAGCAAACCCAGGGCTTCACAACATTTCAGCTGAGGATGCAACTGGGAATATGCCTCAGCGTAGTCCTCGGAAAGCACATAGGAGTCTTTATCCCCAAAACTCATCCCTTAAGGGAATGAAAAGCGGATGGAACTTTGAATGGGTAATCCAATTTTGCCTTTATGCCCTATAAAGTTTATTACTCAGAAGATGTCATGGATAAAAGCATCTAATCTATATTTACCAATAAATAACATTGAAAAATGTGATGATGATCAGGTCTTTTTTAGTCTCCACTGCAGGAGCACGACCCTCTGTACTGCCAGAGCCATATATTAGCCAGAGCAGTCAGAGGATTTGGCCTACACTCTCCACACTGGCCAGACAGGTTGGAGAGGTCTCATTGATATTTTTAAGCTTTGTTCAGCTTGTGTTTCCTAAGTCGCCTTCTATGACTTCCACAGGAAGGCTTGGAAATGTATTTAAAATTAATTCAGGAATGTTTGTTTTACAGGTGGGTGTAAACATACACTAGTGATGTTGTATTGGCTTCAAAAAAGAAGTTCAGAACCTTCAACAACCAATTTTCAATGCTATTGGACAAAGCCAAGCTTAAAATCTTCTCAACAAGACGTACAATATTATCATGTAAATCTTTTTAAATCGAAGACTGCTCAAAAAGGTCCTAAGGATCCTGATGTATTAAGAAAGTTTCTTGCTGAGGCAAGGAACCATAGTTGCGGTTAAGCAGTCATACTTTCTCATAATAGCAATAAAAACGCGAGTTTAACTAGTTTGATTTAATGGTTGAATTTGCAACAAAAGAAAATGATTTGAAAAATTTAAAGAATTTAGTAATGAAACAATTTTAAACAAAAAGACTGCAATTATTGAGGAGACAAAGAGTCAAGTTAACTCAAAGCTTTGGCATTGTATGAGGCAAGGGCGAATAACTGGGTCCAAAATATATGAAATTGCACACTGTAATACACCAGATGGGAGTTTAGTGCAAGAATTATTAGGGGGGCATAAAATAGCAGAAACCAAAGCTATGAAAAGAGGGAAACTATTAGAAAAACGTGTGTTAAAAAAACTGCAGGGAGAATTAAACACCAATATAACAGAAAGTGGATTTCTTATTATAGATGGTATATTTGGAGTATCACCCGATGGGATTAGCGGCGATATGGTAATCGAAGTAAAGTAGAAAAAACAAAAAGGAATTATATAAACACCAATGGACAAATTTGCAACAAATACATAGGCCAAGTACAACTTGAAATGTTAGCAGCAGTATAAGAAAAATGTTTGTTTTGTGTGGCAGACCCAAACTTTAAAAACAATGACAAAATAGAAAAAAAAAATATTGATTTCCATAAAAAATAGAGGACCTTATGAATAATGCAGAAGAGTTTTGGCGACATTATATATTTCCGATGGTATTAAAGAGAGCTCTAATATAACGTCTAACAAAATATACTGAAATTATTTTAAGAGAGAAAGATACTAAACAACTTTTATGGGCATAAAGGTGGAAAAGGGAAATCATAATAGTGATGGGTTGCTAACCGCATCGCCTATTCATATGATACAGATTCTCGCCCATTCCCTCGATCCGCTTTTACGGTCTGCATGGGTAGAGAAGCAGCTGGTACTGTTAATATATTATACTAGCTGACCCGGCGAACTTCGTTTCGCCCTTTCCCGTTCCCTTTTCCTTTTAATTTCTCACCGTTTAAACCTTCCCTGGACTTTCATGAATATTTCAAGACCAAAATTAGCCAAATCGGTTCAGCCGTTCTCGAGTTTTAAGCAGACTAACGAACAACAATTCATTTTTATTTATATAGATTTGCTCACCGTTTAGACCTACCCTGGACTACGACAAACATTTTAAAACCAAAATCAGCTCAATCGGCCCAGCCGTTCTGGAGTTTTAATCAGACTAACGAACAACAATTCATTTTTATTTATATAGATTAACTAAATAAATAACAATAAATCCATGTAAATTCACCAAATGTATTTAATATAATTATTAATATTATTTTCTATCTCTGTAGAATTTAACAATTTTTTGAAGTGAAGTATTGCACCATGACAACATAAGAATATAAAAATAAAATCAAATGTTTACGCCAGCCAGTAAGAAAACTTTCAAGTATGAGGGTTTTAACACTGCCCCTTACTCGAACAAACTATGCAAAGGTATTGCCAGCAAAATGTGAGAGTACAATATTAAAATTGAACCAAATTAAAAATAAATAAATCAATACATGTTACACAATACATGTTATAGGACATGAAACAAATGTTACATTAAACCTAAGCACTTAATAAAATAATTGTGTTTCACCTTAGGTAAAGCTTTCGTAAAAAGATCTGCCTCCAGCTCAGAAGAAGGCTTGTAATCTAAATTAATTAATTTACGATCAACACATTCTCGTATAAAGTGATGATGAACATCTATGTGTTTAGTCCTACGAAAACACTCATTTTCTACCATTTTCAATGTACTACGATTGTCGTTATAAATGGTGATTGTCTTAGATTTCAACCATTGTGTACAGTTAAATTCCTGTAAAAAACTACGGATAAATTTAGCTTTTTTTACAGCATTGCCAAGAGCGTAATATTCAGCCTTTGTACTAGAACAGGCCACGTTTTGTTGCTTGTGGCTATGCCAGTTTATGATGCAATTGCCTTATCTAGTTATAAAACCAGAATAAGACTTTCTGTCGTTGGTATCCCCCGCCCAATCTGCGTCGGATGAGATTGTAACTTCATTATTTCCTCTTTTAAAATTGAGTCCATAGTCAGTTGTACCCGATAGATACCGCAAAACACGCTTAGCAGCAGTCCAGTGAGACTCATTATAACAGGTGTTATATTGACTAAGCTTACTGCATACAAACGCTATATCTGGCCGTGTACAAACAGCAAGATACATTAAACTTCCTATTAGTTCCTGATACGGAAATCTTGGATCTATCTTATCTGCTTTTGTAAGATTAAAGTTAACTTCCATTGGAGTTGCTATGCTATGACATTCATTCATGCCAAACTTTAATAACAGATTTTTCACGTATTCAGATTGACTTAACTTTAAAATGCCTTGCTCTCGGTTCCTTTCCACTTTCATACCTAATACTTGTTTTACAGGTCCAAGCAGTTTAATTCTAAAGTTGGAACTAAGTAAATTGTAAAGCAATTTCTTTTCATGTTCATTAGAACTGAATATGAAGAAGTCATCTACATATAAGGCTATAATTACCTTATTTTTGAAATAAACACATTTCTCAGCTTTTAGTTGTGTAAAACCATTTGTAACTAAAACTTTATGAACTTTTTCATTCCATGCTCTACTAGCTTGTTTAAGTCCATATAAACTCTTTTTAAGTAAACAGACTTTATTCTGCCCCTCAATCATAAAACCAGTAGGTTGTTACATAAAAATTCTCTCATTGAGGTCTCCATTAAGAAAAGCTGTATTAACATCAACATGTTCAATGTCCATGTCATTTTGAATACCAATTGCCAAAAGTAAACGTAAGGTACAATGTCTAACGACAGGTGCAAAGGTTTCTTCAAAGTCAATGCCGTATTGTTGAGTAAATCCTTTAGCAACTAATCTAGCTTTGAATTTTTCAAAATTACCACTTGGATCAACTTTTTCTTTAAAAACCCATTTGCATTTTATAACGTTACTATCTTTTGGTCTATCAACAAGTTCCCAGACGTTATGCGATAAAAGAGAATTATATTATTCCTGCATAGCCTCTAACCATTGTTTGCTTTTCTCAGACTTTATGGCTTCATTGTACGTTCGAGGTTCACTCCTTCCCATTAAGCCTATTTCATTAAAATAGTTCATTTCATAATCTTGAAATCTTATAGGAGGACAACGGGTACGTACAGGTCTAGAGTTTTCTGCGACCTCAGAATCTGTATCAAATCTTACAGAAGAAGCAGGCTCTATATTTTCAGAAGTTTGAGTATTATTCAATGATGACTCAATAACATTTTGTTCATCAGAGAAAATCAAATCAATAATAGGATGATCTACAACAGTTTCCTCATTAATATTATTCTGAATTTCAGAATTGATAGATAAATCTGGTGTAGCATATTCATCACCGTCAGATTCTATAATGTCTGCCTGAGGATTGTGCTGATTATAAATCGAAACTTCGACAGTATTCATAGAATCATTTAATTTATTTGACTTATTAGTCTTGTATTCAGTACCTCTAACATTCTCAATAAATTCTACTGAACGAGCTTTAATCATTTTGCTGCCATCAGCTGGATCACCAAGTCTATATCCTTTTGTATGATCACAATATCCTAACATAATGTAGGGTTTTGATTTAGGATCAAGTTTTGTACGTTGGCATTGTGGAGTGAGAGCATATGCTATACAACCAAAGACTTTAAGATAACTAAGGTTAACTTTAGAACCAGTCCACAGCTCTTCAGGAGTAGCCTTCTTTAGAGCAGCGGTTGAACTACGATTCTTTAAATAGCAAGCAGTATTGACTGCTTCAGCCCAATACTTTTTTCCTAAGCCAGCGTCTTGCAACGTTGCTCTAGTTTTTTCCATTAAAGTTCCATTAAGACGTTCAGCAACTCCATTTTGCTGAGGTGTGTAAGGAACAGTAGTTTCGTGTATTATACCGCATTGCTTAAAATAACTCTCAAAACTTTTGTTGCAATATTCTGTGCCGTTATCACTTCTGACACGCTTAATATTAAGATCAATTTCGTTTTCAACAACATTTTTGAATTCAATAAACGTATTCAAAACAGTATATTGATCTTTTCGATCAAAAAAATAAATAAAAGATTTTCGCGTAAAATCATCAGTAAAACTAATAAAATAACGACTTCCACTCCAACTATTAATGGACATCGGTCCACCAATATCAGTATGGATTAAATCCAACTTCATCACGCTTCTATGTGCTTAACCACGGGGAAAAGATTTAATCTTTTGGTTACCTTCAATGCAAGGAGGACATGATTTCAGATTTCCATTTGGAAAAGTAATACCGCGTGCCAAAGAATCACGAAGGGTTAACATACCTTTAAAACTTAAATGTCCTAAGCGTCGATGCCATAGCTCCAACAAATCTGTACTGGATACAAAAGCTTTACCTTTGGTTGACATCTTAGACTCTTGGTTATTTAATAAACATTCCTCTTTTTTATTTATTTTGTAAACACCGTTTCTATTAATTGCTTCCAGATCACATAATCCAGTAATGGATACATTATCCTTCCTGTAAACATAACATTTATTAATATCAAATACTAAAACATAACCTTTTGCTGCTAACCGACAAAAGATTTGCTGCTACCTTTGGTACATATAAAGCATTTTTTATAACTTTAACACTGTTATTATTTAATGTCACATTGACATTTTCTACGCCTTTACTATACATTGTATCGCTATTAGCTGTAGTAATTTGGGTTTTAACTTCAGAAGAATAATTAAATAACCAATCCTTCCGATTAGTCATATGACTAGTGCAACCTGAATCTAAAATCCAGCTATCACGATCACAAACACTACTAATTAAAGCAGTCTCATTTGAAAATAAAGAAGTATTAATTCCCTTTTTCGATGATGATGATGAACCATCTTGAGATGAATTATTGTTTAGTTTTTTCTTGATATTTTTCAACTTTGGACATTTTGGCTTGATATGTCCTTTGACATGACAGTTGTGACAGATAGGAACAAATTTGTTCTTTGCTAGTAAAATCTTTTCGGATTGTTCTAAATTTGAATCTATTGACTTTTTCTTGAATTCACTCTGAATTAATTGACATTTAACAAAATCTGATGTCAGCTTTGTATTAGAAGCTTCCATTGCCATAATAAGTGGATCAAATTCTGTTGGCAAGCCAATTAACATGAGTTCTGCCAATTCTTCATCGTCAATATTGCAGCCAATATCTGCTAATTCTTGAATCACAGAAATTATATTTCCTATATAATGATCCATGCAATTAAAGTCTGCATATTTTATTTGTGCTAATTTCCTTTTTAAAGAAAGCCTTCTGCTTATGCCAAAGTTTTCATATGCACATTTCAAATTCTTCCATGCTTCAGAAGCTGTCACTGCATTCTTTACATGTGGATAACATAATGGTTGAATGTTTAGACAAATTTTTGCATACGCCTTTTGATCTTTGGTGGGATTCTTTGTAGCATCACCAGATCCATCCACAAACTCCCATAAACCATGGTCAATTAAAACCAATTTCATCTGAAATTTCCATGTTCCATAATTGTTGACACCTTCCAATTTACCGATGCACATATTAGAGCCGGTACTCACGACAACATTATCCAACGAAATATTTCCATCCATGATGAAAAAAATTATATTTCACTTCACAAAAAAAATAATTACATAAATAACACGTAAATTTACTATTATTTGTTATTATTTGCCCATAACCAATGTTAATATATTATATTAACTAAATAAATAACAATAAATCCATGTAAATTCACCAAATGTATTTAATATAATGATTAGAATTATTTTCTATCTCAGTAGAATTTTACAATTTTTGAAGTGAAGTATTGCACCATGACAACATAAGAATATAAAAATAAATTCAAATGATTACGCCAGCCAGTAAGAAAACTTTCAAGTATGAAGGTTTTAACAGAAGCTGATGGGCACAGACCCTCTTCTGGTAGGGTAGGGACTATCAGGTAGATGATCACATCTACCTGACAGTGAAGAGAGACAAAAAGAAATGCCATCCTCAGTATCAACTGAGGATGGCATTTCTTTTTGTTTTGTTTGTCGAGTTCTAAAGTTCGTACTTTTTTCTGCTGTCTTAGGTTTAGCCATTATAGCTTTCCTCGCAAATATTGTATTTTCGCACTGCACTGCAGCATCAACCTGGAATAAATTTTATGATTCACTAAACTGATAAAGAATATAAAGTCAAAGGTCATCATATGACCTAATAACAATGTTTATCAAGATTTTCAAGAAGTTTAGGAGCTAGACACGTAACAGATAGACACACAGATACGTCATACTTATAACACCCCTTTTTTTAGTTGAGAGTTAAAAATAATATACATATGTACTCACACTAGACTGGGTTTGAATTTTGTCTGCACTAGAAGTTGATGGAGACGCAACATCGCAAGTACTGCTTGTACCTTGACTTGTAAGTTTAGCCTGTAAAAATTGTAACTATCAAAACTAATAATATTTTGTTCAAAATAAATAAGCAGAAACTGCAGAAACTGTACCCAGTCGCTGCATTTTATGACAAATACACTTACAGGTTTAGTTTTTCCAGTTGTTTTTATTACTTCTTTGGAATATTTTTGGGAGTAGAGTTTAACTTAAGTTTTGGTTGAGCACCAGCCATATACTTTTCATAGTTTTCTAAATCTTCTTCGAGCAATAAAGAAAATACATAATAATTATTATTAGCTTAAGCACAGAATGCAGTACACAATCTTTTTCATCTAAGCGCGTTCCCAGTTGCATCCTCAGCTGTGCTGCTTCGGAGCCTGGGGTGCACTTTCCTGCTATTTCTTCTCAAAATATAACATGCATGTCAATGGTCACCCAAGGATGCCAAAGACCTTGCGAAATGGAGAAGAAATAGCCAGAACAGTTTAAGTGATTTGGCTATAGTTTTACGACCGGCCGCCTGCCTGATGTCAACCCACTTTGGGAATGTATTTGTGCGAAAAGTTTTACAACCGGCCACTGCCCGACATTGACCCTCCTTGGGAATGCAATTGTAGCACGAGATGTTTGTGCTAAGTCCTTTAGTCGCCTCTTACGACATCCACAGGAAGAGATGGAGTGCTCTTATTCTATTCTGCCGGTAACCACGGCGAAGAATGCAGCACACAATAATAGCATATAACTATTAAGAACATAGTTGTTAGCTTACGTTGATATTATCTTCGCAACATTGAACACCCTTTGGACAGTTTCTGCCGACCAAATTGCACCAACTTTTCTTTAATTCCTTTCGGATATTAAAGAATTTTTTTGTCGGGATTTCTTGAATCATTATAAGGACATGTAGGTAAAAAACATGTTTTTTTAGGCTCTCCCCATTGTCGTGGATCATCGGGCTCCATGGTAGCAAAACTAGTTGGTAGTAACCAAGAATAAGAAAAAACAATATGTAGTTCCGTAAGTCTTCAAGCAAGCGTAGTCAGTCGTGGACGCAGGCGTAAACAAAGGTCCAGTAAGAATAAACAGTCGTCGAAAATAGATGAATCATAAAAATATACAAAACGAATGCGAAATACGATACGGATAAACAAAACAAATGTCGTTTGATTGTAGAGCATATTTTACCATAGTGACAGTTACTAAAGTTGTCAGGTGACAGTACTCTTTTTTATACGTCCGATGATTCGGGCAATAGAAATGGCAATGTAAAACTGGCAAGTGTTTAAAATTGGGATTAATTAACATTTAATTTTTTTTTTTTTTTGTGTTTTAATTTTTAATTGAGTGGACAGAAAAATGTGATATTTTTTTATGGTAACGAGGAATGTTATTCCTAACCACAGAAAAATATTCAAGCGTTTTCAAAATTTTCATCCCTTTTCTGTTAGAGGACATGCACTTATTTATTATTAAATATTTCAATGTACCCACCAAATGGGTAGATACGGGTATTTACCCGATGCATATCGGTTATATACCACGCACCCAAGCGTGGGTAAATACCCGGGTATATGCCCATCTCTACTAGCATACAATGTTAAAACACGCCGCCGCCGTCGCCGTTACCTTCGCTGTCGCGTATATTCGGTTGTTCTGATTCTGAGATTCAGTATCTGAATATTCCGGACGTGAACATCCAGCTAAAATGTTGCGTAAAAAAGTGTGCCGGCTACTGCCGGCCGAACATACCCATAACCCAATTGGTAAACTTGACACATGACAAGAAATGAAATGACATGACATGACAAGCCGAATGAAAGATCTTTGATCTTTCTTCTACTTCCATAGCTACTCATAAAATTGTAGTGTGGCTTTTAGCTATCTTTCGCCTGCTTTCTATATTATCTAGTATTTTCAATGGAGGATAGTAACGCGACTCAACCTAATGAATATCAAAGGGATAACGAAGACAAACAAGGAAAGAAAAAGGGGAAAAACAAGAAAAAACGTAGTGGTGGTGATGGCGACCATGGTGTCTCTGGGCCGTCCGATAGCTTAGCAACTAATACAGGTGATGTACAGCAAAACATATCCTTAAAGGATTTGAAGATGGCTATGGAAGTGTTAAATTTCCAACAAAAGCCGGCAAAGACTACGGAAGAGGCTTTGCATAAATCTTATCAATTTTGGTCCACCCAACCTGTTCCTAAAATGGACGAAAAAATTGTTTCTAACGAACCTATTGAGCCGCCAAAAGCTCCTGAAGATATACGAGCTGAACCATACACTTTGCCTGATGGCTTTCAATGGGATACTCTCAACTTGAATGAACCTTTGGTTCTGAAAGAACTTTATACATTGCTTAATGAGAATTATGTTGAAGATGATGACTGTATGTTTCGATTTGACTATCAGACTGACTTCCTTAAATGGGCTCTACAGCCCCCTGGGTGGAAAATGGAATGGCACTGTGGGGTACGTGTTGTAAAATCAGGAAGATTAGTTGGTTTTATATCGGCAACCCCTGCTGAACTGAGGATATATGATCATGTGCAGACTGTAGTAGAAATAAATTTCTTATGTGTTCATAAAAAGCTTCGCTCCAAAAGAGTAGCTCCTGTTCTAATCAGGGAGATAACTCGTAGAGTAAATTTAACTGGGATTTTTCAAGGCGTTTACACTGCTGGTATAGTGTTACCTAAACCTGTTGCTACCTGCCGTTATTGGCATAGATCCCTTAATCCAAAGAAACTGATTGACATTAAATTTAGCCACTTATCAAGAAATATGACAATGCAGAGAACACTCAAATTATTTAAGTTACCTGATTTGCCCAAAACTCCGGGTTTTCGAAAAATGGAAGTCCAAGACTGTGAGAAAGCAGTAAAATTATTAAATGAGTACATGAAAAAGTTTGATTTGGCACCAGTATTTTCAGAGGAGGATTTTAAACATTGGTTTATTCCTCAATCAGGCATTATTGATAGCTTCATTGTTGAAGCTGCTGATGGTTCTATTACAGACTTTGTAAGTTATTATACATTGCCATCTACAGTTGTGTACCACCCAACTCACAAAACCCTCAAGGCTGCCTACTCATTTTATAATGTGTCCACCAAGACTGCTTGGACAGAGTTGATGCAAGATGCTTTGATAACTGCCAAAAATTCAGGATTTGATGTGTTCAATGCTTTGGATTTGATGGATAACAAAGAATTTTTAGAACCATTAAAATTTGGTATTGGTGATGGAAATTTGCAGTACTATTTATACAATTGGAGGTGTCCAACTATGACTCCAAACAAAATTGGTCTTGTGCTGCAATAATTTTGTGTATGAATATTTATTTTTTGTAAATGGTAGAGCCAGGGATTTCTTTTGTCACCATGTAAATTAATTTTTAATGTTTGGAAATATAGACATAGTTCACTTATTAAAAAATCCATAACAAAACTTGATTTTTTTTAACAAAAATTACTTGTCATCCAGTGGCTAAAATATTTTTTCCAGATATATACCTATTTAGGTTAAAAAACTAAATTAACTGAAATTTTGACAACATTTAAATAGGACAAATCTGAAAGTATGAGTAAATAATCATAAGGCAAATATCCTTTTGGGAAATGGAAAATGGCCTTTTTAGGGTTCCGTACCCGAAGGGTGCAAACGGAACCCTATTACTGGTGTGAGTCAGGATGGCTGGTGTATTGTTGCAATAATGAAATGTTATGAATTTGTTATATATGAAAGCAATGTACCTGAATGCACCTTTAATGAAATTCAACCTACCTTCATGAAACAGGAACAATTATAGTAACAAATTGAGCCGTTGACCTGACGGTCAGGTCCGCGGTTGTATATTCATAATAAATTTATTAGATATCTTGTGGTTACCTAATATTTACCAGAGCAATGTACCTTCAATCAGGGCTTGGAATACCGTTAAAAATCTGGTAACGTTAATTCTGTCAAACAGCGTTAATGTTACCAGCAAAGATAACGTTAAGCTGGGTAACGGTATTTTTCCCAATATTTACCGATAATCAGATAACGTTACCAATGATATTAACGGTGAAAGGTATTGTTAACACTGTATTTCTTTTCGATATTTGACAGAATAAATTGATGAAAGTTTGTCTAGTAGGCTACTAGTAATATTTATAAAATATTTTTAAAAAGTATTTTTAAGTATTGAAATAAAAAGCGGCCAAGCGCGAGTCGGACTCGCCCATGAAGGGTTCCGTAGCAGCAAGTTACATAATATAAAAGTTCTAAAGATAAATTGCGGTTTACGATTTATGACGTATTAAAAAATAACTATCTATGATACCAAGACTGCTAAAGTTTTAATTGAAAGTACATACTTTGAGGTATATACCACATTTTTTCAGAATTATTTTAGTAATATTTCAAAACTTACGGTGGGGGGACACCTCAAATTTAAACTTTGTATTAGATTATCTTAACGATAGATACCCCACACGTTGGGGTTAGTCCAATTTAATTTTTTTGGTGATGACTGAAAAAAAACTCATTTTTTCATAATGGGATCGTCTCCTAAATTGAGTTTTATATGTAATTGTATCAAGTTTTATAATTAATGAACAACAGTAAAAGATTTTTTTCAATATCTTAAAAAATGACGAAGTTATCATCTTCCCTTTGGAATATACCTACTACTCGCGCTCTGTTAGCTCGTGACGTCATCCGACACAAGCGCTCTGAGCTCTGCATGTGCAGTGTGCAACTGCCGCTAGATTCCGTCGCATTTTTTATTATTTGTCTTTATTTTTATTAATAGCAAAGGTTTGTTATTAATAAAGGTTTCCAAGACATGAGAAGTTGCAAAATAAGTGGTGCCGAATTATGAAATGCGATGATCGAGTACCTCTTTCCAGTTCATCTTGTTTGTACTATTGTGAAGATCATTTTAATGTAAGTATACCGACCCTGTGAGACATACCACATTACCCATACATTCAAATTAAAAACGAAACCGGTACCTACTTGTGTGCCTTGTATGTATGACATCAAATAAATATACCTATGAAGAATTCCTTCCTACTTAATTTATTTTGTCTTTTAATTTAATAATAATTGTGGTTACCAGACCTAAAACAAAGAAACAACACGTGGTAACCATCTTGTCACAAAGCCCGCCTAAACTCCTTTATATTGTTTGTACTCCAGAGATATTGGAGGTATAGAAAGACCAAAGGTCCAAGCTCTTTGTTGTACTCCTTCCAACTTTGTATTGTACACTTTCTTTGCTAGTGTTGCGCGTTAGCGATTGTCTATCGATAGTACCGTGATACTGTCGTGGCCTTGAAAATCAGTCATAATCTCGATAGTCCTATCGAAACTATCGGTCGGATCGACTCTATCTCTTGAACCGTAATAGCTAGACACTTGAAATTTCACAGATTATGTATTACTATGGCCGCTATAACAAGAAATGCTAAAAATAAGATAAAATTTAAGGCGGTCGTCACACAAGAAACGTTTCAGCGTTTTTAACTCGATCTTTATAATAGCATTAACTAGATACTTGAAATTTTCACCATTTTTTTATTACTATGACCACTATAACAACAAATACTAAAAATAAGTTAAAGTTAAAAATTAAAGGGGGTTGTGATACAAAAAACGTGTTTTTTCAGCGTTTTAAAACATTGTACGGTGGTACGGAACCCTTCATGTACGAGTCCGACTCGCACTTTCTCGTTTATTTTAGGTTGAAGAGGATATGGAAAACTATGTTAAGTATAAATTGGTCGGTGGAATGGTAAAATTGAAAAGTGGTGTTATGCCTCACAAATTTAAGTGCCAAAAAGATGCAACTATTCCAAAACCAGCCTACGCTAAGAGACGTAAGATTGAATTTTACGGAAAAGTCTTATACAAGGATATTCCTGTTATTAAGTTATCAGACTGACCCCTTACATATCCAAGATTCATTATTACAATATAAAATAATAATATAGACTGCGTTTGTTCGAGATGTAAGGGCAAGGATGAGTCAATTCAATTCAAAATTCAATTCAAAATATCTTTATTATCATAGGATATTTATAATATCTCTTAATAATAGTCACTTTGTTTTGTTTTGCACAAATGTTGACGTCAAATCGTTACTTAAAGCTAAGTTTACGCCGCTTCCTAGGCGCAAGTGCAGAAGAAGCGGCAACAAACTGCACTGCACGTTTTCTCCAAAGACGTCAACTAACAAACTAAAAACTTAAAATTAGTTATATAGATGGACAGAGATTACATTGTTTATTATGTCATAATTAAATTGAATTATAAGAATTACGAAATTTAAAATAATGTCAATTTGTAAATTTAGTATGTACCAATGTACCTAAATTATGACATGTCTAAGTATACAAACCTTTAAGAGGGACCCGCGCCAAGCTCAAGCCAGACCTTTTTGTCTTTAAGATAGTCATCGGTCCTATAATAAGCCTTCTCACAAAGTACTTTCTTTACATAAGCTTTGAATTTTCTGTCTGGCATATCAAGGACCGATTCTGACAATTTATTATAAAAAAGTATACACTTCCCCATAAAAGACTTACTGACTGTATTCAGCCTGTAATACGGGCTAACTAAGTCATTCTTATTACGTAAATTTCTATCTGTAAAATCACTTACTTTATTGAACATGGAAATATTTTTCCTTACATACATTATACTTTCAAATATGAATTGTGATGCAAAAGTAAGTATACCTATTTCCTTGAATAATTCCCTCAGTGAGTCTCTCGATCCTAAACCGTAAATAGCACGAATTGCTCTTTTTTGTAAAAGAAAAATAGTCTGAATGTCCGCTGCACTCCCCCATAGAAGTATCCCGTAAGACATAAGACTGTGAAAGTAACTAAAGTACACTTGTCTAGCAGTTGCTACATCTGTCAATTGTCTTATTCTCCTGTCAACTGCGTATGGCGGTAAGGACGCGCGAGAGGCAGTGTCGCGTGACGTTGCACGCTATAGCTGTACCTAGCGCTACGTTCGTCACGTATTGAGGCTCATAACTTTAGTAATAATAGATATATTTCAAAAAGTAGTATGTTTTGTATGACCTACTTAATCCGTAAACATTAAAATAACATGATGTTTTACTAGAGGAGACGCTCCCATTTTAAAAACTTTTAAAACTTCAATATCTATCTCCACCAATTTTCGTGACAATCGGTGCAGTAGCGGCGGAGTACGAGCCCGAACGGACAGAGGGACGGACATGACGAAACTATAAGGGTTCCTTGTGGACTACGGAACCCTAAAAAAGTATCGTTACTTATATCGTTAATTGATAACGTTATAAACTGTATTATCGATACCCCTTATAACGTTACCTTACGATTTTTTTGTGAACTAGGTAGGTATATGGTATTGAATGTACCTACGCAACAAATGTTTGTCAATTTTCTTCTTTTCTTAAAAATAGTCGTCAAGCAATTGGCCTTGTAACTCGGAAGTCGCGGGTTTGATTCCCACGGGAGACATGCATTTTTAAGAAAGTTGTTCAGTAACTCGGACTGAATTCACCCTTAAATAGTTTCAGTTAATTTTGTAAGAAGATTTGTATTGTATATCCGTCACGGCTCAGTCAGCTAGACTTCGCGAGTCACCCTAAACCCGTTCAAGTATAACGTATATAAAAGTTGCTCAGACAAAAAAGTTGTTTAAATAAAAAAAATGCGCTTTTATAATGGCAACAAAAAAGTCTAATGAGATTTTTGAAAATATTTTGAATTGGTGGATATATCACAGTTTTAAAATTTTAAACCCCCATATTTCCGCCATTTTGGATAATTTCGAAAAACTGGCTCGACAAAAAAATTCTATTTAGTTGCTGAACCTGCTTACAAAATTTTATGAGAATCGGTTAAGAAATGCGACCTGTAGGCGAGAACAGACAGACAGACGGACAAAATAATTTTTAGCTAATCTCGAAACTGAGACGCTTCGCTCGCTCGGTCAATAAACACAGGAATTTTCCTTTCGAATATGATTATTTAAAAAATTGCATGAAAAAAACTTTTAGGCGAAATAATAGTTTTCTTAATTTTCTCATTTATTACGAGTCGCATTATAATTTCAGATTATATTTTATGAGGTACATTGCTCTGGTAAATATTATGTAACCACAAAATATCTAATAAATTTATTCCTATACACCCGCGGACCTAACTGTCAGGTCCGCGGCTCAATTTGTTATTATAATTGTTCCTGTTTCATGGAGGTACATTGAATTTCATTAAAGGTACATTCAGGTACATTGCTTTCATATATAACACTAGCAGTCCACCCCGGCTTCGCCCGTGGTACACACATAGCCTAAGTCACTCGGGAATAGTGTAGCTTTCCAACGGTGAAAGAATTATTTAAATCGGCCCAGTACTTTTTGAGCCTATTCATTACAAACATACAAAAATAGGTACAAATCTTTCCTCTTTATAATATTAGTATAGATATAATGCTCTTAGCATTAAGTCCGCCATTTGTTAAAAGTATATAATTTTTACTTTGGAACAATAAAGTTTTATAAATAAACATATTCTAACATTTCATTTCTGCAACAGTAGGTACACCCGCCATCCTGACTCACACCCTTAAAGTACAATTGAATCTTTTGTTGGTACAAACAGGTACTACTATGAATCTAACCCCGCTCGCAGATTTTGATTATCTTCAAAAATGGCCGAAATAGCGTTTTGCATGTTTGACCCATTTAAGGTACAAACTAAACTTTTGGTGGTACAAACAGGTACATTCGACGATGAATTCAACCCCGCTTGCAGATCGACCCCCTTAACCCTTTCTGTACGGGGGTCTAGAAACCGATGTTACCTCTCAATACCCCTTTTTTGACATGTCGAAAATTTTACTCCACTTTAAAGTATGATATTTCGAAAACCTTACACCTTAATGATTTGATTTTTTTAATACATATAAAGGAACTATTTTAGATTTATAATTCATTCAATATATAAAGGAATATTGATAAAATGTACCCAAAAAAAATAAAATACTCACGAGGGAGAAAACTGTACTGAAACTGAGAAATTGTACGCACAAAATCACACATTAGCACAAACTATTATTTTATGTCCAAAATTAAATTATTTATCTTATTTTATACTAAAAATAACATTTTCACTATGTAAAACTACAAAAATGGAATCACCAAAATTCGCGTAAAACAACCTCACATTTTAGGGTTGAGCCTTTATCGATAATGTATCGACAATTGAAGTTCTCTCTATCGATAAATTAAATAATTCGATAAGTTCAACAAAATATTTATAAAAGTACATAAATGAGATAAATGCGCTTTTCTTGAGGAGGCTCAGTGTAAATAAAACAAGTAAACAACCAATTACTACAAAAACTTTTTTTTAATGGCGGCAAACAACATATCGCTAACTGAAAACGAAAAGAGTTATTTGGTAGGTATAGTCTAATCATAATGATGCTAATAATTATGAGCATTAATAGTGTAAAGTTGTATGATAATCACGCTCACAAAAAAATATTCAAAACCCGGATGAGTGTTTACTTATCCGGGTTTTGAATATTTGCAGTGATGGCGTCCAGACGGCAAGTACTCAATACAATGTGAATCAAACGATATGTAAATAATTTTTCAAGTACCGCCAAAAACCTAGAAACAAATATAAAAACTATCGATAACTACCCACCTGTTAGTTATACCGCACTATTAAGCCGCCATGTTGAATTTTTACGTTGCATGTCGGCAATACGGGTGGCACTTATAGGTGCCATCAAAATTTGTAAAATATTCGCGCTTTTTTTTCGTTAGGATGACATTTACATTTTTTTATTGATGACACTGACAGATGGGGCAACTCTTCTTGTTTTGAAGTCAGTAAAAAAATCATTTGTACCATAGACAGAATTAGAAAAAAAATATCAAAAATTGTCTGTGCGAAATCAACTATAGATGCCACCCGTACAGAAAGGGTTAAGTTAAGATACAAACGACGATTTTGGTGGTACACACAGGTACATTCGACGACCAATCCAACCCCGCTCGCAGATTTTGATTATCTTCAAAAATAGCCGAAATAGCGTTTTGCATGATACAAACAAAAGGACACTTTTGGTGGTACAAACAGGCAATCCCGCTCGCAGATTTTGAGTATCTCCAAAAATACCGCACTTAGAGGACTTGCAAAAGCAAGTCCTCTATGTACCCGACCCGACCCCCTTGGTACAAACGAATCTTTTGGTGGTATGTAGGTATTGTAAGATTGCTCCATCATCACGTTAAGTCCACGTTACCCGTTTGAGAGTTATGGGCATGCAAAGTTGCTATGGGTATGTTTTACCCGGTAACGACCGTTCATGTTCATGTGCCATATGCGCCTCCTGCAGGGTTAATATGGTAAGTAAGTTTTACCTACAACAGTTTACTGTTTTTTTATATTAGTACAATTATAAAAGCTAAATATTACAACTTAATATTTGTGGTAGGTACATAACATTTTCTCATTAATTACGAGACGCATTATAATTTCAGATTATATTTTAAGAGGTACATTGCTCTGGTAAATATTAGGTAACCGCAAGATATCTAATAAATTTATACACGCGAAACTGACCGTCAGGTCCGATTTCAGGAATGGTCCCATATAAAAGTTGTTCACATTGGTTAGTACGTTAAGGTGAAGGGATAAGCAAATGGCCTTGAAGTGTGAAATACATTGTTAACTTGTAAATATGGTGATCACAGTATGGTGATATATATATACATATTTCCATATTGCTCTTCGTCATGCACTAGATAGCCCTTTAAATTATTTTATGAACCACCGTTGAAAGTATTTACATTAGTCCGTCTAGCTTTAAAACTTGCCTCCGCCAAAAGTGGCCACGGCAAGTTTTAAAGCTAGACGGATCACCAATAATAGTTTCCACGGCAGTTCATAAAACAATTTAAAAGGATATCTAGTGCATGACGAAATTATCACCATATTTACGAGTTAACAATTTATTTAACACTTCAAGGCCATTTGCTTACCTCTTCACGTTAAGGGTTAACTCTCCCTTTAGGGTTGATAGTGTTGAGACCCCCTTTTTGTTACACGTTGAATAACGAGCTTTTGTCGGTGGAGCATTCGCCAGCAGACTAATGGTTATTAGGAATAAAAAAACAGAATTTTTATTATATTATATATTTCATGGATTACTTCTTAGGCTTAGGTTCTTTAACAGCAGTAGGCGCCTTAGTCACATCATCTGGGTTCTCAGCAGCATCCTTCAGCCTCTTGGCACGGATACCAACAAGCTTAGCAAGAGACCGGGCCTGAAATTAAAAATAATGAGTAAGTAGTGGAAAGTGGGGTATCTAGAATAGTCAATTGATGAATAACACAGATCAGGTCTTTTTTAGTCACTGCAGGAGCAAGACCCTCTGTACTGCCAGAGCCATATATTAGCCAGAGCAGTCAGAGGTTTTAGCCTACACTTTCCACACTGGCCAGATGGGTTGAAGAGGTCTCATAGATGTTTGTATGCTTTGTTTAGCTTGTATTTCCTAAGTCGCCACATCCACAGGAAGACTTGGAGTGGTCCTATTCTACTCTGCCGGAAACCACACAGCTTTGAGAAGATGAATAACAAAAATATTCAAACACGGACATTTTTTTATCTGGTATTTGAAGTTTTAACTGAAAAAGCATTTCCTAAGTTTAAAATTATAAATTTTAAACTACTTACATATTACTTATAGTCATTTACATGCATACATTACATTTATAGCTTTTTAGGGTTCCGTAGCCAAATGGCAAAAACGGAACCCTTCTAATGGATTCGTCATGTCTGTCTGCCATATGTCACAGCCACTTTAAGAACTATACTGTTGAAACTTGGTAAGTAGATGTATTCTGTGAACCGCATAAAGATTTTCACACAAAAATAGAAAAAAAAGATAGATCTTCAAAAATGATACAGAGTTTTTTAAACATACTCCTCTAAGGTACTGGTATGCCTTGAAGTCTTTCTCCTCCTCTGTGATTGCTCGTGCAATGGACTTAGGTGCAGCTTGTTGCACTGGCATCAATGGTCCAAGCAGTTGAGTGGCCAACTTGCGTTCTTCTTCATTTGCTTCACCCTTCAGAACCTGTAAAAAACATTAATGTAACAATGTTATTTGGTTTTCCTGTAAAGTAAATGAGGTATCTCATGTATTTATTTTCAAAACCTTAATAGATAAAAGAATTTATATCTGAAACTATTGTGCCGACGTGGATCAACAGACTATATTATATTGATTATTTAATTAATGGTAACCACTCATTTCTTCCAAATAACAAATGTAAATACAAAAATGGTAAGCTGAATTATCAGTTTAAGTATAGACTATGGCTACAATTTTTTTAAATCTATTGGCAAGACTGTATAAGTTAATAATACATAATAATATGATGCAGATTTTGTAAAATGACATACTTGAACTAGTATTTCAGCAACTATACAAGGTTGTTGCAGAATTTTGGAAACCAAGGTTGAAATTAAATATGTAATTTAAAATGTGAATTACACAAATTTGTTACCTTCTTGCCCTTCGGGAACAATATGAGTCTGGCACGGTATTCTTTTAGACGTTGTACATTGACTTGCAGCGATTCAACTGACTTGTTGCGTCTGCGAGGATCTACAGCAATTCCAATGGTTCTGGCAAAAGCAGGGCTTAAGCCAGAAGCCTAAAAACAACAAATTAAGTTTATATCACATAATAAATCCAAAAAAGGGGGAATCTCGCATCTAATGTGTAACTATGAAATTGAACAAAAAAAGTATGTTCAGTATGAAATATACATGAAATAGAACTTTATGATGAAAAATCTATGAAAATATTTTTCAAATCATCTTATAGCCCTTTAAATTATTTTATGAACCACCATTGAAAGTATTTACATTAGTCCGTCTAGCTTTAAAACTTGCCTCCGCCAAGTGGCCACGGCAAGTTTTAAAGCTAGACAGATCACCAATAATAGTTTCAACGGCAGTTCATAAAATAATTTAAAAGGATATCTAGTGCATGACGAAGAGCAATATGGAAATTATCACCATATTTACGAGTTAACAATTTATTTCACACTTCAAGGCCATTTGCTTACCTCTTCACTTTAATTCGATCCCACATCCTTTCGGATTATTAGTTATTCGCAAAAAATATCTCGAACAAAATCCAATTCAATTAATGTAAATCGGACTTTGATATCGGACCCATGCAATATTTATTATTACATGCAACAGTACTTACCCTGATTTCACGTAGTGTAAATCCACGACCGGCACGGACCTTCGTGTGATACCGAACAGTAGGACAACGAACAATTGGACGTAAAGGTCCGGCGGCTGGACGAGGTGCAACAGCCTTAGCTTTCTTAATTCTGTTCAACTTTCTGCGATGTCTTCTAGCTGGTTGATTAAACCACGTCTTGACAAATCTTTGCCAATCCTTGTGGAAATGACCATTAGGAATCATATTATTTCCCTTCCCCATTTTGGAATAACCACAACTTCACCTAAAAACAAGACAAAGTCACAAAATAACAATACAGATAAGTCAACGGTGAATTTATTTGTATGAAAATGCAATTTGATGTTGTAATAAAATGTTCCAAATCACGATGAAATTAGATTTTATAAAAACACTAACCGGTGGCAATCACGAAACAAGTAAAAGATGTTTTGAAGTTTGATTTTCTATGGGGAAAATTGACATTGACAAGTCAATACCGATGACAGCCATAGTTTTTTTTATCAAATGTGAGCATAGATTTTGTAGAAGTCTAGTAAGAGCAAATGTAAGTCTGTATTAGGCCGATATTACATTATCATATATTCATCATATTTATATGATTTCATATCTGTCAAATTCTATGATCATATTTATAGGATGTTGTTCTATATTACACCTAGGGTCATATATACATCATATTTTATTAAGATGGATACCGACATAGCCGCTTTTTTCGTTGCCATGAATGCAATTTTGTTAATTGCTTTAAAATTGAAGAAAAAAACAAAAAATAATAGACGTATATTTTCGAACATCGGCCACAAGCCAATCTTTGCCTGTAGTATACTTTTGCGATATTTTATTGTCATTCATTATTATCATCATCAGGTCTTTTTTAGTCTCCACTGCAGGAGCACGAGCCAGAGCAGTCAGAGGATTTGACCTACACTCTCCACGCTGGTCAGACGGGTTGGAGAGGTCTCTTTATAAGCTTTGTTTAGCTTGTGTTTCCTAAGTCGCCTTCTACGACATCCACAAGAAGACTTGAAGCGGTCCTATTCTACTCTGCCGGGGCCAGGAACCACACGGCACATGACATTATCGCCAATATTTTGTCCCGGTTTTTATACTCTGGGACAAACGTATTATATTAACACTCGTATTCTTCGTACAGAGTTATCAATATTTTTGTGGATTCAATATTCCAGTCAAAAGGCGCCATTTTTATCAACCTAAAATAATTCAAATTATCAACGAGAATAAATGATCATATTTGTACGCATGCTGTCAAATAGGATCCCACATCTATGAACATAGACAATATGAATCATATGTTTTTATTAGACTGTCATAGGTTCTTCATATTTCTATGAGTCCCACAAATATGATCATATATCATATCGGCCTTAGATTAATTCAATGGTATTTAGTGACATAGGTACATACACAGGGTACATGTACTCCGCTTGCAAACCTCGTCAAGTTAAAAAAAAACAAAACTTCTATTAAAGGCGCCATTTTATTAGTTTCTTAAAATTCTTTTATATGCAAGTATCAATATCTTTCAAAACTTGGTAAGTTACGCATAAATTCAGGCTGAATTTTCAATACTCTTGCAAAACTCGCTATATTTTTCGGAAATTCACTTTAAAACAGCTCTATGTTACATTACACTTTCAAAAGTCGCGAAGTTTCTGATTCATCATAATCATCATGGTCAGCTTTCAGGGACCCACTGCTGGGCATAAGCCTCCTTCTGTCTGCGCCATCTTAATCTGTCCCTGGTCATTGCAATCCAATTCTTGCCAGCAACTTGCCTGACATCATCGACCTACCCACCAAGTTTCTGATTGGCTCCTGCAAATGCCGCCATCTTGAGTGTCTATAAATGACTTTTTAAACACCATCCAAATTTTTGGAGCAAGTTCAGTCCATGAAACCGAACTACTTTCTTCTAAAAAGTTATTAAAAATCAATAAAAAAAAATTGTCCTCCCTCCCATTTAAAATCCGTTTGGCTGAGCGCTGATTTGTATAGAAAGGCAAATTTTTATTTTAGTTTTTCGTAAATTGTTTTTATGGAGAGTAGTTTAGTATCATGGATCGAACCTGCTCCAAAAATTTGGCTGGTGGTTAAGGGTCGGCACCATGTAAACTGGGTTTGCGCGGGCAACAAGTTTATACAGAAAGCGTTTGATTTAAGTCAAATAATGTATACACATAGATAGAGGAAGAGTTGGGACAGTAGACGAAAAAAAGGATTTTTTAAAATATTTTGTAGTTTTCCTAAAAACAAGCATTGAATTTACCCAAAAACATGCAAAACGCACTTTGCGCGGGCAATAGTTATGGCTTAAGTAGAGAAGACCACTAAGAAAATTACATACCTAGTTATAGGTTAATAGACTAGCCAGTAGATGAAAACCGTATTTTTTTAATTTTCATTCAGAAAATGTAAGATAATTGTAAAGAAACCTGATAGAAATATTTTAGAAAATCTTGCTACAAACTGGCTTGTTTTTCTGCGTAAAGAAATATTCTAACAAGGGATTGCATATATTTTATAAAAATAAAGGCTATTTTGAAACATTATTCTTAATATTTGCTTACAATGCAATCACGCAATAATAAAAAAAATAATTTTAAAAATTGGATGTTTTGCAACGTTTTTGACAGAATTCTCTGAAATGGCGGCCATGTTCCTTTCATACAAATTCAGTTGCCCGCCGGGCGTTCAGGAAGGAGGCCGTGTCGAATTTTTCAAAAAAATCCATTTTCGAATTACGTAAAATTGCATTACAGTCTAAAATATTTCAATAAAAATCTATGTACAAACTGCCAAATTATGTCATACTTTTGCTACACTATGGTACAGTTTTGACATTTTGTTGACGTTCAAGTAAAGATGTAATGCTATCGCAGATACGGCATCGCACATTTTTTTTTTAAATTTTATTGAAAATTAAGTCAATGAAAAAAATAATTTGGTTTGATTTATTACCTATATCTTTTAATTGGCGATTAGGGTGAAAATCGGATTGGAACTTTTTAGGGTCGCGGAATCATATTAACTGTTTTTGTAATAAATGGTGCTGTTTAATTAGGGTTTTACAATTATTTTGAGGGGTGATTCAGTCTCAAATTTTGAACAACTTTTCCCCATGAATATATGTGACGTTCCATGGATAAAGGTACCTTATGGACGCTGGCACTTTCGACAGTGTGTTCATTTGAGCTAAGTTAATTTTACGAATTGTTTTTCTAAACATCTTAAGCGCCAGCGTCCACAAGGTACCTTTACGCGTGGAACGTCACATATATCAAAATACGAATTGACATTATGCGTAATATATCGAACCACAGGCTATACTAGATCTATACTTGGCTAGGCAGGCAGGCTATAGTAGGCTATTTATCTATACTAATATTATAAAGAGGAAAGATTTGGTTGTTTGTTTGTTTGCATTGCATGGCTCCGAAACTACTGGACCGATTTAAAAAAAACTTTCACCGTTGGAAATGTACACTATCCCCGAGTGACATAGGCTTTGTGTGTACCAAGGGCGAAGCCGGGGAGGACTGCTAGTATAGTATAATGATATTAAAATAACAGTCAAAAAACAAAAAAAAATCTGCGTTTTCATACAAAAGTGTGCAGCCGCCCGGGAAATTTGTATATGAACCGATTTTTTTGGTTTTTTACTGTTTTTAGGGTTTCGCTTGTCTGTCTGTCCGTAAGTCACAGCCAATCTGCTACGAAACTATTAGAATGATTTAGTTGAGATTTAGTACCTACACTTATGTAACTTAGTGACCCAAAGATAGACGTATAACGTAAATAAATGAAATTTAAAAAAGGGGGCCACTTATGGTGGGTAAATTAGACATTAAAAAAGTTTTGATAACAAAATCGTGTGACATATCAAATGAAAGAACTTTTTATGACATTTTTAAACATATATTTTTAAATATATTTTTCTGTCAGTGGAACACAAAACGTGTAGTTTTCCAAGTCACCGCTCGCGTAAAATACTATTTGATTGTATTTTTGAGAACGTCCTGTCAGCGATAAGTAATATTGATTTACGCAGCAATATCATAAATTTGTCTATGGTTCCCTAAAATTTAAACTTAACCAAAATAAACCGGCCACGTGCCGTGACGGGCCACGTGCAGTGTAGGGTTCCGTAGTCAGTACCTACTTGTTTTATGTAACTAACAACTGCCTAACTTTAGGTCTGAATTCAGTCCATGATACTGAACAACTTTCACCAAGGAACAAACAAAATACAAAGATTATTTTTGATCTCTTACACACAAGATTTGGCAAAATGTAATATTTATGTAATATATGTATGGAATACGTAAGAACAAATCACACTAATTAAGCTAGCCCCAAAGTAAGTTTTAAATTTGTATTATGGGATACTAACTCAATGATACTATATTTTATGATAAATACATACATAGATAAACACCCAAGACCCAGGAAAAATTTTAAAAAGACCATTTTCTAACTTGCCCTGGCTGGGGCTCGAACCCAGAACCTCCGGATTAGCGGTCTAGCGTGTTAACAATTACGCCACGGAGGTCGAATGGAAAGCAAACATTTTGTTTTCATATTTAATTATGTGTTCCTTAGAAAAAGTTGTTCAGTATCATGAACTGAATCCACCTTAAATTAGTTTTAGTACAGGGAGACGTTATATACTACTGCCGTGAATTTTTTTAAGTGTCCATATACAACCGTTTTAACTGCCAGAGAGACACATAATTCTAACAAAAATTTCCAATCAAAAACCAAATATTTCACAAACGGATTCAAAAACGAAAAAGGGTGTTCATAATCTTACTATATTTTTGTAAGACCTATTCAACGACGTCTCACACCACACTTTTTTTTCAAGTTTTTATTACCACATATCCATGCCCATGCCCAATTACAGCTTTCTAGTACTAATAGTCTATGAGTAAAACTGGGGACAGACAGACAGACAGACATGACGAAACTATAAGGGTTTCTTGTTTACTACGGAACCCTAAAAAGCTGCGTGAAACTAAACAGATTCTCTATTCTAAGGGGTCTTTGTCATTTGCGCTTTAACAAATTTCAAAATACGAGTAATCAAAACCACTTGTGCAAATATTTCGCTCCACTTCGCATACGATAAATTCAAAACTTGATGGATGAATGACCGTGCTTTTACAGGTTAAGCAACTTCTAGCTTGGTCACAGTTAGGATGGGTGACCGTGCTTTCAATTTTAATGTTGTCCAAGTCAAATGTTGAGATTCTTATGAATAAATTTCAGTTTTCTCTACCTACATAACTTGGCAGCTATTTAAATTTCAATTGTTTTGTCGGAATTTGAACTTGGCATTTTTACATTTATATTTTTGATGGGATAAAATAAACACCCAAGAACCAGGATAAATTAAAAAAGGCCATTTACCAACTTGCCCTAGCTGGGAATCGAACCCAGAACCTCCGAGTGACGGACTAGCGTGTTAAGTTAAGCGACGGAGGTCGACTAATAAATTGAAAAAGTAATAAATTTTACGCAAGATTCGAATAACTACTCGTATAACTTGGATTTTTTAGAAAGTGCTATATGAATTTCACATATATTTAAACTCGCTTTTTAAATAAACGTCTTGCATTCAAGCACACTACTGTATTTTCGACTTTACTTTTTCTACTGATAGCCTGTCTACTAAAGTGTTAAGTACATTATAATGACGTCTGCCAAGGCCTTAATTCAGAAATAATAATTCAAACAAAATAATTTTTTGATTTGATTGATTTGAAAATTTTAATAAGTATCAAGGACTGGAAGTCTTGACGAAAAGAAAAAAGTAAGCTGTATACTAATTCTACGTTACAATTTATGATTACCTACATCTATTGTCCCGTTTACACATTATTAACTCTACGCAACTTCATCTTGACATTTTTATCCCCCTAGCGGGAAAATTTTGCATATTTCAGAGCCAAATCCGACCACGTGGCTTTGTGCATACTGTCCTTAAAAAGTCAGCCGGTAGATTTCTTCAACAAGATCCAGGTGAGGCTGCATTAGAAGAAACCGATACCGAAGACACTGTAATGGACGAAGAAATAGATTTAAGAGTTTAAAATGAAACAATCTTTTTTTTCGTTAAGTGATTTATTAAGTTATAAGTTTAAATTGTAGAGGTAATAATAAGTAAAAATCTCGTATGATGTGTAACAATTTCAAGTCAAAGTCAAAAGATTTTATTCTCTTATTGAATGTTCATAAGTTTTTTAATGCAAAAGCTACATACTATTAGCGTCAAATAAGAAGGTGTTTTTAATTTATTTTATTTTAGTTTTTCATGTACCAATCAAGTTTTGGTAGTGTTTTTTTTTTAATTATGATAGCTGAGGAATGATGATTATAATGACGAAACTCTTTAAATTCTCCGATAATCTTTAACATATTAAACTCTTAAATATATTTCTTCGTAAAGTGATTTATTTAGTTTTAAGTGTTAAAGGTTTGTTTTGGAATTTCATTGGCCAGTTTTAGTTTATGGTTTGTTAAGGTGAAGATAAAGGCAAATGGCCTTGAAGTCGCGCCCTCATTTGAAATAAATTGTTAACTCGTAAATATGGAGATAATTTCCATATTGCTCTTCGTCATGCACTAGATAGCCCTTTAAATTATTTTATGAACCACCGTTGAAAGTATTTACATTAGTCCGTCTAGCTTTAAAACTTGCCTCCGCCAAAAGTGGCCACGGCAAGTTTTAAAGCTAGATGGATCACCAATAATAGTTTAAACGGCAGTTCATTAAATAATTTAAAGGGCTATCTAGTGCATGACGAAGAGCAATATAGAAATTATCACCATATTTACGAGTTAACAATTTATTTCACACTTCAAGGCCATTTGCCTATATCTTCACCTTAAAAAGTATTTCTTGCTTTTGAATGTAAGAATCAAAAGACGATTATTTAAACAGTCAGTGTGAGAAAATTTGGATAGTGTAATTGATAAAATAATTGAAGTGTTTGTTTTTAATAAATAATGTTTATTTTATATTGAAGTATAAAATATGAATAGTTAATGTTTTCATAATGTGTGAGTGTGAAATATAATGAAGTCAAAAGGAAAACAGTAGTTTTTATCGACGCGCCTTAAACCCTCATATATACAACAGGTCATGGGCCTACACGGTTATCCAGACTGATAACCGATTGAGGGTATGAGGAGTCAGTGCAAGAAGTTTCGGTTAATTTGGTAAGAGACATAAATTTTGGCATCGGGCTTGAGGTCATACTCCGATTTCGAAAACGAAAAACTTAGTAAGAGGTATTGATATTAAAAGCAACAAAGAGATGGACGACTGCGAAGTTTGCATCAAAGCTAAACTTTGTAGAAAACCTTTTCTTACTCAAAGGCATAGAGCTAGTCAACCTTTAGAAATAATACAGTGACATTTGTGGACCAATTGGAACAGAATCTTGGGATGGTTATAATATTTCATAAGTTTCTTAGATGATTACACACATTTTATTAAAATTTATTTATTAAAAACAAAAGATGAAGCTTACTTACAAATAATTAATTACATTAGTTTATGCGAAATCCAAATTAATTCAAAAATAAAAACATTTAGGTGTGATAATGGAGGTGAATATACTAGCAATAGGTTTAAAAAATACTGCGATAACAAAGGTATAAATTTAGATTATACTATACCGCATACGTCACAATATAATGGAAAAGCAGAGAGATTAAACAGAACAATTATGGAAAGAACAAGATTGTTATTATTTGAATTCAATTTACCAAAAATACTTTGGAACGAGGCTGTTTTGACTGCAGCTTATTTGAATAATAGATGTTCAAATACAGTTACAGAGAAAACACGAGCTGAATTATGGTTCAATAGAATTCCAAATGTAAAACATTTAAACATATTCGGTTTGTTGGCATATTTTAAAATAAATACAAAGTTAAATAAACTTGATTCAAGATGTGATAAAGGATTATTAGTAGAGTACACAAATAATGGTTATAAAATATGGGATGCAGTTAACCACAGAATTCATTTTTTTTTTTCATATGTTAGGTTTGTTGATAATTTTAAAGATATACAGAACTACTTGAATGAAAGCAAGACACGCACCGGACAAAATGATGTTTTAGGTTTGAGAGGGGAAGTACAAATAGAGAAGAGATAAGAAATGAGTCATTAGTTGAAGAGATTCATGAAGAAGATGAAGATAATTTTGAAGATAGTCGTGGAGAATTGTTAAATGAAAAGAATTTTGAAGATAGTCGTAGAGAATTGTTAAATGAGGAGAATAATGATGACAGTGTAGTTTTAGTTTTTGGTAGAAGAAGGAGATTCTTTTGAGGATGCTGTTCATGTTGATAATAATGTTGATTCCGATAGTGAACAAATTATTAGAAGAATTTTACCGGAAAGAGATAGACGTTTGCCAACGAGATTATGAGATTATGATATAGAAATTTCATTTTTAACATATAGTGAAGTTTTACAAAGTGAAGAAAGAGATCTGTGGAAGAAAGCAATTAAAGAAGAAAAGGATTCATTGGAGAAGAATAGTACGTGGGAGATAGTGGATAGTGAAGAAGCGAAGAATAGAAAAATTATTTCAAGCAAATGGGTTTTTACGATTAAATCAGAAGGAAGATATAAAGCGAGATTAGTTGCAAAAGTATTTCTACAAAAGTATAATATTGATTATAAAGAAACTTATAGTCCAGTTGTTAATACTAGTAGGTGATTTAAAAGAAGATATTTACATTCCTTTAGGGTATAATATTGATAAAAATAAAGTTTGTAAACTGAAGAAGAGTTTGTATGGTCTTAAACAAGCGCCACTTATGTGGAATATAAGATGCGCCACTTATGTGGAATATAAGATAAACTAATTATTTAAAGAAATTGGGTTTTATACAATTAAAACAAGATCCGTGTTTATTTGTTTGTAGGGAAAAAGAAATTTATTTACCTATTTATGTTGACGATGGAATCTTGATTGGAAATAATGAGTTAGAATTAAATAAAATTATATTGAATTTGGAGAAAGAGTTTGAGATAAGAAAATTGATAGGGTAGAAAAATTTATTGGTATGGATATTTTAATTGAAGAGAAGTTTATAAAAATTTATCAAAAATCTTATATTGATCAGTTGTTAAAAAAATATGGTTATAGTAGTCTTAAAGAAAGTGCTTATCCTGATATTTTAATTGATACACATCAAGAGGGGAAGGTTAATAGTAATGATGTGCATAAATATATATATATACCGACAAATTCCTACACCCTTGATTTCTTATCCTAAATATTATTGAGATGTTTTTAGATAGCTTTGTATAAGTCTTGTCTCATTGCTCCAGATGGATTATGAAATAGGGGGGGAATTAAACAAAACGGCCTTGCTCGTACAGAATAAAACCTACAGTAGAGATTAATGTACAATATCAATTAATACGACATCACTATTCTGTAAATAAAAGATCTCCCGTTTTTTATAAGAGTTTATAGTCATATAAAAAAAAGCGTATCTGTAAAAAAATTGTACTTACAAAATTATACAAATGGTGATAATTTAGGAGTGTGAAAAGTAGCCTTGAATATATCTGCAAATTCTCTCCAGGGTGACTTATACGGAACTAATTATTAACGAATATTTATCTTTTCTTTTATTTTTTGTACCGAGAATAAATTGTACCTCCGAGATTTTATTTACTCTATAAATTTCTACACATGAACCAATAAATATCAAAGAATAATTAGGTATTTAATCGCTAATTTACCTAAAAATTTAATAACATTGTTTTCTAATACGTGTGACCTTGATTGAGCTGCTTGCTTCCAAGTCGCGGTGTAGTGTGTGAGAACGATAGAAATAATATAATCTATAAGCGGCGCGTGCCGGTCTCTTCATTTGTTTTTTTCATGTCACCGCTCATTTGTTTACAATTTTGACGCGATAGTATTGTTACGAGAGTGGGTTGGGGATAGGAAAGGAAACGACAATTCTATGAAATCGTACCTTTATTTACAACCTTTGTGGTCCAGTAATTGACAGTCCCTCTTTCCACACCTTACGCGTATCACCGTATGCGGAAACGTCACACACTGTCTTGCGCGCCACTGAACTGTCACGCGCTGTACTGCACCGTCCACTTCACTGTACTGTCACTGCAATGTCCACTTCACTTTTACTCACTACTCACTTTTCACTCGCTCCTAGTACTTTTCTTCTTTCTTCGGATCTCACTTCCCCACTAAAAACTGCCCTTGGCCGCGCCTTGTACTGCTTATATACCCCCTGAATTCGAACGAAGTCGCATCAATGTTCCATATTCAAATCACAAATTTTCTATCGCCTTCTCTCTCACTCATCTTCTGTCCCGTATTTTCTTTTCCATTTGGTCTAGAGTTATCTAGAAACTTCTTTCAGTACTTCAAAAACACTATACCTGACTGTGATTTGAACCGGGGTCTTTCGATTCACAGCCCAATGCATAGACCGCTAGGCCAACATCGCTCTGACGTGATTGATGAAATTTTCCTTTAGGTGAATTCTTCTTTTTTTTTGTTTGAATTTGTGACGTTGACATTGTCATTCATCGTCCTACGCGACACTGCCCCCTCTCAAAACATGATCGTCCCGATCATTATTGCTTCCGATAACCGTTCCCTTCACTATTAGGCGGCAGTATAACAGGGACCGCCGTCTGAGATCTCGGGTTAAGTATAGTGTCACTCAAACATAACACCTTACCAAAATTTCCTCCTTTCATCGAAATTTCATCATTGCCATGTTTTAGAACACCATTTTTTGTAAAGTCAATATTGCACTGATGATTTTGCAGGAAGTCCAAACCAATAATGCAGTCATCACTCTTTGCCAATAAAGTGTTTCCCCGATCTTAATGGCTACACAAGAATTTCTGGGGCTTTGCTACTCGTACTACAGGCCAGCGCCCACCCCGCAGCCCTGGCCTTCTCTAGTTTTCCTGTGGCTGCTCCGACGTCGAAACCGCCGCATCCACTTGACGTCGGAAAGTTGAACGTTCACACTTCGGTGTTGCTCTAAAGGCTGAATACATGCCGAATGTATTAAAGACCTATTGTATATCCAAAGTTTATTTAAGGAAATAACTGGAAAAACACCTAAAACTGAATTATTTGTTGATAATCAGTCAGCAATTGTTTTGATCAAAAATGTAATTCTTAATAGAAGAAGCAAACACATAGATGTGAAATACCATTTTATTAAAGAAAAGATCGAAGATTTAGTTGAAATATTTTATTTCCCAACAAATTCGAACATTGCTGACATTTTAACTAAAGGATTGGATAGAACAAAGTTTTTACGGTTGAAGAAGTGTATTGTGAGTGACTAATGAACTCAAGTGACTCTATAGATAATTAGAATAATTGTTAATTATTTAAAATAGAGATAAGGGTTTAGAACTTTAATTCCAAATTTAGTTTTAATGATTTTTATTATAGAGATATGTTTGAGGTTTATAATTTTTAAAGTTTATATATTATTGGGGGGGTTTATATATAATATGTATTTAGCTATAATTGATAGGAAGGGAATTATTATATGGGTTTTATTTGAAGAGTTATAGGAGTTTGTAATAATTAAGAAGATGTTGATATGAAATTCAGAGGGGATGTTAAAGAGGTTTGTTTTGGAATTACATTGACTAGTTTTAGTTTATGGTTTGTTAAAAAGTATTTCGTGCTTTTGAATGTAAGAATCAAAAGACGATTATTGAAACAGTCAGTGTGAGAAAATTTGGATAATGTAATTGATAAAATAATTGAAGTGTTTGTTTTTTATAAATAATGTTTATTATATATTGAAGTATAAAAAATTAATAATTAATGTTTTCATAATGTGTGAGTGTGAAATATAGTGAATTCAAAAGGGAAACAGTAGTTTTTATCGACGCGCCTTAAACCCTCATATATAAAACATTAAGTTTTAATTGTGAAGGTATTACCGATTCATAACTCGTTATGTTAATTTTAAGCAGCTGCAAAAGTGGCTATATTAAAAATAATTATGCAAAACTGTCTATGATAAAATTTTAATTACAAATTATACAATTACTATTTAACTGTGATTTAATTTATTATAAAAATACGATTCGCATTATTAATACTTTTTAATTAAATAAAGAAATACTAATAATAATAACGCCATTTTAGGACAAGAGGCTTAACTTGATTTTCTAAAATTTTTGTTTTTTTAACTTGACTCCAATCCGACTATCAGTCAGTGAGTGTCACTTTGAGTGACACTCACTGACTGATAGTCGGATTGGAGATTTTTATCCGACTTCAAAAAGGAGGTTATTGATTTGACTGTACCTGTTTTTAGGGTTCCGTACCCAAATAGTAAAAACGAACCCTATTACTTAGATAGACTCCACTCTCCGTCTGTCTGTCTGTAACCAGGCTGTATCTCATGAACTGTGATAACTAGACAGTTGTTTTCACAGATACTGTATTTATGTTGCCCTGTTTGTGGTTTTGGGTTAGAATAGGGCCACTCCATGTCTTCCTGTAGATGTCGCAAGAGGTGACAAAAGGATTAACGTCAAGCAGGCGTCCGGTCTCATAAAACTATAGCCAAATCTTTTAACTCTTCCGGCTTTTTCTTTATCAACGCAACGTCTTTGGCATCCTTGGGTGACCATAGACATGCATGTAATATTTGGAGAAGAAAAAGCGGGAAAGGGCAGCTTGGGCTCCAAAGCAGCACAGCTGAGGATGCAACCGGGCTTGACTCCGACACGCACTTGGCCGGTTTTTTTAGTATTTATGTTTTTTTTTACCCGTAGTTAGTAGTGTAGTGACTTGTGACTGCGGCAACGACTTAAGGACGAATTAAGGTTGCCAGATGGACGGGAATTCAGGGAAAGTCTCGGATTTTTGCGCGTGGTTCGGGTCCAGTAATTACACCACTGTCCCAAAATTCATGAATACTTATTGTTGGGTGCTGGATCTACTGTAATGACTCATCCCCGGAATCAAAATAGAAGATTAAGTAATTTATAATTAATTTATAATTATTAGTTGAGAGAATTCATCATTTATTAAAATAAAATATATCAATGTAAACAATTAATAGAAATGTATTTGCAAAACATAATTTGATACTGAACTGTCAATTGAGTATTTTACTAGGCTAACAAATGTTACAATTGTAATAATAGTTATAAGTCAATGTTATTATAGTTATGTATTGTAAAATATAAAAGGTAACCTTTCTTAGAAATTAACTATTAATCATACTTTATTTTGATTAGTAAGTAATATTGTGAAGTTGTTGCGAGTCCCCCCTCCCATTACGAGTGTTCTTACAAATGCAAAATCAGTTCTTGAGTCAGTCTGCTTTGAGTCTTCCAATGAGAAAGATAAGTATTGTACATGTAGTAATAGTTAACAAGTGGTGTGAGGTGTCACGTGGGCAGTTTAAATAATAAAACTCGTGAATATTCGTAGTTATGTAGCTGTGACTAGGCGTAGCCATTTACTCATTCAGATACGATTTTTAAAAGGAATGCGGATCACCTGACCCATTTGTTATAATGATGCTCTACTTCATATGGACGGTAAGCCCTGTGAGCACAGGATAACTGTGCGGGCTAGAGAGTTAGTTTAAGCTGTGATGTGGTTTCGCAAGGAAGCTTCTCATAGTTCAGCGCGTGGAGGGGCGCTGACCTTACCGTCTCATTTTTATTTAATGTCTATCCAATTACCCTCATTGCGACATATAATTGTCAATGTATAAAGCAATTTAAATGTTCGGTGCTAGTAAATTGAAATAAATCGGTGTTAAATGTTGACTTTGTGTTTTAAATTATATGAAACTAATCAGTGTGTTGCAACATTATTTTGTATTTTTTCTTTTTCCACATAATTACGGCACCACGGGGCGAAGCAACACCAAAATTTTGTCTATGACTGTATATGGTAGAGTCTAACCAGCGAGGCCGCACAAGCATTTTTTCAAAATTCTATATCATCATCATTATCAGGTCTTTTTTAGACTTCACTTCAGGACCAAGACCCTCTCTGTATTACCAGAGCCATATATTATCCAAAGTAGTCAGAGGATTGGGCCTACACTCTCCACGCTGGCCAGACATAATACTATATATGGCAACAATTTTATCTGTCAAACTAATTGTCATCCTCATTTTGTACATAACCTAAAATATCTTGACACTTTAAAAATATCGTATGTAATTTTTTTAAAGTTCAAAATAAAACGCTAATCTGTAACCTCTATCCTAATATGATATGACAGATTTTGGTTGGTATGCGTGCAGGGTTCATCTGGAAATATTTTTCCAAATTCTACGTTAAAAAGCCCACTGGCAATATTCCGCGGACAAATGGCCGTCGCCTTCGCGCCAATTCGTGGCCGAGCGGTTTGACTCCACTTTGGCACTCCCCGATGAAAAATCTACAAATCCATAGACGAACCTTTTCTTTTTCAAAATAACGTGACTGATGACTACCAACCAAACTGACTCTTCACCAGTTCACCATCTCTTCACGCGCGCGACGCCATTTTACTTTTTGTGTTTAACAAACGTCACCTTTCCTTTGGTGAGCAAGGTGTGTTCACGCGAGGTTGTGTGTTCCCTCGAAATATAGGTCACACAATCCTCAGAATTTCGTGAAATATTCTTGTAAAATAAAAAAAAAAATCATAAAATTAACAAAAACCCAAAAAAATAGTAAAATAACAAAAATTTAACGGGAATCACTCGATTTTAAGTTAGTGTACGTAAGCGTGCAACGTGGTCTAAGGAATGCGATAGTAGTCATTATAAAGAGAAAGTGAAGTTGTTCTTTACTACGACCAAGTTAATGTTCTTCATAAAGCTGTCACAGTAAGATATTCAAAATGAATCCTGGTCCGCCAAATTATCCCATGGCATCTCTGTATGTCGGGGACTTACACTCCGATATTACTGAAGCCATGTTGTTTGAAAAATTTTCGACTGCTGGTCCAGTCCTTTCAATACGTGTTTGTCGCGATATGATAACTCGCAGATCCTTGGGTTACGCTTACGTAAATTTTCAGCAACCTACTGATGGTAAGTGGCCATATTTGTTAATATTTCATAATTATTTCAAGGTTATTACGTTCAGATTTTTTGTTTCCTGTCGTTACCTACCAAGATATTGTGCAATATGTAGTCTTAGGTACTATGAATGTGTGTATTTTATTGTTTGTAAATAATCAGTGTACCTAGTATGAAACCATTGATCAATATGTCAGAAGTGCTTGACTCTAAAATTACTTATCATTCATTAGGTACTGTAGGTATATGACGATAGGTACCTACCTACTATCGGTATAACTTCAAGGATATGACAGTAGGTACCTACAATCAAATGCTGGTTGTTTTAATAAAAAAATTGTTTCAGCTGAAAGAGCACTGGACTCTATGAATTTTGATATTATCAAAGGAAGACCTATTAGAATCATGTGGTCCCAACGTGATCCTTCTTTGCGCAAGTCTGGAGTAGGAAATGTTTTTATCAAGAATCTTGACAAAACCATCGACAACAAAGCTATGTATGACACATTTTCAGCTTTTGGAAATATTCTGAGTTGCAAAGTAGCTCAAGATGAAACTGGAGCTTCTAAAGGATATGGGTTTGTGCATTTTGAAACTGAAGAAGCTGCAAACAAGTCCATTGATAAAGTAAATGGTATGTTGTTGAATGGTAAAAAAGTATATGTGGGCAGATTCATTCCTCGTAAGGAACGTGAAAAGGAACTCGGCGAAAAAGCTAAACTGTTCACCAATGTGTATGTCAAGAACTTTGGTGAAGACTTTAATGATGAAATGTTAAAAGACATGTTTGAGAAATATGGGCGTATAACAAGCCATAAAGTAATGTATAAAGATGATGGTGCGTCTAGGGGCTTTGGCTTTGTTGCATTTGAAGATCCAGATGCCGCAGAACGTGCCTGTATGGAGCTGAATGGTAAAGAGCTTGTTGAGGGTAAACCATTGTATGTAGGACGTGCTCAGAAGAAAGCAGAGCGTCAAAAAGAGTTAAAGCGCAAATTTGAACAATTGAAGTCTGAACGCCTTACTCGTTATCAAGGAGTAAACTTGTATGTTAAGAACTTGGATGACACTATTGATGATGAAAGACTACGTAAAGAATTTGCACCATTTGGTACCATCACCTCAGCCAAGGTAATTGCAATTGACATAGTACTGGTTTTTTAAATCTAAATATTACATGAAACCCTATGATTTTAATCTGTTTACACAGTTCTAGTAGAAGTGTTATTGATTGGTTCATTATATTTAATTGGATTTTTTATTATGAAGATTCATTACAAGATAAAATAATTGGAAAATTTAAAAATACCTATCTAAATTTAAGCATTGATTTTAGGGTCTTATATGATTCATATATTAAAATAAGCCTCTGTTTACAGGTCATGTTGGAAGATGGACGCAGCAAAGGATTTGGATTTGTTTGTTTTTCATCTCCGGAAGAAGCTACAAAAGCAGTTACTGAAATGAATGGACGTATAGTTGGCACCAAGCCTTTGTATGTTGCTTTAGCACAGCGTAAAGAAGACCGTAAAGCCCATTTAACATCACAGTACATGCAACGTATGGCTAGCATGCGCATGCAACAAATGGGTCAAATTTTCCAACCAGGAGGTGCAGGAGGATATTTTGTGCCAACAATACCTGCAGCTCAACGCTTCTATGGGCCAGCTCAAATGACACAGATCAGACCATCACCCAGGTGGACAGCTCAGCCACCAGTTAGACCTAGCACTCAAACTGCTGCTTCAGGATATCCAAATATGCAAGCACCTTTCCGACCAGCCCCAAGAGGTCCAACACAAGCATCCTTGCGCACATCCCTCGGAGCTAGACCCATTACTGGACAACAAGGTGTTGCTGGAGCTGCTTCAATTCGTACACCACTTGTGACCCAGAGTGGCCGCCCTGCTGGATATAAGTACACTGCTAACATGCGGAACCCACCGGCACCGCAACCAGCAGTGCACATTCAGGGTCAAGAACCATTAACTGCGACTATGTTAGCTGCTGCACCTCTACAAGAGCAAAAACAAATGCTTGGAGAACGTCTTTTCCCACTCATTCAAAGAATGCATCCTGATTTGGCTGGGAAAATTACTGGAATGTTATTGGAAATTGATAATTCCGAACTTCTTCACATGTTGGAACATGGAGAGTCTCTCAAAGCTAAAGTTGACGAGGCGGTTGCTGTTTTGCAGGCTCACCAGGCCAAACAGCAAGCCACTAAGAAAGAGTAATGCAATTTGTGTTTACTGGCAATTGGTATAATGAAATTCATTAATTTGCCAGAATCTTACATGCACCTAACAAGAACCAATACTATTGCAGAGTTCTTGATATTTTATTGCTTTGAAAGATTTAAATGAAGCAGTCCCGCTCATAAAAAAAAATATATAATAAAAATTGCAAAAAAAAGTGAAAAAGTGGAAATGTACCTATACACAGCAAAATTATTATTATTATTGCTACCTATTTCATACTTGTAAGTGCATTTCCACAAACAAAAACATTGAAACTGTCAACATTTTTACATGTAAAGGAGTAAATGCTGGACTCTTGACTTTTTACATTGACTAGAAAAGAAGTTTAAGTTAATATTATTTTTCCTTATTTCTTATCTCTGAAAATGGAGTTGGCTTTTATGGTCTCGCAAGTATATTGTTCTTTTTATTTCCTTATCAGTTATATTGGTAATTACTACCTTGGATTGTAAACTTGGTCTCCAATGTAGCTGAATTAATATGTATTTCTTTGTAATTTGTTACATTATATTCTGTGAAATATTCTCATTAATATTGGCTTTTTATTTCATCCCTATGATACAAATGCTCCGTGCTTCGTGAGGCACGTTAAGCCACTGGTCCCGGCTGTCATCATAGGATGATGGCAGTCGTCAAATTATGTTGGACCATGGTCAATAACTGAACCTGGACTCGAGTAACCGGCGAAGTGCCGTTTATTCCCGATGAGTTACACTTAGGTCGCGACACGCGACGCGGAGTTCGGCGAGATACGCGACGCGGCGTTCGGCGAGATGCGGGCTGCGGGGCGATACCTACGGAGCGCGGCGGCTGAACACGCGGCGCAGTCTTCCGCAGCACCTTATGCGGCGACCGCAGCTTTCCTGCATACATCCTGCCAGTCAGACAGTTTTTGTGAGCTGCAAGGCCTGCAAGTGAATTTGCGTTCACGTAAAAAAAACCTCATTGAAATCAGACAGACCGACAGACATTAGCGTCAAACTAATATCACCCCTCTTTTTGTCGGGGGGTTAAAAATAAGCATTCTGAATGATTCCGGTCGTGCTCAAAGTTAGAATCTGAATATTCCGGACGTGGACGATCAGCCATCAAAGGCACGCGGAGGTAAGGGTTACCCTGGCATAAAAGTACTGAATTTTAGTCTGAATATATTAGATAGGTACTTGGTTTTATCTGCGACTATATTTGTATGGCAAAATTGGATTCCCTATACAAAGTTCCCCCCCCTTTCATTCTCAATAAGTTAGGCGATTAGATGCCTTAATTCCCGTCAAATGGGCATTTTGTAAAGCCTACTCCTCATGAAACAGTTATTCAATTTAATTGAATAACTGTTTCATGGTTTTTAATTGAATAACTGTTTCATGGTTTATTAACGATTAAATATTTAACGATATTTAGCTGTTTAACAAAACCGAGCCGGTAATGCCAAACACCTAGAGGTTTCGTGAAAATCGTGAATTATAGTCTGTTTAGGAATTCGATACAGATAATGTTACCATGTTAAAACTTTTAGTGATGTTCGATTACGATTTTCGGGTGAATCGTTAAGATTTTGTTACCGACTACCGAAAGAGGTTAATGTTTTTTGATCGATTGTATACTTAAAGGAGTATAAGTATATGTGTTTATTAGTGTAATAAATGAAACCAGTTTTTTTTATTCTTTAGTATATTTCTTTGGGATGATTGGTCTTATTAGGACTCATGTCAAGGTTGTCATTCTGTGTTTTTGGTTTTGGTAAATAAAATTTTGTTCGAAATCAAACCTACTTAAAACGTATATTTCTATTTATTTACCGCGTACCCATTAGGTTATGGACCCAGGATACGAGTAGAAATACGTTAATTTAAATAAAGTAGAATTAAATAGTATTCACGGGACTTTGTCATGGAGGTCTCGATGAAAGTGGAAAAAATGATGGTCATAACTTCAAACAGTGGAAGTTCCAAGTTTTGTGTGCTCTGAGAGCAAAAGGCTTGAGTATAAAGGAAACAAAACCAAAAGATAGTGATGCACAAGTTGAGTGGAATAAGAATGATGGCATGGCCATGTTCATACTAACTTCGTCCATGGATTTGAATCAAATTTCTTTAATAGAAAATTGTGAAACTGCAAAACAGGAAATGGACAAATTGGAAGCTATTTATGAGCATAAATCAGAATTCAACAAGATGATGGTGCATGAAAAATTTTATCAATATAAATATATGACTAGTGATACTATGACTTAACATGTATCAAAGGTAGAAAGTCTCGCAAAACAATACGGGAGTCAGGAGAAACTATCAGTGACACTGCGATTATCACCAAGATACTAAGCTCGTTACCCGCGTCGTACCACTCTCTCAGACAAGCATGGTTGTCACTAGATCCAATTTGTAAGACGATCTTAAAGACAAAAAGGTCTGGCTTGAGCTTGGCGCGGGTCCCTCTTAAAGGTTTGTATACTTAGACATGTCATAATTTAGGTACATTGGTACATACTAAATTTACAAATTGACATTATTTTAAATTTCGTAATTCTTATAATTCAATTTAATTATGACATAATAAACAATGTAATCTCTGTCCATCTATATAACTAATTTTAAGTTTTTAGTTTGTTAGTTGACGTCTTTGGAGAAAACGTGCAGTGCAGTTTGTTGCCGCTCCTTCTGCACTTGCGCCTAGGAAGCGGCGTAAACTTAGCTTTAAGTAACGATTTGACGTCAACATTTGTGCAAAACAAACAAAGTGACTATTATTAAGAGATATTATAAATATCCTATGATAATAAAGATATTTTGAATTTGAATTGAATTGATTCAAAACTTAACTTCAAGGTTGATAGATGAAGAGGCAAGCTCAGCGAGTGAAGCAACGAGTGAGACTGCTCTGGTAAGTAGCGATGGAAATCCAAAAATGGGAAAACAAATAGTTAATAAAGATAATGGCAATGTTTTAAGCAGTCACAGATACGTTTGTTATAACTGCAATAAGAGAGGCCATTTTGCTAGAAATTGTAGAGCTTCAAAGAATTTTTTTCATAAGAATGAAGAGCAGTCAGATACATTAATGTTCAGTGTCGAGCGATGACGCACGACGAACGATTTGCAGACGGATATAAGTGAGGATGTATGGATCCTGGACAGTGGCGCATCTGCACACATGTCATTTAAGAGGCACAGTTTTTACGACTATCATGACTTTGAAGGTGTCAATAGAACTGTTAAACTGGCAGATAAAAAAGAGATTGTTGTAAAAGAAAAAGGCAATATAGTGGTAGAAAGATTAATTGATGGAAAATGGAAAAAAAGGTATATTGAATGACGTCCTTTACGAACATTATTACATTACGATTTAAGGCCGTACCTGAATTTTCCGGGGTCCAGTGCTGCCCCCATTTAAAATAAATCATTTCAAAGAAACGGAGACATGTAAAATTTTGCTACTACAAAGTCCTAAATAACCCTTCAGAGTATTTTATGATAGATAGATAGATAAAACATTTATTTTGTACAGCTGTCACACACATTATACATTACAAAAGAAATAACAATTAACATTAAACTTTATGAACTACTGTTTACAGTTTAAAGTGACAACGTTAAGCTTTACTACGCACATTTGCGAAAAACGGCCACTTTTGGCTAATGTGCGTAGTAAAGCTTACGGTCTCATTATAAACTGTAAACAGTAGTTCATTAAATACTTTGAAGGGTTATCTAGGACTTAGTAGTAGCAAAATTTTAAATAATGTCTCTGTTTTCTTTGAAATAATTTATTTTTAATGGGGGCAGCACTGGACCCCGGAAAATTCAGGTACGGCCTTAAGACGAAATCTTCTTTCTGAAGGTATGTTAACACGGAAAAATTATATTGTTATTAAGAAAAATAAAGAGGCCATGATTATAAAAAAATATGAGTTGGTTATGAGTGCACAGCTAAGAAAGAACAATCTTTACGATTGGGGATAAAGACTCTTCTAGAATAAAGTTGTAATTTGATACAGACAGATATTAGAGTGTGGCATGAGAGATTAGGTCACCTGAACGTGAAAAAAATTCAGAAAATAAGTAGAAATGGTGCACTACCTGTATCTTTAACTGAAAGTGATACATTTTTTTGTGAAGCATGTCAGTATGGGCAACAGGCAAGATTGCCATATGCAATGTTACATAGAGGTCCCTCACAGCCAGGAGATATCGTTTATAGTGATGTTTGTGGTCCCATGGAAGAGCCCTCTGTATCTGGCATGAGATATTTTGATATTTCATGTTTTTTTTAAAGATGGAGCGACAAGTTATCGCCATATTTATTTTTTGAAACATAAAGATGAGGAACTTGAATGTTTTAAGAAGTATAATGCTATTGTCAATAATAATTTTAATCATGATGTGCGTATTTTACATACAGATAATGGTGGTGAGTATGTGGGCCTTGCGTTTCAATTTTTAGAAAGCAAAGGCATTTCTTGTGAATGTACAGCTCCGTACACGCCAGAACAAAATGGCAGGGCAGAACGAGAATTACGTACAATAATGGAAAGTGCAAGGTCTATGTTATATGCTGAAAATATTCCTCTAAAGTTGTGGGCAGAAGCGGTAAGATGTGCGATTTATTTGTTAAACAAAAGTTCGTCTAGCCAAACCCCAAATGTGTCAGCGTATGAGCTTTGGTGTGGTGATAAACCAAGCTTACAGCATGTAAGAATATTTGGGTCAGTTGGATATGTTCACATTCCCAAACAGAAAAGAAGAAAACTAGATAAAAAAAGTACAAAGATGATTTTAGTTGGATATGAACAAGAGAATTATAGAATGTATAATGAAATTACAAAGGAAGTATTTCTAGAGATGTGAAATTTGATGAAATTAGTAAACCGGAGTTAGAAAAAAAATTTACCCATTTGGGAATAGGTGGAGAAGACGGGGAAGGTGTTAAAATATCTTCTCCATCAGGTGAACATGAGAGTAGCAATAAAGATAATAGTCATGAAATATCATTTGATAGTAATATGCAGAGTATAGAGGACAGTGCCGATTCGTATCATCCACCCCAACATGTTGTTGTAGATATGGAAGATCATAACGCAATGGTATTACGACCGCGCCAAAATCTGAGTTTGGAATTGAATCTTTCTGAAATAGATATACCGAAAACGTATAAAGAGGCAATAAGTAATGAGAATGGTGAAAATTGGAAAAAAGCCATTAAAGAAGAACTGCAGTCTCATGATGAAAATAATACATGGACGATAACTAACAGAACTGATAACAGACCTTTTACGTGTAAATGGGTATTTTGTTTTGCGGGAGGCGATGTGAGGCGTGTGAGTTAAACAAGCTTTAGCTGTAGACTGGTTTATTGGGATCCCAAGACACATACATTATATACTTATTACTACGTCTTACACTACACTACACCACCGCACCGGGGTGTTTTTTATTTTAACAATGTTACATATATTTTTAAAATTATAGAAAATCAAACAATATTTGTTTTCAATATAAAAGAAGAAATGAAGTAAATTATTGACAATTAATATTGTTTTCCTTTTATGCTTGGGCTTACGTTTAATTAAGAATTGAGATTTTACTTAACAAATCGGTACAAGAATATTTTATTTATACTTAACTCATAAAAGATAAGAATAAAAATTTATCGAATCTAGTCCTATAGAGCTCTATGGAAAAGTTATACAATGTTTGTATAGAGGTAACTCTCATACATGTTTGTATTCACGTACGCAACTTAATTCTAAAACTTAAATTTATCGAAAATTATTTGGTGTACAATTTAGTTTGGTTTTTATGAACTATATCGAACTTGTTATTAATAATAATTTTTACATTTGGACCTAAGTCTTCTACTACTTTATATGGTCCTAGATATAGGTTATCTAATTTTTTTAAATGTTTTGTTTTTGATTAAAATTAAATCAATAGGTTTATAAGTAATAGGATTAATGTATTTATCATAATAAGGTTTTCTAGTCAATTTACTATCTAATAAGTGTTTCCTCGCATCTTGATGCGCTACCTGTAACCTATATCTTAATTCTAACTTATAATTATCACGACAATACAAAGGTGAAACTGTATCCTTAAGATTACGGGGTAGAATATATTGTTTCCCATAAACTAATCCATAAAGACTATATTTAGTCGAGCTATGGACAGTGGTGTTATATGCGAAGCACCAAAAAGATAACCAATGACTCCATGTATCAGAGTATCCATCTCATTGTATTCTTAAAAAGTCTGCGAGATGTTTATGTATATTTTTAAGGGCCCCGATAGATTGGTGATGGTAGGAAGTAGAATGCAGTTTACTTATGTTTAAAAGTTTACATACCTCGTCTATTGTTTTGGAAGTAAATTCAGTTCCTCTGTCGGTAGCGATGACCTTGAGCACGCCGTATCGTAGTATAAACTGAACAAAGGCTCTAGCTACACTTACTGTGTCCTTGTGACGTAACGGGTATGCGTCGATAAACTTTGTGAGTTCGCACTGTAAGGTAAGTATGTAGGAATAAAAAAAGTCAAAGACCATATTTAAAACACTTTTTCATGATAGGATAAGAAAATACGATAAATATTTCGGTAATAAGTAGTAATAACCGGTCGCAGTCACATGCCTATTTATTGAATGTAAAAAACAGGCAACCCTCCAAATGTCAGTGCACGCACTGTACGGAATTTTTAAACAGACTTTAGCGGTTTATACACAGACCTACCACTACTAGACTTGCAACGATATTACTAGAATGAGACTGTCAAATACAGTACAACGTGAGTGTGAAAGAAACGCTGATGTTTTTTTTGTCTTTATCGGCGTAGCTGCTATTAGCTGGCCTATTGTCAAAATCTGGGCCAAACAAACCACAAAACGATCGAAGAAAGTTATGAATTTTAGGGATTTTATCATTTAAAAGGTGATTTAGGGATTTATTTAAGTAACTATAGTGTGTTCTGTAAAGCTGTCTACACACCGCGGCCGCCGGCCTGCCGGCACGTACCCGGTGGGTTGACCCGGTGGCTTTAGAGTTTGTGAGCCGGAAAAGTTTGTCGGCGGCACGACAGTCGCGGCATGGAGTATTTATAAATTAATGAGCCTTGAAAGCCGGCGGGCAACTGAGTAAACGGAGAGGCGTGCCGCCGGCGCGGCAGGCCGCCCGGCGGCTTTGGTGTGTTGACAGCATAACGTGTGCAAAATATGGGTGGTCTAGTAGTGGTAGGTCTGTGGATTTAATACATATCTGCCATTATCCATCCATTCGCTCGGCCACGAATATGCGCGACAGCGACGACGGCGCCATGCGTCATGCGTGCGTGGCGTGCGACATTGCCGTCGCCGTCCCTGTCTTGCATATTTGTGGCCGAGCGGTGAGTCTTTCATATTCTATCCCATTAAATGATCCAAGATCCCATCATATCACCGCCCGCCATCATCACCGCAGCGCAAATAAAAGAGAATATAATCACTACCATAGATTAATATTGTATATAATGAAATAGATAAGAAACTTCAGCTTTAACATTAGATCAAACCAGTGGCGCCATCTGGAAGCAAGCTTTCGCTACACCAAAGGACTAAAAGCACAGAATACATAAGAGTCAAACAGAAAGGTATCTCACAGCGTCTCCCGCAAATTGGCGTCTCCGCACCTCTCCCCCGAACTTTGTGAGCTTTGACAGCTCCAAACCAGAGTTTAATTACTAGCCGCACGCAATACGCAACGTGTGTTGTCTTGAGAACTGTCAACCAATAGTAACCATCATGGTGAGAAGGTGCGCGTATAATAGTTGTTTATCCACCCAATACTCTAAAGAACGTATATTTTATACATTTCCAAATGATGAAAACAGGTAAGCAAAGCAACAATATAATTTCACGTTATTACCCAGCAACCATCTTGATATATATACCCTTCTCGCTCTCTCGCATTGGCGGGAGATACACAAGAGCGAGATTGTAACATTACCGGATTGCTAATAAGCAATCCGGTAATGTTACATAGGCTCCTCGCTCACAGGTAATCACATACACGCAGATGCCAACCAGATTTCCGCTGGTTATAGTGCTAAATGCCATTGTTGACAATGACAACTTGACATGCTGTGCGTGTAAGCGTGATAAACATTTGTTTATTTTTATTAAATTTATTCATATAATTACCGTATAGTTTTGCACCGAATATGCAAATTACTATATTACAATAGTGAATTAGTGAAATTAGTGCGTTACATTATAAATGACTCAATAATAATCAGTAAAGTGAACTATAGGTGAAATGGACAATGGACATAATGAAAAATATTTGTGAAGTGATATTACGTAGCTGTTTCCGACTTTTCTGTAACATTTAATACATATAAAACAGAATATTTTTTACGTCATAGTGTTTGCAAATCTTCCGGTATGGAAAATTTATAATCGTAAATATGTCGAACTCGTTAGTAGGTAAGTATTAAAATAATTCTGCGGTGCGACCCTAAGTATAAAACTCACACATCGACGTGTGTACAGATAAATTGTTTTGTAGTAGTAGTAGTAGGTATATATGTTACTCTGAATCAATGGAGAGTCATACCAGTGCTAAAAGATGGAATAAAATGGTAAAAAATTACTCCGTGAGCTGAGACTTAAACTTGCGATCTCGGTTCAAATATGACTATGTTCTAAAGTCTAAACAACTGAGCTATTAAGTGATTAACCTCGCATGTCGATAGTGGTTAACATATGATAGCTCAGTTGATTAGGGCATGGTTAAAATAAGAGCAACGTTGCGAGTTCAAGTCCCACTCACGCAGTTTAGTTTTTACACCATTTTTTTATTTGATAGGAATATTAAATGATGGATAAATTCGACATACGCGGTTAATCATTTAATAGCTCAGTTGTTTAGACTATTGAATACAGTCGTATTTGAACCGAGATCGCGAGTTCAAGTCCCAGCGCACGGAGTAATTTTTTCACGGTTTTATTTCATATTTTAGTCATTTCGGGTTGCGAAAGCATGTTACCAGATGGCGCCACTGGTTTGATCTAATGTTAAAGCTGATGTTTCTTATCTGTTTTAGTATATACAATATTAATCTATGTTGATTACTACGTTTCCGCACACCGCCATCTTGATTCTTGCTTTCGGCTTTCGCTTGTTGCCTACTTTGCCGGCGCGTAGTTAATTAGATTTTGCCTTGTCGTTATTTGGTTTGAAGACTAGATCGTATTATATCAATTGTTTTAATACAATTAAGGTAAATGTTGTATTTGTTTCTAGTAATCTAAGTACTAGCTAATCTAACCTGCCAGTAGTAGAAGTGAGTGATATTGTATGATATGTATGAGATCAGTTGTACCTAGGCAGGATCTACTCTACTAGGGTACGAATCATGATACAAGTATCTAGGTACCGACGATTTCTTTATTTTTGTATGGTCTTGGAATTCTTGGAAGTATTTATTATAAATTTTAGTTAGTATCCCATAACACAAGCTTGAACTTTGGGGCTAGCTTTAATCATTGTGTTTTGTCCCTATCTATTTATTTATTTTTATACTTAGATAATCCGTGTGGTTCCCGGCAGAGTAGAATATGACTACTCCAAGTCATTCCGTGGACGTCGTAGAAGACGACTTAGGAAACACAAGCTAAACAAAGCTAATAAACATCAGTGAGGCCTCTCCAACAGTCTGGCCAGCGTGGAGCGTAGGCCAAATCCTCTGACTGCTCTGGCCAAGTGTGGCTCTGGTAGTACAGTGAGGGTCGTGCTCCTGCAGTGGAGATAAAGGACATCTGATTACTGTTTAAAATTTTGGCTAGATGTCATCTCGGGGTCGCGGATATGGCGGCTATGGTGGCAGAGGAGGATACAATAGTAGAGGCAGTGGATACCGAGGATCTTATCGAGGTAGCAACAGGGGATCATATGAAGGTCGTGGTGGACGTGGTGGAGGCTACACCTCTTACTCCAACGAATCACGCTACAATAGTGGAAGTGGCAGCCGATACAATACAAGTCGAGATAGGATTGATGAACCTTATAAAAAGTCATATAGAACTGTAAGTATATATTAACTACATTTGATTTGACTTAAGGTAAAGATATAGGCAAATGGCCTTGAAGTGTGAAATAAATTGTTAACTCGTAAATATGGTGATAATTTCCATATTGCTCTTCGTCATGCACTAGATAGCCCTTAAAATTATTTTATGAACTGCCGTGGAAACTATAGTTGGTGATCCGTCTAGCTTTAAAACTTACCGTGGCCACTTTTGGCGGAGGCAAGTTTTAAAGCTAGACGGACTAATGTAAATACTTTCAACGGTGGTTCATAAAATAATTTAAAGGGCTATCTAGTGCCTGACGAAGAGTAATATGAAAATTATCTCCATATTTACGAGTTAATAATTTATTTCAAATGAGGGCGCCACTTCAAGGCCATTTGCCTATACCTTCACCTTAATTAGAAATGTGGCACTTGGATTGTATAATAGTTATATACTGTTTGACATAACCGTAGTTCAAATATTAAAATTTCCATTAGGAACCGTTGATTTAAAAGGGTGGGTGGGGAATACCCCCTTTGCAGCTTCCATTCCGTGGAGCCCCATGGCACAGGTATGGCACTTCAAGAGACAGAGTAACATATATGTATAGGTACCTATTACTACTACAAACGATACAATATATCCGTGCACACGTCAATGTGTTAAACAATCACTGTCGCCACCACAGAATGAATTTAATACCTATTAACGAGTTAGACACATTTATGACGAGGTATATCTTTCCATACTGGGAGATTTGCGATTGTTTTAAGTATATAACGTCTAACAAAATATACTGAAACTATTTTAAGGGTGAATTCAGTCTGTGATATTGAACAACTTTCCCTAAGGCACATATGTTGAAATATGAAAAATAATTTTTGGCTTTTCATACAGACTCGGATCAGCTGATTGGTCAACTTGTATGGGAGACCAAAAATTATTTTTCATATTGCGATATATGTTCCTTGGGGAAAGTTGTTCAGTATCATGGACTGTATCCACCCTTAACCCATTTGGACCCAAATAAAACCCAGAATTGCAAACTATGAAAATTCTTTATTTATTGGTTGAAACAATCACTATTATGAGAAAAACAGAAAAAAAAACAAAAAAAAAATTATGACTTCAAAGAAAAAAAAAGCCGTCCTCAAATGGGGACGGTGGGTTCATGTGGAGTGAAATTTTTCGAAGCATCCTCTTTCAAGACATAAAGTTTTGACGCACTTTTTGCATTGCCAACGTGCTTTATTATGACATGTCACACATCGCAGCTGTTGGGAAAGTTTTTGTGGAAAATGACCTTTTCCATCATGCTGCAAACTTGGCACTACAGAAGCTGTCGGACGCAAAGTTTCGCCCTCTGTATGTCTCAAATAATGACGAGCAATGTAACGACGGAATTGAAGCTGATCTAACTTCGTATCATTAGTCAGATTGTGGAGGCGCCATGCATTTGCAACTGCGAGATCCAACATGAAAAGATGCGGGATATCAACGTCAACTTTTTTCTTCTCCACAGTGCTCCAGCGTTTTACTTTTCCGAGAGGTAAAAAGTTGTCATAGTTTGAACCCATGGTGCAGACACTATTGTCCAGCCAACGAACGAATTTGATTGACTTTGTCAAAACGGTAGTCGAAATCAGCACGGTTTTTCTTCTTCATTTCCTTCACCACAACTAATGGACACTTTTTGGTTCTACCTTCACGGACGGTACCCGTTGCACGAAAACCAACTTGGCGTAAATCTTTGAGTAAATCAAAGCTGGTGAAAAAATTATCGAAGTAGACGACATGGTCTCCAGGGCTGGTGCTGAGTTTGTCGAGCAATTGTTTCACTACTCTTGTGCCCAGTGGCTCTGTAGGATTGGCCCCTGGAGATTTTCCGCAGTATAAATCGAAGGCATAACAGTATCCGTCTGAACTTGTGGCCATCCAATTTTTGTATCCGAAACGCACTGGCTTGCCCCGAATGAATTGTTTCGCCGGGTGCCGTCCAAAATACTTCACCATAGACTCGTCTATGGACAAATCTTGATGAAAAACACCCCACTGCAAAAATTTTGTCACTAGTTATCTGCAAGAGGTCGTACTTTATACATTTTGTCCAACAATTCCACTGCAAGAAGATTGTCACAAAAATGAAGATATTTTTTTATTTCTTGAAATCGGTTTCTCGACATAGCTTTTGACACAATTGGTATATTACAATCTTCGTCTAGGCTCCAATACAAACGTTCCCGAGGCAATGTATGGTAACCAGTAAATAAAAGAATTCCGAAAAAAGTTTTCAATTCACCGACAGTTACATTGAAATCATGATAATTTTTTGAGTCGCATATATCTGCGTGTATTGCATAATCATAGTAAAAAGTTCATCATCGAATATGTTTTCAAAAATTTGTAAAGGATTTTGGTTCTTTAGGTTATCCATCAATTTCTTCAGACGCTCTTGTACATTATTGTCGTTGGAAGTAGAAACCAAGGAGTCATAGGTTGGCTCGGTCTTACGCCAGCTGGGTGCCTGGATATTAGTTTTGCGCCTCTTAGTTTCGGCAAGTGTTTCGTCGTCACTACTATCCCATTCTTCTTCAACTCGATTTCTAAATACTTCAATTCTTCCTGGTACGTCTCGTGGCACTGCATTACTATGTATATTATCCTCGTCGCCTTCTTCGTCCGTCAACACACTAGGTTCTGGAGGAAGAGTAACTATATCTATCACTGAATCATCATCTTCTTCAAGCATCACAGCATCAAGTGCCTCTTCAAGCCCGCGGTACTCATTGATACTGCTAAATGTTTTTTTAGACATTTTTGGTGCAAAAATACCTGGGAACAAAAAACGAATAATTTACCTCTAGTGTGCCCACCGACCTCAAATGGGGACACCTTTATAAAATTACTCCTCTTATTGTTAATACTCAATTATTCATTACGATTTATTTTTACTTAATAGTTTACACTATATTCATGTATTTTATGAAAAAACAACTAGCAGTTCTAGATGAAAAAGTATCAAATAAAAATTACTTACTGTGAGTTATCCCTGATCCTTGAATCTCCACTACGAAACACCCGGTTAAATCACTCTAAACTAATTTTATTTACTTTAATCTTTAATAATAGATCGCCAGGTTCACAATAGTCACGTTTCCGCAATAAAATGACATTAACACTAAAATAAAAATAAGTTGGGGGTATCCGTTGAGGCGTCCTCGTTTGGGCACGGTGGGGCTATATGGGTTAAAATAGTTTCAGTATATTTTGTTAGTCCCTGTATATTTTGTAACTAAGGCACTAAACATTAATGTGGAATTCTGGATAATAAATAAGAACTTGCTTACAAGTATAAATGTATTCGTAGATCTCAGACATAATACAACTGGCACAAACACTCCATGACACTGTTACAGAAGTCTGAAACAGCTACATAATATCACTTCACAAATATTTTTTTAGGTTATTATGTCCATATCCTTTTCACCATTGTATTGTATAAGCCCTTTATCGTGAACTCTTGGGTTATATTGGTGTTTTTTAAAGGATGTCTTAAGTTTAGTGTGCCTCTTATCAAAGGCCTCCTCCAACCATTTCCATTGCTTTCTATCTCTGGCAACTTTTCTCTAATTAGGGCCAGTAGTGAGTTTCAGCTTGTCCTGGGAATCTTATATATATTATCTTCCTTTTTTCCCTTTCCGTCTCTCAGATACCAGTGAGTTAAGTTAAGGTTTTGCTCCACTTTTCCTGGATACTATGCAATATATGGCCAGTCCATCTCCACTTTAATTGGTCTATCTTAGTATGTTAACAACTCCTGTTTTTAACCCCCGACAATAAATTGACGCTAGTGTAGACTGTCTGTCTGTGGCATTTTAGCGCTCAAACGTATGGACCGATTTCGATGCGGTTTTTTTTTTACGTAAAAGCAAGATCCCTTACGGTGGTTCTTCGCAATGTTTGATGAAAATCGGTTCAGCCGTTTAAAAGTTATTGGGGATTAACAACAAACAAAATTAAACTTTATTGAAACAAAATAGGGTTACTATTTGTTTACTCGACTTTGTATTCGAATACCGTAAGTTCTCGAATCCTGTACTCGAGTACTGTGTATTTGAAAACTTTATTTTGATTACTAATACATAAGTAAAGTAAAAAGCGTTTTTATTTTCTCCAGAAATAGAATAACAATTCGCTGCTTGACAGTTTTCCGGAAAGTATTTTAAAATTTACGTAGGATTATTTTCTACCTCTAACAATTTTTTTTTTTCCAAAATTCCTTATTTTATTACGAAAATTTATTTAAATTTTTTATCAATTTATTTAAAACTAGCTGTGCCCGTGACTTCGTTCGCGTGGTTGTCGGAACGTAATGTTATATAGCCTAAAGCCTTCCTCTATAAATGGACTACCCAACAAAAAAAGAATTTTTCAAATCGGACCATTCGTTCCTGAGATTAGCGCGTTTAAACAAACAAACTCTTCCGCTTTATAATATTAGTATAGATTCGCGCAAAAAACTTTCGGTCACGTGACATTTACGTCAAGTGACGTCACATTTCAAAAAACAGCAAAGTTAAGGCCGTACCTGAATTTTCCAGGGTCCAGTGCTGCCCCCATTTAAAATAAATCATTTCAAAGAAAACGGAGACATTATTTAAAATATTGCAACTACCAAGTCCTAGATAACCCTTCAAAGTATTTTATGAACTACTGTTTACAGTTTAAAGTGAGAACGTTAAGCTTTACTACGCACATTTGCGAAAAACGGCCACTTTTAGTTGGATTGCGACCATGTGGCCGCAATCCAACATTTTTGCAAATATGCGCTTCGGTTTTCCCACCACTGGATTTTATTTTAAAATAAAGTATAAAAATAGCAAAATACTACTAAATTAATATGAAAACTTAACGATTGTACTAAAAAAAATCTTACTTGTGTATACAACATGAAATCACTAATGAATCTTACCATTAAGCGCCGAGCGTCGTGCTATTATTAGCAAAATACTACTAAATTAATATGAAAACTTAACGATTGTACTAAAAAAAATCTTACTTGTGTATACAACATGAAATCAGAGATTAACAGAAAGTCTGCTCAACGAGGGGGTTCTATAATTTTTATAAAAGATTCTTTCCGTAGCAAAGAGCGGAAGGATATTGTCAGACATTCTGTTGAGCGCTGTTGTGAGGTGGCCTGTGCCGAGCTTGATCATCATATAATTGTTTGTGTATACAGTCCACCAGATAGTAATTTCAAAAGTTTTTTAAAAGCAATGGACCAGGTTCTTAAGTCCTGTTCAACTAGTAAAAAGAATTTAATTATTTGCGGTGATTTTAATGTTGATATTTTAGTACATAATCCAAAGAGCACACAATTCCTAAATCTTTTTAAGTGTTATGGATTAGAAAACTTATTTTTTGAGCCAACCAGAATTACAGCTACATCTGGCACATGTCTTGATAATATTTTTAGTAATATTCAATATTGTGATAAATCTGTTATTAATAAATTGCCTTCAGATCATTCTGGTGTATATGTAGCTTTTGTCAAAGAGTCCACCAGTAATTTGAGAAAAGATAAGATCTTGTGTAGACCGATTACTTCTAAAAACATAAAAAAACTTAAAAATAATTTAGATAACAAATTATTATCAGTGGTATATACAGGAAATAATCCTGACGACCATTATAATAAACTATTTAGTACTGTTTCCTCTGAGTATTCTAAAACATTGAAACAAAAAAGAGTAGTAGTTCATAGTAAATCACAGTTTAGTGAATGGGCTATCTACATAAGTAGAAACAGGTTATATGATCTATATGCCCAAAAACAATATAACTTTAATCCTTCTTTTATAGAATATGTTAGAAATTATTCTAAAATATTTAAAAAAGTTTGTAGACGAGCCAAGTCGAATAGTATTAGCAAAAAAATAAATAATGGTCCTAATAAAATTAAAGAAACATGGAGTGTCATAAATAAGGAAACAGGTAAAAATAAAACCAAAGAAAATATTTGCCGAATCAAATGTAGTGGTAAAAATACTTCAAAAACTGAAGAAATAGTAAATATATTTGATGATTATTTTACTAACATTCCTTTAGAACTCACTTCTAATGTGAGTTCTAGCGCCCAGCGTGCTGAGGCTTTGCTTAAGAGTAATGTTAGCCCTTGTGATTCTAAATTTAATTTTAAGCATGTTAGCCCTAGCGATATAATAGATGCTTTTAAACAGTTAAATTTAAAAAAATCAGAAGATCACTGGGGCATGTCAGTAGCTGTAGTAAGTCATATTATACACATAATTGCTGCCGATTTAGCTTTTATATTTAACGAATGTATTGATGAAGGCATATTCCCTAACTTAATGAAATGTAGTAAACTAATCCCCTTATTCAAAAAAGGAGAAAAAACAGACCCTGGCAACTACAGACCTATCTCTATTCTGCCAGTTTTGAGTAAGGTGTTCGAAAAGATAATGCTCAATCAAATGCTACTTCACTTTAAGACCAATAATCTTTTCCATAGCCAACAATACGGCTTTACTGCTGGAAAATCGACCACCGATGCAGGAGTAGCCCTTATTACTAATATCTACGACGCGTGGGAAAATAGAAATGATGCAATTGGATCATTTTGCGATCTTTCTAAAGCATTTGATTGCGTTGATCATCCAACACTTTTGCTCAAATTTCGTCAATACGGTTTTGATGATAAGTCAATTAAATTAATAGAATCTTACTTAACAGATAGGCTTCAAACTGTTGATATAAACGGCGTAAAATCACACGGGTCTAATGTGAAAATGGGCGTACCCCAAGGTTCAATTCTAGGACCGTTCCTTTTCTTAGTTTATGTCAATGACTTGCCTTACATGGTTGAGAAAGAGGCTGACATGGTGCTGTTTGCTGATGACACCTCGCTAATATTTAAAATAGATCGACATAACAGTGATGCTAGCGCGGTGAACAGCACCTTATCTTTAATCTCTGATTGGTTTTCGGCCAATAACCTCATGTTAAATGCGAACAAGACCCAATGCATTCGATTCTCTCTTCCTAATGTGAATCAAGCCTGCGTTGACATACTAATTAATGGTCAGAAACTCGATCTGGTTGAAAGTACTACCTTTTTAGGAATCACAATTGATTCGAAACTTCAATGGGGCGCTCATATAACTAAACTTTCTAATAGGCTTAGCTCTGCGGCTTACGCTGTTAGGAGAATAAGACAATTGACAGATGTAGCAACTGCTAGACAAGTGTACTTTAGTTACTTTCACAGTCTAATGTCTTACGGGATACTTCTATGGGGGAGTGCAGCCGACATTCAGACTATTTCTCTTTTACAAAAAAGAGCAATTCGTGCTATTTACGGTTTAGGATCGAGAGACTCACTAAGGGAATTATTCGAGGAAATAGGTATACTTACTTTTGCATCACAATTCATATTTGAAAATATAATGTATGTAAGGAAAAATATTTCCATGTTCAATAAAGTAAGTGATTTTACAGATAGAAATTTACGTAATAAGAATGACTTAGTTAGCCCGTATTACAGGCTGAATACAGTCAGTAAGTCTTTTATGGGGAAGTGTATACTTTTTTATAATAAATTGTCAGAATCGGTCCTTGATATGCCAGACAGAAAATTCAAAGCTTATGTAAAGAAAGTACTTTGTGAGAAGGCTTATTATAGGACCGATGACTATCTTAAAGACAAAAAGGTCTGGCTTGAGCTTGGCGCGGGTCCCTCTTAAAGGTTTGTATACTTAGACATGTCATAATTTAGGTACATTGGTACATACTAAATTTACAAATTGACATTATTTTAAATTTCGTAATTCTTATAATTCAATTTAATTATGACATAATAAACAATGTAATCTCTGTCCATCTATATAACTAATTTTAAGTTTTTAGTTTGTTAGTTGACGTCTTTGGAGAAAACGTGCAGTGCAGTTTGTTGCCGCTTCTTCTGCACTTGCGCCTAGGAAGCGGCGTAAACTTAGCTTTAAGTAACGATTTGACGTCAACATTTGTGCAAAACAAAACAAAGTGACTATTATTAAGAGATATTATAAATATCCTATGATAATAAAGATATTTTGAATTTTGAAAATCACTAATGAATCTTACCATTAAGCGCCGAGCGTCGTGCTATTTTTTTTTTAACTTACTACTCAAGAACACACCGCTGAATCATCACGCGTTCTTTGGTGCTAGGGTAAACCATTTGTTTCAAAGTGTGTTTATTCATATTAAATAATCATTTAAGAAACACATAAGATTTATTTTTTATTTGTTATCTCTAGAAATAGTCTTAACTTGATTTTAAGACACTAAGTCCGTCAAGTGGTCGCCAACCGAAGGGTGGTCGCTAACCGGCTAAGCGACCCTACAATAAGTAAGTAAAGATTGCCCTAAAGCGAGGTAAACCATCTTTACTATATTAGGGTCCGCAAAATGACGCAGGTTTTTAAAGATGTACATTAATTTGCGGATTTTTCCAGCTGTGAGATTAATGTGTGCTTTGAAATTAAGGTTCTTATCTATTATAACACCTAGGTACTTTACTGTGTCTGAGGGAGACAGGCACGGACAAGAGCAAGAAGAGTCAGTAGTCTTGGGATGGGAATGAGCTTTGATAGATAATGTGGATAGGTTCTTTTGATTTGGAAGTAAGTTGAGAATAGAGAAATTTATAAGTGTTGTTTTGTCAATATTAAGGGTTAGAAGATTGCGCCAAAGCCAGTTTGTTACGGTATCTAAACCAGATTGTGCATACAGATAATGAGTACCTATACTACTTATCAGTCGAGTCGCTACACGAGTCAGGCTGACTCGGCACATCTCTAGTGTGAAAGCCTCTTATGTTTTTCGGTTTTAAGGGATTTCATGACTTCTTTATGTGCCCAATTACTTTTCCATTTTTGTTATTCGCCTTTATTTATTAATAAATAAATTCTATCTCTTTCGTATTAATTTAGAAAATTTCAAATTTCCACAAAAACCTTATGCAAAAAGCTTTATATTTCTGAGTACTATTCATACAAAAACGAAACTAACTTCCCAATCAATAGTGCCTTATGGTTTTAGCCCATTACAGCAATAATAGTGTCTGATAAAGAAAGTTATTTACCAGAACTAATACATAACTCTTTAAAATTGGCTGAAAATTACAATCATATTTCATGTTATTTATTAGTTTCGGTAAAGAACTTTATATCTGCCACCAGTTACATGACTAATTTATACAATCCAACTGTGCCTAATTACAAGAATTGCTTATTTAAAGTAATAAGATTTTGGCAAGATGTAGTTGTGGAAGTAGACATACCTACATAATATGTTTACCTCTACAACTACATCTTGCCAAAATCTTATTACTTTAAATGAAGGTTTGAAGGAATATATAGTATTATTTAATATTATAGGAAAGTTCTGCAAGCTACTCTAATCGTGACTATGGAGGCAGATCTGGATCTCCTGACAGGAAAAGAATGAGAGTGGAGGTCAGTCTAAATATTTCCTAAACTTGTTTTTTTTTAGCTGGGCATTGTAAGTGGCATGTGTCTTAAGATAAATGTCAGAATCAGGAGAATATAATAAAGCAAAAGAATAAAAAGATGTACAGATGTTGGACTGTGACTGTTCTGTAACAAAGAGGTCAAAAACCATAATTTCTGCTTATTATTTCATATGGAGACAGTGCCATAACAATAGCTCTGACAAGTGAAACACATTTTAATGTGAACTGAGAGATAACTGCTGATGTGTAATAATTACCTTTATTTTCTCCTTGGACTTGAATTGCAGCTCAAATAACTACAAGACATACAGGGAATTAGAATTGATGAAATACTGCATTGATATAATCTATATTCTTGATTTAATTCAGTGATACAACATGACAGCTATGAAAGGAACCAAACATTGTGTGTGGTAACAATGGAATGTAGTTAGATAGAATTGAGACACATAATTAGCTACCTACTCCAAATTTTATCCCACTTTTCATATTACTAGAGGAGGCCCGATACCCATTGTGTCAGAATTAATCACCATTATGTTATTTTATGCGTTAGCCCAGTGAGACTAGAAGGAGTCTGAAAGCAGATTATAGATGTTCAGTTATCAATGAAGAATACTAAGTTATCAACAGCAAAGCAACTGCCAGCAAAAAAGATGAACACTAAAATACTGTCATTATTAAGATGAATGATAGTGTTCTATTTAAAAATAAGAATAAGTTATTTATGAAAAGCTATTACAAAATTTTATCTTCACTTTCACACTGGTATGCATGGAGATGGATTTTCACCCAGAAAAATGTCACAAAATATCCTTATGAGGAAATATTTTAATAATGAATGTTGTTAATTTATAGCAAATTTTATTGATATGTAAAGCACAGTGGAGGAACCTAAGAGAGTTATGTACAGGGCTCCTCGAGCGATAGACGTAGCCATGACGGCGGCGGTCATTACGGCGGGTCCTACGGCGGTAGACAAGAGAGTTACGGCGGCGAGAGGAGATCGTTCGGAGGCGAAGACAGAAGACGCTCGCCGGCTAGAGAGAGCTACCGCAAGCCGAGTGGCATGGGCCCGCCGCGCTCCCCGCGCATATCCGTGCGGCCGCGCGCGCCCCGCCGCTCGTTCCGCGGCCGCACGTTGCGTTCGCGCGGACCGTTCCGAGGAGCGCCTCGCTCGCGCGGCACGTTCGCCTCGAGGCGATTCGGAGAAAGATCGCTCGGTTACACCCGCGCTTTCAGAACGCTCAAGCGAAGGTAAATCCATACACTGACTTGATTACTTTCTATGCTTAGTTTCTTTTAATGATTCCAGCCATGCAGATAAGGAAAACTATATGAGATGATGAAGATTATATAAAAGGAAGACTTTGAAGTAAAAGCAACCATTGGTAATGTGGAACATTGGTTTGTATTGTTCAAAAATGACCTAAAGGTAAAAATATGGAGTTACCACTACATATTACTTTTTGAATGGAGAAAAAATGCAAAAAAGGTTCATAGAAACACTGATGAAAATCTTAAACAACCACTGGAAATGGAAGGATATCCCTTTGCCTTTGCTTTGGATTGCCCTGATTCTTCTTGACAAGTTGGAACATACTGGTTACATTACTTTTGACTAATATTGATTCAAATTATCTTGATTAATCATTATTTTGTAAATATTTAAGAACATTTTGTGTGTAATACTAACATGTGGTTTTGGTTGTAGCAGCTCTATAAAATCTAAAGAAGAAGCTTCTTCAACTGATGAAGACTGGGATGCCGATGACAAGGAGGAAGTTACTGAGGAAAAAAAAGAAGCTAAAAGCAAATCGCCAAAGGTATGTGTTTAAATTGTAATCTATCTATCTATAATATAAGAAGTATGTTCTTGTCCGTGGAGTAGTTTTCATGTCTCCCTCTCTTGAACCATCCTTTTGACCTCCCTATACGACATGGCGTCAACTTTCTCCTTTATTGTAACATAGAAGATAATTTGCTGGCTTTGTATATTGTCCTTGTTAAGGCAACTCTTGACTGCGCTGTAATGCAAAACAGCAAAAAAAATTGTCAAAAAGCGGATTATACAATCCAAGCGCCAAGCAAAATTACTGTTAAATATGCCTTCTGAATTCTAAAATGACCTTCAATAAGAGATAAATTTATCCTATATTGAATTACTTTTTTTCACTTAATCTTGATTATATTGGATTTTAATACTAATCTTGTTCTTAGCGATGAATTGCATTAAACTTCTCAACATATTTATGTTGATCAATCTCTCTGTTTTGCCTTTAGAACCTACTCATGTTAACCATTTTACTGATGGATGAAACTTGGCTTGATTTCATTCTCACTTCTTTTCCTGATCTTAAGCACAGGCAGACATCCGTACCCGCCTTTTCTAAACACGATTTATTATATTTGTCCTATAAGTTAAAAACTCCTTACGGTCAGTTCACACCGAGACGCGACGCGACGTAGCGCGCACTTTGGAAAAAATATAGAACTTGTTTACTAGACAAAAAGATACTAATTTCAGCGACAGGCCGCTTTGCCGTGCTGCGTAGCGATGCATACCGAGGCGCAGCGGGCTCTCACTGTTTTTGTCTAGTAAACAGGTTCTATATTTCTTTCACATGCGCGCTACGTCCCGTCGCGTCTCGGTGTGAACTGATCCTTAGGCTAAACTTACGATTATTTGGATGCGTAGTATGGCAATAAGTCCGAATTAAGCCGCGGATAGACTGACAGACACCGAAACTAAAAGGGTACCTTTTAGGAATTTCGTAACTCTAAAAAGTATTTTCAAAGTATGCAAGTTGTTATGTCACCATTGTTTTACCATTTGTGTTGCCACTCCATTCGTGACAGTATGAATATACAAAGTATTATTTCAGCCGGATGTGGATGGATCTGAAGGAGAACCGGAAGAAGCAGGCGACGAGACAGACAAGGAACCCGACACGGCGTCGGAAGCTGCTGCTCCGCCGCGCGTGCGTCCCTATGTGCATCTTTTTTGTGTACATTGCAAAGAAAAGAGCGCTACATTTGCAGTATGTACTACTTCATAATTTGTTCTAGTGTTTACAATGGTGTATAACTTGCCAGTATCGAATTATTAAGTAAAGAAATTCTAATTACTTTTGGCATGCCTCACATACTCACTACATGACTGATTTAAGTGGGCAGATTAGATAAGAAAATGGAGGATAAAATTTAAATCAGAATTAACCGTATCGCTCCTAGGGATACGCCAAGCATTTGGTGTCGGGCAAGCACCGCGCGGCTATGAGCGGTGTGGCGCGGCGGCACAAGGCGCAGCTGCTGCGGATGCGCGTGGCGCAGCGCACGGCGCAGCGGGAGCTGGAGACCAGCTCGGGCGCGGACCTGGCCACGCGCACCACGTTCTGCATGGTGTGCCGCCTCAACCACCGCACCACGCGGCAGGCGCACGTGCTCACCGACACTCATCGTGCCATGAAACGTTTCCTGCTGCCCTTCTGCCGCACTTGCCGTCTTACCTTCCGCTCGCCTATGATTTACGAACACCACATTTGCTCGCTCGACCATCTTAAGGTAAAATATTTTTTTTTTATTTTTTTTTTCATGTTTCAAATAAAGTTTACTGTTTAATACTAAGCTACTAAACCTTGTTGATATTGCAGAATCATTATGACAGTTACTAAATATAAGTACTATGGTACTTAAATTTTGTCTTAAAGATTAAATAATATTTAAAGGTTTTTCAATGGGCAATTTATTACACTCTACTAACTTAGTTGTCAACTTTTGCTTAAATATAATAATAATTAAATAAGTACTTATATCAATTTTAATTTGTGATATTACATGTCGCAAGAAGTGTTAAAACGTGACTTTTTATTACTTATGACTAATTTTCATAATAAAAATAGCCTCTTTAGGGGCAGCGCACTAAGCTATAAATAATCGTCGCGTTGCCACAAATGAATAAGGGCCTCGCTACACCTGCGCTACAATCTGCGACAACACGATTTATTTTTGTAGAACGCAAAAAAGGGTTTCCCTGAACTGTTGGCAGGTGTGACGTGTGTAAAAGCATTAATTGTGACAACGTTATTGTACTTAGTAACAATGACTTCGAATGAAGAGAGAGGCGATGCATCTTTATTAAACAAATCTCGTGCGGCGCTTATATGATCTAGGACACCTAATTTGCGGAAGTTCTAATCTATTTCGTTAACTTGCAGAGGAAAGCTAACCAGGCTGCAGCAAGACGTGCAAGTCCGAAGGCTGAAGGCAGTGGAGACGAAGGAATGGATGTCGATTTAGACAACTTTATGACTTTGGATTCTGTTGGTGATGTTGATGGTTAGTGCTAATTTTTTTTCTACATTACCAAAATAATTTTTATCTCATTTATTCGAAAAACTATTTTTTGTTCAATATATAAAATATTTTGAATCATACAGGCTTTTTAAACACTGTAAAAAATTTTGTAGCAAGTTCAGTCCATGATAGGTACTGAACTACCTTCTATAAAATAAAGTTATTAATAATCGATAAAATCCAAAATTTTGGACAGTGTTTTAGAAGTTACCTGTATATTGAACAAAAAATCGGTTTTCTAATAAATGAGATAAAAAATTATTTTGGTAATGTGATTTCCATGTTGTAATGTGTAACTTTGGAACTACTCTGAGCGTCACCCGACACGCACTTGGCCGATTTATTTTAATTTATTGCAGAAGTGATCAATGTATGTGGAACAAGTGGTTATACATAAACCATTGTTGAGGAAGGAAAACAGAAAATGACATCCTTTCATAATGATTTCATTTTTTATTCAGTGCAAATGGCCAGTAAGTTGTGCAAATGGTGAAGTTTTAATTTCCGCATAATCATTGTGCGCATACTGTTCAGTGAATGTCCTAAAGTAGATTCTCCCCGCTATGCTCGTGATTCTACTGTGGAATCCTTCGTTTCCCTCTGGATTCAAAGTAGTGCCTTCGCCTTAAAAATATTACATTTACGCCTTATAGCATAATCTACTATTATTTCATATACATCTTTTAATTTTTTAGTATAGTTCTATATTTCTGATTCAATATATTATGCTAGTATTTCTTTTTATACAGAGGTAGAAGATGAGGACTCGGGTGGTGAAAAAAAGGAGGAGACTGCAACAAAGAAACCAAAAGTTGAAATAAATATTGGCAGTGAACATATCAAGAAGTTGGAGGTTAGTTCTCAGTCTTCTGCACTGGTACGGCGAGACCCTTATAGTTATCGGGGAAAACATTCTACAAGCAAATAGTCATAATTAATTTAAATCCCAAGTAAAATCGCATTTTCTATCCTTATGAAAGGTAATTTCCTTCCCTTGTTTCCACTTAGTTTCTTCATTTTGTCCTGTTATGTTTTCTATGTGTAAGTTGTATGTATGTATTTAAGTATTAGGTGTATGTATGTTTATTATAATTATTGTATATAAGTATGTTTATTATATTGACCACCCCGCACTACCTAATTTCCCATCATTTTTTCTATATAAACGAGGTTGCCTGGAAGAAATTGCTTAGCGATAAGGCCGCCTTTTGCGCATTTCCTAATTTTTAAGATAATTATTTTCTGTTTTTTACTTTTGTGCAATAAAGGGTATTGTATTGTATAATTTTAAGTTGATAGCACTAGACAAAGTGAAGAATAATTCATGGAATTAAAATGGTTCGAAACCTTTCTCACACGCTCCTAAAGCCGCGTCCACGGACACGCGGCGCGGCGTGCGACGCCCCGCGCGGGCCGCCTAGCGGACTGCCGTATATTTTGGCACGATAGGTATTTAATTTTGTATGGAGCTCCAGATTTTTTTTCGCAATTTTAGTTATGGTCTCAAAGTAAAAGCTGTTTACATTGTTTATACACGTTTTAACCCTTTTTGTTACACGTTATAATGTAATTTATTATAAAAATAAGAGGAAAGCTGTTAATTCCCAGGTACGGCAGATAATTTTAAGCGTATACTGTTGTTGATTCGCATATGGAAAATTTTATAATAAATACTCTGTTCGAGAGTGGACATAATTTTTCTGACTGAATTGTAAAGTTAAAAACGGGATAAATATTTATGATAACTAAATGTTATTATAAAAAGGAAAATAGTTTTATAGGTTTATATAGTTCACACGGAAATCAAAAACAAAAAAAAAATTAAGTACTTAGTTCTGAATTCAAAGTATTATTTACGATAAATCTAATAATTGAATAGACATAGTAAATAACATTTGTTTTCTTGTTAATCGGAAATCCGATGATTGCCCAGGGACATTAAGAAAATGCATGCACTGTATTTATGTATGAAAGTTTGTGGATATATTTGTACTCGTATGTGTGTTCCAGCGTAGCAACCACTTATCCAATTTTCACAAAAGAGACATCTGAATCGATTCGTCATTATAGTCCAGGTGATATACGATTCTGTATGCAAAAAATGTATACAACAAATGTTACATAAGTACAAAATAGAGTAAGATAAATATTTTTTTTGCTTTTTTCAGTTTGGTATTATGAAAGAGGAGAAAATTACGAGGTTAAAATAAAAATATAGATAGTTGAAAAATATTTTTTAGAACGAATTTTCTCGTAGTCTGGTTATTTTAATTTTACATCTTGTTAAGAATTATTTTACGGCCCTGAATAAAAGGCCTTTAGAGCTGATATATCTAGTTTTTTAATTTTAACAAGTTTTAATCAAACTTTGGTGTAGGCCCTATGATTGCTTTAAGGGAGCGTCTGGCGACAAATACAAGTCCACTGGTTTTTCTAACTGGTTGGGTGGCGTGGCGGATGGCGCTCAAGACCACGGTCCGCTAAACAAATATCACTACAACTGTACTATGACTGTCCACTTGAAGATATAGGCAAATGGCCTCGAAGTGTGAAATAAATTGTTAACTCGTAAATATGGTGATAATTTCCATATTGCTCTTCGTCATGCACTAGATAGCCCTTTCAATTATTTTATGAACTGCCGTTGAAACTATTATTGGTGATCCGTCTAGCTTTAAAACTTGCCGTGGCCACTTTTGGCGTAGGCAAGTTTTAAAGCTAGACGGACTAATGTTAATACTTTCAATGGTGGTTCATAAAATAATTTAAAGGGCTATCTAGTGCATGACGAAGAGCAATATGGAAATTATCTCCATATTTACGAGTTCACAATTTATTTCAAATGAGGGCGGCACTTCATGGCCATTTGCCTATACCTTCACCCTCGTCCATATGAACATGAGAATTTACGTTTAACACCAAACTACACAAATTTTACAAAGTCCACCAAAACAACTTTCAAAATAATTTAAAGCAAAACCCCTGGACTTCCCGCCAAAGAAGCACGATAAAGTTAAGCGTGATAAAAGGAAAACATTCACAAGTATTATTTTGGATTATAGGTATGGTGGTGCGAGCTATGCCGAGTGTATCTACCGCGAGCCGAAGCTGGCGGTGCGGAGGAAGCTGAAGCGCTGCGGAGACACTGCCGCCTGCGCATCCACCTCGGCCGCTACGTGCAGCACCGCGACACGCGCACGCTGCGCAAGCACGCCGAGCGCATCCACCGCCAGCTGCACCAACAGAAAGGTGACCCTCCACGCCCACGCCAACAACCAACATCCGGACATTTTAAGTCTCCACTGCAGGAGCACGACCCTCTCGTACTACCAGAGCCATACTTGGCCAGAGCAGTCAGAGACCAGCATAAAATATTCAGCCATCTCCATGCCATTTCATGATAAGTTCTAAACGAGTGACGAGTTCTTCCGACTGCAACGACTACACTTCAACTGTTTACCAGGGGGCACTTGGAGGTGTGGATCATTTACATTGACGTGGCGTGTTGACCATTACACCACGCTAGTCCGCCAATCCGGAGGTTCTGGGTTCAATCCCCAGCCAGAGCAAGTTGGAAAATGGCCTTTTTCAAATTGTCCTGGGTCTTGGGTGTTTATCTATATATGTATTTATTATAAAATATAGTATCGTTGAGTTAGTATCCCATAACACAAGTTTAAAAACTTACTTTGGGGCTAGCTCAATCAGTGTGATTTGTCCTTATATATTTATTATTATTTATTTATTATTATTTATTATTATTTACATATAAGAACACAATATTGCATTGCCACTCCTTTTTCCCCGAACGTGGGTAAATAAACACTTCATTATTAATCATTGATTGAAAAATCCTTTTTATTTCAGAAGAAGAAAAGGAGAATGCTAACGCCGAGGAAACTGCAGAGAAAGTTAAAGTTGAAAAGAAAGAGTCCACTGAAGAGAAGAAGAAGTTGGAAAACGGTGGTGGTGACGCTACTAATGCATCAGGTATTTTAAATGGAACTAAATATAATAGGGATGATGACTAGGTCAGAAAAGTATTATTCTAATTAGTTCGTTTGTTAAATTATTCAAAAAAAATGTACCCATATTTTTCAGTTTAAAATTAAGAATTAAATTGGACTAACCCCAACGTGTGGGGTATCGTTAAAAAGGTCTTTTAAAATGCACCAAAAACTGCTTTGAAACTATGTAGATCAAACCCCCCAGTCTTGAGATAATCTAATACAAAGTTAAAATTTGAGGTGTCCCCCCACCGTAACTTTTGAAATAATACTAAAATAATTCTGAAAAAATATACCTCAAAGTATGTAGGTACTTTCAATTAAAACTATAGCGGTCTCGGTATCATAGTTATTTTTTTATACGTCATAAATCGTAAACCGCAATTTACCTTTAGAACTTTTATATTATGTTACTTGCTGCTACGGAACCCTTCATGGGCGAGTCCGAATCGCACTTGGCCGCTTTTTTTAAATGTATGTGTGTTACGCGATATCTTCGCCAGTTGTGAACCAATATTGATGATTCTTTTTTTTATTTCAAAGCCTATTATACTACCAAGTTGGTCCCATTTTAATTTGGTGAAGATATGATGAAGAAATTTGGAGACGGAGAAAGAGTCGGTTGTTTTTTTTTAATAATTTAATTATTATTCTCACGGTTCTACTACAGATCATACAGCCAAAGAATTAACGCCCGTAATTGAGATTATTTCTACGTTGGAGAATTCTTATTGTGACATTTAAATTGAGTGCGACATCATTACTGTGGACGGAACTCGTCTCGTCTGGGCTCTAATCTAGCAACTAAACGTCATTGTAATGCAAGGCGAGCGGGAAATGATGGAATGAGACGTCCGCTCTGTCGCGCGATCGTGTAATTAATGCACTAGTTGGTCATACAGCTGGAATTTTGACTAATGGGTTAATCAACCCCCTGTACTAACCCATTAGTCAAAATTCCAGCTGTATGTGTGAGCAGTGGCGAGTCAGTGTCCTCGGCCGAGTGCTCGGTTGGTGTAAACACTTTAACGAGTGCTCGGTCGAGCAGAAAGGCGAGAGAGTCACTAAAATCTCAATATGTTTACTAGGCCGAGTACCCACCTCCCCGCTTCATCCTTCTGCCCCCGCAGCGCCTCGATATCCCACTCGGCACGCGTGAACACGCACTCGGTTGTCACTCGGCCACTCGGCACTCGTTCGTTCGTCGCCAAGCAGTGTCCGTGTTTATGTTTATAACAAACAACAATAAAAATTATTCAGTTTTACAAAATAGATGAATGTTTGTTTTCTTCGGTCTAGATCTTCTAATAAATCCCACAATTCGTTAATAACGTCTGATAACAGCCGGTTGAAAACTCGTTTAAATTCTATTTTTTTTGCGATTCATTGCAAACGAGCGACGAGCACGATCAAAAGTGAACTGACTCGCCATTGTAGTAAATGCGTGTGAACACCCACTCGGTTCGGCGACTCTCTCGGCCGAGAGCTCATTTACTAACTCGCCACTGTACCCGTTAGGTGTAATCAACCCATTACCCACTGAATAACCAGTGAAAATTTATATGTATTGCGAATATAAACCTATTCTGCTTGTGAGCGTAAACGTTCATTTTAGGGCTAGTCTATTGTATGCACTCAAGAGCATGGTAAGTTACCTTTCACAACCTGCGGTATTGAGTAGCGAAACTACAATTCGGGTTCCGTTAAGCAAAGTTTAATCAAGTTTGTTTGGTTGTTGTAGGAAATGAAGATAAGCTGTGGGCAGATGTTGACAAAGATATTGGGGAGCTGCTGCGCGAGGTGGACCCGCAACGCAATGAGGGCGGCAGTGATGACGACGACGACTTAGACAGGTCAAACAAGTTTATATTTATTTAGTCCGTAATAGTCAGAGATACATATTTAACCCTTAACGTCTTTAGTATCTCTTCTTATATTTAAGAGCTGGGCTCTTGTCGGTGGAGTGCTTTTCATGTCTCTCTTTCTTCCGCCAAGTTCTTAACCTCCTTGTATGTTTTCACGTTTAATTTTTCCTTTATTTAGTATGGTAGGTATAATTTTTTCATTGGTTATGGACTTTAAGATTTCCTAGTTTTTAAGATAATTAAGTCGTGTATTTTTATTTTGTGCAATGAAGTGTATTATGTCAAAGGCATAAGACGAAAAAGGCGATACGGCTAGCAACCCATCACTTTTGATTCTTTTTTTCACAATTACTCTAAAAGTGCCCTTTGAGTCTTGCGGCCCTGGGCTCTGTCTGCTTAGAGCCGCAAGATCCAAAATGCTTTGTCTGCCCCGTTAGGGATAAAGACGTGATAGTGTGAATGTATGTATAATATAAGGTTCAATTTAATGCAGTAATAATTCTGCCATGGCCTTGTAAAGGATGTCAGTCAGCTGAGATGCGATATATAAATAAATATATAGGACAAATCTCACACATTGAGCTAGCCCCAAAGTAAGAGACTTGTGTAATGTTATGGGATACTATCTCAACGATACTATTTTGATCTATCAAATTTCAACTCTCTAAAGATTTTATTGCCCTTTGTAACCAGCGCCTTACAATAATGAATAAATACGATAACGTTTTTAAGGAACCCCTCATGTGGAGATTCATGATCTCTGTATGTCGAGGCCTGGCCTGATGGAACTAGTGAGATTAATTCTACTAATATGTGAAAAATCGCAAACGCCTGATTTCATGTAATCAGACAACAGACACGACCTCTACCATAGATGTAGACAAACCTGAGCTCCACCACAGAATAAATACTAGTACTCACGGCTCTACTTATATGTATTTCTTATTTATTTACGCAGGTACGATAAGTTCCGTAAGAGTGACAAGAAAATTAAGTTAGGCGATGAAGAAGAGAACGACACAAATAATGGAGACGATGCCCTTGAGAAAAATAATGTAGAAGTTGACGCAACTGCTTAGATTATTTAGATCGTGTTTAATTTTAGTGTTACATGAATTGTACGTAATTTTAAGTGATGTTCTTCAATTAATTTTTAAAGTAATTATACCTGTTTAGCAGGTCGCAATATTCTTAGCTTCAAACTATGTGGGATAATAAATATTGTAATGATTATTCTTTGATTTGTTATTTAACTGAACATTCTTTCCGTTTGGGTAAATTTAGTCAAAATCTACATTAAAATTTAAATTATTTATTAAAATACAGTTTAACGTTAGTACACTAATTAGAATTATTATAACACTCTTCCTTCAGTTTATCTGAAGCACCCATTCTTTTGATTAAAATTCACAAACCAGTATCATTTCTACAGTAATACCTAAACATATAACTCCTGAACCAATAGCTAATCAGCCTATCACCAAATATCTCCCTCATATTCCACCACATTTTCATTTTCTTCTATTTTTCTTTCTTCCAAATATTTCATCTTTATATCGACGTAGATTCGCCATAGTATCCTGAAATAAAGTAATTTATATTAATTACCTACATATATGGTTTGAGTGATTGATCTTTGATCTACCATCTGTGTTAAGCCCCTAGAACCTTTATACAGCGGCGCCCTCATTATTTCATCATATTTATTTTCTGAGCCCCTTATTAATAAGGGGAAAGTTTAAAATATTTCCGTGCAAATCTAGGCTTTGGTCGGACAAAAATAACGTAACCATATTTTTCAGTTTATAAAAAAAGTTAAATTTACAAAGATACAGATTTAAGAGGTCTTGTGACGTCACCGCTGTGTAAAAATCGTACGAATCTGTGACGTCACGCGAAATATTAACTGTATCTTCGTCATTTATTATTTCTCAGAGAAAAGAAAATATATGTATACAATATTTTTTAATAATCTAACCATGGGCCAAAAACAAATTTTTAGTCATCATGCCTATTCATACGACATCAACTATTAGAGAACCTTATCCTTAAAATCTTGGAGCCCGTATGACCCTAATATTACATAGAGCGATCTTAATTTTTTATCAATAGTAACGAAATACTCACTTTATAATAAAAACAGCAAAGTTCAGGACTAACTGTATACATTATATGTTTCGAAAATACGATTGCGTAAAATTTTTTCGATAAAAACATTGCGAAGTTGCCTTCAAATCACCTCAGAATTATACTAAAGCGTGCTAAAACGTAAAGTATTCAAGAAATACAATTAATTAGCACTTACTTTTTAAATAACTCTTAAATATTTTTTGTAAAACGAAAAAACCTCAAAACCCAAAACCAGCCATGCGGGGTAGGAAGACCGCGGTAGGTCAATGAGACCTACCGCGGCCTTCCTACTCACATGGCTCGCTGTCTCGCTTCGGCAAGAGTAAATTTGTGTGTGTGGAAGTGGGAGCAAAACTTAGGTTATCCACATTAGGCGTCCTCTTAAACTTACCTGTTTAGCTATACGATTTTCAAGATTCCGGAGTCGAGCTAAACCTTTTAAGTTGCGATCTAAAATTTTCAAAAAATCTGCTCTGGAAATTTTTGGTGCTTCGGTTGTTCCGTTACTATTAGGATTAGGTGCTTTGGTCACTGCCTGCAACAAAGTTTTTAAATATTTATTCCTAGTTAGAATTATTTTTTTTATTTTATAGGTCGGCAAACTAACAAGCGGGTCACCTGATGGTAAGTGATCACCACTGTCCTGGTTGCAGTTGTCCATCTGCAACACCAGGGGTGTAACAAGAGCGTTACCGGCCTTTCAGGAAGATATAGACTCGTTTTTTGAAGGTTTCAATGTCGTATCGGTTCGGGAACACCGCTGCAGGAAGTTGATTCCACAGTTCGGTCGTACGTGGCAATAATAAAATAATAATAATTTAATAATTCATAATTAGATATGTAAAATATTTTGTTTATGACTGAGCACGCGAGGCATATCTTCGGTTGCCGTCGTTGCCGAGCCTTTCCGATAGTTAATACCATAGAGGTAGGATTGTTGTATAGGTACAACAAAGGTATTTGGTTGATACTAAAAACTATATACAAGATTAGTAAACTTACATTGTTATCGGAGAATTGATTATTTACTAAGTCGGATATCTGGTTGTAGGCGCTTTTAGTGTCATTGATTTCCTGAAATAAAAATAAAAAATATATTAAAGTTCGAAAGGGTATACTTTCCAGGTGATCCCATAGAAATTTTATTAAAATAGGTTGTGTAGTTTGTTTTTTAAGGTGAATATAGAAGCAAATGGCCTTGAAGTGGCGCCCTCATTTGAAATAAATTGTTAACTCGTAAATATGGAGATAATTTCCATATTGCTAATAGTCAGGCACTAGATTGCTCTATGGGCGCGCTCTATCTACTTGAACACTGTCCAAACATCTTTTCTTAGTTTCAGGCCGCTTATTTATCGGTCTTAGATATTCTATTACTTGTAAATATTATGTAACTATAAGCAGGCCTGTGTCACTCCCCGTTTAGGTATCGAAAATGTACCTACATTTTATTACTCGTACTATGCGCGCAGCCGGCCCCTCCGGGTGGTAAATTCAGCTATACGAATCTTTGTCCAGAATCATAAGGATGAAATTGGCTTGCAATGGATGTCTGATGATGTAAGATATAAACGAAAAGGTGCTGAGTTCTGTCGTGATGTAAATTAAACCATATCGCTCACCACATTGAGTAGGTAGACATTTCTTTGAATTTCTTTGCTGAGTGAGACTTCTGTACTGGGTTTTATTCTGTGCTATAAGTAAGCTTATATCTTGTTTTATCGACTCTAAATTCCATACGAATTTCCTACTTTACTGTACTTTAGATAATTTATTCAATAAAAAAAGTTACTTGCTTACCTCTAAAATGAGGTGGAATATGGTTCCAAAGAATCCCCATTTCGGTGTTGTTGGCACATGCTTACCAGACTTTATGGCTGCTTGCCTGTTGGTACGATCTTTATGTATCGATTTTTCTGCTGTCGGCTAAAAAGCAAACTCGTTAAATGACGCGTTGTGTTTTGTTCCCTTTATACAATACTGGTCATGGTCATGCAAATAATTTGAATACGTAAATCTCTTTACTAAGGTCATCGAAATATAATCTCTAGAAGCCTAACTAATCCCGAAAAATCATTCCACGCGATATGAACCGCGTGGCGCGACAGTTCGCCATGATACTCGAGTCGTGCGGTTGCGTTGCAAAAAGATTACTAGAATATAGCTGTGTTTTTGCGAAAATCGATTCATTAGAAATCCGTCATGTGCCGTGAAGTGGTGTAGAAGCCCATACAGACATGAAAAACACAGGACTCGCCTTTCATATGTAAGTAAATAAACATTTTAATAATCGGCCCCTGAGCCGGCTGCTCGACCGACGCGGCGATGACGCGTGCGTGACCTTTTCGCGACCAATCGCATGCATCTTTGTCAATGTGTGTGTTTGAGTGTTTCGTTGTAATACGCTATTTTGCAACAAGTCAAATCAGATACTTTTTTCTTAACGTCAAAAACAAACATTTTCTATGGGATTTGTATGAAATATCGATTTATGACGTCCTAATTCCTTGGAGTCAAATAGCGCTCTTAATATCCGTTTTTTTTACATAAATAAATCTAAAATCATGTTTAAAGTGGAAGTGATCAATGACAAGTGGCATTATTTTGAAACGTTTTATTCTATTAACAGTACCAAGTTAGTTATTTTTGACCCATTAAAATACCCAATTACTGTTAGTTTGTTTGCGTAAATGGAATCAGAATCGAAGCGGTGAATGTAGGAGCGTTGGATTTCTAGAGATTATAATTCGATGACTAAGGTTAATTTTTTTTACAGTTTTTAGTTTTTTTCTCTGAAGGTAAAAAGTCATCATCGGCAGCCTTCTGTATCTCATTGATCTCTCATCTCACCTACGAATAAGGATACCACAATGCATCTCACACAAAATAGGCCTCTCCTCAGTGCATGCCAACCAACTCGGTCCTACACCCTACGAACCCAGTTTCAACCCGCGATTTAAGATGATATAAAAATCGCGGGTCAAAACAGGTTTAGTGGACATCACATTCTTTTTTTTTTTAAATATATTTTATTCAATCGCTTTACTTATTCAAATGATAAAACTATTAAAGAAACCAAAACATTTGTACTCCCATGTCAGTAGCGCACCTGGCGGATTTTTTTTTAACCATCAGAGGAAGAAGGCTCATGATAATAACATATTATTATACCTATTTCGCCGATAACACAGACCTATTATTAAAAAATAAAAAAACGACTGCATTTATGTATTCAACTAAAACGGGAAAAAGCTTACTTTAGTGACCCCTAAGAAAAAAAATACTCCTGCAGTAATCCTGCCCTTCAAGAAAAATACGATTTTTTTAAATTAGTTGATGTACTTAAATGCTCACTGGTTCAGCTGTGAAGTGAGGAGCGATGATCGCTATGATCACGAGGGACGTCAAGATAAAGCCATGCGCGCTGAGCGCCATCGCGCGTGCTTATGGTCTTGAGACGACTGCGGGTAGCACCTGCAAGTAAATTTTTATACGTAGACATGGGCGCAATGAGACGCACTGGGGGCAAGTGCGTCCCATTGCGCACCTGTCAAGGAAGAAAATAGATTTTAGTATTTTTAATTAGATCCCCCATACGCATAGGCGAAGACTTGGTTAAGCGTACGGACCAGTTTAAATACTTGGGATCTGTACTTCACGCGTCCGGACACATCGATGCCGACGTCAAGGCCCGTATATCTGCCGCATGGGCAAAGTGGCGAGAGGTGACGGGTGTCATTTGTGACCCCAAAATGCCGGTTAGGTTAAAGGGACAGGTCTACAAATCCATCATTAGACCTGTCCTTTTATATGGCAGCGAAGCGTGGCCATTGCTTGAGCGACACAAGCAGGAACTGCGTGTCACGGAGATGCAAATGTTGCGCTGGATATGCGGAGTAACACGGAGATATCGCGTGTGAAACACCCGCATCCGCGGTAGCCTTCATGTTTGTGACATAACAAACTGCTAGAAAGTCGCCTACTCTGGTACGGTCATGTCCTGCGGTAACCGGCAAGTTACGTGGGAAACAAATGTGTAGCCATGCCGCCTCCGCCGGGGCCGCCAGACGTGGCAGACCCAAGAAATGCTGGCTTGACGTCGTCAAGGATGATATGCATGCCAATCTTCTTACAACCAAGGATGCTCAAAGCCGTGCGAAGTGGAGAAGGAAAAGCCGGAAAGCGGACCCCGGGCTGCGCAGCGTTGCAGCTGAGGTGCAACTGGGAATACGCTGAGATCAGTTTTTTCATTAATTTACTGTTTGGTTAAAAACTAAAGGCGTCTAGGTTGCCGTTCAATTTTTTTCAGTTTTTTATCACCTTGTCAATATTTTAGTGTTCCTCTTTCTGGTGAACACGACCAATAATGCTAAAAGTAAAAAAATACAGGATGTATGTGTCTTTCTTATTTAACTTACCAACTTGTTACTTTACCTATCCGAAAATCTTGATTCGTTCCACCATTTGTATATAAGCGAAGTTTGATAGCGAGTAGAATTTCTGAGACAAAAATTGAATTATGTAGTAGGTACATTAATCTAAAATAAAACATAATAATGACTTACAGGTATAACTGATTAGCAAGTAAGTTATATGTATCAGTGCTATTGATTGAGGAAACACTAAGGTCGAGAGAATAAAAAAATAGGTATTTGTAAAATCATTGCTGTCGCGCTGTGCCCGAACAACAACCGAGCGAGTGCGATAGAAGCAACTGCAGCTCGGACCGAAAATTCACCTATGAAAAGTAACTAAAACTTCCGAGTTTTCTTTTTTTAATAGAATCTCGTCAAATTTGTAGTTGTAGGTATGCTAGATGTTTAGACAGAGTGGAAAATCTTACCAATTCTTCAGGTTTATGAAGGTTCGTATCTTTTTTACTAATTAAATTATAAAATAAAACCGGCCAAGTGCGAGTTAAACTCGCGTGGAGAGGGTTCCGTACAACTGATTGAATTCTAATAGGTTTTCCTGCAATATACTATATTTCGTATTTGTTTCAAAATTTTAGGCTTAGTAGTTTTGGAGATCAGGGGGGGGGGGGGGTGTGAATGGTCAATTTTCGTCTTCTTTCATGAATAAAATCAAAACAATTTTTATTACCTACAACTAGCGTTGCCAGGCGTCCGTATAAAGCCGGACATAGTTAGGCGTGTTATTGCGTGTCCGGCCAAAATAAACGGTGTCCGGCTTGTCCGGCTTTTGTTAGGCTTTATACATTTCGCAAACGAGAGAGCGCCGAGCGTGGCCGAGCGCAGGCGAGTCGACTGTTGGTCGCTCCCGCATTCCGCAGTGAATTTAATTTTGTTTGACTGATGACTTTGACTGATTAATTATAAAGTACTTAGACTGATTTGGCATTTTGTATTTCATTAGAATATGAGAAGATTTATGGCAATTATTAAAAATAAGGTTAATTTTACATTAATTTTTTTTGTCGTACATATTAATACTGAGACCAAATCCTCATTGATGTAGGGTGTTCGGCCTTTTTACCCAAATGTCCGGCCAAACTGGCTGGTCTGTCCGGCTATTAGGTTTGGCGACCTGGCAACCCTACCTACAATTTTGCCATTTAACTTTTTTATATAGGACCTGTAGTTTTGCCGGAAATCGAGATAAACTGTGTTTTACCCTTAAAAACTCACCCCTCCTACCCCCTGACCTCAGATCGCCCGTATTTTATTTTTCCTCTCGTTTTTGTAATATTCTCTCATTTTCAATGGGTTTCATCCTACTATGTATAAGTTTTTTTCACTTTACCATTTTCAAAGGCTTCTGCACGGCACTGGTCTACTAGGTATCTGGCGAGGAATCAGGGGACTGAGTACGCTTTTATGGAAAAACGGCCAATCGATTTCCTCTTAATTATAAATTTAGTTCAGTCCATATGTAATGTTAACAATAAATTCAATTTCGATTACTTAAATTAAAAGAATTCCATCGATTTATCACTAATGAGGACGTAAAAACCGCGGTGATGGTGACGAGTAAAACAAAAAAATGTTGTCCCTGTTGATAATTATTAAAAAATACAAAAAACCCGACCACCATATATGGTACATATTTTTGTAATCCTTGTATAAAATCCTTTACTTTGAGACTCCACTCGATAGGTTTTGAATAAAAAAACTTTTTGAAGACATATTTTGGGGCGAAAATCCGCCATTTTGGATAACTTACATTTTTATATTTATACCCAGTGTCACTCTCAGAGTTAGGGCAAATCTAACGACACCTCTCAAGCTAAAATTCATTAAGCCGTTTAGGTTTTAGAGCGTGCCAAAGAAATTTACATACAAACATTCATACACTCGAAAGACATAACCCACCTTCTGGCACAGTCGGGTAAAAATCACGAGAGCCTGATCTACTTTACGCACTACCAAAAAATAAAATTAATAATGCTATCGTAGCCACAGTACTAGGCATTATGGAAATGTATATTCTGTTAAATTAAAGTGCATTAAAAAATTGTAGATAGTTAACCCTCGGTAGCTATATTTTGGTACAACTAATTAAAATCATATACATTTAGAGCTAGACGGACAAATGATATTTTTATCTTCTGTTCATAAATAATTTAAAGGGCTATCTAATGCCTGACAGCAGAATGATATTTTTTTCCTTATTTACGATTCAACAATTTATTTCAAATGAGGGCGCCACTTTTACTTATCCTTCACCTTAACAAATTCAGTCATTGATTTTCTGATAAGTACCATAAACTATCCTTTTATGTGTACAAGGAATTAGGTATACAAATGGTATTTTTATCTACTGTTCATAAAATAACTTAAAGGGCTATCTTAGCCTGACAGGTAGCAGAATGATAATTTTCTCCTTATTTACGATTCAACAATTTATTTCAAATAAGGGCGCCACTTCTGCTTATACTTCACCTTAAGCACAGAAGACAGTAAGAGTATACAGAACGGAATCTCCTAAGGTACGCGCAATATGCGTCCGCGCACCTCTCCACTTTTCTTGTGCGGCCGCGTGCGCCGTGCAGAGTGTGTTCGTCCGCTCTCGCCCCTCGACAAGGCGAGATCGGGGGAGAGGTACGAGGACGCATATTGCGCGGGACGTTAAGAGATTCCGTTCTGTATATACTCTTACTGTCTTCTGTGCCTTAAGGCCCCATCAATTAAGAGCCAAGAATACTGTGCGTGTTTTTGAAAAATAACTGTAATTAAACTACTACAGATTATTCCTCAAAAATTTTACATAAGAATCTTATGGCTTTTCTACAGACACCTACAATATCCAAAACACGATTGAGCTTGTTTGGCTCGATAGAAAAAAATCACAAACATACCTCTAAATTTACCTTATAAGACATATTACTACTTTATACAATCACCTTTTTATATGAAAATAATACCAAAAAATGTATAATCTAAATGTAAAATGTATAATCTAAATTACTAGTCGCTTTCGCTACAAAAAAAAATATATACAAAAAAAAAATGGTTGCCTGTAAAGTCGGTTTTACGGGCGAAGATTTTACGTGACAACGTCTTTTTCTTGGTAGAATATTTATTATGAGGGAGAGAGACGCAAGGCATTCGGCGGGCCTCTCTCTCGTTCGGTGACTCATCGTAACGTTACCGAGCGTTACACTTTTTCATAAGTGACTCCCAGCCGCAACCTAATTTAAGACGTTGTCACGTCAAAATAATAATAAATAAAACACTGCAAAATATCTTCCAGCCAGGGCTTGGAATACCTAATAAAAATCTGGTACCTAACGTTAATTCTGTCAAACGGCGTTAACGTTGTCAGCAAAGGTAACGTTAGTATGGGTAAAGGTATTTTTCCCACTATTTACCGATAATCAGATAACGTTACCAATGATATTAACGGTAAAAGGTATTGTTAACACTGTATTTCTTTTCGATATTTGACAGAATAAATTGATGAGAGTTTGTCTAGTAGGTTACTAGAGCTATTTATATAATATTTTACAAGTATTGAAAAAAAGTATCGTTACTTATATCGTTAATTGATAACGTTATAAACTGTATTATCGATACCCCTTATAACGTAACCACTAAAATAACGTTATATAACGTTACTTTTAGTGTGAATTTGGTATCGTTAACAAGCCCTGCTTCCAGCACGGGTCCGGGCCTTTGTTCGCTCTCGACGAATAGACTTTTTATCCACCTGCTAAATTTTTGGAGAAAAAGTCAGCCTGTATTTCACTGTGTTTTATTTATTATTATTTTTGTATTACATTTACTTACAATTTTATTTGTAGCGACATCGACTAGTAATTTGGATTATACATTTTTTGGTATAATTTTCATATAAAAAGGTGATTGTATAGTATAAAGTAGTAATATGTCTTGTGTCTCTAATGTGTCTATAAAGTAGTAATAAGCTAAATTTCTTCGATCATATATTCTATAGATGCACAGTTGGCTCCGGAAAAACAATGGATAAAACAGCGTGACGTTACGTCAAAGATGACCAATCTAACCAGAAGGTAATATGTAACGAACATAATACGGATTTATTTCCACGCTTATCTCAGTTACTCATACACTAAAACTTTAAAAAGGGGATCTTGTATGATTGAAATTTGAAGTGTATACATATTTAATAGGTAAGAGTTTGTATATTTTTATTTTACTTATTTTCTCTTAGATTGTAAGAACACCTCTTTTATTATTTCATGTACACACATGTTTTGGATTGCAACCAGTTTTAATGTTTTTGTATGTTTCTTTTTGTGTAGTTTTGTAATAGTTGTAATCTGTTTTGTGTGATAATAAAATAAAATAAAAATAAAAGTATTGACACGGGGACAATATTTTGTTTGATTTTGCAAGGAACTGTGCATCTATAGAATATATAATCGAAGCTAAATTTAGGCAAAAGAGGTATGTTTGTGATGTTTCTGTCTAGCTAAAAATGCTCAATCGTGTTTTGGATATTGTGGGTGTCTGTAAAAAAGCCTTAAGATTCTTATGTAAAATTTTTGAGGAATAAACTGTAGTAGTTTAATTACAGGGATTTTTCGAAAACACGCACAGTATTTCGGGTTGTGAACCCATCTCGCCTTAAAAAATTTTAGCCTTATTGATTTTCTGATCAGTACCATAAACTATCCTTTTATGTGTACAAGGAATTAGGTACAGTTCTTTTAATCTGTATTGCATAGCATTGCCTCTATTTACACTATAAATTACCAATCCTATGCATTAACCCTGACACTTTAGGCTGGCCTCCACTCGTTGGTGCTAATAAGAAAACTGATAATAAGTAAACTACACAGTTTAAAATAAGGTACAGGAGTACATTTTACAATTTACTAAATTATTTGACTGGCTGTATGCACTGGATGGATAGGGTAAGACTCAAGGGCGGATCCAGGGGGACCCCCCCTCCCCCCCCCCCTCCCTGGGCTGGGTGTGTACCTGTGGATGGTGAAGTGGCAGCGGAGTCACGACATACCGCAGTTGATTTCTGATCTTATTTTAAATTGCGATATTGAGATGTATCGCCTAATATAAGAATTGTTCCATGTATTATGGCTACACTGCCTGTTAGTGTAGCGACAGCGGAAAGATCTTTCTCTACGTTACGAAAAATCAAATTAAGAGCTTCAGTGGTTGAAGAACGTCTAACCAGACTGGCACATCTTCACGTCCATAAAAACGTACCCATTGTAGTAGATGAAGTGATAACGCGTTTCGAGAGACGACGTAAAAGAAAAATTGATTTTGTTATTTAAATATAGTTAGGTATTTTTAAGTACAGTACTTACATATATTAATAAAATACCTACTTTTTATTTGTATCTATTATTATAAAAATTAAATTGTAACTTTTTGTGACTTGACTATGTGACCCCCCCCCCCCACCCCTGGCGCCAAAGCTGGATCCGCTCTTGGTAAGACTGGATGGATACTGTATCAGTTTGCGCTGCAGCATAAGCCCAAGTCTATACTTAGGTACAGACGATGAAATATTTTTTTACTAACGACGGCCACTATACAGATAAAACGGTACTTGAGAGCCTTATTATCGTATCTAGAAATTTAATGATTATTATTAAGTTTTTTAAATTATGCGTGGGTCCCCCTACACTATATGTAAGTATACCAAAAAAACAGCAACAACATAACAATATCGAGTTATGATATGAAACCTTCCGGGTTTTGTCTTTAAACCTTCAAGCAGCAGAAAGGGTTTTGAAAACTTACCTTTCACACTGGCGACTGTGTAGTCTAGGGTCAAAATGTATCACTAGACTTCCGCGCTGTCATTTTCCGATGCAGCCGGGTTACACGATGCACATGATGTAACAAGTCTTAACCCATAAAAAACTTCGTCATTATATGATTACACGCAGCAACCGATTTCCGTAGATATACTAAAAGACTGGAACACTTGGTGTAACTGGAATGGAAATGGTTTTTACTTAAATACGAGTACTGGAGTACCTAATAAAATAACTGATAGATGATTACTGACATGATAGATGATACTGACTTAACTAAGGCACAAAATGCCATTAACGATACAATTAGATCACTTGTAAGTATTTTATTACGCCACAAATGTTACTAAATACCTTTACGCATGTACTTATACGCGTAGGTTATTAAAATAGTGACATTAATAAATTAGAGACCCTTAATAAATAAGAGACCCTTTGTTTACCTAATTTATTAAGTAGGTATTCATTAAAATAGTTCAATTTGGATTTCTGAATTAATTCCAACTTTGCACATATTCGGTAAACTTTATCAAAATTAAAAATGACCTATTTATGTAATAAGTAAGTACCTACTTTCATAATACAGGCTAATTATTTAGTGTCCAAATTTTTGAAGCAAGTTCAGTCCATGATACTAAACTACTTCTATAAAAAAGTTATTAAAAATCTATAAAAATTGTTTGTCCTCCCATACAAATCAGCGCTCAGACAGACGGATTTTGTATGGGAGGACGAAAAATTTTTATCGATTTTTAATAACATTTTTTGTACAAAGTACCTAGTTCAGTATCATGGACTGAACTTGCTCCAAACATTTGGACACTGTTTGAAAAGTCACCCTGTATATATTTTTTTACGATGAAGAATCCATATAAGTACCTATATACATATATCATATCGTATGACCATATCAAAAATGTTATGTTAATATGTACCTACATACTAATATAATGGATATTTACTATAATCAGGACATACATACCTAAACAAAATGTGCTTACTTGTGTTCTTTCTCGTTTATTTGACTATCGCATAAAGAATGGCCTTGTATCATGGACATACCTTTTGAATGTATGATTAAGTTACCTTCACCAACCCGTTTCGCATGTACTTATGTAAATTTTTATAATTATGTAAAATACAGTATTTTTTTTATTTTCAAGTAGGCCTTCTATCCTATTGAGAGCTTCATACCAAGACGATTGCGAGGTACCTAAATACTTTCATATGAAATCTAGTAATGTTAGGTATAGATCATAGTGTTACCGACCAAAATTTGCTTTTATCAACAATACCTGTAGGTTGACTGGTAGAAAAGGCCCTGGGCCTTAAGTCCGCCGGTTACATTTTTTGTAATAAAGTAAAATAAAAAAAAAACGATTTCAGGCGAAACTAGTTTGTTAACAGTTTAGGCTTAACTAGTTTGGCCTAGGCTGAACTAATTTCGAAAAATCATTATTCAAGTAAATTAATGCTTAAAGTTAAGGCAATAAATTAGATCAGCAATATTTATGCAGACATAGTTCTACCAAATTACAACTTCCCAACTAATATTATAAATGCGAAAGTGAGTTTGTATATTTGTTTGTTTGTTTGTTACTCTTCACGCTTTATCTACTGAACCAATGTTCTTGAAAATTCGCATACACATAGGAGTACTGAGAAGGACATAGGGTACCTTTCATCCCGGAAAAAAGTAATGTTCCCGTGGGATACGCGAGCGAAGCCGCGGGCAAAGCTAGTTATAAAATAAACAAGTGTCTGGCCACGCTCAGAGTTCTAGTTCCGAAAGTTACACGTTACAACATACATGGAAACTTCATTTTTCATAATTTTACATGTTTACTTACTACCCATTTAAAGCAAGTAACAAATTTATTTAATTAAGTAATAGGGCTGTGGACTGGGAACTCACAAACAGTATTCATTACACTTGTATAAAATTAGTTCATTTTGTTACTTGCAACGATTCAATCAGTTTGCCCTGGGCCGAACTAGTTAAGCCTAAAGTACCTATTTAGGCCAAACTAGATTATCCTGGGCTAAACTAGTAAGTATATCCTGCGCTTAGGATGAACTGGTTTGGCCTGAATTCGGGTTTGGCCGGTAACAAATGTAACAATAGAATTTTCATATAACATAGAAACTTGATATTTTTTAAAAATGTATAAATAGATAAGGACACTGATTGAGCTAGTCCCTAAAATAAGTTTGAACTTGTATAATGGGATACTACCTCAACGTTAATATATTTTATAATAAAAACATCCAAGAACCAGGACTGGCATGACAGATTTTTTCCAGTTAGTATACTTTTAACCTTAAACGACTTATAAAGGACGTAGTTTAATAATATTACTGGTTGTTCGTTCGGTCATAATTATTTTGTTTGCATTTTTAGAAAACGTATACATATTTACATAATAGTTACCATTTACCATCGTGTACATGCTCGTACATTGTGTGTATACTTCATTTTATTGAGTCGAATAATAGGTGTGTATACTAAACCGGCTTTACTTAGTAATCACTTACCTAAAAGTAAACAGTGCATCCAAAAATTCATAAAAAGGTTTATCACTGATAGCACACTGTTATCCTTTTTAACTGTAAAAAAGATCATGCCCAAAATATTAATTGGCTTTAAACTTTCACTTAATCATTCACGAAAATATTAATCAAATGGCGCTTTAATTTTAAAGGCACAAAAATCGTAAACAATTTAATTACCTAACATAGAGTGTCCGTCGATTATCGCACACCGGCTAAGCGCGCGAAGTTGACGATGGCACTGCAAGCCGCGGCTGGGAGCGGCGCCGCGCGAAGGGCCGCGCTCCGCGCCGCGCGCCCGCACCAACGGGGCCAAGGCCGGCGCTGGTGCCGATTGCGAAGTCTTCGTTATGTCAGCCTGCGTTCCACTTATGCAATGTTGCCTACCATTTCAATGCAGTTCGACGAACCAGTCCCATATTTTGATGTTTAATTACCACTATTATTTCCTAATTCGAATATGTAACACCTTTTCCATAACCAAGTTACCCCTGACTGTTTCTTATATTTATCTACTACATACAGGCTGACTTTTTTCCACCTGCTAAATTTTTGGAGCAAGTTCAGTTCATGATATTGAACAACTTTCTATAAAAAAAGTTATTAAAAATCGATAAAAATGTTTCATCCTCCCATACACAATCCGTTTAGCTGAGCGCTGATTTGTATGGGAGGACGAAAAATTTTTATCGATTTTTAATAACTTTTTTTATAGAAAGTTGTTCAGTATCATGGACTGAACTTGCTCCAAAAATTTAGCGGGTGGATAAAAAGTCAGCCTGTATAATATAAGAACATAGCTCTTGTCGGTGTCATTGTATGGAAAGAGACGCACGATTTTTTTTTGCAGAGTAAATAAAATGGGTAAGAATTATTTTCAATAAAAACATTTAACAATTTAAAAAAAATATTTTTTTTCCATACAAAATCAGATAAAGCGAGGATAAAGCAATTATATTTTTTTATTATTAGGTTTTTTTTTTCGTATTCCACTATTTAAAGTCTTCTTAAAAGGATGATCAGTAGGATTGAACTTACTCCAAGAATTTGTGTTGTGTTCAAAAATTCAGCAAGTACCTACTAGGTTTATCAATAATTCAATAAATTTTATAAGGTAATTTACCGGGATATGCGTTTAAGGAATATGACGCATGAGTTGCACTATATCATTTGCGTAACTGTAAAATTAAGTGAATTGAATAATAAATACATTTGTATTTTGCATGTAGATGTATTTTTTGTTTTGAACATGCTTGTATAGATATGGTCCGTATAAATAGAAACACTTACTAATTATTGAAAAAAGTGGATGAGCGAGTTGGAAACATCAAAACCAAGCGAACTTATGTAAAAACAAATTTGTTGTAGCAGTGTTTTCTGTTGGGTATATTGGTGAGAGGATTCTGCAAATATTTGCACAACTCGAAGTTTGGAAATAGGTACTGGGTGGCGCAAAAGTACTGGCACTAAAGAAAATACTTTTATTTTTTTTATATGACATTTTCTGTCATTCTGTTGTTGAAAATTGTGTAGTGAACAAATGTAAAATACACTGAAAATAAACATGGACCGTTTTACTCCCCAAGAACGTGGAATAAACACTATGGACTTAGTGAGGGACGCTTTTCCAGGCCGAGTTATCTCTCGTTTTGGCGATTTGCCTTGGCCTGCAAGATCACCCGATCTGACCAGTCCAGACTTCTTTCTTTGGGGTTTTTTGAAATCTCGGGTGTATGTGAACAAGCCACAGACTCTCGCAGCTCTAAAAGAAAACATTCGTCAAGAAATAACGAACATATCACAGGAAGTGTTACGGCAAGTTATGCAAAATGTCATAAATAGGGCTCAAATGTGTATCAACTCTGGAGGTCACCATTTAAAAGACATCATCTTTAAATCCTAATGGTACGAAATTTAATGGCACAAATATACATTTAAAAAAACCTAAATCTAGTTTTCTAATTTAGAAAAAATGTTATAGCTGAACCAAATAGGGTCTTTACTTTTGCGCCACCCAGTACATGCGCAACAAATGACTAACTGGATTTCTTTCGGCGTATCTTCATCAGCGGTCGTTCCGAAACGCTAGGAGTTTGTAGCTTTTGACTTTTTTTTTTGACTACTTTCGATATCAATATCATAGGGGGAAAAGTTAAATTAACAAAACATCAATCCTTTTCCTCTGTCACTGTCGAAAGTCAAGTTTACCTTTCAAACAAAAAGAAAAAAACTCGATATCTTAATCAAAATCGGTTCATCCTTCTGGAAGCTACGATGCCTCGATATAAACACGACAAACTTATAACACACATCTTTTGGGTCAGGGTTAAAATTAATAACCAATTAAATAAAAAGGCTTTATAATAAAATTACTTTAATTATTATTTTCTATGTCCTCATGCCTATACAGTTTAACAAGTAATAAATCTAAAATAAATATGCTTACGTAAATGCTGAAATGATCTGTCTATTAATAAATTAATATATTTGCTAAAATAATATATATGTATAAAATTACTCATATAAAATACATATTATACAAAATTAAAGCGGCTTACTTAATCAAGTAATAATGTAGCCAGAAAATTCACAGTTCACTGGGACTAACTTTGTAGGTCTACTGGAATGGATCCGGAATCCGGATAAACAAGCTCTTCTAATTAAATGATGTAGAAATTGACTATGTGAAACTAGCTTCTCGACTTCGCACGACTATCTATTATTATACTCGTACATGCAATCCCAAATAAAAGCTTTACCAACATGTAACTGAATGAAAACGTCACTAAAATAGCTTCAGTAGTTTCGAGTTTATCGTGTAGGTACATACAGATGTATGATGTATTCATCCATATATTTATGCATGTATTGTATATCTCTATTTTTATGTTTGTCTTTCTATATATGAGCCACGGGACTTCAATTCATAATAAATATAGGTGGATAGATAACTAATACACTAAATGAAATGTATACGTTTCCATCTGGTCTGGTAACATTTATGATTTAGATTTTCTGTTAGCTTGATGTATGCTTTGCGTCGATATATGATTATTATACGACCCTTTGGACTTTTAATTGTCAATAAATTAATAAATCGGCTCTCGTCGTGGCGAGCCCCTTCGAGTAACGTGTCGTGCTTTAAATTGTAGGTATCAATAATTCATACAAAATCAGAACTGAATGCAGGGCACGTATACCAATACGCAAATAAGTAATAAACTATAAGTAATAACCTTTTTTTTGTCATGATAATACAGGACCAAATTATAAAAATGGTGAACAATTAATTCTTTTAAAATTTTTCACTCTACATTTTAGTAAATATTATAAATTTTCTAGGCAAAAGAACGCTCCGCTACTGACTTAACCACACCTAACTCCAAATTCGCGAAAATGTTTTGTTTATTTCGGCGCGGTATGTTTTATCTTAAATCGACAAAGTGACTTAGAAAACAGTAGTGATATGTGAATGTCTACCAAACTACGTAATACTAATTAATAACGCGCCGTCGCCAAACTGCGACATCTTGACAAATAACATTGTAATAACGCATCGTTAATATCGCAGTATGGGAGATGCAGCTTGCACATATTCAGCTATAATATAGGTGCTGGGCTGACGCATCGCCGTAGAATATGGACGTGTTTTATTTTACACAAATTCCTTTTATCTGCATATGTAAAACAGACTTCGCACTTGTTGCCGACAAGTGTATTTGGCGACCGACAATTGAATGCAAATGCCTCATTAATAGGCCGTTTATCCTTTCGGCACAGAAATTAATAAGAGTACCTATTTCATACAGAATGGAATCTCCTAAGGTCCCGCGCAATATGCGTTCCCGTTCCCGCACCACTCCTCCGTTTTCGCCTTGTCGAGGGGCGAGAGCGGGCGAACACACACGCATTGACGTGTGCACGGATGTATAGTTTCGTTTGCCTACTACAAACTGTAGGCATAAATGATACTCCGCTTCTATGAAGTTTCATACCTGTGCTTTCGGTCAACGCGATGTGCCAATGCATTTGACTAATATGTGGTGGGACAAGAGTTTTAGCCCTCGAACTACTCAAGTTAGTTGATTAAGATGTGACTAACTCCATCTTCCTGTACTTCTTGCGGAGCGTGGAGACGGGATCCTTGAACAGCACCGGGTCGAGGCGCAGCACGGAGCGCAGCAGCGGCATGTACCCCCAGGCCGCCGCGAACGTGTTCAGGCACGACTGCCGCTGCACGAAGTGCTCCGGGTCGCTCCACGAGGACCTGCACAATTTATAGCTCACTTATTTGGGAAAAAGGGGACTACGCGTGTAAAAAAGGACACTTCCTGACTAAAAATGTGTACAAACACGTTATGTTAATGTGACGTAGAGCGAAGTGGACAATACCACTTTCTCGGTGTTCTAAAAGACCTTATGGCGAAAATCACCTAACTCGAATCAAAAGCCTAATAATTTGTTCTTACAACAATCATCGTCTCAGTTGCTTTGGTTTTTTGAAATCTCTTCAATATGGTAACATACCCCTACGAAATGTTCAAATACTAATGACATTTCCTAAACTTAAAATACGGAACCCTAAAAATTAAAAAAAATATTTTAAGATTTTTGAGGTCTCGGGTAATTTTAGTTGTGTTTTACATCCTCAAACAAGCGGTATTAACCAGACTGTATCGTTTGTTTTGCATCATTGAGATGTTCGTCTTCGATTCGTCGGGTGGAACCAGTGTGCGTGTCCATGGTATAATAAAACAAGGTATTTACTTCCCATGACAGGCCAAGTCACACAACATTAACTATAATAATAAAGAAATCGCAGTAACGAACCTTAGACTTGGCATGACTTTGTCTAGATTTCATTACTTTTTAGAGAACAAGCAGCTCCATCGAGACTTGGCTAGTTTTTTACAGAATGTTTTTGGTGGGATTTCACTTCTTTTTGTAGAAACGTGAGCATAATTGGTTGGGCTCTTGTGTTTTCTAATCAGGGTCACCAGTACTCCAGATCTTCGATTATCCTAGTTTTTATAGTTTTCCCTTTATGTGGCCATTAAACCCTAACTCTGTACCAAATTTCAGCTCTCTGAGTTTATGGGAAGTACTAGTTCTATTCTGATGATCATGAGTGAGTGTCAAAAATGCGAAACTTTGCTTTCGCTTAACTTCGGAACTAAGTGACCTACAGACTTGAAATTTTGGATTTTAAGTATGTGATTATAGCTTACTGGATGACGAAAATTTCTGCATTCTGGTCTTATCCAGAGGTTCTCTAATAGGGGCCTGAAAATGCGGCGAAATGGTTCCAGTAAAGGATGGTACGGCAGTGTTTGCTTCGCGCTCGACTTGGCGGGGGCACTGCCGTGTCCCCAGATAGATGAAACGAGATACTAAATAGCTAAGATAGTTAGTATTTTATATTCATTAACTAATTGAGAAAGTCCCTAAATTTACTGAAAAGAACAATCAGTGGTAACACTTATCGTGACATTCGTGACGTAGTAGTCTTGAACCATCGCGGGAAGAGAATACCTTGTTTTATAGTACCATGTGGCGCAATGCCACAGGGTCATGGAGTATAGACATAAAAGCGTGTGAGAAGGACCATCTAAATGGGGGAACAGTTGCAAAAGTGTCCAGCTAAAGCAGTAAATTATAGTTTCAAATCTCTCCAGAATAGCGTTAGTCACTGAGTGTGTTAATTTTCGTGATCTTTTATTAACATTCTTAGTGATGCAGTGTACACTGTTAAAAGCATTTTAAAATAATAGAACATTAATGGCAAAAATGTGTTGAATGGGAAATTATGATGAAATCTATATTTTGGCATTAACTTCTTGGATTTGCTCGGTATGGAGCTCAAAGGGTCTTATAAATATTTGCCCTGTATCGTAAGGGTAAAAAAATACTTTATAGTATTATTTTGTTACAAAAGTACAGTAAAGCGATTATTTTTTAAACGGCATTGTGTTCATAAAGTAATGTCAATATACAATATTTTCGAAATACATAATTCGAATTTCACGATAAAAGGTAAGATAAAATCTAACACTGGTAACTCCATTTGTTACAATATAGTCGGACGTGTTCTGGCTAGGCCACATACCTGTAGCGCGCGTGCTTGTAGCGGCGGCGCTGCGCCAGCTTGAGCGGCGGGCGGCGCGTGAGGTGCGCCACGAGGCAGTTGAGCAGGATGTCCTCGCAGTTACGCGCGCGCTGCACGGCGAGGCGCACCGCGGGCGCGGCGTTGCCGTACAGTGCGAGCGTGGCGCGGTGCACCACTGCGGCGCCCGCCAGCACCATGGAGTACGCACCGCCCCACTTGCTGCTGTAGCCCCACGTGCCCTACGTCCACAATTCCACATACAATTTGATGAAATAATTGTCATTTCGAAACGCTAGTAGTTTAATATGACTCAAACACTAGCCTTTGATTATATACATAAATTTTTACATAGTGTTAAAACTTTACATACTGATAATGGTGGCAAGTATAAAAGCGCAGATTTCAAAATGTTTACTGAGTGAGGGAATTTCTCGAGAATTTTCTGCGTCTTTTACGCCAGAGCAGAACGGCCGTAGTGAACGAGAGATGAGAACTATTGTTGAGAGTGCTCGTTCCATGCTCTATTCTCGTAATGTTCCACTATATCTTTGGGCAGAAGCTGTGAACTGTGCGGTTTATTTACTTAATCGTACATCTTAGCCCGTCGGAAATAGACAGAAAATCATTCTAAATTCGCAAAGCGTGATTTAGTTTTGCATTTTTGGTATATTGTACGGGTGTGTTAGGGTAGTTTAAATAAAAAAATGCAACTCCTAAAACCTTGTGGAAAATGAGAAAATAAAATTTTCGAAATTTGCGGTGTTTTTATGGTATTCGCCCTGCATGGCCAAAACTATGCATTTTTTGCGTACGATGTTGTCTACACGTATAAACTGTATTCAATAACCTACAATTTGAATCCTATTTTGGCTCTATTGACTAACAGGTCACTCACAATCTCAAAACAATGAAATAGGTAAAATGGGTTTTAGAGGCAAAAATTAGAATTAATGTTTGTGTCGTTTGTTAACACCCATACTCTGATGTGTAGATCACCAATTCACCATTCAAGCTAACATTTGTGCTTAACATCGTAATAAATAATTGGTTGTCTCAATTATACCATTCAGAATATCAATAACATAAGCTGGGAGTACCTCCACGTGGTGAAGGCGGTAACAGTATAATGCTGGCTAAAACTCCCAACGAACGAGAAGGAAGACCATGAACGCGTTCTTTTTGATCTTTCCCATCATCACGAGGAACGGGAATCCCAACCCCGGAAAAAACGAAGATTGACTATGCTATGAACAATTCATAGTAATGGCCTTTTTTACGGTTCCGTACCCAAAACTGGATGCTCCACTGTTTGTCTGTATGTTACCAGGCTGTATTTCATAAACCATCAATCTTTCTGTTACCACTGTAAAAAAAATACTAAACGCTTCCATTCAACAAACGTATCTTTTTGCCATTTTTTTAAGAAAATGATATGGAACCCTTCGTGCGTGAGTCTGACTCCTACTTGGCTGATCAGCAGTAACCGAATTTTGGGTATGAATGTAAAAGACCTTCCAAGCTATTAATAAAATTTCTGTCTAATTTGCAATAAACCTGTATACTTAGATTATTTTAACTCTGTAAATTATTTAGCTTTTCGCGTTTTATTAAGATTGAGATCTCACAGACCTCGTTTTAGGTAGTAATGGTAGCTAAATATGTACTTTAAAATATTTTTGGTAATTGTTTTTTGTAGAACAAGCAGTTTTGCGAATATTTTACGAAATATGACAATAAAATCGAAAAAGGCATTTTCGAGAAAAATTGGTCATCTTTGAAATGCTCTAGCTCAGCTTCTATAAGGTCAATAGAGCTAAAATAGGATCCAAATTGCAGGTAATTGAATACAGTTTATACTTGTAGATAACATCGTTCGCAAAAAGTGCATAGTTTTGGCCATGCAGTGCGAATACTATAAAAAGACCGAAAATTTCGAAAATTTTCTCGATTTTCTCAATTTCCACAAGGTTTTCGAAGTTGCATTTTTTAATTTAAACTACCCTAACACACCCATACAACATACCAAAAATGCAAAACTAAATCACGCTTTGCGAATTTATTGTCTATTTCCGACGGCCCATCTACACAAACTCCGGATATATATCCATATGAACTATGGCACGGTTTAAAGCCATGTTTGAGTCATATTAAAGTATTGGGATGTGAGGGTTACGTCCATGTTCCTGATCAGCTAAGAACTAAGCTAGGTAAAAAGAGTAAATAAGATGATTTTGGTAGGATATGACAATAATAATTACAAAATGTTTAATCCTCAAACTAAGCGAATTACTGTTTCCAGAAATGTAATTTTTAACGAAGAGCTAGATTGTGAATATACAAGGAATATGGCACAAATTTTGATTGAGGATAGTGATGAAACAAATAATTCACAACTGTGAATTGGTGGAAAGTGAAATGCCGCCACCTGTTTTGAGTGAAAGTTATTCGAATGAGGAGGAAAGTATGAATAGTTGTGTAGATGAAAGTGACGAGACATATATACCATCAAGTGATGACACAGAAGACAATGTTCGTAGTCCAATAAATACTAGATCACGTAGGATTTAAGTTGATGAGGCTAATTTGATTTAATTTAATATTCCTGTTACTTACGATGAAGCTGTGAAAGGTCCAGAAAGTAAGAAATGGCTGAAAGCAATTGGTGACGAGTTACAAGCTCATAAAGACAATAACACATGGTGTTTCGTAGATAGAAGTAATCAGAGAACAATTACGTCAAAATAGGTATTTCCTTTAAAGAGAAACAAAGATGGAGAAATAGAAAAATATAAAGCTAGGCTATGTGCTCGGGGTTTCACACAGATAAAAGGAATCGATTACAATGAAATATTTTCTCCAACTACGAGGTATGAGTCTATTAGGATTTTATTGAGTTTAGCAGCACAATATAACTGGCATATAATACAATTAGATGTGAACACAGCATTTTTGTATGGTGAGTTAGATGGAGAAGTATTCATGGAGGTACCATAAGGTATGGTAGCACCTCAAAATAAAGTTTGTAAATTACAAAAATCGTTATATGGACTTAAACAAGCAGCCAGATGTTGGAACGAAAAGTTTACTGAATTCTTAATTAAATTTGGTTTAAATTAGTCACAAGCAGATAGTTGCGTCTTTGTAGGCAATTTTGATGGTGTTAAAGCCTTATTAATTTTGTACGTCGACGACTCTTTAATAATATCTGAATCAAAAACAGTTTTGGATTTAATAGTTAGTTATCTAAAGTATGAATTTGAGATAAGGGTATTAGATTTCAGTGTATTTGTTGGTCCATCAATCAATCATTTATTTGTCAAACATAGGTACAATTTTAGAGCTGTTACAATAATATATAGTAGTTCGCTATGTCTTGCCATATATAGCAACAAATATTTAAGTACGAGTAGATACATACACATGAAGAAATTTGGTTTATTTTAAATTGGAGCTACAAATAACAATGTCGCAGATTAAAACTTTTAAAATCAATTTCATGATAAATTTTAAAAAAAGTACTTACATTACTCACATGTCAAGGAAATTAACAAAGAATACAGTATTATAAATGTCACATTAAATAAAATAGTTTAAAATTGTCAAATATTGTCAAAATATAAAATTTGTCATCTTTTAAAAAATCTTTCACAGAATAGTAGCATTTATCTGTCAGTAGTTTAAAAAGTCGTTTTTTAAACAGTTTATAATTTAAATCTTTTAATTCGTTAGGTAGTTTGTTATAGATTTTTATAGCCATACCTAGAATGCTTTTTCTGACTAGAGCAAGCCTATATTTCTGTGCGCCTAACGTATGCCTATACTGTAATCTTATGGGATTCCTTTTCACTTCAGATAACTTTACAAATAATTTTTAATTCATTTTCACAAATAAAGCCACTTCAAATATGTACATTGCAGGAAATGTCAGTATTTTTAGCTGTTTAAAAATTGTTTCGCAACTGTCTGTTGTGCTAAGCCCACACATAGAACGAATACATCGTTTCTGTGCTTTGAATATATTTTCTCTATCGACACAGTTACCCCAAAAGATAATGCCATACCTAAGCACTGATGCGACAAGACCATGATAGGCTGTAAGCGTCGCGTCTGTTTTTGCAGTTTTATGTAGTTGATGTAGGGCAAATACCGATTTGCTTAGTTTCTTGCATATATCGTCTGCTTGTTCTTTTGTTGGTCATCTATTATAAGTCCTAGGAATTTTGCTGTTTTAACAGTTTCCAAATTAGTGTTCCCATATTTTATAGTCGATTCTGGTACTGTATTTACAGGTTTGAAGTGCATAATGCTAGTTTTCTTTAGATTAATTATTAATTTATTTCTGTCAAGCCATTTAATTATGTCATTTATATTTCTTTCATGGTCAACTATGTCATTACTTTTTACACATATGGTGCTGTCATCAGCGAATAGTACCATTGGTTGTTTTGTAACACTAGGCAGATCATTGATGTAAAGTATAAAAAGTAACGGTCCTAATACACTTCCTTGGGGAACTCCACACACCACATTCCTTGCATCTGAGGTGTATTTTATTTCAGTTTTTGTCTCAGGGCAGATCCTTTTAATTTCCGTTACTTGTTGCCTACCACTCAAATATGATTTTATCAGATTCAGCACATTGCCCCTTAAACCATAGGCCTCAAGTGTGCTAAGCAGAATGAGGTGATCTACGTGGTCAAATGCTTTGGTCAAATCAGCAAAGCAGCAGCTTATTGGCTTCTTTTTATCTATATTTATTAAAACTAATTAAAGAAGATCATAAATCGCCATGTTTATAGATTTATTTTTCCTGAATCCTTTTTGTTCCTGACAAAGGATATCGAATTTATTTATAAAACTAGTTATGGCTTCATGTATACACTTCTCAAATATCTTCGAAAAAATAGGTATAAGGGCAATGGGTCTAAAATTATTTACATCTTCTCTATCATTTTTTTGAATACTGGTTTTATGATAGTTTTTTTTAAAGCATCAGGGTATACCCCTTGTTCTATGCATAAATTTCATATATGACTAAGAGGTACAGCTAGAGTGTTATCAACAAATTTTACAACTTTGGTTGAGACGTCATCAAAACCTACACTTTTTGTGTTTTTTAGAATTTTTATGGCTTTTTCAATATCGTCCGGTGTGACTGGCCGCATAAACATAGGATGTCAATTATATTTTTTAGGTCTTACTGCATTATTATTTTTATTGTTTGTCGAAGTTACTTTTATTTGGTCTGTAAAATGATTATTGAATGTGTTATCAATTTGTTGTGGGTCTGTAATGATCTCATTTTTAAATCTAATTTGTGAAATTAGATCTTTTGGCTTTGTTGCTTTACATTTGTTTATGACTTGCCAGGTAGCTTTACTTTTGTTTTGGGCACTATTGATGTGATAACTATTTTGGAATTTTTCCGTCAAGTTTATTATCTTTTTAAAAAGTTTCGAATAATTTTTTAATTTGATTTTATTTGTCGTAGTAGGCGAATGTCTGTATTGCCACAAAAGATGACGTTGTTTTATTCCACATAGTCTTACACCGCGTGACAACCATTTCACTTTCTTGTTTACTTTAATTGTAACAGTTTTAAAAGGAAAACAGAGATCATACAGCAAGCGGAAGTAGTGTATAAAGTAGTTATAGGCATCATTAGCATCTTTCATATCATACATTTCTGAAAATGTTACTCTTAATGTGTTTTTTGAAGGAAGTTTTCTTTGGATAAATCGCGTTTCTTTGTAATCCATGATTTAATTTGACAAGTTCGTCTTACTGGAATTGTCAAAAGTTGCGCAGTATGATCTGACATTCCATAGTTAAGTACATCATGTTTACATTTTTTATTCATATTATGTGCAAAGTTATCTAGACAACTGTTACTAGCTAGTCGTGTTGGTTGATTTATTACTAATGTCAAATCATAATTTAATAGAAAATATTCGAAGTCTAGAGAATTTTTTTTTTTTAATCTGTCTATATTAAAGTCTCCACATATTACAATATTTTTATATTTCTTGCTATACAAGTGTTTAAGTACAACTTCAAATTTTTCATCGAACATATTTAAGTTCCAGGCATAAGGCGGTCTATAGACGCATAAAATTACAATATCATGGGAAGTAACATAATGCCACTACATTCAAAGCAATTTGGAACCGAATGCTTGGAAATCGCTGGTAACTCTTGATATTGTAAGCCATTTTTTACCAGGATACAGGCTCCACCCTTCCATTTGGTGCTACGACAGTAGGATGCAGCGAGTTGGTAATTTGGGACAGTTACAAGGTCTTCTCCAGATCGTACATTATGTTCTGTTATGCAAAGAACATCAGGAGATCTATTTTGACTTGATAAGTTGTCTATGTGTACTGTCAGCGTTTTCGTTGTATTTATCAAACCAGCTATGTTTTGATGCATAATATTTAAGTTATTAACCAAGAAAAAACGAATCCTTTTTTGTCCTTGTTTGGCGCTTGTTGTAATAGTTGGGTGGTTTGTGTCTGAGCGGGGGGTTAAAATGATTCGTAATCGTCTTCAGTGTATGCTATCTCTTGAATTGTTTGATTCAGCAGGTCAAATACCTTATTCATACCAAGGTTGTTTACCGTTCCCTTTTGTCTTGTAAACATGTCATAGTCGTAAGACAACACGGAGTTTGAGTCAAGAATATAGGCGTGATGAAAAGATTCTGAATCCAAGTAGAGTAGATTATTAAAAGTTTCTATTCTCCAGTTAAACATCGTTGCATAATCATTACACTTATAAGTCGCCAGGCATATAATAATGTTCGTGTGTGTCATCGACTGTATATTGTTCCTAATTTCTATTATCATTCTGTGATAGTTTTTTGTTTTTTTGAAATCCTCTTCACCAACCATTAGTACACAGAAGTCCTCTTTTGTGAAATGCTCGATTTTTTTACTTAGGTCTTTTACAAGATATGTGAAATTTGTATTTGGTGCCAGATAATGGCAGATTTCAAAGTCTTCTCCTAGTTTGTTATGCGCTATTTTTAATATAGGGTTCGTCTTGTTGCTGCTTATTAAGCATAATCTATTTTTCTTTGGACGTATATTTTGCTGGTTAGGTTTAGAAGTTTCATGGTCATATTTGTATTTGCCAGAAAAAATATATAGATCAAAATATAAAAAGATTTAATATGTGTGATGCGCATCCATGTAATACGCCAGCTGATGTAAATGTTCAAATTGCAGATGGAATAGATAAAGCAGAAATTGAATTTCCATATATAGAGGTTATCGGTTCATTGTTGATCTTGTCAACAGCCTCACGTCCTGACATTTCCTTTATCGTTAATTTTCTTAGTAGATATATTAATAATCCGACTATAGAGCACGTAGCTCAGGTCAAGAAAGTAATTAGATATTTAATGAAAACAAAAGATATAAGTATTCAATACCAGGGATGTGAAAAGTTAGCAGTTTACTCAGACTCTGATTTTGCTGGAGATTTAGACACAAGGAAGTCTACTACAGGATGTTTAATGGAGGACCTATTTCATGGCTAAGTCAAAAACAATCTTGTGTTGCCTTGTCTACAACAGAGGCTGAGTATATGGCCGCTTGTGAAGCTGCTAAAAATATTTTATGGTTATCCCAATTTCTGAAAGATGTAGGAGAATATCAAAGCAATATTTTCTTGTACATGGATAATCAGGGTGCCATTAAGCTATTGCTTAATCCTGTGTATCATAAGAAAACAAAACACATTGATGTAACGTTTAACTTTATCAGGGAAAAGGTTAACCAAGGATTGTTTGAAGTTAAATATATACATAGTTTAGAGCAATTAGCTGATATATTAACAAAGAGTCTGCCTGTTTCTAAATATGAAAATATTAGGAGACAAATATTGTCACTAAAATGTTAATTGTATATACTAGTGTTATATTTTTATATTGGAACTATATAGTTTTGTTATTTTCATTTTTGTTTTTTTTATGATTTGATGTCAAAGTTGTTAATGAGGGGCTTATGTTAATACTGTATACTTACGTAGTCAGTCTATGAGTGTAAAGACTAATTATAGGTACTTAGTGTTTTTCCTTTAATATATATTATGTCTAATTTTAGTGGAAGTATTGAAGAAAAATTATAGGTACTGTTACGAAACTGGGGTTCGAATTTGGAGAAAAACGCCAAACTTCGTATGAGGGATTTATTCACTACGGAACCCTAATATGACACGTGAAGATGGTCTTCCAAACGTCCAAGGTCCAAGTCGCGTAGCAGCTGAGGTCCAGGTATCTCGCCAAGGTAGTCGCAGGTACTTCCACTTGTCGCACTAAGGTAGGTTTCCTTCGCTTCGAAGTGATCGCTTTGATAGCTCGTATTGAACTGTCTGGCGCACCCACGATTCGCTATTTATATGCGCCATCGAAAAGGTCCACACTAATCTCGAATATTCTACATACTCGTAGTCGACGAATGTGTTTCGAAGCATCCAGGCGCCGGGTATGTATGTGGGTATGACTTTATGACACAAGACATATGGGCCAATTTGGCTTGCACCATTCTATCGTAGTATTCGTTCGCGAATATTGTTCGGGAAGATTCTATCTCGTTCGCGACAGTACCATATAGGTTTTCTGTTTTTCTCTAATAAAAAAAAAAATGTGTCACTTGTGTTGCTATGGTGTGTTACTCGTATAGAAGTCGTTGTTCTGTAAGACTGTTTCAGATGTTGAAATAAAGATATTACTAAAGAACTAGAAGAATTCTTGCTTGTAGAATCCCTATCTTGAACAATAGTAGCGTTGCCATTATCCAAGTTTAAGTCTGCCGTTAAAAAACAATTATTAAAAAAAGCGTATTATCATGTAAATGACTACTTCTCTGATAAAAACTCTTGGAAGTAGCTTACGTCTTCCTTCCTTACGTGTTCGAGAATCTCTAGCTCATGTAGTTATTGTAAAATATGTAAGGACTGCGATCAATGGGTGACAGAGAAATTAAGCTAGTATTCACTCTTGGTAAGGTCGGTGAATCCGAGCCTAGCATGCTCACTAAAATGTCCAGACTGGTGGTGGCATCGTGGGTCGGGTCACTGGATTCCCTCTAATATGGTTGAGTTCAGCGATGGCTGATCCACGCGTCAACTCGTGAACGGGTGCCGCCAGTAGGGACTGGTCAGCTAGGACTACTCAGTGTTACTTATTTCTGTAAATTGGATTTGGCACTCGTTCGCAAGCTTTACATGTTATATTGTGATAACATTCTATTAGGCATAATATCTTTGTAAACTGACAAAGCCCTTCCGGCGCGTAGGCGACCAATACTGTGTAAATGAGTTTCTTTCGGCGTTTCTTCTCAACAGTGGTCGTTCAGAAACGCTAGTATCGGTAGCTTTTGCACTAAAAATAATTAAAAATAATGACCTTCAATAAGTGATATACTTATCCTACATTGAATAAAAATTTTTGACTTGACTTTTGAAACAGTAAATGAAAGAATGTAGTAGTAAAAAAGGAATATTTATTATAACCTTAATATTAAACGATTCTTATCATAACAAGCTTAGTTAGCGTGGGTCAAATCTTGAAAGCTAAAGACAGACTGTCCAGTGTTCGATTAAGCTGATTGAAATACCGAATCTTTAGCTCTGGCTCTGATGACAATGCAATATATGTATAATCAGTGTGTGTAGTTGTTAATTCAAAATGGCTGCCATCATTATCTAGGTTTTACTAGATCAAAATTTTAAATGGTATCTCCGTTTCCTTTCAAATAATTTATTTCAAATCGTGTGACATATCAAATGAAAGAACTTTTTATGACAATTTTAAATATATATTTTTTTTTATTATTTCTTAGATCAGTATTTTTAAGTTATTTAAGATAATCGGGCAAGTGCGAGTCGGACTCGTACATAAAGGGTTCCGTACCACCGTACAATGTTTTAAAACGCTGAAGAAACACGTTTCTTGTATGAAGACCCCCTTTAATTTTTAATCTTATTTTATTGTTAGTATTTGTTGTTATTGTGGTCATAGTAATACATAATTGGTGAAAATTTCAATTATCTAGTTAGTGCCATTATAAAGATCAAGTTAAAAACGCTGAAAAAAACACGTTTCTTGTATCACGACCCCCTTTAATTTTTAACATTTTTTTATTTTTAGTATATGTTGTTATAGCCGCCACAGTAATACATAATGAGTGAAAATTTCAAGTGTCTAGCTATTACGGTTCAAGAGATAGAGCCCTGTGACTGACGGACAGAGAGACAGACGGACAGACAGACGGACAGACGGACAGACGGACAGACAGCGGAGTCACAGTAATAGGGTCCCGTTTGCACCCTTTGGGTACGGAACCCTAAAAATGGGCGAAAATTGACCCCCCCTACTAAACAACTGGACCGATTCAGTTGAAATGTGGTGCACACAATGTAAATTTGTGACCCAAAGACGGAAGTAAAATGTAGGTAAATGAATAAATTTAAAAAAATGGGGCCACTTATGGGGGATAAATAAGACATTAAAAAAGGGTTTTGTGAACTATATCGCGTAACATATCAAATGAAAGAGCATTTTATGATAATATTAAATATATTTTTCTATATATTTTAGGTTGGTGTTTTTTAAGTAATTTTAGGAAATAAATAATAAAAAAACCCTTATCTCTGAAACTACTGAGCCTAAACTTTTGAAAAATATACAGTTAATAAATAGTTCTTTACCTATAGATTACAGAAAAACCTATTAGAAGAGAAAAAATAAAAGGGTGCAATAATGCTAATTACTGCTTCATTAATTGATATGAATGAATTCAATTTTTTTAGCTGTTTTCAGAAAAAGATTTCTTTTTAGTGCTCTTTGTGGATTCGTTAAAATTATTGTACAAAATCAAACAGTCAAGTCATTGATTGAGCACATACAGCTGCTAAGCCAAGACTGTTGATCTGTTCAACGTGCAATCCTTTTTTACCCTCCGTACTTACATAATAAGGTGAATAGAAGTGAAAAGTGTTACGATTGCAGATGGTAGTTAAACGTATTGTTGCACAAAGAAAATTCAAATGTGTACATTTTCTGTCAGTGGAACACAAAACGTGTAGTTTTACACCGCCTAGTTTAGTTTTTAAGTCACCGCTCGCGTAAAATACTATTTGATTGTATTTTTGAGAACGTCCTGTCAGCGATAAGTAATATTGATTTACGCAGAAATATCCTAAATTTGTCTATGGTTCCCTAAAATTTCAACTTAACCAAAATAAACCGGCCACGTGCCGTGACGGGCCACGTGCAGTGTAGGGTTCCGTAGTCAGTACCTACTAGTTTTATGTAAATAACAACTGCCTAACTTTAGGTCTGAATTCAGTCCATGATACTGAACAACTTTCACCAAGAAACAAACGAAATACGAAAAATAATTTTTATCTCTTACACACAAGATTTGGCAAAATGTAATATGTATGTAATATATGTATAAATCACACTGATAAAGCTAGCCCCAAAGGTAGTTTTAAACTTGTATTATGGGATGGGAACTCTATGATACTATATTTTATGATAAATACATATATAGAAGACCCAGGACAATTTGAAAAAGATCATTTTCCAACTTGCCTTGGCTGGGGATCGAACCCAGAACCTCTGGATTAGCGGTCTAGCGTGTTAACCATTACGCCACGGAGGTCGAATGGAAAGCAAACATTTTCTTTTCATATTTAATTATATGTTCCTTAGGAAAAGTTGTTCAGTATTATGAACTGAATTCACCTTAAATTAGTTTTAGTTTAGTAGACGTTATATACTACTGTCGTGAATTTTTTAAGTGTCCATATACAACCGTTTAACTGACAGAGAGGGGAGACACATGATTCTAACAAAAATTTGCAATCAAAAACCAAATATTTCACAAAAGGATTGCTAAAACAAAAAAGAATGTTCACAATCTTACAATATTTTTGAAAGACCTATTCAACGACGTCTCACACCACACATTTTTTTTTCAAGTTTTTAATAAGACATCCATGCCCATGCCCAATTACAGGGTTAAACTAAACTATAAGGGTTTCTTGTTTACTACGGAACCCTAAAAAGCTGCGTGAAACGAAACAGATTCTCTATTCTAAGGGTTCTTTGTCATTTGCGCTTTAACATATTTCAAAATACGAGTAATCAAAACCACTTGTGCAAATCCTTCGCATACGATAAATTCAAAAAGTGATGGATGAATGACCGTGCTTTTACAGGTTAAGCAACTTCTAGCGTGGTCACAGTTAGGATGGGTGACCGTGCTTTCAATCTAAATGTTGTCCAAGTCAAATGTTGGATTCTTATGAATTTTCTCTACCTACAGAACTTGGCAGCTATTTAAATTTCAATTGTTTTGTCGGAATTTGAACTTGGCATTTTTACATTTATGTTTTCAATGGGATAAAATAAACACCCACGAACCAGGACAAATTAAAAAAGGCTATTTACCAACTTGCCCTTGCTGTGAATCGAACTCAGAACCTCCGAGTGACGGACTAGAGTGTTAAGGAATACGCCACGGAGTTCGACTAATAAATTGAAAGAGTAATAAATTTTACGGAAGATTCGAATAACTATAACTTGGATTTTTTAGAAAGTGCTATATGAATTTCACATATATTTTAATTCGATTTTTAAATAAACGTCTTGCATTCACGCACACTACTGTATTTTCGACTTTACTTTTTCTACTGATAGCCTGTCTACTAAAGTGTTAAGTATATTATAATGACGTCTGCCAAGGCCTTAATTCAGAAATAATAATTCAAACAAAATAATTCTTTGATTTAATTGATTTGAAAATTTTAATAAGTATCGCGGACTGAAAGTCTTGACGAAAAGAAAAAAGTAAGCTGTATACTGATTCTACGTTACAATTTATGATTACCTACATCTATTGTCCCGTTCACACATTATTAACTCTATGCAACTTCATCTTGACATTTATATCCTACTATCCCATACATATTTCAGAGCCAAATCTGACCACGTGGCTTTGTGCATATGGTCCTTTTATATTGAAACTTGACCTCTGGCTTTGACCATTTTGACTTTTTTTTCCTCTCAAACCTAAATCTATCAGCAGGGGCGTGTACAAGGAAATCATCATCAGGGTTTCGTACCCAAAGGGTGCAAACGGGACCCTATTACTGAGACTCCGCTGTCTGTCCGTCTGTCACAGGACTCTATCTCTTGAAACGTAATAGCTAGACACTTGAAATTTTCACCGATTATGTATTACTGTGGCCGCTATAACAAAAAATACTGAAAATAAAAAAAAGTTAAAAATTAAAGGGGGTCGTCTTACAAAAAACGGGTTTTTTTAGCGTTTTAAAAAATTGTAAGGAGGCACGGAACCCTTCATGTACAAGTCCGACTCGCACTTGCCCGTTTATTAGGGTTCCGTACAAAAAATGAAAAAACGGAACCCTTATAGGATCACTCGTGCGTCTGTCTGTCCGTCCGTCTGTCACAGCCATTTTGCTCCGAATCTACTGGACCGAATCAGGTAAAATTTAGTAGCATGGTGTAATCCTATAATCCAAACACATATGTGCAAAGTAAATAAATATTTTTTTAAAATAAGGGGCTTTTTCGGGGGATAAATTAGGAAATTGAAAAAAAAAAGTTTTGCTAACCTCACTGTGTCATATATCAAATGAAAGGGCTCATTATGAGGATCTCAAATATATTTTTGTTATAATTATAAAATAAATAGTTTTGATTTTATTTATTAAAGAAGACGAAAATTGACCATTCCCCCCCCCCCCCCCCCCCTCTGATCTCCGAAACTACTGAGCCAAAAATTTGGAAAAAAGTACGAAATATAGTTCATTGCTTGTAGATTACAGGAAAACCTATAAGAATTCAATCAATTGTACGGAACCCTCTCCACGCGAGTTTAACTCGCACTTGGCCGGTTTTTTATTCACTTTCATCTGCAGGAGCAGAGCACGACAGTCTGTACTACCATACTTAGCCAAAGGATTTGGCCTACACTTTCCATGCTGGCAAGACGGTTTGGAGAGGTCTCATTGATTAAGCCACAGAATACATATTAGTACAAATTAAGATTTGTTTATCTTGTGTTTCTTAAGTCGCCTTCTATAACATCCACGGAAAAACTTGGGAGTGGACATATTCTACTCTGCCGGGAGCCACACGGCAAGCACAAGCACAAAGAAATAATGGTGCATAAATCTAATTTGGCGCTGTTATTATGTACCGAAATAATAGTATCGCACCTTAGCTTCGTCCCAATAATGCGTCCGGGCAGGATAGCCGACGATGCGCTCCGGGAACTGCCGCCACACTCGGAACGCGAAGTCCAGCTCCTCGGCTAACAGCGGCGCGTCCCCGTCCAGCGAGAACACGCCCGCAGTCGGCACGGCCCACAGTGGCTGCCACCGCGCCGACACTCCCTCCCTAAACCGTCATAAATAATATAATAACTAATATTTACGATGTTTGTCCTCAGTAACTGACAAAACAACCATATATCGATCATTTGATGATTGATTTAGGGTTGTTTTTGAACAATGTGAAATTATTGTACTTTAGTGTTTTATAAAATGCTGAGATTAAATTTAGCTATATAGCTACACATAATACGCAAAGCTAATTTTCTGTAACAAACTAACTGAAAAGCGACTTTAGGAGGCGAGAGTGACAGAGAGTTAATTTTATGTTGTGTAACTGAAACATGAGTTTAGTCACAGTAAAGTAGATTTTGGGCACATACCCTGGATAGTGGGTGGTTGCATCTATGACGAGCACGGGCAACGGCTCCCTTGGGTCGCCGGCCGCGCGCGCCAGCGATGACAACGACGGCGCCGCGCGCTCGCTGTCCCACACCAACACCACCTGCCACAACGATACATAGCAGAATGCTACACCATACACGGTTACATATAAATAACAACCCACCACTCCTATTCTTAGCGCGTTCACAGTTGGCGGCAGTTTCAGAGGGCGCCAAAATTGACATATATTTGCACCCCTTCGTGGTCCACATTAAGGAGGTGGTTGGTTAGAACGATGCAAATTTAAACTAAAAAACCGAAACTAGTAATATATTAAATAAAAAAATATATCATTAATCGTTTTCACCACCCTTAACTAACCTTTTCGCAGAACTCGCTACCAGCAATATTGGCCAGCAGTTTATGCAGCGCGGGCGACGTAGCCTGAACGTACAGAAGCGCTGTGAAGGTGTTGCCTGGCGAGGGCGGCGGCGAGGCGAGCGGCACGGCGGGCGCGGGCAGCGGCGCAGGCGGCGGGGCGGCGGGCGCCGGGGGGGCGGGGGGAGCGGGCGCTGATACCGGGTAGTGCGCGCGCGAGTCGCCGTACGACGCCAGCGTTCCCAGCGCCCCAGGAGAAGCATTCCAAATTAAAGCTTCTCGTTGTCTTGATGTTCTGTGAGCTAATATCCGCTCCAGTAATATCTGCACAGAACAGTTTTGCTTAAAATACATGGGCGTCGGCAGCAGGGTGCACTTGCACCCTGCCAGAAAGAAAATGCTTTTTTTATTATTATTTTACTGTTTGAAAAAAACTGAAGTTAGAACTGAATAATTCTATATATTATAGTCAATAATAATGGAATATGTACATATGCAGATGCACCTCCCTGAAAGTAATTCTGGCGGCGCCCATGTCAAAATATATTCTATATTCTAAGATTCTATTTGACAGTACCTGTACAAGATTTTTTAACCAAATAAAAGAAAAAGTAAATGTAAAAACATATAAGGAGGTTAAGATCTTAGCAGAGGAAAGAGAGACATGGAAAGCACTCCACCGACAAGAACACAGCTCTTAAATATCAGAAGTATAATATATTGTTGGTCTGGCAGTGGTAAATCTTATATCATTTACATATAACAAACTAAACAATTTTTCTACTTTTAAAGTACTTTAATATAATACTCATATAAATAAATGTACCTCAATCGTTGTAAACACAATCTTTTCAATGGATGAGAAGTATTGCTCCCATAATAACTGAGTTTGCTGACGCAACGCGAGGATTCGCTCAGGAGGAACTGATCGAACTAGCTCTGGAACCTAGCAAAAAACAAAATGATGTATGACTAGCGGTTGCTTGCAGCTTTGTCACTGTGCGGCATATCCATAATATGGTTCCATCATACTTATATTCTATGAGTTATATTTTATATGTATATTATATATTGTGTAGTAGACATATATAATATTATGCACATATTTTAATACTTTATTTTGTATCTAGTTTTTTGCGCCGCAACATGATTTGTTTCTGTTTATCCCTATGGTTGACTGGGAGAGAACGCTTTTAGCGTTAAGTCCACCAATTGTACCATTTTTTTTTTAATGTGGAACAATAAAGTTTTTTAAATAAATAAATAAATACTTAATATATTTCCAATTCGTATCGTGGCCTTTATCAAAACGCTCAGAACGCATTGTGGCCTTTCTGTGATTGCCACAACGCGATGTGGCCGTTTTGGTGAGGGCCACGACACGAATTTCACGACACAATTTTCATCATTTCGAATTTGTCGTGGTCGTTTTACAATAGCCACATTGCGTTGTGGCCTATTATTTCGCTTAATGAGCGAATTAGGTCTACAAGCGTAACCTATACTTACATGTATTGTTGGATATACCTATGTACTTATAGTAGAATTTACTATACAATATTTTGCTTATTTACTAAGTTAGCATTGAAGTATTTTGGTCAAACATTGCAGACTGCAGACTAATGATATCTTTTCAGATCATAGTTGTTTAATTCCTTATTAAAGTTCCTAGTACCTACTCGTCTATGGAAAGAAATATATTATGTACCTGCAATAATAAACGCTCATCGGCCCAAATAACAGCGCGCCTCCAGTCTATGCGCTCATCAAACGGCAGTCGCCAGCCATTACTCAGTAAGACAGGCACACAGCCAGCCGCCAACGCTTCGAGGAACCGGTAGGAACCGAGACGGCGGCCGCGTGCTACCAGGCAGAATGTGGAATTAGCTAGAAGCTGCTCATAGTCAAACCTGAATAAAAATTTCGTAATTAGGTATTATCGTATTATCTATTAGAAAGTAAAACAAAACATACTTTATGCGACGACCACCACTTACTTGTCATATTCCCGGTTATCTTCATCACATCTTTCATCCCTCAAATCCTTCCACGATTTCCCATGTCGACAAGTAGTTACTAATATAAGATTGTTGCCATCATGCAAATGCCACAGTGAATTTCTTGTTTCACTACCAATTCCATGTACATAGCGCTTTCCTTTAAAAGCTAGTAAATGTCGGCGTGGAGCTGGGAATGGATTAGCTGTAGCTGCAGGGGGAACTCCACCCCTCTCAGGGTGCTCTTTATGAAATAATGGCAATGATATGTCAAAACCATCTCTGAATATAGTCTCAGAAGCACTGGCTCGTGCTAAAATAGCTTCACCTGGATCAAAACCTAATGATTCCTCAGCATAATCAGGCCATGTTCCAGCATACAAATTAAATATAAGGTGATTTCTGCCATTTTTCCAATATGGTAAGCGAGATAATCTCATACCCACATCAGGAACATGTTCTGGTGATAACGGGTCAGCATCCAAAGTGTCTACAGCCGGTAAGAATAAGCATGCCTGATTCGGATCTCTAGTAGCATATTGCGATTCTCGAATCACTGACAGTACTTTTCTGTATGATGTGCTCACAGGACCTTCAGTGGGATACACATATATTTTGGGATCATTTCCACATTTTGAAAAATCAAAACATGTTTCCATACGGCATGATTTAGATGTAGAATGTGGCTGACGTTGCAGTGGTGATGGTGCTTCTGTTAATTCATCTAATGTAGCGAAGGAAGGCAGTTGATCTCGGCGACTTTGTTGAGCCAATTCAGATTTTAGTGGGTGTCCGGCAAAATAACAGAATACCAAAAAAATACATGATATAATGACAAAAATATATCGCTTTTTGGCCTGCATTCTAGTGTGTAGACCTGTAAACAAAAATATTGTTCAATTTTCTTTTTATTGTTTTTATATAAACTTGCTACTACATAATTTATTACTAACATTAAACCCATTCCAAATCAGTCTTGAACATCACAATAAAAAAAACAGATACACATTCACATCTTTATCTCTTGTCTTGACATGACATGATGCTTTGAAATTCTCACTATAAAAGCTAAGTACCTAATTTTACATACCACCTAAGTACTTACATATTTTGATATTGTGTTCCTTGGGGAAAGTTGTTCAGAATCATAGACTGAATTCACCCTTAAAATAGTTTCAGTAGATTTTGTTAGACCCTGTATATGTATTTGTTATAAAATATAGTCTCTTGAGTGAATCCCATATCACAAGTCGTACTCATTATAGGTACTAAAATAAAAATTGACGATGTATGGTAAGATTGACATTTGACGAACAGTCTCTCTCTCTGTCAGTCGGATATTGATGTTTACTTTGGTTGGAGTGCTACTTTTCAATGAGGGAGTCAGCGAAACAAAAAACTTTTAGTTTTCCAACGCACTTCTCGCGTTCCGTCCGTCGCATTGCATCGTTTTTAGGATTCCGTACCCAAAGGGTGCAAACGGGACCCTATTACTGAGACTCCACTGTCTGTCCGTCTGTCACAGGGCTCTATCTCTTGAACCGTAATAGCTAGACACCTGAAATTTTCACCGATTATGTATTACTGTGGTCGCTATAACAACAAATACCAAAAAAAAAGAAATAGTTAAAAATTAAAGGGGGTCGTAATACAAGAAACATGTTTTTTCAGCGTTTTTAACTCGATCTTTATAATGGCATTAACTAGATACTTGAAATTTTCACAGATCATGTATTACTGTGGTCACTACAACAACAAATAGGTACTAAAAACGAAAAAAGATAAATATTAAAGGGGGTCGTCATACAAAAAACGTGGTTTTTAGCGTTTTAAAACATTGTCCGATAGTACGGAACCCTTCATGCACTTGCCCGTTTATTTGAAACCACCGCGCCATGTCAGCGAGTAATATTGTTTTACGCAAAAATATCATTTTGTCAAAGGTTTTCTTAACATTTCAACATAAATAAAAAAATTGGTTGTCTGTAAAGTCGGTTTACGCTCGGTAGTTTGACGTGACAATGTCAAACATTCTCTCTCTCTCTCGTTCGTGCCGTGCTCTCGCTTGCGGAACGCGACAATGAGCGTAACGGAACAAAGACGTCATCTTTTTTGTGCATGCAGCCCGTAGTATCGAGTTATTAGACGGCCACGTCAAAAAAAGTAGCGTGAAATGGAATGACCGAATCACAAAACGGTAGGTAGTTTTCCAACTCACTGCTCGCGTTCCGAGTTTCCAACGCATTGCTTGATTGCATTGCATCGTATTTTTGAAACCGTCGCCCCGGGGGGGCCCCGCACTTCGTCGTAGTCATCTCGTGATTCTTTGACTCTCAATTGCAAAAATAGCACTCCTGCAGTAGGTCAAGTCAACTGAATGCACACAACCAAAGAGCAATGACGTACCTATGTACCTTTCCCAGAGGTATGGGATATAACCATGAAGTTAGATAAAATTTAAAACCTTTCCCAAATTAATATGTCAATGTCAAGAAGTCCTTCAAATCAAATCAAATAAAACCTAGGTACCTAATTTACAAACTTGTGCTGCAAAAATTGTGTGAAAACAATTAACTTAAATGTAATTTAAATAATGAGTTTTAGTATACAGATGAAATAAACCAGTCAAAGGTGGACATGGCGACTTTTAAAAGAGTCAATATTATAAAAAAAACGTTTTTAAATTTTTCTTTATTTCGAAGATCAAAAAGTAGTTTATGTTTATGGGTAAGCACGATTGAACGATTATTCGATGGTTTCCAATAAAAAATATACATGGTCAATAGATACTATAAAAGTCTTCCCGTGGATGTCTTAGAAGGCGACTTAGGAAACACAAGCTAAACAAATCTTATAAACATCAGTGAGACCTCTCCAACCCGTCAGCCAGCGTGAGAGTGTGTGTAGGCCAAGTCTTCTGGCTACTCTGGCCATGTATGGCTCTGGTAGAACAGAGAGGGTCGTGCTCATGCAGTAAAGACTAAAATGACCTGTTGATGATGATGATATGAAAGGATACACACTATAATGCCTAGACTGATTTATCTCACAACTCACCAATAAAAAATACTACCGCCTCAGGGCCACATGGAAAATAACGCCCAGATGTAGCTCTAATAGTTCTCTATTAAAACATTTTCACAAGCAAAATCTGCAATACTCTCAGGCTGTTAGTATGAAACTTGCTGTATACTTTTGTGTGTCCAGGAAACACAGAGATATAACTAAGCCTGGCCTTAAATCTGTGTTATACATACTTATGAAAAGATTTAAAAGTTGTTTATAGCAATTTTTCCCCGAAATGACATTGATAATATCATATCACATTGGAATTAGGGTGCTCCGTAACATAATTATTCAACCCTATATATATGTATTAGAGATGGGTAACTCTGAGATTTTTACGGATTCGGATCCGAATGCAGATGCAGCTCTGCGGAATTGTATCCACGTTTCATGTCCGCGGGACCTGTATGGGTCATGCGCAAACTGCGTATCCGCCATTCCGGCGATCCTCTTGAACCTGGTAAAGCTCTCTTATGCTTAAAGTTTAACCCATACATGTTATGGAACGATGAATTTGTTTGACGTAAGAGTTAAATTGACTTTTTCATAGTAATAAAATGACTGACATGAATGTCGGTTTACGAAAAGCGCAGCAAATCCGCTGGCTGAATTGCAATCAAGTGTCGAGCGCATGTACAGCTTTATCGAGCAGACAGAACCGCATTTAGTTACAAATACGTCCACTCAGGCAAGCGGCGGCGGCGGGCGCGGCGCTGCGAGTGAGCGGCGGCATTCACTGATACGTATCCGATGATACGTATCCGACTTGAAGTTGGATATGCATTAGACATGGGTAACTCCGGGTTCGAATATTTAAATGAGCCGATTCATCAACAGGAGCCGATACCCGTACTGAATCCCGGTAATCGTTATCGGCTCCCGCGAGTTATTGAGTCCGCACCAATCTTGGTCCCGCTGTGAACCGGCGGCGCCTGTCAGGTCGCGAGCCGCGAGCCGCGTTTCGGCTCCACCGCGTCTCGGGAGGAATCGGGAGTTGGGAGTCAATATTATTCTGTATTGAAACCGCTACCAGAAAGGACTTCTGTATTCTGTAGATTCAATAGCAAAACTTAGCGGGCCTTGGAGCTGGAGCCGATAAGGGAGTAGGAATCATTAAGATGAGTCGGTACCGGATGCGGAGCAAGATTCAGTGAGCCGAAACACTCCTCGGAGTCGAGATTACCCATGTCTATTATCACACAAGAACACAATGGAAACGGCTCCGAGGTACCGTATCCATCCAGACCTACACATCTCTAATATGTATGTATATTTACATTGTAAGTAAGTACATGATTGTTTTCTTGCTGGTTATAATTACTTGGAATTTTTTTATTATTACCAGCCATATTGCACCACATTAACATGGGAAGAACCCATATTATTATCACCTTACTGACTTACGCATTTTCTACCCCACCTAATCCCTTTGAAATTTTCAGGCACAAGACATAAACACAGATATCAAAATAAAAATTGAAAAACATTGGTCAAAAGAAATCAAAGATAGATTGGATAAGGATGAGGCAAATGGAACATGTCATTACATTCTTCCAATGTTTCCATACCCTTCTGGCAACCTGCACATGGGACATGTGAGAGTTTATTCAATTTCAGATACAATAGCTAGATTTCTTTTACTCACTGGTAAGAGTGTAGTCCACCCTATTGGTTGGGATGCATTTGGTCTGCCAGCTGAAAATGCAGCCATAGAACGCAACATTTTACCTCATGACTGGACACTGTCAAATATAGATTCCATGAAGGATCAATTATTAAAATTAGGATTTAATTTTGACTGGAACAGAGAAATATCAACTTGTGATCCACAGTACTATAAATGGACGCAATACATATTTTTAAAGCTATTTGAAAATGGATTGGCTTACCAGAGCAAAGTAAGTAACAGATTGGAAAAGCTGGAGCTGTAAATTTTGGTATTTATAAACTACTTAATTTTTTATTACTTTTTCCAGGGAAAAGTTAACTGGGATCCTGTAGATAAAACAGTGTTAGCTGATGAACAAGTGGATGAATTAGGTTGTTCATGGAGATCAGGAGCAAAAGTTGAGTCCAAAATTCTAACTCAGTGGTTTATTAAGACTACCAAATATGCTAAGCAGCTGTATGATGGTTTGAAAAGTGAAGACTTAGATAGCTGGAATGATATAATCAATCTGCAACAGCATTGGATAGGTGAATGCGATGGGGCAGTGGTCACTTTCAAATTCAAATTACAAGATAAAATACAAAATGTTGATGTTTGGACAAGAGAAGCACATAAATTCATTCATGGTCAATTTTTAGTCATAAGCACAAATAATTTTATAACTCAAGATATAAATGAGTGTGATCAATTGAAACTCAAATGTTACAACCCTGTCACTAATACAGAATTACCTGTTTATATCACAGATGACGTTAATTATCCAGTAGGAAAGGATATTTATATCGCATCTCCAACAACAGATGAATATGATATGAAACTTGCAAACACTTTGAATGCAACTTTTACAGGAAAATCAGAAACAATAGATATTGAAGGTGATAATGAAAAGGCCATAAGTATAGCACAAAGCAAAAATGTTGGTGGCTATTTTGTGAATTCAAAACTCAAAGATTGGCTTATATCAAGACAAAGATATTGGGGGACACCTATACCAATAGTGCACTGCCCCTCATGTGGAACAGTTCCAGTGCCATATGATCAACTTCCAGTGAAGCTGCCTCTCAATGTGTCACAACATGGCATTCAAACACTGGACAAAAACGATGATTGGGTTAACTGTAAATGTCCAAAATGTGAAATGGATGCTAAAAGGGAAACTGACACCATGGATACTTTTGTAGACTCCTCTTGGTATTACTACCGTTTTTTAGATCCCAATAATACTTCATTACCTTTTGAGAAAGAAAAGATTGATGATAAGGCTCCTGTTGATATTTATGTTGGAGGTAAAGAACATGCAGTATTACATTTATACTATGCTCGTTTTATGAGTTATTTCCTTCATTCCCTGGGATGGACACCAACGAAGGAGCCCTTTAAAAAGCTATTAGTACAAGGCATGGTTATGGGTCAATCATTTAAGTTGAAATCATCAGGTAAATACTTACCTCCTGAGAGTGTTGAAAAAGTAGGCAAACAATATAAAGAGAAAGTCACAGGAGAACCTGTATTGGTACAGTGGGAAAAAATGAGTAAGTCTAAATATAATGGGGAAAACCCCGAAAGACTATTAAATACATATGGATGTGATGCAACACGGCTTCTTATATTAGCAGATGTCCCACCAGCGACTAGTAGGCGATGGTCTGATGCTAGTAAGTATTTAATTTGCATAACAACCTTTTTGTTTTTCTATGAAGCTACCAGCTATAACATTATTTTGAACTGAGCGTATATAAATGATTTTTTTATAAAAAAAAATCTGAGGCTTCAGTTCACTTAGTGTGACTTTGCCAGCCTCATGGGAGAATTATAATGATTGTATAAAAAATATTCAAGTTATACTTAGTATACAGGCTGACTTTTTATCCACCAGCCAAATTTATGGAGCAAGTTCAGTCCATGATATATAACTAGTTTCCATAAAAACAACGAAAAACTAAAATATAGAAAATTCACCTTCCCATACAAATCAGCGCTCATCCAAATGGATTTTGTATGGAAGGACGAAAAAATTTTATCGATTTTTACTAACTTTTTATAGAAAGTAGTTCAAAATCATGGATTGAACTTGCTCCAAAAATGTTTTTAAAAAGTCGCCCTGTAGATTTAGACAAAATAATATTATTACCACAACAAAATAATTTACTTTTAAAGCAATTTTTCTAAAAATCTGGCATGATACTGCTGAAATAGCTACAATAAGGCTCAATTTACATTGCCGCGAAACGGAGGCGAATTTTACGAAATTTACAGAGGATATTGACTTCTATAATCTAGAAGAATATATAGTAAAAATTTGCATGAAGAAAGAAACTTCATGGGAATTCCCGCGTATTCCGCGGAAATACTTTTTGTTGACACAATTTTATACATTAGGTACTACAATTTTATACATTAGGTACTACATTGACATTTGTTCAATATGTTTGTAGATTCCGTTCCGCGACATTGTAAATTGAGCCTTATAGCTATTTCAGCAGTATCAATGGCATGCATTTTATTTTTTACAGCTGTACCTGGAATATTAAATTGGCAACACCGCTTGTGGCTTACCATGCGTGAATTTTTGAAACATAGAAATGATACATCTTCCAGTAAAGGTGTGACTGCTGAAGAATTTGCAAACTATGAATCAAAGTTATGGGAATCTAGAAATTATTTTATTGCTACTACTACCTATCACTTTAAACATACACATAAACTAAGTGTAGGTATTTCAAGGCTGCAAAGTTTAACAAATACATTACGGGTAAGCTTTCCAACTGTATTATTTTAACTTCTCATCATAATGGTGTGCTTTCCTTATTCTTCTTGACAGTAAATGCGTGTCAACAGTCATGCAAGGATACCCTCGACCGGATACCGTGCGAAGTGGAGAAGAAAAAGCCAGAACCAATTAAACGATTTTTCTGTAATTTTACGACAGGCTGCCTGCGTGGCGTGACTCCTTGGGAATGTATTTGTGTTAGTTTTACAAATGGAATGGCCGCCGCCCGAATTCAACCATCCTTTTAGTCCAAGATCTCAGAGTGAGCAGACATAACTTATTTTCACACGGATGAAACCTCAGGTCCTCAGTAGAGTCTCGTGTGCTTTGAATACCTGCGTGTTTGTGGATTTCGCCTTGTGACACCTGGGCAGGTACCAGGTAAGAAGGGTAACTAAAAATAACAGTAACTTACATTTGTACGGCTGATTTTTATATATATATATTGTAAAATATTATTCTGAAGTAGTATCATAAGTGGCAGACACTTTTCATGGGCCAGAACTTTTGGCAGACGCTTTAAAACTGCACAAAAAATAAATGAACTTAACTTATTTTTACATGTCTGCCTTTTAATTATGTTGTTAAAGTAACTATCACAAAGTTATATTTTATCAGGCAGAAAAATTGGAGTAACCAAACATCCGCTAAACACAAAAATTATTCAGCCGGGAGTACAAGCGCAAGAGCAATATGCATGCGTTTCAGAGCGAGTGAGACGTCCATAATAACACGGTTCCCCTTCTTAAACTCACAATCCATTTAAATTCACTCTACACAAACATTATCAATGTTAAAAAATCTCTTTGGTACGAAAATACTTGCTTCGTGAAAAATCCTAAGTACGACCGTGATAAAACCTACATTTAGTGACATCTAGTGTGGGATAGATAAACTACGTAATAATATTATGTCTAGATGTCACTAAATGTAGGTTTTGCATGCATATTGCATCCTCCCGGCCGAATTATTTTTGTCTTTACGGGATGTTTGGTCACTCCAATTTGTCTGCCTGATAGAATATAACTTTGTGATAGTTAATTTATTAACATATTTAAAAGGCAGGCATGTAAAAATAAGTTAAGTTTATTTATTTTTTGTACAGCTTTAAAGCGTCTGCCAAAAGTTCTGGCTCATGAAGTGTCTGCCACTTATGATACTACTTCAGAATAATATTTTACAATATATATATATATCTATATAAATAAAAATGAATTGCTGTTCGTTAGCCTGCTTAAAACTCGAGAACGTCTGAACCGATTTGGCTAATTTTGGTCTTGAAATATTCATGAAAGTCCAGGGAAGGTCTAAACGGTGAGAAATTATGGAAAAGGGAACGGGAAAGGGCGAAACGAAGTTCGCCGGGTCAGCTAGTATATATATATATATATATATATATATATATATATATATATATATATATATATATATATATATAAATCAGCCATACAAATGTAAATAAGTTAAGTTACTCTTATTTTGAGTTACCTTTCTCACCTGGTACCTGCCCAGGTGTCACAAGGCGAGATCCACAAACACGCAGGTATTCAAAGCACACGAGACTCTACTGAGGACCTGAGGTTTCATTTGTGTGAAAATAAGTTATGTCTGCCTGCTCGCTCTGGGATCTTGGACTATTTGGAAAGCAATGAAGCACGAGATTTCTGTGTGCTTTAGTCTTACGACATCCACAGAAAGAAATGAAGGGATCCTATTCTATGCCGAAATCACAAGGCACAATAAATACATTGTTATTGGTTAATCGGGTCCGAATTTGGAAAAAAAGCGCCAATCTTCGTATGAGGGTTTTACTTACAACGGAACCCAAGGTTGACACGTAAAAATGGTCTTCCTTATGTCCAAGGTCCAAGTAGCGTAGCAGCTGAGGTCCTCGCCTGAGTATCTCGCCAAGGTTGTCGCACCCATCTTGTCGCGATGGGGGGCCCAGTACCTGCGGACTGGGCATCCGCGGGGAAGCTAAGTGGAACCTATTGGGGTTGAGGCTAAGGCCTCCTCAGGCCCGGTGGAGGCCATTTCAGATGGGAATGGCCTGGCTGTGAGGGAAGAGGTGAACTCCCTACTCTCACAGCAGTGGTAGGGGTCGCGGGGGAAGAAGAGTTTCGGTGTGTCGTTGCCGGCTCAGTGGGCCTCGGACGCACTCAGTTGGACTGGGGCAGGGCCTGCTTTCGCAGGCCCCTAATTATGAGGGCTGGTTGGACGGTGGAAACGGGATTCCATCGTCCAACAGCCCTCCGGAGTGGAAGGCAGGCGCGTGTAAAGTCATCTCTGATTCAGCAGAGGGTGCCGTGAGGCCGTAGGTGAGCCGGGGCCGCTGTGGAGCGGCCGGCCGCGCCGGGGCTGTGGAGCACACGGCCCCGGCCGATAGCGGCTGAGAGGTGACACCGCGGCGTTTTTATTGGTAGCACCACATAACCTTACCCATCTCCCGTAACCGGTAAGGTATCCGAAGGGATTTTCTCCGCGTAACAAAAAAAAAGGTCACTTCCACTTGCCGCACTTAGGTAGGTTTCCTTCGCTTCGGTTCATTTCGAAGTGATCTCTTTAGTAGCTCGTATTAATCTGGCGTGGAATCGACTCTGTTCCCTTTTTTATATTTCTCTGTGCTTCTACTCGCAAACAATTTGCGTCTATCGTTTCCGCGACAGTATTTTAGCAGTCTTGTTGTAACAACAACAACAAATATTATCAATGGTTTCTTTAAAAAGTTCTAATAAATAACATTTTTTTTAGAATAATGTGCCACCTGAAGTCATAAGTAAAAGCAGAGAGTTTGAAATTGCATTATCAAACCTAATAATAATGCTTTCACCGGTTGCACCACATTTTTGCTCAGAACTATGGGCTGGATTCTTAGAAGCTCCCAACAGAGTATGCCAAGGAATGGATAGTAAAATTAATTGGGATAAAAATGTTTTGCAGCAGAAGTGGCCTGACGTGGATAATCATTTTAAATTATCATTGTTATGTAAGGTAAGGCCTCAAGAAAAAGGAATTTAAAATGTCGATTTATTTTATTATGGGCTAAAAGGACCAGATCCCAGTCTAGTGGGACTAGTGCTCGTTTAAAATGAAGACAATAATTAAAATTCTGCTTTAAGGGTCGGCACTATGCAAACTGGGTTTGCGCGGGCAACAAGTTTGTACAGAAAGCGTTGGATTTAAGTCAAATAATGTATACATATAGATAGAGGAAGAGTTGGGACAGTAGACGAAAAAAACGATTTTTTTAAATATTTTGTAGTTTTTCTAAAAACAAGCATTGAATTTACCCAAAAACATGCAAAACGCACTTTGCGCGGGCAATAGTTATGGCTTAAGCAGAAAAGAGCACTAAAAAAATTACATACCTAGTTAAAGGTGAATAGTCTAGCCAGTAGACGAAAACCGTATTTTTTTAATTTTCATTTAGAAAAAGTAAGATAATTGTAAAGAAACCTGAAAGAAATATTTTAAAAAATCTTGCTACAAACTGGCTTGTTTTTCTGCGTAAAGAAATATTCTAACAAGGGATTGCATATATTTTATAAAAATAAAGGCTATTTCGAAACATTATTCTTAATACGCAAAAATAAAAAAAATAATTTTAAAAATTGGATGTTTTGCAACGTTTTTGACAGAATTCTCTGAAATGGCGGCCATGTTTCCTCTATACTAATTCAGTTGCCCGCCGGGCGTTCAGGAAGGAGGCTGTGTCGAATTTTTCAAAACATCCATTTTCCAATTACGTAAAATTGCATTATAGTCTAAAATATTTCAATAAAAAACTATGTACAAACTGCCAAATTATGTCATACTTTTGCTAAACTATGGTACAGTTTTGACATTTTGTTGACGTTCAAGCAAAGATGTAATGCTATCGCAGATACGGTATCGCACTTTTTTTTTTTAATTTTATTTAAAATTAAGTCAATGAAAAAAATAATTTGCTTTGATTTATTATCTGTATTTTTTAATTGGCGATTAGGGTGAAAATCGGATTGGAACTTTCTCGGGTCGCGGAATGTAGATATTAACTGTTTTTGTAATAAAAGGTGCTGTTTAATTAGGGTTTTACAATTATTTTGGGGGGTGATTCAGTCTGAAATTTTGAACAACTTTTCCCCATGAATGTATATCAAAATACGAATTGACATTATGCGTAATATATCGAACCACAGGCTATACTAGATATATACTTGGCTAGGCAGGCAGGCTATAGTAGGCTATTTATCTATACTAATATTATCAAGAGGAAATATTTGGTTGTTTGTTTGTTTGCATTGAATAGGCTCCGAAACTAAAAACTTTCACCGTTGGAAAGCTACACTATCCCCGAGTGACTTGGGCTATGTGTGTACCACAGGCGAAGCCGGGGTGGACTGCTAGTATAGTATAATGATATTAAAATAACAGTCAAAAAACAAAAAAAATCTGCATTTTCATACAAAAGTGTGCAGCCGCCCAGGAAATTTGTATAGGAACTAATTTTTTGGTGTTTATACTGTTTTTAGGGTTTCGCTTGTCTGTCTGTCCATAGGTCACAGCCAGTTTGCTACGAAACTATTAGAATGATTTAGTTGAGATTTAGTACACTTATGTAACTTAGTGACCCAAAGATAGACATATAACGTAAATAAATAAAATTTAAAAAAGAGGGCCACTTATGGTGGGTAAATAGACATAAAAAAAAGGTTTTTTTAACAAAATCGTGTGACATATCAAATGAAAGAAGTTTTTATGACAATTTTAAATATATATATTTTTTATTATTTCTTAGATCAGTATTTTTAAGTTATTTAAGAAAATGGGCCAAAATTGACCCCCCCCCCCCCCCTACTAAACTACTGGACCGATTCAGTTGAAATGTGGTACACATTATGTAAATTAGTGACCCAAAGACGGAAATAAAATGTACCTAGGTAAATGAATAAATAAAAAAAAAAGGCCACTTATGGGGGATAAATAAGACATTAAAAAAAGGGTTTTGTGAACTATATCGCGTAACATATCAAATAAAAGAGTATTTTATGATAATATTAAATATATTTTTCTATATTTTTTAGGTTGGTGTTTTTGAAGTTATTTTAAAAAATAAATAATAAAAATACCCTTATCTACGAAACCACTGAGCCTAAACTTTTGAAAAATATACAGTTAATAGTTCTTTACCTATAGATTACAGGAAAACCTATTAGAAGATAAAAAATAAAAGGGTGCAATAATGCTAATTACTGCTTCATTAATCAACCAATTTTTTTGGCTGTTTTCAGAAGATTTCTTTTTAGTGCTCTTTGTTGATTCGTTAAAAATATTGTACAAAATCAAACAGTCAAGTCATTGATTGAGCACATACAGCTGCTAAGCCAAGACTGTTGATCTGTTCAACGTGCAATCCTTTTTTACCCTCCGTACTTACATAATAAGGTGAATAGAAGTGAAAAGTGTTACGATTACAGATGGTCGTTAAACGTATTGTTTCACAAAGAAAATTTAGATGTGTACATTTTCTGTCAGTGGAACACAAAACGTGTAGTTTTCCAAGTCACCGCTCGCGTAAAATACAATTTGATTGTATTTTTGATAACGTCCTGTCAGCGTATTGGTTTACGCAGAAATATCATAAATTTGTCTATGGTTCCCTAACATTTCAACTTAACCAAAATAAACCGGCCACGTGCCGTGACGGGCCACGTGCAGTGTAGGGTTCCGTAGTCAGTACCTACTTGTTTTATGTAACTAACAACTGCCTAACTTTAGGTCTGAATTCAGTCCATGATACTGAACAACTTTCACCAAGAAACAAACGAAATACGAAAAATGATTTTTGATCTCTTACACACAAGATTTGGCAAAATGTAATATGTATGTAATATATGTATAGGACAAATCACACTGATTAAGCTAGCCCCAAAGTAAGTTTTAAACTTGTATTATGGGATACTAACTCAATGATACTATATTTTATGATAAATACATATATAGATAGACACTTAAGACCCAGGACTATTTGAAAAAGACCATTTTCCAACTTGTCTTGGCTAGGGATCGAACCCAGAACCTCCGGATTAGCGGTCTAGCGTGTTAACCATTACGCCACGGAGGTCGAATGGAAAGCAAACATTTTCTTTTCATATTTAATTATATGTTCCTTAGGAAAAGTTGTTCAGTATCATGAACTGAATCCATCTTAAATTAGTTTTAGTTTAGTAGACGGTATACGAGGGCTGTTTGATAAGTACCCGTTTTCTAAATATATTAATATCACTGGCCGCAAATAAGTATACCACTTTTTTAAGCCATTTTTCAGAGGCGGTAAAATTTAAAAAAAAATGGCATTCTTTTGTTTTTTTTTCTCATTTGACAACGATTCAGTGAAGGCGTGAACTTAAAATTGTTAAAATGGAGAAAGAACAGTATCGGTCTGTAATTAGATTCTTATTTTTGGAAGGAAAAACATGTGATGAAATAAAAGTAAGAATGCAAGCGGTTTATCATGAATGTGCTCCTTCTATGACAACCGTCAGATATTGGTTTAACGAGTTTAAGCGGGGGAGAACAACCGTCTTTGATGAGGATCGCCCAGGCCGGCCAGTTGAGGTGACTACAGACGATATGGTTAAGAAAATTGAAAATATCGTTTTAGCCGACCGCCGAATTAAACTTCGAGAAATCGTTGATGCTGTAAATGTTTCAATCGAGAGGGTACAACACATATTAGAAGAAAAATTGGGTATGAAGAAAGTATCGGCGAGGTGGGTGCCGCGTTTACTCACGGAGCAGCAAAAACGGAACCGACTGACTACTTCGGAGCAGTGTTTGGCCGTGTTCAAACGTAACCCGAAGGAGTTTCTGCGTCGTTTCGTGACCGTGGACGAAACGTGGGTCCACCACTACACCCTGGAAATGAAAGAGCAGTCGAAGCAGTGGATTTTACCAGGTGAACCTGCTCCAAAGAAAGCAAAAACCGTCCCATCGGCTGGAAAGGTCATGGCGACCGTTTTTTGGGATTCGCAGGGTATTATACATATTGACTATTTAGAAAAGGGAAAATCAATAACAGGGCAGTACTATGCCAATTTATTGGATGAATTTGACGCCGTGTTCAAGGACAAACGACCCCATTTAAAAAAGAAAAAAGTACTGTTTCATCACGACAACGCCCCGGCTCATTCGTCCAGAATTGTGACGGCTAAATTAGCACAGTTACGCTACGAACTATTGTCTCACCCCCCGTATTCTCCAGATTTGGCCCCATGCGATTTCTTTTTGTTTCCCAACCTAAAAAAAATGGCTCGGTGGCAAGCAATTTGGATCCAATGACGAAGTCATTGCCGCCACAGAGGCCTATTTTAATGACTTTCCAAAATCATACTTTTTGGATGGTTTATTGAAGCTTGAGTATAGGTGGAACAAATGTATAGAGTTAAAAGGTGACTACGTAGAAAAATAAATGCATATATACAAAAAAAATGGTTTTTTTTTCCATAAATGGGTACTTATCAAACAGCCCTCGTATACTACTGTCGTGAATTTTTTGAAGTGTCCATATACAACCGCTAAACTGACAGAGACACATGATTCTAACAAAAATTAGCAATTAAAAACCAAATACTTTCACAAACGGTTTGCTAAAACAAAAAAGGGTGTTCACAATCTTACAATATTTTTGAAAGACCTATTCAACGACGTCTCACACCACACATTTTTTTGTCAAGTTTTTATTACCACATATCCATGCCCATGCCCAATTACAGGGTTAAACTAAACTATATGGGTTTCTTGTTTACTACGGAACCCTAAAAAGCTGCGTGAAACGAAACAGATTTTCTATTCTAAGGGTTCTTTGTCATTTGCGCTTTAACAAATTTTAAAATACGAGCAATCAAAACCACTTGTGCAAATCCTTCGCATACGATAAATAAAAAAATTTATGGATGAATGACCGTGCTTTTACAGGTTAAGCAACCTCTAGCGTGGTCACAGTTAGGATGGGTGACCGTGCTTTCAATCTAAATGTTGTCCAAGTCAAATGTTGAGATTCTTATGAATAAATTTCAGTATTCTCTACCTACAGAACTTGGCAGCTATTTAAATTTCAATTGTGTTTTTGGAATTGGAACTTGGCATTTTTACATTTATGTTTTTAATGGGATAGAATAAACACCCAAGAACCAGGACAAATTAAAAAAGGCCATTTACCAAATTGCCCTGGCTGGAAATCGAACCCAGAACCTCCGAGTGACGGACTAGCGTGTTAAGGAATACGCCACGGAGGTCGACTAATAAATTGAAAAAGTAATAAATTTTACGCAAGATTCGAATTTTCGAATTCGATAGATAGATAGATAGATAGATAAAATCTTTATTCACTAAAAGGCCACAGGTACATGAATAAGTCACATAATGTTTATCAAAGATCTAGTATAGAAGTAATAGTAGGAATGTAGTAATATGCAATTGTGATTGCACCGTGAGAAGTGACCTAGATAGTGAAAAGGTCCTGACTCAGCATGATGTCACAGACGAACTGGTCGAATAACTATAACTTGGATTTTTTAGAAAGTGCTATATGAATTTCACATATATTTTAACTCGCTTATTAAATAAACGTCTTGCATTCACGCACTCTACTGTATTTCGACTTTACTTTTTCTACTGATAGCCTGCCTACTAAAGTGTTAAGTATATTATAATGACGTCTGCCAAGGCCTTAATTCAGAAATAATAATTCTTTGATTTGATTGCTTTGAAAATTTTAATAAGTATCGCGCACTGAATGTCTTGACGAAAAGAAAAAAGTAAGCTGTATACTAATTCTACGTTACAATAAGGAATATGCATGTAATACCAATCCGGCTCATATTTTTATTTTACCATTTCTATTACCACATTACCACGCCTAGTTAATTATTTTTCTTATTGACTCTTATTCGGATTAGAAATAAATTATTGAAAATATGCAAATATTGCGCGGGAACTTTTGACAAACAAAAGGGAAATGACGACAAAGTTCACAAAAGGAAATGACAAGTTCGGGTGCGTTCGGTAGGACTGTCCGTCCATGTATTTTGACTATCGATGACATTCGAATTGTATGTACTTTTATATAGAGGTGCAACAAACATCACTGGCTGATAATATCGAAAGTACTCAAAAAAGAAAAACATGCGTTGACAGCTTCTGTCTCTAGCGGATATTGCAGACGTTGACGTCATATTTAAAAATGGCGTGTTTTAGTTGTTATAATCTACTTGCTTTTTTTTAATATTTATTTTCTACACCATATACATGTTTTTCGGCACTGATTTATTTTTTGCGGCTATTTCTCGACGAGGACTATCGATTAAAAATATAAAAAATATTCATGCATACTCTCTATTTATGATTACCTACATCTATTGTCCTGTTTACACATTATTAACTCTATGCAACTTCATCTTGACTTTTTTATCCCCCTAGCGGGAAAATTTTGCATATTTCAGAGCCAAATCTGACTACGTGGCTTTGTGCATACGGACCTTAAGGTATAAATATTTAGATAATTATTTCCGTGGGGTAGATAGGTACATAATATACAATATTCACACATACATGCATATGATGAGATTTTTTCCGTTTATATAGAGGCCCAATGCCATAGAGACCCAAAAGTCACTTTTAAGGTGAAGGTATAGGCAAATGGCCTTGAAGTGTGAAATAAATTGTTAACTCGTAAATATGGTAATAATTTCCATATTGATCTTCGTCATGCACTAGATAGCCCTTTAAATTATTTTATGAACTGCCGTTGAAACTATTATTGGCGATCCGTCTAGCTTTCAAACTTGCCGTGGCCACTTTTGGCGGAGGCAAGTTTTAGGGCAGGGCTATCTAGTGCATGACGAAGAGCAATATGGAAATTATCTCCATATTTACGAGTTAACAATTTATTTCAAATGAGGGCGCCACTTCAAGGCCATTTGCCGATATCTTCACCTTAACATGATACACACCCTTCTACACATGTACACACACCCAATGGTGAGTGTGTACATGTGTAAAAGGGAATCAAAATAAATTTGGTTTGCTAGCCACATTGCCTACTGACATGAATTCTTTAGCTTTTCGTATATTTCCTCGATCTGCACGAGAAGAAAAGCAGCTGGTACAATCGTTTTAGTAGAACATTGGTTTTTTTTCTCCTAGACGAGCGTCTTCCAAGATTCAATCCCGATATAATTTTGAATATTAACTGCCTAACTTTTACAGGTTGATGGCGCTGACAAGTGTGATTTGAAAATAAAAGCCGTGGATCTTAACAATATGAGTCAAGATCAAGCACTACAATTAGTAATAAATGAAGTACCTGTAGCGAAACGATTAAAGTCTGGAATTCTACGGGTACAATATGAATTATACCCAGGATGTAGAGCAATTATGAATATATTTTCCAATAGAAATATTAAAAATGTAAAATCCGACGATGAGCCGCCAATAGAACGCCTTGTTAATTGAAACACTAGAAAAAGGCGCGCTTATTTTGATACCTCAATTCAATATTCAAACATGGAAAACAGCTCAAACAGCGCACATTTCCTTAAGTAAAGTAAAATAACAATATTTAGAAAATAAACTGTAGTAAAAGCCTAGGCTTAGATCAGTACATGTCTTAAATTTAATGATTACAATTAAATCCTAATACATTACAAAACAGGTAAATCAATGCAAGCCCAAACTAAGAAAGTAAATTGACGTCAAAAAGGATCTACGAAGGTCCACCTCAATAGCAAAAACCTACCATCTCTGGTCCACCTCCATAGGCACTTTTTCATGTTAGTTTACATGATGTAGGTACTATGTTTGAGAACGAGTTAATAAATAATATAAGCCTTTGAAAAAACCTACTAGCTTTTATTGTGAGACCAACGTACCAATCATAAAGAATATAATCACTTCGTTTACCAATAACTAAGCCCAAACAAGGATAAGTTTTAATCGTTCCATTACTGGGTTCCGATAGCTTCCTCCCGACCCCATCATCAGACCAACTCTTCTTTCCCTTATCCCATTTTACACCAAGCAGAAGTGGCGCCCTCATCTGTCAAAAGTGGCCACTTTTGGCGGAAGCGGGTTTTAAAGCTAGACGGATCACCACTTAACGGTTTTAACGGCAGTTCATTAAATAACTAGAGCCTAACTGAGAAATATATAAATTTTCACCCTATTTACGAGCTAACAATTCGGCGGCACTTCTGCTTGGTATTATCCTTAAGTGAGGTCGGCACAGCATGAAAGTGGCTTCCATTTATCCCTATCCATCAGACCAACTCTATGACATCATTATATTGTATTTTCATCCTTTTTACATAGGGTTATTGGTTATTATTTGCTTTCCTCTCAAACTCTCATGGGGGTTATGGGGAGTGGTTTTTGACCACCCCTTGACTTGACTGGATAGCATGAAGCATTTAATGATTTAAGGTGAAGGGTTAGGCAAATGACCTTGAAGTGGCGCCCTCATTTGAAATAAATTGTTAACTCGTAAATATGGTGATAATTTCCATATTGCTCTTCGTCATGCACTAGATATCCTTTTAAATTATTTTATGAACTGCCGGTGAAACTATTATTGGTGATCCGTCTATCTTTAAAACTTGCCGTGGCCACTTTTTGCGGAGGCAAGTTTTAAAGCTACGGACTAATGTAAATACTTTCAACGGTCGTTCATAAAATAATTTAAAGGGCTATCTAGTGCATGACGAAGAGCAATATGGAAATTATCTCCATATTTACGAGTTAACAATTTATTTCAAATGAGGGCGCCACTTCAAGGTCATTTGCCTAACCTTTCACCTTAATAACCAATAACCCTGTATATTGTTTTCGTCCAAGCGCGTTCCCGGTGGCATCCTCAGCTGTGCTGCTTAGGAGCCCGGAGTTTGCTTTCCCGCTTTTTCTTTTCCAAATATTACATGCATGTCACCCAAGGATGCTAAAGACCTGGCGTTGGAGAAGAAATAGCCGAAAGAGTTTAAATGATTTGGCTATTAGTTTTACGACCGGCCGCCTGCCTGACGTCAACCCTCTTTGTGAATGTATTTGGGCGAAAGAGCTTGGTATAAATTAAATTTTAAATGATATCTCCGTTTCCTTTGAAATTATTTATTTCAAATGGGGGCAGCACTGGACCCCGGAAAATTCAAGTACAGCCTTCCAACTATTTTATGAACTACTGTTTAGATCGAGAGCTGGCACGAATTTTTGGGTAGGTAGGCAAGTTGGAAACTTGATGTTGTAGTTTAATGTTTAAAGAATAAAAAAATCAATAAGCCAGACGATTTAGTCGGGGCTTTGACATTGCCAGGAGCGTGCAAAAGTATTTTTTTTTTAAATAAAAAAGGTATTTGAGGCCACTTGAAAGTTTAATAGGGTATTATTTATAACTAAAAATAAGATTCTCAAAAAGACAGGTCATTTTGATGGGACTTTCTAACTGCCAGGTCATCTAAATAAACAAATGCAAGCGAATTTTATTCAAGGATTACAAAAATATACATACATACTATCACGCGCCTGTTCCCCACAGGGGTAGGCAGAGACTATGGACCTCCACTTCCTACGATCCTGACAGACCTCTTTATAAAAATATATACAACTTATATCTTAAAATGAAATTTGGAATGAGAAATGCTAAAAAACAACATTATGACATCACTACGCTAAGCGTATTCCCGGTTGCGTCCTAGACATACTGCTGTTTACTGCTGTATCACACAGTCAGTTTTTTTGTTTTTTTAATCATTACTTGTTAGTATTTGTTGTTATAGTGGCCACAGTTATACATAATCAGTGAAAATTACAAATATCTAGTAGATCATAGCTTTAACGGTTCAGATAGAGCCCTACTGTGACAGACGGACGGCACAGAATACAGTAAGAGTAAACAGAACGGAATCTCCTAAGGTACGGGCAATATGCATCCCCGTTCCCCGCACCCGCACCTCTCCCCCGGTTCTTGTGAGCCAACGTGAGTCATCGAGGCGAAAACGGAGGAGACGTGCGGGGACGGGGAATGGGGACGCAGATTGCGCGTACCTTAGGAGATTCCGGCCTATGCGGACGGACAGACTGACAGCGGAGTCTCAGTAATAGGGTCACGTTGGCACCCATTGGGTACGGAACCCTGAAAATTTGTTAATCGTAACGTTTATTGCAGGTTAAAATATAGTTATCTCCTGCCTGAACTATTTAAATACCTACCTCGTATAGGCTTTTAGATAACCCAATGTTTATTTTTAGATTTTGAGCGATGGATTAATATAAGGCTGTACCAGACCAGGTTTAATTTAGTAAATCTAGCAACAATGAGAAAAAAGATAGGTAGGTAGTTAGGTACCTTTCATCCATCATCATAATCTAGGTCTATTTTATTCTCCAATGCAGGAGCACGACCCTCTCTGAACTATCAGAATTTATATAAGCCAGGGCAGTCAGAGGATTTGGCCTATACTCTCCACGTTGGCCAGACGGGTTGGATCAGGTCTCATTGATGTTTATAAGCTTTGTTTAGCTTGTGTTTCCTAAGTCGCCTTCTACGACATCCGCGGAAAGACTTAGGAGACCTTGGAGTGGTCCTATTCTATTCTGCCGGGAACCACACGACTAGGTACCTATAATATAACCTATTTCTATTGATAGTTTTATAGGTAGGTAGGTACATACTTAATACTCAATAAGTACTATAAAATATAAAACTTCAAAATGATATTCGCAAAAGTAAAAAGTACCTACTCTTGCTTGATAGATAGCGGATCTCTCTTCATAACACTGGTCCACTTTTTTATATGTTTTTGGTCCGTCGGAACACGAAAAAAAATAGATTGTTTGGAGTACCTACTATTAGTTGTTGTATCCTCTTGCACTATGACACGATCACGAATATCACGATACAATATTTATATATATATAGACGACCTCTGTGGTGTAATGGTCAACACGCTAGTCCACCAATCTGGAGGTTCTGGGTTCGATCCCCAGCCAGGGCAAGTTGGAAAATGGCCTTTTTCAAATTGTCCTGGGTCTTGGGTGTTTATCTATATATGTATTTATTATAAAATATAGTATCGTTGAGTTAGTATCCCATAACACAAGTTTAAAACTTACTTTGGAGCTAGCTCAATCAGTGTGATTTGTCCCTATACATATTTATAGGATATATTTTACGCTATTGTTGACACCACAACTCAATAATAAATCCACAACAAAACAAAACAGGCCAAACACGGCTCAAAAATGTGGGTAAGTACGGAATATTACCTACAATCTACAAAACATGTGAGCGCACGCAGCGGCGGGCACACCTGGGCGATCGAGACTCGTACTCTCGGCGTTTTTTGAACTGCTGCAGTATAATTGCTGTATCTTCGTCATTTTTGGTCGGATTTTGATATTTTTTTCACTGTATGTTATGGTTTTCTTCCTGTTATCAATCTACATATTTAACAAAAAACGTGTCTGATTCTCATTGACGGTCGATACTATCGAATCCATCAATAGTATTGCTGTGTTTGTGTTATCGATAGTATCAATACCATTGAGTCTCAGTCTCATCCATGGACGATGGTCTCATCAAAAGTACTATCGATATTGTGGCCGATTTAAACTATTGACTATCGATAGTTTGGCAACACTACAGTATACCATCCATGAATACACTATGCAAAGAGCAAGAAAGGATGTACCTTCACATCACACTACACTACGCTACGCTGAATTTTATTTGCATTGCATGCATGAGCATGATGACTAGACTATACATATATGCATGCAATGCAAATAAAATTCAGCATAGTGTATTCGCCTACGAAATTCAGTTAGTGTGAGCCCGGTCTATTTAGACAAGCACAGAATTTGTCAACGGAACGCATCCTTTTTCACTGTCAGTGTCCGATGACTGTTAGTGTCAAACCTTTTCTGTCAAATGCGTACAACATATTATATTATATTTTATGTACCTAGGTATTTATCGAGACCTCAAAGTGAATACCTACACGATTTATTTCTCAAAATTATTTTGTTCTTGAGTTGAGTTACAAATTGAATTTATCTTGACCTCCGTGTCCTTTCGAAATGGCAAAGCCTAAAACGGAAGATGCGTCTGAAGATGCAAAGAAGATTGTAGACGATGCCAAAAATTTTATTGAAAAAGCTATTTCTGATATAGGCAAGACTTCAGCTACTAAGCAGCTACTTTTGGGCACAGCATCAGGATGGTATGTACCATTACGATAAATTACTAATTTAGGTCTAAGAATCATTAATATACTTACCTTAGTAAGTATAATGTGTCAAAAGTTTTTATATTTATTAACCTTGAGTTTCAAACAAAGAGGTGATGTAGTTTTTCTTGTGATTGTGACTCATACTGAGTACATACCCAAATCATTGATTTAGTGGATATAATTTCTTTATTGGCTACAAACATACCGTAGACAGGTGTCTACACTATGTGCCTAGCCAAAAATACCTACATGGTGTCTAGCTGAGAAAACAGCTGTTTTTGATATTGTTTACATAGTTTTTTTAGAGCATTATAAAATAAAAGACTGTAAATAGTATTATTTCATTTAAGCGGGATGTCACGACTTTCAGGGGTGTGTGGTGTGGTGACACATCCTGACTTGCCCTTGATCTTAGGACATACGACGGCTGTTCGATAAGTACCCGTTTTCTAAATATATTAATATCACTGGCCGCAAATAAGTATACCACCTTTTTAAGCCATTTTTCTGAGGCGGGAAAATTAAAAAAAAAAAGGCATTCTTTTGTTTTTTTTCTCATTTGACAACGATTCAGTGAAGGCGTGAACTTAAAATTGTTAAAATGGAGAAAGAACAGTATCGGTCTGTAATTAGATTCTTATTTTTGGAAGGAAAAACATGTGATGAAATAAAAGTAAGAATGCAAGCGGTTTACCATGAATGTGCTCCTTCTATGACAACCGTCAGATATTGGTTTAACGAGTTTAAGCGGGGGAGAACAACCGTCTTTGATGAGGATCGCCCAGGCCGGCCAGTTGAGGTGACTACAGACGATATGGTTAAGAAAATTGAAAATATCGTTTTAGCGGGCCGCTGAATTAAACTTCGAAAAATCGTTGATGCTGTAAATGTTTCAATCGAGAGGGTACAACACATATTAGAAGAAAAATTGGGTATGAAGAAAGTATCGGCGAGGTGGGTGCCGCGTTTACTCACGGAGCAGCAAAAACGAAACCGATTGACTACTTCGGAGCAGTGTTTGGCCGTGTTCAAACGTAACCCGAAGGAGTTTCTGCGTCGTTTCGTGACCGTGGACGAAACGTGGGTCCACCACTACACCCCGGAAATGAAAGAGCAGTCTAAGCAGTGGATTTTACCGGGTGAACCTGCTCCAAAGAAAGCAAAAACCGTCCCATCGGCTGGAAAGGTCATGGCGACCGTTTTTTGGGATTCGCAGGGTACATATTGACTATTTAGAAAAGGGAAAAACAATAACAGGGCAGTACTATGCCAATTTATTGGATGAATTTGACGCCGTGTTGAAGGACAAACGAACCCATTTAAAAAAGAAAAAAGTACTGTTTCATCACGACAACGCCCCGGCTCATTCGTCCAGAGTTGTGACGGCTAAATTAGCACAGTTACGCTACGAACTATTGTCTCACCCCCCGTATTCTCCAGATTTGGCCCCATGCGATTTCTTTTTGTTTCCCAACCTAAAAAAATGGCTCGGTGGCAAGCGATTTGGATCAAATGACGAAGTCATTGCCGCCACAGAGGCCTATTTTAATGACTTTCCAAAATCATACTTTTTGGATGGTTTATTGAAGCTTGAGTATAGGTGGAACAAATGTATAGAGTTAAAAGGTGACTACGTAGATAAATAAATGCATATATACAAAAAAAATGTTTTTTTTTCATAAACGGGTACTTATCAAACAGCCCTCGTACTATCTAATTTGTGCCTTGATCAGGACACCAAAATAATGTACTGTTATGAATTTTTTTTTTAAATAATTTTACGGCTCTGGATACATGTCCTTTAGAGCCTACGAGTATGTTCTTTATTACTAATCCTAACCTAACCTAATCTTTACAAGTTACAATCAAAGGGTGGTGTAGGCCTTTGACTGCTTCAAGGGAGCTTCTGGCGACAAATCTATACGAGTCCACTGGTTTTCATAGACGATTGAGTGGCCGACGACACCCACACAGTCCGCAAAACAAATATCACTTTAGCGGTACTATGACTGTCCACTTTAACTATTTCACACATTGTTCATGAGCATGAGCATTTATAACACCAAACAACACCAATTTTTATTATAAAGTCCACTAAAATCAATTTGCGAAAGAATTTAAAGCAAACTCTAACCGAACCACTTGACTTCCCGCCAAAAACCTTATGAATGATTTGCTTTGATATTTTCTTTCTTTGTTTGCCTGTCAGTTTTTTTCGAATAATACAGGGTGGGCCATAAAAGTGGTTGGCAATTTGAATCCTTGATTTATCGTAACCGCTTGGTGAGGAGCGGCAGAGGAGTATGACGCTGTGTGCGCGGCTTTGCGGAAATTTACGTCGCCATGGAGCGGTACACGGGAGCGGAGCGTGCATTTTGTGTTCGAGCGTTTTACGAAAACAATAAATTAATAATTTTTTCAGAATATCCATAAGAATTTCCATTTAAATGGTCATGTGAACAAATAAAATAGTCGGTTCTGGTCCGAGACTGATCCACAGCGCTTACATCAACATCCACTTCACAGTCCTAAGCTCGTTGTGTGGGCTGCAATAACATCAACGGGTGTCATTGGGCCATACTTTTTTGAGGACAAAAGAGGGCGAGTGGTGACTGTTAGAGCCCATAATTATTGTGAAATAGAGTTCTTGGTACCGGCTTTACAGGAATATTGAGGCGATACCTCGAGGATGTGGTTTCAGCAATATAGGGCCACATTTCATACGGCTAATGTGTTAATAGAGCTGCTGAAAAATGTTTTCCCCAGAAAACTCATTTCAAGAGGGGTGAGTGGCCACCACACAGCCCGATGTGACTATTTTCTGTGGGGTTACCTTAAATCCGTAGTCTATGAGAATAATCCGAACAACTTAGAGCAGCTCAAAAGGAAAATTATCTATGAAATCAACAATATCCCGAGGATAATGTTTCGCAGAGTTTACCAGAATCTGCTCCTCCGCCTTCAAGATTGCCATACAAAAGAGGGATGTCACCTGGATAACATTATTTTTAAGTCATGAAATTTCCAAAATGTGTATTTTATAAAATTACTAATAAAAATGTTGTACGATTTGTAGTTTTTTAGGGTTCCGTAGTCAAATGGCAAAAAATGGAACCCTTATAGATTCGTCATGTCTATCTGTCTGTCTGTCCGTATGTCACAGCCAGTCACAGTTTTTTTCCGAAACTATAAGAACTATACTGTTAAAACTTGGTAAGTAGATGTATTCTGTGAAACGCATTAAGATTTTCACACAAAAAAAATAAACAATACATTTTGGGATTCCCCATACTTAGAACTAAAACTCAATTTTTTTTTTCATCTGTAGGTAGGGTATTTATAGATAGGTCTTCAAAAATGATATTGAGGTTTCTAATATAATTTTTTTCTAAACTGAATAGTTTGCGCGAGAGACACTTCCAAAGTGGTAAAATGTGTGACCCCCCCCTGTAACTTCTAAAATAAGAGAATGATAAAACAAAAAAAATATATGATGTACATTACCATGCAAACTTCCACCGAAAATTGGTTTGAACGAGATCTAGTAAGTCGTTTTTTTTAATACGTCATAAATCGTAAACCGCAATTTACCTTTAGAAGTTTTATACTGGGTGGCGCAAAAGTAAAGACCCTATTTGGTTCAGCTATAACATTTTTTCTAAATTAGAAAACTAGATTTAGGTTTTTTTAAATGTATATTTGTGCCATTAAATTTCGTACCATTAGGATTTAAAGATGATGTCTTTTAAATGGTGACCTCCAGAGTTGATACACATTTGAGCCCTATTTATGACATTTTGCATAACTTGCCGTAACACTTCCTGCGATATGTTCGTTATTTCTTGACGAATGTTTTCTTTTAGAGCTGCGAGAGTCTGTGGCTTGTTCACATACACCCGAGATTTCAAAAAACCCCAAAGAAAGAAGTCTGGACTGGTCAGATCGGGTGATCTTGCAGGCCAAGGCAAATCGCCAAAACGAGAGATAACTCGGCCTGGAAAAGCGTCCCTCACTAAGTCCATAGTGTCGCGCGCTGTGTGTGCCGTAGCGCCGTCTTGTTGAAACCAGATGTGCTCCAGCCCCAATTCGTCCAAACTGGGTATCAAAAACTCTCGTAACATGGTTCTGTAGCGTTCTCCAGTGACAGTTATCGCATTGCCTCCAGCGTCTTCGAAAAAATAGGGTCCGATCACTCTGTCAACACAGATGCCACACCATACAGTAACTTTTAGTGGGTGTAGAGGTGTTTCTTGAATAATGCGCGGATTATCAGTGCCCCAGAACCGAGTATTCTGCTTATTGACATGCCCTGAGAGATGGAAATGCGCTTCGTCACTCATAACCAATTTTGAAGGAAAATCATCCTCTTCAAGGTTGAGGTTTATGACGCGCTGGCAGTAATCTAGACGAGCTCGGTGGTGGTGGTGGTTTATTTTCAGTGTATTTTACATTTGTTCACTACACAATTTTCAACAACAGAATGACAGACAATGTCATATAAAAAAAATAAAAGTATTTTCTTTAGTGCCAGTACTTTTGCGCCACCCAGTATTATGTTACTTGCTGCTACGGAACCCTTCATGGGCGAGTCCGACCCGCAGTTGGTCGCTTTTTTAAATTTAATTTTCAAACTGCCAACACCTATAAGGCCCACCCTGTATAATGAATGTTTTTGGTCTTTAGTAACATGTGAGCAATTTTTTAACCTACTTCAAAAAGGAGGAGGTTATCAATTCGACTATGTTTTTTAATATTTTTTTAATGTATGTTTGTTACGCGATATCTTCGCCAACTGTAAACCGATTTTGATTATTCTTTTTTTATTTGAAAGCCTTTACTACCAAGTTAGTCCCATTTTAATTTGGTGAAGATATGATGAAGATCATTGGAGATATGAAAGAAACTCCTAAAAAAAATTAAGTCTGTTGTTTTTTTTTGTTAAAAATTTAATTATTTACCATTTTTGTTCGTAGTTATTTACTCAATGAGTTTTAGAGAGTCTGCGGCAGAGTATGACATCATTTGGACTTGAACATGTGATGATAATGACTATTAACCTTTTCACCGCGAGACGTTATGTCAGTTGTCGTGCCCCCAGCGCGAAGCGTAGTGAATCGAAAATAAGTACCTACAAAAAATAGGGATGTGCAATACTTACGTATTAAGATATCGATAATGATTACAATAGGTATAAGTATAGCATAAACTTAAGTCTCCGCGCGTATATCCATTTATCTGGCTGTCTATATAGGCTTAGAAATGACTGGGGCGATCTTGATGACGTTTTTACTATTAAGAACATTTATCCGGATACGTTTTATTTAAGTACTTATAATACATAATAATCCGCGGTCGCAGCTCCCAGGTATAGCTGCGATATTATAGGTTGTAAATTACAATATCTAAGTATGTGCGAGTGTTTCCATCCCAACGATACTACCTAAACATATGACAAACAATGTAGGCAACTTTCAACTGGCAAAAATGGAAATCTATCAAGGCGTGAATGGAAAACGATGATAATATATCATCATAGCGCACTCCCGATTCGCACTCCGGAGATCGGGGTCAGCTACCTAACTTTTTGATGAAGTTATTAGTATTTAGATATTCAGTTCAGTGGTATTTAGGTACACAGAGCAACTGCCGAGTGACCTCCGCTGTCCAAAGTTTGTGAAAGATTTGTGTTATGTTTTAATTTTTCTTGTTTGTACACTTTACCTAGGTACCTATACCATTCACCATAATTTTTATACAAATAAATGAATTGTCCAGAAGCTGATTGATGGTGTACTTACTTTAAATACCCTTACCCATACTATAATTATGAGGCATTTTTCGTAAGCTATTAAAACAAAAAGCGTTTAAAGGTTTAAAATGATTTATTAATTTGTACTTGACTTAGGTACTAACAATCACATTTAATCGTATCATAATCATGACTCACTAATAAATGACGAAGCTTTCTACTGCTGAAAGAACTTAGTAAACGTGCCAAAGGTGCAAATCAGATCATCAAGATGAAAAACTTTTTGCATGGAACTGATGATGGCAACTCAAAAAAGAAAATTGACATCAAGAAGTTCTCCATATTGACGAGCGACTAGCGTACCGTAGGTACGAACGAGCTGCTATAACAGCGGCGACATACATACCTACATACTGACAGCGGTAAACGACTTTGTTTTATACTATTTAGTGATAAAGAAATTCGCAAACATACATGTACATTAACTTCTTAAATTACTCTACTTTTATAGCAGTTGGTAACAAAATTATAAGTCCGTAGGTATTTACTACTCTCGCAATTGAAATAGGTAAAAAAAACGATGTATTAAAAAACTTACCTCATTATCAATATCGAATTCATCATCTGTATTGAATTCTTCATTATCGTCGCCTTCAAGAATTCTTATCAATTCCTCCGCAGTAGTCATCACCACCAAAGAGAATTTAACCACACGAACGCAAGCCCAACACTAAAGAAGACGGCGCTCGCCTGTGACGTCACAAGCTGTCGCGTATATGAGACGTTCGCGCTGGGGAACTACCAACATTATGTTCTAAACATCTAGGCTTAGGGATGGGAAAATCAAATCCATTGCTGACATTTCGATAGTTCATTTACTAAGTTTCAAGGACATTAAATAAAATATACACAAATATTAGTATCAAAATTATTAATTAATAATATATGTGATAATTTTAGATCTTTTTATGGTGATATAGTCGGTATAAGAAAGAATATTACAATTTACGTTTAATTTTTATCAGTAAATAAATCGTAAATGTCCCATCCCGCGTGTCACGTATATGTGACGTTCGCGGTGGACATTAATACAAAGTTATGAAAAATATATCTGATAATTCGTCAAACTTTTGAAATTATTTTTGAGTCTTCTAATTATACGATTATAGTGAATGTTATTGTAAATGATTACTAGACTACTTATATATCTAATATGAATATTTTTTTATCCGAATACAACAAAATGAAACAGAAAATTTGGATTTTACAAGGACTGGTTTTATGTCACGTATATGCGACGCTCGCGGAATGGGCTCGAAAATGTTTGTCACATATACGTGACGTTCGCGGCTAAAGGGTTAATGGTGTTCAGTTACTTTGGTGAACTATAGTATAGTTTAAAAGCTTGATGCTTGCTGCCTCCATGTAAAAATTTTTATCATAAATATTAGAATAATAAATAGTACCTACATACTGTTGTTTATTTATTTTTTTAACTTTATTACAAAACATGTAATAGGCGGACTTAAGACACAGTGCCTTTTCTACCAGTCAACCTACAGGTGGTGCTGATAAAAGCAAATTTTGGACGCTATGGCACATTTTCAATTATTGAAAATGCTTATAATATAATTATTGAAATACTTTTCTTTTATATACTTACCTACATATGTTCATTCATACATGTAGACATACATACATTGTTTCTTGTCTTCTAATACTTGAACACAATGAAATCTGTCCTCTTCTGTTTCTGATGAATCTCGAGTTTTACTACAGTAGGTACTTATGTCTTTTGTAATTTTATCAACATTAGTGCTATTATTATTTTGCAGGATAACCGGCTTCATGACAATGAAAATTGGAAAGGTGGCTGCTGTTGGTATTGGTGGAGGAGTAATACTGTTGCACATAGCCAGCCAAAAGGGTTACATTGATATCAACTGGGAAAAGATCAATAAGAAAGTTGACAAAATTAGTGACAAGATTGAAAAGGAAACAACAGGAAAATCACCAGCATGGATTGAAAAAGTAAGTATTTTTAATTTGATTGCCTTGCCCCCTTTATATTGTGGAAAATTTCCCTACTGGGTCACAGTTCGGACAAAAATATCTACCCACTGTGTATGGGAATCAAATGTCTCATATAATCATTAACCAATCAATTTGAACTAGTGTAGACAGCAGAGGTGACAAGTGTAATATTTTGTTTTGCCACATGGTACTCTGGGATGTTGCAGTGGTCGGTCCTGTCCCTGAGAATAACTACTTAGTACAAAAATATATTTGTTTTGTACTAAATAGTTATTTGTTAAGCTTATAGCTCACCTAATCAAAAGTGGTATTAAGTCTTTAAACGCCATGGCGTGACCTAAAACCAAATATAAATCTATTGTGCCTGCAATGCAGTCAAGGTGTTAAACCCATTGTATCAGAGGCCTTTTATTACAGGACAGAGTAACTTGCTTTGCATTGTTGGTTTAAGATTTTTTTGTGTGTAGAATAGCATGTAGGTACCTAGTATTTTCACTGCCTGAAATCATTAGACCTTTATAAACAAAATTTGATACAAATGCAGATAACTTTACAAAGTATCCCTCAAATATATGTAAATTAAATACACCGAAACAGTCTCTCCATTGGGAATTAAATAATGTCTATCAAGCAAGACATATTTCTGACCCAGTGTTACACATCTGTACGTGTCAGCCTGAATGTGGCATTTATAGCTCTGATAGTACTATAAAATAATAGATTGAGAGCTGGCACGAATTTTGGATAGGTGTTTGAGGCAAGTTGAAAACTTGTCACATACATCTCCTATTATACCCCAACACGGAACTGCAGACCTGGCTGGTGAGTAGCGGGGCTAAAGCAAACTATGAATTTTTAAGTTTTTTTTTTCTTTAAAAAAGTTATTTGAGGCAATATGCATTTTTTATATGTTGTAGTTTAGTGTTTAAAGAATTAAAAAATCAATAACCAGACGAATTGTTTGGGGCTTTGATATTGCCAGGCGCGTGCAAAAGTATTTTTCAAAAAAATATAAAAAAGGTATTTGAGGCAACTTGAAATTTTAATAGGGTATTACTTATAACTAAAAAATAAGATTCTCAAAAAGACAGGTAATTTTGATGGGACTTTCTACCTGCCAGGTCAATCTAAATAAATCTTAATGGTGCATGCGAAACTAGGCCTTATATCCTTAGGCATAAAGACTAGAGTTGTCTGCTTTGATCGTTGTAGTAACACACATATACTATATTTTATAACTAATACAATCCCGTGTGGTTCCGACCACTTCATTCTTCATGTGTATGTCGTAAGAGGCGACTAAAGGACTAAGCACAAACATCTCGTACTCGCATTCCTAAAGAGGGTTGACGTCAGGCAGGCGGCCGGTCGTAAAACTATAGCCATATCATTTAAACTGTTCCGGCAATTTCTTCTCCATTTTGCAAGGTCTTTGGCCTACATAAGGCCTAGTTTCGCTTGCACTATTATGATTTATTAAGATTGACCTGGCAGGTAGAAAGTCCCATCAAAATGACCTGTCTTATTGAGAATCTTATTTTTTAGTTAGAAGTAATACCTTATTAAAATTTCAAGTTTTTTTGTCCTCAAATACCTTTTTTATATTTTTTTGAAAAATACTTTTGCACGCGCCTGGCAATATCAAAACCCCGACCAAATCGTCTGGCTTATTGTTTTTTTTATTCTTTAAACAATCAACAACAACATATATTATAAAAAATACATATTGCCTCAAATACCTTTTTTGAAAAAAAAAAACTTGAAATTTCATAGGTTGCTTTAGCCCCGCTACTCACCAGCCAGGTCTGCAGTTCCGTGTTGGGGTATAATAGGAGATGTATGTGACAAGTTTTCAACTTGCCTCAAACACCTATCCAAAATTCGTGCCAGCTCTCCGACCATAAAGCGCTTGTGCGTCGTCGCGTCGCGACAGGCATAACATAATATTATGAAAAGAAAAAGGCGGCTTATACAACACGGTCTAGGGCGGCCAGAACTAAATTTCGTATTGTCAACTGTCGACAGAGTATAATATTTAAAAAGTAGTTCTTTTGCAAATAAATATTTATTTTGTTGCAGGTATTATGCTTTGTCAAAGATAATTCCTATTATTCTGCAGGTTTCACTGGAGGATTCTTTTTTGGCATTGCTTCTTCATGAATATTATGTTTGTTAAAATAATTCGATTAAGTGCATACATTAATTACATTATTTAAGTATTAGTTTAGACTTTAGAGCTGATATTTGATTTGTTTAATTTTGGTTCATAAAAAAAGCTAGAGTATAGATCGGGTTGTTTTTATGTAAGGATTATTGGAAATTAAATGAAATCTATCTTAAAAGAATAAGTTTTTAAATTCATTGTACCTGTTATATACAGCGCATATGGAGACATATAATACGAGTATACTTAAAAAAATTAACTAAGAACCCTCGCAAGCCGCGATCATCTGAAAAGGTTGTGCAAGCAAGGCGCGTTGGCCGTTTTTGGCTCGTTTCGTACAAACGTTATTATAGTTTCAATTAGAATAATAACTGACTGAACAACGAGGCTAAAAAAGCTCATGAAAGAAATAAAAGTATGTTATATATACAAAATACCTATACTAAGAAATGTACAAACAAGCAGATTCAAAATATGTACTATACATCGTGTTAATGAAAGAACGCAAAACCTCTCAGATGGTACCTCAGCCCATGAAACTGAACAACTTTTTTTCAAAAACTTTCACGAAATCCAAAAGTTGTTCAGATACATGGGCTGAGGTACCATCTGAGAGGTTTTGCGTTCTTTCAATAACACGATGTATGTATAAAATAATTATAGTTGTCAGATTTATTCTACCAATACTTCTTGTGCAAGGTCTCCAGACGGGTTCTTTGAAAATTTTCATTCGTTCATCTGCCAAAGGGAGACTTTATAGTAAAGTCATCTGCATGGGTATATTAGCGGATATTGCGTACTTACAAGGGTAGCTATAAGAAAAAAATATATACACAAACATTAGAGCGAGATAAACGAGTAGGTATGCCGTATGCAAGACAATTTATTTACGTCTTGGTTGATATGAATTCCCCGACGTGCAATTTGGACTTTAAGGCCCCGCCAGTTCAGAGCCAAGAAAACTGAGTGTTTTTAAAAAATAACTGTAATTAAACTACTAGAGTTTAGTCCTCAAAAATTTTACATAAAAATTTTAAGCCTTTTTACAGACACCTACAATATCCAAACAAAACACGATTAAGCATTTTTGGCTCGATAGAAAAAAATCATAAACATGCCTCTAAATTTGCCTAAATTTTATACAATTACCTTTTAATATGAAAATTATACCAAAAATGTATTAGCACTGCTCTGGGCCTTTCTTCGCTCTCGACGAATATTTCACTGTTTTATTTATTATTATTTTTTGTTTTATATTTATTATTTTTTGTAGCCAAAACGACTAGATATTGCACGCCTCATTAGCGAAGCGCATATGAGGTAGTGCTCTACTCTCGCCTTACAAAAATCAAGTGATTTTTTTAACTAAATGTGTCTATTTATTTTCTATCGCACTTGTACAATAATATTTACACATAAATGTTAAGGAAAAACACTAGTTTCAACACTTATGATATTTTTAAAAGACATTTTGCCTTTTAAATAAATAAAAACAATGTTTAATAAAATCATTTTGTGGACGTCCGTGTGTCGGGACGTATGGAAACTGGCGTGGTCACGATAACTCCTGAAAAACTTATCTGATCAAGTCCATTTCTTTTTATACGCTTCAGTATTATCCAAAACTAAGTCCTTTCGAAGATCACGGTCTAATTCAATGAAGTTTAATTATAATTAGCAATAAACTGAAATCCACCTATCGTTGGTGTATCTAAATCTATGTAAATAAGGTTCGTTGACATTGACAATTTTTTTTTTTAATTTTTTTTACGGCGTTTAGCATCTGCCTTTTAGCCATTCTTAATTTCCATTCTTTTTCTGGATACAATGTCAATCTTTTCATTTTTCTTTTCTTCTTGACATTGACAATACATGCGCAGTACCTTTCTTTTCTGTGTGGGCAATGGCGCGAAGATTTAAAAGTAATTTTTTTATTTTGTTCATAATACACCGATAAATATGCAATAAACAAATTCTGTTTTTTTTTTTTGTGAAAATTGAGTGACCGCTATGAGGCGTGCACTTTTGGATTTTCCAAACTTATTTAGATAAATAATTTTTTGGTATAATTTTCATATAAGAAGGTGATTGTATAAAATAGTAATATTTCTTATAAAGGTAAATTTAGGCAAATTAGAGGTATGTTTGTGATTTTTTTCTATCGAGTCAAAAATGCTCAATCGTGTTTTGGCTATTGTGGGTGTCTGTAGAAAATCCTTAAGATTTTATGTAAATTTTTTGAGGAATAAATAGTAGTAGTTTAATAACAGTGATTTTTCAAAAACACGCACAGTATTTCAAATTGTGAACCCATCCCATCTCGCCTTAAATTTAATTTAAAACCGAGTTTGGTGAACATAAAAACTTTATAGTTGGCTTTCAGTCCCCATTTGCCTCCATTGATGATGGGATACTTAACAATTCTCATTACTAAACACTACTTAAATGGAAATCAAATGGTTAGTCATTATTCCCAGTCGTGATTAGTGGAGATATCCCACAAGTGGTAGGGAGGCTAAAATATGTTTCCCACTTTTCACCACTGTGGAATACTGTGGATCTGTTCTGGGAAATACATAGGTGAATCTTGGTTAAAATTAGGGTAGGGTAGGTATGGAAAGAAGAGGTTGGTTTATATTTAACTGTAAGTGTGCCTGTTGATGAGCAGGAGTCGTATCAGTTATACGGGGCAACTGGGCTACAGAGAGCCCAAACGTGGATAGGAATAAATTCATAAAGTAATATCTACAATCCCATTCTAACTCGAAGACGTATGCTCTTAGAAGTATATTCTTAGGAATGCAAAATCATGAAGTTATCTATCACACGAGATTAAGGCAAGTTACGCCACTGTTGATGAGAGATGCAAATTTATTGCATCTTACCCGAAAATAACTATTCTCTTAAGGATAGATTGCACAGGTATATCTAACAATAAATCAATGAACAACATTGCTTTATACGAAGTGGAAGAGACATAAGCATAATAAATCTAGCAGAGGCTACGATAGACCACTGCATTAATAAACTTCAAAATTAAATTTAAGAAACGTAATTTTCAAACAAAATAATTCATCGATTTGTATTATGTATGAGGCAGTTAACAATTTAATATCACAGTGGCTAGTGAGAAATCTGATAGTGGCCTCTATACGGCGTAGACATAAGTACGACATAATTTTACATATCTATATTTGTTATAGGTTGAAAGATTTGTGGATCGTAAATTGGACAAAGCTGAAGATTTGCTAAAGAAAAAAGAAGTCAAAGCCAAACGTTGGTACAATAACTTCACAGGCGATGATCACTACCGTGCAACTGAAACTCACGTGTTTATGGCATCATTTATGGCGGGAATGGCGTTAGGTCTTGTTTGCGGCAAATAAAAATCCTTTTCATTAGTATGTAGTTTGTAGCGTGTACCTATATCTAGTTATTACTAATATTGAATAATGTACGTAACTCATTAACTAAGAACTAGAGAAATCTTGTCAAATTATGTACCTAATATTACATACTATAGTCCGGTCAATCTAGACCATAAAATGAGAGTGAAGGTGCATAAAGTCCCAACAAGCTGAAAATCAGTAAAATTGTTCAAACACATAATTATAAACATAATTTGAAAGTTCCCAATCATTCTCGTGTATGGAAATTTTTTTATTCGAGGTCAAAGGTAAAAAAAATGAGTTTTCGCGATTTTCAGCAAAACGGTAAGTTTTATCATAAAAGTACTTGAGACAAAAATTGTAGATCATAAAATTACAACGAGATCTATGTACTTACGTACTAGAGAAGACGCCACATACCACAGTTGTGTTCTGTTCATCATATGCTATCACTGTTAACCTCACATTAGTCACTCGCTAGCAATACGCGCATAAAACACTCCACAATTCATTAAAGAAAACACTGTCATCTTAGTCAAAAATGCCTACTGCACTAGTAATTCAAAGAACAAAGCAAAATATGAAGGAATAACTTTCCATCGGTAAGTAACTAGATTTCATTGATTGAAAATTAAATACGGATTGCAAAATTTCGGCTGCCATAATGAATGTGAATGTGAATGATCTGTCAACCGATGGAATGATTCGTCATAGACTAACAAAACAGAAGTGAAATGTAGACATCATAAATATGCCTACATTTCACTTTCTTCATGGAAGCATCGAAAAACTATTTGTTTGCTACTCAGTTACTAATGTTTGTAAAACGTTTAAAAATGTTTAAGTTTTATAATTTTTATCTACATATGCTATAAATGCTTAACAAAAGTTTCTTAAAATCCTATAAATCCTTTATAAAATTTAGTCATATCTCGTAACGTCTCACTAGGACCTCCGATCCGAGGGCTCAAAATTTTTTTATGTGGGGGCTGTACCCCTACAAGTGCCCCGCGCAACTTGAAACTGCTATCAGATTTTGGATCCAAGATGGCCGCTTACACATTTTTGATGTTTTATTATGTTTGTCCCTATAATTCTGTTTCCTCGTAACTGCTACGCGGCTAAATTGATTTTAATAAATTATTATATAACTATAAGCCGATTACAAATCTTCATATATGTAATCTAAATAAACATATGTAATTTAGACCCAATACCTACGTATATGATTATATAATACATTAAATACAGAGATAGCTAACAAAGAAAAAAAAAACAAAAAAGTATACAAGTACAAGAAATCACTTTCTTCTAGTGCAAAACATTATGTTAAGAAATTAAGTAAGAATAATAAAAGGTTACCAAAGAAACAGATATGTGCAGTTTAACTTTTACCTTTATAAATATGATAGTCGTGAGTCTACAATCTAAAAATCTATACAACCATACAACCATCCATACACTAGCCATACTTATCAACATCCGCATTTATTAAAATATATGTAGGATTTAATTTGAACCACGTACTTACTCGTAGGTATGTAAAATTATATTGACCTTTCTGTACTACTCTCGTGTTTAGTCTATATTACCAAAAAGGACATGGCCGGGTTTGAAGATGCCGAGTCTATATATTCATGTCAATGTAAAATTATCTTCTATACAAAATGTATCAATACTTTTTTTCCTACGAGCCACCGTTTCTGAGATAAAACGATTCAATAACAACTTTTACAACTTTTTGAATCGTTTTATCTCAGAAACGGTGGGTGGCTCGTAGGAAAAAAAGTATTGATACATTTTTTATAGATATTTTTATGACCTACAATTTTTGTCTGAGGTACTTTTATGATAAAACTAACCGTTTTGCTGAAAATCGCAAAAAACTAATTTTTTTTACCTTTGACCTTAAATATATTTTTTCCATACACGGGAATGATGGGGAACTTTTAAATTATATTTATAATTATGTTTTGAACAATTTTACTGATTTTCAGCTTGTTGGGACTTTATGCACCTTCAAATGTATAAATTGACCGGACTACTATACCTATATGTATTTACTAAAATTTAAAGCTAAGTACGTTAAATACCAAACCAAATATAAAAATTACTTCGTAAGTTTAAGGCAAGCGACGTTCCCAGCATCCCAACTAAGTACGTACCTCAATATGATCAGAATCGGTTCGCAGGGAGCAAATGTCGTCGCACGCTCGATTCCTCCTGTACTGTCACGTAGGTAAGTACCTACCTGTTTCTTTTGTGTACTAACGAAGTAAAGCTTATTATTGCAATCAAATATGTTGGAATAATATGAAGTACCTAACTGTATACACATATTGATAAAACCTGTGGTACAGAGAGAAATCCCGCGAATTTGACTAACTAGTGCTTGCTAAGATTATATTGTTGATTGAGCTAAGCTGGCCTTCCTTTGGCAAAAATCAACGTACTTACTTGAATAAAACAAGTATTAATTCACCTAGCTCGCGGTGTAGTCTTCGTGTTGATATGATAGTATTACGAATGCCCACTTTATTGTATGAATGTTTATTCTTGTTCTAATTATAAGAATAATGAAAATATTAAAAAAGTGTTTTATTTACATTTTCAGTAAGGGCCCTTTCACACGACGTATTTTGTACGCTAGTACGACGCGCGTTTTTGATGCGCGCGTCCTCTGCGCGTTTTGGCAGATTGAATACGTTTTTATCGCAAATGAAACGCGCTGTAAGCGCGCGTTTGTATCGACACAAACGCATGTGAAACAAAATTCGAACGCGCGTTTGTATCGATACAAACGCTACTTAATACTACTTAAGAACTTAATAAATAAAAACTTAAGTAAGTACATACTTATTAAGTGTATATTTTATTCCGTTTAATTACAAAGTTTTCTCAAACCTGTGGTAGTACTTAAATAATTCTTTTGAAGGTAAACTTTCTAAATATATTTTGTAATGTTTTATGTAATCTTTTTTCAATTGGTAGACTGCTTTTCTGTAACGTAACCTTTCCACGCGACACAAAGACGACCATTCTAAATCATTTCCTCCATTTTTATTTCTAATAACATTGAATAAGTCGATGGAGTTCCTGTAAAGAAATTAAATAAATGAATAAACATAACTCACAATTTTTGCCGAAAATATTCAAAGGCAGGATGTAACAATATTTTTATAAGGCGACGTGGGTTCACAATTTGTAATACTGTGCGTGTTTTTGAAAAATCACTGTTATTAAACTACTACAGTTTATTCCTCAAAAAATTTACATAAAAATCTTAAGGATTTTCTACAGACACCCATAATAGCCAAATCCGATTGAGCAGCATGTACGAGCTACGCTGTACATAACCGATTGACCTAGAAGCAGAAATGCTGACAGGCGCGCCGATGGGCCGCCGTCGCGTTGTAATTTACTTCAGTACCATTAAAATAGTCTCGAAATCAAGTCGTTTTATCATTATCAATCATCACGGTATTCAAACCCTATCAGTATCAATTTTATATCATTTCTAATATCAATATATCATTATTGTACGGTCCCGGATCGTACATTGGTCCTTCGAAAAAACAAAAAAGGGATCACGGTGCGTGTTATACGTGTCAGACTGATACGTGTCGGACTAAAACCAGTGTCGGACTTTGAACGCGCGCGCGACCCCGAACCAGCAGCGAGGAAACACAGTAAGCAGCCGTGTGCCAAGCTATCGAAGCAGCAGCAGAAAAACATAGCTGATCAAGTAAGATCTTTCCTTTTTATCATAATGGAAGGTTTACTAGCAACCCAGTCCCAAATTATCACGGGCATGGATCAGATCTTGACCAATTTCAAAAAAGATAGTGCTGAGCGCAAAACTAAAGATTACATTTTGAGACGTTTAGACACTTTGGATTCCTATTGGCAAGAATTTCAAGTAAACCATATTAAGTTGTGTGAGTTTGGTGATAAAACTGGTGATTATTTTGTTGGTGATCATTACAACAAAAGTAAGGAATTTTATCAATCAGCTCGTGAATACATTATACAAAAATCTGCACCAATTTTAAATCCAAGCACACCTGTATCAAGCATATCGAGCCCTGCAAATATCAGTAGCAATGTTGCTCAAAAACCTATTTTAAGACCAGCCACTCCTTTAGCATCAACGTCTAGCACAGCGGACATCATCAACGCTGCAGAAGACAGCTCCAGGGATTTCAAGGCGTCTTCGGTAAGCAATATTTTTAAGATGGTTTCTCACGGTACGAACAGCCATTTAGATGAGTTACTAAGAAAACAATCTAGCAATTTCAAAGCATTTTCACGTACGGTTTCTAGCATAAACATTGATTTAATCATGGAGCAATGGGAGTTCCAAGATGTATTAAAAACCCTGGAGTCTAGGTGGTCAGTCATCGACAATCTTCATTGGGAATTGGATAGTCAACTCAACGGAGAAAACGAACTCTACGAGCAGACATTCTCAGCAAATGAAGCAACGTATCATCGAATGAAAAAACTTATCAACAACAAACTGTGGTCAGTGTCTCATCGTGAAAAATACACCCCTAAGGTAGAGGTTTCCGTTTTCCACGGTACGTACAATAGCTGGGTTTCATTTAAGGATCTCTTTACAGAGACTATACATAATAACCCGTCACTCTCGAGCGCGCAGAAGATGCAGTTCTTAAAGTCTAAAGTTAAGGGTGAAGCGGAACGTCTGATTCAGCATCTTCCGATCAGCTCAGAAAACTACGCAGTATGCTGGGAAATTTTGAACCACCGTTATAATAACGTCAAGCTAATTTTTTCATCTCACGTTAATATCTTAATGAATCTCCCAGTGATGCAGCAACCCACAGTAAATCATATAAAACGCATTCATGACACTACTCTAGAAAGTTTAAATGCAATCAAAAACTTAGGCGTGGATGTGACAACATGGGATCCATTATTGGTTCACATTTTGACGCAAAAATTGGACACGGACACACACAACGACTACTTATCATCTCTCAAGAAGCCTAGGGAACTTCCCAGTTTGCAAGATTTCCTGAACTTCCTCGAGGGCAAGTTTACCAGCATGGAGGCTTCGAGACGTAAGCAAGAAAACATATCTAATCATAATAAATCATCTCATCATCAAACGGGATCATATCAAAATCCTAAACCAAATAACCAAAATTATAAATCAAATCATTTAAAACAATCTTTTTCCAGCAATAAAGTAATGGCGCAATATGTCGGTAACAAAAATATGTCGGTTACTAGGCCAAACAAAATATGTCCAAACTGCAAAAAAGATCACATATTGTTTAATTGCGCGCAGTTCGTTGACATGTCACCTCAAAACAAACTTCAACTTATCAAAAAACTAAAGATTTGCGAAAACTGCCTTTATGATCATTACGGTAAAACTTGTTTTTCTACTAGCCGATGCCGTGAGTGCAATGGATTTCACAATTCTATTTTGCACAATGCATTTGTGCAAACGTCAACATCGAACAACAGCTCAAGTCATTCACCCGAGTCAGGTCAACAATCACGATCATCTAATACTTTCGTATCTCAGCAAGAAGACTGTCCAGAGATTCTATTAGCAACAGCATTGATTTGGGTTCGGATGTCAGATGGTAGCTACGCGGCCCTTAGAGCTCTTTTAGACCAAGGGTCGCAGACAAATCTCATCACCGAGAAAGCTGCACAGATGTTAAACTTACCTAGACAGCAATTCAAGGGTGTCATTACGGGGGTAGGAGTTAGAGAAAATAACTGCAAAGGGATGCTTAACATCAAATGTATGTCAATGGTTAATTCATACTCATTCGACACAGAAGTTTTTATCATGAATCATGTTACAAGAAATCTGCCAAACATTTCTTTCCATAAACCACAATGGACTAACTTAGAAAAAATACAACTTGCCGATCCCGAGTTTTATCGCAGTCGCCCTATAGACTTACTTTTAGGGGCGGAAGTCTTTTCGAACATATTGTTAGACGGAGTAATCAGATTTGATCGATACATATCCCCCATCGCACAGCAAACTCGCCTTGGGTGGATTTTAAGCGGTGGTGTAAAGACCCTACAATGCAACGTCGTACAAATTGATATAAAACAATTTCAAAAGTTCTGGGAGGTCGAGGATATCTCTTTGGAATCATCATTATCAGAAGGAGACAAGGAATGTATTACATTTTATCAAAATACAACACGGCGTTTGGAGAATGGTCGATACGAGGTCAGGATTCCTCTTAAACCAGCATTTGAGCAACATTTAGGTGATTCAAAATCAAAAGCAATAGCGCAATTTGGACAACTGGAAAAAAGGCTTATTAAAAACGAAAAATTATCTACTCAATATAAATTATTCATGGAAGAATATAGGTCATTAGGACACATGAAACCAGCTGACTGTAATCAGAAACCTGAGTCATTCTTACCACATCACGGAGTAATTCGCGAGGATTCTACTACTACAAAATTACGAGTTGTATTTAACGCTTCCGCGAAAACATCATCAGGATTGAGTCTCAATGACCTCATGTACACGGGTCCTAATCTTCAACAGGACCTGCAGTCATTGATACTAAGCTGGAGGCAGCATCAGTTCGCCTTTTCAGTTGACGTCGAGAAAATGTTTCGGCAAATCATGGTTAACGAGTTAGACCAAAAATTACAGAAAATCATATGGCGAGATCATCCAAATCAAGCACTCCGAGAATATCAACTTACAACAGTCACGTATGGCACGAAAGCCGCGCCGTTCTTAGCAATGATGACATTGAGACAATTAGCGGCTGACGAACGAGAAAAATATCCTGAAGCAGCAGATGCCATCCAGAGATCATTTTATATGGATGATCTTTTGCATGGTACAGGAGATATTTTATCATGTAAACAATTACAACATGATTTAATCGATTTATTGCAGTCCGGAGGCTTTAAACTACATAAGTGGGCTTCGAATAACAAAAACCTGCTAAGAGAAAACGTTGACGGTAAACAAGACGACAAAGAATTTAAACATGTCGAGGCAACCAAAACTTTAGGTTTACGTTGGAATCCCGATCAAGATACGTTATCATTTAGCTTAAAAATAGATTCATCAAAAAGAAATACAAAGCGGACTGTACTATCGGAAATATCAAAGGTGTTCGACCCGCTGGGTTGGATTACTCCCGTTACAACTAAACTAAAGATTATGTTTCAAACTATTCTAACATTAAACCTCGGATGGGACGACGAAATTCCCGAAATCAATCAATTAGAATGGAACATAATAAAAGCCGACATTTTAAATATCATAAATCAATTTAAAATACCGCGTTGGTTAGGTACGGAGCCGATCAGCGATATCGAGTTACACGGGTTTAGTGACTCATCAATGAAAGCGTACGCCTGTGTGATATATTGTAAGTTATCAAAACAAAATCAAACAAGCATAATATTGGTAGCTGGAAAATCGAGACTGATACCAACTAGCCAAAAATTATCTCTGCCGAAATTAGAATTGTGCGGAACATTTTTATTATCAAAACTAATGGCAAAGGTAAAGTCAAGTTTACCAAAGTACAAAATTAAAACATACGGGTGGGTAGACTCCACTGCTGTTTTGGGTTGGCTGCACGGCGATCCCCGGAGGTGGAAAACCTTTGTCTCAAACAGAGTACAACAAATCTGTGAAGTTATGCCATCAGAGTGTTGGCGTTACGTCAAATCGGAAGAAAACCCGGCTGACTGCGCGAGTCGTGGTCTGACAGCATCTCAATTATTGAATCATCCTTTGTGGTGGCAAGGTCCAGTATGGTTGCCCTCTTACAAACATGAAGGAAGTAAGCGAATCACCTATACAACCGTAGAGGAAATGAAGCCAATAAAACACGTCAATATCGCTATTCAACAAAACAAAGGCGAGGACGTAATCCCTGAACTATTAAGAGATTATAGTTCACTTCCAAAAATAGTAAGGATACTAGCATGGGTTTACCGATTTATTTACAACACAAAAAAGCAATCATCAAGAAACAAACAGAAGATAGATAAGGAAGGATATATTACTCTCTCGGAACAAAGGAGGGTAAAATCAAAAATCATTAATCATACACAACAGGAGCATTTTTTAGAAGAATTAAATCAATTAAAATCAAAGCAGTTAGTTAGTCACAAAAGCAAGTTGCAAAACCTCAACCCATTTTTGGATAAAGAAGGTCTCCTTCGAGTTGGAGGACGGTTGAGGCATGCACGTATCAGCTATGAAATGCAGCATCCCATCATCTTACCGAACAACGGTCGCCTGACGGAGCTTATCATAGATCATTTTCATCAACTTACCTTTCATGGTGGACCCCGCCTCACACTTGCCTTTATCAGGCAAAAATATTGGATTCTCGGAGGGAATAGGGCTACAAAAAAGCAAATATTTCGCTGTGTAACTTGCAGAAAGCATAACCCCTTAAAACAAAGTCAAATAATGGCTGACTTACCAGAATCAAGATCTAATCAATCTCGTCCGTTCTCCCACGTCGGAATTGATTATAGCGGACACATTTTTCTGAAAATAAACAAGGGTCGAGGAGTCAAAACCACAAAAGGCTATGTAGCTGTATTTGTTTGCATGGCTACAAAGGCGGTTCATCTAGAAGTGGTATCAGACCTCACTACATCAGCATTTATCGCAGCCCTTCGTAGAATGATCGCACGAAGAGGAAAGCCCACTCAAATATATAGTGACAATGGTAGCAACTTCGTCGGGGCAGATAGAGCATTAAAAATGGAATATCAACAACTGCAACAAATATTTAGCAACGATTTTCTAGCAGAGATATCAGAAATGGAAATCAAATGGAGTTTTAATGCTGGCGCCTGGCCATCGGCGGGAGGCCTATGGGAAAGTGTTGTAAAAAGCTTCAAATTTCACTTAAAGAGAGTGATAGGCGAGCAAAAACTTACCTATGAAGAACTCAGCACCGTACTAACGCAAATTGAGGGATGTCTAAATTCGCGACCTCTTTGTCCTTTATCCGAAGATCCTGAAGATCTGGACTTCCTGACACCCTCTCATTTCCTGACGGGAGGGTCTGCACTCACTTTGTTCGATACAGAAAAGGACATGAGGACAAGATGGCACTTATCACAACAAATCTTTAGGGATATTTGGAAACGGTGGCGTTCAGAATATCTTACTCAATTATCGGCCAGAAGTAAATGGAAGCAAAGTCGTAGCAATATTAGACTTAATGATGTAGTAATAATTCACGATGATAATTTACCTCCAGGAAAGTGGGCCATGGGAAGAGTGATCGAGTTATATCCAGGATCAGATGGACAAGTCCGTGTCGTTTCTTTGAAAACAAAGAACGGAGTAATAAGGAGGCCCATCATCAAACTATCAATTCTACCAGTACACGCTGAAGCTTTAGAAGATCAAGCAGGAAATAATCACAAATCACATATCATTCAGGAAGTTGAGCAATCAGATGCTGCCGTATCAAACAAACCTAAGAGAGAAAGACGTAAACCATTTAGTTTCGTTTCCTTGGTAACATCGTTTCTATTTTTTCTATCAATATTATCAAACACTGAAGCGACCTTGAATATCACGAACTTTAGAAAAAATCAAGGTCTCTACTTCGATAAGTTAGCAAACATGCAAGCTATACGAGACGAATGGAAACTTGTAACTTATTACAATATGCAGCCTTATTGGGAAGGAATAAGTGCGCTCAACAAGTATACTCAATCGCTGAATCAAACTTGTAAAACAATCAAAACAAGCGTTCATTGCGATGTAATTCTACTCCAGTTACATCACGGGGCTAATGAACTTGAATACTACAATCATATGTTGCTCGGTCAGCAATACGCGGCGCAGACGACGTCCAGACTACGACGCGGCCTTATCGACGGGGTTGGCTACGTTGCTAACAGTCTATTCGGAGTGTTAGATCAGCGATTCGCAGAAAAGTACGAAAAGGACATTTCGCTCTTACGGAATAATCAGATAAAACTCATGACATTCTGGAAAAATCAAACGTCTGTAGTGGAGGCAGAATATAACTTTCTAAAACGAACAGAAGAGTCCATGACAAAGCAACATAAGCTTATCCATCAACACATCAATGATATAGAGCAAGCTGTCAATACACTACAGAATCAAGATCAGAAAAAATCTTTGGTAAACGAATTTACATTAGCATCAATCATAGCAAGCAACCTACTTGGAAGTCTGAAGACCATACAGGGATTCATATTGGATACCGTAACCGACATCTATCATGGTCGATTTAACCCACACCTCTTCAGACCAGAACAGTTGCAGAATGAATTGAGTACCATAGCAAGTCATCTAGCATCAGATGTCTCCCTTCCCATACAGAACATATATACTGACCTCAGTAAAATCTATAAATTGCTTAAAGTCAAGGCACGCATGTTACAATCGTATTTAATATTCGAAATAACATTACCACTTATCAGCCGTGACTCCTTTGAAATCTTCAAAGTTATATCAATCCCTGAAATAAAAAACGACCAGATGACTAAGATCAAACCTATATCAGATTTCATCGCTATTAGTTTAAGGAAAAATATGTATATCACTATGACTGAAGGAGATATACGATCATGTTTCATGTTAGAACCGTACTTATGCTACATAAAAAATCCGATATATCACCTTAAGTCAGATCAAGACTTGTGCGAAAAGAAAGGATCAGAATGTGAAACCATTATCAGCAAATGTGAAAACAGCTGGTTTGAAAGCAACACCATCAACAATTATATTTATTTTTGTTGCAATCAGTGTCCGGTGCGTTCAATATGTGACGATCAAGTTACAGCGCAGATATTATCACATACTGGTTTAGTTACCACCGATAATGGTTGCGAGTTGAAGACTGATACCTTCTCAATATTCTCACGACATAAACATACGAGTGAGTTACAAATTACACCAGATCTTTACACACCAGTTATCTCACCTATAAACCATATCATTAATATCACCATTCCACGCAACTCACACAACTTCGAGTGGAATACCTCAATCTACGATGATCAGAAATTAGCAGAAATTGGAGAAAACATCAAATTCTTGAAAGAGCATCCTCCGGCACTATCAGATGGTATTTCAACTCACGACGTGCACCACTATGCATTGATCTATGCTATAGTAGGTGTGCTGCTGTTATTCGGACTGGTATACGTGTCACACCGGACTCGCTGTAGCTGGCGAGTGTCGGCGGGACCCTCAGCGTTGGCGCGCCCGCCAGTGGCGGCGTGCCCCCGTGCAGCAGAGCAAGCGCCCGTGGCGGCTGAAACGCTCAGCCCGCCCGCGCCTGCACCCCGGGCCCGCGCATCAAGCCTTGGAGATAGTGTGTTGTATCAGTGCGTAAATGAAAAATCAAAAACAGCGAGTGCGCGAGTGTTAAACAAAAATACGTCCCCACTTTTTCAAAACAGATTTAGTGCTTTGAACATTGCCGATCAATAGACTCGAACTATATTTATTTTCCAATTACTACTCACAAAGTTATTTATTTAGTCTAAGAACTATAATCAAATCATTTTTATTAACTATTATTTTTTGTTGATAATATTAACAATATTTAGATTTGAATCAATGTTATTTATCTTTATCATTTGTTAATATTTGTGCCTGCCTGCTCCCTGTTGCCCCGGAGCATGTACGAGCTACGCTGTACATAACCGATTGACCTAGAAGCAGAAATGCTGACAGGCGCGCCGATGGGCCGCCGTCGCGTTGTAATTTACTTCAGTACCATTAAAATAGTCTCGAAATCAAGTCGTTTTATCATTATCAATCATCACGGTATTCAAACCCTATCAGTATCAATTTTATATCATTTCTAATATCAATATATCATTATTGTACGGTCCCGGATCGTACACAGCATATTTGGCTCGATAGAAAAAAATCACAAACATACCTCTAATCTCTTATATTTTCTTTCAAGTTCATATTTTGAGAGTGAAAACCAATTATAACCATAGATTTATGCAATTTCTTAAAAGTTAAAACTTTTTACCGAAATCTGACATGTCGTTTCAAAATAAAACGTAGACTACGTTTGTATGGGAAAGTCTAAGGTAAGGGGATTCTTAATGATTAAGTTATAATTGTAATGTTATAGAAAAATGTCTACTTGTGCGATTCAACTACCCTTTAAAAACAAGAAAAGTAGGTAGGTAGCAACGAGTCCTATGTACTTACGTACTAGAGAAGACACCACATACCACAGTTGTGTTCTGTTCATCATATGCTATCACTGTTAACCTCACATTAGTCACTCGCTAGCAATATGCATGAAACACTCCACAATTCATTAAAGAAAACACTGTCAACTTAGTCAAAAATGCCTTGGTGTGTGTTGAGATACTGCACTAGTAATTCAAAGAACAAAACAAAATATAAAGGAATAACTTTCCATCGGTAAGTAACTAGATTTCATTGATTGAAAATTAAATACAGATTGCAAAATCTCGGCTGCCATTATGAATGAAATGAGTGAATGATCTGTCAACCGATGGAGTTTTTCGTCATAGACTAACAAAACAGAAGTGAAATGTAGACATCATAAATATGCCTACATTTCACTTTCTTCATGGAAGCATCGAAAAACTATTTGTTTGCTACTCAGTTATTAATGTTTGTAAAACGTTTAAAAATGTTTAAGTTTTATAATTTTTATCTACATATGCTATAAATGCTTTACAAAAGTTTCCTAAAATCCTATAAATCCTTTATAAAATTAAGTCATATCTCGTAATAACGTCTAGTGAGACGTTATTACGAGATATGACTTACCTCCTCCTCCGAGGGCTCAAAAATTTTGTATGTGGGGGCAACTTGAAACTGCTATCAGATTTTGGATCCAAGATGACCGCTTACACATTTTTGATGTTTTATTATGTTTGTCCCTATAATTCTGTTTCCTCGTAACTACTACGCGGCTAAATCGATTTTGATAAATTATTATCTTCTATACTAATATTATAAAGAGGAAAGATTTGTACCTATTTTTGTATGTTTGTATGTTTGTAATGAATAGGCTCAAAAAGTACTGGGCCGATTTAAAAAATTCTTTCACCGTTGGAAAGCTACACTATTCCCGAGTGACATAGGCTATGTGTGTACCACGGGCGAAGCCGGGGTGGACTGCTAGTATAACTATAAGCCGATTACAAATCTTCATATATGTAATCTAAATAAACATATGTCATTTAGACACAATACCTACGTATATGATTATATAATACATTAAATACAGAGATAGCTAACAAAGAAAAAAAAAAAAGGTATACAAGTACAAGAAATCACTTTCTTCTAGTGCAAAACATTATGTAAAGAAATGAAGTAAGAATAATAAAAGGTTACCAAAGAAACAGATATGTGCAGTTTAACTTTTAACATTATAAATATGATAGTCGTGGGTCTACAATCTAAAAATCTATACAACCATCCATACACCCATCCGTACATACATACCATAGCCATACTTACCAACATTCGCATTTATTAAATATATGTATGATTTAATTTGAACCACGTACTCGTAGGTATGTAAAAATATATTGACCTTTCTGTACTACTCTCGTGTTTAGTCTATATTACCAAAAAGGACATGGCCGTGTTTGAAGACGCCGAGTCTATATATTCATGTATTGACATGAATATATAGACTCGGCGTCTTCAAACACGGCTACCATTGGGTAGGTAGGTACTTAATTGATTTTACCTGACATGAGGAGGAGGAGGTTCTGACAAAACTGGAACTTCGTATTCCTCAACTACTTCATGTTCTCCTTTCGTATTGGTAAGTTCTTCTTGAAAATCCAATACTTTAGATGATTCAAACCTAAAAACAAATTTATTTTATCAACCATTCCTAATTGCAAACAAAACATGTCCTAACTTCGTCCATACTAGGAACGTAGTAGACTGGTGTCCTAGTAATCCAATTTTTTACCAGTCCACCAATATACCTACCTATGAAAAATGTCTTTAGAAAAATCGCATTGCGTACATACAAATATCATTAAACCACGGGTGTTTTTTTTAAAAACTGTGCTGCTGGCAGTTCCGGATAAGAGTAGGTATATACTTGATGCCCTCAGCAATCCAAAACAATAAATACCAGTTTTTTTTTATTTACTAAAATACGACTTAGGCATTAAATTCGCTGAAAATTTAATGCTCTAGTCAATTTAAAACGCACGCATTTTCAAACTGCCTTAGCTTTCACGTGTTAGAAAATATTTTTTGGTGCTGTTTCTGCGGTGCCCCCAAGACGTGATGACCAAAGCAATTGCTTAATCTGCTTATGGGCTAATCCAGCACTGGCTGCTGGTACAACCCGTGTCTGCCAAATATCAGCGTCATTGATCTTTTCTGAATGCTGCCAAATTTTAGCAGCTATCCAGTATAATTTTTAACTAACTTAACATACACCATGGAAAGCTAACAGAAATATGGTAGGTGCTTACATTACATTGTTTGTATTTGTATCTTTGTTAACATTTTCATCTGTCATTGGCACATCTCGTTCTGATGATATGACACTGCCCCTAGTATTGTCAAGCGCTTCACATGTCTTATTATTGACTGCTTGCAACCTGGAAATAGTGCTTTATAGATTATAATCAAAGCTGCTTCACTGGGTGTAGCAAATGCATAGAAAATTAAGAATTCAAGTTTAAATTAGCCTCAAAATAGTCAATGACGAGCGACGACGTCACTCTAATTCTACCCACCTTTTATTTATATTTTTGTCAAAGCTATTTAATTGGTTTTTATTGTTTATAAAAGCACGCTCATTGTACTATTACCTATGTAAATATTATGTTTTCTCAGTAAGTGAATTATTTCATGTAATTCTTATGAGAAATAAAGTTATTCTAACTAACCTAACCTAAAAATAAAAGAAAAGCTGATTTTTATAATGTGTAAATTAAACTTAAATCAGTTAAAAATACAACCTTTTACTTGGTTTTTTCTTCATATATGGCTCGATTTTTTCCAAACGACTAGCTACGTTATTCTGGTATTTCATTTTACACTCCTTGAATTTTGCTGTAAAAATCGCTTTTTCTTCTTCAGTTAAAGTAACCCATGCTTTGACAGCTGAAATAGTATTACTGTCCTGTAATGTTAATTGTTCAATTTAGGTTTGACTGTGATGGTATATATGAATTTAAAAGAAGTAGATAAGACTCCTTTTAATTTAGAGTTTTTAGGCACTTAAATATGGGACAGACTTGACGGCACAATATTGAAGTATTAATGGATATGTATATGTCACCTACCGGCAATCTGTATAAATCAGGCATTCTATACAATGCCTAGACTATGTATAGAATGCCTTGGGCCGGTAGGCAATGTATGAAATATTATGAATATTGATATCTATTGTACGCTTTGCCTAGGCATTGTACATGCCTCGGTATTGTATAAAATGGTCAATCCAAAATCCACCGGCAATGTGTGTAATCTATTTTCTTCTTTTTCGTCTCAGCGCGTTCCCGGTTGCATCCTCAGCTGTGCTGCTTTGGAGGCCGGGGTGCGCTTTCCCGCTTTTTCTTCTCCAAACATATCATGCATGTCAATGGTCACCCAAGGATGCCAAAGATCTAGCGAAGTGGAGACGAAATAGCCGGGATAGTTTAAATGATTTGGCTATAGTTTTACGATCGGCCGCCTGCCTGACGTCAACCCTCTGGGAATGTGTTTGTGCGAAAAGTTTTACAACGGGTTGCCGCCCGACGTTAACCTTCCTTGGGAATGCAATTATAGCACGAGATGTTTGTGATTAGTCCTTTAGTCGCCTCTTACGACATCCACAGCTTTGGGAATGTGTTTGTGCGAAAAGTTTTACAACGGGTTGCCGCCCGACGTTAACCTTCCTTGGGAATGCAAACGGACGGTAGGTTAGGTTATGGTTGTGCAGTGACCATCACATTAGGCGAATTTAATACATTTCCGATCGCTATTACATACATTGCCGGCTGCGCATTCGGTATTGTATAGAATACCTAGGCAAAGTATAAAAATAATAATAATTCATACATTGCCTAGGTGTTGTATAGAATGCCGGATTATACAGATTGCCGGTAATACGTACGAGTATATTGATCGTTTGTATGTACCTACGTATATCACTAGGTACATAGTATAAAACAAAGTCGCTTCCCACTGTCTGTCCCTATGTATGCTTAGATCTTTAAAACTACGCAACGGATTTTGATGCGTTTTTTTTAAATAGATAAAGTGATTCATGAGAAAGGTTTATATGTATAATACATACCCGTGCGAAGCCGGGGCGGGCCGCTAGTATTTTATAAATATTTTTTAATTTTTTTTATTTTTTATTTTGGCACAAACAGTCATTATGTAACAATTACAGTTGATGTATGTTTATGTTATAGACAAACACAGTGCCGAAACGTAGTATAAGCAAATACAGTTTTTGGAACATGCTGACAAACATTTCTTTTTAATATTTATCTAATATAGAAGTTACGCAAATTTAAGCAGCTTAATAAACTATTATCACAGTATGCGGAAAAATGTAAGAACAACTTAAATTTAGCAGATGTCTGCAGGCGACAAATTTTCAATGCCCTAAGTAGGTATAAACAAATCCAAAGGTTGTTGTTAAAAATATTAATTCTTTTAGTTTTGTAGCTTGTTATACAGTTGCTTTTTAGTAATTATCAACGAGTTTGAGAATATATCAATATCGGAGAAATCACTATTGTATTTCACTATACAACGATAGAAAAAATTGTTTCTAGTGTAGTTCTTGCGCAAGGTCGGTGGCACTAAAATATTAAGACGACGAGAGGGACGAACTGGAAGTCTAACCCTACTTATGAAATTAATTTTTGAAAGAAGTGTAGGGGAGTCGATGTTATTATTAATAATTTTATGTAAAAATGTTATGTCGAACTGAGTACGACGGTCCTGAAGAGATAAAAGTTTGTGATGTTTGAGAGAATTAGTATAGGTATAATGATTCTGGACCACAGTTTCTATAAATTAATATTTTTACAAATTTCTTTTGAACACTTTCAATAGCATTAATATCGTCTTGGTAATTTGGGTTCCAAACACAACTACCAAAGTCCAAAACGGATCTTACAAACCTAAAATAAAGAACTTTTAAAGTAATTTTATTTTAAAACAAATTTCTTTTGAACACTTTCAATAGCATTAATATCGTCTTGGTAATTTGGGTTCCAAACACAACTACCAAAGTCCAAAACGGATCTTACAAAACTAAAATAAAGAACTTTTAAAGTAAAACTGTTTTTAAAGGGTTTAGTGACCCTGTTGATAAAACCAAGATTTTTAAATGATTTACGTATAATATGGTCATAATGACATTTGAAAGTCAATTGACTATCCATCATTATACCCAAGTCCCGAATCGTATTTACTCTAGCTACTTGAATATTATTTAAGAGGTATGTGTGTTTAATGGGTTTTTTTTTACGAGTGTATGTGATGACTTTACATTTATCGGTGTTAAGGAAAAGTTGGTTTTCGTCACAATATTTAACTAAGGCATCAAGATCATGTTGAATTAAATGACAATCATTACTATTAGTGACTACTCTAAAAAGTTTGGTGTTATCAGCGTATAAAAGTTGATTAGTGTTAGTAAGTACTTGTTCTATATCGTTTATATATAAAGAGAATAAGACGGGACCTAAATGGGAGCCTTGCGGCACGCCAGAAGGGATAGGTAAGTAGCTAGAGCAATATCCCTTCATGCATACAGCTTTACTTCTGTTTCTAATGTAAGAATCAACCCATCTGAGGAGGTTGCCATGCACACCAACTCTCCAGAGCTTCATAGTAATAAGGTTATGTTTAATTTTGTCAAATGCTTTGGAGTAGTCAGTGTACACGACATCCACCTGAGTACCCTTATCCATAGCATTTAGTAAATAATCAACAAAAGTCACCATATTGGTATCTACACTTCTGTGTTTGAAAAATCCATGTTGGTTGACCGATATAATATTCCTAAGAGCATATGATAGTTGTTTAGTGACAATTTTTTCTAAAATAAGGCCGAACTTACTCAACTTAGATATGGGTCTATGTTCTGAAACTAATTCCCGCCGATTACTCTTGGGTATAGGAGTTACAAGTGCTAACTTCCACTTATCAGGAAATATCCCAGTGTCAATTGATTTTTTGTAAATAAGATATAAGGGAGTTACCAAAGAATGAGCACATTTTGATATAAAGATAGAAGGAATACCGTCAGCTCCTGCAATTTTGTGTAAATGTATATGTTTAAGTTCCTGTAGTATAGTTTCTTTATCAATATCTATCGAATTTATAACTGAGTTGGAGGAATCATTTTCGCAAAGGTTAGATAGGTCTAGCGGTGGTTCGTCTTTTGGCTCAATGAAGACAGACTGAAAATATTTATTGAAGGATTGATGATGATTTTTATGTTATTTAGGTATAATATATTGGATGAAGTATAGTATATGTATGTAAGTAATTATGAATAAATCATTATATATTTATAGTTATTTTAATATAGGTTGAGAGCTGGCACGAATTTTGGGTAGGTGTTTGAGGCAAGTTGAAAACTTGTCACATACATCTATTATACCTCAACACGAAACTGCAGACCTGGCTGGTGAGTAGCGGGGCTAAAGCAACCTATGAATGTTTAAGTTTTTTTTTTCTTTTGCGAAAAAGGTATTTGAGGCAATATGCATTTTTTATAGGGAACTAATTTTTTGAGCTGTTATTTAAATATTCGAGATGTTATTATGATCAGTTGGAAAACATATTGAGCAGTTATTTAATTTAATGGCGGTTGATCAATTATTGCGACAGTAAAACATGAACAGTAATAAAAAATCAATTAGTCGGTTATTTTATCATATTACTAGGTTAGGGAAAACCTATTGGTTAGGTTAGGTTAAAACTGCAACCAACACACGCACGAGCCGAGCGAGCGAAGCGAGCGTGCCGCCGCAGCGGCCGGCGAGTGCTAGGTCGGTTTTATCCATTATACTAGGTTAGTGAAAACCTATAGAACCGCTCGTTCAATTTTTTTTACTGCCCATTTAATTATTTTCCTGCTCTTATAATATTCACTGATCCAGTTCATTATTTTTTATTACTCATTTTTGTTTACTTTACTGCTTAGTTTTAACAGCTGAACTAGTTATTAAACATGCCATTTATAATTTTCAACTTACCAAAACTGCTATTTACAACTGCCTCTTTAAATCAGTGCCTTTTTATATGTTGTACTTTAGTATTTAAAGAATAAAAAAATCAATAAGTCAGACGATTTGGTCGGGGCTTTGATATTGCCAGGCGCGTGCAAAAGTATTTTCAAAAAAATATAAAAAAGATATTTGATATAAAAGATTTTTCTCAAAAAGACAGGTCATTTTGATGGGACTTTCTACCTGCCAGGTCAATCTAAATAAATCAAAATGGTGCAAGTGAAACTAGGCCTTATGTCTAAAGAGCATTAAGACTAGAGTTGTCTGCTTTGATCGTTGTAGTCATACACACATATACTATATTTTATAACTAATACAATCTCGTGTGGTTCCGACCACTCCATCTCTTCATGTAGATGTCGTAAGAGGCGACTATAGGACTAAGCACAAATTTCCCAAGGAGGGTTGACGTCAGGCAGGCACCGGTCGTAAAACTATAGCCATATCATTTAAACTGTTCCGGCTATTTCTTTTCCATTTTGCAAGGTCTTTAGCATCCTTGGGTGACCATTGACATGCATGCTATATTTAGAAAAGAATAAACGGGCAAGTGCGAGTCGGACTCGTACATGAAGGGTTCCGTGCCACCGTACAATGTTTTAAAACGCTGAAGAAACACGTTTCTTGTATGACGACCCCCTTTAATTTTTAACTTTATTTTATTTTTAGTATTTGTTGTTATTGTGGTCATAGTAATAGGTACATAATTGGTGAAAATTTCAAGTATCTAGTTAATGCCATTATGAAGATCAAGTTAAAAACGCTGAAAAAAACACGTTTCTTGTATGACGACCCCCTTTAATTTTTAACTATTTTTAATTTTTAGTATTGGTTGATATATCCGCCACAGTAATACATAATAGGTGAAAATTTCAAGTACCTAGCTATTACGGTTCAAGAGATAGAGCCCTGTGACTGACGGACAGACAGACAGACGGACAGACAGCGGAGTCTCAGTAATAGGGTCCCGTTTGCACCCTTTGGGTACGGAACCCTAAAAAAAATACACATATTTTCAATTTGAAATTTATCCAAATTGAAAATATGTGATGAAAAATTCCGCCACGAGTGGGACTCGAACCCACGATCCTCACGTTAACGCCGTGAGTACACTACCAATTGTGCTATCGTGACTTCGAATCACCCCGACGAATTTTCTCATCACATACATAGTATGTACAATTGTACACGCATTTAAAGCATGCGTAAATCTTCATTACTACCACAGAATAAATAATACTAACGTACAGAAATCTCACTCAGCAAAGAAATTCAAATAAATATTTACTCAATGTGGCTATTTATTTATTTAACTTTATTCCAAAAAATGTAACAGGCGGACTTAAGGCCTAGGGCCTTTTCTACCAGTCAACCTACAGGTGGTGCGGATAAAAGCAAATTTTAGACGTTTAGTACATTCAAATAAGCTATTTGACCATTATTAAACATTAACCTAAGACACATAGTCATATATATACTTTCTTATACATTCATAGACCTACATATAAAAATACATAAATATTTTATAAATTCATAAACCCTACATAAACTACATAAATATTTATAATACTCTATGACAATTTGTGAAGATAAAGGCTGATTTACACAGGGTCAGTAGACAAGTCAGTCGCAGCGCCAATGTCGGCGCCGCGACTGACTTTAACTGTTTACATGAAGTAAGTAGTAGTGGTGCGTTTCTCACGGTGAGCACACGTGTGTGAAGTCAGTGGGAAAAATGAATTCGCGAAAACAACTGAAACGACGATTTCATTATTTGTTGAAAAATTATCAATTTTGCTGTTGAATGAGTTAATAGAAATGGTAGAAAATGAGATAACTAAAAATAAACGAAAATGGGTAAGAAAATGGATTGACGATAGAAACGAAATTGGTGGCTCTGCTTTGTTGCTGAAGCAGTTGCGATTTGAAGATCCTGCGGAGTACAAACTGGCTATGAGGATGTCACCACAGAATTTTGACGAATTGCTGTCAATGATATCGAGCTCTATTCAACGACATGATACATTCATGAGAGATGCTTTACCAGCCAAAATTAAACTGGAAATAACGCTGACATTTTTGGCTTCAGGAATGAACTATCGGTTCCTTAGTCACTTTTATCGTGTCTCAAAACCAGCAATTTCTCAACTAATACCAGAAGTGTGCTGGGCAATATATACGGCACTAAAAACACATATTAAGGTAAGAAAATTTTTATTATTAAATTATTAGAAAATTAAGAAATACGACATCAAAATAGTATTAAGAATTTTCATAAGCACGCATAATCGTGTTAACAGCAGTGTTATTTTCACTTTTAGCTTCTTCGTTGATCGTGGTGCTGTAATTCAAACCTGAGGGTGTAATAATAACCTGCCTGGGGTTTACAAATGTGGGGTTCGTTGATCGATCGGAAGGATAATCCTAAAGAGCTGTTGCTAGTGGCAGGCTCGGCAACCTCTGGCGGGTAAAATGTTATGGTGTTGTCGCTTGATGCAGTCATTGGGTTGGGCTCCAGGGAGTAAAATCCCATGCTACTTGTGCTGCTTGTTGTAGTTGCTGCCGGACTAGGGATATAATAGTTAGGTGATGAAGAGTGTGCATTTTTTGTATACTTCTTTTGTTGTATATCAGCCAATCTAGCTTTGGATAATATTTTTTGGATCTCTTCTTGTCAATAACAGATTGTTCTTCAGACAGTTTTTTTAGTTGAGCCGCCACATGTTTACCGAAAATATCAGCGTCAGACTCTTCTTCAAATGGTGACATATTAACATCATTTGACACACTTTTTAAGTCCTTTATCGTGGCGGTCATCTGAGATATTTTGGAGCGTTTTGATCGCGGAGGCCCAGATTGATTGGGAGCTGTCACAGAATTTCGAACTGGCATCTGGATGGCTTGAGTTGGCGTTTCAGTAGAATTATCATTATTTTCACCAACACCCTCAGCTTCACCCAAATCAGCGTCATCGTTGCTGGTTCCTGAGTTATTCTGTTAATGAGAATAAAATGTAATGTTTAATAAATCATTAGTTGATGATAATACGTATTTAGGTTGTAATTATTTTTTTTTGTTTAAAGATTCCAGAACGAGAGGAAGAATGGAAAATTATTGAAGACGGTTTCAATACCAAGTGGAATTTCCCTTCATGTTATGGAGCAATCGATGGGAAGCATATTATAATTAAAGCTCCTCCAAATAGTGGAAGTGAATTTTGTAATTATAAAAAAACCAATAGTACAGTATTGTTAGCACTTGTAGACCACGACTATTGTTTTTCATATATAGACGTTGGAGCGAATGGAAACGCCTCTGATGGAGGTGTTTTCAAAAATTCCTCATTATATCGTCGGTTGGAAGATGGATTGCTTCCTACAAATGGAGTAATAGTTGGTGATGCAGCATTTCCAGTAAAGAATTATTTACTAAAACCCTATCCAAGTACGCAGCTAAGTACTGCCGAAAAAGTCTTTAACTACAGGTTGTCGCGTGCAAGGCGCATAAGTGAAAATGCTTTTGGTATACTAGTTTCTAGATTCAGAGTGTTCGAAAAAGCAATTCCAACCCATGTGGACACAGTTGATGCCATTGTCTGTGCAGCCTGTGCCCTGCATAATTGGTTGCGAAAGCGTTCAAGTTCCTACATAACATCTACTTGTGTAGACAGAGAGGACAATGATGGACAAATAATAGAAGGAACATGGAGATCGGAAATAAATCCACTACCAAGCATTTCAGAACAACAAAGAGGCAACCATTGCATGACTGCTAAAGAAAAAAGAGACCTATATAGGAACTTCTTTATGACTGCTGGAAGTGTGCCATGGCAATTGGATAGAATTCATTAATTTTGTATAGGTACCTAGGATGGAAATAAAATAAATAAGATACAATAAATACTTACCATTGTTTTCCTTTTTACAATAGCATTTTTTATAAAGCCGTCCAGTTCTTGAAACCACTTGACTTTTGGGACATATACGTTCCCACCAGCGCCAGATCTGGTGGATTTTTGTATCTTGTCGAGCTCTAAATGATATGTAGCCCTTATGGCTTTAATTTTATTTTTTATCTTCTTTAGCCCTTTGATTTGCATTTGTTAAGCCATATTTTGCAACGCTGTTGACCGCATTTCTTTATTGCGGTAATTTAGGGATTTTATATCCCAAAGGCACTCGTTTTCGCCATATAATTGCACCAATTATAAGGTTTCGTCTTCGCTAAGCTTACGCGTCATTTTTATCGCCAGCGAAAAAAACATGGTCACTCTACAACGCAGCGGCAGTGACTAACCACGCACTGACTTGTCTGTTTACACGGGGTTTATTTGGCTGGCGCGGGGGTGCGCGGGTGGCGGGGGGCGCCAACTGACTTTAAAATATTCGTGTCCGAATATTCAAGTCAGCGCTGACTTCAAGCCACTGTACTGACTTCAAATCAGTTTACACAGGGTTTTTTTCGGGTCAGCACTGACTTGCCTCGAATTTGTAGTCAGTTACTGACCCTGTGTAAATCAGCCATAATGAGCGCGCACAGCACTCTTAAATGCTTGGCGACTAGGGGCTTTGCGGATATCAACGGGAAGGGCGTTCCACGGCTTCACGGCTTGTCTGGTGAATGAATGTTCGAAAAACCCACTCCTGCAGCGACGCATATTGAGAAAGAGATTGTTGAAAGAACGAAGAACTTTGAGATGGGTATCACCCAGAAAAGTGAAGTTATTTTTAAGATACATCGGAGTTTTTGGGTCGAAGAGTATAGAAAATAAAGTAGTGAGTATATGCAAATTGCGACGTTGACGGATGGGTAACCACTTAAGTTTAGATCGGTAAGCCGACACATGGTCGTACTTCCGTAGTCCAAATATAAATCGGAGACAATTGTTTTGAAGTCTATCAAGTTTGTTGAGAAAGTTGCAATTCAGATCTGAGCAACATACATCTGCGTAATCTAAAATGGGGAAAATAAGTGAATACACCAACATAGTCTTAATATTAATAGGAAGAAAGTTTTTTAACCTGTACAAAGAGCGAAGGGCCCCCGTGACCTTACCCGAGACCTCGGCAATATGAACGTCCCAACGGAGGTTTGTGTCAATATGGAGCCCGAGATCCTTGACACTAGGGCAAAACGGAATTGGGGTATTATTAAAACAAACTGGTTGTAGTGAATTGCTGTCAAGCCGTCCTGTAAGATGTGAGCTACCAACTATAATTGCTTGACATTTATTTTGATTAACAGTGACACCGAAACGTCGCGACCAATCAACAATTGCCGCTAAATCTGAGTTAATCTGGTCAATAGCCCTATTTACATTGTCAACATCCGTTTGTACATAAAGTTGCAAGTCATCAGCATAAAGGTGATTGTGCACCGAAGTTCTTTGGTGATAAAATCAATGAAAATGGAAAACAGTAAAGGAGAGAGGATGCCGCCTTGTGGAACACCAGTGTCCAACTCACACCAAATTGATGATAAGTCATCGATGCGAACCGACTGCTGCCATCCACGAAGATATGAGGAAAACCAATCTATAGCCGTAGGAGAAACTGAATGATGGGAGAGGATCGCGAGAAGGATGTCATGATCGACGGTATTAAACGCATTAGAAAAGTCTACTAAACCCAGTACGGTGACTTTAGTATTATCCATACCTGATCTAATATTGTCGGTCACTTTAAGGAGGTCAGATACAGTGCTATGTCCAGGCCTAAAACCAGATTGCAATGGATTTAATAATCCATTACGAGTGAAATATGAGGTGAGTTGTTTATGTGCACAAGCCTCAAGAACCTTTGACAACAGCGGGAGAATAGAAATGGGACGGAAATGATTAGGAAGAGAGGGATTGGGAACTTTGGGTAGGGGACATATGAAAGCTTTCTGCCAAAGTGAGGGAAACTGACCTGAAGTAAGGGAAAAGTTAATGATATGGGTGAAGATAGGGATAATAACGTCAAGTATGCACTCAATCATACGTCGATTTAATTGGTCAACACCCACGGCTCTGGTTTTAATAGCTAGAAAAATCTTTTTGACTTCTTCCTGACTAACCGGAGAAAAAAAATTCAGTGTAAACACGAGAAGGGAGAGCAGTAATGCGGGAAATAGTATTCAATTTCGTTAAACCATCCAACTGAGAGGAAGTAGTGAAATGTTGATTGATGTCGTTTAACGATATTGAAGAAGGGATATTAAAATTGACCGATTTACCGATACCTTAAGATCTAAGGAACTTCCAGGTATCGGCAGAAGATGTGGCTAGCGACATGGTTTAATTTAGCTCACGTCAGAACTCAGCACCTTTTCATATAGATACCTAGACATCCATTGCAAGCCAATTTCATTCTTATTACTTTGGACAAACGATTCGTTTACCTGAATTTACCACCCGGAGGGGCCGCCTGCGCGCGTAGTAATAATGTAGGTACATTTTCGATACCTAAACGAGGAGTGACACAGGCCTGTTACTACCCACTATTCAGAAGTGTGGTATTCAACTTAATTTACGAGGGCTGTTTGATAAGTACCCGTTTTATAAATATACTGGGTGGCGCAAAAGTAAAGACCCTATTTGGTTCAGCTATAACATTTTTTCTAAATTAGAAAACTAGATTTAGGTTTTTTTAAATGTATATTTGTGCCATTAAATTTCGTACCATTAGGATTTAAAGATGATGTCTTTTAAATGGTGACCTCCAGAGTTGATACACATTTGAGCCCTATTTATGACATTTTGCATAACTTGCCGTAACACTTCCTGCGATATGTTCGTTATTTCTTGACGAATGTTTTCTTTTAGAGCTGCGAGAGTCTGTGGCTTGTTCACATACACCCGAGATTTCAAAAAACCCCAAAGAAAGAAGTCTGGACTGGTCAGATCGGGTGATCTTGCAGGCCAAGGCAAATCGCCAAAACGAAAGATAACTCGGCCTGGAAAAGCGTCCCTCACTAAGTCCATAGTGTCGCGCGCTGTGTGTGCCGTAGCGCCGTCTTGTTGAAACCAGATGTGCTCCAGCCCCAATTCGTCCAAACTGGGTATCAAAAACTCTCGTAACATGGTTCTGTAGCGTTCTCCAGTGACAGTTATCGCATTGCCTCCAGCGTCTTCGAAAAAATAGGGTCCGATCACTCTGTCAACACAGATGCCACACCATACAGTAACTTTTAGTGGGTGTAGAGGTGTTTCTTGAATAATGCGCGGATTATCAGTGCCCCAGAACCGAGTATTCTGCTTATTGACATGCCCTGAGAGATGGAAATGCGCTTCGTCACTCATAACCAATTTTGAAGGAAAATCATCCTCTTCAAGGTTGAGGTTTATGACGCGCTGGCAGTAATCTAGACGAGCTCGGTGGTCAGCAGGCAGCAGCTGATGAGTCATTTGAGTTTTATACGGGAACATCTTTAAGTCTTTCACCAAAATACGCTGCAGGGTCCGTCTGGAAATGCCCAATTGCGTGGCACGTCGCCTCGTTGATGTTTCTGGACACTCTTCCACATCTTCGCGCACAGCATCGATATTTTCAGCTGAACGGCCTGTTCTTGGTCTCCCAGACTTAGGTCTATCCAATGTTGAGCCAGTTGCTTCAAGGCGTGTGGCAAAGCGTCGAATTGTGCGACCAATCGGTGCCGGACGGTGGTGAAATCGTCGACGAAATTCACGTTGTGTTCTTATCACTGATGAATTATTCCGTAAGAACATTGACACAATTATTCCACGTTCTTGGGGAGTAAAACGGTCCATGTTTATTTTCAGTGTATTTTACATTTGTTCACTACACAATTTTCAACAACAGAATGACAGAAAATGTCATATAAAAAAAATAAAAGTATTTTCTTTAGTGCCAGTACTTTTGCGCCACCGAGTATTAATATCACTGGCCGCAAATAAGTATACCACCTTTTTAAGCCATTTTTCAGAGGCAGGAAAATTAAAAAAAAAAATGGCATTCTTTTGTTTTTTTTTCTCATTTGACAACGATTCAGTGAAGGCGTGAACTTAAAATTGTTAAAATGGAGAAACAACAGTATCGGTCTGTAATTAGATTCTTATTTTTGGAAGGAAAAACATGTGATGAAATAAAAGTAAGAATGCAAGCGGTTTACCATGAATGTGCTCCTTCTATGACAACCGTCAGATATTGGTATAACGAGTTTAAGCGGGGGAGTACAACCGTCTTTGATGAGGATCGCCCAGGCCGGCCAGTTGAGGTGACTACAGACGATATGATTAAGAAAATTGAAAATATCGTTTTAGCCGACCGCCGAATTAAACTTCGAGAAATCGTTGATGCTGTAAATGTTTCAATCGAGAGGGTACAACACATATTAGAAGAAAAATTGGGTATGAAGAAAGTATCGGCGAGGTGGGTGCCGCGTTTACTCACGGAGGAGCAAAAACGGAACCGACTGACTACTTCGGAGCAGTGTTTGGCCGTGTTCAAACGTAACCCGAAGGAGTTTCTGCGTCGTTTCGTGACCGTGGACGAAACGTGGGTCCACCACTACACCCCGGAAATCAAAGAGCAGTCGAAGCAGTGGATTTTCCGGGTGAACCTGCTCCAAAGAAAGCAAAAACCGTCCCATCGGCTGGAAAGGTCATGGCGACCGTTTTTTGGGATTCGCAGGGTATTATACATATTGACTATTTAGAAAAGGGAAAAACAATAACAGGGCAGTACTATGCCAATTTATTGGATGAATTTGACGCCGTGTTGAAGGACAAACGACCCCATTTAAAAAAGAAAAAAGTACTGTTTCATCACGACAACGCCCCGGCTCATTCGTCCAGAGTTGTGACGGCTAAATTAGCACAGTTACGCTACGTACTATTGTCTCACCCCCCGTATTCTCCAGACTTGGCCCCATGCGATTTCTTTTTGTTTCCCAACCTAAAAAAATGGCTAGGTGGCAAGCGATTTGGATCAAATGACGAAGTCATTGCCGCCACAGAGGCCTATTTTAATGACTTTCCAAAATCATACTTTTTGGATGGTTTATTGAAGCTTGAGTATAGGTGGAACAAATGTATAGAGTTAAAAGGTGACTACGTAGAAAAATAAATGCATATATACAAAAAAAGATGTTTTTTTTTTCCATAAACGGGTACTTATCAAACAGCCCTCGTATATTCGTCGGGGTGATTCGAAGTCACGATAGCACAATTGGGAGTGCACTCACGGGGTTAACGTGAGGGTCGGGGGTTCGAGTCCCACTCGTGGCGGATATTTTCTTCACATATTTTCAATTTGGATATTTATAGTTCTTATGTGTTTTGATGTTTGCGTTACAAATTTAGTTTAAGACTACCAGTAATCCTGTATAAGGCCGGCTTTAATTCCGCCATTACACTTGTATTTGTGTAATGGCGTAAAAATATTTATTATATATGATAAATAAGCAGTAAATTTTCTTGGTTAATTAAGAATTATTTATTTGCATTACACATTAGGGGGCGTCCATAAATTACGTGAGGTGTTTCTTTAAATTTTCTGTCCCTCCCTCCCCCCCTGTTGAGATGTCGTGAGATTTTATTCAAGCCCCTCCCCCATCCCCCAATGACACGTGAGATTTTTAAAAATGTGGGTTTCTTACGTAAACGCGTTGGATTGTTATTGTATAAAGAAAAAAAAATGCTTCGTGCTTTTTTTAATTTTATTTATTTATTTAAACTTTATTGTACAAAATACAATTTGTATAGCACAATAGGCTGACTTAATGCTAAAAGCATTATATTTACGTCTAGTTAAGACTAGTAATCAATATTGCTGAGAGTTTAATTATAAGTGTAATAAAAATTTAACAATAGAATCTTAAATCGTAACTACTGTGATTAAAAAAAGAATATCTACTCTAATTCAGTCCATGGAGAATCATACGCGGTCTTAAGAGAGACTATTGGAACCAACATGTCCATATGATTTTCAGTAAATCAATTTCATCTGCTCCTTCAACTTCGTTCTGATCTAGCCACTCTAAGCCGTTGGCGCTTGCGCACAGTAACTCATTAGCTCGTCTTGTGACAATCCGTGAGGGTAGCACTTTGCGGAACATACGCGCTTGCTTAGCTGGTGCAATGTGGGCTGCTTACCTGTGCTCTGCAAGTTAGCTCTGCCTGTTGCCTGTGCTACGTCGAAGTATGAATGAAATTATTTTCTTTCGAACGAATTTGTGAATGATCTTAATCGAATTACGATTATGCTTAAGATTTAATCTTATAATATATAGTAATATATATAGATGAGATTTGACTCGACTCCCTCCCCTCCTTAAACGTCTCACGTAATTTATGGACGCCCCCTTAGATCTAAATGATGCAAGTAGGCGACAGTATGTACATTGTATAAACCTGCAGGCAAGTATGCAAACAATGCTCATTTAAAATTAACTCCTAGTAAGCCATTCACGTTTTCCATGACGTTTCTATTTACATACGAGTATGTCACACACAGCGATACGGGGAGTTATTTGTCTTTCATGTATGTAAGTGGCCAACACTGGTGTCAGACTTTTCAAGCTGCCAAAAGGCATCTGACATAGCTTGACAACTGCCATACAATGACAGCCGGGACCAATGGCTTTTACGTGCCTTCCAAAGCACGGAGGTGCTCGAGGAATTTTTGTACCACTTGTGGTCACCCATCCAAGTATGGGGAGGTGTGGGGGCAATACTTTTAAATAAATTTAAATGGATCAGAAAAAAGCGTGACATGGGAAGGGGTTCAAATAGTAGATATTTTGCGTTACATAAGAAATATGTGGACATCCCCTAATTACTAAGGTACCTAGCTTATTAATCCTGTTATGGTTCATAAGAAATTATGAGGGGCGCGGAGTGTGCTCACAGTGACAGCAACGCAGCACTGAAACTGGTGACCCATCTTTTACCACAAATTAGATAAAAGAGAATATCTCCTTTTTAGATTATTTGATGAATCAGTATCATGCATGAATGCAAGATAGAAAATGTAAAACATTTCACTGACCTTCTCATCTGTTTTTTTCTTACAATAAAGTTTCAAGAATAATTCATATGCTGTCTTAGAATAACCTATTCGCTTATTCTGATTCTCCATTGATCTTGGCACTGAAATAAATACATAATAAATTAGACATTCAAATTCTTCTTACATGTGAAACTATTACTAGATATGTTTCACCATGCTCTTCACTCAGACCACACCATGTATCTGAACAATGTTTCATCTTTGCTTATAAACTGATTCAAAACTAAAAAGATGATTAATTGTAAAACACTGTATAACATAAACAAATGTTGCCTAATGAATACTCTGCTTCAAAACCACAAACATTTATCTGGTCATATTTTTCTTATGCTATGTGTATCATGTCCCTTTATATCTATGCTTCTGACGGTCTTTGCCATCCTCGTGTTGATCAATAGTGACCAGACCATTGTACAGACCACAGAGACAAGTAAACTTGCTTTTTTGAAGAAAAAAAAAATAGGAAGTGCCCGCCAGTTTCCGATACTGTACAGTTATGGGTACAACCGGTACGCACAACTTAAAAGCGATAAGTTGAGAAAAAAACTTATGAGCTAGGTTTCTGTGATTTATGAGCTCTGATAGGAGCAAAAGTCTGGTTAGGAGTAAAAGCCTTTATTATATAGAATTTATATGTATTGAAGAGAATTCGTATCAAGCACTAAAAAGTAAGACCGGTTGTGCACCAATCCGAATCCGAACTATATTCAAATCAAATCCGAATCTGACTCGAATTGGCCTTCCTAGTGATTGTATGGACGCGTGTGCACTTAGTCGTAAACGGTTCAAATCCAATTCGTATTCAAACCAAGAATTCTCACTTCGGGTCGTTTTTATTTCGGATCAAAACCGACTCGAATTGGCCGCCGTAGAAATTGTACGTACGGCTGTGCACCCACTCGAATTCGATTCATATTCGAATTTCGGGTGAGGTACGGGGAGGGAAGCACACGTTGCACGCCCCGCCCACTGTCCCGTCTCGCCCGATAGTGTTGCCGAAAATATAGAAATTAATGTATAATATCGACAGTGTTATTGATAATGTTTCGATACTATTTATAGTTCTTCTTTGCTGGTCTGGGAGAAAAGAAAAAACCTAGAATGTACCAGCTGCTTCTCTTCCCGTGCAGATCGTAAAAGCCGATTGAGGGAATGGGCGGGAATCTGAATCACATGAATAGGCGATTCGGTTAGCAACCCATCACTATTATGATATCCCTTTTCCACCTTCATGCTCACCATTACGCTAAAAGTGGCCTGGGCTTTACCGCCCTTGGCTCTGTCTACCCCGTTAGGGATAAAGACGTGATAGTGTATCTGTGTACTATTGATAGATTGATATTATAGATAATTAATGACCTTTATTTAAGTAGGTAATATTGGTTAGGGGGCGTCCATAAATTACGTGAGGTGTTTTTTTTAAATTTTCTGTAAAGGTGAGATGTCGTGAGATTTTATTGTGGGTTTCTTACGTAAACGCGTTGGATTGTTATTGTAAAAAGAAAAAAAATTGCTTCGTGCTTTTATTTACGACTAGTTAAGACTAGTAATCAATATTACTGAGAGTTTAATTATAAGTGTAATAAAAATTTAACAATAGACAGGCGGGCTACACTGTACCGTAAATTCAGATTAAATTGAGCTATTTGGTATAAAACAAATATGGTGGTTTGACCAGTCAGTAGATGTATAACGTCAAAGTATGAATGAAATTATTTTCTTTCGAACGAATTAGTGAATGATCTTAATCGTATTACGATTACGCTTAAGAATGTACAATCTGGATTAAATGGACCAAAATAGTATATTTTTTTTTGTTTCAATCAGAAAAAAATTTACGTGATATTTGCCGAGCCCCCCCCCCCTCTCCAACGTAAGAATAGATGAGATTTGACTCGACCCCCTCCCCCCTTAAACATCTCACGTAATTTATAGACGCCCCTTTACGAACACCGGATGTTGTCACTAGAGATGGGCATATACCCGGGTATGTAAACCCACGCTTGGATATATACCCGATATGCACCGGGTAAATACCCGTATCTACCCGTTTGGGGGGTAGATTGAAATATTTATTAATAAACGGGCAAGTGCGAGTCGGACTCGTACATGAAGGGTTCCGTACCACCGTACAATGTTTTAAAACGCTGAAGAAACACGTTTCTTCTATGACGACCCCCTTTACTAGGAAGCGGCGTAAACTTAGCTGTAAGTAACGATTTGACGTCAACATTTGTGCAAAACAAAACAAAGTGACTATTATTAAGAGATATTATAAATATCCTTTGATAATAAAGATATTTTGAATTTTGATTTAATTTTTTTAATGGTGAATTTTTTTTTTAAATTTTGAATTTTTTTTTTTGAATTTTTAACTTTATTTTATTTTTAGTATTTGTTGTTATAGCGGCCACCGTAATACATAATCCGTGAAAATTTCAAGTGTCTAGCTATTACGGTTCAAGAGATAGAGCCCTGTGACAGACGGACAGACAGACGGACAGACAGCGGAGTCACAGTAATAGGGTCCCGTTTGCACCCTTTGGGTACGGAACCCAAATAAATTAGTGCGAGTCCTCTAATTATCTGTAATTAATATATCTCAAATAGCCATAACTAAATTAGCCATATTAAATATACAGATATAATCTCATTTGATGTCTATTTGCATATTTTAAAATATAACTAGGTTAAAAATATATTTGCCAGTAAAAAATGTAAACTTAGACATGTCAATTCGTATGTTCCCATACAACGGTTAGATTGGGGTAAATACCCGACATACTAATTTGTGGGAAATGTTATAAAAAGTTGATGGAAGAACTCGTCAATACAAATAACTTTTGTTCTGAGACCAACCCCGAAATCAAATGAAATGAAATGAAATGTAGTTTATTCTCTCTATGTTTTGCATGAGGGGTGTCCATATGATGACATCGCGTTTGATGTCTGATTGCTTAGTTTAACATATAATTAGGTCTACAATTATTTTCCAGCAAAAAATGTAAACTGAGACGTGTCAATTCGTATGTTTCCATACAACGGTTGGGGTAAATAAATAATAAGTATAATAATAGTGCCAGCAACTGACGGCGGTTAAATGCAGGCAGGACACATAGTGAATGCGGCCTCTCTAATCAAAGTCTGGCGGTGCACTAACGAAATCGGTGGCCTCGAAATTCACGAATTTAATTCGGATTCGGCTGCAGTGCACAGACGCTACTCAAGAATTTTCCGTCCGAATTTTTCTCGTTTTGGATTTGATTTGAATATGGTTCGGATTCGGAGCAATGCACAAGCGTCCTACGGCAGAGAACCGAGAAGTTTGGCGCATACTCCACCGACAAGAGCCACTAAGCTCTTAAATAAGAAGAGAATTTAGTAATGAATAGACTTACCTAGGCAAATAACAATGTAACGAATTCTTTAAAATCTAAAATGGAAATAACCGAGTTTTGTTTTGATTGATCATATACAGCAAACAAACAAATCAGTATAATGCAACATATCAAATCTAGCTAGATCCAATCTAGGTATCTAAAGAGCAAGAAAGGATGATCCGGATCATGCATGCCTATGAAACTTAGAACATTGCAGAATTTCGATAAAAAAAATCAATTAAACGCCATCTAGTTACGAATCAGCTGACCTAACTCCTAATGCGTGTTATAGAATAGGAATATCAAATGGTGAAGAAATTCGCCATACGAGGTATAACACGTCATAGCTCAGTTCATTAGAGCATGGTTAAAATCAGAGCAACGTTGCGACTTCAAGTCCCACTCGCGTAGTATATTTTTTACACCATTTTCTTATTTGATAGGAATATTAAATGATGGATAAATTCGACATGTGCGGTTAATCACATAATAGCTCAGTTGTTTAGGCTATAGAACATAGTCACATTTCAACCGACATCGCAAGTTCAAGTCCCAGCTCACGGAGTAATTTTTTCACCGTTTTATTTCATCTTTTAGACCTTTGGTGTTGCGAAAGCATGTTACCAGATGGCGCCACTGGTTTGATCTAGTGTTATACAATATTAATCTATAGTCAGAGTCTTAACGATAACATAAAATAATAGATATGTCACTGTCAACATGACAGTAATAGCAAAGTTTTTTTTTTTTATATTGGCGATCAAACTTCGTCAAAGCTTATTTTGCCAGTGTCTAGTAAATTCCTAACAAGTACAAAATTACAATCAAAGGTTGGAGTGTAGGGCGTAGGCCGCGTAGCGTAGGCTTTTGATTGCTTCAAGGGAGCTTCTGGCGACAAATCTATACCTACGACATACGATACACAGACTAAGGAGCAGATACTATACTAGATACGATACGAGTCCACTTTGTAAATAAGTATTGTAGGTATTTGTTTCTTTTTGACATTGACAATTATTTGCAGTATCCATCCCCATAGTTTGTGTTTGCAGCATAGATTAATATTGTATATACTGAAATAGATAAGAAACTGTAGCTTTAACATTAGATCAAACCAGTGGCGCCATCTGGTAGCATGCTTTCGCAACACCAAAGGACTAAAAGATGACATAAAACGGTGAAAAAATTACTCCATGAGCTGGGACTTGAACTCGCGATCTCGGTTCAAATACGATTATGTTCTATAGCCTAAACAACTGAGCTGTTAAGTGATTAACCGCGCATGTCGAATTTATCCATCATTTAATATTCCTATCAAATAAAAAAATGGTGTAAAAAAAAAATATACTGCGTGAGTGGGACTTGAACTCGCAACGTTGCTCTTATTTTAATCATGATCTAATCAACTGAGCTATCACGTGTTCGTATGGCGAATTTCTCCACCATTTGATATTCCTATTCTATAACACGCATTAGGAGCTAGGTCAGCTGATTCGTAACTAGATGGCGTTTTATTGAATTTTTTTATTAAAATTCTGCAATGTTCTAAGTTTCATAGGCATGGTTTGCAGTCAACGTCAAGTCTTGCCTAACTAAATTATCTCGCTTTTGTGAATAAATTATTTCACTACATACCTACCTGCCTAATAAAATAAACCCTAGGCAATAAGCTTATCATATCATGGCGAATTCAAAAAAGTAAGTTGATTGAGACGCAAATATTTAGGTTTATTATGTGCTTTTAAATATGATTTACGTGAGTTTAATGGGGTGTTTAACACAATTTTTTAAAATAAATAAATAGATTATGCTATTTCGATAAATGAGTGTTGACGAAGCGAAAGAGGTTTGCAAGGATCGTAGCAAGTGAAGATCCATAGTCTCTTCCTTCCCCCATGGGAAACAGGCGTTTTAATGTATATTTTTTTTCTAGCCATCTTTGTCCCACGGGCAAAGGCCTCCCCTCTTTCCTTCTACAATTATTGTAGAAGCATAGAGAATAAATTCTCTATCCTTTGTCTTCACTGTCCAGTCTTTGTCGAATGCACGCAAATCGTCTGCCCATCTCGTCCTCGGTCTATCTCTTTTTATTATGTATGTATTATTTAATTTATTATTTTGTTTTAGGTATGGGCTAAAATCTAAGCAACCTGTGTTTCAGTCTTCTCATAATGTCTTTGGTGATGATTCAGAGTCTGAAGAAGAATCAAACAAAAAACCTGTTTTGCTGCGTCCAAGTGATAACATCAATAGACAAGTAAAATATGCTATAAAATCATAGTTCTATTGATTTCTAAGATCGTAAATATTTTTTTATTCTTTTTAAGGCAAGCTGGGTTCAGAGCCTGCAATACTGTGCGTGTTTTTGAAAAATCACTGTAATTAAACTACTACTTTATTTCTTAAAAATTTTACATAAGAATCTTAAGGCTTTTCTACAGACACCCTCAATATCCAAAAAACAATTAAGCAATTCAGGCTTGATAGAAAAAAATCACAAAAATACCTCTAAATTTGCCTAAATTTACCTTTAAAAAAGATATTACTACTTTGTCCTCCTCCTCCAGTCGTCTGCTCACTGCTGAGCGTCGTGATGTGCCCGACCTAGCTTTCTAATGATCTCCTTCCATTCGTTGCGATCTTTTGCCTGTTCCAGTGCCTTGGAAATCTTGGTGTTCAGGTGTTCTTTTATTTGGTCAGACCATCGTTACTTACTTACTACTTTATACAGTCACCTTTTTAATATCAAACCAATACCAAAAAATGTATAATCTAAATTACTAGTTAATTTAGATACACAAAAAAATATAAATAGGTATCATACAAAAAAAATAAAAATAAAACAAAGTAAAATATTCGTTGAGAGTGAATAGACGCCCGGACTCGAGCTAGACAATATTTCGCTGTGTTTTATTTATAATTTTTTTTGTATAATATTAAAAAAGGAATGTGTAGCGAAATTAACTAGTAAATTAGATTATACATTTTTTGGTATAATCTATACTAATGTTATAAAGCAGAAGAGTTTGTTTGTTTGTTTGTTTAAACGCGCTAATCTCAGGAACTAATGGTCCGATTTGAAAAATTATTTTTTTGTTGGGTAGTCCATTTATAGAGGAAGGCTTTAGGCTATATAACATTACGTTCCGACAACCACGCGAAGGAAGTCGCGGGCACAGCTAGTTTTCATATAAAAAAGTGATTGTATAAAGTAGTAAGATACTCTTTTTTATTTCGTAAAAACATATTGAAATAGTGACAATAATATAATAATAATAAAGTAGTAATATCTTTTTGAATGTTTTTATATTTATTTATAAGCCTTTTAGTTGCCAACTATAGTCGGCGTGTCTTCAGACACAAAGGCCCCCTCCAGCTTCTTCCATGCTTCCCTAAATTTTGCAGTTCTCTGCCATAGTGGGCCCCCAATCTTTTTTATGTCGTCAGACCAGTGCTTCTTTTGTCTTCCCTTTTTCCGTTTGGTTTGAAATCTGGGGATCCACTCTGTTAAATCCTTGGTCCATTTATTTTTAGTCTCTGAGCATGTGACCTGTACATCTCCATTTTAGTTTTTTAGTTTTTATTGTTTGTTATGTGTCTTATATCCTCGGCCCTTTTTCTGTCTCTTTTTGTAAGCCCCTAGCAATGCTAGGAATGGAGCATGCTAGGCTAGCATGCTCCTTTCCATGGCTCTTTGACAGGTGGTTAGTTGTTGTTGTTGCTTTTTTGTACATGCCCAGGTCTGGCACCCATAAGTTAGTATTGGTAGTATGCATGTTTGGTATATTTTCCTTTTTATTGTTGAGTTATATTCTTTGCCCTTCAATACTTCCTTAAGGGACTAGCACCTTTTCCAGGCATTGGCAACCTGTCTTTCTGACCCTATTTGGTCTTCAAATGCAATCAGTTGACCAAGGTACATGTAAGAGTTTACATAATCTATTACTTCCTCTCCCACTTTGATTACTACCTGGGATGTATTGGTCATTATTTTTGTCTTTTCCTTGTTCATCGTAAGACCCACCTTCTTGCTTTCTCGTGACAGATCTTGTAACATTTCTTGGAGACTATTTGGGTTGTCTGTTATTGTAGTCAATAGATAAACAATGCATTTTCGCATCAATTGATGCCATCGGGTCTTGAGCGGCCCATGTTATCCCATTCCATTTTCTTGAAGACCTTCTCCAAAACTGCTAAAAACAGTTTTGGCGAAAGAGGGTCTCCCTGCCTCAGTCCTCTGTGAATTGGGGAAGTTTCTCCTTCAGTTTCGAGCTTTACTTGTGCAGTGCTGTTGGAGTATACGAGGGCCACACCGAAAAGATCGGGAATAGAATAAAGTACAAAGATAATATAATAATGTTTACTTTTATTGTTTTTCGAAGTATTCTCCGTGACAGTCAATGCACTTTTGCATTCGATCAAACCAATTATTGAAACAGTAATTTCAGTCTGAAGTGGATACAGTCAAAACAGCTGATTTGTAAGCTTCGACCGCCTCTTCTGGGCCGTGAAACCGTTGACCACACACATAGCATATCTTTAATTCTTGGGAATGTAAAATAATCATTGGGGCTCAGGTCAGGGCTATACGGAGGATGGTCCATCAACTCCACGTTTTCCAGATTTAAAAATGCGCTTGTTTTGCGTGCGGTATGTGAGCTTGCATTATCGTCGTGAAGGATTATACGACGATTCGGATTAATTTTACGAAGTTCTCTTATGACTTCCGGCAAACAAACTGTTGTGTACCAATCAGCAGTAACCGTCCTTCGTTCTTATAAAGGAATCGTAGCCACATGACCAGTTTTCGATACAAACGAAGCGAACATTTTTTTCGACACGCTGCGACCATTTTTATCGACACGCTGCGTGAGCGAATAACTTTTGTTGGCTTGACCTCCCCCTCGAAGACCCAAACTGCCGATTGATGTTTTCTTTCGGGCTCATATGGATAAATCCACGATTCATCCCCAAAGACGATATTGTAAACTGCATTTGAGCTCCCTCTATTGAACCTTTGCCGAGCAGACCGACACCAATTAACACGAGCCGACTTTTGTTCCTCGGTCAAACGGTAGGGCACCCAGCGTGAAATTAAATTCTTGACACCCAGTTCATCATGTAAAATGGTCTGAATGGCTGTCATACCAATGCTGAGAGAAACCCGAATCTGCTCGTATGTCACATGTCTATCTTCTTTTATTAAATTGACTATATTTCTTGTGAATATCTTGTGTTACCGCTGGTTTTGGCCGACCAGTAGAAGGGACTGTGGTAAGAGAGGAACGTCCACGACGAAACTCAGAATACCAACGATATATAGTCGTTTTACTAGGTGCTTTAAGTTCATAAATAGAAACAAGCTCGGCGAGACATTGTTCTTGAGATAAACCTCGATAAAAGTTATGAAAAATTATTGAACGAAAATGTTCCCGCGTAAGCTCCATTTTTCTCACCGACTTGTCAAATTCAAATGGTCAATACTCTTTTCTTTTCTACTTTATTTAAAATTCAAAAATGGAATTGTGTTCGAAATAATACTACATTTTAAACACCAAAAAGGTTTTACTCTAATTTATTACTAAGTATTCTATTCTCGATCTTTTCGGTGTGGCCCTCGTATATTTCTTATTATTCTTATATATTTCGCTTCAATACCTTGATTTTTCAAGGCTTCCCAAATGCTCTCATGTTCTAGGGAGTAAAATACTTTGTTGTAGTGTCCACAAAGGACACATACAGTGGTCTGTTATATTCTAGACATTTTTCAATTAATTGTTTTATTACATGTATGTGATCCATTGTGGAAAATCCAGTTCTAAATCCAGCCTGCTCACTTGACTGATGCTCGTCTAGTCTTCTTGTAATGCAATGTAATTAAGAGGAATCTTATGTCATTTTTTTGAGAAATAACCGGTAGTAGTTTATTTACAGTGATTTTTAAAAAACACACAGTATGACTCTGAACTGACTGGGTCTTATTAGTTAGTAATGGCAATAATTGATTACTCCAAGGCTTTTCACTAGTTTTGACAGCGTATTCCACAAAGTAATATGAGACACCTTGGAACAACAAGGAATAGTCCCCAGTCTACATCAAAATCATCAAGAATATATACTCAAACAGCAAAGCTAGGATAAAACTTGAAACCCTGGGTAAAAAGTTAAAGATTTTGAGGGGCTTAAAGCTCCGACTCACTGTCGAAAATATTCTTAGCAGATCTAGAGAGCATCTTTCGTAAACTCAACTGGGATGACTTGGGCTTAAACATACAGGGTGCAAAACTAAATCATCTAAGGTTCGCTGACGATGTAATCTTGTTTGTAGAGGATCCCAAATATCTCGAAGAAGAAACGATAAGCTCTTAGGGTCAGTTCACACCGAGACGCGACGCGACGTCGCGCACGTGAAAGAAATATAGAACTTGTTTACTAGACAATATATGGACAAAACAAAATTGCTCACAAACTTCAAACTTACACCATTAAAACTTGACAACCATCCATTTGATTACTTGCTGGAAGAAGGAGGCCTATGCCATGCTTATGCGAAAAGGCACACTGAATTACGTGACATAATTTAGAACAGATAACTATGTACAACAGTGCACAACGTAAAGAAATATTCAGAATCAAGGGCTTATTATTAATAGTTACAGCCTTTTGTTGGAATGGAAACTAAACCCATACTATTGTTGTGTACCTAAACCTTGTATCGATGCTGCATGTTTCATTCGTCCTGCATGTATATCCACCTCATTTTCTCCATCATCTCATACTGTCCGCTTTTTGAAACTTAATTTCATTCCAAATATAATTTTTAACTTAATAACATATTCCCTTCATCTGACTTATTCGTACTCCATCGTTCCTATTTCACACACAAATTTCTATTCTGTTTTGTTTGTCAATATTCTGATTTTTTCAATAATTTAATAAGTAACAGTAATGTAAACAGTTGTTTTCGTTAGGGACCATCCATAAATTACGTCACACGAATTTCATGACTTTATAACTCCCCCCTCCCCTTGTCTCAGTTGGTCACAATTTTGAGACCCCCCACACCCTAGTGAGACGTCACATATTTTGAGATTATTTACATCTATGTTTTATATAAGTAGCATACAATTTTGCCACTACTTACTGGATACTTAAAATAATTCAGCAGATCCAAAAATATTTAATTTATAAAATCAACAAAATGACCAAAGCTTTCTAAATATTCCACTGATAGAGCTGAAAATATTTAAAAGTTTATTATTAGTTAAAATTTTGTGTTTTATTGCTTAGATAAAAGTACATTTTGTATTGTGACGTCACAAACCTTATGACCCCTCCCACCCCTTGTCACACTTCATTGATCCCCTCCCTCCCCCTTAATGTGTGACGTAATTTATGGATGGTCTCTTGTCAATTTTTTTTTTTTTTTATAATTTAATAAGTAACAGTGATGTAAACAGTGAATTGAATATAGTCCTCTTTTTTCTTTGCTGAATGTTCTACACATCTGCTTATTCTACAAATACTTATATGTAAGGCTCGCCTAACAAGCTGGGACAGGTGGGACCCTACAACTTTATTCTCTCTTATTTCAGCGTCCGAGACATTACCAACCCTTATTCTATTAAATTAATGAAACCTTTTTGTTACAATAGGCGAAAATTGCTCAACAAAATGCCTTGATGGAAGATCCAACGGTTTATCAATATGATGAAATATATGATGACATGGCAAACAAAAAGGTCGAAAAAAAAGTACAAAAAACTGAAGAGAAAAAGCCACGATACATTGAGAATTTAATGAAATCGGCAAATAAAAGAAAACTTGAAAATGAGCGACGTATTGAACGGCAGGTGAGTTCTTATTACACATCAAAGATTAATTGATTTTCTCAAGCCTACTTTTTGTGTGTTCAATGTTTATGTTTGCTCTTTTCCAATTATGTATATATTTTTTATGTCGGATCATTTTAAAGGTGTTTTTTTTCTCATTAGATTCAGAAAGAACGAGAAAAGGAAGGTGATGAATTCGCTGATAAAGAAGTATTTGTTACATCTGCTTATAAGAAGAAATTGGAAGAAATGCGTTTAGAAGAGGAGAAAGAAAAACGAGAAGAGTATTTAGAAAGTATAGGAGATGTCACTAAACAGGGAGACTTAGGTATGATGTTTATTTTTACTTATGATCATTTCAGTTCAGTTGATGTAAACTTGCAATATACTCGTGCACATCTGCTTTCCTTTCCTGGGTGCCTTGCCACCTGCACCCTGGAAGATTTACTTGCAGCTAATGATAACGCCGCCGAATGGGCTCTGGGCTGATAAAATATAAAGAAAATCCATCGACACACAAAGAAGATTAGTCAACTGCTGCGCTAAAGGCCTATAAACATACTGTTATGTTTCTAATTGTATGTTACCCTAGCTATTAATATATAAGTATGTATTGTATGTGACAAGCGAGTTGCAGTGGGAGATAATGTTGGGGTATTAAATAGCCTTCAGTAGTGTTTTTCAAAGGTGTGCGTTTTCGAAGTATGTTCTGTCAGACTAATGCTAGTCGAATATATGTTCTGTCGAAGCAATGAGTAATCGAACTATTGTTATTCGAAAGGACTGTGTCGAAATTCAGTATGACACTCCTAGAAGTAATTGCTATTTATAAGGTGTTTTATGCTTTCATGCCAAGTTTATTTACTGTGTTAGTCCATGGTTGTCTGATGTTTATAATGATAACTCTCTTGATATGTTGAAAAACCCAACTACAGCTTATAGCTATAGATGCAATATAAAAATGAAATCGAACAGGTTGTTGGTTCGTCATCATATTAGCCACAGGAAGACGACTGCTGGACATTGGCTTTCCAAACAACCAATCGAAAGTAGCCTGCTGCATCCAGCGTTTTCCTGCAACCTTGCTCAGGTCGTCGGACCACCTAGTAGGTGGTTACATGTGAGCTTTTTGTCTTGATAGCATTAAACTTTTTATTTTTAGGTGGATTTTACCGTCACTTGTATGAACAAAAAATGGGACCTGATGAGAATAAAGCTAAAGCAAAAGCTGAGGCTAAAGTAGATAAATCAGACACTCTTGACAAGCGAGATTTGGATAGCAAAGTAAAAGAAAATAAACATAAGGACCCTAGTGACATTTCCAAAAAAAGAAACTACAGAAAACGAAAGACATCTGAAGACATTACAAAACATCTATCTGATGGTGAAATTGAAGATTCTGGAGATGAAATAAATAGAGTCAATCTAGATGATATTCGATCATCAAAGAAATTTAAAAAGCCTGAAGAAAATATTGATGCAGATTCAGACTTTTCCATTGATGAATCTAGTGATGACAATGAAGTTGATAATAAGAAAAAAGAAAGTAAACAAGAAATAACTGAATCAACAAAATCTTTTAGTGATAATGACAATGAAAAGAAAAAAGATTTGAAAGAAAAAACTGAAAACCAACCTGTTAAGAAAATTGAACCACCCATTGAACCAAAACTCAAAATTGACATTTGGAAGAAGAGAACTGTTGGAGAAGTATTTGAACAAGCATTGAAAAGATATTACGAGAGAAAAGCATCTAGGGGACTTTAAGTAAAACATATATTGTACTTACATGATGTAGGTATTTATTTTTATTCAATAAAGTCATTACTTATGGAATTAGGTTTATAATTTATTCTGGATAAGATTTTAAAAAAGCAGACTTAGTTTGTTTGGCATTTTAAGTTTGCTTTTTATTTATATATTTTACTAGCAGTCCACCCCGGCTTCGCCCGTGGTACACACATAGCCTATGTCACTCGGGAATAGTGTAGCTTTCCAACGGTGAAAGAATTTTTTAAATCGGCCCAGTACTTTTTGAGCCTATTCATTACAAACATACAAATATAGGTACAAATCTTTCCTCTTTATAATATTAGTATAGATTTATTAAAATCTTTATTGACCAAAATGGTACAAAAGGTGAACTTACCGCTAATGCATTCTCTACCAGTCAACCTTTAGGAAAATCAGAAATTATTTAATTGCATTAATTTAATTTATTATGTACATAATGTAAAAGTTGGCAAAAACCTTTACATGATAATTATACGTGTTAAACATGGTATATTTAGAACTTACATAAATATGAAAGATAACTATCTGCTAGCCTGCTAATAATACGTACTTACTACTATACTTATAGTACATACTTAGTATTTTTTTCTGTAATTTTATTTTATATAAAATTAGTTTACATAAAATAATATGTAATGCATTTAATATTGATTCACATATTGGTATCACCATATTATGTGATAAACATAACTTAGGTTCTAAAGCAGTTGCATTCCCAGTTGGAAAGCAATGTTGTTTCGTCTTTAAGAGTTGGGCAGAACTCATTGCAGGGCTAAAGGACAATAACTACAGTTTTCTTATCTTCATTAATAAATTATTCCCACATCACAATACAATGGTCAGACTTGTCTTCTTAACTCACAAAGTAATGAGCTTTACAATGTACTGAAACAAAGAAATAAATATTATAACCTCCAAGTTAGAAAAAATTGGCACTTCCTTGGGGCGCCATCTTTAATTCACTTTTGATAACAAAAGAAGAAAATTTGCTTTTACTATTGAAGCGCGTGTTTGCGATCCTACGTTTTTGTTATCACTCATGCAAATTAAAGCTGTAAAATATATACCTATAAATTCTGAAACGGGATCATTTTCGCCCTCCGCCCGCATGGTGCCCGTGATTTCTTCATTTTCGACCATGGGCAACACGAGCTGGACGAACTCGGGTGTATACGGCGGAGCAATCGCATCTAGTACCTAGACAGAATGCAATAAGTAGGAGCATAATAAAATGCCTGTTGAATCAGTGTAACTTTATATATTTCACTTGGCGTCATCATTACTTTCAATGTTCAAAGCGTTAAAGGAGATGATCCAAAATCGTATAGAGGGTTCTAGTTTATTTATTCAACTGTCTCTGCATTCACTTTATTGTTAAGTCATTCTAAGACTTGATCAAAGATGGCGTGATGCAAATATTATAAAAGGTTTTTCTAGTTTCCTACGTTGCACGAATGGTAGAACGGCTAGGAAAGCCCATTATATGCAATGCGTTATATGCAAAATTAAAATCTTTAGATGATAAAATTGCAAACCTCGGTAATGAAATATCTTATGAGCGAAATATCAGTGTCCCCGCGTTGCCAACATTGTTTAATATACCGTAGAACAGGTACCACGCAACCTCGGCTTAACAGATTAACCATACGGTCCAAAAGCATCTTTTTTAATTCCAACTGAAAAAAATATACAGATATATTATTCCTCCTAACGGGGCAGACAGAGTCTAGGGCATAAGACCCGAAGGCCACGTTTAGCGAGATAGGGGGCGTAAGATGACTGAAAAAAATATTACTTAGTTAAATATTTCTTTCACTGGCTTTAAATCAGCAGTTGGTTTATTTACATACATGAATATATAATAAAGTCGGACTATATTGTATTCTACAACTTTTGAGTGCTTCACTGTATCTTTTATTCATGGATTGACTGAGTTTCTAAACATAGGTTTCGTACAGGTATTTATTCACCATAAAGGTTTTTAAAATACTTATTTTTTCGATGATACTATAATAGCGTATTAAAATAAATACCTGCACTAAAATCTCTAGTTCATCTTGCGGCGATTCAAACAACTGAACTAATAATCTCAGTAGCCTGTGGTGCAGGAGTTGGTGGCAAGAAGCTACCTCATCTAGCAGCGCTAGATGGACAGGGCAGTGTTCAGTACACAGTTTGAAATATGAGGGTTCTGTCACCACGCACTCCACCCATACGAGGACTCCCATACCGACTACTGGAAATCTGTACAAAAAAAAGTATTTTTGTTAATCGGATCATGAAAAATCTAAAAAACATTATGTTTCAAATATAGTATCCAAACTAATGTAAGACAGATGTATATAACAAAAATCATGAGGCTGGGTAAAATAAGTCTAAAAAAAATTAGGGGACTTCTGCAAAAAATTGTTTATGGCAAAAATGTTAATCAAAGAAATTATATACTTACAATCTAGAATGCCTACGAGTGGCAAAGCCGTTCTCAAAAATGGTACCTACCTAAAGTTGTGGGTGACCCTTTTTATTTTATTGGACTGGCAGTTTGCGGGAAAGGGACGCCTACAACTTTAGATTGGTACGATTTTTGGGAACTTTAGGTATTTAAACATAAGCAATAAGGAAATATAAACTTAATGTTCATGCCATTAAGTTTAATTTTCAACGTTGGTTTTGTTAAATTTACTCATAGCATAGTATTTCTAGATTATATTAAATTTCTTTGGTGTTCATTTGATAATTGTAATTCGATTTTGATGTTTTATGAAGGCGAAAATTAGTTGCCATGACTAATAAATTTAGAATTAAGACCACAGATTTGACTCTTATGTATTCTGTGCCACAGATTACATTACAACTAACTTCGTGCTAGTCTTCTTTATGCTTCTTTAGCTGTGTAGGGAAGCAAATTCTAAATATAAAAGATAGTAACTATGTTTACCTTATGCAATGATACAGTGTGGGTAACTCTGCAATCAGTTCACTGGAACTCGCTGAACTACTACACACAGCATGAACCTTTTCTATGGCCTGCACAGTTGCTTTCAGTTCGTCCTTGACCGGCCGCCCTGGCGTGACGCCTTCGCACACACTGGCTGAGTATGCCAGGAGGTACATGTACTTGGACTTGTGTTCGGGGTTCAATTTGCTGCCCAACTTAAAAAGGGAGTCAACCAAAAGCTCTGAAGGAGAAATAATCAGTATATAATTTTTTTAAAAACGAGCATTAAGGTCAGTCCACACCGAGACGCGACGTGGCGCGCATTTTTGAAGAAATATGGAACTTGTTTTTTACACAATAAGATATTAATTCCAGTAGCCGCTCAGTTGTCTGCGTGGCGCAGCGGGGTCTTACTGAAATTAGTATTTTTTTGTGCAGTAAACAAGTTGCATATTTCTTTAAAAGTGCGCCCCACGTCGCGTTTTGGTGTTAGTTGACTCGTACAGTAGTCGCATATGATGTGTAACATCTGACATCTCTCCTTGGTAATAAGCATACGCTCTCATTGGTCAAATCAAATAGCGCTCGCTTCGAACTTCCTGTCACACACTTTCGTCGTATTTCACGAAATCACTCCCACAGGTTGCAGGAAGGCAACAGAAAATATGTTACTCATCAAAAATACCAAGTAACTGTTTTGATTCTCTTCTAAGGCAGAGTTATATGAACACATTAGGCACTCACTCAGCATGTTAAAGCATATGTCAAAATTAGGGCTACGGAGTATAAATATACATAAACGTATTTTCGATTAACACATGAAGAACATTCCTACTAAGTCAGTAGTAGTCCTACTTAGTCTCCTAAAAATAAGGTAGATTTTTTTACTTACCAAGAAATTGTGGTATCCGTAGCAAATGCACTGGCGGTGGTTCCGGTTGAGTGTATGCTCGGAAGAGAACCGAGATATCGGCGGGGTTGAGCGCGCCGCGGGACAGCATGGCCGCCAGCGCCGTGCGCGCGTGCCGCCACGACTCGCCCGCCGTCAGCGCCAGCGTGATGGGGGTCACGTCATGCCCACTGAAATCGAGTATAAAGCCGCGTTCAGACGACACGCGCCCGCTAAGCCGCGTCTAACTAGCTTTGAAATTTGTTGAATTTTATTTGAGTCCTATCAACCCTTAATACAACTCAAATTGAATAATGTTCCCATAAAGTGACTGAAACCTCTTATTGAGTTTTTTCATTTTTTTTTTTTATTAACTTCTCCCAAGAATGTTAAATACATACCTTTGTTGGGCACAGCGGGTTATTTCCTGGCTTAATCTCTTCATTATTGCACCACCTCTTGGCTCTTGAGATAAAATATGTACAATAACTTGACTGTATACGTAAGTGTGAGCCCCATGACATACCATTTTCTGAGAAAACAAACTCATTATGAATTCAACCTTATATAGAACAACTTTTCCTAAGGAGTTCATAAAAATAAAATAATATCAGAAACTTGGCAGCTCAGCTATATAAACAAAATTATTTTATTTCGCTTTACATAATGAGTATGGACAGGGTTAGTTCCACACTTGATGAAAATCAGCCGATCGAATAAGCGGGCTTTAGCAAGAATTTTTCCACAGTTGACCATATACACACAGTGAAACAAATTATAGAAAAATACAATGAGTACAACAAACCTTTGTATGTGGGCTTCATTGATTACACTAAAGCATTTGACAGTATCAGTCATGCAGTCATATGGGAAAGCTTAAAAACACAAGGAATCCATGAAGCCTATATAGGCATTATTATGAGCATATATTGTAAGAGTAAAGCAAGAATTAAGCTAGAAGCTTTGGGTGAAGCTTTTAATATTGAAAGAGAAGTCCGGCAGGGTGACTCCCTGTCTCCCAAGCTGTTCTCTGCAGTGCTTGAAAATGTATTCCGTAAATTAGACTGGGACTAATATGGACTGTGTGTGAATGGTAAAAAGCTAAACCATCTCAGATTTGCAGATGATATTGTTCTCTTTGAAGAAAATCCCCGTAACTTGGAGAAAATGATACAAGATCTAAACAGAGAAAGTGAAAAAACTGGACTCTCCATGAATGTGCACAAGACTAAATTATTAACTAAATCAAACCCTCACGAAATTAAAATAAACAATCAGCCCCTCGAGTATGTGGAAGAGTATATATATTTGGGTCAGATCATCTCCCACAAAGATATGACCAGAAAGGAAATCAAAAGACGTATAACCAACAGCTGGAAAAAATACTGGTCGCTAAAACAGGTGATGAAGTCCACTGATTTCAGCAATGGCATTAAACGAATAGTTTTCAACACTTGCATATTACCATGCTTAACATACGGCTGTGAAACCTGGTCACTCTCAAAAATCCATAGAGACATGTTGCAGTACTGTCAGAGAGCTATGGAAAGAAGCATGTTACAAATCAGGCGAAAAGACAAACACAGAAATACTTGGATAAGAGCCAAAACAGGGTTAATAGATGTCCTTTCAAAAATAGATAAATTAAAGTGGAGATGGACCGGCCACATGTTACGAAGCAGACAAGAAAAGTGGAGTAAAATTGTTACACATTGGTATCCCAGAGACGGCAAAAGAAGCCAAGGAAGGCAATTCACAAGATGGGAGGATGAATTTAAGTTGACAGCGGGTCCAAATTGGAGAAGAGTCGCAAGAGATAGAGAACAATGGAAGTGGTTAGAGGAGGCCTTTGCCAGGAGGCACACTGAGCTCAGAGACATCTTATAGGGAAGAGAAAAAGAAATGAAAGCAACCTGAGCTCAGGATAAAGGGCTAGTAGATAGATAGAATGAGTATGTACAGTACATAAGTTACTATTTGTAATCAGCATACAAATAGTAACATATATACTGTACATACTCATTATGTAGTATAGCAATAGTAACAGTACATAAGTTACTATTTGTAATCAGCATACAAATAGTAACATATATACTGTACATACTCATTATGTAGTATAGCAATAGTAACAGTACATAAGTTACTATTTGTAATCAGCATACAAGTAGTAACATATGTACTGTACATACTCAGTATGTAGTATAGCAATAGTAACCGCGCTGCAAATTTGCTAACATTATGCAACTCATACTCACTGCACATTCATTTACACTGTTCTGCCAGTCATCAGAACTTTGAAGGAATCCTACAATGGCAGACTTGAGAACTCTTGAGAATACTTCAATCTGTTGAGCTGCAGTAGATATGCTAGTGATCTCCCCTTGAAATCCAGCATCAGAAATCAACTGAAATGGTCACATGTGGATTTATTAAACGGTTTTATTTAAGACCTTGCTTGTTTGGGAGATAAGAAGGAACGTAAAAGGAGGTAGGCCCCTGTGTGATTTTGGGTTAGAATAGGACCACTCAATCTCTTCCTGTAGATGTCGTAAGAGGCGACTAAAGGATTAAGCACAAACATCTCGTGTCAATTGCATTCCCAAGGAGGGTTAACGTCGGGCGGCGGCCGGTTGTAAAACTTTTCGGCCAAATACATTCCCAAAGAGGGTTTAAGTCAGGCAGGCTACCAGTCGTAAAGCTATAGCCAAATCTTCAAACTCTTCCGGCTATTTCTTCTCCAACACAATATCTTGGGCATCCTTGGGTGACCATTGACATGCATGTTATATTTGGACAAGAAAAAGCGGGAGAATGCACTAGGGCTCCGAAGCTGCACAGCTAAGGGTGCAACTGGGAACGCGCTAAGATGAAAAGAAGATAAAAGGAGGTAAGGCCTTCTCTTTATCTTTAATTTTAATTTAAAAGCTGATCAAATAAATGGGCGTAACTATGTGATTTTCATACTTAAGTTTAGGCTAACTAGAGATGTGTTTTTTACATGTTTTAAAAAATAAATGTTAAGTTCTACCTTTATAGTGAAGTTTAACATCAAACAATCAGGGTATTCTTCGGCAAGTCTGTATATCAGAGATCTCCAAGTAGGATGTTCAATCATTTCAGTCAACCAAGCTGGTGTCTACAATAAAATAAATGAACAAGGTAACAGTTACAATAAATTTTGTAACATTTAATTATGTAGCATTTAAATAAATAAAAAATATGTAGGTGAATAAATAAATAAATATATAGAGGGACAAATCACACTAATTAAGCTAGCCCTAAAGTAAGTTTTAAACTTGTGTTATGGGATACTGACTCAACGATAGTATATTTTATGATAAATACATATATAGATAAACACCCAAGACCCAGGACAACTTGAAAAAGGCCATTTTCCAACTTGCCCTGGCTGGGTATTGAACCCAGAACCTCCGGATTAGCAGTCTAGCGTGTTAACCATTACGCCACGGAGGTCGTCAATAGTGTATAAGTTAGCGTATATTATAAATTATATGAATGTAACAAGTCTGTGTCTACTATCTCTTGTTCATGAGTGTTAGTGGAAAATGTATCTTAGACTTGATACATTCATTTGCTAGCAAATTGCAATTTGCTATGTTACCAAAGCTATTTAGGATATGACCAAGAAGATCCTTTTTTTATGTTAGCTCGTTGTGTCTATTGTTGGGCAAAGAACTTCCCTCTACACTTCCATGTGTATCTATCAGCTGTAGCGGCAGTTTTCCAGTTTTTGTCATACCCTGAAAGATCATCTGACCAGGGCAGCCTCTCTTTCTTTGCCAGCCTGCTATATTGTTATATTAATATTACAGAAAATTACACTTACTTCGCCCTCTTCTGTAAAAATAGTATCAGCTTTCTTTGGGTCAAATGTTTTCAGGATCATATCTTTCAAATGATTTTCAACCATGGCTTGCACTTCAGTTACCTTCACACCTGGGATTTAAAAATTGTATAATGCAACAACCTTTTACAATATACAATGTGACCATGAAGGGGTAGCCTAACCCTTAATCATGGGATAGCATAATTTTGCTTGTCTTGTGGTCTGCCTTAGTCCACCCGATATCAAAAAAAAAGGGGATCGCTCTGATCCTGGCAATTGGGTAGTTTCCTAGGTCAAAAATAAATTATTTGGTACTGTTAAGAGAATATAACGTCACAAAATAATGTCACTTGTCATTGATCACATCCATTTTGAACGTGATTTTAGATTTATTAATGCAGAAAAACGGATATTAAGAGCGCTATTTGACTCCAAAAAACTATGACGTCACAGTCCGATATTTCATACAAATATCATAGAAAATTTTTGTTTTGACGTTTAGAAAAAAGTGTCAAGATTCGACTTGTTGGAAACTAGCGGATTGCCATTACCTCCTTACTCTCCAAATCTTATAGGATTTATTTCTGCCGACGGGGGGGGGGGGGGGGGGGGGGTACAAGTACGATATAGGATTCTTCACATTTGCCACCCAATTTTAAACGGAGGGAGGAGGGAAGGGTGCATACAAATAAGAGTAGGAGATGCCGCCATTAACCAGCCGCTATTTATATATTTATTATTACCTGTGACCCCCCCCTTGCCCAAAAACGCCCCCTATCGCCCCTTTGTATCTGGCGCCCTGGGCGGTCGCCCAACCGCGCCCTACCCTAACGCCGCTACTGCCTGTATCTCGAGGAGCACCAGCTCATAAGCAATCGCCAGTATGATTTTCGTCACGGACGGTCTGGCGATCTTTTGGTGTATCTGTTCCATAAATGGGCGGAATCGGTTGAGAGTAAGGGGGAGGCCTTGGGGGCTGGCTTAGACATGGCGAAAGCCTTCGATCGGGTCTGGCACAAGGCTCTTCTATCGAAACTTCCTTCTTTTGGGTTGCTTGAGAATTTGTGCCAATGGATTACCAGTTTCCTCACAGGGCGCAGCATCAAAGTCGTTGTTGATGGTTCATGCTATGAATATAAGCCCGTGAATGCTGGTGTCCCGCAGGGCTGTGTTCTGTCTCCTACGCTTTTTCTTCTGCGTATCAATGATATGCTGCAATCCAGCAGCACTCATTGCTATGCAGATGATACCACGGTAGACACCTCTTATACTGGTCAAGCCAATATTTCTCGGGCAAGTGTCTCCGAGTGTCGTACAAAACTTGTTTCTGATATTGAAACTTCGTTGAACCAAGTTTTAGATTGGGGTATTTCCAACTTAGTCCTATTTAACCCCAATAAAACACAAGTTTGTACGTTACCGCAAAAAAGTCCTTTTGTCGTATCTCCCTCGTTTCAGGGCGCTTCCCTCGATATTCAGCCGAAGATCGGAATTCTGGGAGTCGAGATTTCAAGCGACATTCAATTTGCGGTCATCTGAATGACAAGGCTAAATTGGCTTCTAAAAAAATAGGTATCCTCGGTAGGGCAAGGTGATATTTCACATCGGCACATCGCCTTTAGCTGTATAAAGCATAAGTCAGGCTGCATGTGGAATATTGCTCCCATCTCTGGGCCGGGGCACCTAAATACCAACTTCTTCCTTTTGACTGTATTCAAAATCGCGCAACTTGTATAATCTACAATGAAACTCTCATCGGCCATCTTGATCCTCTGGCTCTCCGTAGGGATGTTGCATCCTTGTGCATTTTTTATCGCATCTATCATGGGGAATGCTCTGAATTGTTCAACCTAATACCTGCTGCAAAATTTTACCACTACACCATCCGCCTGCAATTAAAATAAAATTCCATCCACACCACTTGGATGTTGGCAATCAACCACCGTACATTTTAAAAAGACCTTTCTGCCACATACGACCAAACTGTAGAATCATCTTCCTGTAACGGTGTTCCCGAACTGATACGACATTCAAATCTTAAAAAAACGAGTCTATATCTTTCTGAAAGGCCGGTAACGCTCTTGTTACACCCCTGGTGTTGCAGTTGTCCATGGGCAGCGGTGATCACTTACCATCAGGTGACCTGCTTGTTCGTTTGCCGACCTATAACATAAAGAAAAAGCAAGTGGGGGTGTGGAGAGGCTTGGCAACAGAAAGAAAAAAAAAAAAAATACAGCAGGACCTGCTTAAGATATTGGGCCACTATTTATAATGGGGCCTATGCAGCCTTGGCAATGGACCACATATAATCAAATAAGTTAATTGAAGTTAATAAAAATATCTTTATATACATTACATGGTATTATTGCATCACTTTTTATTCATTAAGTATGTAATGTATGTACAAGTGGGAGAAGCCCACAAGTTCATTGACCCTAAATTGGTAATACAAATCAATAAATAGATATTTAATATCAAAACATACCTCCTAATATAAGCCATTCTGCTAATAAATTAGCCATTTGGGCAACAGCACTGTAGTTGATGGATAACTGTTCAATAACTTGCTCAGGATTGCCCCCAGCTTGAAAGTATCGTTTGAGTTGACCAAATATTCCTGGTTCCATAATATAGTCCGGCGTCTTGAATTTCTCCAAGCATTCTTGGAGAACTTCTTCAGGGTTTTCAATGACATCTTCACCACCTTCTTCCTAAGTAGTTTTTAAAAAAATGTAATTTTAGTTCGTAGAATATCGACAAAATAAATAAAATTGTTAAGAGTCCAAACTCACTTCATATTGAGTGTGATTTGATGTTTCCCAAACACGTTCTTCTTCATATTGACTTGGCATTGTTAGCTTTGGAGAGTAAAACTACGTTAATATATAAGGTTCTGTTAAAATTTCATGTAGATTTTATATTACATGCAACAAACAACAAACAGGCAAGTTACTATCGTCACTTTCGTTCGTGACTTTGTGTTACCAAAGAGAATATAATATAATCACTACGTTTTAAGAGACGAAACTCCATACAAAAAAAATGAACTCCACTTGCTGGTCCTATCAATACCAATATTAAGTAAAAAAACATCAAACGTGACTTGTTAGAGCTTGACGCTTATTTAGATTGTATCGATACAAGTATATTCAATATTTTTATCGATATCGATACTACAGGATGACGCATGGGTCCTCCCTAGTCTTTTATATATTATATATATTTTACTTATTTATACACATAAATGAGGACTAAAAAATAAAACGAAAATATTTTTATAACTATTTATTTACGATTTCGAACGACATAAAAATGCAAATAAAAACATAAATATTATTACTTTTTCAATGCTTGCTTATCGTGCTTCATCCAAAGGAAATTTTGCCATAAATATTCTTTTCTTGTTACCTACTCGATTGGTTTATAATAAATATCACATATTTGTAAAGTTTTTAGTAGAGGCATATAAATAATAGATCTAAGTCAATTTTATACAATTACACAACTGTATCACTAATTTACTGAATTTATATGCAAAAATACACTTTTCAATTTCTTACAGTGTTAGGATAAAAAACAAGATGGCGAACACGAACGACAACATGACGAAACGAGCAGTTTTTTTTTTAAACGAAAGAGTAACTTGACTGAGAGAATGAGATAGTAATAGCCGCCATCTTGGTTGCCATGAAAAACGCGCAAACTCCATACAAAATTTATGGTCTTCGTAGTTTCAGCGCACTGGTGTTACTTGCTTGTTTGCAATCACGTCGTGACGTGAGTCGTCCGTCCGCCCGTCACGTTTGACTGACATTGACAGTTAAAATTGACAGGGCTTTTATTCTTTTTTTGTGTTGGCCTGTATGTTTTAGGCGGTGATCCCACTGCACCGCGCACCGTCGCGGAGCGCGCGCCCATCGCGGGGCGGCAGATTTTAACATTGTAGTCGCGGAGCGCGGGGCGGCAGATTTTAATTTTTTAGGTAGATTGGTTAGGTCCAACGCAGACGACAGACTATCCGTGACGCGCTTTTAAGTCTGTGAAAATAGAACATATGCAATCATTTGCAGTAACGCACACGACGCGCAAAAAGTCTGGCGCACAAAAATCCGTGTAATTCTGGCAGATCGCGCCGCGCCGCGCTGCGCCACGCCGCACCAAAAGTGGGCGGAAGAAATACAACGTTTGCTTCAACCCGGGCTAACGCAGACGGCGCGTACTTTAGTCTGCAACCTGCACTCGGTAGTGATGGACATAACGTACTCCGTATTATACCATGACGCTAGAGATCGAGCCAAAAATCTTGCAAAATGGAGAAGAAATAGCCGGAACAGTTTAAATGATTTGGCTATAGTTTTACGACCGGCCGACTACCTGACGTCAACCCACTTTGAGTTCGATATGTCGATGTTAATACTAGTAGGTAGTTCGCCGCGAACTTAGACCTCACGATTAAAGTTCCCTAAGTAACACCAAGATGACGCTATCCAAAATTTCAACGCGCTATGGCTTGGCTTTGGCTTTGGCTGGCTTTTTTTATTAATATTTTAAAAACTACAGAACCGATTTTGATTCCCAACGAACTTGAAAATTCTATTGATATTTTCTACACGCCTACCAAATTTCATTAAAATCGGACCATCGGTTCGGCAGTTATCGCGGTACAAACATACATATGTACATACATACAAACAATGTGTTTTCGCCCCCAACTCGATTTAGAGAAATACAAAACAGACCAGAAATTTATGATACTTTCAAGCCAGAATATCACGATAGAAATTTAAAAAGACAAATGTGGGATGTATTGTGCTGTAATATTTTTTCCGCTCCTGTTTGGACATCTTTGAAAAATTAAAAATTTGAAAAAAATATTCAGGATATTGTTTTAGAATTGAATGTTTAATATGGAATTGTCCTTTTAGTAATCTTTCCGAATGTTTAGGATGTACCTAAAATTCTCTTTTTCTTTTACTGTACTTCAAGTATAAAAGAATACATCGCAATCTCTGCACTTCCATGGCCTGTACGTTCCTACAGTTCTGCCGACAAAATGATTGCAAATGTGCTTCGTGTGCGTTGAGTCCGTGAAAAATCCGCGACGGATCTTTTGTGCGTCATGGAGACTTTTTGTGCGCCGCACATTCGATCGGACAAAAAGAGTGTCGTCTGCGTTGGGCCTTATACAGATCTGTGGTTGGTTTGTATAGAAAACCTTCACCCTTTGGGGCCTTACATGGTTGATGGAGGATGCCAAAATGTAAAGGATTCTCCATGTCAAACGACAAAAGATTTGGTATTTGAAGCGTAATCGAGTGGTCAAGCATGACCACTCGTTGCAAACTCGGAGCAATAATGTATAGAGGAAATTTAAAAAAATTAACGGAAAACACTATAGCCTTTTCTTTTTTACAATTAAGAAATGTTATAAGAGTGACAGAGTTCGATATACTGCAACACTTACTACTTAAAACCCTTATGTCGCCATTTGTGCTATACAAATTTGTTTATATTAATGTATACTATTAGTGATGGGCAGAGCAGGGATGATAGGATTTGCAATTTATCGACAACTCTCGTTGGTTGTTGGACTCGGAATCAACTTGACTTCTTACTTCCCCACTAGAAAAAAAAATAACTATAAAAACATACCCTTACAATTTACGTTACAATACTTTCACAATTTTTGTAATAAAGTTGAATAAATAAATAAAAATAAATACCTTCATTATAGAGATTCTGATTAAAACTGATCTTGTCTCTTTCCCTTTTATCGCGGCAAACTTCTCGAACACCGATCATTGATATACCCTTCTCACTCTCTCGTATTGGCGGGAGAATACACGAGAAGAGCGAGAAGGGTATATCAATCAGTGTTCAAGATGTTTGCCGGGAACTATATCGGCATTTGCTGTTGCAAGAATTCCTACTTCGCCAAACGTCTAAAGTAAATAAAGTCCATTGTTTGCCTTCGACAAAATTTTAATGACATTGACTTCTGTTAAAGTTTATACTAGTACTTATTCTGTGGTTTAGATGACTTTTCTATTTCGTAGTGTCATACTCATACATGTCCACGCACGCGTATTGCATACAAAAAATACGCCACGCTACGTCACATTTCTACTTTATCGCGGAATCTCCAATATCTCTCCAGATTAAGTTGACATTTACAGATGATTTAGACATAGTATCATTTTACTAGAAGTCAACTTGTTTAGGGTGGTTATTGGTTGAACTAAGAAGGTGACAAAGTTAGCCCGTCGTTTTTAGTAAGACAGTATCCATTTTACTACAAAAAAGGTAAACATCTGTTGAGCAAAAATGATACCAAAAATAATACACTCGTTTTAGCAAGAAAAGTGCTAAAATTAATAATTTACATGAATATTACAATACTTAATATTAATAAATAGCTCACTCTTCTGTCTTACTTAAACCAGTTATACAATTAGTCAAAAATCTTATATTTCGTACTAATGTTGAATAAAGTTTAACAAAATACGCAAAGCTGTACGAGTATCATAATATGATAAAAAAGCTATTTTTTCAATATATAATATTATTATATATTGAAAAAATTCCTTTCCGAAGAAAGCAAATCTGGGGGTTACTCCATAAAATAATACGGTAGTCGTACGATAGTGAAGTCCTATTTCTTTGTCAAACCAAATTAGACTTTATCTGAAATGCGGATTCGCAGTAATGTACGTATTACGTACCACTTTTAGAGGAGTCACTAACCCTACAGCTCATCTGTATGGCTAAGTTGGTTGGTTGGTTGGATTTGTCGACTCTTCGTATACACCTGTATACGTAGAGTCGATACATTAACAACATTACAACTAAAAAAAAAAAATACTCTTCTCTCACTCGCGAAGTTGGTGTTCGTTATGGGAAACCCAAAGGAAATGGGTCCTAGTTGTCAAAAAACATCTCGAATTTCTCATACTTGTATTTATTGCCAAAAATGTTTTTTACAAACACCAACTTCGCGAGTGAGAGAAGAGTATTTATTAAAACTATTACACGCTACTATTTTCTAATACTTACTAAATGCACTTTGAATCAAAATTAAAGTTTCGTAAGTAGTTATGATCTGAAAAAAATAGTCAGAATCTTAATTAAATACGGCGATGAAGATTAATATGTTACCACAGCAGTGTTATCTTACATCCGACGTTTTTATCTGTCACATATAAGACGAAAAAAAATATAAAAACAGAATATAACAAAAAGACGTTCATAAAAGTATAAAAACACGTAGAAGTAATTATGTAAATATGTATATCACTGTAAACTTTGAATTGCGATTAAATTTGAACGGTCACGCAGAGTAGTCGGGTTCCTTATGAATCATCGGGTAAGTCGGTTGTCATTATACATATCGTCAGCATGAACTCCAATCGACTCACAAAGCAGCTGTCACGTGACTTCTTTCACAATTTAATCTAATCCAAATAACAAAGGAATGTTTAAATGGTTAAGTAATAATGCCTGCCTATGAAAAAGATCTAAATGTGCGACATATGCATATGAATGTAACAGTTTTTGATCTGATCCTTCACGATAGCAAGTGGGTTCAAAATGCAGTGAACACAATCTTGAATATTTAGAAGGAGTCCATTCTCCACGTCTGATATTCCTGACCCATTTTTCTTTCAAAATCTTATTCTTTGGGAATCTGCAATAAAAACAAAATACAATATACCTAATGTGGTACACCTAAAATAGAATACTTATGTATTATAAAATAGTTATATCGTTCATTAAATTAGTCATAGAATGGGGAAATAAGTACCTATAAACTTATCGATAGCAACCTATTTAGGTGCAGCACTACGATTAAATTTCAAGGGTATTTCAGTTGTCAAAAATGGTACAGTCAATGAATACAAACATAAAAATGAGTTCATTTTACTAATAAAGAATTCGAAACTTTGTTACGCCAATTACCAACGAATACAACTACAAGTCAACATGCTGTTTTACTCGAATTAAGCCTTAATATCATTTTCTTCCTCGAATGTAATACGACTTACCGATGGAAGGATATTTTTTGTCCTGTTCCGCTCAAAATACATTGTTGGCTGATACAACCGGGAGCAGAACACGGGATAGGCATCTTAGCACTTGTTTCCACACAAACAGTAACGATAAAACAACTTGATTTATAAATTTTTGTTAAAAACACAATTGACTCGCATACGTCCAGCCGGCACCGTGATACTTCAACCGGTCGGCTGACGGCGCGCGGCATTTCAAGATGGCGATGCACTCTAGCGCTATCTCGCTTCGTTCATATGAGCCGGGCAAATTAGTGCGAGTAGAGCAGATATAGTTATTCTGCTGCTATTTTTTATGAGGCGTCTAGAGATACTATGTTTATGGTTGCAAATGTTTCGCGTACGAGATTAAATATTTTATGACTTCCGTGTTCAAGAATGGGTCTCCAGATATTTTTTCCTTCGTACGCTTAGAGCGACCTTCTATTCTCTTTCAGTGTTGCGTTTTACAATATAGAATTATATTTTGATGTGTAGAGCTATTAGTCCTTTGTGTAGCTTTGGGTGCGTCTGAGACTCTGAGCTAAGAATATAAAAAAAATATTTATTTGGTCTTACTTAACTAGGTAGTAGGTGCACTGCCCAGCCCAGGCGACTCAGGATAGGGAAGGTACTCGTAGAAAGAATAGGGAGAATATTGATAATCAAATACAGTGTTACTATTGATAAAATTGTATTTTTTTTATTATTGAATATAACAATTTCGAAGTAATATTTAACTAGGTAGGTACTTAAATTAAATAAAAAATAAAAAGGCTCAATAAAAACATCGTCATGCATGGCAATGCTTACGTGTACTTTGTAGAAGTTTTTACTTCTAAAACTAAAAAAAATATATTATAAGTATTAGATATTTACTTTTATTAGTAAGAAAAATAATAATCACTTCCTTTGCTCAACGAGATTAGTAGTTTTAGCGAGCATTTTAAGCTTGTTGCGCTGTGTGGTACCTGGTACGTGGTACGTGTAACTCACTGACACAGTTAGCCGTCTAAGCCAAAGAACTATAAATTCGTTACTATTTACGAGTATGTCCTAATCTGTAGTACGAAATTAAAATTACTAGGTAGGTAGGGTACAAAGTTTCCTCGTTTTTTTTTTAAATATATAAAGAACATAGGTCTCGTGTATGTACTGTACGTCTATATAATATTTTTTTGCGTATTGTCATATAATTTATATCTGCGCAGGTCTACACTAAACGTAAAAATCACTTCAACGTTATCTAGCTTATATAATAGGTTGGGGAAAAAGTCTTTTCGCATTTTATATGAAAATTCAAAACATTTTTTAATATAGTTTATTTACATTTAACTAAAGTATGTAGGTAACATTTTGTTCGATAACTTTTTGCCATCTTATAGGTAGGGACATGATCCCATTGCTATAGAAATTTTGGGGCTTCTGATCAAAAAACTGCGTCAAGTAGTTTTGGCAGTCCTCTCGTGATGTTAACCTGACACTGTCTAAAGAATTCTGAAGAGACCGAAACAGGTGGAAATCTGAATGTGCCAGGTCAGGACTATACGGCGGATGCATTAACACCTCCCAGCCAAACTCTCTTAATTTTTGCTGAGTGGTTAAAGATCTGTGAGGTCTAACGTTATCATGATGAAAAACCACACCCCTTCTGTTGATTAATTCCGGTCGCTTTCTCTCAACTTCTTGCTTTAATCTTATCAATTGTTCGTAGTAGAGTTCTGAATCGATGGTCCTGCCTGGTGGTAACAGCTCATAATGAATAATGCCCTTCCAATCCCGCCACACACACAGCATCACCTTGTTGCGAGTTAACCCGGGTTTCGCCACAGTCTGTAAAGCCTGACCGGCCTTTGACCATGACCTTTTTCACCTCACGTTCTTGTCGTACGTGATCCACTTTTCATCACCAGTTATCAATTTCTTCAAAAATGGTTCGTTCTCATTACGTCGTAATAAAGAATCACAAATGAGTACACGATTCATTAGGTTTCTTTCTGAGAGCTCGTGAGGTACCCAAATATCGAGCTTTTTTGTGTACCCATTTTTTTTCAAATGCGCCAAATCTGATTTGTGGTCAATTCCCAGTTCTTCAGCTACGTTGTAACTTCTGATATGCCGATCTTGCTCCACTTTTTAAAAAAAAGTTCATACATACTATATGCGAAAAGACTTTTTCCCCAACCTAATATGTTTTGTACCAAATACTACATTAAGTAGATAATATTCATTCAAATCAACCAACATTAAGAACAGTTATTTGCATAGCTGTAGTGGGTACGTATTTAGAATAACTTATCTATAAATGCAATCCTTATTAGCAAATACTAGAAATAAAATTCTCAATAATCAAGAGAATGTCATTCGTCTACTTTTTGCGAGAATAACATGCAACATGCAACTAGGCGTTTTAGTAGAGCGCATTACAACTGCAAATTTATACAGTTATTTTATTAGTCAAGTCAAGTGTCATAGTAGTAACTTTGATTAGGTGCATGCATTACTCGCCACGGCCAAGTACGATTGATCTAAGCGTCCGTAGTACAAATTGTAGCCGATTGAGGCATTTCTCTTCGATTTGGAGGATATATCACGTGATACCCGAAAATGTGCTATATGCTACGTATTTGTAGAAGTTTCTACGTTCGTAGTACAGTTTATATCTGCTCGTAGACTTGTAGCTCTAATTATAGGTGGTCTACGTACACGTTGTTGATGGGCCTACGTTCGTAGTACTAGGTATTGTACATACACGTTTTATTGCATGTTAGTGTGGTTTGAAATATAAAAACACGTTTTACGACGTCGGTAGATGGGTCTGCATTTGTAATCCGTCATGCTGCTCTTGTATTTAGTTACGGGTGTTAATTGTGCTATAGACTCGTAGATGGGTCTACGTTCGTAGCAAATTTATAGCATGTCGTAGCACCTGTAGCATTTTCTATTTTGAGGACAAAGTGGTGCGGCGCTCGGAAGATGCTACAGACTTGTTCTCGTAGGTGTAGCCATGGTGGGTGGGAAGTCCGTTAGGCGGTGATCCCACTGCACCGCGCACCGTCACGGAGCGCGGGGCCGCAGATTTTAATCTCAATTGTTTAGAAAAAACGCCTAGTCCAATACACTGACAACGCGTCAAAGCGTGGGAGCGCGTCCCGCGCGCATGCCAGTCTGCACGGGGGCGCGGTGCTAGCCACAGGGTATAACACATTGCTCCGCAATACCGCGCTTGTTTTTATGTATAAAGAACAAAGAAAAAAGAACTCTAAGGCACTCATTTAAGATGCTTTCTTGAATGAGTTCGGTATCCATTCCTCACGAAGATCGACTGTAAAGTGAGTATTTGGTATTATACAGCCGCTCCGCGCCTCCGCGCGTGAGGCTGATCTGCGCCTTCGTCTCCGCGCGCGTTGCCAGTGGGGGAATCGCCTTAGGCGGTGATCCCACTGCACCGCGCACCGTCACGGAGCGCAGGGCAGCAGATTTTAACATTGTATGCAAGTATCTCAATTTGTATAGAAAACACGCCTAGTCCAACTTACTAAAAACGTGGCAGATTTCGCGCACCGCGGCGGGGCGCGTTGCCAACTTGCCTATGGGGGAATCGCCTTACACAGTTGTAGCTATTCGTAGCCGCAGTAGCATTTCCCAATTTGAGAACACGGCAGCGTCGTCGCTCGGAAAAGTGCTACAGACTCGTAGATGGGTCTACATTCGTAGTACAGTGTAGCTCATCGTAGCACCAGTACCACGGGACTCGAAAAATATGCTATATTCTTGTAGGTGTTTCTACGTTTGTGACACAGGCTGGTACAGTTAACATCCATAGGTAAAATCTACCTACATGTGTACTACAAAGTTGAAGTCTATCTGTAGTTGGCTTGGCATGTTATTTTAATGAAATACGGCAATATAATCATCTGATTTTGGTGATTTGTTTATAACATCATTTATTTCCTAATACTAACAAGCATTTCCTGGTTGCCGACATGTGAACAAATCTTAATTGACTAGGTAGGCAATAAATAGGCTTAAATTATAACAACACGTTATATAAAACTCTTATAGGCATCAGTGGGTCCCATTGTAGGTATTTTAGACAGTAGTATGCTATACCTCTAAATATATACTATTTAAGGTCTGTGGAGGAAATTGTGATGAGCATTTACTAACGGGAAAAAGTAGTTTAGAAGTATATTGTATAGTGTCAATTTTCTAAAGTACCTGTTGTAAATTCTGGGTATAACAATTATAGAGGTAATAATTAAAACGGCAGTAAACGTGACATCTTATCAATTTCGTCAAGATTTCGTCAGTTGCTCGATTTTTTTCTAGCACAAGATATCAGAACAGCCTAGCGAACTATGTACAAGAAGTTAAATTGCATATTCAAAGGACATATACACTAACAAATCTATGTAACCTCACCTGACTAAAGGTATGAATGTATTGATAAAAAAACGTCAATTACAAAAGAACGTCAAGCGCATGTTTTTATTGATGCCAAAAAATTACATGAATAGATAAATATTTTTTACTGTGTCAAATTCTGATGAAACATTTTAGGCCACGTGTATGACATACTGTGTATTTGAACATCGGAAGACGCTTTTCAGATCTCGTCAATGCAGCTAATGGTACAAGCATATAAATTGGTTTTTTTTTTTATTGTAGAGAAATGTTGACACAGGTATGGTACAGATGAACGTGGTATACTTGAATATGGGGATATGTCATTGCACTTAACCAGCATAAATCAACTTAAAGTTTTATGGCACTTAATTAAATGAATTAGACTTACTTAAATCAAATTTCAAATATAAGCCTTATAGAAAGTCATTTGTTTTTATAATTTGACTTCAAATAAAATTTGGAATAAATTACGAGTATTATTTTCAAGTAAGTTTTATGTTGACTTTTGCTGTTTAGAGAATCATAACCCGCAGAAGGTACTTAATTAAGTACATCGTGGCTTTACTTTAATTAGGTACTTTAAACTAGATAAATTTATTTAAAAATATTAATAATTACATATCTAATATTTCCGTGGACCATATCTCTTTTATTATATTTTCATTTAAGTATACCTATTGTCACATTATACATTAATGCGCGTTGCTACTTATGCGGCTTTATTACAAATAAAAATCCAATTTTTAGCAAGATCATAGTTTAAGGTATAATTACGATTTAAAGCAAAATACAAACTATTTTTTTGTGCTACATGATCTAAGTTGACAATGATTGTTGGTGTTCTACAGTTGACATGTAATAAATATAAATCTTATGTTTTATTATCATGAAGGTCAGGCTGACTTACCCTGCTTTAGTAAGAAACATGTCCAAAAGTTTAAAATTGGTTCGAGGATAGGAATTTCCTACTTAAAATAAGTAAGTATTTACCTAAATAGGATTTAGTTAGATTTGTGACTACTTAGTTTACAAGTAAGAACTAAACAAATGCTATACCTAACTGTTGCGCAAACAGATATAAGTAAACTGAAATTCTATCACAGTTGTTTTTTAAATAAAGTATGTTATAGAAGTATTATAAAAATTCAATAACTAAAAGTTATATAATATAATAAATTACGAGTAGACAGTTCTCAACAGTTCTTAGGCCATTTCAATAATAGCATTTAATTTCAATATTTAGAAATTTCTAAGAATAATATCTCATGTGTACGTGGGACTCTATGTAAGGTTATACTTTTTTTTTTTAATTGTTAACTCGTAAATATGGTAAAAGTTTCCATATTGCTAAATGTTAGGCACTAGATAGCCCTTTAAATTATTTTATGAACCGTCGTTGAAACTATTATTGGTGATCCGTCTAGTTTTAAAACCAGCTTCCGCCAAAAGTGCGGAAGCAGCTAGACGGCCTAATGTAATACTTTTAACGGTGGTTTACGAGTATAAAATAATTTAAAGGGCTATCTAGTGCCTAACATTGAGAAATATGAAAATTTTTACCATATTTACGAGTTAACAATTTATTTCAAATGAGGGCGCCACTTCTGCTTGGTATTCACCATAACTGAGTTTTGTGTTACCTATCTCTTGCCACATACACACGAGTACATGCTCACCATTACATCCATTACAAATCGGTACCTAACGTTCTGATTATCACTATGACTTCACCGACTCGATCAAATATATGTGCGTTCAAATATTCAATAAAACATTTTATAGTAAATGTTTTTCGAAGATTGAAAACTTTAAAATAAAAATACTTGCAATTAAAATAAATATTCAAGGTGCTTCAAGGTGACATAATATTCAGAAGCACATAACGTGTTCATTTTGCGTAACTTTATAAGTACAATTAGCTCCTCTTTATATTAATTAAATATGTACATGGTCGTTTATTATTAAATACAATTCATTTGTAAATATGAAGCATTTTTGCAGGATATTGATAGAAAGAGTTATATTCATTGCAAATTTTAACAATAGGTATATTTTATATTTATACAATATACTTACCTAGTAATTTGTTAATTTTTTTTTTTTATAAAACAATTAAGGTTTCAATATGAAAGTGCAAGAAAAAGTAAAAGCTTTGCATAAAAACTAATACAACTATTTCATTCAATATCCCGTAATAAATTTCATTTGTTTATTTATCTAATTACAAATTTCTACAAAATTCGTATGGTCACTTTCAGCAGTTTCAAGTTTTAACTACACGTTCTAAATGTCTTTTGCAATCTGATAGGTATTAAAAATTGGTGCTGTATAAATCCCTTAAAGCAAGAATATAAAAATTAACTAATCAAGCGTAGTACCCAATACTTGCTTTAACTATTGCATGCCTACTTCCGAGTCTTTGGTCTTTAATTAATATTATACATGACTTAATAGTATAATAAAAACGAGTGGAATCGACTTCACTTACAATAACCACAATATCTATAAATCGTTGTTCGACAGTTTTATTGGAGTTGCACAAGACACACTTTATTAAAACTATTCAATCACTCTATCATTGCTTTTTTCTCTTTCAAGCACCTATCTAGACCATAAGTGAATGAAATGGTCAGCAGCGAATTGTGCTTTTTAAAATATGTGCTAAAATAACAAAATACGATATTCGCGACCGCGAATATCGAGCGAGGAGGGCAGGAATGAAAACCAGGGCGCTGATATAGATACATTTTCTGTTAGCTGACTATACATTTTTGTTTTAATATGGATTTGTAAACGTAAGATGTAATATTTCATTTGATTTATTCACAGCAAGTTAGTTTAATTTAATTTTTAATTTAATTTATAGAATGACGTCACCCTTGATTTTCCAGCGCGTTTCTTTTTATCACTCAAGCAGAGAAGTTTTTAAAACAGTTTTGAGTTTAAACTGGAATTAATCTATATAAACCTATTTGATAATACACTGCAGCGTCTGATTCAGGCGTCGGGGTGTAAGAGATGTAAGTCGACGGCAACGTCCCGCCTATGAGCGCGCACTATCCGCGGCGGGTGCTGCGGGTGTGCTGCGTCACCGAGCAGCGCGGCATCCTCGGCCAGGGAGTCCCCGGACCCGTAGCCGCGCTCCTCGGTGGCGTCGCCTTCGCACCACGACGCAGACGCCGAACTGCCAGATCCACCCGCATCCGGCTCAGTTTCCACATCCACTGAACAACTCGCACACACTTCTGAAATATACAATAGCAATGTATTGATAGAATTAAGCAAAGTGCAAAGGTTATGCAGGTGTAATTACAAATTATTTATTCCGGTTATTTATGCAGCATTTAAATTAATACTTTTAAATTAGTACTAGGATGCATAAGACAGATAAATATTATGCTGTAGATATGCAAACAATATTTCCAGCTCTCATTGAAATAAATTGTAATCCATAAAAATATAACTCGATGCTAATGCGTCATTCATGAGTGTGAGTACTTTTGTAAAGTAAGAAATATTTCATCATGTATTTATCTATTAAATATACATTGATATAATTTGTTTTAACTATTATTTAAGTAAATTATTATCAAAGGTATAATAAGTGTGTAATCAATAAATTAGAGCATTTTCTATTTCAGTGTGTAAGTAATTATATCGTATGCAAGCAAATGCATTAGTTATAAATATGAATTAGATATACCTTATATATGTAGGTATATAGTAAAACAAGAATATAAACTACTGAACTTATTTAAAACTACGCCACGGAAACATGCTTCAATTATAATAAAATAAAAACAATAAAACAAAATGTACTTAATAGTACATTACATATGAATAAATAGTATGTAAAATATATATACATAGTATTTGTTTAATTCATTCTTAAATTTGCAATAAACTTTTAGTTTTTTTATTTAATTCTATTGTGATGGGTACAAGTGTATGAATTTTTTTACCTACAGTTTCATTTACTTCAGATAATTCTGTAGCTTAGAAAATCCGAGACCACAACATTTTTTTATCTTGTATCTTATGTTCCTATTATGTTTGTTGCCACTTGCACGGCATTACTTAGGTCTATTGGTAGTTATTATCGTGCTTGTAAGTAATTAAGTACTAATAAAAAAAAGTAGAAATCTCCAAAAGGTAAATGTAAACGAGAAGAATACTAAATACAACATTTCAAAGTAAGAACATTCAATGGGAAGGAGATTTAGGGATGGGGAATAGAAATACTATTATACACATTCCACACATCGAAAGGGGAAGGGCAAGGACTCACGCAGCCGCTGCCGGCCATGTATAATGGGGCTCTCCCAAGTCGTCGGTCAGAGAGAGGTGGACGACGAATAATCTTCATAAGATGCTGCAATTTTGTAATATTCGCATATTTATACCTATGGCAACGACGTGCAATTGGTTAAATTGGCATTTTAATACAACATTAGCTTGAATAATTAGCATGGTTACATGTTATTACAAAGTGTAACATTGATATGTTTACAGTCTGCTCAAAAAGGACATGCATTTTTGTGAATAAAGCATAAAAAATCTTGAATTACCATAACTAACTTATTTGAAGTCTTTGAAATAAAATGAGTAAAAATAATAGTACAGTTTCAACGAATTCAGTTGTGTTCAACGCCCGCGCTCCTATCGATCGCGTCGTCACATTCATCAATAAGAGTTATTCGATGTAGGGGTCTGAAAAATTGGTTTCCACTATTTACGATCGTCTAGAAGTTCGGCAGTTGACACTCTGTACGTATAATTAAATTCTTGCAGCATTGCTCTACTTATGGCTTTTGTTTGGTAAGGAAATGTTTGTTTTCAAATATAAAACACCCTTTTTAGGGTTCCGTACCCAAAGGGTGCAAACGGGACCCTATTACGGAGACTCCGCTGTCTGTCCGTCTGTCCGTCTGTCACAGGGCTCTATCTCTCGAACCGTAATAGCTAGACACTTGAAATTTAACCGATTATGTATTACTGTGGCCGTTATAACAACAAATACTAAAAATAAAAAAAGTTAAAAATTAAAGGGGGTCGCTATACAAAAAAACAGTTTTTTCAGCGTTTTTAACTAGATCTTTATAATGGCATTAACTAGATACTTGAAATTTTCACAGGTTATGTATTACTATGGCCGCTATAACAACAAATACTAAAAATAAAAAAAAGTTAAAAAATTTAAGGGGGTCGTCATACAAAGAACGTGTTTTTAAGCGTTTTAAAACATTGTACGGAGGTACGGAACCCTTAATGTACGAGTCTGACTCGCACTTGCCCGTTTATTTAGATAACTAATGTTAACAATGCACGTGTGTGTACTTAACAAAAATAAAAGAAAGCACAGCAATATCAGTAACTATACGTACTTGTATGTTAATGATACCGTCATTGGTTATGTTAATATTGGTAAATATAAATAAAAGAAGATGTAATATTATAAGCTAGTTATTAGGGATTATGAATAAATACGGACCTGAACTGTCTGTAACAAGTCTAGGAGGCGTGTCGTCGCGGTCTGTGGGCACAACTATCACCACCTCGTCTTCCCTCGGAGAGTCACCATTTCTACTTGATGATGTCCTGAAACGTGTGAATGTGTGAATGTAACGTATTGATAATTTGACAGACAACCCTCAGCCTTAGAATTCCTTTGAGAATTCAAGCCTCAACCCTCTCGAATATTGATAAAGCCTTTCTGAGGCCGCTAGTGTCAAGTAGTCCTTTCGAATATTTGAGTCAAGTGATGGGGCCACCCCTCCGGGCTACGGGTGAAGACAATAATGATGCTTAACTCGTTTACTAACAATTTTATATCGTAGTATTGTCTTAGTGATTCATCATCATTATATTGTAGAGATAGGCCATGAACAGTACATATTACTATTACATTACATTATAAGTTCCTGTGTAGAGTGTGAACTCAATGTAGGTACCGAAATGTTGATGCATGTACTATGTATGTACAGTGAAATATGAAAAAGTCAAGTTTCAGTAGGTACTTAATGATCACTATTCTTGAAAATAAAATAAAGTAGCAAGTAAGTAAACATAAAATACGCCATATTGCCAAAAAAAATGTCGTCCCAATAAATGTAGGCTTAGATAATATACGCGAACAATTAAAAGAAAACATATATAAGTACCTCCTTCATTTTAGTTACATTTGATGTACCAACCCAAGTAGGTACCATTCAGCTCTTACTGATACTGCTTATGAATATTTATGAAAAGAATAAAGTAATAAATTAAGCCTCTATATCATTTAGATATCATGCTCCTGCGAGCTCATGTGTAAGCAAGCATAGACCCAAAATTATACCTATACCTATAGATATCTACTAAGTAGGTTTGTTGTTATTATTTTAAACAATCACTTTTTATATGAAATATGAAAATTATAACAAAAAATGTATACCTAATCTAAAAAATTACTAGTCGATTTCGTTACAAAAAAAAAACATACAAAAAAATAATAATAAATAAAACAGCGAAATATTCGTCAAGAGCGAACTAAGGCCCGAAACCGTGCTCGACGATATTTCGCTTTTTTTTTTATTTATTAGTTTTTTATATTATATTTACATTTTTTTTGAAGTGAAATCGACTCGTAATTTGGATTATACTCGTAAATTTTTTAGTATATTTTTATATAAAAAGGTGATTATTATTTTTAATAGCATTACAATGCTCAGAAATTTATTTAAATAAAAAGGTGATTGTTTGAAATAGTAATAAGTTTTTTTAAAGGTAAATTTAGGTAAATTTAGAGGTTTGTTTGTGATTTTTTTTATCGCGCCAGAAATGCTCAATCGTGTTTTGGATATTGTGGGTGTCTGTAGAAAAACCTTTAAATTCCTATGCACAATTTTTGAAAAATAAACTGTAGTAGTTTAATTACAGTGATTTTTCAAAAACACGCACAGTATTGCGAGCTGTGAACTCATCTCGCCTTAAAATAGAGTAGAGTATTAAGGCGACGTGGGTTCAAAATTTGCAATACTGTGCGTGTTTTTGAAAAATCACTGTTACTATCATCGAGCACGGCTCCAGGCCCTTCTTCCGACGAATATTTCACTGTGTTTTACTTATTTTTTTTTTGTATTTCATTTATAATTTTTTTTGTAGCCAAAACGGATAGATATTTAGATAATAAATTTTTTGCTATAATTTTCATATAAAAAGGTGATTGTATAAAATAGTAATATGTATTATAAAGGCAAATTTAGAGGTATGTTTGTGATTTTTTTCTATCGAGCTAAAAATGCTCAATCGTGTTTTGGCTATTGTGGGTGTCTGTGTCTGAACACACAATTTGCAATACCATGCGTGTTTTTGAAAAATCACTGTTATTAAACTACTACAGTATATTACTCAAAAAATTTACATAGAAATCTTAAGGATTTTCTACAGAAACCCACAATAGCCAAAACACGATTGAGTATTTTTGGCTCGATAGAAAAAAATCACAAACATACCTCTAATTTTGCCTAAATTTGCCTTTATAATACGTATTACTATTTTATACAATCACCTATTTCTACGAAAATTATACCAAAAAATGTATAATCTAAATATCTATCCATTTTGGCTACAGAAAAAATAACAAATATAATACAAAAATAATAATAAATAAAACACATATTCGTCGAGAGCGAAGGAAGGGTCGGAGCCGTGCTCGACGCTATTTCGCAGTGTCTTATTTATATTTCTTTTTGTATTATATTTATAATTTTTTCTGTAGCCAAAACGGATAGATATTTAGATAATACATTTTTTGGTATTATTTTCGTATAAGAAGGTGATTGTATAAAATAGTAAGACGTATTATAAAGGCCAATTTAGGGAAATTTAGAGGTATGTGATTTTTTTCTATCGAGCCAAAAATGCTCAATCGTGTTTTGGCTATTGTGTGTGTCTGTAAAAAATCCTTAAGATTTTTATGTAAATTTTTTGAGGAATAAACTGAAGTAGTTCAATAACAGTGATTTTTCAAAAACACGCACGGTATTGCAAATTGTGAACCCACGTCGCCTTAAATAAGAGTAGGTAGGACAGTCCCTTAATAAATCTTTTGGCCTCACGGCCTTATGGGCCTAGTGTCCATTTATCGAAAAAAATATATCTGTCTCAACTTAATGACAGAAACATTAGGCCCATGGGGCCGTGAGGCCAAAATATTTATATTAAGGAACTGTCTTTGTGTCTGGTCGAGGCAACAGAAGACTTCAGAGCTGGCAGCTTCCTTGCCCAAACAATTAGCCTAGCTATTCAGTAAGGCAACGCTGCGAGTGTTCTGGGTATTCTACCTCGATCAGATGCAAATGAAGAGGTGTTTCATATTTAGTTTCTTTAATTTTGTTTTAGGTTAATAAATAAAAATAAATATAGATTTAGTTAATTGAAGTATATTTATTAAGCCTATATTATAATATTTACTGTAATTTTGCTATCATCAATAAATAAAACTATTTTATATCTAAGAGGCAAAAATATTAAGCCAGCATTGGTGAGTTCATTTTAAAAGGGGGAAAATAGTTTCAATGTACGGTCGATGACGGAAATTTTGTGTAAATATTTGGCGAAAATTCTTTCGGTTGTCTGGATGTCTAGATTTCTGGCTGTTCTCGCCTGCAATCAGGTCGATTCTCGACCTAACTATAGAATTTTTTAGTTGATACAGTTTTTCGAAATTTTTCAAAATGGCGGAAGTATGGAGGATGAAAACTTAAAAAAAATCGAGATTTGCTCACAGAGTTAGTTAGTTATAATAAGTACCTAATAAAAAATTACAGGTATACTCACTTCACTATGACCTTTTTCCTCATGAACCTGGTACCCAGATCCGAGTAGCCCCTATTCATTGGCCTTTTGTGCGGAAGTGGCGGGGCGGACACCGGCGCCGGCGGCTCGAAGGTTCGAGAAACCGGCGAATTGGGCTCTGAACACTGCTTGTCCGTGAGCGCGGGCCGCCCGCGTAGCGTCAGAGCGCCATCCGTGGAAGAGCCCCCATCACCGCCGTTCGTGGCACTTGCTATTCTACGTGATCCCCTTCTATCCTCCTCATACAACTCTAATAAATGATCCAACTTACTTTCTATATCATCTACCTGAAAAACACGTGATCATTTTACTAAACAGTTAAGAACCCCCTTACCCTAGACTTTCCCATACAAACGTAGTCTACGTTTTATTTTAACACAACATGTCAGATTTCGGTAAAAATTTGTAAGTTTAAAGAAATTGCATATATCTAGGGTTGTAATAGGTTTTCACAGTCAAAATATGAACTTGAAAGAAAATATAAGGGTGTAAAACTTTTCCATACTGATGGTCAAAAATGATATAATGCACTATATTTTCTTTCAAGTTCATATTTTGACTTTGAAAACCAATTATAACCCTAGATATATGCAATTTCTTTAAAGTTACAAATTTTTATCGAAATCTGACATGTCGTTTTAAAATAAAACGTAGACTACGTTTGTATGGGAAACTCGGATTTCGTCTAGGGTAAGTAGACTCTTAAGTTACCTAACTAAATTAAACCTACGTATAGTGAGTAGATCATAGGTGCAGTGCGCCTCTAGATTGGGACGAAATCATGCGAAGCTTCTTAAAACCCTATTCACAATATGTGAACGGTCTAAAGGCTTTTATTTGAATGGACGCCAAAGATATTGCAGAACGTATACTTAAGATAACTAGGTACCTAAGGCTCAGATGCTCACCTTTACATGGGCAAAAAATCTAGGCAAAGCGTGGTGTTTAAAACAAAACAAATTAGTATATGGAAGCCCTCTTTGCGAGATAGGCATTTAGGTATATTGTAATTGGAATCGGTCAGCTGGTCTTTTAGGAATAAAATTAAATATAAGTACTAATTACATACATTGTTTTTTTAACTGTGTGTCTGTGTACCTGTGTGTCGGTGTCATTGTAACTCCTAAACTTTTATTTAATCGAATGCCTTGTCTGGTGAGATGGTTGATGTAAAATCAGGGTGCCCTTCGATTCGTTTAAAATTTTTGTTTCTAATTTCACTTTGCCGCCTAATTGATATTCTTGCACAATAATAGTAAAGCCTAAAAATTGTTAGCTTTAATTTTAGAATCTCTAGTATTAGATGTCCTAAAATCGTTTGGCTTTTATTTCTCTACACGCAACGATAACCTCGTGTAACTATGTTTGAGACAATTATTTACGCGACTACAAAGATGGCAGAATTTTCAAAAAATTGCTCAAAAAAGGTAAATGTTGTGCTATAAAAGTCAGTTACAGAAACGAGTCGCTGCAAAACCGACTCCACGTAGTCTTGTCTGCCCTACCCCTAGAGTGTAGGCGCGGATGGGCGAAGCGGCTCGCAGGCTGAGGAGCAGGTGGCTTGGAGCGAGCCGCCGCAGCTGAGGCAGCGGTGGCGATCTAGAGTTCTATCCATTTTAATAGGTTAGGGAAAACCTATAGGTTAGGTTATGTTAGAACTGCGACCAACTGCTAGGAAAGTTCTATCCATTTTACTAGGTTAGGGAAAACCTATCAGTTAGGTTAAGTAGGAACTGCGACCAACACACGCACGAGCCGAGCGAGCGAAGTGAGCGTGCCGCTTCGCCTAGCGAGGTGCTAGGAAAGTTCTATAAATTTTACTAAGTTACTAAAACATATTTTTATGAACAGTTTTATCCGTAACTGAATAGTTTATATGAAATGTTAGTTCGATATACCGTTATTCTAGTAACAAAACAATTTTAAAATATTTGTTTTATTAAATTTTGTTCGATAATATGAAACTGCGATCGTATACTATTCAATTTCTTAAGAAAAATAAATATTAAAAATCGTGGAATAGTTTTCTGGGAAATAAAATTCGATGTCTAAGAAATCTGTATTCTAGTAGACACCCTTGCTGCATGCTTGATTAGGCGTTACAGTTTTGTGCCTTATCTTTTTGTGCGAAATATTAATTAGTAATTGTGAATATTACGAGTTTTTAATTATTGGGCCTAATGACTAATATGGGAAGTAAATATACGGCGATAAAATCTTAGCGAAATAAAAAATAGGCCATAGTAAATTAGGAATAATAAAAATGTACGAAAAAATTTTGGGCTAAAAGTTTGTGCACCAACCAAAATTAGGAACAAAAAAATTAGGGGAGCCAATAGACCCGTAAAATCGGTTCAGCCGTTCAAAAGTTATTGGGGGTGAACGCTTCAAAATTGGGAGTTTTTTATTTTCTATCAAATCATATTCATTTGCAGCTAAAGCAAAAATAGCTTAAGGCGAGATGGGTTCACAGCACGCAATACTGTGCTGATTTTTCAAAAACACACAGTATTCTTGGTTCTGAACTGATGGGGAACTGGATTAAAACGCCCAGGCACCTGCACTGCACATGTGATTACTAGTAGGTATGTAATAAGAAAAACTTACTTGTCTTTCAATTTTAACTACTCTGGAAGCTAGACTGATTTTGGATGCATATACATCTTTAGCTTTCGATCCTTGTTTCCCAAGTATTTGGTCTAACCTGTGGATATAAAATCATAGTTGTATTTATTTTGGTCACTATTCGTATTACATATACACATTCATGATAATGTAAAGTATCTATTTGTGTATTCAAGTTCACTAATTCTCTGTTATGATTTTCTATTTCTAACTTGTGAAACAAATACGAGTACCAACACTATTACAAAAATATCGGCATAATTAACATTAAATGTTTATTCTAGTGCACATAAATATCACACAAAAGCGGTCTGGAACATGCAGAAAACGAGTAAACAATAGCAATAGCTTTCAAAATAAAGCGCACTAGCGTTTCTTGGTTTGAAATTAGCGAAACAACTACTAATTTAGTTGTGTAGTACGCTGGTTGTAATTGCTCTGTCCATTTGCCGTTCGTTATTTATTTCTCTTTGAAAGAGTAGTTAGATAAGTAGTATTAGTATACATACTTCTACTTGTACATGTATTACTTGTGGGTAATAATATAATATCTAAGTATTAGGTAGAATTTCATAAATTTGCGATATCAATAACGCGAATTTCATTGCTGGGTTTGTTTTGCATGAGAAAGAGCTATCTCGAATAAGCTGATATGATAACGCCTCCAAATATGTCGCGATGACCTGTTTACATTTTCTAAATTAAAGTAAAAAAATTAAGGTTCCAGACATTACTTTTAATATTTGAAAGTAGTTAATTAAAAATTATAGATAAAATAATATTATCTAATATTAAAAATATACTTATGAATTCCGTTCACTACATCACTGATCATAAAATTCGTAGTTTAATGTTATTAATGAAAACTGAAACATCTAAGAAGATATGGGTCTTAGATTTTAGGGTTCCGTACCCAAAGGGTGCAAACGGGACCCTATTACTGAGACTCCGCTGTCTGTCCGTCTGTCACAGGGCTCTATCTCTTGAACCGTAATAGCAAGATACTTGAAATTTTCACCGATTATGTATTACTGTGGCCGCTATAACAACAAATACAGAAAATAAAAAAAATATAAAAATTAAAGGGGGTCGCCATACAAAAAACTTGTTTTTTCAGCATTTTTACGAGTAACTAGATCTTTATAATGGCATTAACTAGATACTTGAAATTTTCACAGATTATGTATTACTATGGCCGCAATAACAACAAATACTAAAAATAAAAAAAGTTAAAAATTAAAGGGGGTCGTCATACAAAAAATGTGTTTTTTTAGTGTTTTAAAACATTGTACGGAGGTACGGAACCCCTCATGTACGAGTCCGACTCGCATTTGCCCGTTTATTAAGTTACAGTACGTAAAAGTTATGAGAATAAGCAAAGCTGAAGTTTGCATACTCTCCTGCTTGTAAAACATTCACTGAAGTAAGAGACTACTACCATACATGTACAAAATTCATGCACTGATTGTGCAAAGCCAAGAGAAAGTGCAATGGCAATAAAATTTTACAGATTTAAAAATAAAATGTAAGGATGAATCTATGAGCTATTATATACGATATAAGTAATTTTAGGAGAAATGAGTTACGTTAAACTTGTTGTTCAATGACTAGGTATTTTGTTATTTTTTTTGTTAATTGTGCCAGATCTAAAGGAACGAGGTGTCGATGGGATGAGTGTTTTGAATTTTGAAATAGGACTGTATTTTAATTGATATCAGGAGTTTTCTTCTAAAACAAAACAATGGACATTATCATCAACAGGCAAATAGCTTTTCACGCGGTAACTAAAACTTTATAGGTAATACAAATAGCCAACAACAGTAAATAAAAATAAAGGTCACATCAATGTATCAATTTGACATAAATAAAATAACACAATAATGATACAATTATAACTTGAATTCTACAGTTAATAAATAATTGCCACCTGTTGATGCCACTTTACCGGACTGTCTATGATAATAACAATGATATAAGTAAATGAGCACTGAATGTCACTAGCGTAACGTATACGGTATGTAATGTAGCCCTAGGGGCTTTAACAGAGGCCGAGCAGCTGACGGCAGTGAAAAGCGCGCGCAGTGCGGCAAGGGGCACGAGAGGTGGCAGTGGGAGCCCTGGCACCTCCAACCTCACCTGTATTGCAGGTTCTTGGTTCGGTTTAGAAGATCAGCGTGCCCAGAAGAATATTGTTCTATCACGTCTTTCACGTCGTATGGTTTCAACGCTTCTCTAAATCTCTTGCGCGCGACAAAATACTTGAGCTACACGAAAATAAAAGACAATGAAAGGTTCATCAGAGCGGAATTAATTAGTATTCCACAAGGGAAATCTTGATTATTACTTCAGTAGCCAATAACAGTTCCTATAAAATATACGTCAAATGCCAATTTTCGAAGTGGGAATAATAGGAGTCGACGAAGGATCCCTATGCTATCTAACTTCAGGTATTATGGCACAATGCACCATAAAGTAGGTAGCCATGCATGATGTAAAACATTCTTATTAATGTGGCACCTGTTATGAATGGGTTTCAGACCAAGATCTAATGACTGGAAGAGACACTGTAAAAATTCACCTGAAAAGTATTGTAATTTTTAAATATATATTTTAAAACATTATAAAATACCCGTTAATGTGCGTATTTGAAAATTCTCAAGTGAATTTTGCAGTGGTGTCACATTGCAATTACAAATAGCATTGCACACATACTAACTACGCAAAGGGGTAGATTAAGTTAACGGCGACTCTACAAAATATGCTTATTACATTGCAGAACATAATAAGTAGGTAAAGTACAGTCCAGACGAGAGGAAAGTATATATAAAGGACGTAGATAGTGTGCAAAGTGTAACGTGTAGATGGACTACTACCTAGTCTGGACGTTTTTCACTCGGCCCAGCAGGTCCACGTGGCCCGCCGAGTATTGTTCTATTACATCCTTTACGTCGTACGGCTTTAGGGCTTCTTTAAACTTACGTCGGGCCACAAAATACTTCATCTGTCAGAATTTTAGAACAATCATTGATAACTTTTTCATTATTGCGTGTTAAAACTTAAACTTGCAATGCACGCTTTTGTATTAGGTGTAAAAAGTAACTTAAAATTATCTATAAAGACAAATACCTACTAATAACATTATTGAGGAAAGTGAAATTATAATATGTTTTCTGGCAGATGATAGGTAGGAATCTAATTATATTCTTGAAAATGAAAGTGCTTACTAATGTAAGTAACTAAGTAAAATAAACGTATTAAATAAATTTGTTAAAATACAACAATTCAATAATAATTAAATTATCGTTACGAAAGGTATTTTCAGTCTTCTCGACGTACCTACCTATAGGTAGTAGTAGTTCTAAGTATTCAATGAGAAATGAGAAATAAAAGCTAATCTTCTTGGTCTATGGATAAATGCTGTATTATAGATTTTTAATTTGCAAACAACGTAAATAATTAAAACGTTCACCCTCCAGGGCGACTACCATTTTACCATACTTATCAATTATGTAACAAAAGAGCTCTGTGTATTTTATGGACATACCGAACCCAAGCCGGGAGCAAATTTGGGGTGCTATTTGCATTTGCAAATCTTTATATTGCTATTCGGCGAAACAAATATCCCCAATCAGGGCAAATGTTGATGAAATTAGGAAAGTTTTCGGCGGGATTAGATCTAATAAATCTAATACCAGTAATCTGAAACTTTGTAAACAAACTTGAGATTTATGGTGAAAATATTAGCCGTAATTTGAAATCTATGTCACGTTCACGTTACTCGTATATGACCCGCTAATTTGACATCAATGTAACGTATCGATTGGGGTTATAAGGATACAACTTGGAACAGTTGTAAAACCTTATTACTATAGAAGTAACTATAGCAATAGGGTTTTACTGAGTAACAACATATTGTTGGTACATTGTAACTTTAATGAACTGAACTTGCTTCAAAAATTTGGCTAAAGGATAAAAAGTGAGTTTGTATACGAATACGTTGTAAGAGATGAGAAATTATTTTGATATATTTTTTATTTTAGCCAGTAAAGTAATACAGTGAAAGAAGCATTACATTAGCTTTTCAATACTAACGGTATGGGCATAGTTTTCTCTATATTGATATGCAGTAGTGTAGTGCACTGAAATATTCACATAGAAGTGCTTACTGTAAAATGCACCTCTTTCCTAAGAATTTTATAGTAAGAAAGAACAAAACAGAATAATGGACATTATTTAAGTCATAGTTTGCCAACGTTATTTTCTATACCTAAGTATAAATAAATCAACTAAATTTACATGAATAGACCAAATAGAAAGGCCATCAAATCGTAAAATTATGTCGTTTTGTTAGTTGTTTATCATATATATTTAATAATAATAATAATTACAGGAAGGCAGTACTCCTGGACACGGCACGTATTGTCAGGAGGTTTCTCTCTCTGCGGCCCTAACCGCCGGTAGCTTGGGCCTTGCCCCGCTGCCAGCGGGCAGCTAGGATAGGTTTTTGTAAATGTTTCTATTTTGTAGTATGTTTTATATTTTACTTTTTATAAATGTATACCAAAACCTAGCCTATGTTTAAAATTAAATAAGGAGAATAATAATAATAATAAAGCTTTATTTAATTCCACACAAAAAACATACATTACAATAAATAACACTGGTAATAATTGTTAAGCATTATTTGGGAAAAGAAAATTTATAGACTTATGAATTTTGATATGAGTAAAATATGTAATGCTAACTAATTCTATGTTTGTATGGACCCCTTTCGGGTAAAAGCCTCCTCCAAGGATTTCCACTTGTCTCTGTCTTTAGCGGATATCAACCATGTTTGTCCCGCCATTGTGACAATTTCATCCGCCCATAGCGCAAGGCCGGCCTCTCGATCTGGTGCCACGCGGTCCCCTCCATTTTATTATTCTTTGTGTCCATCTATCGTCTGTGTATCTGGCCACATGTCCTGCCCATTTCCACTTTCTTTGCAGTGAGAAAGTCAGTGCATCTATTAAATTAGTCTTCTTTCGGATGGCTGTATTTCTCACTCTGACTTGTAATCTTATGCCAAGGTAACTTCTCTCTCTGTATTTTTGTTCTGGTTTTGTAATCGAACGTCCAGGTTTGGCAGCCGTAGGTTAGACATGGTAGAATTTCAGAGTCCATAATAATCTTCTTAGTAGGTAGTGGTAACTGCGATTTGAATATTTCCTCGTGTACCCATTACTTCCTTCAGGTAATCGCTACTCTTCTGTCTACTTCCTCAGCAGCTCATCTTTGCTAAAAGAAATCTTTTTACCCAGGTAGACGTATTTTTCTACGTACTCTAGAGGGTTGTTATTTATCTAAATAGGTGACGTGTGGTGGTTAGTCATGACTTTCGTTTCATCGAGGTTCATTTCCAGTCCAACTCGTGTACTAGCTTGATGTAAATCGTTTATCATGTTGTTGAGTTTGTATAAAGAATCTGAGAACAGAATAATGTCGTCGGTGAACCTAAGATGGCTTAGAAAATTATCATTTACGCGGATGCCTTGGGTAGACCACGGTAAGTCCTTTATTATATATTGTAGAACGGCTGTGAAGATTTTTAGAGAAATCGGGTCACCCTGTCTCACACCTCTGTCTATGTTGAATTTTTCCCCAACTCTATCTAGTTGGACTCTACTGGTACTTTTGACATACAAAGTGGAAGGGACATACCCGTAATAAATTGAACCACGGGCTATACTAGGTCACTAAAGTATAATGAAATTAAAATAAGAGTCAAAAACCCAAAAAAAAAATTGACATTCCCATACAAATCGCCAGGGCGGCTGCCCACTTTTGTATGGAAATGCCGAAATTTTTTTTGTTCTTTGGCTGTTATTTTAATTTCATTATACTAAAATGATCTAGTATAGACCGTGGTTTGATTTATTACGGGTATGTCCCTTTCACGTTGTATATGTTTTTTTGAATATTTATATATTTTTGTTCAACATTTTGAGATCTCAATGCTTCCCATATGCTTACATGTGATATAGATTCAAAAGATTTTTTATAATCTATGAAAGCTATGTATAATGGGTCTTTGAAATTCCCAATACTTCTCTATCACCTGGTCGACGACTTGAATATGGTCCGCTGTGCTGAAATTGCTTCTAAATCCAGCTTATTCTATAGGCTGGTATGCTTCGATGTTTGAAGATATTCTTTCTAATAGGCAAGAGGCAAATAATTTATAAAGACAAGGCATGAGACTTATTGGACGGTAATTCCCTATGTCCGCTGGATCACCCTTTTTGTACAGCAAGATAATTTCAGATTCGGTCCATAAGGATGGCACATACTCTTCACATAATATTTTGTTGAATAAAAGGGTTATCGGGATCAATAGTAGAGTCCTAGCTAATTTTATGTGTTCGTTTGTGATGCCATCTGGTCCAGGGCTTTTCTCCGATTTCAGCTTTATTATTTGTTTGAGAAGTTCTGGTTCTGTAAACTCTTGAGTTGGAGATGTTTCGGTGCATTGACTAGTATCTCCCGTTTCATTTGGTGAGTCTGACCAGCTATACAATTTTGTGTAAAATTCTGTGGCTATTTTTATGATCTCCATACGGGACTGGCTTTTGGTAGAGCAGGGCTGTAGAGATGGAATCCATGTCTTTGTTTTATTCAGTTCTTTGTAATCTTTTTTGGCGGATCTAAATGTTTCAATGTGTCTTTGTATAGTATTATTTCTATACACATAGCATCTTTGAATTTCTTTATTGGTAGTTTTGTTAGTTCTTTAAGTTTTTCTTTATCAATGAGGCTTATTTTGCAGTTTAGACCTTTCTTTTATAAGCTCTAATGTCTTTTCTGACAGGATATTTCGCTTTCCTGTTCCTTTAATGTTTTAAAATTTTCTAATATAGCGTTTGTGATTTTTTTTGCAATATTCTTCGGATTTATACTTTTCATGTGTAGTTATAAGTTCAGATACATAACTCCTTTTTTATTATTCTTTTTATAGTATTTTAAATTATATTTTGATATTCTTCTTGTCTTTTTGTGTGTGTCATTGCGTTTGGAAAAATAAAGTCATATGCGTATTATAAAAGGATTTTTATTATTTTCTCTTTCTATCGAACCCAGCGCAATGAAATCGATTGGTAATAATAACAGTTTAGGTTTTCAGGATCTCTTGCTTTTTCATCGTTTTCAATTTTATTGACGTGATTAAAAAACTTCGTCTACTTTCTCTCATTGGTTTCAGATGGATAGTACCTCTAATTAATCTGTGGTCTGATCGAAAGGGGAAAGACCGTTCTTTAAAGTTAGTAACTAACTCAGGATCAGTGGATATGATATCTATCTCATTTTTAGTATTTTTGTCCAGAGAGATCCATGTCCATCTGTTTTTTGTTTTGACTTAAACATTGTATCTAAGATTTTTAGGTTGTATTCAAGTGCATATTTTATTAGTCTATTTCCACGAATGCTTCTTGTCCCGTAACCATATTTACCGGTTACTGTATATTCATGTTCCTTGGGTATTCCCAAATGCGCATTAAAATCTCCCATAGAGATAATGTTTTGTGGAAATAGAGTCGTGAGCTTTTGTCATGTCTGCATAGAACTTGTCGATTTCTTCTTGAGATGATTTTTCACTGGGCGTATACGCCTGTGTTATTTTCTAATTCAATTTCTAGCACACAAACTCTCTCTGATATTCCGGTAATTTTTTTGATATTTTCTTTATATTTCTTTTTCACTAGAAAGCCCACACCGTAAAGGCCCCTTGTTTGGCCTAAGTAGTACATAATGTAGTCCTTGTCTTCAATTATATTCTCTCCTAGGCGGCGAACTCCAGATTATCCTAATATATCATGCTTAATATATTGTAGTGCTGCTTTTAGCTGTATCAGTTTAGGTTCTGAAGATAGTGATCCTACATTAAAGGTACAGATATTCAAAATTCTTTTATTTTCCTTATTTTTACTTAGAGGGTTTTGGTCGATCTCTCCCGCGGTGACCGGCCATACTGGGAGATGTTGTTGAGTTGTTTATCATAGGTACACAATAATCACATGTACAACAAGTTGGTTTTGCTGTCGTCATGAATTCCTCTAGGAATAAATTGTAATTAGTATTACGAATATATAATATAATTAATGATTATAAATCATACATGAATTTAATGTTTTTACATGGAACTACATTCAGATAATATACTCTGCAGAAGAGAGCGATGAATGATAAAGACAGTATCCTTATTCGCTGTAATTGGAGGTCCAGAGTTTTTTATTCAGAGTAAGTTATTTTAAAAATAGATACCTATTTCTACTTATTCATGATTACCTAATCGTTATACAAAGGAAAATAGTTTAACTAGACTGTCAGCATTGCAGACACAATAGATTTTCAATTGTTTGTCGGTCACCAGGTGACCGTTTGCACTAGTTAAATTGGATTATTTAAAATATTTGTGATGGAAGGTGATGGAACATACGTTTCCTTCTTTTATACGACCTCCGTGGCGTTATGGTTAACACGCTAGACAGCGGTCTAGCGTACTTTGGGGTTAGCTTAATCAGTGTGATTTGTCCCCCCTATATACTTATTTATATTTATTTATTTATTCATCTAAAGGTATAAGTAGGTAACTATGTATCTATAGAGTGTAAAGAGGGTCCTTATTTGGGAGTTCAAAATCTTTTCTAAAAATAATAGAATAAACGGCAGAAAACCTTTTTCACATTTTAATATCTTTTTTGACATGAGTTTAGAATAACCATACTCATACCAAAAAACGTACGTTAAGATAGCTTTTACGTTATTACTTATAATAACCTAAAGGCAGACGTCTGAGTCGTCCTTTAATCAATAATTTGAACTCGTATCAATATTTTTGTGTCAGGTAGATACTTTCCAATTTGGATTTTCAAAGTTCTGGTATACACACATTGACAACCTGGAAAGCAATTTTTTTTATAAATGTGGTCACTTGTATATGTATTAGTACATACCTTTCTTATAAATCGAATGGCAGCTTTGTGTCGAGGTGTGAGCGTCACACAGCGCGGCTCATCGTCTTCGTCTGTTGAAAAAAAGAAAAATCTTAATATTTTTCGTCGAATACATTAAAATACCCTATACCACGAGAAAGTTTTATATTTTTAGAATATACACCCTGTACGTCATGGCTGCGCCCGCGGTTATCGACTTTATTTTTTCATCACAATATAACAAAGGGAAGAGAGTTTATGAGTACACTATTGTAGTATGGATTTAGGAAAACAGTTTTTGATTTAATACGCGGTGGGATAGAATAATTATAAAATATCAAGTGCATTTTCAAAATTGTGTCCAGTATTTTATTCTCAAAACTTCATAATTTTGTGCAAAATATTTCCCGAGTGGCGCAGAATTACTTTCTTCGTTTCACAATTCTTTACATTGTTTTACAGTATATGACAATATCATTTGGTACCTGTTTATCTATTGTTTTTATACGTCGTACGCATAATAACGATAAATATTATATACTTAGGTAAAATTTACACTTATTTAAGTTTATAAATGTGTACAAGCAAGTGCAAGGGTAGGTATTATTAATATTAAATATAAATTATATGATCATAGTAACGTAATTAGAAACAAATAAATTAATACAATACATAAGTATTTTATTAAAACTAACGTGAGATAAATCCATAATTGATTAATTTAAACCGGTTGACTCACGTGATATAGTCGAAAAATGCCGACCAGGTTTCGATCGATTTAGGCCTTTTCCGACTATATCATGTGAGTCTTACTATAGAAACTTACCTGTCTGGACTTTTTATGTTCCTTAACAATATTAATACGAATTTCTTGTTGTAGTACCTATATTATTTAGGTGATTACCTGACCTACTATTATTTAGGACAGCATTTACTGTTATAATTCGTGCTCGTTAACATCAAAATATTGTTTTTAAAACTTAATTGGAAATAGATGCAAAGCATTTAAAATAATACATAGTAACATTAAAGTAAGTGTTCGGGCGTGTTTTTCGAAGCGAGGCACGAAATAGGAGTCGAGCGTGCTGCATGCCAGTTTCGAACAAATTATGATAATTCTATTGATTTACTATCACTCCCTCTGCTATGACGATGGTACACCTACGATGTTAATGTCCTGGGTTTATATGCGTAACTTTGAAATAAGGTGATAAACCACGTTATTTATATAAGTACATATCTACATATTTCTATATATATTAATCTTACGTTTTACAAATTCGTATGTTCGCACAAGTTTTAAATGAATTAGGTACATACCTTATTCTTTCAAGAATGACCACATTAGTAACTTTATTTTTTCAGCTTCAACAAAATTTAGTTTTTAGTAGGTGTTTTTGTAAATAACGTGGAAATACACAATATTTTCACTTCATTTATATATTTACTGAAAACTAATTTTAGGTTTTAGAAATTAAATTGTTTACTTAATCGTGATCCATCTTTATTTCGTGTTTTTATTTTATAATTTATTTTGTATATTTATTGATTTACTCATATTGGACGTAAGAAAGGCTACCACTAACCCAATTAAGCAACTTTAAACAATATAAATATTGTTAAATACAAAAACATTCCCCATAGCAAAATCTACAGCTCCAGGGTTCTGTACTATTTATACTGTGGTAATTACTTTAGAGTTATTTTAATTAAATAATTTATTCAATATTCACAACACACACTTTTACATTATTAGATCAGAACAATAGAGGTAGACATGTAGTATTAAATCTATACGTGCCCCATTTTTCAACAACGGAAACGGGAAAAGCTCTTATGATGATCAGTTGATGTATGTAAATAGCAAAAGTGCGGAAGTCGGTCACAAAGAGAAGGAAAGTGGGTATATACTTAGGTACCGTTAATAATAAAAATTTGTTTGTAAAAAAAACTCCAGTAAAATATCCGTAAAATTATGCTGCATCAACACTGCTTTTGTAAAAAATATAACGGTGACGATAAATTATTATACAAAAAGCTTTTACGACATTTTCCTTCTTCCATTGATGGTAGGCAAGGCAACAATTCCTTGCTACATAAACGGTGTAGTGACAGTACATTGTTCTATATCGATCGTCGTTATCAAGAGAACTTCGCCAAATAGAGACAACAAACGTGCCCACTGTGCATATTGGACATCATCTTGGCAACGTTTGGTATTGTTGTAAATGTATCTACCAATATTAGAAAGGTATTATAGGTATGTGGAAATAATAATAAAAATAACATAGGGTTTTAGGGTTCCGTAGCCAAATGTCAAAAAAACCCTTATGGATTCGTCACGCCTGTCTGTCTGTCCGTCCGTATGTCACAGCCACTTTTTCCGAAACTATAAGAACTATACTGTTGAAACTTGTTAAGTTTCTGTGAACCGCATTAAGATTTTCACACAAAAATAGAAAAAAAACAATAAATTTTAGGGGTTCCCCATACTTAGAACTGAAGCTCAATTTTTTTTTTCATCAAACCCATACGTGTGAGGTATCTATGGATAGGTCTTTAAAAATAATAATGAGGTTTCTTATAACATTTTTTCCTAAACTGAATAGTTTGCGCGAGAGACACTTCTAAAGTGGTAAAATGTGTGTCCTCCCTGTAACTTCTAAACTAAGAGAATGATAAAACTAAAAAAAATATATGATGTACATTACCATACAAATTTCCACCGAAAATTGGTTTGAACGAGATCTAGTAAGTAGTTTTTTTTAAAACGTCATAAATCGTGAACCGCAATTTACCTTAAGAACTTAAATATTATGTTACTTGCTGCTACGGAACCCTTCATGGGCGAGTCCGACTCGCACATGTCCGCTTTTTAAGTTATATTTTTAGTTTTACTTAGTATCATTTACTATTGATTAGGTTATTAATTAATATTAAATTGTTATTTAAATATTGAAAATAACATTTACTAGGTCAAGAATCTTTTGAGTCGTGATGTAATATAATTTTATCACCATTTTTAGATCTACAGTGAGACATAGTTTCCAGTTCTAAACATTAGGGTAGTATCCAGGGTCAAATATAAATTATTTTGTAATGAAGACGTTTAGAAAAAAGTATACTCGTATGTTTTGACTTGTTGGCAACTAGCGGTTTCTCTCTTTATTAAAGACTTAATACTTTTTCTCGTGATTTAGGATGTTATAAAAATTAAAAGTGGATAAAAAAAAATGGATAAAGGTTTTTTTAATATCAAAATTACATTTTATTCAAGAATGTTTATAGGAACTTACACTTAGCTGTTTAGATAATTTAGAAAGTAGGTAGGTAAAGTGGTGATCGATTGATTACATACCTTTCACTGTTTTATCTCGATGTAGGGAGAGTGCTTCTATTTTCTTAATGTCTCTCGGAAAACTTCGTGTTTCGTCGGAATGGCCGCTTGGAAGTATGTTGAGTTGTTATTATAACTCGTTTTACTTATTATTATGTAATTTCTTAAAAAAATTAGTGGAAAGCTGTTACATCGCAGATTTTTAGCGTATATTGAACTGTTGTTTCGGAAAATTTTAAATTAAATACCCCTTTTGGGCAGTAACGAAAGTGATAATTTCATCGTTAATGGACATACTGACACAGTTACATCAGATGAAGTAATTTTTCAACTGATTGAAACGATTAAGGTGAAGATATAGGCAAATGCCCTTGAAAGGACTATCTAGTGCATGACGAAGAGCAATATGGAAATTATCTCCATATTTACGAGTTAACAATTTATTTCAAAAAAGGGCGCCACTTCAATGCCATTTGCCTATATCTTCACCATAAGAACGGGATAAATGTTTATTTTAGTTACATACCTACATGTCAAAAACAAGAACTTCCATTTTTTGGAAGTCGGTTGAAGAAGTATTTTTGTTTATATTTCCATTTATTTCCGTGGTATATGATATAGGTACATTGAAAATCAGTTGAAAGATGTTATTATTACTTACAAAAAGAAAAATTGTTTTACAGCTCTATATAGCTTACACGGAAATCAAAAACCAAACATAAACTACTTAGTTCTGAATTCAATTTATTATTCACGATACAGATACAGATACACTATCACGTCTTTATCCCTAACGGGGTAGACAGAGCCAAAGGCGGTAAAGCCCAGGCCACTTTTAGCGTAATGGTGGGCATGAAAGTGGAAAAGGGAAATCATAATAGTGATGGGTTGCTAACCGCATCGCCTATTCATATGATTCAGATTCTCGCCCATTCCCTCGATCGGCTTTTACGATCTGCACGGGAAGAGAAGCAGCTGGTACATTCTATATTTTTTCTTTTCTCCCAGACCAGCAAAGAAGAATTGCAATCGGAAATACGATGATTGCCGAGGGACATTAAGAAAATAGACGCACTTGTACTGATAGGTTGTAAAGGGGAAACGTTACAAATGCTGCATAAATTACATGTTACTCTTACTCTTCAATGATAGAGTGCTATAAACGACTATCCACACATACAAGTATACTGGCCATAACCTGGGAGCTACTCTTACAAGTGATTGCCGACCACGGCAGGCAAGCTCTGCAGACGACTGTTAATTTTCTTTTTTGCCCTTTCATTTGGAATTGAAATATACGTATTTCCATTAAAATAAATTGTTATACAAATACGCATTTAAGATAAGAAAAAAGAGGATAAGATTAAATTGTTAAAAGTAAAGGTTATCTCAAGAATATATTAACTACAGGTTCTACTATTTTTACCTTGTTTGACTCTACTTTATACTTCTATCGATATAATCGATCGAAAAGTTATTATTCTCCTTATCTTGTAACGTGTAAGGATAGGTACCTAACCTACACAATATTTAAGTTTAGGTAGTGTAACGACAGACACACAACAACACGATACCTCTACTAGCTAAATATTTAACTACAATCTAATCACAAATATGGAAATATAATTTTAGTGTAAGGCTAGTATTACGATACATCATTCGTCTAGTTCAAACTAAAAAAATAAGTGCAAATTGGTAAAACGCCCGTGGCGTCCATTCAATTAATTTAAATTTTATTCCATTGTTACTTGGGTGGTTCTAAGTGCAGCCGTGTCAAAACATTTATAAGGTTAGTAATTATGAAAGCTGAACTTCGAGTTCGAAAATTTAGAAATTTAGAAAGTTATAATGAATAGTGATTTGAAAATGATATCTATTAGAACGATATCTATACATAGGTATACCTGTACAAACATAGACACCTAATGTTAAGAGTTTCTAATCGAAAGCGATAGTAAGAGCATATCAATAGACGAACAAATTTGTCTAAAACGGAAAGACATCTATTGTTAGAAACTGCAAGGTTGGTCGTAGCGGCCACCTCGGTCTTACCGTCGGAGTTTTTCTTGGAGAGCGCCGTCTCGGCCACCGAGTCCTCGCTGTACGAAGGGTTGGCGGGCCTGGTTCGCGCGGGGCGCCCGTTCGTCGCGCCTGCCACATATATACACGCTCACGTCAACACCGTGCTACTTCAGTATACCTACGCTCGCTTTCATTCAAGTTTAAAGCATGCTATTTAAAGTTATTATGACCAATTTTTAATTTAGAAAATTTAGTAGAAATTCGAAAAATTTTAACTAATTGAAGTTATATAATTATAGTTTAATCGCGAAATGCTTGAATTTAAATCTTTAGAGTTATCAAATCATGTCCCTTGACAAAAACGATTAACGAACTAATTTATTTAAAGTACTATATTTATTAAAAACTTTTTTCCAGCGGTTTTCACATGAATGGAGGACAAATTAATAAAACAACAAGCAGAGATATAGTAGGTGGGTTCTTCTTGTTCACGATAACTATGATTTCTTAGAGTAAAGAAGGGTAATACCTATATAGTCAGTCGGTTAATATGGTCACTTTCACATATCTTCGATAGTACATGAAATATAAACTAGATGGTACCGTCTAGATAGCTTATACGTAGACTAGTTAATCAAAACAAGAAGTGTTATGTGTACTGTTTTTTAACACCATTTTGATAGCTAAAAAAGTCAATATTGAGTAAAAAACTTGCTATCAAATTAATAATTTTTCGTAAAATTTGAAAACATCATGATAATTATTGCTCCGGAAATATACTATAACACTTTAACATATATTAAGGTGGCATTTGGTATGTTTGTGACATTATTCAGAATATAATAGGAATACGACGCCACGGCGTAAAGCAATCGTCAATTTAGCTTAAAAATTGAATTGAATTTATAATTTAAGTATTTGTTTTTTGTTTAAATGTATATGTTTTGTAATTTTGTTAGAAATAAAATTAACTTTGATCAGATAGCGAGTCCTGGTGACCCGTAATAACAGGTTCTTCGGAAACCTAGCATGGGCACCAGTCCTCCACTAACACATAAATACCTATGTTATGTATATTTAGTCAATATGTTTTCTCATTGTACTTATTTATTGTAAAAAACTGTAATTTATTGGAGGCAAATAAACATATTTTATTATTATTATTAATCAATGTTTTGAAAAGAAATGTTCCAATGTCAAGTACTGAATCAACTCCTACGAAGAAAAAGTAACTTTGTAAAGAAGATATAGTCGCTTTCTGTAGATTATATGTCTACAAAAAACGTGTAGGGCTTACAAATTCAGACAAAGAAATGTATCTGTATCCAAATGTAAACCTTAAACTCAAAGAAGACACTGCCTGACCATAATTTCGGCACGTGTCAAAAATATGGTCACTCCCATTCTTTAATAGTTTCTTCAATGTTCCTAAATAAAGCAAAATTTTTTATGCCATAAATATAAAAGTAAATTAAACGTATACCTGTAATAATACCTATATTAACTGTATTTTGTAAACACATAAAATGTATAAATGAGTCATATTTAATAATACTTCTAAGAAGTTTGAATGAGTTTCCGTAAAAATATGAACAAAGATTTTTTATTTCGGTTTTCGATAAATGACACTTTCATATAAACTTATCTTTATGAAGGCAGAAGCTTGTGGGATATACACTAATGTACGAGTAGAAGTAGTAGAAGTTCGGGTTCGACACCCCCAGGGATCTAAAGAAGCCACTCAACTTTTCTGAAACATTATCATCCGGTGAATTCCGGTGTCATATAATGATCATCTTGCCAAAATAACTATCACTTCAATATATTGAAACACTCAAAGGTTTTTTAATGTCATTATCATTTTTTAAATATCTTCGTAGATATCTATATTAAATATTATATAAACGTCTAGGTAGGTGTATCAATTAAAAAGTAACCACGCCAATGCCGGAAATAGACTGTATTTTAACCTACACGTACAAAACATTTGATTCAGGGTTCACCCAAATCACGAGCATGAATCCGCCTGTCTGCCTGTCAGTCCGTTGTTTTTGTAATGTAAATGCGTTGAGTTGAGTCCGCGATTGACGAAAATAGCCTTGAATTCTATTGTATCCGCACTCCGCAGACATTAAAATTCATTCAGACTTTGCGAAAAAATTGTTCACATTGATCATGCTTTTTTCTTCTTTCCTGAGTTTTATATACTTAGTGTTTTTATCTATAAATCAATACATTTTATTAATTTATTTGATACTACGTTAAATTAGTTTTTAGATCTTCCGTGTGGGTCTGGAAGAAAAGTAAAAACGTAGAATGTACCAGATGCTTGCTTCTCTTCCCACCCTACCTTCTTCCAATCAAGAGAATGGGCGAGAATTTTTAACACGCCCATTATCACGCTAAATGTAGCCTTTGGGTCTTACGACCCTAGGCTTTTTCTACCGATCCCGTTAGGGATAAAAGGAATTTAGAGGGCAAATTGAAATCCCTCCATTCAATTCCACTGGCGGTCTGAAGACAAACCTAAAAACTCTTAAAAATACTTATTATAAAGAATTTTGTGAATTAATATTCTATTCATAAAAATGTTTATGTACTTATTTGAGGTTTTAGAAATGTCAGGCAATGCAAATTAGGCTTGCATAATTTAATAGGTACTTAAAGAATAAATAAATTATGGCTCATCCCACAGCTTATGCAAAGACAAATAAATATATTAACAGAATATGTATATGTCGCAGTTAAATGGTATAATCCGCTAATTCACTAAACCTCTAGCTGTTTGGCATTACAGCTCGGTTTTGTAAAACAGCGAACCCTAATACGCGGAATGGAATAAACGACTTGTATCATCCATGCGGCTAGAGAAGTTGTCGAACATTCTATCTAAATAAATTATATACAATTTAGAATGCCTACGAAGTGGCAATGGCGAGCGAGCGAAGCGAGCGTGCCGCGGCAGCAGCCAGCGAGTGCTAGAAAAGTTCTATCCATTTTACTAGGTTAGGGCAAACCTATAGCAATAAAAATCGTAAATAGTTTTCTGGGAAATAAAATTCGATGTCGAAAAAATCTTATCATGCATGTGTCGCACGAAACCGTTAAACAATCCAACGATTGTTTAACGGTTTCGTCAAACAGCGGATTGCCGCTACTGTTTCACAAAACCGCTAGCCGTTTGGAAACATGGTTAGCGGTTTCAATGAACGTAACACGTTGCGCAATCTTAGACAATCCAGCTGAACGATATTCGGCTGTTTAACAAAACCGAGCTGTAATGCCAAACAACTAGAGGTTTCGTGTATTAGCGGTTTATACCATCCAGCTGCGACATATATAAAACTTGGGCCGCAGTTAATTTTGTTTTCACCCGACTGCGCCAGAAGAAGGATTATTTTTGTGAGTGTATGTTTGTATGTATATTTCTCTGAATGGCTTGATGGATTTTAGCTTGAGAGGTATCGTTACATTATCCTTAATTCTAAGATTGACACTAGGCACATCAAAAATTTTTAAAATCCAAAATAGCGGATTTTTGGTGCGAAATTATTTATCCTTAAAACCTATTGTGTGGGACACCAAAATAAATATTTTTATATATCGGTAATTTTGTTTAATATTTGCTCTTTAAAAATTGCTTCTTCGAGCGTGTTACCAGTTACATCCTAGACATACTAGTGCTGCTGTATACCACAGTTAGGTTTTTTATAGTAAGATAAAATAACAGTAAGGAGTTAGTAGTGCTCTTAGATAGATAGGTTTCTCGACTGTATCTGATGTATTAGATATTACAAACAGTCCACATCGCATTACATTTTCGACGAGGGAAATGCCAGTGGCACCAAAGGAAGCTCAGTAAATCATACTTGAGCCTGGCTGCTGCTAAGTCTAAGCTCGCGTAATATCAAAGAGACCATGTCGTCATTGGAGATTTAAAATCCATTTTCTTCCCTCTCTTCAGACATTTGTATTTCTTTGGGGAAATCATTCACTGGTTAGCATTTTATTACTTCGTGCTTTCGACTGCATTGAAGAAACACCTAAATAATGAGGTCAATGCAGCGGTTGCCATTTAATGTCTCAGCAAACTATCGATCGGTTTCCTTTCTCTTTCTAACTTATGTGCAAACGCTCTTCAAGACTATACTTAGCTACTAAGCTATCATAATGACTTTAATTTTACGATCTTTAATATTTAGTTACAATAACGACCTATAAAACGATGAAAATATTTTAAGCCAATTTCATGATTAAATTGTAATAAAATCAATTTTACAGATAAAGTACGATGATTGATAAGCGTAAATATCTAGCGGTACCGATAAACCTTATCGGGTAGGGAGGGTGATATGATAAAAAGTTTCTCTTACTTGTTGATTGATATGACATGAGTGACAAAAACTTCGTACAAACTCGACTGACTTGTTTTTATGAAAACAAAGTAGTTTGTTTACAAGTTTGGGACATTATCTTGAGTTGTTTAACGGATTTCATTGGACTATAAAAAGTTTTGGTTATTATAATATTCTTTTGTATTTTTATCAAAGATCTCCCGCCACTGAATTCAACAAACCAATTGTTTTGGAAAGTTAAACATACTAAATGTGTTCTGAAATTTCCTAAATATAAAAATTGCACTACTATTTTACGATTAAATGTAACAAAATTTAAGAGTTAATAAAGAACCTAGATATCATGACGTCATTTTAGTCAACTTGAATTTATTCGGAAAGTAGTTTAAGTGTAAATATGTACACGTCATCAGATAATAATGTTTTTTTGTGCCCTTAATTCAGTCAGAGGCGTAGCTAGGAGTGGGTGATGTGCCCCCCCCCCGCCCGCGGACTTGCGGTCTATAGGGCATCGCGCGTAAAGTGGTTAACCTTTTTTTTAGCTTTTTTTTAGATATCTCGTGTCTTAATGCATTATAATAATAACAAAGCAGAAGAACCTCTCGCAAAACTAGCCCTCCCATATAAAACTTTGCTCTCGCATACGCCTCTGAAGCGGATCTCGCGTCTTTGTCTACTAGACAAAGGGCTTCGCCAGAACTATCTAGCGCACTTATAACTTTGATGTTAATGTTACTACGCCTCTGCCAAAATTTATTATATACCTATTCATATATTTTTTCGGCATTGACTATTTTACATAAGAATAATCTTAAAAAAAACAAATGCACCTACATGATTGAAATTTAATTTTTTTTGTATTTTTTTTTTAAATTCTGTTCTATAGATTATGACTTTTATGAACTATTTATTTTACGCATTAGCATAATATTAACGTAGTAAGTAATTAAAATAAAACACTGCCAGATGGTTTAAAGTAAAATTACTAAATATGAAGTAATCGTGTCAAGTAGCTATGGCACTGGATTCGAAGTACAAGATTCCGAGTGGTAATCTCATACGAGTATATATCTTCCTAAATTTAACTTATGCGACAATGTTTCTGCCAAACAAGATGTTCTACTTTATTTGAGAGTATTATTTATGTTACGTTGTGGAAACAGGACTGCAAAACAAATGTTTTGTCCTTTAATTAATTAGGAGTAGTCGGTTAATATTTTATATAATATTATAAAAGAAAGTTCATATATATTACAAAATTCCTATGAACTATCTGGCATGCATAAAAAGAATGCAAAGCAGTGTAAATATTACTTATATTTTATTTAAATAGATATTAACCGAAATCAAAACAGAAGCCTTTAAATGAAGCCATTCCAGTATAAAATCAGTACGCTTTGATATGATTCTGGAAATGTTTTGGGTGAACCTTGCTAGAATGCTAAATGAACGCAGTCCTTGCAGTCGTCAAACATTATTCTCGTCTGTCTACCTTAGCATTGTACGCGAAGCGGTCGTCAGTTCCAGAAGCCACTCTGTCAACTGTCGTGGAACTTCTCATTGCATAATCGTAAATTACTTCGAAGCCATATGTAATCTACGCGGGTGCATTTTTATTTCAAAAAGTGAAAAATAGAAAGAAGTAGAAGGATGTCAGCAATCGTGTCTGGAGCTAAGAGACGTAGTCATTATCACCGGAAGTCGGATACTCTTTCCGGTCTCAATGATGCTACGTCGCCAACATAATACTCGCTTTTCGTGTATTCACAATTTCTGGAAGTTTTACTAAAAGAATTAATAAGAAACGCAGCAGAAATTTATCGACTGTAACTGGTCATGCCATGGTGCCCTCTAAAAGATGAAGAATAGAACCTTTAAAGCAGCGTTTCCAACAATGGAGTAGACAACACGCACGGCCCCCGTCCGATGTATGATTATCTACGAAACAGGGCAATACATGATTTCACACTCCATTCTGTCAAACATCTATTCGGTACTGCACAGCACTGTGACAACAATAAAGTAGTTTTCGTAGAAAATAATTCTGTGCTGGTGTTAGCGGTCATCGTGTCTGAATTTTAGAACTCGGGTGCACTTGATATCTTGTATATATGTGGTGTAATGGATGATGACACTCCCTGCCGTCTGTGCCTATGACTGGCCATCCATTTCTAATGTTTATCTTCTAAAATGATTTATCAATCTCTCTGTTTTTCTGTCCTTGATTTCCTCGTGTTTTGTGAATACAATTTTAATGGAGTGCCATTTTTGCTTTTTTTAGTTTTGTTTCTTCGTTTCTGTTTATATGAAGTGTATTTCATACTGTGATTTCATATTGACGCCAATTGTTGATCGATAAAATGAAACGCAAGTAATTTAATCGATTAGTTTTAAATTTAAAAATAGTTATACTAAGCTAAATTTTACAATAATTTTATGAAACTAGTAGGTATTAGTAGTAAGAACAAGAACTTTGACAACGTAAAATAAATAGAAGTAAAATTGACATGCGACAAAGTGATTAAACGTGACGATTTTTCGGTCGCGGATATTTATAGTATGTATTTTAGGTATGTAGGTAATGATTTTAGTTAATATATTTAAATGTAGATTATGCGAACTATATATAGCACACTAATATTGATAAAATTGGTTGTGGTTATGTGTGCAAACTGAGTAGAACGAGTAAGATAAGGTAAGGCTTACCTAGGTTTTCAGCGCTGGCGTTGACGTCGTAGCGGTGATGCGACGAGGCGGGCTTGGAGTGCGGCGCGGGCGAGTGCAGCGAGGTGCTCTTGTGGCGGCGGATCGTCGGCAGCCGCGACACAAAGGACGCATTGTTCTTGAATGATGCACTCATCACGCGACTGGCAAATATACACACACTCGTCACTCGCCGTAAATCTCTTCCAGTATACAATTTATAAAGTTTGTCTTTATATTGTTTTAACAATGTTGTCAACCTCCGAGGCGTATTGTTTAACACGCTAGTCCGCCACTCCGGAGGTTCTGGGTTCGATCCCCAGCCAGGCAAGTTGGAAAATGGCCTTTTTCAAATTGTACTAGGTGTCGGGTGAATATCTACGTATTTACTCGTATTATAAAATATAATATCGTTGAGTTAGTATCCCACAACTCCAGTTCAAAACTTAATTTGGGGCTAGCTCGATCAGTGTGGTTTATCCCTATATATTTATTTATTTAATGACATAACTTTATTAGTGCTATTGCATTATCGGATTTTTTGTAGAGCATTATTTGAGACTGAGAATATTTGGTGGGTGAGTCTACGTCGTAGCACCCTCGTAGCAGTTTCACGGCGTAGCACTTACTCCATCGTCGTAGCTACGCTGCTACGCCACGAAACGTATACTACTACGCCACGATATGGGAGCTTATATTTTATAAATTCATTCTTATACAAGTACATTAGATCTCAGGTCAATCAAATACTAATCATAATAGCCTATGTGTTCATATTAAGTTTGTAGTAAATTATATAAAATTTAATATTAATCTCAATAAAGAAGGTCAAAGTGTGAAGAGTCGCTAATAAAGTATTAAAATTCTGCATATATACTCGTAATGACTACTTACACGTATAAACTTCATAATTAAGCACGTATAGCATGTAAACATCTAATATGTGTACATTAAACAACGTCGTGAACTTAGCTCACTTCATTTTAAATTCAAATCAGGCACGTACAGCGAACTCCATTTAGGAAAACTAGTCTTAAACTAGTGCCCTCATACTTTATTTAGTACCTTAGTTTAGTGCACAAAGTAATGTCTTCTAGAGTAGACGAGACGTGAGTTTAAGTATGATGTACATAGGTTTATTACAATAACAGAGACATTATGCAAAGCAAGTGGTCAAGTATGACTTAGGCTTCGGACCATACTATTTTTCTATATAACGTGAGTTAGGGGTAAGTGGTCAAGTATAACTTAGGCTTCGGACCATACTGTTTTTCTATATAACGCGAGAGTTAGAAACAAGTGTTCAAGTATGACTTAGGCTTCGGACCATACTGTTTTTCTATATAACGCGAGAGTTAGGGGCAACCCTTACTCACGCGTTAGATAGAAAAATAGATACACACTTATTCAGGCCGGCATTAATTGGCAAAGCTGGGCGGTAAAATCTACACTAATATTATAAAGAGGAAAGATTTGTACCTATTTTTGTATGTTTGTATGTTTGTAATGAATAGACTCAAAAAGTACTGGGCCGATTTAAAAAATTCTTTCACCGTTGGAAAGCTACACTATTCCCGAGTGACATAGGCTATGTGTGTACCATGGGCGAAGCCGGGGTGGACTGCTAGTCTAATATATGTAGATGACTGTGGCTTTGTTGTTCGACAAATATGCCGGCCCGAATAATTGTGTAGCAACCCAAAGCGTCATTACGAGTACGCCGCTGCGGCGCTGCGCGCTTTGGATTTTGTTAGTACTTGACACGCCGCCGCGGCAGCTTGTAAAAAGAGCTCAGAATGGTTTTTGCATCATGTGAAAGGGTTAGAAAAAAAGCACAGCGGCCGTCAGAATTTTCTAACAGAAAATTTTCGATTGATCGACATCGATAAAAATCTGACGTCCGATAGATTGCATCCAAAACCATCAGAATCTGATGTCGGACACGTCCGAATTCTGATAGTATACGGGGTTTAGAACAAAATGTATAGGCAGGGTGCTTCCGGCGAGCGTCCGAATTTTTCTGACAGAAAGATTCTGATAATATGCGGCCGCCCTAAAAAACCCCAATCGCGCGGAGACGTAAACGCTCTGTTTTAGGCGATATATATACAATTACGTACAAGTACATAACATACTCTATGCGATATACCAAGTTTTACCTGGCAATATTAAGAATGCCCCTACCCGTGTGGTTCCGGGTTAGAATAGGACCACTCCTCTCTTCCTGTGGATGTCGTAAGAGACACAAACATCTCATGCTACAATTGCATTCCCAATTAGGGTTTACGTCGGGCGGCGGCCGGTTGTAAAACTTTTCGCACAAATACATTCCCAAAGAGGGTTGACGTCAGGCAGGCGGCCGGTTGTAAAACTATAGCCAACTCATTTAAAGTGTTCTGGCTATTTCTGCTCCATTTTGACCATTGACATGCATGTTATATTTGGAGAAGAAAAAGCGGGAAAGCGCACCCCGGGCTCCAAAGCAGCACAGCTGAGGATGCAACCAGGAATGCGCTTTGACGAAGAAGATTGAGAATGCCCCTACCTTGTCTGCGGACTAGGAAGTGGTATTTGATGTATCTTCCATGTCGCTACACTCATAGAGTGTTCGTCGGCCGCGTAACATCTCCACAGCGCCTGTATGAGGGTGGCAGCCGGCTGCCGCCTCCGTATCATATGTTTCTGTCGTTGCTGCTGTTGGACTTTCAGAGCAAAACCGGATCCCAAAATGCCCTGGCAAAATTGGAACCACATTAATCTATTAAACTATTGTTGAAAAGGAGCAGCGCGGTGAGTTGATGAAAATTCGGTTACTACAAGATCGCGTTCAAAATTTAATATCAAAAAACTTTATCTTGCAAACCACCTTAAGACTTTCTGTTCTTTCCAAAAGTTGACTGGTAGCCAACGCTTTTAGCGTTAAGTTCGCCTATTGTTCTGTACAATTTGTATTTGATGGACAATAAAGATTAAATAAATAAATAAATAAAGGGTAAAGCGGCACCTTATTACTAAGATTCCGTTATCCGTGTATCACCAGGCTTTATCTCATGTATCGTAACAGTTAGACAGCTTATATATTCACATAATGCGTATTTCTATTTCCGTTATAACGCTAAAATTATTCTAAGGTACGTATAGTTAACTTTTGTTTTCGTTTCCTCCATTAAATCACTCAGAGCGTATGGAACCCTTAGTGCGTCTGACTCATACTTGCCCGGTTTATTCACACAAGTTTCACGACTCTACATCTACCATTTTTGATATCTATCAGTTGAAGATAAAATTAACCCATTGCACAATAAGACAAAGTAAGTAGTACTCACAGCAGGGAGTGCGAAGAAAGATATTCCAAGTAGTGCGCAGAACGAGGCGATGAACTTCCCCTGCCAGGTCTGCGGGACCATGTCGCCGTACCCCACAGTGCACAGCGTGATCTGCCAACAGACTCAAACATTCACGCACTTACATGCTTAATGTGGGTAAATGTCTACAGGGGTTAATGGTAACTTTAAAGATTTTATCTAAGCTACATGTAAAACCTTTTTAATGACATAAAACAGACCTACAAATACCAAAGCTACGAGAAACTGACGAGTGTCTCTAAAAGCTGGTTATGATCAATATTCGGACGTGAAAATGGATTTGGAAAATCTTTAAAAAATTATTATAGAAATAAAATATAAGGGTTCCGTTTTTCATTTTTTGTACGGAACCCTAAAAAAATACTTACAACTCCCCACCAGAGAGCTTCAGCAAAATTCTTAAATTTTGTATCGGCGACATCTTTTTCTGCCAAATATACTAAAAATGACGCGAAGATGAGTCCCAGGAAGCCTATGTAAAGTGTCGTTATTAGTTCCTGGAAAAGATAAGATTGATTAAAAACTTTTTCAAAAGAATATGATCTCTACTAAGTAAGAAGAACATTATATAAGTACATCGCACTTTGGCTCAACATCAGAATGAATGTGGCCTATCAAGAGAGATACGCGAAGTTCTTAGTAAGGGATTTTTCTGGAACATTAGACAAGTTGAATGTAATAAAAGCTGTGATTTATAAAAATGAGACCGGTCCGCTACGCAGTAGACATGAAAAGAAAATAAATGTTACTGATACTGATAATGAAGTTTGCAGGAAAGATTTTGTTGCACAACAAAACATTCGCCAGTCAATGCAGCAGAAACGCGAGAATGCGGCCACGTCGTATCGGTCTATTAGTTGTACATTGTGAACGAGCAACTTTAACCTGAACAGATTCTAAGTAGATATCGAGTCTCACGATGTATTGTGCTCGTACCTACTCGCCGCTAGAGGAAATTGCGGCGCGGCTGCTTACTCAGCATAGTTATGCAAGCGCCGAACTTAGCGGCCAGCGGACCAGCCTATTTATTATCGTAAATATTATGCGGTGGAGTAGCACAACACTAAAATGGCGGTTAGTAAAACAAGCTTGTCTTCAGTTTTCCTTCACATGTTTCGTCTATTTATTCCTTACAGTTGAGGATATATTATATACATCTAGTTTTATTTGAGGCACGCGTCGGATATATTGTATCGTAACATTATGTTAATACTCGTAGAAGGAAAAAAAGATATCTTGTGTTTTTTTTAATTAATGGCTTGACGCTACTGCGTATTTAGCCAGGAACAAGTTAATAAAACGTGGGATATTCTTTTTTCCTAACAAGTTACAATCAAAGGTTGGTGTAGGCCTTTGATTTATTTCAGGGAGCTTCTGGTGACAAATCTATACAAGTCCACTGGTTTTCATAGCCGACTGAGTGGCGGACGACGCCCGAAGACGCCCACACAGTCCGCGAAACAAATATCACTACAGCCGTACTTTGACTGTCCACTTTAACTATTTCACATATTTTTCATGAGCATGAGCATTTATAACACCAAACAACACCAATTTCATATTATAAAGTCCACTAAAATCAATTTGCAAAATAATTTAAAGAAAACCCTAACCGAACCCCTTGACTTCCCGCCAAAACCTCCGATATCTTGTGTTACGTTTTATATTCAATGCAATATCAAAATACGAAGCAAAAGCTGCCCAGCCAGGGCAAGTCAGAAAATGGACTTTTTCAAATTGTCCTGGGTCTTGGGTATTTATCTATATATGTATTTATTATAAAATATAAAATAAATATCGTTGTTGATTTAGTATCCCTTAACACAAGTTTAAACTTACTTTGGGGCTAGCTCAATCAGTGTGATTTGTCCCTATATATATTTAGATATATATACGAAGCTAAATTTTGTCTTTTTACAAGCTGGCCCTGTTTGTTGTTATTTGTTTTTTGGATCAAATCTTGCGTTAAATTTGAACCACTTCCCGGTTTTCGATTGAGATGAAATTTTGTATGCTAAAGTAAATCAGATAAAAGTGCAATATTATTATAACAAAAAGCTGATCTGATGATGGAGCCGGAAGGTGGCTATAGGAACCCTGTAATAAAACGACGCAACCCCATTTGCGTTTGTAATTAATTCATGCTCGCTCCAAAAGGGTATGGTGGGGTATCCCAAGGATTCCTGCTTAATCTTTGCACCTCTTCAATTATTAATTAAGTATGAATTGAGTAGCTAATTTATCTCGAGATTAATATTGTATATTACCTTATTATGTATATAAGCTCGCGGCATAATGAAGGATCTGTTTATATTAGTCCGGGGAGTTTAGATGTCAGCTGATCATGAAGATTATATAATATTTAAAATAAGCAAATACCTATATAAAGTACTTAAGGGTAAACTAAAAATGCATTAAGTCAAGGTATTTAAAAACATTATTGCGTGTCACATTTCATAATTTAAAAAAAATGGACTGAACTAGGTATACAACGTGTAAGGGACATATGCGTAATAAATCGAACCACTGGCTATATTAGATCACTATAGCATAATTAAATTAAATAACAGTGAAAAAGCCAAAAATAAATTCATATTCCCATACAAATTTCCCAGGCGGCTGCACACTTTTGTATGGAAATACAGTAATTTTTCTTTGTTTTTTGAGTGCCATTTTAATTTCATTATACTAACGATACAATTTGAAAAAGGCCATTACCCAACTTTCTCTGGCTGGGAATCGAACCCAAAACTTCCTAGTGACGGATTAGAGTGTTAACCAATACTGTGACATTAACTGTTAAAATTGTAAAACTGTTTATTTATTTATTTAACTTTATTACAAAAAAATGTATCAGGCGGACTTAAGGCCTTAAAGTGTTCTGTTTTTTATTAATTTTTATTTAAGAATAGTTAGTGGGGCGGCAAGAACCAAAGGAGCTATTTATTACTGCAATATATAACTCATAAGTACCTAGTTATAAAATCAATGAGCACAATATTAAATGTATACTCTCGTCTATCGTAAAAAGAAAATAAACTTTATTTTGGGTTATGCCAACGAAAATCATTTGCCAACTCCACAACCTAATTGCTAATTATGTTTCATCGATCGGGCAAAATTACCCCTTCGCAATCATAATTACATCAGCCGTTACTTTCACTGCAAACTTCTGGTTTACATTAAATTATTTTTAAAGTATCAACTTGTACTTTTAAACAAGTAATTATTTTAAACCAATTTTTTATCTAAAGCAATGAACTAAAAAGTTTAAAGTGCTCATTAAAATGAAACAATTAAGCTCAAACTAGGTGGGGTTATGTTTTTTTGTCACAGAGATGCCGTGGGCACCTTCCGGCTTCATCATGAGATGTCGTTGGTACCATGATATTGAATTGTCACCCAACTTACATAAGTAGGTATCATCATCTTCCTCGCCTTCTTCCTATTTGGGGTCGGCTCTGAAGTGAAGTAGGTATGTGAAGTTTCAACTCGATCGAATAATGTGAAGTGGGTCTAATTTAGCTTGCAAGATTTGATTACGTACACAGACAACGAGACAGGGAAACAAGCGGTAAATAAAAATAAAAGCTTGTAAAAGAAACCTCACCCTGCATGTTTTTCGACAATGCGCATCACAGACTTTCTGCTATACGAATTAATCGGGTGCATTTATCTAAGTGGTGAATATTGCAAGGCGTTAAGCATAAAAGTTAAAGTCGCCAATTCTAGAGAGTGCCACCCTCTACCATGTAAGTAATAAAATTCTCAAGAAATTTATTCAAACCGTTCTATCTCTAAAAACTGCCGACTAGACTGTCATTATGCTAGGTTTTCTGCTGTGTTGGCCTAGTTATGTAAATTTCACGATAAACGCTCGACTTCCCGTTTCATTTCAAGGGTCCAGCTTTGTAAATTACAACTCAAACGGACGCCAACCAGTCGTAATAATGTCACGATAACACATTTTTTCTAAGTCTATCTACATATGAATAAAGAGGTCTACGCATATGTTACCTATTTACGAGTATGTGTAGCATGTAGTGTACAAGTACGAGGCAATCTAGCTAAATTTATATGAAATGATAGATATGTGGTGTGTGGCTTCCGGCCTAGGACCACTCCATCTCTAAATGTGGATGTCATAAGTGGCGACTAAAGCAGGGGTCATGAATTGTTTCGCTTGGGGTCCCTTTTAAGAAATGAAATGACCATCGCGGTCCGCACAACATTTTATCGAAAGAAATATTTATTTAAAACAAATGTTAATACGAAAATAACAAAGGTATTTTTTACATATCAAGGAGAAAATGTCATTTTTTGTTGCGGACTATCTGTCCGAAGTTTAAGTAAAATTGCTGCAAGCAAAATAAAGTTCATCTTCGAAAAAAAGAGCACAAACATGTCGTGCTACAAATGCATTCCCAAGGAGGATTGACGTCAGGCAGGCGGCCACTTCGCAAGATCTGTGAGTGTCAAATATGCATATCATTGACATGCATATTATATTTGGAGAAGGAAAAGTGGGAAAGCGCACCTCAGCTGTGCTGCTCGGAGCTGCATAACTGGGAACGCGCTTAGATGAAAAAGAAGCTAGATATGTGGATCATTCTTAGTCCTAACCTAACTTCATTTTAAGTGTATCTTTTTCAATAAGTATTTATATTATTCTTAAAATCTAATGTTTCAATAGACGCGTAAGTATAATTCTTGGAAATGAAAGATGAGGCTTATTTGCCAAACTTATTAACCCGCGTCCAGTATGCTCTGCATTTGTCCTGATGATTGAAACCTAGCTGGAACGAGCTAACGATGTATGTGAGTTCATTATTAAATTTTCACCTCACGTTGGTTTTAACCAAATTATAAGTAAACTGTATATACAGGGATTCACAGACATCAAGATCAAATAATGTTTTACGAAAACAAAATTGATGTGATTAAACTCCTAGTTGATGTGTTGATGACAATATGAAATATACATGCACATTATTACGTCTTCATTCCTGACGGGATAGACAGAGCCTAGGACCACAATACCCAAAGGCCACGTTTAGCATAATGGTGGGCGTGAAAATGAAAAGTGAAATCAAAAAAATTGATAGGTTGGATCAAAAATAGAACATGTTTCAGATTCTCGCCCATTCATTCAATCTGCACGGGAAGAGAGGCAGCTGGTGTATTCTACGTTTCCCAGACCGGCATGGATGAAATATCTATTACTCAAATCCATTTTGGAATTCAGTCAATATGCGATGGCGAAAGCTGATTCTGGCACTTACGCAACGACTGCTAAGTGATACTGAACGTTACCTGTCTGTGAGCATAAACAACGGAGCCGAGAAGTTTCCAGGTGCCTCCTCGCCGGTCCATCCGCACCATCCGGAGAATTTGAAAAAACCGCAGGCCCCGCAGCGCGGACGCCGCGAACACCTGCCCGGATGACCCCATGCCCAGCACCACTAGTGAAGCCAGGATTGTTGTGACATCTGTCAGTAAAGATTATAAAATGTAAAAATAGTTTTTTTATTAAACTTTTAATTTGAATTTTTACGTACGTTTTTACACTAAGCTTTTAATGAATGTAGGTAGGAACAGCTCTATTACATGACACTGTAGACAGTCTGACAACTGATAGACGACTCTACATATACATATACATGCATAAAGATATCTGTCTTTACATATACGTGTAATTCAGTGTCAGCCACAGAGATAGGTGAATAAAAGTTTGTAAAATAAAAAGACCGGCAGAAATTGCGTGCAACTGGCGTTTATTGATCGATATACCCACACGGACAGGTTAATTTTCTTACAAAGTAGCTACTTAGTTTAGTTTTAATAATGTCTTTTCATTAAATATCTTCCTATTAAATGCAATGAATGGAATAGGTAATCTAAATCATTCTCTTTTATTATGATATAAAAAATACTTAGTTTACTAAGAAAAAGCTCTAGAAAATAGGAAATAATTTTAATGTCTTAGTACCTACCGACGTTGGAATTACGATTACTTTAAAAAAATGGTATGTATTTTTTTTCTTTTTCGTGTACTTACATAATCCCTATAGTCAATACCTATTAGTACTTTTTTCTGTGTTTTTAGGGTTCCGTACCTCAAAAGGAAAAAACGGAACCCTTATAGGATCACTTTGTTGTCCGTCTGTCCGTCCGTCCGTCCGTCTGTCAAGACCCTTTTTCTCAGGAACGCGTGGAGGTATGAAGCTGAAATTTATATCAATAACTCAAGTCTACTGTCCCTTGAAGCTGTGAAAAAATCAAACTTCTAAGCCAACGCAATCAAAAGATACAGCCGTTTATGCCGCAAATTTTCGACACTTGCAAGGGAATCAAAACCTACAGGGTGCTTCCCGTGAACTCAGAATCTTGAAATTTGGTACGAAGCAACGTCTTATAGCATAGATAAAGGAAAAATTACGAAAACCATAAATTTTTAGTTACATCACATAATATATTTTTTTTTTATAATTTTAAACTTACTACCCATTTCCTCATAAACGCGTAGAGGTATTAAATTGAAATTCATACCAAATACTAAACCTTGCAGGTTTGTACGGAACCCTCGGTGCGCGAGTCCGACTCGCACTTGGCCGGTTTTTTTTTAAGTATATGATTAATAAGTATATTCAAAATGGTGTTATTTCTACGAGTAGATAAAAAAATCACTGCAGGAAAAGAAACTATATAGTATAGATTATTCCAAGAGACAGGAAACGAGACTCTATCACAACCTTTATTAAAGTCAGGAAAAAGTGACATCATTTAATTGAAATTGAATACATAATAGGCCTACAATGCTCGAAGTTAGTTGCTGTCGTAAAGCTTTGGACAAATCTCGACGAGATTTGCCAAATGCCGTGAAAATAGGAATTAATAATTGAGGAGCAGTTGAATAATTTTGGTAGGTTCATTTTATTGTCCCCAGTTGGGATATCGTGCGGCCATGTTTGGCGGTTAGTACGGTCTCGGGCGGGCCGACTCCCCAGAGAGCTGAATGACGGTCGCACGAAACTACTGTCAAGGAAAGGAGGCCGAAAATGCGAAGGTCACAGCAGATTGGTCGCACCTGAAATAGGGTCACTTCGTCACGGTTTATAGACGGGACGTGACTTTTACTTGGCAATGTTGAGGATGAAAGTACACTTGAATTCTACAAATCTACAATATTTTTTGTCACAAATCTATGTGAGATATTTGTCTGTCGTTCTTTCATTTTTCCGTCCGGCACTCGAGGATTGTCTTTGAATGACATCTCTGAATACGTTCTGTTTGCATTACTTGTGAATACAAAAACAACTTTGATGATTTAAATCATTTTTTGTGTGATTTGTCCATATATATATATTTATGATATTAGTTTAAGTATGTCTTAAGTAGTCTATGCATTAAACGATAGTAATATGAACATGCTTCTTTACAATATGAATATATCTTTATTGAAACATTAATCTAAGTTCCTCCAATTAAATAATAAAATAAGAAATGGTGAAAAAATACCACGTGAGCAGGACTTCAACCCGCATCTTGAATGCCTAAAAAACGCTATAAAAATATTGTATGGCTTTCCTACACTCTAATTGGTTTTGAACTACATTGTAACGTGGGTTAAATCGGATACCTTACTTGTAATAGTTGGTAGTAGTGTTAGGTCACGCAAGCCTAATATGTGTAGGAATATCAAATGGTGGCGAAATTCGGCGTGCGGGGTTGAACATGAACACGTGGTTCAGTTGGTAAAAGCATAGTCGTATTGAAATTAAGGTCGCGGGTTCAAGTCCTGCTCACGTGGTATTTTTTCACCATTTCTTATTTCATTATTTAATTTGAGTACTAGTACTGCATCTTGAATGCCTAAAAAAACCTATAAAGACGATACACGGTGTCCAGTGCTGCCCCCATTTGAAATAAATTATTTGTAAGAAAACGGAGATATCATTTAAAATTGTAGGCTACTAAAACCTAGATAAACCTTCAAACTATTTAATGAACCACTGTTTATAGTTTAAAGTGAGAACATTAAGCTTTAGTTTTTCGCAAAAATGCAAACTAAAGCTTAACGTTTTCACTTTAAACTCTGTAAACAGTGGTTCAGAAAATAGTTTGAATGGTTATCTAGGTTTTAGTAGCTTAAAATTTTAAATGAAATCTCTGTTTCCTTACAAATAATTTATTTCAAATGGGGGCAGCACTGAACACCGTGTATCGTCTTAATCTAAGTTATCATTCATTTATGCCTAGGTGGATAAGAATAGACATTTCTCGTAAAGCTAATTCAAAGTACACAGATTCACCAAAAAGTTTAATTACAGTATGACCGCGTCAGTCTCTCGTCGGCGGGCCTATAATGGATTAATGTCCAAAGTGCTGAAATAATTGCGATCAGTTTGGATTGTAGCAGCTGTCTTCGAATTAAAACTTACTATTCTTATTACAGTTCTGTAACTCAAACAAAAAAGAATTGTACCCCGGAATTCTTTGTTTGTTCGTCCGTACACCGGCTCCAGCAGAAATTTCCCTCGGGCCTCTATAAACGTATCAAACTGAATTGGCATTCTTTTCCGGTACTTTAGTCGTATTTTATTAGGAAGTATCTATCATGACAGAATAAGGAAGCATTTCATATATATCACAAAATAATCTACAAGGTACAGAAACGTGTATTTCTTTATTGTACAGCGAGTTATTATTACCTATAGCGTGATACACTTTTTATAGATATTATTTAAAAAATTTCATTACCTATAATACAGAAGGGTCGCCTCAAGAATTTGAGGCGCCCCATGGACCCCTGGTATCGAGAGCGGCATCCTGATGACCATAACCTGCCAAAATAAGTGAAATTATCCACATGTTTATATCGTAGTCATGATATCAAAGAAAATGGGTTTCAAGTATCTTCGTAGTGATACTTAAAATAACTACGCAAAAATCTTTTGATAGCTGCAAAGTATTCGTTTATTTCCATTAGTTCAGTTGATCAGTTCAGATAATTGAAGTTGTTTGATTTTTCTAACTGAACAGTGAGATTTTAGGAGGAGGAGGTTTTTCCCTTTGTTCAATAAAACTGCACAAAGGTTTTCCATCTAGATAAGAGTAGGTACTCTGGTACCTATCTAGGTACATTTATCACGTTCACGACTTGTCCCCGATCGTAAATATTCAGAAGCACTTGCTCACAATTTCGCCCTTTCAAGAATGTCGCCAATTTCCCTGTCACCTCTGGCGCACCCGTCTCACCCACTCGACTCTACATTCGGTCTGTAAATACTCCCCGGCAGTTCCATCACTTAGCTTAGCATTGTGACGAGTGAAGCACGGACGGATTATTGTCTCAAGCCTATTCACATGTCTCCATCTGTTTGCTGGCAATTTGTCTTTCAAAGTAACGTGCTCGCGCAATGCGCGTTCATGTAATAATTCGATTAGAAATATTGTATATCAATCTATAATTATGAATACAAACAAACGTGCTATAACTGTCTAGCATGAAATAGATGCAGGAAACTGAGTGAGAAGAGAACACAAGGAGGACGGGCTGGCGAGTAATAAAATAAATCTTGTTTTATACTCCATAATATTTGTTTAACAAACGTTTATAAATTCATTTGTACGCAAAATAAATAAAGACGTGATCTTATTTTATTCCGGGCTCGCATCGTCTTTTAGTTATCTTTCTGCCAACAGATGAAGGTATTTACTTTCATCATGTCAGGTTTCTGTGTTTATTTGACAGCGATTGTACTGTACACGCGTATTTATAAGATCTTTTGGCAGAAATACCTTGATGTGCCATAACGATGTCATAAAAATACTACGTACAAAAGCATTTTAAAAATGCCTCAATGTAAAATTGTATCAGAATCCGTTAAGTCGTTTAGAAGTAGTTGGAAAACAAGCAGACAAACGCGAAAAACATTTTATTGTATTATCCCAAGAATTTTAAATATATTTTAGGCAAAAATATGAGGTAGGTACTCTACATGCTAAAAGGTTTTGGCTATTTGATGTATAATAAGTACACAAAGTATACTTTGTTACAATACTTCTATGAAAGTACACAGCAGAAAATTCATTCTGAAGTGCTTTTAAATAACCAGATAGAATAAATAAAAGGAAAAATAATGGAGTGAAAGCCCGTTGAAACGGAGCAATCCGTCTACATTGAGTGACGAATCACTTCACGCGCGGAAAGCTCGCAGCTTATCTACGAGTGCGTCACTGTGTGTACTGACTGGTTACTCCTGTTCACTTAACCTACTAAGTATTTTTGGAATAACAGTTTAATCGAGTACATTGTCGAATATGGGTTACGAGAATAGGAGTTTAAGACAGAACAATATACAAGCCATGTAGTGACCAGCAGAGTAGAATAGGACCACTCCAAGTCTTACCGTGGATGTCGTAGAAGGCGACTTAGGAAACACAAGCTGAACAAAGCTTGTAAACATCAATGAGACCTCTCCAACCCGTCTGGCCAGCGTGAAGAGTGTAGGCCAAATCCTGTGGCTGCTCTGGCCAAGTATGGCTCTGGTAGTGCAGAGAGGGTCGTGCTCCTGCAGTGGAGACTAAAAAAGACCTAATGATGATCAATATACATACGTAGGTATTCAGTCTTATTTTTGTTATTTTGAGTGTTATATTTTTCAAATCATATTGCCTGTCACATATAAAACAAAACCCGTGCTTACTGCATTTAGTGAAAGTTCGGATGTTTGTATCACGCAATAACCACTAAACGAGTTTCGATGAATTTTCATAACTTAGAAATTACAGACAAATTGTAAAGAAATAATTGTTGTTTCACTTTTCAATAAAGTTCGATCTGCTGATGCATGTTAATATTTCGACTAGTTTTCTTGAGGAAATATTCAGTATCTTTAAAATGTAAACCACTTCTCAGTCCATTATAATACGAGTATAATAACCTACATGGACTGACCGACTATGTTTTTCAAGAACAAACAAACAAACAAGAACAAATTGTCTTTCTGTAATATGCTATATTCGAATATACCTAGGTAGTGTTTTTGAGAGATACACGCATTGGTGGTTCAAGAAATAGGTCCATTGGAATTGAAGAGCGATTAGATGCATATATCTACATTTGACATATTATGTCAGCCAGCCCACCTATCATAAAAAATAAACATAGACGTTAATGAATACAAAAACCAAAAAAATACTAGTAATAGATTTTTTTGATCATTTACCTTAAAAAGAATTCTATAGCGAACCAGATGACAACAACCGTTTCCATGTAGAAGAGGACGATTCCGGCTTTCGCTTCGTACTCTTCGATGGTAGAGAACACGGAGAGCGACAAGCACATGAACACCATCAGGAACCTGCAATGATCTTTGATGAAACCCACAGGCTATAAAGTTTTAATTAGCAATTAGTATACAAAAAATACTTCAAAATAAGGATGCTTTTGAATGATGTTTTAAGCCTTAATGTTTTTACTCGTATATACAAGTTAGAAGACAAATAAAACAATATAAATATGTTTTACCTATTATTACTATTATTCACCTTTATTGTTACTTTTTAACATTGTGTCTTTGTCAAGCTCCTTAAAGGCGTCTAACTTGGATCTACGACTGCCATATAAACAACAAACATGCCTTCAAAATCACGGAGGACCTTAATATTTAATACCTCGTGTAGGCACACCATTGAACTCTTGGTTGTACCATCTTTGATCAATTTATACCCCCGCATGTAGTACATTGTGTTAACGACAGTCTATACACCTCAGCTTTCCTAATTGAATTTAGTAGGGTTTATTGAGATTTGATTCAATAGGAACGTAATTACACATCTGTTTGCTCACTGGATATAATTGAGATATTCTACTTCGACTCTCTTAAAAGATTTGGCAAGTAAAGCTTTATATAAATTTATTTTTGTATAGGATTGGGCAATAAAAGTGTTTTGTGACTGCGAATGTAGCCGATAAAACCTTAAAAAAACATGAAGATAGGCTTGTTTACAAATAGCAAAGTGGGTTAATGTCCCTAGGGGAGGACTTACACAATCATATGATAGAGGACAGCCTTTACACCCCTTGGCCGTTCAAGAAAATTGTAGAACTTGGACTGTAGGCGGCGGTAGCGCGCGTCGCGTCGCGTGGCGCGGTAGCTGAGCGGCTTGCCGAGCAGCGACATCCGCGGCGTCGCCAGCCGGTCGCCGCCAATCTTACTCTCACTGCAACCAACGATACCGCAACACTTTTATTAATCTCACAGTGCTCACCTGTGCCGTACCGCGCACTGCAGTCTTAAACTTCTGAAACTCTGAAACGCAGCTGTTACGCTTGTGACCCCAAAATATCATAGTAAATTGCTCTGAATTTCTTACACGTAACAACTTATTTCTTTATAGTCAAGCTATAAAAGTTAATAAGTGAGTTTATTGAGTAATATTTTGTACCAGCATAAACAGAGTCTAACAAAATATACTGAAACTATTTTAAGTGTAAATTCAGTCCATGATACTGAACTACTTTCCCTAAAGAACATACCTATATCGAAATATGAAAAATAAATTTTGATCCGAGTTTGTAAAAAAAATATTTTTCATATTTCGGTAGACGTTCCTTGGGGAAAGTAGTTCAGTATCCTGGACTGAATTAACCCTTAAAATATTTTTTGGTGCCCATACAAGTTTCCCGATCAGTTGATCCGAGTTTGTCAAAAAGATATTTTTTATATTATATTTCGATAAACGTTCCTTGGGCACAGTAAGACCTTGGGGAAAGATGTTCAGTATCATGGACTGATCTCTATTTATTTTGTTAGACGTTATATAGTATTTTAATTATACTAGCATCCTCTTCAAACTCGTATTGTCCTGATATTCTACAGGTGTGACTGAAAGCAAAATAATTCACAGGGACAGTTTCAAAATGCAATTTTTTGTCTTTTCCGAGAAACTCGATACATCAGATGGTTTTTCGTTGTACAAATTTTTTTCTTTGTGGAAGAACAACTTCCACAAAGAACAAATTTTGTATAACGAAATCCATTAAGACTTGATCAGTATTGAATTATTTCACCTTTGTCTAACATCCTGTAATACCTACCCTATCATTGTGCCTAGATTGGGTTGACACTAGCTGTCGATCACTTAATTCACTTTGTTGGGCACTGATTTGGTATCCAGTAAACATTCCATTAACATGTTTCTAGCACTACGTCCGAATCATCTTCAGACATCAACTGTATACGGTAAACTATGCATATATATATGCATATCTAACAAATTTCATTCAAGAAATATATACTTTTAATTTCATCGAGTTAAACTTATAGGTTCTACTGTACGTAAAAAAAATCAAATAACACATGGACATGTATCGTACGGGCGATTTGTGCCGTCTTCAAGAACATATTGTTTAGAAAACTGTTCGTAAGCGAAAAGTGTGCCACCTGGCGCCGCGACACCTGACGACTGAAAGGTGCGCGGGCCGCTTATCTTGAAATTGCAGAAAAAACTTGCGTATCAATCCCGATTCCCGGAATTTTTGCAAAACAACAAACAGACGACGAGAAATTTACCAGGAGGTAACTGAGCGGCCGCTATAAACTACTCGCAGTTCGTGGCGCGGAACAGTCGCAAGAACGAACCGGCGATTCAGTTTCTATTCAATCTTCTTATGAACAGTATCGGAAAGCCGTAAGCCTTAAAGTTATAAAGCGTACCGTAAATGTTTCAATGCTCGTAAAAACTTTGATAAAGTATTTAAGTTGTTTATATTTACGAAACGCTTTCAGTTAAAGCTGTACTAACATCGAGAGCAGAACAATGACACATCTATCTTACAGTTAGAAACAAAAACAGCACTAATAGCGACACACCCACATAGCATACACTAGAATGAAGCAGAGTAAGATCCTTCGTATTTTGTATACAAATATAAGTTGTTAGGTTTTATAATTTATTACTCGCCTAGGTTATGAATTTCGCATTTAACTTGTACTCCTACTTATACTTACTCATTTAACACCTACTTTTTAAGTTGTAATCGCAGTGTTACGTCATACATGAAGTAGAGGTACTTAATAAGTCGAGACTGGATAATATACTTATCAGATATGCGAGTACATAGCTTTGCTTGCCTTAGTCTTGGCTCAAATTAATATGTTGCTGCAGCTGGCAGCTGTTGCTGTGGGTGAAATTTGCTCAGAAGGTTGAAGGTTTCGCAGTGAAGTCCTTGTAGATTTCACTGCGAAATCAAGGATACCTATATATATTTCGCTGGCCAATATTCAAACATATTTTCTTGAAGTTTAGATGAAGGAAAAAAGGTATGTATAAGTGCTTATATAAATTTATATGATGAGAGAAAAGATCGTTCTAGGAGTAAATAAAAAATAATAATTTAAACTTCTAGCTTGTTTCCTAGAGAATATCATTGTGAAAGCTAGACCATTTTATATTCATATATAAAAATACTAACAACATATACTTACGTCTTAATTCTTATTTTATCAGACAAACTTTAGGACTTGGTTTTAACCATAATATTATACACCCAAGTTAAATTCTTCTTTGCAGGTCTGGGAGAAAAGATAAACATAAAATATACCTACCACTTCTCTTCCCGCGCAGATCGTAAAAGTCGATCGAGGGAATGGGCAAGAATCTGAATCATACGAATAGGCGATGCGGTTAGCAACCCATTACTATTATGATTTACCTTTTCCACCTTCATGCCCACCATCACGTTAAAAGTGGCCTGGGCCTTACAGCCCTAAGCTCTGTCAGCCCCGTTAGGGATAAAGACGTGATAGTGTATCTGTAAAAAAATAAGTTGACAATGACGAAAGTGAAGGTGACATATTACGGTAGGTCTTCTAGTATTAAATTAAAGTTAGCGCTAGTTTTATTATAAAACGGATAAAGTTGTCACTACTAGGTCTTTGGGTTTGCGAAACCATTTGTCTGGTTTAGTAATATAAAGAATTTTTTATTTCATCAAAATTTACAGTTATTTTTAAGAATATACTTTTTATATAAGCATATGTATTATGGATCAATTATCAAAATAATTAGCTTTTGAGGTGAGACTGTAAGCGCGTAAGTATATTTGCCTTGAAAAGGGTGTGAGCGCATCATGTTTGTAATTTCGTAACCATGGCGCGAAGTGCGGATGTGACACAAACATTTGCTCGGCACTTACAGGCTTTTAGAATAAGGTTCCGTACTGATGTGTGAAAACACAAATTAGAGAGCTAAAGCACTAGGAGTGTCTCTCTTGCTATTTATGAAATGTATTCGCTACATAAATTCACCACGAATATAAAAAAAATGGCGTAAATGCGTATTTTTGCTTTTAAACTCTCCAAAAAAGGATTATAAATATAATACAAAAAAAAATATAAATAAAACACAGTGAAATATTCGTCGAGAGCAAAGGAAGGGCCGGAGCCGTGCTCGACGACATTTCGCAGTTTTTTTTTTGTATTATATATATATATTTTTTTGTAGCCAAAACGGATAGATATTTAGATAATATATTTTTTGGTATAAATTTCATATAAAAAGGTGATTGTATAAAATAGTGATACGTATTATAAAGGCAAATTTAGAGGTATGTTTGTGATTATTTTCTATCGAGCCAAAAATGCTCAATTGTGTTTTGGCTATTGTGGGTGGGTGTCTGTAGAAAATAACATAAAATTTTTTGAAATTTTTTTGATGAATAACCTGTAGTAGTTTAATAACAGTGATTTTTAAAAAACACGCACAGTATTGCAAATTGTGAGCCCACGTCGCCTTAATTATAGTAACCACCTTATGATTTAAATGCCTTTATAAAATTACTCAAACTTACAAAGATACGAAGAAATCTATAAAAGCCTACAATTACTTACATGTGGTTGTAGGTAGAGTCAATTATGTAGGAAGAACTATAATTTATAAAAAAAACAATAATTTTACGTACGTAGTTACGATCTTCACAAACTAGGTAGGCAAACAGACTTAGGTTGCTTGATTACTTACAACTTACTATTACAACTGCGATTCTGACCCTAAATATATCGTTCATATAATATGTGAACATATTTAAGAAGAACTATAGCACAGGCCGGAATCTCCTAAGGTACGCGCAATGTGCGTCCCCGTTCCCCGTCCCCGCACCTCTTCCCCGTTTTCGCCTTGATGACTCACGTTGGCCGTCAAGAACCGGGGGAGAGGTGCGGGTGCGGGGAACGGGGTCGCATATTGCGCGTACCTTAGGAGATTCCTTTCTGTTTACTCTTACTATATTCTGTGACTATAGTGTTTCGAAAAATTACAGAGCTTAAATGACAGCTTGCTCATAGGTACTGTACTTTATACCTACAAGTACTACATAAAACTGACCAAGGTATCTACTTAGTATCACAGCATATCGACGTTTTTAATGCGCATTGCTACTGCTTACTTTGGTTTACTTACTGCAAACAATACTGGCTTTATAAGCTAGAAAATATGATCTCTACCTAAGTATATGGAAAGCTCCTAAAAAGAATTTTAAGCGTATTTACAATTATTACTTAAATCTATCTAACTGAAACTTTAAATATATCCTTCTCATACATGAATATACGATGTATATTTGAAGTCTATTTTGCTTATTGTTATTATACAGAAAACATTACAAAGATCATAAAAAAATATATTCTGATAGAGCTCGTACAAACTTTATAAAAAAAAAATTAGAATGTAAATAAATAAGAAGGAATAAAAATAATTCATAATAAATCTTACCTTCGTTCGAAGCAAAAGTTTATAGCAGACTGGCATGGCATCAAGGATTTGAGAGCTCCGGTTTTACAGTTTGCAAAACTTGATTCTGGTGAATACAGAGGCCTTTGATGGTGTATCTCTGCCACTCAACAAACTGACAGTAATATGACGTTGGAAATCGTATTAGGGAGAGCCGAGACCCATGGACTCAAAGAAAACATTTACAAGACAGTGATAAGTTTTTGGTCCAGATGATGAAAAACAGCCATAGGATCACGGATAAGAAAATAAAGCAATGAAAGTACTTATTGAAGTTAAACGAACGTTAAAAACGTTATCGTCGTTAACAAATTGAGGTTTCATATTTTTTACATTGCCATCATTGCCATCGATGTATTTTTAGGTACGGAATGTTTTTTTGGGATTATCTCTACTTTTTGCGTGGAAATATGATAAATCATACCCTATAACAGATTTATTGTATGTGTTTCAGGACGAGAACTGTTTGTTTTATCATATAATAGAATATAAGTATACTTAAGTATCATTACACAATCCCATAGAATAAAATGTGACGTTGGCAAGTTTTTCTGAAATATTATATTACCTACCTTTTGTACCATATTTCACTACGGGAAGGCATACCACAAATTATTTAGGTACTTTTACTTGTATGATTGACATGTTGTACAAAAATAGGAGTGAGAGATCGCTAAATTGAAGGAGACGAACCTTCTGTCTGTCTGACTATAAAATCAATTTAGCAGAAATACATGACCACCCAAACTAAAATTCTTTTTGAATAAAATAAATAAATTTAGATAAAGACAAATCACACTAATTAAACTAGCTCCAAACTAAGTTTAAACTTGTATATGGGATACTAATTTAACCATACTATATTTTATAATAAACAGATAAAATCCCAAGACCAAGAACCATTTGAAAAAGGTCATTTTCTAACTTGCCCTGGCTGGGGATCGAACCCAGAACCTCCTAATATAAGACATTACTTAAAGATGATCTTTTAAAAGAAATAATTTCTTTCTGCCACTAATTGTTGCCACTACCTCCATGGCGTAATGGTTACAACGCTAGACCGCTAATCTGGAGGTTCTGGGTTCGATCCCCAGCCAGGGCAAGTTGGAAAATGGCCTTTTTCAAATTGTCCTGGGTCTTGGGTGGTTCTGGGTTCGATCCCCAGCCAGGGTAAGATAGAAAATGACCTTTTTCAAATGGTTCGGGGTCTTGGGATTTTATAAATTTATTATAAAATATAGTATGGTTGAGTTAGTATCCCATATACAAGTATAAACTCAGTGTGATTTGACTTTATCTAAATTTATTTATTTTATTCAAAAGAATTTTAGTTTGTAGTAAATACAGTATCGTTGAGTTAGTATCCCATAACACAAGTTTATAACTTACTTTGGGGCTAGCTCAATCAGTGTGATTTGTCCTTATATATTTATTTATTTATTTAATTAGTAAAAATGATTTTTCTTTAGCTTCTCGTCCTATAATATTTTCCTTTACAAAAATATGAGTTTGTATATTTAATTAAATACTTATGTATTACAAGAATGAATATTATTTGGCAACTACCTAATTAAATGTACGTGACAAAATAATTAAGTATTTAACTTCTAATAGATTCTGCTTTTGTAACATTTTTCAAGACTTTAGTAAAATCTTGACTATTGACCTTGACTCTTATTATCTCTGAAAATAAAAAATAAAACTTTTTTGCATCTTTTCAGCGAAACAATAACTATTTTTCTACTGTAAATGCTATTGCTTTGAAATTTGGAATAAATACTAGTGGTGCTGAGAGAAAAGTAGACCTCGCGAGCTCATCTAGCAATGTAATAACCGACATTCCCTTTTCTTAGCAAAGCCATTTCAGTGAAATCCGTGCATATATAACGCTACAGAACTTCCTCTCTCCACTCCCCGTTTTGATTTTTTTGCAACATCTTGTGTAGAATGAAGTCATTGTGTGCCTCTCAAATTTGATTGAAATCCGTCAATAAATAACGCTACAGCAAGCTAGAGTCGAATTTGAGTTAGGGCAGCACTGGCAACAGGTAGGGCGGAAGTAAAAAAATCATCATAATATATCTGACCTCGAGCACGGGCTCCTAAATCAATCACCATGTACGAGTATATCACTGACCTCTAGGTTAGTGATGTACATTCAATAGCTATTCGTAGACAAATAATTTCTGTGACAGTGCGTGAGCATGGATCTAAGAACTATTAAATCCTCAATGATGAAGAACAAGGGAACAAGATGGTTGAACTTCCAGATTTGGATGTAAAGATCCACGTTTGAATAAAAGTTAGGTAATAATTAATTGCTGGGTGGGGTGATACGAGTAAATAGTTACGACCTTAAATACCATTAATATTATATTGTTTCTGCAAACTTATTATAATAATTATTTATTATTAAAATTAAATCCATACCCATCGATACCCACAAACTGTGGTATGTTTGGAAAAGTTTAGCTTTATTTATCGCTACAATTTTTTTTTCTCAAACTATGAACCATCAATTCAATTATAATAATTTATCTTAGTTTTTGGTATTTTTAAGGTAGGGCATTGTGATTTCAAGGTAGGGCATTGCCCCACAATGCCCCTAGCTACGGCCCTGGCAAACATCACCCCCTATTTCTCCCGCAATTAAAAATCGCGATTGACTATTAAATTTAAATAAATAAAGAAACTTGTGATAATTGTTGACAAAATCGGTTGAAAAATGCGACCTATAAGCGAAAACATACAGACGGACAAAACCAATTTTGGCCAATTTCGAAACTGAGACGCTTCGCTCGATCGGGCACGTTTAGCCCAATGCTAAATTTTATGCTAATGAGGGATCAATGAACAATTTTCACAATTCATTTAAATTGGTATTTCCAACATTCGTACCAATTTTCAGCTTCATATGAGTTTGTAAGTAAGTATACCGCTGTAATTTGAAGTAAATTGACCGGACTTGTAAGCAGTTCAATATTTCGAACTGAGCCTTATTTACAAGGATTATTTCCCCTTTCTGTAATACCCTGTATTGTGTTATTTACGTTTTCTGATTCATAAATAAAAACAGATTGTGTTTGCGTCAACTGCTTTTGACAGCTTATTTCGTTACATTAATTTTCCTTTAAACCACTTCTACCTCAAAACAGTTATTCTAGAAATAAGTAACTCTCTTGTGTAGTATTTTTAAACTTGATAAAGTACGTATAAAGGCTGTCAGGTACATCCTATATATTAAAACTTAACTTACATAAGTTCTACAATCCTTGTTTCTTACACTGAACTTGTGTAAAATAAGTACTCTGTAGTTTACAGATACAAATAACTTATCACGTATTAATCTCTAACTGGGTAGACAAACCCTAGGGCTGTAAGACCCAATAGCCACGTTTATCATGATGGCGGGCATGATAGTGGAAAACGGGAACCGAAATTGTAATGGTGTACGAGCAAGCTCGCACATTTTGGCTGCACGCGGCTGCATACTATGTAAGGTCGCGTGTCTGCTGTTTTTACATAACATTTTACATCAATGAACAATAAATCAATTGAGATACTATCGAGCGGTGATCGAGAAAAGATCCGTTACACCCAATTCTACAACATGCGAATTACCGCCAGTATACCAGTTTCTACGTGACGTGCTCTTGTGTCTCCATAACATCATACAACCTCAACACCGTCAGCATCTCTTCGTGTTCGGCATTGGCCTAGGTGAAAACCGAAGCCTGCGCCGTACATTAACGTAATTCACATGTTTTAGAGTTCGGTGTGACGGGTCCTTCTTCGTACAGATACAGGGTTGCTAGCCGCATCATAACATAATTCACATTCTTCCCCATTCCCTCGATCGGATTTCTGATCTGCGCAGGTATCTACTGTAAGTAGGTATTTTTTTAGTTAATTGTTAAGTTTCAGAATAATTGCGTCATCTTTGTAGTAAAATTTATTCTGCCGGCGGACTCTATAGTTAGTTGCAGGATGTTTTGAGTACTATGCGGGCGATGTAGATGCTGTTAAATGACGAAAATAGAGTATCGTAACGTTAATCATGCCATATAAAACCTAGAATCACTTTTGTCGTGTTGTAATTGTACATATTGTTAAAAATAAGTTTAAGTTTATTATTTAGGTTACACATTAGGTATCCCACAGACTTAGATTTTTTTACTTTAAGGTTTGCACACATTTATTGAAAATTAATAATAGGTAATCAGAAAATCAGTAAGTGTTTATATCTAGGGAACCTATTGTTTATTTCCACAAATGTGGGAGTGGCCATTAATAACCGAGAGATTTAAATTATTTACATATTAAAAATTTATTACTTGGTAAGTTTATTTTTATCTTTAGGTATTTAACTTTTGATTTGAGTATTAATATCACCCACAGGCATCTGCTAAAAACGTTGTTTCAATTAAATAAGAAACCAGTCATGTGCTTATAAAAGTACCGACAAGTAACGACCATGTCTAGACTATCTAGTTTTGGCGGAGTTTTGGATCTGGGCAGTGCAGGGGCGCGATTCAGCTTGAGTGCAAAGGCCGTATGGGATTTTAAAAAACTTCTGCACGTGAATGACGTACCTAAGTACTTAGTTTTATTATGTTATGCACTACATCACAAAAGTAATCTATTGTAGATGTGGGAAAAGTAAACGAAGCAGTACATGTCAATCAAAAAGTTATTCATTTGAATGAGTCTACTCACTATATCGATAGATGGGATGGGATTACTAAACGATCAAAATATCGTTAGCCGGGCTGCGAAGCGCCATCGATTGTTCCATTATATTCCTTATCTATAACAACTTTAGGTCGACAAGACGTCCGCGGCAAAATCAATGAATTCGAACACTTCGTCTAAACAATTTAATCGCGGCAGATAAACTTCCCGGTGTTATTATAAAACAAAGCTTTCCGTAAAGCGTCAGAGTGAATTCTTGTTCATTATAATCAAGCAAATGCTTTAAAGCTAACTATATCAGACACATTCAATATTCTATGCTGTGAGTAGTGAATTATTAGATTAGTTTGTGTACGTTAGGTATACCTCTTGAGAGATCAAGCGTAGGTTGGGTAGAGTAAAATAGACATTAATATTTGTAATAGACAAATGTAGGTTACGTAAGGGTATGTAGGTACGTATTTAGTTGAGTCAATTTCCTTTTATAACTGTACCATAAAACCATATTGCTTGATACCCTGTGTTAATTTGTACATTAATTATTCCATGATTGCGGTTGAGTTAATAGGCCATTAACTCTCCATCTATATAGATAGAATACTTAAAGTTTTTAATGAAGAAAACTCCGTTGTGTAATGGTTCACGCGGGTAGTGTTGTGTAAGATAAGAGGCGATGGGTTATATGAGTATTTATTATGAAGCTGCTCTGTTATTTATTATCTTAGAATATATAACACTTACCTATTAAAATATTTACTTTGGCATCTGGCGAAGCATGTCGAACGACTGATACTCGTATAGATAACAATACCAAAGATAATATAATTACTAACGTACAATACCGACCTACTGCTTCACTTGCTTTCAGAAGCACGCACTATACCTTTATGTACAGAAATATGTGTTCTTTCTTTTTTTTCGGCAAGTGTTGATTGAAAATTAACAGCAATATTTAATTAATGCGACAATGTGATGAAGTTCTTTTAAGGGTTCCATACCCAAAGGGTGCCAACGGGACGCCTATTACTGAGACTCCGCTGTCCGTCCGTCCGTCTGTCACAGGGCTCTATCTCTTGAACCGTAATAGCTAGACACTTGAATTTTTCACCGATTATATAACGTCTAACAAAATATACTGAAACTATTTTAAGGGTAAATTCAGTCCGTGATATTGAACAACTTTCCCCAAGGAACATATGTCGAAATATGGAAAATAATTTTTGGCTTTCCATACAATTTCGGATCAGCTGATCGGTCAACTTGTATGGGAGGCCAAAAATTATTTTTCATTATTTCGATAGGTATTTGTTCCTTGGGGCAAGTTGTTCAGAATCATGGACTGAATCCACCGTTAAAATAGTTTCAGTATATTGTGTTAGACCCTATATATTATTATACACTATATATATTACTATAACTGTGGCCGCTATAACAACAAACACTAAAAATAAAATAAGTAAAGTTAAAAATTAAAGGGGGTCACACATCACAAGAAACGTATTTTTTTCAGGATTTAAAATTATTGAACGGAGGTACGGAACCCTTCATGTACGAGTTCGACTCGCACTTGACCGGTTTTTTATTGACACTGCTTGTGTGAATTGTGACTATAAGTGTATAATATTATTTAGATTAGTTTTAATGTTTTTTTTTTTAATAACTATGTACCTATATTGTAGTTCCCTTGCAGGGTTCCATGCTGTAATGAAAACTATTTATAGCGATTTTGTCAACATTTATTTATAAAGATTTATAAATAAACGAATTGAATTAAATTACAATCTGTAGTACAGCACCAGACTGTTACTGCAGATTGTATAAAACATAGTGTCGTGTGTAAGCAGTTTTATTTAGATTTTGTAATATGAAATTAAATAAAAAGACAGATGTGCGCTTCGAAGAATAAACACTCATTTTAATATAGCCATATTAGGTACAATCACACGTAGACACATAATGAGTAAATGTAATTTAGTATTGTAAGTTATTAGTTGCGAACGAACTCACAATGGGAACTTACCCCAGGATTCTGTAAACATATAAATATCGTTTTTATTCAAGAAACAGACAAATAAGGAAAACGTGAAGAACAAGTGGAGAATTCTCATGCGGCCCGAAAATTGGCAAATAAAGTTATTTAGGTATACACAGAAAGTCGGGAATATTTACATTTTAGGTAATATTTTATTTCAGAATAGTACCTATAATATTTATATTAAGTTTGATTTAAGAGAGATAATAGACGTTTTATAAACTTTAGTAAAGATTTTTAAAGTTACCAGAGATGCTCTATTTACCCTTAAATCTCTTTTAATTAAGAAGGGAAAAAACAACTACTAGGCATTTTTAAATAAGTAGCAGTAGAGTACATGTAGAAACATTTTATTTGAGATATTTTACATTTGTTTGTCTTTTGGATATTTTTCTATTAGAAACAAGTTTATATAATTCATTATAATTAAATTTTGATGCTCCTTTATTATCAATAATAATTATATTTAGTCCGTTATATTTATTTAACTTTGTGTAGTAATTTTAATGACATAACATTCAATGAAAACTACATAAAATTATATGCAAAGCCAATTATGTTTGCGTAAACGTATGTAATAATGAATAAATGGTTATATATATTTAACTAGTTATTTGGGAAGAAATATTGCTCTTAAATTGGGTTGACACTCTTCTTATGTATGATGTGTCTATCTATATTGGTATGAATTACTTAGTGTATTTTGGTAGGTATTTCCTAATGGATTTTCAAAAATATTGTTTGCGTTTTTAGATGTATTCGAATGCTGAATTTTTTGCCTTCTGATTTTCAGAATGGCAAACTTGCTCTATTTTGTAGATTTAAATTATTTAATTTTATTATTTTGTAAAAAAATGGGATAAGATATAGCGATGCTGCGTTACTCCAACTGGAAACATGGTACCTACTCTAGGTATCTCCTGTTTAGTCGACGAAAAGAAATGGACCAATAAATACAAATTTAAATGACAATAAATTCATTTGAACTGCATATTTATCGCATAGAAATCTATCTACTGCAAATAAAATTAAGTAGTTAGGATAAAATAGATCGGGTTAAAATTTAGAACCAAGGTTAAATAAAGAAATGAAAGTATGTTTCGCTACAAAAGAGCTACATTATTAATTAGATAATGAAAATATTTAATATATTACCTATGACGAATAGCATCTTCATGTACCCGAACACGCCTGGTTGGTTTCATTTTCACCTAAAGATTTGATGCCAATGAATATGTTATGTCATTTGTATATTATGTGTTACTTAAAATAAAGTAAAAAAACTTCGTTTCTGATCGTCACTATCCGCTTTTGTTTGGGTCGTTGCGGCAAAAACAAAGACAATCCCTTGGTACCCAACTCATGCATTATGTATGTTTGAAGATACGAACGAAGCTCAAGTATTAACTAATACATGTATATTTAGGAACATATATAGTTGACTGTTTACAGAATACACATCTATGTATGTTATAAATTTTACTTTTTAAATTTCAAGTTACAAGGTCAAGCATAAAAGGTCAGTTAAGTATGTATAAAGTTCTTGCTGAAGTAAGTACAATGTTTAACTGTTTATAAAGTGTTTCTGACTGCTATTACGTTAGTACAGCAAAATTTAGTCTAGAATATCTTGCACATAAAGACCAAAATTGAATGATTATTGTTAGGTCATTGTCTTGAAAACAGAAAAGTAACTTGTGATTATTGTTGGGTATTGTGAATACGAAATCGGCATGTTGGCGGCGGCGCACTGGCGCTTGCTGCCGCCGCCGTCATATTTTAATCACGTAATGTAATGCGAAAAATCTGTTCGACCCAACGTTGCCTTCGTTTAATGGTAAACTATCGATCCAAATATAGAAGGCACTTCGTACGCCATTAACCAGTCACAGTGGGAATTATGTACAAAGGCATAAAGCACAATGCGATATCGAGGAGGCATGCTTATAATTGTATATAATTTACCTATTTCAATAGAAACGATCATAATAACGACATGTAATTAACGGTAGGTATTCAACGACTTCGTGCAAAAATCGAAACATCAAACATTACTTACGTACCTTAAAATTCACAGCCAATCTAAACAACTGAAAACTGACATCCATAAATATTTACATTCCGGTAGACGTGAGACGCGTGATCGCGTGCGTTTTTGTGTACGAGCTATAGTCGTCGTGGTAGTGAGGGCTGCGCGTGGCGCGGCGTGGCGGCAGCAGCAGCGGCGGCGCGGCACGTGGAGAGCGGCCCCGGAGCGCCGGCATAATACCCGCCACTCATGAGGTCGGCGGCTCGCGGCTGCTGCGTGCGGCGCGCTGCGGCTCGGCGCGGGACACGGGCGCCGACTGACGCACCCGCCGCCACCGCCGTCGCCCGCCCGCCCAGCGCCCTCCGCGCCGCCCGCCCTCCTCTAATTCTAATTGTTGGCCACCTCCGACGATCCAGGTCATCGTACCTGCATTTAAATTTTTCCCTGAACGAAAAACCCGGTTATAATTTGCATATTTAATACTGATAGTCAGCTTTCTTCAAAATTAGGTTGTTGTTTAGATTCATAAAAAGTAAGTAAGGGAATAATTTGATTATTTATTCAAAAAGATTGAAGGTATGCATTTCTAGCGGAGCCCTGAAACAAAAACAGTAACCCCTTTGGAATATATTGCAAATTGCAAGCACAGTAACTAGGTAGTTAATGTTTACTTATAGTCCAGGAGTTAATTTACCACTGAATTAAGTAATATAACTATTTATTATCGTATAAGTATTTACCGTAAAAGTATGAAACAATGTATGTACTCGTACGTATCTACGTATATGATATACATGCTATTGATATCTACTTATGTTGGTGACGTATTGGAAAATGTGATAATGAGGGTAGGTGAAGTCCCGAGAGACTAGAGCCTATTTCGAACAAAACTAATTGTGTGAGTGAACTTTAGTATAAATTGTAATGTTCTGTATCCTTATAGATACCTAATAAATAGGATTTAGCGATGTAAGTACTTTATAAAGAGTTTTTTATATTACTAAGCAGATACAGGAAAGGAACATGAACAACTGCTAAAACAATTTACAAACAAATCACGTATCATAAAATTTATAGAAAGTCGTGAAGTAATCTGACGCTGTATTTTCCACTTTACTCTGAACTCTTATGTCTGTCATAGAGTACCTATGCCTAGATTTTGTCGTACTCCAGAGAGCACGACGACTTCATGAAAAGCGAGTAAGTAAATAAGACAGGTCTTATTTACTTACTCGCTTTTCATGAAGTTTCAGTTCATCGATCATATATAAGTACTACCTACTTAGCTGTTACCTGCGGCTCTGCCCGCGTTTATCAATTGATATAAATGTCATTTATATGCTTACCTAAGTACCTACTCTGCGAAGATGAGTTTGTTTCCCCTGCAACACGTAGACCTTCCGTAAGCATTTCCAAAATAACTGATAAAGCGTACATATAAAAGAGTATCTGTAGCCTGTACTCGAAGCCATTGCGCGTGTACTCAAAGGGTTGTTGGCAATCCCACGGAAACCTTACTTTTTCCGGGATAAAAAGTATTCTATGTGTTAATCCAGGTAATAAGCTATCTTCATTCCAAATTTCATTCATTTCAATCCGTTCATTGTTCGGTTTTTTAGCCGTTTTGGCGTGGAAGCGGAAGAAATATCCATACATCCATACGTTGCTTAGTTTACCTAGGTATTATTTAGTACACCTTTGTACAAACAGAGTTGAACAAATATTGCAAATGTTGCATCTAACATTGGCAACATTAAGGGTTGGATCTCATCTGTCAGCACGGAACAGTGAACACAGAACACTCTCACTCTAGCAAATTACTGTTCTGAGCGACAGAAAAGGATAGCAGCATAGGAAAGTGCTGTTCCGTGCTGATAGATGAGATCCAACCCTAAGTATCACAGCACTTACGATACGTCGCCGGTCGCTCAGTGTCAACGGACGGGGGCCACTTACCAGCAGCTGGCGCTGCGATCGTTTGCCAGATCTATTTTACAAGGAATTTGTTATCTGGCTAAATGGCTGTACAAGCTGTTGCTTTTCGTGCAAATTGAAACATATACTCAAGTAAAAGATATTTACTTAAATAAGTTATTATCAAGCAAATAAGTACTTAGGTTAGCCTATATTTTCATTACTGTATTTACATTACTAATTTCTTGTGATTTTCAATAAGCTTTTTAACTTAAAAAAAAATTAAATTCTAATGTTTATTCAGTAATTAGGCCTTTGCAGGTACTTTTACACGTCAATAAGTCTTGTATACATTACGTGTAAAATTTAATAATTATTATTATTGCGTTTCGGAACACTGCTGAGAAGAAACGCCAAAAGAAACTCATTTTTACATAGTATTGGTCTTAAGGCGAAGATATAGGCAAATGGCCTTGAAGTGTGAAATAAATTGTTAACTCGTAAATATGGTAATAATTTCCATATTGCTCTTCGTCATGCACTAGATAGCCCTTTAAATTATTTTATGAACTGCCGTTGAAACTATTATTGGTGATCCGTCTAGCTTTAAAACTTGTCGTGGCCACTTTTGGCGGAAGCAAGTTTTAAAGCTAGACGGACTAATGTAAATACTTTCAACGGTGGTTCATAAAATAATTTAAAGGGCTATCTAGTGCATGACGAAGAGCAATATGGAAATTATCTCCATATTTACGAGTTAATAATTTATTTCAAATGAGGGCGCCACTTCAAGGTCATTTGCCTATACCTCCACCTTAAGACAATGTCTACAAAATAATTCTTGAAAGCTACAATGGGTTCAGGTACGGTTTCATCTTTGCATTGTTAATCTCTGGTTATAGTAGATAGTCACACACAACGATTAAATATAGTTCTAAGAAATAAAGCCATGGCCGTGGATGGCCTACCATTTGTTCCCAAATGGGTAAGTATTGAAACCAGTATACAGGCTGACTTTTTATCCACCTGCTAAATTTTTGGAGCAAATTCAGTTCATGATACTGAACTACTTTCTATAAAAAAGTTATTAAAAATCGATAATTTTTTTTTTATTATTAGTAAAAATTTTATCGATTTTTAGTAACTTTTTTTTATAGAAAGTAGTTCAGTACATGGACTGAACTTGCTCCAAAAATTTAGCAGGTGGATAAAAAGTCAGCCTGTATAGACATAAGTATATAGCATAGGAATTCCTGCCTGATACTCTTGTAAGCATGCCTAAGTATGTAAAGGAATCAAAAATATTGCTTTATAGATAATATTAAGTATTTTTAGAATCCGCTAGTTTCCAACAAGTCAAATCAGACACTTTTTTCTAAATGTCAAAACTAACATTTTCTATGAGATTTTGTATGAAATATCGGACTGTGACGTCATAAATTTTTGGAGTCAAATAGCGCTCTTAATAACCCTTTTTCTTCATTAATAAATCTAAAATCTCGTTCAAAATGGATAAGATCAATGACAAGTTACTTCTTCTCAATATTCCAGTCCACTCGACCAATTTCTACAAATATTCTTTTACTGTCTATGCTATTCATCTCTGGAACACTCTACCCCTTTCCATTCGATTCGCCAAAACTTTGAATAAATTTAAAACCCTAACTAAAAATCACTTTTTTACTTCTGTTTAGTTCCTCATCTCTTTCCCCTACTATTTCTGTTTACATCATTGTGATATTTATTTATTTGTATGTATGTAATAAATTATTTATTATTATGCTATGTATATATAGGTATGAATATGTATATATATATATTCATTTATTTATAGAAATATATCTTTTTTTGTATAATGTTATATATTTTGTATAAGTATTTTAATATCTATTGGTTATTTATAATTTATATTTTAAATTTAACTGCGCCACCTGTTATCTTACTCATATACTTCGCACTCCTTCTCTTTATGGTTGCCTGTAAGAGATTGCTTCGGCGATAAGGCCGCCTCTTGTACCTTATTTATTTATAAGTTCCGTAAACTTTGTAATTTTTTTATTGTTTTTATTTGGTGCAATAAAGATTTTTGGATTGTATTGTATTGTAAGTTACATTTTTTTGTGACGTTTTATTCTCTTAACAGTACTAAATAATTTATTTTTGACCCAGGAAACTACCCAATTCAAGTTGCATTTAACGGCTATGCAGATTAGAAATTCGTCAGTCGGGTCGGGTAAAAAGGCGGCACAGGGTTGAAGTATTTTTTCATAATTTATTCTTTAGGAAGAGACCATTGCCCAACATGGGACAATTGAGGATATATAAAAAAATATATTTTTTATCACTCCATTCACCTTATTTCAAAAAGACGTCCGCCTGTATATCTGTTTGTCTGTATTCGATAAATTCTGAAACTTTTGGTCCGATTTTGATGCAGATTTCACTCAAGTTACCTTCTTATTTTAAAGGTTTCGATGTATTACTTATCATACCCATGCAAAGCCTTATTATAAAATGAAGTCTCCGGCGCGTTTATATATCTGTGTCTGGACTTCATAAACTCAGATAGGCTACGGGGCCGATTTTGATGTCATTTTCATTTCCATGTAGAGAATTTCCCGGTTTCCGGAGAAATCCCATTACATGATACATACCTGTGTGAAGCTAGAGCAGCTAGAAAACAAACATAACATAACCGTATTGTGAAACCTCAATCATACAACTTTAATAGTTTTAGATGGGAAATAAACTAAGCTGCAAATTGAAATCCATTTAATAAAATAAAAAAAACATTAATCGGGAAGAACGAATTCAGTAAATTAGTTTTGTATATAAACATATTTTTTTCTTGACGCATCCGAGCATTCAAACCGTAGAGACTTTATTAGCGTATCGTCCATTTTAAGAGTACTATCGCCAGAAGCTCGTTTCATCCGCCTACGTCTCGTGCGATTTGATGACGATAAAATGGATGTCGAAGAAATGTTAACTACTACTGATCAGGTATGCTAGCTAGCAATCGTAACAGTTATTTTTAAACACGTGTCAGTCCAGTTTTAAATTATTTTCAACCGACTACTTTAAATATATGATTACCTACAAAACCTACACGATATTATGATAAGCTTTTAGTGTCGCGATGTTTATTAGGCATTCGGGTATTTATGGGGATTCTGGAAGAGGTGACCTATTGTCCAGGAGATGTTTGGATCCAGAAACCACGTTTAGCCAAAGCCATGATGGCCAGATGACTTCGACAATTTTAATAAGGAATAAAAAGAAAAGAATAGGTAAACAAGACCAAATATGGAATGGAAAAGTAGAGGTAAAGGCTTAATGGGCAGATCCAGCCTTCGCTTCAGTGAGTCAGATGCCTTACGCAGGAATACTTTCACTTCCTCCCCCGCTGACTGCCCATAGGTACCGATAGGGCACCGAAGTAATTTTTTTTATGCTGACGCAAAAAATGAGCGAAAACTTCTTCAAAGAATGTTTTCAAAACATTCAAGATATTTGAGGAGGGTAACATTTAATGAGAGGGTTTCACATAGACTAGTGTGGTCAGACATCATGACCCCCATGATCCCCTTGGATCCACGGTCGTGAGGCCCATCAGTGGGACAAATGAAATGAGTAGCTCGAAATGAAAGTAATCATTCAGATATAGGTATATTAGGTATCTTAGAAATATCGGTCGACTAAGCTATTCCACTCACTCAAGTATGTAGTTATCTGTCGAGTGCTGCAGTAGATGACTGGCAGATCGAAGGCGAGATTTACCGATTCCACAATAAAATACGCACAAAAATTAATATTTTATAGACACTGCAGTTTATTTAGAAAGTAGTAAGAGCAGTTCTCACTACTTTTAGTGGGATAGATATATAAGAATTGTAGTTTGTAAATACTTATCTGAAATGTTTTTGTTGAGATCTTATACTCAAATTAGTTTTAAGTACTTACCTAATTCAAAACAAATTACACTTCGAGGCTTTTCTATTTGGCATTGTAACAATACAATACTTATCTTATTACTTTAAATGAGCAATTCTTGTTAATGTACGTACATATAACTATGTATGTAATGAGGATGTCGGAAAAGGCTCCAACGATTTCGATGAAATTTAGTAGGCATGTAGGGGATTTCAGGGTTGAAAAATCGATCTAGCTTGGTTTCATTTTTAGAGGACCTCGTTGTCTCGGTGTTTGTCATCGAGCGAGGCTCAGGTACGAGTATACTATCCATGACAGACGTAGATAGATAGACTTATTTGGAGTACAAAATAAATACGAACTTTCCCAGAGTTGTATTCATCTTGTCGCATACAACCTACAGTTAGTTGTCGTTATGTAGCAATCGATTGTTGAATGAACTATTAATTTCCAACACACGAGTAGACTTGGGCGTACGTGGTGAGGTTGGTTGGGCCACCCTAATATTGCAATATTGCGAATGGAATAGCAAAATGTGGGAATATTGCCAATTTTACCAAGAAAAAGGCGTAGATACTGAAAAGAGATATGAAGAAAACTTATTTTTTAAGAAATCATAATATATGTATTTTAGTATACTTACGTATATATCCTTTTAGATTAAGTACTTAGTAGTCGATAATACTTAGAAGTACTTAAACCTAGTCACGCTGTGCAATCAACACACACTTTTTATGATTATAACCTAACCTAACCGTTGACCGTAAAAATGGGAAACAATATGACACCGCGAAATGTAGCATACCTACGAATAACTATATAACGTCTAACCAAATATACTGAAACTATTTTAAGGGTTAATTCAGTCCATTATACTGAAGAACTTTCCCCAAGGAACATAATGTCGAAATATGAAAAATAATTTTTGGCTTTCCCTATACTCTGATCAGCTGATCGGACAACTTGTATTGGAGGTCAAAAATTATTTTTAATATTTTGGTATAAGTTCATTGGGGAAAGTTGTTCAGTATCATGGACTGAATCCACCCTTAAAATAGTTTCAGTGTATTTTGTTACACCCTGTATACGAGTACCTATTGTTGATATTACGGGAATTACCGCACGATCTAGTCTCATTCGTCATCTTAAATATGTTTTATACATATTACTTACCTACGGTAAATCAGATCAGGTAAATTTAAAACATTTTGTCTCAGTAGTTATATTTGCAGGTTTTTGCATATAACGTAATATCTATACCTACATGGGTAAATTATGTTTCTCACTTTGTACAGGAAATAAAGTTAAACAACACAGGGTGCGTATTGTGAAACTTGTTTGTTTTCAGTTGGCCTACTTTTATTTTTGCTAAAGCTACAGGATATTCTAGCTGCAGCGTGCTCACAACATACAGACAAATATATACTCGTACATTTGATAGAGATTTGCCAATATCTAAAACTTTTTGTCTGTACGGCTACGGAGTACTTATATGATTAGATTATAATAAATGTTAGAATTTTGTGTATCAATATAGGAACGAGTAGGTAGGTACGTAATATAATAATTCTAATATTTCAATATTATCATACCTACGCATACGCCTTAATAGATACCTAACTTAATAATCCATCTTCTTCACCTTTTCTACTTTACTTGTGGTCGGGACTACTCGTTACAGCATGAAAAAGAGAGTAAAGTTAGCTTTAAGGTGAAGATATAGGCAAATGACCTTGAAGTGGCGCCCTCATCTATATAAATAAAAATGAATTGTTGTTCGTTAGTCTGCTTAAAACTCGAGAACGACTGAACCGATTTGGCTAATTTTGGTCTTGAAATGTTTGTCGTAGTCCAGGGAAGGTTTAAACGGTGAGAAAATATGGGAAAAGGAACGGGAACGGGCGAAACAAAGTTCGCCGGGTCAGCTAGTTTGAAATAAATTGTTAACTCGTAAATATGGAGATAATTTCCATATTACTCTTCGTCATGCACTAGATAGCCCTTTAAATTATTTTATAAACCACCGTTGAAAGTATTTACATTAGTCCGTCTAGCTTTAAAACTTGCCTCCGCCAAAAGTGGCCACGGCAAGTTTTAAAGCTAGACGGATCACCAATAATAGTTTTAACGGCAGTTCATAAAATAATTTAAAGGGCTATCTAGTGCATGACGTAGAACAATATGGAAATTATCACCATATTTACGAGTTAACAATTTATTTCACACTTCAAGGCCATTTGCCTATATCTTCGCCTTAATATTTTTTTATCGCCTTCAATACGGTGGTTTACTTAGGTATACCACGTAATTGTGTTATTGAAAAATAAAGAACTTGAATTGACCTTCACATATTTCAGGTGAATGAGTCAGGTGGAGATCTTGTCTACTTATACATAGAGCATGGACTCTACTTTAAATAAGACTACATATTTATTCAATTTAGACTGTAGTTTTTAACTTGTTTTAATCCAGAAATAGGACATAGAGCCAATAAAAAGGTCATTGTATGAGTTCGAGCACTCTCAAAGTTTGTTTTACGATAAGAGATCAAAAAGATTTCGCTGGACGGCTAAAAATCAATAGCACTCGGTGTTCTACACAACTTCCCAAAAGTATGGATCTATTTATATAGGTAACTTTAGGTTTGGAGAAGTTACTTAAGTTGCTTGCTTATAAGAAATCGTTTAGTCAAGAAACTCATTGGCGCGGAGATAGATCATTATTTATTAGTACGTTCTCTTATTGGTTAGGCATATACAGTTTTTTTTTAAGTCTAAGCCTTGTCTATGGTGTCGATTACAGTTGTCACTTTTAGATGTTATATATATTGCACATGATTTTGAAACTTAAGAGTGAGTACCTAAATGAAGATGTACATTTATGTAGGTACCTAATAAACGAATTAAATAGCTATTATTAAAAAACAACCCATACGAGTATATGTTAGAATTTGGCAAATAATGTATAGTTTTTATATAATTATGTAATGTTAGATCCATATTTACAATACTTATTTTACATTTTGGTATTAATAGTCTACCAATTGCTGAACTGTACTGACATTTGATAACATGCATTACTTCTTGTATAAAAATAGAGTTTTGATTATTTATTATGTTATTTGTTATTAATTTTAAATTGTAACAAAAACTATTAATTTTTTTTAAATATATTTATTTTTTATGAAATAAACATGGAATATTACGGAGTACTTGCGGAGTTTAATTTCTTGAAATACCTGCAAAATCGCTGCGCATCAACATATAATATGTCGTACAATAACTACCTACTCGTTAAAGCTGACAAAAAATGTAGGTACCTACTCGTACTACCTAATCATGGACGATATTTATATTGAGCTTTTATTTAGTTGTACCTGCATGTCCCGTTGTCTATGTTGCATGTTGTTGTTGTTGTGACCGTAATTACTCGTAAATCTTGCAAGCTAAATTAGACTCATTTCCCATTATTCGATTGAGCTGAAACTTAATATACTTATGTATGTTGGGTGACAATGCAATATTAGGTAAGTATGGTACCAATAACCTGATATTCATGATGAAGTTAGAAGGTGGCCACGTCATCTTTGTGATAAAACATCATAACCCCACCGAGTTGGGTTCGATTGATTCGTCTTGAGCTTGTTTTTAATTTTTTTTTTAAATAATTAAGTCCTTGTTTAAAGTTTAAATACAATGAGAAAAGAGCTCGTCTTCGTCTTAAAATCGTCTTTAAATCAGATTGTGAACTGATGATACATAAATAACACACGTCGATTAAGAATTCAATACATTTACAGAAACCCATTAAAAAAAGTTGAATGAAAATAATTACGATCGTCGATGCGTATCACGGTACGAAGTTAGAGTGTTTGAGAAAGGTCAAAAGCTCTCGATAGACTCGCAGAAATAAATGAGTTCCGGTAGGTAGGCATGTGTGGCGGAAATAAAGCATTACTTCCGCAATGGCCGCCAGTTCCGAAAGCTTTTTATTACTCCAACATTTTATATGTACGTTTCTTTATATTAAATTAGAAATCTACTTATGTACCCTATTGTATTGACCTATTACAGAAAATCAATAGATTTTCTGTAATATTGAATACATAAGTAATATGTAAGTATTACAAAAGTAGGATGCCCGGTGGGAGTATGCATTTGTTAGTGATTTCGTAAGATAACCAACCCCGGGTGTGGATGGATGAAACATTCTTCAAGCTCCTTCGTGCTTCGGAAGGAACGCTAAGCAGTTGGTCCCAGCTGTCATCATTTTATATGTTTTTAAATACATACGAGTATAGTTTCGCCATGTCTGCCTGTCTGTCCGCGGTTTTACTCAAAGACTACTAGTACTAGAAAGTTGTAATTTGGCATGGGTATATTAATTACGCCGTCAAAGTGATTAAATAAAATCTTTCCAAATTTTTTTTTAGGGCAGCTCCCATACATTTAAAGTGGGAATAATTTTATTTCTCGATAAACTCAGTCGTTGGATAGGTCTTTCAAAAATTTTGTGAGTTTGTGAACACCATTTTTCGATTTAGGGTTCCGTTTGTGAAATATTGCAAAACCGTTGTATGAGTATAGATAGGAAAGTACAGGAAACCTATCAAAGCTTAGTAGGGTTTGTTTTTTTGTATATTTTTTGCCGCTTTATTTTAGGGAACTAAGTTTTTCAAGTGTTTTCATACATCACAACAATATTGGGATAATGGGGCCACTTAAGATCTGCAAACTATGTTCTATCATATCAAAGAAAGGGCTTGTAGTAATATTCTCATGTTTTAAAATAATTTTAAGATAAATATTTTTTAAGTTATTTAGAAAATGGGCGAAATTTGACCACCTTAATATCTCCGATTACTGGGCCTAAAATATTCAGAAACCTATATATATATATATATCGATTCGGTTAAGGTTAACCGCAATTATTCGGTAACAGGCTATTTCTGTTACTACGGTTAACAGAATTTAATTTAATTTAACATTAAGGGCCCCGTCCTTAGTTTTAGTGATTTTGACTGCTTTTTCGGAGCTGATTGGAGCCAAACTAACTTAGGAACAATATGTTAAGATATGTTAAATTGAAGTTTATTTAAGTATTAAAAAATTAAATGAGACAATTTATTGATTTTCATTGTAAAAGTTTGTTTAATTCCAAATAACCTGAGACGTGTTTCGATTTTTTGCGGTGTGCGACGTTCATGTCATTGTTGTTTACACGGAATTTAAAACATGAAGTTGAGTTTAAATTACAGAGAAATAAAGACAAAGGAAAATCCTAAAAAGTGAATGAGAAGATTTTAATAAAAAAAATAATTCATTCAAAAACTTAGTTAAAAAGGTTAAACTTTAAAGAAAATATAAGCGAATAAGTCGTCGGATTTCTTGCGCATATGACTGAGTTAAACAATAAAAATACACATATATGAAGATTGATTCATGCTTAAACACGTACAATTAATAAATAATAATAATTTGTCTTTTGTAAAAAGATAGAAAAATTTAAAGTTCTCCGAAATTCTCAAATAAATCGGTCTGCCTTATCAGCGTTTTCGTCCCCATATGGACGAAACGCTGATAAGGCAGACCGCTCGCTGCGCTTCTGAATTCGTCTCCATGGTGCATGTACAATACAGCGAAATGCGTATGTGTAGATAGAAAACATAGATTCGGGTGTTTAAAAAAAAATCCCACGGTCGAAAACTGCAGTCTTAATATATGTTAACTCATAACATAACAGATTATTTGTTTGGTTAACCCTAACCGGAATATCCCTGGTCTCAAAATCCTTTATCTGGTCTAATAAATACACGTAGGTACGAAAATTAGAACATTACGGTTTATATCACGAACATAATCTCCTTAGCATTTTCACTCTCCGACTCTACATTTCCGATTTAAACTTGTTCTTTTGATTTAAAAATGTTTAGTATATATCATTTTGTTTTAAATTATGTTAGTCTTATGTATATTAGTTTTATATAAATTTGGCTTCCTTAAATATTTAGTTTAATCTTTATTTGTTGAATTTATAATTGTTCATGAACCTTGTGTTTTCAGTTAAAGTGAAGATATAGGCAAATGGCCTTGAAGTGTGAAATAAATTGTTAACTCGTAAATATTGTGATAATTTCCATATTGCTCTTCGTCATGCACTAGATAGCCCTTTAAATTATTTTATGAACTGCCGTTGAAACTATTATTGGTGATCCGTCTAGCTTTAAAACTTGCCGTGGCCACTTTTGGCGGAGGCAAGTTTTAAAGCTAGACGGACTAATGTAAATACTATCAACGGTGGTTCATAAAATAATTTAAAGGGCTATCTAGTGTATGACGAAGAGCAATTTGAAATTATCTCCATATTTACGAGTTAACAATTTATTTCAAATGAGGATGCCACTTCAAGGCCATTTGCCTATACCTTCACCTTAAACAAATGTCTCAAAAGAGAAACTTGTTGAAAAAAGTTCGTAGGACTATGGTCCTACGGACCTTAGATACTTAAGGCCCCGCCAGTTCAGAGCCAAGAAAACTGTGAGTGTTTTTAAAAAATCACTGTAATTAAACTACTACAGTTTATTCCTCAAAAATTTTACATAAAAATCTTGAGGCTTTTCTGCAGACACCCACAACATCCAAAACACGATTGAGCATTTTTGGCTCTATAGAAAAAAATCACAAACATACCTCTTGATCTGCCTAAATTTGCCTTAAAATACAAATTATTATTTTATACCATCACCTTTTTATATGAAAATTATACCAAAAAATGTATTATCTAATAATGTACGTTTGTGATTTTTTCTATCAAGCCAAAATGCTTAATCGTGTTTTGGCTATTGTGGGTGTCTGTAGAAAATCCTTAAGATTTTTATGTACTTAATTTTTTTTGAGGAAAACACGCACATTATTGCAAATTGTGAATCCACGTCGCCTTAAGTCACAAAAGAAAAATTCTTCATTAAAATAAAAAAATATATCATTCTAATATATATCTTATACATTTTTGGTAGAGAGCTTATCGTAAAGCTTATCAAAATCTACAAGATAGTATACTCGTATATATACTCGTACCTAATTTAACACAACTTTAGTGAAAACAGCGAGGAAACTTATTCATGGGCGGAGTGCCAAGGAAAGGGAAATGATAAGAATTTCAGATGTAGCCGACGCGGTCAGACAAAATGTGCTGAAGGATTTAACGATAAAACTTGTAGCAATTTACCATACACTAAATAGGTACGAGTACCTACTTTCTTATGAATCTAACATGTGCAAAATTTTTAAAACACATTTGCTTCCATACCTTAATAATACCTATACCTATAATGACCATCGAATGTGGGAAGTAGGTATTGAATAATTTCCGCCACCTAAACTTAGACATATTTATCAATGAACTCTTGTTTAGAATCTTAATACTATTGTCATATTATTATTATATTAATTTTCTGATTGCCAAATTTAAATAGATACCCTAGATCTAGGCTTACGATACCTTTACGTAGTAAATAGATTCAAATGAGTCAACCGCCACAGTGAATTCTAAAATATGTCTCAACTTCTTGAGTAAAAGTGAGGCAAAGGATGTAGTCACATGGCAACACATTGGTGGAAACTTTTGAATCTAAACGAAATTAAGGCCGTACCTGAATTTTCCGGGGTCCAGTGCTGCCCCCATTTAAAATAAATAATTTCAAAGAAAACGCAGACATTATTTAAAATTTTGCAACTACCAAGTCCTAGATAACCCTTCAAAGTATTTTATGAACTACTGTTTACAGTTTAAAGTGAGAACGTTAAGCTTTACTACGCACATTTGCGAAAAACGGCCACTTTTAGCAAATGTGCGTAGTAAAGCTTAACGTTCTAATTATAAACTGTAAACAGTAGTTCATAAAATACTTTGAAGGGTTATCTAGAACTTGGTAGTAGCAAAATTTTAAATGATGTCTCCGTTATCTTTGAAATGATTTATTTAAAATGGGGGCAGCACTGGACCCCGGAAAATTTAGGTGCGGCCTTAATCAGGAAAAATAGTTTTAATGCATGAATCTATGGACTCTACAATCTGTGCCGTTGCTAAAATTGTGGTAGTAGCCGAGTGCTAGTCTATAGCCCTATTATAGCTCGTAGAATACCTCTCAATGTGTTTACATTTGCAGGCAAGATGAATCGGATTGTAAACGTTTGTGTATCCATCTGTAACGTAATGTTTCCATGGCTTGTTTGCGATTCGACTACGCTCGCTACGCTGTTGATTGAATAAACACGTGTATTTAGGTCGCAATTTATTTTAATGATTAAATCTTATAGTAGCGTGTGTTCGCTAAAAAAATACGGCGATTGGTGATCAAGAGATTTCCTTTGACTGAGTTGATCCTTACGACTCAAATATGGATTTAAGAAGCCAGCTTGAATTTTTGTGCAGTGGGGGGTTATGACGTAATCAAACAGCACTGCATTTCAGTCACCTGTTTTCTGAAAAAAACAAAAACATTTTCAAAACATACCAAGTTTGGGCTCCTGCAGGTAGAAAACGGCCAAATGAATTTTTATAAAACATACGCCAAATGAATTGAAATATACTCATATCTAACGTCATGGAAGCATTTCGAAAAGTTTAACATAACTATTTTTTAATGTTTTTTTTTTGGTCCTCAGTTCTACGAGTTAGTATTTTTCTTATAAACTTATATGTATAATCGCAAAGTGTCTTCCATCGCATGTTCCAGTACACTTTGCGATTGTACATATAAGTTTATAAGAAAAAATACTAACTTATGGAACTGGGGACCAAAAAAAATAGTAGATGTTAAAATTTACAAAATTGCTTCCACGACGTTAGATATGAGTATATTTCAATTCATTTGGCGTATGTTTTATCAAAAATCATTTATCCGTTTTCTACCTGCAGAAGCCCAAACTTTGTATGTTTTGAAAATGTTTTTTGTTTTTTCAGAAAACAGTTGACTGAAATGTAATGTTGTAGTATATTTTAGAATCAGCTCATGAAGCCCTTTCATTTGATACCCCACCCCACATGACAAGTTTTAGAAAAAAATATTTTTGTTCCATTCAAAAAATTGATTAGGTACGTCATAACCTCCCACTGCACAAAAATTCAAGATGGCTTCCCTTCTTAAAATGGTCTTAGGGTTCAGAGGGTTCACCCTGCCAAAGGAAACCTTTTGATCACCAAACGCCGTATATTGGGTTTTTATATCGTAAACACACGCTACTACTATTACGGTACATGTATACTTCTTCTTCGTCTAAGCGCGTTTCCGCTTGCATTCTCAGCTGTGGTGCTTCCGAGCCCGGGTGCGCTTTCCCACTTTTTCTTCTCCAAATATAACATGCATGTCACCCAAGGATGCTAAAGACCTTCCAAAATGGTTATACGACCGGCCGCCTGCCTGACGTCAACTCTCTTTGGGAATGTACTTGTGCGAAAAATTTTACAACCGGCCGCCGCCCGATGTTAACCCTCCTTGGGAATGCAATTTTTTTTGAAGCCAGAACGGATAGACATTTAGATAATACATTTTTTGGTATAATTTTCATATAAAAAGGTGATTGTATAAAATAGTAATACGTATTATAAAGGCAAATTTAGAGGTATGTTTGTGATTTTTTTCTATCGAGCCAAAAATGCTTAATCGTGTTTTGGCTATTGTGGGTGTCTGTAGAAAATCTTTATGTTAATTTTTTGAGGAATAAACTAAATAAATAAACATAAAAAGGTAAAAATAAAAATAAACAGGTACGGCCTTAATGCTTAGTAATTGTTTTTAAGTCTGCACAATTTCAAACTCCTATGACCGCTGCTGCCCATAATTTTAACGTTCAATAGCGTATCTACCTACCCAAGTAGGTACTTAGTTGGGATTGGGAGTAGTAGGCTAATCTGTAGTATGAAATACTCTTACTATCTTCTGTGTCTGTAGTAAAGGTCCCGACCCGAGGGATGAATCGATCTATACCTACCTAAGTTTCGTGTGTGCATCAGGTTGGCTGCTTTACTTTGCCGACGTACCTACATTAGCCTCCCTGAAGCACATAATTTGGTTTGTGTTAAATGGGTAGGTACTTTTTAACTAGGTAGGTACCTACCCCTAAAACCACAGCCAAATCGATTTTTCTTTATTTCGCAAGGGTTTCAACATCATATACGAGTATTATGTTCTGTGGAAAAGACAACGCCGAAAAGCGCACCCCGGGGTCGGCCGGAAGCAGCATGTGTACAATAATTAGTTGGATGTCTACTAACTAGATATATACGGCGATAGACGAAATACTTTAATAAAAATTCGCCTTCCCATACAAATTAGCGCTCAGCCAAACGGATTTTGTATGGGAAAACGAAATTTTTTTATCGATTTTAGTAACTTTTTTAAAAGAAAGTAGTTCAGTATCATGGACTGAACTTGCTCCAAAAATTTGGCTAGTGTTTAAAAAGTCACCTGTATAGTGTGCAGTCAGCAGCAAAAATATGTCACCAAATAAAAGCGCTTTTGTCAGTGACTGTACCTACTCTGCACCGCTATATTTAGTCAGGTACTTAATATTTTTAAACTCATCGTTAATGGTGTCTGACACAACGATATACCTAACGATTTCAATGAAAGCAGTGCTAATTTATGTTATATTTTGTAAACAATGTGGCAAACATGACTGATTTGTTTACACTTAACCACCTACGCTGTTATTCGCGCCCACTGTAGGTACTGGTATTGTGTGCTAATAGCACAGAACACATAAGAGTACAAACAGAATGGAATCTCACAGCGTCTCACGCAAATTAGCGTCCCCGCACCTCTCCCCCGCACTTTGTGCGCCTTTTTGCGCTCTAAACCAGGGTTTAGATACTAGCCGCACGCGATTCGCGACGTGTCTTATCTTGAGAACTGTCAACCAATAGTAACTATCATGGTGAGATTTTCTGTCTCGCTCTTTCGCATTGGCGGGAGAATACACAAGAGAGTACACAAAAATATTTGTGAAGTGATATTATGTAGATGTTTCAGACTTTTCTGTAACATTTAATACATATAAAACAGAATATTTTTTACGTCATAGTGTTTGCAAATCTCCCGGTATGGAAGATATGATCGTAAATACCTATGTCGAACTCAATTGACTGCCTCTGCGGTCCAGTGGTCAAGGCTTCTGCCTTGTGATCCGGAGGTCATGGGTTCAAATCCTACTGGGAAGCATACTTTGTGAAAAGTTGTTTTCAGTCTGGTTAGGATATTGCAGGCTTGAATCACCTGATTATCCGAAAAAGAAAGATGATTCCGTGCTTCGGAAGGCACGTAAAGCTGTTGGTCCCGAACGCCATCTAGCGTTTGTACCTATCCTAGGATTGGTTCTGGTCTACCCTCTGGGTTGCGGAGGTGAGACGGCAGTCGCTCTGTGTAAAAAACCAGTAACCTTGTCAAATCAACTAGGTAAGGTAGCGGACCCTGGGCTCTGAAGCGTTACCGCTGAGGATGCAACCGGGAGTACGCTCGGATGATGATGACCTATGTCGAACTCGTTAGTAGGTAGGTAAGTATTAAATTAATTCTGCGGTGCGACCCTAAGTATAAAACTCACACATCGACGAGCGTACAGATAAATTGTTTCGTTTGTAGTAGTAGTAGGTATATAAGTTAGTCTGAATCTATGAAGTGTCATACCAGTGCTAATAGCGTCTTTATTTATTATTGTAGATAAGTACCTACCTAGCGATTAATAAGTAGGTACCTACCTTATATATAATTCTCAGATTTTTTAAATTTCTGTAATATGTTTTTGAACGTGTATTATAGCAGCAAATAAGTTTATCTAATAATACGTTTTTAGAGCCGATATAAGAGTTGTTTCCGTCATGATCTCTAGCAGTAGGGTCGTCGAAATATCTAGTCCTGCGACTACGCAACGGTGATCTGGTCCCAAATGAAATAAATAGTGGCGAGTCCCGTAATGTAATTGTTTTCAATATAGATATACCAGCTTTTGCCCGCGGCTTTGCCCGCGTAGACTACACAAATTAGATTGTTTTTTTTTAAACTTGACCTTTATAATACCTACTACAATACCCCTCCTATCTACGTGAGCGCTTTTCCTTTTTATATTCTCCAAATTCTCTTTGCAGATCCCACCTAAAAACTGTCCTTAAATACCCTTCACACAGCACCACTACCTTTTCCTACTCCTTCTCGGTACATGCGGCCAGACTATGGAACTCATTACCACCTTCTATACGCGAATCTAAATCGATCTCTGTGTTTAAAAGACGAGTAAAAGATTATTATTTATCGGAATCATTATAGTTGTAGTTTATATATTATATATTAAGTATATTCATTTCTAAATAGACATATGTATTTATATAAGTATGTATGTAACATATGTATGTGTATGTTTATCTGTAGTTTCATAGTATGTATTTCTTCTTCCTTCATTTAACGAACACGCCTGTATGCCTTTCATATATGAACATCTCCTCTCACGGGCCTACTGGAAGAGATCTCTTTTGAGATAAGTAGTGCCTTTGTACAACTTTTTGTTTATGTATTCTCTGTATATATTGTCCGTGTACATAAATTGGTAAATAAATAAATAAATAAATACAAATGTTTAAATTATAAGCATGTATCTAACGAAGGGCTATTTATTTCATTTTTTTGTCTCTTACTCAAAAATTGACGAAGTTACATAATAATATAAATTTGCAACCTTGCACCCCCGAGGATGAAATTTATTCAAATGCAATTGATGGTTTATTATTCTTTACTAACCACTAATTCAAAAATGTCGTGTCTCGCTTTAAAAAAAGACGAAGATTCATACAAACTTGCTACCCCTACAGGGATGTAATTTTCAAAATCTAATAAATGCATTATTATTTTCTACTTACTACTAAAATACATTAAAATTTCATACGTCTCACTTTAAAAATTACAAAGTTTCATACAAGCTGTCAACCCCTATTTCACCCCCTTAGCGATGGAATTTCCAAAAATCCTTTCTTAGCAGACGTCTCCTAGTCACAATCTACCTTTCTGCCAAATTTCATCTTCATTAACTAAGTAGTTTTCGAGGTTTCGTGATGAGTGATTTTCGCTTTTATACGAGTACAACGTAGAAGGGACATACCCGTACTAAATCGAACCACGGGCTATACTAGATCACTAAAGTATTATAAAATTAAAATAACATACAAAAAGCCCGGGCGGCTGCACACTTTTGTATGAAAATCCAATTTTTTTTTTTGCATTTTGGCTGTTATTTTAATTTCATTATACTATAATGATCTAGTATAGACCGTATTTCGATTTATTACGGGTATGTCCCTTCCAATTTGTATACAGGGTGACTTTCTATCCACCAGCCTTTTTGGAGCAAGTTCAGTCCATGACACTGAACTAATCGTACTATCTATGAATAATAAATTCTCTAGAATTGTAACGCTCCTACATTCACCGCTTCGATTCTGATTCCATTTACGCAAGCAAACTAACAGTAATAACAACGCAACACTCAAACACACATAGACAAATATGCATTCGATTGGTCGCGACAAGGTCACGCTTCGTCGTCGTCGGTTGGGGGCGGTCACCGCAACGAGCGGTGAGGTACAACGCGTGGCTTAGGTACATTTTGCATAACACTTTCCAGATGTCAAGTATGGATTATTAAAATGTTTATGAAAGGTTAGTCCTGTGTTTTTCATGTCTGTATGGCTTCTACACTACTTCACGGCATATGACGGCATTTTTAATGAACCAATTATCGCAAAAACACAGCAATATTCTCAAAGGAAACTTTTTGCGACGCAATCGCACGACTCGAGTGTCACAACGAACTGTCGCGCCGCGCGGTTCATATTTTAAGCCCCGCCCGCCCCGGTACATATGTCGTGGAATGATTTTTCGGGATTAGTTACGCTTCTAGGGATTATTATTCGTAGACTACTATCTATAATTTTTTTTATTAAAAATACAGCCTGTATACATATAGATATAGTAACTAGGTACATACATGTACCTACTAGGTGCATATTAAATACTACCCAATACCCACGCCTAAGTCCTGGGATGATGACTGGGTCAAAAAAGTATTATTCTAATTAGTCCGTTAGTTACAAGTACTCGTAGATTATCAAAAAATAATGTACACATATTTTCCAGTTTATCAAAAAAGTAAAAATTCACATAGATACTAAGTATGACTAAGTTCCAGAGCCGTCACCGATGTGTAAAAATCGTACGAAAGCGTGACGTCATGCGAAATTTAAATGCGCTATATCTTTGTCATTTATTGTTTCTCAGAGAAAAGTAAAAATATGTGTACAATATTTTTTAATAATAATCTAACCAATGGGCCAAAAATAATTTTTCAGTCATCATGCCCGATCAATCCTAACAACGATTTATGTATTTCAAGCTGTCTGAAGGCATCTGATATTATCACATCCGACAGCCAGTCCATCATGCCTGAAGTATCGTGGATCTTAAGAGTAACGACAATATTCACATGTACCTAATCTAAGCAAGGAGCACGTATGAGTAGGTAATGTTTAAGGTTTAACTTCAACCAAGCCTGCGATTCCTTCGCCTCGTTACTTCGTTCAATCAATAAGTTTCTACAATACATAGACAAATTGAGATTTTCGAGGTTGGGCTTATATGATTTGATCATATAGCTTTTATTAAAATTTAAAACACCCGTTTTATTTTCTGAAAAATTTATTATTTTTGTTGTCCAAATAAAGATCACACAGACGATACCTACTTAATTCACTATTGCATTTAATTTTAATGAACAAATTTTTAATGACTTCTAATGATCATTCATTAGAAATAGAGTAAAAACCAATAGTTTTTACAATACCTACACACTTAGCACAATATATTTTATATAGTTAATATACAAAGTTACTGTAGTCTTTTATTAAGGCGCTACACGCTTGCCAGTGCTGCTCTTTTTCAAAATAAATTATTTTGTCGAAAACAAAAAAAAAAATAATTTCCATTTGTTAATGTTTAGATGAAATAAGGTAAGTATCAATATATTTGAGTTTTAGCGCCAAAAATGCCAGTTTACTACAGACATACATGTGCATCTTCTAGCAATATTCACCCACCACAAGGTGGTTTTTGTATATACCTAAAATATACACAAAAGGATTTTTTTATCAAATACTCTTCAATTCAAATGAGGACAGCACTTTCGTTCATGCAAAGCCTTTAAGACTGGTGTAAATATTTATAATTAAAACTATTATTAAGACATTGAAGCTAACTTATACATAATATCACTTCATTGTTATTATCCACCTTTCTTCCATTTTTCTCCAGGAGTGTATTCAGTCATGGGTCTCCCTGATATGCCGCAAGTTCCGATGCCAACCCTTCCAGTCAAGTTGTCTGGTGATGCAAATATACTCTTTGCTTTTACTCCAGCTTTTTTAGTAGCTTTCGAGTGGAATGACAGCCATTTATTTTTCTCACTTTCTCTCTCTTCTTCAATTTGTTTAAATCTCTGTTGCTTTTTCTGTTTCTTCTTTTTTAGATATTCTCTATTGTAACCTTTGCCGTGTCTGTAAACAAAATATTCAATGTAATAATATATATTTGCTAAATAACAAATGTTTGTCTGCCAAATATCCTTTCCTTTTATGTGTGATATCTACAAGAGCTTGACTCCTAGTCATTACTAGATGACTTCGTCTATTTGAACAGAGACTGATAAGAAGTTAATTTTAATGAGATGGATGCAGAATAATTGTATAACCAAAAGTAGGAGTTTTATCCAAAAATACTTTCTTTCTACACTGATTCAGGAACTGAATAGTTCTGCCGTACAAGCATCATTGAGAAACAACTACTTCTTTTTTTCAGCACTACAACCCTTTGTAGATCTTGGCCTCCTCAATGATTTATGGCAATTTAGGTTTGTTTTTAGCCTGCCTTCTTCATGATGTATAATTTCCATCCCTTAATATGTTCCTAGGTTCATCATCATCATCATCCGAGTGTATTCCTGGTTGCATCCTCAGCGGTAACGCTTCAGAGCCCGGGGTCCGCTACCTAACCTAGGTGATTTGACAAGGTTACTGGTTTTTATACAGAGCGACTGCCGCCTGACCTCCGCAACCCAAAGGGTAGACCAGAACCAATCCTGGGATAGGTACAAACGCAAGATGGCGTTCAGAACCAACAGCTTTACATTCCTTCCGAAGCATGGAATCATTTTTCTTCTCAGATAATCAGGTGATTCAAGCCTGCAATATCCTAACCAGACTGAAAACAACTTTTCACAAAGTATGCTTCCCAGTGGGATTTGAACCCATGACTTCCGGATCACAAGGCAGACGCCTTTACCACTGGACCATGGAGGCAGTCAATATGTTCCTAGGTTGTTAAGATTTAATCAATCTGGTTGCTCTTCTCATTGTGGATTTCACAACCAGGTTCTTTTCACCATGGTGGTTAGCCTACCCATAAACCCTTCTCTTTTATCTGGTCTTGGGACCAGCTATAGTATCAGATGGCACAGGCAGAGTAACAACTAACAATAAAATTATAGATACTTACTTGCTCTCATCTCCACTTAATGGCCTCTTTGTACCAGCTCCCAGCACTTTAACATCATTGACAGACACGGATTCTAATGTAGAATATCCATCAAACTTCACTTTAAAGTTTTCATGTCCGATTTCTTCAATTACTGCTTCATAGAACCTGAAATGTTTTTATATAAATGTACATGTTATAAACAAACAATAATAAAATATCTACATATAAATGATGTGTATTTAAATGTTTTCTACATTTACAAGCATAATCTTAGATTTAATTAATAAAATCCATTTACAACAAAAGCAAGGGTCGCATAAAATTGGAATCAATAGGTGAGTCATTTCTCATAGAAAGACGCGTAAGGCAAGGGGACCCACTATCACCCAAATTGTTCAATGCAGTGCTGGAACACATCTTTCGGAATTTAGATTGGGTTGATCGCCTAAACATTAACGGTCGCCGCCTAAACCATTTAAGATTCGCGGATGATATCATCCTGCTAGAAGAAGATCCACAATAACTAGAAAAAATGATAAACACATTAGCAGACGAAAGCAAAAAAGTAGGACTAGAAATGAATGCAAATAAAACTAAGCTAATGACCAACTCCACAGAAGTCAACATAAAAGTTTATGGAAACAGCCTTGAGTATGTCGAGGAATATGTTTATCTAGGACAAATTATAGCCCCTAAACACTCAATGTCAAAGGAAATAAACAAAAGAATTGCTTGTGGTTGGAGCAAATACTGGTCTCTAAAAGAGATAATGAAAAACAAAGAAATAAGCATGCATATTAAGAAAAAGACTTTTAACACATGTGTTCTCCCTTGTTTGACATATGGGTGCGAAACCTGGGCCCTAACAGATAATCATAGAGAAAGATTGGCAACCTGCCAAAGTGCGATGGAAAGGAGTATGCTCCGGATCAGGCTAAGTGACAAAATAATAAATTCCGAAATAAGGTCAAGAACTAAACTAGTAGACATACTGACACGATAGACCATCTCAAATGGAGCTGGACAGGTCATATGCTGAGGTGTAAACAAGAGAAATGGAGCAAGCAAGTCACTCTTTGGTACCCACGGGATGGGATAAGGGGGCAGGGACGTCCAAAAACCCGGTGGAGAGATGATATCTGCCTGACCTTGGGGCCCTACTGGAGCAGAGTACCACAGGACAGGACTCAATGGAAGGAGTTGGAGGAGGCCTATGCCAAGAGGCACACCGAGCTTAGGGACACCATTTAAATGTGTACTAATTTTGTAAAACTTATTATATATACGTTATTGCAAGTGTACCTAAAATTTGGAAATAAGGGCTATTATTATTATGTCGGTACGCTTTTCGGCCACGGTCCTTTGAGGCGTTCATGGGGCCAAAGCCAACATGAAGAGGCCTTTTAGTACCTTTTTATCTAAAAAGTGAGATGGCTGCATCTATGGAGGTCTATCCCTTAATGTAACATTGAGATGCACTAACGGACAGTCCTCCATAGCTGCCGAACTATTGCCAGCGAGGGAATAACTTGGTTTGGGCTATGTGGATGGGATGATAGTGGACCGGATAACTGGGTTATGGAGTGAGATACGGACATCTACCTAAAAATCTCTCACAACAATTTTAGCCTGGTAGATAGTGACTTGCTGCTCGTTGGCTACACTGCCTGTGGGCACCCTAACTAGCCACGAAGATGCGGCCAGGGCGCAACACAATGTGAGCAGCTGAGGGTGTCGAGAGGTGCGGCTCCGGTTTCACCATCACGGGGCTTACCCCCGAGAGCGGGTTTCCCCATTATAACGCCATTACGTGCGTGCAATACACTTCCACCCTGGAGCTTATGTTCTGCTCTTGCGACTCCACTCTGGCCGGCCGGTCAAGGCAAGACAGAGGCGTATCATATCAGCCACAGGAAGTCCACTGCTGGACATAGGCCTCCCCCAAGGATTTCCAAAACGACCGATCGGAAGCGGCCTGCATCCAGCGTTTTCCTGCAACCTTGCTCAGGTCGTCTAATAAGTTTACCATAATACCTTCAAATTATAATTTCACTTTCGCAATTCCAAAAAGGACATTCAACCAAACAATGGTTTTTAATGTATAGAATATATGGAAATATATCACTGAAATAGTAATTTGAAGGAATAGAATCTACCATCTAAATGTGAAATTTGCTTTCTACACTATTCACACAAATTTTATTGATATCAATTAAACTGATACACACCTATACATTTAAACCAAAAATTCTTTCAAATGGTATATTATCTATATAATCTTATTCAGCATGCTTACCTGAATTTCCATCAGCATAAGCAAGCAGTTACCTAGAGAAATCATTACTGTATAGAAGGATTTTCATGCCCTCTATTTATCTTTTGTAATTTTAGTTTTTATAAAATTGTTCCATTTGTTTGAACATCATTAAACTAGTAGGCTGATTGTTATGAGTAAAGCTTTTATTTAATTGATGCTTACAGACACAAATGTAATGGAAAGTTTTGACCTCTTGAGTATCCTGTTGACAAGCTCCTTATGCCTAGTGAAAAGTGCTCTAAACAAAGCTCATCGACAGGATGCTTCACAGGTTATTATACTATAGGAAATTTCACAATCACAACTACTCGCTGTATATTTTTGCTCGCATTTGTAACTATTAATATAAAATGACCGATTGAACTACACTCTGGCTGTAATGTTTACAAACCATTTTACTTGCAAAGGCATAAGAAATCTATAGAATAAACTTCGCAGCAATGTTTTTGGCAGAGATAACAGTCATCTATTTAGCTAAGCTGTACAAGATTGTGTAGTATAATGCTTACATTCCATCAGCTCTCCACTTTGCCAGACATTTCTCGCCCACGCGCCAACTGGAATAAGACTTTGCCCCAGCCTCAGCTTCCTCGGCCGCCAGCAGCGACGCTGTAACATCATCATCATTACTAGAACTATGAATATTTGTCACTTTGGAGTCACCATCTTGAGTTTTTATAAGATCTTGTGTCAACTCAATTACTTCTTCTAAGTCGGTTTTCAACTTCAGCAGTTCTTCATTTTGAGGATCTGTGAGTAGGGCAGCCTCCACCTGTAAAGTATGCATAAAGGATTGATATAACACGATCGATGGTACGTACATAGTTACGTTAAAGAAAGTATCGAGGGAAGCTAAAGTGCACATCCGTAAAACGCTAATTACCTGTTGAAGTTGTAATTTATAATTTCTTAGATCTTCAGCCATGGCTGAAATATTTATTTATAATGTGGTATACAATCAAGTGCACAATTATTTATTTCACAATCACAAATTCTATAAAATACCACACACTGACATTACATGTATTTATTTTAGCGATTTGCAGTGTTGCCAGGTATACCAACCTGAAAGTAGCCGATTTCTTCACTATAGCCTGGCGCCGCCACCAGTGGCGCCTGCCTGGCCGTACCGTACCGTATAATCAGTGTAGCCAACTCTACAGTTTTAACTGTAGATTTATAGTTTTTTGAAAGTTTTCTGTTTTCAGTTTAGGTCTCCAAATCTCAGTTTTTTTATTTTTGCTTTTTTATGTATTTATTTTTTATTTTTAAGGACTAGCGGCATCTACGTCATCCACTGTCCATACACTAACTCAGCCTCCTCAGCAAAACCTACTTTCTCTACTCTATAGCTTTAACGTAGCATAGCCACAGGAATAGATATAAGTTTATAGTACGTCTACTAAAAAAAAAAAAAGTACCTCTACTAACAATCTGGAGACCTATTTTTTTAACGCGGTAGTCAGCAAAACGTGAAACGTGTAGTTTTCCAAGACACCGCTCAAATTCCAACCATAGCGAAATAGCATCTAATGATATTTAATAGGTAGAGATAGTGTTGTTAGTAAAAACTTGTTACACGTGTTATATCATATCATACATGTTTTTTTTATAAATAGTTTGAATACTTACTCATTACTTGTTTTTACAAAATTATGAATAATAAAGTTATTACCACCTTTAAATAAAGTTTGAAGTCATGAACTTAGAAAAACTGTAGATATGCAGTTTTTTAAATTAATATTTAAATTTTTCTACAGTTTTTGCTTGACTAGTAATGTACATACAATTGGGGTTGGAAACACTTATATGCTGAACTCTTATCATCGCCGGTTTTGTAATGATAAGTCTGGCTAGTCAATCGTTACAAAACGGGCAATGTATACAGGAAATCAACATTTGAAAGGGTCTGTCTGTTCTCATTTGGGCCCTGTTTGTTGCAGGCAGTGTCATGCATGTCATGTAAAGTCATGTGAAGTGAACAAAACGCTCCGAGCGGCTCCGACCAACATGCATTACCCATCGTGTTGCCAGATAGCGTCACTGCTATTTCCTAATGTAAAAAAACATAAATCATTTTTTAAATAATGTACAAACGTCCATAAAGTCTAAAAAAATCGTTTTGTAATCTAAGGATTATTTCCTATAAAATGAGGTAAAAACACTTGCTGCGACACGTAATGCAACAATGAGGGCCCAAAACGTATGAAGCTATCGAACACATCCTTTAGATTAATGTAAGGCCAAGCAAAGACTAAATTCGGTAATTTCATGTGTTGAATGTAGATATACAATGCAACACTAAAAATATTATATAACTAAATAGAGGCTTCTGTAGGCTCCAGGATTTACTTTGATGACGGAAATATTCGGGCCTAATTTGAACCACAGTTTTAACAAAAATTAAATATATGTAAAATACGTAGTATTCCTTTGACGTAGCTAGTAAGCATTTTGTAACTATATTATTTTTTACTGTCAAAAGCAACTGTAGCCTAAATGGCCGTATGTTTAATTTATCTGCCAACACTGGTTAAATGTCATGTGTGACATGTGTCAGTTATGATAATGACATAAGAATCTGTCCTTACCGGGTGTGTTCTATTGACGCCATGTATAGATGCGTTTTTGGAGTGGTGAAAGCTAGCTAGATAGATATTCTAATCACTCATTGCGATTTTTATTATTTGCTATTTAGTCGCTCAAAACCATAGGGATATCTCTTTCTACGCTTAAAAACACATAGCGACCAGGAAGTGGTTTTTAACCAACGAATTTGGAAAGCATCAGATAACAGAACCAACGTAGATTTCGTACTCTGTGCAGAATATTACCGCAGATCACATAGGTATTTAGCGCTGTCGCCTTCGACTTACGATTCCAGCGTTGCAGGACTATCGATAGTTATCCTTGAAAAAGTTGCTTCCCATCAGGCAAGAGGTCAAACGCACTCCAATCTCTAATAAAAAATTAAAAAAAATAGTCAAAAATGTCACAATATAAAGAGAAGGTCCATCCAAGCTCTCTTTGCACAATATCGATGGCCAAACCAGGTCGCTGTTTCTGACACTCGCCCTTAAGATGATAGTTTAAATCGATCGAAACCTGGTCGGCCTTTTCCGACTACTTATATCCTGTAAAGTCAACCGGTTTTAAAAATAAATTAAATAATAAAAGTCATTTATATTGCCAAATTAGGTACAGCTTCTTATAACTTATTCTAAATTAAACTGCTAAACCTAAATGCTTTTTGGCAAAGGACTGCCTCAGCATGTGCCTTGAACCAAACGCTGTTTTTCAGGCATCCCCTCTTCCTGAGATTTAGTGCGGGAGACTAGTAATATATGGGGGCTAAACTTAAACTTATCAGTTTTATCGGTGTTGATATATTCTTATTATTATGAACCTACTAGAGCAATGTTGAACATGGTTGTTATGTAGGTTGTACTCATTTATCTCACGTTAGTTTTAATAAAATAACTATCGATATTGTGACTATTTTTGAAGGACACAATACTATCCATAGTCAATACTATTGCTGCAACTTCCGTTCTGTAGGTAGATATGGAGAAAACCGTTGTAATATTTTATTGGTTTTGTTTTATATGTAAAGTTCGAAACCCTAAAGTTAATCAAATAAATAAAAATATCCGAAATTAGTCAAAATCGTATTTTATTATCATCATTAAGTATAAAAATAAATACAACCTTAAAGATAAATTCAATGTCACTAACTTATTAACTTAAGCAGGTAGGTATAAAGGAGAAGGCAACTTTTAATAATGATATTTAATAATATTATTTAATAGCAATATAATTTCACAAATGTTTCTGACTTTAACATTTTCTCTAGGTCATGATGGCCTCATTGGTGTAATAGGAGATCAAGGACAGTTAACTACGCGCCAGGGTGGCAGTTCCGTTTTCAGTAAATAATACTTAAGGTATAAAGGAGAAGGCAACTTTTAATAATGATGTTTTATGATATTATTTAATAGCAATATAATTTCACAAATGTTTCTGACTTCAGAATTTTCTCTAGGTCATGATGGCCTCATTGGTGTAATAGGAGATCAAGGACAGTTAACTACGCGCCAGGGTGGCAGTTCCGTTTTCAGTAAATAATACTTAACTCTTTCATTATTTAAATAAAAAGTAAGTTTTTTAAATAATTAAAGTTATACCAGAGTTGCACAAGTACCCCTCATGAAAAAGGTATGTAAGGGCCCTTCCACACGACGTATTTTTTACATACAAACGCGGGTTTCATTTGCGACAAAAAACGTGTAACATCAGCCAAAACGTACGAGTACGTCATCGTACGAGCGTAAAAAATACGTCGTGTGGAGGGGTCCTTAGAATAGTTTGAAGAAATATCGCGTGTATCAAAAACGCGTCGTACGAGTGTAAAAAATACGTCGTGTGGAAGGGCCCTTAGAATAGTTTGAAAAAATATATAAATACATGGAGTATTCAGCGGTTTCTATCAGTAAGCATAAATAGAAAAGATATTTACATGTAAATTAGTAACTGTCAAAAACCTGCCTGCACAATGGTTTTTCAACGTCGTATATTCCTAAGTTAGTTTTACCGGATACATTGAAAAAGAGAATAAGGCAGTTAGATATAGATACCCATATCGGCCTGTCTAAAACGATGTGTCGCGGTGGCGGCAAAGTCGTGCTATGGTCGGGATTTTATTTAGTAATAGCTATTTTGTAAATTAACTACTTAATTTAATTACTTCCTTAAAAATTTATTTGTCGTAATTAGTTTATTAATATTTTAAGTAATTGTTTTGCTTATGTTAGAATAATAATAATTACGGGAAAGTCCTTTACAACCATTTACAATCAACATACTTAAAAATAAGACTTGATAGAAATACCAGATTGCGCTTCTTTTCAGTCTGTCAATCACAATGACTTCATAGACGCGGGCTAGATACATTTATTAGTAGAATTTTTTATGTATATTTTATGTTTATTAGAATCGTTCAATGACTCGGAATCGCTAAATTCTATCGGTTTGTTTAAAAAAAACAGCATTCACTTCTATTGGTCACGATACCTTCTAAATAGAAAGATATGAAAACGTGCTGTTGTCGAGATGGGATAGCCGATCAACTCGTCATTAGGCAAAGGTAAAAAAATAAGTTAGTGAACCTCGACATATTGCGAAAAATAGGAAATAAATTTAACTTGACACCGATATAATAAAAAAAAATGCGTGAATGCAAGACGCTAACGTAAGTAGTATATAGTACTCTGTGCCGTAAGTAAGAGTTACTGATGTCAATCTCACGTTAGTTTTAAGTAGACCGAAACTAGTCAGCGATTCCGCATTTATACTTAAGCACCTGTAAAAATCTATAAAAATATACACATACTCGTAAGTTTGTTCTTTAGTCTATGTGAGGTTTGGTCTTGTATCGCTGTAAACATCCACCAGGTGTCCCTGCAGGGCCGTGGACTGGTGGTAGCGGCGGCGGGAAGCGAAGTCTTCGTTGTCTTCGTTCAGTCTCTCTTGTTCCATGGAAATGTCCGCATGAACTGGTGTTACTACTAGCTGCTCGTATTCCAGTGGTCTTTTACTGCAACAATATTATTTATGTTACAGTTAGTAGCAGTTTTTCTTAACATTGTAACAATCGTTTTTATTATGACTCAGGTAATACATTTTATTGATGTGTAACATCTTTCCTCTAGCTTTCCTGCGACGGAAGTTTGTAACCGGAAGCCGGGGAAGCGCGTGCTATTTGATTTTCTTCCGAGACATGGCTGTTCACATGACTGAACGTCCAAATGGTCCGATTAAGTAAAGGTCAAAATGATAAAAATTGACAAGGTGAGATGTCAGATGTTAGGATGCTACACATCATATGCGAGTATTGTAAGGCTCGCTCGTTTTTTTAATTAACAGTTATTTAGTAGTTATTAACACGAAGCGTATAAGCAATCGACACCACTTCCCTTCTGTGAGGGAAATCATTTTTCAACTAACTTGATATTATGATTCATCAGATTTTCGCCCATTACGTCTAGGCGGTAAATGTCCGCTTCTTTATTTAAATACTTCGGCTTTTACGATCTGGGCGGGAAGAGAAACAAATGATACATTTTTCAATTCTACGCTACCAGCGTGAAACGAAATTGAAGAAACTTACTTCAGAACTGTTCGATTTTAACTGTTGTGGGCATTTTGCATTGTTTGACGCTGATCGATGCATACTGGGACACTGTAACATAACTTTAAATGTTATTCTTACCCTATAGCTTGCAAGAAAGAAATCTTCAGATAGTGGAAGAAGCGGAACTCTGAAGCTCTCCCGGGCTTGACGGCCGGGTTGGCGGCGCCGATGTAGAGCCACACCAGCCACAGGATGGACAGGCAGCCCAGGGCATACGCCCAGTGCACCAGGAACATCAACAGCAGCTTTAACGCAACCTGAAATTAAGCAGTCAGTATTGTCTCTCCCTCTTTTCTTTTGGAAAATTTAGAAAGAGAGGTGTGAATTTGATCTTAAGGTTACCTTACAATAATATCATCATCATCTCACCCCTTCTTTTGCCCATTGCTGAGCATGTGCCTCTCTTCGTCTACGCCACCAATCTCGGTCCTGTGCTGCTCTTTTTCTCAGAGAGAGCTCTGTTTGTTGTGTGTGTTACGTTAATAACATTACACAAACTTCACTTCAAAATCACTTCATGATAGTTGTACATAGTATATTATTACTCTGTGATGATAGAGGTCTGAATAATACAAATAAATAGCGGCAAATTATGTAAGTAGAATCTCTCACTTCCGATATTACCTAATTGAAATGAGGTGAGGCAGAATGTAAGTCTTTCAAATGACCAGTGCTGTTCCCAACGATTTGCAAAATATTTTTTTCCCAGTTTTACATAATTCTAAAAGCTATGGTGACTGATGCCATAGATAGGTAAAGCGTTCAGTTAAGACCGTGTCTGAGGATAGCGGGGGAACTGAGAAGCGATCTTCTTTCTTTCTATCTTCTTCGAGTAGCGATAAATGCGTATGAAGTTAATTACTTATAATCCGTTACCTGTGATGCGCTCTCTACATTTTATCATATTCCTTGAGATGGGTACACATTATTTTACGCAGTCTCACTACTAAAACTCGTTACTTTCAGGGCAAAATTGTCATACAACCATAGATACAACGTTCGTATCGTACACAAGCGACCATGTGTAAGAAAAACGTAGGGCTACATAGATTTTACCCGTCTGTCTTATGCTATCTGTGATTATTGTAAGGCATTTGTCATGTCAGATTCAATAGGGATAAACCTTATTTCATGTCTATCAATAATATACTGATTTGCGGGGGACACTCAGGACGGTCATTTCGCGGGAGAGGGTGAACTTCTGTTTTGGACGTTAGTACTTATTCTGTGACACAGTTAGCTTTAGAACTAAAAGATACATTATCACGTCTTTTTCCTAATGGGGTAGACAGAGCCTTGGTCCGTTAAATCCAAAGGCATAACGCTTAAGTTATGGGGAGCGTGAAGATGGAAAAAGGGAATCAGAATAGTGGTGGGTTGCTAGCCGCATCGCCTATTGATATGATTCAGATTCTCGTCCAATCTATCGATCAGTTTCTAAGATCTGCACGGGAAGAGAAGCAGCTGGTACATTTTACGTATTCTCTTTTCTTCCAGACCAGCATGGAAGATTAATTAAAGAATAATACTTACTCCAACAAGAGACAGCCATCTATTACACAAGTGTGAGTACCAGTTGGTGTTTTTGGAATGCACGCTGACGCTCGGCCGTCTCGCAGCGCCATCGCCGTTTGCCATGCGCCCGTTCATTATCGCCGAATCCGTTGGCGATGGCGTGAAATCCTTCAAATGGGTAAATGTATTTTTATTATTTATTCGTATAGAATAGAACGAACACAAAACACACAACAATGTAACTAAAAATAAAATAACTAGTAGTTAGGGAACCCCTTGGCTGACTTAACTCATGTTCAAACATTAATACGATATAAGTGCGTTATGGGCGTATACAATCGGCTCTATTACAGCCCTCGCCTTCGGCTCGGGCTGAAATTCCGCCTCGTGTGTTAAACCAATATACGCACGTATATCGTACGACGTTTTTCAATACACTTGCGAGGAAAAATACACTTTACGAGCGTGTTAAAAAAATTTGCTAAAGCATCTACACTTAGATCAAAGATACTAGAGTTATCGTTAAAGAAACTTATCCACATACAATGACGGATTGTTCAAGTATACCCTGAAAACTTCGCTCGCTGTTTGCTTGTTCAATGATTATAGGTAGGATAGATTTGTACAATATCCAGCTAACTACCACTATTTTATAGCGTTTTGTCAAATGATCAATTTTCATAAATTACATGTATAGGTACTTACACCGACATTCTTATGCCGAATCCTCTCAGGGAACAATAAATCAAGATCACTACCGGTGGCACCATATACTTGTGTATCACGCTGCGAATGACCTTGGAACCTGAAATACATCTGGCTATTTAACTAATGAAAGATTGGAATAAAAAAAGTAATAAATATACAGGGACAAATCACGCTAATTGAGCTAACCCCAAAGTAAGTTTAAACTATAATCACTTGTCACTTGGACATATTTTTCTATAGAAAGATTTATTTTTTAATTACATCGATAGTTATGTAACATATTTTAGAATGGTTGGAAATGGCGAAAATTTTCATTGATATAGTGATAAAGATTAGAATATCAAAAAATCTACAACTTGACCACAATAACAAGGCACACGGCGAATTCTTCTTCTTATCGAGTCGAAATGGTTTCACTGTAGCTTCAATTTGAAGTCATCTTTGACCAGTATGTGGCCACGGCGATCCTTCTGTCGTTAGCCTCATTAAGGTCCTCTATGGCACGTAGGGAAGCTCGGACATGGCAGAAGGTGGTCCATCGACTGAATGGCACCGCAGTCACAAAGCTCGTTATCAGGCCACCTAACCCGGTTATCTCAACAGCCCGGAGTCTATTGAAAGACTTCCACAATCGCCATTGTCAATATAAAAGGGCTATTTTCTATATAGGCGAAAGAAAATGGCCGACTGAATTGACACGTGCACCGCGCGCCATGTTATTGTGGTAAATTAGTAGGTACTAGTATATAGTAGGTGTAAGATAATGAGATGAATGGATAATGATAAAAAATAAACAAAATCATACCTCATTTCACGTCTATGTTGTAAATCAAAAGTTTGAGCGAGTGCAAAATAAGAGTAATCAATGCTAGCGTAGGTGATGAGGAATGGCATGGTGACGATAGGGGCGAGCTTATTGATATCACCGATGATGATAAACGTGACGGTCACTATAGCTACTACCACCATTGAGTAAATTGGCACTTTGTTTGGACCTCTCTGTAAATAAAAATATGACAAAATGTATGATTACAAAGATGACACTAAAAAAATATAGAACGGTAAGAACTGTAAGCTTAGCGAGTTATCAAAGTAGGTACTACTTTATTCTGAAAAGACAACTTGTAAATAGCAGGTTGCAAAAAAATTACTAATGAAGGCAAATTTGTGAAAAAATTACAAAAAATATAAAACGGCGACATACACTGAGAGAGGGTTGTTAGCTACAACATTATGTGTTGTAATTCTAATACACTGTTACGTCTTCCATGCTTGATTCAGAGCTTCCATCATAAATTTTATGAGGTAAGCAAAGTTTGGACTTTTAAGGTGAACAAAGCAGAAGTAGCGCCCTCATTTGAAAAAAATTGTTAACTCGTAAATATTTCCATATTTCATAGGCATATCGCACCTAAAAATTTTCATATTTTTAAATGTTAGGCACTAGATAGCTCTTTAAATTATTTTATGAACCACCGCTAAAAGTATTACATTAGTCCGTCTAGCTGTAAAACCCGCTTTCGCTAAAAGTGGCCACTTTAAAAATATGGAAATTTTCACCCTATTTACGAGTTAACCTTTTTTTTTTCAAATGAGGGCGCCACTTCTGCTTGGTATTCACCTTAAGAGGAAACACTAAGGTCGAGAGAATTGAAAAATAGGTATTTGTAAAATCTAGATCCATTGATTTTTATTGAAAAATATCTCTGACACTATCCGGCGAGGAACTAGGGGACTAAGGGTTTGAAGACAAAACTGCGATGCGACGCGATGCGAATTCGCAACGCAGAAAATCAATGACCGGTGACCAATCTTTCGACGACCGTCAACTGTACTGAACGTCTTTTAAAAACTAAGTCCTGACATGGATCATAAAAAGAAGTGTGCACTTTTGTTATTGCGGAAAAAGAAACAGAAGATTTTGGGTTCATCCATTTATTACTATTATGAATCCCGGTGGGAACTATTTTTATCTAAAATATGAAGCAGTTTATGTAATACTAGCTGTGCCCGCGACTTTGTTCGCGTGGTTGTCGGAATGTTATATAGCCTAAAGCCTTCCTCTATAAATGGACTACCCAACAAAAAAAGAATTTTTCAAATCGGACCATTAGTTGCTGAGATTAGCGCGTTTAAACAAACAAACAAACAAACAAACAATCTCTTCCGCTTTATAATATTAGTATAGATTAAAATATGAAGCAGTATAAGTAATATTGTGTTACGCAGAAAATATCATTTTGTCAATGGTTTTCTTATCATTTCAACAAAAATATTTTTTTTTTTGCTTTTCGATATTGGTTTTTATGGAAAGTAGTTCAGTATCACGAACTGAACTTGCACCAAAAAGGTTATGCGTTAGATACCAGTAACCCTGTATAGTTTGTGACGCTGTCCCAGAGCGGAATAAAAGGGAGTCACCAAGTGTGACGTAATATCGCAAGAATTTGCGATGCGAATCAATTCGCAAGTTCTTGCGATGCGTCGTGCCCGCAGGTTTTTGCGGTGCGACGTCGCACCGCAGTTTTATGTACGAGCCCTAAGCTTGTATGGAAATACGGCCCACCGATTTCCTCCTAAAAACATTTCGTTTGTTCCTTTTCAATCAATGAATTTATTAATATAATTTTCGAAAAAATTAATAGTATTATAAGAAGTGTTTTCAGATTAAAATATGAGTGATGTTACCCCATGTCCCAGTGCTTCCAATCCCGGTATGACTCTTTCATTAGAAATACTCTGCAGCACTCGCGGGGTGCCATACATAGCGCCGAGGCACGAGCTCATAGAGCTGACGTAGAGGCCGGCGAGCAGTAACACCTTCACTGCCGATATGTCGGCCGCTATGGAGAACTCAGTCAGCAAGGTGTCTCTTGTCACCGTGGCAGCTAATGTTATTATGAACATTAGGTATAAAAACGTCCTGAAAAAATTATATGATTAGGGTTGGTCACATCTGTCAGCACACAGAAAAGGATATGACAGATGTGTCCCAACCCTTATGTACTTTTCTAAACTATGTATTTGTAAACTTGTAAAGCTTTGTGATAGATACTTAGATGCTTAAAAGATAAAAAGTTATATAATCATTTCCTAATTATGCTTTTGGGTCCTGTAATTAGCTTTGTTTTACCTGCATTGATGACATAGACATAATATTGCACACTGATATTGAATAAACTACTTAATTTGAGACTGTAATAAGGGTCTTTAATTAGGATAAGACAGTAAGAGACGATAAGAGATGAAAAAACTGTGTTTAAAAGAGCATGAGCAGTAGTGAAACAAAATCAAGTTTTATGTGAGGAGACTAGTTTTGCGAGGTCTTGTGGTTAGTATAGGCCGACTATAAAACACTTTCAGACGCGAGTGGCCCTAAAAACTGCTTGTCACTCACGCCTTTACTTTTGATCAGGATCAATACACATGATAAGTGTCAGAAATGAATAAAAAAAAAATTTTTGCTATTCCCTAACGAAAATGGGATTAGGTAAGAGGTAAACGATAAAAGATATAAAATCTCACCCGGTGCCGATAGCAGCCAAAGATCCATTAGGTATATTAACAGACGGGTTCTTCAAATCACCGCTCATGTTGATGCCTGCCAATATACCAGTGATGGTTGGGAAGAATACACCGAAACATTTGAACCAGGTGTAGTCATCTTTGTAGTCGGACCATGTGTTGTTGGTTATCACACCACTTAGCCACCCTTGGAATTTGGCATCTGAAAATAATAACAAAGAATAGATAGTTTCGATTTAAACTCGAATTAAAAGGAATTCCCTTGAAGAAAAAGGAAAACTTTTGCGCAATGTTATTTATTATCTATTAGGGCTCAGACAGACCCTGGTCGCCGACGATCGGATGTCTTCGACTAGTATCGTGAACTGTTGTCTGTAAGAGCCCTTATGTTTATAATTTGGGCAAGTTTGAGAAAGAAAAAAAAACTTTTAGATTGCTTTGCTTAGAAAAGTAGCATGTTTATAACATTTATTACATACAAACAATAATAAAGGCTGATCTGATTAAAGTGAAACGAGGTTCTATGAGAGCCAGTAAAGTAGCCGAGAGTGGGGTGTATAATCACCAGCAAGTACAAGTGCAACCAGAAGTAAAAAAACTGTAGCTTTATGACGCCAACCACATTGATGGTGCCCATTAGCAGCACTGCAGCCGCAGTAAACCCTCGCAACGCCAAGGTGTTCTCAAATGAAAGCGCCACTCACCTGGAACTGTAGTCAGTGATCCTACAAAGAAGTCCAAAGCGGCCAGAAGAATCACCAATAGCAGAACAAACTGCAGCTTTATGACCCACTTGACGCCGGCTACGTTGATGGTGCCCAGCAGCAGCACCGCAGCCACGGCGAACCCCCGCGCCGCCCAGGTGTTCTCAGCACCCACTAGCGATGCCATGGACTCTCCAAAACCAAACACATTTAGGGCACAGCCAACCGCCTGTAATGGTATTTTTTTAAATTATGATCACTCAATTTTCACAACCATCTTCTGAAAGTTTTTAGTTCCACATAATGTTTCAACTCAGTGAGTATGAAAAAAATCTGTGAAAGGATTTATGCATGCATTCAGGGTGTGGTGCACAACATTTCCTGAATGCATGCATACTGTTGTGACTACTGTACTAATAAATAATTTGTTTACCTGTCCGAAACAATAAATTATGCCCAAAGCTCCCCCTAATCTAGAGCCAAGTGTGTGTGCGAGTAAGAAATAAACTCCTCCACTTTCAATTCTACATCTTTCACATATTCCTACAGCTGAAAGTACTGATATCAGAGCGACGAAAACTGTAATGAAAAATAAAGTTATTTTATTTACTTAAAAATATAGTCTTATTATAATATAGAACAGGGACTAACTTTATTACTAGGTCAAAATCATTATCCGCCCACACAACAATATGTCATCTTCTCTTTTGTCATTGGCAATAGGATGTATTACGTAAAACTAGGCGCAGATGGTGGCACTAGCATATACATAATACATATACAGTAAACAATCTGCTGTCATTCTACAATGTCGAAAGTTTTCGCAATAAATTATTGTATAAGTATTATATAATATAAAATATATAAGTATATAATTTTAAGTTTTATTATATTTCACTCAGTCAAAACTTTAGCTGTGGTGTTATGGCTTCCTACGGCCATTTACATACATAATAACTACTTATATAATTTTACTTTATTGCAACTTTGATGTACTTAATGTTATTGTCAAACATTTGTTTACGGTCTGCGCTAATACTGCACTCTGGAGGCAGAACATTGCAGTAATATCTCTTATTTCATTTGTGTCACCAAGTCCTAAAGTTAGTCTGTTCTTAAATAAGATGGATAGTCTACAATACACCTTATACTTACACCTCAACTTACATCGAGGGCAGGGAATGAAAACATTTAAAATAAGATGGATACAGCCTAGATGGATACGCGCTAGCGCAGTACCTCGGGCGCGCGGCTGCACAGCGCACGGGGCGCGCATCCGGGCCGCTTGCTATGTTTTGAGCCTTACACCTCATCGGCTTGCATCGAGGGCAGGGAATGAAAACAGTCTCAGACCACAATAAATAATTAGCTATCATCCTCTGATGTATACAATTTTACATCTTCTTCAGGCTTGAAGTGGCTTTTCTCACTTTTTGGAATGGGATAATGTAGTAAATTAGGTTACACACAACATGTTACGGACTCATACATACATACTCTATAACTTTTTCTATATTTGCAAGCATCATTTACAAATAGTACAGTTAGTGCAAAATTCATGAAGCAAATGACTGGGGAGTCGCTATAGCCAAACACTGGTTAAGTTTATTATAATAAAATTATATAGCCTTTCGACTCATGAAGAAGTAAGTTTATAATGTCATCATCATCATTAGCTTTCAATAGCCTTCTACCGGGCCTAAGATTCTTCTAGTTTATGCCATTGCCATGCAAATAATTTAAAAGATTTTGTGTCTGTTTAGATCACCCTTCAACTGTCTCACAAAATCTTTAGGACTCCAGGAGAGTAGAGCCAAGTGGAGCTTGTTATAGGTTGACGAATAAGTTGATGCCCTCGCCATGTTGTGGAAAAAATAAGAACTAAATTTAACACGGCACTGTTCATAACACAGCTAAAAAAATTACCATAATTTTAGGCCCACTAAATTAGTTGTTGACCTATAATACAATAAAATCTGTAAGTTAGTTACCTGTGAAAATGACTATAAATACAGCATTAACTAGGCCGGCTTGTCCAACCATCCAACCAGATCTTAGAAACACAATCACTCCAAAAATGTTAATAAGGCAAGATGTGAACACGCCATCCCAAGTCCCAAACAGGACTGGCTGTGATATGAAAAAGTTGGATTTCCACCATGGGACATCACCCTGAAAAATTGAGATGAAGCAAACTGCATAATATTTGTGAAACAATGACACTTTTCAAAATAGGTTTGGTTAGAGCATCTAAGTTCGAGAATGGGGGCTTGTGATATCATAGCCCTAGCTGTGACGTCATGCACAATTATTAAAATGTGATGTATCTCTATTAAATTGCCATTTTTGGTTAGTCAAAGAAAAAAAACCATGCAAGTACAATATTTTTATTAACTTCCTGTTGAGCCAAACAAATTTTTTTTATTAGCCAATCTTAGTAGGTATAATCAATGTTTAAAGAAGAATACACTGTATGTATGTATTAAATTTGAATGTTTGAAACATATATGATGTTGAATTATAGGTTTGAAACATATGATGTTGAATTAAATTTGAATGTTTGAAACATACATTAAAGTTTGCTTAAAATCAAGACAAATCAAAATACAATATGAAAAATACCAAGTATTTCAATAAGTAGGTATTAAAGATAAGTTTTAAGTGACTCAAATAGTGCTTCTTTTTAATATAAAATTATTAGGAGCCCCGTTATCTGTGACACGTCCAAGGTATAGGTAATAAATACCTGTATATCAGCAAATATTTCGTTTGCGCCAGAGGCTTGGTGTCCCCCCGTACCATATTGTGATTCATTGCCCAAATCCACGAAACCACCGGACTGCCTTCTCATACGAGCTCTGTCAAACCCTGGCTCTAAATCACTGCGAAAACTATCGACATCCAAGTCATTACGTCTAGTACGATTTTGATCCATAGTTATTAAAAAATAAGCACAAAATGCATAATCTTTACACAGAACTATATTTGTTTACTTAACGTTGACACACAGCTGAATTCAACATTATTTATTTTACTTCACTGTGCTTCACTGGAAGGAATCAAAAACATGGTACCTACTAAAAATGGATTTCTTTTTGTTGACATGACAAGTGACATGTGTGGTGATATGACAAGATTTGACATTGACTTATTCTTTTTAATTAATAGGAATGGCATAGGAATCTACAGAACGAAGTTAGTAAATTTTTATAACGCCTACAAAATCCGCAATGGATAATAACAAAGTAATATTATGTCCTTGTCGAAAATTGCCCTGCGATACTGAGTACCTAGTGTGCATTAATTTTATCCACGAAATGGCTTGGCTTTTGTTTTACGACCGGCCGCCTGCCTGACGTCAACTCTCTTTGGAAATGCATTTGTCCTAAAAGTTTTACAACCAATCGCCGAGATGCGACCGTAAACCTCGGGGGCCTGCTCAAAAGATGCAATGTAACAAATAGAGACAGATTGAAGAAGTTACCACAATTATATGGCCGTTTTTCGCAAATGTGCTAAGAAAAGCTTCACGTTCTCACTTTAAACTGTAAACAGTAGTTCATAAAATAATTTGGAGGGTTATTAGGGCTTACTAGAGACAAAATTTTAAATGATGTCTCAGTTTCCTTTCAAATAATTTATTTTAAATGGGGGCAGCACTGGACTCCGGTAAATGTATTTAGCCCCCTACTTTTTTTTTCTTTCTATATATTTCTATACATAAAAAAGCCCTGGAAAATCACTGCCCCGTAACGTACGCAAAAGGCTGGCAGCATTGTCACGTGGTATGGCAATGCTAATCTTTCTTAGTTGACAAATGATTCTGATTACATTTTCTAGCATAGCATAAAGGGATATCTCTCATCTCAAGTCATGAAAAACCCTCACATAGGTGATCAGATTGATTTTACTAATATCTAGGTACCTACCTAGAGTTGCTTTAAAAAAGTGAATATTTAGGGGGCCTATCAATTTTAATGTGGCTTAGTAATAATGCATTTGGGACCCTAATAGTGGCATAACAATGAACAACCTACTATTTTTTTTTAGTTTGCAGGTTTTCTTTTCCCAATAATGAAAATTTATATTATTTTTGCACTAGGTACATACAACCACAGTATCTTTGAAAGAAATAGAGTAGGTAGGTAATACTGTACTGCAACTATGTAGATCTAGTAATAATTAAAATAAAGTACTTACCTAGTATTAAATAATTAGCATATCTACATAATACAACTTTAAACAAGACAAAATTTCGAAATATTTGTACTAATATACTTAACATAAAGCCAGGCCTGTGTGACTCCCCGTTTAGGTATCGAAAATGTACCTACATTACTACTATGCGCGCAGGCGGCCCCTCCGAGTGGTAAATTCAGTTATACGAATCGTTTGTCCAGAGCAATCGGAATTAAATTGGCTTGCAATGGATGTCTAGGTATATAAACGAAAAGGTGCTGAGTTCTGACGTGAGCTAAATTAAACCATATTGCTAGCCACATTGAGTACCTAGATATTTCTTTGAATTTCTTTGCTGAGTGAGACTGTACGTTAGTATTATTTATTCTGTGATAAAACGCAAAATTTATTATTTTAAAGCTGGCTATGAAACGCTACGAAGTGCTATATGACACATATGTCTTTGAATCTGAATTTAATATTTGATCTAATTATTTGGTTCTATTGTAACTACAAAGAATAAATATTCAAATGATTGACTAATCGAGTTTGTATTTCTAAGTGTACCTATAAATATTTATTTAAAAAAACTAGCTATTAATTTCAGGCTAATGTTTTTTTAAGTTATTTAAGAATAAAGGGGGAATTGACCATTCTTCTACTTATCTCCGAAACCGCTGAATAAACTTAAAAAAAATACAGAGAATAGTTATTTACGAGTAAGTACCTATAGATTTTAATAAAACTTATAAGAAGTAGGTACCTACGGCACTCTCTTTACGCGAGTTTAACTATCTTCACTATTTTATTTACCCTTAAGATGCCCTTTTTTTATTGGAGTCATAATCATATACCATGATGCTGTTCTTTACTAGCCTACTTATATAAGTTCACTGCTAGACAACAGGCCATTCCCTAATCAATATATAGAAAATATCAGATATACAGGGTTTTATTATTTTTAAACAATATACGTGTATGGTTACAATATAATAATGATAAAACTAAAACTAATAACTAAAGTATATATACTCAGTAAAAAGACATTAATTTAATAAAATTTACAAATATCAGATTCTATAAAAAAACGTGAAGAGAAAAGAAACCTTTACACACATTGACTAGGAAACCTCATCCGCTAGACGATTATTGTAAAGCGGTAAAGAGATAATGTAATTTGCTTCAAGTTTGCTGGGAAAATCATTAACTGTTATCAAGTACATGGTATTTGTAGAGCCACACTTTTAAATGAAAGCAATCCATAAAAGGAAATTATGTTGACAACAGTGGAAAACTATAAGTTTGTTGCCTAACCTACAATGCAAAATAAACGGGCAAATGCGAGTCGAACTCGTACGTGAAGGGTTCCGTACCACCGTACAATGTTTTAAAACGCTGAAGAAACACGTTTCTTGTATGATGACCTCCTTTAATTTTTAATTTTATCTTATTTTTAGTATTTGTTGTTACAGTGGTCATAGTAATACATAATCGGTGAAAATTTCAAGTATCTAGTTAATGCCATTATAAAAATCGAATTAAAACCGCTGAAAAGAACACGTGTCTTGTATGACGACCCCCCTAATTACATTCCTCTTTTGGTAACTTTAATAGTAGACCATGTCCTGAATTAGCTCATTAGGTGTTTTTATCGTATAAAGAGTTTGTCCCAGCTGATTAAAAAGTTGACCCCATCAATAGACTTCATTACGAGTTGGTTTTGGGGTAACAGTAGCGCTAAATTCACGGTATTTTTGTCCCAATAGACTTAGAGTGATACGTCTTTTCATCGAGAAAACTTCATGAATCTACACGACAATAATAAACGAGGATGAATCATAATTATTTATTTTGTCAATCACAGTTATGACTTATGATGGTATCGTGGGTAAAAGTAACTTTAAATATGTAAAAAAGATAATGAAAAAACGACGGGTTGCACTCCGGGAGTGCCGGCAAAAGAGAAAACTTGAATATTAACGTTGTGCATTTTTGATATTTTGGAATGGTTAGGGAATAATTTTGAACGAATTGCTTTAATTAACAGTATAAAAGTACTATCATTTATATGGTAGAATACAATATTTATTTATTGCGCTATCGTAAACAAACATGAAAATTTATATTACATTAAAAAGTTTATATCTCAGCTAAACGAAACAGCAGGCGCAGGCATACATTTTCGCCGCGCCGTAGAAAGAGAGGGGGATACTTCCTCTCCTACGCCACGCCGGCTGTCTACTCTCCATCCGTCTTACGAATTCTCGATCAGGACACGTGTCCTGACGCGTTTAAAATTGTTTACCCATTACCAAAAAAAGTGCACAACGCCGTTAAGGCGAAGATATAGGCAAATGACCTTGAAGTGGCGCCCTCATTTGAAATAAATTGTTAACTCGTAAATATGGAGATAATTTCCATATTGCTCTTCGTCATGCACTAGATAGCCCTTTAAATTATTTTATAAACCACCGTTGAAAGTATTTACATTAGTCCATCTAGCTTTAAAACTTGCCTCCGCCAAAAGTGGCCACGGCAAGTTTTAAAGCTAGACGGATCATCAATAATAGTTTTAACGGCAGTTCATAAAATAATTTAAAGGGCTATCTAGTGCATGACGTTGAGCAATATGGAAATTATCACCATATTTACGAGTTAACAATTTATTTCACACTTCAAGGCCATTTGCCTATATCTTCGCCTTAAAGAAGTTTTCACTTCAACGAAATAGTTTTGCTACTCGTTCATAGATGGCGTTGTAATAATTTTCAATGCTTGTAATGTTATCATGAATGTTGAAAGGAATAACTAGATGGCGCTACGTCAAATATTCATTGCATGGGTAGCCGGCTGTCTACTCTCCATCCGTCTTACGAATTTTCGATCAGGACACGTGTTCTGACGCGAGTTTAACATTTTTTACCCATTACAAAAAAAGTTCACAACGCCGCTAAAGAAGTTTTCACTTTAAAAAAACTCTCAATGGAGCAGGAAAATGTAGAAAGGAAATAGGTACCGTGTCTATCTGTCTTTGATATGTTATTCTAGTGCTACGTACGACCTACGAACATGCTACGAAGTGCTACGAGCCTACGAGAGTTTATTCTGTATTTTGCGCTAAATTAGATTAGATATATATTGATGTGATCAAATAAAAATAATTGTTTTGTAACTTCAGATGAAAACTCATTACAAGTAATTTTGTTTTGTATAAGTACTTTCCTACTTGGCTAAAATTTCATAAAACTTAAAAAAAATAGTAAGTATAAACTGAATAGAATGCTTTTAGCAGTGTTATATGAATATGAAAAATGATTATAAATAAATACTGTTAGTTCGTTTTAATTATTGAAATTAGTAGTAGGTAGTATATTAATATTTAACTAATTGCAATTATATTTGTCGCCAACATAACATCAAATTAATAAGTTATGTTCTGTACACTGTTATCTCAAATCCTGTTATTATTTTGTTATCAATAAATATCAACGAACAAAATACTTTTTTCTCCTTATCAACAAAAAAATATTATTAACTATGTTATTATTTATATCGTTAAATATCAACAAAATTTTTGTTTCTCCGAATCAACTAAATGAAATAAGTTGACTTTTGAAAAACATATTACGAGACCCAGTGCAAATTATGGTTTTGGTGTATTATTTTCGTTGAAGTGCTGCCATGAATGTATAATGCAAAACGAAAAAAAACGTTGAATATACTTGCTGCTTCTCTTCCCGTGCAGACCGTAAAATCCGATTGAGGGCATGGGCGAGAGTATTAATCATGTTAGTAGGCGATACGGCTAGTAACCCATCACTATTGTGATTCCATGTTTCCATCTTCTCACCCACCCTCACGCCAAACGTGGTATCTGGCCTTATGGACTTAAGATCTGTCTACCCAGTTAGATATAAAGACCTGATAATGTATCTGTATAATGCATTACGCCGATGTCTTTTCTATTTGAATGCATTTATAAGGCATTGAGTATTTTGTTCAGCGATGGTAGAGTCATTAAACTCGTACTTATTTATAATTTAGTATAAATACAAACAAAAACATGTTGCAAATGTTAGATATTAATAAATATTAAGGCGTCATAAGATATATTTTATTTTTTACTGAAATTAGTCTTTGGATTTCTTACTCAAAATATAACTTGTCGTCTAGTAAGAATTTCCTACTTAAAATATACCTAAGCAAAATGTTTAGAATGGGATTTTCGAAGTAGCAGAACTTTGTTTGGACCTCGTTCTGAAGTCGACAATACTGTTTGGACTTTTCCTGCAACAATAAAAACTTTGCCGCGTCGAAACTTTCGGAAGGCCCATGGAGTTTCCTCAGGAATTTCATTAGAATATATTAAAATGCGCATAAAATTGCAGGTAGGCGTGGATGGGTAATTGGTAAGTAATAGGTCGTTGAAGTAAGGTCGGCGCAGTTTGGAGGCGCTATCTTAATCATCCAGCGTTTAAGCATATTTATGTCGCAATAAGTTATCAGAAGGCTAATTACGGCCGCGAAACCACCTGTCCGCTATCATCTGTACATAGGCCTTCGCATATACTTCCGTGCGTCTTACGCGTGGACCCACCCCCGGGGTGCGATTGGCTGGCGAGGGCGGTGCGCGCGCAGCGGCCCTCCTCGCGCCTGGTGCGAGACGCTACGACTCCGAAGGAGCCGGTCGCGGCCGCGATGTGCGCTCGCGGACAGTGCTGTCGCGACCACGCCGCACAACCATCGTCTAGCCGCCCGATTGCACGCCACCGCCGCCGCCGATACGACCGCACGCGACCGTACGACTTAAACTATTCACAACACTAATAACGGCGGCACACATTCTGCATTATAAATTAAACTAAATGTAGCTTGTTACATTAGTTATTACTTAACTGTTTAAATAAAAAACAAGAAACTTTTTTTGAAGTTAAGTTGGTGATCGATAGAGTATAAACGACGATCTAAGTTTGTGATGTGATATGGCCAAGCCCCGTCACAATGGTTGCGGAAGCGGATCGCGTGCGCGGCTTTTCCTGGCGGGCTGCGCATGGGCATGCGCCGCGGTGATCGCGTCCGCTGCCGCTGAGGCCCATGCTGATGTTGACACCTCTACAGGCCTCAGCGATAACACACTCACTAATACAGGTATTTTAGATAATTATTTGCATAAAAATACGTATAAGAAACTTATTAATAAGAATTAACATTTTTGAATGCATGATGTTATATCATAACAGGAAAAAAGTGAAAAGACAGAGACAAATCATGTTGTAAAAAAAAATTAAACTGTTTTCCTAATCTACATTAACTGCTGATAATCTTTAATGGAAAGCTTATAAGTTAACTTTTGATACCTTCTACTTCACTATCTCTGTGCCTAAGTTCAGGCATAATCTTAAACATGTTTATAGTCTTGATTTCAAGGAATATTATTTTTTACTTATCGTAACATAGTTATACCAACTATACTATATATGTATATAATATATACGGTGTCAAGATTTATATACGAGTAGATTAACCAAGGTTTCAAGTCGAGGCTAGGCTAGATGTCATTTTTAAATAGATGAGGTTTGCTTATGAGTAACTAATGAGCCCGATTCTTAAATAGCTTAGTTTAGAAATGTAACATTTTCAAAGGGGTGGATTTTTAAGAAATCTATTTTATCCCTTTGATTCTTCAATTTTTTTAATTCATGATGTTGTGGTCTCATAACTTTTTTGTCTTATTTTTTTGTCATAAACATAGTTACACATAAAGTATTTTTACATAATGTTTCTTTGGTCATAATCTTTACTATCCTAAAGTTATTTGACATAATTTTAGGTCTCATAAAGTCATAATCAGAAATTCTTTGCAGAGTCATAAATTGAGTTATATAAAAAATATTTATTTTTATAATATATGTGGTAAATTCTTTAGGTATGTATGTAGTGTATTCGTAGTTAAGCTTTAATATTATACTTGTTTTTTTCATTGCTCTGTACGTACTTCTGCCTTCCTACTAAATTGTAACTGTCCTCTGCCCTACTGGTCGACTGGAAGATATCCCTTCTGGGATAAGTCCACCATTTGTAAAATTACCTTTGTTATTTTATTATGTGTAACTTCCGTTGATGTACAAAAAAGTTTTTTAAATAAATAAATGTTTTATATGTTGTGACAAAAACAATAGTACCTAAAGGTTATGGCCCTAAGCCGCGAATATATTTATTTTTTTATTAATCAAGGCCTTGTTTGCATTTTTATAAAAGACCCTTCTGGGATAAGTCCACCATTTGTAAAATTACCTTTGTTATTTTATTATGTGTAACTTTCGTTGATGTACAAAAAAGTTTTTTAAATAAATAAAATAAATAAATGTTTTATATGTTGTGACAAAAACAATAGTACCTATAGGTTATGGCCCTAAGCCGCGAATATATTTAATTTTTTATTAATCAAGAGCCTTGTTTCCATTTTTATAAAATAACGTAAAACAAAATATTTTTTTTTTTTTTTTTTATAATTGTTTAAAAATTATGTGAAGTTATATGACAAATTATTTTATAAGAATAAATAGAGTTACTAGGTAAACTTATTTGAATTTTATTCATATAACAATTAAATAGGTGATCTTCTTGTAGGTACCTACCTACCTACTTGTAAGAAAGAAAAAGTGAATAGAAAATGAAACCAAAATTATTTTTGAAATGCATTAAATATTACTTTAAAGTTAACTTATCTTCTATTTATATCTTCATTTTTGTTTGGAAGAACCTAAAGGGGCTTTATTATACCTAGGACTGGAATTTTACTATACTCATGTTTTTCTTTTACTCGTATAAGAGTACACACCTACATTTTTATAGTATATTAGTCTGGTTGATTTCTTTTCGAAGTTTTTTGCCATTTAAAAAATACATCTAAGCTTAGAAATAAAATAAATCAGAGGTGCCTTTAGAATGTTCATATGTTTACAACTTTAGACTAAGTTTACACATTTTAATGATGAGTACGTTTTTATTGTACTTAAGAAAGAAAGTATAACTATCTTTACTTTTTTTTAGTATATTTACCTACTTTGAACTGAAAAAAAAAAACTGTTTTAGATAATTCACCTCTATGTACTAATATTTTTCTCATTAAGAAGTAAGTACAATGTACATGTTATTTTTTTTGTTTGATATATAGTTATTGTAGCATTACGTCAACAAACCCACCTACCTGTACCTGCGTACTTACCCAGATTGGGAACAACCTAATTATCCGAAATAATTAATTCATAATTTTGATAATTCTAGTTTCAAATACAATATTCTGCTTCTTAATATCTACTTATTTAAAAAAGAATATTAGCATAGTGACAGTGCTCGCGATAGAAATGACTGGCCATCAAAAGCCGACTTTGTGACAGTCAGTATGTTAGGTTATTGGTGTGCAGTGACCTTAACAGTGAGCGAGCGAGCGAGCGACAAAGCTTGTGACATAATTGATTGACTGTCAAAAATCGATTTTGTGACAGTCAGTATGTTAGGTTATTGGTTTGAACTGACTATATACAACGTGGAAGGGACATACTCACAGATATAGACACATCTATATCTGTGGATATATCCGTAATAAATCAAACTATGGTCTATATCATTATAGTATACCTAATGAAACTAAAATAATAGCAAAAAAAAAATCGGCATCTCGCATTTGGAATGACAATATTTTTTTTGGGTTTTTCATTATTATTTTAATTTCATTATACTTTAGTGCTCTAGTATAGACCGTGGTTCGATTTATTACAGGTTCTACGTTGTATATAATAATGCTGTTTAGCGATAAAATAACATGATTGATAGGATGTGATGATTATATGTGTGTATTTTTTCTCTGAGCTGTTATCATTGTAGTAATTTAAGACAAGTAGTAACATAGGTACTTTTTAAAATTTATTGTAGGTACAGGCAACAAACAGAGGAAATAATATATTGTAGTGATTAATCTTATCCATTCTGCAAGATGTACATGGGTATATTTAATTATATACTAACCTAATTACTACAAATACTTAGTACCTAAGGGGTAGGTACTGTACATAAATACGACATTTTAATTCCGATTTTTATTTTCATAATTCCGGTATATCATTAAACCTTTAAAAAAAATACAAAATTACAAGTCGACTAACGTTAACGTTTACGAAAATAAAAACTTCGAATTAAAATTTCTCCTAAAATATTAAGTCCGACCCAACAATAACTTTAAACATCAAAAGTTCCAATTCCAATTAATCAAAATTCCGAAAATGCCTTTTGTTAAAATAAGAAAAGAAAAATAAAGGTGTCCTGACAGTTCACCTATTTATTCGGTTTGCAAGCCACAACTCAGTTGCTCGCTCGCTCGCTCATTGTTATGATCAATGCAAATTCATAACCTAATATGCCGACTGTGACAAAATCTTGTTTTGACAACTAGTTATTTCCGTCACAACTTATGTTTTGTAAATTAAAATTCAGATTTTTAAATTTTCTGAATTTTATTATAAGACTAATAACAAACGGAATGCTGTTTTTCGGGATTTATATTGGATATCTTCGTACTTATGAAAGTCATAAAACCAGAACCTTGTATTTAAATATGAAAATACTCGTATTTAACTACTCGGGAAAATCTATGACGGGCTTATCAATATTAGAAATTTTATTTCTAAGTATTATTAATTTATACAGCATTACAATGCTCGGAAAAATATCTAAATTAAAAATATGTAATGAAAAATTTTCGCTACGTGTTATATGGTATAAGCATCCTATTAGTGGGGTAAGTGGATCGTGTTGGCCATTTCTCCGTGTAAAAAAGCGTGTACAAGAGTAGAACATATGCGTGACCTAGGAATTTTTCACTATAGTAAATTGTTTGATCAACACGTCAGTTAGATAGTAAACAGGGCTTTTAAAGCGTTAGGATTTATATTTAGGATGACTTCTGACTTCCAATTAATTAAATCCATTAAAGTATTATACTGTGGTTATGTGAGAAGTCATCTCCAATATGCGTCCCAAGTCTGGAACCCTCAATACCAGATCTATATCACAAGAATAGAAAATATCCAAAAACGGTTTATGAGGTTCCTGGATCCACCAGAGATCAAGTGACTATTATCACCGCTGTAAGAGATATCATTTTCTGCCTCTCGAAACACGTCGTCAAATAGCAGATACCTCCATCCTGTCTGCCATTGCCAATGGTTCGGTGGACTGCCCTGAGTTACTAAGTAAGTTGTCGTTCCGCACAAACACTGCAGGCTTGAGACACTGTCCTCTGCTACACGTGCCGCCAGTGCTTACTAACTATAGACGTACGTAATGCTTTCCTTTTCAGAAGTTGTAAAACCTTCAATAGCTACATTACAGAATCTAATACGATCTTGCTTTGTTTTGTACCAGCATACCTCGTATTAAACGAATATAAGCTAATAGGTTTTTTGACTAGTAACTTAATTGTTTATAAGTATTTCTTCCATTATTGTTGTTACTTTATTATTTGAATCGACATGATCAGTCAAATACTTTGTCTAAATTCCAACCTTCTTGAACAGTTTTATCTGGAATTCACTTTTGGATGTTAAGAGCAACTTTTAATGATTTGTTAGATCACTACATAAAACTTTTCTTCAAATCCATTATGTGCATAATATTTTAAAGTTCATAATATCATTTTTAAATGTGAAGATTTGTAATTGGCGCATAGAATTTTAGAGTTTATTATATAGTAGTAATGCTGGAAATCTTCCAAATAAAATAAAATAAATAAATAAATAATGTATGAGACGTATTTGATTATTCAGCAATTTATGTCCATATAATGTCCAGCATTGGATATCCTGTGGCTGATATGTTAATTAATAAGAATAATATCTTTATAGGTTAACAGATTTCGGTAGCATAAAAACTGTCATTACAGATAAACCTTTACGCCACAGAAAAATCAAAAAGTAATAAAGAAAGTTCCATTATTATAATTCTGTACAACTCCAGCCGTATTTTGTTCAATCCTCACTATTTTAAAACAAAACAGTTTCATTCTAATCCACATTAAAGTGTATACTTGATAGGTGAACAAACAGACAAATAGTAACAGTTTTCTGATCATTCAGACAAAGCTTATTAATATTTTTTTTCATTGTAAGTTTGTTTTTGACGAAGGTTCCCATTGCGACCAATTCGTTACTTTATTAGGAATGACGAGTGGGCGGCGTCTGAATAGAACAACACCTACAACACTCGTACATAACGCCTAAGAAAGTATTTCGGTCAAACAATACTCTCTACACTAAATATGAATCTTTTTGGAAATATGGGCATTTTTACGTTTGTTCATTGTAGTTTTTCTTGAATCTGTACCATTTTTATAGAGAACTAGCTTATGCCCGCAGCTTCGCTCGCGTATCTTACGGGAACATTACACTTTTCCGGGATGAAAGGTACCCTATGTCCTTCTCAGTACTTCTAACTATGTGTATGCGAATTTTCAAGAAGATTGGTTCAGTAGATAAAGCGAGAAGAGGTAACAAACAAAAAAATATACAAACTCACTTTCGCATTAATAATATTAGTTAGGAAGTTAGGATTAGGATATAAATAGGTACTTACCCAAATATAATTTATGTCAGTTTTACACATTTATTGTTTATTTAATTTTCTAAATACATTAGATTTTTTAATAACTTCTATCTTATCAATTAAATATCCTACGATTAAAAACTATTAGTATCAAATCTTAATCCTATTTGTACTATTCGATATTTTGTCGTCTTACCGTTAATTTTGATAGATGTGTAATAGTCTAGGTGTCAATATTAAATACCTAAATGAATATTTCGAGGTCCAGTGCTGTCCCTTTTTGAAAAAGGAAACGGATACATACGGATATAATTACATATCTTTGAAAAAAAAATTGAATAGTAATCCATTATAAATATACATTAGATAATTAAAAATTATATAATAATATAATATTATTGTACTTTTTTGTGTTTATAAGAATGCTTACAATTAGGTATATATTATATAAGTACAGCTTATATGGTGTGTTTATAATATTTCGTTCGATGTTACACGAAAATGTAAACCATTTTCGTGAAGAGAAATTCGATGGAATGATTTTCAATGTCTCATGTTCGAAAAATATACCTTTAAATATTTTCTTTCGCTTATACATTTTTAAACAGTTTCTACCTTCTTACTTTATCTATAATTTCTATTAGAGATCATCATAGCTTAAACTATCTATGTCACACTTAGAATGCAACATGAATGTACTACTTATAACGTTATTTTTATTCAACCAAAAAAGCGAACAGATGGTAGGTGGCTACCGTAGCCTGTGGCCAACTTCACCAAGAGTCACGCACAGTCGATGCCAACCCTGAAAATATTCGTATCGTTTATCGCATTTTTTAAGAACTTTATGTTAAGTATTTTCTTGGAAAACTCTTTCATAATAGGTACACATTCCTCATAAAAGAACGACAGTACTCGTACGCAATTCTTTTGGTTCCAAAGAGAGAGTATGAATTTCCCCGAAATCCTATTGTCCCCGAATACCTAGGTGAAACCAAACAAAATTAAATGTATCAATAGTTGAAAGCGTTAAAGTTATTGTATTGTCAACGGCTTATATCATTATTGAAATCACGCATAATTTGCATTTATCAAATTGGTCTCATGTATGGATTGCATTGTGTTAACGCTGGTATCGGACTGGGCGGCACAGTGATGCCAGTAATTCGGCCAGTCATAAATTACTCGTTTAACTGAATTACGCAAGTTGAAAGCATTCCGGCACCGCCACACACGAACCATTTGCATTTGCCTGCAACTCCCGCGGCCGCTGATATGTAGGCATTCGACGCACTTCGCAAATGAGCTTTGAATCAATGAAATTTAATTAGTGACGAATTTGCCGTGGACGTTTCGAGGAATCCGGTTTTCTGAATAGTGTTAAAATAATATGTATAATTCGGTTATTCTCCACAGTTTTTTTTCGCTACGTAATTAACGTGTAAACTTTTTTCCATTTTAGGACCTGATGGATTGGGGAAAAGAAATGAAAAAGGAAAAGGATTCATACAGTTTTAGCCCGGTCAATTTAAACATCCAAGGTTACAATAATTCGCATCCAGCTAAAAGTTGGTAGGATTTAACGATAAAAAAAGTTGGAAGAGATTTTTTTGCTTTTTTTTTGCTCGATATAAATAACGGCAACAGGTAGACGCTTAAAATGTTCACCGAATATTTAGTTTTATATTCACTTTAAAAATAAATAATTTCATTAAAATAAAATAAATATTTAAAGAGGGCTGCCCCTCACATCACGCCAAATCGAAAAAAATCACATTTGTTGTATGGGAGGCCCCCCTTTAATATTTATTTTATTCTGTTTTTAGTATTCGCTGTTATAGCGGCAACAGAAATACATCATCTGTGAAAATTACAACTGTCCAGCTATCACGGTTCATGAGATACAGGCTGGTGACAGACAAACAAAACGGACGGACGGACGGTTGAACGGACATCCGGCCGGATATAACGATTCAAAAAGTTGGAAGAGGCAGTGTACTTAGCGCGTTTTTCAGGGTTCCCTACCTAAGGGTAAATAATGGGACCCTATTACTAAGACTCTGCTGTCCAGCTGTCCAGCTGTCCATTCGTCTGATTACACTGCGTTACAAATGAAAAAAAAAAATTGAGTACCCGCTTTGAAATGTCATGTTTTCTTATGAATACTTATAGTTTATTAAAAATACATACAAAATTTCCATTCATCACTCTCATTTTGTGGGCGCAGGTAGCTAAGATTACGTTTTTTGTACCAAGAGATTTTGTGGCTACGCTCTTGCGTACGAGTCCGGCAATCTCACCGGCAACAAACAAACACCCAAACAACCTACGCAGTCTGCTACCACCCTGTTTATAGGTACAGGGACCTATTTTAACCTAATTATGAGTTGAATTGAATTATAACTAAATAACTACCTAACTAATCTAACTAATTGTAAGACTCACCGCTTCCATGCAGTCTTCAGGCAGCCTCGCCTGGCCTTCGCGTCGATCCTGCGGTCCTCCTCAGGGGTGGCGACGGCCTGAGGTCTCTTCATGGATCCCCAGTCAGTGGTGCGGAGAGTTGGGTCCCTACAATAACCTAACCCCATGAGCTCATGTACTTGCCCCAAGATGAATACGTCGTATTTATTACCCCACTTCTCCAACACAATAATTTTCTTGTTCTTCTTTGGACACTTCACGATTATTCACATACAGTATCACAAACTAATAATTTTCATAGCCGCATGGCACGCGGTTCACACCCGACACAAATCAATGTTCTTTACGTAATACAAACAATTTCGGCTTCCCGCCGTTCCAAATGAATTGGCCACCAAACAATTACCGACAATTCTCCACGAAACTTTCGATTTTATATATCAAAATTACAAACTTAATGCTGCCAAAGCACGCGATAGGGGCACACCCAAGGTTTCACCAAAGGCAAGTCAATTATAATGGCCTCGCCCGCAACTTGACATAAAGACAATGATTATTTTTCTGGTCGGGCAAAGACAATCCGCGCACGGGAAATCGATGAATCGATAATCTTGCCCGTGTTTGTGGAGATCACACGCAGATGGCGCTATTCTCCTAACAAAGCACTTTTATTCAAAACACATTTTTCTTCCATAAGAATGTGCCAAATTTTACTAAAAATTTAAATGCTCAAACATATTTTAAAGAAAATTTGTTAAATCAACCAGATTTTTTCACATTAACCAAGTTTAATTTTATCATTAAGGTTAAAAAAAAACAAAAAAAAACATTATAAAAAGTTTTAACACAAAAGATCGCAAAACTTTAACTTTTTCTTTTGTGCTTTGAATGATCTTCTCGTTTTAAACGCCAGCAGTAATCGCCTAGCATAGTTGTGTCCCAACGCCCTTGAAATCGTTCTTCAAGCTTCTTTACATCCTGGTGGAACCTCTCACCTTGCTCATCACTGACTGCACCAAGATTAGATGGGAAAAAAGAAAAGTGAGAATGAAGGAAGTGAATTTTTAACGACATTCTGCAACCCAACTTTTTATATGCTTCTAACATGTCGTCAACTAGCTTTTTCGCATTTTCGGCCCTGTGGTTCCCTAAAAACCCTTTAATAACTGCTTTCAGCGATAACCAGGCATCAAGTTCCTTGTCAGTAAGCTTTTTCTCAAAATTTGGGTCTTTCATCAATGTGCGTATTTGTAAAACGTATCAGGTACAATCAACTATCGAAAACGAGAAATCCTTGAGAGTGTTAAAAGATGGAATCATTAAAAGAAAATCATGGATTACTAGCATTAAAGACTCAGAAGGCAAAAAACAACACAATTGAAATGTAATACTAGATTTTGGCACTCAATTTTACAAAGATCTATATTCCAATAGTCAATCATCCTCATTAGATATCCCAAAAGAATATCACTGTCCCGACACTATCCCAGCAATAACAGACGATGAAATCCAAGCAGCTATTCAAAGTTTGAAATTTGACAAGAGCCCATGTGTATGTAGATGGAATTACTTCAGAAATGCTGAAATTTGGAGAAAAAATTCTAGTACCCTATGTATCCGAACTTTTTAATTTAATCCTATAGTCCGGTCAATTACCTAAACAATTCTGCAACTCCAATATTGTATTATTACATTAAAAAGGGCGATAATAGCAATATCAATAATTATAGATCCATAAGCTTGATCTAAATTTTATATAAAGTATTTATTAAAATTATACAAAATAGAATCGCCTCACACATTTGATAACCATCAGCCAGCTGGCTGATGGTTATGGTCCGGCCTGTTCAGGTGAACAGGCCGGATACCGACGCTTTTTTTCCACCACTGACCATATTCAAGTTCAGAAAAATTCACAGAATATAGAACCGACATACGAGTATCATACATTCAACAACAGCCAGGGCAAGTAGGAAAATGGCCTTTTTCAAATTGTCCTGTGTGTTGGGTGTTTATCTATAAATGCATTTATCATAAACAAATATAGTATCGTTGAGTTAGTATCCCATTACACAAGTTTAAACTTACTTTGGGGCTAGCTCAATTAGTGTCTTTATCCCTTATGGGGCAGACAGAGCATTTTGGGTCTTGCGGCTCTAAGCAGATAGAGCCCAGGGTGGATATAAGTATGGACGATATAATCTTCAGTATATCTTTTAGTGACATGCTGGGTCGCTAGGTGAGGCTTCAGAGATTTGATGTTGGTAATAATTATGGAGAAGGCTGCTTTTAACCACCTCCGTAGGTCAAATATTTGTTTATTTATATCTTTAAACCTAATTTTGTTAATAAAGTTAAATTGACTGCCTCCGTGTTCCAGTTGTCAAGCCTTGTGATCTGGAAGTCTTTGTTCAAATCCCACTGGGAAGAATACTTTGTAAAAAGTTGTTTCTGGTCTGGTTAGAATATTGCAGGCATTGAATCGAAACGAAAGATGATTCCGTGCTTCGAAAGGTACGTAAAGCTGTGACTCTCGAACGCCGTCTAGCGTTTGTTCAAACCTATCCTAGGATTGGTTCTGGTCTACCCTTTGGGCAGCCGAGGTCAGGTATAATGGTGATCTTTAAACCTAATTGGATGTAATTAGTATTGATACTTTTGATACCTCAACATAATTTTTGCGTGCGCATGAATGTGCCATGTCTGAATCATACATTTGTCGTAAGTAGAACTTTATCATTTATTTTTACTAGCCATATGTTCCACTGCTGGGCAAAGGCCTCCCTATTTTTCTTCCCTAATTCTCTATTCTAAAGATGGGCCCATATTGCCACAAACTGGGTACCAACAGACGGATACAGAAAAAGAGGTAGACCGAGGACGAGATGGGCAGACGATTTGCGTGCATTCGACAAAGACTAGAAAGTGAAGATCAAGAATAGAGAATTATCATCTTAGTAGGTATGAATTCTTTGATACTTAGTATGACGCAATCAATTTACTTTGTACTAATATTTTGAATTCCATTACACTATAATACTAACTGATTGTTACAAACTCAACAATGCAACGCTGTTTGAAATTACAGCAATGCAATTATTCTAAAGCTCGGGCGTCCTTTCACTGAAGTTCCTCGGCTGGAACTACCGATAACTGTGAACATTGTAACGAATTAATCAAAATTTCACCTCGGGCCTAATATGAGTCGCGATTTCTGGGCGGAACAAAAGCCGAGGAGGCGCACTCAAATCGAAGTTGAATCACTACGTACGTTTGAGTTCCTTTGTTGCGCGGCCGCGTAATGAAAGCGCTAGCTGATAATAATTTACGAACAGCAGAAGTGTCGCTGTTTAATGGCGAAAATAGGGGTCCGAGGAGCATTCCAACGGGCGGGCGGGTGCCGGCTCGACTGACAACCGCGCCGACAGCAAACTAAAATAATTATCATCATTGTCCTGGCCACGGCGAGCGCTTTAATTGTTCATTTACATTTGCAACGATGATACCAGTTCCGAACTATTTCGCCCGGCGTTTATTTTACTCGCGCCATTCCGCGCCGTGTTATTGTCCAGGGTTAATGGTCTGAAAAATAGAAATGAATTGCAATCTGTATTGCAATCTGTATTTTTATAACCAATAGCTCAATAGCTAAATGTAGCAATTGCATTTCCCATATTGCATTCTAGCGACATTTCTAAATAGACGCCATTAGTTGCCCTTGCATGGTCATATTGATCATGTATGATGGAAGTTACGGGAGCATATTTGAAATTTACACAGTGCTTACAAAAAAGGCTTTACTCAGTAGATATATGTAAATAATAATTTAGTAATTAGTAATAAATATTAATAAATTAGTAAGTAGTCAAACTATAAATAATAAACAAAATAAGGAAATAAAAATAAAAATGAACCAGCTCCAAAGTATAATGTTTTGGCTTTAGTATGCCTCTGCAAATAATCTCTAATATTTATTAATTTGGGCTTGTTGGTTTTTTTTTAACAAGGTATGTCTTCTAACAAATGAACTACTTAGGTAGTAGTAGTAAGAATGAACCAAGTACAAACAAAAAAAAAACTATATTGCATAATAAAGCACTCGCAAACTCCATTGCCCAAGAACATAAAAGACGAAAAATATAACAAAACATTTTTACAATTAATAAAAAACCGTCAGATAAAAAATCATATTATTCAGTAAAATATGTCTCTCTTGTCCGTTTGCAATGCCTGACAAGGTGAATATGATGTTTCACTAAATGTATATACCTAACTATATTTTATTCAATATAAATTAACTGGTCAAGTGCGAGTTAAACTCGCGTGAAGAGAGTTTTGTACTTCTCAAAGGTTTTCCTGAAATCTATAGGTAAATAACTATTTTTTGTATTTTTACAAAATATTAGGTCCAATACTGTCAGAGATAAGGGACAAATTTCACCTATGTTTTTTAAATAAATACTGATATATTTAAATTATTTCTTAAAAGCTCTTTCATTTGATATGTTACGATATACTAGTTCACAAAACATTTGGGTCTTTGGGTCACTGACCTACATATGTGTACCAAATTTCAACTCAATCGGTCCAGTAGTTTATAGAATAGACAGATCAGTTAGTGATGCTATAAGGGGTCCGTTTTTATCATTTGAGGTAAGGAACCTTAAAAATAAATAAAACTGAAGTACATCCCTAGATTTTTTAATTTAGCTTAATTTTGAATAAATTCAATCTCCTAATCAATTCAACTTAGCATGATATTGATGTGAGTATCATCAAAGAGGAGATATGATTTTAAAAACCGGTCAAGTGCGAGTCATACTCGTACATGAAGGGTCCGTACCTCCGTATAGTGTTTTAAAGCCTGAAAAAACCTCGTACAACGACCCCCTTTAATTTTTAACTTTATCTTATTTTTAGTATTTGTTGTTAAAGCGGCCACAGTAATACATAATCGGTGGAAATATCAAGTGCCGTGAAATAGCTACTATTACGGTTGAAGAGATAGAGCCCTGTGAGAGTTGGACGGACTGACGGATAGACAGCGGAGTCTTAGTAATAGGGTCCCGTTGGCACCCTTTTGGTACGTAACCCTAAAAATGAAGAAAAGATAAGGAATTAAAAATTACTAATTAATATAAGTGGGTCACTCACGTGAATTAAAAATTTAAATATTGTACAGTTCTACTTTTTTCCCTTTTGCAAACATGCCGATTCTTTTGCATTTATTTCTAGATATTGTGTCGTGACCGTCGTAGGGGCGCATAGCTTTACGAAATGAAATTACAAGAGACGGCCGCGGAGTTGGAGTCCTCCCGCAGCATTCATTTGTATCAAGAATTTGTAGAGATTTAGCCTGAGTCGACTGAGTGTTCATCGCAGCCGGCGAGCGTTAACACTTATTAAGGGGGTGCATCCCTGCGACAGATGTAAGGGAGGACTCGCCATTTGCGTAATGTCAGGAATGGTTACACTCGATTTAATAAAACTCCGACAACATTTCATTCTGAAGAATTTAAGAGTCAATTCGTTTTAAACGCCACAGCAGCATAGCGAGAAAAAACCGTGAGCCGAAACGTGCCGGGAATACATTGGCGAGGCTTGGATTTCTTATCGGTGGCAATTGAGATGAGTACTTATGGCTTTTCGAGTGGCTCGGCTTCGTTTAATTTGTTGTTCCGGCGTGGAATTTTTATTAACGTCTCCCCTCATTTTGCATTTTGGGGACGTGCTCCTTATTGGCAAGTCAAGGTGACGAGAAAGTTTACTTTGTCATTTTATTTCCTGTAGCTTCTAAATAATGTAAGTAATTTGGAAGGTTTACATTCCTTCAGATTGCATAACACATTCTAGTTTACCAATACAAAGTCAATTTATGACAAGCCAATGGAAATATATAATTAACCGATAAAAAGACAACTTATGACAATTGAAAAGCATAACCACCCAATAAACTCTGTAGAATCACAAAGTCAAAGTCGAAGCCAAAATCATTTATTTATCTTTAGATGTTTGAATCACTTTATAATTTACAATATCAAACACTCAATTACATAACCGTACCCATTAGTATTTTTTTGCTACAAACGTAATTATTTTCTTATCATTGTCTAATCAAATCCAGACGTCTGTTTAGAATTACCTACACATGTTCTCCAGAAGATTTTGGGATTTTGTCTCCAACTCGATAACATCATTGGCTGAATTATAGCCGTATACACATTTTACTTGCAAATACAATCACATTATGTCCAAGCTTGGGTATTAGCTGTGCGACGGGGTTCAGAAATTAATAGCAACCGCGCCGATCGGAAAACACAAGGGGACCACTCAGCAGATGCTTATCTCCACACACTCGCTCCTATCAACATTTTCCTCCACCTATCTTCGTATTATGTGATTTAGAAACGTATTGTGCACCTTAATTAATTTTGTCCTCTAACTTAAGTGTAGATTTTTATGTTTCTGAAAACGAAGATTCAAAAAACATAAATTTTGTAAAATTATAAAGACTTACCAGAGTTCTGGAATGTTGGTTCACGTCGAAGAGCAGAGAAAATAGTGAAAACAGAAGCAGTTAAATTTGTATTTTTATTTCGAGCCGTTCCCCGCAGTGTAGGTAGTTGCCCACGTGTAAAGTGAAGGGGCACTGGGGCAGTTATTTAATAATCCCATGGGAACTTTTTTTGACATGAAGGGTAGGATACATGATAATTCAGGAAATAAGATATATCTTTACAATAATTTTATCATCATTAGTAGGTATTTATTGGGCTTTTCAGAACACACATCCTTTAGCGCTCATTTTTATTCGCTCAAGGATGTGTTCTGAAAAGCCCAATAAATACGTTGAAATTTAAATACTTAATTGGGCTTTCTAATCCACTTCAACAAAGGCCCTCCGCCCCTTTTGGGTCAGTTCGTTACACTTTCAGTCAGAACTACTATGTTTATATCCATTTGGGCTTCCAGTCGCATTTTATGTCGATGAGCATTTTTGGAAACGCATCTTCCACTTCAGTCAGGTCTACTTCTTTACCATCTATTCTGGTGACTTCCAATCGAATTTTAGACCATAATGTAGTGTATTTTTGCGAAGGTATTAGAATAGCATCATATTGCTCATAATTTATAATTTTAACTATGTGAAGACCAAGTACTTTCTCAGAAGTAATTATTATATCCACGTAATCTCCAATATTCAAAGATGTGTCAACTGATCCGGTGATAGTCATTTTCACTGTGCGAATGTCACATATTTTTCTCTTATACATGATTACAATATCCACGTGATCCCCAATATTCAATGACATGTCAACTGATTCGATGAACAGGTAGATATTTTAAAATAGCTGATACCCTGTTTTCCAAACTACTTTACAATAACTGATCAAAATTATAACTGAATCACATACTTATATCATATCACAGAGTCAGTTTGTTTCGATATATATAAACCGTTGCTTAAAAAATAAAAAAACATTCAATCAAAAACTGTCTTAGTGGTTAAAAGGATGAAATTCGTTAAACAATCTCAAACTTTACAATTGAGTAGAATATGTCCAGAGGAAAAAGTAGATGTTTCTCGACATGGTGACCTTCTACCTAATACTATTCGATGTATTATTTGCGGTCCCTCGAATTGTGGGAAAACTAATTTAATCATAGGTCTTCTATTACATGAAAATGGTTTACGTTTTAAAAATGTTTATCTTTATGCAAAAACATTGTATCAACCGAAATATGTGTTTTTAGAAAATGTTCTTAATTTAGTGCCAGATGTATCATTTGTAAAATATAAAGATAATGAACTTGTTTTAAGTCCTCACGATGCAAAATCACACTCAGTAATAATATTTGATGATGTCGCATGTGAGAATCAGTCCAATATGAGGGATTATTTCGCAATGGGTAGACATAAATTTATTGACTGTTTTTACTTGAATCAAACGTACAGTAAGATACCTAAACAGCTAGTAAGAGACAACGCAAACCTTTTAATACTATTCAAACAGGATGATGTGAACCTCCATCATGTATATGATGAACACGTTAATTCTGACATGTCGTGGTCCAAATTTCGAGAAATGTGTTCAAAAGTATGGAGCGAACCCTATACCTATTTGGTAATCAATAAAGATTGTATAAAGAATAAAGGCTGTTACAGGAAAAATTTTGATACTTTTATCTTGTTTGATGAGGATAAAAATACGAGCATATAAGAAGATTTATTCGATAATCATCTTCAGTTGAACTATTACCATACTAAGAAAATAACGTATATTCATCAAGTTCAAAATGGAAAAAGAGTTGAAGACTCAGATAGTTAAAATAGCAGAAGCTGTTAAAAAGAAAATCAAAGATATGAAAAGTATGGAATCCTATAATGAAAATGTTTTGAATACAGTTTTTAGACCTGTTACTGACCCAATGCATCAGTTGATTAAGGATGGGGACCATAAAATTAAATCAAAAGAAGCAAAGGATCATCATATTCAATCGCCTCAATCGCATTTTAACAAAACTCTTAAGAATAATATTTTTCAACAAAATTCTGAAGATGAATGTGGTGAAGATGATTCTGATGAAGATATTAGTTTAGAAAAATCTAGAGACTCTACCAATACCAGTAATACATCGTTTAGAACCGTTGAGTCAATACCTAGTCCTAGTCAAAATACTTCGTCCTGGTCACTTTCCTCCGAAATATTTAATGATGTACCTTTTGGTGTTAGACGAGAACGAGGTAAATTAATGATGGGTTCAGCACGTGTGCATATAAACGATCAAAATATTATATCTGTAGCAGGACGTGATTATCAAATTACACCAGGGTTGCAGGAGCTATTGTTAAAAAAAATACCTAATTTGGATGTGGTGACTGAAAATGACTGTCAAGAATATAAAACCATGTTATTAGACACAAATGCTCATCGACGAGACTTTGATCCCAGTAAACCAATTAAATCTAATAAAGGACGGAAGTACTTGCGTATCATTAAACCGCTTTTTAGACTCCGAAAGCCTTCGACATCTTTTACCAGTAATGTTGATGATATCAGCGCTGGAGAAGGTTTAATACTTAAAAAGAAATATAAAAAAAATACTGACTACGTTTACTGGGATGACCCTAACGAATTAGTAGAAAGGCTAAAATTATTAATAGCTTCTAAAGATGCCGGAAACACTGGTCTGGATAACGAAATAATTTCAATAATAGAAGAACTACGTGAAAATGGTAGTATAAATTCATAACCGCATATCATACTTAGATCATTTATTATTTCACTGCGACCGAATTCAGTTCAAAATGAATGTTGATAAATTTGGTCACCATGTTCATAAAAGACTGCGTTTGTCAGAAATACTAGATTGTTCGACAAATCACCTACTTAGATCGGAAAACGGAGATTTTGATTTAAAATCATTTCGATTGAGAGGAGTTCCAGAACCTGTAGCACATGATGATGTGGTGAATAAAAAATATGTGGATAAAAAGATTGCTGATGAAATAACCGCTCATATAAAGGCAATAAAAGAGGATGTGATAAATAATCTCGATCAGTTTGAAAAAAAGTTTTATACTAAAGACTACATCGATAAAATTATTAAACTATAAAATGGCGAAACTGCAAGTGGTAGATGAAATTCATAGATCAGCACGCAAAAATTTTTATCGTCGTAATGTGATCTTGAAAGGAATGGACGACTTATGGCAAGCGGACCTTGCCGACTTTCAATCATTTAAAAAGTATAATAATGGATACGCGTACATTTTAATTGTCATTGATGGTTTCTCAAAATATGCTTGGATGATTCCTTTGAAAACAAAATCAAAGAAAGAGGTTCTTTTAGCATTTACTCAAATTATAAGGGAAAGTGGTCGTATCCCTAAAAACCTACAAACTGACAGAGGCACAGAGTTTTATAACGATGTTTTTCAAAGACAAATGCAGTTAATGAAAATTAACCATTATTCATCGTATTCAACAAAAAAAGCTTCAATTGTGGAAAGGCTAATCAGAACATTGAAGACTAAATTGTATAAATGTTTTAGTTATAATGGTAACTATAAATGGATAGGAAAAACTATAAACGGCGTTTTGTTTTCGTATAACAATGAAACACATAGCGTTACTAAGTTTAAACCAGTAGATGTAAATTCAAAAAATGAAAACCTAGTGAAAAATAACATTAAAAAATTCCAAGAGAAACGTTGTAAATTAACCAAAAATAAATTTAAAATAGGTGATCACGTTAGAATAAGTAAGTTCAAGAGTAGTTTTGCAAAAGGTTTTACGCCTAATTGGTCTACAGAAATTTTTATAATTAAAACGGTAAATAATACTAAACCAGTTACATATTTAATACAAGATCAACGCAAACAAAATATATTGGGTTCATTCTATCAAGAAGAGTTACAAAAAACGAAATACCCGAATATATACTTAATCGAAAAAATTATTAGGAAAAAAGGCAATAAATTGTTTGTCAAATGGTTAGGGCTCTCTGACACAGAAAACAGTTGGGTGGATAGAAATTCAATTGTATCATAATACATATAAGTGTTAGCATCTAGTATTTTGCTCATTAGGTAAAAAATTATGAGAGGAGGTGGACTGATCAATAACTTGATAAACAATATCCCGTTTGAGCTTCACTTACCAGGTTACAACTATTGTGGACCAGGCACTAGGCTACAAGAAAGATTATTGAGAGGTGATAAAGGTGTTAACAAATTAGACGAAGCTTGTAAATACCACGATATTGCATATAACAATCCGGACCTCTCCGTTCGTCATAAAGCTGATTTACAGCTTATGAAAATGGCTAAGAAGCGATTACATTCTAAAGACGCTGGCAAAGGAGAAAGGTTAGCATCGTGGGTAGTAAACAAAGTTATGAAAGCAAAATTAAAAACAGGTGCTGGAATAAAAAAAATTAAAACCATTGTGTCAAAAATACGTTCACAAATAAAGAAACTGAAATCAAAGGATAACAAAACTGTTATTAAGTATGCTTATGAAGCGGCAAAAAAAATGTTTCCTAAAACATGTCACGTTCGTTTACCAAGAATAATACCAATCCCTAAAACAGGCGGGATTTTACCTTTGATACCAATTTTTGCGGGTTTATCAGCACTAGGCGCTTTGGCAGGAGGTGCGGCTGGTATAGCTAAAACTGTAAATGATTGTAAAATAGCTCAACAAAATTTTAAAGAATCTGAACGTCATAACAAAACTATGGAGGCTATTGCGCTTGGAAAAGGATTTTATCTTAAGCCATATAAAAAAGGAAGTGGGCTATTTTTGAAATCTACAAAAAACTAATAAGCAGGCTACCCAAACGTGCTCTTACGAATATCGATATTATTAAATACGCTAAAAATATTCCCTACTTTCGTGGTGTGTATATGAGAGATAGATTGCCACGTAAACCAAAACAGATAGAGTGTGGAATATTAAACTTAGACAGTCACAATAATAATGGAACACACTGGGTAGCTTTTGCAAAAATTAATAATTATTGTGAATATTTCGATAGTTTTGGAAATTTAAGACCACCCAATGAATTGGTGAAATATTTGAATGTTAGTGATATAAATTATAATTATACTAGGTTTCAAAACTTTGATACAGTGATCTGTGGTCATTTATGTTTAAAATTTTTGCAAGACTTTTGGTGTCAATATTGTATATATTAGTTATTACGTTTGAATAAAACATCATTTCAAAAATGTCTTTCACTCTGTCTATAACTGGAAACAGCTCAGTACTAACAACGAACTATTCCCCTCCATTGGAACTTGATGGTCAATACGAGTGCTCTCTTTTACATTTTTCTACTTTTAATTCTATACCAAATGTAACAAATACAAATAATAAATTTTATTACGGCATTAACGAAGTGGTTGAAATTCCTGAAGGAGCGTATGAACTCCAAGACATCAGCGAGTTCATACAATCAAAAGTAAAAAATTGTGTTTTCAAGTTATTGTGCAACAATAATACATTGAAGCTCTCGATATTCTGCTCTAAGGATATTCACTTTGAAAAACAAAATTCTATTGGACCTTTATTGGGTTACAGTAAGACTTTACTGATGAAGGATATATGGCACAAGTCTTTACTGCCAGTGAACATTCTACCTACAACTGTGCTCCGAGTTGAATGTGACATTACTGGAGGTTCCTACATTAATGGAAAATCAAGTCATATAATTCACGAATTTGCTTTGAATGTTCCTCCAGGCTATCGACTAATAGAAATTCCAAAAAATACGATTTATTTTCCTGTTAATAGAAGCACAGTGAATAGTATAAATATTAGAATATTGGATATAAATAACGATTTAATCAATTTTTGCGGTGAGCAAATTCAACTGTACTTACATTTAAAGAAAATATGATTGACTACAATAAATACACTACTACATGTATTCAAAAGATTAGTACCCATCGGGCAATCAAGAAGACTACACATACTAGTGATAAAAAAAAGAAATTGACAGCTGCCAATATACATTTTCTCAAATCGATTGGATTACTAAAATGAGTATTTTAAATATAACTAACCCACCTGCTTATGATAACTCTATAGACGGCATAGAAATTCATTCTTACAAGCCATATACCACTACTTTCAATATAAATGATGAAATTCGGATACCTATAAACCAACAAGATTTATATGTGCTTCCATGTGCAAGTACCTTGTATGTTGAAGCTGTGGTAAATGTTATCAATGTTGAGAAGAAAGAAGCAGCTCAAGCAGTACATTTTACCAACAACCCCCTTTTATTCCTTTTTCAAGATATAAGATATGAATTGAACGGTATTGAAATAGACAAAGTGAAGAATGCTGGTATAACTACTACTATGAAAGCACTGGTGTCTATGAACGCAGACGAGGCGAAGGTATCCAGAGCGTGGGGTTGGGATATACACGGTACAAAAAATGAAATTGCAGGTCATTTTGCTGCGTCAATACCTCTCAGCAATATACTAGGTTTTGCAGAAGATTATAAAAAAATAATTCTCAATTGCAAACACGAACTTGTGTTGTTACGAAGTAATACTAACCTTAATGCTTTAAAGCTAAACACTGGCGAAAAGGTTGAAAGTATTGACATAAAAAAAATTGTATGGCGAGTTCCTCACGTTAAAGTATCAGATAGAGAAAGAATTAATTTACTTAAAATACTTGAAAAAGATAGACCCATTCAATTAGTGTATAGAAACTGGGACCTTTATGAGTATCCTTTGTTACCAAAGACTACAAAACACACTTGGTCAATTAAAACTTCGTCACAAATTGAAAAACCAAGATATGTCATTTTAGGATTACAAACAAACAGAAAGAACAACGGTATGAATGATGTCTCGGTTCGATCACTGCAATGTTCGAGATGTCAAAGTTTTTTTAAACTCTACATATTACCCGTACGAAAGTTACAACACCAACTTTTCATATCATAACTATGCTTTAATATACGAGCAATATGTAAATTTTCAGCAGTCTTATTACAACCGCCCATGCAACGCATTGTTGACTGCACAAGAGTTTAAAAATTTTGCACCATTATTCGTGATAGACTGTTCTAGACAGAACGATAATATTAAATCAGGACCGGTGATCAACATTCGCCTCGAACTAGAGTGTGATAAAGAGATACCAGATCAGACATCGGCATATTGTCTAATTTTGAATGACTGTATAGTCGAATACAGACCTCTGAGCAACATTGTTCGTAAAATATCATGAACTCGATTATTTTCGTTGATGTTCAAGGATTCAAGGATTGCTATAATAAATTTATTATCAAAGAGTTTGCATTATCTACTGAGGAGTTCACTCAAGTTTTTTTAATTAAACCTCCATATGCATATACTTCATTATCTACGAAAGAAAAGAAGGTCCGATACCTTGAAAGACAGAGAGGGATCACTTGGAGTGAGGGTCATATTGATTCTAGAGAATTTAAAAGAATTATTACACCAATAATGCAAAACAAAACTATTGTAATGAAAGGTCTCGAGAAACAGAAATGGATAAAGGAACTGTGTGAAGAGTGTGTGTTATTAGATATCGAAAAAATAGGTAGTCCTAATTTTTTGACGTTATATCAAACATATTGCAAAAATGAATGTAACTTCAATTGTTTAAGTCATAAGAACTTTTGTGCACTAAAAAATGCTATTTGTATAAAGAAATGGTACTTAGAAAATATTTAGTTTTGTCATGATAAAAGGTAAAATCAAGTTTTTTTTTGAATGTTTTATGTATAAAGAAGTTAATGATAGAAAAAAGTGTATTTTTATAAATTATTTGTAAATATATTTCATGTTTATGAATAATAATAAAGCAAGATAAATTTATAGCGTTTTTTATTCATTAGTTAATAAATTCTAGAGTAATATACAAACTTATTACATACAAAATATTTATTTTAATTTAAAATATAATTTTCATGAATACACACATATTAACTACATAAAATTAAGTTACAAGGAGAAATTAACTCTACTTACATATTTAAGTATTTATTCCAAGATATAGGTACTAAGCTATACACTATTTATATTTAAGTTAACACCCATAATTTATATTATTTACATTACCATTCAATAATTTTATTTCTTTAACAAAACCTTAAATAACCATAATTAGAATTACACAAAAAAAAATTAAAAATTAAAATCTAAATAATAATTAATTTATATACGTACATAAATTTACTTAAACTATTATATACATATTTTACAATCAAAAGTTATCACTAGTTAGCTTTTTACTAATTTTACTAATTACATTTTCAGTCAGGTCCATAATTTCATCAAAAGTATCACTCAACACATATTGCGCACTAAGTATCACGTTTTCGGTACTATCACTGCACTGCGATGAAGAATAACTACTAGCTTCGTTTTCCAAATCCAACACCTGAATTTTTATCATTCTTATGCCTTTCTTTGCTTTGCTGATAACAAAAGAGGAGGATGAAATTCCACTTTTCTTTTTTGCAGCTTCTTTCTTTTCTTCTATTTTCTTTAGCTCTGCAATCCGATTTCTCCATCCTTGGAAGCATTCTTCAGCGTCTTCGATGGGATCTTGAGCGTATTGGGAGCACAATATGCAAGTCTCTTGCGAGTCCGTCATGATCTGTAAAGAACAAAATATAAATTAAGTGACTAATAACAAGAATAATATTTTAAAATACTGTATCGGTTAGGCATTATTAATGAAAAATATGTCTACTTACGTTCAGTTATAAAATTGAAGGCACTAGCTGTGAATCGATGTAGTGAGCGATGATGTATCGCAGTTTGGCTGTTCAATATACAACTGAAAAACCATTACAAACAGAACAAGTCTTTTATAAATAAAATTTGATTATATTGCAAAACACGGTGTTCCTCGCAAAACTAAATAAACAGGAATAGACATGTCTGTACATGATGTTCACCTTGTAACTAGCAGGTATATCAATAAAGTAGCTATCATATTTCATATGAGGCTCAATAATATTCTAATTTTAAGTCTTTCATTTGACAACCTCTGTGGCGTTACGGTTACCATGCTCGCCCGCCACTCACGAGGTTCTGGGTTCGATTCCCAGCCAAGGCATTGTGTAAAATGATATTTTTAAAAATTCCTTGGGTCTTGGATGTTATCTAGTTTTAAGTATCATAATACATCACAAATTTTTCATCACAAATAGTTATATAAGTTCATTCGATTCATCATCATATTTGGTGTCACGAACTCAATATTTTTTTATAAATTATCATATAAATGAAAATATTATGATATCGAATGTTTTTTGGGATTTGCGAGTAAATAAAACAAGATAATGATTTATTAAATATAATATTTATTAAAAATAAAAATCTTATTGAGCTACATTTTACTTAATATTACACTATTATATTCTAAACCGCTTACAAATTTTTATTTAAAAACTATAACTATGTATACATAACAAAACTCTTATCTACAATTTTCAACCCAGCCTTTTCTCCGTAATTTAATTACGATCCATTATCAGTGCATTCAGAAATTCAGAACCAACTTGACTTATGTCCCCAGGATAAAGTACTGGTTCTATCTCGCAATATAACACGTTTGTCGTCATTTGAAGATAATGCAACTTTGTCAATTGCTTGCGTGAAAAGTTCATGTTTAAGAGATTTAAATACTATATTTTTTTTTCTTAAGGACTTGTTAAACAATAACACTTTATTATAATCTTTAAAATGAATGTTTTTTATTTCAGATTTTTTTACACCCTTAGCTTTTTTTATTTCTTTGTCTTCTGTTTTAACACAATATAGTTTCGACCTCAAACCCACAAATTCTAAAATTAATTGCCCCCCAAACTCATCTTTAAATTTCCCCGGTACTTTTTTATTTTGACGTACAATATTGTACAGATTATTTTCGATAAAATTACTTGTATCAAAGTATGGATGAAAATACAATTTTATATCTTTATATATATCTTTTGTCTCAATTGAATATAAGAAACTATCAGTATCTGTGTAACAAAGCCTCAAATTGTTACCGTAGTATGGTTTAACAATAGAATAGTGAAAGTCTTACATATGATGCTTAGAAATTTCCAAGACAGTAAATCCTATGTAAATAGGTTTATCTAAAACAACTGACTCCGGTTTCATTTGAACAGCCACCAAATTTTCCCCAAAAATAGTGCAACTATGAAAATTTGGTCTTGATATTAGTTGTTCAGCTGTGTATGTTTTTTTTGTTTTATTTCTAGTGTCAGACCACTGATTAACTAAATTAACGTTAACCCTTTTTTCTGGATCTTCTAATGTTTTTCCAAAGACACTGTTATTCAATAATTTAAAAAAATCTTGTTCGAATACTGACTTGGCTCTTTGACGTAATTTTGTATTTAAATCAATATACTGTTTTAAGAATGGACTTTGTTTAAATTTTATAACGCGGTGAATTTTTTTTAGCAGCAAACCATGTTTTACACATGTTTTTAAATGTACGTAGTGAATAACATAATTAAATTTGTCATACAAATTGGGAATAAGCTTTGGAATTTTGGACCCAGGTGGAGCAAATTTTTCAGCACAAAATGGTAGGTCATTATGCAAGTCGTGTAGTCGCTCTGGGTATTCTAAGTCTACTTCCAAAATGTAACCATATTCCGAATCATCGGGTATATCGAGGAAATTAAGTTTTGCTACATCTGTTTGGTTTAATAACTCAAAATTTGAATAAGGCATATAAGAGCACATGGCATAACCATACAAATTATTGCAATCAATGTATAGTAAGTACTTATCGGGTTCAGTTGCATCATAATTAGGTAAATACTTGTTGTTGGCCTTAGCATATCTATTTGAACATAAACAGATTCCACCTCGAATTCCTTTTTGGATTATACGTATAATTTCTAAGTTATCAATAAGTTGAAGTTTTGCTTTTGTTATGAGTAACATTGCGTCGAAAGAAAGAGACGGCGCAGTCATGTAAAAACAAGGGTCGAGCCTGTAAAATTTTTTACATGTTCGACGAAAGTTTTCAAATATATCTGCTAGTAAAATGACATCTGTTTTGAGATACAAATCGGTATATTCACCCAGATCTTTTAAATAAAATGTTTCCCATACTACTTGTGCGTGACAGTAATCGGACTCTGAAACATTTTCATCGGTTAAATGGCTATAGAAACAGTGACGCGGTGGCAAACTATTTTCTTTATATGAATTCCAACTTGTCATATATTCGTAAGGATATACACCTTTTCTTCTCAGAAGATCAAAATGCTTTTTTCTAGGAAAAAAGTTTGATAAGTGTATAAACTCATTGTCATTTAAATTTGCTGCAAGTTTTTCCAAGCTAGCACCTAAAAACTTAAACGAGTCAACAAAACGTACTGGTAAATATTCCTTATTACCGGTATTAAAAAACTTTGTAAAAGATATATAGTTCTCTTTGTTTTTTGCAATAACTTTTATTTTACCAGGCATATCTCCTAACTGTCGAATAAACAAATGGCTGTCATATCCAGAAAGATTATGGAAAAATACTGGAACAAATTTTGGTAAACGGTATTTTAGGTTACAGTAAGAATGAACTGCGCCACGATATCGCCCAGTCATATGACAGTGATCTTTGACTTTATCATCTAGTAGCAACTGTTCACAAAGGAAACAGTGTGTTGACTTGTCGAAATGTTCCTGCTCCTCCCCTGACAATAATGTCATAGGAATTGAGTGTTTTAAGATCTTATGTATTTGTTTTATGTCTTTACCAAGAAGATCTAGAAATTTTTCAACACAATCATGTCCGCGATAGGAAACATATTTATTGCGAGAGCTGTCAAATGCACACACGATATAGTATGCAAATGCAGCTGGTACATGTTTTTGTAAAATATTTGTACATTTTGAATTATGCTGGTTATTTTTTGATTCAGGTTCTAATAAAGATTCAAAATCAGCATATATAACAAATGGCATATCTTGCATTCTTTCGAAATGTTTGAACTGAATTACAGTTCCCTGTTCCGGTAATACTGTCCGAACCCCACTACAGATATGAGCATTTAATTTTTCTTGGTTATTAAAGAAAATCATACACTCATCACAAAAAAATATTTTGCCATGATGTTTTGTTAGTTGAGGTCTAAGTAATTTGCTTAAATTTTTTATTAAACAATAATGTTTAAATTGCCCCTTTTCTAACAGTAATAGATTAATATGATGTTTTCTTTTATGGTTAGTTTTATAAACAGGACCAACAATATTGTTCATGTCTCTCAAGCTATATACGTTAATACTAATAAGATGATTATTTTTTTCAAAAATTTTGATGTCCGAGATTCCTACGGGAAAGGTCATATTCTTTGTATTAAGAATATTTTCATAGGAGGGATAAGAAGATGTTCGATGATGATTATTTTTAGCAGGAAACAAAGCTGCCATTATACTCCATAAAAAACAGAAGGAGTCATTATTTTGTATATTTATACACGCACATTTCAATTTTATATTTCTCGGCAGTTCAATAAAGCGGTCCCCTCTTAAAGGACTGTATTTGTTAATATTTACTTCTAAGTACAAATTACGCAAGAATGCCCAACCACTATCCCGTTCTTGAAATTCGTCTATTTTTTTAATAATAGTGTAAATTACTTTAGAAAATATTTGTTTAAAATCATAATTATTGTGTAATACAACGTTTTCAGTAGCGAAAGACTTTATTTCGCTAGTTAAGTTCGAAGCTAAATTAAATTCGGAAAACAACTCGAAGTTAACTTTGATAGATTGATAAGTGGCTTGCCTCGCCGCTATCAGTTGTTTCAAGCGCGACTTTAAACTTAGTAAAAATTCAGCTGGCGGTGTGACAAGGCTCTCACTACTGTCATCTCCCGTATGAGCAACCTCCGGCCACACCCTATATGAAGCAATTCGATTTCTGAATGCTGTACATATCTTTTGTATACCTTCACAAACTTCGACAGAATTATTATTTTTGTGTGTATTACTTCTAAGATGGGCAGAAAATGCGCTACTTTTTACAGATATGTCACAAACCGTGCAATAGACTGTTTTGTTAACCATGTTTGTAGTGCAGGTAACAAATGAACGAGATTAATCTAAAAAGTTGAAATGATAAACGAAAACGCCTGATGTTTTTTTAATAGCTATGTGGAAAATAATTTTATTGCGAGTAGACAAATAATGAAAATACTGTGAGAGATTTTAAAAGTTAAGTTTTAACTAGTGTAAACCTTTAAACACAATGCGACAAGGAAGGCGTAAAATAAAAAATAGCTAGAATAATGCTTTGGTTTCAACCCAAATGTAAAATTCCAAAGGTTAGAAAAGGCTGGTTTGAAAATTAAACTAGACGTAATAAGTTAAAATTGAAAATATGTAATAAAAAAATCCGCCATGAGTGGGATTCGAACCCACGACCCTCACGTTGACGCCGTGAGTGCACTACCAATTCTTTAGACGTAATAAGTACTTATTTTAAATACTTATAACTTTTATCACAGAGTAATCATACTCTTTTATTGTATTGACTTTAAGAAAATTAAATGAGATGACGTGTCAAGTCAGCATTAAAAATATTAAAACTAGATAATGTAAACAAGCAAACAAAGACAACAGATAAAACAAGAATAGGTATCAGTTATTTATTATTAGTACTAGGGTCCTTAATTTTAGTTTTAACAATTTTAAGTTTTAAGTTTGATTTTAAGTTAAAACCCAATTTATTTTTTCTTGTTAGAAAAGAAAGTACCCTCTTCCTTGAATGAGGGTTTGATTTGCTTTATAAATTCTTTCAAGACCACTAGTTGATCGGCATCGGAATGGGCTTGATACTTTAAAGATATAACTGCATGTTCCCACCGATCTTTTGGGTTCACAGTCAAAATATCTGCAGTGTTATAAATTTTAAGTTCTACAAATACGTCTCCAGGTAGAGTAGCGGTGCGACGCAAAGCACCATCAGCAACTCTTCTTGTCAACACTGACTGCAACGCGTGCTTCTTAATAGACTTCTGCTGGAATACCGCTTCGTCTTCGTCTTCACTTTCAAACCACCCAATGGATTTCGTTGGTTTTCTATTGGGAGCCTTCCTCTTCGGGGCTGGCTTGGAGACTGGTTTGGATCTGAAAAATAATAATGATTCATTAAATAAAATTATATATATATACAGGGTCTAACAAAATATACTGAAACTATTTTAAGGGTGGATTTAGTCCACGATACTAAACAACTTTCCCCAAGGAACATATATCGAAATATGAAAAATTATTTTTGACCTTCCATACAAGTTGCCCGATCAGCTGATCCGAGTTTGTATGCAAAGTGAAAAAATATTTTTCATATTTCGATATATGTTCCTTGGGGAAAGTTGTTCAGTATCATGGACTGAATCCACTCTTAAAATAGTTTCAGTATATTTTGTTAGACGTTATATATAGTTATAATTGCAGTTATTGCTAATCTACTTAAAATAGAGTAGAGAGATTAAGAGTGGTTTGAATTGACAAAATGTCCAAATAAACTCAAAAACTATTGAACTGATTTGAAAACAAGAATTCAGTATATTTTAAAAACAAAGAAGACGTCTGCTTTCAAAATTTTATAGCCAATGTCACTACCACAATTCTCTTGAATTTAACAACACTTCATTCATATCAAAACCGTTCTACCATTTGGGCGGTAGAACTCGCCAATTAAATGAACATACATACATACTTATACCCAAAAAACATTACCCTCATTCGGACACGGTCGAGTAAAAAACTTTTACTACTAGAAAACAATCTTATCCAAAACTAACATAGATTGTACATAAATATTTTTACAAATAATCACTGAACATATTTAACCGATTCCCTGTCCACAAATGAGATACAATAGTAAAACAAATTGAATTGTTTATAATATAATATGAATTCATGGGACAGAGAACCTGTTAAGTTTAGAAAATATAACAAGATGTTATGAAATGAATTAAACTAGCAAGATTTTTGACAACGGGACAGGTGATAGTAAAAATAAAAGCTAGTACCTAATAAATAATTTGAGAAAAGTAATGGATAGTACATACTTTTTAGGGGTAACTTCCTCGTCAGATTCAATATGATCTTCCGAATAATGTTTCTTGGCTCTCTTGGTACCGGTTGAGGTGGTTCTGAAAAGAAAAAAATATAATTGTAAGTCGAAATAATTTATAACCACAGTAAAGTTGAGAAAACTTCGTAAACAAAACATAATTTGTGATGTTAATTTTGTTACTACTCCTGTAAACTAATCATAATAATTAATTAAGTACTACTTTGAAACATTTAAGTAATATTAAAAATAAACACATACTTTACGCTGGAAGAAGTAGTCCCCTCTGCTTCTGAATCCACAAACTCTTCTAGAAATTGTTTTTTTGCTCCCTTGCTGCTGCGCTTAGCGGAGTAATATTCAGAATCCGACCTGCAAGTAATTTGTACATAAGTAATTAATAACGATGAAGAGAGAAGATACGAGTACCTATATAAAATTCAACAGAAATATACATGAACAGACAGAAATATAAAATTAAGAGATGAAGAGACAAGATATATAAAATTCGATAGGAATATACAAATATACATGAACAGACAAAAATATAAAATTAAGATTTATTTTATATTTCTGTTTGTTATCACAGTTTCAACATAAAAATTATTCAAACTTACGAACATGATTTCACGTGTGAAGATCTTCGTGGTGATAACAAAGTTTCAGCTGGTTGACGACGAGCAGAGAGACCTCGTAGATCAGTTGTACACATGTAGAGCTTCGACAGAGCTTGGTCAAGATGCAAATCGCAAAGATAATTTGGAGTGCATCACACCAATAAACGAATTAAATAATGCGTTTTAGCTAAATCATCAATTATTTTACAGGTATTGTAAACCTTTAGGTTTGCCAAAGAAACTCATGATTTACGTACAACAATTAGCAATGTGCAATGCAAAATGGTTTACAAACTCTGTATTTTTGAAAACATAGGCACTTTATTGAAGACATAAGCACTTTATTTTATTTCCTTTGAAATAATAAGTCGAAAACAAAAGTTTAATGTTTCATACTTCCTTTGTAACACGATCATCAAACACACCGTCTTTATCAATAGCGCACCGCAAATGTTATTTCAATTTATTACCCAACTGTCAAAAAAGGGTTATGTAGTTCTAATTTAAAATAATATTTCGTATTTTACTTTAGGTAGGTATTTGCACTTAGTAACTTCCATCCTTTACAACTGCATATGTTTGAGAACCTCTCTTTGTCTTTACAATGTAGATGTACTTATGCTACTTTTAGCATAACGCGCTATCACGATTGATTATCATCAGTGTTGGATTAACACCGCAGCAAGAGGTGTTGGCCACTTACACACACGAAAAACAGTAACCATAGCAAGAGTAGGTAATGCTGCGGGCCTCGCGCAAAAAGGGGCCCCGCGCTAAAGGTGTTACATTCTAAATTGCTACATCTCGTTAGACCTAGCATTGAGCTGCCTAGAGAATTAAGCATTGGGTGTATGAAGAAATAAGATATGGTAAAAAAATCCATGCGAGCAGAGCTGTTTCAAGAATTTTTTCATCATAAATCTTATTTATTTATTTAATAAGATTAAGATAGTATAGCATTGTGAATTCTTAAAATAACCCGTACAATCTAGTAGGCATACATTTTCGATTTGCATATACTCCACCATCCCCTCGTAACACTCGTGACTCGAGCCCCTTAAAATAATTGGCTACGGACTTCGCACTTGCTTAATCCGCCACTGATTATCATGTTACGCTCAGGAATATTCACGTGGGAGCGCATAACTGCAGGTTTAGCAAAATTTATCATAGTGCTTGAATAGTGTTACTTTTATTCGATTTATATTCATAGGTAGAATCGATAGAAAATATTCGCAAAACAATTTACAAGTAAACTTCTTTGAAAAACGGAAAGGTGTTAATTGAAACTAGATATGCTACCTACTATTAAACGGTTTACCAATTCATCACACAGAATTCTCTAAACGTTAATATGATTTGATATAATATAATCGATTACCGAATAATCGATTGTTTATCACTACCATACACCATGCAATGTTACATCACTAATACATCGTGGTTCATTTATTGGCAAACCGCATTTGTACAAGGATCGTGATTGTGTAAAGTGTAAAAATGTAGTTTAAAAGTTATTTTGTCTAGTATGATATGTGAAGTGATCTGAAAACTCGTGGTGGTTTTGGGGGGAAATAATATTCACACTGGAGTGTGATTTGGAATATGAAATTGGTTTGATATAAAGCGATGATCTATAGTATTAGTCACGGTGGATATCATTGTCTGCGAAGGATCTCATTTACTGGGTACCCACAAAAACCTACGGGTGATCGGGACGAGCCTAATCTGGACCAGCAACGAGATAATTCTTTCGCAACTACAGACGTCCCGTTGACTTTGCTATTAAATATCCGTCAAGCGAAAGTTCTTTCTCATCGCTCACGATAGTTTTCAATGTTGAGGAATCGTATTTAATGGGTGCTAACAACCTACGGGTCATCAGCACGAGCCTAATCCGGACCAGTTTGCGAAACCTCAGTACTGTCGAAGACGTGTCTTGGGTCATGAGGTAGAATGATCGTCAAAGCGATAGATCTTTCGCATAGTTTACAGTGGGTATCAAAATACCAATGTCCTGACTTCGATATGAAGAAATTGTACTTACTGGGTGCCTACAATCTACGGATGAAAGGTACGAGTCAATCTGATCCAGTGATGCAATATCTGATTGTCGGAGACAGGGCGTCCTGTCAAGCATGCGTAGAAATATCGTTCTTGGTGCAAACTAATATAATCATCGTATCAGAACAGAGAGATTTTCCTTTCCCATCATTCACTACGGTTTAATCGTGTAATAATAGTTTAAGGTGATAGTGAATATACCTCTGGAAGTGGAAACTTGATTCGAGTAAAATACAGGTGAGTTAAGCATGATATCATATCTTTTATTGAGACTTTTGAAAAAGAGGGGCGGAGGCCTTTGATGAAGTGAATTAGAAAGCCCAATTAAGTATTTAAATTTCAACGTATTTTTTGGGCTTTTCAAAACACGTATCCTTGAGCGAATGACAATGAGGTCAAGGATACGTGTGTTGAAAAGCCCAAAAAATACCTACTATCATTCAGATATACCCCTTCATATCAGATTTCTATCGATACTCAAAAATTCGAAGATACACACACTTTATCGTTATCGCTTTATCTATAATTCCACTTTTTTTCAAAATTTTATTACCCTCGTAAGAGGGTAGTTCCCTACGTAAGTAGGCAACCACGAGATAAGTATTCGAGGAAATTTACTGTACCGATCGTTTTGATTGACCTGAAGTCTTTTTTTCACAATTATAAAAATAAAGAAATATAATCTTAAAATAAAGAAAAAAGTAAGAAATTGACAAGTCAAGCTATTAAGCCGAAGATAGTATCAGTATTATGCTTGATAGAGTTAAGTGATAACCTAAGTTTATTAAGATAAAGAAAGTGTATTATGGAAAACAAAGACTTTTTTTAAATTGGTCCACGTGAATCTGCGCAGGATGCAGGCTAAAGTATGTGGTTTTTGGTAGAGTTAAAATTGTAAGCTAAACTTTTAATTTTTAAGATAGTATTTTGTTACTATTTTTAATTACTTTTCCATCTACACACCCACCGTCATCCAGGTCGAGGCCTTTGGGTTTTACAGCTCTAAAGCTCTGTCTACCCCGTTGAGGATAAAGACGTGATAGTTTATATGTATATAGAGTTTGATAGAGTTATTAAAACACGTAGTACCTATATTATTACTCTGTAATAAAACAAAAAAAATATTATTATTTAGGATACAAATATAAATTCACAATATCAGCGTATACTTCAAAAATGAATTTTTTTTTAAAGGAAAAGCTTATAATAATTTTTTATAAAGTACTTATTCGTAAATTGATCGTTTTTAATTAATTAATTTATATTATAATGACTTTGTAGGTACAAAGGGGGTCTCTATTGGCTCCCCTAATTTTTGTGTTCCTAATTTTGGTTGGTGCACCAACTTTTAGCACAAAATTTTTTCGTACATTTTTATTATTCCTAATTTACTATGGCCTATTTTTGATTTCCCTAAGATTTTATCGCCGTATATTTAGAAAAACGGTATATCGAACTAACATTTCATATAAACTATTAAGTTATCGATAAAACTGTTCATAAAAACATGTTTCAATATGTAACCTAGTAAAATGGATAGAACTTTCCTAGCACTCGTCGGCCACTGCCGCGGCACGCTCGCTTCACTCGCTCGGCTCGTGCGTGTGTTGGTCGCAGTTATAACATAACTCAACCTTTAGGTTTTCCCTAACCTACTAATATGGATAGATAGAACTTTCGCCACCACAGCCTCGGCTTGCTGGCCGGCAACTGAGATTTATAGCACAACAATTACCTATTTTTAAGCATTTTTTTGAAAATTCCGCCATCTTTGTAGTCGCGTTACGTGTAAAAAAATGAAAGCCAATCTAAAATTAGAGCTAACAATTTTTAGGCTTTACTATTATTGTGCAAAAACATCAATTAGGCTAAACAATACTTTTACATTACAAGTTTAGGCCAAAAAGGTTCGGCGAAGTGAAATTAGAAAAAAAAATTTTAAACGAATGAAAGGGCACCAGGTACAAAGGTACAGGCACCTAAGAATGTGTCTAAATCACATAGCAATATTCCAGAAGAAAAACTAAGTACTCACCAATAATAAAATATATGTATTGCTTATGTTATTACAACACAAAAAAATGCCACATCATGGAACCAAGTGAGGGTTTAGTCATCGCGTATGTCAACATGTGGCGCGTAAATGTGACTAAACGTAATTAATGATCGATTGTAGCTTGTCGACCATAGAGAATGGACTATGCAACCCCTGCAAATCTTTACTGGCAAAATAGGAGTCCCCAGGGAGCGGCGCGCCTTTTAATTTGCGAGCATTAGGGGTGCTTCGCGTCGTGTTGCTCTTGTAGAATACATTTTTAAATCTCCCGCATTCGGATCGATGTTGGTACACCTGATAAGTCTGGCTGCTGGCGTAGATTTGAGACGCTCTTTAAAATGTTTTTAAATAAGTACTTATTAAAAGGAATCACGGCTTATTGATGCTTACTAAATAATGCATCCAAGTTGTTGTTATTATACTTTTGCATATAATCTAACACTATAACATTTGCCTATATCTTCCATGCTGGTCTGGGAGATCGTAAACGCCGATCGAGGGAATGGGCGAGAATCTGAACTGAATAGATGATGCGGTTAGCAATCCATCACCGTATTTATTTCGTTTTAGCATCTTAACTTCCATCATCATGCTAAAAGTGGCCTTTAAGGCCTTTCGATAGAAATAATGACTCACTGAGTTTTTTCTTCAGAGTTATAAGAAAAAAAAGAAAATATTCTCAAAAGGAATACATGTGGCAGAAAGCATAACATTGGCGAATCCCTTCTATCGAATTTTTAATCGTTACTCTTGAATCTTTTCGGTAGGGTGCGGTAGCTGCAGACCTAAATGGGGTTGGTCCATTCGCAACTATGATTTGTTGCAAGTGGAACCATATCCTGTGATATACCCTCATATAACATACTCTATACTCATGTTTTGAGTTGACATAAGTCAATACATCAAACCTCCGCTATGATATACTTATTAGTGTAAAGACACGTCCATAGAGTCAGTATAGAACGGCATGACTATTATATCGCGCCGCAATGAAGTCGTCCGTGGAACACACAAAAACACTAATATCACTGGGCTGCATTGCCAAGATAATTTTAAACAAAAAAAGTAACTTCAATATCTGGACTTCTTCATCAGTTAATTTTACCAAAACTCATTTTCTAGTAGTAGTCTTCCGTCAGTGGATTCCACTGAAGCCACCACAGGGGCAAATGTTTGATTTATTGATAAAAACATCGAAATCAATAGTGCATAGAATATTTGAGGAGTTCCCTCAATTTGTCTTCAGGATTCCATCATCGGATCTTAACCTGGTGACAAAGGACCAACTCGCATGTGAACCCTTTAAAAAAAAACAGTGGCACTCCGGGAGTGCCGACCGAAGTGTAAACTTGAACAACTTGTCGGTTACGGTAACAGTGTCGGAAGTTCAATAGTTTATTCCTTTTAAAAAATGCCCAACGCACCTAAAAATGTTTTTACTTCAAAAAATAATTTTTATAATAGTTTAAAAAATGGAGAAGTTATTAAGGAACATACATAAAAAAACATTTTTGCATTCGAATTGAAAGGCTCCTCCTTTTTTTAAAGTCGCTTAAGGCCGTACCTGAATTTTCCGAGGTCCAGTGCTGCCCCCATTTAAAATAAATCATTTCAAAGAAAACAGAGACATCATTTAAAATTTTGCTACTACCAAGTTAAATGGGCAGCACTGGACCCCGGAAAATTCAGGTACGGCCTTAAAAAATACATCCTGAAAACTTGGTGAAAATGTATTTTTCTATAATAAACTAAGTTAGTGGACCTGAAATGATGGCGCCACCGAACGTTTTTTAATCTGTCTATATGCGGTACCTGTCTGCATCAATCGCTGCCTCTGACAGATATTGGGTATCTTTTGGCCTGAAAAGATATCTAATGAACGACTGTGGCAGCTTTGCGGCTAGACACCGATCGGTTACCAGATAGCGCGTCGTAAATGGACATGGATCGGTCACACGCTCAGGATCCCTCCTGATGCCTGCCTCGGAATGTGAGTAGGCTCCCGCCTACTTACATTCCTAGGCAGGCATTCAAATGGACTCCTCAAGGAAAGAGTAAGCGTGGTCGACCAAAGCAAACCTGACGGCGATCGATAGCGGCGGAGATGAAGTCAATCGGGCTGCCTTGGCCCGAAGTGAAGCACGTTGCTTAAGACAGAACTAGATGGATAAGCACAATAGCGGCCCTCTGCCCCACCCAGGAGACAGAAAAAGAAGGCAAGTAAGTCATATACGGTATCATGTTAAAAATTTAGTTCTGATTTTTCCCGCAATATGGCAAAAATAACATAGAGTGAATTGACAACGGGTTGATCAGTTTCCAATTGCAACGAATCACATTTCTCTCGTGGACTGCCCCGTGGCGTGACGCAGTTCTCGTACGCTGCGGCGTGCCGTAGCGAGTGCCCCCAGGCGATCTCAGGAGTACCGCACTGCACCCTTCACCAATTTAAAATTCATATCATACTGCCTCCGTAAATTACTTTTCTCTTACTATCTCGACCAAATCTTAAAAGAAATTGTTGCTAAATTATAAGGTAAAGAGACGGTTGCCAATTTTTATCTTAATGGTAATCCTATTTACTTTAAGATTCTAAGACTTCTAAGATACCTAACCATGACTCTACCATTAAGTTGATCTATGCCAGTAACAGTAACGTATGTTGTGTAGTGTATCTACCTCTAGCAATGAGTAAATGATAATTAACGGTAATTATTCTTTAACTATAATAAAAACAAAGTACCTACCTATATGATAAAATGGTTGATACTTTGCTAAAAATATTTTTAGAACTTTTATAAGAAAAAAGCCAATAGGTATAATTATATAGTAGATATATGTATATCATACTCCTGTGAATTATTATTTGGTAGTTAAGTCAAAGTGGGTAAATTTTGTAGTCTATGAGAAAAAATATAGTAAATAGAACAAGGCGTAGACGTGTCTAAACGTAAATCAATTTCGTTTCCGAAAAACGACGATATCGTTATTGGTAAAACCACACGCGCCCCCGACTGTAATATGAGATGGCTAGTCCGCCGTAATGTTTATTTGATACATGTAATCGCCACATGATGTATGGGAGCGATCGGGTATCGTCGCGTCACAAATTAAAAATATACACAGATGTGGCAATTTACTACAGCACTCTAGACGAGGGCGTCGTACTACTACAGTTCAGTTCAACAAAGAAGCACCTTCTGCTAGAACATAACAGCGTGAACATCATTTGGCAGTGTTGGCATATGCCTTAAGCATTTTTTGTAAACTGTAAGAATAGAGCGAATGCACTGGTTTATGGTCAACATTCGGTCAACAGGCTTGTAACATTTTGCAAGAATCATGGCTTTTTCTTCGAAAATTAAAGTTGTCACTATTGTATACTTAGTCACTCAAAAGTATTTTACGTAAATAAATAATTCCTTCTAAAATTCAATCTTATCAAAATAATTTTCTTTTTTATGATATAATGTTTTGTTAAAATATAATCATTGCTTGCTATTATTTCACATATGTACGTAATCATCACCATACATTATATCGTTAGTAAACAAGTAAATCTTGAATTTAAAACTTCTTTAAAAAATGTGGGAACGAAAAAGTGTAATTTATTGTACATATCAATATGAGTTATCTTTCTGTACCACTCTACTTTTAATGCGGTCGCACCCACCGTGCTCGGCACTCGTCGTCGTCCGCTTGCCACTCGCCTCGACGTAAGGTTTATGATGATTATTCGCTCTAAATGATGATTTATTACAGGATTAGGCAGGCACACTGTCCATTTTGAGGGGAGATCGGCTTTTTTATATCATAATACGATCCTCACATTAAATCAGAAAGAAATCGGCTTTGGTGAATATAAATGAACGTGTTATTTGTTCTTTATAATGGGGGATTATGAAATCGTAGAGTCCAGACAGTGGTTAGAACTTTGTTGTTAAAATGGCCTTTTTCAAATTGTCATAAGTCTTGGGTGTATATCTATATAAGTATGTATTATTTATTATGAAATATAGTATCGTTTATTAGTATAACACAACAATTCCAAAAAAAAGTTGAAATAGCAGTCATTTTTAATTTATTTAGTTTTAGAGTTACGCTTTGATGATCAAAATGGTTTAAAAACTGCAGGGTGTTGCAAATTTAGGGTGCAAATGATCAAAGAAGTCTTAGAAAGAAGTTAATGCAGAGAAAAATAATTTCGACGGACATTTAAGGAACAAACTTTAAAAAAATACATCCCTGTTTCCCTCTTAGTAGGTAGGCTCTTTAGAGCGGTTCTCGCATACTAAAACTAGTCAAAATATTGTTAGATATTTAGTTAAAGAGTTTTTAAGTCAGTGTTTGCATACAAATGAAATTGAATTTGTAAAACATTGTAACAAAATATACTTACAATGTGTTTGTATTCACCGTGTGCCTGAATTTTTAATTCCTTTGTTCCGTAAGAAGTTGCTTTGTATATTGAGATTACCTCCTATTCTTTATAAAAACAATTTAATAATACCTCTTACTCAAGATTTAAGAATTTAATATTGGCAGCAGCTTGCTTTAATGGACGGATGCTTTTTTCGTTACCATATTTTGACCTCGGGATAATCAAATTATAATTTGACGAAAAATGTGGTCTAAAAGATGTCGGCATTTTCTCGTTTGTTTTTTGTAGTAAATAATAATTATTACAAAAGTCTACCCCAGTGTACTCAAGACAAAAGCTAATCATATTATAATTTCAAATGAACTTTTGTTGTAGGAGTCTTAATGATACAAGTTATTACAAACAAGGCTTTTAATTTGCATTTATGGCAGGTAATATTTATTTTTAAGGGACTTCAAAAAAGGAGGAGCTTAGAATGTATACAACGTGGAAGGGACATACCCGTAATAAACGAACGAACCACGGGCTATAATGAAATTAAAATAACAGTCAAAATCAAAACAAAAAATTGACATTCCCATACAAATCGCCTGGGCGGCCGCACACTTTTGCATGGAAATGCCGAAAAATATTTTTGATTTTTGGATGTTATTTTAATTTTATTATACTATAATGGTCCAGTATAGACCGTGTAGTTCCGGGTTAGAATAGGACTACGTCATTTCTTCCTGAGGATGTCGTAAGAGGCGACTAAAGGACTTAGCACAAACATCTCGTGCTACAATTGCATTCCCAAGGAGGGTTAACATTGGGCTGCGCCTGGTTGTAAAACTTTTCGCACAAATACATTCCCAAAGTGTATACCTAGTTTTACTTAATTTTTTTATCAATTCAATTCAATTCAAAATATCTTTATTATCATAGGATATTTATAATATCTAACAAACTTAAAACTTAAAATTAGTTATATGGATGGACTGAGATTACATTGTTGGTTATGTCATAATTAAATTGAATTATAAGAATTACGAAATTTAAAATAATGTCAATTTGTAAATTTGTAAATTTAGTATGTACCAATTTACCTAAATTATGACATGTCTAAGTATACAAACCTTTAAGAGGGACCCGCGCCAAGCTCAAGCCAGACTTTTTTGTCTTTAAGATAGTCATCGGTCCTATAATAAGCCTTCTCACAAAGTACTTTCTTTACATAAGCTTTAAATTTTCTGTCTGGCATATCAAGGACCGATTCTGGCAATTTATTATAAAAAGGTATATATACACTTCCCCATAAAAGACTTACTGACTGTATTCAGCCTGTAATACGGGCTAACTAAGTCATTCTTATTACGTAAATTTATATCTGTAAAATCACTTATTTTATTAAACATGGAAATATTTTTCCTTACATACATTATATTCTCAAATATGAATGGTGATGCAAAAGTAAGTATACCTATTTCCTCGAATAATTCTCTCAGTGAGTCTCTCGATCCTAAACCATAAATGGCACGAATTGCTCTTTTTTGTAAAATAAAAATAGTCTGAATGTCGGCTGCATCCCCCATAGAAGTATCCCGTAAGACATTAGACTGTAAAAGTAATTAAAGTACACTTGTTTAGCAGTTGCTACATCTGTCAATTTTCTTATTCGCCTAACAGCGTAAGCCGCAGAGCTAAGCCTATTAGAAAGTTTAGTTATATCACTTTGAAAAATATTAACAAATAATTGTTACGGTATACACATGAAGTTTGGCTGGCGTACCTAGATACACTTTAGCCGGTGACAAGCTATAGCTGTAAGCCTTGGGTGTAAAATGCATCTAGATGCATTATACACCCAAGGCTTGCAGAATGTTCTACACAAAGTCTCCAAAACGTTTCGAGAAAAAGTAATAACATTCAACTTCGTGACAGGTAGAAGACGTGTATTCAAATGACGTTAAAATATGAAGTCTTGTTTTCTACAGAGCACAAAAATACGAAGTGCATAACTTCTAACTTCGGACAAAGAATAACAAAGCTACCATTTAAATTACTTTAATATAAGTTTGTTTCTTTGACTCGCAATGCTGAGGGGAAATATTTGGAATTTATTGTAGAGCATTTCTTGCAAAGAAGCTTTCGACGTTACTTTACTTCGATAGAAAAAGTAAATAAGCACTGGTGATTCTGTTTTCAATAATCGAATTATCTGCGTTGTACGTACACATAATATTTTTACTAATGCAACATCAAAAGATTGATATTTTTAAACAAAAGCTGTATAAATAATACCAGTATAATATCCTTCTTCCATGATTAACCCTTTAACCGCGAACGTCGGCATAATCCGTCAAACATTTTCGTGCCCATGCATTTCGCGAGCATCGGATTTATCCGACCAAAATCTATGGATATTCACAATTCCTCGCGCTGGGAGCACGTCAACTGATATAAAGTCTCGCGGTGAAAGGGTTAAAGTAATTAAATTGATGTATATATGGTTAAACGACCTACCAAACACTTACACTCTACAAAAATAATTCAAAATTAAGTAGGAATAGTTTTTTGTAGAGTGTATATGTTTGGTGAAAGTATATTATCTTCTGACTTTTAAATGAACAAAATACTGATGTAGTAAATACACATATGAGGTGATAAGATAAGCATAAATGTTCTTTCAAAAAGTAAAGCGTTGAAACTTGAGCGGTTCTGAAACTGCAATTCTTGATAATACAACACGCCCCGGGGCGGCCATTGATTCAAAAGAAAGACAAGTAGAAAGTTTCCCGCCGAAGACATGAAATCATAGAGCGATTTCTTTTACGACTTCGGTTTCAACTTCATACCGATGAATTATGCAGAAAGGAGAGAGATTTCCTGACGATAAAACTCGTAACACCCAAGAGTGTTCTAAAAAGGAGCTCTTAGGGTGAGATACGGTCAAATGCGTGTATAGTCTACACATATGTTGGTTACCCTCAACTTTAAAACAAACGTTTTGTTTTCACCTCAAAAGATGATTGTTATTTCTGTTATCATTTTTATAATATGGACATTGGACAAAGTGTTGTTGAATGTACTGTATCATAGGTTTAGTAGGCTTTGCTGTCCTTGTGAACCTAGTTAAACCATATATTTAAAATAGCGAACTGTCACCGGGAAAAGTCGATGGTTAACATTTGTGGTTAATAACAGAGACCCAATTTCAGTGATCATTGTAATCGGTTATACTTTACACGGTACGGGAAACTAGGCGCGGAATTTAAAAATGTCAACATTTTAAATATATTTTTTTATTCAACCAAAAAGTGCCTGGAAAATGCATTTAAGTTTTCAGGCAACATGTGCCTATAAAAATATGATTTTTAAGTGGTTTATTAGCACTATGGAATCTAATTGAGACACTTTTCAAAAATGGGTGTAATACCCTATTGTACCTATTGTTTAACTTTTAACAATAATAATATCAATAACTTTACTCTAGAGGTTAAAATCAAATCAAACGCTTATACACTTTTCAAAGGAATTACATTGTATAAAGTTATTACTGATTATAAAGTAGGTATTTAATTAAGTAGGAGTCCGTGAGCGCTTGAAGTGTACCAGTGGATGGCCTACAATTGGCACGATTCGTAGTATGGCTCAAAGTTAAAATTGGTTTTTATGATGTAAAATTACCAAACTGAATTACGGTTATTTCAGATACAATAAGTGTGATTTTGTGAGGCTCGCCTCGCCGCCAGTGGTCATGGCTGGATGCTCGATATTGCAGCAGTGACAGCTTTGGATCGCAGCTCCTAGACACCGCGAGGGGGCGCTGCACGCGCCCTGAATACCTAATTGACTAATATTAGTTGCCGAGGGGGAACTTCCTTAGAGGTGAGCAAAACTTGAGACAAAGAACACGTACGAGCCTTGTGAGGGCTACTTTTTAACTTTTAATACTAAACTTGGCCAATCCCCGTGTCGATTCGCCTTTATTGAGAAACTCATTTTGAAATTTTAATTTTGGTTAAAAGTAGAGCAATCGGGGTGATATTTTGTTTTTTTTAATGAATACAATTTATTAAAATATTTTTTAAAGGAAATTATAATTATATAATTATTTATTATTATAATTATTTATCCTTAAGATTAAAAAAAATAAATATGTTAGTAGAAAAATATGATGAATATGTGGCTAAATTTAAAACAGCACTTTACTGTTCTACATATAATACTTAATGCCTGTAGCAGAAAGTTAAAACATTTATCGAATCGAATGCAACCGTTATCTGCTTTGATTAAAATTAATTACCTATTTTTAAACACCGAGATAAATGGAAGTTTAAAAAATACTAAGTTGTGAATATCAAAATTTATTCTAAATATTATTAAATTAATTTAACTTCTGAGAATCAAACTGATATGCGGCACAATAAATGTCTCCGTGCATTCAAACTACACGCCGTGGACTCTACTACTCTGGAAAACATGGTCAGAATAAAATAAGTCATTAGTGTAATTGGTACCGAATTTGAGTTTAGATACTACCTAATTTATTTCGTAGTTTGACATTTATCTATTAAGACTACCTAATTAGAAATACTATTTATTATTTATGCATTTCCGTTCTGGGTTCGATCCCTAGCCAGGGAAATTTGGAAAATGGCTTTTTTTCAAATTGGATCTTGGGTGTTAATCTATATATGTATGTATTTATTATTAAATACTCGTATAGTATCGTTGAGTTAGTATTCTATAATACAAGTTTATAAACAACAACAAATGTGTCCCTATCTACAGGGCCGTCTTTAACCTATTGGAGGCCCTGGGCATATTACGATAATGGGGCCCTATGACTTTGACAGAACACTTTTTGTTACAATAGACAAAGAAAGTAGATAAACAAGGTTTTTTAATTTTTTTTAAACAATCTATCAATATTAATAGTTTTTAATGTGTTAGAGAAGTTTTACTCCAAAATACGTATTTTCCATCACACCACACTTATTTGTTAAGTACGAAAAGAATCGTCATGTTGCGAATGCCTTCTCTGTTTATGTTGCGAATGGATATTTGACAAATTATTGTTTTTATGTAAAATATACGGAAGTAATAATAATAAAGTCTTCATTTATAATAAAAAAAACCTCAATGCGAACCGAAGTTCTCAAAAAAAAATCTATCAGATCACAAATTCCATTGTTTTATTAAAACTAATTGTAAATAAATAAAATATGTACCTATTATTAGCATTTATACACCTAACTAATGTGGCATAAATTATTCTTGGACATCGATATTCAAACCAGGGCCGAACTTGTATGGGATTCCATTCTACCATCTCCTTAAATATAAATTCAAACACATTTTGTTAAAATTTTCTATGTAATTTCTCAATTAAATTATTTGGTTTATTAAAACTTGGAGCTTCATGCTTCGCTTCGTTCGCTTAATTTAAATGGAGCGAGTCACACTGATGAGTGTACTACTGATGATTTTTCTTTAAAATGTGTATGTGCTTAGTATACCATTATATATTTAAATTTATCTAAGCATGCTGAAGTCGGAAAGCCTAATTTTTGGGCGAGAGTAGAATAGCTTCGCGCATGTAATAGCTAGTAAGTTGGTATTGTAGTCAGTAATTTAGGTTCGATTTCTTCGAATTATATAAGTTTTTTGGTAATAAATACCTATTGGTTATTGTTTGGTGATCTGACCGGAACTAGGGACTTTGTATTTGATCTGAGGGGGGGCCCTATCGATCGCGAGGCCCTGGGCACTTGCCCAAAGTGCCCACTGGGAAAAAGGGGCCTGCCTATCTATTCATTTATTAATAGATTTTCTTTGTCCTCTTTACATAACTATCTTTTACGATAAGATAACCGACCTACAAGAATTGTTTTAAGAACTTGAAACAAATAGTCTCAGCTAATCAATTCACAGATACCGAGATACCTATATAAAATGACAGTCCGCTAATCTGATATTGCTTAGAGCCAAACAGTCGATATCAGACACAAATGTCTCCGTGCACTCAGACTGCACGGCGTGGAGTCTACTCGGGAAACATGGTTGGAATGAAATAAATTCCATTAGCGTAATTGGTACCGAAGGCGAGCTATCGGGCTCGTTCGCCGGTGATGGCCGACCCGAGCCTGCTTCGAGTAGCAGATGTTGATACGTTTCCAAGCTTGACATTTATCATATTATGTAGGACTAGTACGCAGATAAACCAAGTAATATTAGCCTGTAATATTTGCACAGTGTAAAAATCTTGTCAGTTAATTAGATACAGATATTTTATCGCGTCTTTATCCCTGGCGGGGTAACAGAGCCCAGGGGCGTAAGACACCAAATGCCACATTTAGCGTGATGGTGGGCATTGGATGAAAAAGGGGATTAAAATAGTGATCGATTGCTGGCCAAATCGCCTATTGATATGATTCTCGTCCATTCCCTTGATCGGTTTTTACGATCTGTCCGGGTAAGTAGTAAGTACCTATTTTAGAATTTATCTACACTAAATATGTTCTTCACATCAGCTTAAAAGACATGTTCTGATTTACAATATTATAATGCTGCCAAAAATAGATATGCTTTCTTAATGGTCTATGTTGTTATTAGGTCGATTCAATGTTTTAAAGACGATGAAAACATTGGAAATATTTAAGTAAAAATATTAAACACAACGGTTGAGTTCCGGAATTAGTAATAACACTTTTGTCACTTGATGTCAAGCCGTTTTGTAGTAAACAACGAAGTGTCAGACTGCTTTTCCAAGTTTGGTTCGTAGTATTATGGAATATTTTATAGCACCTTATTCATTCATACTTACATTTTTAATAACTTACAAATAATTTAAGTATTGTTTACTATCAGCAGGACCTTTGGTGTACTGTTAGGACCACCGCCTTTCAACAGATGTACCATTATTTTAACATACATATAACTAATCCAGTCAATTACTGTTTCCTTAATTAGCCACCTAATATCTTTGCACTTTAAAGAAGATATTATATCAATGCTAAAATTTTCATAACATAACAAAAGTAGCGTTAGAGCTAGTTAGCGAAGTTTTACTGAAGTCTATATCCAACTTGTAAGGCAACTAAAAAATACTCGCACAAAATAAAGTGGGCACGAGATTTGTAAGTTGTGAAAGACGACGCATTCCTCGAATACAGTCCCAGCTTACTTTGTTATGCTAATCTTCATAATTCTTTAGGCGGGGGAAGTTTCGTCAAGTTACTTTTTTGGGCATAACTTGTAATTCAGTCGTAATTTGTTATGCCAAAATGCGTGCTTGAATAGGGCAAAAGATCTGCAGGTCGAGGTGAGCAATTCATTTGAAAACTTATTTGGTGGCTTTATTAACATATTTTTACTTAACAAATTACCGAGCTTTTTTATAGATGAAAAGAAAATGTGAGATTTGTGAAAAAAATTCACCATTGTATTCTAAACCAACACGCTGCATCAAGATAAAAATATATAACAGGATCATAACCCTCACATACTGATTAATTTACTGAACAAAAAAAACTGACCTCTTTCAAATATTGAGTTTCTCATAAATAAAAAAACATGAGATTGTCTCCACATGAAAGAAAACAAATCTAAACTAGTTAATTGTGATAATGTAGGTAAATAAGAATGAAGTTATTTTTATGTACGCGTAAGCAAGCAGTCTCCTTAATTTTCCTCGAACAATCTTGATTGTCAGTTTAGTGAAGCTTCTTACTAGTTCAAATTAACGGAGAAAACTTTTCGATCAAGTACGTCTACCTGAAAACACAAAGTAAACTCCGTGCCTTCGCAACTTATCCATTAACTTAAGTAGAATCTGTAGAAAGCACGGGAGAATAGTGCCTCCACGCCATCGAGTTACTAGTTTGAACGTTAAACGAAATTTATGATATTAGATTGATAGGCAATGCGTGTTATTTTTGGTCGCTCTCTCAGGTCATATCGAAAACAACGTGCATAGTATCTTTTGGGGTTCAATCTCTGTAATTTATCATATGTTTTCTATACGGAGAATGTGGCGCTATTGCAGAGGCGAATAACGACGAGTCACCCTCTGACATTATGCGACGTAATCACGCAGAACAAATTTTAACTACCACCCAGGAGTCGCATAGTTATTATTATACTACATTTTTTATTCACAACGAAACAATTCTCAAGAGAGCATTTCTCTTGCGGGTAACCAGGTTTCGAAACTCACAGCACAATCTCCATGAAATCTTCATTAATTTAAGAAACTTCTAACAATTTCCTTTTGACTCGGGACCCGAAAATGAAAAATTATTTCTTGAATTTTTACTTCACTTAAAATCTGCACAACGTTGTACCTAGTCGACGACCGCTTTATTATTTATGACAAGGAACACGAAACTCATCTCGAGTTATAAACTTCTTGGAATTTCTCCTGAAGTAATACAGAGCTATTATTATGATGTCCCCACAAAAAATATTCGCTGTGTAGCGGGGCCAGGGTCGGCAAGGGGCGCGTCGGGCGGCAAATATAGTCGAGCAGCGGAGTGCACGCGAGACAGACGTCTCCGACCAGCTTTGTGTCGCCCGCGCTGCACTTCCCTAAAATGTTTTCCAAAATATATTTCTGTTTGACAGTAGTTTGTCTGCTACAAGGAATTTCGATACAAACTTACCTCGTTACATATATGTTTACTATCTTAAATATTTATTATTCGTAGGTTTGGTTTCAAACTAGTAATTATTTTCACACCTATAGTTTTCAAAAAAAATAAGAAAGGTATAAAATCTGAAGAATGCATAAAAGGGGATTTTGAATTTTCTTTATTGTCTTTCGATCTTTTTACGAGTATTTGACAATCGTAAAGTTTTATTGCACTCGTATCTGGTGATGTAGGGCACAGTTCTTGTGATATGTCCCACATACGTGTCTGTATGCTAGAGAATAACAAATACGCACGGAGTAGTACTAGTAATTACGGAAGTTCATAAATAAATCCGTAAAAACCAACCATAGCTAGCGTAGGTATTGTATAATTACTAATTAGTAATTAAGGCCCTATCAGTTCAGAGTCAAGAATACTGTGACTGTTTTTGAAAAATCACCGAAAATCAATCAATAAATATATTACTACATTATATTTCTCAAAAAAATTACATTGGAATCTTAAGACTTTTTTACAGACACACCCACAATATCCAAAATACGATTAGCATTTATGGCTTGATAGAAAAAAAAAACACAAAAATACCTCTAAATTGGCCAAAATTTACCTTTAAAAAAGATTTGACTTCTTTATACAATCACTTTTTTATATGAAAATTATACCAAAAAATGTATACAATATATCTAAATTACTAGTTAATTTCGCTACACACTTTTTTTTTAAATATTATACAAAAAAAAACAGCGAAATATCGTCGAGCTCGGGTCCAGGCCTTTGTCCGCTCTCGACGAACATTTCACTGTGTTTTTTTTGTATATTATTTAAAACTATAATGGTCTATTCCTAAAAAAAATTCAGATTTCTGCCAACGATGATAATGATAAACTAAAAAGATTTTATGCAGTGCGTTAATTTTTATAGCATGTTCATTTGTGCACTAAAAGTTGTTTGACGGGAGAGCATACTTATAAAGTTTATGAAGTGTCACTTGAAGAATTATAAAGATTATTTCAAAGTCCCGGACGCAAAAAAAGCTATGAGGCTGGGACCAACTTCAGCAGGGGCTGGACTGGACACATTTAATACCTTATTGTATTTTTTTAATACGACAGATTTTTGTAAATATTGTGTAAACTGTGTTATTTTTATTTTTAATAAAAGTGGAAAACTATAGAGGGATGTCTTTTGCCCAACTATGGGACACTCCAGGTTTAAAAATAAACATTTATATTAAAATATAGTAATTTTTTTATTCAACACTCCACTTTAATACGGAAAAAATGTAGAGTTTTGCCAAATGGCTACATACGTATTTATTAACCTATACTAGTATATTTTTGTTTAAATTATATTGGTCAATAATATTGAAAATAAGCGAATATTAAAGTTAACCGAACCAAAACAACAGAACAAATGTTTTCACCGAAGTAAGAAGAACTGCGTAATCTGCGCTTACCTATACAAAGGAATATTGCTTAAATGGCTTACGACAATAAAAAAGTTTTTGTGATGTTTTTCTTCCAAACCACTTAACAAGCTTGGCGCACGTACATGTTTGTGTCTTGCTTGCATTATGACACCGTGTTGCTAGAGATTTAGAGGGGACAAAAGTGAGGAGACTGTGCGGCGCCGCACGCGTACTACCTAATGTGTTCACAGCAATAAATTGTAAGCTTTTATCTAAAAAGTTACGATTTAGTCTGTTTTTTTACAACTTCTTGTGTAGAATGAATTCCTTAGCGTGCTTCTTAAATTTGATTAAAATCCCTCAATAAATAACGCTACAGTAAAGTTCCCTATCCCCATTATTTCTCCTCCAATCAGATATCACAATCGACTAAAAAAAAAAAAAAAATTACCTATTTTCGTCAAAATCAGTTGAAAATGCGACTCGTAGGCGAGAACAGAGAGACGGACAAAATCATTTTTGCCAATCTCGAAACTAGGACGGCTCGCTCGCTCGGCCAATAAGATACCTAAAACTTAAAATATTCAAAGCACAGGAGTAAGGATCCTGGTTTGATTTTTAAACATAGTGCCTCCTGCGCTATGTTTAATATTAGGTCTTGCCTAGTGAAGGAGGTTGTTATTGCGACAACAGTCAGCCCCGGCCGCGCCCGCCATGTTAAGTAGGCAGTGCGGCAAACTTCAACCACCCTATATTTACCAACATTTAAACACAAAGCTCTCCTTCAGGCACTTACAACGTGTTGTTACAAAATAACTATTTCTGCACTTTTCTTCTTTACGTGGGTAAATGGCAAACGGTTCTGGCTGAAAACCAGTGGTTTTTTCTTTGAGTAAACGTATCTTTGAGCCACAATCCTTTGCTATCGCTGCGGCACACATACTACCTTACATACTGTGTATGCTCGTTCTTGTTAATTAGTTGCCGACATGCGTGGAAGTGAAAACTGGTGGTGACAAATAGGCATGACAGCTAGAAGAATATTGTAGGCCTATTTATTTTTCCTTATCTCTGAGAAACAAAAATTGACAAAAATACAGCGCATTTGAACTTCGCATGACGTCACCGCTAGGTACGATATCTTATCGTGTTAGGTAGTATCGATATCTTTGTAAATTGTTACTTTTTTGACAAACTGAAAAAAATGCGTCCATTATTTTTGCACAATCTACAAGACGGACTGATTAGAATAATACTTTTCTGCCTGTCGTCACCCCTATTGTATTCTACTCTGTGAGAGCTTAAGTAAAAATGTGTAAAACTTTCATCGATGTATTAGGAAATGGTTAATTTGAGATATCGATGAAAAAAGGAGACAATGACCGTCCGACGTCGTCCCCAGCGTAATATACGCTAACGGGCCGGGACAAGACAAATGTGCTTTCTCTGGTTGGCTATTACTCGCTTTTCGCTGCCTCTCGTCGGCTGCCCCTCGGAACTTGATTGAAAACTATAGCTAATAAAACTATAAGACAGTTGGATAGTGGACGGACACAGTAAAGTTGGATACATACTGATTATCACGCCAGTAATGGGGCAGACAGGTCATTTTGGGTCTCGCGTCTCTTAGCAGATGGAGCCCAGGGCCGCAAAACCCAAATACCACTTCTAGCGTGAGGGTGGGCGAGAAGGTGGAAAAAGGAATCAAAATAGTGATGTGTTGCTAGCCGTATTGCCTATTAACACGATTCGCATTTTCGCCCTATCCCTCGATCGGCTTTTACTATCTGCGCGGGTAGAGAAGCAGGTGGTACATTCAAAATTTTTTCTTTTCTCCCAGACCAGCATGGAAGATAGTTTGATAGATTTCGTAAAAATTTAAACACATAATTATACTATAATAATATTTTTAATTCTTAACAATGAAGTATGATATTTTTTGTTTAACTAGAATGTCTTCCAAATAATTATTTAGCAAAGTAGTTAATTTTTATGTTAATATAACAAATTTGGTATGATTTCTACACAAACACCGTATTCCAAAGACAATATCCAATCCAACTGCGCAAGTTGCCAACACTTAAAACGATTACAGTAACAACTTTGTAAACGGATTTCTTTGATCGTCAAACAGCAAAAAACGTAGAATGTGTTGGTTGGTTGTACGAATCGCAGGACTACTACGATTCAAGAATTCCTACGAACAGCGGAATGGGCAACTACAAATTTAGGGATTTCTTTATACTAGATGATGGGCTAGCAACCTGTATTTATGAATATTGGATTCTTTGTAAAAGCCCTTTTGATATTGCGATCTTTCTAGCTACAAAGGTCGCAATACACTAGTAGATGTGATTAGATTCCTGCATCCTAACTTTGGTAGTCTAGAACCTATAAGTGGAATGGGTAGGTTACAAGGTTTTTACAACAATGATCGACTTTTATAATTTGATCCGGGACGTTGTTTTTTTAAGAGTTAATTTTTTTATGTAAGTCTCTGTTAAAATTTGCTTATGATTTAAGCATATATGTAGGTAGTGCTGTTCAAAGCGATCAGTTGGTACTATGTATGTAATGTACAATGTACAGCGCACATACCGGCCGACACGTGTTTGTGGCTACGAGCGCGTGCTACGCCGTAGATGTCTACATCGTAGCACATCGTTGCGACCACGTGCTTGTCTTGTTTAGAGATACTGCAAAATAAGGCGATTATCACACTGCCACGCATCACACTGCATGTTGCGTTTTCTGGATGCGTTTTCTGTGTGTTAGACTGTGCGTGTTTTCTATACTAACGGAGGTACTTACAAGCAACGTTAGAACACGCATTCACGCACTACGCTGCGTGGTGCGGGGCAATGTGAAAATCGCCTAAGATACGTGTCGCGTGTGTTTTGTGTAAATTCTGTTCAGATAAATAAGGTGTCGTAGCATCTGTCATTATTTTTGAAATATTTTCTGTCTATCTATCTGTATGAAAACTCTTTTAACGTTATATTTTTGACTCAGAAATCTTTTTACTGTAGGTGCAGAGGTAATGTTATTATTTAGTTAGATCCCAATTCCAATACTCAAAAGAACTAAACTAAAAGAACTAAACTGTATATTCAAAATTATGCTAAACATATTTTGCACGCAAATATAAATCTTTAGCATAATGTCTTATGTTCTATTAATAGAACTAAATTTTTAAACATACCATAAGCAATAAAATACAAGTGCAAAGGTTGTAAAGGTTGGCTGTCAAATAATGTTTGTAGCATTTAGTCCACCTATTGTGCTAAAATGTATTTTGTACAATAAAATAAATAAGTGTAGACATAATTAAGAATAAAATTTTTATCCTATAAAAAATAGTCTTGTATGAGACCATGTGGTGATTTCACTTACATATTTAAAAATTTATTAAAATAAAGGTACAAGTGGCGAAGTAAAGGTACATAGCCAGAATGAATTATTAAATACTCAGATTTTATATCATGCTCCTCACAACTTTTTTGCCATTTGCGATTCAGCAAATCCCACTGTGACTATGACATTTATTGGAAAGAACGCGACACGCGCTGAGCACGGCAGCTACCGGCACGGCACGACAGTCGCTCGTCCCGCCGTCAGGACAAATTGAATTTGCGCGGACGCCGGCGACAAGCCAGTTTGCGCTGCTAACTAGCTCAGACAAGCCACCCCTGCGTATTATATCTATTTCATAAGCCGAGCCCACATGGTACAGTGTATTCGATGTTCGTTTACACAACGTTGATGTTCGTTTAGTTTTCAAAATGTAGATACTATTACTTTAAGCATCTTTTAGTTAACTTATCATAAGCATCAAGGTTTTTTTTAAGAAGTTAAAAGATATTTATTATGTAAACTGCAGTTAAATCTAGGCTGATGAGTGAGAACGTGATATGCTTAGATGTGCAAGCTTGAATCGTGAACTGATTTGTAACTATGTGACGAAATAGAAATATGTTGAATTAGCCATGTGCGGTTATTGAACCATACACTCATACAACCCCACATCTCTTGCTCATGTATTTTGTTTTATTTTAATCTACACGTTTACAAAATTTCATAAAGTTCTGATGAAAAGTCGATGTACAGAGTATACATTAAGTACTTTTTCCCCGTCAAAGGTAGCGGAAAAAAATGCGCCCGAGTCTATTATTTAACTACTGTTAAATATTTTTTGACAGTAGAAAGGATATTATGTAAGTGTAAAGATGCAAAGTTAACACGAAATTAGTTACCTACGTAAGTAATAAACGGGCAAGTGCGAATCGGACTCGTACATGAAGGGTTCCGTACCACCGTCCAATGTTTTAAAACGCTGAAGAAACACGTTTCTTGTATGACGACCCCCTTTAATTATTAACGTTATCTTATTTTTAGTATTTATTATTATAGTGGTCATAGTAATACATAATCGGTAAAAATTTCAGGTGTCTAGCTATTACGGTTCAAGAGATAGAGCCCTGTGACAGATCGAGTTAAAAACGCTGAAAAAAAACACGTTTTTTGTATGACGACTCTCTTTAATTTTCAATTTTTTTTATTTTTAGTATTTGTTGTTATAGCGGCCATATTAATACATAATCGGTGAAAATTTCAGGTGTCTAGCTATTACGGTTCAAGAGATAGAGCCCTGTGACAGACGGACAGACAGCGGAGTCTCAGTAATAGGGTCCCGTTTGCACTCTTCGGGTACGGAACCCTAAAAAGTATCAATTAGGTAACCTGTCTATTTCAAAAACCATGCAACCCTTATTTCATATAGACAATATTGGGAATAAAAATAAGAAAAGAAACGAAACTTTTTATAAGACGCAATATTGGCATCGAATGTTATTTATTATGAGTATGACATACTAAACCTTCAGATATTGTATTGGTCTAGGCTAGGGCCTAATAGAGCAGGAGGTCACCTCGCACGGACGAATCGGGCGACGGTTAACAAACAACGAAAACTAATATTTTACAGATCTGTATTGATAAATACAAGTTTTATTTCAGTTTGCCAGTTCCAAGTATTGACGCAGAATACTGAATAGCTAATAAAGAATTTGGTTTGAAAGTTTCTGTTTATCGTGCTGTCAGTAAAGTCCAAAAGTCTTTCACGTTAAAAGTTTGGGATTCAAAAACAGAACTGCTTTGAGAGACAAGAATCGAACATTTTACACTTATGTAAGAATAAAACGGATTGGGTTCAGAATGCATAATGTTAAGTGTAATAAATTACATTAGAATAACAATATTTTTAAAGGTTGTTACCCATAAATATTTTTTGCAATAATTGATAAATCATAAGTATGTTAACCATAACTGTGTTTTTAAACACACTTGCTCCTAAAGTGGATCTAATTTCTCAGGTTTTAGATATATATATATATTTAAACTGGAGAAATCATAAAGCACGCGTGTTTTAAACACGCAAACAGTCAAGTCATATTCTATACTCTTTACTTTTTATATGCTCAAAATTGATTTTTTTTTTTCAAAGTTCGACCTGGCTCGCCGCGCGCCGCCAGCCAGTAGACAGCGCGCCACGCTGATTTAAAAAAGTAAAACGGCGGGAATGCAACAGTGTGCATCATAGTTATATAGTTGAGTTTATTTAAAATAAAAATATTCAGTATTTTTTTTCGCAAGTGTGTTAAAAACTCGTACGATATACGTGCGTAATTGCTTATATTGGTTAAATCTCTATCTAATCTCTAATCTAAGCTCTATTACGTCCTCGCCTTCGGCTCGGGCTGAAATTCCGCCACGTGTGTTATTACCACCATAACGCACTTAAATCGTAATCTACTATATCCTAACGATATACGCATAACAGTTTTAAATTATAATAACAATAACGAACAATAAACATATAAGTAATATATTATGTAATTATAAAAAGGGTTGCCCTAGGGCTACCGTGTTGCACCTAAAACCTATTGTCACATACAATTAGTATTCTTTGAATACTGCTACGAACAATAAACAAATGAATAATATGTTATGTTTTATACCGTGTGTAAATAAACATGTTGGCGGCATAATGGTGGACTAAGGGCCACCCTGCCGCATCTATACCTGGTCTATTATCACATTATATAATGCTTTTGTTTGTTTGTTTGCTTTTGCTCAATGTGGCGACGGCACAGTGCTCCCAAATAAGAGCTTTTTCAACTAACACAAGTTTGGGTTGGGTCCTAAGACAGGCAAAATTATAATTAATATAAAACACGTAACGCTGTACTGTGAATATTTTGCGATAGCCAAGTGAGTATTACATTGCGCGATGACTGGCGCTTTATCGAGTGTTAGCGAGATTAATGGCGGCTTTTCGCGCGTTCACAGCTATTACACGCGCAATGTGGCAGCCTGCCGCGCTGCAGATGAACGAGAAATGACGCGTAGACTGAATTGGGTGGCGTAATGAGAAACATTCTTTGTTACACTTTTTTGATTAAAAAAAAACTTGGAATGTACCAGCTGCTTCTCTTCCCGCGTAGATCGTAGAAGTCGATCGAGGAAATGGGCGAAAAGGCGAATCATATCAATAGGCGATGAGGATAGCAACCCATTACTATTTTTATTTATTTTTCCATCTTTCCGCCCATCATCATGCTAAAAGTAGTCTTTGGTTTTTGCGGGTCTGGGCTCTGTCTGCTTAGAGCTGCAAGACCCAACATGCTCTGTCTGCCCCATTAGGGATAAAGACATGATAGCGTATCTTATACTTTTATATTGGGTCAATAAAACACAGTAGTATTATCTACATTGTGAAGGGTTGTAATTAGAGGCTAAATATGACATGTTGACACATTTCAGTAACAGCTCATAATTACTTCGATACAACGGACTCAAGGTGAAAATACATACGAGTAGCATATAGAACAATACTGTGAATATTTAACAAAAGGCGAGTGAGTATTACATTGCGCGATGACTGGCGCTTTATGAGATTAATGGCGGCTTGTCGCGCGTTCACAGCTATTACACGCGCAATGTGGCAGCCTGCCGCGCTGCAGATGTACGAGAAATGACGCGAGAAGGGAAATTGGGTGGCGTAATGAGAAACATTCTTTGCTACACTGTTGCATTGTTACAAATAAATAATACAAGGTCATGTTATTGACTGCCTCCGTGTTCCAGTGATCAAGGCGTTTGCCTTGTGATGTGGAGGTCATGGGTTCAAATCCTACTGGGAAGCATACTTTGTGAAAAGTTGTTTCTAGTCTGGTTAGGATATTGCAGGATTGAATCAACTAATTATCCGAAAAGAAAGATGATTCCGTGCTACGAAAGGCAAGTAAAGCTGTGGGTCCCGAACGCCCTCTAGATACAGATACACTATCACGTCTTTATCCCTAACGGGGTAGACAGAGCCAAGGGCGGTAAAGCTCAGGCCACTTTTAGCGTAATGGTGGGCATGAAGGTGGAAAAGGGAAATCACAATAGTGATGGGTTGCTAACCGCATCGCCTATTCATATGATTCAGATTCTCGCCCATTCCCTCGATCGGCTTTTACGATCTGCACGGGAAGAGAAGCAGCTGGTACATTCTACGTTTTTTCTTTTCTCCCAGACCAGCAAAGAAGAATGAAGAACGCCCTCTAGCATTTTCTTAAACCTATTCTAGGATCGGTTCTGGTCTACTTTGGGTTAGACTTTGGGTTGCGGAGATCAGACGGCAGTCGCTCTGTGTAAACACCGGTAACCTCGTCTAATCACCTAGGTTAGGTAGCGGAGCCCGGGCTCTGAAGCATTATCGCTGAGGATGCAACCGGAAATACGCTTGGATGCTAATGACCTTGTAGGTCATATTATCTACAGTGTCAAAGTTGCTCTAACGCAACTATTAACGTTCTGACGTGGTAATCGTACTTGGCATAGTTTTTTGTACCTTTCAAAGTTTTTACGAGTTAAAATAACGCTGCGGGAAAAGGTAGGTAGTGCCCTGCATCGGAGTACTACAAATATTTTGTACTCAATACTACGAATATTTTGTACTAATTATCTATACAACATAGATGAATAAAATAAAATGGTACAAAATATTCGTAGTAATTAGTACTTTAATTGTGTCAAACATTTCTTTTTACATATTTGTATAAACATCTGTGGTATATGAATAAAAGTCAGAACTGTTATATGCAATGGTACGAGCAAGAATTAACAGAGCCTGATTTTTGCGGAGTACAACATAAATCTCTCATTAAGAATGCAAATTTACATAATTTCCGTCTAGTAGCCACGTCCTCATACATATGAATTTCTCATTCATAAAATATTCAAAATGGTTTCATGCTCCTTAATTATCTGTGTTTGTACGGTGGCGGGAAGTTTCATATGTTCCATGGTGGATACTTTTTCATTTTGTTGCATTTATAGAAAATATAAGGAAGCGGTAAGCCAGTGTTGGAAATGTAAGGATTTCCTTGATATGATTTTTTTGAAATGAAGAGTGTTATAATTATTGATATTTTTTTAAAACTAAAAACTGACTTGTATATCAGAAAAGCTAAATATTCAAACATATGTAAAATGGTACCGAAACAGTAACGAGACAGTAACAGTTAGAAAATATACAAATAATAAAAAAACATGTGTAGTATAGTGATAATAGTATCACATGAGTGTTACCTAATTATGAACAGTTGCATACAATACTTTATATACACCCATGATATGAACCCTCTATAAAAGGTATAACCTTCTGCTTTACGTTTTAGCAAGGCAATTAATTTTGAATATTTTGAGATATCCACGTTGTGATTAATACTCAGCGTACTTTTAAGCATTGAATAGAAGGTCCATAGGGATGAAGATTTGAATTTTTCGGATAATTCTTGAAAATATACTATTATCAAATCTTCAGAAAATGATTTAAGTACTACTTCTTTGATATTGTCCAATTAATGAAATCTTGGTACGCATTTACAAGATCGTCGTTATTGTAGTTCGCACTGAGTGGGTAGCCATTTTCAGTGTATGGCAAGAGCCTCAACAACGAGTGTTTACTGAAGTTTGAACGATAATTGTACTGGCGCGGTTACTGTGCTAACATATCTTCGAAAGTCCCGATGTGGGAGTTTGATAGTGTTTTATAATAATGAAGCAACTTCGTAATATTTATTTTCAACACCCTTACTTATAAAATCAATCTAATTTCACCGGTTTTAGATATATAAAGCAGCCTATAAAACATGCGTGTGTTAGAAACGCAAATAGTGAAGTTATATTTCTATAACTCACGATTGACTATTGCGAAAGAAAGGGACAGAATTAATGGTAAATCCAGTATGAATGAGAGAGTAAGAAAGTTTGACAGTTGTGTGTGAGCGAAATAGTTAGATAACATAAGGTGAAGGTTAGACAAAGAAAAAGAATAAATTAGACATCGAACGTCATCGTTGTTTCAATATTTATCTTTATATCTTACATACGCTCCAATCTTTTCTTTTTTTTTTTTAAATTTTGAGATCGCATGCTGCGTGGCGCCGCCGTCCAGCAGGCCGAGCCCTGATTTTATTTAAAGGGCAAGTGTATTATTTTCAGTATTTTTTGTTATAGCGGACACAGTAATACATAATCGGTGAAAATTTCAAGTGTCTAGCTAGATATAGAGCCCTGTGACAGACGGACAGACAGACAGACGGACAGACAACGGAGTCTTAGTAATAGGGTCCCGTTTGCACCCTTTGGGTACGGAACCCTAAAAAGTAAAACGGCGGGAAAGCGACAGTGTGCATCAAAGTTTTATGGTTGAGTTTATTTAAAATCAAAAATATCAGTTTATTATGTACTTTCCCTCGCAAGTATGTTGAAAAAGGCGTACGATATACGTGCGTAATATTGGTTAAACACACTCAGCTCCTTACGCCCTCGCGTTCGCTCGGGCTGAAATTACGCTTCGTGTGTTATAACCACCATAACGCACTTATATCGTAATGTACTATCTAATGAGAGTAACATAGATTTAAGTTACACTTATAGGTTGTTGTGCATTTTTTGTAACGTTATAAAGTTTGTTTAATAAATTAATTTCATACTAAAATACAACAGCATCGATCGAGATTGATATTACTGTATTTCAGTCAATCAAGATTAAAAAAAAAAAGAATGTTGCTTTGCCCACGAAAACGCAGCCTTCTGTACGTACTACGAGTAGGCAGCAATGCACGTAAAAACGTATTTAAATACATCAAGTATTTTAAAGCTGAATATCAAATAATAGCCACAGGACCATACTGCTATATAGGTACTACACATTTACTGGATAAACTACCAATAGTTTTAGCGTGGCTAGTCATATCATCACATAATATTATATGTCGGTTTGATGCTACTTTGTAGAGGTCTACGATGTAGCATGAGCTCGTAGCCGCGAAACGTGTTGGTGTGATGTGATCCTGTGCTGATGTCCATAGGTATCTACGGCGTAGCACGCCCTCGTAGTCGCGAACTTTTTGCGGTGATCCCACTGAACCGCGCACCGTCACGGACCGCGGGGCGGCATATTTTAACATTGCATGCAAGTATCTCGGTATCAGTATGTATAGAAAACACGCTAAGTCCAACACACTGAAAACGCGTCAACGCGTGGGAGCGATAGTGTGGACCGCGCTCCAAGACGGTGCGCGGTGCAGTAGGTTCAAACACAACACAATACATGTTGGTTTGATGCTACAATGTAGAGGTCTATAGCGTAGCACGAGGTCGTAACTGCCATTACGTGTCGTTATGATGCTACAATGTAGGCGTCTACAGCGCAGCACGTGCTCGTAGCCTAAAACACTTACTGGTTGAGGTATAAGCTAATTATCTAAATTAATAAGAGAACCTTAGTCAATATTCGTACATTTTGCAATTTTATTTAAAATAGGCTTTTTAAACTTAATGGCTATTTTCAGTTTTTTTAATGTAAAGCTTAATTGACTGTTACGATTACGTCCTTAACTTGTTTGCTACTTTATCAATATAAAGGCCAATCTTGTGGCAATCCCTTTCAATAAACAGCCGAAATCTAAACACACGCTTACCAAATCTGCTAAGAGGCCCATCTCGGCGTTACGTGACCGAATCGAAAAGAATTCATCCCTCTAAGCCGCAGCTTTTTCTCACATTCGATGGACGGACAGATAGTGGTCCCTTTCGACAAATTGCTAGCTAAATCCTTAACACTCAACTTCACTAAACTTGCCGCTTTTTATAGGACTTTGATAAAACTAATACATTTTAAGGAAATGCTTGAGGTTCATGACAACTTCTGTGTTGCTGTGTCGTACTTGAAAGGTTCTTGGTTTTAATGACTGGCCAGGTAGAAGTACAAAATATTTTTACAAATACACTATCACATCTTTGTCCCTAACGGGGTAGACAGAACCTAGAAGACTAATTAGGAAAAACAAGCTAAACAAAGCTTATAAACATCAATGAGACCTCTCCAATCCGTCTGGCCAGCGTGGAGAGTGTAGGCCAAATCCTCTGACTGCTCTGATCAAGTATGGCTCTGATAGTACAGAGAAGGTTGGGCTCCTGCAGTGGAGACTAAAAAGACCTGTTGTTGAGATTCTCTCTCCTACCCTTGCTCGGTGGAGCTCGAGCATCCCACGTTTTTTCTTGTCTGACCAGAAAAATATTTTCATTACAAAAAATCTAGGTTTTAATGATAATGATTTCTAAGAACGGGATTTACCATTGTCAGAGGAGAATCATCTGGTACTTCAAACTTCGTCCCATAGCAGCGAAGAAAAAATTCCAAAACATTACCTAGTCTACTGCAAAAAAAATAATCGTTAGAGATAAAAATACCTTCAAAAACAATAAAAGAGCCTCTGGCAACAACCACAGAGGAAATAATGAAAACAAATCGTCAGTCAGGGCGCGAGCAAACGTGCCTCGTGGGGCGCCCAGCAGGTGCGAGGTGTTCCATGATTTAATTTGGGACTTAGGGATCTGCTCTATTGAATCTATTCAATCGTGCAATCTTTTCATCGAAGCATTCTCGGAACATACATTCGTTAACACGTGCAGTACACACAAATCAGTTGCGGGCAACCCACCACATTACTATGATTGAACGAGAGACCGATGCAATCCAGTGTCTGTATGTACGTACGTATGTTTGACCGAAAATCCTTTAATAATTTGAAAGCCAGTAAATGGGATGTTGAAAAGTTAAAAGTTGAAACATAAGCAAAACATTGGCCATGGGTCTTCCGACCAAATAAGAAGGAAAATTACTACACATATAATACGTATATGCACATAAACTATTATATATATCTAACTTTTGTTACTTCGGACTAAATATTAAATTAATATCTAACTGAAGGGTTGCAAGACCTAAAGGGCACGAGTGAGATGGTGGGTTTATATGGGAATCCGGAATCACAGATTACTAATTGCCAACTCATCATCAATAGATGATGAGTTGGCAATTAGTGATTCTTAATAAAGAAGGATCCCAAAATGGACGCCCAATCCCTTGATAAGCAACTAGTACAAAAATATATCCTTATAGAAGAAAACTTTTAACAAATAACATTTAAAAATACGAATATATCGGAAACAAAACGTTGCGGTCATTCATATTACTTTATCAATAGCAGACAACTGTTTTATTTCGGGACAAATGGTTTTGGAAATATAACCACAGCAAAGCAGACACCGAACAAACGCAAAAACAAAATCACGCATGGTTGAGCGCGGAGCGGCACTGCCCGAAAAATGAATCACTTTTTGCAGTAATTGCGATTTCACTCAACAAATACTCTTTATTCATGTCCGATGAGAATGCACTGTTTTGGTTAAACGACATAGTTTTGTTTTCGTTAGTTTGTTAGATCATTTATTTATTGTAGATTTTTTGCAACTCACTTCCTCCCATTCTTTACATTTATGGTGGACATTGATTTGATATTTATTTTTATATCCATTGTTGTCACATTTCGTAAAACGTACCACGTGACCATGCTTACAAAATACGTTATGGATATTAAAGTGGTCAAAGTCCCACAGGTTATCACCGTAGCGTCATTGGCACTTAATGTTTGATACTTGTATCATGTTCTCGGACTAGGGTGACGTAAAACACCTAAAAAACATTAATATCAATTTAAATGGAAATCCTGGGCTAAAGCTTTAAAAAAATTGCGTATCTTTTTCTTGCAAGGCGCAGACATCTAAATTAAAAAGTTTCAAACTCACGCCCTTCATATTTGTACTGTGAGTGCACTTCAAATTGTGCTACCGTGACTTCGAATCACCCTGACGAATTTCCTCATCACATATTACTTACGCATTTAAATCATGCGTATTTCTTCATTACTAATCACTATTTAGAAGTGTGTACTTCAACTTAATTCATATAAAATGAATTGAAAGTCGATTAAAGTGAAGATATTTTCCGAGCATTGGAATGCTGTATAAATCAATAATTAAGGCGCAGACATGTTTATGCTTTCAGTGCAACGTCTAGCAAGGTACGAGCAATAGGTAATGTTGGTGTAGAGGCGCGGGCCTTCGTCGGTCGGACAGCGGCGCCGCGCGAGGAATACCAAGCAGAAGCCAGCCCTGGCCGCCTTAGCTAATATTGTGCTGACTCACATACCTACTTCCTAATGCTCCCCTTTTACCGTATTTCCTTTACATCGCGGAAACTTTTTTAATTAACGTGCGCATCATGGAATACGCATCTTTCTGTAATTTTTAACGTTTGATAACAACATATCCGTGTTAGAGCTTTCTCTGTGTAGAGTAACTCCGTTGCATCAATTTTAAATTTCTTGCTCTTACGTTAGAATAGTTTGAATACATAAATTCTTTGAAATGAAATGATATTTATTTATTTATAATTATAATGTTATTGTGTTGCGCTGATTCCCACAGGAGATTCCCATACCACAGGGATATGGTATGGGACCTCTGTGACCTGTAGCTCACAGAGCCACTAGTATATTGTTTCTTTGTTTATTAAAAATAAATTAAAATTAAACCTTACATTTAAATATATTACTGGTAGAACAAATGATAGTTTTTTGGTAAGAAAGAGTAAGAATACTTTAGCGAATTAATTCATTTAAAAAACTAAACGATACAACCGAATGGAAAATTTATTTTTGTTTATCTTTGAAACAGTTCATTTCTAAACTGCGTTTCCATTTTGCAGGTAAATAGTTCATCGGCTGGAGTTTGACAGCGCATTGTGGCAAGGTATTGATTGAGACAAGGCTGTAATAACATGGGTTATTGCCGCTCGTCACCGCGTGCACGTTCTCAGAATGGATGCGGTTCGATCGGCATTCCACAACATATGGCAACACACCTAGTGATAGCTAATTAATAACTAGTACTAAAGCTGTAAGTACATTTCTCGTGTGTTTTCGTCCAACTTTAAAATATTACATGACATAAATAAATATATAGGGACAAATCACATTGATTGAGCTAGTCTCAAAGTAAGTTTAAACTTGGGATTATGGGATACTAACTCAACGATACTATATTTTTATTTAGTAAATACATATATAGATAAACACTCAAGACCCAGGACAATTTGAAAAAGGCCATTTTACAACTTGCCCTGGCTGGGGATCGAACCCAAAACCTCCGGAGTGACGGACTGGCGTGTTTACCACTACACCACGGATGTCGACATATTATCTGCTGACTTACTAATATTAAACTCTGTCTTAATTTTAAACTTGGGCCAATTTTTTAAACTATTCTACAATGTTGGAATCGCCGATTTTACATTCGTCATTGTAACATACAAACGTTGAATCTGTTCTGTACTTGTAAACTTACAAGTATGGCAGTGTGTAATTAAGGTTTTTTTACGAAAAAAATAAATTAAATACCTTTTAGTTGCCCAGTATCAAGTAGTAGAAACATATTGAACATTTAAAAAATATTCAGTAAATAATTAAACCTACGAAGCTTGGTTATGTGTTAATGAGACATGTATTACTATGATAGGTTTGTACTAACTTCGAGTAATGTTTGAAATGTATACAGTCAATCACATTGGAATCTGTTGCTTCCCATGTGTTGATCGACTGGCTATGACTTGTTTTGATATTCAAATTATGTGATTATAGTCCTGTGCAATTTGGTCAGGCAATAACGGCTGTATTTACTTAGACGTATGTATGTATGTATGTCACTGTAGCGTGACCACAGAGTTAGTTATTAGAACATATCAGGATGTTCCGTTCTCAAAACAGGACACATTTACATATAAGCAAACCGGAGCTAAGGTTATGTTCTGTTCGATAACCGACAAGCGGGAGTATTATTTTATTTAACTTTAGTAGTACGAGTCGTGAAAATTATGATACGTATTGACATTGGCATGAGCACACATCATTAAACTCACATAATATAACAAAAAGGCGCACCTTTTTAAGCCACATATAAGACTTTCCAACTAAAGACATAAATAAAGGAGGCTCAAATACACATAGCGATAAAGTATAGCAATCCAATCTAATGATAAAAGCACACAAGTGCGTTAATCCCCCGCGAATATAGTCGGTGTGTAACTTTTCGCTTCTTTATCGCACCGTTGAAATCGTACTTCTTTGTGAGTAATCCCTCCACGTCCCAGCGATGTCGCCGACGAAGATAGAGCACGATCTTCACAAATAATGTCACATGCGATTCGTTTCAGACGACGTGACTCGCATCGCCGCGGTTGCCCGCCGTGCCGTGCATAATGGGATAAATATGCTGCGGTTATGTGCCCACACATGGCCCTCGAATTAAGTAAGTGCTATTTACTGCACGCGGCGAAACTTCCTTTGCTTGCCCGCTTGATTAACTAGATTGTGTTTACCTTTACATTTGCCTTATTAAATGCAAGATGTTTGCATGGGACGCGCCCGCTTAGCACGGCGGCGTCGCGTCGTCTGCATCTCATTATAATAATGTGGAAAGACACGTTTTATGAGTACAGAATTAAAGTCATATCATATCCCAGATGAAGACGTTTACTTACTTATACTTTGTTGAGATCATATCAAACAGTGATATGTAATGTATAGGTACTTAGTTGAGCTTTTTGTTTTTTCTTTAATATTATAACTAATTTTACTTGTGGATTTTTTGCAGCTATTACAAATAAAAACAAACTCTTAGACGATTAAAAAAATGGTTAAATCGTACAAAGAAAGAGTGTAATTTTAGGAGCGTCTCAAGTAAAATATGTAATTTGAGATAAAGCGGCATCCCATTCCAGATAAGACGCAGCACGACCTACGTCGAGCCATCCGACTCGTTACAAGCCGCCCGAAGCGAGGTGTGATACAAAATCATCAATCTTACCCGAGATTGTACTATTAAATGCCTCTTCGCTCTTTTCCCTCGAACTCGAGACCAGAAACAAATGTAAAAAGTTGTGTGATAAGTTCAATTTGAATTTGTAAAGCCCCTTTCAGCGTTTCTCGCCTGTTTATCTCGGCGAGGAAAGAACGGAAAATACAAAAGTAAGAGATAGGAAATGAAGAGGCGGAAAAAAGTGTCGGGTGCGGAACAAACGCGGAAAAGTTGGCGTTATCCGGGAGACAAGTTAAATCGCAATTTATTAGGGCGTACCAGCGGGCTTAGCGCCGGCGCGATCCGGAGCGCCGCGGCTCCTGTCGCCGCCAGCGCCGATTGCTCCCACCTACCTCTCTTATCCGACACACGGATTTTACCCCGAGCCAAAACATTGCTCTAACATATTACTTGTCTGGTAACTATACTCTCTATGTTTAATTCCATCTCCTAATGGTAAAGCTATTCTTGAATTTAAATTCTAAGAAATAATAATTAGGTTCTTATTTTGCAATCAAATTACCTAACTTACACATACACATGTACGAGTACTAAGAAATATTAATTAGGTGCTTACTTTGCAACAAAGTTTGTAACAAAATCTGGAAATATACGGAACACATTGCAATGCAAGACACATAAATTTTTCTTTGCAATCGAAAACTAAGTTATTTTTTTTCATGCATCACCATAAAGCAAAGATAGGTATTATGATACAGCATAAGTATGAATGTACACGTCTTCATGGAGAGCGCTTTGTGGAATATGTAGTTCCTCTAAAACCGCAGGTGCATTTTAAACCTGAACTCTGGGAGTATAAGTTCAAAGTATTATCTCACATGACGCGGGGTGACTTAAGGATATCCTGCAACAGAATATAAGTATGGCACGTGCTCATGACGGAGTTACACTATCGCGGAACACAGACTTGTTCGCAAATCTCTAGGTTACGTTTAACATTTGCTAAGATATCTGCAAAAAATCCTTCCAACTTCTTTTTTGGTAAAGGATTTTTATTATCAAAGTTTTCTGCTTTAATCAAAATTATTTAAACAGATACAGCCTATGACACTATTACGTTTTGTGTATCCCTAACGGGGTAGACAAAGACTAGGGTCGCAAGTTCCAAAGGCTACTCATAACGTGGTGGTGGGCGTGAAGGTGAAAAAACGAAATTAAAATGGTGACGGGTTGCTAGCCGCATCGTCTTTTGAAATGATCGAGATTCTCGTCCATTCCTTTGAACGGCTTTGACGATCTGCGCGGGAAGAAAAGCGGCTAGTACTTTCTATGTTTTATCTTTTCTCCTACACCAGCATAAAAGGTTAATTTATTCACCTTCTTTATAATTTATTATAAAGTACCTAATTCTACTACACATCCTTTAAAAAGTAAAGTAATATCAACATAACAAGGAAGCATGGCTGGCACATTTCATCAATTATGCAATGTGCAGCCCTTTATATGCAGATCAAAAATCATAGCCCATGAATATCATGCAAATGAAAAATCTTGGTCATGTTTCAATCTTTTTGGCGCATGTCCGCTGCTAATTGTGGCGGGGACTAATCGGATCCGCTTCCGTGTGCAGATTCCATTATCTGGAGGATCGCGTCTCCCCATACATATTCATACGGCGACGGCGACTCTCACGCCACGCCGATCAAATTACGACTAGATATTAACTAATTTTTAACGCTGCGGGAACATCTCAAATGCCTCTATTAAATCAGAGCTTGCTCTACTTCCATCCACTTCGCCAAAGTTCACGGAACAAACTTTTTAATTAGTCTGCAGCACAAACAAGCTGTGTCTCCTTAGTTTCGATACATACGTACTTATTTGCTTTCTCGAAATAGAATTTCCTCCTTCGTTATTTTGGTTGATTTATCGAATCGTTCGTGAATATTGCAGCTTTTAACTTTATGAACAAAGTTGAAGATATTCAGGACAAAGTTGTAGATTAATTAACCTCATTAGACATATGTTACCAAATCGCACAGACTATGCAGGAAATCTAATAACGTAACAGGGTTGTTTGTCTTACGGTGAGATGCTGTAATGAATAGTCAACACGCCGGCGACGGCACATTGTATCCTCGTTATGAACTCGATCATCGTTGTTTTAATGCGGCTATTATAACCATGTTTACCGCATATTAAAGTAAAGCAACATCTAACACAACGCACCGTCGGAGCGAGCTATTCAACTGTTTTTTTGCGTGATGAAGCGCTAAGCGAAAATTAATTTCTGTGACGCTTTGTAATTATAGCGTTTTGTAAATGTCATGTTTTAGTCTCGCGTAAATTTCGCCAGAGAATTTTACGTTCTTGAAATACTTGTAATACTGCAAAACACTTGATTATAATGTTGATTAACAATGGCTCTCTTCTCTTATTCAAAGAATATATTAAAGTTCTATTTTTAAAGACATACTTACGATAAAACAACTTTTCGGTTAAGATTTTTAGTTGTTTTTAAAATCATAGGAATTTACTTGTCCACTAGTTATAAGACTCTAACAAGCCACGCCTGATGTAGTAAAAACAGCAAATAGATCAAAAATTGGATTAGGAGCACATTCTTGACCGACTTTTTCTTCAACCAGTATTTTAAAATTTGTTTAAGGGTCGGCACCATGTAAACTGGGTTTGCGCGGGCAACAAGTTTCTACAGAAAGCGTTTGATTTAAGTCAAATAATGTATACACATAGATAGAGGAAGAGTTGGGACAGTAGACGAAAAAAAGGACTTTTAAAATATTTTGTAGTTTTCCTAAAAACAAGCATTGAATTTACCCAAAAACATGCAAAACGCACTTTGCGCGGGCAATAGTTATGGCTTAAGTAGAAAAGACCACTAGGAAAATTACATACCTAGTTATAGGTGAATAGACTAGCCAGTAGACGAAAACCGTATTTTTTTAATTTTCATTCAGAAAAAGTAAGATAATTGTAAAGAAACCTGAAAGAAATATTTTAGAAAATCTTGCTACAAACTGGCTTGTTTTTCTGCGTAAAGAAATATTCTAACAAGGGATTGCATATATTTTATAAAAATAAAGGCTATTTTGAAACATTATTCTTAATATTTGCTTACAATGCAATCACGCAATAATAAAAAAATAATTTTAAAAATTGGATGTTTTGCAACGTTTTTGACAGAATTCTCTAAAATGGCGTCCATGTTTCTTCCATACAAATTCAGTTGCCCGCCGGGCGTTCAGGAAGGAGGCTGTGTCGAATTTTTCAAAAAAATCCATTTTCGAATTACGTAAAATTGCATTACAGTCTAAAATATTTCAATTAAAAACTATGTACTAACTGCCAAATTATGTCATACTTTTGCTACACTATGGTGCAGTTTTGACATTTTGTTGACATTCAAGCAAAGATGTAATGCTATCGCAGATACGGCATCGCACATTTTTTTTTTAAATTTTATTGAAAATTAAGTCAATGAAAAAAAATAATTTGGTTTGATTTATTTATTACCTATATTTTTTAATTGGCGATTAGGGTGAAAATCGGATTGGAACTTTCTCGGGTCGCGGAATCATATTAACTTTTGTAATAAAAGGTGCTGTTTAATTAGGGTTTTACAATTATTTTGAGGGGTGATTCAGTCTGAAATTTTGAACAACTTTTCCCCATGAATGTATATCATAATACGAATTGACATTATGCGTAATATATCGAACCACAGGCTATACTAGATCTATACTTGGCTAGGCAGGCAGGCTATAGTAGGCTATTTATCTATACTAATATTATAAAGAAGAAAGATTTGGTTGTTTGTTTGATTACATGGCTCCGAAACTAATGGACCGATTTAAAAAAAACTTTCACCGTTGGAAAGGTACACTATCCCCGAGTGACATAGGCTTTGTGTGTACCAAGGGCGAGGCCGGGGTGGACTGCTAGTATAGTATAATGATATTAAAATAACAGTCAAAAAACAAAAAAAATCTGCATTTTCATACAAAAGTGTGCAGCCGCCCGGGAAATTTGTATAGGAACCGATTTTTTTGGTGTTTTTTCTGTTTTTAGGGTTTCGCTTGTCTGTCTGTCCGTAAATCACAGCCAATTTGCTACGAAACTATTAGAATGATTTAGTTGAGATTTAGTACCTACACTTATGTAACTTAGTGACCCAAAGATAGACGTATAACGTAAATAAATGAAATTTAAAAAAGGGGGCCACTTATACTGGGTAAATTAGACATTTAAAAAAAAGTTTTGATAACAAAATCGTGTGACATATCAAATGAAAGAACTTTTAATGACAATTTTAAATATATATATTTTTAATTATTTCTTAGATCGGTATTTTTAAGTTATTTAAGAAAATGGGCGAAAATTTACCCCCCCTACTAAACTACTGGAACGATTCAGTTGAAATGTGGTGCACATAATGTAAATTTGTGACCCAAAGACGGAAGTAAAATGTAGGTAAATGAATAAATTTAAAAAAAAAATGGGGCCACTTATGGGAGATAAATGAGACATTAAAAAAAGGGTTTTGTGAACTATATCGCGTAAAATATCAATTGAAAGAGCATTTTATGATAATATTAAATATATTTTTCTATATTTTTTAAGTTGGTGTTTTTGAAGTTATTTTTTAAAATAAATAATAAAAATACCCTTATCTCCAAAACCACTGAATCCAAACTTTTGAAAAATATACAGTTAATAGTTCTTTACCTATAGATTACCGGAAAACCTATTAGAAGATAAAAAATAAAAGGGTGCAATAATGCTAATTACTGCTTCATTAATTAACCAAGTGTAGGGTTCCGTAGTCAGTACCTACTTGTTTTATGTAACTAACAACTGCCTAACTTTAGGTCTGAATTCAGTCCATGATACTGAACAACTTTCACCAAGGAACAAACGAAATACAAAAATTATTTTTGATCTCTTATACACAAGATTTGGCAAAATGTAATATTTATGTAATATATGTATGGAATATGTAACGACAAATCACACTAATTAAGCTAGCCCCAAAGTAAGTTTTAATCTTAACTAACTTACCCTTGCTGGGGCTCGAACCCAGAACCTCTGGATAAGCGGTCTAGCGTGTTAACAATTACGCCACGGAGGTCGAATGGAAAGCAAACATTTTCTTTTCATATTTAATTATGTGTTCCTTGGAAAAGTTGTTCAGTATCATGAACTGAATCCACCTTAAATTAGTTTTAGTACAGGGAGACGTTATATACTACTGCCGTGAATTTTTTTAAGTGTCCGTATACAACCGTTTAACTGACAGAGTGTCTCCCCTACACATGATTCTAACAAAAATTTGCAATCAAAAACCAAATATTTCACAAACGGATTGCTAAAACGAAAAAGAGTGTTTATAATCTTACAATATTTTTGAAAGACCTATTCAACGACGTCTCACACCACACATTTTTTTTTCAAGTTTTTATTACCACATATCCATGCCCATGCCCAATTACAGCTTTCTAGTATTAATAGTCTATGAGTAAAACTGGGGACAGATAGACAGACAGACATGACGAAACTATAAGGTTTTCTTGTTTACTACGGAACCCTAAAAAGCTGCGTGAAACGAAACAGATTCTCTATTCTAAGGGTTCTTTGTCATTTGCGCTCTAACAAATTTCAAAATTCGAGATATCAAAACCACTTGTGCAAATATTTCGCTCCACTGCGCATACGATAAATTCAAAAATTTATGGATGAATAACCGTGCTTTTACAGGTTAAACAACTTCTAGCTTGGTCACAGTTAGGATGGGTGACCGTGCTTTCAATCTTAATGTTGTCCAAGTCAAATGTTGAGATTCTTATGAATAAATTTCAGTTTTCTCTACCTACATAACTTGGCAACTATTTCAATTTCAATTGTTTTGTCGGAATTTAAACTTGGCATTTTTACATTTATGTTTTGATGGGATAAAATAAACACCCAAGAACCAGGACAAATTAAAAAAGGCCATTTACCAAATTGCCCTGGCTGGGAATCGAACCCAGAACCTCCGAGTGACGGACTAGCGTGTTAAGGAATCGCCACGGAGGTCAACTAATAAATTAAAAAAGTAATAAATTTTACGCAAGATTCGAATAACTATAACTTGGATTTTTTAGAAAGTGCTATTTGAATTTCACATATATTTAAACTCGCTTTTTAAATAAACGTCTTGCATTCACGCACACTACTGTATTTTCGACTTTACTTTTTCTACTGATAGCCTGTCTACTAAAGTGCTAAGTACATTATAATGACCTCTGCCAAGGCCTTAATTCAGAAATAATAATTCAAACGAAATAATTCTTTGATTTGATTGATTTGAAAATTTTAATAAGTATCGCGGACTGGAAGTCTTGACGAAAAGAAAAAGTAAGCTGTATACTAATTCTACGTTACAATTTATGATTACCTACATCTATTGTCCCGTTTACACATTATTAACTCTATGTAACTTCATCTTGACATTTTTATCCCCCTAGCGGGAAAATTTTGCATATTTCAGAGCCAAATCCGACCACGTGGCTTTGTGCATACCGTCCTTAATAGTAAGACTTTTAATATTTTGAAAAATTATTTAAAATTTTGCGAATTACTTACCGGACACAAGAAAAAATAACAATGATTTTAGGTGTACAGCCTTCGATCATATAGTTCTGTGGATGCACTGACGCCGCCTAAAAAAAATGACACCGGCAAAACAAGGCAAAAAACAGTATATAAGCCTTGTTTCGCTCTCATTTGCGCAGTGGCCGCGCGCGTGACGTTACATCAACGACGCCAAAGTATGTAGTAAAATAATAAAAAAATTAACACTAAAGTGCAAAAGAAGGATGGAGTGTTATATTGGGCATACTTGAATTTGCCGGGGTCCAGTGCTGCCCCCATTTGAAATAAATAATTTTTAAGAAAACAGAGCTATCATTTAAAATTGTGTTTCTACCAAGCCCTAGATAAACCTTCAAACTATTTTTGAACTACTGTTTACAGTTTAAAGTGAGATCGTGAAGCTTTTCTACGCACATTTGCGAAAAACGGCCACTTTTAGCAAATGTGTATTAACTTATTGGCGTATTTTGTAATTTTTTTCATATTTTAATAATATTTGTTGACTTTTACTCTCGTGTTGACCGCTCATAAGCGAAAACAACACAGAACTAGTGCTACCGAACAAAGTCAGTAGGATAATGATGGAGTGAAACGCATGTGTACTTCATTTTCTAATACTGTTGTTTTTGGATATGAGTTGTTTCGTTTCTGATTTTTCTCAACGTCATAAAATTTTATTGCCATATTGCCATCAAAGCAGCAGAAGATAAATATATAACGAATTTATTCCATTATCTCAGTTACTTTAGGTTTAAATTAGATTGAAACTGTATGTAACATTAGAACTCTTTTCGCAATATGTACTGGAAGTGGTATACAAATTACTGTACGTATTGACGCGGGGACAATATTTTGACTGATTTTGCATGAAACTGTGCATCTACAGAAATATATGATCGAAGTGTACAGCCGTAAGTGATTCTAAAAGAGTAAATTTTTGGATGCAAAGTTATTAGACACTGCATCTGGTAGCACGGGGTAGCAGCCGCCGGCGGTAGTGGCGGTGTCGTCGCGGCGTGTGCGAGCGACTGCCAGGCGCCACAATTACAAGCCTCCGTAAATCATAAACATCAACCCCCCATTTAATCCAAATAGTCCGTCGTTAGTCGAGCAGCCTGCGACTAATTTGTCTCCGGTAACTGGAGATTAATTTATTAACATTAATTACGTGACAATAGCTAAGTATTACATTAGTTTGTGATCCGTGTAATGTACTTGGATGTTTGAGTTTTGATGTATCACTCATGTAAAGACAATAATTTATTGGTTGTAAAATAAATTGCCCGAATTTAAGTAGACTTAGAAAACTTTTATAGTTAGTCTGAAAGTATTTCTTCAGCTTGCTCTTGTCGGTGGAGTTAAGAGGAGATGCCACCATTCCTCTCTTCATAGCATTACATGGATGGCGTGGCATATCCTTTCTTTTGTTTGTCTCCCTCATTTTTAGTGACGACAAGCACCCTGCATAAAAATAGCACCATATTGCATTGAATTGATGACGTCCTTATATCTGCACCTACAAATACCACCTATCTTTTTTTTATTTTTTTTTTTATTTAATAAGGCATCACAACAGACACTAAGTAATAATATTACAAGGTTTCTTAAATTACTAATAGTACACCAACTTAGCGTCCTAAACGTGTATGCACAATTGCTTAAGCTAAATAAGACAGACAAAGTTATACAATTTACAATTTTGATTAAGATACAAAAGGTACAATATTCCTATTACAATTTATGTAGGTATAACACTTAACAAAAACAAAAAAAGTCATTTCCTATGTACTGGATGTAGTGCTGAGGATGTCATAGATATTTTTTTTGAAAAAGTTCAACCTATTATTAAAAATATCAATTTCGTCGTTATAAGAAATCTCATTGTATTTCCGGCACATTCTAGCTAATGGGTTTGAGAACGAGATATTAATTCTGTAAACGGGCAGTATAAAAGTGGGTAACGTACGACGGGGATTGTATTTAATGTTAATACTCAATTGAGAAAGCAATGCTGGCGAATCAATAATGGAGTGAAGCAATTTAAATAAGATTATTAGATCTTGTTGGTGACGGCGAGTACTAAGATCAGAAATATGGAAAGATTTCAGTTTGTCATGATAAGACGATCGATTACGGCCGGGTTTGAGTCTATAACAAAGTAAACGAAGGAATTTTTTCTGGACACTTTCAATATGTTCGGTATGGTTTGCATAAAAAGGCGACCAAATAACTGACGCATACTCCAAATTACTGCGCACAAGTGAATTATAAAGAAGAATAAGGCTTTTAACGTTCTTAAACTCTTTAGTGATCCTGCCAAGGAAGCCTAAGGTTTTCATGGATTTTTTAGCCATGTGATCATAGTGACCTCTAAAAGTCAATCTGTCATCAAAGAAGACTCCAAGGTCTCTTACCATACTCTTACGGCAAAGTATTTGTCCCTCCAGCTCGTAACAAAAATCAATTTTATTGTATTTGTTGGTGAAAGAGATTACACAACATTTATCGATATTTAATTTATTATTTTATCAAGATCTCCCTGTAGACGCAGACAGTCGCGAATATTACTGACTTCATAGAAAATTTTTAGGTCGTCAGCATACAACAAACACTCACACGAGAGCTTTTCAACAAGATCGTTGATGAAGAGCAGGAAGAACAATGGACCCAAGTGCGAGCCTTGAGGGACTCCAGAAGTGATCTTAATGGGGCTTGAGACAAATCCTTTAAGTGCCACAAGTTGGCTTCTGTTAGCCAGATAGGATTTTACCCACCTTAGCACCGAGCCATGGATTCCAAACTTTGCAATCTTTCGGCAGAGCAGATCATGGTCAACCTTATCAAACGCTTTACTGAAGTCCGTATATATGCTATCCACTTGCCCACCTCTATCAAAAACTTTGCAAAGATATTGTTTATATTCTAACAAATTACTGATGGTAGATTTGTGTTTGACGAAGCCGTGCTGTTTCTGTGAAATTAAGGGTTTGACTTGATGGTAGATGTATTCATATACAACGGACTCGAATAGTTTAGCAGGTTGGGATAGGATACTAATCTGCCTATAATTCTTACAATTAGAAATATCGCCAGATTTGTGAACTGGAATCACATGTGCACATTTCCAATATGATGGGAACTCGCCTAGCCGTAATGAAATGTTAAATAACAACGAGAGTGGCAGACTTATTTCCTCAGCACACTGCTTGAAGAATTTGGCCGGTATACCATCCGGGCCAGCTCCTTTATTAACATCAAGTTGTTTGAGTTTGCGAAGAACTATGTCTGAATCTATAACAATTTCAGATAATGTATTACTATGATTAAAGTCTTCTTCACCAAAACATGTGGATTGGGAGCTATTATTTTCGAACACAGAACCGAAATATTGAGAAAAAAGTTCGCATATACCTCTACCATCGGATCGGGATACTTCGTCTAGCTTCATGGTAGAGGGTATAGTGGCTTTACTTTTTTTATTGTTTACAAATGACCAAAACTGTTTAATATTAGTACCAATAGATTTTTCGGTCGAAGATACGAAGTTATGGTGGCAAATATCCATTAAACGCTTAGCTCGACTTCTTAAATATGAGAACGTGTCGTAGTCTCTAGGATTGTGATATTTTTTAAAACGTCTATGGTATTTCTCTTTTTCCTGTAGACACTTTTTAAGAGCTGGAGAGAACCATATAGGATATCGAGCACGATTATCTCTATAAAAAGGTGTAAAATTATTTATCAGGTCATTTATTATTAAGTAAAATGAGTCAACTGATTTATTAATATCACCTTTATCAAAAATATTAATCCAGTCAATACTTTTGAGCTCACGTTTAATTCCGTCATAGTTACATTTATTAAAATTAAGACGAGTTTGAGAATTATGCTTTAGATTTTTTACAGGTTGCGTGACCGTTAATTCAATAAGTAGAGGCGGATGATGACCTTCAACCTTTACAACTGATTCTGCATCCAAAACTTTTATGCTATCGTAAGACGATAATACAAGGTCCAATAGACGATTATTTATATTATATTTATTACTAAATTGAGAAAGATTACATAATGATATGGTCTCAAGGAGAAGCCTTGATTTAAGATCCGAGAAGCATCCAGGAATTAGTATAGAACCTGACAGTGACCAAGACAAACTAGGCGTGTTGAAATCTCCCACTAATAAAGGAATATCACCGGGATCAAAATTCAAAACCACTGATTGTGTATTATTATAGAAAACAGTAAGTAAGTCCGAATTTATATCAGGGGGTAAATAACATACGCATAAGTTAATTATACAAGAATGAGACGGAAACAAAGTAATCCATAGATCCTCAGCACCACTGTCCCAATCTGTATGGCGAACAACATCTATTTCTTTTTTGACAGCCACGAGGACGCCGCCACCCTCAGACTTAGTTGACAAAGTGGTTTCACGATCTCTCCTGAATACATTATACCTGCTATCAAAGATTTCACCATCGAACACACTATCATTAAGATTACTCTCAGTGAAACAAACAATATCATAATTACATGACAATATATTTAAATAAACTTCTGTAGTTTTTGTTCTCACTCTGTTAACATTTTGGTAAAATATTGAAAGACTTTGATCCATAAAAGTTAGTTAGATTAAACAAAATGTTTGCAATTATCGCTATAAATAAACTTATATTACCTACTTACTTAATTTGTTTAAGAACTCTAAATTTTTTACATGTATCGCAGGACAGTCCTCGCTCTTGCGTAAATAAATACGGCCGTACTTGACCCAAACAAATTGATATTGGTGTTCTCTTTTGAATTTTCTGGCAGCCGCATATAATTCCTTAGACTCTGCTGATAAATGTTCTGCCAAGTAAATATTTGTTTTTTCGCCTGGCAATCCAATGAGCGATGAGTTAAGGGGCTCCGATTTCCTATCCTTATTAAATCTTTTATATGCAGAGAGGATACAGTCACGATGACGTTCTGATGGCAGGGTAATGATAATATTACGGGGTCTGTCAGATTTGGGATCCAGCTTAGCAACTCTACGAGCAGCGCATATATCAGTATCCTGAATAGAGGCACCAATGACATCAAAAATCTTCTTGCAAATGGCCACTATGTTCTCGTTTTTCTGGTCTGGGACAGCTTGCACTTCAAGGTTGCAGCTCCTCGATGATTTTTCCATAATAGCTAATCGTCGTTCCATATTGTTAATATCAGATTGTAGCTTATGTTTTTCGGACTCCATGCGGCAAATATTTTCATTAGCTATATTTATTTCAGCTCTTATGTCCTTTTGTTCGGCTTCCAAGAAGTCAGTAGTACGGGAAAAGTCGGCTTTTAGATTCTCTATAGTTGAAGATATTTCACTCTTAATTATTTGGCTGATTGAAGCTTTGAAACTATTTAATTTAGAATCAAGTCTGGCATCGAATAATTCCAGGAATTTTTCATATGACATTCCGCCACCCTGAGAAGTCAAGGAGCTATTAGGCACTGACCCAGAGGGATTGCAAGTGACAGTGTCTGATTTCAGTGCTTCCACTGGCTCATCACAAGACATCGTTGAGTCGTTTAAGCTGTGCGCGAAACCACTTCGCACAGGTGTATCTGGGGCTTTCCGGCGAGTGATATTAGCGCAGGAAGGACAGTACCACCCTTGCATAAGTTTTGCCTTGTTATCCCGATAGTATGTCTGCGTCATGTTTAAGCACTTATAGTGAAACAAGCCATTACATGGATTACATCTTAATACCTCATCCCGAGAGACAGGCGTATTACAAGCTTTGCAGCTCATTATGTCTGTAATTATTTAATAGTATAGAGATAGTACTACTTTAAAAGAAGATGCCCGCATGGAGCAATAACTAAGTATTCCTTATATACGCGCAAAACATACGATACACGGAGCGCAGTCTAACCGCAGCGCATAAGCCGTGGTTCGGACAATGACGAAACGATGCGAGCGACGATAGGTATAACAGCCAGCAGGACGGCGAAGGCGGGCGCGGTGCGGTGTAGCGGGAGCGGGCGGCACCATCCGATCCGATGCGATGCAGAGCGCGGCGGGGCTTGCGCGGGCGCACGGCGTAGCGTTCGGCTGTTTTCGTCCACGTTCGTCAAGTTCCGTAGGCAGCGACACCGAACCGTGTCCGGCAGTAGTTAACTTATTTGAGGTAGGTCAGGGTTACGATTATCACCAAAATGTTTATTGTCATTCCAGCACAACAAAAAAACTTACAGGAAAACGGATTTCTTTGTTAGAAAGAGCAGCAAATTCACTTCAATTTGATTATAAATACACTACTAAAAACTTATTCACTCCACTTGATAAACAATAAATTACTGCGAGTGAAAGATTACGATGTTGTCCCATCGAGCGAGCGAGCGCGAAAAAAAAAGCTATCTAAGTAAGAATATCCGTAAAATCTCTGATTATAATTTTACTCCCTACAAAGTATATCTTATTAAAATGTAGGGATAAGATACATCTAATTTATGAAACAAGAACGTTTTCATTCCCCTATTTTATTAATTTTCCTCGGCAATATGTTGCACCGGTTTCCTAAACTATAGCTCGCAGGGTTGTAACTACACGAAGCATAACTTTTTATAGGGGTTTTTGTTTCCAGTACGTACTTCTAATATAACTTACTTGCTTGCTTGAGGAAAACAAGTGTTTTTTGTAGTTTATAGGAAAAATATAGATATTGCGTAGTGATTAAAAATCTGTCTGGAATATGCAATGACTGTGGAATAATTGTCACTATCAGGACATTGTGTACCTATGTGCCTAGATTAGGGTCATTCCGTTTCCTAGTTGAGACGCGATATGAACGAACATCTTTTAGTACAAATACAATTAGTTTCAATAAATTGAGCAATAGAGAAAACGAGGTGAGAGAGGTCAATATATATAGGCGGTAGTAGATTACCAGAGGTATTTTCTCTTTGAATTGAAAAATATTTCCAAAGTGCTATCAATACATTTAAATCAATTTGCATGATTTTTAGTCCAACGTGAAGAGCTTGTTTTTATAATTTTTTATTGCCAGCAATTTAACTACTGCGGTCGAGCTCGCTCACGTTGCGCATTTCTGATGGGAGGCTAATGCTTTTAATTTGCTTTTTAATATATCAAAGACTTAATTGTTAACCGCTTCATTATAGATACCTTTAGGTACTACCAAAATTTAAAAAGCACGTTTGTATGGAAATTTGTTTTTTATAATAAAAAAAATACTTTTACTTTAATTCATTAAATCCAATATTTATTTAAGAGTCTCTTTCAGCACATGATTAACAATAATGCCGACTTTTGAGCAGCATGATTGTAATGTATTTAATTGCATTATTCATCGCGTCACACAATCAGCATTAATATTTTTCTGATTCAAACGGTTTGCTTTTGTACGTTTTAAATAAAGGGCGAGAGTAACGTGGCGCTGATGGTTGTTTGGGAAATCGCGGAAAATTGCCCGCGGAAAAATTACGCAGAGAAGCGAGTGGCGAGCACATGGCGCGCGACGATACGCCCTACATAAGTGATGACTTTCCAATGGCCATTCGTTGGCGGACAGCGCCACCGGTCGACGGCCGCACGCCCTTAACACCACACATAAATTCATGAAATCGCTTGTGTGCTCATGTGTAAAACAATCAACATAACCTCTATCGTTCGCCGTTTGGCCACTTTTGTACACGGTGACGTGCAAATAACGCGGAACGGAGAAGGTTTAGGTCGACGTACGAGTATATACCTATTTGTTGCTTTTTAAATATTTTATCTTAATTGTTTAGGTGGATTATTTTTTTTTTGATAGAACTTACCTATGTAAAACTAAAACTTTGTGCTATATACCATTAAAAAAATCACAATATTGGTGATTTTTCCATTGAGATTCACAATTTGATCTTTAATTTTATTTTACGAAGTACTACTTTTTTGTAGTTGAATACGAGTTGTGAAGCGTCACTATAACACCGGGATGCGAGATGGGCTGACTTTTTTTAAAAAGCATTACGAGTACCTTACACTATTAAAATTTATTAAAATCATATATGTATCTACGATCACCTTATTTTATTGACGACCTCTGTGGTCTAATGGTTAACACGCCAGTTCGCCACACCGGAGGTCCCGGGTTCGATCCCCGGTCAGGTCAAGAGGGAAAATGATCTTTTTCAGATCTTTATATTATTTGTTATAAAATATAGCATCGTTGAGTTAGTATCCCATAACTTACTTTGGGGGTAGCTCAATCTGTGTGATTTGTCCGTATACATTTATTTTTATTTATTTATTTAAAAATTAAATCAAATTACGTATACTACCTATTCATCCCACTTAAAAATAAATAAAATGAAATCTAAAAATACTGCATGCAAATACTGAACTTATAAAATCATTTTTGCTACTACTATTTAACATTGATATGTACTCGTATAAACATCATATATCTACACTTCTTTCAATATTCTTCAACTATCTTCCTCTCTTCGTTTTGTCCAGTATATTTATAAACAAGTTTCAATCTTGGAGACACAATGCTCCCCGCTATAATAGAGCCTCGGGAAGCGAAGATTCAAAGTAACAAGACAGTCTTCGATTATTGTCGTTAAACTAATTAAAAAGTTCCAAGTTGATCGTTGAGAACGAGACGAGTGAACTCAATAGTACTAGATACGTTTGTAGAAGCATGTTAAAAATAAATCAGGGTAAAACTTTGTTAGTTCTAAATGGTGTATTTAAGTTGGATGAGTACTGTCACTCATTGTTGGTCTGATAAGCTAATATCAATAAAATAATTTAACATATTATTTCTGATTTATTTCTTGTAATTATTAAATATTAGTTATTTAGTATCTTGCTCTATATTGTATTTTAATACGTTCTATAACTTACTATGTAAATTTTATTTACATAAAGCCTGTAATGAATATGAAAGTTAAAAGATTCTTTGTTTTCGTATGACCGTCCAATACTAATGTCTAAATGATCAAGCACTGTAGTTCGTTTAAAAAAAACAGTAGCTCTCCGGGGTTGCCGACAGAAATGAAAACTTGTGAGGTGTCGGTCACGGTAACAGTGTCGCGAGTTCAGTGGTTTTTCCCCATCTCAAAAAAATGCCCAACGCGCCTCTACAAGTTTTCACTTCAAAAATACAAGATGTCAATCGAACATTCAAACACCTGATTTATATAATTAAGAAATAAAAATGGTTGCTTCATTATTACTTCGTAATAATTAAATGGAAAGTCCAGACAAATTGTCCCGGTATCGCATCACATCGGAACTCCGATGAGTGCGGAGTGCGGGTGAACGGGCGAGTGGGAGCATGGGCGAGTGGGCGAGCTGGGAGCACTTAGTGCAAACTGCAGCGTTGAAACATCGCACAATAACTTCCTCCAGCAGTCGGAGATACAACCCCTTGCAGTGAAAACTTCGTTTATTATTAGTGTCCCTATATTGGTTCGCGAACTTTTTGAACTAATGGACAGTATTGGAAGAAAACTATTGAAGATGTAAATAGTACTTACTTTAATGGAATGTATTTTATTTTGAGATTTAGCAGTTGACTTTTAAATTGTTTATAATATAAGGTACCTATCTGCTTGTGATAATTTGGGAGTAAATAAACCGGAAAACATACCTATGTCAGAAAGAGGGTAGATGGACAATAATTAAAAATGAGACGGTAAGGTCAACGCCCCTCCTCGCGCTGACCTATAAGAAGCTTCCTTGCGAAACCACAACACAGATTAAACTAACACTCTTTAGCCCGCACAGTCATCATGTGCCTACAGGGTAAGCCCTGTAGGCTTGTGAAGTATCCCTATTCGTTATAATAATTGTATCTCAATGAGTCATGATGACCAAGCATAACTACAGCGAAGCGCAACTACGAATATTCACGAGTTGTGCACTGTGCGGAAGCCTGAGCCAAACTGACGACTAATTGACCCGACCTTTCGACGCTTTTAGGCGGCCGCATATTATCAGAATCTTTCAGTCAGAAAATTTCTGACGGCCGCTGGTACCACATCGCACACCAATCTTTCTGTCAGAAAATTTCTGACGGCCGCGGTATGCCGTACGAACAACAAGTTCGTAGTGGACGATACGCAGGTAGTCTTTACGACGTATGCTATGTATAATTGGCATGTGACGCCTTACGTCACGTGATTACTATTATATCGACACATACATATATAAATTGTTTATTTAAATCAATGTGTATTTATTTCTATCCGTGTAGGTATACATTCGTAGGTATGTACATTTTCATGTACTTAACTCTCACGGAATAAACAGAGTCCAGGGTCGAAGGTTCCTAAGGCCACATGGATGTGCTTTGTGCTTCTTATTCTTATTCTCAAAAGATAGATAGACTGATTTTCTTAGAAATGGGTTCTCTTGTACCATCCGTGTGGTTCCGGGTTAGAATAGGACCACTCCATCTCTTCGTGTGGATGTCGTAAGAGGCGACTAAAGGACTAAGCACAAACATCTCGTGCTACAATTGCATTTCCAAGGAGGGTTAATGTTGGGCGGCGGCCGGTTGTAAAACTTTTCGCACAAAACATTCCCAAAAAGAGTTGACGTCAGGCAGGCGGCCGGTCGTAAAACTATAGCCAAATCATTTAAACTGTTTCGGCTATTTCTTCTCAATTTTGCAAGGTCTTTGGCATCCTTGGGTGACCATTGACATGCATGTTATATTTGGAGAAGAAAAAGCGGGAAAGCGCACCCCGGGCTCCAAAGCAGCGGGCAGCAAAAGCTGAGGATGCAACCGGGAACGCGCTTAGACGAAGAAGAAGGGTTCTCTTGTACCAATGTTTGCTAAATAAAATACAACATATCCAAAGATAAGTAGGTACTTACCTACTTACGAATCAGATAAATGTATTTGGTTATTTCTCACTTATTTCAACGCTGAATGTGTGCGCTACCTAGCACACATTATAAGGAACAGTAAGACAACAACAAAATTAAAGTTAACACTTGTATTTGTTTTTGTTAGCCAGTAAAAAAGTTTATTCGTTAGTAATCAAAATGAATATATCTAACTTTGAAGTGGCGAGCGAAACACGAGGATTCACTCAGGCAAACAGTGGCAGCACAAAGCAACAGCCACGACCATTCGCCGGATCGCTACACCGTGTTTTTCCGCCCCTCGACCTTTAAACCGAAACAAAATCGTACACACCACCCATACTCATTATTGTCGACAGTGAACTTTTTGGTAAAATGACCTATCAAAAAACAAAGCTTTCTCCAAATGAGTCATTATTAAATAACCCTGTTATTGATACTTTTTTTAAAATAATTAAGTATTATAAAAAAATATGTATCGCATGCTAAGTGCTGTAATAATGTGTGCAGTACGGTACAGTTCATCACAATTTATCGATAGTTTATCTCGCGCGACAGTTTATAAACTCTCGGCGTTCACAATCATACGATGACATATAAAATCACCTTTGTCATATAATAACGCCTTGTACATTAAGAAAATAATTTATTACAAGAAGCCCTTTAAACCAGTTAAAATCGGATAGAGAATACCCGAATAAATTTTTTACAAACTGGTCTTCTAACAACTATAAGTCTTATTGCGAAAAGGTTCAAACTCACCTATATCTACAGGAGTTGCTCACGTGTAATTTGGCCTGTTACGTAAACGAATATTGATAAATTCAATTTGGTTATACCCCGCGGGCTTTTATATCGAATTGAGCAATTTTCCATGATTTCTATTTATGTTTAGGTATAGTCTAAAATAATTTTTAAACTAAGTGGTTGATAAAACGTAGCAAATACTAATATATTATTATGACTTAAGTCGTATAGGGACCGGATAAATATAAGTGTAAAAAATTGAAGGTTGCATTTATCAGATTTAGAAAAGTATTGAAATTATATCTTATCTAAACACGATAGACATCTAATATCTAAACAACCACTAAGATGTGAGATGACGGTTATGCTATATTTATAAATTGAATTTCGTCCATCGGTTTGGGTTCAGTTTCTTTTATTCCTTTTTAGAGTTCCGAAGTCCCTAGAGCGAACTCTTATAGTTTCGGTATGTCCGTCTGTCCGTCCGCCGAAATATTAAATCAACAAGAGAAAAGAAAATAATGACGACGATACAGTGCATTTAAATTTCGCATGACGTCACGATCTAATTGTATCATAGTAATAGTTGTAATGATGTTGATATTTTTTTTCGCGTGCATCCCATGGTGAGGGATATCATTGGATAGGTTTTTTAGAACATTGCGGGATTGCAAAGACAACTTTTCGATTTAGCGAGTGTGTAAACATGTCAAATTACGGAAAATAAAGTCACCATATTGCAACGTGTAACTTCGTAACTCTACTCTGAGCGTAGCCAGGGCACTCAGTTGACCATTTATTATTTAATACTACTTAAACCTAATTAAAAAAGTGAAGGTATTTTTTCTTCTACTAATTTGTAAAATCATAAAGCTGTTGTTTTCATTACATCTTAGTCTAAACGTTTACCTACACTAACAAACTAAAAAGAAAATTCGTGATTAATAGTTGTGGCTGACTGACCTTAACGGAAAGTTTATCACAAACGACGCGAGGTAAATCGTTATTCAGAGGTGCTAAGTAGTGGGGAGTGAAGTGTAGTTGTAGCGACGTGCTCCCGAGGGACCCCGACACAGTCGGGACTCTTTGATAAATATTTTATGCCCCTCGCGACTCGCAACACATAACTTGCAATATTTCTTCTAGTTTAGATTAAAATAGTTTCTTCCTTCCTTTATATGCTACTCATTGATATTCATCATAGTTTCTTTTGCGGAAATGTAACATTTTATAGGGCTGCTCATTCTTGGAGCATGGATTTATTCGCGTCTAAATGGAAATATATTGTAGATGATGCGAATTTAAAAGGATGCTGGATTAATTTTCCATCCGTTGTTATTAGCTTTCGAACTTTGTAACTAATGCTGCTTTGAATTAATAAATGAAGTAGTGGTAATTAATTTATACGCTACGTATGGGGAATTCTGTGCACTTGCCTACATGAAAAGTGCCGATATCGTAAAAGTTCTTTGAAAAGAAACAAACTAGATCACATTTTTAAAGGAACCCGCTTAGAAAAAGTTATAAAAGAAAATCTTAAAGACTCTGAAACTAATTCTTAACTATGTTTCTTGGTTTTTTGTGTATGGAGACATTTTCATTTATCTTATCAAGTATTTTTTTATCTGTGTATTGGGTCTGAAAATCTTAAAGATCTTATATTTTGCATGACTGTTTCTTTTTTTATTGAGACAATGTTTTGTTTGTTGTTTTTACAGAATATTGCTTTATCAGCATCATCTGTTGGTTGACTGATAAAAAGGCCCCTGGCCTTAAGTCCACCATTTACATGTATTGTAATAAAGATAAATAGATAAATAATGTATAGCGATTGCAGCTGTAGACTGAGTTGCATTTAGAAAATCCATAAGTTTGCCTACAATTTACTCTCATACTCGTGACTACCTACTTGATAGTAACTTACAGCAAACTATACAGATAGAAACCTAAATCCCTCTTACGGCTTACAGTGGGCGCTTGTTTTCGAAGCGGCCCCTAACAGTTAAATAAATTAGATAAGACGGGATATACGCTGACGGGGCTCTTAGCAAGTTTTCGTGACGTCAACACTTTTATGTGTATATTGAGTTGACCCATTACGCTGATTCGCAGATACGACCTTCGACCTTAACATTTGAACAATACAAATGATGCTAACCGACTTCAAAAAACCTATAACACCGGTATTAATTTTCAAGTCCCCGATTCAATAAAAATCAAAATATATAAGTTGTGATTTCCTGGAAGATTTTATGCGCGTCTCGCTTAAGTTCGAGCTATTTTTAATCATTGCTTGTTTAGGTACCTAAATAATATTTAAAAAAATCCATTGTAAAGAAAATATGTTCACAGCTAAACCAGATTCTCATTATCATCAAATGGCAAGCTTCAATGGCGTATGTTTTATATGCGTTGATACTTTTCTGCATAAGTCAGGAAATCAAAGTAGCATTTTCTTTTTATCGTTTCCTCTCGAAAAGTCCTACAAAGCTACCACAGAGTACAGAGATGCGGAATACTGTCTGCAGCCTCGCCTTCTAAACTTGGACGCTTCATTTAATCAAGACCTCATTCTTTGAGTGTTTATTCAACCAAAGTATTTGAGAACTCTTCCAATTTCTCTTCAATTTTTATGTACACCGAAGCATTCAAATTGTATTCAATAGGAATTTCAACTGCACTGAGACTTTTGTACTGAAGCGAACGTAAAAAAGTGCTTTGCCGGCTCGGTACATAAACTTCATACGAAATTATTTCAGTAATGCCGGAGCGGAACGATTCAGTGGTAAGAAAAGTTTTAATATCTATTCCGATTAGATTCAGTGTCAGGAAGGAACGCAGATAGCGTCGGCGGAGTTGGAAGGAAATATTAGATGGATCGGGTTTCGAATACAAATATGGGGAGATAGGGAAATCGGATTTGCCCGTAGTCCCAGACGTGTCGTATTATCGGACTCTTTTTGTGAAACATATCACATTTTAATAAGACAAGCTACCAATATCATATTTTCTGCGACCGCATAGTGATTTTTTCTGGGCCAGATCAGGGTGAGCATTTTCTTTAAACGTGTGCAGATTGGATTCGACGAACAAAAATTAGTTTTGGGCATCTATTTCTACTAGACCAAAAATGATTTTTTCTGTAAAAATTTTTTTTTTAATGAAAAAGTAGAAGGTCGAATGAACTCGGGTGGAGTGGAGTGGAGAGGGTTCTGTACAATACCAACTGTGCCCTTTTTTAAACTATGCATTTCCTTAAGGTTTTCCTTTATATAGTAAAAAAGATTGTGTATAACTGTGTATTAGGAATAGTAAGAACTTCGATGATGTTTTTCTAAAAATTAGGTATAATAAAAATGACGAGAAGAATAGGCTTCTTCATATTACTTCACTGACACGAAATTCAAGAAAGACTAAACAAGTCCTTAAAAATTAGTTACAACATCAATCAAATATTACTATCGATCGACGCGACGGTTACAATTGAATTAATGTGTTATCTGCATTGAAACAGAGTAAAAAAATACAGTTAGAGATATCGTCTCGATCTAGCTCCGTAGGTTTTAAATCTATTGTCAATTCTTTTCGATTTATCTTATCACAGAGGAACGTAAACTTATTTGTCTAAGTGTCACTGTAAAAGAATTGCATTTAATTTTTAACGCCGAATTTTATGAAGGAATACCAAGACACCTTGCAGACAAAAAATGACAGGTGTCACCACATTAACGTCATTCTACCCAGTAATATGAATTTGTCAGGAAAAAATAGGTATACCTAAGTATTTTAGTTGAGGAATTACAATCGAAATGCACACTTGTGCCCGGCCGGGCGGCCGGCAGCCCGCCACCGTGGCTTGCTCGCTCACTAATTAAATCTCGCCGACGACGCGGTTTCAAACCGACAGCCTCTTAATTATTGTTCCGGCTCTTAACATCTGTCTTAACGTCACTTTACATTTAATTCAGAAATTCTTTAACTTATGTTATTTAACGTTGCATTCTACTGGTGTATGTCTTACGTAGAAGCAGTTTTATCGTGCCCTAAGGAATATTTCTTCCATTCTGTGTGTATAAAAATGATTAATTTATAAAGTTACACTCCTTATGCTAAAATTGTAGCTTTACACTAGCTGATAGTGATCAAAGTCGAAGTAAGCGTTTATTACGTTAACTAACTACGAAAACTCCTCGGAGAAGTTTTTAATTTTCTTACTGGTATACAAATTGGTTTCAGAAGCTACAAAAGAAGGAGCACACGTTTGCGCCCGGGCGCGGGCGAGCCCCGACCCGAATACAAATTAAGACGCAGTCTTCGTTCGCAAAACTAGTTAATGTGTGCACTGTCTAGATTTGAGTTAGTTCCAAAGGTGAACTTGTCTTGCGCACAATTTGCTTGTCACATTCAGGTATTTGATATTAAGTTTATAAAAATGTAGAATTTTTTGTTATGGACGCCTCCGTGGCGTAATGGTTTTAACACGCTCAGGAGATTCTGGGTTCGATCCCCAGTCAGGGCAAGATATTAAAAATGGCCTTTTTCAAACTATTCTGGGTGTTTGGTGTCTATCTATACAAAGTAGAAGGGACATACCCGTAATAAATCGAACCACGGGCTATACTAGATCACTATAGTATAATGAAATTAAAATAACAGTCAAAAAAAAAAAAAAAATTCGACATTCCCATACAAATCGCTCGGGCGGCCGCGCGGTTTTGTATGGAAATGCCAAAATTTATTTTTGTTTTTTGGCTGTTATTATAAATTCATTATACTATAATGATTTAGTATATCAGACTGTGGTTTGATTTATTACGGGTATGTCCCTTCCACGTTGTATATGTATGTCTTTATTATAAAATATTTTATCGTTGAGTTCCTTTGGGTGTAGCTCAATCATTGTTATTTGTCCTGATCTATTTATATACTTATTATATTTGTAAGTCAAAAATTTATATTTTGAACATTATATGAAGTACGTAGGTATTTAGTTAACTTTATTGCTATTGATGCCACTTATCACGATCAAATGCTACTCTCATCCACATTCGATTCGCGATCTTTCTTTAATTTTAATTCTGGAATGATAACAACAAAGAGTTTATACGTAGTATGCATACGGAGTCATATACAAAGCTTAATAGAATCACATTTAAAAATAATTAGGGTTCCGTACCCAAAGGGTGCAAACGGGACACTATTACTGAGACTCCGCTGTCTGTCCGTCTGTCACAGGGCTCTATCTCTTGAACCGTAATAGCTAGACACTTGAAATTTTTACTGATTATGTATTACTGTAGCCGCTATAACAACAAATACTAAAAATAAAAAATAGTTAAAAATTAAAGGGGGTCGTCATACAACAAACGTGTTTTTTATGCGTTTTTAACTAGATCTTTATAATGGCATTAACTAGATACTTGACATTTTCATAGATTATGTATTACTATGGCCGCTATAACAACAAATACTACAAATAAAAAAAAGTTAAAAATTAAAGTCATACAAAAAACGTTTTTTTTTTCAGCGTTTTAATACATTGTGGTACGGAACCCTTCATGTACGAGTCCGACTCGCACTTGCCCGTTTATTACTTTTCATAACATCTCGATACGCTAACGTAAGAACGACATTCACGCAAAAAGCCTGCGTTATCTTAGAAAAATAAAACGAACTTGTAATACTAATTAGTCCCTACTCAGTGGAGCCAAGTCGACGCTGCGTCGAACGGTTCCTTAATTATTTATGCGCTGCAGGCTGAATAAGGAACACACTCTGCTTCACTGCGCCAAAATTAAAAGAAAAACGTTGAAAGTGTGCTCTTTGAATAAGTTACGAGGCCAAATTTTGACGTTGTGCTCGCCAAAGTTATAGTAAAGGTACAGATATGGCTGGAATGGGATCATACTCGTATTATACTAAAATTTTAAAATCAACTAAAATGTCTAAAATGTAATGAAAAAAAAAATGTAAAAATAATTTAGAAGAGAGAGAAGGAGTAAAGAATGTCAGTTGTTTATTCTCCAGGGTAGACATCAGTTAGTTAATCTAGGGAATACGAATACCTAAGTGTTAACCTTAGGATTGGCGATTTGATTTAATTATTCCTACCTTTTACCTTAAAGGCCATTTCTTGCTGAACATGGTTTAGTCTTTGGCTTTGCCAAAACACTTGACTGTATTCATGTCTCATGTGCACTAAAAACTTCTATGAAGGTCTTTGATTGAAATTCCACATAAAACAGATGATGATCGAGGATCCAATTCCTTCGGCAATATTTTTTTTTTTTAATTTCCTGATTTGTAAAGTCAAATTGGCTTCGTGCATCTTTAAAATAGCAGATCAGGCTTGGGGCGGGAATGGGGGCGCTCTCCAGTACAAAGGGCTAGAGGAGTGCGGACGGAAAGTTTTAATATCCCTCCGATTGGATTCAGCCGCAGCCAGGACGAAGGTACGCCGATGGATTGAAGGGAAATGTTTCTCCATTGAACACAAATGCGAATTCCAAACGATAAGGAAATCGGCTAAGACGCTCAGTGGTTTTCTTAAAGCTTATCTTGTTTCATCATTGTATCTATAACTCCAGTTGGAGAGAACTGTCATTCCTTTTAATTCGTTGTAAATTATGTTTGATATAAGAATACAATTATAAAAAGTCCTCTATACTTACATCAAAACAAATTTAATTAGATACAATATGTAGTAAATACCTGCCTTAAAATATACGAAGAAAACATTCGGGCCAGGTGGTCTGGTCGGTCGGTCAAATTCAAAGTCACAAGCTCACATTTGTAATGGAACTGTGTGTAAGCTGCAGCATCTTCAATAACCGCGTCGGCTTTTTTTACAAGCTTTTTAGGGTTCCGTACAAAAAATGGAAAAACGGAACACTTATAGGATCACTCGTGCGTCTGTCTGTCCGTCCGTCTGTCACAGCCGATTTGCTCCGAATCTACTGGACCGAATTAGGTGAAATTTGGTAGGATGGTGTAATCCTATAACCCAAACACACATGTGCAAAGAAAATAAATATTGTTTTTAAATAATAATTTTTGGGGGACAACTTAGGTAATTTAAAAAAAAAGTTTTGCAAACCTTACTGTGTCATATATCAAATAAACTACTGAGCCTAAAATAAAAATAAAATACAAAATATAGTTGTAGCTTACAGATTACAAAAAAACCTATATGAATTCAATCAATTGTAGCACGAGATGTTTGTGTTTAGTCCTTACCCAAGGAGGGTTAACGTAGGGCGGCGGCCGTCTGTAAAACTTTTCACACAAATACATACACAAAGAGGGTTGACGTCAGGCAGGCGGCCTTGTAAAACAATAGCCAAATCATTTCAAGTGTTCCGGCTATTTCTTCTCCATTTTGCAAGGTCTTTGGCATCCTTGGGTGACAATTGATTTGACATTCATGTTATATTTGGAGAAGAAAAAGCGGGAAAGCGCACCCCGGGCTCCAAAGCAGCACAGCTACGGATGCAACCGGGCATGCGCTTAGACGAAGAAAATGAGATTTGTATTGTAAATCAGATGACAATGCAATATTATTATAACAATAATCTGATGATGGAGCCAGAGAGTGGCTTTAGGAACCCTGTAATAAAACGACGCAACCCCATCGAGTAGCTTATTGCATTTGTCTTGATTTGTAATTTGGCCTCATAAAGCTTGTACGAAAAGATTTTTTTTTTTCGAAAACTTAATTTATCTGAAAAGAATATTGGCTTACAACCGGTCCCTCTGAAGCACCTGAATAAAAGATTAACTCATTACTTTTTATACTATCTTACTAATCATGGTCTTTATAACCACTAGAGTTGCTAGAATGTCTGTTTAGTTAGAACCTAGGCTCTACTTGTAAGAATTTAGAAATCTACAGCAGTGATTTAACCATAAAAAATTATTTCTAACGAACTTTATGACTCTATAAGTTTGTAGATATGGCTAGAGATTATTTTTCGGTTGTCCGACTACGTCGATAGGCCACGAGGGTGAGTCGTCAGGCGGACGAAATGGGGAAGTCTCTAAATCCATATTCGATCAGTGGGATCTGCACTGAGCCGATCTGACAAGCTGCCGATCTGTTTTGCATTTATATAAACAGCTCTTACCTTCATATACGGGTTTCTAAAGGTGACAGACTCGTTTTGACAGAAAAGGGTCCGACAGAGGAAAACTTTCAACCTTTTTAATTTCTTATTATCATTTTCAATTTTTGAATGATGGTAAGAATGATATGAGTTGATTGTGTAGTTCAGTGTAAAGATACTTAATATGATGTAAATACTCATTTTTAATTAAAGAAAACAAATAACACATACTTTTCGGTATTTATATTTTATGGAGTAGATTGCGGAATCCAAAATTTTGACCCAAGAATCACAAACATGAAGTTAGTGCCAGCTGATGTTGCAACCGAACGTGCTAAGATAAGTAAGGGAAATAGTAGCTTCTGGGAACTTTTCGACCCATTCTTCGTACGAGTAAAAAATTTAATGTGAACCTTATTTTTATACACATTTATTAGTTCAAGGTTTCTTTAGTTTTAGAGAATTAAACACTCCGAGACTGGGACTGAGGTTGTGATGCGAGGCTATGGTGTGAGGCGGCGGGCGCCGGACCTTCATCAAGCGGTTGACTGGTATTAGCCCGTGCAATTGTTCCGCTGTGCATTCCACGCTCTATACAACACATATTTCACTCTGTGATTTCACAAATTAGCACCCATGTCTAGAAAGGGTTCATGATTGTAAAAGTTTGTAAGATCGCTTTTGTTATGCTATATACCACCATTAGAATCGTATCTAGTTTTTAAAATTAAATAAATATTGTTTTTATTCACTCTTAGGCCAGTCAGCGCCAGCTTATGATTTCTTTTCTGTCTCATCATCACGACTAGCATATATTTCTCTATCTAGCTTTCTTTTGATTGCACGAGTCTTTTTACCCCAGGCCTTTTAAAGGCTAGCGTGGGAATACAGATCTAATACACAAAGGCCCTTTGGAGAAGTTGATGTAATGTGGGACTCCCGCAAAACCTATTCTTGGTTTTGTTTGTTTATTTGTATAATAGCTTTATTGTACGAAAAACATTTAAGTATAAAAAGACGACATAATATGTAAGAGCAAATATTATATACAAAGGCGGACTTATCCCATGTAGATATCTCTTCCAGTCAGCCTGCGATGATTGAAAGGATCGAGACCTCAGTTTTAAGGAAGCAGATACGTACAAATTTAACTATAACGTTTCGGCAGGATAAGGATCTTATTGCAAAAAAGGAAAGATTAAAAGGGTAATGGAGTGAGGTTAGAATTGAATGATGCTGGACTACGAGTATTGCAATATGATTCGGCACCTGCCATAATTATGATTATTACCCTCCGGGGTATGTTAGGTCAAGTGTTCAAACGTCCAATAGTCAAAACGTCAATACTATAAAATGGACCCAGATTAATTATTAAAAACACATTGGAAATAGATAAAATATGTACTGTTAAATTTGAGACCGCTAAGTATGACCGCGTTGTACCTTTGTCTATTTCTATTTCTAATATAGAAATACCTGAACAGCAAAAGAAAAATGTGAAACATTCTCGTAAATAAAATGAGGCTGGAGAACACGAGAAAGCCACATAATTGTATAATTCCTGGTTGTAAAGAGAGGGAAATCCGAGACAGCCGAGATTACAACCGTTAACCAACTGATCCCGGAACGGAAGAAAACAGAATGTCTCGCGACTTGGATAATGTTAAATTTATTGCAGCGCTAAAATGTTTACGGATATGGTGCGGGAGCGGGAACGCCCCAGGACGGAGAGCTCTACTCACCCTTGTAAACACGTTTTATTGGCTTTATAATATGTTTTACGCGTGACGTTTTACAAACGATCCCCGAGGAGCGTCGAATTATTTTTACGGCACGTACTCGCACGCCGCGCGAAAACACTGGAAAATTCGGTACACGAGGGATTTTGTAATTACACCTCTTGAACAAACACTTTTTGTTCCTTGATATGAAATGAAAACGGATTTTAGAATTTTCGGCGCCTACCCGTTGTCACCATAATTAATTAACACCAGTTTGTAAGTAAGCATTTTATCAAAATTGTTAACCTGCCGTGATATATTTAGGTATTTTTTTATTAAAACTCACTAGTACTTGAATTTAAAAATTTTCGTTATCCTGTACTTTTTGCTAGCTTTTAACAACCTTGTTTTTTGCTCTCTATATATGTTTATTTTTAATGTGTTTTCTATGAGTGCCACAATTTTTTTGAGACCACAATTAGTATCGTGATATGTGTAGATATTTTTATTAGTAAAACTCACTAGTGCGTAAATGTGAGAATTTAAGTACCTTTTTTATATTTAGCGAGACCACAATTAATTTTTGTTTTTGTTAAAATTCGTTTCCGCTATGAAAAATATACTATCATTTATACTGCAGTAAATTGACTAAAAATACTACTAGTGCTTACATAAGACTGTTCTCGCCAACATCGGCCAACTAGAGTAAGCGCTCACGCTTTGTCTTATTTTCCCGGATATTTGGCGTATTTTCAAATTCCTATCTTTGCACGAGATTATATCTACTGACTTGATTATGCCTCAAGTTTAAAGCACTGAGACACATAAAATATTGTTCTTTAGAAGTTGCAAGAAGGTGCAATTTTGTAAAGAACTGAGTTTGTATATAATATCCGCCTTATACTCAAATGAAGGAAGTAGAATCTATAAAAGTTCAGTGTGACACTGAGTATCCATTTAGCTTTACAATGTAACGTAGACGATATTCCATGATACACCTAATGTACATTTTATTAAAATTATTATTTCAAGCTCAATTAAACATTAAGAAAGCTAGATACACAAATACGAGTAGTCAGTACCTAATGACCACTGAACTTCTTTCCACTTGGGTGTTTTGTTAACTGCTCATTATAATCATGTACCATTTAGACAGTTACTCGTTTTGGCAATTGGACAATTTGACTAATAACGTCTTGGCCTTTTGACATTTTGATGTTGACGTTTTGACTATTGGACGTTTGAACACTTGACCTAACATACCCCGGAGGGACCAAAATATTGATATCACGAAACAGCAAAAATGATACTGATAATTCTAAAGTTCGGGATTTTATTTTGGGAAGAAAATGGTAAACTATGTATCGTTTAACGCACCTAATAAATAAAATATAATACCACCACCAAATAAAATCTAGTTACGCGACAGACTTTGCAAATGTTTAACCTATTATGTAAATAATACTAATGCTGGCTGTATTCTTCTGGCCTTAATATTGTTTAGAATATTAAATAAGATATATTTATCTTTATAGAAGTTTGAAAAAAATATTTTGATCAGTGATTTTAAAGTTTTTTTGTTCGTTGCTAATTTCTAGGAATCAGCACATCAGGTACTTACCAAAATTCTTAGGCCGTTGAAAAAAGTTAACGTTGACCTATTGATTCTGACCTAAGTCCTACAGCAACCACAAATTAGCTCGGGAAAATAAAACCCCTGTTTTCCGGGTTCAGGCAGCTGTCTGGGGTGTGGAGTGGCTGCTCTTAGGATACTGTTTCCGTCAATGCCCGCCCATCTGCTCTCATTATGTTGGGGAAACACTTGCTCGGATTTTATGAGTGTAGATCTATATCTACGAGACTCTTGGTGGTTTTCGATTTCTTTCTTATCATATTGTTATTAGGTTAATAAAGTTTAGGTGCTGGTGTTGTATGAATGTATGGAGTTTATAAAGTTTTGACTTTACGATTAAAGAATGTAAGGGTAGATTTTGTAGTTTTGTAGGTAATTTGTATTTGAATGTATATTGAGTTAGTATCCCATAACACAAGTTTGAAACTTATTTTGGGGCTAGCTTAATCAGTGTGATTTGTCCGTATATATAAAAAAGAGTTATATATATACTTATATATTCTTGACGGGTCATACAATAGATTTATATTAAAACCCCCACAATGGATAAGGTAAAGAATGAAAATTGTTGTTTTAACAGGGTATGAGTATTTATAGGTTGATCGAAGCTTTGATGAACTATTTAGTGATAATTTTAATATATATATGACACCTTACACACAGTAGAAATATCTGTTTATTTCTAAAATGTTATGTTCAGCTTCATTTGTTTGAAATAGAGATTATTAGAAAAATTTGTGCTCTATAGACCGATCAAGCCTTAAAGGGTGATTAAGTACTAAGCTAACAACAGCTAATACGCACACAATAGATTAATCAGAGGCGCGTCTGCATTGCAATGCCCTTTTGCAACGCTGATTCACTTTTCTACGGATGCGAGATTAAAGGGGCGAGTAACAAAATGAGAAATGGAACGATTTCAGGACGCATTGTTGGACGCCGGCCGTTGTCGGATTTATGACAAAGAACAGCGGATGATTCAATCAGTCTGGTTCTTTAGTTTGTTATATTCATGTAACAGTCATCCACGAGTCTTATTGTTATCTGTATTCAGCCTTTTTGCTCCATTTTGTACGTTCTTAGGATATTAATAATTCCATATCTTCGAAGCTTTGTTCAGCTAACCTTGTTTACATACGAGAATACAAATGAATTTTGTACTGTACTCACGGTTGCTTATATATCATAGCATATTATTTATAAGTACATGCACATGTGTAATAATATATTATGCTGTTTAATGCATATAACATCCAAGATATGTGTGTCTTTGATACTCTAAGTTCGATACGTATACAACTTAGGTATATGGTAATTTAAAAAAATATGTCAAAGGCATGGCACGGTAGCATTTAGAGAATAATTTAATATTCAATCGCGAAACTTGAAATGTTTGTGATTGAGTACATGAAAAATAAATAAATCAAAACTTTTCATGGGTTACCCAAGAGCACCACGATTATGAGAAAGGGGCAAACTTTCGGCAAATAGGTATTCAGTGCAGGGGAGCAATTTACAATTTAAATAATCTTAATGTCTCCAAGTTGTCGCTACCGGCAGGGTGAGGGGTAGGTGCGCGGGGCGGGGGTTCAGCAGCGACGTAGCTTCCACTACATCAATCACTCGCGGACGCTGCGCCTGAACATTTCTAATTATTCGGCCCGCGCCTGAACAATACTAGTGCTTATTGTTCACACGTTTACATTGTAAGTGGCAAAATTTTAGTCCCGGTCAAAATACCTATACTTTCATGGTTATATTAATTTGCATACAGCTAGGAATTGGTATGAATGTTCAGGACACCATTATGGATGAAATGTCAAAAGTCCCCATAAATACCACGTCTGCAAAAAAAATATTCAAAGTCAAGGTCACAAAAATGGGGCTTTTGCATTTACAACGAAAGATAAATAAGTTTCATTTAAAAAAAGTTTAAAGAAATTAAAGAAAAGGTTAGATAAAAATTATAGATTATGTAAATTTTAGAAATTGTTATTACACTTTTTCCTCAGTATCATCATTCCTGAGATTTAATCTAAATGAGAGGAAAATGTTGTTGAAAATGTTGCATACATATTTCATCATATCTCAATAATTTTAAAACTCTTGCTGAGTATTGTAACTAAGGCTCGTTGGATGACGACTTTCCAGGCAGCATGGTCTTTTGCTTTTCCCGAGTCGCACAATGCTGCATATTATCGAGAAGGAAAGGTACAAAAAAACATTTTCAAAATTAACCTTAAAAATCTTTTCATTGGCATCTAAGTATTTTTCGTATCTTGATCATGAAACATTGGCTAAGAGGCAAAGACCATTTCTCCAAACTTTATTTTAAATATTAAAATTATACTATACAATCATAGTTCAGTTACAAAAGTACACTTAATTTGAGTGCCCTCAGCATATTTTGTAAGGGTGTTTGCTCACAAATGTCGTAGCGGAACCACGCCGCTCGTCTCAAGAGGCACTCGAGTTCGACGAGAGTCCTCCTCCGAGGTGACAGCCCTGTCTAATCTCCTCAGCTTTAAGCCTTTCTCACTGATCCACTCCAGTTATACATTTTCACTTCCTTGTTCAACTAATTAACATAAATTAAAATTATTTTCTGCTATCCTTTTATTAAAAGTTTGAAAAAAAACCTGTTGTTCTTTATATGAAGTGTACTTTTCCAAGACTTTGACCCTTACATTTTATATTTAATCCTAAAAAGTAACCTATCAGCAATCTGCCACACTTCTAACTCAGTAAGAACAATAAAGTTTATTTTAGATAAACATACAATTAGTACGATAATACAGTCAGCAAAATAATTAAAAAATTAATAATTAATTGTTCCTGACCATTCATTGGTTCAATAAATATTAATTACAACATATAACTCACACGGTCATTAATTGCCACAGTAATTTACACTTTTACACGTTTTCATGTTAATCTATTCACAAGTACGGAAAAGTAAATAATAAATAATTCCTATAATGTCGTCGACGGGGAAACATATAACTTTTAGGAAAGTCTGTATGCAACTCTGAGTTCAGACCTTCTGATTCTATTGTAATTCATTTAATTAAACTACTATTGCTAGCTAAGCTTTAGAGAATGTAATGAAATATATCCATCGACCTTTGTACAGAATTAAAACTATGGCTGAATATAACTTCTTATAGAAGATTTAACAAATTGAGAATTTCTTAATTTTTTTGAACCCTGGTACTAAAAGTTCCGGTATCAAATATGTTGGAGTAATTTGAGCCTATTAAGTCACCAGTAAACGTAAAGTGTTACAAATATAATTACTCCCCGCATTTCTCGACGAAAGGTTTGTCTACACGTCGGGGACAATGGATGTGTTTACAGGAAATCCAGCGAACGCCTCTACCCGGCCTCCCGCCTGCCATATACGCAAGCATTTTGTCTTCATGCACAATAAATTTGCCATTAAGCGATCCCGGCAAGTTATGCCATTCTTGAACAGATTTAACTTTCGTTGAAAGCTTAATAATTACTTAATTAGTAGAGTTATATCAATCTATATCATTTGCGTTGTAAACATAACTTTGTTCATGTTACTTTAGGTATGAAAGTGTAAAAAGAGTCACGCATGTTTCCCACAGGGGTAAGCAGAGACTCTAGCTACGATTCTGGAATACCTATCTCGCTTCATCTACAATCATCAATCTTTTTATGCATGCCCGCCGGTTGCGGGTACCTCTGACTCATCATACTACTTGTATTAATATCATATAGAATTCTTTTTATCGAAATGAAGCAACAAATTGCTGTGGACTTTTTACGCAAATGAAATATTCATTGCCTACAGAACTCACCGTAGGCATGCATACATACATCATCATCATTTCAGCCGCATAACGTCCACTGCTGGACATAGGCCTCTTCCAGGGATTTCCAAAATGACCAATCTAGAGCGGCGTTCGTCCAGTGCTTTTCAGCGACCCAAGTCAGATCGTCCGACCATCTTGTGGGTGGGTGTCCAATGCTTCGCTTGCCAGTACGTGGTCGACATTCGAGAACCTTTCTGCCCCATCGGCCATCGCTTCGTCGCGCTATGTGTTCAGCTCACTGCCACTTCAACGGCTATCAGTGACTTTTGTTCTCCTACGAATTTCCTCATTCCTGATTCGATCACGTAGATAAACACCGAGCATAGCCCTCTCCATAGCGCGTTGAGCGACCTTGAGCCTTCTTATGAGACCCATAGCAAGGGACCACGTTTCAGAGCCATAAGTCATCACTGGTAACACACATTGATTATACACTTTACTTCATACATACGGATCTGTGGCATTCATTCATTTTATACTGAAATTATAACAGGCTCCTTAGGAAAGGAGTATCTATAAAAGTTAAAAATTAAATACAAAAGTTACCTTAAAAATAAAACTACTAGCACAGCAAAGGCATTTGTGTCCAAACTTGACGTGGCATTGTGAATTTACAAAATTTTATTCACACGCAGACACCATATTAAGGGTACGGGTACATAAGTACGGGTATTTACGACAAATAAAATCAAATACTGGAGAATGTAGAGAGCAACAAGTAACGAGCCTGGATGGCTCGTTACTTGTTACTCTCTGAAGTGCATTAGTCGGTTCGAGTTATGGTCGTATTTCTAAAAAAACTGTTACATGATGGCGCTATAATTCTGTTGAAAATACTATGAGCACACTTGGAAGTTCAAGAATAGGTTAGTGTTCGTTTCAATTAAGTATATAATGAAGTCATATTTTATATTTTATTAATAATTCATCGTACATATACGGTCATACTCCTGGAGATTTTTTGAAATGAGTGGGTAGCGGTTTTTTACCCGTGTGGTTCCGGGTTAGAATAGGACCACTCCATCTCTTCCTGTGGATGTCGTAAGATGCGACTAAAGGACTAAGCACAAACATCTCGTGCTACATTGCATTCCTAAGGAGGGTTAACGCCGGGCGGTGACCGGTTGTAAAACTTTTCGCACAATACATTTCCAAAAATGTTTGACGTCAGGCAGGCGACGGCCGGTTGTAAAACTATAGCCAAATCATTGAAAGTGTTCCGGCTATTTCTCCTCCATTTGACCATTAACATGCATATTATATTTGGAGAAGAAAAAGCGGGAAAGCGCACCCCGGGCTTCGAAGCAGCACAGCTGAGGATGCAACCGGGAATGCGCTTAGACGAAGAAGAAGAAGAAGTCAAGTTCAATAGCGGGTGATATTGGTAATATTTGACTGAAGCAGGAACTTGATCAATGAACCAGTCCATGGTGCGAGTAAGCTACCGAGTGATGAAACTTTCGATATGCAACTAAAAACTTAAAATTGTATGTACCTTGTAACAATCTCTATGTTACTAGATTTTAAGGGACAGGGCAATAAAACACTTCAACGAAAGCAAGTAGGCAAAGGTGAAGAAGAAAAATCATTTTTTAGTCAGTAGTAGAACTTCAGGAAACTCTCACCGAGAAGCCGGATAGTTCGACTGAAAACGAAATATTTGTAATTTTAGCTTCTGTCCAGCACACGCTGCCATTGCCACAATAAGGCTTCCAGACGTATAGGCTTGCAGATCTGTATTCATGCCCAGTTTGAGGAATGTTATGAATACCTACATCGCGGCGACATTATCTGCGTGTTCGGTAATGTATTCAAATATGTATCAAGCCCATCCGCACCATGTTGTCGTTGTTATTTTATTTCGCACGCGTGACTCCGCACCAGCTTTATTTTTTGCTATATAAGAATGTCATATTGTAACAGCAGTATATTGTTGTGCAGTCGTTTTGTAAAGGGACTTGGCAGGCAAGCTAAATTAGGGGCTCATTGGAGTCTTATTCTGTGCTTTTTTATCTATATCTATACTTCTATACTAATATTATAAAGAGGAAAGATTTGTACCTTTTTTTGTATGTTTGTAATGAATAGGCTCAAAAAGTACTGGGCCGATTTAAAAAATTCTTTCACCATTTGAAAGCTACACTATCCCCGAGTGACATAGGCTATGTGTGTACCACGGGCGAAGCCGGGGTGGACTGCTAGTACTATATATAGCGTTTTTGTATCTCTCAGAACTTGCTTATTAACAACGAAGTTCCGAGCTAGATTCAAAAACGCTGTTTATATAAATAGATTCCGTAGTTGCTAGAAACTTAAGTTAAATCTATATTTGCTAGTTTTGAAAAACATATTAGAATAATAGTGCATTAGGACACTAAGTTTTATCTAAAAAGTAACATGTATTTTGTGAAATTGTTTGCAAACGATTTTATTACAATTACTGACATTGTTTTGAGAAACTAACAATTACAAAATCCACAATGAAAAATTGCTTGTGTGTTCCTACGAGGATAACATTGTCGGCGCTTGCTGATATTGATAAAGTGTCAGTAATGAATATAAATGTGTCAGCAGACTGCAGCTCCGGAGACCCATCGTTTGTGACGACATCTCACATTAAATTTCATAGTCGGATTTCAACGGTCAGGTATATCTACATGTTGTTCAACATATTATTGATACTAATACATTGAATATACACTAGTAAAGTAGTATGGTTAACGCACATCTTGCAGATCATAAAACTCAGTTTGTAAGTAAAGAAAAATGCTGTATATATAAGTGACAAGGCTAATGTTAGTACTATCTGAACAAATGGGTTACAGTTGCGTACGTTACACGCACAGTGCTACGATTAAACATTGCTTGTAGCACTCAAGATTTTAGTTTAAAAAACCGACCAAGTGCGAGTTAAACTCGCATGTAGAGGGGTTCGTACAATTGATTGAATTATTATAGGTTTTCCTGTAATCTACGAACAATGAACTATATTATGTACTTTTTTCAAAATTTTAGGCTCAGTAGTTTCGGAGATCAGGGGGGGGGGATGGTCAATTGTCGTCTTCTTTCATGAATAAAATCAAAACTATTTATTTTAGAATTAAAACAAAAATATATTTGAGATCCTCATAACGAGCCCTTTCATTTGATTTATGACACAGTAAGGTTTGCAATTTTTTTTTTCAATTTCCTATTTTGTCCCCCAAAATAACCCTCAATTTAAAAAATATTTATTTACTTTACACATGTGTGTTTGGGTCATAGGATTCTACCATTCTACCAAATTTCACCTGATTCGGTCCAGTAGATTCGGAGCAAATTGGCTGTGACAGACGGACGGACAGACAGACGCATGAGTGATCCTATAAGGGTTCCGTTTTTTCATTTTTTGTACGGAACCCTAAAAAATGACGGCATATAGGTGACATCGCTGTCGGCGCTCGGAGGATATTAATAGTTGTATGTTAGGCATAAAAATGTATCGGCAGACTGTGTGCGGTTCCCGCAACCATCCTTTGTAGGGACAGCGCACATTAAACTTTATAGCGGCGAGTGTTTTCGATTTCAGTGTTTCGTTAGTAAAGTTTCCTCTTGTCACTAAAAGTTTCTCACTAAAACTTCTGAAATGAATGTAGTTTGTACATTATTTAGATGTTGATGATGATAATAGTTTGTGCAAAATATATTGTAAACAAGCATACACTTTTATTTTTCCTAGAAGGAAAAATAAAAGGGAGACGAGGAAGGGGAAGACCAAAGATAAAGTTTTTCCAACAAATTAAGGAAGAGTTAGGAGTAAGGTCCTACCAAGACATTAAAACGATGGCTGAGAGAAGAGAGGAATGGAGGCATCTCCACTTAACTCCACCGACAAGAGCAAGGTCTTAAGTTAAAGAAAGAGAAAAGCATACTTTGAATTCTCCCGAGCAGTTTTATTAACACTTCGCCTGCTGAAAAATGCACCGTGTGTATTTTGCGAAAATTAAAACATATACGGTGCGTTTTCAGCAGGCGAAGTTTAAGTTTTGGTTGGTGTAGCTACTGCTACCACGCTCGTAGCAGTTTGTAGTCCTCGTAGTACTCAAGTTTTTAGTTGAGAAAACTGTCGGCATATAGTAGCGACATCGCTTGGCGCTCAGCGGATATTGATGAGTTGTCTGTAAGGAATACAAATGTATCGGCAGACTGTGTGCGGTTTCCGTGCCCATCCTTTGTGGCGACAGCTCACATTAAACTTCATAGTCGAGTGTTTCCGATGACAGAGCTCGGGCTTCTTCCACTTTATAACTATAAATTTAAGTTTTATAACACTAATTAATCACAGTTGTTTATTCGAAGTATAGTGTCAAAATATCAAGTAGATCAAACACTCATCACTATGTCCTCGTATGAATTTGGCGAAGCACAAATATAACAAGTTCTAGCGCGCTTATAACACTTGACAAATAGAACTACAAAGCTCTATTTGTAAAAAAAACTAGGTCTATAATTTATAACCCGCAAGTTCTTAGTTAAAAAAAGCGGCCAAGTGCGAGTCGGACTCGCCCATGAAGGGTTCCGTAGCAGCAAGTAACATAATATAAAAGTTCTAAAGGTAAATTGCGGTTTACGATTTATGACGTATTAAAAAAATAACTATCTATGATACCGAGAACCGCTATAGTTTTGAATTGAAAGTAGATACTTTGAGGTATATACCACATTTTTTTTAGAATTATTTTAGTAATGTTTCAAAAGTTACGGTGTCCCCCACACCTCAAATTTTAACTTTGTATTAGATTATCTCAAGACTGGGGGGTTTGATCTACATAGTTACAAAGCAGTGTTTGTTGCATTTTAAAAGACCTTTTTAACGATACCCCACACGTTGGGGTTAGTCCAATTTAATTTTTTAAATTTACTTTTCTGGGAGAGGGGCTGAAAAAAAAGCATTTTTTTCATAATTTTAAAAACCAACTTATGGAATTTCAATATCTATCACTCCACCAATTTTCGTGACAATCGGTGCAGTAGCGGCGGAGTACGAGCCCGGACGGACAGACAAACGGACGGACGGACAGACATGACGAAACTATAAGGGTTTCTTGTGGACTACGGAACCCTAAAAAGGGTCCGCATTTAGGCGACATCGCTTGGCTCTCAGCAGATATTGATGAGTTGCCTGTAATTAATACAAATGTATCGGCAGACTGTGTGCGGTTTCCGTGACCATCCTTTGTGGCGACAGCTCACATTTAACTTCATAGTTGCCGAGTATTTCCAATTTCAGTGCTCGAGCTTCTTCCAATATGTCACATTAAATTTTATAATTTTCAAACTATGATTTTTTATTTGGGACACAAACAGTTATATGAATGAACAGTAGTAATAAATTTTGTTCATTCATAACTGTGACTGTTTGTTTCCAAAATTAAGTTTCTAATCACGTTTCCTTATATAACTTACACAGAAATACCAAACAATGAAATATGATTACAAATTAAATTAAGAAAAATATAGTAAGTGAGTAGTCTAAAAACGGTAATAATCACAGTCATTCAATTTACTTTATACAAGTTATACTGTCAATATGGCAGATAATAGGTTACAAGTTTACACACTGAATTACCACTATGCCCTCCTAGACTCATCACTTTCTTTACTGTTTTATAATCAAGTTGGCATAACACAAGCGTACTTAATGCTACTGCGCTCTTAGCAAGTCGCAGCTCTATTTGTAGCACAAAATATCCGCATGTAGACGGCATCTTGATTTTGCTGAGTTGTCAGTGGATAACAAAAGTATCGGAAGACTGTGTGCGGTACCTAAGAACATCCTGTAGTGACAACGCACATTAAGCTTCATAGTCGGCCGGTGTTTCCTATTTCAGTGCTCGGGCTTCTTACGCATTGTCTGCACAAGCTTTTAATAACTTTAGAATTAATTACATTACACCAAAACATCCATTTTGTTGTCCTGGGCTAGTTATCTACCTTATTCGATAACCATGTTTCAGTTTTCGCGTAGCAAGTGAAGCCAATATTAGCGCGCTCGTAGTGGAGAAAAATGTCAGCATGTAAGCGACATCACTGTCGGCGTTCGGCGGATATTGATAGTTGTCCGTAAGGAATACAAATGTATCGGCAGACTGTGTGCGGTTCCCGAGACCATCCTTTGTAAGGACAACTCGCATTAAACTTCATAGTCACTAATATTCCAAGTTTCAGTGCTGCCCCCATTTGAAATATATAATTTCAAAGGAAACGGAGATATCATTTAAAATTTTGTCTTTGTGAAGCCCTATTTATGCCTTCAAACTATTTTATGAACTATTGTTTATAGTTTAAAGTGAAAACGTTAAGTTTTTCTACGCATTTTTGCAAAAAACGGTGTAGAAAAGCTTATCGTTCTTACTTTAAACTGTAAACAGTAGTTTATAATGGGGGTAGCACTGGACCCCGGAAAATTCATGTATGGCCTTAAGTTATGATATAAAATTAAATAATAATGCCTCCATAATGAAAAGCATAACACTAAGTCAAACGTGTCATATGCATTTAAAATTAAGTGAAAAGCGGTGCATTTTAACAAAATTGCAATCCGTTTGTCTGTGTTTGCTACTAATAAGCGGTGTACAGCGAAAAGCAAGACAATTTATATCTTCTTTATGATGCCAGGAAACGTCCGGCTAACACTGCAGGAGCAAAGAGAGCCCGCGGCAGCTAACTAGCAGGTGCACGCTAGCTAGGAAAAATGAAATAACGCAAAAAGGAGAAGTCGGGCGGCGGGGTGAAACCGTCGGGGTGGTTCGCAGAAAAGCCAGTTTCCTTTAGTGGAAACAGATAACGATCCGCTACCGACGACAGTATACGTAACTGTACTAAGCATCTACATACTAACGGAACTCGCCTATCAAAGGTACATAACACAACAGATTTCGTTTATCGGACGGGGAAAAAATGCGCAGTCAGTGTTGTCACGGTAAAGGCTCATTCATTTTAGCGTAGCGTATGTTGCGTTACGCAGTCGTATTTTAGGGCAGTATCCGAATTGATTAGTTATGATAACATTTTTTATATTCGCTGACTGAATGTAATCAGGAAGAGTACACAATCGCAGTGGCATGCGATGAGCTCGATTCCTATGAGGGCTATGAAGCCGAGCGGAGCAGTCGTGCGCGGCATGGCAATGCAAAGCCAACAACACGTAATAACGAAACATTTTTTAGATTCCTTATCGCTGGAAGTGTACGAAGTTGTGTGCCGCCGATATTGCCGCAGTCAATATTTGTGCGAGGAGTAATGATTGGGCAGCGGTGTGCAAGTATGCGGGGCTATTACGGCGTGTGTGTGTGTGTATGCGAGCCACGCGCTCGTGACCTGCATCCGCTGGTGCATGCTATTGTTTTGATAATTTGACGAAACATTTTCATGGTAGAATATTTTTGTGTTATACTGGACATTTTACGAGTTTTATTATAACGTCATTAAAAGTTAAAATATTCATATTAACTGCAAGCTTTCTTTAGAGTAAGCGTGTTTTATCATTTTATTATATCCAAGAGCACCAGTTTATAAATTTTACACATAGTTTCCTAGTTTAAATTACAGGCAATATCATAAAACTACTTTAAAAAAAATCTTGGCAAAATTGTTTATATTTTTATTTAAAAAATAGCTAATTTCAAACGCTAATTTGTACGATTTAAAAATTAGACAATACTTTGAAGGTAATGATGGCCGCACCGCGACGCGCCGGGGGCGCACCGCAGAGCACACCGTGAGCACAAAGTGACGAGAGTAGAGAAAGATTCCGCAGTACAAAGCATTAAATTTTAATAACAGAGCACGTTCCAATAAATAAATAAATATATAGGGACAAATCACACTGATTGAGCTAGCCCCAAAGTAAGTTTAAACTTGTGTTATGGGATACTAACTCAACGATACTATATTTTATAATAAATACATATATAGATAAACACCCAAGACCCAGGACAATTTGAAAAAGGCCATTTCCCAACTTGCCCTGGCTGGGGATCGAACCCAGAACCTCCAGATTGGCGGACTAGCGTGTTGACCATTACACCACGGAGGTCGTCGGCTATATTAAAATAAAGCTAATATACTATCGCGTCTTTATTTCTAACGGGGCAGAGAGACCCTAGGGCGTTAAGGCCCAGGCCACTTTTAGCGTGGAAAAAGGAAATCATAATAATGATGGGTTGCTAGCCGCATCGCCTATTGATATGATTCAGATTCTCGCCCATTCCCTCGATTGGATTTTACGAATTGCGCAGAAAGAGAAGCAGCAGGTACATTCTATGTTTTTTTTTCCCAGCCCAGCATGGAAGGAATAAAGCTAATTCATTACATTTTATAAATATGAGGATTATTCATATAATAAAGTATACTTAATATACAGATATTTAGTATATATTTATGACTTATACAGAAAATTCATTGTTTTTAGCGAGGCAATGTTTTTATATTTGGGTTCAGTTTAGTATTGCGAACTCTGACAAGAAAATGCGTGTCATGGGTCAAAATTAATGAATGGTATATTGTAGCGTAACTCGGTGAAATAGCAATTAATTTCCACAGTACATACTTATATCTTTAGATAAAGCAAACATTCATATTGCTATTTTTATTCATAGTAAGCCTTGGATTAAATACTACTAAAAAGGGTACACAGAGCCAGCCTAAATGTATAGAGACGAATGTAAAAAAGACAACATATTACCACAAAACAAAGTGTAACTCATAGGAAAAAGGGGGAGTATAGCGAGTGAGTTATATCTGTGATCTCATTATTTTGCGTTGTGGGCTAATGGGAGGCATTACCATTCCAAGTCGGTAGGTGCGCGGCGAGCGGTAACCCGCCCGACCGCCTTGTGAATATGCAAAGCGAGCCATGCTAAATATTGAACTGCCTTATTGTGCACAAACCTACGCTAAATTTCGATACATTTGCTCATTAACTTCCACTTTTAAATCTGTTTGCATAAGCACTTACAATGTCTCCAAAATTGTGTTTTCGAAAAATTATGTTTTGTTTAGTTGTTCTCAAAGTATTCCCCTACGCATATATACGTACAAGGTATTGACAGGGCTCAGATACTAAATTGTGCAAGTTGATCAAAAGAGTCTATAGACTCAAGTTACGTAATAAAAAAATTTCAGGAACTGATAACATTCATTTTATAAAGCCAAATGAAACCCTAGTCCTTGTTCCTCCAAACTGATGCCATCTGGACCAGTGTGTCAATCACTCACACCCGTGTTACTCTAAGTTACTTATACTTTTATATTTGTACTCGGTATGTATAGGTACTTAAATTAATTAGCGCAGTCGATAATAAAAAAAAGTATTGGTCCAGAAAAAAGACTAACTTCATGGCACCTTATTCTTTGCTTCAATAAAACAACTTAAAAACTCCAAAAGTTTTAAAAATAATCAAAGCGAGACAGACTTAAATCACATTCCGGGTAAAAACAAAAAACTTTGGAAAAACAATGAAAATTGAAATATTTTCTTTGTCGAGTTTTCCGAGATAGGACCTAATAATGGACTTTCCTTGGCAGGTAATAGTATTTTACAGTAACTTAGTTGTTCATTCGCAGTTACGGAGAACTAGTTTGTGGAGCGCTGCCTTAACGTAGCGACTTGAGGCAATCATGAAGTTGTATTATCGTGAATACGAAATGGAGTATGATGACGGGTAATGAACCATATCTTATTAATTTTTTGAATTTATTCTACAATTTAATAAATATATAGATAGATATGGATAAATTACACTGATTGAGCTAGCCCCAATTTTATATTTAGATAAACACCTAAGACCCAGGACAATTAAATAAGGCCATTTTCCTTTTTGTCATGGTTGGGGATCGAACCTTCGGATTAGCGGAATAGCGTGTTGACCATTATTAAAAGTATAATAATATATCATGGATTCAATACATCAATTAATCTACACACTATTTAAAAATTAAGGTTTTTTATCGAACTCCTACAAAAACGCAAAAAAATATGAAAGACCGACTCTGTTGACGTGACCATCAAATCTGTTTCCTTATATGGTTAGTAGAAAATCTCTTCAAACAAATCTTGAATATAAATCTGGGGGTCATCAGAGTGACATGTTATTCATATCTATTTTTTTTCCTCTTAGGATGCAACGTAAAGACGCATAGTTTGATAGGATAACAACAAGACGATTTAGCTAGGTAGTTTGGTCTTCCTTTATTTATATGCGCGTATGCTTAGCCGCTCCTCAGTCGTGTGTCTGTTGTCTACTGACCATCTTCACTCCTCCTCTGGGGAGTGAACATGGATACCTTGGCTTGGTTACGTCTGGTGGGTTTTGTAATCTTACAAAACATTGTTATCAATGCTGACGGTAAGTTATTTTTTATTTTTCTACAGAAAATACAACCGCCTCCATCGTCGCCAGCTTGATGAAAAAGCCATTTTGTAGCAATTTTGAATACCTACAATAGTGATAATGCCTTATCATATACTAAACAATAATTTTTAGTAAGAACTTTGTACAGTCTTACTGCTTCAACTCTATCGAGGACAAAGGCAGCCGCGTATTTTCGGCATCAAACTTAATTTTGCACTGTGATATTTTTAATAAACCGAAATTTAGAGGAAAAAAGCTTCATACAAATTAGGTAACTTTCCACAATAGGCAACATAAAACAGTGCCATTTCTCTCATTCCAAGCATAACTCTTTCCATATTTATGAGATCACACAAAAGAAAACCATATTATTTGACAAGATATGTATGTCACTCATGCAGAATACGAATTTAACGTGAGGCGAATATAATAACGGCATGTCCTCATGAAATATTCCTCGATAAACTGATAAAAAGCACACGCCGGCGATGGCGCGTCGGAGCAAAAATTGGCGGCGCGCGTCCCCCGCCGGCATTGTGCCCGAAATGACACGTGAAAGCCGAGTGAAGAGCGCTCGCGACTTCACAAAAGGCTTACAGATCCGCGCACCAGAAGATTTTAATGAGGCAACGACTCTGTGTGATTTTATCGCGTGTGCCGTAATGAGAAATAACCAAGCGCATCCTCTTTGACTGCACTCGTTTGGAGCCAGCAAAAATGATACAACTGACACCTTTGCAGCGACGTGTCGTACTCGTATGCATTGACACAGCAAATAAACAACCCTGCACAACTAGCGCGTGGGGTGCTGAAAATTTTTCCATCATGCATTTTGTCACAATAGTTAGATTTGCTTTATTTTTAATAATGTACATGATACTTTTCAGTAAGTACCTTATTATTAGTACAAAAGCATTTATTGTGTTTACTATCCATCTGTATTTTAATTGGAAAATGTGGTGGACAAAAGTTAATTACTTAGTATTTAAATTTACCAAAAATGGCTTTACATTTATTTTATTAAATGCCGCTGTGTTTGAGTTGGGACTAACATGCAGGCAAGCTATAATGTTATACCACTTCTCACAAAATGGTATCAATCATATTCGCTTCAGTTTTACAAACGCAATAAAAACAAATTAGGCGCCAAGTAAGTTACGGGAATCGGGTACACCGGCCAATTTTCATCAATGCAAATCACGTTGTCGACTCGTCAACCCAATTACCAAGAAGTGAATTTAAATAAAGATAAGTATCGCCCTCGAGGAGACAATGCTAATAGGAGGCGGAGGCGTGATAATAGGCTCCGACTGGGGCTCGGTGGCTCGGCGGCGCACCGCGGTAGGTGCTTTAATTAGATCTCTCGACTTACGCCCGTCAGCTTCAAAACACTTGTTCAATTAGCGATCAGCCTTAAGAAACTTTATTATGCAAGCGTTGATTCGCTCGAGCAGCGATGCGCCATTTCATTGTTTGAGTCGCTCTGCCGTTTTAACCGATTCTGAAAATGAATAGAGAAGGTTTATATATTGTGTTTTTTTATATGGCAATTATCATCATCATCAAGTTTTTTAGTCTCCACTGCAGGAGCTCGACCCTACTACCAGAGCCATATTTTAGCCAGATCAGTCAGAGGATTTCTACTCGTCTTGGCATTACCTTACATAAAATGTTTTTGAAGGAATTAGCTTTTACTCAATATTTATGTCACTTGCATATATTTTACAAGACATTGTACAATTTATTGGATTGAATATCCTAAAATTCACAGTATTTAAATTTAATTCAGAAGTATTCGCAAATTCTTACCTAGAATATAAGTCATATATTTCTAAGAATATGGTGGTAAATTAAGATGTTTAAAAAAATTTAGCAAGAGCAAACATTTTGTCATCATAGGATTTTGGAACCTTCCAGCATAGACAATACCCACATAATACTTTAGAAAAAAAAAGAGATTTAATTCGTCGTGGAAAATTATCGTTATTTACATTCTACGTAGTAAATACTATTCGATAGCATTTATATTGGTCAGTGGAAGCAGATTGGACGTGTCGTTCCGGCGGTCCTAAGCGCCGATGACGGGCGTCACGGGCAGGAGATAAGAGGGCGCGCCTGTCAGCGTAACTTCCCGCTTCCAATTCAACAGATCGTGATGTGTACTAGTTGTTAGCGGTCAATTTCTGTATTATATACCTATCTCTCTAGGTATATTTGCTTCAGCAATCAAGTTGTAGACACTAGGGTCCGATTTCGGCCCATTGGTTAAGGAAAATATCTAAAGGTTGAGTTGATCTCACAGCCTCAGGTACAGAGGACCATGTATGAATAAATATGATGTATATTTTTTAAATATTGACTACTAAGTAGGTAGACCTCGTCATATACTGGAAACATTCTGGTACTAATTAATTACTACATTCTGCCCATAACACAGATTAAAAAAAAATTGAAGGCCTCATCATTTTGACTTAGTTGAGAACCTTTACAATACTAGAAGTAATACGTGTAGATAATTACTGTATATAAATATTTACAATTAATCTAATTATAAATAATAACTAGACTAAGTTAAATACTAATAATAAATAACTTATAAACATAAACTATTATAAATAAAAGATATCCCGCAAATCCTTCTCTTACTGAAGAGTGTCAAGAAGACTGGCAGCATTGCCACGTTGAATGGCAATGCTTATTCCTTGTGCAAAGTGCGATTACCCCTTGTCACCTGATCCCTAGACCAGCCTTTTACATAAATTTTAATAAACTATGTGCAGAAGGACCCCTCGTTAAAATATACTCGAGCTACTACGAGGTATATAAACTATAAAACTACATACGTCCGTGTCATCGACCATATCGTTTCCTAAACAGCCTTGACAGCTGGGCATGTTAGGCTGTCAGCGTGATCTTCCTGCTTCCGACTAGACATAATTTCCAGTTGTCGCCACTCTTACTCATAAAGTTACATTTACTATTACTTTTATGTTAATTGTGTACTTAAGGACAAAGTTTGTTCTATTTATATTGCAAATTAAATTAAATGCAAAAACAGAATGTTGTTACTGCACTTTCAGTGAACAGCTTTAAGAATAGACTGGACAAAAACAAAATCTCCAAACATTAAGACGCACATGCATAATAAGCTGCTAGTGTGTTCAATAATAAATAATAATAAAAAACAACTGGGTAGGTACATACATAGTGCGTTTCTAGAAACTTACCAGTCACAATAGAATTTGCATTGTTCGCTATAAAAGTAAAGCGTTCCGTTATCAAAACTAAGTACCTTATTATCAACTTTACTAGAAATGTTGTATTTCTAGCTTCTACTATAACATCTATTACAACGGTAAAATAAGCTTCTACTATAAAATAAGCTTTTACTATAACATCTATTACATCGGTAAAATAAATAATACAATTTGTTCGACCCACCTAACCGCGGCGCGTAGCGTGGGGCAATAAAACAAAATTCCTATTTTCCACAATCCGTCCACTAAAAGATAATATGTTACTTTATTTCTATTTTCTGTATTCACTCAGGGTTTATGTATCTCGAATAGTCACGTCCCCGTCCCGGCGAAGGGTAAAGCATACAAATAAGTAAAAGTCCGAGACCGGACCAACACCCGCCGCCATGTTCTTTATCTGTGGATCTCTTAAAAGAATTTGATCGTATATGAGAATATTACGAGCAACATCTGCGGTAAGGGACGTATAAACTCAAATATTTGGATACAAGGGTCGTACTTACCATAAAGAAAATCATCTGGTCAGCGCGGCTTTGTTTTCCTTAGTTGATCCCAAAAAATGCTAATACATAAAAACAGGCAGTCAGAGAGAAAAATGTGACATGTGTTTGTAGCACGCTGTTGTCAGCCGACTACGAGGGATGGGAAACAATAGGCTATTTGTTAGTGGTATACGATTGGTGTTGTTATAACAAGGTCCGCGGCCCCGGCCACAATCAATCTGGCGCGCGGTGGTTGTCAATTTGTGGCCGCCCCGGTCAGCCTGATGACTTCCGAGTGACCGCTTCTGATTTGCATAAGGGCTAGCTTTAATATGAGATTATTCTCGAGTTAGACCGTCCGAAACGGCCCATTCATTATAGTTTCGGAATATTTAGTCGACCCAATTCCAGTTGTAATTATCAAAATTGCTATCTATGTATGCGTACGATTTGAAGGGACCGTACTTTTCTTTGTGAAAAACTAATACGACGATAAACCGCAAGTCTGTAATAAAATGAAACCTACTAATAGCTAGAGGTACATTAGTAGCGCCTACACGCTAGATTGGATCTGCAACAATGTTACATACAGTAGTCATAGCAAGCCGCATCTTCCATCGGTGACAAAGGGATTACCCTCCCATCGCGTCGTCTGCGGTTCCTTAATTAACCCCTAAATACCCTGCACGCCTTATGCGGTGTGTAAGATTATTGCAAACGTACCCTTGTTAATTTTAATGTACGGTATTATTGAAACAAATAGAACATCTCGACGACGAGCTCCTTATTAACTTACCGAGCTCACGGTCGCTTTACATGTGTCGTTGTTTGAATTACACATACACATTTAAATGTAAGAGCTTCATTATGCGAAGTTGGAATCCCTTATTTTTATATCCAAAGTTTGTATAAATATAATATATTCTAAAAATATAAACTCATTTGACAATGCTCGACAAGTCATTCATTGAGTTTTTAAGAGACAAAGTGTGGTTCCCGGCAGAGTAGAATAGGGCCACTCCAAGTCTTCACATGGATGTTGTAGAAGGCGACTTAGGAAACCAAAGCTAAACACCAATAAGACCCCGCCAACCCGTCTCACCAGCGTGGAGAATGTACGCCAAATCCTCTGACTGCTCTCTGGCTAATATATGGCTCTGGTAGTACAGAGAGGGTCGTGCTCCTGCAGAGGAGACTAAAAAGACCGAATGATGATGGTAATAAGAGATAAATATTATTTCGCGCGAAATAATGAAGTATCTTCACAAATGATTTTGATAGGTACTTACATGTGTTAAGTTTTATTACCTCAATTCCTCTAGTTGATACAAAACGTCTAAAAAAATAATCCATGTGCCAATAAGCAAACGTCAATAATTACATGAATTATTCAATTGGTATATTCATTACTAGAGAATCGCATACACACAGCTAATAGGGTGCGTTATGGTCGGTAATGCGCGATTTGCTCAGGACGAGTTAGGAGCAGCCGAGTAGAAAATGAAGCGACGTGCTCAGGGCTAATGCGATCAGTTGAACAAACACGCAACGCGACGCTTTCATCTTCACTCGGGTATCTCTTATAAACGCCATCCCATAAATATGCACATATAAACTTGAACACATCTATACCAAACCACGGAAATACTCAAAATAAACAGTTAAAGTAAAGTAACAAAATACGAGTATGACGTTAAAGCAGAAAATTGTCACACTCACTAGTCACTAGTCTATGTCGAAGTTTCCTAAATATAACTTCATTCCCGTTACCGTACGAAAATAAACGCGTTGGAAAACTTTTCAACTATGCAAAGACGAAAATGTTTTTCCATATAAAATCCATTGTCCGAAAGCGGGATAAATAAATCTATTGTTGTCAGTTTGAGCGAGACTGTGATACGTAAACAAGTGCAAACCAGACGGCCCTCGGAGCAAGTTTATTCTCCAAACAGCGGTGTGAAGCATACGAGTATGCATGCTGGTTCCGCGACGCGGCTCGGGCTCGCGCGACGCCACTCGGTATTCCTCGCAACGACTCCCTTCCGACCGGCTCTGCTTACTGAATGACAAATATTTACTCTATTCTCGACATAACCTCACGATATCTTACAAAGTTGACGGTGACTACGCGGCTGCACGTTATCCTTTCTACTGAATCGATAAGCTCTCCGGTGCCGCGGTACGTAAGAGTAAGAACTTGAAAAGAAAACAAAGAGCGCCAATTTGGCAAGTCGAAGACAAACGCATTTAAAATGGGCAGAGCAGAGCAGCAGCCATCTATCTTTGAGCTTGATAAACGACGACATTATTCCTTATCGCCCACTCAATTTGTTTAAAAGCGTTCTGCTTTGATAATTTGAGAATTACAAATCGTATTTTGACAAAAATGTCCTCATAACTGCAAAGTCTTGCCAGATTCATGATAAGAAAGACAAAGGGGAGAAAGATCGGTCCAATTTATCTGAATTTATATCTTTGGAATACGCTGCGGCATCGATTGGGTCGTAGACAGACAGTAGAATATGTAACAATTTAAGTGCTTTCGATAAATCTTTTTTCACATTTACATTGTGTTGTGTATGTGTGTGTCGTTGATGACTATGGGAATATCTACCTAAGAAACGTATTGTTTGTATTTGTTTCAGTGATAGAGGAGCCGGAGTTTACGGACGTCATTCAGAACATGACGGTGCCCGCTGGTCGCAGCGTCCGGCTCGCTTGTTCTGTCAAGAACTTGGGTTCTTATAAGGTAACTGATAATATCTGTAAAATCTTGAGTTTTTTAAACCTAATTTAGCGTATTCTGAGTATTTTAAGCTTCATTGTTAACAACAAGTACCACGCCGATATAAAGTCACAGAAAACAGTAAGAGTATATATAGTTGTCGGAGGGGATATTTAAATACTTACCAAATATCTTATTTTTATTTTCATATACTTACGTTGACAATATAGAAATTAATTTTAACATATAGGTACCTAGTAAAAACCGTGTGAACTAAAGTAGAATAATTCACACGATTGGCGTGTAATATTATTTTTCGTTACTATTTTAATGTGTTTATTTGTTATTTCACAATAGTAAAATAATTCGCAAACAATTATTATATATTATATTATATTAATAATTGAATCTTTCTCTCCTAATGGTCTGTGCTCCTAGGTAACCATTATGTTATTTTACATTAAATTAAACATACTTAACTATAAGTTCTTTTAATGCTCTTAATGTATCAAAAAATATACGTTACCTACTACTTAGCCGAGAAAAACGACAATATGCGAGAGGAAACATAAAATAAGAAGCATTTTATCATTTGATTTAGAAGGCGCCGTCGTAATAAAGTGTCCATATAAATGGAGAAAGATATGATTTACAACCCTTACGCCGCGTTTGCACCTCTTTCGAATAAAGTACGCGATGTTTTCAAAACTTAAATGAAATTGCATATTGATTTGTTCGTAAAAAGCGGCCAAGTGCGAGTAGGGCTCGCATACCGCATCAGTATAGCGAAAAATTATGAAAAAATAAAGAAGTGGACACACAAAGAGACAAAACAGACAAATGGACGAACGGGCAGTGAGGCTTAGTAATAAACAACAGTAATAGGGTTTTGTTGGTCTTGTTGGTGGCAGTCAAAACTACGGAGCCCTAGAAACGGACAATTTTAAAATTACAGTAACTTTGTCTCACACCTACTAAATGGTAAAATGGCGGGACTAATAAGAGCGCATAACTAAACGACTGTCATAAAGCGATAATGAACTAGGTAAATGTAGTTCTACGTGGCTTCAAGATCACTGGCCGGTGCACCCATTCTGGTTCAACCCACCACACTAGCGTAAAGAGATTTGTGTAACTAACGCTAACGCATGTAATAGTTACACAAATCTCGTCATTGCATAAATTTATGTATACTAAAAAGGGTAACAGTCAAACTTAATTGTGATTGTTTCTGACGCGACCACAAATGACAAAATTTTCCAGAGAACACCAAGCGTACCAAATGCTTGACGGGAGGTCCCGCTACGTGATCCTAATGTCTGATGCTAATCTAGTTATGCTTTGAATTCTATCACGTATTAGATTGTATTAATACTTTGAGAAATTCCGAACAATTGTGGAAATTAGACGCTTTCTAGAATCAAATCCATACTTATTATGAATTGAAGACGTATTATATATACTGCCTTGGGATTGTATGTCTAGGGAAATAACGCGATAAGCTTTCAGAAAACAGTGGCGTTTGGCACAACGTCTAAAAGATGTATACCGGACCCGCTGGGTAAAGGAAGTGCTATCTGAACTAATTCTAAATCGAAAGTGGAACCAGGAGGGGTTGCAATCAAAAGTAGGTGATTTAGTAAATAGTTGCCGATCCATCATCAACCGCGTAACACTTGGGCGAAAGGAATAAGATAGATATAAGATAGAAAGAGTGTATCCTGGTTCAGGTTAAGGCAGTAGACGTAAGGACGAGAGCGGGAGTGATGAAACGACCGCCTGCACGCCGTTTTAAGTGTCCTGAAGGACACTAGGGTGGAAAATGTTGGGAACGGCCGCGCTGCCGACCTCTTCTATTTAATTTTATCTGCATATTGTATCTATCTGTCTGTATTCGATAAAGTCAGAAACTAGCAGGCTGATTTTGATGCGGTTTTGATTGACATTTAAAGCATTACAAAGAAAGTCCAATTGTCCACAATGTTCTATTTTATCAGTAATGTTATCTTTAACCGCCGTTGGGTAAATAGAAGTATAGCGGTAGTTGAAAGGGTGAGTTTTTCCCGGACACTGAAGAAGATGAACTAATTACCCAAACTTTTCAATATCTTAAGAATAAAAGCTCAAAAATAAAATGCAGCTAACGTATTTTTCTTATATATTATTACGTTACGTACGCCCACAGTTACTGATTGTAAACCATATTTATCTACATTGTCGTAATATAAGGTCTGCCGGTGCAAATAGAAGTAGAACAGACGAGCAAGTAGTCTCCAGATGTGCGATAAGCCACAAAGTGTTTTTAAACTAACTGTCCAGACTGCTCATAAATTTCGACATCTCAGGAAAAGAAAATGTTGTAAAATAAATTTGAAATTTATACAAATATCCATCCTAACAACATGTAAACACACCATCATTGCTAGTGTAAATAGGGTAGAGAGAAAAAGCAAATATTTAAAAGCCCAATTTTTTAAACACATCTCTCTCTCTCTTAAAGTACAACTACAGATTCTCATATCCTTGTAATACTCGATTGTCAGTGAATAATGACAAATTGAATAATTTTGGTACAAGTTGGTGTAAATGGAAATTGTATAGAAGTAGAGCCGCAGCCGGACGAGTGTGCACCGGACGCAAGATAAGCCGCAAGGTGCCGCTGGCGTAACTACCCTCACTGCACCAAAACGGGTAGGGGGATGTGGCTTCATTTGACTGTACTCCGACCACGATTAGTATTAGTAACGCTTATCGCTGAAGTGGACCGAGTTTATTGGGTGCAGCGATCGTTAGAGCTAGACGGCTGTAATGACTAATATCGTTATTGGAACGACGACCTCAAACAATATCATAACTTATTATATTTACGAATAGGTACGTTGCGTGTGTAATGAAAGATAGCTAGAAGCGAAGAGCTAAGTTGGCAGTAAAAAAATTCCTATCTATAAATTCTTTGTTCAGATTTCTCAAGTTGCCATGATATATTTAGCCATAACAATTGGGACCACGACCACCATCTATGTTTTACACCTGGAGAATCCTGGATGCAGACCGCTTTAGATCGGTCACATTGGAAATCCTTTGGAGGGGCCTATGTCCAGCAGTAGACGTCATGCGGCTGAAATTATGGTGATGATAAATTGGGACATAGAACTTTACACTAGCTCACGCTTAGTTCCTACATTCATGATTCAGAGATAGCTTCAAAATAAAATTCATGGAAACCAGTGCAGCTGTGGATTTCCTGTGGCTGATGATGAACCAGACCACTAACCACTGTTAGTAGATATTAGTTATAAAATTATTTCGTATTTAATAATATTTTTATTAGACGCTGCAGAACAAAAACCTGAAACTCTAAAATTATTTTGGTGATATTGTAAATTAATGCGGAGACATGTTTCGTTCACAAACATTGTTTATCGCGTAAACACTCGTACAACCAGAGATTGCACAAATAGTAAGTATTGTAACTTCTATAAAATACTACCTAAATAACTATGCTAATATTTAGATACCTAGTAGTAGACGTGATATTGTGAAGTGGTAAAGAACGAAAACCCTACGGATTGATTCGTCCATGATTTGTTGGTTCTTTTCCAATATCAATATTTTTTTACTATTTATACGTATTTCATTCCTTTATATAGTTATTTTAGTGATGTTCCTAATAGGATGCTAATAGGTGCTTAATTAACAGTCTATCTGTCTGTACCTGTATTTTTTTAACTGTAATGGGTAAACATATATTTTTTTAATAATATAGATTTGGGGGATCCCATACAATGTTATAAATCTTGGTACGAAATCGTTGGTGTGCGTGTCCGACTGGCGCTTTGTCGGTTTATTAACCATTATTTACTTCTGGTGAAATAAACCTGATGAAGCATTTTTGCCATTGATAAAAGTGTGTTAAATGTAAGAGAAATACGACAAAATTAAGAATAAATACAAACAAACCATAAGTAGGTAGGTTTTGCAATAATAAAATTACACGAAGAAAATATTCCTACCGATCTGAAGCACTTTTTCCGTTCGTTTTATTGCATTTACTTACGTCTGAAGCTGTCTACGGTGCGAGCGCAATAAAAGCCGAGATAGTGTTCTTCTAAAATAAAGGCTTAACTGAGGAAGCCATCACGGTGCCCTGTATTGACAACAAGAAGCGGATTTTCCCGAAAGCCTCGCCTCTGCCATTAGTTTTCCGCATCGGTTAAAAAGATTTGCTTCTGGGTTCGTATTTTTTTAGAAATATTGACTCATACGAAATATTGTCAGGGACAATACATTTTTATTCTTGTCTTTTCACCTGCAAATGTGAATTTTATTTTAGAGATCTTTGTTTTTTTCATATCATCCATATATGACGTTTATCTACTTAGTGATAAAAGTTACCTTAATATTCTTATGAGTAATATTCTGAGTAATAATTAAGTCCTTGTTTTGCATTAGGCAAGTACTTATTTGTACGTCGTATATCTGTGGTTCTATTAACCAATTTTATTATTAATCATCAACCGTGCGTATTCCCGGTTGCATCCACAGCGGTAACGCTTCAGAGCCCAGGGTCCACTACCTAACCTAGGTGATTTGACGAGGTTACTGGTTTTAACACAGAACCAATCCTAGGATAGGTTTAAACAAACGCTAGATCGCGTTCGGGACCCACAGCTTTGGGTGCCTTCCGAAGCACGGAATCATATTTCTTTTCAGATAATCAAGTGATTCAAGCCTGCAATATCCTAACCAGACTGGAAACAACTTTTCAAAAGTATGCTTTTTGGTTATAAAAGCTCGCGAGGTCTCTACCGTTCTCGCAGAATCACTAGATAAATTGTTTTAAATAATATTTAATTTATTCTTCAATAAACTCATTTTGAGCCGAAACATTATAAAATTAGCAAAACAATGTGCTCTCTATCGAAACACGTCAGTTATTCCTTCATATGCAATGTAATCTAAATAGATTTGGTATTTTATGCAAATGTCTGAAAGTATGCGCGCACGTACCCGGTTCATCGGCATGAAATGTCAGATAGTCGGCGGCGGCACGTATGTGGGTTTGCAATAACATGCCGCAGCGAGTCACAGCAATGTTATACCCGCCGCATGCGAGACCCGTCTGTTCAAATGCTGCTATATTTCTGGGAAACATACGTTAGGGAAAATTAGTAATAGGTACAGTAAATAACTGAATATAGTAAGATACAAAAAGGAAAAAAAACAACAATTTGTTTAATAATTAGTTCACTATTAGATATCAGCGATTTATCTGATACAGATAATATGAGTACTCCTGTCATGATTTTGCATTTGAGGTATTTAAATGGTATTACTATTGTTTGTTGCATTCATTTCAATCAACAAAGAATAAAAAAGAAAAAAAGGATACTTCAGTATCAGCAAGCCACTTTATATCATAATTCATACATTACTACTTAGGTACTTATAATAAATTCTGTGCCGAAACATTACAAAATTAGCTTCACAATCTATACCGAAATATTTCAGTTATTTCTTTACTAATAATGCAATCTAAATAGATTTGGTATTTTATGCAAATGTCTGAAAGTAGGCGCGCACGTACCCGGTTCATCGGCATGAAATGTCAGATAGGCGGCGGCGGCACGTATGTGGTTTTGCAATAACATGCCGCAGCGAGTCACAGCAATGTTATACCCGCCGCATGCGAGACCCGTCTGTTCAAATGCTGCTATATTTCTGGGAAACATACGTTAGGGAAAATTAGTAATAGGTACAGTAAATAACTGAATATAGTAAGATACAAAAAGGAAAAAAAAACAACAATTTGTTTAATAATTAGTTCACTATTAGATATCAGCGATTTATCTGATACAGATAATATAAGTACTCCTGTCATGATTTTGCATTTGAGGTATTTAAATGGTATTACTATTGTTTGTTGCATTCATTTCAATCAACAAAGAATAAAAAAGAAAAAAAGGATACTTCAGTATCAGCAAGCCACTTTATATCATAATTCATACATTACTACTTAGGTACTTATAATAAATTCTGTGCCGAAACATTACAAAATTAGCTTCACAATCTATACCGAAATATTTCAGTTATTTCTTTACTAATAATTCAATCTAAATAGATTTGGTATTTTATGCAAATGTCTGAAAGTATGCGCGCACGTACCCGGTTCATCGGCATGAAATGTCAGATAGTCGGCGGCGGCACGTATGTGGGTTTGCAATAACATGCCGCAGCGAGTCGCAGCAATGTTATACACGCCGCATGCGAGACTCGCTGTTCAACTGCTGCCATATTTCTCGGGCCTTAAGAGGATGTCATTGCAAACTGCTAAACCATTTGAAATACGTTAGGAAAGGAAAGAAATCATGAAATATCAAAAAAAACAACTTTCCATTTAATGACTTCAGCCATCAGCTAATAGATATTACAGATAGACTATCACGTCTTAAAAGCGTAGCTGTGCCTAAGGTCATACTAAGATATAGGCTAAGACTGTGGTGGTGGGCGTATAGATGGAAAAAGGGAATCAAAATAGTGATGGGAAAAAATCTTAAGTTATCGACAGTCAGTACTAAGACATTAGGCTGCTTTTAAATTGTTGCATAAATATATATATACCTATTAAATTAAATATGTCACTTCAATATGTTTCGTACGGGATCGTTTCCTCTTAATACGAGTCGAGGCTAAGGCGAGGGGTGCAGACGCTGTCACCAACCCCCCTGCAACTGCGTATGGAATGATCGCAATCACGAATATTACCATAATATGAGCAAACATTTTAATTAAAATTGCTGAGTGCCAAATCTTTTAAATTAAATTGTCTAGCCTCAGAAGTTTATTTTATCGATATAAAGGTATAAGGTGATTTTGCTGTAACTACCGAAATAAGAGGTGTGAACTCCAAGTAGGTACAAGGAGTATTATACTGCAAATCGCATTTCTGTTTAATTTAAATATTATCTCATGTTTTACGCCACTGATATCCTTTCTCAGTAAAAGGCATTACAATAAAATTAAGCACCAAAGAACATTTCAAACCTTCCATGCTGGTCTAGGAGAAAAGAAAAAAACTCAGAATGTACCAGCTACTTCTCTTCCTGCGCAGATCGTAGAAGCCAATTGAGGGAATGGGCGAAGATGCAAAACATGTTAATAGGCGATCGGCTAGCAACCCATCACTATTTTGATTCCTATTTCCAACTTCTCACCCACCATCATGGTAAAGTGGCCTTTTAGTCTTGCGGCTCTGTCTGCTTAGAGCTTCAAGACGTGATAGTATGTATGTATGTATTTATTGTTACGCCACTGATATCCTTTCTCAGAGGCGTAACAGTAAATGTGTAAAATAATGCGCCAAAGAGCCTATAAAAAGTTATATTTCTTATTTTTCATATAAAACTATTCGATTTGCTAAATGTTTTCGATGGCCACTAGCCACGTCATCAAATAACTTATTAGCCGGATTCCGCGAAAACTTCCGATTCCGAGTGACCTCGGCAAATCTGCGACTGAAGAGATCTCTAAGTGGGCTTTTAGTGTAAGTAAGCTAAGCCGTCTCCGCGCGGTGTTCACTCATTCTGTGCCATTGCCGTTGCATTTCAACCTCTTTCGTTTTTACGATTTATCGAAGTCTTGACAAATCTTCCATCGTGGTCTGGGAGAAAAGAAAAAATATAGAATGTTCCACTTCCCTCTGTTTACTCGCAATCTTAAAAGCCAGTCTTAGGATTGGGCAAAAACAGTTAGCAATCACACCCATCACCACGATAAAAGTGGCCTTTGGATCTTACAGCGCTATGCTCTATATTTTCCGTATGGAATAAAGACGTGATAGTGTAGATATTAAAGACACAGCTGTCAAGCGTGACAGTTCATGAAACAAAAACATTCACAGTTTTATATGAATTTCTTTGATTTTGATGACACTTTACTGGGACACAAATTACCTAATTTTCGTCTCTAGTAATTTCTCGGAAAAGGTTCAAAAGATTCCTAAAGATAGGCTAATGTATTACTGAAGTAACAAGTAATAAAATTAAAAATTGTATAAGTCACCCCCTACACAAAAATAACTCTAAAAAATAAAAAAAACGTAGCTAAGACTAAGAACCATCTTGATCACGTCACCTTTCAAACATAAAAACGCATCATAATCGGTCCATTCGTTTAGGAGCTATGATGCCACCCCTGTTTTAGCTTCGGGGGTTAAAATTACAGACTTTAAAATATTTACAAGTTTCTGGTTTTACAGACATGAATATTGTGATGAATCTATAAAAGGATGATCTGTCGAAGAGAGTATTATTTTATGGAAAGCACTTCAAAGCCGCGGATATAAAAGGTCGCTACTACTTAGCTGTTTCATAAAACTTCTGCCCGGGATTGTCAGCGCTGAGTTTTTCAATACTTCACCACATTTACACTGTAGGAACCTATTTTCATAGCTATTGTAGTTTGTGTGACGTGGATCTAGAAGTAGGTAGGTATATTATTTATGCTACGATTATTTATTAACTTAAAATCTTAGGTAGGTACTTAGCTTAATAACAAACTGAATGAAAAAAAGAAATTTAAATTGGTTTAAAAACAGAGAATTTATCGGGTATGATACATAAAGAAGCATATATATATATATATATATATATATATATATATATATATATCCATTCCAATTGAGAAGGTACTCCTTTTTTGAATTCGCTTAAAAAGTAAATTTAACTAAGAAACTAAATTTTTAAGACTGAATTTTATTTTGAATAGCCCTTAAAGTTCTTTTTTACTTATCAAAACCTTAAATTTCCAAAATAGATTAAAACATAAGGTACTTTATAAGAATCACCAGAAGTTAGTGTTAGTTTACGAGAATCTAAAATGCACAGTTATGAAACTACAACAAAGCGCACCTCCCTTTAACAGGCGAACAACTTCTAACAAACAAAGTACGACAACAGTGTAACATGAAGCTCCTTAAACGTTTCATAATTAAATCTGTCGTAATATTATTAAACACGTCTACGAATCATCTCCTGCGGCGATAGGGCCGTCGTTAAAGAGGTTGGTGCGGTGCGCGGCAGAATGGCCAAAGTTTGCAACGAGTCCATTATAAATCAAACGACGCCTCCGGGGCATGTCCTGAGGGACGCTGGCGTCTCCCGCTGTGCCTCCAAACTTCAACTTCGCCTCCTTAATGCCTCAACAATTAAGATAAAAAGAAAGAAGGGCCTAAATTAAAGGTGGTTAAAAGATAACGAGTTAATAGGCCCCACTCGAACTTTGCTACTGAAACGCGATGATTTCGAGGTATTAAAATAAAAGTTGAGCAAGGTCGAAGGAAACTTAATTGATGTAACAGATTCAAAGGCGAACATTAAATATAATGAAATTGGCGCGCTGTGCTGTGAGCAAACTGTTGACCTTACTTTACATGAAATCAGAATCAAATAATTGGTAAGATAGCGCCGGCAGGCTGTGCTTGGGGAGGCGCACCAGCAGTGGTGACCCACACTAACTCGTTTAGGATCCGCAGACGAAAGAAATAAGTTAGCCGCAGTCGCCGATTCTAATAGGACCTAATGCATTGCATCAAGCAGTTTTATTTGTTTACGCAAATTTTGCTTGTAGATAGGTAAGTACATATAATTAACTGAAATGTATATTAATCTAATATCTGAGATGATTTACTGAATATAGAAAGCTATCCGGTTTCCAATATTGCAACGTGTTGACCTAGTATGCATATCTGACATGAAAATTATACCATGTACCGTACATTTAACAAGATACTTACTGTTACATTTCATAGAAACCCTAATTCGCAAAGTCAGCAATTCATTTCTGAAAACCCATTTTAATTTTCGTTCATTCCGCAACTTCCCTCACTAAGCAATTTTATAATCCTAATTCCAACAAACTTGGGACGTTACAAAATATTTCGTGCCGACCCCGGGCCGCACTCCGGCCACGCGATGCGAACTTCGTCAAGTTCAACACTCAACGCTTATCTCCAACCGCTTACAATTTTGATTCCTCCTTAATTTTATCTTAACGGTGGGAACAATAAAAGAGAACTTTCAGCAATACCTTTTATGTTATACGGATCCGAGATAACCCTGGATTTGGATAGATCGTGTAGAGTACTCACTCGCAGTTAAATCTTTCTGTTTTTATTGCTTTCAATAAGTTTATAAGAGTCTATAAAAATATACGAATAACAATAACTTTTCTAACCTATGTAAATTAGGTGTTTTATAGTCTCTTTTTATTTAGACGTCTTTGTTTAAAGCTTATTAATAAAATATTTATATAGTAATAAAGTTTGTTTATGATATTTACGACCAAACAGTTCAGTTTATGATGACTCAATATGCGGACATGATTAGTGGGGTTGCCCTGTCCATCTGAGCGGCGATGAGGCTGCGACGAGTGCCAGGCTGAGGCTTGTAATTGAATGAGCGCGGTGCAGAGCAACCGCAGCAAGATTAGATTAGATGCCGGCCACAATTACGCAGATCAGATTTACATCGGACGCCGTCTCGGCCGTGTCGCCGGCGCCACGTCGACTCACCCGCTCCCGCATTTCATATTGTTCACAGCTCGGATTTACGTTCGTTAGCCATTACGACGTTTGCACATGGAATTCAATTTTGAAATAATTCTGAGGAATTTGTGATTTAGGTTAGGTATCTTCAATATCTCGGTTGCTAAAAGATACTGAGATAATTTTATTATTTAGCTGGCTACGATTTGAACTTACGTCGTATTTAGCTATAACTCTGTTCTCATTGAGATCTTCAGTTGCACAGCGAGATTATTTCAGCAAAACTGTAATAAAGAAATTGTTGTGACTAAAAAACTCTACATAGTTCTGTTTTCACAGTAGGTACTTATCTTCCAAAACTGCCTTTTGTGTTAGATTTTGGTAAATATTCATGAATATGTAAAATAAGTCGCAATTAGTTTTATAAAGTAGACTTGACTTATTTAATGTAACCTTTACATTAAATAAGTCAAGTCTGCTCTTGAATTTTACATGAAATTATTTAAACATAAATCACTTGTAATATTAAGCCTTGTTTAATATCTCTGAGCCCCAGGTTACGCCGACAAGTCAGGTCGCCGTCATTAGAGGGGTTACCGTCCCATTGCATAATAAAATGGGCGAAGTTTCCTCAAGTCCATTATAAATTAGACAGCGGCTGAGAGCCGCATCACTTAAGATAGGTAAGATGTGACCCGGCACGAGCTGAGCCACCAAACTTCCTCTATATTGCCTTTCCAATCTTGATAAAAAGAACTACCCGGCAGTCATGATTCAAACTTAAAGCTGGATTAAGAGATAAAGGATGCACGTCGAACTTTACGACTTCGATATCTTACAACTTTTAATTTTAGCCGTCCCAAATAGAGTGTTGTAAGTTGCAAGATTTAGCGGTAAAACTATATTGAGGTATTTAAATGATACGAATAATTTAACGCAACATTCCAAAGGTTTGTTTCGATGAGATTGAATCATTTCAGCGCGAAGATTAAAAGTAGCGAGATTGCTCGAAGTATAACAATCTCAGTAAAATGCATTTTAAGCGCTTAATGCCGTGGAAATTGGTGTGAAGCGGCGACGCGATGGCAGCTCCTTGCAATTACAGATGTCGAGGCAGGCGACCCTCGCACTAATGTTGCTTCATAAAGGTTTAAGATCGCTATTACTGTTGTTACACGCATTAAATTTACACTCGCTCCAACTGCTTTCCTTGTAGACTACGCCCTTGGAAAAGTTGTCCCAGTTTTCTGGGAACATAACTATTAAGATTTCCTATCTGTAACTCTCTGGAGATATGATCAGACAAAGGGATCCCTTAATTGCATCTCGGATAACATAAATCAAGGGACATATGTACTTCAGATAATATGAAAAACTGGCTTTTGTTAGAGGTATAATATAATTATAATTTTTGGACACCTACCTAACTCGTTATTAAGGCGAGATGGGTTCACAGCTTGCAATACTGAGCGTGTTTTTAAAAAATCACTGTAATTAAACTACAACACTTTATTCCTCAAAAAAATAACATAAGATTGAGAATTTTTGGCTCGATAGAAAAAAATCACAAATATAAACATAGTATATACCTACAAATATATATACCTCTAAATTTGCCAATTTTATAAGACATATTAATACAATTTTCATACAAAAAGGTGATTGTATAAAATAGCCTTAGGATTCTTATGTACAATTTTTAAGGAATAAACTGTAGTAGTTTAATTACAGTGAACTGACGGGGCCTTAAATAGGTTTCATTCTTCATTATTTCCTCTACCTTCCTAAGGGGTATACAACCGATTTTCTTTTGAAGGTACTCGATATTTTTGGAGCATTTATTTTCCAAAAAAATGTCGTCTACTCCACGTTCCTTAATTTCCGTTACGTCACCGCTCCAATTGGAAGAACGATTGGAAATCATTGAAGCGACGTTCTCCACCCCTACTTTTGCTCGCTTTATTAATGTTTCGTAACTCAAAAAATAACCTAACAATAATATTATTATTACCTTACATATTTCAGCTGCTATTTTTATTTTACTTCGATATACCAGTTTCATACAACAGACATAATTTTTGACGTTGCAACCCAGCGAATAATAATAATCAAACATTACATAAAATTTTCATTTATTTTAATACCTATTTTATAATTTAGATACGTATTTATTTTTCGACAAATTGTAAGTGAACCAAATAAACATAGAAATAATAAAAGGTTTCTTTATCGCCAGGTGGCGTGGATGCATTTTGAGCAATCAGCAATCCTCACAGTCCACAATCACGTGATCACGCGGAACCCTCGAGTAAGCGTGACCCACGATAAGCACCGCACATGGTTCCTGCACATATCCGACGTGCGGGAGGAGGACAGGGGCCGCTACATGTGTCAGATCAACACAGTCACCGCCAAGACGCAGTTTGGGTATCTCCATGTAGTCGGTAAGATTTAGAAACTATATGCATTATACATTTCAAATAGAGCGATACTCGAGGTACATTTAAATTATATGATCGTACGGAACCCTTAAGTGAGCGGCGGCACCCACGATAAGCACCGTACATGGTTTTTGCACATATTCAACGTGCGGGAGGAAGACAGTGGCCGCTATAAGTACCTCTATAAGATCAACACCGTTACCGATTGTTCGTAAGTATAATAAAGAAGCGATTGGCTAGACACGTACACCGAGACGCAGTTTGGCTACATGTTGTCGGTGAGATTTAGTTACTATCTTTAAATACAAGAATTATACTTTCTAAAAAGAACAATAATCAATGTACACTATCAAGTGATCACGTAGAACCTTCGGGTGAACGATACTCACAATAAGCATGGTTCCTTCGAAATCTGATTAAAGAAAAGTATGTTTTTACAGTGAGTCAGTGGTCACTTCTTAAGGCGAGATGGGTTCACAATTTGCAATACTTTGCATGTTTTTGAAAAATCACTGTTATTAAACTACTATAGTTTATTCCTCAAAAAATTTACATAAAAATTTTAAAGATTTTCTACAGACACCCACAATAGCCAAAACACGATTGAGCATTTTTGCCTCGATAGAAAAAATCACTAACATACAAAACATAATAATAAATAAAACACTGTGAAATATCCTCGAGCACGGCTCCGGGCCTTTCTTCGCTCTCGACGAATATTTTACTGTGTTTTATTTATTATTATTTTTTGTATCATATTTATAATTTTTTTTGTAGCCAAAACGGATAGATATTTAGATAATACATTTTTGGTATAATTTTCACACAAAAAGGTGATTGTATAAAATAGTAAATGTATTTATAAAGGCAAATTCAGACAAATTTAGAGGTATGTTTGTGATTTTTTTGTATCAAGCCAAAAATGCTTATTGTGTTTTGGATATTATAGGTGTCTGTAGTCTTATGTAAATTTTTTGAGGATTAAACTGTAGTAGTTTAATTACAGTGATTTTTTAAAAACACTCACAGTTTTCTTGGCCATATTTAAACGAAGAACTAATTCTGTACTTGTGAACTAAATTGTAAGAATCATATGTCAACAATTATACAGACAGCTTTTTAATAAAATAGAATATTTTGGAAATTTTCTGAAAACATGAAACTTATTATTTTATTTTTTAGTTTTCTTAACAGCAAAAAGCTATAAGTTAGCGAATGGCTGATGCTGATGCACAATAAAGTGGAATTATCTTTTGTTGACAGTGCCGCCGACGATCGACGACTCGTTGAGCTCGAGCGACGTTATCGTGCGCGAGGGCGCCAACGTCACGTTGACGTGCCGCGCTAATGGCTCGCCTAAGCCCACCATCAAGTGGAAAAGGGACGACAACTCAAAAATCTCCATCAGCAAAGGACATACCGGTTAGACATCAGTTTTTAAAGGCTTTACCAGACAGCGTTGATATAACAGTCGATATTTAATCAGGCATTGTTGTACCATGCACCACATATTTCCACATTTTTACGTGATAGAAGGAAATTTGCATATTACATTCTCTTCCCACACTACCTTACCCTTGTCTTTATTAAATTTTCAAACCACCCAATTCCTACCATACTCTTACACATGGTTATCGTTGTACGAGAATTTATGATTGTTATATACATACAATTAAGAAATAAAAAAAAATACCTAAGTATTACATATGTTATCTTGCAATTTTCTATTACATTTAGGTTCAGACCTATGTGATTGTACAAAACATATGTGTTTAATAATTTTAGTATCTAGCTCATTCAAGAATGCGTTTTGGAATATCGGGTAATTAAAACAGATGTTTTGTAAAGACATGAGGTTCAACATAGTATAACGCAACTGTTTCTACCGAACGATGCAGCACTGTCATTTGGTAAAGCCTTTAATGACCGAAAAAGTGTTGCCTTTTTGCCTTCACCCGATAACGATCTTGAATTTTCAGTATCTGAATGGGAGGGCGAGGTTTTGGAGATGGCTCGCATTTCCCGGCTGGACATGGGTGCTTACTTATGCATCGCCAGTAATGGCGTGCCTCCGACGGTCTCGAAACGAGTCAAAGTTAGCGTCGACTGTGAGTAATTTATACAAAGGTTTCTATCGGCTTTGTCATTGTGCTGTTTGCATTGATTTGTTTTCATATGAAAGCGATAAACATCAAGTCGGTTTCTTCTACAAAGACAAAATAAATACCCGTACGTGAGCTATCTGATAGCTACACAAATACTTATATACTATGTACGAGTATGTTTGACCTCTAGCTGCACCGCCACAAACCACAGGAAGAAATGAGTAATGAATGAATAGTTTTTGATATAAAACCTTGTAAACCATAGCAAGTTCACGAAAAAAATAATGTTAGTGCTTATTGTTTCAAATTTTTAATATTTTTTAGTTCCACCGATGCTTTGGATACCTCATCAGCTGGTCGGTGCTCCACTCTTCTATAACGTGACGTTGGAATGTTTCACGGAAGCCCATCCGACCTCTTTGAATTACTGGACACGCGACGACGGACATATGATTCATGAAAGCCATAAGTACCACATGGAAAATACAGTGGGAATACCAGCGTATAAGACGCACATGAGGCTTTTAATCAGGCATATTGATAACGACGATTATGGAACATACAAATGTGTTGCAAAAAATCCTAGGGGCGAGTCTGATGGAACGATACGCCTGTACAGTAAGTATATTTTTCTTACAATATTTATAGATTTGTCAATGTAAGTTACCGACTATATACTATACACCCGTCAATGGTAGACAAAACACCACATACATCAAAGCTCTCTACTTGCATGCGTATAGTAATTGACACATTTATTTTTTTGGTTACCAGTGACTTTATCTAGAATGTGTAATATTTTTTTTTAATTTAATAGGCAGATAATAACGACACACCTATACACAACTTTTTACAATAAGTATAGTGTGAAAAATTGTGTAGGTGTGTCGTTATCCAATAAGTTCGTCTTCATAAGGAGGAATAGAAAAAAAACACAAGGACTAAAAAATAGAGGACAAAATATGTTCTTTCTGTCCCATGGGGATAAAGACGTGAAAGTTTATTTTTAAGAAATGAGTAAAATTATTTTATTTATAGGCTTATCTACTTCTTTTAAAAAGTGTTATAATTTATCGACAAACTAGGTTGTTAATATTAGTATTTCATTAAAATAATAATGTATTTTTACCTTGTCAGCGTCATCTCCACCAACAACTACGCCGGACCCGCGCGCTGTGACGGTCCCGCCTCCTTCGAAACCTCCACGCAGAGAAAACCCACTCTCAGAGAAAGGTATATATTCAATTAATAAATATATGATGATATCTACAACTGAGTATTTCTAAAGTAGCTACTTTTAAAATTATAAAAACCAACATTTATGATTTGAAGATGTATACGAGTATTATTTGATGAGTAGGATAAAGTCATACATTTTACCACTATTTTGCTTGTACCTTCATCTAAAGACGTTGTGTAGGATAATATCAATTCTATTAATAATAAACGCAGCGACATTTTACTTTTGATCGATATTATTATATGATGGAATCGGATTTTGTTAATATTAATTTTAAAGAAGAACTTTAAATGTTAAACAAAGTAAAGTGATTGCTAACCACACATTCAAGCAATATCAATAAAGACTTGGCATATTGAATGTGTAATGTTTATTCCAGCTTATCCAACGAACGATAAATAAACAAAAACAAAGTAGTGATATAAAATTAAAACGCAGCACATTGTGTGGTCGAATAGGTTCATCAATTTCTGATACCATCGATAAAACGCCAGGAACAACATTTTTACGTTGGCGATTCCGTTTATTAAGAGATAATATTACCTTTACGAGTTGTATCCAGCGAGAGTTCAGCTTGTTTGGTTGTTTGCTGTTTCAGTTATTATTAGTGGTCGTTATATTTGTTTATAGATCATAAACGGTTGTTGGGGCGATCTGCTTGTCGCCGGCTCTAGTTTGTTACTGATTCCGAACATAATGGGAGATCGTAAAACGTTAACAAATCGTAACTGGCAAACGGTTATGAAGTGTTTTAGAACTTGATGTTACGAATCATTTTTTTTTTAAATGGCTGTAAAATTGGATGGGTCTCTAAAATTTTGACTGTTTATATTAACTTTTATAAGGTGCAGGATTTGCTCAGCATTGGGACAGTATAGGCTAATAAAAATAAAAAAATGTGCAGGATGTAACACAAATGTGAAATAATATTTGACATGATCGGTTCATGATATTGACTGATGTCCACAGGGCAAACATATTTCAAAAATATGATATGACAAACATTTTGCATAGAAACTAGCTCAGTTGATTGCTTAATTTATATGACAAATAAAACGTTTTTAAACATATAAAATTATAAAAGTTTCCGTACGTAGTTGTAAGCTAAAAATATTTATATTTTGGAACTGGCTAAACTTTTTTCAAAATAAAAGCTATATCCTACTGTAGTACGCTTATAATTATGTAAACACAAAGTAGTAACTTTATGTAAACGATAGTTCCATCAACCAATAACACAGAGTCATAAGTCGGGCGCGCGTCATTACGCCTCCGTTATTGGGAACTGGCCATTTTGTCGGGACATGATGCCGGACGGCAGACGACAACATCTTGCGCGACATCCTATTACTGCCAAGTGTTGATTCCGGCTCCCTCGTTACAAACTTACCGACTTATATCTCTCCACAAGTTTTGCAAATAGGAAAAGTTATGGCTTCAACAGCATTTTAGTTCAAAACGTATTTGTTGAATACGAGCGGTAATTCCAAAGTACACTGTTTATTGATTTTGCCGAAGCAGCATATCATTTTGGAATGCATCGATGAACTTGAAAAATCCATTTAGCGGTCGCCGCTGCCCGTGTAAGTTTTGCCGGGCATGTTTTTGCGCGGGCGTCGCGTCGGCTCTGGCCGCCAGCCGCGCCTCGTTTCTGTTTTATTTTTTGTACCCATTACGAATTTACGGCTGGCCCGGCCACTCGACAATATTGCACAACTTTTCAATAACTGTTTGGTGACCGGTTGCCGTCCGCTCTACCCTTGCTAAATTGAATATTCTTTTCAAAGAACAGTTTCATGTGATCTTTTTTTTTCTTGCTATATTTTAGTATACAAAAGCTCTCCAATATAAAAAAAGCAAAAAGATATCGTATCAAATACAAATAGGCACTTACTTTAATTGTATTAATTTTTTTTTGAAGTTCATATAGGTATGTCGGTATTTTGAAGCCTGGTTATTTTTTGTGCTAACATCAGTTCATTGTTACGCAGGAACTAAATTCCAGTCGAACATGAATGAGATCGATAAGGGAAAGCAGAAGACAGACGAGGGTGGTGGGAAGACGCATCACTGGGTGGGAGGCGCTTCGCAAGTTACAGGTAAACTATGTTTTTCTTGCAGTTTACTTACCCAATATAGGTATGTTTTACTTAAAATATTTTGAATCTGTATGCACATTTTAGAAATCAGATAGCTCATAATAATAATGTGTTTCACACCTAGATGGTATGGGAGAAAAAAGGCAGCTGTCAAATGCTTTTTTCTTTTTTTTTCATACTAATTACTATTTTTAGGAGAATTTTACTTTTATGGACAACCTGTAAGTGTACTCGTAATGTAACGTACTCTAAGAATATCAGAGAATTTCATTCTTCGCGGGTTTACGAATCTTTAAAAAATCTAATTAATTTCTTAACTTCATTTATAAAAATATAGTGCGTTACTTCTACGTAACAGTATTATACCATCCTCTATTGCCAATAGGTTTGAAATTTGAAACCTCACCGATACAACCAGCTGTTCTGTGAAGTGCGAATATTATGCAAACTTTAGGTATGTACCTACTCTTATATTTTTGTAAAGTTTTTTTTTTTTCAGGTAAAGCACATTGGACTAGGTGTCATCTATGGGTACTAATTTTATCAGTTGCACCACAATATTTGTAAGACATTTGATTATTTATTTATATTCTTTAAATGCACACTGTCCATTTTGTAAAAATATTATGAAACCTAACTTAAACCGATTATAGAGCTAAGTTAAAATGTTTTAACTTTACAAAGAGAAACATCAGAGAAAATAAATTTTAAACACTTATTAAATTTAACAAATGAAAGCCTTTTATTATTAATGTTTATTTGAATGTAACTTAACACAATATTTAAACTATTACAGGAATTATAATATTTTTATGTAAAAAAAAAGCAAAATTAAAAACTTACATCAAAAGATATAATTTGCACAAGATGTATCATAGGAAGATAAATTGTTATTTTTTCCTCTAACAAATAAAATAAATGAGCTTAGAAAATTAAGGCTTTTTGGGAAGATACCTAATGTACCCGTCGTAGTAAAGAACAACAGTATTTAAAATTCCCGTTGTTACCGAATGTTATTGAACACACTATTTTAGAAAAAATATTAAATGTTTAAGAAAGTCCTTGGAAACAGGTAAAGTAGATTAATATTTAAAATTAGACGCTCCACCGTCGCTGTACGATAATACAATAGTTATATAAACTCTTTGGTTTTTATCAAACTCTATGTTTATGTAAAAACGTTGTTGTAATTTGCATATAATATATATAAATGATGTACACAGTTCCTTGAACTACGAGTAACTAATAATTCACGATTTGGTAGATTTCTGATGATTTACTTATTTTAAATTAATTTTTATTAAGTACTTATATATAAGTAGTGAAATCTGCCATCTCGTGAAATGAAATAAAAATAGCAAATCACTGCACAGGTATTACTTATAATATTAAGTGCACTATTATATCATATAATTATATATATATATATATATTATACATAGATTAAGACTGAAAAAATATAATTGTGTAACCATGTCTTCAGAATTTGAATATTATTTTGCTTAACCTCATGTTTGCTGTGATAAGCTTGTACGGACGACGAAAAAAATTGTCTATTATGAAACAAATGTTTATTTTGTATTATTTTTTAGAATGATTATAAAATTTTAATAAACTATACATCTAGGTATATCAGTCGACTTAAATACAAGTGGCTCTTGTACATTTTAACGCACGACCAAATGAATACAAAATAGGAATTTTGGAATTACTTTAACTCTTGGCAAAATTAACTAAAACGCATGTTTTCTTTATTTTAATATTTTTTTAAAATATTGACTCATGTAGGCAATTACAAGTATTTAGTAATATCTTATCTATAGTGATTATCTAACTTTTTTTCATTATTAACTATTTTGCTTATTTATTATTTACTTATGATTACATAGTTAGAGATAATATCATTTACAAACTTATTTACTGATTACTCTACTTTCAGCAAATTGAAATTGATATAAAGATCTAATGTAAAACATTTTGTTGCAAAATTACAGCACTGGACTACAAGTCTTTACGAGTACATTTACATACCGAAAAAACATGTTTCTTCTGTCAATTATTATTAGTTTATATAAAGTATTGTATGTAAATGTTACCGTTAAACATGTTGCCAAATTGCTAAGTATAAGGTAATGCTACATAGATAGAAGTATTGTAAATATATCCGTAAGCCAAGCAATGGAGTGTTTTTGATAAAAGAGGATGTATTGTTTAAATTACGAGATCACTGTGTGTAATATGGATGATTGTAAACAGTAACTACACGTAAAGACACTAAGAATGATTAGGTTATAAATTAAATAAAGCTTGTTTTAAAATTATGATCTTTTATTTTTGAGTATACATAAACTATTTTTGACAAACAGAGTCCGTATCCCACCGATAAGTACCTCTCCAATACGATCGCTGCAACAAAAAACCAATCAAGTGCGAGACGGATTCGTACATGAAGGGGTCCGTATGTTTTGAAACGCTGGAAAAAAAACGTGTCTTGCATAACGACCCTTATCATTTTTAACTTTATTTTATTTTTAGTATTTGTTGTTATAGCGGCCACAATAGTACATAATTGGTAAAAATTTCAAGTGTCTATTACAGTTCAAGAGATAGAGCCCTGTGGCAGACGGACAGACAGCAGAGTCTCAATAATAGGGTTCCGTTGGCACCTTTTGGGCACGGAACCCTAAAACAAGTATTAAGTATAAGTAGGTTCGATTTTATTTTCATTAGAATTTGCAGACAGTTACTTAAATTCATCTCAGTTTTACTTAAATATTCTATAATAAATATCATTCAATTGAATATCGATTATATTATCGCAATCTTATTATTAAGATTATTTAATAAATAGACGTTGTATTTTTCCGAATTTTCTTATTTTCGAAATAATTTATCCTTGGAAAGTTTCCCGTTGTCATATTTTGATGGGCCGAAATGTTTTGCAAACAATCTGGGGCGAATCTTTGAAGATTAGGGCTGGCTTTGGAGCGGCGAGAAGGCTCCAACTACGTATGGCCGCACGCCAACTCCAGTAAGCCAATCTAACTTCTTTTAAATGTGTTTTTGATGTAAAGAACACATAACGGCACGCAACGCTTTTCGACTCCCAAATCGGGAAATTAGCTTTTGATTTATATGGCTTTAAGTTTGTAATTGTAGGCATCATAAATTTATCCTCAAACTTTTATTCATAAATCATCTTTGGGCAAACAAATTGATCCACCTTTCCATAGTTTTCATGTGATTCAGTATCAAGAATGGAAACAGTTACTCAATGAATTAACCTCGGCGCGTCGCAACTCGATGAGAGTAATAATTTGAAAAATTCCCGGACGGGACTTTACACTTATCATTTATTAATATTAAACTCTACTACATTCTACTAAAGTTGAAAATATATGGCGAGAGCTGTGTCGATTTATTGCCTTCTACAATGGCGATAGTGTTTGTAACAGTAGCCTCATTACTTAGCGGTGGCACGGTAGGCGTGAACTTCCGTCGGAACCGGATATCGCAGGGCGTACAAATAAAATTAACGCTTATTGCCATCCAGCGAGAATGGCCTTAAATTAGTGGTTCGGTTTTCATTGAACCTTAATACTTGATGTAGTACGTGCGAAATATAAAATGCAATACTATAGCTTTTTATCTCTTATTTTGTCATTCTGTTCTTACAATGAAGTTTAATTGTAAAAATGGTTGAGTTTAGCTCGTAACATTTATGATCAGGTGGGCCGGGCCTTATGTAGCTCTGCTTACTAAGTTAGTGAGTATAATGTATTTGATCAATCTTCAGTGTGCAGTATCCAACTAAAATAAGATTATAAACCGATCCGTTTTATTGTACCCGCAAGTTTTCAGAGTTCGAAGTTTCTTGCCAAAACCGTCGAGTGGTGCCAAATATTCAGGCAAAACTATGATAAAATTCATAACATAAAATAACGGGGAAATGTTGTGTAAAGTATAAGAATAAATGTTTAATATAAATATTTTATATTAAAGGTGGTGGTTGACTCATCTGGCTTCTCGGACATCGACATAACTGTATGTAGCGAGAGGCTAGAGGTAGTTGATAAATACACATACCTTGGACATTGTTTATCCTTTGACAAAGATCTTTGAACTATAGAGGTCGATCGACGGATACAACTGGGATGGGTGGCTTTTGGTAAGCTGGCGGATGTTTTTAAAAACCGAAAAATACCACAGTGCCTAAAAACACGCCTCTTCAACCAGTGTGTTCTGCCCACAATAACATATGGTGCCGAGACATGGCCTCTCACAAAGGGAACCATGTATAAGGTTGCGGATGCGCAGAGAGCCATGGAGCGAGTCATGCTCGGCATCAAACTGCAAGACCGAGTTCGCAACGTGGAGATCCGACGTCGAACGAAAGTTCATAACGTGTTCTCCAGGGTTGCGGTTCTAAAGTGGAACTGGGCGCGACACCTGGCTCGAAGGAACGATGGAAGGTGGAGTAAGGCCGTCACCGAATGGTATCCTAGAAATGGGAAACGTAGTGTAGAACGTCCGGCGGCTAGGTGGGTTGATGACGTCAGGAAGGTTGCTGGGAGGAACTGGATTGCGATGGCCAGTGATAGAGCAGGATGGCGCAGACAAAAGGAGGCTTATGCCCAGCAGTGGGTACCTTAAGGCTGTTGATGATGATGATGATAAATATTTTGTGTTTCTTTTTGATACTTTTTTTTTTTTGGTGAACCTTTTTCTTAAGCACATTAAGACAATGTGTGTGCAAACTTGTAGCTTTCATAATACTAGTATTCCTTTATTTCTTGTAATAAGATGTTTTTGGCACTGCGCTATTGCAAGTACTATATCAGTACTTGCAATAGCGCAGTGCCAAAAACATCTTATTACAAGAAATAAAGGAAAATATATTTTTAGTCCTAAAAAAACATATAATATAAAATAAGCACTAACATCTACTTGTTACTTAAATGTTTAGTAATATGTACGTAACAATTATTGAATTCTTCATTCATTCAAAATACATTGATATATTCTGAATTCATCGTAGCTTCACCCCAAGGACGTAGGCTATATACTCCATGCATCACCCATACCTGCTACGAAATCAATTACGACTCGTAGGCGCCGGTGCTACGAAAAGTTAGACAAAAGAAAATCATGGTTGCAGTAGTTTTATTTTCCTTTTTTCATCGGCACTTAGGTACCCCACAGATAAGAACCTAGTAAATCAAGAGATTTAATAAATATGTTGTTTGTGGTCTCAAGTATACTCCGTTGGCTATCTGCAATGAATAGCAATTAAAAGGTTATTATTAATTTACATAGGTACTGCTTATTTCTTATGAAATAAGCAGTACCTATGTACTCTATTTTCTTACTTTGTAAGTTCCTTTGTTTGTATGTTGTGTACATAAATTTTATAAATAAATAAATAAATAAAAGTTTAAATAACCACGCGATGAGAGACTTCTGTGTTAATTTTCAAGTGACCGGTGGAAGTGTATCAATGTACATATAATATATGATGAATGAACATCAAACAGCTGCTGGGTCCGTACTCCAGGCACGTTCTGGCTGATCGAGGCGCCGGCGGCGGATTAGCTGCGACCGAAAGTGATCCGTTATAATTTGGAGGGAGGACAGTGACGGCTGGTACGCACAGATTAGCCCCTTCGATAAACAATAGCATTAGTATGCGAGGACGCGCTGACCGTCGCCGATCGCCCGCCCGTGTTCGGATTAATTTGCCTTCTGAAAATTATGGAGGATGGAGCTCCATGCGGCGTGGCGATCAATGGCCCGCACAATATGGGCTTGTTTTCACTTGGACTGCGGCTGCTTCCTGTCAACGTTGCTAGCGCTGCGCAAATGTAGCTATTGTCTTGTATCGGACCGCTTGTATTATACTATCTCTCTCTAAATATACCTTTCAGTTGTTTTCTCTTGTCACACTAAGCACACCCGAAGAGTACACAAATTAAAAAAAAATTGGTTGTCTGTAAAGTCCTGAGGTAAAGTCGGTTTACGGACAGTAGTTTGACGTGACAACGTCAAACATTCCGACCTGAGCCGATCGCTCGAGCCGATCATGCCTCTCTCTCGTTCGTGCCGCGCTCTCGCTTGCGGAGAATGCCAAAAATGCTTCTGTCCTACTGTCTGTTCTCGCCTACAGGTCGCATTTTTACCCGATTTTGACGAAAATTGGCACACAAGTCCCTTGAGTTATTTACATTTGTTAGTTAATCGCGATTTTTTATTGGGGGAGAAATAGAGGGAAAGAGTGGAACTTTGCTGTAGCGTTATTAATCAAAGGATTTCAATTAAATTTGAGAGGCACACTAAGGACTTCATTCTACACAAGATGTTCCAAAAAAAACCCAAAGATTTTCTTTTGGTTTTTTTTGTGGAGGGGGAAAATAACGTTACATATGGACGGATTTCACTGAAATAGCTTTGCTTAGCGAGGGAAAAGGGTGTATGACTATATGAGCTCGCGAGGTCTACTGTTCTTACAGAACCACTAGTCATATATACTTTTTCAGGAACTCAATCATTCTGAGGAGAAGGAGGGTTAAATGTCGAAAATCTCATTTTATTCATAGAATTTATATTTTTTATCTAAACCAGCATGCCGTTGTAGTAGACTAAATAAAATTTACCCCCACAGTACTATTAAAAATAGTTGCGTTAAAGCAAAACTTTAAATAGCGCAATTTCGGTGATCGTATAACATGTGTAAAGTTGTAAAAGAGTCGTTCCACACTGAGTGATAATAAAGGTAACCCTCTGCGGCACCTTTATTGTTATCAAATAAAAATAATCCCGGGATTTTTTGGGATGATCGTAAATTATAACAGGATTCACAGGGGTGGCTGGCGGAGGCACGCGAAGCTAACGGCTTTCACACCAGTGTTAGCTTTCTTTACAAGAGGAAATTTAAGAGAAATGGAAGTAAAGCTCACTGTAAGTAGAGAGAATAAAAAAATAGATAGGGACGAATCACACTGTTTGAGCTAGCCCTAAAGTTTAAAGTTGTGTTATGGGATACTAATATATATATATATATATATATATATATATATATATATATATATATATATACAAACACCCAAGAGCCAGGAAAATTAAAAAAAGGCCATTTTTCTACGAGTATCAGACTAGCGTGTGACGTCGTCTTCGAGGAGAGAAAGTGACTAAAAGGCATCAAAATGTGTGTAATTGGCATGGCTTGGTCAGTCTGTAGGTCAATGTCTGACCAATGCCTACAGGGTAACATCTGTGTACATTAACATAATGGAAGATGTCGAAAGTTGAGAGCATCTACGTTGTCGTATTAGGCCATGTTATGGACAAACGGTTATTCATAGGCAGCAAATAATAATATCTACTACTATCGATATTAGGTTACTCAAAAGCCAAAAAAGGATATCTAAGTATGAAGCTTTCATAAACCTTTTTATAGCGAATCCGTAACCACTTAATAGGGCAGTAAACCATCGCAGCCGCAACATTGTCTATAAACATTTCACAAAATTATGCCTCTTCACGAGGCATTTAAAACGAACGAGATGGTAAAGAGCACAGAGTAACAATAACCAGCCCCTCAACGCATATTTTTGACGGTGTGAAGCGCTGAAAATCCACCGATACCAACAAAAGTGGCAACTGAAACTAATGAATTATTCATACCGGCGGCGCGGTGCATGTTCTATCACTGTTTTATCTATTGCGGGGCTTACGCGACCCGCTCCCCTCGCTCGCACACTCGGCCGGCCGCGCAAGGGTTAACTACCTTGCAACCAACAATTTTAGTGCCGTTTGAGAAAGCTAGATAAGCTTCATGACCAAATAAACATTAGCGTAACGTTGCTGCTAACACAATTATAACTAAACAAGTTTACTTGTTTGCGATTCGAACAGGTTTTCATTGCAATCGAGGTGGCTACTCTGGATTTTATTTCTATTGAGAGTTGAAATACGTAGTATGCGTTTCCCTAGCTGATCAGATATATATTTGATCGGGGTCTCTAAAATTAAATGAATAAGCTTAGGTTTGTAATTTTGACAAAGAAAAATGAAATTAATAAAAAGAAAACTCTTTCTAAGAAAGACTTTAACAATGAAAACTGTATGTCAATCCATAGTGTGTTCGCAAAAAGAATGCTCTAAAAACCCTTGATACTCAGACTTCGCAATAATAAGTAGGTAATGTTGTGACGTATTTTGACAAATATTTATTTAACTGATTAAAGATTTAGGACTTCGCAAAGAACATTAACCATAAACTTCGAAAGCATTCTGCTGTCTCCTTGCACCATGGATTCGTGACATTAGCTGCTTACAGCTTTATTTTGAATACCTATATTTTTATACGTAGACAGATTATTTTCCTCGCAGTAAGTAATAAGGAGGAATTAAGGCCAGCAATATTTTTGTGTTAGCACCTTATTGCAGGTCCAGACGGCACCGACGCGTCGACGCCGACGCCATCACGACGCGTGCTAACCGAGCGCTGTAAACAAGATAAAGCCAGGTATATGGAGCACAAATTAAAAATATAAACGAATGCGACACACATTTACAGGAAAACCTCAAAAGTTTCCTACATGCAATATAAGATTTATTGAAAAACTTGAGGATAAAACGGCGTAAGTGCCGAAAGGAATTTATTTGTTTTTTTGCCAACTACAATACTAACAACCCACACTAAATTTAGAAGATGGACAAGCAATCCATACTCTTACCAATTAGTCCCCTTACCAATTAGTACTATTAAATTGCATGGAGTATAGCAATTAGCCCTCACACGATATGTCATTTCTAACTTGTTAGTTTTTAGCCTGAAACCACAATGTGTTTTTATTTTGCGATCGGAAAACAAAAATGTGCGAGTTATTCTTCTAGTATCTAAGTTAATTTTACACGATGCGACACATAAATCCGCGCAGATTTCATTATCCGAATCCACTTGATCCGTGATCTCAACTTATCTGTTTTTTAAGTGTCGTTTGTTGCCCTATATATTTACACCAATTTGTTAAAGACTCTTACACTTATCATCCAGGTCTTTTTTAGTCTCCACTACTTCTACAAGCACGACTCTCTCTGTACTACAGAGCCATACTTAGCCAAAGTAGAAAGAAAATAAATTACGATTTAATGACCATAATCAATTAGATAGAGTTAGATTTTGCGTCCATTTTTTCAATTTTATTACCTTTTTTAAATATAACATAACAATACATAGCATGTCTATATCCCTAACAGGGCAGACAGAGCCTAGGGCGGTATTCCCACTTTTAGCGTGTTGGTGGGCATGAAGGTGGAAAAGTGATCTTAATAGTGATGGGTTGCTAACCGCATCGCCAACTTTTAGGATTCAGATTCGCGCCCATTCCCTCGATTTATACGATCAGCGCGGGAAGAGAAGCAGCTGCTACATTCTATGTTTTTCTTTTCTCTCAGACCAGTAAAGAAGAATCATACTCCGTACAATAATTCAAGTAAAGAAACATATAAACCTACTAACTTCATCCAAGACAGTTGTTTTGTACCTATCAATCTCTCTATTTAGAATTGTTACGTTGGAGGACTTGGAGGTATTGTCAAGTTTGTATCTCCACAACAAAGTTCCCCAAATCGATAATGTTATTAAATTCTGATTTGAATGTACAAGTTGACAAACTGTTTAACAAGGCAACTATCTAGGTTGTCCGTCAGTCTGTCAGAGTTAGGAGCAGCGAGCTGCCGTCTGCGCACTATAGGTATATAACTTTGGCAATTAAACTTTTATTCAGAAGATCAGTAGTGGCTCCTGGTCTATTTTGATTCTTGATTCCTTGAATCTAGGAGTTATATAAGTGATCGAAAATATTATTATATGTCGTAGTCAAAGAAGTTGTCATGTATCTTATTCCATGCCGACAATATCGCCGTTCAAGAGGTTTGAATTGTGCGTTTTGCGTTTTCGTCTGATGCAGATATTCAAACACGTCTTTATCCGTAACGGCTTAGACTGGGCCCAAGGTCATAAGTGATGGTGAGCGTGAAGATTGAAAAAGGGACTTTAAATAGTGATGATTCAGATTATCGCCTATTCCCTCAAATGGTTTTAGGATCTACGCAGAAAGAGAAGCAGTTGGTACAATCTCCGTTTTTCTTTTCTCCCAGAACAGCATGGCAGGAAAAGAAAGGTCTTCATCCAAATGAGGCTTTTGACCTTTTGATGGTCAAATTATGAGACCCCTCATTCTCAAAAAATCTCACTATGTGCTTTGCCATAAATAAATAAATATATATATACGGACAAATCACACTGATTAAGCTAGCCCCAAAGTAAGTTTTAAACTTGTGTTATGAGATACTAACTTAACGATATAAATGCTTATATGTGTCAGTTTTCACAAATATACAAGTAAAGAAATAAATACATAGGGACAAATACACAGATTAAGCTAGCCCGAAAGTAAATTTAAACTGGTGTTATAGGATACTAACTCAACGATACTATATTTTGTGATAAATACATAAATAGATAAACACACAAGACCCAGGACAATATGAAAAAGGCCATTTTCCAATTTGCCCTGGCTGGGGATTGAACCCAGAACCTCCGAAGTGAAGGACTGATATGTTAACCACTACGCCACGGAGGTTGTCACAAGTATACACCCTACTCTAGGAAAACTTGGGTCTAATTAAATCCATATCTAATAAACACATACGAGTATTCACGAATGAACCATTATTGAACTACAAAACTTCTTCTATTGAAATGTAATACCAAGTTTATAATTAAATCCGTTTTTATTGCAGCGATGGGTTTTTATGGGCGCAGTTTCAAATGTTATTGATAAAGTTTGCTTATTACGATTCTATGAGAATATGTTCTACAAAGCCACAAACTTGTTTACATGGAATTCAAATCGGGTTTTTAGCTTGAATTATGCAGTCGCAACTACTGCCAAGTACAGTAACATGGTGTTAGTATGGAGATACTTTGGAATTTGCTTTTGTTTTTAGAACAAGCTTGGTTTAGGTAGTTTAAAATACATTTATTATTTTCTAGTTTCTATAATGTTGGTTGAAAACTGTTAACCCAAAAGTGTTCATTGTTTTCACTAATACCACAAAAGACGTAAGAGAACGGAACGGAATCTACTAAGGTAGGCGCAATATGATGATAAAAATCATATTGTGACAACTATCACATTTAAATTGTCAATGTCATACTTAACTGCCATATTTTGACAACTGAGAGTTAAGTTGTCAACTGTCATTTGACGTTATTTTTTAATACATTATCAGACGGTCATGGCAAAAGCAGTGGCGACGACAGCTGTATACGAGTTAATTTAACATGATTTAAAAAGAATAATTTTTTATATTGAATTAAATAAAATCTGATATTTACCATAGTAAAGAGAAATGTTATTTCTAATAGCAGAAAAATTATTAAAGTATTTTCAAAATTTAAATACCCTCCCTTTTATGCAATTTTTGTATGGAAAACATAAAGCAGTTTCTTTTACAATTTCAGTCTGGGCACAGTCTGGGCTGTGGTCTGGGTCCAATACTAAAAGTAGATACTAAAGAGAATTTCTTCCCATGTTAATTCACCTATTAGTATATGTCTACACATGAGTCTACGCAGTACTACGAACATGCTACGAAGCTACGAGAATCGCTACAACAAAAACAGACCCACATAAAACAGAAATAGGCGATGTGGGAAAGACGCTATTCTGCGAGGATGTAAGCACTGCTAAGTTTGGAGATGTGTAGTGTCTTTACTTCTCTTGTTTCTGCAGCATCTCCGTTGAACAAACGAAAATGATACGTGTTAATATAGTTATTGGAAGTGAACCCAAACACTTAGTCTTAATTATCCTATTCTTATGATTAATACCTATATCCGATTTCCAATATCTTAAAAGTCTACAAAGATGTTTAGATACCTTGTGGTAATAATTCCAATTTCTAATAGAAGTGGGCCTGCGGGGATAAGGCTACTAATTAAAGAGAGTACAAATGCGGCACTTATTAGTATCTAATGCTCTTTTATAATCATGTTCTTTCCAACTATTTTCTAGATCAATATGTATTTAATTGACACTTACACACCTACCAAATTAACTAAACGCCTTAGAATAGTATCAGCGTAAGATACGTTAAAACGCATACATATATCGGTAGCTTTTCTCCAAAATAAATTATTAATTAAAATATAAATAAACTTTACACGTAATGCAAACTAAACTTACTTACGTGCTAAAGTTCCAGCAAAGGCCAATTCACTGAAGAAATATTGATTTGATTTATATTTCCTGTTGCAGCATAGCAAAATAGTGCACTTTGGCTGACCCTCGAATATGAATACCCAACCAACATGGACTAACTTTATGACTAGGTTTAAGTTTCATTTTATTAGATGACGCCTTGTTTAGGGTGGGTAATGGTTCAAACCACAGAGTAATAATATACTACGTAAGTTTAAACCTAGATATAAACTAAGTCCTTGTTTTATAAGAAAGCAAGTGTCAATTAGTTCTATGCCTAAAATAAATAAGTATCATTTGAGTGCACAAACGTGATCTTCTGTTGCTCTCTTTATTGTAGTAAGGCGATGGCATCGCTGCGGGAAGGGTTATTGTGATACAAGTATTACGGGCGTTTCATATTGCCAGCGAGATTTATGTGCGGCCAGCATGTGGCTGTCGCAGCCGACACCAGCGACGCATGAAGATATTTCCGAGCGAAACTAACAACGAGCAGATACATGTGTAAACAATGTACCTGAATATTCTTAACTACAAGTAATGGTCAACAAGCTAGTCCACTAATCCAGAGCTTCTAGGTTCGATCCTCAGCAAGGGCAAGTTGGAAAATGGCCTTTTTTAATTTTTTCTGGATCTTGGATGTTTATCTTTATGTGGTAGTAGCTGTACCCGCGACTTCGTCCGCGTGGAATACTGAGTTTTGTTTATTAATAACCAAAATGTATTGATATTTACTTATTCGTCTTATTTTAAATTATTTTTAAGATTAACCACCTAAGCGTTTGCTTAACCTGCGCTATTGAAATCAAAAGTAGCCTATGTCCTTTCTCAGGCTATAACCTCTCTGTGTGCCAAATTTCGTTTTAATCTGTTCAGCCGTTTTAGTTTTGGCCACCCTATGGCCTATGGCCACCTATATGGATATAATATAAAATATAGTATCGTTGAGTTAAGTATTACATATAACAAGTTTAAACTTACTTTGGAGCTAGCTCAAATAGTGTGATTTTTCCTTATCGATTTATTATTATTTATTTATCTCAATTCCGCCATTTTTGTAAATTTCATTCGCTTTAAAATTAAGACGTTTTTATCAAAGATATTTTGAATATTAATTTGGCCTCCGTACTAATACGGCATTAAGGTTTAGGTAACGGCAATTGTTTTTGCCTTACCAGCATTTTTGTCCTCTGTACATAGCATTGAAAAACTCTACCAAAGGATACTTGAATACTCAAATTATGAAGTCAGCTATGTATCAGAGGCCAAGAAAGAATGGTTTGGCCTTTGTCGTCCAAATTAAAAAATATGATTATTTTTTTTATAAGCTGAATAAATTCTTTATTGTAATGGGACTAAAGGAATTTTGAACTAGGTATATTAAGTGTGGAAATCGGTTTTAAGGTTAATCCCCAAATCCATTAATATTCGGAGTGATAATACGTTTCACAACTGAGTAAGTTTCATAGATATCCAAAGGCAGTAAGCAGAGGGAAACACGTCCTCATTATTCAAATGCATCGAAGCAAATTATGGTAATCTGGGAAACCTGTTCTGTTTCACTAATATTAATACACAAACATCGTCGGTGTATGCGTCCGTCCGTATTGCTTTGTCAGTGGCGGCGTTAGGGTACAGCGCGATTTAGACCATCGCCCATGGGCACCAATATATACATAAATGGTTCACCTCTTTAGCCTAGGGGGCCTTGGGTGTAAGGAGCTAAAACACTAGAGGTGTATTTATATTCAGAAGAGTTTATGTAGAAGTAATAGGTACATAATGTCAGTATGTGCGTCTCTTTCTACACAATGACACCGACAAGGGCTTGGTTCTTAAAAGTATACACACATACAATGTCAGTATATGACAATTTCCTATTAAATAACCAGAAGGAGAATATACAAAGGTGATGTTCATTGATAAGTCGCTTTTACCTATCCATGACTAAAGTGAAACATTTTACGTTACAGTTGTAAAATGCTGTTGTAGACAACGAAACCACTTATAAGATCTTATAAAAAAAAAGAAACAAGGTATTTAAAGTATCGTACTATTTGATATCTATTGGCTGTACTTAGTTGGTTTTTTTTATTTAAAAGGAATTGGAAAGTTTGTAGTTCAATACTTTGACAAAGACATTGCTAAAACGGGTGAGACTTTAGTAATTTCGGCCAGGGTACTGGCAGTGCTAAGCCCATCCATAGCTTTGCTCAGTGGAAGCTCCCCTCATTGCGAAGCGGACGTCTCCCAACTCAAGCGGCTACGTGTTGTTCCACCTGCACAATACTGCTTCCGCTATCTCAAACTCGATTTTACACTCAATATTCAAGATGCAGATTTAGCTTGATAGCGATACCTATTGTTGAAAATATATCGATACCAATAACGTTATTAATTTAGATAAAGTCATTAATTTCTAGTTTAGAAGTACCTAAACCAAATAACCTAATAAAGTACTTTGAAAACTATCTGAAAGAGCTAAGTGTTTTTAATTGAAAAGAAGAAAAAAAGAAAATTTTTACTGTTAACTTCAATAACTTTTATTTAGCACCAATTTTGTACTATTTGCGTCAAGTATTATATATTTAATGAACAAATAATACCCCCTTATTTAAGTAATAGTTACCAAAGATGTATTAATTTACTACGTTACAAATATTTGCAATTGAAACCAAAATCTACTTAAAATCAGAACTTTAATTTCCATATTGGGAATTGTTAATTTTTTTTAACCCCTAATTTTAATTTTTTTAGTAAGTATAGTATATATATATAAGTAAAGTATAGCGTATTTCAAGAAACTAATTTGAATATTTTGTCATATTACGACTTAGTTAATTATTAGGGTTCCGTACCCGAAGGGTGCAAACGGGACCATATTACTGGGACTCCGCTGTCTGTCCGTCTGACAAAGGGCTCTATCTCTTGAACCGTAATAGCTAGACACCTGAAATTTTCACCGATTATGTATAACTTATTTATTTATTTAATATTTATTGCACAATAATCTAACGATTATAATACAAAAGGTAAAACTTAATGCTAAGCATTGTCTACCAGTTCACCTTAGGGACGTAGCAGAAAAGGTAGTAAATGGGGTGCAAGTTTAAATAATATATAATAAATTTAATAAAGAAAGAAGAGTGTTATATACAAATAATAAAACATACATAATTCGTATAGTTACATAAGATATATACATTATACATATATTCATATATAAATTACATTAATCCAAATACATATTTACATACTTAAAATAAACTTACATAAATATGAATACATAAGCATAAAATAAATATACTTACTTAAATTATTGCAGCAAAGCTTTTTAGCGATAGTGTCGAATTACCAGCATTTTGAAGTGATCCCGCGTCTGTGCTCTCATTACTGTGGCCGCTATAACAACAAATACTAAAAATAAAAGAAAGTTGAAAATTAAAGGGGGCCGTCATACAAAAAACGTGTTTCTTTAGCGTTTTAAAACATTGTATGGTGGTACGGAACCTTTCATGTACGAGTCCGACTCGCTATAATAAACGGGCAAGTGCCCGTTTATTATAAATTATTGTAAAAATCATGTCAAAAACAAAGTCGCATCTGAACAAAATAAACGGCCAAGCCCAATACATATTTAAAAAATAAAATCACGCTAGTGTCATATTAGTCTTTGCAGTGGTGGCCTTAGGGGGTGGCGAGAAGGGCAATCGCCCAGAGCCTCGCTCTTGCAGGTGCCTCGCGCAACAACCCAAGCTGGTTTATTTTTATCAATTTCGTATTTTGATTCCTCGCTCTTAGTTATAATAAAACAAATAAAAATAAATTAAATGAAGTTCCTTACTAAATTTGTTTATAAATTAATTATTCAAAACATAACTGAGAAATTCTATGATTGACATAAAAGGACAAGGGCCTCGCAATAACAGACTGAAGCCCGGGGCCTCGCAATGGTTAAGGCCGCCGCTGAGTCTTTGTCAGTGTCAGTGTCATTCAGTAAATTCAGTTGCCCATGATTGAGTTATGATTGGCGGAAACGGTGACATTTGACGTTATTGTCAGTGACGGTTAAATACCATAAAAGCGACTCGTATTTTTTAATGAAAGGACTCAGAGCTAAACCGATTCAGCCGCGGAGTTAGGTCAAACAAAGGTCATACGTTTGTTTGTAGAAATATCTTAAACCATTGATTATTTTGGCAAAAAAATTACCCACAACTGTTCATTGACTCTGTATCTCGAAACGGATTTCAAAATAACGCTTTCCAAAAAAAATTACAATCCCATTGGATGTAGGAAAATCTGTTTTTAACCGTCTACCTCTATCTTAGACTGTATGTATTATATATATTGTAAATTCAGATATCGATATTCCTGTCCATTTTATATCAAATTCAAGTCACATACGTCAACGGATTTACTGATTTTGCTGCGGATCCACGTAGGATTCAGAAGAGATATTAAATAATTTTCATTTTCACTGTTTGTTGTCCATTTTTGTTAGTACTCTATTTTGAAAGTGGAGTTATAGTATAATATCAATCAATATTATTTGGTCCAACCCAAAAAAACGATAAATTTAATTATTAATAGAAATTGTAACACTTTACATATAAAAACATGCGTAGGCAGCAAGAAAAGTAGTTCAGTTGCTACATATAGGTAAAAACTTTGAATATCGCAAAGAATCTAAGACTAGCTTTCGCTACTAACCAACACAAGAAGAAAAGAATAAGTCATTTCAGTACATATATGCTATTTCAAACGCCTACGACTGCGTCAGCTACAACTTTAACTCTTTTTAAATTTCTAAAAAGTATAATTTACTAATGCCAGGAAATGAGAAAGGCTTTGCTAGAGATTTAAATTACATCAACAAAACACATTCGGCAAAAGTCAGAATTAAATAAAGCAAGCTATTTCCTCGTTTCGCGGTGACGTGTTCATCGACAGCTCCACACGCGTGCTGCCGGGCGCCACGTCACGTCCTCTTCACGCTGTACCGTCGTGTCCCGAATGTCGCATTCCGCGTTACACGCTGACACTGTGACACTGTTACCTCATTACATCACTTGCCAATTGGACAACCGTATGAATACCTATGCTACGGCTAGTATTATAGTATTTGTGCCTATGCTTAGTTTTATCTTTTTTTTTTTATTAATGGCTTGACGCTACTGCGTATTTAGCCAGGAACAAGTTAATAAAACGTGGGAAATTCTTTTTTCCTAACAAGTTACAATCAAAGGTTGGTGTAGGCCTTTGATTGCTTTCAGGGAGCTTCTGGTGACAAATCTATACGAATCCACTGGTTTTCATAGCCGACTGAGTGGCGGACGACGCCCGAAGACGCCCACACAGTCCGCGAAACAAATATCACTACAGCCGTACTTTGACTGTCCACTTTAACTATTTCACATAATGTTCATGAGCATGAGCATTTATAACACCAAACAACACCCATTTAATATTATAAAGTCCACTAAAATCAATTTGCAAAATAATTTAAAGAAAACCCTAACCGAACCTCTTGACTTCCCGCCAAAACCTCCAGTTTTATCTATTTATATATTACTAATTCATGTTTGTACATGTTTTAAATAAATTTGTGAGCTAAATTAATTTAGCAGACTGGAATTTTTATTTTGACATGGTGACTTGTTCTTCGATAGCGGAACACGCGTGCTGCTGGATGCTGCGTCACGCTGTGCCCTAAGCCACTTCTCGAATGTCTTGTTCTGTACATCGCTGACACTGTTATACTGTAATGTAGCTTCAATAGGAGAATCTTATGGCAGTAATCACTCACAATCACGAATCTGTGTATATTTTGGATATTTTGCAATTCATTCTATATATTCTATAGAAATTAGAAAAGTCGCAGTGACGTGCGCCGCGTCACGCTCACACCACGCCGCCTGTGCTACATCCTGGATGCCACGTTTCGCGTTCTATTCCTGACACACTGTAATGTAATGTTACGTAGTTACATCACTATCCTCAATAGAATAAGAAATGAATAAATAAATAGATAAGGACAAATAATACTCATTAAGCTAGCCCCAAAGTTAGTTTAAACTTGAATTATGAGATACTAACTCAGCGATACTATATTTTATGATAAATAAATAAAGATAAACACCCAAGACCCAGAACAATTTGAAAAACGCCATTTTCCAACTTGCCCTGGCTGGGGATCGAATCCAGAACCACCGGTGTGACGAACAGCGTGTTAACCATTACGGGCCACAGAGGTTGTCAGAGAATAAACGTACTTTTGATTTTTTTAACTTAGTACATTTAATTAAGATGTGAACTTTTAATAGCTTTGTAAACTAAACTTATTATGTAGAAGTGAAAATTAAATGTTTTTTCTTGTGTCGCAGTGACGTGTCCATCGACAGCACCACACGTCACGCCGCGCCTCAGACCAATGATCCGCCGCGCACTTTGCCATTTCCCCAATGTTCACGACAGTACTGACACTGTGACACACCGACAGTATGCCGCAATATTACTGTATCCACAAAAGGAGAAACGGAAAATAAAAATTACTTTTTGTAGTTACACTACTGCTTATTTAGGAAAGTTCTTCTGAAGTACTTTTAGTACTTTGTTACTAAGTTAAAATATAAATAAAAGTAAATATAGTAGGTATACATGATGTATACGAGGTCAACTACTTATAAATCATCAATACCTACTTTTTATCTAATGGCACGGCAGAGCCAAGTCCAGCATACAAAGAAATACAAAGGCACGGGCTAGCATACTTTTCTCGATTCAATTCGATATAGATGGATAATTCGATAATAGGTAAACAGTATTTTTGATAACAGGCATTCTGAAAAGTGAAATATTGTCAATTTGGGTCTTCATGTTTTTACTGCTCAGCTATTTGTTGTCGCCACGAATGATTGTATTGTATGATATAAATGTATAGATATTGATTAATTTTGCCTACCTAATTATTATTGATTAACGATATTTAAACATATTATTTTAATTATGCATGAATTTAAATACATCATTTGTAAATGTCACTAAGACAAATAATTAATTTAAAGTCAGGAATGTTGGTAACATGTTGCCGTGGCGATGCCAAGTTATTTTATGTTTTATTAAGTCGCACATGAAGAATCTTTTTCTTAAATATAAAATCAGGGTGTACTTTCTTATACAGACAAAAGTTTAACAGATTTTCGTTATTTAGAAAATTATCATGTCATAGAATAATCAATATGTAGGTTACTCAGTATAAAGAATTTTTAATAATAGATTTTCGTTGCACAGAAAATCAATAATTAGAATGTTTGTTATGAATAATTTGAAATCATAGAATTTTATTACAAATAACATTTACTTTTGCGATGTTTCTAATATCAGAATATCAAATTAAATATTATTATTTTTAAAAAGTTTAGTTAATATAATATTTATAACCTATAAGTTGGCCCTATTCTAGTAAAATGGATAAAACTTTCCCAGCACTTACTTGGTCGCAGTTCTAACTGTTCTAACAGTTCTACCTATATTGTGGTAGCGATTTATAATGTATTCTAACTTACTATATGGTATTTAATTTGATTAAACAATGTTTTCACTTAATACTTCCTTAAATAATAATTTTCAGTAAAATAAAATTCCATGAAAGATTATACCGAACAAACAATATTCTTTAAAGAAATATTCTACTGTTTGATTAGTTTGTTAAATGAAAATATGAGATTCTAAAATTCATTGAACTGTGTTTCTATAAATTGTGTTTTATTCAAGTAAATAGTCTTTAAAACAATAATTATTGAAATAAAAATATAAGAATTAAATATTCTATGAAAAATTTTCTGTGAATCGAAATTCTATGAAATTTCAGTCTGTGAAACAAGGTGCACCCATAAAATCATTTTGATAACAGTATTCATAAATATCTTACTTAATATACCCATATATTCTATACCGTTACTTATATTATTTTCAAATTTTCACGCATCTTGTCTTTCAATCTTAAATGAAAACATCTTGACAACTCCGCGTAATCTTATATTTTTATCGGTTTTATTTCTATGGCATCGGAAATTTCATGCGGCTAAAGTAATTTTCCGCGAGCACAGAGCGGAAATTACCACATAGTGTAGTGACGTGTTCGACAAACGTCACGTAGCCGGATCCGAGCGCGCAGATCCTTATATCCAATTTCCGGGCGTTTTTGTTGGAAATGAGAATTAGCTGACGTGACGGAAGGCTAAATATCAATGTCGATCGTATCAGCGCCCGCCGCCGCCCCGCCCGCCCGCGCATCGCACGCTAGATAACCAGATATTTCACTGCTCGTTAAAATTAAACTATACTGGCATAACCCAAAGGCAAAAGGCTTGAACTGTAGGTACACATCTGTCTGTTTATGTCCAACTATAGGATTTCTGTTTTTGTTTTGTTTTCCGTATGTGTAAGTGGCCAACACTGGTGTTCGATTTTTCAAGCTGCCTTAAGGCATCTGGCAGCTGATGACTGCAATACAATGATTAAAGCCGGGAACAACGGCTTAACGTGCCTTCCGAAACACGGAGGAGCTCGACGTTTATTGTGAACTTCTGCTGTGCAATAGGAATGCACAGCGTCTTGTTTATGCGTATTTAAAGTTATTTGTATTATTAGCGGTGTGGTTGCTGGCAGAGTAGAATAGGACCACTCCAAGTCTTCCCGTAGATGTCGTAGAAGGCGACTTAGGAAACACAAGCTAAACAAAGCTTATAAACATGAGTGAGACCTCCCCAACCTGTCTGGCCAGCGTGAAGAGTGTCGGCCAAGTTCTCTGGCTACTCTAGCTAATATATGGCTCTGGCAGTACAGAGAGGGTCATGCTCCTGTAGTGGAGACTAAAAAGGACCTGATGATGATGATGAAACTTTATACTAGAGGTAGACACTGTTCATCTTAAAGCGTTTCCGGTTGATTCTAAGCTGTGCTACTTCGGATGGTGGACTCTGGAGTCCACTTTACAGTTTTCTCGGATCTACAACTAAAATATTACTTTAGAAATATATTTTTCAGACGTACCCTACAGTTTTTTTCAAACCGGCCTCGTTAGGCTTGTTGACACTATTGAAATATCTTCAAAACTTGCCCGCCCTTACACGCGACTTTTGTCCCTTGTTGAAAAAGTTGTAAAGGTGTTTTTTTATTTAATATTTTTGATGATATTCAGTCGTGGAGAGAGTCGCCGGTGTCACTCGGGAGCCCAGCCAAGCGCACGTAACGAACTCGCTGCGGCGCGCCGTCTGAGCACCCGCTCAAACCTAAGAGGGTATAACGCTCATTTTAAACGTAGGTATGTGATAACCTTTACATCGATTTATGAATCATTCCTTTCTTCTGAAGATTATTGAAAAATATTTTAGTGCACAAAGTACATCTAGGGCTCATTCAGTCGTAGAGACAATAGCCAGTAAATTAACTCATGAATCCATCCAAGTGCACATAACGATACACCTTAGGTTTTTTAATACTACTAGACTCAGACTTCAACATCTTAACTCATTATTTATTAAATACTAAGTATAAATCATCCTTTGAATAACTAAACATTATAAGCAAACAAAGCATTTCTATTCGAAAACGGGTCTGTCAATATTTATTCTTAAAAGAATTTAAATGAATACGTATTATTTTGGTGTTACATAGAACGTAATCCATTAATCTAGATTCCGCAGACGTACACAAAAATGTACCTACGCTGGCACTCAGTTGTGTTATTGAAAAGCAAGTCAATGCTTATGAAAAATTACTTTTTCGTCTCACGGTACGTTCCTTGGCCTCCCTTTCGTTCCTGTCTACGCTCGGATGCAAATACGAGATTCCTTAGTCGAGCACAATAGACATAATGTGGAGTTCTGCCACTGGAAAATGTTGATATAAGTTTATTTGTCTGTTTCCATTTGTTGTGGGTACCGTTATTTTTTGCTGAGGTCAATTTGTAAAGGGAGGTTAGCGATTTAGTAGATAAGTATGAGCATGTAGAATTATTTATATTATTTTAGTGTTTACACTAAAACTTTACATAGAAAAAGGTAGGACCGACACAAAAAGAACATATTATTTCTTAAAATTTAAAGTTAAATTTATCTAAATAAGTACGTACTATTTTTAATATTGACCTGTCCATTGTACGTACGTGGATTAAAATTGTATTGTATATTTTTGAGCTATTTTAGTTATTGTAGTTAAATGTATTTATAATAATTTAATGATGAGCCATAATTAATCATGTATAATTTTTTATTTTATTTTTATTATTATTATTGGAAAGATTAAGATTAGATTGTTTTTTAAATGTTTTTGAATGTATTATTAAATATTAATTCTATCATGTCTGTATAAAAAACTAGTTTTGTATTATATAGAGACACAAACAGAATCGATATGGAAGAGCGAAATCTTCTAATACAGGCATTTTTTGCTTAAAAGGAGGTTTTAAAATTTATTAATGGTAAACCAAAATTCTAACAATTGAAATAAACTATTTATTATTATATTTATAGTGTAGTTTATCTGATAAATCACTATAGGGACGCAAGCTATGTTTAAGTATATACTAGTACGTAAATTTCTTCACAGTCATTCAAGTATTTTATCGTAAATGGTACTTACCTTGAAATTTCCAGTCATTACTTGATCGTTAAAAGCTTCAAATCAACAAATAACGTTAGGTACACATTGAATCAAAAAGCAAATATTGTCCAATCGAATCGATTCTGCGAATACGCATCATATCGCTATTAGCTCGAACGAGTAAAGATGGTACACCACGCAACATTAATTAACCATAACGCGCAGCCACATGAATAAATGTAACACATTACGACAGGATTCTTTGTCGGAACAAACCATATGATAACATTAACCGCACAGCAGCCTCGACTTAATATTAGGCTGAGTTCTGGCAGGACGGTTAAAGTCGGCGGTTGGTTAATGTGCTAAGGGGTAGGAAAAGTTTCAGGTAAGCGTCTTCTTTGCAAGACGTGACCGGCCTACGTGCCGCGCTCATACGTCGGCAGTCCGTTTACGTCGCATATAAAAGTAACAGTCACATTGTCACTGAAATTGTACCGGTGTGCTGAATAATGTTTATTGTGTTGTGTGCTAATGGACGTGTCACAAGTATTAAAGTGACTTAATGCTGTTGATTTATTTATAAATTGTTTCTTTTAAAATACTTGATAATAAAATCAAGTGTTAGTTACATATATATAAATAGATAAATGAAAATATGGTAAAATTTTGAGATACATATTAATATTTGTGTTACTATGTACAAAAAAGGTATACAATCATAAAAAAAATAACACGACAATCTCGAAATGAAATCGAAATTTTAAACGTGACCAAGAAATTCAAAGAACTACGCTCGCGCCAACTCCCTGTCATGGGACCGGCTGGAGATGAAAATATAATAATAGAGGCGCATCAAACGTGATGTTATTAAGGGCTTCCGTGACCGGCGTAGCGATGGCGTAGCAAGCGCGCGGCCCGCGCCCGGCGCGCACGCACGGTCGTGCGCCGAATACGCACCCATTCACATGCAAAATAAAATGATTTCCGAACGCTGGGTGGCAACTGAAAGTAAAGCCTGCGATAAATCTCCGCATTCCGTCAACAGTTATCCGCAGAATCGCTTTCTAGCCGCCTTAAATAAATGACTGCTACGAATGATTCGGGCAGAAAGTTTACAAGGCTTCGATCGGTCGTATAAGTAGACAGTATTTTTGTTCTTAAATATAGAAGTGATGTCTGTTTTGATAACCATAATAAATTAAATAAATTTATACATCATCATCATATCAGCCACAGGAACTCCACTGCTGGTCAAAAAGAACGATGTTATTTTTAAATACTTTCTTTGAATTGGAAATGAGTCTAGTTAATTGTTCGTTCAATCGAGAATTCAATCAACAAACTGTAAAAGCTAGCTTTTTCAACGATTGCTTTTGATGTCTATGCATCTTCCTGAATCACAATAGATACTTCAGTTGGCCATAAAGGGGAAATTCTTTTATTTTGTTGTAGAAGAGAAGCAACGCCCGACGGCGCCTAATCAAGGAGTTGGCCGGGACTTGCGCCGCTAACGAACAGGTGTACCTATAAATACTTTCCGGGGCGATTGCTCCAGGCTTTAATCAGCGCCGCGGCACCACTTTACCGCTTTTCATTGACTCCCGACTGACCCGCCAGCGCCGATTGGAAACCTACACTCCGGGGAAATACTCAAGGAAAATTTACGCGCGTTTTTGGCTCCTTCGACACTTTATTTTTATAACGAAGCATTTTAAATTCCCAAGGTAGTGGTTGATGACATCTATTCTTTTGGCATTGGCAAATTATGGCGTCAAAAATATTTTTGCCTATATTTTGTTTAGACTTTTATTTGCTTACATACTTATAAAACAATTTACTTAATAAATATCCATAAGGAATATTTTACAACAGTAACTAATACAGCATACAAATAGATTTTTTTCTAATTACTTAACTAATTGATGAATGCAATTTTTCAAATATTTAGATTTTTTTTCATTTTTAGTTTCAGTTTTTAGGAAAATTCAAGTTTGAAATAGATAAGGTAGCTAGAGAAGCTCTTATCAATCTTGAATACTCGGAACACATCGTAAGAACTGCTTTGTGCCAACTTGGAGTACGAGTACATTGAATTAAAAATGAATACGACGAATAGCGGGCCTGACTAACTCGGGTTGCAGCGAACTCGCATTTTCAAAAAAAAATATTTTCTTTGGATGCCGAACTTTTATTACTTTTTTCTTTTAATATTTGACGTAATATTAGTACTTACAGTAAATAATGTACTTAATTCAATGCACAATTTTATACTGTAAATTAGTTTCGTGACACTGATTATATTTTACAAGTATCATATAATTATTATAATAATTTCGATATTTTCGTCTACTTTTCGATGTCCTGATATATTTAGCTATAGTAATATATAATCTTAAAATCATGCAAAAAGTTATGTTTTAATATACTTAGCTAGGTAGCCCTAATATTGTCACGATCAATGTTCTATGGGCTCTACATATACCAGCTGCCAATTTTACATGCGATGACAAAATTCGTTAAGCGTATAATATTTTCGATATTTGATCTAATATTCAATGTTTTGATATATTTAGCTAGCCCTAAGGTTGCCACTGTTGGTGCTGTGCGACTCCACGAGCTGCGACCTTCCCATTCGATGCCAGACTTCGTTGCTGTTAATTGAATTCGCACCGCATTTAGTGCCGCATAGTACACTGTCGTTGATATTTAATATTTATTTCATAAATAATTAAAAAATTTCAATTAGTTTGTATTTTAGTATATGTGCACCATTATGAGCCTCAAGATTTTTTTCCAATGTATGTAATATTGTGACTTTCAGTGTCACACAAGCAGCTAATATATTATGTAAAAATAACAATGTTGTTATTGATTTATTATAAACCAATATGAATAAGTATGCTTAGTAGTTACTAAAAGTATGGTCTTAAATCATATCCAAGATCACATAAAAATACACACAACAAAAACATGTACGCATTTTTTTAAACAAACTTATTTTCTATTATACGAGTATAACAATAAAAAACTCCGCTAACAGCATATATACCACCTAGGTTTATCAGCAGGCAGTACCTAAAAATTAACAACTTCTCGCAAACTGTCGCAGGGCGACTAATTAAAATGTTCATTTGCGTTTTCACCAAAAACCTCTAATTAGGTCCTGCTTGAATTTGTAACTGCACTATTTTCAATAATTCAGGATGGAATTAATTACTGGATATATTTTACCACACTATTAATTAAATCTAAATATAAATAACTTTCACATCTGTCCGTTCCATTTCAGTAACATTAAAATGTTTATTTTAATTAACACCTACTCGTAATAGCCACAATCACTATTATTAACATTACAGAAATTACCACGATTTTGAATTTAGCCAATCAATGCTGAAATAGTCAAAATATCTAACCCAATTCCAAATTAATCGCGATAAGTCCCCGAAATTCAATAAGAACTAATAACTTTTTCAAAACATAAATGAAGCACTATAAAACTAAACTTATGGCATAAAATTGAAATATCCACAACACGCTTTGTCAAAATGGTCACAATAATGTATTCGCAACATGTTTCGTCAAAATTTTCACAGTTCAATTGTATACTTAAATAGTATTACGGATAACGTTTTATGTATAACTTTGTTTTTAGTATTAATACAATTTATGCATAAATATTGATAAATGAGTAGATAATAAATCACAGAGGGAAATAGCAAACTTCTCAAGTAAATTAATATAAAGTTGTGCAATCCTGCGAGCATTAGTATTCAGAGTGTACGTCCATATAACGCGGAAACGAAAGATTTTAATGAACGACATTGCGGGAACTGTATAGAGTTGATATTACTACGACCACAGTATCATTTTAATATGATCATATACGTAACTTTCGGAAAACTCTGCGTTCGATTCCATTAAAAAATATTAAACATCCTTATGTTATGTAAGTTCCTTTTCATTGCTGTCATGAAAGCGGATTTTCTGCTAAAGATGTTGAGTATTATTCAACAATATATAGGTACGATTTGTTTAGACAGGGTACGAAATCGAAGTAAAATTTGCATTTAGATAATTCTAAAATAACATTTTTACATAGGCCAAGACAAAAATCGCATTGCTGAAAATTGTAGTAGTACGTCTACAAAAATCGTAGCACAGGTTTCATGCTACGATTTTTGTAGACGTAGGTACTAAGAAATCGTAGGCGCTGTGTACATATGAATTTAAAAAAAAATGGTTGCCTGTAAAGTCGGTTTTACGGGCGAAGATTTTACGTGACAACGGCGGCAGACCGATCATAGTTGAGTGGGAGAGAGACGCAAGGCATTCGGCGGGCCTCTCTCTCGTTCGGTGACTCATCGTAACGTTACCGAGCGTTACACTTTTTCATAAGTGACTCCCAGCCGCAACCTAATTTAAGACGTTGTCACGTCAAAAACTTATTTGAGCAAATAACAGACGTTTTAATGACTCTATGAAGATTCTTAGAAACCACTGCAGAGTAGCGCTCCAGATGCTGTTTCTTTAAGCACTTCTGCGGCCAGCCGCCTCCTTCACCCTTAATTATTGTCCTGGCCCCTATTTTATTCCAAATTGGTAAAGGTTGCAAGTGATTTAGATCTTTTTTATGTCACTTCACACACTAGAGCATAGTTCTTTTATTTAGGCGAAGAAGATTTTAAGTTATTAATAGTATATATAAATAGTATAATAAATTGTATATGTAAGTATAAGTCATTACGTAATATGATTTGTATGAGAAACTTGCTACAAAATATTTTTACTTACTCTGATTGTGTTTACTCTGATGAGGTTACATATCTATGATACACATAGTATATATATATGATAATTTTAATTAAGATATATATTAAAATTATTATATGGTATATATTGCAATCAATAGATGCAAGTTAAGAAGGTAAATCAAAATAAAAATGATATTGGCCCCTGTTTTAATTTTGAATATATGGCGGCGTGAATTTATCATATGTATTTAATTTTCAAACAATGTAATCTGGCCACTTACTGATAGAAAGTTATTTCTTTACACTTTGTAATTGTAAAACACGCCAAGGCATTTTTATTATGTTTACCATGTTTTCGTATGATTTTACGCTTATACACTGTCGAAAGTAATAGGCGAATAAGAGCTACAATTGAACGGGACAAAACATGATATCTGGTGTCTCCTCTAGTTTTACATAATAGCTCTCTGTTATTTTTATTAAAATATAAAGTATAAATTTGCCAAAATTTAAGTTTAAGGAAATTGTACTCAGATTTTATCCTGTAATAAAATTATTTTATCCAATTATTCAGAATATTTAATTTTCATACATATACCAAACTCAAATGTAAGCGTACTTAATGTTTTTATCGAATCTTGTTATTTATACTTTATCGAATGTATTATTGACCAACATGTGTAATTTAGTCAATATATTTATATTGACTAAATTACACGTGTTGGTTGGCAAAGCAAAATATGAAAAATATTTGTTTACGCGGTGACAATGTCCCACGTCCCACCGCAACTGAAAATGTTCTGGTGGCTCTCTGACGCCACAGCAAGCCGCGGCCGCCTCATTAAATCCCGCTATTTGTTTAGGACGCTCAAACACGCGGACATCCCGTCAGGAATAACGGATTTTACGATTTAAAATATTTAGGGAGCAATTTTACCTTTCTGCGTTTGCAACAACAAACCCGCTTTTTTATGTTGTCAAAGAGATCTGGCTATTTTCGCGCTGATTTAATATTCGTGTGTCATTCATCTGTATTTATCAACATTATGTATCTTTATGTGGAGAGGAAACGTAAGCTAAACAAAGCTTATAAAAATCAATGAGACCTCCCCAACCCATCTGGCCAGCGTGGAGGGTGTAGGTCAAATCTTCCAGCTGCTTTGGCCAAGTACGGCTCTTGTAGTACAGAGAGGCACGACCCTCTCTGCAGTGGAGATTAAAAAAAAGACCTGATGATGGTGTATCTTTATAAAGATATAGGCTATTGATAGGACCTACTTATGATGAATTCTTTATTTTATAAGAACGTATCATTGTATAAAACAAATATCATTCGAAGTCATAAGTGAAATCATTTGCAATAGGTAAAAGGCAGAAAATATGTTGGTCTAGAAAGCCACTACGGCACTCTACGAGTGACTTACGACATTTTCATCTATTTGTTGGTCGATGAGATTATAATGTCGTTTCGGTAGGAACTTACTTTTCTATTTTTAGGTAGACTGGATGGTTATGGTTGAAACCAAGCGAATATCTCGCGAAAAGTGCTTTACAAATGTATTATTTAAAAATGTTATTGTATATTGAGGATTGGGGACAGTTGAAACATTTTTTGTGAAGATTTTATGAAGATGTAAAATCGGGATCTTCGTTAAGAACAGCGGCAGGAAAATGGACTGAAATAGTACGTGGAATAGTACTATTGCTAGTATAAGTCTTTGATATTTTCTTAACATATAAACCTAACTTTAACCTATTTTATAGCTGAAGGTGAACGGGTCAACTCGTGAACGAGTGGCGCCAGACGGACTGGTCAGCTCAGCTTCTTTTTTTTGAAGACTACCCAGTGTTACTTATTTCTGCAAATTGGATTTGGCACTCGGTCGCAAGCTTTACATGTTATATTGTGATTACATTGTATTAAATCTAATACAATACAGGCATAATATCTTTGTAAACTGACAAAGCCCTTCTGGCGCGTAGGCGACTAACACTGTGTAAATGAGTTTCTTTCAGCGTTTCTTCTCAGTAGTGGTCGTTGCTAGTATAAATAACTTTAAAAAACGTAATGTACACTAAAATTATTGACGTGTAAAAGTGCCTGCAAAGGCCTAATTACTAATTAAATACATGATTCTTGATACTTTAAAGTGCTAAAGTTTTTACAAAAAGTATTGTTGATTTTTTTTGTCATTTGTTTATCTATGCATCAAAATGAAGATGTTCATAGTTTGATGTGTTTTGTTAAATAAAGTCCTAAAATCTAGTTTATAATTTTTGAGAAATATCATAGCAAGTAGTACACAAATATTACAAAAAAATATCGTCACTGATATCTGACTATTGTATAGTTTAAGTTGTATTTACTATAAACCTCTGAAGGCTGATTAAAATAATGTGAGATTAAAAGTATCGTCTAAGACTTGAATAATAATGAAAAAAAAAATGATATTCAACTGTGCCATTACAAGTCTTAAAATTTTATGAATACTCGTAATGGCACAGTTGATAAATATTAATAAAACACGTTCATTTGTTATATTTTGTGTTATTTGCATGTTTCAATTGACCCCAGGTGGTTTTAACCGGCCCTAGCTAGCATGGGGACGATTAAAACAACTTAAAATTTGATTTTACATACAAAATACAATACAGTGATCTCAAATAACATTGACATACTTACGGTCTTTTATTTTTCACGGCGCGGATAACTAATCCCGACGCTATGAACGATAAACGCTTAAATATTTTCATATTCCAAATATACAAATGCTCAGCATAAATTGATGTACATCTCATATTTGTATTTACTTTGCCCTGTATTGGTTCGTCTAAACTGATACACTATCACTTATACACGTCTTTATCTCTAACGAGTCAGACAGAGCCTAGGGCTGTAGTACCAGGCCACTCTTAGAGTAACGGTGGGCATGAAGGTGGTAAAAGGAAATCATAATAGTGATGGGTTGCTAACTCCATCGCCTATTGATATGATTCAGATTCTTACCCATTTCCTCGTGGGCTTTTACGATCTGCGCAGGAAAGGAAGCAGCTAGTACATTCTATGTTTTTTGTTATCTCCCAGACATGCAAGGAAGGGACGTCTAAAGATAAATAAAAAATGCTCCTTCGGTTGCACTGGACTACCTCAACATCAGATCTTCTTCTTCGTCTGCGCAGCGCGTTCCTGGTTGCATCCTCAGCTGTGCTGCTTCGGAGCCCGGAGTGCGCCTTCCCGTTTTTTCTTCTACAAATATAACATGCATGTCAATGGTCACCCAAGGATGCCAAAGACCTTGCAAAATGGAGAAGAAATAGCCGGAACAGTTTCAATGATTTGGCTATAGTTTTACGACCGGCCGCCTGCCAAACGTCAACCCTCTTTGGGAATGTATTTGTGCGAAAAGTTTCACAACCGGCCGCCGCCCGACGTTAACCCACTTTGGCAATGCAATTGTAGCACGAGATGTTTGTGCTTAGTCCTTTAGTCGCCTCTTACGACATCCACAGAAAGAGATGTAGTGCTCCTATTCTAACCCGGAACCACACGGGCAACAACATCAGATATGGAATACTAAATTATGCGGATGTTATTTCGTCAGCCTCAACACGTTGTTTATAACAATATACACGGCCATTATTCTATGAGAATATGCAGTTTGAAACCAGATGTCAGCTCGCAATTGCAGCGCACGTTGACACAGTAAATTTTGATTGCAAATTCTGACTTCGTGCACCGAAGGGACGGTACACAAACAATCGCGTTATGGATGTCAAACTTAAACGAACCGAAATCTACCCCAACGTCGGGAAACGACGCTTGAGCTCTGAAACGTTTTTCTTCTCTCGTATATTCGGAGACAGGCAGCGGTATGGATGTTTGCTGCCGTGGTACACGATTGCGTAAGTATTCCAGTCTTGAAACACGGTAACGAACCACGTACTACCAGATGTTTGATATCACTGCACTGGTTGTAGATTGGAATTGTCTTGTTTAAATCATTAATTATTTTAGTGCAAAACCTACCGATACTAGCGTTTCGCAACGAACACTGCTGAGAAGAAACGCCGAAAGAAATTCATTTACACAGTATTGGTCGCCTACGCGCCAGTAGGGCTTTGTCAGTTTACAAAGATATTATGCCTAATACAATGTTATCACAATATAACATGTAAAGCTTGCGAACGAGTGCCAAATCCAATTTACAGAAATAAGTAACACTGAGTAGTGTTACTTATTTCAGCAAAAATGTGAATCATGTTTTTTCCACCTTCTCGCCCACCATCAAGCTAAAAGTGGCCTTTGAATCTTGCGGCCCTGGGCCTTGTCTGCTATGAACGGCAAGACACAAAAATGCTCTTTCTGCCCCATTAGGAAAGACACAACTATGGTGGGCGAAAAGGTGGAAAAATAATTAATTACTTATTTGATGTAAAGGTCAATACCTATGTAAGGTGAATGAATATTTACGAGTTAACAATTTATTTCACACTTCAAGGCCATTTGCTTATATATTCACCTTAATTCATAAACACAAAAGTTTCCTTTCATAACTCTGTTATTGTAAATGTTATGTATAAATAAATTTCTTATTCTGCATTCGTTTCTTTTTTCATGTACATCGCCCAGTTTTAAAGTTCCAGGTCCATGTGACCTGGATCTCAAAGATCTACAGGGCTTTTATGCAAGTAAACTCTACAAAGACTCACCTACTTACAAACTAAAACACTGTGTAATTTTTAATTAACTATTTATAAACTATGCTTGGCTCTCCAAACATGTATTAAATTACTAAGAGATACGAGATAATTTGATTTTTCATAGAGAGCGTCTGCTACCTGTCAGGGAGAGATATATCAACATTTACGAGTAGCTATCACGGCCAGACGATGGCGCTTGTACGTACGTATCTTGCAACATGAATAATATCCTCTACGTGGTAGTATTATGAAGTCCATATAATAACTGCAAAGCAATTTTACTGACTACATTTGCAATCAATGTTTTATTATAATTCATTAATTTGTAAGAATATGGCTAGGAAAGAACTTAAAATGTACCAGCCTCTTCTTTTCCTGGGCAGATCGTAAAAGCCGATCGAGGGGATGAGCGAAAATTAGAATTGTTCAATCTATCGAACAATACTTACAATAAGTAGGTCAGGCAGATGCCGACTCAGTTGTTTAACGTCATTCAAACATTTCAAGTAATAAAAGTCGATAACAATAAATCAGTCTAATTCAAGTACTCAACTAAGGTGGTATTATTTCAAAACCTCTCTCCACACCACCAGAGCGATTAGCCCCTACAAGAATCATGTCAATAGGTGATGCAGCTAGCAAACCATCACTATTTGATTCCTTTTTCCACCTACTTGCCCGTCATCACGCTAAAAGTAGCCTTTGAGTCTTGCGGCCCCGGGCTGTCTGTTTAAAGCGGCAATACCCAGAATGCTCTGTCTGCCCGTGGGATGAATTAAACCTAGAGAAACGGCATACAAATACTCGTACATAAAATACGGGTGAGGCAAGTTTAAAAATGTTTTTTAAATTCATGCGTTTAATGTCAATAATTTCCTAAATGCTTAAATATGAAGATTTTTTTTATTAATTTTTATTAGAGATTTGAGTGCGTTTAACCTCTATCTAGACAACATATCTCTTACAAACAATACCTACCTATACATGATTAAAGATTAAGTACGAATTCCAACCTAGAAAGAAATTAGTGAACCAGAAAGCTCGGGTCAGACCAGTGTCGGAGAGTTCGGTTCCGCAGTACCGCATAGCCTAAACATTTGGATTTACTAGGAAGATATTATGGCATATTGATCGAATTATCGATGCGACAACAATTTGCCGGTCCACTCGGTACGAGTGTCGCTATGCAAATGTCCGCGCTCCATTTTACGCTCGAGCCGCCGGCGGCTGCGGCGGTGGGCGCCCGGCGGCGCCCGGCGCTGGCGGGGGGCACTGCATGCCGGATGTTCCGCTGTCGTCGCAGGAAATTGAGAGCGTTGCATAAATCCTGATCCTACAAATCAAATTTGATTTCACCTAATCCGGATATTGATACGAAACAAACAGACGAATATTTTAATGACATACCGTCTTTCATTTCTATTTCAAGACGTAGCCACAATCCTTTACCCATCGAATTGCTATTCAAAATACATTTTGAGTCATTCTTGCGGAGACCTTTCAAATAACATAGAACGTCAGTAGGGTGAAATATTGTCGGGAAAATTGAATACGTGCAAGTATTCACAGTCATTTCGACCTTCTCAAGCTAGAAGGCTACAGTGAATTATTAGATTTTCATAGAGTTATTACTAACATAGACTTAGGAATACTTAAGATAGATACATATTTTTATATACCTATATTTAAAAAAACTTTATTTATATATGATGATTTTTAATGAGTTCGACTCCGTTTATATAGCTATTTATTTACTAATAGACCCTTTGTATCGGGCATACACATTCGGCACATGAATTATATGGAAGTTTAAAAAAAAAATTAATTACTTACGAATAAATTGATCATTCAACAGGTTTTATTGAAGTTACGTGTGGATTTAATAACAAGTCAGATATCATATATTATTGCTAGTTTTCGTATATAATTTTCCTCTTTGAAGTTGTTAATCTATACCACAAACGTGTCTGTCTATTGACTTAATGAAAAAGTATTTAAAACGCGGTAACAATTATTTGCTATTAAATATTTGCGTATTGGTTTGCGAAAAAAAAAACGCGATTTATCAAAACGACCAATATGAAAACTGCTCATCGTTTGCCCCACCTGTTTTGATTGCGTAAACTGAAACGTTGATTCAAAACGAAGACGAGGCCAACGGCAAATGTTAGCACAGAAAAACCTTTTGAGCTAAGCCCGTAGCCAGGATTAGATTTTTAGAGTAGAAGGGGTAGTTACTTTAATGACAGTATGTAAGTACTGACTATCTGGGATATGGTACAGGAGTTATGCAACTAATATGAGAGTATATTAGCTCAAGATCCCTTTTAGTGAAACATTAAAATACCTAAATAGTTTGGAAAATCCAAAAGTGCACGCCTCATAATCTCATTTTTCACAATTAAATTGATTTTGATTGTTTTATTGCGAACTTAAAACGAAGAAAAGTATGTGTCGGCTTTAACGCACGACTGGAGATTATTTTTAACTTTTTAACTCCCGCTGAGAAAATTGAAAATTTTTTTAAATTCGGGACGTTATTGGTTTCACCCTGTTTTTGAAAAGTCGAGTTTTCATCAGATCTCGACGTTTAAAGGTCTCAGGAATTTTCCCTGACCACTCACGAGCAAGTGTCATGCACCCTATCCGTATGTGTGTGTAGGTGTGTATGTGACCCGCTTATAACTCTTGAAAAACTAAACCGATCGGAACCAAACAAGTAGCTTTCCAAAGAGTTCTATACAACTCAGATTTCCTGTGAATTTAAACCGATTCGGACCGGGAGATTTTGAGAAATCTCAAAAATTCTAAGCAAAAACAAGAAAAAGACACAAGACTACGTCACGAATGTCAAGAAAAGTGTTACCACTGATTGTTCTTTTCATTCTCAATTAGTTAATGCAAATAAAATAAAATATTAACTAACTTATCGCTTCTTTTACATTTATTCGTCTTTCATATTTAATAAAACAAACAAAATCACAACATTCTTTATTCAAATTTCTTTTTACTTCTTTTCTTACTTGCCAGTTACACATTCGTACTCATCATACATAGGTATTAACTCTTTCAACAAACCTCACATCCAAAATTATTTTTAATGTCACCTGTATTTTTATAATAATAATTACGATTAAACTACATTGAATTAGAGCGTGATCTTCGAAAGGACTTAGTTTTGGATAATACTGAAGCGTATAAAAAAAAATGGGCTTGATCAGATAAGTTTTTTGGGAGTTATCGTGACCACGCCAGTTTCCATACATACCGACACACGGACGTCCACAAAATGATTTTATTAAACATTGTTTTTATTTATTTAAAAGGCAAAATGTCATAAGTGTTGAAACGAGTGTTTTTCCTTGACATTTATGTGTAAATATTATTGTACAAGTGCGATAGAAAATAAATAGAGACACATTTAGTTAAAAAAATCACTTGATTTTTGTAAGGCGAGAGTAGAGCACTACCTCATGCGCTTCGCTTATGAGGCGTGCAATAGAAATTTGATTATTAATAATTAGTATTGTACCTACAAGCTTTTAATTGTAAGGCCAAAATACCATCATCCCAGCGCATATCAATAGGTACAAATTAGGTAAGCCCAAACTCTATGGTGTTAAATCGTTTTATTACAGGGATTCTATGGCCACCTTAAAGCTCAGTCATCAGATCAGGGTTTTTAGGCATTCAAGATGCATTTTATTATTTGATTTGAATACATTATTATTTTGACAAGACAGCTTCTTGTGTATTCAAATTAAATAATCAAATAATAAACTGCATCTTGAATGCCTAAAAACCTTACAAAAATATAATATTGCATTGTCACGACAAAAAAGACCACTGAATGAAAACGCTCAACTACAGTCAAACAGAAACGCTAATTGAATGTACACACGCCACATACATACATTATTATTTGTTTAATTTATTTCGTTAATTAGTTTGTATTATTTTCATTAAAAGTGTTAGTAAAATATGTTATAAAAGAGCAGGATTGTCTGACACAAGCATACTTTGCTTAATATAAAAATATTTTTCATTGTCATCGATTTACATTTGCACACAAAATTTCATCTTAATCGGGAACCGGAAAGTAGGACAAATTTTATGTACTGAATTCGACTCACACATACACATGCATTGCAAGTGAAATAAAAGCTTGTAAAATGGCAAAACCGCGGACGTGATTTTTTAAAGTGGATTATTTGGACAGTGTAAAAGCCCCACCCCTCAATCCCCTGTATACACGGACCTGCTGCGTTTGCGGCAACCCAAAGAAACATTTACACGTTAGCTGCTTAGTTTGAACGCCATTTACGTGTTTTCTAAAAGCCCGTCAAAGAACATCAAACATGATTTTCTAGTTCAAATACAGGGATTCCACGTAACCGAGTGAACCTGATTACGGCGAGTTCATAAAATATTAACGTTACATGAAAGTGAAGAAAAATCAACAAGATTACTATGGAATTATTTATTTCATTTCCATATTTTTGTAAATGTAAACCATACGATTTATTTGGAAGAACACACGGTGGGAATATTTCAAAGTAAATGTTAAACCTTTCTGTGCCTTTATATAAAGTCGTCAGCAAAAAAAAAACAGTTTATTCAGCAAAAAAAATTGTATTGTTGTAGCATTTTTAGGCATTCAAGATGCAGTACTTCTTATGTCAATATTTAGTATAAAGATAAGTCGCTAGGTGTTATTTGCGAAAGTTGTTAAATTTACTGAATTTGTGTCTCCTCGGAAGCTACAGCTATATACTAGAGTTAGACCATGGTACCTATATCTTGCGTATTCCTGCCTGCACACGTGATTCCTTTAGGTAAAGTGTATTTGTATGTGCAGACCTGAGAATTTTATACATAATGGCGCCCGGGAAAGGAGATAACAGTAATTAGCACTGTCTTTATTGATTTTCGCACAAATACATTCCCAAAGAGGGTTGACGTCAGGCAGGCGGCCGGTCGTAAAACTATAGCCAAATCATTTAAACTGTTCCGGCTACTTCTTCTCTTTTGCAAGGTCTTTGGCATCCTTGGGTGACCATTGACATGCATTTTATATTTGGAGAAAAGAAAGCGGGAAAGCGCACCCGGGCCCGGGCTCCAAAGCAGCACAGCTGAGGATGCAACCGGGAACGCGCTTAGACGAAGAAGAAGAGCACTATCTTTATTGAAGCACTGTTTATCTGGTGCAACAAATTCTGCAGACAAACTGTATTAACAGTTTTGTAGAACGCTACCAATCTGTACTTTGTGTATGTATGCGTACTTTTTATTGAATAAAGTAAATCGTTGTGAAATATAAGTGGCATTATTGTATCGTCACTATATTATACATAGGTATATAGGGTACATTAAATTCAATAACTCGAGTTAGAGAGCTCGTCGCTCGCTCCGACCGTCCTCAAAATAAGTGAGAAGAAAAGTTTCGAAAAACTCCGCTCAACTTGAACCGTTGTATGTGTAAATTTCCAGGGAAAACTAAATAAATATGTATTTATCAGGCGAGCGAGACCCGTTCGCAACGTGTCTCTTTACGTCACATCACATTACTTGGATTTCAACAGTTAGAATACTGAGTATTTCCTGAGTAGAGTTCCTGGATAAACAAATTTGTCTATTTATTATCATTAAAAATAAAAATCAGATATTTTTATTTCAGTGAACAAACAAAATACAAGTTAGAATTAAATATGATTTAACTTATTTAATTACCATATTATAAAACGTTATAACATTTTAATAATTTCTTCTCCAAAATTCATTAAGGCCGTACCTGAATTTTCCGGGGTCCAGTGCTTCCCCCATTTAAAATAAATCATTTGAAAGAAAACGGAGACCAAAAGTGGCCGTTTTTCGCAAATGTGCGTAGTAAAGCTTAACGTTCTCACTTTAAACTGTAAACAGTAGTTCATAAAATACTTTGAAGGGTTATGTAGGATTTGGCAGTAGCAAAATTTTAAATAATGTCTCCGTTTTCTTTAAAATGATTTATTTTAAATGTTGGCAGCACTTGACTCCTGAAAATTTAGGTACGGCCTTAAAGTGTAACATTATATGGATGAGGATTACCTACTGGGGAAGCGGAAGGGGATACGGTTTTTAGAATAGCCAAAGCGCGGTCAACTTTTGCGCAACTTCAACCTATATGGCGATCCAGGAAGTTTGAACTCGCAGAGTGAAACTCAGAATCTTCCAATTATACGTGAAATTTGTCTTGTTATATGGATGCGAGTCATGGAAGATTATCAAAGATATCACGCAGCCAATCCAGGTTTTTATCAACCGCTGCCTGCGGCAAATACTTAGCATTTACTGGCCTGAGAAGATTTCAAACGAGCGTTCCCAGAGGCCTCTCTGGGAGCATTGACAAGCATATCATTCGCCGCAAATGGATAAGTCAAATTCTTAGGAAAAATCTACACACATCCCGAGGCAAACACTCGAGTAGACTCCCCAGGGCAAGTGAAAAGTTGGCCGTCCCAAGCAGGCCTGGCAGCGTGCAGTTGACGCGGGGATGAAGACAATCGGCCCGAAGTAGCGCGAAAGACTATTGAAACCCTCTGCACCATCTGGGGCATTAGAACCTTCAGTAAAGTAAGTCAAGTAACATTAGATGCAAATTAGAAATCTACAATTATTAGGCTTTTTAGAAGATATACAAAACATATTCAACAAAAAATAAAGTTTGGTTTATAAAGTGCAAAATTATAGAGTTATAGGCAAAAATATTTCAGTTTTCGAAAATATGGAGTGAAATTTTATTTCGTAACATTTTAGAAGCGACGTGAATATTTTGTGGGCCATTCTTGTTATGCGCTACGTGCACAAAACTATTTATTTGTCATAACATTCCAATCGTCAAAGCCAGTATTTTTTTCACTGCTAGTTATACTTCATCATAGTTATAGTATTTAAGTATTTTTATTATTTGAGGTATTATATTGCAATTTGTATATTTTGATAACATACAATAATAGATTATTTATCAATTAGTAGATCTATAACTACTCGATTTTTTTTTTTGTATTTAGGTACACGTATCATTTGTAGAGTTTTTCTTCAGGTACTGCTCCTGTAGGATGGCAGTCAGCTGTTAATATCTCAGTGTTTCCAATCGATGGAAGCCTGAAAAGCTGCTCTAACAAAACTTGAAGTTTACAGTAGTGTATTCTTCAGCCATAAGATTTTTGGTAATCTTACCCATCCTATGAGTTACCTACTTATATTGTAAAATCCGTTCCGTCCGTCCGTTTAAAACTTCGTTTATCCCAAAAAAACTCGGGGCGGTTACTTGCTCGTAGGTCATAAAATGTAGGTATTTGTCTTCTTCATATTAACGCGTTCCCAGTTAAATATTTAGCTGTGCTGTTTCGGAGCCTGGGGTGAGCTTTCCTGCTTTTTATTTTCCAAATATAATATGCATGTCAATGGTCACCCAAGAATGCCAAAGACTCTGCGAAGTGCAGAAGAAATAGCCGGAATGGTGTAAATAATTTAGCTAACATTTGAACTATGTATTTGTATAGAAATATAAATATCTTATTCTGTATATCTATTACCCACCTACGTAAAATTTGATCAGCACAAAACATGATTGATCACGATATATCCCCAAGTTATTTATCTACTTTACGATTAAATACGTTGGGAAACTTAGCATTTCCTAGTCCAAAATTCGTATCACGTATTAGTGGCCAAGGGTGGGTGCGGGGGAAGTGCAGCCACTGACGCGACTCTCATCAACCAATCATTATGGACGCGCCATGTTTTTAAAACGGCTTTGGATGCCGCGCAGCCCCGCTTCAAATTAATCCCCTACTACAATATTATAGACTCGACCTAAATTAAAAATACCCAACGAGAAAACTTTAATCTTATGCGATGAAACAATATCGGAATAAAGAATAATTTAAATACGAGTAATATCATATTTAAGATGCCAATCAAAATATATTTTCAAGATTTTCAGTTTTAACTTTAATAAGTTTCTTTATAGAGCCGTTTTCTTATTGGACAAGTATAAACAAAGTAAAAACATCGTATAGGAACTTACTTATTTTTGAAAGTGGTTTTTTATTCACTATTTTTTAATGATCTTCCATTGCACAAGAAAAGCCCTACTCGTCATTTGTTTTTGCGATAGGTATCACAAATATTTTCAACATTTTAATTTGTTTTCAGGACTATTATTTTTGACAATACAACATTTATTGGTGTTTCCGATAAATATTTGGACATCATATTTAAAATCATAAAATAACCGATTCGACATTTAAAAAAATAACCTTACATTTCTATAAATTTTCGACATTCCACGCTACGTGGGCGAGCATCACGTAAATCCCACATGTCAACAAGGCAATTTAAAACTCAACCAACAGTTCAAATCAGGTATCCTGCGTCACTGCTCACTGCAATAGATGCTAATAATTCTCGTCGTCGCTCAGGCAATAACCGACACAATCCGGTGCAACGTGCAACTGACGACAGGGGTGTCCAAAAACGATCAACAAAAAGTATGATGAGTATGATACTTAATTGGTGGTTGATTTTACTGACACTGCTATACTGAGGTCAACAAGAGAGAACTAAATAATTTTTACATTACAAATTAGTGGAGCGATAGTCCGCTTCACAACCCTATTGTTCGTCGCGCCGGTAATAAAACTGCGTGTTCTCTTGCAAGTCACAGCAGATTACCGCGGACACCGCTACATCATTTCAATTCGCTAGCGAGATTATAAATCATGATGAATTCATAAAGAGTTATCATGTAGTAACCCTAGTATTCGTTGCTCCAGTAATAAAAACACGAGTTCTACTTGCAAGTCACGCAGTAGATTACCGCGGGCACCGCGACGTCATTTCCGTTCGCTAGCGAGATTATAAAATATGATGAATTCATACTGAGCTGCCATGTAGCAACCCTATTGTTCGTGGAGCCGACGCCGGTAATAAAACTGCGCGTCTCTCACAAGGATTTGCACGAGTGGTCTTGACCACGCGTAATTTTGACATGCGTAGCGTACAAATGTCAAAGAAATCTTTGATGGAGAATCCGTTCCAACGCACGCTGTTTTTTTTATTTAACTTGAAACTTTTGAACCTTGATAAATTTTCTTAGTTTTCTGCATAAAACAATATAACTTATCGATGAAGCGACGACGGTTTCAAGACTACGATACAATACAATCTACAAATTAGTCGAGCGTTAGTCCGGTTCACAACCCTATTGTTCGTGACGCCGGTAATAAAACCGCGTGTTCTCTTGCAAGTCACAGCAGATTACCGCGGACACCGCTACATCATTTCAGTTCGCTAGTGAGATTATAAAAAATTATGAATTCATACTGAGCTGTCATGTGCAACCCTAGTATTCGTGGCTCCAGTAATAAAAGCAAGCATTCTACTTGCAGGTCACGGATTAGATTACCGCGGACACCGCATCTACGCTAGTAAGATTACAAACAATTATGAATTCATGCTGAGCTGTCATGTGATCATGTGCAACTTTAGTAGGTATTCATTGCTCCAGTAACAAAAGCACGCATTCTACTTGCAAGTCAAGGAGTAGATTACCGCGGACACCGCGACGTCATGTCATTCCGATGCGTTCGAAACGTCAGGTTCATACCGTGATAATGAACTTATTTTAGTAATTAATGTATCTTTTGCAGCGAAATAATTATAGGTACTTATTTACGCATATTACCGACAATAGTTATAAATACACATATAAAACATATCCGTTGCATAAGTACGTTCTTACGACAAGAATATTAGGTATATCTACTTACTTAGATAGTTTAGTCAGCACTCACTGTCCATCTGACCGTCTGTCACAACCGATTTGCTACGAAACTACTGCATGGACCGATTGAGTTGACATTTGGTACATACTAAGGTATAGGTACCTAATATGACGATTTATAGAGTCAGATTCATAGAGAGAGATGAGTCAGTGACGATGAAGGTATAATATTTAATAACGTAAATTAATTAATTTCAAATATGGGGACCACACATAGGGGGTAAATTAGTCATTTAAAAAAGTTTTGTAAACTATATCGTGAATGAAAAAGCTATTTTCCTGTGGATGTCGTAAAAGGCGAATAAAGGAAAACAGCACAATTCAAAGTGGTGGCGGCTCGGAGAATCCAAGTCCCAAGAGTTCGCAACTGCGATCGGTACCAAATGCGCTGTACCGGTGGCGAACCAGTCCAACTTCACTGGAACAGGATTCATACAGCTTTCACTAGTACGGCAAAGGCAGTGCTTGGGATGTCGGACGCAAGTGTGACAAGGAAACCTGGTGGTGGAACGATACAGTCCAGAGGGAGATAAAGTTGAAGAAAGTACTCTTTAAAACGTGGCAAGCGTCCGCATCTCCTGAAGACCGCGACGCATATAGGGTTGCAAAACGGGCCACTAAGAAAGCCGTTGCCCGGGCCAGGCGTAACCACGTACAGCCATTGTACGATAAGTTGGAGTCGCCTGAGGGGCAGAAGCTTATCTATAAGTTGGCACGTTCCAGGGTCAAAGCGGCACAGAACATCTCCAAGTGCCGCTATGAAAAAGAGAAAGACCCTAACCGCAACCTTTTGTGCGAAGACCTCGGGGTGAAGGAGAGATGGCGCTCGTATTTCTACAAGCTGCTGAACCAGCAGCATAAAGAGGTGCAGCCACCAGCCCTTCCTCCAAATCAAGGACTAGTACCACCGATAACGCCTGAGAAAATCCACTCAGCTCTTCGCTGCATGAAGGACCGGAAAGCTGTTGGAGCCGATAGAGTCCCTATCGAAGCCTGGAAGGCTATAGGACTCCATGGTGTTAGCATCTTAACAAACCTTTTTAACCGCATACTCTTCACTGGCAAAATCCCTGACCAATGAAGGCTGAGTATCATTACTCCAGTCTTTAAAGGAAAGGGATCGGTGCAAGAGTGTATCAACTACCGCGGTATTAAGGTCATGTCACACACCATGAAGCTCTTCGAGAGGATAATAGACTCTCGGCTCCGGCAGAAGAGTGCAGTCTCAGAGTGTCAGTATGGATTTCGCCAAGGCATTCCGGACCCTATTTTTGCCTTAAGGGTCATCATGGAGAAATACAGGGCAAAGAATACGCCTCTCCATTTCCTGTTTCTGGATATGAAGAAGGCCTTTGACTGTATTCCCCGAGAGATGATCTGGTGGGCACTGAGGTCCAAAGGGGTGCCAGAGATATATATTGACATAATCCGCGACATGTACCAAGATTCCGAGTCTATAGTTAGGACTGCTGTTGGTGACACCAAACCCTTCCCCGTTACAGTCGGGGTCCACCAAGGCTCGGTCCTGAGTCCCTACCTGTTCAATGTGATATTAGACGAAGTGTCGAACAGTATCAGAGACACAAACGAGCAACCCCCGTGGCTGCTTATGTATGCTGACGATATCGCACTGGCGGACGCGGACAGAGGGAGATTGGTGCGACACGCAAATGCGTGGAGGGAGTTGCTTGAGAACGGTGGTCTAAAGCTAAATGTGGCGAAGACTGAATACATGGCCTGCAACTCTACAGATCCCCCACCCGTACGTATAGGCAAAGACTTGGTCAAGCTTACGGACCAGTTTAAATACTTGGGATCTGTACTTCACGCGTCAGGAGACATCGATTCCGACGTCAAGGCCCGTATATCTGCCGCATGGGCAAAGAGGCGGGAGGTGACGGGTTGTGACCCCAAATGCCGGTTAGGTTAAAGGGAAAGGTAAGATGCAAATGTTGCGCTGGATATGCGAAGTATAACGTAAGCAAAAAAGTCGCCTACGCTGGTACGGTCATGTCTTGCGGAAACCGGCAAGTTACGTGGGAAACAAATGTATAGACATGCCGCCTCCGTCGGGGCCTGGCAGACGTGGTAGACCCAAGAAATGCTGGCTTGATGTCGTCAAGGATGATATGCGTGCCAATCGTCTTATAACGAAGGATGCTCAAGATCGCCGGAAAAGCCGGAAAGCGGACCCCAGGCTTCGCAGTGTTACAGCTGTGGATGAAACTGGGAATACCCTGAGATGAGAGAGAGACGTAAAAAAATTACCATTCCCCCACAAAACTACTGGACCGATTGAGTTGAAATTGGTCAGTGACCCAAATATGGACGAATAACTTAAATAAATGAATTTTAAATATGGGGGTAAATTACCTAGACATTCTTCTTATCGAGTCGAAATGGTAATACTGTAGCTTCAATTTCAAATCACCTGTGACCAGTATGTGGCCACGGTGATGACGTTAGCTTTATTAAGGTTTAACCTAGACATTAAAAAAAAGTTTTTTGGACTATATCGTGTGACATATCAAATGAAAGAGCTTTTTATGAGAATTTAGGTATACATTTTTTATATCGGTATTCAATAATACCATCATACCTCCGAAACCATTAAGCCTAAACTTTTGAAAAAAGTACAGAAAATAGTTATTTACCTATACCTCTTCACGCGAGTTTAACTCGCACTTGACCGGTTTATATCTTTATTGTACAACATAAACAAAAATGAGTACATATCAAATAATAAAAAAAACTTTTACAAGGCGGACTTATGCCAGGAAGATATATTTTCCAACAATTATAAATAAGATATACCCAACATAGCGGCTTTAAGTAATACCTATTCTACCTTAATTACAAAGGCCCATGATAATCAAACGCTTAATCTTAATTAACTAGGAACCTGCACTTACAAGAACTCGCATTACCCTTTAAATGGTGGAATCTGAGAGAACCTTAACCTTCCCGCAGCGCTGCTTGCGGGCTTGCGGCTAACCGAAATCCCCTAAAGGGGTAAAAAGGGCCGTGAATGTCCCTAATTGACGCCCCTGACTTGAATTACATTAAAATAATTAGCACATTATGAATTTTATAATCGGTACAATCTTCTTTTAAGGTTATGCTCAAGCCAAACGATTTTGGGGTAAATTAGCAAAGTTTTTATTCAAATACCTACTCGTGGATATTAGAAGCTGTTTGAGGTAATTTGTACAATAACAATTAAGAATATCTGCTCTAACGATTCTTGGAAGATTAAAATGAGCAAAGAAAACTTAGGTTATAATTTTGTTCATAAATTAGTATTGCTAGCCAAGTAACTTTTTTAAGTAATTATTTATTTCCAAGAAATAACAGTTATTACAGTTTCTATGCAACCCAAAAACCACGAAGGTTTGTCCGGAGAGCATCTATGTTCAATCTTATCTTAAATCTTATATTACGTTAGTACTTATAAGAATTATGAGCTTATATGCGTCAATATCGTTTATCTGAATACCAAAATGCTTTTGGTAATCAAAAATGAATCTTCATAATTAAAAAAAACTCAAATAGTGATCTAACACGCACTTTAACTTCGTGAAAAATCTGATAAAGGGACATCTGATTAGCGCCCTGCGGTGGTGGCAACAAACTAAGATAAGAAGGACGAAGAAAGTATGTCCTATCAATAAGTGGCAGTGGAGCTGGCAAATTGAATTGAATAAAACACACAGTCCGCTAACGAGCCGCTGTTTACCCAAGTGGACACTAATTGGCTTAGCCAATGGTCGCCGCGCGCCACTGCGAACTCAGAACTAACAACAAGAAGCGAGAGCTTTGGATGTGGTACCTACAGCTTGTTACATGAACATCTTTTATCCAAGAAATATAAGTACCGATACAGCCGACTGCTAATAATTATAATTAGGTACAGCAAACGCACGAACAACTCGCGTCGAGGACTAGTCAGTAGCACAGAGAAATCTTCTCGCCAGGCATGATGTTGGGGAACCGCAGCTCCAACGATCCTCTATTGGAGGTTGTATTTATGTGCAGTCAATCGAAGAAACACTGAATGCGTCATTTGTATGAGACTGACGTTTGCTTTTAGCGCCATCTTTGTCTCAGTAGTTCTTAAATAGTGGCTTAGAGGCCACCTCAGGTATGATATATGTATATATACGTAGTTTTAACATTTAGAATGCTTTTAAATTAAGTACAAATATTTAAAGGTGTAAAAAGCTTATTAGTTTGGAAAACTTTTCCCAATAAATGTATAGCGAAATACGAAAAAAGTTATTTCACTTCCTATAGTAATTAGATCGCATGACTACTTCGATTTGTATAAGAACATAATTTTTAGATTAAGAATATACTTCTTTAATGTTTTTGCTTGCGATGTGGCCAACGGCTGCACTTTGTTATAACTGGCACTGAACTGGACACAAATAAGATAGCAACCAGTAATAGTAGTCTATGCTAGGCTGGTGTGAACAGAACCCAGAAGCATGCCAAATGTATGGAAACTGTTGTGTTGCTGGCCAGTTTTCTAACCTCGTACCGTAAAATCAAATTAGGAATGTTTTAAAAATGCCATATCTATAATTGGAAGACTGAGCAGCATTTGGTCTAGTTGACTCCTGAATGAAGATGCAATCACTGTAACTAGACGCATGGCACGTGCCAGCAGCCTCCTGACCTTGTAGTCTAATTGACAAAATAACGCGAAGAAAGCCAACTTCGTTTGGGAATCTTAGAACCTCGCGAGCAGAATCACAATAACGACTGAAAAGATTATGTATATTACAGGATGTATAAAACTTTATCGAGGTCTTAAAGCTACAATATATCTTAATGAACGTGGAGAAAGCATGATTAATGATTTAGGTCATCTATCTATAATTTAAGAACTACGTTCTTGTCGGTGGAGTAGTTTCCATGTCTCCCTCTCTTGAGCCATCCTTTAGGTCATAGGACATGCAAATTATTAAAAATATAACATAGAACATATAAGTGCTACTAAAAAAATTATCCCAGAAAAATTTAAAAAATGGAAATACCTAAGTAAAAAGCGTATAGGTAAAAAAGGAAATCGACCGCGTTTGGAAAAAAATAAATCGAAGTATATACCTAAGTAATTAGATAGATTTAAACATCGACATTTTATTTCATATACAGGCTGCATATGAAAAAGAAATGTTAAATATTATATTTTTTTATTTCACTAAAATAAATATTAGTCACTTTAGCTTAGATTAAAAGTTCTAATTATATTGAAAAATATTCCTATATAAATTAGATATTATAATGTAGACAAGTCCTTCCTTATAGAACAGTACATTAACGCACAGATTATCGTGTTGAGTTAGATAAAAGTTAAAATTAAGTATTTATTTATATCTCTAGTAAGGATAAAGTAAAATAATAAATTGAAGAGCAAACCCCTGCCCCAGGCTAATTGTTAGCTTAGGATATCATTTGCTTTTTCTCAAGAAAGCGAGGAAAAGGAAGATCATTACATTTGAATAAACAGCAGCGGGTTTTACAGTTAAATCTAAAAAAGCCAAGTACCTTCAAAATATTATTTTATACCTCATTATTTTCCATGTTAGCTTATTTAGCCGTCGAGTGTTAGGTATGTATTTAATTTTTAATACAAGTCAAGTCACGTCTCCATTCCTAGGGATAGACAAACCCAGAGCCGTAGGAGGCTAAATGTAGGAAAATACCAGGATTTTTGTTTATCAAATTTTTTGATCGAATTGTACCATCTGCATCGAAAGAAAAGCAGCTTGTAGAGTCAGTTTTATTAGCTGACATATTTTAGCTGCTGCCTGTACACTCTATATCTTTTATTTGCTTTCAGTTCTGAGAGCAAAGTAGACCTCGCAAGCTCTTATAATCATGCAATAACCGACTTTCCCCTTTCCCCTGGCTTAGCTAAGCCATTTCAGTAAAATCCGTCTATATATAACGTTACAGCAAATTTCCCCACTTTTCACCCCTCCACTCCCCTTTTGGATTTTTTTTGCAACCTCTTGTGTAGTAGAAAAGTCCTTAGTGTGCCTCTCAAATTTGACTGAAATCCGTCAATAAATAAGCTAAAGCAAAGTTACCCTCTGTTCCCCCTATTTCTCCCTCGATCAAAAATAGTAATCGACAATTTTTTAAAATAAATCAAGAAACTTGTGTGCCAATTTACGTCGGCTTGTCATAATCAGACACTTCCACTGCTGAAAAATGCAACGTGTGTGTTTTGCCAAAGAGGAAAACACATACAGTGCGTTTTCAGCAGGGGAAGTGTAAATGCGACCTGTAGGCGAGAACAAACAAAAGCATTTTAGGCCAATATGGAAACTGAGACGCTTCACTTGCTCGGTCAATAATATCCTCCGTTTTATAACATTATGCAATACAAGTACCGTTCTGGTAAACTTTTATAACTAATGTTACAAAAGTCATCTTGAGAGCACTTTAACAACGACAGTGCTCATCCTAGAGCCATTTGCATCTGCCATCTTGAAACTGATAACAGCCATTGATTAAAGCAATTGATTCAAGGGTTGAGCCATCACCTCTCCGCAAATTGGCGATCTGATTTGTGATTTAGTTAATTGGTTTCTGACAGGAATTGTGCCTTTTACACCTTGCTTACCATTTCCCCGTGTCAATTTATATATTTATTTTATTTACAAAAATAAGAAAAATATTGAAGTGGAAGTAGGTACTTACACCACACTACATAGCTCATACATAAGATTGACGATTTAATTTTTCTCTTCTGTGTCTGCTGGAAGAGATTTCTTATGAAATAAGCAGTACCTATGTACTCTATTTTCTTACTTTTTTTGTCACTGTTCAAAAAAAGTAAGAAAATAGAATACATATTCATTATCATTAATGTAAGTACTTCCACTTCAGCATTTTTCTTATTTTTGTATGATATAGTTATTGGTAACTAGCCCTGGGATAAAAAAGCTGTTTTAATGTATAACCAACAAGTAACTTATGCATTTTTATTAAGTACTTATACTTATAACTATATGTTCTCGAAAATATACGTAACTCTCTACCAGTAATATGAGTAGGTTGATTTTCTTTCAAATCCTGAGAGGCCAGGTAAGTCTTAAGTCTGGGGTTATTGTAGCCAAGTAAAAAAAATACTATATTAGCAGTAAGTATGTCTTAACAATATTATAATGAGAAAGTTTACTGCAAAAAAGTAATTTCAGCAGTGATAAACAGAAGGCGTATGCCTCATGGTGAGCGGGCGGCGGGTGACGGCACCCGGCGACATCAGTGGCTTGTATCTTGTGTTAAATTTGCATATAAATTGTGTCTTCCGGTCAGAAACCCAGCCAAGATGACGCACGTCCACAATCAAAAGGCTCTATAGATTATATTGTAGTAGATGGGAAATATTACGGAAGGAAAACTATAGCGTAACATGCATGAGTCAATGTTATCAATACTTACCTACCTACTAACCTATACAAAACCCCTTGGTAGTCTAGCATGCACTTCTTGAGCCTATAATGATGATGATGAGTCTCTACTAAAATCACTTGAAAGGCATAACAGGAATCTCATGTCATCTTGCCTAACTATAAAACTTTACTACCTAAGAGGTTTAAACCACCATTTTTGTGAATAATAAGTACAGTTTTAACCAAATATTTTTATAATAAGACTGATCATGTAAGGTTTCTAAGTAATATTTTCAGTGAGTATCCTCTAATTAAAACGTAACGTTGATGTCAATTTCAATAAAGCGCGTTTTATAAAATACGGTCATAATCTAAAACCAAAAATAAATCCATATTTACCGTTACTAAGCAAAATTAACGGTTATATTAGTCTTCATCACTCTCATTACAAACGACGCGCGGCAATAAAACGATGAAAAGAAGCTAATTTTTCAGCAAATCATCTCCGGGAGCATGGAGTCATCAATATTCATTTTGCGGCGCGCCTGCGAAACAAACACCTTCCGAAGGAGCATGACACGCTTCCTTTGAAGGGAACTATGACGTGGGGGCAGCCCGTGGGGGCTAACTCAATTTATTTGGATAATTGGTTTGTTTCACTAACGTCCCCGCGCCACACCAATAAATTGTTTCACATTACTGAATACATAGGACACTGACAGAGATAAAGCACTGTTGTTATACGCTAATTGACTTCTGAAAGCTTGTGTAGAAGCAATATCTAAGTACCTCTCTTTCATTGTAGCGCATTCCCAGTTGGATCCTTAGATTTGAAACCCGAAGTCCTCAAAATATGCAGGGCAACAGGCCCTTGCTTGATGCTTACGACTATTATTTGGGACTTACTACTTTACTCAAGTTAGCTGGTTTCACGATCTCTAAGATGACAACTTATGAAATCTGGCTCAAGCACAGTTTACATAATTATGACAAGCTGAGATGCTCTAAAACCCGTAATAAATCGAACTGCGGTCTATACTAGATCAATATCCTAATTCTAATCCTACTCCTAACTTCCTAATCCTAATCTCCTAACTAATATTATAAATGCGAAAGTGAGTTTGTATATTTGTTTGTTTGTTACCTCTTCACGCTTTATCTACTGAGTCAATCTTCTTGAAAATTCGCATACACATAGTTCGGAGTACTGAGAAGGACATAGGGTACCTTTCATCCCGGAAAAATGTAAAGCTCCCGTGGGATACGCGAGCGAAGCCGCGGGCTAGTAACATAATAAAATTAAAACGACAGCCAAAAAGCAAAAACAAAATTTGGCATTTTGATACAAAAGTGTGCGGCCGCCCGGGCGATTTGTATGGGAATGTCGTTTTTTTTGTTTTTTTTTTTACTGTTATTTTAATTTAATTATACTTTAGTGATCTAGATAGCCCTTGGTTCGATTTATTACGGGTGTCCTTCTACGCTGTTTTTCAGATATTGAAGTTAGCAGTAATGCCAACTGATCTTCATATACCGGTGAAGTAGATCTGACAGTCCTGATCAGAACTATCTTCAAACTTGAAAACTGAAACTAAATCATTTCCTAATTAAAATGATCATATTGTTTGAGATTATCAAATTATTTCACAATTACGGCCGTATTTAATACGGCCGTTAATATTCAGAATGGGGAGCGTAGTGGAATAATTAAAGGAAGACCGGTGGCCGCGTGCTCCCTCCGAACTTTCCTAGTGGCCAGCTGTATTATCATATAAATTATAGCCCACATGGAAAACATGGTATTGGCAAACACTGGAGTGAGTGACAGCCTGATCATATTTCGAAATTTTAGGAATCTATAGTAAACAAGAAACCCTTATAGTTTCGCCATGTGTGTAATTTGGCATGGGTAATTAATTAATTAATTAGTACTAATCTAGGTTTAGCTGGTAGCGGATCCCGGGCTCCGAAGCATAACCGCTGAAGATGCAACCGGGAATACGCTCGGATAATTATGAATTACAAAGTGGGTAAAATAAAATCTTGAATTTCCTATTTAAGGGTATCCTTGAATTTTCCGGGGTCCAGTGCTGCCCCCATTTTAAATAAATCATTTCAAAGAAAATGGAGACATCATTTTAAATTTTGCTACTACCAAGCTCTAGATAACCCTTCAAAGTATTTTATGAACTACTGTTTACAGTTTATAATGAGAACGTTTAGCTTTACTACGCACATTTGCCAAAAGTGGCCGTTTTTTGGAAATGTGCGTAGTAAAGCTTAACGTTCTCACTTTAAACTGTAAACAGTAGTTCATAAAATACTTTGAAGGGTTATCTAGGGCTTGGTAGTAGCAAAAAAATTTAAATGATGTCTCCGTTTTCTATGAAATGATTTATTTTAAATGGGGGCAGCACTGGACCCCGGAAAATTCAGGTACGGCCTTAAGTTTATTGCACACAATCTTATATTTGATTGATTACAATAGGTCAAACTTAACGCTTAAGCTCCCATACGTGTAAAGTAGGAATCAGTTTATTTTTCTCATTTGACCTATGGTGTGGGGTGTCGTTGAATAGGCCTTTAAAAAATATTATGAGTTTGTGAATAGTAATAGTCGACCAGCAACTTCGGAAAAGGTAAATTGCATACAAATTTAATTGAAAATTAGTCAGACAGTTGTAAGTTACGTAAAACAAGTTAATAAGTAAGTTTAACTACGGAACCCTACACTGCGCGTTTTTAACTGGCTGTGTTTGATAACAACAATATTTTTCATATTTTCAATCAAATGATTGGGTGCCCTTCGATTCGTTTAAAATTTTTGTTTCTAATTTCACTTCGCCGAACACTATTGGCCTAAACTTGTAATGTACAATTATTGTTTAGCCTAATTGATGTTTCTGCACAATAATAGTAAAGCTTAAAAATTTTTGGCTCTAATTTGAGAATCTCTAATATTAGATGTCCTAAAATAGTTTGGCTTTTATTTCTGAACACGTAATGATAACCTCGTATAGCTATGTTTGAGACAATTATTAACGCGACTACAAAAATGGCGGATTTTTCCAAAAAATGCTCAAAAAAGCAAAATTTTGTGCTATTAAAGTCAGTTGCCGGTCAGCAAGCCGAGACTGCGGTGACGAAAGTTCTATCCATTTTACTAGGTTAGGGCAAACCTATCGGTTAGGTTAGGTTAGAACTGCGACCAACACACGCACGAGCCGAGCGAGCGAAGCGAGCGTGCCGCGGCAGTGGCCGGCGAGTGCTAGGAAAGTTCTATCCATTTTACTAGGTTACATATTGAAACATGTTTTTATGAACAGTTTTATCGATAACTTAATAGTTTATATGAAATGTTAGTTCGATATACCGTTTTTCTAATAGTAAATAAAAAACAATTTTATTCGATAATATGAAACTGCGATGATATATTATTCGATTTCTTAAAAAAAATATATATTAAAAACGTGGAATAGTTTTGTGGGAAATGAAATTCGATGTCAAAAAAATCTGTATTCTAATAGAAACCCTTGCTGCATGCTTGATTAGGCGTTACAGTTTTGTGCCTAATCTTTTTGTGCGAAATATTAATTAGTAATTGTGAATATTAGGAGTTATTATTTATTGGGCCTAAAGACTAATTTGGGAAGTAAATATACGGCGATAAATTCTTAGGGAAATCAATAATAGGCCATAGTAAATTAGGAATAATAAAAATGTACGAAAAAATTTTGTGCTAAAAGTTTGGGCACCAACCAAAATAAGGAACACAAAAAATTAGGGGAGCCAATAGAGACCCCACATGATTTCATCACGCACTCGTTTTTGCCATTGTCTTTGTAACCACTAAAAAAAATTATAGCCTTTATAAGTACCTATGATACACAGGTATCTATTTTGTTTCAGTAAGACACCTAAAGGTACTCGGAATAAATACATTATTAAACGACATTCGTTGCATCGACCACCGTCATTCGTTCATCAGATTCCCGTCGGTTCCATACTAAGCATTGACTTATATATTATTGACACTAAGTATTTGTTTTCAATAGCCCAATCTAAGACCTAGGCCTCCTATACCTAGGAAGAAAGAAAGAAAGAAAATTCGTTTATTTGGTAGACATCACATACACTTGATAAACACATTAAACATACCTGATGATACCATTGACGACCTCCGTGGCGTAATGGTTAACACGCTAGACCGCTAATCAGGAGGTTCTGGGTTCGATCCCCAGCCAGGGCAAATTGGAAAATGGCCTTATTCAAATTGTCCTGGGTATTGGATGTTTATCTTTATATGTATTTATCATAAAATATAGTATCGTTAAGTTAGTATCCCATAACACAAGTTTAAAACTTACTTTGGGGCTAGCTTAATCAGTGTGATTTGTCCTTATAAATATTTATTTATATTATATTTATTTACCTAAGTCAATCTACCAAAATGGTCTCCGCTCAGCATATATCGGGCGTGAGCCGCGACGCTGGTCATCCGCGGACGCCATTTTAATATATATAATAATACAATAAAAAAAATATAAAATAAAAAACCAGCAAAAAAATAATACCTACTAGATGTTGAAAAAAAAGAACAATAAGCAAAAGACCATGTAAAATAAAAAAGAAAACTTCGGTAAGCGGCCTCCAGCCCCCCCTCCCAGGCTCCGTAGTGTCTCCGTAGCAGTACAGGTAAGGATGTAACGGGGAATTTTGTGATAAGAGAGAGCAGTGTCCATCCTTTAATATCACGGTCGGTTCACTATTTAATATCAAAAGCCTAAACATAGGTATAAATACATATTTTTAATTTAAAAGGTTAGACTATATAATGGTGGTGATCAGCAACAAGGGCCACGTACAGCGCGGCGTCCGCGCCGTCATTACCGCGGTCCGGCGCCAAATTGCGATATCCGCCGGTGCCGGCTGCCGGCTGCCGGCGCGGGGCGGCCAGATTTCATGGCTCTATGATTCAATACTCCCGAATCCTTACTATCTATATATATTACTAAGCCTTCGTTATATATACACTTCTTTATTTCATTTAAGTATTAATATTTATTGCACACAATCTTATTATGAATTGATAACAATGGGTCAAACTTAATTTTAATGCATTATCTACAACAGTTTGCCTTGACATGTTGGAAATTGGTAGAAGGGACGCAAGTGTATATAGCATGCTAACTTATAATATTTTTGATACAATACAAATATAGGTTTATGTAATATTAAACCTTTATTTGTAGTTCGCATAATTTTGCAGACATTTTTATTTTATTTAGATAGTCTTGTCATCATTGTGATTAAATTCTTTAAGTAAAATTCTTTGAAAAATTATTTCCATGAAATATTTTTGAAATGATTAATTTGTATTCCAAATAATTGCTAATTAAAAAATTCTTAAACTACGTAACAGAGGTACCTACATACTTTTCATCAAAATCTTTAGAGCCAATTCCGAGATCTTCATTATTAGGGTTATATATAAATTTACAAGAAAGAAATAATATAATAAGTTTCCTCAGCCAGGTGCCGTATGAATTAAATTAAAATATTTTCACAAGAGCCTATCTTACAGTTTGCTTTTAGAAGGAATATCACAAGCAAAATAGGCTCTTGTAATTTCCGACGGCACCTCGAGCTCGAGAAGGTCCCGCTGAGATCGCGAATGTCCACAGTAACAAGCCACTGTTTATTTTACCGCAATGAATTTCTTCGCAATATTTTGTTCGTTTTTTTAATTTTGAATACATTTGAGTACAATTCTCCGTGGTGGTTGCGCGCCCCCGGCAATCTCCAAATTGCCTCTTTATGTGCAGATGTTCCGACCCTCGGTTTTTCCGTCTTTTGAATGTCGTTTTGCTGTTAAATAACGTGCTCTTTTATTGTAATTGAGGTTTGTAAGTTCACTTCCTGCGACAGTGTGCTACTGTTGTAAATACCAAGTTAATAGGTATTTCACAATTGGTATTTCTTAAATTCTATGTCACACACGTTTTAGGAGTTGAAAAGGGTAAAAACTGAATGGGAGCTATGTGAACCAATCCTAAATACTTAAAAATACTGCTCTTCCATAGATCCATAAATATTACATACCATATGACAGATCTTTAATAGATTTGTTTGTTTCGACTAAGGCTGTATACAAAATCATATTCCTACATACGAGTACTTAAGTCCATAGGCTTACCTGCTCCAGCAAAAAAGAAATTAAAATTAAATTTCATGAACAACCACAGCAGTTTTATTGCACTTCGGTAATATTAAACCCCAAAAGAAAACGGCTGAAAGTCCGAGTTTCACTCAAGGAAAACTCCCAAATAATAAATTTCATAAGCTTTGACGTACAAAAACAAACATTCGCGCTAAGCGGTTCCTTCGCAAACTCGATTTTAAAAACGTCTACTTGGAATGGGAGTTCCTTTGAATTTAATTTTATTAAAGATCACAATTACACGTTTTACAAGATTCGAACTCATTTATTTTCCTCGAACAAATTATTTCTCGTGAAGCAAATTAATTCCCTAGCATTATACTTCTTTCAAGATCTGAATAAATTTGAGCGAGATTTCATAAAAAATAGACGAGCTGAGGGCCTGCGGCTACCGCCAAATTACGTCTTTATTTACAAGTACCTAAACATTGCTCCGTACTTTAGGAATTAAAAACTTCTGTAAATTATTTCATATTACAACTTTAATGTAACTTCTATTGAAGTAATTTAAATTATTCATTTCAGTTATTATTTAGAGCGTAGGTAATTTGAAGCTATTATTAAGGATTTCTATGCTCATTTAATAAAGTATATTTTACTGTACCTTATATATTATCACAAGGGCTAAAAAATATTGTGGAGATATTCTAACCGCAGATTGGATGCCGAAGACGTGGGAAGTGGAAAATAAATTAGCTAGACATAGAACTAAAAAGTCAGCACCGCTACAACCAGGAACACACTTAGGAAAATGGGAGATATAGATTCTAAAGGCAAATACTAAATCGAAGAATTAACCTTTATGTTTTTAAACAATTAAACAAAGTTCTACAAGCAATATTGTAACTTTGCAAGGAAATGTAAAAAATGTTTCCCGTAGAAACTGAAATCAGCTGAATAATTTGGATGGCTGGATGTTTTGTAACCTTCGTGTAAATGTGTCAGTATACTTATATAAGTAAACAAAAAAAAACACAGACAATGCTTCACAAAATATTTATTAAATTAAAAAATCTTCTCCCTTAAATCTAATTAGATCTCATGCAGCGTCTTAGAATAAAAAGTAAAACTGAAACAAACAAAAAAAAACATCAGTCCAACTAGAGCTACTACACGTAGATAATACAACTTACATTCAAACCTTTGAGATGTACTTATCTAAAATATTATACTGCTATTTTTTCATATCACGTATTGACCGCAAAAAAAATAGTAAGTAAGTACCTGAGTTGTTATTTATAGCTGAATTGATAAATATTTAAGTATTTCTAAACTTACTTCTCATGCTCATGGTCAACATCGCTCAACGCGTTATGGAGAGGGCTATGCTAGGTGTTTCTCTACATGATCTAATCAGAAATGAGGAAATTCGTAGGAGAACAAAAGTCACTATATAGCCCAGCGGATTAACTAGTTGAAGTGGCAGAGGGCGGGACACATAGCGCGATAAACGAGCGGCAAAAAGGTTCGCGAATGATGACCACGTATTGGCAAGAACACTCACCCACAAGGTGGTCAGACGACATGAACAAGTCGCTGAAAAGCGCTGGATGCAGGCCATCATTTTGGAAATCCTTGGGAGAGGCCTATGTCCAGCAGTGGACGTTATGCAGCTGAAATGATGATAATGATGAAACTTACGTCTGGGTCTTTGCCGTAAGAACATTTGTGTACGTCGAACGCTCTCTGGCATTTGTCTTTATCGTTGGTATCTGGAAAATAGCTATATTTGTTATTCAGACACCAAGTTATAAATAATGAAACTAAAGATAGGTACTTTAAAAATCATAAACCTTTAATTTATTTCTTACCCACCTAGAATCAATATTACGAGACATAGGGTAATCGAAAAGTCAGGTACCTACCAGAAGAAATAATTTTGAATTTAACCTTACAGTGGATTAGAAAGATTTAAATGTAGTCTTATAAGATTTTAGAGAAAATTGATGGGTACCTGACTGTCCATCTGACAAATTTCTGATAAGTAACTAAATAACATAAGGACAGAGATCCTACAGAGGGAAATCGACGTACAATCAATATCATAAATCATAAATTACTCTGAAGCATACAACGGTAAATAATAGAAGCACAATATTAAACAACTAGCTGTGCCCGCGACTTCGTTCGCGTGGTTGTCGGAACGTAATGTTATATAGCCTAAAGCCTTCCTCTATAAATGGACTACCCAACAAAAAAAGAATTTTTCAAATCGGACCATTAGTTTCTGAGATTAGCGCGTTTAAACAAACAAACAAATAAACAAACTCTTCCGCTTTATAATATTAGTATAGATGAAGTACTCTTAACCAACAACATATTTATTTGAATAAAGATTAATGTTGATACAACTTAAACAAATTATTTCGACCAAATTAGGTACCATAAAAACGGTTTTTGTGAGTTAATCTTATAAGATAGACATATACTATCGCGGACTGTTTTTTAGATCATTAAAAGAGCTATTATTCTTTAATACATATTTTTTGTGTATCTTGAACCGTTTTCACGGCGCACGCAACGGAAGGCTTCAAAGATGAAACAATTTCTCCCGTTTTTTACACATTTACCACTATATCTTTGCTCCTATTGGTTAGCGTGATGTTATATAGCCTTTAGCCTTCCTCGATAACTGGACTATCCAACACAAAAAGAATTATTCAATTCGAACCAGTAGTTTCGGAGATTAGCGCGTTCAAACAAACAAACAAACAAACAAACTCTTCAGCTTTATAATATTAGTATAGATAAATAAATATAGTTTGATGTGCTGTTCAGTCAATGTACAAAGATCGATAGGTATCAAAGTATCAAAAAATAATAAATGGGCAAGTGCGAGTCGGACTCGTACATGAAGGGTTACGCACAATGTTTTAAAACGCTGAAGAAACACGTTTCTTGTATGACATTTTAGTGATGATGATGATGATATTTTAGTATTTGTTGCTATAGCGGCCATAGTAAGTAATACATAAAATTCATGAAAATTTCAAGTGTCTATTACGGTTCAAGAGAGGGTCACAGGGCTGTGACAGACGGAAAGACAGCGAAGTCTCAGTAATAGGGTCCCGTTTGCACCCATTGGGTACGGAACCCTAAAAAACGAAACCTGTACTTAATATTTTCGTTATGGTAATATGACCATAACGAAGCAGTTTATGTAAGGTAATTCTTTGTTGATAAGATTATGGATATTAATTACCTACCTAGATGCCTGCATCCGAATATCATTTTGGTCGCTCTTTCAGAGTAATCGTCCGGTATTAGACTCACTAGCATGTCGTAGTCCACAGCATCGTTATCGTCCACCTAAAAGATTAATGTTATGTGTATCTATTGTCATTTTTATCAAGTCTCTGTAAGGACAAAAATGGATATGCGGTTAGAGAATGTACAAAAGTGCATTCCCATTTAAATCTGTAGCTGTACTGCTTCGGAGCCAATAAACTGATTTGACTGTGGTTATATGTCGCAGTTGTTTGGTAATACAACTCGGTTTTGTAAAACAGCTGTACATCGTTCAGCTGGATTGTCAATATAGGTTATCTGCAGGCATAATAAGACTTTGGTGTAGGTAACCATAATGAAGTAATAAAAAGGGTGGGTAAATTATTATCATAGAAATATACTGATACACTATCACGCCTTTATCCCTAACGGGGCAGACAGAGCCTAGGGCGGCGAGACCTAGGCCACTTTTAGCGTGATGGTGGGCATGAAGGTGGAAAAAGGAAATCATAATAGTGATGGGTTGCTAACCGCATCGCCTATTGATATGATTTAGATTCTTACCCATTCCCTTGATCGGCTTTTACGATCTGCGCGGGAAGAGAAGCAGCTGGTACATTCTATGTTTTATCTTTTCTCCCAGACCAGCATGGAAGAAATATATTAAAAAATTGAGGTGGAAGAAGAATAAAACTATTTACAGGTAAACCTTGTAGTTTTCTTATCACTTTTTATGTGTTTTTTACCTCCAAAACTAGTTGCTCTACGACTACGGCTATTTATTTTATAGTTACGATGCGATATCAATGTAGGAAACAAATGTATACCCATGCCGCCTCCGCTGGGGCCCGGCAGACGTGGTAGACCCAAGAAATGCTGGCTTGACGTCGTCAAGGATGATATGCGTGCCAATCGTCTTACGACCAAGGGTACTCAAGATCGTGCGCAGCTTTGCAGCTGTGGATGCAACTGAGAATACGCTGAGATGAGAGAGAGAGAGTTACGATGCGATATAGAACTTTCTTAATCGGACTTCGTTGTTGTAATTATGACACTGACAGCCGCAAGTGTCAGTTCAGAACTAAAACCTAGTCTTAAGTTTTATGTTACGCAGTTTTACATAAACTCTAGTCATGGACCCACTGCATTAATAAATATAAATACAAATTCTTTATGCAATTCTGCGTATTTAAATTCAGTTATACTAAAACGTCATTCAGCTGCTTTACAAAACCGAGCTGTATTGCCAACTGCTAGCGGTTTTGTCAAATAGCGGATTATACAATCCAACTGCGACAATTATATGACCAGCCAGAGCCTGATCAACTTGACGTCAACCCTCCTTGACAATATATAATAGACATACATTTAAAAAAATCGCTAAACTATTTTTTTTATTTATTTATTAAAAAAACTTTATTGTACAACAGCAATACATCATTTTTTAAATCTTTCATATAAAAAATTGGGTTCCAGCATTAGAAAGTTCTAATGCGTTAACCATTAAACTGCAGCACATTCAAATGCAAAACAAACAAATTGAATTAAAAATAAATTATTCGCGTGTTTGTATCTAATTTCGCTCGGCAAGATGAAGAGAGAAATAAACAAAAGAGGGATCACTCACGAGGCTCGCCTCCTCCAGCAGGCAAAACATATAGCACTTCAATTTCGCGTCGTCCTTAAATATGCCGTTTTCGCAATTCGCTATATCCTCTGGGGACAAGCACAATAAAGACGCTTTAATGTATGAAAACATGACACAACGCGTAGAACAATAACAGAGACATACGTAACTTGATTTAACACTACATTTACCATTAGAGCTAACTTATTATCACTTATACAAATACATTTACTATAGAAGTACTTACTTAAGGCGAAGATATAGGCAAATGGCCTTGAAGTGTGAAATAAATTGTTAACTCGTAAATATGGTGATAATTTCCATATTGCTCTACGTCATGCACTAGATAGCTCTTTAAATTATTTTATGAACTGCCGTTAAAACTATTATTGGTGATCCGTCTAGCTTTAAAACTTGCCGTGGCCACTTTTGGCGGAGGCGAGTTTTAAAGCTAGACGGACTAATGTAAATACTTTCAACGGTGGTTTATAAAATAATTTAAAGGGCTATCTAGTGCATGACGAAGAGTAATATGGAAATTATCTCCATATTTACGAGTTAACAATTTATTTCAAATGAGGGCGCCACTTCAAGGTCATTTGCCTATATCTTCGCCTTAAAGGTTTTACTCGCATAGCAGTCGAAATGGCCGACTACTTTGACACTATGACAGTTATCTTAAATCAGCCAAAGTTAGAGAATAAAAGTCGTATTTCAATTAAGTAAGTAGGTGTCTACCTACATGCTCATGGATAGATAGCAGCTCCTTGCGTGACAACTTTTAACAAATATATATAGTACTAGCTTTTGCCCGCGGCTTCGCTCGCGTATCCCACGGGAACATTACACTTTTCCGGGATAAAAGGTACCCTATGTTACTTCTAGTACCTCCCAGGATATGTGTACAAAGTTTCATGATGATTCGTCAAGTAGTTTTTGCGTGAAAAGGTAACAAACATCCACGCTTTCACATTTATAATATTAGTAAGGATAGTAGAGGTTTAGTAGTAAGTTACTAACTTTGTAAAATTATAACTATCAAGATGATGAAGGCATTTACTTGCAGTTAGATGAAATAGTTAGGCACCTACTTTACATAGACATGTAGGTAGATGTATTAAAAGTGCGTTTTTGTTTTTATCAAAATAACATATTTAACAGTTTGGCAGAAAAACATCAAATAAAGTAAATATAGACTTTGTAGGCCTTTATAGAACCTACAGAGTAAAAAGCTATTCCCAATGTAGAAGTTCCACGGCAATAAATATTATAGCAGGGAGGAAATTTTTCAAAAAAGTTTTATTTTGCCTGGAAGTACTTTTCAGTAATAAATAAGTAGGTAGGTAATTTAATGATACATAAATACATTTTCCTAGAATTACAGCCATTCTTCTCTTATTAAATATCTAACATAAGTAATTACCTAAAATTACATATCTCAATTCAATGTATATTAAAGATAAGTACATATAGAAATAAAAATCACACCTGCTTGTTAAAACAGACTTGTTTAATAATGTACCTTAAAATGGTGGCACTTCTAAATCAAATATATCTATGGCGGCAGGCTAAGCTACAGCGATTGTTTCCGTCATTCGCATACACACTTTTCAAAGGGCAAATATTTTTTTCCTTGTGAACTCACCCTCGGCGACCCCGGTCTTGCCGACGCACTCGTTGTGAACATGCTGTATTATTTCTTTGATTTCTTCACTAAAAACCTGCAATATAAACAGAGGTACAACCAAAATCAATTTGCAGATATCCGCTCTGATCTCGAGCATGGAAAGGAAAAGTAGATTAAATATTGAGTTTATATTAAATAAATCGGTCAAGGGCGAGTTAAACTCTCGTGAATAGGATTCCGTACTTCTCATTGGTTTTCCTGAAATTTATAAGTAAAGAACTATTATCTATATTTATGTGGTTTCGAATATAAGGGGGAGAATAATCAATTGCCTATTTTCTTAAATAACTTCAAAAACACCACTCTAAAAAAATATAGGTACTTATTTAGTATTCTCAAAAAGCTCTTCCATTTGATATTTCACATGATATAGTTCACAAAACTTATTTTTAGGGTTCCGCACCCGAAGGGTGCATACGGGACCCTATTACTGAGACTCCGTTGTCTGTCTGTCTGTCTGTCCGTCTGTCACAGGGCTCTATGTCTTGAACCGTAATAGCTAGACACTTGAAATTTTTAACGATTATGTATTACTGTGGCCGCTATAACAACAAATACTAAAAATAAGATACCTAAAGTTAAAAATTAAAGGGGGTCGTCATACAAGAAACGTGTTTCTTCAGCGTTTTTAAACATTGTACGGAACCATTAATGTATGAGTCCGACTCGCACTTGCCCGTTTATTTAAATGTCTAATTTACCTTTTGTTAGAAGTGAGTGATCCTTTAAGCGTTCCGTTTTTATCTTTTGAGGTACGGAACTCTAAAAATGTACATGTGTATACCAAACCTCGTATGTTCTTATGAAAATGGTCATATTTTAGTACCTAGTGAAGAAACTTGATCGTTAATAGTATAACTTAATACCTACATTACACACACACACATAGGTATATTGTGGTGGAATAAAGAACAATAAATATACAAACTGAAGTTTAATTTGTCACGACTTATTGTGTTTACACAATTTTACGTCTTCCTCTGGCCAAGAGAAGCCCTTTTACGGGTGAAGCGGGTGTAAATATTATAGTAGATTGTGCTACAAGGCGTAAAGGCTGTGGTAAAGGTAATAGTTTAAACGCGAGGGCGCTACTTTGAATCCAGAGCGAAACGAAGGATTCCACAGTAGAATTACGAGCGTAGCGAGGGATTCCACGGTGGAATCCTGAGTTTAGGCTGCGATTCCACTGAAGCGGAGCGGAGAAGAGAGGAGCATAGCGGTGCATGTATTGACCAATCACAATGCTCGAAATCTCCGCTCCGCTTCAATGGAAACAGTGGAGCGGAGCAGAGCGGATTCTAATATAAAATTAAGAGCATGCGTGGTTCGGGCGGACTGAATGGAGGCCTCCGCTCAACCCCAGCGGAGCGGGGCGGTGCGAGGAGTAGAGGGAATTCGAAAATAAGTTGAAAATTCCCCATGCTCGGAATGGTATTTTATATGTTGTCGAATCAAAAATCTATGTTTTCTTTTTGAATCTATAAGGTCAAAATAGTCAATGCCACTGATCTGATTCGTTATCTTCATCTTTTAAAGGTATAAAAGAATTGCTCTCTTTTTTTTAGGGTTCCGTACCCAAAGGGTGCAAACGGGACCCTATTATTGAGACTCAGCTGTCTGTCTGTCTGTCTGTCTGTCTGTCCGTCTGTCCGTCTGTCCGTCTGTCCGTCTGTCCGTCTGTCCGTCTGTCCGTCTGTCCGTCTGTCACAGGGCTCTATCTCTTGAACCGTAATAGCTAGACACTTGAAATTTTCACCGATTATGTATTACTGTGGCCGCTATAACAATATATACTAAAAATACAAAAAAGTTAAAAATTAAAGGGAGTCGTCATACAAAAAACGTGTTTTTACAGCGTTTTTAACTAGATCTTTATAATGGCATTAACTAGATATTAGAAATTTTCACAGATTATGTATTACTATGGCCGCTATAACAAAAAATACTAAAATTTAAAAAAAGTTAAAAATCAAAGGGGGTCCCCTTTGATTTTTAACTTTTTTTTAATTTTCACAGATTATGTATTACTATGGCCGCTATAACAAAAAATAGGTACTAAAATTAATCATCATACAAAAAACGTGTTTTTTAAAGTTTTAAAACATTGTACGGAGGTACGGAACCTACGAGAATTCTACGAGTCCGACTCACACTTGCCCTTTTTTTAAAGACAACATGGCGTGCGGTCTCTGAGAAATTGACTGTAACTGATATGCACCGGTTTTGTTTTTACTCCTCTCCACCCCGCTCCACTCGGTTTCGCTCCATTCCACCCTTCTTCGCTTCACTCTACTCCGCTCCGCTCCGCTTCAGTGGAAACACTCACCTCTTTTTACGTCTCTTCTCCTCTCCTCTCCGCTACGCTCCGCTTCAGTGGAAACGCAGCCTAAAGCGAGGGAGTCAGTTTAATAGTCAGTCAGTAACCTTTATTAGTGGCGTTTTTACTGAAGAAGTACTATGAAATATTTTTTTAGGACCACCACATCTTATACATTTTCCAGTCATTAGAAACGTTTTATTAATTTTTCCTTGTGTGTAATTCTTTATATATTTAAATATGTATATTATACGTAAACGTTATAGTCTTCATACTTACCTACCTATTTACTATCGGCTTCAAAAAATTACTCACATTTAAAATAGTTTAAGTAAAAATAACCTAATAGTTCCATAATAAAATTACTATTTAAATCAAAGACAACAATTTTTTATTGATAATTAACGCGTTTTTATTGGTTTTTAATAATATTTTATTTTGAAGCAAGAGAACCAAATAAAGACTACAGTCATCCGTAAAAGGTGTTGTATTCCAATTTTGAATAATTTCGACGCCGTTGCATATATTTTATAATTTTAAAACTAAATTCTTCTTTTTTTTTGCTGAGTGCCAATATTATTTTTGATTCTTCATTCGTGTTCGGTTTTCAAATGTGTTTTAATGCCTAGGGAATTTACTTTTTTACTTTTCAGTGTCTAGAGAATTACCAGTGAATTTAGCCCCATATATTTGGGATAAAATCATCGTTTTTCGATTGATGAGAAAATGCTATTTGTGGGCAGGGGCGAATTTCAGACTAGAGAGAATAGAACTAACACAGTAATGCCGTTAACAATTTAGCTTCTCGATTATTGGTTCTTAGTTCCTATTTCTCGTGTATAATAAACACAACAATAGATAAAAATTTTGCCTTTTCACTTTTTATGTATTCAAGTAGGCTGTATTAGCTTATTATTATTCAGTCACTACAGTGCCTCTGTCTCTTGATCTCACGCGTTACCTTTGTGAGCACCGTAGGGAAAATAAGTCGTTTCAATATTAAAAATGGGATAACATTCTCAAAGAAATATTAAGTCGTGATTCCATCGGGACCCTCCCTATGCGCATCTACTTGTATCCTAATGTTAAATATTAATTTAAATGGCATTGGTTCGTTTCCATTTTACAAAGATTTTATTTCAATTTATAAAACCCTTACCTACTATACCAATTTTAAAAAATAAATATTTTTATTATAGATACAGACAGTACCTATACCTACGGACTAAACACAAAACGTGTAAGTAGATAGTTTACTGTTTATTCTCCCGGTCTTCAAGGAGTTCACACACGGCAGCTATAATGTATATTAATGTACATTACATTCCGGGATGTATATCTTTAAATTATCTTAACATCACACACACAACAGGTAATGCTTTGATTATATACTCCCAGTGTCCGATTGAGCTTAAATTTTGGATACACCTTTAGTTCTGATGACAATGCAAATACATATAATCAGTATTGTTATTAAGACGATGCATGGAGTCCAGTGCTGCCCCCATTTGAAATAAATTATTTGAAAGGAAACGGACATACCATTTAAAATTTTGATCTAGTAAAACCTAGTTAAGGTTATAATAAATATTTCTTTTTTACTATATATTCTTTCATTTGCTGTTATAAAATATTTAAGATATACTTTAGAGAGTGCCTCCACTGGCACTGGCAATCGCTGCCAGCGAAAGTATATAAGATGAGATGGATTAATTAATTTAACTGGCCTCGGTAGCGCAGTAAAAACAGATATTCCTTTGAAATGGCAAAGACGTGGGATCGAATCATTGAACATTTCATTTCTTTTACTTTAAGACTCGTCGATTCTTTAAAATTAGGAATAAATAGTAAACTAAACAAAATTAAATAAACGTTCATAATTCATAACATTCTGATACACTATAACGTCTGTATCCCTTACGGGACAGACAGAGCCTAGGGCGGCAACGCCCAGGCCACTTTTGGTAGCGTATGATGGGCATGAAGGTGGAAAAAGGAAATCATAATAGTGATGGGTTGCTAACCGCATCGCCTTTTGATATGATTCAGATTCTTGCCCATTCGCTCGATCGGTTTTTACGATCTGCGCGGAAAGAGAAGCAGCTGGTACATTCTTTGTTTTCTCTTTTCTCCCAGACCAGCATGGAAGATAACATAATTCATAACAAAGTAAAAAAATCTGAAGTAAAAACATTACTCTGCTTTCAGAGTCTGTAGGTAAGGTTTGTTAGCTAGCTTGTGATGTGAACGAATTTACATAGGTAATAAAAAAAATACAAATAGAAGTACCTAGTAGTGCTATTCAAAAGCAACCCCCAGATGCCACAACAATAGTTCGCAATACCACATACTGCCAGTTCCCACTCTCGATATATTTGTGCACTTTATAGTGACTAAGTATATTGAAGGTTATTCAGTAATAAAAATCAAATATAAATTTGTAAATAATAATATATTTAAATCTAACCAGATTCAAATTTACCAAATGAAATCACCCTTCATATTTTACCCATTTTATTGGGAGTTTTTCATATGCTGGTAACCCTACACATGCACACAGAGACAGATTTCACAAGTTTTAGACAACGTAATAACGTTACCTCGTGTGCGTGTCGTGCACACGAGGAGAAAAAAGTTGGCCTGTTTTCTTTCAGTGGATTGCAGGGCGTCACTCTATCTAAGGAGTATATCAAAGAGGTAATGTAATGTATCTTTCCCTTCATTCCATTGGTGCGTCCCGATTGACGCACTTTCCAGCCACTAAGGTGTTATACAGAGTGTTCTTATTTTTAATGTTATAATTAAGGACCCGTTAAGTTACTTACTATTTATACTTTTGTATCGAGAATATTCAAAAATGAACATCCTTTTCAAAGAGAGATATACGGAAATGTATTGAGATATATTGACATGTATTGAGATGTATCGAAATACAAATATATATTTTCGTATCGCTCTGTATCTTTAAGGTTTAAGGAAGGTGTAAAAATATACATTATAGCTGTTGTGTGTGGTATCCTGACGATTTTTATGGAAAGATGTAATGAGATGTATCGTGCTATAATGTACATCTTTACATTATAGCTGCCGTGTGTGAACTCCTAAGTAGACAAGAAAATGAGGGCAAACCTGGTAATCTATATTATACTAGCTGTGCCCGCGACTTCGTTCGCGTGGTTGTCGGAACGTAATGTTATATAGCCTAAAGCCTTCCTCTATAAATGGACTACCCAACAAAAAAAGAATTTTTCAAATCGGACCATTAGTTCCTGAGATTAGCGCGTTTAAACAAACAAACAAACTCTTCCGCTTTATAATATTAGTATAGATAAGAGATGGGCTAGCTACCTCTCAGTTCTCTCACAACTTCTTGTTCCAGTTAGGTATCCATCTTTAGTCGCATCAACTTGCTAAGCTTGGCCTGTGGTGTGTTGCGCATCTTAGCCCTGACTATGTAACGGATAAGCACGACAAAATGTATCTCATTTTTTTTATTTCGCCCTACACGCGAACGAGGTAATTCTTCAATTTTGATTAAAAGTATGATCAACATTAGCCTTCCTTTGCAGAATTGAGAATTATTATTAGGTTACAGATTGCTGAGATTGCTCACTGTCATATGTTATTCAACGTGTCATTATCGTAACGTGATTCGTGTGTAACTGGAAACGATTCCTCTAACAGCAACAATATTTGATATTCGCAGACGAAGACTTTGAGCAATAGTTCGGAGTGTCGTGCGTGCTTCCCGCGCCGCGGCTCATCCATCACCGACTAAAACATTTCATAAACTTACGTGTCGCAAAGAATTAATGTGCCGTGTCAACATGTCACGTCCAAATGATCATGGGGTGACTGTGTTTTTGAGTTCGGGACTCCAGCAATACAATAAAATGTTTCGAGCGCAGAACTACATGTTGGGGCTGTCGTTTGAACGATTGGTTCGTTCAAAAGTTCAAAACAGCCACAAAATCTAGGAAAAGAAAGGCAAAGGGAGAGAATAATTCTGCGAGTCGAATTGGATAGTCCCACGTTTGCATGTTTATTGGATGATATTAGGTCCTTACATATGAAATTGCCGTTCAGTATCAAAAAAGTGAAACAAGTTTTTTTTTATGAAATTATTTTTAAATCAATCGAAGTATGCGCCGTTGTTATCGATACACTTCCGCCATTTTATAGGCAGATCATTGATACCTTTTGAAAAAAAATCCTGGGAGCGAGAGTCTATGAACTGTTTGAAGGCGGTTTTGACTGCCTCATCAAATTTGAATTTTTTTTCTTGTAAAAAGTTATCCAAATTTTTCGCTTAGGGCAAGGTTTTGCCGGTTCTCCAGGGTCAAGCCATTGTGATGATCGCTTCCGATTGTCGTACAGGATCCATTTCTCATCACAAGTCACGATACGGTTCAAAATCCCCTCATTATTGTGGCGATTAAGCAAAGAAACGCAGGAAGCAACGCGTGTTTGTTGGTTTGCTTCAGTCAATTCGTGCGGCACTTTTCGAGATTTTAATTTTTCCGATTTGGCGCAAGTGGATATGTATCGTTTTGTCACTTACGCCAAAGGCTGCTGCTAATTCAGAAGTGGTTTGAGATGGATCCGCTTCCACTATCGCCTTCAATTCTTCGTTATTCACTTGAGTATCAGGTCGTCCACGAGGCTCATTGTGTAAATCGAAATTTCCAGAACGGAAACGTTGAAACCAAAAACGCACCGTTCGTTCGTTAGCGGTGCCTGGTCCATACACGTCGTTAATTCTTCGAGTCGTTTCTGCAGCACTGGTGCCACGGTGGAACTCGTATTCGTAAATACCGCGAATTTTCAATTTGTCCATAGTTGTTGTTATAGCAATGTTGAAACTCAAACAAATGATGTTAAAACAAATGAAATACGAATTTTAAAGCAATATTTTTCTGGCTTTATTTCGAAATAAATTTGAATTTGGAATTCCTTATGAAACGCAAGATATTTGATTTTAAAGTTGCCAGTATTGAAAATCGGCAATTTCATATGTAAGGACCTAATATGTCAAAGATCTTTAAATTGGAACTTTATGAAATTTTAAGTATAGGCACAGGCCGGACACTCCTAAGGTACGCGCAATATGCGTCACCCAGGCGTCCCCGTTCCCCGTCCCCGCACCTCTCCCCCGTTTTTGCCTCGATTTCTCACGTTGGCCGTCAAGAACCGGGGGAGAGGTGCGGGTGCGGGGAACGGGGACGTTTATTGCGCGTACCTTAGAAGAGTCCCTTCTGTTTACTCTTACTGTGTTCTGTGGTATAGGTATGACACAAAAGCTCGTCGCACCATCTTGCTCTTGAGCTGAACTGTTATGACAGTGAGTGGAGGGCAAAAGCGACGGACAGACAGGAATGGAAGCGAGAGAAAAAGGCCTTTGCCCAAAATTGGGACACAAAACGGGTCGTTATAATAATATAATACTCGTAATGAGACAATTTTTTTTAAGTTTAAACGTTTAGTTTGTAGCAAACGCACTTATTCGGGACGGCATTAATCGGCACAGCCGGGCGGTAATATCGAATATAAGTAGATGAAGTTCGGGGCTTCAGGTCGGCTTTGTTGTGCGGCAAATACTGCGAACCGACAATGCCAGCCCAAATAATAAGTGTGTAGCAACCCTTCGAACTACTAGGTACTATCAATAAAGCATTATTAAAAAGGACTTACAGGCTTATGTTTTTCTCCATATCCGACAGCCAGTAACACGAGCAACACCGGCAGCGTGGCCGTGAACATGGCACCTCGCTGCCCATTTGTTGGACGCAGTGGATGTTACTCGGCAGGACGCTGCTTATATCGTTACAATGCTGCACCTGAATGACTTTAAATGATATAGCAAGACGCGGCAGTTATCCTAGGCTGCAATTATCGTATTAGCGCATTAGCCAGCGCTCTTGTTGCACTGCGAACTGTAATCATGAGGCGGAAACTTTGGCAACATGAATGAGTAAGCAGGTAACTGCCGGCGGCAGCTACCTTCTAGTTAACTTTTAATGAAAACATTAGGGTTGATTGAGAAGGATTTGGTTAAAGGTTTTACTACAGAGTTTAGACATGTACGTAATGCAAGTAAATGCTTAGCTCCCACTCTGTTTGATTGCTATTTGAGTGCACGTATAAGAGGAAATAGGTATGTAGCATCAAAGTGCAAACAAGTAAGTCAAGGTATCCATCCGAAAGGGTTCAATGTATATACTCGTACGTATATACCTATCAAAAACCGGCCAAGTGCGCGTTAAACTCGCGTGAAGAGGGTTCCGTACAATTGATTGACTTATAGGTTTTCCTGTAATCTACAAGCAATGAACTATATTTTGTATTTTTTTCAAAATTTTAGGCTCAGTAGTTTCGGAGTTCAGGGCCCCCCCTGACTGTGTGGGAATGGTCAATTTTCGTCTTCTTTCATGAATAAAATCAAAACTATTTATTTTATAATTTTAACAAAAATATATTTGAGATCCTCATAACGAGCCTTTTTATTTGATATATGACACAGTGAGGTTTGCAAAACTTTTTTTTTCAATTTCCTAATTTATCCCCCGAAAACGACCCTTATTTTACAAACATTTTATTTACTTTGCACATATGTGTTTGGGTCATAGGATCACACCATCCTACCAAATTTCACCTGAATCGGTTCAGTAGATTCGGAGAAAATTGGCTGTGACAGACGAACGGACAGACAGACGCACGAGTGATCCTATAAGGGTTCCGTTTTTTCAATTTTTGAACGGAACCCTAAAAACGAAAGTATAATAAATATTTTATTGTATAAGGTATAGTATTATTAATAATACTATTACCCATTATGAAATCACCAATTAAGAAAAAGATGTCTCTTCTTCTGCCTTATCCTTATCCCACTCTTTATATAAGAAAAAGCTGTCTCTACCTCTCTTAATTAGTCGTACGAACCTTTTACAACAATTTAAATCATAACCACAAATTCAACTACTAGAACTTTTAAGTTAAAATTGCGAGAAAAATCAGAGCGTTTTGGTAGAGACTGCTTGAATGAGAGCGACAGTTTTCCCCAAGTCATTTTCCAACCAGTTTCGAACAATCATTCATTGTTTTCGAGCTGAACAATGAAAGGAGCTTACGTGTTTTTGTGCGCCCGTCTCTATTGTGCTCTACACAATAATAATTATAAAATTAATGTCATAATTTGCGATGTAGCCGCGGCCACAATAAGCCGGCGATATCAGTCTTAATGATTATTAATGGCTCGCAGACAGCTTGAAAACCACGAGGAAGACGCGCGGAACATGAACTCTACTACACAGAAGTTAATGAAACTGCGAAATCAGAGGCTGTAAATAGCCTTCAGATAGCTATAATTTTGACGAACAATATTCTGTACTCTAGGCTACCACTAGTTTTGACAATTTCGTACTACTTAAAAATTAAACAGTACAACAAAACTTAATTAGAATGTCATGAATAAGACAAAAGTTGTTTTACACATATGTAGTTGTATTACCTACAATTTTTATTTTTCCAACTAGGTACCTATAAAATTAAGATAAAAAGTAAAGAATCAAAATAAAAATAACGCGTAGATACCAACAGCTTTTTTTTTCATAGCAATAATGCCGCCTAAGTACTTAACAAATAAGAAATTAAGGCGGTGAACCTCCTGCACCGCGCACCGTTTCGCGGAGCACGGTTCAACACGCTAGCGCGTTGACGCGTTTTCAGTGTACTGGACTAGCGTGATTTCTATACAAATTGAGATACTTGCATGCAATGTTAAAATCCGCCGCCCCGCGCTCCGCGACGGTGCGTGGTGACGGTGCGCGACGGTGTGCTCTACATTACATCGAATGCATTCTACATGGCTCTATCATTAACAATTCTCTCCACAGACTGTCAATTACCCGCACCTAGTAGCGAAAACAGTTACCAAAGCCAGCATTTTGAACGATGCGAATCAAACCTATTGCAAACGAGGATCAAGCCAAAACAGAGCAAAACATCAGGTGGATGTATCCGTCTGAAGTGCGTGTTCGTACGTAGAGCAGTTATATCTGGCTGGAGAGCGGCCGTGTACTCTCATTAAAACTTTCCTCAGGCTTGCATTTTGCGTGTTTTTAATTTTTATCGAGAGCCCTCCAGTCGCGGGCATGCTGCGGCTCGGAGCTTTGATTGCGGTAATGACGTCTCTCTGCTCTGCCCTTCTCCACTCTTCCTACTATCTTCATAATTTTCTTTCCGAATTAATGACAGTGTATGTTTTAATTACTCACCTTGAGGACTTACATGTTTTGAATTTTTTGAAGAGGTGTTTTTAATGATTGAAAATTTAATTCATTCAAATATTTTAGAGACTACCTTATTTTATTAAAATTACGTGTTGGTAAAAATATATATTTTAATTTGTAGCAATCGGCAGCAGGGAAATCTGGTTTCATTTTTTCAATTAATTGCTCTATTTATTTTATATTAGATTGAAGTACTCCTACTAACGTACTAAAACATAATCAATATAAAGCGATCAAGAATTTTCACGTAAAACATTTTGATACGAAGCATATTTAATTCAATCGGAATAGATACAAAAATAGCAGTTCAATAAAAGGCAGTGGCTGTTCGCCGATGCGAATGCGCACGCATGCAATCGTATGCATAAGGATGCACCGACAGAAGCAACAAATCCGCTTAGCCACGGTCGCTGGTGCCGCCGCCTACGCCAGCCTATTGCAAGCAAACAAATCTAATGGATTTTTCATGTCGATTGAGCAAGCCAGATGAGTGGATATAATATAATAATCGAATGTTTCGAAAATATTTTTATTCCTTTATTATATTTATAGGCATAGACTGAAGGTAATATACAAAATAATACCTGCTTGCTATATTATCTACCCAAGTTAAAGTATACTTCAATGTTTTTAGGGTTCCGTGGTAGACAAGGAACCCTCATAGTTTCGCCATGTCTGTCTGTCTGTCTTTCTGTCTGTCCGCGGTTTTACTCAAAGACTATCGGTACAAGAAAGCTGCATGTGCATGGGTATGTATGTATATTAATCACGCCGACAAAGTTGTAAAATAAAATCTGGAAAAAAATATATTTGGCCTAGGTAATAAAAAATTTATTCATCAGGAATCATTATTTTTCTTGACTAACCTATGGTGTGGGTGTCGTTGAGTCTTTCAAAAATATTGTAAGTTTGTAAACACCATTTTTCGATTTAGGGATCCGGTTGTGAAATATTTGCTTTATGATTATTAAGCATGGTTCAATTAGTTATAGTCAACCAAATTATAAAATGTACTCGGAAAAGGAAAATTATTTTTTTTTACAAAAAAAAGTCCTTTTGGCAGTTTGAGATTTTTACATGGTGAAATTGAATTTTTAAAGAGTAAAAAAATAAGCCAATTACCAGCTCTCAGAATAAAATTTCAATCAACTATGAAATGTGATCAACTTTTCAGTTTCGTATAGTAGCTAATAAGTACATGTCTGCACTAAGAAACATTGCAAAGAAAGTCTATAGACTTTCTTCCGGTAGGACTATAGGAGTTAAGTATAAAAGTAGATACCTACCCTTCATCAGACCTTTTTAAGATTGAAAGCAAAATAAAATTGCAAACTAAAATCTCATCAAGCTATGGAGTTAAGACGTTATAAATTTTAAGAAAAAGGTAAGTATCTATTCTGCGCCCTTCATAGAAAATCTTAATCCCTAAGTGCGCGTCCACGGACACGCGGTGCGGTGTGCGACGCGGGCTGCCACGCGGGCCGCCGTATAGATTGAGAGCTGGCACGAATTTTTGGGTAGGTATTTGAGGCAAGTTGAAAACACACATCTTTTGTTGTAACATACATCTCCTGTTATACCCCAACACGGAACTGCAGACCTGGCGTAGCGGGGCAAAAGCAACCTATAAATTTTTAAGTTTTTTTTATTAAGGTATTTAAGGCAATATGCATTTTTTATATGTTGTAGTTTAGTGTATAAAGAATAAAAAAATCAATAAGCCAGACGATTTGGTCGGGGCTTTGATATTGACAGCGCGTGCAAAAGTATTTTTCAAAAAAATATAAAAAATGTATTTGAGGCAACTTGAAATTTTAAAAGGGTTTATTACTTATAACTAAAAAATAAGATTCTCAAAAAGACAGCTCATTTTGATAGGACTTAATCAAGCGAATGAAAAATGGTGCAAGCGAAACTAGGCCTTATATAATTTACGCATAAAGACTAGAGTTGTCTGGCCGGTATTTGATCGTTGTAGTCATACACACATATACCTACTTATATTTTATAACTAATACAAACCCGTGTGGTTCCGACCACTCCATCTCTTCATGTGGAGGTCGTAAGAGGCGACTAAAGGACTAAGCACAAACATCTCGTGCTCGTACAATTGCATTCCCAAGGAGGGTTGACGTCAGGCAGGCACCGGTCGTAAAACTATAGCCATATCATTTAAACTGTTCCGGCTATTATATAGCAGCATAGGAAAGTGCTGTTCCGTGCTGATAGATGAGATCGAACCCTTATGATTTCCCTTTTCCACTTTCATGCCTACCGTTACGCTAAGTGTCCTGGGCCTTACCGCCCTAGGCTCTGTCTGCCCCGTTTGGGATAAAGACGTGATAGTGTATCTGTATAAGTGGTTAGTCAGGTAGGTACTTAATATTTTGCACTTAAGTTCATCTCAAAATTGGATACGAGTATATACCTAAGTACTTACTTAAAAATCACTGTGTGTCAAGTCAGAATCTACATTACATTATTATTTTGCATGTATTGCTGAAAGTCTGGTAAAATATGCACCGGCTAACGTAACCACAAACTATGTAGGGATCTAAGGATAAGGTAACGTAATCGAACCTTCTTTGGCCAAAATACCTAGTTACTTATTAACTTTCAACCTAAATCAAATCAAATCAAATCATTTATTGCTTCCTTAATGTATCATACAGGTGTTTATTTAATAAAGTAAGTCGCAATTAAGGACCCTGGCGGGCGCTGCAATGGGAGAAGGGCCACATTTTTGTCAAATTTATGTATAATTATTAGGTATTAATATTCATGCAAATGATATTTCATACGACGCATTACAAGTTTGTTTTTTAATAATAAGTTAAAGATGTCAAAATTTATAAAAATGTCAGGAGTTGTTTTTAATTTGATATATTGGCTTTACGGTGTAATTTTGTCTTCCAAATATTCTTTGATTGTGTAATAGCTTTTATCAGTCAATAGCTCTTTGAGTTGGTGCAGAAACGTTTTATTATTTTCTATATTTTTGATGGCGGTTGGGAGTTTTTCGTATATCTTAATAGACATAACTAGAGGGCTAGATGAGTGGAGCTCGAGACGGGAAGTGGGTAGTTGTAGCCTATTTTGGTGTCTAAGTGTATATTTTGTATGTAAGTCTTTTCGTTTTTTGAAAAATTCAGGATATTTTCGGACAAATTTGCATGCTTGAAGAATGTAGATGCATGGCAAAGTTAAAATTTTGAGTTTTTTAAAATAAGGTTTGCAGCTGTCTCTTTTTTTTATATTTACTATTATACGCAATAATCTTTTTTGTATGGTGAGTACTCTATCGCAATCAGTTCCGTTGCCCCACAAAAGTGTACCATAACTTAGCCATGAGTAGGCGTAGGCGTAGTAAGTGACAATAGCTGTTTCAATGTCTGTGGATTTTTTTACTTCTCTAAGCGCATACGCAAACTTAGATAATTTCGCGCATAGTTTTTGTATGTGGGGTTTCCAATTTATGTGGCTATCTATGTCAATGCCTAGCAGAGTAAATTCATTAACTGTCTCTAAGTTGATCCCATTGAAGCACATTTTAACCTCTAATGGTGGTTTTTGGTACGGGTGGAAGACCATTAATTTTGTTTTTAAATAATTTATTTCTAAATTGTGTTCTTTTAGCCAGTTAGATGTTCTCATGAGTATGTCAGTAAGTTGTTCATGCAAATTTTTATTATTGTGAGCGGACGTTAAGATCGAGATGTCATCGGCAAATAGGACACAATGTTCTTTCATTATTTTCGGGAGGTCATTGATGTATATGAGGAATAATAGACATCCAAGGACACTTCCTTGGGGTATAGAAGAAACGACTGACTTACAGTTTGAACGAATTATTTGAACTGTGTTAGTTTCGTGATTAAAATACTCGATTTCCACAAATTGTTTCCTGTCTTTGAGATATGAACTAAACCATTTATGTGCGATTCCTCTAATTCCGATGCCATACAGTTTTTTTAGTAAGATATCATATTGGACCTTGTCGTATGCTTTCGTCATATCTAGCAGCAATCCGATGCCATATAAACCTCTATCTAACGTTTTTAAAGCTTCTTGGACGTATTTGAAGACTGCCAATATTGTTGAACGGTTTTTTCGGAATCCATTCTGGCATTCATCAAAAAGTTTATATTTTTCACAGAAGCTATAAACCTAATAAAAAGAATCTTCAAAAATTACCTGTCGTTACGTCACCTGAGAGGCCGAAGTATCCGCATCCGCTCCAGTCTCTACAAAATGATGAAACAAACCTCTCTGATAACGCACGAATAAATCTCTTTGGCAAGATGCATTTTCATTTTATTCATGCAAGCACTTTTTCTGGCAACATAAAAAATCCATTAGATTTGTGCATCGGCGCCGCGCCGGGGAACGAGCGACGGCGCGGGGCACACGAGATTTGCCATCCACCGCTGCAGTTGACCGTGCGTAAGCGGCTTTAAACTCCGTCATATCTGGCATCTGTACAAATATATTTTACTAGCTGTGCCCGCGACTTCATTCGCGTGGTTGTCGGAACGTAATGTCATATAGCCTAAAGCCTTCCTCTATAAATGGACTACCCAACAAATAAAGAATTTTTCAAATCGGACCATTAACTAGTTCCTGAGATTAGCACGTTTAAACAAACAAACAAACAAACAAACTCTCCCGCTTTATAATATTAGTATGGATTTTGCTATTAAATCTCTAAGTATGTCCTGTGATAAATCTGCCGGAACATAGAGTTATAGAATTCTATCCAGAAATAAATAATTATAACCCATAGGTATTTATTACTCTTGGTTTAGTTTCCCGGTTCCTCATTTGATGGAACTTAGGTAGTCACAGTAACTGTACCTACTTAGTTTCTAAATTTAATTTTTTTAGATAATTTTTTTGTACCTAAGTAGGCACTTTACCTATAAAAATATCTAAAAAAAGTTTGATAACTTGCTAAACGGGCAACGCAAAAACGGTTTCTCCAAGAAGTCTCTTCTTCTCGTCGTGTCCCTGCGCGGTAATATGTAGTCATCCATATATGTATTTATCTATCCGCACAGTGCCGGTTTTAGCTCTACCAGCGCCCCGGGCGAGTTTCCCCCCCCCCCCCCTTCAATATTATAGGATTTATTTCTGCCGACGGGGGGGAGGGGTGCAAGTACGATATAGAACTTTTAAAATTTGCCACCCCATTGTAAACGAAGGGAGGAAGGGCCCACCCCCTTCCTCCCTTCGTTTACAATATGCATACAAATAAGAGTCTAGGAGTTGCCGCCATTAACCAGCCGCTATTTATTTATTTATTATTACCTGTGACCCCCCTTGCCCAAAAACGTCCCCTGTCGCCCCTTTGTATCTGGCTCCCTGGGCGGTCGCCCAACCGCGCCCTACCCTAACGCCGCTACTGTATCCGCATACATATATAATTAGTTCTTTATGTATTATATTTACATAATATCAAAATTTGTATATTTATTTTATCTATAGTTATTGTATTGGTATATATTTATTTAAAATTAATACTTATGTATATTCTTGATTTATTCTTGTTGGTATTTATAGATTCTTTTAAATTTTGTTTACACACTCTGTCGCACCACCCAAATTATTTCTTTATTGGTCCAATGGTTGACTTGCAGAGAATGTTATAAGGCGTTAAGTCCGCACTTTGTACACTTTTTTATGTGCAATAAAGTTTAAATAAATAAATAAACGCTATTCAATTATAAGGAAGATATATAGGTAACGAAGTACTTCAACTATTTCCTATTCGTAGATATAAAGTTTTGTGACTTATGTTCTCCTTATTAGGCATGACATACAAAGTGGAAAGGACATACCCGTAACAAATCGAACCACGGGCTATACTAGATCTAGAGTATAATGAAATTAAAATAACAGTCGAAAAACAAAAAAAAAAATGACATTCCCATATAAATTACCCGAGCGGCTGCACACATTTGTATGGAAATTCTGAAATTTTGTTTTGTTTTTGGATTACATTTTAATTATATTATACTATAATGATAGTATAAAAAAAAATCATACAACAGTACTTTGCTTTGATATGACTAAAGCATTCGAACTTGTTTATCATCCCTTACTTCTTTTGAAATTAGAAAGAAATGGTATAAGAGGTAATGCATTAAATTGGATAAAATCGTATCTCACGGACAGGTCGCAAGCAGTAGAAATATCACAATTGGAGCATAATAAAGTGGTAAAAAAGCATAGATCTTCCTATAAGGAAAATAAATTTGGTGTACCTCAAGGGAGCGTACTTGGCCCTCTGCTTTTCTTAGTGTATATCAATGACCTGCCGAATGTTATTCAACACAAGAGCATATTATTTGCTGAAGATATATCAGTTATTGTAACAACAGATAGTAAACAAACCTACAAGATCATGAACATGACATAAATTATACAATAAAAACTATAATTGACTGGCTTACTAATAATAATTTAAAAATAAATATTGACAAAACATTTTATATCAATTTTAATAACTCAACCCCATCATTAAATATATCACATGATGGACATTTATTAAAAGGCGTAGACATTGGAACATTTCGAGGAATAACTATTGATCATAAATTAAACTGGAATAAACAAATAGAAAGTGTATGCAGTAAACTTAATAGCTTTTCTTATGCCCTGTATAAACTTGCAAGAACTGCAACAAGAAGCACGGTCCTTACAGCATACTTTGCTTATGTGGAATCCGTCTTGCGATATGGGCTTGTTATTTGGGGAAATAGCACGAACATACAAGATGCCTTCCTTGTCCAAAAAAAATGCGTACGAGCTATATGCGGAGTGTCATCGGACACTTCATGTAGACCCCTTTTTAAATCCTTAAATATACTACCTCTCCCTTGCCTTTATATTTTTGAAATTGCCAAATTTGTGAAACTTAATTATAAATTATTCCATGAAGCTAGAGAAGTGTTTCCGAGAAATACTAGAAATGGGAGCAGGCTAGCTTTGATGGCTAAAATTATGCCCAGAAGTGAAAGATTTAAAAAGAATTGTTATTATATGTGTATGTTAATTAACAATAAGATACCAGACTCCATCAAAACTGCGACATTTAATTCTTTTAAAACAAAACTATTTAATTGGCTTAGTGAGCAAGGCTTCTACACAGTGAAAGAGTTTCTCAATTTCAAGAAATAATCATTAATACAAATTGCTTATATTTAATATTATTGACATTATTCATTCCTAAATTTATTTGTGACATAGTTTGTAGGTAATTTATAAACTTTTAGATTTGCATGCTATTGGTAATGGCTGATTAGGTGTTACTTTATGATTTAAGACCTTGTATGTATATACCGTATCCTTTTCAAGTGCAAATAAAATATTCTATTCTATTCTGATCTAGTATAGACCGTGGTTCGATTAATTACGGTTATATCCCTTCCACGTTGTATATTATGAAAATTAGGCATAAACTCCAATAACGTTAGGTACAAATATTTAAGTCATTAGGCATAATAGTCATTAAACACATTCGTATACTTATCTCCAGCTCGCACAAAAACAACATTCTATCCCAATAACCCTCTTTCACTGTGTGCAGTCGGATAAAAATAGGAATAAATTGTGAGGATCTTACAAAACAATAGTTGGAAATGGTGTACGCGAGAAAAAGCCGGATGCAAATGCCATTCATATTAATTAGCAAAGCGAGACGAAGCTTTTACGATATTAGACCGTGATTTCAGTGAAGATTTATTGTTGTGTTTCAAATGGTTTTCGGAGCAAAGGTAGCCATTTAGACGGAGGCAAATTGGTGTTGTCAGAGTGGAGTTTAAATTGAATTGACTGGGCGCTTGTTTGTTTTGGTCAGTGAGTCACGGAAAAGGTGGAAAAGACTAATTTGTAGACTATTTGTAGTGGAAGAGGCGGGTTGACAGAGCGGGTGATTGATAATTAATGTAGTGGCATCGTTTGTTTGTCAAAATTTTTACTTACCTTGTGTTTATTTCGTAGTTTCACAGAACTAGTGAAACGCTTTTCTTCCCATTTGTTATATCATTAAATTATATTTACAAAATTTAGTAATAGCATCTACCATCTATCTTGCCAAGTAGATACTAATTACTTGGCGAATGACTGAAACATTTTTGACAATAAATTTTACATTTAATTTTATTTAAAGTATTTAACTGTTGTACGTTAGTACATACCTACCCAACGAACATAGGAAGTTTTAGTTTTTAAGCGTCTTCAATACGAATGTACGAGTAGATGTCCATAACTTTTCTGTTGTTGAATCGATTTATTTATTTTTTGTTTGAAAAGGTATACAAGTTGGTCCCATTGTAAACCAGGTAAAGATCTGATCATGGGATCCTCGATTAATCAAGGTAATTTCTCTAATGTTCTATGCACAGATTTGTTCATTGATTTTGATGTTTTTGTCAAGTAATCAAGCATTTGCATTCAGACGAATTTTAGTAAAGTGGAACTGATGAAAGAAAACCAGAAAATGAAGTCGCTTTTTTTTGTTTAAAATTATTATGAAATGCACGGATCTTCCTAGCGCCATGGTAACGAATTTGCTGGAAGCTCCTTTGTACTTACGAGCATGTTGCTTCAAATAAGGTAAGTGGGGAACAATTCAATAAAACATTTACGTCAAAGTACAAATTTATTTTAATCATAAATAATATTTACATATTAAACAAAAAAATACAACCAAAAGTCTACCATTTCAGATACATAAATACCAATAATAAAAATCGGTTACATATAATATATATGTCTAAGAAATTAAGGAATGTTAGATTTTTTAAGTAAATGCAATGCAATCAAAAAGAGTCCGCGACTATGGAGTATGCTCGACATAATATTATGTTCCTTCGTTGATTTACGATCGTATGTAAATACTTTAACGTATAACACTGTTTCACTCGAAATACAGTATCTCAAAAAGCTTACTACTAACTACTACTTACTAGGTACTAATTAAATCTCGTAGATCTAAGTTTGTAAGGATGTGACAAGATAGCCTGTTTTATAGTATTTTTTTATTTATTTATTTAACTTGATTACAAAAAATGTAACAAAATGTATTTTCAGAACCTTTCGTCTCAAAACAAATCGAAAACCGGTTTAATCGTTATTTCAACTATAGTCCGAAAAAAAATTAGTTTATTCAATGCACCTACCTAATTTATTTGGAAGGAAGTGCCTACCTAAATAATGCGTGAAAATAATTTGTGAAGTTAGGTACGATACGATGTTTTACTTAACTATTATATTTTACTATTTTCTACATTATTGGCAAGAATAAGAGCAATCAAGATAATACTTACTTATAGCTAAGTATACATATGTATACTTTTAAATAGGTACGCATTTTACAAAATAAACAATACCGGTTTAATTTTAGATATTTTTTTAAATACTTGTGACTTTTAACGAATTAATTTAACATAGGTTCAAGGCCCTATAAGATAATCAACAATTAAATAGGTTTTTTTTTATTTCTTTATTGACCATATAAAAATTTAATTTTTTTTTTTACATAAATAACATACATAAACCACGCAGGTTTGCCCATATGTTATTAATCATTTACATCAGTACTTAAATAACCTTATAATAGATACCTACTTAGGAACCAGATAAACATCAGATATTCTCCAAGAAATATTTCTTTATATTTACTATAATATTTTTAGGTTTAATTTGGTAGTCAATACTATTTTTAAAAAATATACAAAACTTTTGTGAATAATTATACATATGTAAAAGTAAATCACGCGCAAATATATTGATTTGAAAAATAAACATATGATTATTATTATCACTGGTTATCAGTAGGGACCTACATCTGCACTGCACTTAGCAGTAGTGTTGGACAGGACTCGAGTTCTTTGAGTCTTAATTTAGGGACTGGACTCATTTTGGCAGAACTTGCAAGACTACGTACTAAAATGAGTCCTGAGTTCCGAGTCTCGAGTCTTTTCGTAGAGTGCTAATGCAAAAAACTCGACACTACTAAGTGGACCACCTTGATCGTTTAACCTAGGTCGCTGAAAAGCGCTGGATGCAGGTCGCTCTAGTTCGGTCATTTTGGAAAACGTACATTTTGGTAAGACATAAAAATGGTAAAATCTCGGAATCCAGGGCCAGTCGATGAATAAGTATTATAACTACAAATACTAAAAATCAGATGTTTTTAACATCTGATTAAAGGGGGCCGTCATACAAGAAACGTTTTAAAACATTGTACGGAGGAACATACTCGCACTTGACCGGTTTTTTTAACAACTGCTTTAGTACCTACCTATTATACATAAGTTTCTTTCAGAGCATATTTTTTAAAGTTTTTAGAGTTTCAACGAATGTTAATTTTTAGTTATAAAATCAGATTTGACAGAAGAAAATAAGAACAAGAAAAAAACAATTTATTTATATTATATTTTGTAGGTCTGTAAGTATACTCTCACGCAATCGATATTAGTCTTAAAGAAAAACCGACTTGAATTAATATATTATTATGATCGTACTACATCTACTCTGCGCTATTATAATAAAACCAAATATATCACTTTTTAAAACTACGCAAATCGAATTAATAATACTGAATTCAACCATCATAAGTCAAAAAAAGCCTAGATAAGTAATATTTAAAAAATAAATAACTAAAAAACCACAACCTACATAAATGTTCTTTTAAAAATTAGTCTTTAATTCTTATATAAAATTGTTTTAATTTTTTTCTTAAAAAAATACATACCTGATTATTTTTACGTTAAGTTACACAATGTATGTTACAATTCCAATTACTTACGAGCCATAAATGTAATAAAATTGACCTGACAATCAAAGATATAAAATCAGTAAAAAATATTATTTATTTTAACTACTTATCACTTACATTATTCACAATAAATACAAATGGATGAATTTTAAAAAAAATGCGGTAGATACAAAAACATTCACTACCAATGTTAAATGGAAATTTATGTCATTCCCATAAAAGCTCGATTTAGTCTATTTCAGTTTATCATTTATAACAATTTTGTGACCTTACTGCCTATATTGGTAAATAGATATACAGATTTCTATTTACCAAAATAGGCACTACCTAATTATATTTTTAGCCTCATGCTGTAAGACTAAACTTTTTTTCAAATGTGGCCAATATTTTGTGACTTGACAAAAATAAAGATTTTTCGGTTTATCAAATTAAATTTAAGTGAAATTTTATAAAGACAGCATCTAAGATCCGGAGTGGAGGCTTGTGACGTCACCGCTGTGTAACAATTGTGACGTCGTTGTATCTTAATTTTTTGTTGGTCAATGGAAAAATATGTAGTTTTAATAACGACGGGCCAAATAGATATTTATCAGTCATCATTTAAGTATATTATTTGTTACAGAAGCAAAAAATGGCAAAATACCTACAAGGAAGTTTCAACATGAGCATTTTTATACTTACGAGTAATTTGAGCATTTAGTGCATTGTAATGCTGTACCTACTCATAATTGTCTTATCTTAAAACAATGTTTATGTAAGATATCCTGGGCATTAGTAGACCACTACAACAGGCCACTGTTCGTGTAACCTTTTTACGCAACTGCCCCAAAAGTAAGTGTAATGGTTTAATACATGTTTGTATGCATGTGTGAGTTTCTTGATTCCACCATAACTAATAAATGCCTGAATAGATTTGGACGAATGCAATATCAAGTGACGATGTCGACGAAACCATTTTTGTTTTATTAGGTATATAAGTATTTTCAGTTTTAAGGCCAGCAGTCGTGTTTATATTTTTTTTAAATAAACTGTTCTTGGGCTTTTTAACATTGGTCAGCTGGACAATGGCCTAGTCTATGAGCTACATAAAGTTATATTTTGTAAAGATAAATGCGCTAAAGTGGTATTAGCGTCGTATGGTCCTACACTTGGACTACTAGTGTACAAGAGCTCTTACAAGATATACGAATGCTTATTTGATTGCCTGATTATAATTTGTCACAAGCAAGGAGGCGGCAAAGGCATGTCAATCAACTTACATACTTCCAAAAGGAAATTCTTAAGTATAGCTGCTTGGTTGTCTTTCGAGCCATTCAATGTAATAGTTGGTATGAAAGTAGGCTTTATATTGTATGTATCATCTCCATGTTTCTTCAGCAAATCTGATCCATGTTGACTAGAAGCACAATCCATGATAGGATTCGGGTCAATTTTAAATTGTTTAGCACACTGAAACAAAATGAAAATGCATTTTTCAAATATTATAATTTAAAAAAAAATTGGATTATAGACATAAACAATTGAATATACAGGCTGACTTAAACCACCAGCCAAATTTCTGGAGCAAGTTCAGTCCATGATACTAAACTACTTTCCATAAAAACAATTAACGAAAAACTAAAATAAAAATTTGCGTTTTCATACAAATCAGCACTCAGTCAAACGGATTTTCTATGGGAGGACGACTTGCTACAAAAATTTGGTTGGTGGTTTAAAAGTCAGCCTGTATATACAGTGACAATATCATTTAACAATACCTAGTGGTTCCATTTACAATAAAAGAAATTGAAAATTTATTTTTTCAGCAATTTTAATTTGTATGAAATAAAATTACCAGAATAAAAAAAAAAATAATAAATCATCTAAAGCTAGACAGTTACTTGTAAGTAGTGTAGCCTTTTTATTACATATTTAAATACACTTACTGTTTCAAGAATAGCATTAGCATATAAATTATCAGCAATCATACACTCGGTGATCTGCACAGCTACAGTCATGTTGCCCACTGCCTCTATGGCACATGCGTGAATTTTGTTTGCATAGCACTCTTCCTCTCCATGTTGGCAGCTGAATATGTACTGCCCTCTCTGTTCTTTAGTCTGAAAGAAAATATAAGAATTAATAAGAAATATTAAATATACATGCCAGTAGCGATATTGGAGTCCTGGCCGCTGCCCCCCTATACTGGATGATGCCGTCCAGCTTACCCCCCCCCCCCCCCCCCACACACACAACTCCACCACCACAATCGTAGCTGAACTCCAAATCAAGTATAATTTATAAAGCATATGTAATATGTATAATTATATCTTCATATTAAAAGAAAAAGTGGTGTGGATGGAACATCATAGAAGAGATTTAAGTAATTAAATATGGTTGGACCTAAATAAAATATTCTACGAATAGGATAAGTCTAGCATAAAACTTACCTACATAACAAAATAAAAAATACTTACTGTTGCTTTACCGTAAGGAACCAAAGCGATGTCCAAGAAGTCAGATAGTTTCTCAGTCACAGGCTTAAGGTGACGAATAAAAAAATGCTTGGAATCGGGACACAAAGCCTCGTAGTATACTCTTACTTTTACCTTGTCTTCTTTGTGTTTGTTATATTTATCGTCTTCTAACTTCTCTATGTCAGTCTAAAATTATATTCTTTTTTTAAATTTCCCATAATTTAATATAATATTTAATAATAGGTCTTTCTTTACCTATGACATTGCTGTTTTTATTACTTTCTGACTACCTCCATGGTATAATGGTTACATGCTACTCCGCCACTCCGGAGGTTCTGGGTTCCATCCCCAGCCAGGGCAAGATGGTTAATGGTCTTTTTAAAACTGTCTTGGGTGTTAACATACATATATGTATTTATTCAAAATATTGTAACGTTGAGTCAGTATCCCATAATACAAGTTTAACCTGACTTTGGGGCTAGCTCAATCAGTGTTATTTGTCCTTATAAAAAATAAGAAATAAATATACAAATCAATATTTCTGATTATTTATTTATTTATTACTGGCCTATACTGCAAGTACGGTTATTTCACAGGTAAAGACCTATATATTAGGTTAGGAAAAAGGCTTTTCGCATATAGTACTTATGTATGAACTTGTAATAAAACCACTTTGGCTATACTATTTGTACCTGGCTGGTTTTGGTATCATTTAAAAGTTTAAATTTTAAAGAAGATAATTCCAAATTCAAATTAGGAAAATGCGTGATTTTCATTTGTTTTTCTTACCGTCAAGATGAGTGAATCTAATGAAGAAATTAGATACATTTTAAAATTTTACTACCAAAAAGGTAAAAATGCAACGCAAGCCGCGAAATAATTTGCGATGTTTATGGACCTAGTGCAGTGTCTGTGAGAGTAGCACAAATTTGGTTTAAGCGTTTTCAATCCGGAAATTTCGATGTCAAAGATGCACGTCGCTCTGGTCGCCCTGTTACGGATAAAATGGATGCTATTTTTAAAAAAGTGGAGCAAGATCGGCATATTAGTAGTTTACGGCGTAGCTAAAGAACTGGGAATTGACCACAAAACAGTTGTGGCGCATTTGAAAAAAAATGGGTACACAAAAAAGCTCGATATTTGAGTACCTCACGAGCTCTCTGAAAGAAACCTAATGAATTGTGTACTCATTTGTGATTCTTTATTACGACGTAATGAGACCGAACCATTTTTGAAGAAATTGATAGCTGGTGATGAAAAGTGGATCACGTACGACAAGAACGTGCGAAAAAGGTCATGGTCAAAGGCCGGTCAGGCTTCACAGACTGTGACGAAACCCGGGTTAACTCACAACAAGGTGATGCTGTGTGTGTGGTGGGGTTGGAAGGGCATTATTCATTATGAGCTGTTACCACTGCATAATGCATCCGCCGTATAGTCCTGACCTGGCACCTTCAGATTTCCTCCTGTTTCGGTCTCTTCAGAATTCTTTAGGCAGTGTCAGGTTAACATCACGAGAGGACTGCCAAAACTACTTGACGCAGTTTTTTTTTATCAGAAGCCCCAAAATTTCTATAGCAATGGGATCATGTCCCTACCTATAAGATGGCAAAAAGTTATCGAACAAAATGGTACCTACATACTTTTGTTAAATGTAAATAAACTATATTAAAAAATGTTTTGAATTTTCATATAAAATGCAAAAAGACTTTTTCCCCAACCTATTATATTATTAAAATGAAAGGATAAAAATTAAATAAAAAAGCGGCCAAGTGCGAGTCGGACACGCCCATAAAGGGTTCCATAGCAGCAAGTTACATTTTACGATTTATGACGTATTAAAAAAACTACTTCCTAGATCTCGTTCAAACCAATTTTCGGTGGAAGTTTGCATGGTAATGTACATCATATATTTTTTTTAGTTTTATCATTCTCTTATTTTAGAAGTTACAGGGGGGGGGGGATACCCATTTTACTACTTTGGAAGTGTCTCTCGCGCAAACATTAAGTTTAGAAAAAAATTCTATTAGAAACCTCAATATCATTTTTGAAGACCTATCCATAGATAACCCACACGTATGGGTTTGATGAAAAAAAAATGAGTTTCAGTTCTAAGTATGGGGAACCCCCAAAATTTTTTTTTTCTATTATTGTGTGAAAATCTTAATGTGGTTCACAGAATACATCTACTTACCAAGTTTCAACAGTATAGTTTCGGAAAAAAGTCGCTGTGACATACGGACGGACAGACAGACATAACGAATCCATAAGGGTTCCATTTTTTGCCATTTGGCTACGGAACCCTAAAAATGGTTACTAGATTAGCTGTTAACTTATGCAATCATTTTTGTTTTAATATGAACACTACAAATTAATTCTACAGTCATAAATTTAAATTTACTTCAAGGACACGTAAAATAGATAAGCTTACCTCAGTAACGTCAGGTGTATTATGTGGTAACAAGCGGAAAACCTGCCACATAATCAGAGCTAACAGCCCTAAGACTAGAATTCTGTATCGATTACAAGAATAAAATGCCATTTTAATTTACGAATTTGTAAATTTATAGGGGCTGAATTAGAAAATAAATTATTTGGAACAAAATTATTCCTTATGATTTACACACAAACATCACTTTACAAATTCTTTGGAAGCATAATTTAAAATTTAAATATTAATAAAAGACCCAGACTGTTACAATAACTCGTGAGATAAATTAATTTTATTTTAGTAAAAGAATTAAGAAATTGTAATTACTTGTACATTTTTTTGTGACTTAGTTGAGTTTGTTGACATTTTTTATTTTCCCGACTGTCGTCAAAATGTCAATGTCAATAGTATTGTACAAGTGACGTGACGATTGATATGAAAATGAAACTAAAACAGCCTTGCCTAACACCGTATTACCCGACTACAAAAAGATAAGTGTCTTTAGAGCACCTTAACCTTACTATTTTACTATGTAATCGCAGTGTCGTAAATAGGGCGGTGCCACCGGTACCCAGGCACAGGGCGTAGACTCTGGGGAGCGCAGGAATGGACAGACCAGGCAGGACTATTATTTTTTCGGTTTGCTCCTGATAAGTTCCTGCTACGCCCCTAGTGTGCGATTCTAACACATACGTACCTACAATACCCGGCACATAAGTTGAACCAAAATGGCGATCAGTGCGCACACTTTTTCCTTTAATTATACCTGCGCAAAGCCGCCATTTTGGTTCAACTTATGTGCCGGGTATTGTACATGCCAGTATCATCAAAAACGCCTATTATATTAGGCAAAACATTGCGCTCATTTTAGATTAAAAAATATTAGATAATTGGTCCATAAATACATATATGTATTTGTCGTAGTTGGATGGTATAAACCGCTAATACACGAAACCTCTAGTTGTTTAGCATTACAGCTCGGTTTTGTTAAACAGCCGAATATCGCTCAGCTGGATTGTCTAAGATTGCGCAACGTGTTACGTTCATTGAAACCGCTGACCATGTTTCCAAACGGCTAGCGGTTTTGTGAAACAGTAGCGGTAATCCGCTGTTTGACGAAACCGTTAAACAATCCAACTGCGACACATGCATGATAAGATTTTTTTTTAATCGAATTTTATTCCCCAGAAAACTATTCACGATTTTTATTGCTATAGGTTTGCCCTAACCTAGTAAAATGAACAGAACCAAACAGCTAGAGGTTTAGTGAATTAGCGGATTATACCATTCAACTGCGACATATACATACCAACACCAAGTTCCATGTGCTTTATTTTATCACCCTGAATGAAATAAAGTAGGCATATACATAGCATTTCTCTAGGGTACCTGTATCTAAAAAAGGAAGAAGAGCGCAGTTATAACATAGAAGCACGCACAGGGCGCAGGAAAGGCTATTTACGGCACTAGATTTCTTGATAAAAAGTATTATGTTGTACAATATTTTGTATGCAAAAGGTATTGATTTTCGTTAAAATGAATAAAATTATGTTAATAAATTAAATATATTTATTCAGTCAATTTCAAGGAATTAAATCTCTCAACATCATAAAAGCCAGCTTTGACTTGTCGCCCACCGAAGAATCTTCCGTTCAAATCGACTACTGCTTTTATAGCGCTTTCAATACGTTTGAATTCTACAAATATTCGAACTGCCTCATCAGCAGGGGCATTAGGCAGTTCGAAAATCAACACTTTGATTACATCACCATATTTTGTATTGCATTCATCTTTTACTTCTGGCTCTAATTCTTCATCCACGTCTCCAGGCCCAACCATATTCTAAAAGTATAACATAAAAGTGATTATGTGAATGGACGAACAAATGAAAAAAACGTGTTTCTATAAATAGGTAACAAGAAAAATGCTTGCCAGGACAAAGGCTGTATGATATAATAAGTCAAATCCCTAATTTTCTAAAATGTAAATAGTATAACTTGATTCATGTTTGTAGGTGAATACCCTATATAAAATTGTTGGCTGACTATGATCAGAATTTTCTCTGCATGTATAAATTGTACTGACACCTTGTTTATTATAGCAACAATACAAAATCAGATGAGAACCAAAAATGAAAACTTACTCTCAGTAAAACCACTTTACTAGGAGACTTCATTATCTCTGTAATTGAAGGTTCTTGCTTGCCTTGGTTTGATGAAGTAGGTGAATCTGGAATGGAAAAAAATTCCAGTCATAAAAGAAGCTAGTGGCTAATGGTTATTATGTTAAAAAATTACTATTACGAAATAATGGTCCAAAACTACGAGTAGCTGGAGGTTTATTTCTGAACAAAAAATATCAAAATTGTAACCTGGTCCAGGAGGTGCTGGTATAGCAAACCCAGGGGGTGGCATAACATTGCCATCTTTTTCATGTATAATACGACCCCCTCGTTTGGAGGTCTTTTCCACTTGTAAAGCCACTGACATCCCTTGTTCCTTTTTACCCAAGCCTTGTCCTTCCTGTTATAACAGCAATGGAAACACATCACAATTTATTTAAACACATTGGCAAATCACTAATGAATTCAATCTTTGTGCTTAGATATACATTATAAAATACACAATAAAAATTTAAAAACCCCAACTTTTACTAGTCTATTTCGATTAAGAATATTCAATCAAAATCGAAACTTCATAACGTCCAAATGTATAAAAATACATTTGGACTAACTAAGTCAGACGTAACTTTGGTTTAACTCAGGGTTTAAAAACCTATAATGATGGTGTAATATGTAACATACCTTGAAACCATATTTTGCCATGATTTTAGCTGCAACTGAGCTAGCCCCATATCCTCCTAACGAGAATCCCGGGGAGGGGGTAGGAGTGACAGGCGCCGCGGGTGGCGGGGGCGACGCTGACTCGGCGGTGAGAGATGGCGGCGGCGCAATGGCAGCACCCACTGAACGCTTTGTTATCTCCTCCACCTCTTCCTCTTCAGGTTGCTGGAAATAAAAATTAAAGCAATAAAATAGAAAAAGACAAAGATGATATAGGTAGCAGTAATTAAAATTAGAACATTAGAATAGGTATAGGCAAAGATGATATAGGTAGGAGTACTAAGTACAATTATTAATATTTTTTCAAAACAAAACCGACTTCAATGCCAGAAAAGCGAAATATTTAAACAATTCTATACATAGATGACATGTATTTTCGAGTTATTTTCGTTTCAAAAACAAACCACACAACCGATTTTAATAAAGTTTCTATGGGACCACCTGGAAAGTATACCCTTTCATAAAAGAAAGAATTTTCCAAATCGGTCCAGGCGTCTTTGAGCAATCGGGGAACATACATAAAAAAAAAAGATTCCGACGAATTGATAACCTCCTCCTTTTTTTAAAGTCGGTTAAAAATTAGAACATTTAAATAGGTATAGGCAAAGATGATAAAGGTAACAGTATATTATAAGTAAACGAAATAGTAGGTTTTATCACTTTCTCTTATATGTCCCAAAGGTATTTTCTGGTAGACAGCGCTTGGCGTTAAGATTATACCTATTGTACATTAATTTTATAGTGCAATCAATTAAATAAATACATAAAAAATAGGTAGCTAGTAGGCTAGATAATAAGTACCTACAGTACATCTTACAATACAATAATTTGTAGTGTGTTTCTTTGGCACTGCCTCCAAAGTGAGATAGGATACCAACATTGACATATATCTATATAATAAAGTGTCCTCTGTACACTAGTGGAAGTGAAATATTATTTTTCAAGTCATATTTATGCAATGACTCTTCAAGGTAGCATTTCAGTTATACTGATATTTAGAGGATAAACATTTTTTAGTGTTAAGGTGAATAAAGAAGCAAATGGCCTTGAAGTGGCGCCCTCATTTGAAATTAATTGTTATCTCGTAAATATGGAGATAATTTCCATATTGCTCTTCGTCATGCACTGGATAGCCCTTTAAATTATTTTATGAACCACCGTTGAAAGTATTTACATTAGTCCGTCTAGCTTTAAAACTTGCCTCCGCCAAAAGTGGCCACGGCAAGTTTTTAAGCTAGACGAATCACCAATAATAGTTTCAACGGCAGTTCATAAAATAATTTAAAGGGCTATTTAGTGCCTGACGATTAGCAATATGGAAATTATCACCATATTTACGAGTTAACAATTTATTTCACACTTCAAGGCCATTTGCTTCTATATTCACCTTAAACTGAAACCGTCTTATTATAAAAACAGGACTAACTTTGTTACTATGTTTAAACCATTATCTGCCCAAATCAAGTTGACATCTAGTAATATCACACTATCTCACCTGCCAATGTCAACTTGATTTGGGTAATGGTTTAAACCTAGTAACAAAGTTAGTCCTGTTTTTATAATAAGACGGAAAGAGATAAAGAAATGTGATATTACATTATCTGTGACAGTAACTCACCATAGGAATGAGAGTTTTTTCAGGAATGGTGTCCTCATCATCCCCAAATCGACTCTTTCTCTTTCTGTCAGACCTATCGTTTCTATCATTTCCGTCGGGATGAAGCCTCTTTTCTCTTGTTTCTAGAAACATTATAGAAATAAACATCATCATAGAACAATCATATGAAAGATTATATAATAATTACTAACGTAACAAATACGTTAGCCCGAGTGAGCCCGTTAATGGTAGAAACATGTAGACAAGTTATGAGTAGCAGCTGCTCACAGACAGCATAAAAATTATCTCTGGTCCCAATTGTTTCTGCACCAACCACCTTTTCGTTAACCATTTACAATTTTTATAATAAGATTATTAAATTTACAATAGGCATGTGGACTGAAAAAATATTTTTAGCCCATCATGAAGATCAATTTATTTAAATTTATTTCGTCATTGTCACTGGTATGACTCTCCATTGATTCAGAGTAACATATATACCTACTACTACTACAAACGAAACAATTTATCTGTACACACGTCGATGTGTGAGTTTTATAATTAGGGTCGCACCGCAGAAATAATTTAATACTTACCTACTAACGAGTTCGACATATTTACGATAATTTCTTTCTATACCGGGAGATTTGCGAACACTATGATGTAAAAAATATTCTGTTTATATATATTAAATGTTACAGAAAAGTCGGAAACAGCTACATAATATCACTTCACAAATATTTTTTATTATGTCCATTGTCCATTTCACCATTAGCACTGGTAGGACTCTCCATTAATTCAGAGTAACATATATACCTACTACTACTACAAATGAAACAATTTATCTGTACACACGTCGATGTGTGAGTTTTATACTTAGGGTCGCACCGCAGAATTAATTTAATACTTACCTACTAACGAGTTCGACATATTTACGATTATATTTTTCCATACCTGAAGATTTGCGAACACTATGACGTAAAAAATATTCTGTTTTATATGTATCAAATGTTACAGAAAAGTCGGAAACAACTACATAATATCACTTCACAAATATTTTTCATTATGTCCATTGTCCATTTCACCATTAGTTCACTTTACTGATTATTATTGAGTCATTTATAATGTAACGCACTAATTCACTATTGTAATATAGTAATTTGCATATTCGGCGCAAAACTATACGGTAATTATATGAATAAATTCAATAAAAATAAACAAATGTTTATCACATTTTCACACACAGCATGTCAAGTTGTCATTGTCAACAATGGCATTTACACTATAACCCGCGGAAATCTACTTGGCATTTGCGTGTATGTGATTACCTGTGAGCGAGGAGCCAATGTAACATTACCGGATTGCTAATACCCCTCTCGCTCTTGTGTATCTCCCGCCAATGCGAGAGAGCGAGAAGGGTATATATATCAAAATGGTTGCTGCGTAATAACGTGAAATTATATTGTTGCTTTGCTTACCTGTTTTCATCATTTGGAAATGTATGAAATATACGTTCTTTAGAGTATTGGGTGGATAAACAATTATTATACGCGCACCTTCTCACCATGATGGTTACTATTGGTTGACAGTTCTCAAGACAACACACGTCGCGTATTGCGTGTGGCTAGTAATTAAACCCTGGTTTGGAGCCGTCAAATCTCACAAAGTGCGGGGGAGAGGTGCGGGGACGCCAATTTGCGGGAGACGCTGTGAGAGACCATTCTGTTTGACTCTTATGTATTCTGTGCCATTAGTTCACTTTACTGATTATTATTGAGTCATTTATAATGTAACGCACTAAATACACTAATTCACTATTGTAATATAGTAATTTGCATATTCGGCGCAAAACTATACGGTAATTATTTGAATAAATTCAATAAAAATAAACAAATGTTTATCTTATCACGCTTCTACGTCCGGCTTGTCAAGTTGTCATTGTCAACAATGGCATTATAGCACACTATACTCGTAACCCACGGAAATCTACTTGGCATCTGCGTGTATGTGATTAACTGTGAGCGAGGAGCCTATGTATTTTTACCAGTTAAACTGCTGTTGATTGATAATCCCTCACTCTTGTGTATCTCCCGCCAATGTGAGAGAGCGAGAAGGGTATATATATCAAGATGGTTGCTGGATAATAACGTGAATTATATTGTTGCTTTGCTACCTGTTTTCATCATTTGGAAATCTATGAAATATGTGTTCTTTGTTGTAATCGGTGGATAAACAATTATTATATGTGCATCTTCTCACCATGATGGTTACTATTGATTGACAGTTCTCAAGACAAGAGACGTCGCAAATTGCGTGCGGCTAGTAACTAAACCCTGGTTTGGAGGTGCGGGGACGCCAATTTGCGGGAGACGCTGTGAGATTCAAAGCCAAAGTTGTGGCTACACTACATTACTAATGGCGTTTCTGGTTAGTGTGGCCCTAGCATTAAAAAGAAATGTCCCATACCTTTGGCAACCTTTTCATAGTCATTTGGCCACATAGGATCATATTCATTAGCAACATTCCAATCAAAATCCTGAACATTCAATGATGCTGTGAGAGTCTTAGGTTGCAGCTGTGGACTAATTGAATTCGATTCATCATCATCTTTTGGTTTACTCTTCAAATCTATCACTGGCGTCAATACCTGAAAATAAACAAGTAGGTAAAATATCTATATCGATTAAAAATTGGTTTTGATCGAAGATAATACTCGCGATAATAAAATTATGTTTACCTGAGCAGTCCTACGTGCTGCCTCTCGTTTGGGTTGTGTAATAGCTGCTTTTTTAAGCTGCAGCTGTGATTGCAATAACTTTATTCCAGAAGACCAACCAGCCACTTTTTCAGTGGTTCTAGCTTTGATGGTGTCAAGATCGTCGTATAGAGACATTTCATTTACAAATACGTGATGTCACAAATACTAAAATTAGCACTAAAATTAATATAAATGAACGCTTATATTTTTCTAGCTTGTACGCAAAAATAAATTATTTATTTATAATTTTAAACACATAGTTATACATCAATGCAGGCACCTCAGAGATATAAAATCGACAGTCAGTATGTAAATAATATGTATGTATTCGACCTATTCTCAGAAGACCTATTGTTCTGAGCATGCCTATGAAACTTAGAACATTGCAGAATTTTGATAAAAAAATTCAATAAAACGCCATCTAGGTACGAATTAGCTGACCTAACTCCTAATGCGTATTATAGAATAGGAATATCAAATGGTGGAGAAATTCTCTTGACGAGGTATAACACGTGATAGCTCATTTGATTAGAGCATGTTTAAAATAAGAGCAACGTTGCGAGTTCAAGTCCCACTCACGCAGTATATTTTTTACACCATTTTTTTATTTGATAGGAATATTAAATGATCGATAAATTCGACATGCGCGGTTAATCACTTAATAGCTCAGTTGTTTAGGCTATAGAACATAGTCGTATTTGAGCCGAGATAGCGAGTTCAAGTCCCAACTCATGGAGTAATTTTTTCACCGTTTTATTTCATCTTGTAGTCCTTTGGTGTTGCGAAAGCATGTTACCAGATGGCACCACTGGTTTAATCTAATGTTAAAGCTACAGTTTCTTATCTATTTCAGTATATACAATATTAATCTATGGTTCTGAGTATTCGACAGTGAGTGACTGTGACACTTGTGAGTTGTGACAGTGAGTGAAAGACCATCGTTTTCTTTATAATATTTTTTACGGCGTTTGGCATCAGCCTTTTAGCCATAGACCATAGCTGATGGATGTGACATTATTAAAACGTAGTAAAACGGTAAGGTAAGAGCGCTTGTGTTGTGCACCACACTGAATCCGATTCGAATCCGATTCAAATTCAATTCTGATTCTGACTCAATTTGGTCTTCCTAGGTTAGGTAGTGATTCTATGGACGCTTGTGCACTCAGTCGCAAGTCACAAACGGTTCAAATTCGATTCGTATTCAAATAAAGAATTCTCACAAAACCGACTTGAAGTGGCCGCCGTAGAAATTGTATGTACGCTTGTGCACTACACTCGATTCGTATTCGAATTGCGGTTTCAAGGATGAAGAGTGAGGTACGGGGAGGTAAGCAATAGCAAAAACTAGTTGGTGCCATCGACTTCGCCCGTGAAAAATTCAATAATTTTAAAATTCAGTTTTATTGTGCACGCTGTTTGGGAATTTCAAAATTTTGTTGCCTTTCATAATTTAGAGTCCGAATTTTTATTGCGATTCGGCTTATAGATTACTCGTATGTTTAATCTTTATACATGACGACATGACACTTTATAAAATAACATTAATAGTTTTATTTTTGAATAGAATAGAATAAATTAGAAATATTTTTTTGCTTGGTGTCATACCTATATAGATTACATACAGCATTGCTTATTTACCAGCGAGCTCGCTACATACAATACTACCAACTGCCCGTGGGAATAACATTTAGACTTAGATCAACTCCACCAGCTTTTAGGAGCCCCTGTTTTTGTCCCCTGCCCCCTGAGACATTTTACGGTTGTTGCTAAGTAAGCAGCTATGGGAAATTGTGTGCACTAGAACTGGGATGGGACATTGTTGGGAATTAGTGGTGTGGTGTCAACATTTTGTGGTATGAACACAGTTTCACCTGAAATAAATGCACTGAGGATCGCAGCTTCGATGACGTTCCTTTGCAAAGTAGTTATGATAACATTTTTTATTCGATTTTCATGAAATATACATTGCTCCAAGCTGAGCTTAATCGATTGTTGAAAAACCACGTCAAAATACGTCCAGTATTTTTGGAGATTAGGGTGAACATACCTACACAGACAAAAATGTTATTTCAATCTTTTTTGTGTTTAGTTATTGACTGAATCACTCTTAAAGTAGTTTCAGTATATTATGTTAGACCCTGTATATACAATTATGTGCAGAGAGCAACCAAGAATAATATTTCTTTTATCACCTATAATCATTGACTTACTTATATTACTAGTTGAAATCATTGTCTATAGGTAATAAAGAGAGCATACTTACTCAGAAGGCTTGACCTACCGATGAGGCCAAGAGTTGTTTTATCATAACGGCTGATAAAACTAGCGGACGTCCAAAAAAGACATCAAAGATGCATTCATTGTCTAAAAACAGCAAAAATGCTCAAAAATAATTTTCTTTTTTAATTTAATATCTTCTCGAGTCGAAAGGTTATATAATATCATAAGTTTTATTTCATAGTATGATATTTATCCTTTCTTTAATCTTCGCTCGTTTACATAGAAGTCTTACCGATAAGTTAAACTTTAGTCTGTAGTCTGCGTAGCTAGCGGTAGGAATTCATATCCATAACGCTAATATTGCATTTGTAAAGCCTCCCGCATTACAGAACTAAAAGCAGGGTAGCATTTAATCTATCAAACTGCGCGTATGGCCTTGAACTTAGAATATTTGCCTTGAAGTTTGAAATAAATTGTTAACTCGTAAATATGGTGATAATTTCCATATTGCTCTTCGTCATGCACTAGATAGCTATTTAAATTATTTTATGAACTGCCGTTGACACTATTATTGGTGATCCGTCTGGCTTTAAAACTTGCCGTGGCCACTTTTGGCGGAGGCAAGTTTTAAAGCTAGACGGACTAATGTAAATACTTTCAACGGTGGTTCATAAAATAATTTAAAGGACTATCTAGTGCATGACGAAGAGCAATATAGAAATTATCTTCATATTTACGAGTTAACAATTTATGTCAAATGAGGGCGCCACTTCAAGGCCATTTGCCTATATCTTCACCTTAAAGGCTCAGCAGCTCAGAAGTAGGTACTGCGTTTCTGAATACTGGAAGGGTTTCCATATACGCAACGGCGCGGTGGGGCGACTAAGAGCGTTTACACAACCGCCGCCGTGTAAACATTTGTTTACCTAGAGTTTTTTTGACCCTTTTACACGTACGTACGATGCCACCCCGCGGCCTCAGTTCCACCACAGCTGCGGCGCAATCCACGGCGCCGCAGCAGCTATGTAAAACCGCTAGGTACTGCAGGCAGAGGTGGAATGTGTAAAGGCTCCACCAACTGATAACAACTAAATGGACCTCAGATGATAGCTCTACTATATTTTTAACTCGGATTTTTAATGTCTATTATTTATGGCGGTGCTAATGCTAATGCCATACTTTTCCGAAATAATATATGCGAGATCTACTAAGTTTTTTTCTTTTTGCTCTAGGCCCAGCACAATACATATTACTAATCTGTGGTAAGCATTATAAAATATGAATGACACAGATTACTGACTAGTCATTTTTTTTACAAAGCAAACTTGGAAAATACAAAATGCGCTGCTGAAATATACACTAAGTACTTTAAAATTCAAATGAAATGGGCACCGCTCCAAGCAAAGATTCTCGTCGACGCATCAGTTTTGATAATAACTTTATTCTTTCACCTATAGTTCCAAAGTGCATTGATAATGACGATATTTTAGAGCTTGATAATTTGACTAAAGCAAGTATTCCTCATGGCTACTTTTTGCTGTTAGATTTAAATAGAAATATGAACTGCATCATTTCAGCCGCATAACGTCCACTGTTGAACATAGGCCTCTCCGAGGTATTTCCAAAATGACCAATCTAGAGCGGCCTGAATCCTGCGTTTCCAGCCCTTGGTCAAGGTCGTCTGACCACCTTGTGGTTGAGTGTCCTACGTGTTTGCTTAGTAGTGCGTCATCGGCGTCATCGCATCGCCATTCGAGACCTTTATACCCCATCGGTCATCGGTTCGTCGCGCTATGTGGCCCGCGGCCCACTGCCACTTCAACAAGATAATCCGCTGGGCGATGTAAGTGTCTTTTGTTCTCCTATAAATTTCTTCAGTTCATCACTTATGTAACTAAATACCTAGTATAGCCCTGTTCATAGCGCGTTGAGCGACCTTGAGCGACCTTGAGCCTTCTTATGAGACCCATAGTAAGGGACCACGTTTCAGAGCCATGTCATCACTGGTATGGTAGGTAACACACATTGATTTTACACTTTCGTCTTAAGGCGCTTCCCGAACGCAGGCCAGCCGAGTCGAATTTGTCAAAAGACCTCGTACGTTCTTGAAGCTGGAACTTTCAACCTGAATCAATTGACCCAGGTAGATATATTGGTATATATGGAGCTCCCAACAGAAACAAGTAGGGGCGCGACGTGGACATTCGACATTACTTTGGCAACAGTAACATGTACATAGGTACTACATGCATACCAGACTCCGAGGCAGTAGGGTAGGTATCATTCACATTCCGAGCGTTTGTATGGAGACACACTACTGTATATATATCATTACCGTGACGTGACCCGGCAACGCGCTGTTGTAGGTACCTACAACTTGTTCAGCTGTAGCCCCTGTAGCGCAGGTGATTGGTATACAAAAGTAGACTTTATGTGGCCTGAATAAGGTTTAAAGTCGAGTCGGAAGAGCGCTTTCTAGCAACCGTTTGATATTACGCACGTGCGCACGTGCGTGATTATTATAATTAAAATAATTAAATAGTCATGTAATCGTCGCACGACAGCTTAAAAATACTCGTAAATTAGTAGAGATGATATCCTCTTCGTATTGTAAAAACACGGGCGAGACACGATTCGGACCAGCCAGAGGGCTACGATGCTTTTAATTTTGAGGTTGTTGTGTATAACAACTCGTGTCTATCCAACTGACCGTTATGGGCGCCAAAATATGCTATTTTAATAAGAAAACATTCCTGCTTGCTAAAGAGCGCCAAAGTAAGGTCATGTCGTAGTAACTCGTAACGTACCTACTTAATTCTAGTCACAGATGACAGTAAGAGTATTTCTTACTCTAGTTGCTTCCTTTGTTATAGGATGCAGATGATGATCTTTTGATTAAGCAAGAAAATACCATAGCTCTTGAATCCCAGGAGAGCAATGATGGTGATTACTGGACTCGCAGAATAGATAATCTTAGAAAGGAACATCAATCCATAAATAAGATAATAGAAACTGAATATGAAAAAACGGTGGAGAATGTCAACAAAATTTATGACACTCCAGCTTACATTCAGGACAGAGTTAAACAAGTTAAACCTTGTTTTGATTGGCGAGCTAAAGTAAATATACATTTCAAATTAGTAAGTACCTAAGTCGTGGGTCGGGTCGCTGGATTCCCTCTAATATGGTTGAGTTCAGCGATGGATGGCTGATCCATGCGTCAACTCGTGAACGGGTGCCACCAGCAGGGACTGGTCTGCTTGGCTTAGACTATACTCAGTGTTACTTATTTCTGTAAATTGGATTTGGCACTCGTTTGCAAGCTTTACATATTATATTGTGATAACATTGTATTAGGCATAATATCTTTGTATACTGCCAAAGCCCTTCTGGCGCGTAGGCGACCAATACTGTGTGATGAATTTTTTTTTCGGCGTTTCTTCTCAGCAGTGTTCGTTGCGAAACGTAGGTATATCGGAAGCTTTTTTTTTAAATAAAGCATTTAATTATAAATAAACATTACACGTAAAATTATTGACGCATAAAAGTGCCTGCAAAGGCCTGAATAAATATTTGATTTTGAATTTTGATTCTAAATTTTTATCACCATATAAAAAAAATATTATTTTATAAACTCATTTACAGATTTTGAAATGTTACGAAGATAATCCTCATCAGCCTTTATTATGCTCTGCAATTGTTCAAGGTTTTAGTCAATGTGTTAAATCTTGCAGAATGGAAGATTAAATTAGGTATATATTTTGTAATGTCTGTAATGCAATGATTTTGCCCATATATTATATTGTATCAACGGAAAATAAATTTCTTTGATTGATATCTACGTGTTTTATTAAACTGTTATAAAATAAATGACTAATCTTGCCAGACAGTAAGCTCCCGACTCGACCTGCATTGTACGGAGAATACCTACAGCCTTTTTTAAAGTCGGGTAAATATATTTGGCTTGCCAATGTCTAGAAAAGCAAATAAAAAATAAGTTCAAAAACTAAAACACGACTTCTAAAAACACGCCTTAAAAAGTATGAAATAAGGAAATATTCTTACAAATTAGGTATTTTATTCTTATCGTCTACTTATTAAAATGATACATGGAGTCCAGTGCTGCCCTATTTAAATTATATTATTTGAAATGAAACGAAGATATCATTTAAAATTTTGTTCCAGTAAGCGCTAGATAACCCTTCAAACTATTTTCTGAACTACTATTTACAGTTTAATTAAAGTGAGAACGTTTGCGGAAAACGGCAACTTTTGGCAAAAATGCAAACTGAAGCTTAACCCTTAATTACTTGCACAAAGAATATAACATAACTGCTCGAGTGCTCGCATGACCACAGATGACCCAAAATTGTATGAATTGTTTTCAATAAGTATATATTTAAATATATAAATAATTGAATTTTTTTAGGGTTCCGTACCTCAAAAGGAAAAAACGGAACCCTTATAGAATCACTTTGTTGTCCGTCTGTCCGTCCGTCCGTCCGTCTGTCAAGACCCTTTTTCTCAGGAACGCGTGGAGGTATGAAGCTGAAATTTATATCAATTACTCAGGTCTACTGTCCCTTGAAGCTGTGAAAAAATCAAACTTCTAAGCCAACGCAATCAAAAGATACAGCCGTTTATGCCGCAAATTTTCGACACTTGCAAGGGAATCAAAACCTACAGGGTGCTTACCGTGAACTCAGAATCTTGAAATTTGGTACGAAGCAACGTCTTATAGCATAGATAAAGGAAAAATTACGAAAACCATACATTTTTAGTTACATCACATAATATATTTTTTTTTAATAATTTTAAACTTACTACCCATTTCCTCATAAACGCGTAGAGGTATTAAATTGAAATTCATACCAAATACTAAACCTTGCAGGTTTGTACGGAACCCTCGGTGCGCGAGTCCGACTCGCACTTGGCCGGTTTTTTTGTTATTAAAGTGCTTTATTAATTCTATAATATTCAAAGAAAATCACATGATTTAATAATCTTATTATACAAAAACAAAATAAATCAAAATTATGATCAAAAATTAACAATATGTTCTTAAATAATACAATCAAAGTCGCGGGTCGCACCTGGATGAGAGCAGCAAGATGAGTGGCGTCGACGAAGAGAGGCCTATGCTCAGCAGTGGGCGGAAGAAGGGCTGGGATGATGATGATGATGTTCTTATATTTAAATCAAAGTTATTTTTTTTCTCACTCACTCTCCGAATTACATTTTACGTGGACTTATTGGCAGTATATATCAGAGTGATCATTGCACACAAATTTTGTGATTTTTTTTATTACTTTTCTTTGTTTTACTCGTTATCTTGATTATGCGGAATATTTGTCGACTTTAATAGCACTACCGTGACCTTTTGTGTTATCTAGTCTTACTCCAACTCAGAATCTGATTCTCTAACTTGTTCTCTGTCAGAAACCTCTGCCAACTATTGTACAATATGCTTCTATGACTATTGCTAGAAAAAGTTGCAAATCTTATGGTAATACGTATTTTTTGGATAATTTCATTTTATAAAGCTGTAAAAATAATATTTATAGCATTAATTTATACACTGGACAAATAATAATATAAATTGAAATAATAATTAATGTAACAAATACATAAAATAAGCAACTCATTTCTTTCAAAAAAGTAACATAATTACTCGCACGGGGTCACCGCTCAAGAGTGCAGCGACGTATGCTTCGACTCCAATGACTCTATTGCTACTAGAATGCAAACTTTTGATGCAAATTATTAAGCTAGCGGGGGCGCGGGGAAATTTGGACCGTGGCATGTGCTTCATTTTTTAAAGGGAAACTGGTTTGACCCCATGCGAGTAATTAAGTGTTAACGTTCTCACTTTAAACTGTAAACTACGTTCATAAAATAGTTTGAAGGGTTATGTAGGGCTAACTAGAACGAAATTTTGAATAATATCTCCGTTTCCTTTTAAATAATTTATTTCAAATGGGGGCAGCACTGGACTCCATGCATCATCTTAACCCATAAACAACTCTTACAGTACATTTTAATGTATTATATATATGTCGCAGTTGGATGTAATAAACCGCTAATTCACGAAACCTCTAGTTGTTTGGCATTACAGCTCGGTTTTGTTAAACAGCCGAATGGCGTTCAGCTGGATTGTCTAATATTGCGCAACGTGTTACGTTCATTTAAACCGCTAACTTCGTTTCCAAACGGCTAGCGGTTATGTGAAACAGTAGCGGTAATCCGCTGTTTGACGAAACCGTTAAACAATCCAACTGCGATACATGCATGATAAGGATTCAGTGTAGAGTGTGGTAGAGTTACCATAATGAAATAAAACTGGGTGTCTATTAGAATACAGATTTTTTCGACATCGAATTTAATTTCTCAGAAAACTATTCCACGTTTTTTATTGCTTTAGGTTTTCCCTAACCTAGTAAAATGGATAGAACACTCGCTCGCCACATTGCCACTTCGTAGGCATTCTAAATTGTATATAGTTAATTTCTTTAGATAGAATTGTTCAACAACTTCTCTAGCCGTATGGATGAATACAAATCGATCATTCCATTCCGCGTATTAGGGTTCGCTGTTTTGCAAAACCGAGCTGTAATGCCAAACAGCTAGAGGTTTCGTGAATTAGCGGATTATACCATTCAACTGCGACATATACATAGGTCTTCACAGCACAGTGTTTTTTAGAGGATTGCCGTGGTCATATGCCACTTACCGTAAGTGACATAAGTATGGATAAGTAGTTAAGATGTTATATATGAGCGAACAGATGAACATACATACATACAAACATACATACCGGTCAAAGTCATAATTCTCCTTTTTGCTTCGCCGTAGTCGGGTAAAAAGTTATTTTCCGCTTAGCTGGTACTTCAGGTCAGTGCTGTCACTGTCACTGTCAATACTATCATTAAAATTGTTCGTTGCAAGTTGATTTTGAATGTTTTGTACATATTGAAAATATTGAAATCTAATTTAAAGGGCTACATACTTATTTAAATATTTGTAAAAAAAATTGTATTTGTAGGTACGTTTCTTTAATCTACCGAAAAATTCATCACAATGGCTTCCAATGAGTCTAAAAGCGAAGATGGATCAATATGTCACACTATTTTGGATAAAATTAATGCAATAAATGAAAGTGTGGTCAGCAAGGTTGGTACATAAAAAAATTTCAGCTCTGTTTTGGTTTATGTGAACCGGAGTTATATTTCTGTTCAAAATTAGTCTTGCGTGGATAAAGGGTACCTCTTTCTTTGTAAACTAACTTTAGTAGGTACATAGCTCAGGTACATACCTAGATACAAAATAGTTTACCTGACTCAAGGTAACAATTAGTCGTACAAATCGTAGGGAGAATACTGCCTTTTTGAAAGTCTGGTAAATATATTTGGCTTGCCAATGTCTAGACAAACAAATAAAAAATAAGTTCTGTTTTGGTTTAGGTATGTGAACCGGAGTTATATTTCTGTTCAAAATTAGTCTTGCGTGGATATAGGATATAGGGTACCTCTTTGTAAACTAACTTTAGTACATAGATACAAAATAGTTTACCTGACTCAAGGTAACAATCAGTCATATCATCTTGTTTTGGCCTAAACAAACCAGCCTGTTTTGGTTTATCAGTTGAGAGGACTGTTTAAAAATTTTAGTAATTTCTTTATTGTTAATACAAACTGATTGTTCCAGGCACCAGACATCAAGGATTTTACTATCATAAAGCCTATAGGCCGTGGCGCTTTTGGTAAAGTTTTCCTAGCTCATAAGAACAGCAACAAAGAACAAATGTATGCTATAAAAGTTATGGAAAAGTCTGACATGATAAACAAAAACATGGTAGCACAAGTTGTTACGGAAAGAAATGCACTGGCTTTGTCTAGGAGTCCGTTCTGTGTCCATTTGTTTTATTGTTTGCAATCCGCATCCTCTGTGTACTTAGTGAGTATTTTAATTCATTGTGTTAGAAACAATTTGTAGATAGGAAATAGGAGTAAACTTTAAAAAAACAATTAATAGCAGGGAAGCTGCTGCACTGAATTAAGTATTTCAATAGTAAATTTTTTCGATATCTGGTGGCATACTTACTAATTAATATTAATTAATTTAGTATACAAAATATACTAAAACTATTTTAAGGGTGGATTCAGTCCATGATACTGAACATTTTTCCCCAAGGAACATATACCAAAATAAGAAAAATATTTTTTGGCCTCCCATACAAGTTGACCGATCAGCTGATCCAAGTTTGTAGGGAAAGCCAAACATTATTTTTCATATTTCGACATATGTTCCTTGGGGAAACCGAGAAAATTGTTCAGTATCATGGACTAAATCCACCCTTAAAATAGTTTCAGTATATTTTGTTAGACGTTATATAAAAGATGATTTTTTTACTGCTGAATTTTTAAACCAATTTATAAAGAGTCTCGTGTGCTTTGTAATACCTGCATGCTTGTGAAGCCCGCCTTGTGACACCTGGGCAGGTAGCAAGTGAGAAAGGTAACTAAAAATAAGAGTAATTCAACTTAAATTTGTGTGGCTGATTTTTATATATATTTTGTAAAATATTATTCTGAAGTAGTATCCATAAGTGTCAGACACTTTTTGTGACTACAATTGGTCTGACTGATAAAGTATAACTTTGTAATAGTTAGATTAAATAACATATTTAAAAGTCAGACATGTAAAAATAAGTTAATTTATTTTATGTACAGCTTTAAAGCCTCTGACAAAAGTTTGGGTCCATGAAAAGTGACTCATGAGCTCCTGCTGGTAGAAAACGGCTGAATGAATTTTTATAAAACATACGTCAAATGAGTTGTGATATACCTACTCATATCTAAGGTCATGGCAGCAATTTTGGAAATTTTAACATTTACTATTTTTTTTTGTCCCCAGTTCCATGAGTTAGTATTTTATCTTATATACTTATTGTATAATCGCAAAGTTAAAATTTCCCCAAATTGCTTCAATGACGTTAGATATGAGTAAATCACAACTCATTTGACGTTTTTATAAAAAATCATTCAGCTGTTTTCTACCAGCTGGAGCCCAAACTATATTTCTAGAACCAGCTCATAAAGCCCTTTCATTTGTTACCCCACATGACTGGTTTTAGAAAAAAAAATTCAATCTTTATGACGTCATATTACGTCACTCCACCAATTTAGAAAGCGACAACGTCACTTCCTATCCTACCCAGGAAACATCACTGAATCCAATGATACCACTTGTTGGTATAATACTACTCAGTCCAACGAAAATATATTTTTTAATATTGAAATCGCAGTGTTCACGTTCTCCGTATCGGTCTGCGTATAAACAGGCTTGTGTCACTCTTCGTTTAGGTATCGAAAATGTACCTACATTATTACTATGCGTGCAGGCGGCCCCTCCGGGTGGTAAATTCAGTTATACGAATCGTTTGTCAAGAGTAATAAGAATGAAATTGGCTTGCAATGGATGTCTAGGTATCTATACGAAAAGGTGCTGAGTTCTGTCGGACGTGAGCTAAATTAAACAATATCGCTAGCTACATTAAGTAGATATTTCTTTGAATTTGTTTGCTGAGTGAGACTTCTGTACGTTAGTATTATTTATTCTGTGGTATAAAGCTGCAGGTCGTCGGCATACAGATGGTATGAACAAGTTAGACAGTTTGATAGTATATTTATAAATATAGAAAACAAAATAGGAGATAATATACCGCCCTGTGGAACGCCAGATTCGAGCCCACACCAATCAGATGAATCCTGACAGTTGCTAATTTGCTGAATTTCCTGCCGACGACCACGAAGATAAATCGAAAACCAATTGATCACCGAGGTATCCACATTGTAATGGGAGAGGATAGCTAATAGAATATCGATATAGACAGGTCTAAAGGCAGTTTGAAATTTTACACTAGTATTGGCCACTTGAGAGATACAGTCTTCGTGTCTCAAATGTGTTAGTGGCCATCACTCTTCAAAACCTACTTTACATGACAAATTATGATCTCATTGCAGGTGATGGAATACATGGTTGGAGGTGATATGAAATCTTTACTTGGAGTTTGTGGCTTCCTTGAGGAATCTATGGCTGTTTTTTATGCAGCAGAGGTTGCCCTCGCCCTCGAGTACTTGCACAAGCACAATATTGTGCACAGGGATCTGAAACCTGATAACATGCTGATAGCCAAAAGTGGACATGTCAAGTTGACTGACTTTGGATTGTCCACAGTTGGAGTCCAAAGAGGTATTTACTTTCAAATTCCTGTATAAAATATTTAATTGAACACCTATTCAGGTTCTGCCAGTGTTTATGCACAAATAGTTATAAAAAAATTAACAAAACATTTTTTTTTAGATTTGGAGATATCGGACTTCGTAAATCGTACCCCAAGTTTAAACTTGAGGACTCCAGGTCAACTGCTGTCTTTGACGTCTCACATATCATTTGGATCAGGCGGTGGAGAGAGCACCCAAACATCAATTGTTTCTGTGGAAGCCTGTGAGAACCTCCTTGATGCACTTAAGGAGACCAGTATGAATTCATTATACTGAAACCAGATAACTTAGTTCTTAATTACTTATAGGAATAATGTGGGACAGTTTATAATACAGATAGACTATCATGTCTATATCGCTAACGGGTCAGACAAAGCCTAGGGCGGCAAGCAAGGCCCAGGCAACTTTTAGTGTGATGGTGGGCATGAAGGTGGAAAAAGGAAATCATAATAGTGATGGGTTGCTATGCTAACCGCATCGTCTATTGATATGATTCAGATTCTCGCCCATTCCCTCATACAGTTTATAAATAAAATATGAATATAAGTCATCATTGATGAGCAGCGAACTATAACACTGGAAGCACAATCAAGCGCAAAATATGATTGCATCAAAAATAACATATAGTAGGCAGTATTTGAATTCACACACACCAATTGCTGGACCAATCAGCGGCGGCTGTATGACGCTGAGTCATAGCTGACATTGGCCTACAGTTGGGGAAGAGTTATTTTATATAAATTTCGTGTGGCCATTTTGCGCGATGATATTGTCTGAAGTTACTCTTGCATATATACTATGTATAATAGTTTGCTGGGGGAGCAGGTCTGAATGCATAATTTTAATATGCACAATTTTGTTTGGACAAAGGGTTATATTGATCCTAGCTCGCTGCTAATGGGTACTTTTACCAAAGCTCCCGAAGTGTACAGAAACTAAATTTTCTCAAATCATAATAACCTAGTGATATCCAAGAGGACTGAGTTGTCAGGTTTTTTTCTACAAAAACTCATTCTATTTTGAAAATTGATCGTAATAATTAGGCTTAAATGTCTTGTTTTAGGTAAACTTCAAGATGATGGTCTCAATGGCTTAGGAAACTCACATTTAATGGATCACTCACAGTTTTCTGGCATTCATCCTTTCATGAGTGCAGACAGCATTACAATGGATGATGTGGTTGTAAGTATTCAAGATTTCTAAGTTCTTCAAGATTGTGTTTTCCTAGCTATCGAAACTTTTTTTTACTATTTTTAACACTACATCCCAACAGGTACATAGTATGGGTACACTGTTGCTGGACGTTACAATGTAGATGATACGAATGTAAATGATGATCCTATACATTTCATGATGAAAAGTGATGAAATATTTTGTTTGAAAAATACGTTTTTTAAACTTTGTTTTACTTTTTTATAATATTGATGTAGTGATCTAGTACAACCTATGCTTAATTTTATTACGATAAAGACGTTGCCACGTTGTATTTGTGTTACAACCAGCAATAGTCCAAGAGCATTTAAGTTCATTGTTTTTTTTTTATTAAACTTTTTAAAGTGTTTTCGATTTTACAACACAGAGTTTCTTTTGTCAACAATTAGTATTGAGAATTATGATCATTAACTTAAATTACAAATATATTATTCTACTTCTTTTCAGTCTCAAGATTCAGGGTCGGAATCCCTGAGCTCATACCACACATGTGAGAGCTCCAAGAACAGCACTGACTCCAGGAGCAAGTCTACAAGTACAAGCAGTCACAACAGCTCCGCGTTAGGAGAATCTGCTGTGTTATCAGACTCACAGCATAGTACAGATAACTCTACTTCACCTCTATGTAGAGGCCATTCATTGAAACGAATACCTAGGTAAATTAATTTTATTTTGGATTTGGGCCCATAAAACTTAAGTCAGATTTCATGGGACTTCAGAAGAACAGTGGAGCTCAAAATAATAGTCCATTGTAGACATTAACACTACTTATCAAATATCAGGCTAAAAAAGACTTTCTAGTTTGAAAAATAGTGTACCTACCATAGTAGTGTACCTACTATTGCAGGTACTTACACTATTTTTTAAATGTTTCGAGACTTCCGCTTGCAAGTCTCGAAACTTTGTGTGGCTTAGTTTTTAACTTGCTTTTGTTTGTCAGATTGATAAAATGTTGAGATAAGAATGGTTTTGTATTTTATACAATTTCTAGTTTTCGAGCAAAGAAAAGGAAGAGGATTTTAGACTGCGACGGAGATACGCCAACAGGCGTCACTAGTCTTGCTGACTCTAAGGAGAATAGCAGTGGGCTGACACAGGAAATAATGGGGCTTGAGCTCAGCCAGAACACTCCTAAACGTTTAGCCTTGCACCCCACTCCCGATAGACATAAAAATCCTATAAAGGGAGTTTTGAAGAAGAGGTTTGCATTTTAATCATATTCCTTTTTGTCATTTGATTTCTTTAGATCCGCTACGTTAAGCGAGCGCACGCGACGGGTTCAGTCTATCTCTGTTACAAACTCTACGTGCGACAGAGACTTGGCATCACGCGACGGATTCTGCTATCTCTTTTGCACGGAGAGTTTGTCCTCTAAGAAATTCACAAGCGAATCACTTGCTGCTCTTGAATATTAAAGTCAATTAGATTTATGCAAAAATGTGTTTTTCTTTTATTACAGATGGGTGTCTCAAAATGATAGTCATCATTTCAATGTGGGAGTAATATTTTCTACACCCGTTTCAAACCACAAAGCAGACGCCAAGAAAAGGCAGAAAGCAACCCGTTTTAATTTGCCGAAAGATGAACAGCCCTCAGATGCTAAGGAGAAATCGATAATGTTTAGTAAACACATTTCTACTAGTTTAGAAATATTACCTACGAGGAGGCCAAGCAAGGTAATTAAGAAGTAACACTAAGCAGTTTTTCCGTACGGGGTGTAACGCGACACATTGGCCCGTTGCCTTCGCGAATGATATGTTTGAGAGATAGCCGCGACGGTTGGTACATCTCTTTTGCATGGTTTATTATTATTGGGCCGTTACGTCGCGTATACTGCAAATACACGACATATCGACAAATATCAAGCCAAGCGGCGATACCAAGTTAATTTGTCTGTTTACTTCATCAGTTCCATAAGGCATAATTTGGTATATTTTGCTTTGCAGGGCGAGAGATCGCCAACAGAGGTGTGTAAAACGCCGCTAGCGACTGCGCAGACGCCTTATCGCACACCAAAGAGCGTCAGAAGAGGCAATCAAATATCAGATCAGAGGATATTGGGTACACCCGATTATTTGGCACCCGAGTTGATCTTGAAGTAAATATCTTTTCGCTAATTAGTGTATGTGATATGGAATTACCATACCTCAAGAAAGACTAATTTTACCCTTTTCTTACATTCTTGAATGTTGCCCCAGCTCACAGTAATATATTTTTTGTTAGTCGAATTTTAGTACGAAGAAACCACTCTTTCGATCTCTGGTAAGAAAGCTTATAATTATCTAATAACAATTCGATGTTGGGCACAATGATAGATAGCGATCATAGACTAAGATATCGGCAGAGTATTGGTGTTTTTTTCTGTGTTAACTTTCAATCGAATAGAATAATTACAGTAGTTTACGATTTAACAAGTACGTCACTCGGCTAAATAAAGGCTTCATTGTTGTAATTAGTATATATTATATTTCATACGTTAAGTATACTCGTAATTTCAGACAAGGACACGGCGCATCTGTAGATTGGTGGGCGTTGGGTGTATGTCTCTATGAGTTCATGACGGGAGTGCCGCCTTTTAACGACGAAACTCCGCAAGCTGTCTTTAAAAATATATTATCCAGAAGTAAGTATACACAATATCTGAAATTTCTCTTAATATTCTTCATTTGTGACAATTATGTGGATTGATTAACTATAGCTACTTTCTTGGCTTCCATTACTGATGCTAGTTATAGCTTGCCATTGCAGGTTAGTATGCCATGGTTTTTTTTCTATTTCACATACTAAAGCTGACCCCACAATGGGCAGCGTGTTTCTCGAGTGTGAACGACGCGAACGCTGCGCGCGCGCCGCGATAACGCGTCGTTCACACGAACGCGCACGCCCAATGTGGGATCAGCCTAACGAATAATCTATTGTGGAAGTTTCCTCATGATATATTCTTTAATTGAAGCATATCCTCAATCAGATCCTCTGTTTCTGAGTTGGTTAAAAACTGACCGTATGAATAGTCTCTGTTTCTTAACAACTTGAGACAGTGTTTCAACCTGCAAAACGTTGATGCATTTACCCTGGTTTAGACCGAAGAATCTGTCTGTGATCCTTGGCATCTTGAGAACTAAATGTTTCTATTCCCTTACAGATATAGAATGGCCCGAAGCAGACGAAGCCCTATCACAGCAAGCGGTGGGTGCCATCGAAGCTCTGCTGACGATGGACCCTCAAGAGAGACCCGCTGCCAAAGAGCTGCGAGACATGCCCCTGTTCCGCAACATCGACTGGGAGAACCAACTGAGCGCCGAACCACCATTTGTACCTACCCCTGATGATTTGTATGATACTGGATATTTCCAAAGTAAGTATTGCACCGAGGTTTGAACTATTTCAATTATCTTTTATCAACAACCACTGATCAGCTTCAGTCAGTCACTTTAAGTTAAAGCGAATACCGTGCAGAAGTGGCGCCCTCATTTGAAATATTTTTTTTATTGTAAATGTGGTGTTGATGGATATTTTGTTCACCGTCAGGAATAAGATAGCTCTTTAAATTATTTTATGAATAACCGTTTTGTAAATTGGTATTCCCTCTAGCCTTAAAGCATTTTCGCTGTAAGGGGCCACTTTTGGCCAAAACGCGTTTTAAAACTGTTCGGATTTCGGACTGACGTAACATTTTCAATAGTTGTTCATAAAATAATCTGCAAAATGTTAATTTACACCACACTATTTACACTAAAAATGATACATGGAGTCCAGTGCTGCCCTCATTAGCCTAACATTCTTAATGTTAGGCTTTAGTTTGCATTTTTGCCAATGCAAACTTGAGCCTAACGTTCTCACTTTAAACTGTAAACAGTAGTTCATAAAATAGTTTGAAGGGTTATCTAGGTTTTAATAGAACAAAATTTTAAATGATATCTCCGTTTCCTTTCAAATAATTTATTTTAAATGGGGGCAGCACTGGACTCCATGTATCACCTTAAACAATTTATTTCAAATGAGGGCACCACTTCTGGACGGTTTATGTCAAAATTGTCCGAAACAACACTTTTTAATTTTTTTACAAAAATAAAATTTTATAGTTAAATTGTAGTAGTGCCATCTTTGTTTGGTTTTTGAGTAAGTACCTGGACTACCGAGGTTTGCTTGATGAAAAACACGGACAAAAAGAGAAATATGAATAGGTCAATGTTCGTTATTAACATGCATCTGGCAGCTAGTATTATTTATTAGTCCTGTATCGTTCTCATATTTATGTGTAATTGTTACAGCTCGCAACATCCTGCAGCAACTTCACGTGTCTAATTTCGACATGCAGGGGTAGACTTCGACGTGACCGTATGTAGAACAGTATTAGATGTCATTTTGTAGTTAAGTACTTGTCTAGTGATTTTAACGTGTGATATTGTATTTATGAAATAATTATGTAATTATTAGGTGAAGCCTGATTGACTATAAAGTTTAGATATGTAACGAAATGTATGTATTTGCCGCCTGTAGGTTATTCACTGAGTATTTTGATGGTTGTTATTTGGAGCCTCAAATTTTTCCGCCCTAAAATCGGTTGGCCTAGGCTCCAGCCTTCTGGTAAATCCACCACTGGTTAACACTTCGTCTGTCCGTACACAAAACGTACAATCCACATTTTTTTCGAATAAAAATCTTGTGCTCCTCAGTGCTTCTCAAGGCACGTTTAACTGTTGATCCCGGCTGTTATTAAACGGTAATCAGAAGCCTTAAACGGCTTGAAAAAAATTGTCTGACACCAGTGTTTGCAAAGAAGAAGAAACAAAATAAACGGGCAAGTGCGAGTCGGACTCGTACATGAAGGGTTCCGTACCACCATACAATGTTTTAAAACGTTTCTTGTATGACGACCCCCTTTGATTTTTAACTTTATTTTATTTTTAGTATTTGTTATTATTGTGGTCATAGTAATACATAATTGGTGAAAATTTCAAGTATCTAGTTAATGCCATTATAAAGATCAAGTTAAAAACGCTGAAAAAACACGTTTCTTGTATGACGACCCCCTTTAATTTTTAACTATTTTTATTTTTAGTATTTGTTGTTATAGCGGCCACTTGAAATTTTCACCGATTATGTATTAACATAATCGGTGAAAATTTCAAGTGTAGCTATTACGGTTCAAGAGATAGAGACCTGTGACAGACGGACAGACAGCGGAGTCACAGTAATAGGGTCCCGTTTGCACCCTTTGGGCACGGAACCGTAAAAAGGGATATATTTTTTTCTTAACTTTATAGTCAATCTGTAGTTAGTTTTAGATAACATAGTGAAAGACTGCTTTGATGACTATATTTATTCAAGTGGTTTACAGATTGTTAATTGATGAATATATTGAATTACTAATTCTGTAACTCACTTTATCACTTCCATTATGTTAATTATAATTATACAAGGGGATTTATAAATAAAAAAATATGTACGAAAAAATAGCTTTATTTTCGAAATCTTAAATAATATTGGCACATTTTCCATTAATTGGAAAGCATAATATATACTTACTTGGAAAAGTAGACATTTTCCAGTTATTCAATTAATTAAGAAAGGCAAGTTAATTAGTTGTCTTTCTCAAAGTAATTGATTTTTATTTTTAATATTATATCGAGAATTTTGAAAAAGGTTGTAATTGTTGATGCGACCTTTACTTTGAGTTCTTTTGTATCCAAGGCAGGAAGGCAGTGACTCTGGTGTAGACTCCAGGGTACTGTCCTTTACCGCAACCAATGCCCCATGATACGATTCCGACTTGTGTCCAACGGCCTCCTTCGTTCACCATCAAAGGGCCACCGCTGTCACCCTGGGGGAATATCGAGAGCGAATGAGTATATTGTATAAGGTCACAGATATTTTTTTAAGACATGTTAAGCGAAATACGTCTATACGCAAATGCAATGTAGAGTGCAATTTCAAACAAATAATATTTTAACAAGTAATGCGACATCATTTCAAGCCAAAAAGTGGCAGACGCAATTTTAAACAAGCGCGCTCTTGTCAAATGAGTTGCGTACGAGTATAGTAATAAACGGGCAAGTGCGAGTCGAACTCGTACATAAATTGTTCCGTACCTCCGTACAATGTTTTAAAACGCTGAAGAAACACGTTTTTTGTATGACGACCCCCTTTAAATTTTAACTTTATCTTATTTTTAGTATTTGTTGTTATAGCAGCCATAATAATACATAATCTGTGAAAATTTCAAGTTTCTAGTTAATTCCATTATAAAGATCTAGTTAAAAAGGCTGGAAAAAACACGTTTTTTGTATGACGACCCCCTTTAATTTTTAACTTTTTTTATTTTTAGTAAGTATTTGTTGTTATAGCGGCCACAGTAATACATAATCAGTGAAAATTTCAAGTGTCTAGCTATTACGGTTCAAGAGATAAAGCCCTGTGACAGACGGATAGACAGCGGAGTCTCAGTAATAGGGTCCCGTTTGCACCCTTTGGGTATGGAACCCTAAAAAGAAAAACAATTTTATTTGCTATTGGTACCTACTAATGGCGAGCACTGATTATGTATTTAGAAATTTCCGATTTAATAGACGTTACAAAAGTAGGTATATTAGGACAAATAAACCGGCCAAGTGCGAGTTAAACTCGCGTTGTGAGGGTTCCGTACAATTGATTGAATTCTTATAGGTTTTCCTGTAATCTACAAGCAATGAACTATATTTTATATTTTTTTTCAAAATTTTAGGCTCAGTAGTTTTGGAGATCAGGGGGAATGGTCAATTTTCGTCTTCTTTCTTGAATAAAATCAAAACTATTTATTTTGAAATAAAAACAAATATTTAAGATCCTTATAACAAGGTCTTTCATTTGATATATAACATAGTAAGGTTTGCAAAACTTTTTTTTTAACCCTTTAACCGCGAACGTCGGATTAATCCGAAAAACATTTTCTTGCCCTTTCGCGAGCGTCAGATTTATCCGACCAAAAACTATGGATATTCACAATTCCTCGCGCTGGGAGCACGGCACCTGATATAAAGTCTCGCGGTGAAAAGGGTTAATTACCTTATTAGTCCCCTGAAAAAAACTATTATTTTAAAAAAATATTTATTTCCTTTGCACATATGTGTTAGGGTCATAAAATTACACCATCCTACCAAATTTCACCAGATTCGGCCCAGTAGATACGGAGCAAATTGACTGTGACAGACGGACGGACAGACAGACAGACGCACGAGTGATCTAATAAGGATTCCGTTTTTTCATTTTTTGTACAGAACCCTAAAAACTAAACCAGATAGGTACTCACACTGCAGGAGTCCATACTAGCTTTACCAGCACATAACATGTGCTCGACTATTCCACCGGGCGCAGCTCCGCCGTACTTCTGTCTGCATTCTCCGTTTTGCCAGATGGGGATGGACACCTCTTGCAAAATTGATGGTTGTGGCCCGCCTGTATGTAACACAAAACGTCACTGAAATATCTCATGGAGATGGCATTATTTGGATTGATTATAATGCTTTTGATTATAGATAGAGGATATAATTTTTTCCATGCAGATATACGAGTACAATAATTTCAAAAACCTACAAACTGCGATTGTGTGATTTTTTTGCTGTCTCTCAAGATATGTTTATTTTCGATTTACGACGTACTGATCAAGACTGCATTCTCGTTATGCTCTCAATTATTTATATTTTCATAGAGTGCGGTAATTTTGTGTTATAAGATTCTTCGTTTGATACAGGGTGAGCAACATTTTCTAACATCTAAGAGCGAACTACACCTGGCGTCTATAATACTGTAATATGATATGAATTTGCTATCGACACTCACTCTCCCGCAGACTGCCCCAGCCGATTACCGTAGCGATAAGCCCAGCGTACGCTTTCCCTCCGCCTGGCAGGCATACAGGGCGAACTTTCTTCGTGAATGGCACAGGCTGATCCAGAGTCAATACAGCTACATCGTTGTACTGAAATAATATAGACGTTTTGTAAATATTTTAAGAAGCCAAATTCTATCGTAGGATATTTTATTTCTTTTTGGATATAATTTTTCATAATTTTTTGGTGCCAAAACTACAAACTACTAGCATTTCAGAACGACTACTGCTGAGAAGATGCGTTTACCGAACTTCTTCTTCAACAAAGTTATGCTGTAACGAAATGTTGACTTCTTCTTCAACTTAAGAGCTTGCTTTTGTTGGTGGAGTTAAGTCGAGATGTTTCCATTCCTCTCTTCTCTCTGCCATCTTTTTAATGTCTTGGGACCTTACTCCTACCTAACCCTTCCTAAATATTGACTATTCAACAAATATAAATTTTATATCGTCGTGACCAACGAAGGTTTGAAGCCCACAACCATCTAGATCATTTGGTCAAGTGCATCTCCTATACTTACTAGTGTGCGCATGTCGAATCCTCGATGTCTCACTACCCTCTTGATCTTCCGCTCAATGTGTTGCGTTTCGACGTTAGAATGGATGTTGTAATCTCCAAGTCTGGCAGTCAGACGAGCCACGTCCCAGGATGTCATGCTGTAATCATCAGTACATTTAAGTTTGCACCAAACCTACCACATTACATATGAGTTTAACATCAGTGTTCATCACAGGTATTCATCATATTTTTTTTATTCTGTGGTCGTTCATCAATGTTGTCACTTCTTCAGCACCATTTCAATGTGTGTAAACTGTTATACTTACTGTGCGACGCAATGGGCAGCAGATAACACGTGCTTGTCGTCAATGAGCGAGCCGCCGCAGAACTGTCGGCCGTTGTTGAACAACCCAACGATCCATGGCCACTCGTTCAGATCCGCGTTATGTCCCCCTACTATACGCTCCTCATCTTGCAGTTCGTATGTCTGTAAGTTAAACACCAAGTTTCACCTAAAATAAATAATAAAAAGATAGGGACAAATCACACTGATTGAGCTAGCCCCAAAGTAAGTTTAATTTTGCGTTATAGATAGGATACTAACTCAGCAATACTATACAGGCTGACTTTTTAACCACCAGCCAAATTTTTGAAGCAGGTTCAGTCCATGATGCTGAACTACTTTCTATAAAAACAATTAACGAAAATCTAAAAAAAATCGCCTTGCCATACAAATCAGTGCTCATCCAAATAGATTTTGTATGGGAGGACGAAAAATTTTTATCGATTTTTAATAACTTTTTTTATAGAAAGTAGTTCAGTATCATCGACTGAACTTGCTCTAAAAATTTGGCTGGTGTTTAAAAAGTCACCATGTATTTTATAATAAATAAACACCCAAGACCAGGGTCAATTTGAAAAAGGCCATTTTCCAACTTGCCCTGGCTGGGAATCGAACCCAGAACCTCCGAGAGGACTAGCGTTTTAACCAATACGCCACGGAGGTCGTAGAACGATGTGAAGTGATGAATAAATATCCAACCACAAAAAAAACTAACACATTTCCAAACTTTTGCATTATAATATTTGTAAAATAAAGTTATTTTAGTCAAGTGCAACGTATAGGACGTTGCACTTGACTAAAAAAATGGTTGCCTGTAAAGTCGGTTTTACGGGCGAAGATTTTACGTGACAACGCGATCATAGTTGAGTGGGAGAGAGACGCAAGGCATTCGGCGGGCCTCTCTCTCGTTCGGTGACTCATCGTAACGTTACCGAGCGTTACACTTTTTCATAAGTGACTCCCAGCCGCAACCTAATTTAAGACGTTGTCACGTCAATAACTTTATTTTATTTTTTAACGATGTCGTAAATCTTATAGTAGTGAAAGTAAAGAAGCATTTTGGATATTATTAAAATGCGAAAATAGTGACACCTGTTTTATCAAACTGGTCTAGAAACTGGAAACTATGCGTCATATGTTAGTTTATGGTAATTGAAATAGATGGGCTGGTCTAGCCTACATCTAACTGTAAAACTTTATGGTAACGAATTTGAAGGACGATGGGCGGTAGGGATTTGCGTTTTACGCATTCATTGCTCATCAATGAAAACGTTCGCATTATGCTATCGCTTGCAAAGCTCCTCAGGCCTTCTAGTGTTAAGAGATGTAGGTAGTGATGTTTTAACTGAAAAGACAGCTATTAGCTTGTTTTATTTTTGCCTACGTAGGAATAGAAACCTACGCAGGTCAACGATAGATTTGCATAATTACCCGGGCACCGTTCTTGATCCCACATTCGGAAGTTGGCTGTGGCGTAGGCTTCACTGGCTGGGGCTTTACTGGCTGTGTCGGAAATGCTGGTGGCCAAGTCTAAAAGAAATTGGAGATTGTAAATAACATTAGGTATAATTTTTTGATGAGGTGTAACGATATATTCTCAATATATGTACCCGGCGCACTAATTTCGACTATCTTTTTTAAATAACTTACTTGCTTCGTAGTGCTTGAAGGTTTGGTAGCCCATGTGGTCGTAGTACCGAGAGTCGGCGGTTTAGTAGTTACTCCCGCAACTGAAAAGATACAGGGCATGCAGTTAGGTTATAAAGGAAATAACGCTTGTAATATTATCTCGTTACTATGATTTGGATGATCCCTTGTCATCATTATCATAATTTCACCCAACAGGTCGTCCACGCTCCCTCAAGTTTTTCTCCAAAACAATTAATCGATAGCGGTCTCCATCCAGCGACAGTTGTTAGAAATTGATAGTAAGTCAGATAGTCTGAAATTCTAATGAAAATGTGTTTTTTTGTTAGTGTCTCAAATGTATAGGAACTAGTGTTTGAAATAATTACTAAGAGAAGGCGGATGAGTAGGCGCAGTGTGGTCAGGCGGGTGCGTCGGCAATGGAGGCAGCGTCGGCGGCCACTGCGCAGGGATCTGACGGATGTTGACATTCTGGAACTGTGGCCATTGAGGTGACAGAGCTGTCAAAACACTCGAAAACCTGCAACAAGCATAAAGCTACCTTCCTGACTAATAGAAAAAATAATTTAATTCTATAATTTTTTATGAACTGCCATCAACTTTAGATATTGCAAAGGCAATATAACACCGTCCCAGCAAATAAAATTTGCTGCCTCTGTTCACATTTATTGTTTTAATGATGAAAAAAATCAATGTAATACTTTATGTGTTCATAAAGCATTTTATAAATATTTCAAACATATCGAAAAAGTAGGTCCTGAAAAGAGTAGGAGAGAAAAGGTGCATTCTGGATATAATAGAGAATAGACGATGAAAGATGTTGGGTCATCTGCTACGACATGACGACTTCATAAAGACCATCATGGAAGGAAAGATAGAAGGGAAAAGAGGACCAGGAAGACCGACATAGCTGCATGAAACAAATAAAGGAAAAGGTGAACGTCGTGTCGTACAGAGAAGTAAAACAACTGGCAGATAAGAGAGACAAATGGAAGAGAATTCATATTCCACCGACAAGAGCATAGCTTTTAAATATAGATAGATCGAAAAAGTATAATTCCAAGAATTGAATATCTTGTGATCAGAGGGTCACACACTCACACAGAATTGACTGGTGGCAGCGACATCGGCATCGCTTGCGGCAGCATTCCCAGTCGCTGTACGTCAGGCTCCTGCTGAGGGGGCGTGCCTACGGGCTCCGTGCAGCAAACCCCAAAGACCTAAAGCAATACATAGATTAGGTTTTAATACAGTTGTTAGTTAGCAACAATTTCAGGCAATTACGTTACGATCATGACTTTGACTGTTAAATGTATATGATATTATATCTTCTACTTTTATTTAAGAGCTGCGCTTTTGCTTTCCATGTCTCTTTTAATTCCGCTAAGTTCTTAAACTCATGTTATCACATTTAATTTTTCTTTTATTTGAACGAATAATCTTCTAGGTTTTTCTACTCCTCTTTTCCCGTCTATCTTTTCTTGAATTTTCTTTAAATAAATGATCATGTCGTAGTAGCTGACCAATTTTTCTATCCAACTTATTTCTTTTATTCTCCTTCAGCACCACTTCGTCTGTCTCTGGCTATCCTTTTGGTGATATCATAATCTTTGAAGAGGCGACGCAGCCTGTCAATATAAACAATTCATCCGACAAGATCGATGCTGAGATCGTGAATAAAATGTTAACTTTCCCATACAAATTGTCCGATCAGCTAAACAGTTTTGTAAGCACTGTTTACTAGGGACAAGACAAACTACGTACCTTATTTTATAAAAGTTATAGTATACGCTCTAGCCTAAACATCTCCAAACCGCAAGAACTCAAATCCTGTTTTTTTGTTTGCTATGTAAGTCCCATTGTTGGGCAAAAGCCTCGCCTCTTTGTTTCCATCTTTCGCGGTTAATCAACCCTTTAGTTACTCGAACAGAAATAGAGCTTTTACCTCCATGTTATTACCGCTGATGTAACTGCAAGTATCGTAGTGCCCCATGACCCAGCCATCGAGGCCAGGCAGGTTGGCCACCTTGAACAGCGGGTAGCAGTCATGGAAGCTCTTGCATGTTCCCTTCTTTCCGAGCGTGGTCTCACAATCTAACCCAAAAGCTTCGTCTGTCTGAAAAATAATTTCATATACAGATACATTATCACGTTTATCCATAACGGGGCAGACAGAGTCCGGGTGAGTGGGCGTGAAGATGGAAAAAAGGAACCAAAATAAGAAGGGTTGCTAGCCGCATCACCTATTGAAATGATTCAGATTTTTGGCCATTCTTTTGATCGGCTTTTACAATCTGCGCAGGAAGAAAAGCTGCTGGTACGTTCTATGTTGATTTTTTTCTCAGACCAGCAAGAAAGAAATTTCATATATTTATATATCCTGTATAGAGTATATCACACTGTCCACTACAGTCTAAGCGCATTCTCGGTTGCATTCTTAGCTGTTTTGCTTCTCTGAGCTCTTTTCTTCTCTAAATATAAAGACCGTCCAATTGTACTAATGTTATTTTTAGTTATCTGATTATATTGTTTTTCTTTTTGGTGTACAATAAAGAGTTGTTCTATTCTATTCTATAATATGCATGTCAATGGTCACCCAAGGATGCCAAAGACCTTGCAAAATGGAGAAGAAATAATAATGGAGTGTAAATACCGTACACTGTCCACTACAGTAAAGTATACAATGTATGTGGTAATGTTTCTTCTACAATCAACGAATTAATCTCTGTGTCTATCATATTTGGCAGTAATTTCCATAGACCTGGATTTTTTTTACTGTGTAATTTCTGTAGTTCTTACGTACCTGCCTAGGTCGCAAAAGCAGTAGTTGTTTTCCATCCCTGGTGTTATTCACTTCAACCGCATTCCGCCTTACGCGGCTTACAGGAACTAGAAAAAATCGACATAAATATAATATAATACTTTGGTAAGCGCAGAATTTTGGGTTGTTTGAGTTGAATTGGAACTGGGTGTTACATGTCTGCTGCAGGCCCGGATCTTGCCTTCACAAAAGGTTGTTATCAAGGCTCCTATTTTCGGTCGCCGAAGAGACATGTGGAAAAATAAGGGGGAGACCTTTGCCCAGAAGGTGAACTAAACCTACAGGTTTGTAAAAAAGTACTTTGGTAGATTTCTTCTGGAATAGAATAGTGCCATGGTGGCCACTTCTTTTGTACGGTTATCGTGCCCTATAGAAAATGGATTGGTTAGTATACTCAAGTTATACTATTGGCACAGCTATTTTGTTTAATAAAGATTTGTTTTTTCTTGCAATGGCCCTTTTTAAGATAGACCAAAATACAAAAAATAAAGAATAAAAACACCAAACAAGTGCTATAACAAACTAATTATCTAAATTTAAACTCTTAGTAGTACTTAATTTGTACGTAATTTGTTGTTATATACTTTTATCACGAACAGATGTAGGTACCTATAGAATATTAATTGGCTGCACATAAAACAAACCGCGACGATAAACCAACTGTCCTGCCATTTCGGACACGGATCTGAGATGATTATCGATGATCCTATAAAAAGTCTAACTGCTAACGGTTAATTCATTTAGCAAGTACCGTAATAACATTAAGGTATGTAGATATAAATGATTCCTCGAAACCAGTTGGCGCCCACTAAAGCTGGTTCGACCACTGCTCTTATTTATTTAGGTTGATTTTTATTTCTTCGATTTTGGATACGCGAGAATCTGATATTCTATACTGCAGTTTGGGTCAAACTCGTGCCAAATTGTTTTTTTTATTATTATTTTGATCGTCCAACATGTTTATCGTAACGTAAATTTTGCACATGTGGGTTTGAAATACTAAAGATAACATTCAGAAATAAATATCGCTATGCATTCTAGAATATACGGGTTTGTATGTTGTCATAAACCCAATAATAAATAAGACTAATTATACCGGGTGTCATTTGTATCGTTAAAGTGCAGTATCTGAAAGACAATAAAAATAATTATTTCAAGGCTATGATAGTGCACATATTGGAGCAAGTTTAGACCATGCCATGGAGTGACTTTTTAACCACCAGCCAAATTTTTTTAACAAGTTCAGTCCGTGATACTGAACTACTTTCTATAAAAAAAAATTGACTATCAATAGAAAATTTTCGGCCTCTTATACAAAATCGTTTCAAGCACTAAAAAGTAGTAAAACCGAGAAGTTTGGCGCATACTCCACCGACAAGAGCCACTAAGCTCTTAAATAATAAGAAGAAGAAGGTACGAAATCCGTTTTCGCTGAGCGCCGATTACTATGGGAAGGCGAAATTTTATTTTTCATCTTTTGTTAATTGTTTTTATGAACAGTACCTATATCATATACTATTTTACATTCTCATATTTAGGAGAAACGGCATTTGATATTTCGTACTATGTGTTTCGTCGTGAATGGATTGGACATTACCTACGCACAGGGGAGAATGCTAAAAGTTTAGAGGATGGTCTATGGAGGTAGATGGTTGCAGAGGGATAAGAAGACCGAGAAAGACGTGGAAAATTATTTCCATAAGGAAAGATATGAAGGAACAGGGAGCTAGTGCAAATATGGTGCATGAAAGAAGTGGAAGCAGTTGCCATACAGACTCGACCCCTAATAGGGAAGCGGTAAAAATAGGAATCCTCCTCGCTACTTCCCTGTTAGGGGAAATATCATTCGATAATGATGAATGTTTATCATCATTGATGATAAACAACATGGCATATTTGATCTAAGCTAAAGTGAAGCCCACATCTGATTAGTTAAGTAATCATCTGACCTGTCTGGCGTACCCTGGATAGGTGGCGAAGATATAAGTACGTCACAATTACATGCAGTTGCAAAAGCTGTAGCCCCATAAAATTAATTAAAATTGTCTTTGATTTATCATTTCTTCTTCATCTTAGCGCTTTCTCGCTTGCATCCTCAGTTGTGCTGCTTCGGATCCCGGGATGCGCTCTCCCGCTTTTTCTTCCACAAATATAATATGTAGGTATGTCAATATGTAATTCCCTATGGGAATATTTTTAAGAACTACCGCTCAAAAAATTGTTTAAACCTAAAGTACCCGTGTACAAAATGGCTATCCTGTACATCGATGTGCGATTTTTTTTACGAAGCTCGACCACTATTACGTGTTACGACATCCACAGGAAGAGATGGAGTGTGCCTATTTTATTTAATTTATTATTTAATATTTATTGCACAATAATCTAACGATTATAATACAAAACCTACCTATTACCTATTACTACGAGTACCTATACCTAACCTAACCTAACCTATTTTCTAGGCCAGAATCCACACAGCACAAGATAGATACACAAAATCTTAATCTATCATTCCAATTACTAATAAAAATGCCACAGCTCGATTTCAAACGAAGTCCAAGAGTCGAAGTCACCAACCGCTAAACGGAACATAAACTTGCAAGTTATTTACTTCGAATTGAATCCTGCATAACGGGAATCTTTATACAGTAACGATTTTATTGGAGGATGCCTTTCAATTGCACAGCATTGTCGTGGAGAATTCGCTCTGTGGTTTAAACTCATACATAAATGGATGAGCCTTGCTTCTAAAATTGTTTTTTGATAGTTGGCGACGATGTAGGTGACGACATGAATGTTGGTACGGCAACAGAAGGGCAAAATCAGGTAGAGTGGAGTGTTGTGACATGATAATGACTAGGTACTGTATAATATACAGTCAGACATCGAATATTAATCAAAGAACTATAATTTTATATTGTAAATTTGATAATACAAATATAGGTTTCAAAGGTTGTATTGTACTTAATATATACTTAATCATATCTCTTGAATTATACGACACTTTACATAAAAGAAATTAAATAAAATTTATTACAGCAAACAATTTTACTTATAGTATAACATAATTATCTATAATACAAATGTTACATAATAATATTCAATAAGACATCGAAAAAAAAGTACTTGTTTGCTGTGAAGCTTTGAAGCACGTTTTTATTCCAGTCTAGTCGCTAAAGCGGGATTCTTCTGGTAAATAAAAAGGGTAATGTACGGCCTTTAAAGGTTTCTAGTTCCCACGAGCTTAATAGTTACCAAGATATGTAAGTGAGCTAAAACGTAGGGGTATGATTCTACAAATTACAACACGATAAAATTACTATTTTATTGATAACTTACATATTTTGTTTCTAAAATTCTTTGCGTGCGTATAATATAATTCGGAACTTTAAAAAGAAGAAAGTTTGCCTGATTTCTTTGTATGTTCATTCGTAAAAATCGAAAGATATACAAAAACAATGATAGAAAAGCACTGCAAAAAAAAGTAGTAAGAATAATATGATTTATGTGCGTGAAAAACAGCAAGCAGTGGTAGCATTCGAGTGCAGCTATTTTGTACGGGTACAAAAGTAACTAGGCCATTCTAGCTGAGTCGTTTCTTTGTTCCGATCGTAAACAAGTCTGAAGGTTCATTAAATCGTAGACAGGATTCCGGGTTCAGCGATCCAAGGCATGGAAATGTCAGCCGCGTCACCGGCTCAATCTTCAGGCCCCGATCTAATTAATGTACTCGAAGAGCACCGCAAAAAATGTACTTAGAAGCGCGTCAAAATGCGGCGTGGACAATGCTTTGATTGATGTGGTCGGCCCCGGGCTGTGGGCGTCTGAGCATTAGCATTGAATCGATCCTATGGATATTTTCCGAAATATATCCCACGTGTGTTAGAACAGCTAGCGGGCGGGTTGACGACCAGCTTACCAGCATCACAGAATGAATAAGAGTATTACGTACAGAACGGAATCTCCTAAGGATCCACGCAATATGCGACTCCGTTCACCGTTCCCAGTCCCCGCGCCTTTCCCTTGTTCTCGCCTTGTCGAGGGTGTTGAGCGGGCGAACACACACGCATTGACGAGTGCACGGATGTATAGGTAGTTTCGTTTGTAGTAGTATACCTAGTAGGCATAAATGATACTCCGCTTCTATGAAGTGCCATACCTGTGCCAGCGTTTTTGTCTGTACGCTTAATGCGACCGCGACCATTTTTACATTATTATAATTTGGTCTTTAACATCTTCACCGATTTATTAATTTGATGTGACCAAACACACCAATGTTTATTTCCGATCGTGTTTTCGCTTTGGCCGGACATCTTGGTTGCAAATTTTAACTTTCTCTAGCCTCAAAACCTCATACCGGCATGTGGCGTATGCATTGTTTGAGTCCACACCATACGAATACTTAACGCTTAAACATTTTCGACAAAACACTGAAATTTTTGGACAAACTGTCACTATGACAGAAATTAAAATGTTAAAAATATAAGTACTTACTTCCACACGAGAAGACTTTCAAAGTTCCAAATTAATTACAACACAAGAGGTGGAAAGACTTTAAAAATTTCAAATCATTAAAAATAAATTAAATTTAAAAAGTCGTCCTATAATCATAATAATATACCTCTAATTATAACACAATTAGTTCGCACTCGTGTACCTTAACTTGCAAAAATCCGAGATATTGGAAACACCTATGGGATATTGTACGAGTAGATATTTGACATGGGTATGAATAAGCTTGTGGTAATGTTTACAAAAAATGTATCAACCATTGTTGTTGACATAATTTTTTTTGTTTAATTGTTGTAAGTACTGATATTACTTATTAACGTAACTGCTATGTTTTGTAAGTGCATTCGAAACTTGAAATATCGTTATATGTTGAGTTTTTTTTTTATGTACGATTAAAAATTAAATCACATGTGAATTATCACAAGTGTTTATGTAATTATTTGCTACCACTAATGAGTTGGCGTTAGTAGTAACGTACTAATTCCAAAATTATTAATAATACATAGAGCACACAGGTATTGTTTTTAATATAAATTATGAAAACTTTAATTAGATAACTATTTTTAAAATTTTCCGTTTCAGAACTATTCATTTATAATTCTTGAGCCAACCTTTTTAAATTATTATTATTAAAATATGTCTTATACTTTAACTTGAAAAATTTGAATGAGTCGCTCACCATTGAGTATAACCGCATCTTCTGTGTAAAATGCACCATCCTCTTCCGAAAATCCTTTGCCGACGTTCGAAACACTTCCGCAGGTAGTCGCCAACAGGCACACCCAAATAACTAATGATGAAAATTCTAGTTTCATTTCTTTTGCTTGATTCACTAAATTAAATAAAAGGACGAACTACCGAACGGACGCCTCGCACGGATGTGTGTCCCGCAATGAGTCGCCTCGCAAAATGTTTGGGCCACGTTCCTTCGCGCCTTTATAATATGTTTACACTGACGCTCTACATTAGGTTTTAAAAGATAACAGAGCTTTTTCTTCTTTTGTATAGCCTGACATTCGCTATACGAAGCGAGCTTTATAAAATATGACAGCGATTCTGTTTAGTGCGCCCCAAAAGGCTGCTTCGATTGATAGCGTTTATTTTTGCTGCGTTCACACGCATTCAAAGAACACAAAGAATATTTGAGGAGCAATGAACTCCAAGAATTTGTTTATGTCAAATCATTATTATTTGTGAATAACGAATGAACTAATTTCTTAATATGTATCAGCAGATAAAATACAAAAAGAGGGCTAATGGACTTGGGTAATTTCCAGCAAGGGATTATATTATAGTGTTCACGAATGAAATTGGCATTTTTAAACAATTGATTTTTGAAAAATTTGTACCTGAAAAAGTATGTATGTAATAGTTCTTTTTTTTGTGGTTTCGATTAATGATCAAATAAAAAATAATCCAATGGCTAAAACTCTACAAATATATCTCTTGAGAACAAGGCAGATATAAAGCAATTTAGTGGTCAAAAGTAAAGAAGGACTCAAACAACAGAGTTTATCGAATTTGGTAACCTAAGATTACGCACGAAAACGCTTGGCAAGACGAAAAATAATAAAATACTTCTTTAGATTAAATGAGTTGGTATTTTTCTACGTGCGTGTCCATGAAAGCTGATGGAAATTTTATTTAAGTGTATATCTACTTATAACCTAAGTAATGAAAAAACAAAGATTACCAAAGGAGCAACGAACCCCAATTATTTCTTTATTAGGTACGGCTAATAACCAGAGATTACGAATTATTGAACTGCGGCCTTATGGCGTAATTTAGGGATGTTAAATTTCAATGAACAGTCGGCGCCAGTGGCGGCGGCGACGTGACATTGTATGATTACAGGATCACAAATCACAACACACGATTTTGGAAGGAGTTTTTGTTACGAAAATTTTAACTACTTTATTTTATGTTATTTTTTTATTAATTTTTTAAAACTTTTATTTTGTATATTTGGGATGTAATCTTATAGGAAAGTACACTAGCTTTTCCCCGCGACTTCGTTTGCTGCTTTCCTTGCGGACCGGAATAAAAGGTGTCATGTGTTGTGTTTCGTGCCAACTTTTATACAAATTCGTTCAAAACTTAAGTTAGATTAAGGCTGCGCCTGATGCTGATAATCTAAATTTTGCTCCCGCTTTTACGCACACAAATTTACTCTAGCCGAAGCGAGACAGCGAGCCATGCGGGGTATATAGTAGGAAGATCGTGGCGGGTCAATGAGGCTGGTTTACGCATTTCTGGTGTTATGTTTAATACAATTATAATCCAAAGTTACAAGGGCCAATTTATTGTATTTCTTGAATACTTTCCGTTTTAGTATAATTCTGAGGTGATTTGGAGGCTACTTCGCAATTTTTTTCTATCGAGAAAATTTAAGCAATCGTGGTTTTGAAACATATAATGTATAGAGTTAGTCCTGAACTTTGCTGTGTTTTTATTTCAAATTGTGTATTTAGTTAATATTGATAATATTTAAGATCGCTCTAAGTACTACGAGTATCAGGGTCATACGCGTTCTTAAGCCAATAACATCAAAACTTAACTCCAAGGCGAGGAATTAAAAAAAAAAGATAAAATGTGTTAAATACCATTTATTTTTGACAGGTCTAATGTAATTTTCCTTGATTAAATTATATCTAAAATTAAAAGTACTTTTGCTTGAAAAAAAAATGAAAAGTTTAACCACCCTATGTAAAAATCGCTTTTAATTTACAAAGTAAAGCAGACATATAATGCATATTCGCCAGTTTGTATAGGGTTAGGCTTGTGCTTTAGGCAAATCGAATATAAAATAAAATACAATGAACTGACCTTTTCCATCAACTTTTCTTATCATCAGAAGATAATCTGTCGAACACTAATGTGCGGGTTAAATGAATCATCGTTACATATTTTTATATACGATTTATTTGCCTACATACATTTTGTCAACGTTTTTCCTGTTAGCGATGCAAGTCGCAAAATGGTGTGCTTACTAATAGTACCAATGGTGTTGGAAATACTGGAGTCCTTAGATTTAGTTCAAGACTCGTGTTCTTTTTAACCGACTCCAAAAAAATTTCTCGAAGACGAATGGACCGATTTAAAAAAATCTTTTTTTGTTTGAAAGGTTATACTTTCCAGGTAGTACCATACAACCCCAAATTTTATCAAAACTGATTAAGTAGTTTGGTTTATAAACGAAAATAACTGAAAAATATATCGTCTAAGTATACAATTGTTGCGTATTTAGCTTTTCTGTGACTGTCACTTCACTGGTATTGAAGTCGGTTTTTTATTTTAAAAATATCATAAAGTTTCTATTTAGTTTACGCTGTTGGTTGGTTTTTGGGTCAAATCTTGCAAGTTAAATTTGAGCCACATCCCAGTTGCTGATTGAGATAAAATGTTGTATGCTAATGTAAATCAGATGACAATGCAATATTAATATGACAACAAGCTGATCTGATGATGGAGCCGAAAGGTGGCTATAGGAACCCTGTAATAAAACGACGCAACCCCATCAAGTTTGGGCTGATTACATTTGTCTTGATAGGTTCTTAAGCCTCACAATAAAAGCATGTACGAAAAAATGAAGTTTTTTCAAAAGACTTATTCGAATTAACTAATGACTTTGAGATTAATACAAATGCAGAACACTTCAAGTAGATTCTGAAAGCTCCGCTCGCTCTAAAAAGTTCAGTTTTGAACTGAGTTTCTCGAGCTGGATTTCAACATCCATCTCTGGGTCAACTTAAAATTACTGCCGTCTGAAATATTTAATTCTAATTTGAGTCTTAAAAAAGACTGAAGCCTCGAAAACTAAAATTTGAGTTCTGTTCAACACTAACTTTAACTTTTTAAATTTAAGGTCAACGATCTTTGGAACGCATGTTGATGACTGCGATCAACCTCTCATGTCAATAGTAACTGTTTTATTAAGTACTGTATTAAGACATAATTAGGTAATAACATTCACAGATATATGATCATACTAGGTTCATAGGATTATAACTAAAGCTTTAAGTACAGGTGAGAGAGTAAAACTAGATTGGAATTTTGACATTAAGGGGAAACACTAAGGTCAAGAAATTAAAAAAATAGGTATTTGTAAAATCTATTGCTGTCACCCTGTGCCCGAACAACAACCAACCACAACATAGCGACAACTGCACTACTGCAGGCTACTTGGTGCAGTCTGCATCTTGGACCGAAAATACCTCAAGTACAATACCTACCTAGACACAAAGTCAACGTTTCGTTGTCTCCTGATTTCTCCTCCAAAACTTACCCGATTTAATATATTTTTCATTAAACATTTAAGAAAAGCTGGCTGCTGGCTAAATGGCTGTGTTTATTTTATAATATAATATTATCAAAATCGTTTTCTATAAAGTGGAAAATCTTACAATTTTTTCAGATTTATGAAGGTTCGTATCTCTTTCAATAAAATTATATTATGAAAAAAAAAGAAAACATAGGGACATGCCAATATACCCATAGATTTATTTGGGTAAAAATCATTCCTCTACTGGCACTATCCGGCGAGCAATCAGGGGACTATGGATTGTATAAAAATACGGCCCATCGATTTCCTCTTAAATATCACGGATTGAGAAAACTATGGTACTGCTGCCTGTGTCTTTATTTGCTCGATTTGGCCGATTTTAACTAGACGAGTACCTATTTGTAAAATATATTCATATTGACCGTTGTATAGATACGAATGTGGCAGTTTGTGTCCATTTATATTTTGTAGTCAGTAGAAATGGTTATCTCTTGATCGGAACTTGCAAGTGATAAATTGGTATAATTAAACTAAACGAATCGGCCTCATATTATACTCGTATATATATCTAGAAAGCGAGGTAAAAATAAATTTCCTTTTGTGAATGATTAGATACTTCACCTAACCTGATTTGAGAATTATTTGATAAACTTCTGCGCCTAGCTTAAAAAGATTTAGCTTTTTAAAATCCATTTTCATTTATCTGCGGAAACTGGAATTTTTGAGCGGAAGCTGATCATTTAAGGTGACGTGGGTTCACAATTTGCAAAACTGTGCGTGTTTTTGAAAAATCACTGTTATTAAAATACTACAGTTTATTCTTAAAGAAATTTACATAAAAATCTTAAGGATTTTCTACAGACACCCACAATAGCCAAAACACGATTGAGCATTTTTGGCTCTATAGAAAAAAATCACAAACATACCCCTAGATTTGCCTAAATTTGCCTTTATAATACGTATTACTATTGTATACAATCCCTTTTTTATATGAAAATTATATCAAAAAATGTATTATCTCAATATCTATCCGTTTTGGCTACAAAAAAAATTATAAACGTAATACAAAAAAAATAATAAATAAAACACAGTGAAATATTCTTATGGATATTATTATGGATAGATATTTAGATAATAAATTTTTTGATATAATTTTCATATAAAAAGGTGATTGTATAAAATAGTAATATGTATTATTAAGGCAAATTTAGAGGTATGTTTGTGATTTTTTTCTATCGAGCCAAAAATGCTCAATCGTGTTTTGGCTATTGTGGGTGTCTGTAGATTTGTATGTAAATTTTTTGAGGAATAAACTGTTGTAGTTTTATAACAGTGATTTTTCAAAAACACGCACAGTATTGCAAATTGTGAACCCACGTCGCCTTAAAGCAAAACACAACTACACGTGAAACTTTCTAGCAATCGTTCAAAAAATAAGTTTAAAATAAACATTTATAAATGAAGTACAAGCTTTTATTTAGTTTCACCTGTCCCGTTGTCTGTGTTCGTAATCAAATTTTGCAAGCTAAATTGGACCATCTTCCCAATTCAATTAAGCTAAAACTTCACATACTAATGTTGGATGGCATGTTGTGAGATCTCACAACATAACCCCACCGAGTTGGGTCTTAATTGGTTCGTCTTGAGGAGCACTTTAAACTTTTTAGTTCATTGTTTTAGATAACAGCTTGTTCTTACAAATATTTCTTAAATCATTACTTTTTAATATTTTTTTTTTAATTGTACGTCTTCTGGCCAGGAATGCCTTCGGCGGCTACGTAAACTAAGTATTTCGTATGAAGGTTGGTGTCCGTGCACAGCCATAATAGAGATTCAAGTTACGATGCGTTATGTACGGTACGAGTATAAATATTATAGTATATCTAAGCAGACAGGACCATTGTTGTTCCAGCACAAGGATTTCCTCACTGTAAAATCCTGCATAATCATTCTATGGTGTGAATAGTGTATTTGCAGATATACATCACTATTTCGTTATCTTTGCAAAGGTATTTCACGAGCTAGTGTTTATCATTGTTTGTGTTATCTGCTCTAAATAAAATATTAAATGAAATTTTCATTCAGTCAACACTATAATAACGCCAGCATTTGATTTTATGATATATTGAATAATTGTTTCAAAATGTCTAGTGAATCACCCAAAGTAAACTGCGGAACCTATACGATATAATAGTTGTTTCTTTTTCAAGAAAATTGTTAAGTAATTTAGTATAAATTGTATACTATGAAAAAAGAAATAAATACAATTGAAATTAAACTAACTACAAACTAAACCTAAAAATAAAGTCTAAATTATTGATTTAGAAATCTAAAAGATTGTGTTAATGTAGTTAAATTTAAAATTTGTTCTTGAAAAACCTTTAGTCCATATACTGTTGGTGGACGACTGGCTTAATAGTACCATTAATCTCAAGTGCCGTTATGTCTATGATCGGGATCATTTGGAGCAAGCAAAAAGTCTCACAATGAACTGTCACACTGTACCTATTGATCATCCGATATGGTGTCGGCAGATCCTAAGCAGATTTTATTACCAAATAATAATACGTGTTCATAACGGGAAGTCTTTATAAAATTGTCTGTTTTGTTTGACAACATTGCATACGAAAAATATTTACTTAATTTCATTTTATTGGTTCAAGTAAACTTGAAAATTTACAAAAATACATTTAATAAAGAAAACATAGTACTTAGGTGCTACATTTCTAAAGAAATTTCTTCCAGTAGACTCGCGAGAGAAAATTGAAAGAAAGAGGTATTGGCGTTTACAATACAAAACTAATTAAATAAAAAAATAAAAAGACAAAATACCTAAGTAATTTAATAAACATAGATACTTACATATTACAAACACTATTTAATGATAGTTGTTTTCTTGAAATTTAAGAGCTTGCTCTTGTCGGTGGAGTTAAGTGGAGATTTCTTTCTCCATTTTTAACTCATTTTTAAGGAAAGTAGTACGGTGGTTTTCCTATTTGCATTCCGTACCGCAGTGCTTGGGTTTGACAGAAACCCATCCAGTTCCCGCATCTTCGGCCTTCTGCCAATACTGTCAACCCACTGCTGCCTAGAGACAGGAATCCCTATTTACTGGCGGCATTGATTAACTATGACACAGAGCCGTCATTATAGTTTTGACATATTGTTTATTTATTTACTTACATTCTCATCTGGTCTTCCATAGTTCGTACTCTTATACTGGTCTGAGAGAAAAAAACATAGAACGTACCAGCTGCTTCTCTTCCCGCACAGATCGTAAAAGCCGATTGAGGGTATGGGCGAGAATCTGAATCATATCAATGGGCAATGCGGCTAGCAACCCATAACTATTTTGATTCCCTTTTCCATCTTCACGCCTACTTACTACTTAATGCGCTAAACGTGGCCTTTGGGTCTTGCGGCCCTGCGCTCTGTCTGCCCCGTTAGGGATAAAAAAATGATAATGTATTCTCATCTGGCCGAAAATAAAACAAAGACAGCATCTAGCCTAGAAAGAAATTTTGTCATTTTTATAAACACATACCATGTATGAGTCGTGTGATGACTCATGCATGGACTACATGTCATGTCATGTATCCTTATAGTCCTATATCCTGTAAGCTCAACACTAGTATTCGAGTCTTTTCTTCTATGTCTATTGTCTTTAGTCCTTTTCGAGCTCGTTGATGTCTTTTACATGAACTTTAATTTCCCGACATAAAAAGAGGGATATTATATCTGTAGCAGTGTTATATTCCTACGGATGAACCGATGTTGATAGGGATTTTCTGGTATTAAATAAACCGGGCAAGTGCAAGTCGGACACGTAGGTACATTAAGGGTTCCGTACCTCCGTACAATGTTTTAAAACGCTGACAGAACATGTTTCTTGTATGACGACCCCTTTTAATTTTTTACTTTTTCTTATTTTTAGTATTTGTTGTTATAGCGGCCATAGTAATACATAATCTGTGAAAAATTCAAGTAAGTATCTAGTTAATGCCATTATAAAGATCTAGTTAAAAACGCTGAAAAAACACGTTTTTTGTATGGCGACCCCCTTTAATTTTAATTTTATTTTCAGTATTTGTTATAGCGGCCACAGTAATACATAATCGGTGAAAATTTCAAGTGTCTAGCTATTACGGTTCAAGAGATAGAGCCCTGTGACAGACGGACAGACAGACAGACAACGGGGTCTCAGTAATAGTGTCCCGTTTGCACCCTTTGGGTACAAAACCCTAAAAAGGATGAACATACTGCGCGTTTGACGTCACTGCCATTAGGTTTCATATATACAGTATATCTGTGGGTTTCGCGCGTACGAAAGAGATAGCGAGATATCTCATTATGCCCAAGCTCTCACTCTTCTTCATACCAATATTTTAAATGCTAATAGCTGATTTAATTATGCAACCAATTTTATTGCTATTTTCAGAAAAATCCTTTTTTAGTGTTATTTATTGTTTAATAAACAATATTGTCCAAAAACAAACACAGTTAAATACCCTGTTAACGTTTAGGCCTTTGTACCAGTAAATCGGCCCTGTTTCAAATTAGCGAGTATGCGTAAACTGGATGTACATACTAACACTACTTAATCGCACACAATTACACAAATTATTAGTAAGAAAATAATGGAGGTCTGGCATTTGCTGGCTTTCGGTTCATAATACGACATGCCATTGTAATTTCTATTCATTGAAAATTGGTGGTTATATTGACTTTATTGTATGTAAATGCATACCCTAAAATTTCAACATATTTCCTGCAATAACATTTTAGATTGTTTTTGCTATATAAAAATGCAAGGATTTTGAATGTCAGTAGCGCTAAAAGCAAACGAGTACATTACTTACACACATTAGACATGACAATACACATACTTACTTTTGTCTTATTTACGTTCCGCATAAAATCCGTCGAATATTCAATCTGTTGTAGTCATATGTATTATGGTTAAGTTTATATAAGTACTCGTAAGTAACATTAAACTAGTGGCTCTGTGAGCTGTAGACCTCGCGAGTCTGTCTCTGCGTAGCCCCTCAAATACTGGCCCCTTTGAAGTTTATCGGGTGAAAAAGCTGCGTCTTAATTTTTATTTATTTAAGTTTATTGCACACAATCTCCTATTTGATTGATTACAATGGGTCAAACTTAACGCTAGGCATTATCTACCAGTTTGCCTTTGGGACACATCGAGAATTTGGTAGAAGGGGTGCAAGTTGCAGCAGTATTACAATACAACATTCCCACATAATATAATATTAGGTCCTTACATATGAAATTGCCGTTCAGTATCAAAAAAGTGAAACAAGTTTTTTTTAATGAAATTATTATTTAATCAATCGAAGTATGCGCCGTTGTTATCGATACACTTCCGCCATTTTATAGGCAGATCATTGATACCTTTGGAAAAAAAATCCTGGGAGCGAGAGTCTATGAACTGTTTGAAGGCGGTTTTGACTGCCTTATCAGATTTGAAATTTTTTCCTTGTAAAAAGTTATCCAAATTTTAAAAAAAAGTGGTAATCGGTTGGGGCAAGATCTGGAGAGTATGGTGGGTGACGCAGAGGTTCCAGTCGCAGCTCCTCTAACTTGGCGATCGTTTGATGTGCAGTGTGTGGTCTAGCGTTATCCTGAAGGAGCAGTGGGCTAGAGCAATTCATCAGTCTCGGTTGTTTAATGGCGAGCTTTTCCATCATTGTTTGCAATTGTTGGCAATACAAGTCTGCAGTAATCGTCTGGCCTGATCTCAAGAAGCTGTAGTGGATAACACCAGCACTGGTCCACCAAACACTAACCAGAATCTTCTTTTTGGTCAGTTTTCGCTTAGGGCAAGGTTTTGCCGGTTCTCCAGGGTCAAGCCATTGTGATGATCGCTTCCGATTGTCGTACAGGATCCATTTCTCACCACAAGTCACGATACGGTTCAAAATCCCCTCATTATTGTGGCGATTAAGCAAAAAAACGCAGCAAGCAACGCGTGTTTGTTGGTTTGCTTCAGTCAATTCGTGCGGTACCCACTTTTCGAGTTTTTTAATTTTTCCGATTTGGCGCAAGTGGATAAGTATCGTTTTGTCACTTACGCCGAAGGCTGCTGCTAATTCAGAAGTGGTTTGAGATGGATCCGCTTCCACTATCGCCTTCAATTCTTCGTTATTCACTTGAGTATCAGGTCGTCCACGAGGCTCATTGTGTAAATCGAAATTTCCAGAACGGTAACGTTGAAACCAAAAACGCACCGTTCGTTCGTTAGCGGTGCCTGGTCCATACACGTCGTTATTTCTTCGAATTTTCAATTTGTCCACAGTTGTTGTTATAGCAATGTTGAAACTCAAAAAAATGATGTTAAAACAAATGAAATACGAATTTTAAAACAATATTTTTCTGGCTTTATTTCGAAATAAATTTGAATTTGGAATTCCTAATGAAACGCAAGATATTTGATTTTAAAGTTGCCAGTATTGAAAATCGGCAATTTCATATGTAAGGACCTAATATTACACATAAATACATGTACTTAATTTAAATATTATTAATTTTCACATAATTTTATTAAATAATACCTGAAAAGATTTATAACAATACATATATATCCACAGAAACACCTTATAAATACCATACTTATAAACTAAACCATATATATACATATACATATTTATATATTACATACAGCAGAGAGAGTTCAATTTGATTCCAGATAATATTTCTTGACCAGCAATTTGAAATTATCACGATTGTGTGATCTCCTAATGCTAACAGGAAGGGCATTCCAGACCCCAACAGCCGTTACGGAAAACGAATGAGAAAAGAAACCAGTACGGTGAGAAGGAATAGCATTATGTTAGAGGAGCGTAGATTTCTATCGTGAGTTGAGCTAAGGAGCTGAAATTTAGATATCATGTAACTGGGTGCAGAAGGATTATAGATAATACTATGAAAACAACAAAGAATATGTAGATTTCTACGCTGTTTGATAGTGAGCCATTTAAGCTGAGAACGATATGTGATCAATGATCAAACTTGCGTTAATAAGGGTACTTAACAAAAAAGTTTAATGACATTTGTGAATATTGTCATGACTGTTTGATATTTTTTTTACGTTTTCAACCACTATATTTATGCCATTTTTTTTAAAACAACCGGAATTCGGGAATTCGGACACACGAAAGAATTTTTGTCGAAGCAGAAACGGAGACCTTCGTTCGCCTCGTTCACTCAGTCAATAATATGAGTACTAAATTTTAAAAAAGTGCAGTTGAATAAAAATATTGACTCACATTTAATTTTAATCGTTTATCTAGAATGTGACATTTATACACTTGATATACCATCATGATTTTGATACAAGTATATACCAGGGTTGTACCTGTAACTATTCAATCATTATGGAAGCTTAAGGTTTGACCTGTTTTTAAAAGTGAATGTACGCTATGTTGAGTCGTTAATAAGTAATTTTTAATTGGCGTTTACAACCACGCTATCGCATTAGTTCGACCATTGTAACGTATTTTCATTCAAAACTGTCCGTCTGAAGATAAAATCACAATAGCTAAAGGTCTATTCACAATAGACGCTTCAATTACATGTACTGAGCGCTCTATGATCTAAGTATTACTTAGTAGTGTCATGGACTGAATTTGCTGTAAAATTTTGAATACTGAGTTGAAATAGGTCAGAGCCGTGAGCTCACATGTAGCTCACAATTACATAGTTGGGAAATCATTGCCAAAAAGCCCACGTGATTTCCTAACAGGTACCCTTGTTTCATAAAATTAAAGTACTAAAACTCAATAAAGAAATAAGACGTGTTAAAAATACTACGCGAGCATAATTTTTCATCTCGTATTTCCTATAGTCTTGACTTAGAAGGTACTGTATCTGAAACCTATAGTAAAGATTTTAGTGTTATTGTGGTTGATATTATATTTTACATGATCTAACCAATAAAATATTATATGTGTGTCACATACTAAACAAGCTCATAAAACACGTGAAATATATAGAATCACGTTATACGTAAAGAATTTCTTCTTATTTATAATAATGCTAACGTAACACACAACTAACTGGGCTAGTTCGTATATGACTAGTTCCTAACATGTACCATGTAGCATGTTATGTATTCTGTCGTAGTGCAGGCCGACATTGAGAACTTGGTTTATGCAATCGCACGCGGTCTCTAGGCCTGCGGTGATGCTGTCCTCACAACTGGCACAACACACGACTCGCTGCTCCACAAAACTCGTCCATTCGTGATTAAAAATAATTAAAATAAATAAAAAATACCTACAATGAAGCGGAAAGTTTTGATATTTGTTTATACTTTGCTGGTCAGTTGCAGTGGACAAGTGAACATAGGTACGTACTATATTGTTTTGATTATTGAATATAAATTTTCCTTGTAAATATAACAGCCGGTTTGATTTCTAAATAAATTGGCGGATTGGCCGTGAGTGAATGTTGCAGACTGTATTGTCGTGTGCAGTTATACATATAGTATAGAGCTTTGTTTATAAACATAAAAAGATTATTCTTCTTCCTTATCGTTATTACACTATTGTGTAAAACGAAAAGTACAAATATTTTTTTTTTAAATTTAACTAGCAATCCGCCTCCGCTTCACATGGGTATATACTCGTATTATAATAATTATACACGTAACCCTTCCCGTAAAAATGCTCTACCTTTTAGAAAAATCACATCAAAATCGACCTGTGAGTTTAGAGTCAGCCGGGCCGACACTCGCGGGGAATTAGTTTTATAATAAGTATGAAATTATAAGGTGTCCCTAATGTCCGAACTCGCAGAACTTGTCAAGAGAGTAATTAATATTATCATCATCATTTCAGCAGCATAACGTTCACTGCTGGACATAGGCCTCTCATATACTAGGTATATGTTCTCATCTTTTGTTCGCAGAGTTGTTTTAGTTTACATAATGTAAAATGTTTGTTTGTTTTTCGTGTATGTAAGTGGCCAACACTGGTGTCAGATTTTTTAAGCTGCCTAAAGGCCTGACATAGCTTGACGACTGCCATACAATGACAGCCGGAACCAACGGATTTCACGTGCTTTCCGAAGCACGGAGGAGCTCGATAATTTTTTGTACCACTTGTGGTCAACCATCCAAGTACGGACCATGCCCAGGGTTGCTTAACTTGTGAAAACGCTAGCATTGCTAGTTTTCACAAGTTTGGGCCACCGGGCCACCGAGCTCCTAATGTGCAATAAGGTAGAGTTAATAATAGTTGTGGAGCGAAATCTGTAATAGTTGTAACGTATAATTTTGAAACCATTTAATATATTGGCCAAAGCTTCATTTAAGCTTGAAAGACTTCATTAAACCTCATTTGCATATTAAAGTCCCTCACAACCTACAATCTGTCTTAAAGATATGCTTTTAGTAGTTTGTCAAATAAATTGTGTTTGGGTTACAATTCATCTTAACCTGTTACTTTAAAAGTAGTCTTCTAGAGGCTTGACATATCTAGGATACATTTGGAAACTACTGGGATGATTATGATGTGATTTTAACTAACATGTAGAGTATTTCTTCAGGTAGGTTTACATTTATATACATAATATGTAGGTATACATTTCTGTTGCGAAGCCAAAGTACTTACATAGCATTAAAATGATGTTACAGAAAAGTATCTAAAGGTGTGCGACCGAAACTCTGTGGATGTCAACGACTGTTTGGTAGAGGCTGTGCAAGACGGCCTGGCAGTTATGGCCAATGGCATTGAGGACATAGGGGTGCCTGCGGTAGACCCATACCACCAGAAGGAACTTCGCGTTGAGTACAAGAATAATCAGGTACCTAATTTCATTTAAGACTGTTCTGGGAGAATACCGATTATAGTAGGAAATCCCGATCTACTTCGTGGACCCCTCAGGAAGGTTGTCGCTCAGACTTTGCATCAGGCTATTGACCTCCTGAGTCATGTTTGTTTATATATTTCATGGCTTAAAAATAATTCGGCTGGGAAAAAGGATGAAAGAATTATCTGTATTTTTTTCAAAAGTTTAGTATCAGTGGTTTCAGAGATAAAGGGGGATGGTGATGATGGGGATGGAAATACCGATCTAAAATATATATAAAAAAATATTTGAAATTCTCATAGAAAGCTCTTTTACTTCAAATGTCACACGATATAGTTCTCATATTGCATAATATTTGAAATTCATTTTACATATTTACCAAATTTTACAAACAAAATTATACAGAAACATTTTTACAAATAAAATATCTCTTCCAACGCGCCACATCGAGGCAACGTACCCAATATGCTGGCAGCAATTCCTCGCTGTATAGCGAGACTTATTCTCTGAGCAAAACATTTTACATAGGTATTGTGATGTATAATGTATTATACATCTTTGGGTCACTGAATTACATATGTTAACCAAATTTCAAATCAATCGGTCCAGTGGTTTTGTAGCAAATGGCTGTACCAGACGGACAGACAGACAAGTGAGTGATTCTATAAGAGTTACGTTTGTACCTTTTGTGGTACGGAACCCTAAATATACCAATTAATTATTAACGGTCTTAAAGGCTGGCGTTATGAAAACGAATCCAATCTCGTCTTGTATCATTAATTTTTTCGCTGTCGTCACTACTTGTATAGATGAGTCAGTATAACATCACAACTAGGTGAAGGGAAACACGAGGAAACCTGGTCACCTCAAGTCCTATGTAGACCAATCTGTCTGAAGCTATAATACTTTAATTATCCCTATTGCAAAATCATGATTTTAAATGTGCAATTACTAACATAACGACCATGATCGCAGTAGGGTCGTTGAAATAGGTATCTAGCTAAAATCAAAATCAATCGCGATTCGCGGAAAGTTTAGCGGTAAGTCCCGTAATGTTACCTATTAATAGACATTGTGATCGTGAAAGTCCAAATTCAAAAATCAGTTATTTTAAATGTCCTTATTTTAATCATCTGAGACACTCGGTTACAAATAATTTCACTGTGCATGCAAACATTTTTAGTCATCATCATCATCCTAACGTATTCCCGGTTGCATCGTCAGCGGCTACGCTTCAGAGCCCGGGGTCCGCTACCTAACCTAGGTGATTCGACGAGGTTACTGGTTTTTACACAGAGCGACTGTCGTCTGACCTCCACAACCCAAAGGGTAGACCAGAACCAATCCTAGGATAGGTACAAACGCTAGATGGCGTTCGGGACCAACGGCTTTACGTGCCTTCTGAAGCACGGAATCATCTTTCTTTTCGGATAATCAAGCAATCATCAAGGTGATTCAAGCCTGCAATATCCTAACCAGACTGGAAACAACCTTTCACAAAGTATGCTTCCCAGTGGGATTTGAACCCACGACCTCCGGGTCACAAGGCAAACGCCTTGACCACTGGACCACGGAGGCAGTCAAACAAACATTTTTAGTATGTTATTCTTATAATAGATATTTGTAAGACATACATAGCTATGCTGAGAAATGTGTGCAATTATTTACGTCCTCAATGTATTTAATGCCTGACCTAGTTATTGATCATATCTATGATTAATGGATACACCATGTCTTTATACAACGTGGAAGGGACATACCCGTAATAAATCAAACCACGGTCCATACTAGACCATTATAGTATATAAAATTAAAATAACAGCCAAAAAACAAAAATAATTTTCGGAATTTCCATACAAAAGTGTGCGGCCGCCCGGGCGATTTGTATGGGAATGTCGATTTTTTTTTGGTTTTTTGACTGTTATTTTAATTTTATTATACTTTAGTCATCAAGTTTAGCCCGTGGTTCGATTTATTACGGGTATGTCCCTTCCACTTTGTACAGTAGGGAAGTATAGGCAAATGGCCTTGAAGTGTGAAATAAATTGTTAACTCGTAAATATGGTGATAATTTCCATATTGCTATACGTCATGCACTAGATAGCCCTTTAAATTATTTTATGAACTGCCGTTGAAACTATTATTGGTGTTCCGTCTAGCTATAAAACTTGCCGTGGCCACTTTTGGCGGAGGCAAGTTTTAAAGCTAGACGGACTAATGTAAATACTTTCAACGGTGGTTCATAATATAATTTAAAGGGCTATCTAGTGCATGAGGAAGAGCAATATGGAAATTATCTCCATATTTACGAGTTAACAATTTATTTCAAATGAGGGCGCCACTTCAAGGTCATTTGCCTATATCTTCACCTTAATGGCTGATTTCATCCAATTTCATTATTTGGCAAAACTGGGTAAATTTTACCATAGTTAAAAAGAAATATTCCATTATTAGACAATAAAGTTATTGACATGATTTTATGAATATTTGGCATGCACTTGAGAATGTAAACAAATCGACCACTACAAGTTCAACGGGACATTTACTCTTTGTTCTATGGCTTCCATTGACCGCTTATTGACCTACCTATACTCAAATAATAAAGGTCATCTACATTTGAGCCTGGTTTGTTTCTTTTATTTGCAGATTTTTAATTGCAATTATGCATGTCTAGCCACCTATTGTTGGTTTTTAGGTAGATAACGAACTGTTTCTAATCATTTTATAGTAAAAATTTATAGATAAAGTTTTATACCTACAACTGAATTATTGCTTATAATGTTGATATAAAAAGTTTTTTGTAATGTAATACACGGCTAAAATCTTGACTAGAATACTCAGCGTCACAGAAAATTAATACAAAAATGATAAAATGTCCATCGGCTAACAGGGCCAATCATCATTATTAAGTTTCTAAATCTTCAAATACCATCATTATCATCCGAGCGTAATCGCGGTTGCATCCTTAGCGGTAATGCTTCAGAGCCCGGTCCGCTACCTAACATAAGTGATTTGACGAAGTTACTGGCTTTTACACAGAGCGACTACCGTTTGACCTCCGCAACCCAAAGGGTAGACCATAACCAATCCTAGGATAGGTCTAAATAAACATTAGATGCCCGTTCGGGAGCCACAGCTTTACGTGGCTTCCGAAACACGGAATCATCTTTCTTTTTGGAAAATTACCTGATTCAAGCCTGATGAAATCTTCTAATGAGTACTATAAACTTCTTAAAATAAATTGAGGATAATATTTATCATCGTTGCTGTGGCCCTTTAATTTTATGCGAGTCATCGAGCCTTAATCTTAGATTAGATATCACACATCCAGACTTGGAAAACCAACGTTCAAAGCCAAGCCATGTTTTACTTGTTTTTGCAGTGCAGTACTTACCAGTTATCCTTGATTCAGATTACGCAGCTCAATTTAAATTATCAACATGAAAACCTTACTTATATGCTATATTTTTGCTTGCTTAGGGATTACATGTTTTACTTGGCAATTGAATTAATATAATAAACAAGTGCCGTGGCCAATAAAAATTACTTGTAATAGTAACTTACATGGCCATTTACATAATTGAGTGTGGTTCGCTTGACCAAGTAAGAATACCTTAACAGATTTGTGACTACCACTGATAATTTTAATTTATAATTTGATTAATTTGTAAATGTTAGGTAATATCAGAACGTATAATCACGTGGACATTGTTTTATTTAGTTTGTGAGGCGCCCTTAGGAACCATCATGCATATACAAGTACGTATCGTACTTACTAAAATCGTCCAGTTTACGCCTCGTTTCAAGGGGTTATGTGTAACAAAATAAATTATAAAGGTTCATTTAAACACTCATAATCATAATTCATAATATTATTTTTATGCCTGTGTGAAATACTCGAATGATATAAGCATACCAAAATTGGTCTAATGTACCTACTAGTGGCTCTGTGTGCTGTAAACCTCGCGACTCACCCCAACCCGTTGAAGTAGATAAAAAAGTTGTTCAGACAAAAAAGTTGCGTCCTAATAAGGGTAACAGAAAAGTTTTATGGCATATTTGAAAATTTTTCGAAATGGCAGAAATCACGATTTCACGAGAATCGGTTGAGAAATGCGACCTGTGGGCGAGAACAACCGGACAGACAGACTGACGGACAAAAGCAATTTTGGCCAATCTCGAAACTGAGACGCTTCGCTCGCTCGGTCAATTGCTTTTTAGGGTTCCGTACCCGAAGGGTGCAAACGAAACCCTATTACTGAGACTCCGCTGTCTGTCCGTCTGTCTTCCGTCAGTCACAGGGCTCTATCTCTTGAACCGTAATAGCTAGACACTTGAAATTTTCACCGATTATGTATTACTGTGGCGGATATAATAACAAATACTAAAAATAAAAAATAGTTAAAAAAAGGGGGTCGTCATACAAGAAACGTGTTTTTTTCAGCGTTTTTAACTTGATCTTCATAATGGCATTAACTAGATACTTGAAATTTTTACCAATGATGTATTACTATGACCACAATAACAACAAATACTAAAAAATAAAGTTAGAAATGAAAGGGGGTCGTCATACAAAAAAACGTGTTTTTTTAGCGTTTTAAAACATTGTACGGTGGTACGGAACCCTTCATGTACGAGTCCGACTCGCACTTGCCCGTTTATTTATTGTTATGTATGTCAGAGCATTTTGTGGTTTAAGACGACCTCCTTGGTGTAATGGTCAACACGCTAGTCCGCCAATCCGGAGGTTCTGGGTTCGATCCCCAGCCAGGGCAAGTTGGAAAATGGCCTTTTTCAAATTATCCTGGGTCTTGGGTGTTTATATATATATATGTATTTATTAGAAAATATTGTATCGTTGAGTTTGTATTTCGTAATGCAACTTTCTTTGGGGCTAGTGCAACCAGTGTAATTTGTCCCTAACTATTTATTTATTATTTATATTTCAGATCGCAGCTAAAATGTCGATGAAAGACATTTTCGTTTACGGGTTGAAAGATGCTACAGTGCATGACGCTAGGTGAGGACTTGTTGACCAATACACCACGACTTTATCCCTAATGGGGCAGACAGAGCATTTTGGGTCTTGCGGCTCTAAGCAGACAGAGCCCAGGGCTGCAAGACCCAAAGGCTAATTTTAGCATGATGGTGGGTGAGGTGGAGAAATATGGTTGTTCGATTTGAGTGTATTCCATTGGAGGTTTGAGACTCCTATTTAAGTCCCAGTAGTTTAACTGAATAATAAAAAGAAATGTGAGTCTAAAGAGTTTTTTCGTTATTCATTGAACGGTATAGTCTACGAGTATTTAGACAATTCGCCATTTGTATGTTCGACTAGACGGTTGTTTTTCGGGCATTCATGAAATGGGATATGGTGGACGTGTAGATGAGACCAATAGAATTTTTGAGTGTGAACATGAGCTAAATCGGTGAAGGAGTTGCGGAGATATTGGGTTCGCAAATTCATAGTTCGGGAAATTAGTTTTTCGACATTCTATTTGCCTTTCCCACTTTTTGTTGGTTTTACCCAACATTTATTTGTTATTTTTTAAGATTTTGTGTGTTTTCCGGCAGAGTAGAATAGGACCACTCCAAGTCTTCCCGTAGATTATCGTAGAAGGAAACAAAAGCCAAACAAAGCTTATAAACGACAATGAGACCTCTCCAACCCGTCTGGCCAACGTGGAGAGTGAATGCCAAATCCTCTGACTGCTCTGGCTAATATATGGCTCTGGTAGAACAGGGAGGGTCGTGTTCCTGCAGTAGAGACTAAAAAAGACCTGATGATGTATAAAAATAAACATGAATTTAACAATTACTACCTATTGTAATACTTCCGTCGTTGTTCGTTCGTTGGTCGTTTTTCAGTTTTTCGTAGTACGTACCGTGCAAGTCACGATGCAAGATTCAAGTCATGCACGGCAGAAAATTACCGCGTAAAATGATAGTTAATTTTAGCCAATTAAGATCTAGTCTATACAGGAAATGAAGTTAGGGTTACGAAGTCAAGTAATTAACATTCATTAGTAGTTTCTGTTTATAAAATATATGTCTTTAAAATGAATATTATATATTTGTACAATGTACATTAAAATACAGCTCACTTTACACATATGAACGCTTTTAAAAATACATAGGTATTTGTAAAAATGACTGTCCAAGTGCGATGCGTGCGAAGGTTTTCACACAAACCTAATGAGGGTTTTTATTGGACTAAATTAGTCAAGGAATACCTCTAAAAAAGATAATATAAGTACCTAAGTATAGCATAATAATGTAAAAGAGGCAATCTTAGGAAGTTCTCAGAAACTGCACCGATTTTAATGATTTCTTTTTTCAATATTTTTTTTTTCATATTGGTAATATCTCACGCACTCTTACGTTTCCATATAAATTCTCGTTGCAGACTACGAGCAGATGACGATCGTTTCCACCTCGAAGTGGATATGACGGCGCCGAAGGTGTTTGTGACTGGACAATACGAAGGCGAAGGACGCTACAACTCGCTACGTATCGCAGCGCACGGAACTTTCAATGCAACCATGAGTATGGAAAATTCATATAAAAACAAAATGTTTTATCACATTTGCGAAGAATGTTATAGATACAGATACACTATCACGCCTTTATCCCTAACGGGGCAGACAAAGCCTAGGACGGTAAGCCCCAGGCCACTTTTAGCGTAATGGTGGGAATGAAGGTGGAAAAGGGTAATCATAATTAGTGATGGGTTTCTAACCGCATCGCCTATTCATATGATTCAGATTCTCGCTCAATCGGCTTTGAAGATCTGCACGGGAAGAGATTCTTTTTTTTTTTTTTTTTTTTTTATTAGAAATTTGAGTGCGTTTGATCTCTATCTAGCCTGATGGGAAGCTAAGATGAGGTCTAAGGTGTATCACGCAGACTCAAAAAATGCCTATTCACTCTTGCCTTGAAAATCCCTAAATTATATGTATGGGGAAACATCGACGCAGGGAGGGAATTCCACACCTTAGCGGTTCGCACAATGAAGGAGGAGGCGAATCGAGAGGTACGATGAGGAGGAATATCGACCACAAATGGGTGGAATCCCTGTCCACGTCGTGTTGTCCGATGGTGGAATGGTGCAGGGGGAATTAAATTATGTAATTCCTGCGCACACTCCCCGAAGTGCAACCTGTAGAAGACACACAGACTTGCTACCAGTCGGCGATGTTCGAGGCTGTGGAGCCGTCCTGCCGTAAGCAACTCATCACCAACGAGTCTTCTGGCACGTCTGTCGATAGCTTCCAGGGCTTCGAGCTGATAGCGGGCAGATCCATCCCATAGGTGGGAGCAATACTCCATACATGAGCGGACTTGAGCTGTGTAAAGGCTCAACAGTTGGTCAGGGGTAAAATATCGTTGGACCTTGGAGAGGATGCCCAGTTTTTTAGAAGCCGTCTTAGCCCTGGACTCAATATAGCTACCGAAGTTAAGATTTGATGAGAGATCGATACCGAGAAGTTCGAGATGACGGGTGATAGGAACAGGCACACCCCGGAAAGTGGGAGCCAAGTTGAAAGGGCTCTTTTTAGCAGAGAAGAGACACGCCTGTGTCTTAGAGGCATTGAATCTCACAAGGTTGGCATCACCCCAATCGGAGACAGCTTGCAGAGTAAGATTGGTATGGAGCACCATTGCCTCTCTTAGTTCGTCTATTTCCGGTTTTTTTGCCCTTGCACTAGAAAAATATCTTTCCGTAACGGTGCTATCGTCTGCATACCCAAAAATACCGGGCTTTAGCAGATCGTTAATGTGAAGCAGAAATAGCGTTGCGGAAAGAACAGATCCCTGAGGTACTCCAGCATTAATTGCCAATAGGTCAGACGAGCAGCCGTCAAGAGTTACTCGAATAAACCGTTCCCTCAGGAAATCGGAAATCCAAGCACAAAGGGTGGGAGGGATACCGTAAGCGGAAAGCTTCGCTATAAGAGCGTCATGCCATACCCTGTCAAATGCCTTTGAAATGTCAAGTGAGACAGCAAGTGCCTCACCGTATTTTTCAAGGGCTTCACCCCAAAGATGTGTAGCGTACACAAGAAGATCCCCAGTAGATCGGTTCTGGCGAAATCCGTATTGCCGGTCACTGAGGAGATCATTGTCCTCAAGGTACGCAAGTAAGCGCTTGTTAATAACACGCTCCATTACCTTACACAGAATGGAGGTGATTGCAATTGGGCGATAGTTTGAAGGGTCGGCTCGTCTACCCTTCTTAGGTACGGGTTGAACATTGGCGAGCTTCCACATTTTTGGGACGATTCCGGACCGAAGAGATAGACGAAACAGGCGCGTCAGAACAGGAGACAACTCGGGTGCGCAATTCCTTAAGACAATAGCAGGAATACCGTCGGGACCACTGGCCTTATTCACATCTAAGTTGCGTAGAGTCTTGAGAACCTCCTTTTGATGAATGCGGACTTCAGGCATTTTACATCCACAAGGAGGTAACTGGGGCGGTGTTTGATTGCTAGCATCTAGACGTGAGTTTTCGGCAAACAGTGAAGCTAGTAAATTAGCTTTTTCTAAAGCCGTGTGTGCCAGTGTACCGTCAGGTTTCTGCAAAGGAGGAAGTGAGGAGCGGCAAAAGTTAGCTTCAACGCACTTAGCCAGAGACCAAAATGCTTTACTACCGGATGGGTACGAAGCAAGTTTGGCACCAACTCTGCCTATGTGGTCGAAGCGAGCCTTTTTAAGCGTTTTTTTGCAGGACTTGGCCGCAAAGTTAAAGGCTTTCTTCTTTTTACGCGTATCCGGAGCTCTGCGCTTACGAGCGTCAGCCCAAGCCTGGTATGCTGACTGTTTAATAGCCTCAGCTTTTAAACAGTCAGCATTGAACCAGGGTTCAGCTTTGATGCCAGAGGGTCGATCAGAAAATGGAATATAATACTCCATCGCCTGACCGAGAACCTCAGCAACGGCACTTGCACAGCTCGACGGATCGCCAGAAGAAAAGCAGGCTTGCAGCCAAGGGTAAGAAGCAAGGAAATGTCGCATCTCATCCCAATCTGCTGACTTGTACCGCCAAACCCGTCTATTGCCTCTAGGGTTGAAGTCAGGTGGAGGACATATGAGGACGGACTTTTCCAGACAGTGGTCAGAACTCCCAAGAGGGGCTGAAACAGACACGTGATATCGGTCTGGTTCAGTCGTCAGCAGAAGGTCCAAGCAATTAGCTATGTGATTCTCAACGTCGGGTATCCTAGTCGCCTGGTCGACCAGCTGGGAAAGGTTCAAAGACAAGGCAAACTTGTACGCCTCTCTACCAGCATGGTCAGTTTTCTGGTATGGGAACAACCATTGTTCGTGGTGAGCATTAAAGTCCCCCAGAAAAACGATTTGCGCGGTAGGATACCTTTGCTGAGTCACATCAACAGCCTCACTTAGGTGACGAAAAAGCCTCGTTGTCTCCTGGTCACCGCTATGCGATCGGTAGACTCCGACATAGACAATTTGTTCTGTGCCGGTGTCCACAAGCAGCCAGATTGAAGAAGAAGAGGGATCTTCCAAGTTACGGAGACACTTACAGCAGATGTCATCACGCACATAGAAACAAAGCCCTGCCTTAAAGCGGAAATTGTGCTCCAGGACATATCCTGGGTAATTCAAGTAGGATGTATCAGCAGGGGTAGTAATTTGCGTCTCCGTAAGCAAGAGCAGATGCGGCCTTACAGTCTCAAGATGGTGGTGGACTGGGACGAGATTAGAGTGCAGACCTCGAATGTTAGTGAGGTGCACTTTTAGCGAGAGGCCGTGTATCCGCTGTTGATTCCTCAACTTTTTGTTTCTTTTATTCATTATTGTTTTTATTTTTGGGGCAAGAGGGAAAAAAGGCGAAGAGTGGCAGTTACGCGAGGCATCAGCCAGCCCCCCCCAGAAGTCACAGTACTGTTGCTCGGTAGGATAAGACTAGTGCGGAGACCGCGGGGATGCCCGGCCCGCCCAAGGCCACCTGTCGAGGCCTCTCGCCCGGTTGCCAACCGGCCCGACAGGGGCAACCTTAGGATTATGCGCGCGATGGCGGAGCAGCCTTTCACAGAAGGCTAGTCTGCAATTGGGCTCCCAACTATCGGCGGGCGGCCAGCGAAAAAACCGTTGCTCCGGATCCCGCTGCCCTCCGAAACTAGGCACCCCGCGCAACAACACTGTGAGTCTGAATTCGGTACACTGGCAGATGCAAAACTGCGTAGACCCACTCCTTGAACGGCTACTCAGGGAATGCAGGATGGAACGCGCGAACGCTTGGCACCCTGATTTTTCCACTGAGGGTGGTGACCAGCCGCGGCCTAAGCCTACCACCGGAGAGGGTGTCACTCTTTAGCACCACCCGGGGGTCACGTGTAGGGTCTCGAGGGTAAAGCCTACGGACGCGAGTGACAATCGACCCGATGTTTATTCTATTCTCCCAGACTAACAAAAATTAATTTTCATCCCCGGACACAAGCCTTAGGTCTGTGCTTAGGTGACATTTTACGCCTATTACGTGCGCAAAGATTCAATCTGTGTGATTTGTCTGTATATGTTTATTTTAGACACTGCTTAGCTAGGGAAGAACATAGAAATGTTTAAGAAGGGCTCATTACGGGTGGTTTTAAAGAAAACTGCAGATCGCGTATTTACCGCGATGCGATTTTCGTCCATCCTAATCCTATCCTAATCCTAACTAATATTATAAATGCGAAAGTGAGTTTGCATATTTGTTTGTGTTTGTTTGTTACCTCTTCACGCTGTATCTACTGAACTAATCTTCTTAAAAACTCATACACATAGTTGGGGTACGTCAACTCTCTCAGGGTGACAGCTGAAAATCAGCGGTTGTAACACGAGCAACATTTCGCTGAGCTGTAGCCCTTTTGTGCTTCTGTGGCACACATGATGCATGTTAGGTTAAGATACTTAATGTAAAATAATTTTTCAGCTGTATAATGTGTGTAGCAGACAAAACAAAAATAAATCTTTTATCTATCTATCTATCTTGGGGAGTACTGAGAAGGACATAGGGTAACTTTCAACCCGGAAAAATGTAATGTTCCCGTGGGATACGCGAGCGAAGCCGCGGGCAAAAGCTAGTTATAAATAAAACTACTATTTGTCTCTTTCAGGCGATTTAGTGTTCACGTGGAAATTAGATGGTTTACCAGAAAAGAGGGATGATCAAACCTATATGAGAATAAATTCTTTCTACATGCGACCAGACGTGGGAAACATCGAGTCTTATCTTTCTAACGACAATCCTGAGACAAGAGAGCTGAGTGGGTATCATTTTATTTTATTAGGTATCTCTATTTCTACTTCGAATTTTACAGCAAGTTCTACGGATATATATATGAAAAGTCCTAAAAATCAAAGTATATGTATACTTTTTTATGTAGGCAGGTACGTATTTCAAGTCTGATATCTTTATTAATTTTCTACCTATAGGGGATATATTATTATACGTATAGGGGATAAGGATGATGATTGGGTCAACGTCATTTTTTGGCATTCAAAATGACCTTTTTTCAAATTGTCCTGGGACTTGAATGTTTATCTATAAAACTATGTAGTATCGTTGAGTTAGCATCCCGTCATTTCAAAGCTCAATTAGTGTGATTTGTTCTTATAATGGGTGCTCGTCGATTCGTTTAAAATTTTTGTTTCTAATTTCACTTCGCCGATCCTAAACTTGTAATGCAAAATTATTGTTTAGCCTAATTGATGTTTTTGCACAATAATAGTAAAGCCTAAAAGTTGTTAGCTCTAATTTTAGAATCTCTAATATTAGATGTCCTAAAATCGTTTGGCTTTTATTTCTTTATACGTAACGATCACCTTGTTTATGTAACTATGTTTGAGACAATTATTTACGCGACTACGAAAATGGCGGAATTTTCAAAAAAATGCTCAAAAAAGCTAAATGTTGTGCTATAACAGTCAGTTACAGAAACGAATCGCTGCAAAACCGACTCCACGTAGTCTTGTCTGCCCTACCCCTAGAGTTTAATTCCAACCCGCGAAGGGGAGAGGCGGGCCGCGGGCTGAGGAGCAGGTGGCTTGGAGCGAGCCGCCGCAGCTGAGGCTGGCTGAGGCCAGCAAGCCGAGGCTGCGGTGGTGAATTAAGAACATTTAATATTTCATTGATGTCTTTATTGATAAACAAAAAAATAAAGATTTCATTTATAAATACATGGCGACATGTTTTCTAATCTCGCTTTTGCGTCCAATGAAAATTGCAATGAAAGTTACTTAAATAATCGTTTTTATCTATTTTGTTTTACAGCTAATTTGGGAAATCGGTTTTCCAACAACAACTGGAGAGCACTTTATAGAGAGTTCTTGCCCATCGCACAGGACAACTGGAACAAAATCGGCATTCGTGTGGCCAACAAGATATTTTTAAAAGTACCTTACGATCAACTATTTCCTGCAAATTCTTGATGATTTTTATTACTCCGTTGATCGAATTTTATTTTGTTTGTATATATATCGTATTAGAAAAACAGAGGGCCTGAGGAGACCACTCGTTTTCGGCTTTAGAAGGCAGCACTGTAGATATTCTGAACTTTTAAGCGAGCTGTTGCTCACAGTGGAGCCCGCGTTTGAAATAAATTGTTTAATCGTAAATATGGTGATAATTTAGATAGCCTTACGAATTATTTTATGAACAACTTTTGAAAATATTAGCTTGTTCCGTTCGTCATAAACTAGACTTCAAATAATATTTTCTACTGTTATTCATCTTAAAAATAATCTAAAGTATCTTATTATATAATAAGCTCGCCACTCACTGAGCGCAGAGTAGAGTCGAGTAGGTAGATATATATTATGTGATATAGTAAAAATAACTTTATGACTATTAATATACTTACAGTGCAAAATTGAAACGTTATTCTGGTCTTAAAGTATGGAACTAAATTAACAGTCAAAAAGCAAAAACATTGGGTATTTCCATATATAAAAGTGGGCAGCCGCCCGGGAAATTTGTATGGGAATTTTGATTTTTTTTTCTTAGCTTTTTAGGAAAAGGCCGCCCTCGAACTCCGTGGGCAGACGATTTAGAGCATACTTACGAAAAGAGCTGGCAAACTATCGCCACTGATAGTTTTTTTTACTGTTATATGTATTTATACTATTGTGATATAGCATAACCCGTGCTTTGATTTATTACGCATAACATATGTCAATGACACGTTGTATAACCAATGATTTTTGGGAGTTATAAGTACGTTTGTATAGTAAGTATAAGTAGGTAGATACAGTAGATATAAATCTTAATGTGTGATTGAATTATCATCTACTACAGCTATACCTAATAGCTGTTTTTTACCTAAGTTTGTACAAAAGAGTTGGACAACATACACATGCATGTGTATTGTGTTTAGATAAGTATTAATAATTATTAAGAAAATCCATTCGTGCGTGAGACCCCTTATTTCTAAGTAGATGGCCCAATGGTTTAGTTCGTATAAGTCGAGGGTAAGTATAAGTATTAAGAACTTAATAAAAATGCGCTCAACAAATTATATTTTATTTAATAATTTCTATCTTTACCTACCTACCTATCTATATATGAATTATAGTTAGTATTCCATAATACAAGTTTAAAACTTACTTTGGGGCTAGCTTAGGTAATCAGTGTGATTTGTCCCTATATATTTATATTCATATTTATTTATATTTATCGTCTGTTGATAAAAAAGAAAAAATATTTTTCCTATAATCATCTAAAGATATAGGTACCTGTACCTACGATTAAGATCTTATTTATAAGTACTCATTTATTTGGCTATTTCAAATATTTAGAACGTAGATGCTCTCCAGCTAGTCTGTAGTTATAGAAAAACGAGGTTCAGTGTACCAGCAATAGTGGTCTATCCTGTGGGTCTATCTGACGCAAAAGTACAACAATCCAACCCCTATGATCTAATGTTGATAAAATAAATCTTAAGTCCTATAATAATAAGTACCTAACCTAGTTAGCACTACTGTAAACTGTAGGGTTATCCATGCATTTTGGCACGGCAGGTACATATTTAATTTTGTATGGAGCTGCAGATTCTTTTTGGGATTTCAGGGATGCTCCCATAGTAAAAGTTGTTCACATTGGTCAGTACGTTAACTTTCGAGTTGATACCCCCTTTTTGTTACACGTGTTATATAATACTGTTTATAGGTCTTGACTTGCATCAACAGTTCAACCACAGATTCAACACTGACTCTTAGATGTCTTTACTGAGGTCTTTACTGCTGTGATGCTGTGATGTTGTGATGTGGATGTGACTTAATCTAAGAGACAAACAAAAAAACCTTAGTAGGTACCTAGGGGAAAGTGGGGCAGTTTGGTACAGGAAAATTCAATCTTAAATATCTTGCTTGATTAAAGACATTTCGAAGACTATTTGTACGTTTTGTAAAGCCTAATTATTCAGCTTTATCATACTAGGTATACATTGTACTAAGTCTAATAGTTTTTGAAATATAAGGATTTAATTAAAAAATGGGACTTGACTCAATCTGCCCCATGTACGGGGCACTTATATACACCGTGTGGGGTACATTGATACTATGTAGAAATTGTAGGGTATTTGTAGTTTTAGAATAGTATCAATAATAAAACCATTGTTTAACTATCAGAGATCGTTTAATCAGTCTTTTTGGTTACATTAATTGAGCATTAACCAGAAAATTCAATACAAAACTAATACTACAATCATTTTCTAAACTTTACCTTTCATAAAGCACTCTTTAAACATCTATTATTTTTATATTTATATATTTTTACCCTGTATCCTTTGAATACTTTAAATCGGAAATACACTAATAACAAAAATAAAATACTAAATAAAAAAATAAAAAAATAAAATTGACACTTATGCCTTAACAAAAAAAAACTGCTACAAAAATATACTCTTCTAAAATATTAAGCTTCTTCTACTGCAAATTGTATTGACTTAAATCTATAGAAAACTTATACATGGATGCTGTGCGAGCCGTAGTACCTTTTGAAAAAGTTGGTGGGGGTAACTGAAGGGCTACATCTTTAAAATCAACGCTGGCGGTATCCTCTGGATTCGGGAAAACAAACACGTAAGATCTTGGTTTCTTTCTTAGGTATGAAACGGGATATTCTGTCAAATTATATTTTGAAATAACTTTGGCGGTATAGTAAAGAACTGTAGTTTTCTTTTCAAACTTGATAAGCAAGAAATCTCCAACTTTTATATTTGCAGGGTTAGGAAGTGCGTCAAAATTCTCCTCTTCATGCTCAAAGTCTTCAAATTCTTCATTATCGTCACTCAATATTACTGAATCGTTTAGACTACAGTCAGTCTCAGATGAAGGAGTTGGAGGGCGACGAGATTTTTTCTTTTTCTTATTTTCCGTTATACCCAACAATTTTTTTGCAGTTTTTAACTCTTTAGCTCGCTGTCTCATAATCTTATCTTGCTGTTTTTTCATTTTTTCATCGTGCAAGCCTTGTAATCTATCCTTTTCTGGCGTATCGGTAAATATTCTGGATTTCCCTTTCTCTTTTCCTTTTCTTGATGACACTATTGTCTTGTCCTTCTTTGGATATGGGCGCACTACTTCAGGTGAAAATATTTGTTTAGAAGTTGTAGGAACATCGTTATTATGCCCAGAGACTTCAAATTCATTTCGAGCCTCAACAAGAGGGGCTTCATCAGTATTTGCCATAAAAATATCATCATTATGGGGTGGTATTATTGACGGAGAACCTGCTAGATCTATATTATAAGGAGCCTCAATTGGACTACCAGGGCGCTCGAATGTGACAGGTTCTTCGCAAACGTCTTCAGTTTGTTGTGCTTCCATCTGTTCACAATCGGCTGTTACTGCTTCATGTCTATTCTGGGTAAATATGTTTTCTTGTTCAAATCTTTGGTCTCGAGAACATTCTGCGTAAATTTCTACAGGAGCAAAATCGTCGTCGCTAAATGCAAGTCTGTTGAAAGGCCAAATCCCTGGTTTTGCAAAGCCACTTGTGATGTTTCGTGGGGTAAAAGATTCCATAAAAGCCGATTTTGTAAGCATAGCGACGTTTTGTATTAACACAGTCTTTCCTTGGACCTGCCAGTCATTGAAAGCAACTTTAAGTTTTCCTTTAAAAGGACCAAAAACGCTGATATCTAACGGCTGAAGTTTATGTGAAGTATGTGGTGGAAGTGATAAGTAGACAATACCATGGTCGCGACAATAATTAACTGCTTCTATAGATATGTGGGATTCATGATTGTCACATATGACGAGTATTGGGTTCTCCTTAGTGCACAAAGTATGGCGTTGAATGTGCTCTAAAACTTTTAGATGCAACGCAGCAGTCATCCAGCCACTTTTGTTTGATAAACCAAGACTTCCTTCAGGAGCACCATTCAAAAAATGTTCTTTGAAATGAACGCGCGGAAAAACAAACACAGGAGGAAGAGATCCACCGATTGCAGTAATTATGCCACAAAATGTGACCAGTTCTCCTCGTTCAGATGCTACTATTTGTCCAACCTGCTTTTGTTGTTTTTGAGCCAAAACTTTAGGAGCAGATAAAACAGTGGTAATTCCCGTCTCGTCAATATTTATGATTCGATCAGGTGTAAATTTGTAACGTGTCAAAACTTCTTCATAATTATTAAAAAAATCTGCCACTGCAGTTTTGTTGAACGCAAATGTTCTTGCAGCGCTGGTATTTTCCGGTTTACGAAGGCTTAACTCCTGATTTCTTTTTCTGAATCCTGCTGCCCAGTCTATTCCAGCACGACCGTTATTTTTCCATGATTCTGGATACTTGCAGTTGGAAAAATCAGCAAACTGATACGCAAGAGTCAAAAGCTGTTGCAAAGTTAACCCATGGTGCATTTTACTGCAATTTATTAGATATTCTGCAAAGACTTTTTCTTGTTCCTTTGAAAATACTTGTGCTACAGAATATTTGGAGCTATAGCTCATTGAAGATGACTCGTCATTTTGGTCCATAGTTTTTCGAAACTTTTCAATACGATGCTGCAAGGTTGCAGCTTTTATGTTGTGTTTGTCGGCAGCCTTCCTAATGGATAATTTATGTGACAAAACGTCATCTATGGCTGCTTTAACCTTCTCCTCATCTATGTTACTTCGATCAGTCTTCGGTTTATAGGTGCGAACCATTTTCTGGAAATAATTAGCCAAAATAACATAGGTACATAAAATGGTTAAACAAATTTGGGTAAAAATTTGGTATGGAAGTAGCTACGAGTAATAATGTAAAATATCCATAAAGAAACAAAGGTGAAATGTAAAGGAAGTAGAAGGTGGCAACTAATTTGTAATAACTTCGAACTAGGGGCAGTTTGATACGACCAAAAGTGCCCCATGCCATTCTGTATCAAAGTACCCCAACGGATGTTTTATTTTCAAACTCAGTTTCTGTTGAAATCATAAAATCTCTTATAAGAATAACAAGTAAACCTGCATAATAGATACAATCACTTACCTTTGGTAATATTCAATTAATACTATATGTACGTAAACACTCGGCAAAACACGGCTACATTCGACCAAAATTTTTAGTTCGACGCACTGCAAACACGCCTTCCCTCGCCAAATGCAAACGGCTAACTGGCGGAGAGCGGGGTCACAATGACAGCGCTTGTGCACGTACTGACACGTTTTAGTGATGTGACCACATCGATTGTGTTCGTAGATTTTGAGATACTATGGGTGAATCAATGCTCCCCTTGTATCATTCTGCCCCAGTTCCCCCTACCTACAAATGTTTTTTTGTCTGTCTTTATTAGTTTATTGAACACAGAGAAACAGATACAATTAAACATACCACGATGGATTTATCCCGTATAGGGATCTCTTTCAGCTTACTGGCCAGTATGTTGTTCAACAATAAGTCGAGTGATAAAAATAAAATTCACCCAATGGCTGTATTTGGGCAGTATATAAAGTAGAGCTATGAAAAAAAAGCAACTGACAGACTATTATTGTATACTACTGTCAATGTCAAATGCAAGCTAAATGTTCATGGAGATGTAAATTGTATTGAAAAACGAAGAATTTTAGCTAAATCTTAAATAAATACCAAAAGAATGGCTGTTATTTTAAAGTATTTAGTTGCTGGTTTAGTTAGGTATTGGCTCATACACATCGATTACTGGCAGACCATAGCAAACAGGGTGGAAATAGCGACGCCGCTCAACTCATGGAAGAGGTTAATTGAGGGAGTTTACCTTTATGATCGTAATATAAATCCCTATGAAGGAGATTCATTCCATGAATCTCCTATTATGCTACTATTTTTCCACTTCCTGATGAAGAAAGTGCCTTTCTTACTGCCGGCGTTATTTACCATACTGGATCTACTAACGGCGTATCTTCTTTATCGGACTTCCAAAGCTTTTATGCGTCTCTTTAAAGAATCCCAAGAGAATCAGTTACTGAATGTGGCTGAAGAGTCAAAGCCTATGCTTCTGAGTGACTTGCAACTGAGAGAAGCATCTGAGTATGTGCTTTCAGTGTATTTGTTTAATCCATATTCTGTGTTGAACTGTGCTGGGATGACTACTACTGTAATACAAAACTTGCTGGTGGCAGCATCGTTGTGGAGTGCTTCCAGTGGACGCAGGATTTTGGCTTGTGCGTTTATTGCACTTGCTACACATCAGGCTCTGTACCCATTGTTACTTATTGTACCAATTGCAATTTTGCTAGCAGATGTCAATAAGGGCTGTACCAAGTGCTCTTATATCAGAACCCTTCTAGTCTTTGTATTATTCTGGGGTTTCCTGATTTACATATCTGCATACATTATGAATGGGTCTTACAATTATGTTAACAATACATATGGATTCATGTAAGTATTCAAGTTACTTCTATGTATTATTGCTCTTAAAATAAATTTCTTAATTCCTTTAAAAGGATACCATATAATAAATTAGGTACTTTTGTCTTTTAATTAATAAACATCAATACGACTTTTCCAGATTGACTGTGCCAGATTTGAAGCCAAATATTGGACTTTTCTGGTATTTCTTCACAGAGATGTTTGAGCATTTTCGGCTGCTGTTTGTCTGTGCATTCCAAATCAATGCACTGGCGTTGTATGTTGTGCCGCTCACTCTGAGGTTCAAGAAGGAGCCCATACTACTGGCAACTGTTCTTATTGCTCTCTCCACAATATTCCGCTCGTACCCTTGCATAGGGGATGTTGGATTCTATTTGGCTCTTCTGCCTATGTGGAAGCACTTGTTCACTTGTAAGTATGAGTAGAATAAATAAATAAATAGATAACAACAAATCACACTAATTGAGCTAGCTTGTATTATGGAATAGTAACTCAACAATACTATATTATATAAAAATACATATAAGAAATACTTTTTCTTTGTGTTAGAACTTAACTAACTTGTTTAATTTTCAAGGTATCTCAACACATCTTACATAGCTTTCTCCATGTTGATAATAAATAATTACATTATTTGTAACCATAATACATATTAGTTAAAACTGAGATGATTTAAAAGGCCAGATACTGGTCTATACCCTATAGACCAGTATCTTCTTTCTTATTTATACAATTGTATTGATGAATATTTTGAAGTAGGTGTTAATTTCAAAACTAGAAAAATTTAAATATTTGAATTAAACATTTTATTTTGTTCTATTTCAGTCATGCAACAAAAGTTCATAGTGGGCAGTGCTTTTATAATTAACTCTGCACTTGGACCGAGTGTGTGGCACCTCTGGATCTACTCAGGATCAGCAAATGCCAACTTCTTCTTCGGGGTAACTCTTTCTTTTGCAACAGCTCAGATATTCCTCATCACGGATTTACTCTTTGCTTACATAAAGCGGGAATTCACTCTAAAGCACGGATCTTCACGGCAAGTGGATGGTAAACCTGCAAAGTTAGTTTTGCGATAAAGACATTTTTGATGCAATAGACTATGTATTCTATTTAAAAACTGATTATGTATTTATATTTTGTATTAATAAGTTATTTATACATAATCTATGTTTTCATTTTTGATATCTATTATTGTGTATTGCTAAAAAACTACCTATGCCTATGCAGTAGTTGTACAAATCAACTGGACCACTGCTACCAAGAAGTTGTATAATTTAGGTTAACCGGACAAACAATCAATTATATATATATATCATTAGAGCCACAGACTAAATCATATGTGGGCATCCAAGCAAAAAGGTTACATTTGTCGGCATTTAGTTTCTGAGATATATGCAGTTTTGTAAAATTTGGTGAAAAAATTGTGTTTCGCGATTTAAATTAATTTTAGTTTTATCCATAGAATAAGTTTTAACTTCAAATTTCTGATAAAAAAATATTCTAGATTTTAAATACAAATTGACTACTCTAGATAACGAATCTAGTCTTAACTCAATACCCCACAACTTGATCCTTTTCGCTTGAACGCCCCACATACAAACACTGTTCTGTGACTCAGGTCTCCATAGTACTTGTAAACCAATGCTATCTAATGGCAATTCAACTTTAAATTTTAGACATTATTCTGTACATATTTAAAGATATATTAAAGTCAATATTTTTCATTATCTGAAAACTGGTTTATGCCTGCAATTGCCATGCCAAAAAAATTATAGCTCTATGTATTATACAGGCACAAATTGAACATATTTTTTTCTTAAATCTTTGTACACTGTGGAACTAGCATGTAAATATTTATAATTCCAAGGAAAGACCAGGATTGGTTGTATAATATTAGATATGTATATCATTCCATTAAAAAAAAAGTTAAAAAAAAACTAACTTTGGGGCTAGCTTTATCAGTGTGATTTGACCTTATATATTAATTTATTTATTATAATGTTACTTACTGAAAGTATTACTAGCATATTTATTCGATCAAAAGGTAGCCTACATAACACTGTACTCAACCCATTGTATTTAACTAATTTTCTAGCATAATTAATTACATACTTGACTGAAATTAATTTGTATCGATACAAATGCCAAATCATAAAAATCCCTATTCCATATTCATAAATCTTAGACTGCATCAGGTGATATAACATAAACGCGGCATTTTAAATTAAATTGCCGCGCCGTTTTGCGTTGTATAATGTAAATAGCTCACAAAATTTTGCAAAAAGTTGAGCTGCGTTATGGAGTTCTGATGTTAAAAATTAATTAATATTTAAAATTATAGCTTAGCTATACTTCTAGGTATTTCTTAGTGATAGTAATCTCTATTCCTTTAATATTTTGCCATTTGCCTCTATCACAATGTGGATTATTTACACAAATTCTTGTAACTGGGTTGACCCATTACTACTTTACCACATAATTAAGTTTTAATTTTATTTAATATACTAGTACCGTCGGAATATTACACGACCCTTACTACAAACGCGGCACGACCGACGTATGGTGCGTAGCTACGTGTCCGCGTTTTAGTGTCAAACAACATTGCACACGAAATGATGATAAAGTCTAATTTGGTTTGATTAATATAAATAGGACGATACTATCGAACGACTATCGTTATTTTATAGAGTTACGGTCCTACATTATTTATCGTGTCGTGGCATTAATTAACTATCCTTTGCCGACTCACGCCACCGGGCATCACGTTATGTCGTTGGCACGTCAGTGAGGCGAAAAGGAGACTGACACGTGCTGAGATTAAGATTAGGTTTATTATTTATTACTTACCTTAAGCACCCTTAAGTAATGACACACTCAGTTAAAATATGCATTTTCAATGTCTTAAACTCTTAATATATAAATTAATTCTGCACAGGATTACTTCATTATATTATTGTATATTTTATATGTATACTTGTGTTCATTATATTAATTAACTAACAAATTGTCAAGATTTATATTTAAAATTTATACCGTACAAATTTTTATAATTTCAGAGCAGGTTGAAATATTTAGTTTTTGTGTGCTCTGATATTTGTACATTTATCGTAAAAAATAAATACAATTTTTTGTACTTAGGTATGTAAATAAGTTACCTATTGCATTTAGTGATATTTAAAGTGTCATGCCAAATTGTTGTCCACACTGGTTTGTAGGGTTAACCGTTTCATAAGACACTATTCAAGCATCACTGTTTATGCCATTCAGGGCCGGATTTAGGGGAGGGCAATCGGGGCTACTGCCCCGGACCTCCACAAAGAGGGGCTCCCACAATAGTTAGTTAAAATCTTTATTGCACCAAAACATAATGATACAGAGTACAGGTCGTGCCAAACTTTTAGATCGCTCTGAAGTTGCCTCACTCAGGTTACAAACAGGGACAGAATATTTACCACAATAATATTATTTTCAGAATGATTGCAAGAATGTAGATATGATATATATCTACACTAATATTATAAAGAGGAAAGATTTGTACCTATTTTTGTATGTTTGTAATGAATAGGCTCAAAAAGTACTGGGCCGATTTAAAAAATTCTTTCACCGTTGGAAAGCTACACTATTCCCGAGTGACATAGGCTATGTGTGTACCACGGGCGAAGCCAGGGTGGACTGCTAGTACACAATAAATAAAAATAAAGCAAATTCTATCTGCTATGGGTATTTTACTATTGCGACGCGAATCGCCTCAACTTCAGAGCGATCTAGAAGTTTGGCGCGACCTGTGATAGATTAAAGAAAACAGATGATAAAAGGCCTTCAGAAGAAGAAAGAATCAGACTAGTAAAAAACTTTTCTTTTCATATAGCCACGCTATGCATAATGCATTGCCCAGGGGCCCCCACAATGGCTAATCCGGCCCTGATGCCATTACATTTAATGTGAACAAGTGAATAGGGAATTAAGATGGTGTGTGGTCATGTGAAATCTATGGATAAAAGAAATCGAACAGCAAGGCCTTTTCCATTGATGATTCACTTATACGAGAGGGTTCTCGAGAGTCCAAAAAAAAAAATAGATTTGTGTCAGTATAATGAAGCCTTTGTGAACTCTTTTAAGATATTAATTTCCAGCACAGCGAAACACTCGCTGCGCCCCAAATCAGCTAAGTTATAAATTTTACTAAAAAATCTTTGAAATTAACTACAATGAGAATTCAGAAAATGACTGCACCTTGCCATGGATTTCACGAATTTATTTAAAAAAAAGAACAATTTTTATTTTGTACCGTTTGATTGTGAATATAGAAGTGAGACTATGCGAATGATTAATAAATTTATTTTCGTCAAAATTTGGTTATTATTGCCCATCCCTAGTAATCTAGGATATACCTAGTTTGATTTACACATTGTGTGTGAAGAATGGCTCACCGTTTGTTATCTTATCAGGGAGTAGTCTTATCCGTGCGCTGTATGATAGTACGCTATGTGTTTCATACAATAGCAGCTGATTAATAATGTGAATAAAAATAATGAAGAAATTAATTTTAATTTTATTGTGTGTTTGCTGTAAGTAAAATTGAGTTATTACTTTTGTTTATTTACTATTTGACAAATGTAGTATACATTGATTCAAACTTGCCTAGAACTTCAAGCACAAGTGTTAGTTATGGGTACTTGTGTTTACTGGTGCTTAGTGTCAGACGGATTTCTAGCATAGTATAAGTGTGGCCCATAGTCAATGGACCGATAAAATTACCTACAATAACAGCTTCAACAACCATTTAGCTTTTGTAGGTTTTATTTCAAAAATATATAGTAGGTATATTATATTTGTATACATACATAAGTATAACCTTATTATTAACTCTTGAGGCATAACTAAGCTATTTTCTTTATGTAATTGTATACCTCAGTTGCAGTAGTTACTAGTTACTTACTAAAGTACCTAAGTTTTCTACTTATACACCGTGGAAGGGACATACCCGTACTAAATCGAACCACGGTCTTTATTAGATCATTATAGTATAATGAAATTAAAATAACAGTAAAAAACATAAAAGAAAATCGACATTCCCATACAAATTGCCCAGGCGGCTCCACATTTTTTATGGAAATGCCGATTTTTGTTTTGTTTTTTTGTCTGTTATTTTAATTTCATTATACTATAATGATCTAGCCCGTGGTTCGATTTATTACGGGTATGCGTCCCTTCCACGTTGTATAGGAAAAAGTAAGTTTGGTTCGTCAGTGCTCTAGATTTTTATCCTATGTAGTTGGTTGATTCTTTTCCATGCAGAATAAAAAAACATGTAATTTTTTATAGTGACAAACAGTGCTTTGGTATCAAGTATCCCTAATCACTTGGTGCCCTGCTATAGAAGCGGCGGTCCGTCCCTTAGGGCTCCAAGACGCCTAGATGTATTCCTCTCCCTCCTGAAGAAAGTGGAATTGGATTCTAAACTAGATACGCGAGTGTTGGCTACATCTTTACTGAGGAGGTATGCTGTTTTATTAAGTCCAGATTTATTTATGTAGCTTGGATTGAAACTACGTCAAGCGGACGCCCGCAACAGCCTCCCCCCGCAACCCTACGTGCGAAAGAGATAGCTGGAACCGTCGCTGGTTACGTGTTTCTGTACTTCGCTGATGAAACCTGTAACAAAATAAGTGACTCTTTTTGCTTTAGGAATCGTTCTTCTATAATTTATGTTGGTAAATATGCTATTTTTATCAAATATTAATTCAGAATACCGTATGTAAGTACTACAGATTACGGAGCAGATATTATATTATGTAGTTACTTAAAGAAAAATGGAAATTCCATATAATGTCTACAGCGCCATCTAGTGAAGATGTATTTAACCGGCTGCTTATCCTACATCGTATAAGTAGAACAAGGGACTAGTAGTAAGTCTGTGTGTCTTCTACAGGCCGCACTTCGGGGAGTGTGCGCAGGAATTAAATAATTTAATTCCCCCTGCACCATTCCACCATCGAACAACACGACGTGGACAGGGATTCCAACCATTTGTGGTTGATATTCCTCCTCATCGTACCTCTCGATTCGCCTCCTCCTTCATTGTGCGAACCACTAAAGTGTGGAATTCCCTCCCTGCGTCGATGTTTCCCCATACATATGATTTAGGGATTTTCAAGGCAAGAGTGAATAGGCATTTTTTGAGTCTGCGTGTTACACCTTAAACCTCATCTTAGCTTCCCATCAGGCTAGATAGAGGTCAAACGTACTCAAATCTCTAATCTATACTAATATTATAAAGCGGAAGAGTTTGTTTGCTTGTTTAAACGCGCTAGTCTCAGGAACTAATGGTCCGATTTGAAAAATTCTTTTTTTGTTGGGTAGTCCATTTATAGAGGAAGGCTTTAGGCTGTATAACATTACGTTCCGACAACAACGCGAACGAAGTCGTGGGCACATGTAGTAAAAAGAAAAAAAAAATTCGGCGCGACAATGGGCGCATTTGTAATACTTATATCTGCAAAAAAAAATACGTTGATTCTACTAATATACTTACCTCAGTAATATACCTAACTAATGGGAATTATTTAGGTTTCAAGCCACCAGTACTGGAGGACACCAGTTTGGAAAATACGGTTCTTTACCCTGTAGCATAATATCACGCATTTATCAATCTAATTAAGTACCTTTTTGTGCTTATTTATATTTTTACGTTAATTTAGCATGAATTTATTTTATTTTCAGTCTCCGCCTCGATGGCATAGAAGAAGCAAGTGAACCAATAGAGACCGAGCACGTTTTACCCTTCAGAGCATCATCATTCCAGTTCCACAAGTATAAAATCCTTATGGACCTATTTCTCCCAAGCCAAGACCTTCTGAACATTGACGAGGTCCTTCCGCTGGATGAAAAGTGCATGCTTCATAAAATGTTGAGTTCCACGGTGCGACGGTGGGAGAGGGGGGACGAGAATGTGGTGTGTCCAGTCTCAGCTCAGTTGAGGGATACTATGGCTGCTCAAAGTTCTGGTAGGTTAGTATTTTTTATTTATTTAACTTTATTATAAAACCTGTAAGGCATAGGTACGTATGATGGCACTTCCTAAAAGCGGAGTATCATTTATGCCTACTACTACAACAAACGAAACTATACATCCGTGCACACGTCAGTGCGTGTGTGTTCGCCCGCACTCGCCCCTTGACAAGGCGAAAACGGGGGAGAGGTGCGGGGACGCATATTGCGCGGGACCTTAGGAGATCCCGTTCTATATGTAATATACTCTTATTAATTCTGTGCCTCTTCTACCAGACAACCTACAGATGGTGCTGATAAAAGCAAATTTTGTGGCACATTATAACTATACAGGGTTATTTTTAATTAACCGGAAACCTTTTTGGAGCAAGGTCAATCCGTGCTACTGAACCACTTTCCATAAAAACAATTAATGAAAAACCAAAACAAAATTTCGACTTTCCATACAAATCGGCGCTCAACCAAATGGATTTTGTATGGGTGGACGAAATTTGTTTTCGTTTTTATGGAAAGTGGTTCAGTATCACGGACTGAACTTGCTCCAAAAAAGTTGCAGGTTAATTAAAAATAACCCTTTATCAAATTACCAATTATTAAAAATGTACCGAAAACATACTTAAAGATACTTTCCTTTACGGTAAGTACATACATTTATTTATACATTACATTTAGTATCAAAGTACTTAAGGTAGGTAAGTACATAGATTTTTGGAAAGAGCAAAGTTTTGGTTGGATACTTATTGTGTAATTTTTAGTTTAGGTACTGGGGAATGGTAATTATAATTGACTGAACTTGTTCTTAAATTGTTTGCACCGTATTCAAATAGACTTTATGAAATTAAGAATTTTTTTTAACCATTTTAAGCTGTTTTCCAGAATTCATAGCCGCTGTCCAATAGAAGATGGTGTTATACAAACTAACTGGGGTCCCGTGGCTATTGGGACAGTAATAGCTGCTATCGCAGCCTCCCTCGAGATGCAGAGTGTAGCAGTCACAGAGATCCTGAACCAAGAAATCTTCAGCGCTGGGAAGGAGGATTTAGTAGCGTCAGCCAAGCAGGAGTGGTCCGAGGATATTGAAACACTGGACGAGTTTAAGCAGACGCAAAGAAGCGAAGCTGACATAAACAATGTTTGGGTGGCTACAATAGCAGGTGAATATCTCTCTAGGGTTAGCCAAGGCGTTGTTTAGAATGCGTTTTGCTTTTATGTTAGATGAGACAAACACATTCTACTCGTATTTGCTCACAAAGTATCATGTGGAACACTAGAGTAATACGCTTAGATTCCAACAAGCTAATCAGATACTTTTTTGTAAACTTCAAAACTAACATTTTCTATGGAATTTGTATAAAATACCGTGTCGTTATATTTCAGTGTCATTATGAGTAAATCAAATATAGCTTTTCTTCATTAATAAATCTATAATCACGTTTAAAAAAGATATGATCAATGCAAAGTGACATTATTTTGTGACGTTTTATTCGTTTAATAGTACCAAACAATTAATTTTTAGCCCAGGATACTACCCAATCATGAAAAGATTAGCTCGATTGCCGCTAGAGGGCCTCCTCATGTGACATGTAATCATTTCTATATCAGATAACATCTAGACAAAAGTATACCTACTAAAGTTTTATGTTAAAAAATTTCAGGTGATTTGGCAGAAGTAGTGATAAACCAAGGCCCTCGTTTCGGCGCATCAACACTGCTGGTTATCGGTACCAACAACCGATGGAACGACACGTTGCTGCCGAGAGACCACTATATTTTGCCGCAAAACGCGTCTTTTGTCGACTGGCAGTTCACTGATGCGGAAATATTAGCCGGTATAGATGGTGGGTAATTAATTTATTAAGTCCTGTTACGCCCCTAGGCCTCAAATGGTATTTTAAGCTACGTGTGGAAGAAATGCCATTTGCACGAGCGACAGTATGCCAGTGACAGTTCGCGACAGCAGTGACAGTCTGCGACCGTCACGCGACAATTCTCTGCCAAAAAGCCTAAAAAAACCGGACAGGCCGGACGCGACCCTTAAAAGCCAAACATGTGCAGCTACCTAATCCTACCTTCCTAGTCCTACTCAGGCTAACTTCTGCGATCGGAGTAATTCTTTCACCGCTGGGTTAAAAAGGAATTATAAATGTCCTTGGGCAAAACTATATTTATTGCACTGGAAAATTTTCGCATATTTTTTGCAATAAGGTACTATAGGTATACGTAGTTTGTTTAAAAATCTGAAACCCGACTACGAGAAATTCTTACCAAAAAGTATGTTTATCCAGGTAATGCAAGCTTAGAAAGGACTAACACTTAATAATGTAAGTATTTAGTTTTGAAAAGTGCAAATTTAGCCCGATCATTACTTTATGACATGTTTATAGGGCGCCACTTTGAATTTACTGTGACCTCACATAGCTTATAACCAGCGGAAAAGCAAGACGCTTCTATCGATACCTTATTTGGCAATATATCATGGAAGATACGAGGGAATACGACCTCGGCGAACTTTCTGCGATCAGATTGCAGACGTTCTAAAAAAAGGAGAGATAAGAAGTACCCGTAACCGAAGGGCATGTATGAAGAGGTTGATGAGTGTAGATGAAGCGAAAGAGGTCCATAGTCTCTGTCTACCCTTGCGGGAAACAGGCGTGATAGTATGTATGTATATATGTATACGAGGGAATAGATGAACATACATGCATACTTTCTTACATACATAGAAACACAAAACCCTCCTTTTCACTTCGCCGTAGTCAAAACTGAAGATCGGTATAAATATATATAGGTAAAAACTGATGATCATCTCAACTCGTAGGTTAATTTGCATTCTATTTATATACAAATAGACATGGTAACTACATATTATATTCATTAGAAACGTTGTTTTTATTACGCATGTTACCTCTTGAACTCTCGAAACGTTTTTGAATGGATGACACGTCACAACTCACGACACGTGACATGTATGTTCAATATACCTACATACCTACCACCTCACATGCTTATGCATTTTTTTCAGGGTTAATACTATCGAATTATGTACCAAAATGGCTAAAAGAGCGACATACATTGCGGCTGTCCCAGATAATAGAGATGTACTACTCCGACGAGGGTGTTTCGTTCAACCCTAGAGTGCGCGCGTGCGACCGCCAGGCGTTGTTCCGCAGCGTGTTCAACGCCACCCATTTCGTCTCTCAGACATCTAGGCTGGCTCATGTATTATCACTGCAACAGATCACCGTGTATATCCCATATGAGGAAATGGATAGAATTAGCGCAGCAGCTGTGTCTGTTTTTGACAACTACCTAAGTGAGTATTTATTTTCGCATTGACTTTTCTGAAGCGTTCTTAACTTATTTGATGCAGCTATACCTAAGCTCTACTTTTAACCAAATAATAAAAATAAAATTTTACAATATTATATGGGATAGCAGATTCAAACAATCACATAGAAATAAACACTCATACTTCTTTGTTACAATTACACCACAGACACACACACACCGTCTCTCTCACACCCACACACACACACTACACACATACACACGCACTTGTGCTTGGGTCAATACGTCCTACGTTTAAAAAAAAAAAAAAAAACCTTTTATTGGCTAAAAAATGTCATTTATATGTAACTTAACATACTGTTTGTAAAAAGCTGTTGGTTTTTTTGAATAAATAGAAAAAAAAAAAAAAAAAAAAAAAAGTCTAAACCTCTTCTCCTGACCATTTCCTCGTGACCATGCGGGATGAAAAGATCATGGTAGGTCAATGAGGCTGGTTTTGGTTTTGAGGTTTTTCGTTTTACAAGAATATTTAAAAGTTATTTAAAAAGTAAGACATATTATGACTGCATTATGATTAATTCTCTTAGGTTTTCTCAGAAAATGCCCGTCGTGGGGCGCACTATAAGTTTCCGGAATGAATATGAAAAAATACTATTAAAGGTACAAAATTAATTTATTGTTTTTCAAAATAATCTCCCTTGGCGTCTATGCACTTTTTCATTCGATGAAACCAGTTTTGAAAACTTTTGTGCCACTCCTCTGTGGTGACCTCTGAAACGTGTTTTTCATACTCCTCGACAGCCTCTTCTGGTGATGAAAATCGTTGACCGCGTAATTGGTTCTTAATTTTTGGGAACAGAAAAAAGTCACAAGGTGCCAGGTTGGGACTGTATGCAGGATAACTCATGAGTTCTACATTTTTCGCCTTCAAAAAGTCGTTTGTCTGTCTGGCCGTGTGAGAACTAGCATTGTCGTGGTGCAGGATGATACGGCGTTTACGGTTATTTTTACGGAGTTCGTCAATAACTTCCGGCAAACAAATGGTCGTGTACCAGTCACTATTCACTGTACGACGATTCTCTAAAGCAACAGTAGCCACGTGTCCAGTTTTATTAAAAAAAGAAGCAATCATCCGCTTAGATGCACTTTTCACGCGCGCCACTTTGGTTGGTTTCGACTCATCTTGAAAGACCCATACGCTCGATTGCTGCTTTGTTTTGGGATCGTAGCAATAAATCCATGTTTCGTCACCTGTTACTATGTCCCACACCAAATTTGACGCACCTTCGTTGAATCTGGTAAGCATAGCACTGCACCAAGTGACGCGGTCCGTTTTTTGAGCCTCGGTCAAGTTGTATGGGATCCACCGCGAGCACAGCTTTCTCACACCCAAATGTTTGTGTAGGATTAATTGTATTTGACTCATGCCTATTTCTAAGGATGCGCGAATTTCATGGTAGGTCACATGCCTGTCTGTTTCAATCATACGGCGCACAGCATTGATGTTTTTGTTGGTCACAGCGGTGGACGGCCGACCATCGCGAGATTCGTCACTGAGATTGATACGACCACGCTTGAATTCTGCAAACCAGCTATAAACAGTTGTCTTGCATGGTGCTTCATTGCCAAAAGCTGTTTCAAGCCGAGCGATGCTCTGTTGAGCTGTCAAATTACACTTAAAATCGTAGAAAATCATACTACGAAAATTTTCCCGAGTTAAATCCATGTTGATGCAGACACACAATTTTTTAAATGGCGCCACAAGGTAAAAACAAAAGACAGTCAGATGAAACAAACTGCATTCTACAGCCAAAGAGTTCTATTTTCAAATGTTGCAATAAATTTTTAAATATTGTTTATGTAAGTGGCCAGTTCCGGAAACTTACAGTGCGCCCTATGTACAATTATAATTCAAAGTACATTTTAAAAGCAAATTTATTTTTCCGTTTTAGTATAATTCTGAGGTGATTTAGAAGCAACTTCGCAATTTTTTCGAAACAAATTATGTATAGAGTTAGTTCTGAACTTTGCTGTTTTTATTTCAAAGTGAGCATTTCGTTAATATTGAAAATATTTAAGAACGCTCTAAGAACTTTAGGGTAGACGGGCTCTTACACAGCGGCGGGCCTGTTTTGCGGCCCCTGCATGCGTTCACTCGAATAACAGCGAGTTGACTGCGGGCGAGCCACGGGAGTAAGGGACGAATTAGCCGCCTCTAAAATCTGCCTACTCAGCCTGTTAGTAAAGCCGCCACTGTGTGTGAGTGCATGTTGAGCAGCACGTTGAGGGAGATGAATTTCCAGATCAGTTACCACCAATTCTGCTTAATTATACTAAGGAAAACATTTAATTATTTAAAAGTAATTCGTGTCTATGTTACTCGGTTGTCGACTTCATCATCAGGTCTTTTTTACTACCGTCTCTGTACTGTCAGAAATATCCTTGGCCAGAGAAGCCAGAGGATTTGGCCTATACTTTCCACGCTGGCCAGACGTGTTCGAGAGGTCTCATTGATGTTTGTTAGCTTTGTTTAGCTTGTGTTTCCTAAGTCGCCTTCTACGACATCCACGGGAAGACTTGGAGTGGTCCTATTCTACTCTGCCGGGATCCACACGGCCAACACCATTAAGTTAATCAAGCTCATCGACTTGACCATTTTAATTAAGCATCGTGGACAATGTATTACTTCACGTCACAGTAACTAGGAGACACAATGCATGCTAATTAAGGTGAATACCAAGCAGAAGTGGCGCCCTCATTTTAAACAAATTTTTAACTCGTAAATATTTATGGTGAAAATTTCCGTATTTCTCAATGTTAGGCACCAGATAGCCCTTTAAGTTATTTTATGAACTGCCGTTGAAACTATTATTGGTGATCCGTCTAGATAGATAGACGGACTAATGTAAATACATTCAACGGTGGTTCATAAAATATTTTAAAGGGCTATCTAGTGCCTAACATTGAGAATTATGGAATTTTTCTCCACATTTATGAGTTAACAATTTATTTTGAAGTAGCAGTCCACCCCGGCTTCGCCCGTGGTACACACATAGCCTATGTCACTCGGGGATAGTGTAGCTTTCAAATGGTGAAAGAATTTTTTTAATCGGCCCAGTACTTTTTGAGCCTATTCATTACAAACATACAAAAATAGGTACAAATCTTTCCTCTTTATAATATTAGTATAGAAGTATAGATATAGATAAGGGCGCCACTTCAAGGTCATTTGCTTCTAACATCACCTTAATTTATGTAAGACGTTGCACAAGCGGTAGTGGTCAATCGGTTTAGGCCCTGGCTGTGCATCTGACGCACGACTTCGATCCTTACTAGGCGCGACTTGTACATATATATTTTTTACTGGTTCTGTACCTCGTGAGTTTGTACATGTACGGTGATTTTGAACTGCCACCACTTGCGTCAAGGAAAAAAATCGTAAGGAGACTTGCACACTAGTGACTAAAGTTTAATTGTGTGTAAAATGGAGAAGACTATGACAAAACACCCATTATCTCTGCCAAAGAAAAATCGTCATTGTGTGTCTATGTCCAAACCTACCAACCTACCTACAATGACCTATATGTTGCAGATAGCGTGCTGAGAAAATATCATAAAGACTGCGTCCGTAGCCACAGCATACCGGTCATGGACCTCGTGGTGGCAACTGACGGCTCGTGGAAGGGATATGTCGTTGAGCAGTTCATGTCGTAAGTGTTAAAAAGTCTAGTTAGTTGTTCTAAAAGAATCTCGACAAAATGTAGGCAACTTAATGTCGAGATAATTTTAAACAAAAAAGTGAATTCAATTTCTGGTCTTCTTTATCAGTTCCACTTCACCAAAACTCACTTTCTGAATACAAATGCTTGATTTTTGAAAAATCATCAAAGCCTATATAATCATCAAAATCGATATTTGTGCATAGAATATTAGAGGACATGCCTGGATATCTCGAGGATCCCGCCATCAGATTACCTGGTGACAATGGGACAGACTTGCATATACCTCTATACTCTTTAAAACGAAAAAAGAATTTTCTAAATCGGTTTAAAAACGGAGAAGTTATGGGGGAACATTCATAAAAAAAACCGGCCAAGTGCGAGTCGGACTCGCGCACCGAGGGTTCCGTACAAACCTGCAAGGTTTAGTATTTGGTATGAATTTCAATTTAATACCTCTACGCGTTTATGAGGAAATGGGTAGTAAGTTTAAAATTATTAAAAAAAAATATATTATGTGATGTAACTAAAAATTAATGGTTTTCGTAATTTTTCCTTTATCTATGCTATAAGACGTTGCTTCGTACCAAATTTCAAGATTCTGAGTTCACGGGAAGCACCCTGTAGGTTTTGATTCCCTTGCAAGTGTCGAAAATTTGCGGCATAAACGGCTGTATCTTTTGATTGCGTTGGCTTAGAAGTTTGATTTTTTCACAGCTTCAAGGGACAGTAGACCTGAGTAATTGATATAAATTTCAGCTTCATACCTCCACGCGTTCCTGAGAAAAAGGGTCTTGACAGACGGACGGACGGACGGACAGACGGACAACAAAGTGATCCTATAAGGGTTCCGTTTTTTCCTTTTGAGGTACGGAACCCTAAAAAGACGTATATACAACCTCTTTCTTGAAGTTGTTTAAAAGATTTATAGGTTTCTGTCAAGATCCAAGTTAAACCGCATGTTTTAGGCCATGTTCACACCAAACGTATAGTCCGCCGCCGACTGTGAGCATGCTCACTGTTAGTATTGTCGGTTCGGTTCGGTCGGTGTGAACGAGGAGTTAAATATATATGAAAAAACGATATACTGCGTAACGCGCGCTCAGTCTCGGCGTTGGACTATACGTTTGGTGTGAACACGGCCTTAATTTGCGAAAACTAGGACCATTACGTCCTAGTTTTCGCAAATTAAGGCCGTGTTATATACAGTAATATACAATACCTCAAAACCAATACAGATCTGTGTTTAATACAATAGAACATTACTAAATATGTATAATATGGTAATTAGGACTTACATATTACAATTTACTTTTGTAGTTTACAGTGTAAAACTAATTTGCAGTTAATGCATAATGGCGTTACATAGTAAGTAATTGGCGACTAGATTCTTGACGGTAACAATAAAATAAAACGTAAACGCATAATGGCAGCCATGTTACGATCGGATATTGATTAACATACATTGAATTGCTGATGGTATAATAAGGCGTTTCGTAGAGCTGTGAATGCAATTATCTTTCCTTGAATCGATTATGGACATGAAAAGATTACTGATAGTTATTCTTTACAACTGCATAAATAGGTTTAACTATTATTTAAAAGGAAAATAATGCGGATAGTTAAACATAGTCTCATTTATGGTCTATTAATTAAAATGTTATTGATTTTACGATGTGTTTGTATTGTCGGTCATGGTGAGTTACTATTACGAGTATATAGTGGCTTGTGGAAATTTTGGTAAATTTTCCATGTCTGAGTCACACTCAAGGTTTGTATGCTAGCGCATACATATGTTCGATCGTAAACATGTTATGTGCAAGGTGTTCTCATAATATGTATGCTTTTGTTTGATATTTTATAGCAATTAGTGCAATATGCAAAAGCTTAGTTAGAGCTTAGGCAGAAGGCCAAATGCATGAAAAGAACCAGTTTCATATTTCGGTTAAATATTTACTGAAAGCACAGATACTATAATAATGTACTTACTGAAAGTAAACATTTATAAAGATATATTAGAAATTATGTAAGTAATGCGGATGAGCTATAATACCGTAGGCACATCAAGCCAGAAGGAGGTTTTACTCGTCAATATGAACTATTTGTGGCTAAACTCGAAAAAGATATGAAAAACATCTTCCTGTACCCCTTCGTTTGTAAACGATACAATGTACTTAAATATTCTTTTTACTTCAGGGCCAGCGAACTATTATAATAAGGAAGTGTAACTTCAAATATCATCGTGCAAAACGGCCCTACGAAAGAGTGTTCTCATTTGGGCCCTGTTTGTTGCAGTGTCATGTAAAAAAATGTGTACAGCGATCTAAAATTAATTTAAACAAGCATAGGACTATAATTGTTAATAACATTTTTTTAAAACATATTTTACAATAAAAAAAAAACAAAAACCTTACGTTTTCTATACTTGAGTTTTTTATAATTTCCCATAATGATAATCCATTTTTTATACCGCCATACTTACTGAACGAACGAATGTCATTGATGTTTATTTTTGCAATTGCGTTTGGTTTTACTATCACCCAACCTCTTGACAACAAATCACTTTATATAAATGCATCCAGTTGTGAAGTTGTTGATTTGTTTTTCTTATATTGTTATGAGATTTTATACCTTTTTATACAATTTTTATCGTATTGTAAAAAAGTATTATTGAGTGAACAACTGTAGTGAACAAAACGCTCCGACAAAGATGCATTAACCATCGTGTTGCAATTGTTGCCAGATAGCGTCACTGCTATTTCCCAATGTAGAAAAAGGAAAATCCTTTTTTATAAAGTGTACAAACGTCCATAAAATCTAAATAAATATTTTTGTAATCTAAGGATTTTTTCCTACATAATGACGTATAAGTACTTGCTGCGACACGTAGTGCAACAATGAGGGCCCAAAATGTATGAAGCGATCTAACACCTCCTTTATATAAAAGGACTGGCGCATGATAACGCAGCGTTAACTGTCGACCAATGTACGCGTCATACAGCAGCTACTGGTTAGTCCAGTAACTTGGTGTAAAGTATCGACAGTAACGATCATCATCTACGCTTTCTCCCTATTTGGGGTCGGCTTTTTGTGTAAACTGTCTCCATAATTTTCTATTATTCACCATATCTATACTAACCCTCTCCCCTTCATGTCCTGTTATACAATGTTAGTATTTATATTTATTGATATAATATGTTGTTGGAAAACGAGATTTATTTTTTAAGACCGTCTTCTTGAATGTACTTTTGATAGCGTCATATTTTTTTAGTTGGATGGGGGACGCCCTCGAGATAAACATGCAGCGAAGCACCCTAGGTCTATTGCACGGAAACACTGCACAATGGATAGCGCCACCCGCTGCTAATCTGACCACTGTTTTTGCGCATATAAACAATTTTACTGATGAGTGTAAGTATAAACGACTACTCCACTTATAGGGTACAATTTATTTTGGTACCGTTCTCTGTTGTTTGTACAGACACGTTTTATTTTTTTTTCCTTTACATGTAAGTATTCATAACCAACAGTGATTAAATTTTTTGATATAACGTCTGTCATTTTGCGGTAAGCAAGGGCATAAGGGCCTTAATAAGTTGAACTTTATAAGCATTAACACAATAATAAAGAACGCAAATGAGCCTTTATGCTCGTCATCGTCAGCAAGCCACACTAAAAAAAAAGAAACATCGAATGACGCACAAACTTTTTTATTGAATAAATCACACCTTGATTTGTTTTAGGGCCAAATAGGATTAACATACCAAATATAATATCAGCTATAATTCAGCTCGAACGTAACAAGACCCTCTCCGCTGTGGACGCCAAAGCCAGCGCGGCTCCCGCAACCGTGGTGCTCATCGTGAGCCCAACCGACCGCCCTTCAGCCGCCGAGTTAGAACGGTCTCAGTCACTTATGAACTCGCTAAGGGCTAGCTTCTTCGATGTCTACTTCGTGTTTGCTTCTACAGACTTGTCAGACTTTCAGGATATTAATAACCAGTATTTTGACTATTCAGAGCTGTTCTTACAGGTAAGTAATAATGTTTAGTAAATTATATTTATCCTACCACTTGTTTGTACGTCTATAGTACCTAGGTATCGTTCTTCGCCTTACTTCTATTATAATTTAAGTTTATTTCTGCAGTTGCCTTCAGCCAGCATACACAACATAATCGAAACAGTCAATTTAAATATAGTTCAGACCGAGATCCCTACCAGTTTGATAGGAGTGCACTGTAACTTCAATGGGACGACGTATGAACAAATGGAATACGAGGATTTCGTGCTTCCAAATCGAACTAAAGGCTACCGTATACATCCATTCTACTTGAGACAACAACAACTTGTGTCTGTACAGGTAGTATATTTAACTATTTCAGCCTTTTTTTGAATCTTTTCCGTTTTCTGTATCTAAGTAATTACCAACTTTTTTTATTTGTGTACTACCTAAAAGCGGTATTGTACCGGAATTAGTGTGAAATAATAAATTGACTTGAAAACGAAGATCCAAATGTAGACAAACATTCACAAAAGGAAATCTAGATTTTTTCTTTTCCTTCCGGGCCACTTTTGTTAGAGAAGGGTTCAACTAGTTCTTAAATGGCGCCATCTATTTGGCGTTGACGACACTACACACGCCAATGTGGCAGTGGTGCCTTCTACATTTTATTTTAAAGTTCCGTATAAGTAGGTATGTATTTTTAAATTTTTCGTTTTATTAATTTTAGTTTCGAAATAATGGACAAGGGCAGCTATTGGTGTGCACATATCGCGGTGTTGAAACATCTCACACTTGCCAAACGTTGACTGAACGACAAACATATCAGTTTAATATGACTACTCCTTGCCCATCGCCGGATTTTTGCCCTCCAGCTCATTTCACAGTGAGCGTTCGTTCTTCATCAAATACTTGTGCAAGTAAGTTGGAAATGAAAAGTATGGGTAAAAAATAAAATTGAGAAAAAAACAATGCTTCGATCAAGCTAGGCCCCGGGGGGATTCGAACCCCCGATCTCCTGTTTACTAGACAGGCGCTTTAACCAACTAAGCCACGGCGCCGTTGGTTGAGTCGGTGAAAATAACGATTGGTTTATAATGCTTAATAATAAATGAATCTGAGTTGTAAAATGTGATGTCTATCCGACCACAGTACAGTATAATGGTTATGCTATATTCTTACCCCGTTTTTCAAAAATACAAACGTTTGCTAAACCTATTTTAGTTGAAATAAGTTTTGTCTTGTTCTTGCAATGTCAAATACTTATTGAAAAGAGTGATAGGGACAAAACATATTTTAACTAAAATAGGATTAGCAAACTTTTGTAATTTTTTATGAATAAGGGAGTTATGATGCATGCGGCCATGGAACACAGACTTTTTGTCTGCGCCAGAAACTCGCAGACAAAAAGTCTGTTGCATGAGTTGCATCCTTAGCTCCGTCGCCGCTTCGCCTCAGATTTTGGGGACGGCTCAGGTACTAATGTAAGTACATAAATATCCTTTTACGTGCCTATACAAATACAAGAGTATACAATGTGTAAGGGACATATCGACATTCCCATACAAATTTCCCGGCCGGCTGCACACTATGCAAATGCAGATTTTTTTAATGCTTTTTTTTAATCGTGCTTTTTTTAAAATTATTTAAGTACTTGTTGCATAATATCTACAGACACGGACTGCCGCCTGCCAAACCAAGTGGGGTACTACATCCAGCATACTGGTCTGACTTGTCTCCCGTTACGAGGGGCAGCCTCCAAGACTTCGCATTGGCAGCTGAAGTCTGCATTATCATTCATAATCTCATTATTCATACTTAATTAAGTAAGTTAAATAAACTTAATTATTCCTAAGCATGTGGATATTTTATTTTACTAAATACAAACTAAGGCGTTTATTCAATCCTGAGATATCATTACCACAGAGTAATAAAATACTACGTACAATCATCCATCACGTACTTACTGACACAAACATATTTAAAACGAGCTATTTCCTATTTATATTTCCGGGGTCCAGTGCTGCCCCGGAAAATTCAAGTAAGGTGAATATAGAAGCAAATGGCCATGAAGTGGCGCCCTCATTTAAAATAAATTGTTACTCGTAAATATGGAGATAATTTCCATATTGCTAATCGTCAGGCACTAGATAGCCCTTTAAATTATTTTATGAACCACCGTTGAAAGTATTCACATTTGACAAAAGTGGCCGTTTTTCGCAAATGTGCGTAGTAAACCTTAATGTTCTCACTTTAAACTGTAAACAGTAGTTCATAAAATACTCAGAAGGGTTATCTAGGGTTTGGTAGTAGCAAAATTTTAAATGATGTCCCGTTTTCTTTGAAATTATTTATAATTACAGCGAGAACGTTATGCTTTAGTTTGCATTTTTACCAAAAGTGGCCGTTTTTCGCAAAAATGCAAACTAAAGCATTTTTACTTTAAACTGTAAACAGTGGTTCATAAAATAGTTTGAAGGGTTATCTAGGTTTTACTAGCTCAAAATTTTAAATGATATCTCCGTTTCCTTACAAATAATTTATTTCAAATGGGGGCAGCACTGGACACCATGTATTGTCTTAACAATTTATTTCAAATGAGGGCGCAACTTCAAGGCCATTTGCATTTTATTTACCTTAAAATATGCACCTAAGTAAATGTAAATTATGTCATAGAGCTGGTAGTGGTATGATGACGGACCTGTGCTGTGATCATAGAACCAAAACTAGGCAGGTATGTTACATGACACAATGTCATTTTGGGAAGTGGACCTTTTGACACTAGACGTTTTGTAAGGCACTTGACTATTGGTCTGAGCCTAAGGGGACCTGGGACCTTGTGGGACCTGACCTGACGTAATAGGACACTGGACACTTTAGCACATTGGACATTGTAGGAGACTAGACATAGTCAGCCTGAACGACAATGTCGGATTATTTGGTTGGTGTTGACCAAATAGCTTGAAATGTACCTTCCAATATCTATGGTGTTGACAAGGGAGTTCGAAATAAGTAGGGAAGATTTGTGTAAAATGTTATTTTTGGAAATAAATGCATAAAGGCAATATAATCTTGAAAAACAACAAAACATATTAAAGACGACAAAACATACTAAAGTACCACATGTACCCCTGGTGGGACTCGAACCCACAATCCCCGGCTTAGGAGGCCGATGCCTTATCCATTAGGCCACAGGGGCTTATGTTACTATGTTGAATTTATGAATTGGGTGTAATTGGTACTCAAATATTAGTGCGAATATGATATTTTGTGTTTAGTCAGTTTGTTTTTTTCATTTCTCCATAAATATTAAATCGTTTGTTTTTTAAGATCATAATAGAACCCTCCAGTTGCGTGTTCACGATGTACTTAGCCAATTTTATCTGCTGTAGACAGATATGACAGCATACGTGTGTGCATGATATTATTAATGGCTCCATCTCATTGTAGATGGCGCTGTATGTGTAGTAAAGTAACATTGGACACCTTGGGTTTTTTTTTGTAAGGGCCCATAGTTTAGGCCGGTAGTCATAGCTAATGAAATGTGAGAACCTATGCTGTGCATTTAGTTTTAAAGGTTGCGATTAAATAGTACCACATAGTACTTAGTACTCTTGAAAATATGACAACATGTAGCATAAATTCTGTAAACTCATTGTCATCAAAAAACCCCGTAACTATTATCGTTAGTAATTAAATTTGTAAATAATAAATTAGTTTATAAATTCATAATAATTGTATAAAATAATACTAGCAGAAAATAACGTATTTATACTTATATTTCAGCACCATAGATATCGACTCCGTGGCGCAACGGTAGCGCGTCTGACTCCAGATCAGAAGGTTGCGTGTTCAAATCACGTCGGGGTCAAATCTACTTTTTTTTAATACAATTTAATTTCAAAGATTTTTAATTTTTTTCTGTAATTTATGTATGGTGTTCGTTTTTCTTACAATCAGGAATAACCGAGGTGGTCAATGGTCATGTGGGACGATTCACGTCACATGTGTCGGTTTTTTACTTGCATCATGCCTACACTCTCCTAGCACAAGCAAAACCCGTAACTACCTCAAGCTCTAGTCTACAGTCTTAATAATTTGTTATGAACTCAAGGCCTTGAATTGTAAAATAATCCTAATTGGGATGCCTTGTGGTTCCTTCAAGCTATTGCTTAGTTGATTCCTATTGGAATCAACTAGATCATTATAACGGCCCCCTCTCCTCAATAGGTTACGGTACTGGCCTTCTAATCTAGTAGGTATATATGTATACCTTAATTTGGCCCTGCTTCGGGACTGATTGCAAATAGCATTGAAAGTGGGTAACCTATGTCAATGAACTCATAAAACTTGGTATTGAACTACTCACTTGCTTGAGTGTAAATGAACTGAACTTACCGGGTTATATCTACTTGTGTTTATGATAATGACAATGATGCTGAATATAAGTATAAGGCGGAATGCCGAGTGAGCGCTTTAGTCCACGTTATTGCTCGTAACTTCTAGGTAGAGTCACAGAATACATATTAGATGGTAGAGACTAGAGATGTTGAGTGATGATGAAGCCAACAGCGCAACGTCTGTTGGTCTAGTAGCTAGAGCCACGGCTAGAGCCTAGGCCGTGCGGCACGGTTGACTATTTTAGAGGAAATAAAGTACCTAGCACGCCGCGGTTTTCATAAGGACACATCAAGCGACGTCTATCCCCACACAATATCTATGATGGCGTTCCATTTCAATCCGTATCAGCTGGTTGATTTTCCGATTCGTTAACATTGGGCTCGTTGATTGTGTTGAGCAAATAGTAAATACATGGTGCTAACTAAATTGCAAACGATTGGAGCCACTTTAAGTCGGTTAAAAGCATGTCTTATTAGCAGAGTTAGCAATCCGTGAGCAAAGACTGCGCGTAAGGCGCCATTCAATTATTACGTAAGTTGAATTAGGGGTGAGGGGAGTCGAACATGTCATATTTTTTTCTTACAAGGGGGTGGAAGGGAGTCTACGTCGTTCTTACGTAAGATCACAAAAATGCGCAAAGTTAATAGGTACACCTTATACTGTAAAAAAGCGCGCGCGTCTGCGCGAATGCGGACGGATGCATATGGGACAACGATTTGGATAGCAACGGACCCTTATGTGGAATGTGACCAAATAAAATAACATTTTTAGCACCTACCTACAAAACAAACGTTCCTAAAATTGTTTCTTTAAAAAATAAAAATGAAAACGGACCTAAACAATAAAATTTTCCTTTATATTCTTACCTACGTAATAAATATTAAACAAGGGGAAGGGTTAGCCGATTCTTATTTTTTCTTACATAGAAGAGGAGGGGAGGACAAAAACTTCTCTTAAAAACATAAATCATCTTACGTATTATATGAATGGCATCCAATGTTACTGTACTAAAAAGTATTAAATCACGAATATTCAATTTACCAGTTCAGTGCTCATAAGGGAAGGTAAGTCCATTTGGAGAAAATGAATTGGATGAGTATTGATGTATGCGGCCGGCTCGCCCCCGCTTGCTGCGGAGAAGTCATTTGAGTAGTAGCGCATGGTGTTCTAAAATACTCCTAATTACGCAAATTGCAATACTTCTTATTACCTACTCAAATTGCATACATTTTGACTAGCAGCATCGCTGACATAGCAGAATAAACCTACTTACAAATACTTCTATGTAGGTTTACTCTACTTAAATTAGAGCATACAAATTAAAAATACGTCTACGGTTTAGGTTAACCGGATTTCTTATATACAATGTACCTAAGTACTTGCAACTTGCATCCGTGCAAATTATGATAACATTACTGGCAGGTAATTATTGCACATCCGGTTGAGTAAGTTAAAGAATTCGTGAAAGAATGAAAACTCGAGGATTGTTATACCTACCATCCTCATGTCTTTTTTTTAGTCTCCACTGAATATGCTGAAGTCAAGACTACAAAAACCTACAGGAGAGGCTAAGCCTACGCTCTCAACGCTGGTATGTTTACTCTTACTCTCATCTGTGACGCTGGCCAGACGGGTTGGAGAGGTCTCATTGATGCTTATAGGAAGCTTTGTTTAGCTGTGTTTCCTAAGTCGCCTTCTACGACATCCACGGGAAGATTTGGAGTGGTCCTATTCTACTCTGCCGGGAACTACACGGCACAACTTACTTGTCATACGAACAAGATTTGTCTGCTTATGCTTTCTGCTGCTTCTGCCCTTTTTCAGCATCAGTTTTGCATTCCTTCCTTATATATTTTTATCTTCGTACCTATAAGGCTAAGTCAATAGCTCGATAACGATTCCGGTTATCTCTCTATAAAATAAACGAACATTTTCTCATTGGGGGAGTGGCGATTTCGACCTCTATGCGTCTAAATGAGCATGAGTCAGTTTTTGATTTCGACTTGATGCAACTTCGCGTAAAGTTGTCCCAATAAATACTTATGTGATTCATACATGTATACAGATGAGATACCTATAGCAAGGACGTTTTGACGAAAAATATCCGATGTACAGGCACAGAAAGAATACATATTAGTACAAGTACAGGCGTCGCGCCGTCGGCTCACGCATCCTTCTCAAAATTTTCCTTGGCTTTACAAAACAAGACAGGTTAGTTATTAGATACCTACAGCGCAGTCGTATACTTTACGTACACAAACGCAAAGCCTGTTAACTTTTGTTTATTGGTTTGGTCATATACCTACATAAACAACATTTTTCTTTCATATTTGGGGTTAGGTGTTTAAAAATGGCGTGCAAGATTTTTCAATAAAGGCAACGTCCATGTAGGTATCAACCCTGGCTGGTGGTGCAGTACCTACAGTAATACCGTTAGGGGAGCCGTATGCCTAGGTAAATGTAATCTGCTGGTTTAAAAACAAATTCTATTCTGGTGGATTTGGAACTCTATATTTTAATTATGTCAATTTACATAGTATTTGATTAGTTCGCTCAGTCGAATTTAATTACTGTTTATTCATATTAGGTTTACGTGGTTGTGATTTCAACAGTAATGACAGTCCTGTTAATATTGTGAACCTGATCAGATAATTTGCGACATAACTGCATGTAACCAACCATCAGTTCTGTGCCACCAGTCAGGTGACTAACATCACTAGTGTACAAGTTTATGTCGTATGCACACATTCAGAGATCCTTGTGTGCTCCTGCATAAATATTTTACAGTCATACGCATGTACACGACACACCTACTATACATACAGCCTGCACTGGTGTGTGTCCGGAGGTTTATTTGTGTTCTACTTGGAGGTCATGAAGTGATTGGAGAACGAAGCAAATTTTTTATCGTTTCATTGTACGTTTAGTTAACACTTATTAACTCTACTTTTGGTAACTGCGCATCATGTCCTATTTGTCACGGGTTATTTTCAGTGATGAAGTAATTTCAGGTTTAGGCACCTTCCTACATTAATTAGGTTTCGTTCTGATCTTGTAAATTTTCCTTAAACCCATTTAAAAGTTGCTGGAAACTTGTAAATATAACGATTTCTCTCGTACTTCTTAGAATCAATAGAGTAGGCGTATATTTGCTTGTGCGACTTTCCTCATTAACGACAGCTTACCTTCCTTCTAATACTAATTAGATTTTATAAATTAGTAGTTAGCGCGAGCCGAGATACCGAGAGGGAACGGTGGCCGTAGTCTATAGGCGCTTGCTAAACATCAGGATCCTGAAGGAATCTTTTAAATTTTTTTTTATAAAAAATACGATACGTTTTGCTTTCTCATTTCTTTAGTTTGATTACCTATCGATGGCGTCACGACAGTTCAACTTCTCCACTTTCTTCCGAGAACTCCGAGGTTGTTGTGGAATCCAAGGTTACATTTGCACATCCGTCCTGAGATTTTTTTTTAAACATCACAATTATTTAATCGTCTGTAAGTTGATTCAGCGAGAACTTTATATTATTATTGGATTTTTTCTTACTTCTACAAATTTTGCAGGAGCGTTTGATGGCTAACACCTAAATTTAAATAAGTACTAAGTAACTGGCTTGTTTTTTGTCTTTTGCTCGTGACAACATTCTAATTTATTTCAGCCTTGATGGTACAATGCATACCTACAGAATAATATGAAAAAAAACGTGACGTCATCTTGTGTGATTTTGACGCACACCGCCGCCGGTCTGGTAATGAATCTTCGTTATAGCCTATTAAGTTTTTTGTGACCTCCTCGGGCCAATTGACCCTCGTTCAGGCGCGCGCGTGAGCGATGTCACATCCCTCACAAATCATTTAGAATTCGCGAATGTAAACAATTATTACTTATTCATAATCTACAACAGTCTGAAAAGGTTATATACTTACGCAAAGGTGGTAAATAACGTGGATACACTTGGGGAGAAGGTATAAGTCAGTAATAGGTTCATGGGTTTGTATCAGGTTCGTTTTGATGTCTTAGCAGGTAAGACGCCAGGTGAGTTCATAAATTTATTTATATTTCTATTTCTATGTCTAATAATACCTAGTCTGATATCGTAAGGTAGCCTTTCCCAGAAACTTTATGCCAACAACGTTCCATCTGACACTTCACAGGAGTTGGTTTGCAGTATAATAACTTACATACCTGCTCTTATCACAATGTGTTGAGCAGGTATGCCCAGGGTGCGAAAGTGACAGACAAAAAAGGCAGCTATACTGCCGTAATTAGTGGTCCGTATTTGTGCTGTTTCGGATCCCGATGTCCATTAACCGGCTTTTTCTTCTCTGGATCCCATGCTGGCTTGGGAGAAAAGAAAAAACTTAGAATGTACCAGCTGCTTCTCTTCCTGCACAGATCGTAAAAGCCGATCGAGGTATGGACAAAAATGCGAATCATGTTAGGTAATATGCGTTGCGATGCGGCTAGAAACTCGCGCAACCTTCTCGCCCACCATCACGCTGAAAGTGGTCTTTGGGTCTTGCGCCGCGGCCCTGGGCTTTTTCTGATTAGTGTCGCACTGTCCAAAATGCTCTGTCTGCCAGGGATAAAGATGTGATAGTATATACACGGTCTAACATAATATACTGAAACTATTTTAGGGTGGATTCAGTCCATGATTCTAAACAACTTTCCCCAAGGAACATAAGTACCTATATTGAAATATAAAAAATACTTTTTAGCCTCCCATACAAGTTGACCGATCAGCTGATCTGAATTTGTATGGAAAGTCAATATAGGTATATCATAATATTTCTTCATTTCGTAAAAACATATTAAAATAGTGACAAACTAAAAATACAACGTAAAACTAACAAGTAACTAAATTAAAACTAAACAAACAAAGTATAACCTACATTAAAACTAACTTAACTAAAAATATTTAAAAATAGAACTAACTACCTACTATCTTAATTTAATTTATAAATATCTACTTACTAGGTTTTAATAGTGTATTTTTAAATCAGTGCCTGCGCTATTGAAATAATTGGTTTCCATTCCAGGCAACATGCCATCACGCGACTTTGGAAGTTTGATCAATAACAGTAATAATATAGGTACGTTTCCTTACATATAAAGTAAGTACCTAAGTGTAGGTCACAAAATTTCCAATAACAGATGATTCAGGAAAATGAGTGTTTATTTCCAATTGGATGACCAAACGTGTACGATTCGTTTCAGACGTTTTCAATTATGTGTTCAATGTAGGTTCACCATTTATGATGCGACACACCCACGTTGACGAATGCATGGCACGGCTCACGTCAACATACATCACTCACATGAGTTTTCTATCACCCGGAGTACCTAGCTGACCATGTGGCCATACATGTGACTTTACTTTGGTGATAACTTCACAAATGCTTCACAACTTACATTTATGAAGTTTATTTTTTTCGTTTGCTTCTTAAAAACTAATCAAAATAATGGTTTTGAAATAGTAATGTTTTGTGTTTGTGGAAAAGTTTGTAGAGGTTTCTGTAACCTCAAAGTTCCATGATTACAAGAAAAAAAACAAGGTTAATTGAAAAATAAAACGTAAATCGACTTCAATTCATAAAAATATGATGATATTAAAAGAATAGATTTATTTGATAAGTACATACCTACTGACCATAAAAAAATTATATGATATCGAAGATGTACTTTGTGGAAACGTAATCTGTTGCAAGTTAACTAGCTGTTAGTAAGTAATGAAATTAAAAGAAGGTCTCTACTTGTTAGGTACGTAGGTACCTTATTTTCCACTCTCTCAAGAAACTTTTCTGAGTATTTCCCCCGTTGCTCTAATATCGATGATGGCTTTCATGAAGTCAGCTTGATCACAATTTGCAAATTGATTGAACACGGTTACTTTGTTCATCAAATATGAGTTGCACGTGTTTCGTTGGTCACAACACAAATTGCCTGTAATTGGCAATCATTATTTTTTAGCATCATGTTTTATTACAGAACTTGCCTTTTTTTTGCTGTTCATGCCATATTGTTAGCAGGATTGCTCGCTAATGATATTTGAGATCATTACTGAGAGTCCTGTTTTTAGAATCTTTAACATTCATTCAAATTTTGATGACAATAGCTTGCTTGACGTCTATAGAAGAGACGCTTAACAATGACAAAAAAATTTGCATTAGGTAGGTAATAATAAACTCAATTGTACTTTGTCATAAAGCATTATCTTTGAAATAAGCGACTCATTGTGTTTGAAAAAACAAACTTTAGATTCTTGTAGGTGTGTTTCAGTTATCAGAACAAAAGTGTAGCAATGAGACGCGGTTTCAGTCACGAGACGGATGCCATTGTGTGACGCGCGGGGGCTTGGTTGCGGCGGCCAATCAGATGCTGCCAACGGCCATGGCCGAGTGCGATATCGTAAATATTGTGCAAAATAAAAATACAAATTCACGCGATAATAATTATTTTTGCTATGTCTTATTATTAGGTATAAGCACTTTCCTGTATGATATCAATTTGCTTGCAAAATGCGTTGTTTTTTGGTGGCAGGTGTTTCATCATCTACCTAATTTAGAATGTTGAGTAGGCAGATTTATTTTCAATGAAATTTTGTATGACTCATGACATGAATGATTAAATTATACCTATTATATGCATCTACCTAATCTGAGGGGCAAAGATACTGACATGTTATTTTCCTCGATGTCCTATAATTGACATAACAATACGTAACAGTGTGCTGATGCAATAGTTTCAGGGTTTTGCCTACTCGTATTTGACCGGCGATGAGGTGTGGCTGTCTGTGGCGCTTACATGGCGCCCGTCTCGTCAGCACAGGTTGCATGTCGGTGTACGTGATGATAACAACGTACCTTCCTAGGTACATAAAAAAATTACTTTGGTTTAATGCATCTGATAATTCAGTAATGTACGCATTTAAATACTTGTACTTAGGTACTTATGTTACCTTTTTAAAATACAAACAGATAAATAGGTCAAGAAGTTCACATTTAGCAAACATATTTTTTAATTAATTTTAAGGAGTAGGTACCTAGATATTTTATATACTTACCTACCAGTTACTATTTGATGCTCAGCAATTTTTAATATTGCTGAATAACTTTCAGCAATATCTATATAATAGAATATAATATTCATTCAGTGTCATTTATTCCTTCGAATATGGTAGTAACATACTTATGGATGTTTACAAATATAGCAAGGACCAACATATTCTGCTATTATACGCGTAGGAATTTCTAAAATTGACTTTTATGGTAAAGGGAATTTGAATACATATCATGCACATGTGTTAGAAGTACAGTATCCGCCGTAGGTACTATATGCTGAAGCTTCATCGTCATCATATTATATCAGCCACTGCATGGAAATCCACTGACATAGGCCTCTCCCAAGAAATTCCAAAACGCCTGCATCCAGCGTTTTCCTGCAACGTAGGACACCCACCTACTAATTGGTCGGACGACCTGAGCAAGGTTGCTAAAGCTTATTTTTTGGGGATTTTTTCGATCTATAAACATCCAGTAACACTAACAAGTGACGGATCTCTGTCATAATATGCTTAGGATTACAATACAACGCACACTAGGAACAGAACAGCGTCTGCGTACTCGAACGCATGTTTCAGTGCGCGTGCGCCGGTGAAGGCCCAGTCTGACCACAACATACAGCCACACCTCCGCGCTGCCTACCTACATAAGTAGACGCGAGCTTACTTTCTACATTTGCTTGACGTCAGTGACCTCCAGCCAGTGTCGTTTTATTTTACACAATGAAACAAATGCACTGATACCACCCATTGTGATAAGATAGGTACAACTTTGAAAAAATTAAAAAGTAATATGTTACTTACATGAACATTGACTTGGCAATGACGTATTCTTGGACTCGTCATTCAAGTAAACTCATATACCTACTCAACAAGGTCGTCAACCTACATATGTAATCATAAGTATCTACCTACCTACTAGTTACCTATTTGATCGCATTCGACCTTAGAACATTCGTAAATTTTTTGGTTGGTGAGGAGGAGGAGAAGGAGGAATATTTTTCGTATGATATGTATATACCTATTTGAACCTAAGTAGCTTAGGTACCTACGATAAATTTACTTATCTGACTCTACCAAACACTTGTAATTTCTAAGAGAATATATTCTTTATTTTTTGTGGTGTCATGTTTTTTATAACAAATATATATATTAGGTACTGTACAACGTGGTCCAAGTTGATCAAAATAATAATGCCAGTCTAATTTCCAAAATGATAAACATTGACTTTTTAATCTGCAAATCGACGTATAAAATATATTATGTTTCATATAAGTATGTCAACAATGTCTTTGTTGGCTTTAGCATTATCTGTTTGTCAAATATCATCATCAACAGGTCCTTTTAGTCTCCACTGCAGGAGCACTTGCACCTTTCTGTACTACCTACCAGCCTACCGGAGCCACACTTGGTCAGAGCAGTCAGAGGATTTAGCCGATACTCTACGAGTAAATGATAGGACTTCGTAGTTCAAGCGGAATGTAACTATGTTTTTATACCCAGAAGTGACGGGAATGGGTTTTAAAATCATTTCACAAATATTTTGTTCTCTGGCTGTTAAGAACTATAATAATATATATAACTATAATTGGTACTTTAATACTTCAGGAAATTAAATAATAGGTAATAAAATACTAGATAGGTCAGTCATTATCTAAGTAGATACCTATTATCTTATTTCCTAAAAAAATAATAAGTTATAGGTATTAAAATTTAAACTATGTGATAAAAAAATCCACCACGAGTGGGATTCGAACCCACGGCCTTCACGTTAACGCCGTAAGTGCACTACCGTGGTGCCGGAGTGATTCGAAATCACGATAGCACAATTGGTAGTGCACTCACGGCGTTAACGTGAAGGTCGTGGGTTCGAATCCCACTCGTGGCGGATTTTTTCATCACATAGTTTCAATTTTAATTAATATCCGAGCATTGTAATGCTATTAAAAATATTAAGTTATAGGTACTTTAGGGGGGTCCGGCCGTGTACCTATGAAATTATAACATTTCTGTACAGACCAGTACTGAAAAATAACAATTTTATAGATAAAGACATATGTACATAATTATTATTCAATACATTCGCTCAAATAAGATATGTACTTACTTACTTTTGACAAGCTATACGAGTTCAGTTTCTTGTTATTTATTTTTTGTCGTACCTGATAATTCAATGTCTCTAGCAACAGTTATTTTTATTCTTTATGCGACATTCAGAAATGCAGTAGGTAAGTACTTAGTAACTAAGGATGAATCGCTGGGAACCAGTCAACTAACGATGTTCTATAATAGCCGTCCCAATAAAAAGTCAACTGACGTCGCTATTTTTGTAAGCAGAACCAGTAACAGTGCCATAAACGGATAGCTAGCAGGTTATTTTGCTTCCAAATGGCGTGAGACATCAAAAATACTTATAGCTATTTGAAAGTACCTTTAAAATGGAGACTAGGTGCATTATAATTAAAAATTAGGGTTAAAAGTACTTATCTGTGGGTAGAAAATTTTACAAAGTTTCTCGTTTTAACGCTCAAACGTACCTACTCGTAGATAAGACTCATTATAGTGTTTTTTGCAACAGTTGTTTAAGAGTGTTCAAAAACTACAAATGGCGCGGGTTATATGTGAGCCGAAGGTGAACATCATAAAAAGACGCCACGGTGGGAGTATTTTTTGACGTAGGTACTTATACAACATTGCACACAATACTTTTTCTACGACTAGTATGTATAAGATAGGTAGATGGTAGGTATTATTGAAAAAAATGTATTTTAACCGTCTTTGTAATCACAGTAAATCTATGGTTTTTGTTATTAAAAATTATAAATTAACTTGCAATAATAAAATAGATGAACAAAATAAAATAATTATTTGATGAGCAAATAAAAAACTATGGCAAAATCAGTTTTTCTCATGTAGGCAGTAAATAATTTATCTCGGAAAGTTTTATTTTTAATAAAAACCACATGAATTAAGTTATTTGTTAAGTTGGTAGTTAGTGCTTTTTTGTTGTAAAGTTATGTTGATCGAGTAAAACCTTTACCTATTTAGACATAAATCTGTGGCAGCTAGCCGTATCCGAAGAGTAAAGATAGAGCCGTTTCGTTCTGGCGACATTACGACGCAAGTGCTGTAATAAGGAATAGAGTATATACTTTTATGAAGTCATATTATCTCTTCTTCTTCTTCTTCCTTGCCTTATCCCACTTTACGTGGGGTCGGGACAGCATATGAGTCTTTTCCATTTTCCTGTCTTTTGTCAAGGCACTTGTTACATTCTTTTTATCCATATCGTCCTGAACGCGCTCCATCCACCTTTTCTTAGGCCTTCCTTATGTTCCTATTTCTTGTAACCTTCAAATTCAGCACCTTTCTGGTAACGTGGCTCTCCTCCCTCCTCATTACATGTCATATTATGTCTGTTCTTATATTATTATTCGTGAGTACCCGACAAATAAAAGTACAGGAGTAGATAAAATAATTTATTAACACGTAGATAGGTACACTTTTGTTTCTAAGCAAGCAAGCAAGCAAAAAAACATACCTACATGCACTTACTACTTTGGTGTCATACATCACATGTTAATGTGTAAGTAATTTATGACGTCAAAGAGATGGGTACAAAGAAATGTAAAACCTACTTCAGGTAAAAAGTATTACAACAGTTAGGTAGGTATGTATCCAAACATAGTTATTTGTGTAATAATTATGAAGTTTAGGCTTACTAATAATACCTACCTGCCTAAAATCATGGCGAGATGGATAAGTTGCTATTACTTGCTATACCTACAAGTGTTCACAGATTCTAGAAGTTCTTTATACGTACAGTTAGATTATTACCAATACCTACTTATTTGAAAAAACTATGACATTACGGCTGGTAAATCCAAAATTACTTTAACGGTAGAAAATCCCAAATATCTACTTGTGAAATTTTTTCTGTTGCTTTTGAGCAGACTCAAATTACGAAATAAGTAGGTACCAATTTTTTTGTTGTACGTGTAAAATTCCTAAGTGTATGTATAGGATATACTTATTATTTTTCAGTGCGCACATTAGTTCTCCTTTTTTAAATTTTCGTACCTACGTTCCATCTCTCTGTCCAACTTGAACTGTACAGTACTGAAAAAATGTGTAATCTACGAGTATATACCCAAAAATAAGTCCATCTGTCCCTCTGGTTTTTTTCTCCGAAGTTACCGTTGACTAATAACTTTGTTTACCCATCAATCCATTAGGCGGTCCAGGCTCTCACCATGCTGAGCGAGCTGGAATCAGGCGCCACACTGCCGTTAGATTGACTAGATTGATGTAATTGCTGCCGACTGGCGATCAAGAGCGGAATTTTCCGACTGCCTAAAGTGGAACAAACTTGTCACATTTCAGAGTTATAGCCTTTTAGATACTTTTATTTGCCTCTAACTATCTACTAAAACATTTGCAGATTTGCATCGTTTAGATTGTTAAGCACGTAAATACAAACGCATCTGTTTCTTGGATATTAAAATGATAACTGAAAACGCTCATGATAACTAAATACGTCTTGCACATCATCATCCATAATATTCTGTTTTTGTGTATTATTTATTTTAGTATGATTCATAGCGTAAATAATGTTCTGTTTTTTTGTACCTACCTAGTATTTATTTTAGTATGTATGTGTATGGCGTATGTTTATTAGTTTGACAACCCCGCACTACCGGATTTGGAAAAAAATATTAGACTTAAGTATCTATAAAAGCGGGTTTCCTGGCTGGAAAAAATACTTTCCGAAATAATTCATTACCTACGAACCTAATTTTATATAATAGGACCTCCTTCTATGCTGATCTGGGATTAAAGAAAAATCTTAGAATGTACTAGCTGCTTCTCTTCCCGGGCAGATCGTAGAAGTCGATCGAGGGACGGCCGAAAATGCAATCATGTTATTGCAATTGCATGTGATACTATTTTGATTCCTTTTTCCAACTTTTCGCCAAACAATCTTGCTAAAAGTGGCCTTTGAGTCTTGCAGCCCTGGGCTCTGTCTGTTTAGAGCCGCAAGACCCAAAATACTCTGTCTGCCCCATTAGGGATAAAGACGTGTTAGTACGATGTATGTATGACATATATATAGCTCAATGACTGTCGCCTAATGAAAACGGCTGGAACCTACGGCTTAACTCGCCCTGTTTTTACTTATGCCACTTGTGATAAAGCTATAAAGAGCAAAGATAGCTCTTAAAATTAAATGACAGAAAAAGTGGTACAGCTTTGTAAAAATGTGACACACTTTACGATGAACCAGCTCCAACCAGTGCTCATAGTACACTGAGTCTTTCCGTCCAGTAAACTCTTCAAGAAAAAATTAAACCGCAGATTAAATTGAATCCGTTGTCGTCATGCCATTCCCTAATTGAGCTTCGTTAGCTTATGGAATGGGTTCAAAAGCTTTGCTATTGCCCGGGAGATTAATTATTTACCAGAGTAAATCTTGCTTGTGATTCTAGGTCCATGTATATCCCGGGATATCTTAATAGTTTTAGATATATAATATTCGTATATAATAACTACACGTGTAGTCCTAATTACCTATTTATAACGTCTAACAAAATATACTGAAACTACTTTAAGGGTGAATTCAGTCCATAATACTTAACAACTTACCCTAAAAACCATAATAGTATATCGAAATACGAAAAATATTTTTTGCTTTCCATACAAACTCGGATCAGCTAATCGCTCAACTTCTATGGGAGGAAAAAAATTATTTGTCATATTTCGATATATGTTCCTTGATTAAAGTTGTTCAGTATCATGGAATGAATTTATCCTTATAATAGTTTCAATATATTTTGTGAGACCCTGCATAGGCAGGTAAATACCTAAACAATCATGTTTTAAAAAGGCCACATTAATTTTATCGCTGGTTATTAATAAGTACTTAAAGAGTCAATAAAACGCTTCAAGAAGTCACGACATTTCTAATAAACACGATTTAACATAGATATAAATCGAATGGAACATTTCCAACAGGCATCCTGTGTGCAATCTAAACAAGTATATTCAGTGGGATTCGATGTCTCGAAATTTCTGGTGGCGGTCTCGAATTGCAGCCTTCCGAGGTGTGTACAGTTCACAAGGCATCTGTGACTGTGAGGCGTTTTGTTTCATAAACATAGCTTCATTATTCAGCGGGCGAGTGGAAAATTACTGCATACAGCAAATAGTGTGACCAACTCGCCGATGTTACACGCGAGACTTTCAGGATTCGCGAACAAAACTAGTGACCAACTTTCAACACCATTGTTTTAAGATGGCTAGAGCATGTAACGAACATGCAATAGGGATGTGGGCTGGGTCCGAAAAATATTATTTTATTTAGTCCGTCAGATTATCCAGAAATAATGAACCCATATTTTTCGGTTTATCAAAGTAGGTAGTAAAAGATCACAACGTTACAGCGCATCGAAGTTTCGAAATAGTGGCGATTAACGTCGCCGTCTAGTGAAAATCGTACTAGATCGTTACGTCATGCGAAATTTAAATGCGCTGTATCTTCGTCATTATTTGCTAATCAGAGAAAAGAAAAATTACGTATACAACTTTGATTTAATTTTTTATTAAAGGTACCTATACAATATTATTTCGAATCTTTTTTTTTTAGTTTAGATCCGTATTACTTATATGTAAAACATTGTAGCATGGACTACCTACTCAAATATATACTTTAGGAAAACCAATTTAACAGTGTTTACTAGAACAATTTATTTTCATAATTAGATACTTGGTAACATAGTAGACTTGTATGATGTCAATTGGTATGTTGGTATTTAAAGCATTGTATCAAGTGAATTTTCTTATTTTTATTTGTAAAATAGGTGCCCAGCCCACTTATTAAAACTAAAGTGAGATAAAATTATTAATTAAAATAGCTTATGTTATGTTATATTGTCTGAAGGCCGACCAGATTTCGATCGATTTAGATGATCATCTTCCAACTTATCTACTTGATGAGTAATTTAATCAAAAACAAATTATTTATAATTAAATATACTTTTCATCTCATCTATTGGAAAAACGATGTTTTTATCCCAAATATTTGAGGCTAAAATCACTGGTAATTCTCTAGACACTAAAAAGTAAATTCCCTAGGCGTTAAAACACATTTGAAAACCGAACACGAATGTAGAATCAAAAATAATATTGGCAGTCAGCAAAAAAAGAAGAATTTAGTTTTAAAATTATAAAATATAGGCAGGCAACGGCGTCGTAATTTTTTTTTATTTGGAATACAATACGTTTTACATGGATGACTGTAGGTCAAAACTTTTGGTTTTCTTGCTTCAAAATAATATATTATTAAAAACCAATAAAAACGCGCACTTGTTTTCTTTGACAGCATAGCACAGATAGTAATTTTATTATGGAACTATTAGGTTATTTTTACTACTATTTTAAATGTGAATAATTTCTCGAATAGGCCGATAATAAATAAGTATGAAGTTTACGTATAATATACATATTTAAATATATAAAGAATTACACACAAGGAAAAAGTAATGAAACGTTTCAAATGACTGAAAATTATTTGGTAGTCCTAGAAAAATATTTTCATAGTACTTCTTCAGTGAAAACGACACCAAATAAAGGTTAGTAAGTTAGTAACTGACTGTTAAACTCTGATTAGGTATATTTGGGTATACTACTTTCGTTATAGGTATATATTTGCAAATTGTCATAGATGGAGATAAAAAGAAGAATGTGCTACACGGTGTACGGTAATAGTTTTATCTCGGACGATATACTTGAATCCCTCGCTTTACTCAGGATTCAAAGTAGCGCCCTCGCTTTAAAACTATTACCTTTATGCCTTGTAGTACAATCTACTATTTATAAACCTTCATATGGATGTTTAGTATACCTACGAGTACTTCATGCTTATTTTATTTGTCTCCTTCGGATCAACGCGTTGCAGTCTTTTGTTCTTACAGTTAAATAATATTTTCTAAATTAAATTCAGTCAGATTTGTAGTTGGAAAATAACCTAGAAAATCAAACAGTAGCTATGAGTTTGTTCAGTCCACATGACGAAGTTATGAAGTCATGGCAATTTGAAGGAAGTTAATGCTTGTAACCATTAGCTAAGTATTAATGGCTTTGAATTATGTCATGCTTTTAACAAACAAATTAGGCTCTAAAAATGATTAGATAACCAGATTAATGAGTTTATCATAGAAGATCAATTGTTTGACGCTCAGAAGATCGTATGTATGGTTTTGCCGTAAAAATTAGCCTTTCCAGGTTAAAGTAGGTTAGATTGAGGTTAGACAGTTATTTGGCTTCATGTACAAACTGTAGATCCACCTGATCAAGAATTTACTTTAGATATTGTAAACAATGGTAGGTACCTAATGGTAGAATACTATTCTGTATCTACTGTAATACATACATATAAATACATATACATATTCAGATACCTACGGAATCAAAAGTATCTTACATGTAACAAGATTGAATAGTTTTATTTGTACCTAGTATATTATTACTCTGTGGTTTTATCTATTGTTTTAAATTTCTCTGCAATAAAGTTGACGTCAGGCCCCGTTCGATCGTCCGATCATCATACAATGCTCTGCTAATTTCTCGCATTTTTTCGCATTCTCTCTGTCAGCAATTTTCGCTAATGAGACGTGCCGTGCATGACTACATTCGTGCATGGCGATCTCATAAGAAAATGATTTAAACCAATCACATGCAACGTGTATGACTAATGATATATTATATTATCTACTTAATAATGCACTTCCCTATGTGTAAAATGTTTTGTCTTATTAGGTAAATTTAATTAGGTAGGTAGGTATGTCTACCGTGGAAAAATGTACGAAAAACTGTTTAGTACCTATAACACAAAAATATGGACACGAAAGGAACGTTCGTTTAGTGCATTATAATAAAATAACTTATAGTTTGGTAACCCTAATATACTTAGATAGAGCCGAAGAATAACCTAAGACCCAACAAGATGCAGTCTGTCTCTCGAAAGCATATCTAGAATATTATTGCGGGTTTAAAAGCCGTATGGAATGAATGCGCACAGTAAAGTAGAAACTTTTAGATGATACCTATAACTTATACATATATATATTACGTAGGTACCTACATTGGTTTCTCTCATAGAATTTAATTTGGGGTGCTTTGATATCTAATAATAATTGAGCAGTACTTTTTCCTGCAATGAACGATAAGTGAATTAAATACATAGGTATCTAGGTATAAAGAGCGATTGAACGCGGCATAATATTATTTTTATCAAAAACTAAGCGCTAAGGATTATATACAGAGTCCATAATGCAAAGTACAAATTGGTGTTCATTATAATTTATATTATATCATACTTAAAAATGTTAGATATGCCCAATATCAGGCTGACGCAATGTTTATTTCCACCAAGGCTGTCGATGCATCGAAAGTACTGATTAGGTACTGTTTGCGTTGGTGGCCTGCGATTGGCTGCCTGCGGAGGCCTGGCCGGGTGTGGCGAAACGTGTTTTCTGCTCTGTTGGAAAAGGTCACCGGTTCTCCAAGGTGCTGATCGGGCAAAAAATAGGCTGCCAGGATCCTCCTTCGCAAATATGTTACTGGCCATTCACTATGTTTTAGGAAAAAAAAACAACGCCGGCATTTTTTTTGTTAACGTCGCGCATTCTAGACGGGCTGAATCGACTAAACATTTTATTTTTTGATTAATAATCGAGGTCATTTCAATGTAAGTGCAAGTTACAAGGAAGTATAATAATTGCGAATGCGGGCTTTTAATAAGGAAAAATGTATAACAATCTAGTTACAATTTATTCAAAAATGTTGCCCGCAACTTCCAACAGGCTGGGATAAAAATGAACTGTAATTATCTGGATTCCAGACTTATATGCGGAGACGGGACCAGTTCCTTCCTTCAGCATTCCGGTTCCAGGAGTTTATTATTAGGTTCTTGTTAAGGCTGTACTATGTAGGGATAGAGTGTCGGACATAACATTACCATACTGAATAGAACTCAATTTATGCAACAGGCTCCAATAACGTTTTTTACGTCCTACCACGCATCAAGTATAGAATTACAAAAAAGATTTTATTTTAACATCAATAAGGTTGAGGCTAATTGTCGGCCACTGTGTTTTACTGTGTGTACAAAGATAACATTTATTCGTGCCTATCTATCTATACCTATATATCTACGCCTATTTACCTATAGGTACGTACTAGATTCAAAATTTGCCTAGCTAGTGTAATATGTAACTTATCAAAGCGAATATATTTCATTACACGACAGTCCCTAAGAAGGTGTGTTATGTTTTCAGGGTTCATGTGTAGGTATGTTTGCGAGTTTTTAATCTATACTAATATTATAAAGCGGAAGAGTTTGTTTGTTTGTTTAAACGCGCTAATCTCAGGAACTAATGGTCCGATTTGAAAAATTCTTTTTTTGTTGGGTAGTCCATTTATAGAGGAAGGCTTTAGGCTATATAACATTACGTTCCGACAACCACGCGAGCGAAGTCGCGGGCACAGCTAGTCCGTCATAACTGCGAAATGCTTAAACTGATTTGGGCCTTTGGCAGGTTATATATAAGTTACTTCCTTTTGCCTTGAGGTTAGAATCCTTAGTATATCATCCCGAATTAGGTACATAGGTACCTAGCCTATATTTTATTTGAAAATTTAACTTCTCACCTCCGAAGCGGCCAGATTTAACCGCTTGAACTCAGACTAGTCTCAACCTTTATTAGTTCCTTGACAAAGAAACAAACTTGGCAGGAGGGGCTAAAGGCAGTCTGGCTATTTTATCATAAGTAAATAAGTTTTTTTCCTCTGTTTGGTCACATGATACCTAGCCACGACCGCTATGCCTATGGCTTATGTATGACGTATATGACCTAATAAATTAACATGATGGTGGTATTTTTTTATGCACGGATTTAATGAAATAATAGGTACTTTTTAACATTTTTATCTTATCCAGTAAGTAAAATTTTAAATCTATTTCATCGTCATGTGGCAATCCTTTTTGTGTTATAGTAGGGAGGAAATATATAAAATATATAAGTACTTACATAAATAAACCTAATAGATGTTAGTACCTATACACTTAGAAACTGAGAGTCTGCCTACGGTAGGTATTAGAAACGACCTCAATTTATAATAGCTTCTAACGTTTAATAATTCTAACCATGACTATATACCTAAATCACTTTATACACAGTTTTATTGTTAGATAATTGTTGACATTATTGCCATACCTATTATGCATTTTTTAAATAATAATTCGTATTTTCTCGCAGCTTCTACCATAGCACAGAATCCATTAGTCTCAACAATTAAATATATTTATATTTTATTAAAAGTAGATGGAAAATATCTTTTTAAATTTTCGAGTTATTTTATCAATTTTAATTTTTTAAATTAAATTTACTTACGAGTACTTAGTTTGTAATCAACTAATTAACTGATATTTATAGATTTTTACTCGGTATTCCTGAATTACACCTAAACAAAATAATACATTTTTATATTCAGGTATCGATTCAGGTACCATATGTATGATCTAAGGATTCATTATACATTTAGAGATAAAGACTTGATAGTGTATACTATAGGTATACATCTTTATCCCTAAAGAGGCAGACAGAGCCACATAAAATATTACTTATTAATCTATAATATATATATATTTTTTTATTATTTTGGATTATTGACTGACTGACTAATTCTATTAAAGTCATTTTAAAATATATGTTTACTTCCGGGGCTTTTCGAGGGCTCGTCTGCCTATTTCTGTAGTCAATTATATTACGCCACTGGTACAGTACACAAGGATAAAATTAAGGAAAATTTATTTACCATTATCAATGTATCATATTTAGAAGTGATGAAATAGAATATAATATTTATAAGTACCTAATGGATAAATTATATTGAAAAACCCGAAGTTGTCATAGGGAAACATCGGGCATTGGCATGTATATCAAATAAGCAAAATAAAATATAACCGATTAGCTATTAGCGATCGTTCTAGTAGCTTTGGTTGGTAGTTTTAAAAAGGAGGAGCTTTTCAATTCGAATGTATATATGTTTTTTTATGTATGTTCCTCAATATATCTCAGGTTGACTGGAAGAGACAATAAAGTTATTACAAACAAACTTCTCCGTTTTTTTGACGATTAAAAAAAATATTTATTTGAAAGGGTATATACATGCAAGTTGGTCCTATTATTGTCACTTGGTGAAGATCTGACAATGGAATCCTCGAGAAATCGAGGGATCTTCTCAAATATTCTATGCACACATAGTGATTTTGACGTTTTTGTCAATAATCAACCATTTTTATTCAGAAAGTTATACCTAATCTGCCGCGTTTTTACGGAATCTGCCGCGTTTTTAGTGAGTTGGACGAGGCGTGTTTTCTATACAAACTAAGATACATGCTTGCATACAATGTTAAAATCTGCCGCCCCGCGCTCCGCGACGGTGCGCGGTGCTGTGGGATCACCGCTTAAGAATATACAAGAAAAATAACGCCCAAATTCCTTACGTTTTATGTTAACACTACAATAACTAAATAAGTTAAGATAAACAAATAGATACGTATCCTTGAATATTTTTAGACAACGCTATGTTAGTATAACTTATCAAGGGTTAAAATCATCAATGTGCTCGCGTACTGCGCGCACCGCACACTTGTACTACATACAAAAACTGATAAGTGAGTCATAGCAAATACAGAATTTGGGTTATATCAACAAACATCATAAGTACGAGTGATACTTGTAATATATCACACGAGTTTTATTTATGCTATGTAGATACATAATTCATAAGTATTAAGTAGAGTTACCCACATAGGTCACATAAGTATATGTGTACAGTGCTGATTTTGCTATGATGCATTAGATATACTAAGCATTCTTCTTCTTATCGAGTCAAAATGGTTACACTGTAGCTTCAATTTCAAATCACCTGTGACCAGTAGGTGGGCACGGCGATCACTCACTCTGTCGTTGGCTTTATTAAGGTCCTCTATTGTACATGACATACTAAGCATTGATAACTATAAATAAGACGCATATAGCAACAGAAAAATGTCACAAAGTATAAAGTTTTACGATACTTAAAAGATTCATAAAGACGACGCAGATCGTAAGCCGATCAAGGGATGAACGATACATTGGGGGTCCTTCTTAATTGGTTACCTAGTCACTGGTTTCCAAATTCTATTTACATTTAAAAGCCCACCTGGAATTTAAAAGCCCTAGGTGAGCCCTTCGGATTTTTATAACCCTTGCTTCTTTTAAGAGTTCCGAAGTCCCTAGACGGAACTCTTGTTGAGCTTGCAGAACTCCTTTGACATTTTAAAACATATTGGCAAGCAAAAGGAAAATAAAAATTTTCTTTTTGTGAGTTCAGTTTCTTGCAGTTTCTTGTTTGTTTAGGTGCATTGCATGTCAAGTGATTACTGTTATGATATAAAATCGTTTTACTCTACTCTCTAGTTATTTTTTTCCTTGATGCAGCGCATTTAAATATTGTACGATGTCACGATCTGATTGTACCATAGTAAAGCTGTAAAGATGATTTTTTTTGCGTATATCACCTTATGAGGGGTATCATTAGATAGGTCGTTTAAAAACATTGAAGGATTGCAAAGAAGACTTTTCGATTCAATGATTGTAGTAAACATGTAAAATAAAATTACGGAAAATTAAATCCCCGTGCTGTTGCAACGTGTTATTTCGGAACCCTAGTGGCCAGGACACGCACTAGTCAATTAATTTAAAATATCACCAAGTTACTTACAAAAATTTTGGTTAGTGTTAGCTACATAAAAATTGTGATAAAACAATAATACGAGTAATTATATATATAATAACTCGGTAAACTTAGCACCTATTAGAACTTTCGATTTCCTCCAACCGATCAAACATTCCAACTAGATAAACATTATACAGCTCATCAATTTTATTGGCCTCAGCTTTTCCATAACAATACAATACCCTCTTTGTATGCACTGATAGCATCATTGAGATCATTGTACAACACATGGATATGCGCTAGTGACTTTCCATTCCACTATTGGGATCTATCAATCGCAACAAAATTAGTAGGTACAATTCTGTAAAACTGTTTTAAATTTTAATAATGCATTCTTCTCGATTCTTCGGTCTTCGCTATACACTCATTTTAATACAGAATTATACTTTTGTATGTCCTTGAGGGTCAAGGGTCTATTCACCCCGGGCTTATTGTTACTTCTTGCGGGGTAAACTGGTTGAACTTAGCAAGTTTGTGAAAAAAATGGAAGATAAAATGATATATATGATAATTCCTTCCCCAATACCTGTTCTAAAGAATCCCTAGGTTTATGTCTATTTCATTGATCAGTCGGGTGAATGGAAATGGTGAAGGTAGTAAGTTCATTGTATGTATTGTGTTAAAGTATTGAAGTATATATTTTTTATTAGCCTATATTGTCCCACTGTTGGGCAATTGTCTCCCCTCTAGAACGCCAATATAATAACAGTAAAAAAGCTGACAACATTACATAAATCTTGTTAGGTGTTTCCTATACAGTTATTATAGTGGCTAGTTGGCGTCTTGATGGTGTTTTCTGATATAAATTTATGCTGCTAATTTTGCTATGATCATTAATTGTCTCGGCATACGCGTATATTGATGTTACAAAATAGTAACAAAAAAAAAAACGCAGTAAAAATGTCTAGGTGTGTGGTATGAACCGTTGAACTGAACCCTAGATACCCTAGGGTTGAAGCATTGGTTTACTTATTGTATTTGTAAGTGTACTTTGTCACGAATAAACAATTGTCTATTCTATTCGAATACAGGATACTTTTTGTACGAAGTCGTCGAAACGATTTTTCTAAAATATATTATCTTATAGATATTTCTAAATAGATTGATATAATAGATCTATTGATTTTTTTGAGTAATTATGTGATTTACTGTAATTTACAGTTGAAACGCTATTGTTATCGAGTGTACCCTGTAATAAACAGAGGCTTGCTCACCTCGGGTCACGCTGGGCAGTGGTCGTTTATGCGTCGTTCTTAGTAACTCAATGTTTCAACTGTCTCCATTGATTTGACATTGAGCCTTCGATCACTTATGATTGATGCGCACTTGTTACATATCTGCGGAACGCGCCGGCTTATGCCGGCTAATATATTCAGAATATATGTATAAAACATAGAATGCATCTTATTTAAGTGTAACAATTAATTGCTTGCGTAACTTTGGTAAGGCCAATCAACTAGGTAAGTATTTCTGATGTTAACTGACTTAATTGTTTTACGAGAAATATGTCGGGTACAATTTACATTCTTATATGGTAAAAAAAGGCATGCGGTAAGTACATACACAGGAATAAAAAAGACCATCACAAAAGCGAGCGAGCTTCGACTAAGTGACGAAAGCGACCAATTTGGCTACCCTGAATTAGGTACAGAAGGTAGGTTAGGATATGGTTGTACAGAGACTATCACAAGAGCGAGCGAGCGAAGCGAGCGAGCGTCGACCAAGTGACGAAAGCGATTAATTTGGTCAGGTACCCCGATTAGTCACAGAAGGTAGGTTTAGTTATGGTTGCACAGTGACCATCACAAGAGCGAGCGTCTACCAAATGACGGGACCTTGTTTGCTAAATTTAATATCTGGATTTTAATTAATTGACATTCAAACTGTTGTTTTACGACTATGATTAATATCGGAATCGTTTCTTTGTAGTTTAAAGCATTTAAAATTAAAAACTTCGGCCAAACGTTGAGTAACATTTCAAGACATAATTCAAACGAAAAAATTAAATTAATGCATACGGGAATTAACGCGAAACGTACCTTTTTTTTTAAAGCGAAAAAGTTTACAACCGAAAATCGGTATTTCAATGGCTGTTGATTAAAATTTCAGTTTTATGTAAATTTGGAAAATAAAAAAAAAATTCTAACTATTTCGAACAAGTGAAATTCGTACAAAAAATTTCGTCTTAGGTAACTTTAGCGCTTGTTAGAGATGGTTAACTCATTTTTTTATTGAACTTAACCAGTATGAACCAGGAATAACGATTTTCTTAATTATTACACTTAACTTACTTACTTATGCTATTCTTTTAATTTTCAGCAAAGCAATATAATAATATTTTTACATAGCAATAGTAATGTCAACAACATAAATAAATACAAGCAGCTGTGTAAAGACATAGATAATGTAACACAAAATATACACATTCTGCACCCGCTTGTATCTAAGATAGTTGCAAATATGTTAGATACTATACAAGTGGGTGCAGAACGTTGAATTATATTAAGAAAATTACCTCAAAACTTTCTTTTTCAAAGGTAAGTTCCATGAAAGTAACCGGAAAGTTTCGCATAAGGAAGTTTTCAAAAAAATATTTTAACTTCAGTAACCTAGATTGAATTCGTGAAATTGAGTATTACTCTGCTCTATAAAAAACGTAACGTTACTCAGTAATATACATAATTCTACGTAATTAATTTGTTTTAAACCACTATAGGTTTAATACACTTAATATAATTACGGCGAGCGCTGCTGTTTCGCTGGCCCCGCATCCACCGCGCGCGCTCCGCTTTGCCGATATCGACCGAACGAACAAATTATTGTAAATGAGTGCGCATAAGAGGGGTGTAGATGGAAAAGTCGAAAGCAGAAAGTTTGACTTCTGAACTTTGTTTGGAATAGATAAGAGATAAACATTAATCTGACATCAGTATTGGCTACATTCAAGAAAAACGAAACGAAACTTAGAATTAGGCGGCGGCGTCAGCACTCCGTACTCGAGGACCGCAGTACTTAGCTGCAGCCCCACTTCCTCCAAAAAGTGGACAGCGTATGAACTACTAGCACAGCCGCTTCCTGCATAAGCATTCATTTATTCGTAGGGAGCGCATGTATTTCAAAGACCCACGGTGTATCAGTTACATTCGGTAGCGCAGTGTTTACATGCCCATACTATTTTGCACGCCTCATAAGCGAAGCGCATGAGGTAGTGCTCTACTCTCGCCTTACAAAAATCTAGTGATTTTTTTAACTAAATGTGTCTCTATTTATTTTCTATCGCACTTGTACAATAATATTTACACATAAATGTCAAGGAAAAACACTCGTTTCAACACTTATGACATTTTTAAAAGACATTTTGCCTTTTAAATAAATAAAAACAATGTTTAATAAAATCAATTTGTGGACGTCCGTGTGTCTGTATGTATGGAAACTGGCGTGGTCACGATAGCTCCCGAAAAACTTATCTGATCAAGTCCATTTTTTTTATACGCTTCAGTATTATCCAAAACTAAGTCCTTTCGAAGATCACGGTCTAATTCAATGTAGTTTAATCGTAATTATTATTATAAAAATACAGGTGACATTTCGTTTGTGTTGTATATCTATATATGTAGATAATAACAAGGAAAAACTTAGCTACGTTTACAACGCTTGCGTGGTATGGTACTGAGTTAAAAAAAAGGCGCGTATCATTTTTTATTCGAAATAATAATAATAATTAAATAAAAAAGTCTTGGAGAAATTAGTGGACCAATAATTTCTAGAACTAAAAAAATGTCTCTGTCTTATCTTTTATTATTAATTTATTTTGTTTATTTATTTCATTTTATTAGTGTTGTTATTTTATCAGTATTATTATTTTTATTTTATTTTTTTATTATTATTTATATATTCTGATTTCTTATTAAATTTGAATAGTTTCTCAGTTAGGTGGAGCCACCAAAAAACTACCTTTATAATTATGTTATAACAGTATTTTTTAACTTTCCTTTTGCTTTTTCTTTTTCTTTTTACTTTTCCGTCTATTGCTTTTTTTACTTTTCCGACTAAAAGTACTTAGAGTCGAGATCTGATGAAAACTCGACTTTTCAAAAACGGGGTGAAACTAATAACGTCCCGAATTTTGTAAATTTTAAATTTTCTCAGAGGGAAGTTAAAAATAATTTCCAGTCGTGCGTTAAAGCCGACACATACTTTTCTTCGTTTTAAGTTAGCAATAAAACAATCAAAATCAATTTAATTGTGAAAAATTTGATTATGAGGCGTGCACTTTTGGATTTTCCAAATTATTTTAAATTCCGATCGACTTAAACTGCACAGGAAGTAATTAAAGTGTGTGATCGTTTTTAAAAATATCAAAATGACGGTGTTTACAAACTAAATTCCACGCGGACGAAGTCGCGGGCAACAGCTTGTAATTCTATTTGATTTTTGAAAATATTTACTAATGTTCGTACGGTGTATACCAGTATTTCCATGGAAATACAAAATTGTAATTGTGGGACATGTTTTATTTCCGAATTACATGTATCCCATTTTTTCCATGACGACAATTTTTTTTTACATTTTTATACTGGGTGGCGCAAAAGTACTGGCACTAAAGAAAATACTTTTATTTTTTTTATATGACATTTTCTGTCATTCTGTTGTTGAAAATTGTGTAGTAAACAAATGTAAAATACACTGAAAATAAACATGGACCGTTTTACTCCCCAAGAACGTGGAATAATTGTGTCAATGTTCTTACGGAATAATTCATCAGTGATAAGAACACAACGTGAATTTCGTCGACGATTTCACCACCGTCCGGCACCGATTGGTCGCACAATTCGACGCTTTGCCACACGCCTTGAAGCAACTGGCTCAACATTGGATAGACCTAAGTCTGGGAGACCAAGAACAGGCCGTTCAGCTGAAAATATCGATGCTGTGCGCGAAGATGTGGCAGAGTGTCCAGAAACATCAACGAGGCGACGTGCCACGCAATTGGGCATTTCCAGACGGACCCTGCAGCGTATTTTGGTGAAAGACTTAAAGATGTTCCCGTATAAAACTCAAATGACTCATCAGCTGCTGCCTGCTGACCACCGAGCTCGTCTAGATTACTGCCAGCGCGTCATAAACCTCAACCTTGAAGAGGATGATTTTCCTTCAAAATTGGTTATGAGTGACGAAGCGCATTTCCATCTCTCAGGGCATGTCAATAAGCAGAATACTCGGTTCTGGGGCACTGATAATCCGCGCATTATTCAAGAAACACCTCTACACCCACTAAAAGTTACTGTATGGTGTGGCATCTGTGTTGACAGAGTGATCGGACCCTATTTTTTCGAAGACGCTGGAGGCAATGCGATAACTGTCACTGGAGAACGCTACAGAACCATGTTACGAGAGTTTTTGATACCCAGTTTGGACGAATTGGGGCTGGAGCACATCTGGTTTCAACAAGACGGCGCTACGGCACACACAGCGCGCGACACTATGGACTTAGTGAGGGACGCTTTTCCAGGCCGAGTTATCTCTCGTTTTGGCGATTTGCCTTGGCCTGCAAGATCACCCGATCTGACCAGTCCAGACTTCTTTCTTTGGGGTTTTTTGAAATCTCGGGTGTATGTGAACAAGCCACAGACTCTCGCAGCTCTAAAAGAAAACATTCGTCAAGAAATAACGAACATATCGCAGGAAGTGTTACGGCAAGTTATGCAAAATGTCGTAAATAGGGCTCAAATGTGTATCAACTCTGGAGGTCACCATTTAAAAGACATCATCTTTAAATCCTAATGGTACGAAATTTAATGGCACAAATATACATTTAAAAAAACCTAAATCTAGTTTTCTAATTTAGAAAAAATGTTATAGCTGAACCAAATAGGGTCTTTACTTTTGCGCCACCCAGTATAAACATTTTTAACAGCAGTGTGGGAACACTCGAATATTATACTGAATTACATAAGTTTTTTCCGAACAGATTGTGAAGAAACTTACCTAGTTCTTTAATCAGGTATTTTTAATACTTACACAAAAGTTCCTGCCTAATAAAATAAAAATTCCAATACGCTTCGAATTCGTCGATGGTTTTCGGAAATATTAAATATAGACTTTATTTTTTAGACTGTATTGATTTTGTAAATAACCTAGAATGAGAGTCCATTCCAAGTGATGTCATTAAAACCACATTTGGCTTTTTTTAAAGTGTAAAGTAATATACAAATAGATTTTCCAAGTTTTCTGACAAACTGACGCACGAGAGCATGTGACAATCATTCACGCTGCGACGGTGAAGGATCGTGTTGACTTTCGTGATCTATTGCAGTGATTAGTATTATGTTCAAGTAGGACTCTCATTAATGTGCCATCACGCCAACTATAATAAAAATCGTTGGTTTTAGATTTTATTCAGTACGAGCTGTGCACTTACCTAATTCTTTGATTTAAAAATTCCGTAAAAATATTGTTATCTAACAGAACTTTTGGCCATGCTATTGGGAAACATACTTTGTGAAAAGTTGTTTCTAGCCTGCATATTGCAGGCTTGAATCACCTGATTATCCGAAAAGAAAGATGATTCCATGCTTCAGAAGGCACGTAAAGCTGTGGGTCCCGAACGCCATCTAGCGTTTGTTTTAACCTATCCTATAGAATAGGTTCTTGTTTATCCTTTGACGACCTTCGTGGTGAGATCAACACGCTAGTCCGCCAATCCGGAGGTTCTTGGTTCGATCCCCAGCCAGGGCAAGCTGAAAAAGGGTATTTTTCAAATTGTCCTAGGTCTTGGGTGTTTATCTATACTTACATGTATTTATTATAAAATATAGTACATATCGTTGAGTTAGTATCTCATAATACAAGTTTGAATTTACTTTGGGGCTAGCTCAATCATTTTTATTTGTCCTTATCTATTTATTTATCCTTTGGGTTGCGCAAATCAGTCGCTCTGTGTAAAAACCAGTAACATCGTCAAATAACCTAGGTTAGATAGCGGACTCCGGGCTCTGAAGCGTTACCGGTGAGGATATGCAACCGGGAATACGCTCGGATGATGATATGTATTTTACCTCACTATTCTACTGTTAAATTAAGTATCCAATAGTAATTAGCAGTAAGATCACCTCATTTGTTATACAAGCCACGTGCCACTCACAGGTAATGCGAAACCAATGTATTTTTAGATATCGTATCGTGCCTGTATCTAAACCTATGTCCGTGCCTATGTTTGCGGTCGATAAGATCAGATGATGTGGGTCATTTGACGCTCGATATTAACTTGTAGGAATATCAAATTCTTTTTTATCTGGAAGAAATACTTTTCCACATTTATCTGGAAAGATAAAATATTCATTTCTTATAGAAACACGAAGAAATCACATCCTATCATTATTAAATAAAAGCAATTATATTTCTCTTTTCACCCAATATCGTGCCACAGCACTCAATGCAAGACCTCTCTTACACACTCGAGATCTCTCTATCGAGGCCCAACTCCTAATAAGTATTCTATATATGCATGCATACAAACACGTCTATTCCTTGCAGATAGAGCATTTATGGTATTGCGGCTCTAAGCAGACAGAGCCCAGAGCAGCAAGACTCAAAGTATTCTAATTTGATATAAGTATGAATTAAACAAAAAAAAATTCAAATATACATAATTATATTTACTACACAACCATTCAGCACGAAATAAATATACTCCTACATATATTTCCATTAAACACCATCTAAGTATAACGGACGCGGTACGGCGGGGCGGGACGCAAATTGAAAAATTGAGTGGAAAGCGCGCCGCGATTGGTGTGGTGTGAACCGTCTTATTTCAGCAAGTCCAGTTCAAATAAGTCTAATTTACTTTCTCATGTGTGGATACGTAGTAGTTATTTAAACCTTTATGTAGTTATAAAAAATAGATCTTTATTTTCCCATTCGCTGTATGGACCATTCCTGCTGGCATAGAGGACATCGGTTGTTCTGCTTGACCCACAGTGACATGCAGCAGAAGTGGAAGCTGTGGTTGCACTCGCCCCACACCACCACGCAGTCTTGCTTGCCGTATGAATCCTTCTTGCTTTCACCCTGGCATCGTAGGCACGCGTCTGTGGAAGAACAAAAAAACATTAGGTTTTTTATTCATAGGTATTTCAAAACAAAACAGAATACAGAATATAGGTCGCTTTTAAAAAAAAATATTTATGCCTTTCAAGAAATAAAAGAAAAAAAACAAGCTAAACATAAACGTTTAGGAGCGTGAAATATTTTAAACAACAAAAAAATAATCACATTAAAAAAACAATTAGATAGAATTAATAGGTACCTAAAGAGTAAAAGTGAAAAAATTTCAAACATGACGATATAAAAAAAATTACACGGGATATACACCTAAATTAAAAGCAAGTATTGCTAGACTAGCTAGCCAGACTACTCAAAACAAATGGATTTACAATATTTTTTACATAAACTGAAGAAAATGAAGTTTTAAAAATACGAAATCTACAGGATATGATGAAATCTCTACCAAAATCATAAAAGCCTATGCCTTTGAGCCGTCCCCAGTGTTGTCATAATTAAGAAATCTGTGCTTGGAAAGTATAGTATCTTCCCACCAACTTTTATGCACTCAATAGTCCCTACACAAAAAAGGTGATGAGCACAATGTTAATAATATTGGCATATAACTTTAAGGCGAGGTGGGTTCGCAATTTGCAATACTGTGCGTGTTTTTGAAAAATCACTGTTATTAAACTACAACAGTTTATTCCTCAAAAAATTTACATAAAAATCTTAAGGATTTTCTAGACGTCGAGCACGGTTCCGGGCCTTTCTTTGCTCTCGGCGAATATTTCACTGTGTTATATTTATTATTTTTTTTGTATTATATTATTTTTTTTGTAGCCAAAACGGATAGATATTTAGATAATAAATTTTTTGGTATAATTTTCATATAAAAAGGTGATTGTATACAATAGTAATATGTATTATAAAGGCAAATTTAGAGGTATGTTTGTGATTTTTTTCTATCGAGCCAAATATGCTCCATCGTGTTTTGGATATTGTGGGTGTCTGCAGAAAAGCCTTAACTGTAATTAAACTACAACAGTTTATTTATCAAAAAATTTACATAAGAATAGTAAATTTTTTGATAAATAAACTGTTGTAGTTTAATTACAGTGATTTTCTAAAAACACTCACAATTTTCTTGGCTCTGAACTGGCGGGGCCTTAATACCTGACCTACTTATCTAAAATTTAAAAAAAAAGTAATATAATTATAGCAGATTATTTTTTTGATTAGAAAAAGTAATATAATTTTTAGTTACATTTTAAATTATTAGACCTGAACAACATGGCTTTCAGAGGGGAAAGTCTACGACATCCGCTTATTTTTCCTTCGTAAAAGATGTCTCAAATAATATAAAAGAATACCAGTAACGTCCATCTTATTTGACATGACTCGAGCTTTGTCATGGAAGAAACATTTATCATTTGTCAGTCAAAAAATGTACCACTTCGTGTACACTTACATCTGTTAAAAATAGCCAAGAAACAGCCTGGCTGTGTGTTCAGCAGTTTGGACTAATCTTTTGGGAGAACTCTCTGCATATTAATGAAGTTTATCTTAAACAAATGTGTGAGAGCCTTATGTGGTGCTGGACCAATAGAAAGTATATTAGACATACGCTTCTTTGCGAAGAGAAATAATAATTTATTTAAAAATCTGCCATATCCTCTGCCGCAAGGTACCCAAATTGCCTGGCTGTTCCGGAACACTACTGAATAGTATAGCAACAAGTAATTATTAAAATAAAAAAAAACAAAAAACCCGACTGCTAACATAAGTTGTATATATTTTTGTAATCCTTGTACAAAATCCTTTAATTTGATACCCCACTCGATAGGTATAGAATAAAAAAAAAATTGAAGACATAATTTGGCGCGAATATCCGCCATTTTGGATTATTAAATTTTTGATATACCCAGTGTCACTCTCAGAGTCAGGACAAATCTAACGACACCTCTCAAGCTAAAATCCATCAAGCCGTTTAGGCTGTAGAGCGTGCCAAAGAAATTTACAAATAAACATACATACATACATACATACTTACATACACTCGAAAAACATAACCCTCCTTCTGGCGCAGTCGGGTAAAAACAGCTACAACATGGTAATAAAGCTCTACAATTGCTTACCAGAAAGCCTGAAGTCATTGCCATATTGTAGAGATATACAGATCTGTGGCTATATTCAAAGTTTAAGAAACAACCCAGCACATTGTTGGTGACTAAATAACGAATAGGGACGTGGGTCCATAAAATTGTATTTTATGTAGTTCGTCAGTTATATTATCCAAAAATAATGGACCCATATTTTTCGGTTCTTCAAAATACCTAGTGAAAATTCACAAAAATACAGCGCGTCGAAGTTTCGGTGATTGACGTCACCGTCAAGTGAAATTCTTACTTTATTATCTTTGTAATTATTTGCTAATCAAAAAAAAGAAAAATACATAAGTATACAATATTTTTATTTTTTTTATACCACATCCGTATTCTTTGACTTTAAATTTTGTCATGCAGCGATATTAAAATAATTTGACATAATTATTACTATTTAAAAAATATCCTGTATTGCACGCCTCATAAGCGGAGCGTTAAGGTAGTGCTCTACTCTCGCCTTACAAAAATCAAGTGATTTTTCAAACTAAAAATGTCGGTATTTATTTCTTATCGTACTTGTAGAATAATATTTACACACAAATGTCAAGAAAAAACACTAGTTTCAACAGTCATGATATTTTTAAAGGACATTTTGTTCTTTAAAATAATAAAACAAGTGTTTAAGAAAATTATTTCGTGGACGTCCGTGTGTCTGTATGTATGGAAACAGGCGTGGTCACGATAACGCCCGAAAAACTTAACAAATCGAACCCTTCTTTTTTTCATACGCTTAAGTATTATCTAAAACTAAGTCCTTTCGAAAATCACGGTCTAATTAAAAGTAGTTTAATTATAATTAGCAATAAACTGAAATCCACCTATCGTTGGTATATCTAAATCTATGTAAATAAGGTTCGTTGACATTGACAATACATGCGCAGTACCTTTCTTTTCTGTGTGGGCAATGGCGCGAAGATTTAAAAGTAAATTTTTTACTTTGTTCATAATACACCGATAAATATGCAATATTCAAGTTCGGTTTTTTTTTGTGAAAATTGAGTGACCGCTATGAGGCGTGCACTTTTGGATTTTCCAAACTTATTATTGTAAATAATTCGACATGCATGATAGTTTTCTATTATAAAACGTCCTTTGGCGGCTCCGACCAAGTTTGGCTCTGTAGTACAGAGAGGATCGTGCTTCTGAGTTGGAGACTAAAAAAGACCTATTGATGATGATGATGATAAAACGTCACAAAATAATGTCACTTGTCATTCATCGTATCCATTTTAAACGTGATTTTAGATTTATTAATGCCGAAAAACTGATATTAAAAGCGCTATTTGACTGCAAGAAACTATGACGTCACGCCGCCGTGCGTTTTTTATAGAAATTCCATAGAAAATATTTGTTTTGACGTTTAGAAAAAAGTATCTGTTTTGACTTGTTGGCAACTAGCGGATTGTAAAAATTAGAAGTACGAGTGTTTACAAAAAATGCACGTCGATTGCAACACGCTCTTTAGCTTACAAATTTATTTAATTTCATTATCATTTACCTTAAACAGAATTAACAAGATTGTAATCTTATCAGATGTTACTTGTATTTAGGAGCTATGAAAGTATTTCTCTTCTTTAAAAGGCTTTTAGCTTTCTAATATACAATGCTTTCAGCTCATCAAATCGTTGTATTTAAAGAGTTATTATTAAAATATTAGTTAAATAGATTTGTGTATGACGTACTTAGGTAATAAAAAATAAAGCTATGAAGTGCATTACGAAAACAGAATGAGTTTGCTAAAACGAAACATGTTTTGCGTATTATTAAATGTGACGTTGATCTTTGGAACTGAGTTGTTACTTGAAAATGTTTATTATATGGACAAACAGCTTAATAAGCACATAAACAATGTGTATGGATTGTTAGCATTGAACTTATTTTTCAAGGTACACCACCTTAAAAATAAATTCAGAACTTATATTAAATGAAGAAATGATATATGAGTACTAACTGGCGAATTTATAATAATAAACTACAACTCACATATAATCGTGATGAGCATGAACATTAATTTAAGTAAGATTAGTCGGCTAAGCTTAGGGTTATTTTTGACATCTAACTAAAAAGTTTGATTAAATGTTTATTAAGTGACGTTCAGTTATTTTAACTTTAGCCAGTTAAACTGCACATTAACCAAAACGATACGTTATTTAAACTTAAGTTTACCCGGCAACAGATAGAAGTAACTAACATTAATCTCTCCTGAAAGATAAAGCTAAATATAGCCAGCTTATGTTAACACATTGCTGGACACTAAGTTAGACAAAATAGAAATAACAATTGATTTACGTCTATAGACGTAGTGTGTTAAGTTTATATTCATACCCATCTTTTGTATTAATCTTTTATTCGTCAAGTATGGCAAAATCAAGTATGGCGCATACCAACCATGGATAACATCTCGTCACAACAACTTAATTTAAAAAGTAAATATTATAATTCAGATTTATGCCGCAATAAGGCTCTTTTTTCGCAGTTTATTTTTATTTGCTACAAATATTATTTAGCACTGACTTTATTTATATTCGTGTATTAAATGACAATTTAACGCAGCAGATGTTTTGAAATTTTTGCGAAATAAAATGTATTCACTCATCAGACGATTTACAGGATAAGATTACCCGGCCAGACACACCGTCACTACAATAATAGTCGTTAATCACCATGATTTCATTTAGTTATTAATAGCTACCCCCTGTCAACTCAGGGTAACTGATCGCTATATCTGATATGACACTACAGGAAATCGATCATTCAAAAATAAACAAATCGCGTAGAAAATATGTAAAAAGAATGAGCTCGAAGATTTTCCACTTCGTGATGAAAATGTCTGTTATCATGTTATTTTCTGTTCTGATGTATTTCCAGTAGGTATCTATCAAGTACACGTGTAAGGAAATAGATAAATAATATTTTTTTTTTTTAAATATTTGTAATATTATAGTTATTATAAGAAATAAGAAAATTAAATAAATTTTAAAAAAGTGTAAGTCTAAACGGCTTACACAAACAGTTTTTCAAGTATAATAATGTATTAAGCTAAGAAAGTACAGTCAGGCAGGTACACAGACCGTATCTTAAATTGCTATCAGTATGAAAATTTATATTCGGAAAGACTTCACTAAAATCTTTTAAGTATTGATGCTAATAATATTTTCAAGACATTGGTAGAGCATCTGATCAGGTGTGTGGTACTTTGCGTCGGTACGCAACCTAACCTAACCTAACCGTACATACCCCTACACTATTCAATACACGCTAAGATGCAGGGCGGATAGTCATGGGCAAAAGCTAGCAAAGAAGGTTCACCACCATTAAAAATGCATGAGATAAAAAGAAGGGTGTGACATTTAGTAACATGGTACGCAGTATTGGCACATTTGGAACTGACTTTCAACAGCTTCAAATACACCACTTTCTAAGTGACAACTAGGTGCTCTCACTGTCGTGTAGGACAATTCACTGTGTGGTTCCGCATCGTATTTAAAAAAGCTATGCGAAGAGTTTGTTTTATAGCTGTTTCCACCCCACCATCCTTTTTTAAGGTTTTCCTGCAAAATATTTCTTGTTTTTTATAAAACGTTTATAGCTAATTATTTGCTAACACTGGTGTCAGACTATTTTGTCAGTGAGAGAAGCCGAAGTTCGTTCGTTTGTTCATTCAAAAACGGTTCTTTTTCGGAACCCTAATAAAAGGGGCTTCAATTTATGAATATTAATTCGAGAGCCGGATGCCTGTCATGTCCTCGCGTCGACCTGGTGGCGAAGAGGCGTACGTACGCCTGCGGCTATTGAGTTCAGTATGTTTTCCAATTTTACAAATAGGATGTATAATGTATATCTGCAGACAAGGTCTTATTTTGATTGGAAATATTAAAAGTAAATAATAATTTTGTGTTTTATTTCCTTTTGAGTTTCTTTCCGTGAAATGACACCGACCAACGCATGCTACTCATAGAGTAGTTACTACTTCCCGTATCTGTAGTAATGTAATGAAGCTAGCGGCACGCCAAAACAAGCTACAAATGGTGTAGTAAGCCCTTTTATTAGATACCACACACGATAGCTTTCAAAACATTTTTTTTCCCATACTAAAAAAGATGACGTCATAACTCCTCTCTTTTTTTGTTTTTTTTTTTTTCGTGCTACTGGTCAAATTGATTCGTATGGCCTACAGATCAATAGTTCCGATTTTCATGCTTTTAACACCATTTGCAGCATTTCACTAAATTTTAGGGTGTACGGCTAGCACTGATGGTGGAGAGTAGATGAGTGGAGAAGAATTTTTAAAATTACAGTTTTTATTTGCATATTTCAATACCTGCATACGTATGTTTAAAGTAGGCAACTAAGTTGTGCATATGTTGTCAATTATTTGAATAAATATGCATGTTTTGATTGTTATTAACCTTTTTATAACATGCGTATTTACTTTAAAAAGAGTTAAAAAGAAATCGGTGTTATAAAAAAAAAAAATATATATAATTCAAAGATGCATATACATTTGCATATAGGGCTGGCTGCATTTTATCTGTGAATTACACATAGGTATTCAAATTGGACAGACTTAAGTACTGAGAGTCACTATTAGGTAATTTTAATGTATTAACGAAGAAAGAGAAAATCTATTGAATCCTTATGTGAATATTTGCAATGCTTTACGTCACGAAGATGTCGTTTGACTTTGAACAGATAAATATGAAAGTTGGATGAACTTATTTTTTGCCATAGCTGAGAACCATTAAGTACCTACGAGTGTTTTTGACAACTTCCGGTTGTCCGGTAGTTAGAGGTTCTGGGTCCAATGCGAGAAAAGTAGGTATTTTCATTGATCTGGTTTTGGTTTTTTGCATTAGGTGTGCTGTATAAGTTTGTGTCATGTCCAATGGATCCACGACACCACGCCTAGTATGGTCCGTTGGGCACTATGTAGTACCTATCTGGCTGTGGCTGTAGCACATACTCGTACTACTAGATCGGGAAAACATGTGTCAAGCGGACACTTTTTGTTTCCTACTTTGTACGTTATTATGTCAACAGAAAATAGCACATTACTAAATTAATTTATAAGATTCAAATCAAAGAATTTCAATTTTGATACTAGTATTATTCCGAGCACAGTTATATTATATGAATCAATTATTAGAGAATAGCAGTTAGAAATTTGCCGTGTTTTCCTGGTGAAAGAATAACATTCTTAGTGAGTAAAGCGCTTAAAGTGTTTCGCTTACAGGGAGTAAGATGATAGCATACGCTAAAAATGTTTGACTGTTACTATTTTCTTTAGTTAATCGACTAGTGACAGGTTAAGAACTGATTTTGTAACCTTTCAATGTCAATAATATACAAATATGCTAGCAGTAGAAACATTTTTATTATTATTTATAACTCATACATCATAACATAAGTCGACATGAAGTATTTAAGCTTGTTTGTTTCTCTTAATAAAAAAATAAATAAATCTGAGAGGCTAGTCAACTTCCATGGTGAAGATGTCTGCTATTGACATGTTCTATCATAGAGTACAATGATTGAGGTGTGGTTTGTGACACACGCGTTCACATTGAACTTAATATAAAGATCAACAATTCGCAATGTGTGTGACCGCCCTAATCAGCTCAATCAGTGCCACTGCTGGCCGGTCCAGCGTTCCAGTCTGCGTCAATGTTGTAAATCGATGTTTATGATTATTATGCCAATTGTTTATTGAGCATTGACCCTTTTCATCTGGAGCATTGTTATAAAATATCCTACATGAATAAAAACATTTCAGAAAACAAGATTTTATTAACTAAAAAACAAAACACCTGACTACGTGATACAACAGCAGTATACCTAGGATGCAACCAGGAACACACTCAGATGAGGGAGGTTATATGTTTTTTTTATATTTTTTATTCCAAATTACATTGAAACATATATAATTATATATTTTTGTAATCGTTGAATATACTTTAGTTTAATACCCAACTCGATACATCGTGAAGAAAAAAAAGTCCATTTTTTATTTTATTTTTGATATACCCAATTGAATTAATTAAGACGCAATTAAGACGAATCAAACGACACCACTGAAGCTAAAATAAATCAAAATGTTTAATTTGCAGAGCATGCCAAAGAAATGTTATAGAACAAGTGATTAATAAGACATTATAATTATTTACTTCGCCCTTAGCAGCTTGTCATTATTCATAGTGCCCGGGCATTATGAAAAATGTAGGGATGCATCGATACGCTTTTTTGCCGATACGATACCGATACCGATACTCCTATAAAAATATCGGCGATACCGATGCCGATACTACGACTATGCGTATCGGACGCATAGTGAATTCAAATAAAGGTAAAATAAATAAATAAATTGTATTATTCTTTTATATTTAATATTAAAAATACAGACTTAGATGCAAAAATCTAGGAGAGGGACGCGTGACGGGTGAGTTATGATATGTAATGACATTCTTTATTTTATTGAGAAAGGCAAAAATACTAAATACAACTAACAAAATATAAATAAATAAATATAAATATATAGGGACCAATCACACTAAAAAAGCACCTTGCCTACATACGCGAAACAATACACTAAATAAAGCGTGGAGCCGCGGGGATTTCGCGAGTATAGTTTGTGCCTCGTTTACAAAGAAATAGACGAAAAGCACGCGCGTTTACATTTTTATTTACGCGTTACATTACTTTATTAAAGCGCAAAATTTAAAAAGTATCGTTTTATCGGCAATAAAAATATCGCCGATGCCGATATATCGGGAAACCCGAAGTATCGCCGATATATCGGCATCGGTATTGGTATCGGATGCATCCCTAGAAAAATGCATCAGTTTATTACTTGGTCCATAAATCATACAAACACCCGAAACACATAACCCTCCTTCTGGCGCACTCGGGTAGAGAAAATGTTGGAAAACGAATAAGCTTTATGCAATATAAGTATAACTTGCATTGGGAAGTAAAACAGGTCATTTATTTGTTTGTATAATGATACACTATCACGTTTTTATCCCTAACGGGGCAGACAAAGCCTAGGGCGGCAAGGCCCAGTTCTTGGTTTGTATAATGTTCTCTTTAAAATCCATATTTTCCCCCAAACTAAAAGTAAATTATTTAGATTCTGAGAGCTACAATATATAATTTTTAGTAAGTAAATTAAGTTTTTCGGACATAATTTTACTTGTTTTCTTTTTTGTATGAATAAACAGGTATTTATTTTTGTACAGACTTACATATTTTTAGAAATGGATATAATATGTTTTGTTGCTTTTAATGGAATTATAAAAAAAAACCTTTTTAGGCATTAGCGTATGCGCTGATTTGTTCTCGGTACTTATTATTTGAGATGACACAAAGTAGGTACATATTTTTGGTATATGGTAATTGAATTTCACGATAAACGAGTTTAATTTGCACATAATATAAGCAGAGCTTGTGTTAACAATGATGATGCCATATTCGCAAATATCATTTGTAGGAAGTGTTTGTACAGTAGTGCAAATTTGTACTATATGAGGACTTAGGTGTGATTTTCAGCAAAGGTGCTCAGGTCAGAAAATAGCTCGAACCGCTCGCCGCTTATTAACAATAGTCACAATTAGTAGCCTATCTCCAACCGTCAAAATAGCAATTATTTTCTTAGTATACATATTAGCATTGTTAGAACTTTTGAGTAGTTTAGACATATAAAGAGTTTGATGACTTTGATGAGTGTAGATTAGACATGGGTAACTCCGAATTCGAATATTTAAATGAGCCGATTCATCAACAGGAGCCGATACCCGTACTTAACCCCGGTAATCGTTATCGGCTCCCGCGAGTTATTGAGTCCGCACCGATCTTAGTCCCGCAGGGAATCGGCGCCTGTCGGGTCGCGAGCCGCGAGCCGCGTTTCAGCTCCACCGCGTCTCGGAAGGAATCGGGAGTTAATATTATTCTGAATTGAAACCGGTACCAGAAAGGACGTCTTTATTCTGTAGATTCAATAGCGAATCTTAGCGGACCTCGGAGCTGGAGCCGATAAGGGAGTAGGAATCATTAAGATGAGTCGGTACCGGATGCGGAGTAAGATTCAGTGAGCCGAAACACTCCTCGCGAAAGAGATCTGTCAGGATCGTAGCAAGTGGAGGTCCATAGTCTCTGCCTACCCCTGTGGAAAACAGGCGTGATAGTATGTAGATACCTCGTACGTGAATAAAAAAAATCATAACGATAAAAAGTAATTATAATAATCTTTTATTTTTCTAACTCCATACCACTACGTCCATACCCACTGGCAGCAAATGGTAACAACATAATACCTCTACGCCAAAAAATCCCGTTTGCCTCTCGTGGAATGCGAAGTGAAAATTTCATGAGTTTAGTGCATGTTACGGCATAGATATTAATGAAAATATAGAGAAGATATTAATATAAATATAAATATAAAATTCAATCAAAGAATTTTTTTTTTTTAATCTTTAAGGTGAAGATATAGGCAAATGGCCTTGAAGTGTGAAATAAATTGTTAACTCGTAAATATGGTGATAATTTCCATATTGCTCTTCGTCATACACTAGATAGCCCTTTAAATTATTTTATGAACTGCCGTTGAAACTATTATTGGTGATCCGTCTATCTTTAAAACTTGCCGTGGCCACTTTTGGCGGAGGCAAGTTTTAAAGTTAGACGGACTAATGTAAATACTTTCAACGGTGGTTCATAAAATAATTTAAAGGGCTATCTAGTGCATGACGAAGAGCAATATGGAAATTATCTCCATATTTACGAGTTAACAATTTATTTCAAATGAGGGCGCCACTTCAAGGCCATTTGCCTATATCTTCACCTTAATTAAAAATTCATTATAAATATAGGTACACTAGCTGTGCCCGCGACTTCGTTCGCGTGGTTGTCGGAATGTTATATAGCCTAAAGCCTTCCTCTATAAATGGACTACCCAACAATAAAAGAATATTTCAAATCGGACCATTAGTTCCCGAGATTAGCGCGTACAAACAAACAAACAAACTCTTCCGCTTTATAATATTAGTATAGATTGAAATGATACCGAACCACGAAAACCTCGCAGGCAGGGTTTATCAGGGTTTCGGTGAGTCCCTATGATAATATGGTGGTAATCATTTCATTTCATTTATTCATAGAACAATATTTACATTGTATTTGAATATATTTGTACTTATAAACTAAAAAAATAAAAATTTAATTGAATCTGAGGTGGTAATCTTACAACTTTTTTGGGATTTTCTTCATACATGTTTTGTTAAGGCCGTACCTAAATTTTCCGGGGTTCAGTGCTGCCCCCATTAAAAATAAATCATTTCAAAGAAAACAGAGACATTATTTAAAATTTTGCTACTACTAAGTGCTAGATAACAATTCAAAGTATTTTATGTACTACGATATAATGAAAGTGGCCGTTTTTCGCAAATGTGCGTAGTAAAGCTTAACGTTGTCACGCTCGCTTCGCTCGCTCGGCTCGAGCGTGTGTTGGTCGCAGTTCTAACATAAACTAACCTATAGGTTTGCCCTAACGGTTTTGGTCAAAAAGGTTTAAGGTTATATTTGAGATTCTTAAATAAAAAATGCATGTAAAATTGTTTTTTTTTTCATCATTATATCAATGTACGAAAAGGGAACTGTTACACTGACGAAAGTTATTCATCTAATAGTTGTTTGGCCTAGTAAAAGACTTGACAAATAATAAATGCCCCAAACGTTTTGTGTCATTATAAAAATTAGCTTAACAATAATTCTACCAAATGAAACGTTGGTTTACAAAAATTTGATAATTGTTTGTTGACAAAGTGAAAAATAGGTGAAGCGTTGGTTGGCAAGTGATAATCGGCCAAACCATTTTCTGCGAAAAGGCAGGATACCCAGACGGACAGACAGCGGAGTCTTAGTAATAGGGTCCCGTTGGCACCATTTGGGTACAGAACCCTAAAAACGGTCAAAGGAACTCATTGAAACAGTATAAACAGGATGAAAGTAAAGTTAAATTTAACGTAGATGCGATTGATTCATGATTGATGACCTCTATGCGACTGCAACAACGTTGGAAACTAAGAAAATTCGACGAAGTCGGGAACATTCGGTGGCTAAGATATGGGTACGCGTGCCAATCCCGGTGCTTGATCTCAGACGAGCTATTTTAGTAGGTACGTACTCATCAAGGTGATATTAAAATACGCGTTTCAGAGTGCGTGGGCGATCCCACGCAACGTGGGTGCTATTATTACGTAAAAATTGATTATTTGAATGAAAATGCTAAAAATAGATTTGTTTACGTTTCACACACTACTACAACACAAGAATGCGATATTTTGCTATGAATGAGAGTTATATTCTAATCTCGCAGCTACTAAAACAGTGCACATGGAACTATAAATAAAAGAGGTTTATTTCTTTCACACAGCAAAATAGACTACGTTACACCTGCCTTCAATAATTGTATTTACTTTTCACATTTGAAAATGGAGGAAATACTACCATATGCACCATTCATCTTCCCTTTCATCCATTAATCATCGTCACGTCCACTACCATTATTTCTATAGGTAGTTGAACAATTGCTAAGTTTGTCACGAATTTTCATTGTATTCAATTTAAAGATCGACTGTTGTACGTCAACCATCATACATACGACAAACAAATTAGTTTCCGGGCGGGGCTAAATACCCATTCGATGAAAAATTACTGAATTGTTTAATGGAGTCGTTCTATAGACGACATCCGTGGCATAATGGCTAACACGCTAGTCCGCAACTTCGGAGGTTCTGGGTTCGATCCCCAGGGCAAGATGAAAAATGGTCTTTTTCAAACTGTCCTGGGTCTTGGGTGTTTATCTATATTATGTATTTCTTATAAAATATTATATCGTTGTGTTAGTATCTCATAATACAAGTTAAAACTTAGGTACTTTGGGGCTTTTGACCTTACATACCTATTTATTCATTTATTTATTTTACCTACCTAAGTACCTATTTCAACTTGTAATTCAACACTATTTCAATTCGAAATAATATTTTCGATCCCACCGCACATAACCAAGAGTAAGAAAAGAATATTGTACTACTATTTAGGACTTGTACTAACAATTTTTCTAGGTCTCATACATTTCCAATAGTATAACGAACATTCAGTAGACATACCTACGTAAACCTTGATTCCTATCCGAATATTATATTAATTTGAACGTTTACCATCGATAAAGTAAACCTTTGTGTTCACATACTATCCGTACAGCAAAGCATTTGCTGAAAACTTCAAAAATTCTGACAGGAACCCGTGCAAAAAATCGGGAGCTGGTTTCTCAATTTGTCGAAAGGTTTTACGAAAAGGTAAGTTTAAAGATTTATTCTCATAAAAAATTACAATAAATCCACTTACATGAGAAAAATATTTTTTTATAAGGATACTTAACTAAAAATCAGTCACCGTATTTCGATACAGATAGATTAGATATAGGTAAATTAGATATAGGTTATATTACGGAAGCACAAGAACAAAAGATGCACTTAGCAACATAGAAAAATACATAATATAACGTATATCAAAATATACTGAAACTATTTTCAGTCCATGACACTGAATAACTTTCCCCAAGGAACATATATCTATACTTCTATACTAATATTATAAAGAGGAAAGATTTGTACCTATTTTTGTATGTTTGTATGTTTGTAATGAATAGGCTCAAAAAGTACTGGGCCGATTTAAAAAATTCTTTCACCGTTGGAAAGCTACACTATTCCCGAGTGACATAGGCTATGTGTGTACCACGGGCGAAGCCGGGGTGGACTGCTAGTCGAAATATAAAAAGAAAAGATTTGCTTTCCATACAAACTCGGGTCAGCTGTTCGATCAATTAGTATGGGAGGTAAAAAAATTTTTTATATTTCGATATATTTTCCTTGAGGAAAGTTATTCAGTGTCATGGACTAAATTCAGTCTTAAAATAGTTTCAGTATATTTTGTTTGACCCTGTAAGTATACGAAAAATTTGGCTATATATTTTTGAGTGCAAAAAATTGCTGCATTCCAAACCAGTGTGACACTTTCAAGAACATAATAAATTATTTTATAAAACTTTAATAAGTGTTTCTATTATTTCTTTTTTAGTAAGTTATCTAATCAATATATTAAAATTATAATTAAGTTAGTTATAAGCAAGTTGCATGTATTTTTTTGTGCAATATTTTTATGCAGTGCGTGGTCCAGTTAACGATCTTATCTGGTTTATTATTCATTCATTTTTTGCTTTGAGATGAGATTAAGGCCATGTTAGGAACTTGAGTATATACGGCAGTAAATAAAAAAATAATATACGCGGCACCTACACGCTGTGTCGCCAATGCACTACGTTGTCTTCTACTAGATCCCAAGCTTGTTTTAGTAAAATGCGTGTGAGTGGCGCTCTGGCGCTTCGGCTACATTTCCACACATATACGAATTTATATACACATATATCCGTACTATGTGTGTGTGCAGTGTTAATATTTCGAAACCACGAAAGAGTGTGAATGTTTTACGCTTGTGTTGGTTGACGGTTCAGGTTTGTCAGTGCTAAAGAACCTTTTTTCAAAATCGATGCAGTTGCAACACTTGCAACTTGCAGCTCATTTACGATAAAAGTCGGTGCACATATAGTATCAACGAATAGACATGTGCATATTATTGCGTTGCAGACGTTTCTCACGAAGAGGAGAAATATTCTACGCATCGAATAACAATTAATGTTTGATCGGAATACTAAGTGTGGTGACTAGTAATTATGTATTATGCAAATACGTGCGAGAACAAAACGTGCTCAAAATGAACATCGTATGGCAAGAAGCTATATTACGTGGTACCAGGTACTAACTCAAATAAAATGTTGGTCACCACTGGACTGGTTCGTGCACTTTTCTTCCAGTACTTTTCCATCCAAACCTTGGTTCACGTATAAATTCGAAAGCGACTAAAATATATTTGTCTCTTTCCTTTTACAAACGTTTTTTTATGTAAACGCAAGATACATATAAAATAGTATTGAACAACATACTTAGTTATTTAACGGTATAAATTTTACAGATTTAGTTTATTTAATTTTAAACGATTAACATCAAATGTAATAAAACTGAACTCGAGAAAATATCAATTTATCTCAAATGAATTATATAAAATAAATGCTTTTAAATAAGTCATCTTAATATGTGAAGTTAACGTATGAACTAAATTCCTAATAAAAATTTAGAGAAAGAGAAAGAATTTATAATATTCATACAAACCTACTAATCACATCTTTATCCCCTACAGGGTAGATAGGTCCGTAAGATACAAAGGCGTATTACAAAATAGCAGTCCTGTTAATAGCTCTACAACGGGTTAATGAAATACCTATGATATATTGACAAAACACCAACTCAAAAACTAGATATTCGTTTGTGTGCAGAGGGAATAAAATTTGTGGAAATGTTTGAAAGTGGCACAGTGTTGGGGATTTTTTTATCATATAAGTTAAATAAAAAGTAGACTAATTGTTTATTACATTTCTTTAATATACAGAAAGAAGGATACATCTGTGAATGCGGTAGTGAATTTTTGACACTGAAGGTCACCCGGTTTCGGAGGCGTCCGGCGTCCACTGGTATGTTTTCATCATATAATTTTCCGAAGAATGTGTTTACTTCCAATTCGATTCGCAGTCTCTACAGAACCGGCTAAACTGACTTATGTTTATTTTGATTTTTAGGCTATTTAAGACGCTATTATTAGACTGAAAAAATGCATCATCTATCGTCTAATGTAGGCTATAAACGTCCCGTAAAGATATTGTAGCAGTAAAAGTTTAAAATCAATATAAAACAAGTGGAAGAAAGCATGAATAAATAAATCAGGGGCACGGCTGTAGTAGGTAGCAAGGGTGGGTGAGGTCACCACAGAAACTTATTTGACCACCCTACTAATCGATCGTATTTATTTGGTGAATTAGTTAAAAAAATTAAAATATTTTTAAGCGTTTAGTTCAAACCTTTTGAAAAATTCGCGTCATAATCTTTTGGCGTAACTACCAAAAGATTATGACGCGAATTTTTAGAGCATGTTTAGTCCATGATACTGATTACATGTCCAAAAACCGTAGGTACAGCGAATTATGAATTTTGTTTCGACGCACCATACACAAACACATTTAGCTGATCAATTATTACAACTAAGGGAAGTCGAATCTTTTTAGGGTTACGTACCCAAAGAGTGCAAACGGGACCCTATTACTGGGACTCCGCTGTCTGTCCGTCGTCACAGAGCTCTATCTCTTGAACCGTAATAGCTAATTATGAAATTTTAAATTTATGTATTACTGTGGCCGCTATCACAACAAATGCTAAGAATAAGATAAAGTAAAAAATTAAAGGGAGTTGTCATACAAGAAACGTGTTTTCTTCAGCATTTAAAAACATTGTGCGGAGGTACGGAACCCTTCATGTACGAGTCCGACTCGCACTTGACCGGTTTTTATTTCAACATATGTTCCCAGCGAATGTAGACAACATCATAGACTGAACTTGTAGTGAAATCTGACTAAAATATCTTATCTTACGAGTAAGTAGGTATGTGTTTGCAAAACACTAGAGATAGAGATCATGGCAAGTGCCCTCTGTATACAGGCTTACTTTTTATCCACCAGCCAAATTTAAGGAGCAAGTTCAGTCCATGATACAGAACAACTTTCCGCAAAAACAATTACTGAAAAACTAAAATAAAAATTCACCTTCCCATACAAATCAGCGCTCAGGCAAACGGATTTTGTATGGGAGGACGAAAAAATATTATCGATTCTTACTACTAACTTTTTTCATAGAAAGAAGTTCAATATCATGGACTGAACTTGCTCCAAAAATTTGGCTGGTGTTTAAAAAGTCAACCTGTATACAGAGGTTTTATACTGTGTGCAACAATATTCTGTATAGCTATAAGTACTAACACTTGATTTAAGTTACTGTATTACTAACATATTGGGGCCTAGGCCTAGTTGTATGAAAATAAAACAATTGAACTGAATAATGCAAACGACTGCAATCTTCTTGATTGCGTTTTATGACAATTATCTATTACTATGAGTGTTACAGCATTTGGAGTGACATCCGCAAATGGATATACATATCACAGCGTGTGCGTCTTACGCAAGAAGTGGACATCAAAATATTTTCTAGTTAGGTCTCCAAGCGAAATCTATGAAATATCTATAAATAAAATAAAATTTGTTATAGCTGGCTGGCACGTGTTCCTTGCAGCAGTTTTAGGTCAGTGTACTATAAGTATAACTAGGCACGAATTAGCACGTGTACACATTTGATTGTTGCAATTATATTGAGGGGATATACAGGGTCTAACTAAATATACTGAAACTATTTTATGGGTGGATTCAGTCCATGATACTGAACAACTTTCCCCAAGGAACATATATTGAAATATGAAAAATAATTTTTGACCTCCCATACAAGTTGACCGATCAGCTAATCCGAGTTTGTAGGGAAAGTCAAAAATTATTTTTCATATTTCGACATATGTTCCTTGGAGAAAGTTGTTCAGTATAATGGACTGAATTCACCTTTAAAATAGTTTCAGTATATTTTGTTAGACGTTATATATTGTTGATTACCACCTCTTAATTATATTGAGCACGATTTTTTATTGATACAAATCGATTGAATGGTCTAAAGTTGATGTCGAATATTGACATGTACTCGTAAATGGAAGTAAAATGGAAGAGCAAATGGTGATGATTTGAGAATTTATCTTTATAAAGATTTATCACAGACGTTATGAGTTGACCTGTCTACCCCGAAAGTATATTAGGACGTAATCAATTTAATTATATGATTATAATTTTTAAAAGAAAAACCAGATCTCGTAAACTTTTATCGACCTTAAGATGTAAACAAAAGTTTTTTTACCGGGTCGTCAACTTTTATGGAATGGCCGATTTGTCAGAGACGTACGTTTCAACATTTTATTCTTTATTTTATTGATTAGTCGTGGTCGTTTTTTTTAATAAAAGCGTTTAATTTTTAAAGAATTTAAAATAAAAATTTCAGTTTTTTTTTAATTCCCCTGTCGGTCTTCTCATTTCCACCATCGCATCGGCCCGATATATTGATAGTGCATACGAAACTTCTTTTCAAAAACAAAGGACAAGCCTGTTTAAAATAATGCAGTTTAAAGTGCTTTTAAGGAGAGTTCACATTTGAAAGACAGTACAAAGTGAATATTAAATAAAAAGGTATTTTTACTCTGTATAATTTTGTAGGCCACATTTAAATGTATTATCTACTATTGACCATACTGCATTGTGTGATAATTTTAGTGTATTATGTTCTATTTTCTATTGTACCTTTATAATTATAGGCTACTACAACGCTTGTTTGTTTGTTTCTAATAACTTTATTGTACCAAAAACATTTTACATTAAAAATACCACCTAATACAACAAAGCAAATATACTCGTACAAAGGCGGACTTATCTCATGTAAGGATATCTTCTAGTCAACCTGCGATAGGTTGAGAAGATATTTACTTAGTTATTATAAGGTAGAATGCTTATTATCATCATTAAATAATACAGAATAAATCAAAAAGAAGTTGTATTTTTAATTAAATATTATTGAGTTTCAAACTATTTCGTGTTTTACTACTTATAATGTAGACCGATTAGTCGAATAGCAGCAAGACCTAAAAGCCATACTTAGCAATATGGTGGGCCTAATATACCTACTTTAAGTGACTTATAGATTAGGTTTGCGCAAACTAGATTTATAAATAGATATCATTTATATATGTATACGTATACTAAAATACATATTTCTAAACATACATAAATGAAAACTCTACATTTTAAACAAGATTATATAGTTTCCATATCAAATTCTAAATATCTACGTACTTTTCCAGTATGTCAAACTATAAAAGTAGCATAAAACTATACTTTGCTTCTTTCATAGTTTGGCATATTGATGGAACATAAAATACAAAGGAGTGATAAGTGGGCACAACATAGGTGTGGGCATGGCTTGTTCGACCTTTGTTATGCAAGTTATGCGTGCAAGGACGGTCAAAGACATCATTGGGATTACGTTCTCGTGTACCTTATAAATCCAGTTTAATCTAATTTATTCACACTCAAAGAGCAAGACACGCGCGCTAGCGCACGCTTTTTGAAATACCCCGGACAGTCTCTGGCCGGCCTGTTCATCAATGTTCAAACCGTTAATATTGAGTCGATATTGGCAAAGAAACACAGTTTTTTTTGCTTATATGTCATTTGGGACTATATTTCATTGACCGATTTTTTACTTGCAATTGTAAGCTAGGTAACTTTACCTCGCTTTCAATATTATATAATATACTTACGGGTATCTTTTACATCGACAGATTTTTAGAAGTTAGTGAAAAAAAAATATCCGTACTTATTAAAAAAATTATCGTCGTGTAATTGTATTCTGCCTGTAATCGATAAACTATGAAACTACTAAGCTGATTTTGATGCGGTTTTCACTAACGTGTAGATCATTTCTCCAAGAAAGTTTACATGTATAAATAAGAGGTATATCTGTGACAAGCCGCGACAAGTCGCTATCTACAAGATAAAACCGCATTATAATATTTCGATTACTAAAAGATTTTGTGAAAAGCGGTAAGCTTATGTAGTTTAGTTACTTTAGTTACGTTTTAGTTATGGTGTTCTATAGCAAAGGATATGACGCCCTTGCCGCCGCTTAAGGGACCGAGGATATGACCACCGCTCCGGTTGGTATCTGGTTCAAACGATATCCATCGCTATACAAAGAGGAAACGCTGCCAGTATAATGGGTACCTTTGAGCCGGATACAATCCGGAGTGGCATTTTGTATTAGTTTTTTATTTAATTTCAGATTGTTGACAGATGTATTTGATTCAAACTTTGTTCAGTAAATAAATGAATTGATTCAAGAGTATATATACTCCATTGTGACACTGTAAATTGTAAAGCACAGAGTTTTTTTTCCTTTAGTTACCTATTTGGTCTCTGGCAAATAAAGACTAGAAATGACGTCAATAGCAAAACCGATTGTAATACAACTGCGTTTACATTGAGTTTATTGCCACCTTGACTGTTGGATTGCCCTCTAGAAATTTAGCCGAGTGCAGTCGCACTACTTGCACTGCACCAGGTGCAGTCTACACCTACCGTTCGCTTGCAGCAAAATATTGATTGGCCTAGAGAGTGCGGAATGACCTGGAGTATCCAGCCAAGGACGCGGGGAATTGATTGTATATCTATACATATTCCCTCATGACCTGCATATTCAGAGTCTAACAAAATATACTGAATCTACTTTAGGGGTAGATTTAGTCCATGATACCGAACAACTTTCCCCAAGGAACATAGGTATATCGAAATATGAAAAATATGTCTTGGCTTTCCATACCAACTCTGATCAGCTGATCGGTCAACTTGTATGAGAGGCCATAAAAATTTTTCATATTACAATATATGTTTCTTGGAGAAAGGTGTTCAGTATCATGTACTGAATCTACCCCTAAAATAGTTTTAGTATATTTTGTTAGATGTTATATATTATACGAGTACGTCATCACAGTTTATAATTTAACAGTTCTCAAAAGTTACACGTGGTTACACATAAAACAGAATGATTAAAAATACAGAGTTATGTTAAAATTTTATCAAAAATCATGTGTGTAAACAGTATATTAAAAATATCATGCGGTGAAATCCTCGTCATCACCCTCGTCTTAAGCTGATCCTTGCGATGTAGGATATTTATTATTTAACCAACCGTGTATATTTGTCGATTTTCTCTGACCCGTAGAGAGTGGATATAGCGGGCGTAAAATGCCACTTGAGGGGGACGTAAATAAGTAATATATATTCGCAATACTTTTCTATTCGAGCATAATTCATTTATCTACGCTAACGCTACGTTGTAGATACAAAAGTGTATGAAGTACACCTAAGAACTGAATCATACGACTTAATTCTTAAGTAAACAATTATGGGTAGACAGGTAAATCCTTATAACGCACGAAGAAATCCCGTCTAGTATCTAACCCAATTACTGAGTCACTCGTATAATATTTCCTTCGACTCAAACTAACTTCCGAATACCGAACTATGTTGTGATGACGCTCTAGGTTCTAGGAGGAAAGCATTAGAGCTTTGATCAGATCTTGATTAGCACGATTGTATTTTGCAGAATTTCTTGCAATAAACTTTATCAAAATAAGCTATGACATTTCTGATTTGAAATAATACATAACCAGATAAAATCTAATTTATAACACTCAAACTCGGCAGATCTTGCGCATGTGCGTTTTTGTTGCATGGTCACAAATAATTTCACGTATAAGCTACTCACTCTTCTGGCTCAACGGAGTGATGGCAGGTGGAGCAAGGCTTTAACCAAATGACGTCCAACAATGTGGTCGCACCTAAATGAGAGCAGCACAGGATCGAGATGGGTAAGGGTCAAAGAAGAGGCCTATGCTCAGCAGTGGGCGAATGTAGAAATAAGATAATTACTGTTTTTGTAGTACATTTGGAAAACATTAATTTTTCAGTAAGAATTGTATGCGGATTTTGAGTGACAAACAAATTTAACAGAATCTCATAAGATCAGTATTTTTTACCATAGCTATTAATAACTATAAAATAATATATTAAGAAATGGACTGAAATATATATGTAGTATGTAGGTGAACTATTTCTTATAAATCCGTGATATATTTTATTTTTACATAAATTGAGCAAGTGCAACCACGTAGCACAACATGTCATGTGCAATGTCGTAATTTAAACGAACTCTCCATGGAAATTTTTAATCATACACTACCTAATCGGAAATTATCTTAAATTATGTGTGATAAGATAAGGCGTTTGTACCTGGTCGAGGCAAGCAAGAGCGAGACACATTACATTAGTCTCTCTGCTGCATGAAATTAATTTATCTTATTGAAACTTCTTCAAAATCAAGGATCTTTGGAACCCACCAGTTTAAAAACATTGTGTGTCTAAAAATATTATGTTTTAATATAGGTACCTATAGTGCACCCTATTCGTTTATCAGCATCGTCACATTTGACTTTACAAGGAAAATTCAGTTTTCAATCCCACCTCCGTGGCGTAATGGTTAAAACGCTAGTCCACCACTCCAGGGGCTCTAGGTTCGATCCACTGCCAGAGCATTTTTAGTTTTTAGTATGCAACAAGGTACACATATAACAGAATAGTACTTTCCTAGAATATAGTTAGGAGGTTCAAAATCAGCCTGTATAGGTACCAATATTATAAAATAACAAGTCGCAAAATTCAATAGAATTTTCAATAGAATCAAAAGACATCAACGTGCCAAAATATCGCAATGACAATATATGTTCATAATCTACAATATTATACCAGTATTATACTCTTTTACTTTATGTAGATAAATAATAAATCAATCAAGTGCGTGTCGGGCCACGCTCAGTGTAGAGTTCCGAAGTTACACGTTACAAACATGGAGACTTTCGGCTGCACGAACGAAATGAAATTAGGCTTTTTATCCCAGAAAATGTGAGGTTCCCGTAGTATTATCAAAAAATTTACCACGCCTGCAATGTCGCGGGCATCAGCTACTAAAAATAAATACGATTTGATCCATTTTAATTGTACTCCCTTTACACGATATATTCGCCTCTATCGTGCGACCGACAGAAAGGCAAGTTGAGTCGTTTCCAACTTTAATTCTTAGTAGAAGCTGTGGTAGAAGTAGGCATTGGACTTTAGAGCAGGGACTCTAGCGATAGTGAAGGTGATCTGGGTGCGCCCCAATAACAGGAATTAAAATCAAGTACTGAACCCTAACGAAATGTAACTATGTTAAAAAGGCTAGTATAATTCCGTTATTCATTTCATAAGAATAAATCAGATATGCATACAATCTGTAATAGTGATAATGGAGCTTATCAAACGAGTGCAATAAATAAGTAATATATCGTAATCAAATAAGCCTTTTATGACTGCAAGTTCAAAAGCACCGTCGTCGCAAGCGCAGACCTTTCGAGACGTCTAACTAAGGATCTGTCGCCTTCGTGGTCTTTGCTTGCTGCCGCGCCGGTTCTAGCTAGGAATATTCCACTCACATTTTTGAATACGTTACGGTGACGTATGTGTGTGATGTACGGTGCGTTTGTCTGCAAGTTTACTCAAGTGCGTCTGTGTGATATGGTGCCTTACAGATTTTGAGCCAATACCTATGCAATACGTCACGTTCCCCAACTTTAAGGCACAGATAAGCAAAAATACAACGTCATTAATAAAACAAATAAAAATATGTATGTATATTCAAACATAAAACATCAATGGCCCACACACAGTCAGTGACACACCAAGCGTAACACTACCACTTTGAAAGAGACTTTATTGCCAAAGTAATAATGCTCGTGTTAGAGTCGTATTATAAACATGCTGTACAGACTGACGCAACAAAAGACACACCACACAAACGTGCACGCGTTCACATGATTTATTTTGGGAGAATTTCGGCTGATTCATTGTGTGTGACGTGGTCGTGTGACGTCTGAAGTCTACTGTGAAAGCTCTTCGCTTGTGTGTGTGCGGGGCGAGGGGGCAGACAGTGGAGCTTTCGGGAATGCCTCGGGCGTGCTGTTCCGCCCCTTGTTCCGTTCCGTTCGACTCTGCAGATCCCCGTCTAGACACCGTTCAACGTGATGTGCGGCACGTCCACATTCAAAGCTATGCAAAGGGCCTCAGAAATTGAACGGTGACGTTGCAACCTTCGACTGAAAGTTCTAGAGTTCATTTAATCAGTTCTCATATTCATTCAGTGAATATTATGTACCTAAGTATAGTTTCAAAGATCAAGGAGGATATACTGCAATATGTATTTACTCGTACAGTAATGTTATTCTGACGGGACTATATTAAAATAAGTACCAAACTACTAGTACTAATAAATTAAAAAATATATATTATCATTGCGATATAGTGTACAACACTTTAAATAAATTCAGTATATTATTTATTTCATTTGCAACGTTAATAGATAGGTATGGCAGTTCACTGTTTCAAAAATTTCTTAGAGTACCTTCCCTATACAAAGAGTCGGGTGAGGTGTCGGGATAACATTTTAATATCGTGTACCTCATAGTGTAGGTAGGCTATCGTTAAATAGGTATTTTAAAAACATTACGAAGTTGTAAAGCTTATTTTTCGATTCAGTGATGCATTTGCGGATTATTTGTATGTACAGGCTGACTTTTCAAATTTTTGGAGCAAGTTCAGTCCATGATTCTTAACTACTTTCTATATTTTTTTTTTCGATTTTTAATATTTGGTCCTTACATATGAAATTGCCGTTCAGTATCAAAAAAGTGAAACAAGTTTTTTTTAATGAAATTATTATTTAATCAATCGAAGTATGCGCCGTTGTTATCGATACACTTCCGCCATTTTATAGGCAGATCATTGATACCTTTGGAAAAAAAATCCTGTGAGCGAGAGTCTATGAACTGTTTGAAGGCGGTTTTGACTGCCTCATCAGATTTGAAATTTTTTCCTTGTAAAAAGTTATCCAAATTTTGAAAAAAGTGGTAATCGGTTGGGGCAAGATCTGGAGAGTATGGGGGGTGACGCAGAGGTTCCAGTCGCAGCTCCTCTAACTTGGCGATCGTTTGATGTGCAGTGTGTGGTCTAGCGTTATCCTGAAGGAGCAGTGGGTTAGAGCAATTCATCAGTCTCGGTTCTTTAATGGCGAGCTTTTCCATCATTGTTTGCAATTGTTGGCAATACAAGTCTGCAGTAATCGTCTGGCCTGATCTCAAGAAGCTGTAGTGGATAACACCAGCACTGGTCCACCAAACACTAACCAGAATCTTCTTTTTGGTCAGTTTTCGCTTAGGGCAAGGTTTTGCCGGTTCTCCAGGGTCAAGCCATTGTGATGATCACTTCCGATTGTCGTACAGGATCCATTTCTCATCACAAGTCACGATACGGTTAAAAATCCCCTCATTATTGTGGCGATTAAGCAAAGAAACGCAGCAAGCAACGCGTGTTTGTTGGTTTGCTTCAGTCAATTCGTGCGGTACCCACTTTTCGAGTTTTTAAATTTTTTCGATTTGGCGCAAGTGTATAAGTATCGTTTTGTCACTTACGCCGAAGGCTGCTGCTAATTCAGAAGTGGTTTGAGATGGATCCGCTTCCACTATCGCCTTCAATTCTTCGTTATTCACTTGAGTATCAGGTCGTCCACGAGGCTCATTGTGTAAATCGAAATTTCCAGAACGGAAACGTTGAAACCAAAAACGCACCGTTCGTTCGTTAGCGGTGCCTGGTCCATACACGTCGTTAATTCTTCGAGTCGTTTCTGCAGCACTGGTGCCACGGTGGAACTCGTATTCGTAAATACCGCGAATTTTCAATTTGTCCATAGTTGTTGTTATAGCAATGTTGAAACTCAAACAAATGATTTTAAAACAAATGAAATACGAATTTTAAAACAATATTTTTCTGGCTTTATTTCGAAATAAATTTGAATTTGGAATTCCTAATGAAACGCAAAATATTTGATTTTAAAGTTGCCAGTATTGAAAATCGGCAATTTCATATGTAAAGACCTAATAACTTTTTTGTAGAAAGTAGTTCAGTATCATGGACGTTTCGTTTCGTCCAATCATGTTTACCTACCATCACCGGCGTGCAAATTAAGTCAGAAAGGCTATCATCTATATAATAATGATAAATACATAATTCTATAAAAATATACTAAATCTAAGAATCTATTATAGTTTAAGACAGTCATTTTACAATTTATTAGATGAAAAATCTTTAATACCATAATAACACTTATCTGTCAAAAAAAGCTTAAATTTTGTCTCTAACAAAGTTAAATTTAAATCTTTTGGTATCTTATTATATATCTTCGGTTGTCAGTCGGACAGTGTTTAAAAAGTCACCCTGTATATAAAGTTAGGTCAATGTAAAGTATTGACTTGAAAGAACTGAAAAAAATATATGATGGTATGGTACATGTGTAAAAGCGATCTATGTCCCTCTGCCGGCCAAAGGCCTCCCCTTTTTCCTTCCAAGTTTCTCTATCCTTAGTCTTCATTTTCCAGTCTTTGTCAAACGCAAGCAAATCGTCTGCCCATCTCGTACTCGCCTACCTCTCTTTCTGTATCAATTTCACCTAAGTTACCTAAGTAAGTGAAATTGTTACGTGTTTAAAATGAGAAGTAAACATGTAAACTTTGAAAACTTATAGAAAATAAAAATAAAGTCTCTAAGTTGTAACGGGAAACTTCGTTACTCTACATTGCGCGTGACCCGACACGCACTTGCCAGGTTATTTATGAATATGAGGTTTATTATTTTTTGTGCAGATAGCATTATGTCGGCTGATATTGATATATGATGACTATATAGTTGCAAAGATCTAGCCGAAGATTATTACATTATTATCTTTAGCAAATTTATAAATACAACATATTTAATTGAAAATATTTGTAGGTGATGTAATCACAATCGTATGTTATATTTACCTTATACTTTTTTTTTTCCTTTTGTATTTCCCATAACATAATTTTACAGTATAATGTTAAACTTTTCAATAGATATATATATAATAGATTTCTTCTCAACTTTTGTTTATATTTTTTAACTTTATATCTTTATTATATATAATAATGATAAATACATACGCTATTACGTCTCCCTCCCGGAAATCAAAATAGCGATAGATTTAAATTCTCGCCCATTCCCTCGATTGGCTTTTGCGATCTGCGCGGGAAGAGAAGCAGCTCAAGCAGCTGATAATTTTACGTTTCTTCTTTTCTCCCAGACCATCATGGAAGCTATTAATGAATAATCGCCATTATATTGATAAAGTACAAAAACAATATAGGTATAGTACAATAGGAAATTTAATCATTCATGAGATTGAACACTTTCTTCAATAGTATTGTTTTAACACCAAACAACAAAGTTTTTTATTTTTTTATTCTTTAAAAATTACTAGTTACTTAGTTAAACATTCTGCGTTGTTATTTCTCAAATCGGCCAGACAGAGCAAACATAAAGCGTAGCGCCGAGATATTATGTGATTGCAATAATGACAAAGCATCCCGCATTTCATTTAATCAATCTACAAAAGCGTACGTGCGTCAAATGACGTCCGCACCCCGCCCACGAACAATGTCACTTGACCAACTCGACTATACTACTTGTACTATTATGTATTCTGTGACTATACCAAATATACAGCAAGGTAGAGCTGCATGTAGGTATGACCACAAACGAAACCGCATGGTGGCCAGTGACGTGGTGATTATTGCAATAACAACTGTTATTATGTTAATCCAACACCTGATATGACTTTCATATAATGCATTCAAAAAATAGAGCTTCATTTCAGGCTACTTACCTAGGATACCTGGGACGGCCCACCGGCCTGCGACCGATCGGCCGGCCCTGGCTATCATTTCAGGCTAGGGTTGACAATTTTTATTTACGCTATTACGAGTATGTCATTATTCCTTATCCTGTCTATATGAATATAAGATCTAACCACAGAAAATAGATCAAGATAGACACAGCCTCTGTATGAATTTGCGTGTCGATCTGAAGTCAAATTGACTGCATTTAGGATTGTCACTTTTAGTCCGTGTATGACAATTCATTAGATCGGACATTAATTCTCTACTGTAAAATACCTAAATCTGCCGTTTTAAGCTGTAGAAACTCGTCGAAAAACGTTGGAGGAAGTAATAAAAAAGTTTCCTTCCGTTTTTAAGTGAATTTCTTATTAAATATTGTATGAAAATTGGCAGGCCAGGTTTTCATACAAATTGAAAGACTTTTTTTATCGAGTTGTATATAAAGATATATGGGTCTAGCAAAGAATACAGAAGCAATGGTTAATGGTTTTGGGTTAATTCAGTTCGGAAAAAATTTGTTTTAATTATAACCGCAATAACAGCCTTTAAAATAGTTTCCGTATATTTTGTTAGATGCTAGAGGAAGGATTCCGATTGAGCCCGTGTGATTCCGGGTTAGACAGGACCACTCCATCTCTTCCTGTGGATGTCATAAGAGGCGACTAAAGGACTAAGCACAAACATCTCGTGCTACAATTGCATTCCTAATGAGGGTTAACGTCGGGAGGCGGCCGGTTGTAAAACTTTTCGCACGAATACATTTCCAAAAGGGTTGACGTCAGGCAAGCGGCCGGTCGTAAAACTATAGCCAAATCATTTACACTGTTCCGGCTATTTCTTGTCGATTTTGCAAGGTCTATGGCATCCTTGGGTGACCATTTTTTGGAGAAGAAAAAGCGGGAAAGTGCACCCTGGGCTCCAAAGCAGTACAGCTGAGGATGCAACCGGGAACGCGCTTAGACGAAGAAGAAGTTAGAGGAAGGATTCCCATGTTGCGCTAATTTCCTGGATTGCTCTTGCGATATGAGAGATACGAGAAACGCTACTGATGTACTCTAAATTTTTTTTGTTTCTAAGCCAGTATAGAGTTCATAGGTGATCAATTGATTGGAATAAACTTTTCTAGCAAAAAATGAACAGACTACGTTGCACAAGCGCATAATATGTGTAAAACCAATTACTTATCTTTTCTAGGTATACAATAATCCTTCCTGATATCTTGTAAATAACCTTAGTAAAACAATCATCCAAATTCATTCCACAGCAAATTGCAAAAATGCCATATTCTCAAGTAAACAAGAACAAATTATTTTTTTTTGTACTCATTACTTGCGTTTCTGATCTGACCCACCGCAATGGGTAGAGTTCAAGGGCTTGAACTTGAAAAGTTTGCAATTTGCATGAAAATCACATGAAGTCGTACGTGTAACAGAACAGTGTAATGCTGAATCACTGAACATTTTTTTTTATCTATGAAAATAGACAAAAGCAACAAGTAACGACGAGTAAAGTTTGTGACAACTAATTTTTTTTTCTAGGAATAAACTTTGTGTGTGATGCTTAATTGCGTACTCTACAATTTGTAGAGAAGAGACGAAAATTAAGCACAATTCAATTGAATTTGCGTCACAGAAAAGATGATGTAACTTCTAAAATAATTTCAAAGAAAATTTAGGTACCTATCTTCTCACAAATAGTTGCTTAAAAGAGCAAACATTTTTATTCTTAATTCAAATAATTTTAAATCTGAAAAATATGATCATTTGCTGTCAACTTTTGACCTAATAAAAATAGAGACAATGCTTACTTATTTACGTAAAAGTTGCGAAATCTTTTAACAGCATAATGTACGTAGAATGAAAATATAAGAGACAGGCGAATCTTAGTAAACCTGTTGCAATTTGATAAGCACATTGCATTTCAAACTACGAACAACCTTACACTGTTCTGTTTGCTACCATACATAATGACTACAATAATTCACACTTTATTCATTTTAGTTTTAACTTTTTAGTTTTACAAAAATAAGACTAAATCTTGTATTCTTTTTTTCAGGTCTTTTTAAAAGAATGACTTATAAGAAGATAGCAGGGTTACAAGTGTTTAATCGGGATTTTACAAACTTTACTAGATATGCGTAATGCCAAAATTGAAAGAACCCTATCTGAAATAAGCGCAACAAATTGCAGGGGGCACGGCTGTTGGCCGTCCATGTGTGAGTGAAGAACACACTGACGTAGAGTTTACCGATAGAGCTCAGGTATAGTGCGGAGAGTGCGGGGTGCGCGGCGGGAGGTCGGCGGCGCGGCGCCGTCGGACGCCCAACCTTTCCTATATAAAACACTGCGCTGCCATCTGGAGTTTCAATAAACAACTTGAACTCTGAAGAACCCGGTACGCGCTGCCAACATTTTCGTTTGTTGTGCATGTTATAGTTGAATGTTGTGCACCCTTGCAGGTCAACGGCGCGAGTTTTCAATTTGTTCATGAAATCGCAAATACTTTGAACTTTGAGAGAAAATTAACTATATTTTCGTTTGATTCGGCGGCGGACAAGTGTCGGGCAGCAAGTGCGCCGTGCCGCTAAGGCCTAACTATCCTATCGCGCTGAAACTGAAACGTCCTGAGTGATGTATTTAGTTCGCCGGTAAAATCGAGAACCTGGATTATAAACATTTTAAGTTTAGAATACAACCTATTGAAAGTGCTATTTTCTATAGACATTATCATTTTGACGTTCCCTGAAAAACGTTTCAGTGAACTCTAGGACTATTTACTGTACAAGTGAAACAAGAAGACACCAAGATGAGCTTCAATAAGAACAACCCCAACGCAATGGGGAAGATTATGGGATACCTGAAGCAGCTCTCCACAGAAATGGTATGTTGATATAACAATGTTTCATTTAGTTAAAGTAAGATATCGCTGTTTACTTTACTACTCTATTGATAACAGTTCACATAGACCTGAATGTAAATTTATTAAACACGAGTAAATAATTTATTGAGTTCACTACTGTAAACAGCGGCATTCTTGCATAAATATGAGTTTTAGTTTTCTCTTTTATCGTTTGAATTGGTTACAATAAAGTTCCGGTATAATTATATAATAAATATACTTGTAAATCTGAAGTAGGAACTTACCTAGTTAAAGTTTTGTATGATGGGTTTGAGGACGAGTTGAAAGCAGCGAAACCGGTGCTGCTTCTGGAATTTTCTTTTCGGAAAGCTCTAGACACGACGCAGCATTCCACCCGGTGGAGGCTTGCGGTCGATGTAGCCGGTTGCTTGGCAACTACTAACCTATCAGCTGTTTTACTCGATCGATGCCTTGTTTTTACGCCTTATCAATTATTTAATAACAATGGTTGTTGAACTAGTGGAGATGCGAGTAGCGGTATCTTTCCAAGTAGCATTTCTACTGGCTTGATAGAGCAGACGGCCTTGCAAGGTCGACGGCTGCCGGCCGGGCCATGGGTCTGCTTCTATTTGTATTGTATGCTGCCTGCCTGTTGACTATGTTTCATTATTCAGAAAATGTAGATATTTGTGACTGCTATTTGGTGTAAAATTCTTTCTCATGAAGTAGAAAGTAAGAAAAAAAGTATGTCATCGAGATACGAGTAATAAGTACAAACGGAATCATATTTTTCCATACAGAGCAATGAATGCGCCCAAATGTCCCCAAAGACTAAATCAATTCAGTTGATATACAAATGAATATTCATTATCCTTAAGTTTACGAAGGGCAAAGATTATTATTAAAATTTAATAAGTGTGCATAAATTAGGTAGGTACACGTAATACACGGTTCTCTACCAAAAGATTATCTTGGTTCTAGGTTCTTGGTAAAGTTCAATTTGAAAATATATGGGTATCTAAAAAAAACAGCGTAAAATGTTCTTACATTTATGATTATTTTGATTTTGATTGGGTAATATAGGTAGTAATTTTTACATATATTTAATAAAATACGAAGAAAACATATACTAGCAGCGCCCTCTGAGTTACGGCAACTGGCGTGAATAACATGCGAATTCATCGTGCGTAACTCTATGCAGTACATCACGTTGACGAGAGATGGCGCATGCTTATAATAATTACTATGGCCAATATATACAAAAAGCTTTTAAAATTTATTATTATTGAATAATTCTGGACAAGTCGAGCAGCAATAATTTTTAACAGACACTGATTCTGATTTTAATTTTTTTTTAATTATATAAAATAATATAAAACAATCACAACCCCCCTTTTAACGTTACTGGTGCAAAAGTGCCCAGAATGCATGCCGCGTTACCACACTGGATAGCTTTGGCCATTATTTGCACCAAAAACGAGTCAACAATTTTAATTAAAAAAGAAATTAGGCTGTAAAAAGCTCCGTTGATTTCGTTCATGTACTGAAATCTTGCTATTTTATTAAACTGTGCTTACGCTAGCAAATCAATCCGTATTATGATTTAAAAATCGTCATGAAAGTTTTAATTCAATTAGCATCTGTTTAGTTAATTTAATTACTTGATAATTTATATCATTGATGTAATAGATACCTAGTAGAAATAATGTCGTATTGTTACATCCCAAGCAAGTTTATAAGCTAAATCATACAATAAGGAACAAGTTATTTTCAGCTTTATCTAGTCTCAATGAGACATGTAAAGTGTATTTACACGTGAAGATACATATGCTTGACCTCACAGAAGGGTCATTGTCGTCATCACATTATTATAATACAATATTTACAATAAGGAATCTTTAAACTAGAAAGATGATATTCGAAGGTTTATGGTATTTTATGTCCACCAACCATGCCTTATTAAATTACCCACACCTTTAATCTAGTTTTGTATAAGTAAAGAAAACCGCATTAAAATCCGCCCATTCGCCAGGGACATACAATTATATAATTCAAAATTCACATGCAGATACGAAACTTTTGAATACCCCTCTTTTAGGGTTGTTTTATTACATGCAAAAAGCGCGCCAGCAGGCACAGCCGGGCGGTAAAATCGTAGTAGTAGTTCGCCGCGAACTTAGACCTCGTGATTCTAACAAAATTCAGTTCCCTAAGTAACACCTAGATGGCGCTATCCAAAGTTAGAACGCGCTATGGTTTCGTTTGCTACATAATCGCGGACATTTTTATTAATATTTCAAAAACTACTGAACCTATTTTGATGCCCAACAAACTTGAAAATTCTATTAATATTTTATTTTATTTATTTATTTAACTTTATTACAAAAAATTTAACAGGCGGAATTAAGGCCTAGGGCCTTTTCTACCAGTCAACCTACAGGTGGTGCGGATAAAAGCAAATTTTGGACGATTAGTACAATTCAAATTAGCTATTTGACCATTATGAAACATTTACCTAAGACACATATTCATATATATACTTTCTTATATATTCATAGACCTACATATAAAAATACATAAATATTATAATACTCTATGACAATTTGTGAAGATAATGAGCGCGCACAGCACTCTTAGATGCTTGGCGACTAGGGGCTTTGCGGATATCAACGGGAAGGGCGTTCCATAGCTTCACGGCTTGTCTGGTGAATGAATGTTCGAAAAACCCACTCCTGCAGCGAGGCATATTGAGAAAGAGATTGTTGGAAGAACGAAGAACTTTGAGATGGGTATCACCCAGAAAAGTGAAGTTATTTTTAAGATACATCGGAGTTTTTGGGTCGAAGAGTATAGAAAATAAAGTAGTATGCATGTAGAAAATATTTTCTACATGCATACGAAATTTCATCAAAATTAGACCATTGGTTCGGCAGTTATCGCGGTTATACAAACATACATACAAACAATGTGTTTTCGCCCCCAACTCGATTTAGAGACCTCGCTCGCTTCGCTCGCTCGGCCAATTATGTAGAAGAATGTTTGAGGAAAAATCCGATATAATAACTTCGGATCGGCTTTGTTGTTCCACTATCCACTAAGGTATCAGATTTTGTGGATCAGACCGGATTAACTAACAAATACTGCCAAACCGACAATGCCGGCCCGCTTATGTGTGTAGCAACCCTTATAGTTGAAAGTTAATGAGAACCAATCCATTTAAAAATGAGATCTTATTATCAGTAATTACTAGGAAAACACTGTCCATAATAAGAAAAGAAATAAATAATAATCACGATGACGTATAGGTTGACATCAAAATATTTCTCGAAACTACTGGGCACAAGAATAGGAAATATAAAAGTACTTTAAAAATAGCCGTACCGTTGCAAATGGACTCTGATGTACAAAAACTCCTTAAAAATTACAATACATTTTATATTACTCCGCAGGTAATATAAAATGACTTATAGAAAATTTGTTTGGAATAAATTATGTACTCGTAATATTAATCACCTTCTATTGGTTTGGGCGGGAACTGAACGTTGGAGACAATTATTATAGTTATAATACAATAACCTTCGATCATAGTGTGATGACTGCAGAAAGTGTTTATACAATATGTTTTTTAAACACAGTCACAACTACCGGCGATGGCTCGATAACGTCAGGAATAGACAGCACTGCTGGTTCCGAGCTCATTATTTACCTGTCCGCGGCTTCAGCAAATGCCCCACTAGCTTTGTGTTTTGTTTGGGATACTATATTATCACGTTTTACTAAGACCGCTTCTAGTCTCTTAGACAGTAATTGACTAGCAGATCAGGTCAAGGTCTATTGTTATCTTACGGTTATCAGGAGCATGCTGTGGCCAAATGATAGTTGGTGGTCAACAAGCGATGGACATTCTCGAAGTGACCCACAGCTCCCTAGGGTCAAGCCTGTTATCACTTCTCTGGCTTACGCATATTAGATAGCGGATATAATAAATGGGGTATAATTACGAATGGCTACTTCAGTAGCGCCTCTCCAGTGCTATTGTGTGACCAATTCGATAGGTAATTGATGTTAGAATATTATTATAATATGCAGATCAGATGATTTATTTTATTAGCATACTAATGTTTGTGTTTTTTGTTTTCAGGGTGGAAGCGAGCAAAACCGAAGAGGGCAGAGCGACGAGGAGCGTCTGTACCGGTCCCGTGGACCGAAATACGCGAGGGTCCCTTTTAAACCGACCCTGTCAGCATCAACGACCTGTACGTCATTGGCAACATCCTGTGGCTCTCAGGGTACACTCGCTCCTAACTACGCTGCTATTCCAGAAAACGTTTCTACAGAAAGCAGCAGCGAAGACGAGCAAGACTCATTCGAGAAGACCCGTCGCCATTTCCAACAACTACGTCAAATAAGTCTAGGGAACGAGTTTAAATACAAAATGGAGATGGAAATCAAGAGTGCGAAAGATGAAAACATACGGAATTCTATTCCTTTTGTGAAGCAACTTAGTCTGGACAGCAACAAAGTAAAAAGCGACTACACGATCAATGGCGACGCCCAACCGTACAGACCAACTACCCAGCGCCTATTTCTATGGACTCAGGTCAGTGAAACATTTTAAATTACAATATCTTACTTATCTTGAAGAAGTTATCGATGAAACGTTAGAGCAAATTAGAAAAATAAAAGTGAAACATACCGATAACGGCAATAAAAAGGAAAATAACAACATTATGATTGAATTTCATGGTTCTACGTTTTGTAAATCGCGAGGTTTCAGTCCGTAACCACGTAACGAGGCATAAGTGTGTTCTACGCTATTGCAATGATATTAAGTTTTTCCAACACACTTTTGCTATCCAGACGATATGTCAACTGTGTAAGTTCTATTTATAGTCACTTACCTACGTTTGCTATGCACTAAACCCCATCTTTATCCACGACAAACAGAGAAATCGTTTCCTACAAACATAGGTACACATTTTCTTACGTATGTAGCAGTGAAATAAAGGTACATAGTAAAGCTCGAATATGCGTCGAAGTCCATAGCTTAACATGGAGGGTTTGTGCGTCAACGTCTAGTAGAGGTTTAAAATTTCTAAAGAAATGATTTTATATCAGGTCCTTCCGATATCTTTCTTATTAGATAAAATAAACCTTATAACAAATAATAAATATGTGTTTTTTTATCTTTGCAGATATTAGCTACTTTTGCGGTTTCTATGGGGTCGCTTATCGTCGGTTTCTCATCGGGTTATACTTCGCCGGCTCTCACCAATATAAACGCAACATTGACCGAAATTACTGAGGAAGAGGTAAGTTTCAAAATTGTTTCTGACAAGCGTGGCGCTCTGGCTTCGTATTGGGTTACCAAAACGAATATCTTGATAGTAAAACCTATCAAAATTCGTCACGTAGTTTGACTAACCAAGTGATGATTTCAAGCAGATAGGCGCTTTAAGTAAATTCATGAAAATTACAAAAAAATAGGTTTTTAGCACTTTTAATTTTGGCAATATTGTTTTTATTCCAAACCACAACTTTTTTCCAAACAAAGTCCCAGTATTGTATTTTACCCGTACGTAACGTAGGTATTTCTTTCAAAACATAATACGAGTATATGAGTAGATACTTATGGTCCTATTTAATTCTGTTACAGAAAAGCTGGGTCGGTGGACTGATGCCTTTGGCTGCATTGGTTGGCGGTTTGTCTGGAGGTCCATTGATTGAATACTTAGGTAGGCGATGGGCTATAAGCGGAACAGCTATTCCTTTCTTCGTGGGATGGATGCTCATAGCCAATGCGAGCAATGTGATCATGGTTTTCGCTGGAAGAGCTTTATGCGGTATCTGCGTGGGAATTGTTTCTTTGGCATTCCCTGTCTACCTTGGAGAATCACTACAACCTGAAGTAAGAGGCGCCCTAGGATTGCTACCAACAGCATTTGGTAACACAGGCATATTAGTAGCATATTTCGTCGGAAGCCATCTTAATTGGTGGCAACTAGCCTTTTTTGGTGCTGCTCTTCCCGTGCCATTTTTCTTGCTGATGTTATTGACACCAGAAACACCATACTGGTATGTTTCTAAAGGACGCTGTGAAGAAGCTCGTAAATCTTTACAATGGCTAAGAGGAAAGAACGTGAACGTAGATAAAGAAATGCGAGATCTTACTAGACTTCAAGCTGATTCCAACTTGATGGGCGGCAGCGTCTTTGGCCAACTATTTAGCAGAAGAAATACACCTGCAGTGCTTATTTCACTCGGGTTAATGATTTTCCAACAATTCAGTGGCATCAACGCAGTAATCTTTTACGCTAAGACTATATTTGATATGTCTGGTAGCAGTATCGATGGAAATTTGTCCAGTATCATTATAGGACTCGTAAATTTCGTGTCGACCTTCATTGCTACAGCGCTCATCGACCGCCTTGGAAGGAAAATTTTATTGTATATATCATCTACGTCTATGATAATAACATTAGTGGCACTGGGAACCTATTGTTACTTAAAGATGGTTCATGTGGACGTATCACAATATGGATGGTTACCTTTAGCCTGCCTTGTGATATATGTATTGGGATTCTCTATTGGCTTTGGACCTATCCCATGGTTGATGCTTGGCGAAATTCTACCAGCAAAGATCCGTGGTACTGCGGCATCGATGGCGACAGGACTAAACTGGACGTGCGCTTTCATCGTTACCAAGACATTCCACAACCTCAGTGCTGCGATACAAATGCACGGCACATTATGGCTATTTGGTGTTATATGCCTGATTGGACTATTTTTTGTAATTTTCTTCGTACCTGAGACTCGCGGTAAAAGCTTGGAAGAAATAGAACTCAAACTAACAGGAGGTGCCCGCAGAGTTAGAAATATCACAAGTAGTAAAACGAATCAAAACGGGTGCTAACGTAGCAACAAGGAAGCATTGTAAATACGAGTACTGAACATTCCAGAATGCTGAGGCAAATGCGCTGTACTGCGTAAAGTTTAGTTTTATAAGGAGAAGATGAAAGTAGGCAAAGCACTGTGATCAGTGTGTATGCAGAAGACTGATTTGGATTGTAGCCATGAATTCTCTGTAATCTCTTGTAAATATAGAAAAATATAGGTGCTTAGGTAATTCTCAAGTAACTAGTTCCTTTAATAATAGAGACATTTATTTATAGCATTCCGCCCAGGCTCAGCTAGATATGTGGCTGTGCTAGTTATAAATCTGACTACCTATTTGCTGTTTGCGATGAATCGAGGGCGATGCGATGTAGCTATTATACCATTCTACTTATCAGATGCGATTTGATATACATTGCGTATTTTGAAAGATTATGTTCAGATTGTTTATTACAAGACAGGCAATGTACATCAAATCGCATGCGATATGTAGTCTAGTGTAATGGCTACATTAATCTGTAGTTTTATCTTTTATATACGGGAAGACCAAAACTAAAGATGTGCATATCCATAGGTAATATAATTAATTTAACTAATTAGCTTATATCGATCTGATAGTATCTGATATTTTATAGTTACCATGACAAATTTATTGAATAACTAGATTATATGACCAAATGATGTGTTTTACCAAATGTTTGTTAAGTAATTTTAACATAATGAATTTCTTGATATTAGTTTTAGGATTTTATCAATTTCGTATATTACGGAATCATATTTATTCAATTTGTTATTATTTTTCTATAAATACAAAATATATAATAGGAAACATGTATTTTATTTTGAACCCTTAACCTGTGCCTTAACATCAAAAAAATAAATTATAAACTGACATGCCTATATTTAAAAACGTAATAGAAGAATATTATAATTTACGCGGTTTTTTTTCACTATATTGCAGTAGTCGGTTATGAACATAAAATTATTTATTTATTGGACGACTCACACAATACAGCCAATATTGCCTCCGTGGTCCAGTGGTAAAGGCCTTGTGATCCGGAAGCCGTGGATTCAAATCCCACTGGGAAGCTTATTTTGTGAAAAATTGCTTCCAGACTGGTTAGGATATTGCAGACTTGAGTCACCTGAGTATCCATAAAGATGACTCTGTGCTTCGGAAGGCATGTAAAGCTATGGGTTCCGAACGCCATCTAGAGTTTGTTTAAACCTATTCTAGGATTGTTTCTGGTCTACTTATTGGGTTGCGGAGGTCAGACGGCAGTCGCTAGTGTAAAAACCAGTAACCTCGTCAAATTACCTAGAATTTAAGTAGCGGACCGGGCTCTGAAGCGTTACCGCTGAGGATGGAACCGGGAATACGCTCGGATGATGAGATGATGATGATGACAATACAGAATCTGATAATGATTCTGTATTGTCCTATACCTATTTATCATAGACAAAAATTGTTATTTTTTTAATTTATATATTTTCAATTAATTTTATTGATTTATAAAGCATTACAATGCTCGAAATAATTTAGATACATATTCATGTATCTAAATTAAAAATGTGATGAAAAATTTCGCTACAAGTGTGTTTCGAACTCACGCCTCTCACATCTGTACTGTGACTGACTTCTAATTAACCTGACGAATTTTCTCATCACATATTAAGGCCGTACCTAAATTTTCCGGGGTCCAGTGCTGCCCCCATTTAAAATAAATCATTTCAAAGAAAACGGAGACATCATTTAAAATTTTGCAACTATCAAGTCCTAGATAACCCTTCAAAGTATTTTATGAACTACTGTTTACAGTTTAAAGTGAGCACGTTAAGCTTTACTACGCACATTTGCGAAAAACGGCCACTTTTGGCAAATGTGCGTAGTAAAGCTTAACGTTCTCATTATAAACTGTAAACAGTAGTTCATAAAATACTTTGAAGGATTATCTAGGACTTGATAGTTGCAAAATTTTAAATGATGTCTCCGTTTTCTTTGAAATGATTTATTTAATGGGGGCAGCACTGGACCTTAGCAAATTCAGGTACGGCCTTAAGGCGGTACTTGAACGTTCCGTCTGTTCTGTTAATCTTTTTTTCAAATAGGGGCAGCACTGGACCTTATGTATCATCTTAAAGTGAAGAAACCTTTATTTTAATGGGATATTATTAATTGCACATCAAATAAATAATCACCCATCAATTTAATCTCATCATTTATATACTTTTTTACATCAAATAAATCAACAATCTATACCAATATTATAAAGCGGAAGAGTTTGTTTGTTTGTCTGTTTGTTTGTTTGTTTAAACGCGCTAATCTCAGGAACTAATGGTCCGATTTGAAAAATTCTTTTTTTGTTGGGTAGTCCATTTATAGAGGAAGGCTTTAGGCTATATAACATTACGTTCCGACAACCACGCGAACGAAGTCGCGGGCACAGCTAGTCTCATCATAAATACTGACTGCACATCTAGGGCAAACCGGTTAGGTTATGTTAGAACTGCGACCAACATAGCGGCCGGCAAGTGCTAGGTAAGTTCTATCCATTTTACTACGCCACAAATATTAATTGCAGTTTGTTTAGTAATATTTTCAGTTAAGTATTTTTCTGTGCAATCAGTAATTTTGATTTGCGTTTAAATACTCCCCTTATTCGTTCATTAAGGCGAAGATATAGGCAAATGGCCTTGAAGTGTGAAATAAATTGTTAACTCGTAAATATGGTGATAATTTCCATATTGCTCTACGTCATGCACTAGATAGCCCTTTAAATTATTTTATGAACTACCGTTGAAGCTATTATTGGTGATCCGTCTAGCTTTAAAACTTGCCGTGGCCAATTTTGGCGGAGGCAAGTTTTAAAGCTAGACGGACGAATGTAAATACTTTCAACGGTGGTTCATAAAATAATTTAAAGGGCTATCTAGTGCATGACGAAGAGCAATATGGAAATTATCTCCATATTTACGAGTTAACAATTTATTTCAAATGAGGGCGCCACTTCAAGGTCATTTGCCTATATCTTCACCTTAAAACAGTTCTGCAAATACCATTAAACAGTATACTACATTTGATTTATTTAGTGTGCAATTCAGTATTTTAGGTGAAACTTTAAAATATTTTGTTCAAAAAAAGGGAAACATATCGATTTAAATACATGCCTATTTTAATTATTGATTTATACCTAAATATATCTAAATTAAAATATGTGATGAAAAATTTTTCGCCACGTTTTAGATTCGAACTTACATCAGTCTGTACTGTGAGTGCACTTCTGCTACCGTGAATTCGAATCACCCTGACGAATTTCCTTATCACATATTACTTACGCATTTAAAGCATGCGGATATCTTCATTACTACCCACTTTTTAGAAGTGTGGTATTTAACAAGTTTGCTAGGCAAATTAAAACAACCCCAGACTGTCAAGAACGCCTTCTATATACCTAATTATTAGCTAAAGAAAGCCCTGAATTTCAAGCGTTCACTCCCAATGACTTTAACGGCTGAACCAATTTTCATTAAACATAGCTAAGAGCCACCGCAAGGGAACTTGCTTTCCGGTGAAAAAAACCACATTTAAATCGGTCCATCCGTTCGAGCGCTACGATGCCACAGACAGACAGATGATTCGAAGTCACGGTCGGTAGCACAATTGAAAGTGCACTTACAGTACAATGTGAGGGGCATGTCTTCGAATCTCACCCGTGGCATAGATTTTCACCACATATTTTTAATTTAGATGTTTACCTCCAACAAGTTTAGGCTTGCGTGGGCGAGGAACTATTCGCGGGGTGTTTTTACACTCTAATAAACCGGGCAAGTGCGAGTTAAACTCGCGTGGAGAGGGTTCCGTACAATTGATTGAATTCTTATAGGTTTTCCTGTAATTTACAAGCAATGAACTATATTTTGTATTCTTTTCAAAACTTTAGGCTCAGTAGTTTCGGAGATCAGGGGGGGCGATGGTCAATTTTCGTCTCCTTTCATGAATAAAATCAAAACTATCTATTTTACAATAATAACAAAAATATATTAGAGATCCCCATAACGAGCCCTTTCATTTGATGTATAACATAGAAGTATTGCAAAACTTTTTTTTTATTTGAATGAATGAATGAATAACTCTTTATTGCACATTAAAATAAAACATATAAAAAATAAATAAATAATTAACAAAATACAAATTGTAAATATATACACATAGGTACAATGGGCGGTCTTATCGCTGACAGCGATCTCTTCCAGACAACCAGTGGATGGAGAGATGGAGACACTTCTGCAAGACCTGACGGCCTTAGTAAACCTCATGCTGTTGGGTAGGGTCAATTCTACAGTTATTGATACTTTATATGGTGCAAACATTTGCACCCTTAAAAAAAAGGACGGTGGCATCAGACCTATTGCCGTAGGCACCTACCGCAGACTTACGGCAAAAATATGCTGTAGAGCTGTCGCAACCACTCTTGGTGATTATTTTCAGCCCATACAGTTAGGTTTCGGTTCCAAGGGTGGTTGCGAAGCCGCCGTCCACTCTCTGCGTACATTCCTCAGCACACAGAAAGGAGAGGTCCTGCTGAAGGTGGACATAAAAAATGCCTTTAATTCGGTTCTTAGGGGTGCCATGCTGACACAGGTACAAAACAAAATTCCTTCCATTTATAATTTTCTCTGGCAATGCTACAGCCAAAATTCTAAATTAATGTATCAGAATAATCTTCTGTCCTCAGAAGTAGGATGTCAGCAAGGCGACCCCTTGGGTCCGGTTATTTTCAGCCTTGCAATCCACCCAATAATTGAAAAAATAAATTCTAAATTTAATGTATTTTATTTAGACGACGGGACTCTAGGAGGTGGTGCCCCTACTGTTTTGGCAGATTTAGGTACAATTAAAACGGATCTTGAGGCTATCGGGCTAAATTTAAACTTTTCCAAATGTGAGCTTTTCATAGATAATGATATGCCGTTTATATCTAAGATTAAAACGATTTCTCAATTTAACGCACTTGCTCCTAATATCAAAATTATCGATAAGTCCACTCTTCACCTATTATGATCCCCAATTTTTTATGAATCTTTTCCAAATTTCATCGAAGCCAAAATTCAAAAATTCCAAATAGCAGCACAACGCCTTTCGAATTTACATTCTCATTTCGCATTTACTATATTAAAACACTGCCTTTTTGTCCCCAATTTTACCTACAACCTACGATGCAGCCATCTCTGGAAATATCTGGACTTGCTCTCAAAATTAGACGGCATAATCCAAAATTCATTGTCCAGCATTCTGAATATCGATTTAAATAACCAGCGTGTTTGGAACCAAGCCTCCTTGCCAGTTAGGTTAGGAGGACTAGGAATCCGCAAAATTTCCAGTGTTGCCCTGCCTGCCTTTTTGTCTTCCGTTCATAGTGTTCAAAAACTATTTAATAAGATAATACAACAGCCCACATCGGAAATATCCTATGCAACGGAGGCCAAAACTGCATGGTCAGTGATATGCCCAAATTCCAAATTCCCTGACTACCCTTCCTCGCAGAGACAGTGGGACGAGCCGCTTTGCAAACTTGTACAGAGTAATTTACTTGAATCTTCTGATACAACTCTGTAGAGCGTGCTCGTCTCCTTGCCACTGCTGAGTGGGAGTCTGGTTTGTGGTTGCAGGCCCTGCCATCCTGGAATATTGGAACATTCCTGGACGATAACAACTTTCGCTTGGCGACATCGCTCCGATTAGGAGCTAAGACAAATGTTTCCCATCATTGCCTCTGCGGTGATACCGTCGACCAGTTCGGCCACCACGGACTCTCATGTACCAGAAGCGCCGGCCGGATGGCCCGTCATGCCAATTTGAATAACATCATACACCGTGCTCTTGTCACCATTGGGTTCCCAAACATTATAGAACCATTTATGGTTTGGCCCGCGATGATGGCAAGAGACCGGATGGTATGACACTTGTGCCGTGGAAGTTGGGAAGGTCGTTGGTGTGGGATGCTACGTGTGTCGACACACTGGCGGCAACCCATCTTCGCGGTACAAGCTCGAAGGTTGACGCTGCTGCAGCCACTGCTGAGACCCTAAAACGGCGCAAATATGAATGCCTAGGGGAAGGGCTTCATATTTGAGCCGTTTGGGGTCGAGACGATGGGTCCGTGGGGGCCATCGGCCCATAAATCTATACTTCTACACTAATATTATAAAGAGGAAAGATTTGTACCTATTTTTGTATGTTTGTATGTTTGTAATGAATAGGCTCAAAGTACTGGGCCGATTTAAAAAATTCTTTCACCGTTGAAAAGCTACACTATTCCCGAGTGACATAGGCTATGTGTGTACCACGGGCGAAGCCGGGGTGGACTGCTAGTTTTAAATAAAATGCTGGTCGAGGTGTCGGGTGACCAAAGGGCTGGCAATTACTTCGCTCAACGAGTAAGCATTGCCATCCAACGTGGCAATGCAGCCAGCGTTTTGGGCACCCTACCGCAGGGCATTGAACTCAATGATATTTCTTTTATTTATAAAAATATTTTTAAATTTTTATTTTATATAATATATTTAGTTTTTAAGCTCTAGTTTTTAGTTAGTTTTAATTATTTTTATCTACTTATAATTTAGATTAAATAATTAATAGTAGTTATTGTTACCCTTATTTAAAAAAAATATTTATTTACTTTGCACATATGTGTTTGGGTCATGGGATTACACAATCCTACCAATTTTCACCTGATTCGGTCCAGTAAATTCGGAGAAAACTGTCTGTGACAGACGGACGGACAGACAGACGCACGAGTGATCCTATAAGGGTTCCGTTTTTTAATTTTTTGTGAGGAACCCTAAAAAGACTAAAATTAGTAACCAGACTGGACAATAAGCTGGGGGAGTTTCCGAAAACATAGAACTAACGTGCTAACGTGGCTAGCCGTAGCACCGCACATAGCGAACTTTAGTCCGCCGTATTTATATGGTTCTGGGGAACAATAATGGCCACACATCGTGTGCATTGAGTCGATTGCAAGTTCTTCAGGTGCTCAGGCCGTTTCAGTACACCTTTTCGAAGACGCGGCTGTTTAGTCAGGACAAAATAGGCTTACGACGGCCACGGCTTACGGCGTAAAAAAGACCAAAGCTAAGTGCCATAAAGGTAATATTAAAAAGGTTAAATAGAAAATATATAAAGTAGGGGGTGTCGTATTAGACGGAGGGGTTGCAATGTTCTACTTTGGAATAATGTAGTTTGACAAAATGTAATCAAAATAACGATAAGTATTTCTATTTATCGCGATGGTAGACTGGTCGTGAATGCTATTAGCATTAAGTCCGCCTTTTGTACCATTTTTTATTTGTAAATAAAGTTTAAATAAATTAAAAAACTCGTAGTACCGATAGTAGTATCAAACAATAGCTACCTACATTTTCTGTTTGCTGTTGCAAACAGTTGATGTTGAATGCTGTTGATACTGGGCGGAAGAAGTTCCGCCCAGTATTGAACATAGGATTGTTTTAAAAAAATTAAAACTTTATTCATGGGTTCTAGATATATAGGCCGATAAAGTTAGTGTTCGAGTACTAGTAATACGTATTATAAAGGCAAATTTAGGCAAATTTAGAGGTATGTTTGTGATTTTTTTCTATCGAGCCAAAAATGCTCAATCGTGTTTTGGCTATTGTGGATGTCTGTAGAAAATCCTTAAGATCTTTATATAAATTTTTTGAGGAAGAAACTGTAGAAGTTTAATAACAGTGATTTTTCAAAAACACGCACAGTTTTGCAAATTGTGAACCCACCCACGTCACCTTAAACCTAAGACCTTATCTACCAGTCAACCAACCGGGTGATGTTGAGAAAGACAAGGGTAGCCTTACAGGGATATGAACAGATTTTTTTTTAATAACCTTATTGTTGGGCAAAGGTCTCGCCACACGCCCATCTTCTTCCACTTGTCTTTTTCCCAAAATAAATAAACTGAAAAAATAAAATTGAAGCATTACGTAAGGAAATAGTATTTTCCGAAGATTTTCCACGCCTTTGACAATTTATCCTGTTGGTGAAACATGACAACCACTTCGTAGAATAGCGAAGGTATACTTACATCAGGCATTGTCGATCTGTTGAAACCATGAACTAAATAAGTAAATAATACTCGTACTCAACGGATTTTTTAAATTGTTATTATTGTTATTTTTAAGAAAAAGGCTACGCCCTGCTGAGGAAACTGATTATGTCAGTATTGGTAGCGTACTCACCAGAAGTGCTTTGCCATATGTCTGTTCAGTTTATAGCAGGGAGCGGATATCTTGCATTCTATACTTTAGTACTGGTAGCTATGGAAACTTTATCTAATTGTTTATCGACTGGAACACAAATCAGTAACAGCCTAACGTCGTATATTACACGTGACTGTAAGCTTGTTTATAAAAACATACATTATGACCTGACAGTAACATATGTGCCTATTTGCCACAGGTGGAGCAAAGATGTAGGTATGTACCTACTGTAAAATACTCTCTTTTAGGGTATTCTATCGTATAAGTACTAATTTCATAAAATAATAGTTCAAGACTGATATTGCTGAATAAGTTGCTGCGATTTTAAAACTCGTTTCTAGAGAAGTTACATTACACTAAAATATAAAACATTACATATATTTTACACAAAGCAAACCGGCGCCGTAAGCCTAACCTAATGGTAAAAGGTTACTGCAACACCATAGGGATGCCACACGTGCGTTGCTGATACTGAAGATCGTTTACACGTCTCCTTGAAGTGTTTCAAGGAGTTAAGGCTGTTGTGTAACAGCCTGTACAAATGCGACTGATGGGGTGCATACAGTCAATAGTTAATTCGTTTAAATAAATCAATCTAGCTAAAATCAGGGTGCGCCTAAAGAAGTAGTGAAATGTATCCTGTGTAAAGCCGTATTTTGCTTAATATTGGTGCTCGTCTTTTTACTCGGGCAGTCTGTATATAAAAATCTTTGATACTGTATAATTTAATCCCAATTAAATGTATACAAACTAACATAAGAAAATACTACTAATACAAATTGGGGATTGACATCTAAAGTAAATATTTTATTATTAATATTAATAAATGCGAAAGTTTGTAAAGGTAGATGTACCGATGAATGTTTGCTCCGCTTTCAAGACGAAATTATGAAATAGAGATTAGGAATTTGGCAAGTAGGTAGATAGTTATTACCAGGATTAACACATAGGATACCTGACTTTTATAGTCATCAACAAACAACATTATATTTGACTGTAAAATGTGAAGTGATTACATCTAGTATAATAATATGCGGACTGATTTGCAAAAAAGATGAACAGTCTTCGATAATGGGTAAATATTACTTACATAAATTAATTCTGAGGTATTTTGCTTTGAGCACTCTTTCCTAGCGATTAATCCTTAAGTGTCCCAATATACCACGCTGTTAGAAAACTCGACACCGGTAAATCCAATCTTATTGAAGATGGTAAGGACGATGCCCCATCATTGTGTATAAAACTTGCATTTCATAATTATATTTTCTTGCCTCTATTCATTTAGTTACGGTTGTCTATGAGTAACGGAACTTAGGTACTTTTAAAATAATATTTTAAACCAAAGGAAACTCCGAAAGCGATTATGATCCTGTGTCCTGCACCATACCGGATACATATTGCTTCGAATCATACGTAGAAAGAGCCAATCAGTTTTGTCAATCAATTTGAACCTAGTACCTATATAAATTGTTGGCGTGTCGCAAGTCGCACATTTCTTGAGTAGCTCAGCGCATACACAGATCGCTTAGTGCCAGTTGCAAGTGATTCAGTGCATTGGATATTGTTTGACCAGTGGTTAAAAACTCTCATCATGAAGATATTGATGAGAGCAGATACACATTACAGCATAGGAGTGAGGAGCAGCGAATATCAGGACGTCAAGTACACGTTTTCACAGGTACGATATTTGTATTAATAAATAGAAGGTAATGTGTGACGACCTTTAATGAAGAAGTAGAGTGCTTTTACTAATTTTATTAAATACTGATACTGAGAAAATGTACATTAAATAATAATTTAAATATATTAATCTCAATTCCACATCATCTCAATTTGTCTTAAATCGCCTCATATTATGAGCAAAGCTCTATTTTTTGACCTTGCAGTGGAGCCATTGCCTCCTTCATTTAACACACAGAGGACATCATGTAAAAATGTATAAACTGTAATGAAGTTTGCAATAAAAATATTAGATACAATATTTAGTTACCCTCAAAGCAAAATTTTAATGAGGGCTAACATAATGCATGTGTGCACTTGTTTTGTCACATACCAATTGTGGACAATTTAGCAGGACCAAATTAATTGACAGAATACCAAACTAAACTATTCCGTGAACTACTGAATTTCCATTAGAGCATGTAGCAAATATCCAATTAAATAATAAATGTACAGTGTAATATTTTTATTATGTGAACTAATATTTTTTTCTCTGCTACGGTTAATTTGTGTTATCAACATTTAGTACTTTTAATTCTAGGTTTAGCTGTGTACGTTTGCAGGAAAAAATCCTTTGTGCGTGTCTAATATTGATATTTGAACAAATCATTTAAATATACGCAAATAAATAGGTTTTGTATAAATTATAATACTGTAATAAAATCCACCTTGGAAACATGTATATTATACTTGTATTCTAAAGCGATGAGGATGCAACAAAAGCAAGAACTTTCTTTATGGACACGAGTTCTATGTCTTCTTCTTATATTTAAGAGCTGGGCTCTTGTCGGTGGAGTGCTTTTCATGTCTCTCTTTCTTCCGCTAAGTTCTTAACCTCCTTATATGTTTTGACTTTTAAGTTGTCCTTTATTTGATCGAAAAATTATCTTCTGGGTTTTCCTACTCCTCTTTTTCCTTCTATTTCCTTCTAGTTCTATGTATCGACATGTAATCGTAGTAACTAGTAATATACTTTACATATATTGTAGATATGCGATGGTAACAAAACCAGTAGATAGATTCAGTATTTCATCTGGTTAATTGTGATAATGGACACAATCAAAGTCATGATTGCTTAAATTAATCGTGGGCGGGTGTGCGCATTATGGCACGTCATAAACGTCACACATACGCAACAGGCTTGTGGGAGTGGTGCGGAGTGTGGAATGAACGAGATTCTAAATTAACGAGATCAAAGACTCTTCCATAAAGCTCTATTTCGCTACTTCTTAATCTAGTGCTCTAGACGGTAGTATATGCAATTTTTATTTTTTCGTGGAAACCTAGGTAAACTCAAACGAAGTACATATTATAAAACAACAATGAATGGCATTCTTAATCTGATACTCCTCTGGTTAGAAAATAATTCATTTCAACGTAAATAAAGGTTTTACCGAGAAAGACTTACAAACAATAAATTAAGATGGTTAAAGGAATAGGAGTTAGTCATGAGACGATCATGCATGACAGATGAAAAGAAGTTATGAAGGGACTTAACATACAGAGCCAACTATCCAAATATGGAAACGGCTAGGAATACCATCTAGATATTTAATAACAGACAGGTCTAATAATTTCTTTCTGATGCAGGTGCTGGCTGCTATTGCAGTCTCAATGGGATCCATGATCATAGGCTTTTCATCTGGATACAGTTCTCCAGCTTTGGTTACTATGGAAAATGACATCACATTGTCTATAACAAAGGAAGAGGTAATTCCGTATGACTTATTTTATTACTCCTATCTATTATTACATATTAGCCTTAAATCTTACATTATCAATTTGACTACAGCTTAGGAACCTTAATTACAATAGTTCATCTTGAATCCACCACGAACACTTAAACTTATTTTTTTTATTAATTGCATCAGAGCAGAGGTGAAAAATATATCTAAATTTCAGGCAAGCTGGGTGTGCAGTTTGATGCCTTTGGCGGCGCTAGCGGGCGGCGTCATCGGTGGACCTCTCGTCGATTACATCGGAAGAAGAAGGACAATATTATTCACTGCGCCGCCTTTCTTTGTCGGATGGATACTTATAGCTTCAGCAACGTCAATTCACATGATACTGGCCGGTCGCGTTATATGTGGACTATGTGTTGGGGTAGGGTCACTCGCGTTTCCAGTATATCTCGGGGAAGCCATTCAACCCGAAGTTAGAGGCACACTTGGACTTTTCCCCACGGCTATTGGTAATGTAGGCATTTTAATTAGCTACCTGCTCGGTAAATACCTTGACTGGTCTCAACTTGCGTACTTTGGCGCTGCATTGCCCTTGCCTTTTTTTCTTTTGATGTTCATGATCCCTGAAACTCCGCAGTGGTACGTATCACGAGGTCAAACAAACGAGGCACGTAAGGCACTTCAATGGCTTCGTGGTAAAAACGCCAATATAGACGAGGAAATGCGTGATATTGCCATGATTAACGCTGAAAATGAAGCAGAAGAATCAAGCCTCAAAGATCTCTTTGATATGAAGTACTTGAAGGCCATCTTAATTACACTTGGCCTCATGACCTTTCAGCAATTTTCAGGAATAAACGCAGTTATATTTTATACCGTAACCATTTTCAAAATGGCTGGCAGCGCATTAGATGACAATTGGTCAGCAATAATTGTCGGAGCAGTAAATTTTACATCTACATTTGTAGCCACAGCTCTTATTGACAGAACGGGTCGAAAAGTGTTATTGTATATTTCATCAGTAACAATTACGGTTTCATTAATAATACTAGGTACATTTTTCTACGTTAAAAATGATTTAAACTTAGATGTGTCTTCCCTAGGATGGCTCCCTTTGACCTGCCTTATGGTTTACTTAGTTGGATTTTCTCTAGCATTTGGCCCGATTCCTTGGTTGATGATGGGCGAAATTCTACCATCAAAAGTAAGAGGTGCAGCTGCGTCCATATGTACCGCTTTTAACTGGTTATGTACGTTCATCGTCACAAAGATGTTCCTAAAACTTCTTGATGGAATTGGTCCTGCCGGAACTTTTTGGTTGTTTGGTTGTATATGTTTTGTAAGTTTATTCTTTGTGATTATATGTGTACCAGAAACTCGTGGCAAGAGTTTAGAGCAAATCGAAAATAAAATGATGGGCAGGGAAAACAAAAGTCGAACTCGTAGAATGAGCTCGATAGCAAATATTAAGCCATTGCCCAGTGGATGTTAACGCGCATTCAGATGATTAGATCTCAGTCTTTATTTGTGATCCTAGAACTTATTAAGTTGAACAGGCTTATCATATTTTTCATCATCGGTTATCCATCATGGATAATAGTTTTTAGAATCTCATACCCGACCTATGATAGAGCTGATGATAGAAGCAAAATTCTTATTTATATATTTACTATTACTACCGATTATAATTTAGATTTAATTTGCCACATCATATTATGCTAAGGTAAAAATAGAACTGTTAAAATTGACATCTCTGTATAATATGTGGGCGTTTTTATAAAAGTTTGTACGGTGGCAAAATTGGGCCAAAGAAAATTAAACTCATGATATTGGTGTTTTTTTTTCCTCTGGTTGCTTCTATCATATATTAGTTTCGTTAAAAACACAAAAAACAAGAGAATAATAAGGTAGATCTTGACAAAATTGCTATTCAAATGGATAGTGACCTGAAATCTGGTTCCGCTGCGTTACGCATTACGTGTTCCCGTTTATAGGTTAATTAAAAGAAACATACAATTAACAACTATTGTTTATTAAAGGAAAATAATCATTTCTTCTAAAAATCTCCAAAAAACAAATTATAATTATAAAGGAACATAAAAAAAATCAACATTTTTATTCCTCTGAGAAACACTGACTAATAATAACATATTAAAGTTTTGTTTATTTGGTAATAAATGAGATCTGAATTGAAACTTATACAACTAATAATTACTTGTATCAAGGAGGTTAATCTTAATTAAACACATCAAATTTTCCTTAATTAACAATAAAAATAAAAGCTTAAATGATTTGCCTCAACAGTGGGACCATCACTCAGTGGAAGTGTATGGAAAAAGTAAGGCATAGTTTACATAAAACACATAAAAAAAATCTTACAAAATTTATAGGTCTACTCACCGAAACAATTATTGCAAATAAAATCGTTATAACAATCTTTGGATAAACCATAGCAAGTTAAACAAACAAAATTTTTACATGCCATACATTTTTTCAATAATAGCATTGATGTTCGATTTTTACATTGATAGCACGCAGAATGACGACTGACGACATTTTTAATAGATTAAGGCGGTGATCCCACTGCAGCGCGTACCGTCGCGGAGCGCGGCGCGACAGATTTTTAACATTGTATGCAAGTAGCTCAGTTTGTATAGAAAACACGCCTCCTCCCACCCACTGAAAACGCGTCACCGCGCGGGAGCGTCAGTATGTAGAAACCGCGCTCCGCGACGGAGCGCGGAGCAGTGTGAGAATCGCCTTAGTTTGTTTTATTGAAAAATTATTTTCTTTGTATCGTTTAGGTATATTTTGTGCTTTAATTTCCCATTTCTCTTCTTGGATGTAATCTCTCTTTCTATTTAAGTTATGTTGCCTGTCTTCGATATTGACTTCTGTTTCGCCCAAAACTTCTAGATTATCACACATTTCTTCAAAATTATTTAAGTCAAATAACAAATCTGTCTCTAAAGGGACTATAATTGAATCAAATGCCGCACCAATGACCCCGATGTCTTGTTGTTCTTTTTCTTTGGATCCTATTATCTTACGATTGATTTCTTCGACTTTGTGTTCTTTTTTCTTTTCTCTATTAATCTCTTCCACTCTTTTCTGTTTTTTCTTTTCCTGGCCCTTTTCACAACCTGTTTCTACTTCTATAATGTCTTCTTTTTCCTCTAAATTTCTAGGAATTTTGTGTTTTTGTTTGGATGATTCACACACAACTTTTTTTGAATTATGCATTGGCATTGCATGAATTTCAGCTGTTACTGTAACTTTGCTAGAAATATCAGAGCAACTCAATTCAGTTTGTTGGGTTGGTTTTCCACAGGTTTGCATACGTAAGCCAAAGCAGTCACATAATCCCCTGTAGAAACCGCAAAAACAAGATAGTGGCCGATAATAAATTTTGCCAGGTGATTTAGCAATAACCTGGTGTGTCTGCATAGTACCTGTTAAAGGTATCAAGTCTTCTGGAACCAGTTTATTTATGTTGTCTATATCACTGTTGATTATATAAAGACATTTGACAGAAATCATGCATTTTGACAATATCTTCGCAGCTTTCTCACCACAGGAAACATCTTTACCATATGTTACCTGTCTGTCAAGGGCCCTCTTCACAGAACCGCCTATACCGTCCGCCACTGATTTTCCGTGGCCACTCTCTGTAAAGGACCATGTTGAATACTGAAGGCCTAATTTAAAGGTAAATAGATTGTGTAAAAAGAAGTTCTTTTTTTGGCGGTACTGCGTACAGGGACCATCGGAATAAAAATGAATAACCTGAATCAAAGGATTACGCTCCTTAGCCAATTTTATAACAGGTATAAGGTGAGCCCATATAGCGGCTGGATCATGTGCATTATTGTCAGCAATGGTGCAAAACGATTGTGAACCTTTATCCCAATAAATCATTCCCGTATGTAGGGTAAATTGTTGTTTCGCGGCACCGAAGTGCATAGATTGCACTTCTTCCGACAGCTTACTACAATAATTTTTTGAAAAGTCACAGAGTAATACGGCTTCGTCTTCTTTAAGTTCACTTATACATTTTCTGTATTGAGCTTGCTGGTGTATCCAGTTATAAAAGTGTTTCTTAAAATCAGGTAATTTATTTTTAAAATTTTGAACATCCTTTCTCTGTCCATCTTTTATCACGTAATCCAGTTCCAGACCTCTACATTGTTCACACTCTCCGTACATGCATTTTTTTGTTTTAATATCACAAGAAGATCCAGTGAGAATATCTTCCAGGGTTTTATATTTTGGCATAACTCCATTTTTTCTTAGTGCAATAAACATTTTATCAAAGTTACTGTGTTTAATACACAGGCAGGTGTTTCTGTTTTGTAAAGTCGGCGACAGAACATAAAAAGGTCGGTATTTATAAAATGTAGAAAACGATTTTGTTCCGCCCTCTTCTCGATATATTTTATAGACATTTAATAATGTATCAGTAAGATATCTAATCTGTTCTTTTTGTTTTTTCAATGTGCGGCACTCTTTTTTACCCGAAGTACTCTTGCTTATATCATCTCTTAAATAAAATCTTTGTATTTCTTTGCATATTTCGTTTTCTTTGGCTTTTTTCACTTTTGTTCGTGCTCTTCCCTTTAAACCTAACAGTTTAGAAACGAAAGTTTTCTTTTTTAATTTTTTTATCGCTTCATGTTCAACTAAACTTTTAAAAATATTCTTTTCTTTGTATTTCTTACATTTTTCATATGAACTTTTTAAGCAAACTTCTAAAATTTCGTCTCTAGCTTTCAATTTTTGTATAGTGACTTCAAGACTTTCAATTTTTTTACTTGTTTCTCTTTTTTGGCGAAATAACCTTTTCCTTGATGTCTCAAGTGCTCTTTTTAATATTTGGATCCTCTTCAATGCAGTATTATACTTGCGAATTAAATTGGTGTTTGATTTTCGCTTTTTAACTGAAGAATCAGTTTTTATTAATTTCTGAGTCTCAGTTATAACTTTATTTTTTTTCTGTTTTTGTTTCTGTTCTCTCCATTTTTTCCGCATTTTTTCTTTCTCTTCATCTGTTAGCTCAGATATTTTCTTACTTTTATTTTTAACTCGTATTGCATGTTTTTTCTTCACTTCTTCGTATTTTTCTGGATTTTCTTTCAATTTATTTCTATATTTTTTCATGCGTTGTGAAGGAGTGAGGGCCATTTTGATATCTAAAAAAAGATAAATAAAAAAGTTCAATTATTTTAATTTAAAATTTTTTATGTAAGAAGTGCAATGATACTAAAATTTGTTAATTTTTTTTTTCATTTTAGTCCTTTTTTTTAACAATGTATTATTATTATTTTATTAAAATTATTTGTTTTAGTGACGAATGTTGGAATGTTGTAATATATTACAAAAAATAATATTTTTCACATTACAAAATGGAGTTATACAGCCGCCATTTCGATTATTTTCTGATCTGAAAATAAGCTCTGGAAGGACATTTATTACTAGAAAATGTATGTGCCTGTTAGGTAATTTTTTTTTTAAGAAATGCAGGATAAGAATGTTTACATTTGCTTAACTAATTACGGGGAATGTAGACGTGGGTTTATGTTCCGCTGAGTTACAAAAGTCCATCCACTGAGAGAATGTTTCTCAGCTGACGTAACGGATTTTAGGTTAGGTCAAATCGTTATTACATTTTGGTGGAAACAATGCGTCTAACCTTATTAAAATTGTTGTTATTACCGAAATTGTAGAATGTAAATCTTAAAAAATATCTATACAACAATGAAATAAGCTCACTTACCACGTAATCTTCGTAAATCAGTGGAATTTTGTAACTGCACTCCCCAGACAAAACAATCAGTTGTGACTTTCAATTCAAAACTGAACGAAATGAGACACTGACAGATCTTTTTTTCTTTTTTAAAGGGTTGCTAGGTTTGAAAAAAACTACTAATGTAGAAGATTTTAATCGCTCCTTAGGAAATATTTGCGTAACTAAGTGGAATTTTCCACCATGACCATTTTTTAGGTTTAGTATTAAAACAAGTTATTAAAATAATTTTGTATTAAAACCAATTAGTAAACAAACATAAGTTAAAAGACCATTTAACGATCTTTTTAACAACACCTAGACTTTATAAATAATATTTTTTAAATTGAAATAACGAATATTAAAACTTTTGTATAACAAGATGGGACAATGGTAAAACACACATATTGATACATTAATTTCTATTTTTTTCTTGATATTAATGCAATACATAAAAATACATACGTTAAAATTGTTTAAAATCCTACTAACCTAACAAACTATTACTTACTGTTAAAAATAAGTGTAGTTTTAAATTAAAAGCTATTTTGTACATGGGACAACGTCAAATTGCCATGTACAAAAAAAACGCCCATGTACTTAAATATAAGATTTGTGATTTGCGTTGAAATTATGTTTTTGTATTTGGAAAAAACCGGGAATAGCAATAAAAGATAGATATATAAGCTGGTTACCTGCAGTGGCACATTCAGTAGTCGGTGGACTTATATCATGAAAACGTGCTGTTTATGTGCATTTGAGCATTTTCATTCGAGTGGAGTTGCTCTGTAGCAGCACAGCCAAGATGCAACTGGGAAGTGGGAACACCACAAGATGAAACACAAAGAGATATACAACTGTAAAAGTCCACTGTATTTGTTAGTTAGAGAATGAATAAAGGCAGCTCCCCCGAGAAGGACCTCATTCGTAAAATTTTGTTTTAAAATGGTGGAGTTCACAGTCTAATTGCATGGGATTTGAGTGTATAGTAATCGTATATTGTATTAACTAAGGCACTTTGGCACTGACGTGGTTCAATAAGGCCCGTCAGTGTGTAAAATATAAAAATTAATTTTAATAAGTTATTGAGTAAATTAATATTAGTAAGTACCTACCAACCTAATTAAAATTATAGATTTTTTATATGTAACAAGCTGTACCCTGCGCGCGTTGCTACGCCAATTTTTTTTTTCTAAACCATCCCTGAACTATAACAAAAAACACAAAAGAAAATTATCGAAATCAGTCAAGCCGTTTATGATTTCATAAAGGACATACAGACAAACATTCATTTTTATATAACGTCTTACAAAATATACTGAAACTATTTTAAAGGTGGATTCAGTCCATGATACTGAACAACTTTCCCCAAGGAACATATATCGAAATACGAAAAATATTTTTTGACTCCGTACAGACTCGGATCAGCTGATCGGTCAACTTCTATGGGAGGCCAAAAATTATTTTTCATATTTCGATGCACATATGTTCCTTAGGGAAAGTTGTTCAGTATCATGGACTGAATCCACCCTTAAAATAGTTTCAGTATATTTCGTTAGACCCTGTATACATCGTGTTAATGAAAGAACGCAAAACTCTCAGATGGTACCTCAGCCCATGAAACTGAACAACTTTTGTTCAACAACTTTAATGCCGTACCTGAATTGTCGCACATTTGCGAAAAACGACCACTTTTGGCAAATGTGCGTAGTAAAGCTTTACATTCTCATTATAAACTAAACAGTAGTTCATAAAATACTTTAAAGGGTTATCTAGGAAAGGAAATTTTCAATAATGATTCCGTTTTCTTTGAAATTATTTATTTTAAATGGGGGCAGCACTGGACCCCAGAAAATTAAGGTACGGCCTTAACGAAATCCAAAAAAAATTCAGGTTTTCATACAAATTGACTCGATCAGCTGATCAGTTTGTATGAAAATTCAAATATTTCTTTTTTGGATTTTGTGAAAATAGTTGAACAAAAGTTGTTCAGTTTCATGGGCTGAGGTACCATCTGAGAGGTTTTGCGTTCTTTCATTAACATGATGTATATAGATTAAATAAAACCTATAAAAATACTTATTATAAAATATTATTGTTTTTAGTTCTTTAACCTTGTTTTGTCACAATCCAACCTCAAACAATCTATCCCTTACCTGTTTTTATGAAATGATTTAATTTGGTAAAATATTAAATTAACATAAATAATGATTCAATGTTACAAATAAAGTAGGTACTATTAACAAATATATATATGAATTTACGACAAATTTTGTTCTTCATATTTTGTATCTCCTCCACTGGCATTTTGTAATCTTAAAAATATTGTGTTTGTGATCTCAAATCTTATCACGATGTGGTTCATTCAAAACTAACAGCCAATGTATGATGTTCTAAGGACATTGTATCTATTGTATCTTCCCTGGTCAATTTTATTTAAAGAAAAATTTATTTAAAAAACCTAATTTTATTTATAATAGTAGTAACTATAACTTGTGCATAGATTATAATTGTCTTTTTTATTTACTTACAATAAATATTTTTGCAATTATATTTTTTATTTTCACATAAAAAAGTCTCACCCCTGTGCGTCTTTCCCCTGGCACATAATTCACCAAAATATCTAGTGGAGCTATGGATACTTATTTAAATGTATAATTACATTTAAATTTGCTCATAACCGTCAGATCTGTAAGATAGCTAGTCATTTATTAATTTTTTCTTGGTTTTGAAGAGTCCAGAGGAGAGAATACTCCATATAAAGGCTGCAGTCTCTTCCCTGGTCTGCTATAAAATGATGATAAAATATAATAATTGATATGTATGATAAGATTAAAATTCAACAAATTTTGTTGTGCTGCTATTCAATGAAAAAATAATTCTTATCTATAAAAGGAGAAACATCATTTCCAATCAAGAAATCAATTTACACTTAAATATACTTAATATTTAAGTGTACCATAATAAAAATTTAATTACTTTCTGGTCCATAAAGATTACAATCATCCATAGAAATCAGTTGTTTAATATCTAATGATTTAATGTAATGTAAAGATCTCATGATTTTTAATTATTTTTCTTTGTTTCTTTAATATATTACAGTATAAGGGAGGTTGGCACAGTATGTAAATTGTATATCCATTTTGTTCTATCCTCTCATCTCAAATAGTAATAAGTTTTAGGTATGGTTGATTATTGTTTATTGCGCCACGGCTAATGAAAAATACACAAACATTGAATAGCTTGGATATATTTTGCTTCTTCTTCTTAGTGTGTCGATGGTAATTTTCAACATGCTGTATATATATTTTGCTTACTTAATGAACCAGGACTATTTTCTGCAAAGAAAAATTTTTTGAAGTGAAAACTTCTTTAGGTGCGTTGGGCATTTTTTGAGATGGGTAAAAAGCCGCTGAACTCAAGACTTACTTTGTAACCAACACCACCTTGTTCAAGTTTTCACTTTCTTGCCTTCGGACCACATGCCACAAGCATGACACCATTATCGCTAATTTCTACTTCTGTCAAGTAGAGCTTCTTTTAGACATACTCCACAAGATTCAATTTATGTTCCTAATTAAACGAAAGGGCATGCTTAGGAAAAGATTGCCTCCGTATGTTATGTGCAATACTATAAGAATTGGCACTGCAAAAACAATAATTTTGTTTTCATTGTTTGATAGGTTAAAAAATGTATGTAGGTACGTAGATATACCTATACTTATCATATTTTTTTACGAAAGTACATATTGGTGAATATGTAATAAGTGTGAGGCCCTTAGCATGTTTACCTAGTGGTGGGATCTATAAATAAAAAAGAAACTTACCCATAACTTGAACTCTGCAAATGGCACAAGTATCGCATTCAACATCCCAGCTCCACATCGCAACAGCATTCCATTTCTTCAATGTAAACATTTTATCGGATTTCGGTCCGTCATTGTCACCGCGATCTAAATCACAATCTTCTCCAGACATTATACTTTCAAGAAAATCACAAACAAATTTATTTAGAATCAACAACACAAATCGAACGAACGACGAAACCGATTGACAATGACAACTAGTTGACATTGATAGAATAGAAAGACAGATAATACAGGCGAAAATTTACAAGAAGGCAGAAAACTATACCTGTGACTATACTAAAGCCAAGATATTGTAATTTTAGGTGACATTGTAAGGTTTTGTGTTTTGTTCTGGGTTGGGTACTATACTATAATACATGTACATAATACATATTGATAGGCATAACGCGGATGGCGAGGATTTCGTACTTATCTATATATAGTTGAAAAAAAAACCCGTTAGTATCTACCGTTAAATATCCAAAGTTTGATTAGCTATCAATAAAATGCGGTTATTAACGTTAAATATCCGATTGCGGCGAAACCAAAAGGTGGGATATGTATGTGTTTCGCCACTATGTATGTATGTTAGTATGAATATATTACCCGACTACGACGTTGTCAAAAGGAGGGTTATGTATTTTGCCGCTATCTATGTATGTATGTCCATCTGCTCCCTCGTATCTTTTTTAAGGTTCAGTACCCAAAGGGTGCAAACGGGACCCTATTACTGAGACTCCGCTGTTTGTCAGTATGTCACAGGGCTCTATCTCTTGAACCGTAATAGCTAGACACTTGAAATTTTTACCGATTATACTTTGGCCGCTATAACAACAAATACTAAAAATAAAAAAAGTTAAAAATTAAAGGGGGTCGCCAAACAAAAAAGGTTTTTTTCCAGCGTTTTTCTACCGCTTTATAATGGCATTAACTAGATACTTGAAATTTTCACAGATTATAAATTACTATGGCCGCTATAACAACAAATACTAAAAAATAAAAAAAGTTAAAAATTAAAGGGGGTCGTCATACAAAAAACGTGTTTTTTAGCGTTTTATAGTATTGTACGGAGGTACGGAACCCTTCATGTACGAGTCCAACACGCACTTGCCCGTTTATTTTTCTTCCATGATATCCATGGTATATTGACAGATGAGTTATCGTTGAAAGTCGTTGAAAGCGTCTTGGCTGTCCGCTGGTAGGCTATGCGTCCGTCATATTTAATTCAACATGGCGCCCTATACCACGTGTAACAAAAAGAGCGTATCAACCCGAAAGGGTGTTAACGTACTAACCAAATGTGAACAACTTTTACTATGGGAACATCTAAATACCTACCGTGCCAAAAAGTATGGAGCTGCAGAGTTGCTTTTTGCGATTTCAGGATTGGACCCATAGTACAAGTTGTTCACGTTGGTTGGTTAACTCATTAACCCCCTTGGGGTAATACCCTCTTTTTGTTACATGTTGTATAGGCCAAAAAGCAATGAACTCAAAAATATAAAACTGCCATCATCGTGCAACTCGCGAATACTCGCGGGCGCGACGCGATACACATTTTATGCCGCTAGCGACATCTAGCGGTGGTATTTAACCGTAAAGCAACCGGCTTCGCATACAAACTAAGTAAGACTTCTATGTTTTCAAGCCTTTTTGTTTATTTATATACAACGTGGAAAAGACATTAGCGTAATAAATTATAGCACATACTTGTACTAATATTTAATGACGGTATGCTTTCAAGTATGCTTTCTTTTTTAAATTTTTGGTGAATCGAACATTATAACGAAAAGCGATGAATTATTTTGTTTGAAAAGTACGTTTATTTAAATTTATTTATTTTGCTTTTTTATAATTTCATATTAAGGCCGTACCTGAATTTTCCGGGGTCCAGTGCTGCCCCCATTTAAAATAAATAATTTCAAAGAAAACGGAGACAATATTTAAAATTTTGCTACTATCAAGTGCTAGATAACCCTTCGAAGTATTTTATGAACTACTGTTTACAATTTAAAGTTAGAACGTTAAGCTTTACTACGCACATTTGCGAAAAACGGCCACTTTTGGCTTGGTAGAGACAAAATTTTAAATGAAATCTCCGTTTCCTTTCAAATAATTTATTTAAAATGGGGGCAGCACTAGAACCCGGAAATTTAATGTATGGCCTTAATGTATGTGCTACCATTTAATACGCTAATGTATTTTCCACGCTGTATACACGGACCCAGTAAGAATCCAACAAAAGACATCAACGCGTTGTTAACCTATGAAATTTTATTGAATTGTTTATAACGCGTTGATGTATGTAATATAATATTCAATATTATGGGTTTATGAACAGAAAGTAATTAATTCGTTATTTTTTTCCAACTGCCTCATGTAAAGAAGACTAAGGTGTAGGCTTTGTTGAAAACTTAAGACTAGGATTCTAGCTAAAGTCAGTGAGTGTGAGATTTGGGCGTGTAGAGCTTGGCACTCCAAGATATGATAACTTTTTAACAGTGCAAGCAACTTTGGCAAGCATAAAGTAAGTACTTACTCGTCTTGGCATAACTTTATATGAAAATGTTTTTGGAGGAATATCATTTTATTTTAGTTTTAGTAAGAAGTTAAATTGGACATTTTAGCCTGTAAAACTTTCTACCCTTCATATATGGGGTTAAGGGGTAATTTTTAATTAAAATTTGCTGAAGATGGGATCTATTTTTTATTTGTAACCAATATTCTAAATACCAATTTTCATGTTCCTTACTTGAAAATTGACGAAAAGAAAGCGCTCTATGACTTCAGAAGTACCCTAATAATTTTGCTGATCACCCACATCAGTCAGTGAATCAGTGTGTCAGTGAGTGACAAAACGCAAAGTTAAGAAACAATGGTAGGTACAAAAGGTGGACTGTACTTATGATACATTATTGCTCTTTGGGTGGGCTTATCCACTTATCCCAGAAGGGATCTCTTCCAGTCGACAAATTGGACAGAGAACAGCTATTATACATTAATAGTAAGGCATACGTACGTAATAAGAACAGAATACAATAAGAAAAAATAAGGCTTATACACACTATGAATAAGTATATACGCATGCGCACGTTTCTCTTTAGTAAATGCAATATGCAGCTATAACTATTTTAATTGTTTCTTTGAATACCTATGTGATGTGAATAAGTAGATAAAGTAATCAATATAATTAATTTAAAAAAAAACAAAGCATTTTTTTTATCTGGTTTATTAGTAAAAAAACATTAAATCTGGGATTACTAAGAACTGTTTGTAGTGTTTACAAATAATAATTTACTACCCTGTTAATAAAATCTCACGTAGTTTATAACATTCTGTTTATATTTTTTAAACTTATTCTTATTTTACTTAACCTTACGTTTAAGGCGCTGAGGTTCATAGCTCACAATATTGTTAGTGTTTTAGAAAAATTGCTATAATTATACTACAATTTTTTTTCAATAATTTTACACATGTATCTTAAGACTTTTTTACAGAGACACAGAAAAAAATCACAAACATACCTATAAGTTTACCTTTAAAAAATTCTAATTAATTATTTTATACAATTACTTACCTTTTTACATGAAAATTATACTTACCAAAAAATGTAGAATCTAAATTACGAGTAGAATTCGCTACAATAAAATATATATGTAAATATAATATATAAAAAAATATATAAAACACAGCGAAATATCGTTGAGAGCGAATTAAGGCCGGAGCCCGTGCTCGATGTAAAAAGGTAACTATATAAAATAATTAGAATTTTTTAAAGGTAAATTTAGAAGTATGTTTGTGATTTTTTTCTATCGAGCCAAAAATGCTCAATCGTGTTTTGGATATTGTTTGTGTCTGTAGATTCCTATGTAATTTTTTTTAAAAATAAATTCTTGTAGTTTAACACTTCCATGTTATAGCAATTATTCAAAAAGACTAACAATATTGTGAGCTGTGAACCTACAGCCCCTTAAGTTGTTTAAATACTTTCTATATAATTTTTGAAGGTTTTAACGCAGCTACAATATATTTAGGCACAAATCACAAAACCATGTATTGTCATTCGATGATATAAAATATTCTAAAAATAATTTGGTGGGATTTAAAAATTTAAAAGTACTGCGAGGAAGACTAGAAAGATGCTGGCTCCAAAACTAGCTCCGCTGCTGTAACAGTGCAGTTCTTCCACTTGCACGGTGTAACGGATGTTGTAGGGGAATCGGCACAGGTGGGGATCTGTTGAAATGTCAAGTAACTTTTTATTAAAATTCATAATGTAGTCTAACAAAATTCACTAAAACTATTTTAACGGCTATTTAGTTCCTGACACTGAACAATACGGATGTTGACAAAAAAACTTTTTGCCTCATCAGGTAGATTATTAAAAAAATTAGTACTTATACCTACGTATTACCTATTTTTTAGTTTTTTTGACTATCAAATAATTAATTATGTACAAAGATACAGCGCATTTAAATTCCGCATGAGGTTACGATCAAGTACGATTATCACTTGACAGTGACGTCAATCACCCCACACTCCGAAACTTCGACGCGCTGTATCTTTGTGATTTTTCACTACTTTGATAAACCAAAAAACATGGGTTTATTATTTTTGGATAATCTAACTAACGGACTAAATAAAATACAATATCTGGACCCAGTCCGCATCCCTATTGTCCTTATGGAATAGACTCGTTTATCAAAATATGATTTAAAATGTGCTCCATTAAAAACTTAGATCAGCTAATCGATTATGAAGTGAAAAAACCCTTTTCCGTATTTCGCTATATTTGCATTGGGAACTTTTTTAGTGACTGAATCTGCCCTTAAAATAGTTCTATTCACCTGTACAAATAGCGGAGAAGGTTGTGGCAGCAGCTGCCTGAACGGAGATGTGGACTGGTGGGCAGGAGCCGATGGTGTAGTAGCCATCACATGCGTTCTGCAGACTGATCTCCACATTGCCGGAAGTCGCTAGATCCTCACATGTCATCAAATTATCATCAACGCCAATGATTGTGCCGTTTTGTCTGAAAGTTGTCATCATGTGCATATAAGAATAACTGTTGAGTTAAGTAAATGCGTAGGTAGCATTTTACTTGCTTCACAAAACAAAAAACCCATTTCAATTCTAGCTAGTGTACTAGGTACTCAACTGAATTCTAGTTAAAATTACAGAAAAACAGAATATGCAACAATTGTTTTCTTGGATGACGTATTTCTTCCAGTTCTTTTGATTTAAAAGCCAAACTAATTAATCGATTTTGATAAATATTATATGGGACCAATATGGAAGTATAGGAACTTCCCAGAAAAGTTTCGAATGTCGAAAAGTTCCTCAAACGGAAAAAGAAAGAAGCCTAAATGAGAAAAAAAGATCGCCTTAATGGAAGTCACAAATATCTGAATTATACAAGAAAAAAGGGCAGAAAGAAATCGAAAAGTGACTGTTGTGCTGGCAAGGGCCACAGAGGGCGCCTCAAAAGGACTAGGAAATGCTGCCGCATGTGCCGCTGCGAGATTTTATAAAGAACGCGAACATGCCATGGCTTTATTGATTTATTAATAAGACTACCAAAATAAAGTAATAAGACTTTTTAAAACATTTAATAAAGCCATACAACTGAAAACGGTATTTTTACTCGTTTGGTATAGCTTAGGCAAAACGCAGTCGGAAAATGTAAGTTTTAGTCATTAAATAACAAAAAGAAAATTAAATTCTGTTTTCGGTTTATAAATATGTATTATCTGTTCAAGAGATGATATTACTCACCTAGGTTGTACAATAGTCCTAGAGTAGCAAACTGTGAGGGTGCCAGCACCAGCACTAGTGCGAGATATACGCACTCTCGAATGCTCATTGTTTCCATAGAAATAATTCGGGCTCACTGAGTAGAACTGGATGTAGCCAGGTTCTATGAAGTCGTCAAATTGTCTGTTCCCAGAAGAGTCGGCTGTGAACTCGAAACCGCAAAGTGGATTGACGATTCTTCTATTCGCTGAAATAATTTTTACATTCATTATAAATTATTTTTAACTAACCTGAAATTTCATTATGAATAAGTACAAGTTTTTGGTCAGAAATCAATAAATTTATGATAAAGTTTAACTAGTAATGTACTCTAAATTGTATGTATATAATTAGTTGAACATACTTCGTTGAATTCTGTCTAAAACAGTTGCCAGTCTTTGCACAGCACCCACTCCGTTGGCCGCGAGTGATATGACATGGATGTCGTCGTGCATGTCTCGGACTAAGTTCCACAAATTATCCTGTTGGTTGGTTGAAGTAGCAAACAGTATTCTTAAATCTGCAAACACAAAATAGGAAAATATAACATATTCTTAGAGCAAGTAAAAAAAAATATATAATAAAGTAAGTTTAAAAAAAAATACAAATAATTTTGCACAGATTTTTTTTCGCAGTCTAAAATACTGTCTCATACATTTTATGATTTATAATTATAATAAATCAAATCAGACTTTCATCGGAAAAACTAGCTTTTATTATATCATACATTTTTAGGGCTCCGTACAAAAAATGAAAAAACGGAACCCATATAGGATCACTCGTGCGTCTGTCTGTCCGTCCGTTTGTCACAGCCAATTTTCTCCGAATCTACTGGACCGAATCAGGTGAAATTTGGCAGGATGGTGTAATCCTATGACCCAAACACATATGTGTGAAGTAAATAAATATTAATTTAAAATAAGGGTCATTTTCGGGGGAAAATTAGGATATTAAAAAAAAAATTGCATTACTTACTATGTTACTATGTTATATATCAAATAAAAGGGCTTATTATAAGGATCTTAAATATATATTTTTTTATTATTGTAAAATAAAAAGTTTTGATTTTATTCAAGAAAGAAGTACTAAGCCTAAAATTTTGAAAAAAATACAAAATATAGTTCATTGCTTGTAGATTACAGGAAAACCTATAAGAATTCAATCAATTGTACGGAACCGTCTCCACGCGAGTTTGACTCGCACTTGGCCGGTTTATTATATCATATGATTCTGATTACCATCATCCCTACACTCCACTTACCAGGAACAGTTTCATTCAACATCCGGGCTTGTTCGAAGGTCTCCTGGGTATTTTGTATCGTGCCAGAGTTTAGTAAGAATAGAAGAACGGTGGAGTTGCCTCCAACATAATTGGCCGCAGTCTCATTGTGAAGTGTGTACTGCATCATAGTTCGGATGTTGGTGAAAGTGGTCTCCAAGTTAACGCCCGTCATCACTGTTGAGAAATACAAATAAGAGAATAGTAAATTCGATATTATACAAAAACTTTAAAAATAATATATATTTGTCTTAGATGGTGTACCTACTTTAACAATTGTTTTTATTTTTATTAGCTTGTACTGTCCCACTGCTGGGCAAAGGCCGCCCCTCTTGTACGTCACTGAAGTCTATCTTGCGCGATGGACTTCCAGGTCTTGTTGAATTTATTTAACTTTAACAATAGGTACTCATATAAAAATTCAAAAGTTAGCTAGCTTATGAGGTAGGTAGGTAATATTAGAATAACAATTAATGGAACTTACTGCTCTGATGCTTGAGGAGTGTATACTCAGAATGGAAGTCTGCAGGGCTGAACGTCTTGTTGACCACAACGCTGCCATCAAAAGCGCTAAGCAGCGTCACACTGGAGCCGAACTTCCCGACTTCAATCGAGTCCAAAAGGTAGGAAATCGCGGGGTACACTGTTGCGTACGGCCACGTGGCATCCAGGACTATGTATAGATTGGTTCGCAGGCGAATGTTGGACGTAGCTTCTGTTATAGTGCAGCTCAAGTCGTTCATGTTTGATTCTGAAACGTTAAAGTTTTATTTCATAATCTTATTTTCCAACTTTAGTCTGAAGTTCTGTCAAAGTAGCTTGCCTATTGCCTCTGTCGGCTTACATCCGCAAGACGCAAAATGCTGTGTGTCCCATTAGTAATAAAGACGTGATAGTGCATGTACTTATGTATACAAGGATACTTTTAAAACACCGGCGACATTTTTGAAGAAAGCTCAGTCCGTTATACTGACCACTTTCCATAAAAACAAAAATCGAAAAACGAAAAAAAAATATCGGCATCCTATACGTTACAAATCGGCGCTCAGCCAAATGGAATTCGTATGGGAGGAGGAAACTTTTTTATCGATTTTCGATAATTGTTTTTATGAAAAGTCGTTCAGTATCACAGACTGAACTTACTCCAAAAACGTTGCCTGTGTTTAAAAAGTAACCCTGTATATCATAATAATCATCAACACGACTCCCTAGTTTGTACTATCTGTGCTATATTTTAGCCAGAGCAGTCAGGGGATTTAGCTTACACTTTCCACGCTGGTCAGCCAGATTGGAAAGGTCTCATTGATGTATCTACGACATGCACGGAAAGACTTGGAGTGGTAATATTCTACTCTGCCGTGAACCACACGGCACACCACACGGTGTATATATAATATAATATAATATAATATAATATTAGGTCCTTACATATGAAATTGCCGATTTTCAATACTGGCAACTTTAAAATCAAATATCTTGCGTTTCATTAGGAATTCCAAATTCAAATTTATTTCGAAATAAAGCCAGAAAAATATTGTTTTAAAATTCGTATTTCATTTGTTTTAACATCATTTGTTTGAGTTTCAACATTGCTATACCTCACAACAACTATGGACAAATTGAAAATTCGCGGTATTTACGAATACGAGTTCCACCGTGGCACCAGTGCTGCAGAAACGACTCGAAGAATTAACGACGTGTATGGACCAGGCACCGCTAACGAACGAACGGTGCGTTTTTGGTTTAAACGTTTCCGTTCTGGAAATTTCGATTTACACAATGAGCCTCGTGGACGACCTGATACTCAAGTGAATAACGAAGAATTGAAGGCGATAGTGAAAGCGGATCCATCTCAAACCACTTTTAAATTAGCAGCAGCCTTCGGCGTAAGTGACAAAACGATACTTATCCACTTGCGCCAAATCGGAAAAATTAAAAAACTCGAATAGTGGGTACCGCACGAATTGACTGAAGCAAACCAACAAACACGCGTTGCTTGCTGCGTGTCTTTGCTTAATCGCCACAATAATGAGGGGATTTTGAACCGTATCGTGACTTGTGATGAGAAATGGATCCTGTACGACAATCGGAAGCGATCATCACAATGGCTTGACCCTGGAGAACCGGCAAAATCTTGCCCTAAGCAAAAACTGACCAAAAAGAAGATTCTGGTTAGTGTTTGGTGGACCAGTGCTGGTGTTATCCACTACAGCTTCTTGAGATCAGGCCAGACGATTACTGCAGACTTGTATTGCCAACAATTGCAAACAATGATGGAAAAGCTCGCCATTAAACAACCGAGACTGATGAACTGCTCTAGCCCACTGCTCCTTCAGGATAACGCTAGACCACACACTGCACATCAAAAGATCGCCAAGTTAGAGGAGCTGCGACTGGAACCTCTGCGTCACCCATCATACTCTCCAGATCTTGCCCCAACCGATTACCACTTTTTTCAAAATTTGGATAACTTTTTACAAGGAAAAAATTTCAAATCTGATGAGGCAGTCAAAACCGCCTTCAAACAGTTCATAGACTCTCGCTCCCAGGATTTTTTTTCCAAAGGTATCAATGATCTGCCTATAAAATGGCGGAAGTGTATCGATAACAACGGCGCATACTTCGATTGATTAAATAATAATTTCATTAAAAAAAACTTGTTTCACTTTTTTGATACTGAACGGCAATTTCATATGTAAGGACCTAATATTATAAGTATTATATTATAGTATGTTGTTGTATGTTCTGTATGTGCCATATTTTTGAGTTCAGCGAACCTAGTTCTAGGATAACTGTTTAGAAATGCATTAGGTAAATACTTACGCGTGTAAGTCTGGAAGTTTATGATAGCAGTGGTAACAAACTGTGTAAGAGCAGTGTTGATAGTTCCGTACAGAGTCATATGGGCGTTCAACGCAGCTGCGAAGGATTCTGTTTGTGTCGCTAAATTGGCATCGCTCAGAATAGAGGTGCTCAGGTCGCGTCGGTTGCACGCTCGCACTGAGGCGTCGAATACTCCGTTCTGAAAGTGGAATCACACTACAACCTTAAAAACATATTCTTGGGTCGCAAGAGAAGACACACTATATTATAGTTATAAGTAAGTACCTTTAAATTAAATTCTACAAGCCAAGGCTTTAAGTTTTAGAAATAATTTAAATACAAAGTGGAAGGGACATACCCGTAATAAATCAAACCACGGGCTATACTAGATCACTATAGTAGTTATAATGAAATTAAAATAACAGCCAAAAAACAAAAAAAAAATTGGCACTTCCATACAAATCGTCCGGCCGGCCGCACACTTTTCTATGGAAATGCCAAATTTTTTTTTGTACTTTGGCTGTTATTTTAATTTCATTATAATATAACTAGATCACTATCTAGTATAGCCCGTGGTTCGATTTATTACGGGTATGTCCCTTCCACGTTGTATATGAAATTATTTTTATCAGTAATTTGAGCTATTCTAGCATATCGCGATACCAAGCTAAATATTTTAGACATTTTCTATTTGATCTGATGTTATAGTTTCAATGGAAGTTGTAAGCGATAATGCGAGTATACAGGGTCTAACAAAATATACTGAAATTCAGTCCATTATACTGAACAACTTTCTCCGAGGCATATCCAAACAGGAAAAAAAATTTTTGGCCGTTGACTGATCCGAAATTTTTATGGAAAGGAAAAAAAATATTTCCAGCCACAGTAATACATAATCGGTGAAAATTTCCATTATAAAGCTCGAGTTAAAAACGCTAAAAAAAACACGTTTCTTATATGACGACCCCCTTTAATTTTTAACGTTATCCTATTTGAAGTATTTTTTGTTATAGCGGCCATAGTAATACATAATTGGGCTATAACAACATACACTAAAAATAAAGTTAAAAATAAAAGGGGGTCGTCATACAAGAAACGTGTTTTATTCAGCGTTTTAAAACATTCTACGGAAGTACGGAATCCTTCAAGTAAAAGTCCGACTAGCACTTGGCCGGTTTTTATTCAATATGCTGTCCCATCACTATAATATCTCAACCAGTGACGGTAACAGGTATTTTTCTCGGGGAAAGTTGTTCAGTATCACGCTAAAAATAGTTTCAGTACATTTTGTTAGACGTTATATGTGTAGAAGTTTATAATTACTGTAATTAAGTATATAATTTTTAATATTATTTTAACTAATAAGTAGGTATAGGAATCAAAAAATAAAATCCTAATATTCTAGAAAACTTACCCTTGGTGAGTAATACATGTCAATTAGTTGCGACAGCCTCAATGTGCTAAATGTTTGCAGAATACTCCTCACTCGGGTGCCGAGAACGAAGCCGTCCAGGTCACCCCTGATCTCAGGGTCGGTCATTTCAAGATTCTCACGGCTGCTCAGCATAAAGAATCGCCTGGCTTGTGAGGAGTTAAAATTACCACTGCTGCCAATGGCAATATTGGTCCTTGCCTTTGACCCTTGAATAAGGGCTGCTTCAGCCAGATCACCTGCAAAGTCGGGACTTATAGCACAGCTTATAGTTAACTTTCAGATAGGTACGAAAACCGGGAACGCACTTAGACGAAGAAGACACACATACCGGGCACCTTGACGATTCCTTTTGTCGAAATACCCTATTAAAATTTCAAGTTGCCTTACCTTTTTTATATTTAAAAAAAAAATACTTTTGCACGCGCCTCGCAATATCAAAGCCCCGACTAAATCGTCTGACTTATTGATTTTTTTATTCTTTAAACATTCAACTACAACATATGAAAAACGCATATTGCCTCAAACACCTTTTTTGAAAAAAAAACTATAAAAATTTATAGGTTGCTTTAGCCCTGCTACTCACCAGCCAGGTCTGCAGTTCCGTGTTGGGGTATAATGGGGAGAGGTATGTGGCAAGTTCTTAACTTGCCTCAAATACCTATCCAAAAATTCGTGCCAGCTCTCGGACCAAGTCCATTAGTTAGCTAGTATCATAGTACCATGGATGAACAAATATATAAGAGGACTTCAATTTAAATGATGACGGTTGTCTAATTAAATTTTAAGTTTAAATGTTGTAGCTACTAGTTCAAATAAACGGGCAAGTGCGAGTCGGACTCGTACATGAAGGGTTCCGTGCCTCCATACGATGTTATAAAGCGCTGAAGAAACACGTTTCTTGTATGACGACCCCCTTTAATTTTTAACTTTATCTTATTTTTAGTATTTGTTGTTATAGCGGCCATAGCAATACATAATCGGTGAAAATTTCAAGTATCTAGTTAATGCCACTATAAAGATCTAGTTAAAAACGCTGAAAAAACACGTTTTTTGTATGGCGACCCCCTTTAATTTTTAACTTTTTTTAATTTTTAGTATTTGTTGTTATAGCGGCCACAGTAATACATAATCGGTGAAAATTTCAAGTGTCTAGCTATTACGGTTCAAGAGATAGAGCCCTGTGACGACAGACAGACGGCGGAGTCTCAGTAATGGGGTCCCGTTTGCACCCTTTGGGTTCGGAACCATAAAAAGGTAGTTTCGTAGTGGTTCCGAACAATTTTGGAAAGATGGCGGTATAAGCGTTCATTTTCTACGAATAAACAAGCGCCATCACTGGTATTTCTTTTTTTTTGGATTGACAAATATAGGTTGCACCAGAAGGTTTGAAGAGCGGGCCAAAGGCCCGGCTTCCTATATTTATATTTTACTAGCAACAGCGCAAAGGGCTCCCAAGGGGAAAACCTCGGTTTTGTGGTGCTGCAACAAGCATGTTTTGCCTGAAGGGCCGAAGCTAGGGTTGCAGAAGGGCCTAATTAGGACGCAAATCGTCCAGGTGCCGCCGGGCAGTACCTAGTAAATACCGTCCGCCTAAGTACCCAGCATCCTCTGTTTGGGTGGTAGGCGAGATAGTAGCGACCGACATCTATAAACAATACAGGATTTTGGTTTGCTAGCACAGTACGCTTTTTTATATGGGATTGTCACTCCCCTTGTATTTGTTCATCCATGATAGTAGATACCAAATCGATCACGAACGGCAAGCGAGATTGCGAAAGAACAGAATAAGTGCACATTCAGCTTTTACTGCCTCAAATTTCCTTCCATTTCGAAACGATATCAAATAAAAAGAAATCTAAACTACCTAGCGGCTAGTAAAATTATGTACATGGATTTTTTAAGGCTACACATGAGTGTATTTCGTCTTATGAATCTTATGATAACAGTAAGTACCTGCTACTGTGGCAGGATAAAGATTGTCAACATTCTGTAGACCATTAGTGTTAGATTGCGTCGTTCCTTCTTTGGTCAATTCCGTTATTGGGACCGTCTGCCTCTCAATCCCCGCGGCGATACCCGCTATCACGTTGCCAGCCGACGTCGCCCCCCACAAAGTGTGTATCACGCCGTCTAGTATGGGACAGGTACTTGCTCCTTCTAATTGCAGCCGGGCAGAATGCATAGTGCCATAGTTGCTACTAAATTCTACTTCATCATTGAGGTCGAAGCGTCTCATTTGGCCATATTCTGTGTCCCTGAAAAGAAAGGTATCTTATTTAAAGTTCACTCTTATTATAAGCTTAAATTTAATGTAGGTAAAGAAATTATCTTATTCCAAGTTAACTTTTATAATAAGGTTAGATTTCATGTAGGTAATCAACAATACAACCAAAAGACACCAACGAGCCAATAACGAGTTAAAAATTATCCAAGTATCAATATAAAGAAAAAAGGAAATCTGTAGACAGTGATTGTTACACAGGCGTTTGATAGAGGAATACTACGACTTACCTTAGAAATTGAGTGGTTAAGAGACGATTACCTCCACATCCATATAAAACACGGTTTTCTAAGAGGGCAGCACTAAGAGAGAAGATATTGTTGTCATTTTAAAATAAGAATTTGCTTACTCTACAGTAGGGACTGGCGCAAACATCTCGACATCGTCAGACACTCCAGCGGCGCGTGGTGTCCTCAGAGCTCGGTACTCCGACAGCTGGCCACACGTGTTCTCGTCTCCGCGGACTCTTGCATCGGCCGTCGTCGATAGCATGTGGTGGAGCGCACACTGAATTAAAGAAAATAAAAGTCTAGATTTTCTTATTCATAAAAAATCCGAATACGTACATCATCATCATCAGGTCTTTTGTAGTCTCCATTGCAGTAGCACGACCCTGTACTACCAGAGACATATTAGCCTGAGCAGCCAGAGGATTTGGCCTACACTCTCCACGCTGGCCGGACGGGTTGGAGAGGTCTCATTGATGTGCTTTGTAGTTTGTGTTTCCTAAGTCGCCTTCTACGACATCCACGGAAAGACTTGGAGTGGTGCTATTCTACTCTGCCGGCAACCACACGGCTGGAATACGTACAGTATGGGATAATTAAGTAGGTAATTATTGTTTAACCCATATTTGATTGAGATATTCCTGTAGTTATTAATTTGGAAACTTTTAATTATGAATTGAAAGTCCATTCTCAAATTCCTCATTCATTTGCTTAATAAAAATTACGTGTGATTTTTCGTAATTTCTAATATATAAATAAATATAAATATATTTTTGGATAAATCACACAGATTGAGCTAGCCCCAAAGTAAGGTCAAGACTTGTGTTACGGGATACTATCTCAACGATACTATATTTTATAACACATACATATATAGATAAACATTCAAGACCCAGGACAATCTGAAAAAGATAATTTTCCATCTTGACCTGACCGGGGATCGAACCCGGGACCTCCGGTGTGACAGCCTGGCATGACCACTGGGCCACAGAGGTCGTCAAAATTTTAATTCTCAATTAATTAAATTGTTCAATTAATTTTAATCAAAACAAAATAAAATCTTCGATTTTTAAAGTCACTTGTATTTATCTGTTATTTATTTAGACACCAACTTTCTCACCTGTTTTTCTTTTCCTGAAGGTTGACAGGGAGATAATGCTTTAGCATTAAGTCTACCTTTTGTAGCTCTTGGATTAATAAAGTTTAAAATAAAATAAATCACTATCATAAGACAGGAATGTTAACCTCCTACATTTTTTCAGCAACATTACAGTAACTACATTTATATTTATAGTACCTTAATAAACTATGTTCTACTATTTATGAATAGATCAATAAATTATTTTTATCAATTTAAATTATGCATGCATTGCCATTATATAAATAACAAGCCTTATATGTATAATCCAGGTACCTTTAAAGTTGAAGGCAGTGTAGTATTCGCCAACGGTTGAAGATTGTTATTGGGAATCAGTTTGGTGAGCAGTAGTTTGTGGCGTTGGAAGGAATGGAATGTTGGCGAGAAAGGCACCACAATAGTTGATGCGGACTCCTGCGCATGGTACTGTATGCCGTCCTGACGATACCTGAAATATTCACGAATATGAACATATTTTTTTTTATAATGATGTACTTATAGAAAAGCGAAAAAAGCAAAAACGGAAATAAAAAGCTTACTTTGCACTGTCATCTAGTGACAAAGACAACAAACGAGTCGATCTCGCTTTTCGTGACTTCCGAAGTACGTTAGAGCTCAATATACTGTGATTCGAAAATCAGGGAAAATAATTCGTGTAGTTTTGAAAATTGGTACACTTGTACATTGTGATAGGTACCTCAAGGGTGGGGGGTGTGCTGAGGGTGTACAAATGGCGTACTTATAGATTTTCTAGAAAGAGAAGACGAAGATGTACACCCCTACACCCTAAGCACACCCCCCACCCTTGAGGACTTTTAATATGTTTATCTGGACATTACAATGCACAAATGTACCAATTTTCAAAACTACACGAATTATTTCCCTTGATTTATTTCCCATAACAGGCTTTATTTGACGTGACTAAAATGACAAAGTGTACAAAAAATAGCATAATGTATTAATTTGGAGGCTAATTCTAATTATTGGGGGAAAACTATACTTACAAAATTTATTTCCTAGTTTACTAATATTTAAAGAAAAAAGAATTAAATGTGTTTGTATGTTTGTTTGTAATAGATAAACTCAAAAACTACTGATCCGATTAAAAAAAATATTTCATCTACCTATAGATAACTACGTTATCGGCGAATAACATAGGCTATATTTTATCTTTCAAAAAATTTTAGATCTACGAAAATAGCAATAATGTAATGTAACCCAATATATCAAAAATGCCTATTAACGTCATTCTAGCGCGTGCGCTGTAAAAACTATTGTACATACATAATATAACGTACTTAATATTTATAGAACTTATCGTCACCTACAAGAAAGTCCGCGAAGCTATAGGTATGTAACGCTGCAATAACAGCTTTTTGTTAAAATTTGTCTATCATATTACGGTACTTATCTAACTAAATAGTTGAGGAAGGTTTTAAATTATTTAGGAGTTATGTTATGACGGGTTAACCTTTTATCACGCGAGCAACCCGGCGGGCAACAGCTAGTTAATAATCATCATCAACATCATCATCAGGTCTTTTTTAGTCTCCACTGCAGGAGCACGACTCTCTCTGTTCTACCAGAGCCATATAACCAGAGCAGTCAGAGGATTTGGCCTACACTCTCCACACTGGCCAGACGAATTAGAGAGGTCTCATTGATGTTTATAAGCTTTGTTTAGCTTGTGTTTCCTAAGTCGACTTCTACGACATCCACAGGAAGACTTGGAGTGGTCCTATTCTACTCTGCCGGAACCATACGGCTTATAGAGGTATTTAACTTACGTATGTAGTAAAAGCACAGCTAGCATCCGCATATCTACGTTTACATTGGGGTTGTCCTCAATCTTCTGTATGATGTCAACCAGCGTCTGTACGGAGGGTGGTGGCAGATTGTTTCTGTTCACTAATAAGGGGTCGGTGTAGCACTCCCTCAGTTCTTGAGCGACGCTGGCCTGAGCGTTGACTTGTGCCTCGGCATACCCCACCAGGCCCAATACAGCTAATGCTATGTACTGATACATGATGCTTACCTAAAATGACAAAGTATGTAAATTACTAGAACTAGCCCCAAAGTAAGTTTTAAACTTGTATTATGGGATACTAACACAACGATACTATATTTTATAAGAAATACATTGTCTTTGGAATGAAGTTTCTTATCGCAGATCGAGGGGCGCCCAACTAGTGGCAGACTCCCGTTTTTTATAAAGGCTGAAAGTTTTATACATGTAAGTACAATACGAATATGAAAGTTGACTCGTATTAGTGATGTGCCGATCCCATTCCAACTCCAATTATAGATTCGGTCTGGATACTGTTAGAAAGTCCAGATTCGCAGGAACGATCCCGGAAACGTAGCTTTTTAAAGTTTCACGGTTGTCAACATTATAGACATAAAAATCTGAGCGTGGCCAGGACACGCACTTGGCTATTTTTTTTTTATATTGTCAAGATTTGCTAAAGCCGATAAAGTGTAAACATAAACTTAAGATCAGCCGTTTAATTAGCCGGCTAATCTTAAGTTTATGTTCACCTTTACACCCATTGCTTACATACATAAAACATTGAAAAGCTTGTAAGAATGAATATGTCACAGTATCTAGTAAGTAGGTATTTTTATTTTTATATTTTACGTACCAAAGATTATTAGGAATATGCATTGTTCTAGATAGGTGACTAAGAATCGAATTATTATCGATATTTACAAGATAAGGGCTTGATGGTGACATAGTGCGTATGGAATTTTATTTTGGGGAGTGGTAGAACTGTTTCAGGAAGTGGGTGCGCATTTTTTTACACTGATTGCATTTTGTGAAAATTATAGCAAAATTCTTGCTTGACTGGAAGAGATTCCATTGATAAGTCCGCCGTTTTCAATTTACTCCATTATGTTTTTTTTTGTCTTAAATTATGTGTTTTCAAAGTACAAGAAAGTTATAATTAGTTAACAAACAAAAAAAAATCTTCAAAATCATATTCCTGCAGCGCGGGCGGCTGATCTAAATATGAAGGTCCGTTTTTTCAATTTTTACTGTAATTTTTTTTGGGTAATGCGAAATTAAAAGACTATTCTAAATTTCTGTTTTTCCTAAAGGTTGATTGTTAGAGAATGCATTAGCATTAAGTTCACCTTTTGTACCATTGTGGTCAATAAAGATTTTAATAAATAAATAAAAGTCTAATTTATCTCCTTCATGTTACGATCTATTTGTTGCTTTCAGATTTCTTGATGTACCGAGACAAGAAAACGGAAGCCCAGGGCACTACGAGTACTTACCTTTTCTCGACGCGTTTCAAGGTATTTTTGTACCCTTATAGGAAGATTCGGTCTGGATACTGCATAGAAAGTTCAAATTCTCAGGATATGATATCAGTAGAGTATTTATTAAACATGCTTAATTTCAAATGTATAGCAATTATACTTTATATTTGATTAATATTACTAAAATACTCAGCTTTTGTCACTCACTGACACTGATTCACTGAAGTGATGTTCAGCAAAATTGTTAGGGTACTTCCTAAAGTCACAGAAAGCTGAAATTTGGTGTAAAAGCTAAAATTTGCACACAGACAACATAAAAATTTAAAAAAATGTGCATTCTCCCCCTCGTTCTTGAAAATAGGGGGATGAAAGTGTTTGTATGAAACTGTCAATTTTCAAGCTACGAATATAAAAATTATTAAATTAAAGTTTTTTGAATATTGGTTACAAATAAAAAAATACTTACTTCACCAAATTGCAAAAATTATTCCTCTAAGCTTGTATGGAAGTTTCGTTAAATTTCAAGTAAGGAAAATACAAATTGGTAGTTAGAATATTGGTTAGATATAAAATAAACGGGCAAGTGTGAGTCGGACTCGTACATGAAGGTTTCCGTACCACCGTACAATGTTTTAAAACGCTGAAGAAACACGTTTCTTGTATGACGACCCCCTTTAATTATTATTAACTTTATCTTATTTTTAGTATTTGTTGTTATAGTGGTCATAGTAATACATAATCGGTGAAGATTTCAGGTGTCTAGCTATTACGGTTCAAGAGATAGACAGACGGACAGACGGACAGACTGACAGACAGCGGAGTCTCAGGTCCCGTTTGCACCCTTCGGGTACGGAACCCTAAGAATACGTTCTTCAGCACATTTCAAAAATTTCCCCTCAAACCCTTATATGAAGGGTAAAAAGTTTGTACATATTGATTGCACTGTAAAAAAGTTATCAGATCTCTTGGAGTGCCAAGCTCCTAACTCTACACGGCCTTACCTAACACTCACTGACTCTCATCATAAAGTAGAGTTCTGCGTGAATCCTAGTCGTTCTCTACAAACCCTAATCTTAGTCAAAATGTGTGGCTTATGTCTTAGTCAAAAAGTCGATTCTTTAGTCAAGGGGATTGGTAAAAATTGATTCCTAGTGTAGTTTAGCCTATTACTTTCTGTTCATAAGCATACGATCATATTTTGATATATGTATGTTCCTTGGGGAAAGTTGTTCATGGACTGAATTCAGCCTTAAAATAGTTTCAGTATATTTTGGTGATCCTGTATATAACTATTTTTATATAAGGTAGGGCCCAGGACTTCAGCTTGATGGTGGGCGAGAAAGTGAATGAATCAAAATAGTGATGGGTTGCGTGCCACATCGCCTAATTACATGATTTGCATTTTCGCCCATTCCCTCGATCGGCATTTACAATCTGCGCGGGAAGAGAAGCAGCTGGTACATGTAAGTTTTTTTATTTCTCTCAGACCAGCCTGGAAGAAATATGCTTTCAGTATATTTTGTTCAGTATAAATTGTGTAAAAATTGTTTTAGTATATTTTGTTCGACCCTGTATATAAATATTTTAATGTAAAACTTTTTTGAGGAGAGATCAGACAATAACAGTTACTTAACAACTTTCTGCTAGGAATATACATCGAAATATAGATTTATATGAACTTGGACAATTTGTATTTCGCTATAAGTATACTTCTACCTATCGTATCGTCATAGAGAAAAGTCGTTCAGTATAATGGGCTGAATCATCCTTTAACTCATCATCATCAGGTCTTTTTTAGTCTCCACTGCAAGCGCACGATCCTCTCTGTACTACCAGATTTATGTTAGCCAGAGCAGCCAGAGGATTAAGCCTACACTCTCCACGCAGTCTAGACGGGTTGGAGAAGACTTACTGATGTTTATAAGGTTTGTTAACTTGTGTTCCCTCAGTCGCTTTCTACGACGTCCACGGGAAGACTTGGAGTGGTCCTATCCTACTCTTCCGTTAACCACACGGCGGCGGCTTATTTTGTTAAACTCTGTTTTTCTTTTCTGGCTCAACTTGTACCAGCGGTCAAAATTATTTTTAAATTCCTTGTTATTTTTTGATAGATATCCGAGGAGCATGCCCATCAAGAATCATATCATCTTTTTGCAAGAGTGATTATCGTTTTACCTGACTGCTTCAGAAGGAGGGTTATGTTTTTCGGGTGTATTTACCTATTTTTCTTTGGCACTCTCTGCGGCCTAAACTACTTGATGGATTTTAGCTCGAGAGGTGTCGTTACATTCGTTTTAATTGTGAAAGTGACACTGGGAATATCAAAATTAAAAAAATTGCCGAGTTTTTGGCCAAATTATGTCTTCAAATTTGTTTCTATTCAATACCTAATGAGAGGGGGTATCAAAATGAAAAGAATTACAAAAATATATGCAACATAGGTATATTATTTTTAAATGTAGTTCAGAATAATAAATAATACAACATATACCTAACCGCGTTCATTAATTTACACGCAGTCGGGTTTCTTGTTTTTTTTAAATAATTAAGCACTTGTTATTTCTTTAGTTACACTTCACGTGTTTGGTGATAAATCAATTGCCTCATAATAGTACTTACCTAGTTTATACAACAACAGTTATCCATTTATATTATAGCATTATTAATTACCAATATGTTAGTAAACTGATTAAAAAGTTTACGAATCTACATCTTTAAAGTTATCAGCAGTTGAATTAGATTTAGAATGAAGGTTGCCCAATTTTGTTGGCGTGCTCTACTTTTGATAACTAGTTATTTGTATTTCGCCCTAGTATTTGTCATGTGGATTATGTTTATGACTAAGTTTTATGTTACTTCTGAAGCATGAATCATATTCACAAATTCGATACGTGTTCTATAAGTACTCACTGTAAGTACTTAGATAGGTATCTACCTACTATAATATAACCCTTTTTTTTTCATTATTAAATAAATCGATACTTATTATTAAACAAAGACTCTCGTAGGTATATCTGTCTCTCTATAGTTAGGTATTCAATAAACTCTGAAACCATAGAGCGGCTTGAGTTGGTCGATTTGAATAAAATAACCTACTTGAACGAACATCCCTAGTGAATACCTACTCACTTTTAACACAAAGAAAGTGAAACTAATGACGTAGGTACAATGTATTATCGTCGTTGTTATTTAACAGCTAAACATGTGTTTTAGAACAAAGATATTAAATATCAATATCAATTTGAACAGTGCTGTCCTTGGCGTAGTTAGGTAGGTATATTATACTTGCCTTGGATTATATTATACGGTATACCCATGGCTTAAACATACCTACCAAAAAGTTACTTCGGACCCCTATGACAATGACTATTATAAGTAAGTTTTTTTTATTAAGTTATGATAGTTATTGTACTCATTTATTTCTGATAACAACTCAATAATAAAATAAAGGTACATAGATTCGAGATATATAATATAACTAACTAAGGCTAATTATTTCTTAAACCGAAGAGCTCGGGACTTTCAAATCTAATTGCTCAAAACGGCATTGCATAACTTTACCTAATTAATATTACCTGCCTGTAGTGTCTATCACTGATTCACCAACTGACCTTAAATTTCAATAATGTCCAGTTATTAATTTATTCACTATAATCACTGCACTAAACACAATCAGACCATATCGTCGTCGTAATAGATCCTTTACAGGAAAAGCCTTTGCGAGTTGCAGGCCTCGATAATATCAGCTATACAATGGTCAGATTCAGTTCAGGGCGCGCCCAAGCATCGTAAAATACAGGGTACCTGCCGGTTCTCTGATAAGATAATAGAAACAGGTCTAGATAAATTTGTAACAAGTGATAGTCATACGACGGCGCAATGTTATCTGTTTTTGCCAGCGATTAGGTGAGATAGGGCCCGATTATGAGGAAACCAATGCTATTTGTATCAGCCAGTTCATGTGCTATTAAAGAGAATCAGACTTTTTAGTTAGACACATAGGTATAGAAAATATTCGAAGCAGATAAATAGTTATGTACCTAACTAACTAAACAATTAATTATTAAAAAACAAAAATCTCGACTGATACAACATTAGCGGGATTATACTTAGTTATGTGGTTTTTTAGCATTTCTCATTCCAAATTACATTTATACATAGGTTTATGTTATATACAACGTAAAAGGGATATACCCCTAATAAATCGAACCACGAGCTAATACTGGATCTTTAAAGTATAATGAAGTTAAAATAACAGTCAAAAAACAAAAAAAAAACGACATTCCCATATAAATCGTCCGGGCGGCTGCACACTTTTGTTCTTTGGCTGTTATTGTAATTTCATTATACTAAAATGATATAGAGACCGTGGTTATACAACGTGGAAGGGATATATATTTGTAATCCTTTTATAAAATCCTTTTTTTGGATACCTACCCCATTCGATAGGATTTAAATAAGTAAAAGACATTATTTTGATTCCAAAAATCCGCCATTTTTTATTTTTTTATCACTCCTTCTGGCGCAGTCGAGTAAAAAGCTAGGGTATAATGGATAAAATAGAAAAGAGAATTCTTGGGGGGAATGTAGCAAACATTATTTATATAAAACAAGTACTACATAATAAATAACTTAGTCAATAATAAAATTATCTGGATTACTACATAGCAATCAATTTTATAATTATAAGACTCTTCATAGTCTACACTTTTGACTATTTACATAATGTTCTTACTTATAAATATATAATTTGTTTAAAATAAGGACAGCACCGCACGCTTTTGTGTTCGTGATTAATCGTGATAATTTACAGTTGTTATCCACTTTATACGTCCCGCCTCCCCTCGTGCCATATAAACTCAAAAATATAGCAGGCACACCTGACAGTGTTTAATATAGTTCAGTAAAAATAATCGACGAGGATGGGATTCGAACCCACGCGTGCAGAGCACATTGGATTAGCAGTCCAACGCCTTAACCACTCGGCCACCTCGTCATATGAGCATGATGCTAAATTTAATATTTACAATACATTTGACAATAAAATAATATGCAATCGTGATAGAAATAGCATATTTGTATATTTAATACAAATAATCAATAAATTAATAACATAAAATGACAAAATAGTGTGTGTGATATATATTATTACAACATAGAATGCTAACGACATCTATCGTTGCCATTTGAAACTTTTTAATACAATGCTTTATAATGCTTTGGCCAAACAAAAAATATAAAGAATATCAATAAAAAGCACAAATTTACATAACTAATTAATAAATCTTGGACTAATACTATCTGGGTCTATGTCAATGTTACAAATTGTATACTACAAGCAATAAGTATAAAATGTATTTTTGTGAAATTCCTACAACAAATGCCACCAATGTGCGAGCACCTAATATTGAAGCACAGAGCACGTAGTATGTCGTTCTATGTTAAAAATTCCTATACATGCCGATAGATGTCAACGTAAATATATTTTATGAGTGCCGAGGTTATTTTGAGAAGCTATTTGAATCTTCTGTATATGGTTATATTATATATATGATACATTTTAAAATAATTTTAAGTATTTAATTATATTTAAAATAATGTCTAAGTAACACCATTTATTCCACTAAAAATTTGGTACCTACCTACACGGTAGGTACTTATTATACCTACTTACATATTACTTAATTATACATATCTTTACTTGTGGTACTTACATATTTATCTTCTTCGTCTAAGCGCGTTCCCGGTTGCATCCTCAGCTGTGCTGCTTCGGAGCCCGGGGTGCACTTTCCTGCTTTTTCTTCTCCAAATATAACATGCATGTCACCCAAGGATGCCAAAGACCTTGCAAAATGGAGAAGAAATATCCGAATCCAACGAGCACAAACTCGATGGGGTTCCGTCGTTTCATTACAGATTTCCTATGGCCACCCTCCAGCTCCATCATCAGATCAGCTCCAGTCATCATAATATTGCATTGTCACGCGATATAGGTACATACATACATTGCAAGTAAAATAAAAGCCTATAAAAATAACTTGTTACACGGAGAGCAGTCACAGAAAAATACTAACTAACTAGGTTAGTAAGCAAGCACCTAATATGTATATATTTTTTTTTTGAGCCTAGTGATTCCCGGCAGAGTAGAATAGGACCACTCCAAGTGGCGACATTCCATAAGCCTGTTGATTTCGGACAGGAATCACACATGATTTTGTAGTTCAAATTCGCAGCACGGCCAAAATTAAGGTGAAGGTATAGGAATTGGCCTTGAAGTGGCGCCCTCATTTGAAATAAATTGTTAACTCGTAAATATGGAGATAATTTCCATATTACTTTTCGTCATGCACTAGATAGCCCTTTAAATTATTTTATGAACCACCGTTGAAAGTATTTACATTAGTCCGTCTAGCTTTAAAACTTGCCTCCGCCAAAAGTGGCCACGGCAAGTTTTAAAGCTAGACGGATCACCAATAATAGTTTCAACGGCCATTTGCCTATACCTTCACCTTAACAAAGGCCAAATGAAACGGGCTCGACCAAAATGCATTTATTACGCTCCATCCCATACGTATAACAAATAAAGATCTAGGTGACCTTGCAAGCCCTACATAGGTACCTATATATCCCGAAAGGGACTAAGACGTGCCAGCCAGTGTAAGAATAAATGAGCCATTTCAATAAAATATGAACGTACAGCATGTTCGTTCAATTATTTTGTTTGTGTTGTAATTTGGTGCGTGCGCCGTTTATGAATGGGGGAGGGCTAAGACTGGCTGTCGGTTGCCTAGCAACGCGCCCCTCTCAGCTCAACGTCTGACCCTGGAGGTCGTCATCCCTCAGCTTACATTTAGGTATGTAGTGAGTTCAAGAGAGGTGAATCTCTAAGGTTACTCCAATTCGAATGTACATTTAGCTTGATTTAGGTAGATAGATAGGTACCTACCTACTTACTTACTAGTTTTTTCTATGATATTTTTATTTATTTTATTTTATTGTCTGCTAATGCAAAAAAAAAGAAGCGTTTGCAGATAGGTAATTACTAGTTTACAAGGTTTCAGTGGACGTTATGCGGCTGAAATGATGATGAATGATGAAGTTTTTTTACCCACGCACACTTAAGAACGCAAAACCTCTCAGATGGTACCTCAGCCCATGTAACTGAACAAGTTTTGTTCAACAACTTTCACGAAATCCAAAAAATAATTTGGATTTTCATCCAAATTGACTCGATCAGCTGATCAGTAAACCCTTGTAACTTCGAAAATAAGAGAATGATAATACTTAACAAAATATATGATGTACATTACCATGCAAACTTCCACCTAAAATTTGTTTGAACGAGATCTAGTAAGTAGTTTTTTTTTAATACGTCATAAATCGTAAAATGTTACTTGCTGCTACAGAACCCTTCATGGGCGAGTTCGACTCGCACCTGGCCGCTTTTTTAAGGTGAAGATATAGGCAAATGGCCTTGAAGTGGCGCCCTCATTTGAAATAAATTATTAACTCGTAAATATGGAGATAATTTCCATATTGCTCTTCGTCATGCACTAGATAGTCCTTTAAATTATTTTATGAACCACCGTTGAAAGTATTTACATTAGTCCGTCTAGCTTTAAAACTTGCCTCCGCCAAAAGTGTGGGTGGGTAGCAATTATAAACAGGTAGCCACTTACATATTATTATTATATTTCGTTTGGTGCAATGAAGTGATTTTATTCTCTCCTAGCTACATACGTATACTTACAATGCACGTAAAATATCGATACCTTGCGGCTCAAAGGGCGTAGCCACCATTGGCCAAAATAAGTTTTGAATGCCATCTCATTCAGATTTTGCTCCGCTATCAAACTGTATATTTAAAATTCTGAAATTCTGAAAAGAATGGTGAATACGACCCCAAATTTTAAAAAATGTAGACTTTCTTGTAGTTTTGGACGATTATATTATAATCGTCGCGTCGCCGTTGGCTCGTAGTCGTCGGCGCGGTAGGCCTCCGCTACGGCACCTTCCTTTTTACAAGAAATGCTTTATGTTTTCATTTTATTTTAAAAGGTTATTGTTGACAAATATGTCAACAATATCAGAAAAAAATGTTGGAATTTTATATTTTGTATAATTACTAATTTATACCCATCGATTCGAAGTTCATACCCTAATAAGTTGATACGCGGACTTTCTTCTCTTAGATACTTAGTAAGACTTTAGTACCATCCAAGCTACGCAATAAGTGTTAGTGCAAAAAGTTAGCTTAAAAAAACGCAAACGTTTTATATCAAAAGTGCCTTAAAAAAGGAAAATTAAAAAAAAAAAAGATTTAATGCATGTCTCCTCATTAAAATTAAACACCTACGTACACCTTTTATTTTACTGGTTTTGTTTACTTGAATAAAAAGCGTCCAAAGAAATCAAATTTTTCGAAGTCAGTACAATAAATTTAATATCCAATACGGAATAGAAAATTGCTAAGCTGGATTACAGCTAAACCTTTCAACTCCCACTTAAATCACAAAAGGCTTCCGCCCAATATTATCAGGTGGAATATGGTTTTCGCCGATATCGAAGCATAAGTCCGACTTAAATTCAATTCAAGTACGATGTAACCGTACCGTACCTAATGGCTTTAAAAATTACATACTTAGAATATACTTAAAATCTTTGTAAATATTTCCATAGGTATGCTCGTAGATACATTTATAGATTTAAGTTCTATTCAAGGCTGTTAGAAGTTTGACACTATAAAAATGTGTCAAACCTCCGAGTCTTCGCGCAGCACTTAGTATGGAAAATTAATGTTTCTGAATTACGCTATATTTCAGAAACTTCGACTGAAGTTGTTGTAAAAAATTGTAGTCTGGAAAAAAAAACTGAATACAGAATGAAATTAAAACTGTTTACAGTCCGTAAGTGTGTTCTCGTACCTAATTATAATTTTTTAAACATCAGTTAAAGTTTTTAAAATATCACCTTCTGTTCTCTTCTATTCTGGTCTGGGAGAAAAGATAAAAACTTACAATGTACCAGCTGCTTCTCTTCCCGCGATCGTAAAAAACCATTCGTGGGATTGGGCGAAAATGTGAATCATGTTAATAGGCCTTCCTTTTATCACCTTCTCGCCCACCATCACGCTAAAAGTGGCCTTTGAGTCTTATGGCTCTGGGCTCTGTTTGCTTAGAGCCGCAAGACCCAAAATGCTCTGTCTGCCCCATTAGGAATAAAGACGTGATAGTTCATCAGCATCAGTTAAAGTAAGATCACATATTTTCTTACTTACAAACTGTTAGGACTCTATCATCTATACAACTTACGAAAATATACAGGCAATAGTTTTAAAATTGTGGATACGTTTGAAATACTCGTACATACATCTTTTATAGATACTGCTTACTTTCTAAATTATTGAATTTAAGTACAATCGATATGTCCGATGTCCGTACCGTACCTTAAGGATCTTATAGACTGCGAACGTTCGAGACGGTTGGCCGCACAAATCAATGTAATGTGCTGCATCGAAAGCAATCCATGGAGTCTGGAGTCTTAATTTTGAAAAAAGGAATCTGCATAATATATATTTGCATAAGTAGGTAGGTATACTTAGGTGTTCTATAAAATACAGTTTTTAAGTGCCTAAATACTTTTTAGATATTTTTTGTCGTCGCTTGATATTAAATGCAGCCAACCTTTAGCACAAAAAGTAGTCGTGTTATCAAAACTGACTATGATTAAAACGCATTTTATGTTTATCGGGAACGCAGCATGAAACGTAGGTAATGAAATTTCCATGATAACTGACACGACAAAATCGAAATCATGATAATATAGACTTTTGTTTGAAATTTGTAGCGGCAAAGAGTGCTTGAAACCACTTATTTCGAATCCTGCAACATAGTTAAAAAAATGTCGCTAAAATGGACTGAGAAATCTTCGAAGTATATCTCCCAGTTTCAAAAATAGAACTCTAGTACTCTCGTCTAGACTAGACTGTTTATACTACCTTCGATTATTACTCAAAGTCGAAACCATTCAGAGAAGCTTCCACTTATGTCTCTGCATCCATAATTTTACAACTTCACTGTTCAAGTCTTATTATTATGGTATCCATTTGATATGTCATGTTTATTTAAATATAAGTATATAAATACCAACTGCATAAAATACCGTCTTTTGTAAACCTCTTCAATATTGCCTTTTATTTAAGTAAATATATCTAAATGTACGAACAATAATTCTCTAAAATCGTAAATAATCCCGATCCCATTCCACGCGATATGTACCGTGGCGGGCGGGGCTTAAAATATGAACAGCGCGGCGCGACAGTTCGCCGTGACACTCGAGTCGTGCGGTTGCGTCGCAAGAAGTTTCCTTTGAGAATATTGCTGTGTGTTTGCGATAATCGAATCAATAAAAATGCCGCCGACATGTGCCGTGAAGTGGTGTAAAAGCTATATAGACATGAAAAACACAGGACTCACCTTTCATATGTAAGTAAATAAACATTTTAATATTGTACCTCACCGCTCGTGGCGTTGACCGCAGCCGTGTCGGTTGAGCAGCCGGCTTCGGGGAGCTAGCTGCTTGACCGACATGACGTGTACGTGACCTTGTCGCAACCAATCGCATGCATCTTTGTCTATGTGTGCGTTCGAGTGTTTTGTTGTAATTACTTTTCGTTTGTTTGCGTAAATGGATCAGAATCGAAGCGCTGAATAAAGGCCGATATTTATTTCGTATATGCAAAAGAAAATACTTTTCTCTAGTACATTTGTCAATGAAGAAAACTTAAATCTTTACGTAGTGTGTAATTTATTGATAGACGTAGTTTGTTAATTTATCTCATAAACAAACAGTAAAACAAAGTAGTCATGGATAAAATAATACTTTTAACACCAAATACAGGGATAATATATTCTAAATCGCATCAATATCCGCATTCCGTTTGTAGAAAGAAGTCGTAAAAGTGCCAAGTGCGAGACTTAACTTGCAAATGGCCGGATTGGCGAGCACACCGAGGGTCTTCAAGTCGGTGAATATCGTAGGATTAGCTTTACCGTCTCTTATTTCAACCGATTTGAGGTTTCCGATATACTTAAGAGGTTCATACTTTTAATTTGGGTTGCCCCAAAATACAGTTGGACTAAAGACTGAAGAATATTATGCTGCTCACTTTTATGGTGTCTTCTCATACATACGAAGATTTTTTCTAAGCTGGTTTTCTTAGAAAAGAAATTAGAATGTACCAGCTGCTTCTCTTCCCGCTCAGTTCGTCAAAGTCGATCGAGGGAATGGACGATGCGGCTAACAACTCGTCACAACATTTCTTTCGCCCGCCATCACGCTAAATGTGGCCTTTGGGTCTGAGAGGCCAGGGCTCTGTCTACCCCATTTAGGATAAGGACTTGATAATGAATCTGTATCTGTTGTTTTTCAAGTATGTAAATTTTATAGGCAAGTTCAGTTATTAAATCAAATGCGCGAGTTTTTTTTATTGATTATCCGTTTTATACAATCTTGCTACATGATAAATTTATCTTTAAAATTATATCACAAAAACACCCGGGTCGTTCAGTGCAACTAAACAACTAATTAAATTCTACCTGTAAAGACAAAATATTTTTTGCGAGTTTCCTGCCCTAACAGGGAACCACAGCAGGGAATATTGACTCAATTTACCCGCTATGAGTTAAAAACAGTAAATATTACCTACATATGTATTTACTGCATTTATATCAATACAAAATCTATATCACGATCACCATCTCACAACAAAGCTTACAATATTGCAACTTATAATACCTACATCGTACATTGCCCGCTCGATTTCAGGCTTTCATATTTCCTCTCGGCTCCTTTGACTTCGAAATATACGCGATTTACTTCCTGCTTTCACAAAGAAAACTTTGGACTTTTATTAAAAGTGATTTATTATCCACTAACACTCAATACCGCATCGACATAATGTGAAAGCGTTCTTAGATCAGGAGGGGACCTTTTATTATATTTGGCACAACACACCACAATGACGTAGTCTGGCGACGGATTATCCACTTCAGCGAGATGATTTTTCTCCTCGCCTGTATAAAAACGTTTATTATGCCGTCGATTTTTAGTCTGGCATCGTGTAGGTAGGCTTATAAAACTGTATAAGTTTGTAAGTAAATATGACATGAGCATCATGAAATTCGGAAAGACTTTAAACTATTTATATACATCCGGGCGTAGCGTTGACGAGGTTGCTGGTTTTTACACAGAGCGACTGCCGCCTGATCTCCGCAATCCAAACGGTAGACCAGAACAAATCCTAGGATATGATTAAACAAACGCTAGATGGCAACTGGGATCCCAGAATGACGTCCCTTCCGACGTTAGTCGGCGATGACAATCATCTTTCTTTTTGGATAATCAGGTAATTCAAGCCTGCAATATCCTAACCAGACTGGAAAAAACTTTTCAAAAAGTATGCTTCCCTCTGGGATTTGAACCCACTACCTCCGGATCATAAGGCAAACGCCTTGACCACTGGATCACGGAAGCAGTCAATATACTTAATCTATTTTGTGTTATGTGCATAGACGGATACTGAAGAGTATCAGAAAGTTTACCTACGCGTAAGTTTTGCACGTTTTATACATTATATAGTTTTAGTATACTGACATGGTTGCAATAACTTCATATTGGTATCGCAGGCGCTGGGAATTATCTGCGGCGGTCGGAAATGTGCGGCCGCGGTCGCTGCGGCTCACCTGCCACCTCCGCCCCAACCCAACAAGCTACATATTATGTAGAACTGACTCAACAAAATGATTAGTTTTTTTAAATTATTACATAAATAAATGGTTAAATGATCCAAAATTTTTGATTAAAAGAAAATTATACATACATTGACATTGACACTCTGTCTACCTTTTTTGCAGCCATCTCAGTTCATCATCATCATCATCAGGTCTTTATTAGTCTCCTCTGCACGAGCACGACCCTCTCTGTACTACTTGATTAGTCAGAGCAGTCAGAGGATTTGGTCTACACTCTCCACGCTGGCCAAACGGATTGGAGAGGTCTCATTGATGTTTATAAGCTTTGTTTAGCTTGTGTTTCCTAAGTCACGACATCCACGGAAAGACTTGGAGTGGTCCTATTCTACTCTGCCGGGAACCATACAGCATCTCAGTTCTCTGCTGGACTAAATGCTTCTCCCCAATAAAGGGAAAATTTGCCCATAATTACAACGTTGGGTAGACGATTTGATGATCACAGTAAATGGTATAAAGTAAATGCACGGAGGACGCTGCTGGCCGTTCTCAGTTACCTATACCTTCCTTAGTCGACTCTTATATGACACTTCTTGTACCATGTTCTTATATGACACTTGGGGGAGGCAAGGAATAGTGCCATATTATATTTATTTATTTAAGTTTATTGCACACAATTTCATATTTGATTGATTACAATGGGTCAAACTTAACGCTATGCATTATCTACCAGTTTGCGTTTGGGACACATCGAGAAGTTGGTAGAAGGGGTGCAAGTTGCAGCAGTATTACAATACAACATTCCTACATAATATTACACAATAAATATACAATTATACATATACTTAATTTAAATATTATTAATTTCAACATAATTTTATTAAATAATACATAAAGATTAAATCACAATACATACATATTATAATATATACATATTCATTTATTACATACAGCAGAGGGAGAGTTCAATTTGATTCTAGATAATTACTATTATTACAGAATATAATAATGATATTATATTCTACTCTGCCATCACCAAACTTTGCCTGACATCGTCAGAATATTTTCCTATAGGTCTGCAAATGAGTTCACAAGGGCCCGTCGTCTCTATTAAGACGATACACGGAGTCCAGTGCTGCCCCCATTTGAAATAAATTATTTGTAAGGAAACGGAGATATCATTTATAATTTTGAGCTACTAAAACCTAGATAACCCTTCAAACTGTTTTATGAACCACTGTTTACAGTTTAAAGTAAGAACGTTAAGCTTTAGTTTGCATTTTTGCGAAAAGCGGCCACTTTTGGCAAAAATGCAAACTAAAGCTTAATCAAATCTCCGTTTTCTTACAAATATCCGTGTATCGTCTCGCAATACAGTTGGTGTTTTTGAAAAATTAACACTCACAGTATTGTGGCTCTGAACTCATGGCGCCTTAATCGCAAGCGCTGGAAATAGGCATGATGACTGTAAAAATATTTTAGGCCCATCGGTTAGATTATTAAAAAATATTGTACACATTTTTTTTCTTTTCTCTAAGAAACAATAAATGACAAAGGTACAGCGCATTTAAATTTCGCTTCACGTCACGTATTCGTACGATTTTTACACATAGGTGACGTCACAAGCCCACACTCTGGAACTTAGATACTCTGTATCTTTGTGAATTTTTAATGTAAAAAAATATTGGTACATTATTTTTGGATAATCTTTAAAAGGGGTTTTACAGCTATACGGGAGCCGTACGGTTCAGCCAACCCGTATGAGGAATTGCTTGCGGTGTTCTGAAAGTTATGAAAGTTTTTAGCTGCCTAAAGACATCTGTAATCTGGCAGTTTGTCACATAATCCTAACCGACGTAAAACCTTTCTTATTTAATACTTATATTGTTATTACCATTCCCTGAATTTGCGAATTCGTATCAGCGTATTTTTAAAATCGCCGACTTGCAACGTAAACCGAACCACAAAAAAAAAAAAAATTTGAAACCATACGTGAACCTGAACCCGACTCTAATAAGCAACTTTTCCTCCGCATAGTTGTTCGCTAACGAAATTAACTTCAACTTTTTCTTGCGCACTCCATTCAATTTGCGAACGTGCCCATATTAATTGCAGCTCCGACTTAAGTTAATTACGTCAGTCTCGCTGCGGATTTATCCCGCATGAACTGCTCCACGCAGATTTTCATTTACTTTGCAGTGGGTATTTTCAATCACGGTTCGCTAAAAGTTCGTATACCTATCCGCACTAAGCAGGTACAATACAATACGGAGTAACTCACCTCACTGTGTGTATGTACTAGTACATATATGTATTTATTAGCGTTCCTTTTCAAAAATACTCGATTATACAACAAAGGTTGTCAGACATTTGTCAGTGTCAAACATAAGTAGGTAACTTTTTATTACAATGTAACATTACTCTAAAACAGTAACCGATATCACAGTTTAACATATCTTATACTTAACTATGTTTGTGGGCCCATTCTTAGAGCATACTAAACTTACAAAAATAATAGATAGATATAAATAAAGTCCTAGTAATTTTAAGTAAAACACTTGTGTAATCCTGTAGAAAATTCAACAGTAATTGTAGAAATAAATCTTAAGAAATTAGAAGCAATTTTATTTAAGTAATAAATAAAAATATTTTATAGAAACGCCGCCGTCCAGGATTGTTTCTCGTGAAAGAAAAAGAAACAGTTCAGTACGGGGTTCAAGATCCACTTAATGTCGGGCCTAAGCCTTTAGCTCTACCTATCGGGCCTAAACCTTTAGCTCTATCTACTCTAGAGGGTATACTATTTAGTAAGAGGCATGAAAAACTTAAGACGATACACGGAGTCCAGTGCTGCCCCCATTTGAAATAAATTATTTGTAAGGAAACGGAGATATCATTTAAAATTTTAAGCTACTAAAACCTAGATAACCCTTCAAACTATTGTATGAACTACTGTTTACAGTTTAAAGTGAGAACGTTATGCTTTAGTTTGCGTTTTTGTCAAAAGTGGCCGTTTTTCGCAAAAATGCAAACTAAAGCTTAAAATTTTTAATGATATCTCCGTTTCCTTACAAATAATTTATTTCAAATGGGGGCAGCACTGGACTCCGTGTATCGTCTTAAAATATTTAGATCGATAATAAAATAATCTACATTAGACAAGGGCTGAAATATCTAAATTAAAAATATGTAATGACAAATTTCGCCACTCACTCGTGGCGAAACTCACGCCCCTCACATCTGTGTGTACCTTTTATGTGTAACGAACTTCACCATATTATATTATAGGTATTAAAATGTCTTTTTCCCAGGGAGGGTTAACGTCGGGCAGCGGCGGCTGGTTGTATAACTTTTCGCCCAAAGGCATACCTATACCCAAAGGTTTTAAAACATCTTTAACACATTGCTGGTCACACTACGTATATAAACGTAGATCAGTTGTTCTTTCCATTGTGTCTGGCTGAGTGTCCAGCAATGAGTTAAAATCTACCCATTTTAACTCATTGCTGGACACTCAGAACATGAAAAATTATGGAAATTACAATTACTTTGTTGTAACGTGTAAGAATACTCTGAACCTGGCCTGACACGCACTTGGCCTCATGTACACTACATAATCATAAACTTTTAGGTAACTTCCCTTAGATATAATGTGACTTTGTAACGTATACGTAACGATAACGTAACCACAGAGTAACAATATACCTACTACGTGCAAGTGAATGAATATGAATATAAAAATTAAACGCCGGTAAAATTAAAAAAAATAAATGTCAGCCACAAGAAGCCGGCTTAGTCCTTAACGCCTGCAAAAGACATTAAACAAGAAATAGTGCAGCAGAGGAAGTCACGGCATGGCGGGAGGAAATTAGCTACCACCGCGCAGAGTTCGTTCGCATAATCAAGGCATTCTTTGTCTGGCTCAACTTTTTTACTCTTATACAAAGTCATAAGACAACAAACGAAGACAGGTCTTGCAAAGTCTAAGAATTAAGTACCTAAAAGAAATATTTGAAGATCAAACGAACTTACAAAGTGAAGTTCGATCGAATAATAAGTAGATAAGGACATATCACACTGATTGAGCTAGCCCCAAAGTAAGGTACCCTATCACACTTTCGAAACTGTTCTTTTCGCATTTTAGATTTTTGAAAACGGTATATCACAGTTTTAAATTCCAGATACATTTTTTACATCATTTAGTTAGTCCATAAACTATATCCGTCTTATTATAAAACCCAGACTAACTTTGTTACTAGGTTTAAACCATTATTCGCACAAATCAAGTTGACATCTAGTAATATCACACTACCTCAATTGTCAATGTCAACTTGATTTAGGTGGATAATGGTTTAAACCTAGTAACAAAGTTAGTCCTGTTTTTATAATAAGACGGTATATGTTTCATTTTTCAGAAAAACAGCCGAATATCAAAAGCTTTTTTTTTATGAGAGTACTTTCCTATATTTATGTTCTCGCAGTGTTCTAAATATAATAAGATGGAAACAGAGTGGAATAGGACCACTCCAAGTCTTTCCGTAGATGTCGTAGAAGACGAATTAGGAAACACAAGCTATACAAAGCTGAGTAACATCAATGAGACTTCTCCAACCCGTCTTGCCAGCGTGGAGAGTGTAGGTTACTGCTCTGGCTAATATATGGCTCTGGTAGTATAGAGAGGGTCGTGCTATGATACGAGAATACCGTCATGGAATTCCATTCATAAAATATCTTCTTGGCTCCGTGTAATTTCAGCCAAAGTATATTTAGATAGCTCCATTCATCCCAGAAAGCCTCTGAGCTAACAGAGTCACCTATAAAAGGCCTCAAGGGTCAAGGTTGCTCTCAATGTCGAGCTGAACGAACGAACGTTCAGCGACCTCGTTTTTCCCCGTTCCTAGCTTTTCTCGAAAATAAAGATATTACAGTTTTCTCTCGAGACTACTGTATAAAAACAATTTATCCAAGTCACATATTCTCATTGTTTCTTCTCATAATTTATTTGCCTTTCGGAAGGTTTTTCGTGTACAATGTTACTGCTATATTTTGTTACGGTGCTAACCGGGTTTAAGAAGAGACGACTATATAGATATTGTTATTATTTAAATATTACTCTTAAAGATTTTTTTATTTTAATAAAATTTTAAGTAAATTATAAAAATAAAATATTAAATACAATAAGGAAAAATGTGTACCTAACCCATTTGATATTGTTGATTTGATCTCCGGAAAATCTTGATTTCCAAAAAAATATGCCAAATTATTAAAACAACCACCGTCAGGAAACCTGAAAAATAAACAGAGATATCATTATTACATTCATTCGTTTTAGAAAACAACTTCACAGATAAACACACAAAGATCGTTACAAAGAATACAAGTTACCGTGAAAGCCCTTTTTTGAAAGAGCTACGCTTTCGTAGCAACTGCCGTAGAACTCGCTACGAACTGCAAGAAACGCTTCTACTCGTAAGTATGATATTTGGGAGCCCAAATATCTAATTATTATCCTTACTTACTATAATTTCGATCCCCAGCCGTATTTATGTCTGTCTGTCTGTACTCGATTAACTGATTTAAATCAGATTAAAAAAGTTTTTACTGACGTGTAGAGCGTTACTCCGAAAGCTGGCATGTAATTATACATCCCGACGAATTATACATACGACCCGCCCCGGTTTCACACGGGTATGTATTAACATACCCGTGTGAAACCGGGGCGGGTCGCTAGTACAAAATACATTTTTATATTCATTTATCTGCGCGTTGGAAACCAAAGGATTATTTTATCTAATGTAAGTATCTATTGATTTAATGGTAAAGACTTAAAACAAAATATACGAGTATGTTTTCAATATTAAGAATGAAAAATATAAATATTAAATTCACTGGAAATAAAAACAGGCTTTAAGTCCCTTTTATTTAGATGCTTTTTACGCATATTCCTTGAGCCTATTATGTCATTAATAAAAGAATAGGACGATAGTAAATGCAAAAAGACTCTTTTATCCAGTCTCTACAGACTATGTGCAGTGTCTGGCTATAATAGGTACTATACAGGGTCTAACAAAATATACTGAAACTATTTTAAGGCTGAATTCAGTCCATGATACTAAACAACTTTCTCCAAGAAACATATATCGAAATATGAAAAATATTTTTTAGCCTCCCATACAAGTTGACCGATCAGCTGATCCGAGTTTGTATGGAGAGTCAAAAATTAAATTTCATATTTCAATATATGTTCCTAGGGGAAAGTTGTTCAGTATCATGGACTGAATCCACCTTTAAAATAGTTTCAGTATATTTTGTTAGACGTTATATACAAAAAAACTGTCATTTTCCAATTCCAAAAACTACATGTACAATGGTAAGTATATAGTTATCGTCATCGTTATCGTTCTTATTACCGTATAGAAAATTATTTTTCGATTTTTATCGCTGGACGCGTCCCTTCAGAGTACAAACTGTCTATTTTTACTATTGAATAGACAAATCTCGCCAGGTATGACGAAACGAACATACCTATTTACATGTGTACAATGTACATAGCTATTGACATGTCTTGATAAAAAATAAAACCGGACAAGTCTAAGTTACACTCGCGTGAAGATGTAATCTGAGAACATAGACGACTTAAATATTTTGAAAGTATGTCAAATAGACGAAAATTTAAAATATTTTTTGTTTGTTTCAACATTTTCTTAAATAATTACAAAAACATCGATCTAAAAAAATATAAAATAACATATTTCAAATTCTTATAAAAATCTCTTTTATTTGATATGTCACGTGATATAAGTTCACAAAACTTAATTTTAATATCTTATTTACCCCTTTAACTGGCCCCCATATTTAAAATTCATTTATTTACGTTATACCTCCCTCCGTGTTTCGGTCACTAAATTTATATATGTGTACCAAATTTCAACTCAATCGGTCCAGTTGTTTAGTAGCTCATTGACTGTGACAGACGGACAGACAGACAAGTAAGTTACGAGTATCCTTTATGGGTTCCGATTTACCTTTTGAGGTACCTACGGAACCGTAACAAGGCGTTAAAAGTGTCCTGTCTAATTATAACGTTGGGTTAGGTTTTCAGGATACAAACATGAATATGCTAAATATATTATAGAAATTCTTAATTTAGGCGAATAAATATAGGACACTCTCTAAACAAGGAAAGTAATTTTAACTTCAATCGAAAAAAAGAGAGTTGAGGCTAAAAGAAATTTCAAAATATTTGTTATTAATTATTTTTTACGCTACTGGACATGCATGACCGATGGTCAGCATTTCACACGTGGATCCGCGCCGCGAACACCGTAAAAGTAAAAAAAAATCAATTGATAGAAAACCAACTAACCGAATTCTACTAATATTAACTATATATGTTTGTCCGTCCTTTACTGTTAAATAAAGGACGGACAAACATATATTTTTAATGGTGCAAAGGAATAGGTGATATTTGCAATTAAATACTTGAATTACTGGAAAGGGAAATAGTAATTTTTATTTTATTTTATTTATTGTAAAAACTAAATACAACGGTTTTCACCAATTACAGTATATAGAAAGAACTTGTAGCTAATTGTAATTAAAATGTAATATTATCTCTTGTCATCGTTGGTCATCAAAAATATCGCACGCGGGTGAAGCTGCGGGTAACAACTGTATGTCGTGTGTACGAGAATAAGTAGCTAACATTGGAGCCATACTTTTTAAGCGGCTACTACAGTTCGTTTACCATACAACTTGGATTTACTCATTGGAATAAAATTTCACTTTGTATTTTTCATAAACTTTGTCTAAAAAATCCAATTGTTTTTCCATATGAACAATGACGAATATGAATCCAGACTAGATGCTGAGGTAACAGACCATAGATTCAGTATCCTCGTTGTAACCGACATTGGAAGTGTGTCGACCGGCCGTGAGCGCGGGCCCTCACCCTGCGCCCTGCTGCAAATTTCTCGCATTTATTATTACGATACTCCAATTATCTGATAATACACCATTTATATTATGTTGCGAATGTAAATCAATAAATTCTTTGTGGATTTTTTAAAGTATTTTTCAGAATAAACTTTTGTGCCTCTTATATAAAGCTTCATACTGAATTAATTTCACGTTAGTTTTAATAATATTAACACATTGCTGGTCACTCAGCCAGACACAATAGAAATTATTATATATACACAATTGATCTACGCCTATAGACGTAGTGTGTCTAGCAATGTGTTAAGTAAGCACCAAAAACATCTTTCCGCAAATCCCATTTTCCTGATACAACACACAAATACCTAGAACCACACCACACCTAACCTAACCCATCCCCTAATAAATACAAGGGTTGTTCGTTATTTGCATTACGTCTGCATTTCGTTATAAAAGTATTGTAGCCAAATACAAACATATTGTAGCCAAATACACCTACAACGTTGTAAGTGCATTATTTTAAATTACTCCCTATTAAACTAAATATATACGCACGCTAGAATTTAAGAAGGCCCACGGCAGACAAATTATACGGTACCTGTAATAAGTTACGCACAGCTTACAGATCACGCAAACAGAATATAGTGGTTTGCTCATTTCTCAAGCGATAATTTAAATATCTTTCCAGCGGAGAAGCGATGTGAACAAATTAGGGAAATGTATGGTTGGCGTTACGTGGGGGAAATTGAATCCTAAGAGACCGCACAACGCCTCGTACCGCGCCTACCAATTCGATTAGATAAGTTATTTTGTGCTTGGTTGAACCCAAAACCATTTCGACTTAAATGGACAAATATTTTTTTTGTTAGCTATATAGTAAGCGTTGTACACGTTGTACAGCAAAAACCTCCCCTCTCTACTTTCATCTTTTTTTAATCCCTAGACATGATCTGTCATTATTTTTCAAACTGTGTGAGATCATCCACCATGGTCGTCCACCCATCTCTTTCTAGCTCAAATATAAAATAAATGAATTGTCAAATATACTGAATCAAAATAATAGGCATGATGCTAAAATTAAAAATTATATTTAGTAAGGCAGTTAGATTATTGAAACATGTATCATTTTCCTTGTCAAAATCACGAGGATCAGCAAATTAAAAATTCCCATGACGTGTCGTCATGGCTTCCTACGCTTTTTCCAGTACATCTACGAAACAAGCCGCGGAGCTAAGACGCTCTGTATCTTTGTGAATTTGATAAATTGAAAAATATGTATCTATTATTTTTGAATAAAGTAACTGACGGATCAAATATAATATTTTCTTTGTGTTTGTTATTTTTATTTTATTAATTATTATGGTGCAATAAAGATAATTTGTATTGTATTGTATTGTAATATTTTGACCCAGTCATCATCCCTATTCCACTTACCTTGTAGTTTTAATAAGGCCAAATGTTTGGTTTCTCATTTTCTAACATCATACAAAATATTTTATTTGTTACGACAAGATTTTTGTACACATATTGATATTATCGAAGCCGTACTAATTACTGTATAAATATTTGATATTTGGACGTCACCGTAGTTTTACATTAGTATCTTAAAAACTCCCTAAATCGCTGAAATATCAAAATCAGTTGCTCAAAATGTTTAGGTACCTATATATAGAAGAAGATATAATAAACAATGTAATCTCTGTCCATCTATATAACTAATTTTAAGTTTTTAGTTTGTTAGTTGACGTCTTTGGAGAAAACGTGCAGTGCAGTTTGTTGCCGCTTCTTCTGCACTTGCGCCTAGGAAGCGGCGTAAACTTAGCTTTAAGTAACGATTTGACGTCAACATTTGTGCAAAACAAAACAAAGTGACTATTATTAAGAGATATTATAAATACCCTATGATAATAAAGATATTTTGAATTGAATTGAATTGAATTGAAGAAAAATTCCTTCCACGTGGATGACGACGGTCAAAAATGACATGAAACAATAAGTTGGACGCCACCACTGCTCAGAACCGTGCAAAATGGAAAAAAAGGACAAGAAAGGCCGACCCCAATTAGATGGGATAAGGTCTATAAAAGAAGAAGAAAAAAAATTTATAACAAATTTCTAGGTATTAAATTGCGTTTCAAGCCGACGACGCCATAGCCCATTAAGATTTATTAAAAGGTACTCTAAGTTATAAAATATCTGCGTAATTACGATTTAAAGCGGTCAGTGGTTAATTGTCACTGATATATGGTCGCATTTTTTCAGGTTTAAACCACCAGTAATTACTTTGGTAGGTACCCAAAATTTTATATTTACAACTGAAGTTGAATGTTCTTTATGTAAGAGCAATTTGGAATTCGAATAATTCTACTGCTTCATCTACGTTTTCAAGACTCCTTTAAAGTTACTTAGCCATATCTTACCATACCCAATATAATCGTTTACAAAGTGCCTATTAAGAACCATTGATAGATTTTATCGTTTCTGATATATTTAAGTGTGCTTAAAATATTGAATATTCTTGGGAAGATAAGAGTGAATGAAAAAATACACTAGCGATGATATTTACGGCAATATTTCGTTCAACGACCCCGGGGAGTGTCACTGTGGAACGTGTCTGATACACATACAATTTGTGCATTCGTAGACGCGTAAATATTTCCTGCTTATGTCGCCTTCGCACCCTTATAGGGTTGAAAATAGTCGAAAACAGAGCCGATCCTTTTTCAGAGATTTACATCGTGACATACCTATAACAATTCTACTAATTAAATAACATTATCTTATTTATAAGCTATCGTAACTTATTCATTTATTAATTATTTTTAGGGTTCCGTACAAAAAATTAAAAAACGGAACCCTTATAGGATCACTCGTGCGTCTGTCTGTCCATCCGTCTGTCACAGCCAATTTGCTCCGAATCTACTGGACCGAATCAGGTGAAATTTGGTAGGATGGTGTAATCCTATGACCCAAACACATATGTGCAAGGTAAATATATTTTTTTTAAATAAGGGTCATTTTCGGGGGATAAATTAGGAAATTGAAAAAAAAAATGTCATGCAAACCTTACTCTGTCATATATCAAATGAAAGGGCTTGTTATGAGAATCTTAAATATATTTTTGTTATAATTATAAAATAAATAGTTTTGATTTTATTCATAAAAGAAGACGAAAATTGAGCATTCCTCTCCCCGCCCTGATCTCCGTAACTACTGAGCCTAAAATTTTGAAAAAAATACGAAATACAGTTCATTGCTTGTAGATTACAGGAAAACCTATAAGAATTCAATCAATTGTACGGAACCCTCTCCACGCGAGTTTAACTCGCACTTGGCTGGTCTTATTCCTCTTAGGAATTTCTCATATGAAGAATAATGTTAAACTACATACATGAAATTATATAATTTTATGGTAAGTGTTTTGAAAAGGTAAATAGAAAATGATAGCAAATAAGAAAATAAATATAGTTGGTTTGCAAATTCTGTCAAAAGAGTTATTTTATTATGTTCCTATAAAACTATAGATAGGATCTTTCACCCTATTATTTTCAACCGAACGAGCACAAGGTACCTCGCAACCGTGGAGAGCTTTGAGGGCAACGACAGCGTACTAGCCTCGGGCCTTTGATAACTCATGAAAAATTCAAGTGCTGCTGACAAAATCTACGCCTATACAGGTACAATCCTCTTAGCCGACTGTCTCAAGTTTTTTACAAACTCTCCCGTGAATCCATACTTCTTCGTAACTCTATAATGACTCCATATAATACGCTATTTTGCAACAAGTCACATCAGATACTTTTTTCTTAACGTCAAAAACAAACATTTTCTATGGGACTTGTATGATATATCGATTTAGGACGTCATAGTTCCTTGAAGTCATATAGCGCTCTTAATATCGGTTTTTCTGCATTTATAAATCTAAAATCACGTTCAAGGTGGATGTGATCAACGACAAGTGGCATTATTTTGTGACGTTTTATTATATTAACAGTACCAAATAATTTATTTTTGACCCACCAAAATACCCAATTGTATATAAAACTAAAATATGAAGTAGGTTTTACCCTATTTAAATAATGATTACATGATCGTATCTAAAGTACCTATTTGCAGAATATTTGAGAGAAATGGAGCCATTGTCATACACCATGTGTGCTGCAGCTATATATATATACGGAACCTAATAGGTAACCAGCACAGCTATCCAGCACAGCTATATATATAGCTGTGCTGGTTACCTATTAGGTTCCGTCGTAATATACATATTCTCTCCCTTCTCTTCAACGCCCTTTTTAATCCTTCTTCCCCTGACTACCTGCACTGCAAATTTAATTTTAGAAATGTGGATAGTCGGTTGCGTTCAGCTGGAAGCCTCGTTCTTGACATTGCACAGCATTCGTCGCAGTCTTACTCCAAGTCTTTTACAGTAATGGCGGCCAGGCTTTGGAACTCTGTTCCTACTAAATTTAAAGTTAGATTGTATAAATCTTCTTTAGTTGCGTCACATTTGGGCTGAATTAAGTAATAAAGTATCTATTTTTATATGTATTAAGTAGTATATGTACCTATGTAAGTTTATGAGCATTTGTGTATATTTATGATGATGTAGCGATGTAAGTATAATCTTTTATTATTATTTATTTTATACGTATTTGCTTCTACCTGTTAATTGAGTAAATGTCCTCTCAATATATCGCAGGTTGACTGGAAGAGATCCCTATATGGGATAAGTCCGCCATTGTATATTTGCTCTTTCGAATTTTGTATTTTATATGCATGTTTTTAGTACAATAAAGTTATTACTAACAAACAAATAAACCATGTGTCTTTGTTTCTCTAACGGTTATGTACACGTATGTACTTCTACGTACACGTAAGTAGATTTCTACAGTAAGAAAAGTGGAAAAGACATGAACATTGAAAAAACAGAAAGTAATAGCAAGCCGAAAGATGAACTTAAAACGACTTTAAAAAGTATAAAATATTAACTATTCCTCAGAACAAAATCAAAATACGACAGAATATTTTATTCATTCTACATTCGTTATTTTTGCATAAATAGTTGATGGAAGAACGAACTGAAATTGTATAAAATAGCGTGGAAGCAGTGGACAACGCAAATACGCAGTCTGCTCAGCAATTTTAATTCCGGGGCGACTTGTGCAAATAGAAATGAAAATATTTTTATTTCGCACTCGTAGTATGTTTATTCTTAATAAAACTAGTGTAATAGGGCAATCTCAGCACCCTTCGGAGATGGCGCAGAAATATTGCCTTCCATTCGACTACGAGCACTAAATTGGCGGAGAAATATTGTTGATCCCTTGCACAGAATAAACCTTCTCGTACTCGTATCGTAAACTTCATATCATGTTTCGTAAACATGATGGTAAAGCGCAAAAATAAATACGTTCTCCATATAATATATATATTAATACTTAAATGACGTGAAATTCTAGGGGTCAAAGAGAAGGATATCAGTTATCTCAAGTGCAAACTATAACAGATAGCCTTAGATAGCTTCAATAGATTATTTATGTACTTAATTGGTACTCCTAACAAGGCCATATATCAGTCACTCAAGGACTTTTTATATTTAAAATAGAAAAAATCTAATTAGTACCTACCAATTACCACAAAGGAATAAAATATTGTGCTAAAATGCTCATTTAAGGAATGTAAATAGAATTTTTATTAGGTATTTTATAATATCTTTCACGTGACTTCGCGATTGCAGAATTTTTACATTATCCCTGTTGGTAGCCTCCAGAAACATCGGTGAATTCAAATGAAATCAGTCACGGCTGAGCACCTATTCCCGGGGAATTTCTATGCAAATTAGTTTATCAGACGGCAACATCATTGGCGCTGAATTTATAAGGTTTCGGCGACATTTCACTGCCAACAAATGTAATGAAATATATCAATATATTTTCCGATTCCTTTTTTAGAGGTCTTGGAGGTTGACAGGATACACGTTTAGTCAAAGTAAAAAGTAAGTACTTACAGTATTACTGTAATTCAGATAAACCATTTTTTATAGGTAAAGTACGCCTGTAGAGATAAAGGAAATAGAAGATACTCGTACTTATATATATATTTCTCGGCCCTACAAAGTGAGATTAGATGAGGAAAAAGAAGGAAGAAGATAAGTGTATAGATATCGAGATTTAAAAACGACTGCCTCCGTGGTCCAGTGGTCAAGGCGTTTTTTTTTGCGTTTGCCTTGTGGGATTTGAACCCTCAACCTCCGGGTTCAAATCCCACTGGGAAGCATATTTTGTGAAAAATTGTTTCCAGTTTGGTTAGGATATTGCAGGCTTGAATCACCTGATTATCCGAAAAAGATGATTCCGTGCTTCGGAAGGCACGTAAAGCTGTTGGTCTCGAACGCCATCTAGCGTTTGTGCCTATACCTAAGATTGGTTCTGGTCTACCCTTTGGGTTGCGGAGGTCAGACGGCAGTCGCTCTGTGTAAAAACCAGTAACCTCGTCAAATCACCTAGGTTAGGTAACGGACCCCGGGCTCTGAAGCGTTACCGCTTAGGATGCATCCGGGAATACGCTTGGATAATGGTGATTGAGATTTAAAATAATTCATTGAGAAAATGACTGCTTAATACTATTCCTGTAATTCAGATAAACCATTTTTTAGGTTAAGATTGCCTGTAAAGATAGAGGAAATGGAAGATAGTCATATATCTCTCGGCCCTACATAAAGTGAGGTACGATAAGGAAAAAGAAGGAAGAAGGTAAGTGTATATGTGTTATTGAGTTTTATAAGAATTACTATTTGATACTTACTCGTTATACTCACGACCCTCCTACTAGTACCTAAGTATCAAAAAGAATTTGTCCTTTTCACGTGATCGTTTGATTGTACGAATATATCTCATAAGTTATGTTTGAATATAAATCTAAAATAACATTTACGAGCATCTAGCTAGGTTATCTAACGAAGTTAATCATCCACAAATCTCATATTAACACTTCATTGGGGAATGTAGAGGGCTTACAATAAAGATTCCCGGGCGTGACCTGCATGCGCGCTCCTCAATGGGGGTAGTTATTTATTTATCTGAGCTGGAAATAAAGGCTTTTTAAGCATTCGCATAATATCTTTTAAGAATTAATTTTATCTTACAAAAGAAATTATATACTATCTAGAATGCCTACGAAGTGGCAAAGCCGTTCCCAAATAATGTACCAAAATTTGTAAGAAAGGGATTTCTATTAATTGCACTGGCGTTTGCGGGAAAGGTACGCCTACCAATTTTGTGTTAGGTATTTAAACATAAGCATTATGGGAATATAAACTAGGGGTGACTATCATTGGCGTCTCACCCAGATTGTTAACGATAGATCTAAGTACGTGGCATTAAGATGAATTTTCAATTTAGTTTTTTTTTAGATAAATTGTTACACTTGTAAACTAGCTTTACGACAACAATGTAAGACACGTAGCTGTTATACTTGATGTATTATGTCTAAATATGTTTTTGCTTTAGTCGATGTTTAGTTAACCTTTATTGTGCATCTAAACAATGAACTTTTACTCACTTACATATATGACTTATTTGTTATTTACACTACAAATCTAAACTTAGTGCAAGGAAATTTAAATCGCCTTAACATTTGTTAAAGAACATTTTAATTTTTTTTCCCCTATTGATACCAAAAATGTTTTTAAAAACAAAGCAGTTAATCATTGCTATTAAAACATTAAGCATTTTCAGATAAGGCTGTAGTGTTTTATAGCCAATTATTGCCATCAAAATAGAAACCATAAAAAGCATTTGAAAACTTTTAATAAGTACTGTGACTTTTATTTGTTTAAATGAAACTAAACTTATAAATGAAAAATATTATTTAGTTACCCGTAACAAAAAAATCAATACGTCCGATTATATTAATAGGAATAAATTCAAAGTTAAAGTTTGTTACTAATTTTAGTGAATAATTTCGTAGGCACTACTTATATGTAATTCGTTATGTCCTACTCAAATAAAAAAAACAAAAAAGAGAGTCGCACGATTTGATTTAAATGGAGTGGACGGAATAATTAATTAAAAAGTCGTTTATTCATAAGTATAACACACACACAAATACACATTACAAGCAGAAATGGAATAATTTAGAAAATAATAACTGCTAGCACCTTTTCCAAGGGTGAGTTTTATGGCTCGAAATGGTTTCGCAATCAAACCGAGGAAGTAAAGGACCCATAATAAAAATTTTACAGCTTTATTGGCAATTGTAACATAATTTCTTCACTCCTATACCTTAAACTTTTTTGATTATCAGGTATGTTAATAGCTAATATTGATGTAATTTTTTTTATCAAAAAATGGGTTACCTTACGCTACATCTTAACTTGCGCGGTTAGTACTGTGTAGTACAAAGTAGACGCTTGTATGTTTTGCTAAATGTCTGATGAAATTCGCCCTCGAGTAGATAGTGAGATGGGTGCGGTTTGCGGGGACCAGGGGAAGATCACGCGCGTACGTTGCGTACAACTATGCACGTAAAGGCCCATTTACACAGTGCAAGTTTCTTGCCTGTTGCATACAATTAAATTGAAGCAATAGAAAACTTGTATGGTCTAAACAGAACGTCAGCCATACAAATCATTTATTGCAAGAAACTTGCACTGTGTAAATGGGCCTTTAGGATATTATATTGCGAGCAAATCCGCAGACCGTGTTATTTATGTAATTTTTTAAAATGTTTGAACAAAAAAACCTTAGGTGTTGAAATTACCACAAACGAAATCAGTAGGTGGTGAATTTTCAACATAAAATAAATAAATAAATAATAGGTGGTGAATTTACACATCATATTTTAGGTGGTAAGTTTACAAGGGTGGTGAAGGGTTTTCAACAACCCAGATTTTTTAAGCTGCCTAAAGGCATCTGACCTAGCTCAATGACTGAAATTTAATGACAACAGTCATTTTTAACCACTAGTAAACTAATGAGAGGAAATTCACGATGTTTTCTTTCACCGGAAACAAGTAGTGGGCGATAAAAGTAGATTGTTGCACCGGGCATAAAGTAAGTTATTATTGCACCGAGTGCTTATTTGGAGCCCGAGCACTAGCGAGGGCTCTAAAAAGCACGAGTGCAATATAAATTACTTAATGCGAGGTGTGCATAATCTGCTTTTCTTTCAACTACTGCAAGTAAAGCTTATTTAAGTAAAATTATTAGGTAAGCAATTGCATACATCACTTCACACGCACACTGTATAACTACATACGGCCGTCAGGTTGGCCAACTGAACGCATTTAAAGAGCTCGGTGGCCCGGTGGTGGTGGATTAAAAAAACTAAAAAGTGCAGTAAATTATTTCCATACATTTATTCTGCTCTAGCAAAGTTCCGCTTTGTGCTGCATATGTAGTGCAGTTATCATAGAATTGCAGCGTAGTTGGAAGAAAAACATATTATAATGCTGGTCTCCTCTTTGTGTCAACCAGTAAAATTATAACAAACCAGAAGGCACTTACTAAGCCATATTACTGAAATAAACGTAAATTAAAAATGTATTGGGCACCTGGGATGGCTGTAGCAATTCCCGGCATTCGTTGCTCGACGTAAATAAAGCGGGATGTAAATCATGTCATTAGGCGCCCGCAATCGCCCGCTCTAATTGAAAATAAATCTCATTAGGGCAAGAAATTTACATCTCTCGTTTGCTATTCTTTTCTCTTACCGTATTGTGGAGTGAAGGAATTACTTATAGCGAAAAAAGTTATCAAACACTAGCAGTCCACCCCGGCTTCGCCCGTGGTACACATACATAGCCTATGTCACTCGGGGATAGTGTAGCTTTCCAACGGTGAAAGAATTTTTTAAATCGGCCCAGTACTTTTTGAGCCTATTCATTACAAACATACAAACATACAAAAATAGGTACAAATCTTTCCTCTTTATAATATTAGTGTAGATGTAGATGTACATATCTACTTTATCCACCTTTAGGTAGGTAAACCGCTGTAGTTCTCTTTGATGTAAGTAGGTACTAATTATATTGCTTGTTAATATATTTATACTTTTAGGGTTCCGTAGTCCGACAAGGAACCCTTATAAGATCGTTCAGTCCGTCCGTCCGTCCTAGTCTGTCACAGCAGAATATCTTCTACGTTTATGGGCTGATTTGCATGTATCTTGGTTCAAGGATACTTCACATATAGATCTCATTTTTAAAAATACTAAAATTAAAATTACCCCTTTTTAAGGGTACCTCCCCATACATGTAAAGGGGGGGGGGGGTGAATTATTGTTTTGAGTGCACCCCTTTGTGTGGGGTATCGTTGAAAAGGACTATGAAAATATTGTAGGGTTTTGATACAACACTTTTTTATCAGCTTTACCATTTGCGAGATATAGCCCGCCAAAGTCGTTTACACGGTGTGTGTGTCCCTGTAATTTCTAAATTCTTGGACCTATAAACTTCAAATCACTCACGTAAAGAAACAGGCGCGGAAACTCTTATTTAAAATTGTTTCGGGTATCCTGTGATGAAAACTTTTTAAATTATAAATAAAATAAAAACATAAACTTTTTTCCAAAAGAACAGTATAAACTTAAAAAGTTTTTTACATATTTTACTGTTAGGACTGAATGAAGCTTGAAATACAAGAAATGCAAAACCGCGCGGTGCCAAAAATGACTACGGAACCCTACTTTATGCGTGGTCCGACACGCACTTGGCTGGTTTTTTAATCATGTAGTTATTTTTTATTTATAAACAATTCTGGGTCCAATCCGGAATAATGAGTATGGGAATCGCAACATTACCTAAAACTTGCATGGGAGTCGACAAATAGTCAATTTATTTGCAAAGTTTTAGGTTTGATATTTTATCCCGGGATTATACCCAGAGTCACGGGTAAAAAATTAAGGATTAGTTTGCATTATATTTCATGTCAGTATGGTATCCTATAACTTTAAAAATGAGACTGAATCTCCAATAAATGAGCATAACTTAAAGAGCATCCTGTAAATTATAAAACGTACAACTTTTTAAAACGCTGAAAAAAACACGTTTGTTGTATGTCAACCCCCTTTAAACATTTGTTGTTATAGTAGTAATACATAATCGGTGAAAAATTTAAATGTCTCGCTATCACGGTTAAAGAGATAGGTCCCTGTGACAGTCGGACGGACAGACGGATAGACAGCGGAGTCTCAGTACTTAATAGGGTCCCGTTGGCACCCTTTGGATACAGAACCCTAAAAAGGGAGATCATTTTTGAAAATTACAGCGCCGTCTTTCATGTGGAAGGAAACCCGCCGTACACGATGCGAAAATGAAACATGTGTAATGAATACTTTATGCGATCTTCCTTTTACTATCCACTATTTATACGCAGCGAAAAATCTCGAGAGGTTTCCTGTCTTTTTCAGCGGCAGAATGTTTATTTTCATTCAGCGACTACGGTACATTTTCCCTAGTCTAAATGTCATATTTCAAAGTACACCTGGCTTTTACCGTGTAGTTTCAAGGGTTTTCTTAAGTAATAGGAATTCTATTTTCTTTAACAAATTAAACATTTCAATGGCAACATAATGAAAGCTTATTAGGTAGGTAAAGTTAAGTGAATGAGTGTTCTCTTAAATGTGATTTTAGGCTCTAAAGGCCACTAGTACTTATTTATTATTCTTTTTATTTATTTTTAATAATTGCGCTTGGTTATGGTATTTTATTTTAGCTGTTGATGATATATTGCAACTGGAATCCACAGTGTTTAAAAAATGTTCCAGTCATACATTGTAAAGCTCAGCACAAAACGAAAGGATTACAGATGCTTACTCTTGACGCTACCTGGAAATTAATCAGAGAACGAACACTCGCAGAATAATTATTTTCAGTTCGCAATGTGACTTTCTTTATAACTACGTAAATATGTTTGACAAAACTCTTGTGACATATTCTTATTAACTTGTTCTATAATTATATTTCATGTCAAAATGGAGAGAAACATTCCTACATTTTATTGCGTGTTTGAGTTACTAACGTTATATGGATGGCGTTTATATTATGTATTTTAAGGAAACTGGGCCGTGGGCCGCTTGGAATTCTATTATAATTATATTATTTTAATAAAATACAACAAAATACTCTTCCTTATTCACAGTATATTTTACGATTTAAGTTTTTATTTATATAATTAAGTTAGACTAAAACTTACAAAAACATGGTAAAATGTTACAAAGGCCTTTGCCCAGTATGAAATTAATAAAATTTCATATATGAACTGCTCGTACCACAGACATTTCAATTTGAATCAATCACTCCTAGCCTGAACTTCATGTTCAAAGTTTCCAACATTCAGCAAGAGATCAATCAGGAAATTAAACCTACGCTGTGTAAAGATAAAGATCATAACTGCAGCGGATTGTCGGAGCTGGAACAAAGCGCGAACACTGTTTGCCCTGACTCAGATAGCTTGCTAGGGATGAAACGGAAAATTTATAGTGTTTGCTATGCATTTTTTTTAGGTTGAATACCTATGCATAAATAGTAAAAATGCGTAGCGTTTTTTAAGTAAGTAAGTAATCATATTTATTACTTTCAATTTATTTGACGACCTCTGTGGCGTAATGGTTAACACGCTAGACCGCTAATTCGGAGGTTCGGGGTTCGATCCCCAGCCAGGGCAAGTTGGAAAATGGCCTTTTTGAAATTGTCCTGGGTCTTGGATGTTTATAAATATATGTATTTTTCATTAATTATAGTAAGTAGAGTTAGCATCCCATAACACAAGTTTAAAAAAACATACTTTAGGGCTAGCTTAATCAATGTGATTGTATATATTTATTTATTTATTTAATATTTTATTTTATTTTTTTATGATCAATCATAATCTTCTTCGAATAAACAAAATGGACTGCGATGTTTAATAGATAATTTCACTTTTTTATCTATGCCAACTCAACTTTTTCATGACAGAACCATACAGCCGAATTCCATTTTATAATCGAAATACATTTTGACACAAAAATTTAAAAAAATTAAAAATATTTTTTTCTGATTTTGAATAAGTCTAGATTTTTTTAATTTGTGGCCAAATATATTTTTTTATTATTTTTCCCATGCTTGTTAGACTATTATTAATTAATATTCGAAGTAATATGAAAATGCATCTAAGGGTTAAAAAGCAGTGCAACGCCTGTAGATATTTTTTATCTTTAAATATTTTCAGCCAATAAGAGTTATTGGATAATTATTTCCTTTTGGAACAATGTTAGCAGATTTCATTTCTCGTAAAAGCTGTGCGTATTATTTCACAAAGTGTTAGAAAAAACATTTTGCTGATTAGGTGCTATAAAATAAAAAGAGGTTGTTACGTGAAATGCCAGTTTGACCAAAGGATCTTATTGCTCTTGCAGGACGTAAACTTTTATATTGAAAGTATCGATATCGGCATAGAAATAAAAACAAGTCTTATTTCTATGCCTATCGATCTATCAATGAACGTATTTTTAGGGTTCCGTAGCCAAATGGCAAAAAACGGAACCCTTATGGATTCGTCATGTCTGTCTGTCTGTCTGTCCGTCCGTATGTCACAGCCACTTTTTTCCGAAACTACAAGAACTATACTGTTGAAACTTGGTAAGGAACCGCATTAAGATTTTCACACAAAAATAGAAAAAAAAAAAACAATAAATTTTGGGGGTTCCCCATACTTATTAATTTTCATTCATATAAGAAATTTTCATTCAGAGAGATTGACAGTCGCTTGCGTTGTAGTGGTATCCCTTAGCTGCTAATTCCTGCTCATGTCTCGCAGTCATACGGAAACTCATTTTCAGTTCTGGCTGCCCGGTTATGGAATGCACTTCCTGTGGACTTAAAAAATGTGCCCTCTCTCGATTCCTTCAAAGCCAGACTCGGAAGATATTACAAAGGTTCCTCAGACATTTTGAGCTAATAATATTGTAGTGTATGTATTTTATTTATTTATGTTGGTAATATTTATAGATACTTTATTTTCTTATGTATTAATCATTTTTGAAGACCTATACATAGATATAAGAAATGATATTTCATTTCTTTCTTAACTGAATAGTTTGCGCGAGAGACACTTCCAAAGTGGTAAAATGTGTCCCCCCCTGTAACTTCTAAAATAAGAGAACGATAAATCTAAAAAAAATATATGATGTACATTACCATGCAAACTTCCACCGAAAATTGGTTTGAAGGAGATCTAGTATCTAAGTAGTTTTTTTAATACTCCGACTCGCACTTGGCCGCTTTTTTTTACATGCGACCAACTATAGTTTTTCCTTTACCTTTTCTCTGGAAGTCAGTCAGGATGGTTTCTGATTCTACTTAGGGTTTTTATTTCCCAGTGCTTAAATTTACAGTACAGTAAGTAGAACATTACCTTCCTTAGCAAATATAATCAGACTTGCAGTAAACATAGTGTAGGTATGGAAAAAAAATCAGTTACCTTCAAATTAAATAAATAAGGACAAATCACACTGATTAAGCTAGCCCCTAAGTAAGTTTTAAACTTGGGTTATGGGATACTAAGTTACGGATTCAAAGATTTATAATAAATACATCATATATTTTATAATAAATACATATATATAGAGAAACACCCAAAAACCAGGAAAATTTGAATAATACTATTTTCCAATTTGCTATATAACTGGGGATCGAACACAGAATGTTTTGTTTACGGGAAAAAGTAAAATCGTAACACCAGTGAGTAAGTAAAAAAAAAATCATCTCATAAATTATTTTATTAAGCCGGAAGTTCATGAATAATTCTAGACAATACGAGGCCACAATGGGAAGGTAACTAAAAGTCCATTAGGACCATGCTAAATGCAACAGCAGGCATCTACCGTACGCAGTCCGACATCAAATTAATATTTAATATGGATAGGGAACCCTCGTGTTCTGTGGGAAGCATCACCTGCTACAAGAAACATGCATTATCAGGACTAACCGCGGTATTTATATTCAGGGAACACCCGTAATAGTCAGCTGGGTTTTTCAGGAGTTACATCGTTGCGGATATTTCACCAACTATTTTCTCTGCGAGTCACCCTTTCCGTATTCGCCTTGTTTACTTATGTAAAAATTGCAGTAGGTAGAGTAGACCTTTGTGACTGCGGTGCCATTCAGTCCATGGACCACCTTCTGTCATGTCTGAGTTGCTCTACGTCATGTACCATAGAGGTCGTTAATGAAGCTAACGACTGAGGGATCGCCGTCACAGTCGCCGTGGCCACATACTGGTCAAAGGTGATTTGAAATTGAAGCTACAGTGTAACCATTTCGACTCGATAAGAAGAAGTAGGAAGAATACTTGGCTTGGTAAGTAACGCTCTCTTGCATAAATTTTGCAACCTATTTTGTACCTACCTATACCTACAAAACCTACAAAAATCAAATACCTTTTTAAAATACATGGTAGTTACTATTTACTTAGTAAATATTTATATATAAAAAAAATATAGTATTCAAATAAATTCTGTAGGTTTTAATGTCACTGTATAATAAGGAATATGCATGTAATACCAATCCGGCTTATATTTTTATTTTACAATTTCTATTAATACGTTCCTAGTTAATTATTTTTCTTACAGACTCTTATTTGGATTAGAAATAAATTATTGAAATATGCAAATATTGCGCGAGAACTTTTGACAAACTAAAAGGAAATGACGACAAAGTTCACAAAAGGGAAATGACAAGTTCGGGTGCGTTCGGTAGGACTGTCCGTTCATGTAGTTTGACTATCGATGACATTCGAAATGTATGTACTTTTATATAGAGGTTTAACAAACATCACTGGCTGATAATATCGAAAGTACCCAAAAAAGAAAAACATGCGTTGACAGCTTCTGTCTGCGGATATTGCAGACTTTGACGTCATATTTTAAAATGGCGTGTTTTAGTTGTTATAATCTACTTGTTATTTTTAATATTTATTTTCTACACAATGTGCATGTTTTTCGGCACTGATTTATTTTTTGTGGCTATTTTTCGACAAGGACTATCGATTAAAAATATAAAAATGCATGCATACTCTCTATTACTTCCATTATGGTTTTCGATAAATAGCCGGCTTTGAATATTCCTAGGTCATTGAAAATATTATAAAATAAAAGCTTTTGGCTCAGCTTTTACTCGTGTTCGTTTTGTTGGAGTCGAGGGCAGCAGGCTTTAGGCAAGGCTTAAATTTTTCATTTCACTGCAGATAAATAAACGCCGTGCGCCGACCACCTGCCTGACGAGCTTTCACTGCATTTTTCTGCCTTTACATTTTCACTATCCATTTTGATACTGAAATCTTTTTGAAAGAGATTTTATAAAAACTTACGTTATTGAAGTTGTAACAAGTAATTTCATTATTAAAACAAACATTTTTGTCTCAAAATTTCGCTCTTGTATATAAATATGAATTAGTAAGATTTACTTTTAAATGCATTTGTAAAAAAAACGCGAAGCGTTTGTCGTAGTTACACAATTTTTTTATAATGTGTATTAAGTAATTTTATTCCTATCACTCTTATTTTAATTAATCTATTTTTCTTAACGAAAATCAAGCGGGTCAATGTTCATCACTTTATTTTATTAGTAGAAGCAACGAAGACGTAGGAAACTTTGAGATTGAATCAAAATCCTTACAGTTAGCGAAGTTTAGAGTTCAGTATTGAAGAGGTAGCCAGGCATTCGATGGCTGGAGATTTGAACCGACAAAGTTTTTATTAAGTTGGACTTGTCGAAAACTGATGCAGCGGTGAAATCAACTAACCAAGGGTAAAGAAACGAAGTGAAAAGTGCATCCACGCTTATCTACAATTTATACGAGTTGTACATAATTTTTATAAAATAAGATCAACAAAAACACTTCCTATAATAATAATATATTAGTATTTCTATTAGTGGGACTACACAATTTGTAGTTTTTTTTTTAGTTTTAGGTCTTACAAGTTTTAATTCACAAAAAAAATCTAGCTTTAATTTATTTAATTTAATTTTAATTGAAGGATTAATAAGTAACCAGTATTTATATTTGAATTCTGTAGTACTGACTATGTCACAATTCCTTTTTATATTACTTGGTTACCTTACCATTTTATTTGAATTTCCGTTATCAAGTCAGAAATAAAAACAGAAATATTCGTTTCCAATTATAATCCTGTGCATGTTCAAAGTTTGTAGATACAATCGCTTCGAGTGGCAAAAAATGCAGCGCAGTAGTCCAGGTAACCCGGTACTACTGGCAAATAACCGCTGATCAAATCTGACGATAGAGCACGTTTCCGATTGGAACAGCCTCTATTTGCATCCTTCGAAATTATTACGGCATTCCACTTGTCTCATTTTGTTAGTTCTTTACGGTCTGAATTTGTGTGCAAAAGTATGAACAGAAATCGCGAGTAGCTATGAAAAGATTGGAGTGATCTGGAAAAAAAAGGGTTCAACAATGGTTAGTCAAAGTAAAATGTAGCTTTAGGCTAAAACTCATCATAAATATGTTTTATTTACCTTGGTTTTATTATTACCGGCTTCGCACGTATATGAATCATACTTGTCAGCCTTCTCGGAGAAATGCTCTATATTTTAGGCTAAATAATTTGCTAGAAATTGTTTACCCCCTTACTTATAAAATAGGTACAGCTATTTTGTAGGAGTTTATAGGTGACAAATACACATACAGAAGAATAATGTATATTATCCGTTTTTTTGCATTAAAACGCTATCACGAAGCCATCTATCAGGTTCATTTGTATTTCCAAACCGTCCAGGGACCACTCAAATATACACACAAAAATTTTATTTTTATTTATTTGAAATATAATAAAAATTAGAAATTGAATTAAATTAAATTAAATTTTAAATTAAATTCTATTTTTAATAATTTATTTTAGCCGTTTAGGAGGAGTTAAGTGACAAACATACGTACAGAAGAATTATCTTTATAAAGATTAAGTAGTCATCAATATTCTAATTGTCAGAATATTCATTTTCAATATGTATGTACACGATGTACATGAGGTAAGAAGTTAGTCATGCTATATAATGCACTGCTTTGAAAAATAATCAAGAAAAGAAAATAAACGTGAAAATATGAAACCTGTTCAGAACTTATATCGAAGATTGGTATCAAAGTCCCCAAGAAGCAACTTGTATCTGTCGCCGACGACGCTACAACTCAATTTTCCAACAAAAAGTAATATGTGAGGATGCGGTAAGCTAACAAAGGAGCGACAGCTTAGCACGGAGCTATTGTCGGGAGTCGGGACTGTACTGCCGAGACTGCACCCTGCTGTCTGCCCTTCAGAGTTTCAGACTATTTCACAAGGAATTTCACAGACTACATATGTATGTAGGACTTGTGGATGTACCTATGCTCGCATGAATGAGGTTGCGTTCTTATAACGAGTTTTGTTAAGTTGGATTTCGCTGTAATATAAAAAATCTCGTTCAAAAGAAGGCATAATGAGCTCCTAGTTTTTTTTATGATTATTGTGCAGCCGAGTATGAAGCATTAAACAACCAATCAACCAGTAGGAGCATTGATTTATGTAACAAAATTTCTAAGCTAGGTACAAGAAAAATGTCTAGTTCGCTTCGCTCCAATACCCGTGCGTAAATATTGACTATTCATGCGATAGCAAAAAAGTAATTTTGCAAGTTTTTACAGCATCCTATATTGGGGGCAGGACAGCTGTCTCGTTCGGCGCACTAGCTAAATGAAATTTACCTTTGTGCCAGCGTAGGGCAGGGCACTGGCCGTTCATCAAATAAGTCCAGAGCTCGTTGCTACGGCCCCCTTTAAGTAAATATGCAGCTAATTGCAAGCGTTTCCGACTTAACGTCATTTTATTTGTTTACATACTACGCTGGGGGATTTCTATCCAGTTATTTACTATATGACATACTTACGATCTACATGATGCATTTTATGATTATCTTTTTACTGACCTAGCGTTATCTGTATGCGACCTTCATTATTACCGGATTCACCAGTGTGCGTGTTTCTGTCCGTCTTATTAATAACATCATCGTTTTCCTCTCTCCTTTTTCGCGCACTTTGGATTCACCATTAAGACTCAGAGTGTATAGAAATATATCCAAGACCGGTAATACTGCTATAGACCGAGAACACTATAAGAAGAATAAGACATATTCGTGCGGAGCTGATACTTATACGTAATAATAATTTACGCAACTTATTTTAATTACAACTTGGATTGTAGACGGGGAGCGACGCTTCTAAGACTCGTAATTACCAAAATTTATGTTATATCAGTTTACAGGAATGCGACACATGGCTTCATACTTAGAAACGCGAAATTGTCACGAACTTAGCATTAATGTTACTTTACTTATTGTGAGTCTATATTTAAGCCGTTTAAACAAGAGATGTAGAACGTTAATTTGAAAGCTGTTCTGGTAGATAAATAGGTAGGCAGAATGACAAAAACAGCTAGTGATATACCTACAGGGGTAAATAGGTACTTGAAGTATGCGTCGCCCCATAAACACTGTTTCTACAGGCTAACCTGTTTTTCAAGTCTCATCATGGATTGATACATCCATAATAAAACTTGAAATGGAATTTATGATACTGATAAAAAATATAACAGACAAATATTCAAATAATTTCTCCAAAATTGCACAGAAAAGCTTCGGTCTGTATTATTAATTATATACAACGTGGAAAAGACATACCCGTAATTAATCGAACCACAGGCTACTTTTATATATACTAGATCACTAAAGTATAATAAAATTAAAATAACAGTCAAAAAAATCGACATTCCCATACAAATCGCCCGGGCAGCTGCACACTATTGTATGGAAATGCCGAAATTTATATTTGTTTGTTGGCTGTTATTTTAATTTTACTATACTATAATGATCTAGTATAGAACGTGGTTCGATTTATGACTGATTTAAGACTTGTATGTCCTTTTCACGTTGTATAGGTATGTTTCGTTAGTAATTAAAAAAAATATTTGATAGAGTTGTGGTAAATAAATATTTGTGTGTTAAAGTTAATTAGGTTTAAGTTTAATCAAATAACATAGTTTACCTATCCATTACGTTCACTATATAAAACTTGAAAAATATGAAACTAAATTTTATTTTTATATGATGATATAAGTATTATATATATAATTGTATTAAAATACAAGACACATCCACAATATGCTTCGTTAAAATTCTTAATCTATTCTAAGAGACCGCACCGCATCGATATAATAACAAAGTTAACCCCTACCTACTATCACTACTTATATATGTAAAAATCTACTCTTGCTAATATTTCCGATAAAATACATAGTATATATATATGCTTATCTTCGAAGTCAGTATATTCACATTGATACACGAGGAACGTTGTCATATACTGAATAGCTTAAACTTAAAAGTACCTATCTACAATGATATTTTTTTATATTTCAATTATTATTAGCTATACATTTGTTTTACAAAATGTACACGCTGAAGGTGGTGCAAAAGGTAAGCAGAATTTCTTTAAAAATAACTCGATATTTATAGTCTTAACTCCCATAGCAACTTTTTCGAGTGTGTAACTGGCCACCATTGATGTCTTATCTATCTAATTGTTAAACTTCTCTAAAAGGCATCTGACAAAGATTTCCTTAACGAAGGGCATCTAATATAGTGGCCGCGATCAGCGGCTTTAGGTGCCTTTCAATTTTTCAAAGGGACTTTCACACAAGAGTTCGCGTTTAGGTAGAGTATGAAACGAATAAGTAACTTAGTAACGCTGCGATTTATAAATTTCAGATGTGTCCCTGCTGTTGTCTAAAATATCGGAAGAATCCCATCAAATATCAAACAAGGTCGTGTTTCTTTTTAAATATTTATTATATTTGTATTGCTGTAGCACACACACATGAAAATTGTACAGGTTTTTTTGTGTTTGATTTTTATCAATGACTATATTTATTTTTTTGTATGTGTGTTATAGCACCAAATCAAGGGCTTTATTTATATTTAAATTATTTTTAATGTTTTGAGCAAACTGATATACTATAGATTTTAAAAATGGGTACTCAAAATTAGTTCAGCGCACACTGATCGAGAAGTATATATGTTATTTTTCATTCGGCTTAGAAAATATTAACAGAAGATATTTATAATTTTGTACTGATGTACTTGTAAGTACAGAATGCTTATAAAAACAAACTAAGTAAGCATACAGATTCGTGCTACAGATTTTAAATGTTACTTTTCGTATCTTTTAACGTACTTCATATTGCCCCAAAATAATCATCAATAATAAAATGGGGTAGGCAGCTGAGCCAACGGCCGCAAAACCCAAAGGCTTCCATTAATAAGCTTGTGAGCCTAAGATAGAAAACAGGAATCAAAATAGTGCCAGGATACTAGCTTAATTAGGATATAGTCAGGTTACCACCTGTTCCCTTCATTGACTTATACTACGACGACCTCCGTGGCGTAATGGATAACACGCTAGACCGCTAATCTGGAGGTTCTGGGTTCGGTCCCCAGCCAGGGCAAGTTGGAAAATGGCCTTTTTCAAATTGTTCTGGGTCTTGGGTGTTTATCTATATATGTATTTATCATAAAATATAGTATCTTTGAGTTAGTATCCCATAACACAAGTTTAAAAAACTTACTTTGGGGCTAGCTCAATCAGTGTGATTTGTCCTCATATATTTATTTATACAATCTGTGCGGTTGGCCTGGCAATGAAAAAACGGTTTTTTAGGTTATATTCATACCAGTAGGGTATAGTGATTGACAATCATGTTTTTAATTTTGATAAATTTTATTAACCACCCATTTTATTCACAGGACCACAAAGTAAACGAGACTGTAACTTTGAAACTGTATTATGAATGTCACTGCCCATTCTGCATGGAGTTTGAGCAAAAAGAAATGAGAAATATAATCAATAAATTAAACCCTTATCTGGATATTAAAACTTACCCATATGGAAACGCTGAGGTAAGACACTAATACAATTATACATAGATACTAAAACAACAATAGCTGTATGTTATAACGCCGAAAGACTTAGCTTACCCGGCTGAATATATATATTTTTTATTTTCACTAGGTGTTTTCGTTACGCCTCTGTTTTCGATTCCCGACCAGGTCAACATGGTAAATAACCTTTTCTTTCTAAATCGTCTAGGCATACTTAAATATAATAAAATACACTATCTCTGAGTTAAGATTTAGAAACTACTTATAAATAACTTATTTTTTTAATTATATAATCATGGGATTGGTGTCCCACTGCTGGGCAATATTGGCTACAGAAAATTATGGGATTACGTATTGAAAAGGTTAAATTCGCGAGATTTATCATTATGTGGTTACAAATTACAATAATTTCTAATGTGAATATAATGATGAGTCAAAATAAAATACAATCCCCATCGCCGTGTAAAACAATTATATAATTTTTTATATAATTACCACTTGTAACTGAAAACACGTTTTTAATTACTTTTACGTCTAAATTTATTTTATACTGACAAGCATTGGACAGTCACTACTTATATATACAACAATTTAAAATCATTTGGTACTACGTCGCTTATCAAGAATCCCGAATCCGTCTTCCATATTAACGCCAACCTCTAAATTAATAAATTTACGCACTCTAAATTAATCATTACGTTCATGACATTCGTTGAACTGGAAAAAAACCTTATACACAGAGAAAGTGGCTCTAGAATCTGCCCATATGATACAGAGGCTCAACATAAAAATAAAACTAATACTTTTCTACATCTATTGACTAAATGGCTAAACAAATTTTTTTCAGACAAATGTGACGAATGGCGAAATAACATTTGAATGTCAACATGGACCGGATGAATGCTATGGAAACAAATTACATGCTTGTGCTCTCAAACACATAACTAACTACACAGAAGCTCTTCTCTTTAACATTTGTATGATGGATGCAAAAGACGACTCATATGGATCTGATGATGCTACTGCTACTAAGGTAAATAGGTTCATGATCCTTGGAGATATTTAAGATTAGGAAGTGGCCAGACGGAAAGAACGGTTGAAAGCAAGACCTGTATTCGCTTTATTTTAAAAGCTCTACGTGTATTTAAGTGGCCATTGGTTTCATATAGTTTAATCTATATATCATGGCGGCATATCTATATAGATTTTGCCGCCTCTCGTGCTCCTGTTTGCTATCCCCCCTGGACGGTACCCCCCCCCCTCGAAAGTGTGACGTCATAAGTCCGTCAGAGTTGTGGACATCATACCCATCGTGCCCACTGTAGTAGATCCGCGCCTGCCAGCTAAGGTATCCCACAGAGCAGAATGCTTTCTGAAACACATTTACACCAAGTCCATAATTGTTTAATATACATAAGGGAAGGGCTTATAATGCACACGCCCGCCTAGCCATCAATCTTCTCAGAGATGAAATACATTATTACCTCCTTAGTCGGGTCAAATAATAAAAGCCTACAACGAGATCATGAATTATAAAGTATATTAGGTACTACACAATAGTAGAGCTTTGTAGGTACAAAGCAGACGAATAAATGCCTAAGAAGCCAGTAGATATCTACTAACATTTTTGTTATTTCAGTGTGCCAGTCTAATGAAGGTAAAGAAAGATCCAATATTGGAATGTGCGAAAGGGAAAGAGGGAACGGAACTGCTCAAGAATTACGGTGAAAAAACTAAGAAGGCTGGCTTTAGGGGAGTTCCTCACGTGCTCGTCAACGGGGTCGAATGTGACGACGACCTGATGGAGGCCGTCTGTGCTGCCTTTAAAAATCCGCCTGAACCTTGTCAACAAAATAATAGTGTTGAAACATCTGATTAGACTGCTGTAATTATATAATAATAAAAGGTGTTTAAAATTAAAAAATGTGTTTAAAATTATAGAATTTTAAACACATGTCGTTTAAATCGCAAATTCCTCACAACTTCATCGGTCTCAGCTTTCTATAATACTACATGACACCTATTCACGCTTTGGCTTCGACCCGTGTGATAAGGAAATTCCCTTTAAAAAAAGGAGAAATAAAAGTTAAATATATAATAATAGTAATAAAACACTTTATTGCACCAACACACCTAAAAGTAACATTCAAAATATGTAGACTATGTACAATAGGCGGCCTTATCGCCAAGGCTATCTCTTACAGGCTACCTTTGCGTGACAGGATTAGCTGAAAAATTATAAATAGGTGGTGCGATTGTGAGACTATCATCATCATCCGAGCGTATTCCCGGTTGCATCCTCAGCGGTCACGCTTCAGAGCCTGGGGTTCGCTACCTATATAAAGAGATTACTGGTTTTAACACAGAGCGACTGCCGTCTGACCTCCGCAAATCGAAAGGTAGACCAGAACCAATCCTAGGATAGGACGATGACCAACGCTAGATGGCGTTCAGGACCCACAGCTTTGCGTGCCTTCCGAAGCACGGAATCATCTTTCTCTCCGGATAATCAGGTGATTCAAGCCTACAATAGTAGTTTGCCGCGAACTTAGACCTCGCGATTATAGTTCCCTAAGTAACACCTAGATGGCGCTATCCAAAGTTAGAACGTTTGTTTCGGACATTATTATCAATATTTCAAAACTACTGAACCGATTTTGATGCCCAACGAACTTGAAAATTCTATTGATATTTCCTACATGCCTACCAAATTTCTTAAAAATCGGACCATCGGTTCGGCAGTTATCGCGGTACAAACATACATACATGCATACATACATACATACAAACAATGTGTTTTCGCCCCCAAATCGATTTAGAGACCTCGCTCGCTTCGCTTGCTCGGTCAAATATCCTTATCAAACTGGAAACAACTTTTCACAAAATGCTTCCCAGTGTGATTTGACCACTTGACCACGGAGGCAGTTGGTACACTAGTACTAACTATAACTAAAACTCACACGCATACGCATTCAACTTTTTAATTTAGACTCTAAATCCTCAAAATTAAATCCATGTTAAAACAATTTAGCTCGAACAAGCTGCGGCTCTTGGTTCATACTTCGTAAGAAGACAAACTTTTATAACGGACACCAAATGTGCAAATGCCTACGAGTAGGTATCATAATTGACCGAGCGAGCGTAGCGAGCGAGGGCTATAATTCAAGTTTGGGCGAAAACACATTGTTTGTATGTATGTATGTATGTTCGTTTTGCGATAACTGCCGAACCGATGGTCCGATTTTGATGAAATTTGGTAGGCATGTAGGAAATATCAATAGAATTTTCAAGTTCGTTGGGAATCAAATTCGGTCCAGTAGTTTTTGGAATATTAATAAAAATCGCGAGGTCTAAGTTCGCGGCGAACTACTAGTCACACAGACTGAGCTAGCCCTAAAGTTAGTTCGAGACTTGGTTATGGGGTACTAACAACGGTCAACGATACTAAATTTTATAACAAATATACATATGTATATATTTATATCTATACTAATATTATAAAGCGGAAGAGTTTGTTTGTTTAAAAGCGCTAATCTCAGGAACTAATGGTCCGATTTGAAAAATTCTTTTTTTGTTGGGTAGTCCATTTATAGAGGAAGGCTTTAGGCTATATAACATTACGTTCTGACAACCACGCGAACGAAGTCGCGGGCACAGCTAGTTTGTTATAAAATTTAATCACGATCAAAATGGTCAATGACAAATGACATTATTTTGTGAAGTTTTATTCTCTTATCGCTACAAAATAATTTATTTTTGACCCAGAAAGCTATCCTATTGTTTAAGTTAGGTACTGATACAGTGTCATGATAACCCTATGCGATAACCTAATTAAGTATATCGTAATAATATTTTCATGCTAGGTAGAAAATAGATATATGTATAGTTATTAGATATTTATGTAAAACAGAATTGAATTTCTAGGCTTGACTTATCACAGCATTTCTTCTTACATGTCTAAAACAATCAACAATTTCAGCACATAATTAGTGTCTATTTGGGGTATAGGATGGGTATAGGTATAAGTAGATTTTTATTTTGCTTATAACTTAAAATTTTAAAGTAACGTAACTTCTTGAAATTAAATAAAAACTCAAACTATAGCTTATCCTTATCGACCTGACCATACTTACATAGATACATCGCATTGCTTTGGCAATAATTATTGTCACAAAATTATTACAGCTGGAATTTCTTATCTAACTAGTTTATGTGTGGTTTACAAAGAACATTATTTGCCCAAGCTTATCGTCAGTTTAGTGAGAGCAGTGATAGTGTAAGAACTCTCTTGTCTGGGTGTATTTTTATATCTATATACATTATACAATGTTTGGTGTTTATATTTCATTTATTGTTACTTTAGTATATGTAGGCAACATAGTAGTGGCTCAGGGTAATGGTCAGTAATTACAATTTAAAGTTAAAAAACAAAATAAAGTATCCATATTTTTAGTAAATAATAAATCAGCAAAGGTTCAAATTTTCATACTTAATTTATTGTTTACAGTTTGGTTTACAAACGTTTTGGGAAAAGAATATGAAGTCGATAGACGCTCACAAGACTTTTATAACATGGACAATGAGGTACTTATTTTATTTTATACTAAGTATGCCCTTAATGGGACAATATTGAAAAGGTATGTCCTCACAGTACGAATTATCAATGTAACTACAAAAAAGTTTTTCTAAAAAGTAGCATTTATTTATTTTGTAGTGTTACAAATAAGCTTAACATACATGCATACATACATAGTAGTTAAAACAAATTGGACACAACCCTATATTATTTTTCAAATCCAAAAAGTTTTCAAAATAAATTGAATAAACCCCTATATAATTGAGCAGTATAAAAAATTGATATTTTTGTCGACTCTGTTTTATCGTATAACTAATACCTAGTATTACTTGATGGACAGACCCGGGGGCATGACAAAATCACAAATTGCATTCTTTTTATCGAGTGTAGGTCAGTTGACGTTGACTGTCATCTAGGTAATGATAAAGATATTTTACACACAAAAACACCTTACGATTTTTTCCATCATCAGAAGCAAGTAATGGTCAAAAAATATCATACAAGAGTCAGATTGTACTGCAAACTTAGAGGTACTAATCGCGCCGGATGAGGTTTGAACCTGGGACCTTCTTGTTATAGGTTGCGCTCTAAAACTACTAGACCACAGCCGCTTAAAAAGTGTAATTGACAATTTTGTCAAGCCAAGGAATTTAAAATTTTAATTATTTTTCAGACCCACAAACGAGGTGATACTGTTGATTTCCAACTTTATTACGAGTGCCATTGCCCCGACTGCATAGACTTCGAAGGAACACAGTTCAAGAAAGTTGTGAACGAGTTAAACCAGTACTTGAATATTAAAACGTATCCATACGGAAACGCTAAGGCATCAAACATTATTTTATTAAAAGTTTACTGTTTTTAGATTTCATATCCAGCTAACTGAAAACCTGAAAATGATAAAAATGTAATAGTATCATAAAACCTATCAATAATCTCACTACTTAGTCAACTCATCAATATATTTCTTTTATATTTCGCTTTTGTATATACGTACCTAAGACCAAGGAACAAAAAAAAAGTCCAAAATATATTTTTTATTTTCTTTGTCTCCATTTCATATTTGTGCGTAATATTTTAGACGATAGAAGAGGATGGCCAAGTGGAATTCAAATGTCAACACGGACCCAAGGAGTGCTACGGTAATAAACTACATGCCTGTGCACTGAAACACATCACTAACCACACACAGGCTTTACTCTTCAACATTTGTATGATGGAGCCCAACAATAAGACGAAAGGATCTGATGACGCAGCGGCTTTGAAGGTAACATTTTTATAAGTAAGAAATTTCTCCGACTTTCATCCTGAATACGACTGTATCTTGTAAACGGCTGAATCGATTTCGGTCAAACAAGCTAAGAACACTCTCGATTAAGTCGCATTTCAAACAAATAAAAAGCGGCCAAGTACGAGTCGGACTCGCCCATGAAGGGTTCCGTAGCATCAAGTAACATTTTACGATTTATGACGTATTAAAAAAAACTACTAACTAGATCTCGTTCAAACCAATTTTCGGTAGAAGTTTGCATGGTAGTGTACATCATATATCTTTTTTTAGTTTTATCATGCACTTATTTTAGAAGTTACAGGGGGAGACACACATTTTACCTCTTTGGAAGTGATCCTCGCGCAAACTACGAGTATTCAGTTTAGAAAAAAATTATATTAGAAACCTCAATATCATTTTTGAAGACCTATCCATATATACCTCACACGCATGAGATTGATAAAAAAAATTGAGTTTGAGTTCTAAGTATGGGGAAACCCCAAAATTTATTGTTTTTTTTTCTATTTTTGTGTAAAAATCTTAATGCGGTTCACAGAATACATCTACTTACCAAGTTTCAACAGTATAGTTCTTATAGTTTCGAAAAAAAGTGGCTGTGACATACGGCAGACAGATAGACATGACGAATCCATAAGGGTTCCGTTTTTTGCCATTGATAACTCCTTTTTTAAGTTGGTTTGGAAAAGCCGAAAAACGGACGGACTGATCCAAAATGCACATCTACGATATGTACCTAATACGCTTACTGTCTTCTGTGTCTAAGATCGCAACTAGAAAAGTGCTAAGATGAGATTATTTAATTTTGTTCTTTGACTCTGAATTTCAGTGTGCCAGCGAAATGAATGTAAACAAAAGCCCAATACTCCAATGCGCTAAGGGTAAAGAAGGCATCGAATTGCTGAAGTATTATGGTGAGGAAAGTAAGGCGGCCAACTTCAAATATGTCCCTTATGTGCTCATCAACGGGGTCGAATGGAAAGGCACCGATCTGAAGCATGACATCTGCGCCACTTTCAAAAATCCGCCAGAAGTTTGTCAGCAATAAAACCAAAGTTTTACAAATGGTTACAGTTTGTTTTCTTTCAATGTAATCGAGTAGGTAGTTCTTGTTTTGTGCTAATACCTCTAGATAAAATGAAACAAAGTCAGTATATTTCGGTTTGTACTCGTATATATTTAATCTAGAATTTTACTTTTTTGGTCCAAATTTTAGTTTTTTGAAGGAATGGTAGATATATGTATATTCGTATGAACTCAAGCAGTGTAAGTTCAGTTTTCAATACGCGTATAAAAATTTTGTTAAAAGACGTGTATTTCTATATAAAAGTACATACATTTCGAATGTCATCGATATTCAAACTACATGGACGGACTGTCCTACCGAACGCACCCGAACTTGTCATTTCCTTTTTGTGAACTTTGTCGTCATTTCCCTTTGTCCGTTTGTTTGTCGTCATGTCCCTTTGTTTGTCAAAAGTTCCCGCGCAATATTTGCATATTTTCAATAATTTATTTCTAATCCAAATAAGAGTATATAAGAAAAATAATTAACTGGGCGTGGTAACGTATTAATAGAAATTGTAAAATAAAAATATGAGCCGGATTGGTATTACATGCATATTCCTTCTATTTTGTTATCACCACTTGATTTTCTAAAAGTCCTACCTAACACTGTTCTAAATTCAGATGGTAATATAATATTCATTGCCTGTTTTGTTACAATAAAAGTGTGATTGATCATTCCAATATAGGCAATGTATCTAAATAAACCACGATCTAAGTGTAACTTCTCATATTTCACGAAAAGAACGAATAAGCAGCGCTTATCATCAGTTCAGTGTAAGTTGTGATAGCACATGAACGTTGTTGTGGACAACATTTACAATGATTTGTGTTTCTTCTATATTCCTTATCACTTTCATATGTATTATCAACCAAGTAGCAGCTCGAGAAGATGGTTAGTATTTTTGTCATTTGTTAATATTATGTAAAGCATTTCACGCTCAATGTTATCTCTATGAGTAGGTACATAAGTATGAATACGCATGATGACTAAAAAAATATTTTTGGTCCATCGGTTAGATTATTAAAAAATATTGTACACGTATTTTTCTTTTCTCTGAGAAACAATAAATAACGAAGATATAGCGCATTTAAATTTCCCATGACATCACGCTTTCGTACGATTTTTACACATTGGTGACGTCACAAGCTCCCACTCTGGTGCTTTGATACTCTGTATCTTTGTAAATTTTTACTTTTTTGATAAACTGAAAAATATGGGTACATTATTTTTGGACAATCTAACTAACGGACTAATTAGAATAATACTTTTCTTACCTAGTCATCATCCCTATTAATAGCTAGGGTCACTCACTTAAGAATCCCCTTACCCTAGACTTTCCCATACAAACGTAGTCTACGTTTTATTTTGAAACGACATGTCAGATTTCGGTAAAAAATTGTAAATAATGTATAGTTCTTCTTTCGAGTCGATTGGCTATATAAAATTTAAAATAATTTTTATAATTTGTTTGGCTACGTCCTACATTATGCAGGGTGTATGGCATTTATTTGGGACAATACGGTCGTTGACTGGACAGCACCGCAGTCGCACTTGTAATTTTTTGAGAAACGCCACCTAACCCTGATTTCCTGACAATATACAACGTGAAAGGGACATACCCGTAATAAATCGAACCACGGTCTATACTAGATCGTTATAGTATAATATGTATAGTTTATACTATATATTTACATATGGGAATGTGTAGTAAAAAACAAAAATCATTTGGGAAATTATAACCCAACAGAACTTAAATGTAGGTATAACGTTACCTAAATTATTTTTGGCAATGGATTCTAGACTTAAATTATTTTCTGACATTGAAATACTGGGGTTGAATTATATGAGTGGACAATTTAGTATGCTAATTTCAGTCACATGTGTCACATGTTTATTTACTCTATTTTGTTTACAGATAGGTTTATAAACATTGCGGGAGTGGAATATAAACCTATGAAAAAAGATCAGTATTTCATGAAAAACAAGGTAAAAATAGCCATCATTCTTAAATAACATAATTAAGTAGGTATTTAGGTTAACGTCTACATATCCACTGGCTTGTTGGCAAGTATAGTTTTTATCTTTCGATTTTATGGTATTGGCATGGTATAATGATTTATTTGTGACCAAACAATAGTAGTAATGTAAGGTTTATAAGGAATAGCTTCTGATTCAACTAAAAAAATATTGTTTTTCCAGATTACCAGACAACTTGAGACGGTAGACCTCAAATTATACTATGAAAGCTATTGCCCCGGCTGTATCGAACTAGACCGAACCCAATTCAAGAATGTTGTCAACGTTTTGAATCCCTATTTAGATATAAAAACATATCCGTATGGAAATGCCCAGGTAAAAAATGTTGAGAGTTAAGCTTGTAAGTCAGGGCTTTCTCTAATAAATAGACCTTCGTATCACAAGGCAAATGCTTTGACCATGGACAGCGGAGGCAGTCAACGAAGATTTCATCATCCTGCACATCAGAATATTATTTTTCTTCAAATTGAAAATATGTGATGAAAAAATCCGCCACGAGTCGGTGATTTTTTTCATCACATATTTTCAATTTGGATAAATTTCCGAGCATTGTAATGCTATTAAAAATAATTATTTTTCTTTTTCATTTCTCAGATGATAGACAGAAATGGTCAAGTGGAATTTATATGTCAGCACGGGCCCGGAGAGTGCTACGGCAACAAATTACATGCTTGTGCCCTTAAACACATCTCAAACCACACAGATGCTTTACTCTTCAACATTTGTATGATGGAGCCTAACAATAAGACGAGGGGATCTGATGATCCATCGGCTGCAAAGGTAAAACTTTTCGGAAAAAAAGAGTATAGAATATCTTTATTATTTTACATTATTTATTTTTTACATATAACCATGTATTCTTCTTCATCTAAGCGCGTTCCCGGTTGCATCCTCAGCTGTGCTGCTTCGGAGCCCGGGGTGCGCTTTCCCCCTCCAAATATAACATGCACGTGGACGTCAATGGTCACCCAAGGATGCCAAAGACCTTATAAAGTGCAGTAGAAATTGCCGGAACAGTAAAAATAATTCGGCTGTAATTTTACGACCGGCCGCCTGCCTGACGTCAACGCTCCTTGGGAATGCAGATGTAGCATTAAAGGTTTGTGCTTAGTCCTTTAGTCGCTCCGGAAAAGATGAAGACATGGGAGTATGGTCCTATTCTAGGCCAAGAACCACACGGTCAAAAGTCAATACCTATTTTTAATTTTTATACAACAAATTTAATGGTGTCTACACAAACGTATAATTTCAGTGTGCAAGTGAAATGAATGTAAATAAAAACCCAATACTCCAATGTGCGAAGGGTGAAGAAGGGATTCAATTGCTGAAATATTATGGAGAAGAAAGCAAGGCGGCCAACTTCCAGTATGTGCCGTACGTGCTCATCAACGGGGTTGAATGGAAGGGCGACGACTTGATGCATGACATCTGCGCTGCAATCGAAAATCCGCCTAAAGCTTGTCAGCACTACCATCTAAATTCAACAGTTTTACTTCAAGATTGGCATTATTGCGTCGCCTTAAAACTGAGGCATGAAATAAACAAAGAATAATTATAACTTGTAAAAAAGAATTCTAAAATATATCGGGGCAAATTTTGATTCTTTCCTTTCGTACTACTTTACCGATTACTCATATGGTAAAAATAAAAATGTTTAATCATTATAAAGCTAATCGCAGAGACAAAGCAGCGAAAACAGATGTATCGCCTGGTTTATGGCTTCTGTTAGATAAGTAAAAAGCTTTTGGAAATACTCAACAAGGCAGAACATGATTATTTCATGATATTGAACGAGTTCCACAAAAGGCAAACATTTCGATACGAAAAATATTTTTCCAATTATCATCATGAAACTGTGGATTGAGCAGTCAATAAAAAATAGATCCATCGAGTTTTAATTTGATCGATTTGTAAGAGATATCAAAAAATATTTTTTTTTATTTCGGCTTATAATGTCTGTGGAAGTTATTCAATACTGAAGATTGATATTAAACCTCAAGGATTATTTCACAATGCATGTTGAAATATTGCAATAATGTAAATTTTTCAGTCACTGAATTTGTTTTATTGCCCTTTGCATGTATGTTAACGAAGTATTTCCTCATTCATTTATTTATGGACGCCCATTAGGCCAAATAGATAAAATACCTAATTTTATCACTAGTACATCAAGTGTTACTAACTATTGTTAGTTCAGAACTGACAGCCACCATTGTAACTCGCCTCTTGTATTTTCATACCATGATTGGTGTTTATGCCTCACTTGTTCTCTTGAGCATTATGGAATGCGGTAAGTTGATAAAATAATTAAAAATATTGGCTCCTGAGTAGTCATTTTATCTCATAAAATTTTAAATACTAACTGTTGTATTATTTTTCAGATTCCTATTTAATTAATGCAAAAAATGAAGAACTTCAATCATATAACCTAAATGCGTACAAGAGTGAGGTAAATATTTGTATACCTACATTAGATAAGTATTTAGTATCATTGAGTTAAGATCTTTCTTTTTCTTTCTCTGAAATACGTAGTTATTTAACTTGCGGGTCACTAAGAATACTCGTACATGAGGCTGGATTTAAATTCAAATATTCATATGTATGTGATATGAAATTAAATCCTTCCAAGGTTCAATTCTAGGACCGTTCCTTTTCTTAGTTTATGTCAATGACTTGCCTTACATGGTTAAGAAAGAGGCTGACATGGTGCTGTTTGCTGATGACACCTCGATAATATTTAAAATAGATCGACATAACAGTGATGCTAGCGCGGTGAACAGCACCTTATCTGTAATTTCAGATTGGTTTCAGCCAATAACCTCATGTTAAATGCGAACAAGACCCAATGCATTCGATTCTCTCTTCCTAATGTGAATCAAGCCTGCGTTGACATACTAATTAATGGTCAGAAACTCGATCTGGTTGAAAGTACTACCTTTTTAGGAATCACAATTGATTCGAAACTTCAATGGGGCGCTCATATTCTTTCTAATAGGCTTAGCTCTGCTACTTACGCTGTTAGGAGAATAAGACAATTGACAGATGTAGCAACTGCTAGACAAGTGTACCTTAGTTACTTTCACAGTCTAATGTCTTACGGGATACTTCTATGGGGGAGTGCAGCCGACATTCAGACAATTTTTCGTTTACAAAAAAGAGCAATTCGTGCCATTTACGGTTTAGGATCGAGAGACTCACTGAGAGAATTATTCAAGGAAATAGGTATAATTACTTGTATGTAAGGAAAACTATTTCCATGTTCAATAAAGTAAGTGATTTTACAGATAGAAATTTACGTAATAAGAATGACTTAGTTAGCCCGTATTACAGGCTGAATACAGTCAGTAAGTCTTTTATGGGAAAGTGTATACTTTTTTATAATAAATTGCCAGAATCGGTCCTTGATATACCAGACAGAAAATTCAAAGCTTATGTAATGAAAGTACTTTGTGAGAAGGCTTATTATAGGACCGATGACTATCTTAAAGATAAAAAGGTCTGGCTTGAGCTTGGCGCGGGTCCCTCTTAAAGGTTTGTATACTTAGACATGTCATAATTTAGGTACATTGGTACATACTAAATTTACAAATTGACATTATTTTAAATTTCGTAATTCTTATAATTCAATTTAATTATGACATAACAAACAATGTGATCTCTGTCCATCCATATAACAAATTTTAAGTTTGTTTGTTGACGTCTTTGGAGAAAACGTGCAGTGCAGTTTGTTGCCGCTTCTTCTGCACTTGCGCCTAGGAAGCGGCGTAAACTTAGCTGTACTCGTAAGTAACGATTTGACGTCAACATTTGTGCAAAACAAAACAAAGTGACTATTATTAAGAGATATTATAAATATCCTATGATAATAAAGATATTTTGAATTGAATTGAATTGTGATCGTAATCTGTGATAGAAATAAGTTAGGTACAGAAATCCTCACTACAATCAGGTTTCCCCTCAGAACACAACACTTTTTGTGTTCTGAGGGTTTCCTCAATGCATGCGATTCCGGTCTGATGTCTTACGAAATATCTTGCTTATAATTGAGTTTGATCAGGGCTTGTAGAATTAAAATAATAAGTACTTTTCCAGGATACTACACCAGATATTGTAGATGTGAAGTTGTTTTACGAGGTTTTCTGTCCACATTGCATCAACTTCGAGCGGGACCATTTCGAAAAAGTCGTCAATGTTCTAGGTCATCGTCTATTTATCCACACTTATCCATACGGAAATGCTAATACGGTAAGTTTCAAATGTCATCATCATTCGAGCGTATTCCCAGTTACATCCTCAGGTAATGCTTCAGAGTCCAGGGTTACTGGTTTTTATACAAACGACTGCAGTCTGACCTACGCAACCCAAAGGGGTAGACCATAACTAATCCTGGGACTAGAATAGGTTTAAACAAACTCTAGATGGCGTTCGGGACCTACAGTTTTACATTCCTTTCGAAGCACGGAATCATATTTCTTTTCAAATAAGCAGGTAATTCAAGCCTGCAATATCCTACTGGACTGGAAACAAATTTCACAAAGTATGCTTCCCAGTGGGATTTGAACCGACGATCTCAAGGCCTTGACCAAACGCCTTGAGCACTGGAACAAGGAGGTATGTTTCAAATGTATATCCAATGACCTTCAATTGAATATCCCATAAAGTAATATGTATTTAATTTTTTATTACTTATATTTAGTAATATTCGATATCGATTTACTACCACTGATATTCTAGTTATGACAGATGCTTCGTTATAGAAAAAAGTGGGACTCATAAACTTTTCATAGCCAAACCTTAACTAATGAAAAGTTCCTTCCTGAAAAGTTCCTTCATGGCTACGTAAACTTATTTTGAAGATTAGAACTAAAAAAATTAATGTACCTACTGAGACATAAATCCTTTTGTATAGAAGTAACAATTACAATTAATATACTATACATAGATCATTTTATTTCGATGCAGTAGAGTCGAACGTCATTAAAAATGGTAAAGTATAATTAATTGTATTATAATTGTTTAACTTTGGTACAGACTTGACCATCGAAAATCAATATCTAGCTATTCACAAATATTTACATGTTACTTAGAAAAAAAAACTGCTTCCGGAGAAATAAGTTAGACACTCACTTGACACTTTTCGTAGCCAGTGCTACGAAGTTAGCTACGAGGAATACGTCAACAACATGTTATCCATTTGCTTCAAATTATTGCATTCTTTGCACCACATATTACCTAAATAGCCGTGTGGTAACGATAGAGTAGAATACGATTTTGTAACCACCCATTTTCTTTTCCACGGGTGTCGTAAGAGGCGACTAGTGAGGTATAATCGAAATGCGATCCCAGCGATGATTTTGGGCAAACCCTTCGTTTATTGGGAGAGGTACAGGCTGTAAAGTAAAATATTTTCAATAACTTTTTTTTTCAGACAATTTCGGATGACGGCCAAGTGGAAGTCAGCTGTCAGCATGGCCCTACAGAGTGCTATGGCAATACGATACACGCGTGTGCCCTCAACTATATATCCAACCACACACAAGCTTTGCTCTTTAACGTTTGTATGATGGGTCTCAACGGGTCTGATGATGCCACTGCGGATAAGGTAAAATGAACTAGAGCTTGTTTTATCAGTTAAATAAAATAGTTTTATCGACAGACAAATCGCGTGCATAGTTGGTTTTAGAACCTTCGTGAATCCTTTCCAGTCAAGTAAACTACTATTTTCAGACTACACTACGTGGTAAACCGCATACTATATATTCATAATAAAATATTTCTATTTCATTATGGTACTTCTTTGTTTATTTGTAGCAAAAGGTATATAACAAGGTTCTCTAAAAATTACTCGTAGCTATATCGAGTTTTCATCCCAGAAACCCCCTAAAAACTGAGATACATCGAAATCTTTGGAGCCATTTCCGAAATCGTCATACAATTAGATGAAATAATAATAAAAAAACTCTTAATTGCACCAAGAATACATAAAAGTAAATAAAATTAACAATATGCTGTACTTTATTTTCAGTGTGCAAAGGAGATGAATATAAACAAATTCCCAATACTGCAATGTGCCAAAGGGAGACAAGGAATCCAGCTGCTCAGACACTACGGTGAAGAAAGCAAGAAGGCCGGTTTTAAGCATGTCCCGTTCGTGCTGATCAACGGGGTCCACTGGACAGCAGACAATGACTTCATGAAAGACGTGTGTTCTGCCTTCCAAAGCCCACCTGAGGCCTGTTCTCAGATATAAGTCGGAATAAAATAAGTAATAATATACATAATTAAATTTATAACAAAAAAAACAACCGACTTGAAATGTTTTTAGGAGTTTCTTCCATATCTCCAAAGTTCTTCATTATATCTTCACCAAATTAAAATAGGACCAACTTGGTAGCCCTCTCACTACAACGTCTCTTTATGGTTGCCTGTAAGAGATTGCTTCGGCGATAAGGCCGCCTCTTGTACCTTATTTATTCATAAGTTCCGTAAACTTTGTAATTTTTTATTGTATTTTATTTGGTGCAATAAAGATTTTTGTATTGTATTGTATTGTAACGTCTTGGGGAGCATCTCCCCACACCCTACGCACGACCTGCCTAGCTCTTTGTTTCTCGGCCGGTGAGTACACATGCCCAGTTTGGGCGCGTTCTACACACGCCAAGGAGGTGGATGTGGCGCTTAATGTCTTCTGCCGCACAGTGACCGGAACCTTGGAGCAAACAAGCTTACCCCACCTTTACACCCTGTCTGGTATAGCCCCTCCTAGCGTGCGCCGAAATGTTGCTTGCACTGTGGAGAGATACAAACAAACACACGACACCAGACATCCAGTCTTCGGACAAGTCCCACCATCCACACGACTGAAGAGCCGGAATAGCTTCCTCAGGCAGCCTGCCGTCGATCCTAAGGAAACTGAGAAGACTAGACTGGAGCAATGACACATTAAATTTCCCGCCTCTCCCTCTCAACTTCCACCCTCTGAGAAACTCCCACCAGGTGCTGACCTCCCCTGGGTAGTCTGGAAGTCCATGAATAGACTCCGGACTGGTGTCGGGAGATGTCGAGAAAACCGGGTTAGATGGCGTTTCTCAAAAAATGACCAGTGCAACTGCGGTGCTGTCCAGTCAATGACCCACCTATTGTCCTGCCCCAAATGCCCTACACCCTGCTCAATGCAGGACCTCAATGAGGCAAATGATCGGGCGGTCACTGTAGCCCAGCACTGGTCAAACCTATTATAAAAAAAAAAAGTTAATATAATAGTAATATTATAGCCAATCGACTCGAAAGAAGAAGAACTTGGTAGTAAACACTTTCAAATAAAAAAAGAATCATTAAAATCGGTTCACAATTGCGAAGATATCGCGTAACAAACATACATTTAAAAAAAAAACATACAGTCGAATTGATAACCCCCTCCTTTTTTGAAGTCGGTTAAAAAACTTAATATCCAAAATAGGTTTATAATTTTATGAGTTAGTTGGTCTTTAGTCTACCCCATTAAGGATAAAGATATGATTATGTTTCAGTATCTGTATCTGTATCAATCAACATTAATATCACTAATTATTGACATTTGAAATAAATTATACTTCATGGACTGTCTTTTTTATTTACCTTTCGATCTCTTTCTCTCTCTCCTTCTCTCTCTTTCTTACGTCGAATGATCTCATAGCTAACACAGGTGTCAGATTTTTCGAGCCGCCTAAAGATATCTGACGTAGCTGAATGACTATCATCTAGTTACGACGGTCATTATTACACACTAGTGAACGAATGTGCAGGTTTTCTCACGATGTTTTCCTTCACCTGAAGCATGTGGTGGTGGTTGAAAATGACCTTGCGCTATTACAAACTCAAAGGTACAACTGGTACCAGTCGCGCCTAGCAGAGTTAGGCATTCATCAAATAAAATTTAAATTGTCTGATCACTTGATTGAAAAATTAATTGCGATTGATTTAGTTGCAACTAAATCAATCGCAATAAATTTTTTAATTGCACGTGCACTCACAATTACAACTAATCAAATGTTAGTTGCAAGTTTTTACAGTTAAAACTAATTGATTGTTAGTTGCGAGTTTTTACAATTACAACTAATTAATCGTTAACTAAAATATGCGTAATTAACAATTGATTAATTGGTAATTTTGAATTGGTCAAACAATTTAATTTTGCCCAACATTGGCGCCTAGTAACGATCGAACTCGTGCCTTACAAACACACAGCCAGTGCCTAAACCGCTTGGCCACAACCGCAACAAAACAAAATTCACGTCTCCAACACTCGACTTAAGTTTTAGGATTCTTTGTTTTTCAACTCAAGAGCTATGGATATTATATTTATATATAACCATTATATAATAACCATTTGTTCTTAATTTCTGTAAGGGGAAGGCCTGTTCACCTCCATTTAAGGCTTGAAACTACTTCAATCGGACGCCCAGGATGGGTTCAGTCCGTCTCTGTCACAAACCCTACTCGATAAAGATAGATGAAATCGTCGCGGGTCACGTCTCTGTCGCACCGGCCGCACGTAGAGAAGTTAAGAACAAATGGACTAAAGAGATAACAGAATGGCCTCCAGATTCAAGACAAGAAGGAAACGAGGAAGGCGAATAAAACGTAAACGCCTTCATTAAAAAAACATCAGGTCCATTATGGCATCGAATAGCTAAAATAAGAGAAGAGTGGAAGAAGCTGGAAGAGGCTTTCGTGTCACAAAAAACACGCCAACAACTGATTTATTTAATAATAAAAAAATGTTCCTCAACGACCGCAGATCCTAGTGGCTGTTCAGATGTAGATTTAATATACTGACGTTATATTTAAACTACAACTAAACCATAGCCATACAAGAACATAGCTATTGTCATTGGCTTGAAGTTAGTTACAAAAAATTGAAGTACCTAAATCATAAGCTTCAATGTAATACGTCCTAAAATAAAAGCTACCACCAATCAGCGTATAGAATTGTCGCCACGAATAGCCGGACACATATCTCCTATTGTCGAATCAATCCCGGCGACCGACATTTACACAAAGGGAATCGATTTGCAGCATGATAGTTGATAGCTGCAGAGTGTTGGAACTGGAAGGTACTGTGACAAACTGGCTGAAACTTGAAACTATGATATCGTTCTCCCAGACGAAGTATAAAATTAAAACCAGACTATTTTAACACATTTTATACGACTTAAATCCTTATTTTACCATCTTAATATAAAATGATGGTGTTTAGATCTTTGACCCTATCATAAAGCCCTATTTGCACATTGCAACTTTCTTGTCTGTTGCTTACTATAATATTAAATTGAAGCAATAGATGACTTGCATGGTCTAAACAAAACGTCACCAATACTTATTATTTATTGCTTTAATTAAAATGCACGCAACAGGCAAGAAACTTGCACAGTATAAAAAATATTTTATAAACTTGTTAGACAAAAAAAAATGCGAAATGACTTTTCGCTTTTCACACTTTTAGCCATTACGCTTTTCGCTCTTATTATTATAAAATTGCATATACATATCATCATCTAGTTAAACGAATACCAAGAGAACGTGAAATGCGGTTCAACAATATTAACGTAAAATTCTTGTTCAGTACAATGTTCTGTGGGGTGTTAGCCAATGTCCGAGACAAGCTGAAAACATCCCAAACACGTGAACATTTTCCCACGCGCCCCCGGCAACTCCCGCAAGAGATAAAGTTGCTACAGTCGTTCTTTTTCTTTGGCAAATTATTACTCAGCGTCTTATTCGACACATCATTCATATTAGGTACATGTTTATTGCTTTCCCTACCTCACTCTTTAAATAATGTTACTCGAAACGCCTGGCAAAATACGAATATTTTTACTTGGACCTGAACATCATGATTATTGGCCGTAATCTCGATATTTGATGTTTTTTATTATTATTATTTTAAATAAATCCTCTTGCTACTCTGGCCAATTATGGCTCTGGTAGTACAGAGAGGGTCGTGCTCCTGCAGTGGAGACTAAAAAAGACCTGATACTGATACTGATTTTAAATAAAGTGCTTCTGCGGTTACCAAACAGATATGATATGTAGTGAAGGATATTTTTTTTATTTTTGAATTTCATTGCATTCAAGACTATTTTTTATATGTTTTTTCTACCTAAATTATTCCAAATTCAGTTCAGTTAAATAACAGGTAAAACGCATCCTTCCCAAGAGTTAATAAATATGAAATGTCGACTATCACAACGATTGCTAAATCCACGTCTTCAGGCGCAATATGAGTAAGTATCTTATACTTATTTGTAACTTTTTTTAAATGTCTATTTGAAAATTACGTTTACTATAACTATACAGGGCGTAATAAAATATACTGAATCTATTTGGGTGAATTTTGTCCATGATACTTAAAAAAAATTCCCAAGAAACATATTACCTATATCAAAATATAAAAAAAAAATTTGGCCTCCCATACAAGTTGACCGATCAGCTGACCTGTGATTGTATGGAAAGCAAATGCCCACGATAATGAGTTATCCTTCAATATTAGCCCTAGCATTACCTACTTAATAGGTGTATAAGTCCGCACTTAATTTTTTTTTAAATATCTTTAGATGCCTGCTTGTAAATTTAAGTAGGTACGGATAAACAATTATTTGTGATCCAATACCTTACTAGTACACATAAACTAAGTCAGCCACATAGTGTTCGCTTTATTTTATTTGTACGAGCGAGGTCCGAGAGAAGGTGAGGAATGCAGCGGTTATGCACCGGTGAATCATGGGCCGAACATTTCAAATATTCGTTTCTTATGTATGACTAAGATAGTATTGTAGTCATTGACCATATTTTTATTGTTTACCATTTCGATTAATCAGGAAAATAAGTTTTGTTACGATGTAAACCGTAAGAACTGTCTCAGATATTATTATCTTATCATATAATGTGTTGGCAAAACACAATAAAGATTTATTTTGTTTTGTCTGTAACAAACATTACACAAGTGAAAAATTATAATATTAAAATATCTTAATACTAACTTAACATGCATCATGTGTGCCACAGAAGCACAAAAGGGCTGCAGCTCAGCAAAATTTTACTCGTGTTAAATAACCGCTGATTTTTAGCTGTCATCCTGAGAGAGTTTACGCACCCTCTTAAAAATAAGGTTTTAATATTTTTTACTGCATGCACATCATACTCCTAGTTAGTTAATTGAAATGATAAATACATAATGAATTTATGATTATTACATTATTTCATGACATGACAAAATAATAGAAGAACATGTCTTTATTAGACATAACGATTAGGGAAGCATTTGTTTTACATGTGCGTAAAATTCACTTTTTTTCTGGTTGTTTATTCGAATATGTTTCTACCTACTTGGTTTGTACATTTATCATGAATTTTTTATCTACTTTTAAAATGTCTTAAATAGCATCCATCTCACTGTTTTGAGTGGTCAGTTCAGGAACATTAGGTTATCTAGATGTAAAATTTATTCTGCCTATCTACGAGTAGGGATTTTTTAGATCTCCTTTTGGAATCATGGGTCTTTTCACCTCGATCCTTTGGGAGGCTTGCGTGGGGATACAGATCCAATACGTAGAGGCCTTTTGGAGAAGTTGATGTTATGTAGCGCTCCCGCTAAAACCCATTCTTGGATATACCAATAAAAGGTGTACCTTTGATTAGGTTTCGGCAGGAGAAAGATCTATTGCAAGTAAAGGAAAGGTTTATGGGTTATGGAATGAAGTTAGGATGGACTGATGTTGGCTATTGCAATAGAAACGGCACCTGCCATAATCATGATTACTGACTGACTATTGTAGGCAGGTGGTGGCTCGCCGCCCACTAGATGGGCCCCTCAAACGAGCTAATAATAGTTGCCGGTAAAGGAGCAACACCGGTGTAGGTGACTTAGGGGTGTCGAGAGGTGTGCTGCGCTTTTTCCGAAGTTACTACGTCGGCGAGGGCTCTGACCGACTCTCTGGAGTACTCGAGTCCGTCGTGTCGTTACTCACCAACAGCTCGCCTCAAGCTTTTTATTTTATTATTATTTTATTCAAAACCAATCCTCTGTAATGTTCATCAAAAACAATATTTTTAATTTTACACGTTGTATCCCGGATTTGTGATTGCAGTCACACATACTTTGTTCGAACCAGGCACAGTTTTAATTTATACGAAAGGTCTATCAAAGCATGCAGTGCTTGTAAATGCCACGAGACGGAACTGTTTTCCATTTTTCATGTACATGCCTTTACACACACATGGGGAAATAAATGCGGCTACAGCATGCTTGATACCCTTGTATGCCATTAAAAGTGCAGTCATACGATAGGTTTTAATTAATACCACGCGTATATATTAGTTTACTGACGGGTTATCAATAGCATACACTAAGCTTAATTAATTTTATGTAGCTTTTAAACAAAATATAGTGTTTCCATTACGAGTACTATTGTTTCTTTATTTTGTAATCGAAGAACCCGATATTTGTACAGTGCATAACTTTTTGGTGCACCTGGATAGGCAGGACAAATAACATCGACCTTTTATTTATAAATGGAGTCAGAAGAATAACGTTTGGATCCTTATTAAATTAATGCATTTAAATAATTAACGCGAAACGTACCTTTTTTTATTTATTTTGCTGACGTTTCGTTCGGGTTTCACCGAACGTGGTCCCAGCTTGACTGAAGCAGCGATTACGCCTACGCCTCCCCCTGCCCGGTGTGATCTTCGTCCACCGTCATATTGTTCATTCTCCAAGTACCGTCACAAACTACACTCACAGTATGACGGTGGACGAAGATTACACCGGGCAGTTATTTAGACCCAATACCTACGTATATGATTATATAATACATTAAATACAGAGATAGCCAACAAAGAAAAAAAAACAAAAAGGTATGCAAGGACAAGAAATCACTTTCTTCTAGTGCAAAACATTATGTAAAGAAATTAAGTAAGAATAATAAGAGGTTACCAAAGAAACAGATATGTGCAGTTTAACTTTTACCTTTATAAATATGATAGTCGTGAGTCTACAATCTAAAAATCTATACAACCATCCATACACCCATCCGTACATCCAGCCATACTTACCAACATCCGCATTTATTAAAATATATGTAGGATTTAATTTGAACCACGTACTCGTAGGTATGTAAAAATATATTGACCTTTTTGTACTACTCTCGTGTTTAGTCTATATTACCAAAAAGGACATGGCCGTGTTTGAAGATGCCGAGTCTATATATTCATGTCAATGGTTTCGCGTTAATTTCCGTATGCATTAATTTAATAATAATCAACGCGATAGTTTAAAAGTGTTTGGATCCTTATTGCTCTTGAAGATCGTTAGGCCTAAAATATGTCTATTATGGCGACACCCATGACATCTGAGTTCTTTCATTGAACATTCGACAAACACGAAATAAGACATTGAGGAGCAATAATTTTCGAATCAAGCACAGATCCCAGCCCAGCAGTGTTGACTTGCAGGTTCTTTTTTGTTAAAAAACTACTTGTACTTGTAAACGTAGGTAAGCGGTACTAGATATTACACGCTTATCGCGCCAGTCATCCAGCTAGTACGGATCTAAATCCCAGTTCATATGCTTTTTAACATCACAACATTACCGTTAGGTAGCAGCGTAGCTCCTAACTGATTGACTATTACCACAGAACTATTACCTATTATTATATAATAAAATATTTGTTCCGTTAGTGACCACAAACGAGTCCGGAACACTAAACGGAAGGTCGGTATAATCCATTGCTATAAACGGGTCGTTACCATGCATACATTATAATATATAAAAATTCACCTTAACCAAGTCTTGACCATTTTTCACAGTTAAGCCAGTGGCTAATGTTTCGTGGAAATAATGAATAATGTGCGCGACTAGAATGTAAATGGACGAAATGGCGAGTGGTGCTCTGGATTTCATGAGCTATTTGAGGAATAAAACTTCGCGTACCTACTTACCTTGGATTTTTAAATATTTTGCCTGTTCATTGACATTGCCAGCGCCATCCCTTAGTCTTTAATAGGTACTGTCACCAATTACTACGAGTAGTTTGCCCCAATCTGTGAATTTGAGATATCTCGACATCACCAATATGGCACACGTCTGATCATAAAAAAATATATTTAGTGAGTAAGTGTGTAATGACACACTTACTCACCTACCTTATGTAGATTCTATCAAAGGTACTTTTTCCTAATCGAGTTATCTTTCATACATACGCGCCTAGATAAAGCCTAGAGTCAAGTCGGAATAATAAATATTAACAAAATTCTAACCCTATTTAAATCCCTGCCCTCCCTTGTACTAGTAATCTGTAATAATAAATTCGGCTGTTTAAAAAAATACTTGTTTACGTCAAAGTGCACGAAAAAGTTGATGACGTACGCGTGATCTAAGTAGGTATGGATCTTGAATATGACACAACATGTAATACTTGCCATCAATTTGTAAAAATACATGAGAGCAAAGCTTAAGGGTGTCCTGCAGCCAACTTGCTATTGACACTTTTAAGTACAGCAATCATGTCCGGAGCCAATTAATTGGACTCCAGGGCATCGCGATCGACGGAGCCAACGACTGGGTATTAATTAATTCTAGATACTGCCTCTGAAGTAGTTCATTTAAAATTTCATTATTTTTTTATCATTCTTTCAATATTAAATTAATTTAAACTGTTAGGTCTCTCTATTTTTATTGTAAATGCAGTAATCATGTCCGGAACCAATTCATTGAACTCCAGGGTATTCGCGATTGACAGAGTCAAGGACTCGGTATTAATTTATAGTAGATACTGCCTCTGACTTAAGTAGTTTATTCAAAGTTTTTTTATCATTATTTCCATATTTTAATTAATTTAATTCAACCGGTAGGTCTATCATTATAATAATACATTTCAGGATGCTTTAACAATAACTTGCTATTGACACATGTAAATGCAGAAATCATGTCCGGAACCAATTAATTGGATTCCAGGACATTCGCGACCGCCGGAGCCATCGACTGAGTACCTAATAATTAATTCTACGTAGTTACTGCGTCCCTAAGTACATGCAAAGCTCGATATTTAATTTATTGTTTTACTTTTCTTTTAATATATAAATTCTCAACACAGTCGCCTGTCTTTTTATCCACCAACCAAGTTTTTAGAGCAACTTTAAAAGTGACAAAGCCCTTCTGGCGCGTAGGCGACCAATACTGTGTAAATGAGTTTCTTTCGGCGTTTCTTCTCAGCAGTGGTCGTTGCGAAACGAAGGAATCGGTAGCTTTTGCACTAAAATAATTAAAAATAATTACCTTCAATAAGTGATCCTACATTGAATAAAAACTTTTGACTTTGACTTAAAATAATTATTGAAAAACGAAAAATAATGGATCTCCATATGAGTGTTTTTCTATATATGTTTTTATTATAGAATACTAACGTAACGATAATATCATTACCATTGGGTTAGTATCCCATAACACAATTTTAAACTCAGTTTGGGCTTGCTCAATCAGTATGATTTGTCTTTATCTATTTATTTTATTAATTTTTATATACCTACCTACATAAATAAGTCCTCAGGCGAAAGGATTTTTTATGGTAAGATGAACATGTTTTATGGAAAAATAACTTTAATGGAAAGTGCATCAGTGTCATGGACTAATCCACAATGTACTTTCCATTGGGAATGGCCTATGCTATGTCGGACGTCATGCAGCTGAAATGATTAACTTAATAAGCTCCAAAAAATTGGCTAGTGGATAAAAGTTCAACCAAAGTACATATATAGATTTAGTATAGCTGTACCTGCAACCTACTATTGACACTTGTAAGTGCTGCAATCGCGTCTGAAGCCAAATTGGACTCCAGGGCATTCACGGCCGACGGAACCAACGACTAAGTATTAATTAGTTCTGCTCTCTCTCTGAAATTGCTTGATGCTTTGATTTTGGTTCAAACGCCATAACTTTAAACTATACTGGGTATAAATATACGGTAGACGGACACTGACTCTGAGGGGCGACTCAGCCTGTTAATATGATCGATAAAAATTAAAAACCCCCTGAAACGTCGATTTTTTAACTTTCGGATACAAAAGTCAGGTCAACTGAAAACTATAACTGAAAACGCAATAGTAAAAAAAAACTTCGACTTTTCAGCATTGGTCCCATAGATAATGTTTATTTTTATATTGAACGACTGAGACCGTACATTTACAATGTACAATAATATATTTAAGTTACATTAATTAATTAATTTTTACAATAAGTAAAGTATATTTTATCTGTAACTTGCTATTAACACTTGATAATGCAGCAATCATATCTGTAGCCTGAAGCCAATTAATTGAAATCCAGGGCCTTAGGAGAATTTAGGAGAAACTTGACCTATTTATAGTTGTCGACAGAAATACAGTCATCACCAGTCTCCGCTGGTGACAAGTGGGCTGGCTGCTTCTTTGCTCAACGGATTAGCATTGCTAGGTTTATATTATTTTATAGTTTTTAGAGTTTTTAGTTTAATTAAGTTTTTATTTAACGTTCTTTGCGGTATCGCAAAGAAAACATGAAAATAAATCAATAAACTTAAGAACTGTGTTCTTGTCGGAGAAATGGAAAACCATTTCTCCTGATCTTCCGCCAAGTGCAAATTATGATAGGTACCCGCTTGTTGATGCCAGATGATTTATTTATTTTCTTTGAATAGTCAGGAAAAAAATCCCATTGTTTTATTCAATCGATGTATCTTTACTTTCTTTGAATAACCTGGAAAAAAAATCTCTATTGTTTTATTCAGTCATCATGCACAATGCAAGTTATCAATATACGACGAGATAGGTAAACTTCGATAATACCTAAAGATTTGTAAACAGTACATATAGGAAAAAAATATGCTGAAAGTAACTTTCGGTTTTTTTAAAAATCCTATTTCGCAAGGAATAAGAAATTTTACGATCTGCCCGGGAAGAGAAGCAGATGGTACATTCAATGTTTTTTCTTTTCTCCCAGACCAGCAAGGAAGAACTCATTCTAAATATATAGTTCCCATTTTATCAAAGGAATGATTATAACTTGCAGACGAGTGACGCCTTTATTTCGGACTTTTTAAGCACGCACGCGTTTTATGGGGTTGGACACGGTAACCCGTAATTCACATTTTATCAAACAGTCTGATCTACTAAAATTTTATCAGTGTTACTGCTTTTACTTTTATATATAGCGATATAATTAAGCAGCCATTAACTTGAAAAGTTGTCAGCACTTTTAAACTTTATATAACTTATGAGTAAGTTAAACTAAAACTAAGTTTCTAAATAGGTATATATGTATAATATCATGATACGAAAAACAAGTACCTACCTAATGAGTATTTATTATAAATATATCTGTTTTTCTCCGCTATCTTACCGATTTTTTACCAAATTTTTCAATAGAAGCTTATCTTAAAGGGAATTAAGCAATAAATCAAGATCCTTTTTGGATTTTCTAGTATCTTGTTTGTTTTCCGCGAAATTGATTCCTGAGCAGGGTTTAACCAATCTGTTTCCCGACATCACCCGCGTCCCCGTTTACCTGTCTATTGCTTGCTTACCTCCATTAGGGTGTAAAAAATTTTTTTATTTCAATTAAGTATGTTCCTTTTCTTGTATTTATTTATATGCATAAATATGGATAAATACTTACGATGGTACCTACCTTACAATTATTATAAGTATCAATGCGTAAAATGTAAGCATTGATAGTTTGATACTTACTATAAAGCAAGCAAAATAATTTTGGTTCTAATTCGTTTTTTTTTGTATAAATTTTAGGGCAGAGAATCCTACCGGTCGGGGTTGGGGATTTCTCGGGGGAAATCCCTAAAATCTGCTACCGTTTGATATACATAACTTCCATATTTTTTATTGCATTAACTTGAACATCTAAATATCTAGTATCTTTTCACGACAGTACATAATAAACGTTTTATGCGTATCTAGGTTTATACTAAAATAATTATTTCATGCTGACCTTGGCCTACAATGTGACCTTTTTAATTAAACGCCATTTTGTTTAAATTAAAAAAATGTGTTCATTTGTTACGCAGAGCCATTATCATCATAACAACAGTCGGTCGTCACACTGCGGCATATCCATCGACATGAAGGTCTTTGACTATTCACCGGTTTCCACTATAATGCCTCATTAGATGCGGGACCTTGAATCATTGGAATTGAACACTGTTACCGCAAAAACTAGACACAGAATTGAAATATAATCTAAACCTAGACACACCGCATTATAACCTGTAGATTATATTGCTTGGTATATTTTATATCATCATCATCATTTCAACCGCATAACGTCCACTGCTGGACATAGGCCTCTCCCAGGGATTTCCAAAATGACCGATCTAGAGCGGCCTGTATGTATATTTTATATAGATGCAAAGAAATCTATCCAACTCACTTGCTTCATACTGAAAAGCAAAGGAAGCTATCTAGAATAATATATTAAAATAAGTTCTTTTAAATAATATATTTTTATTAACGACGACCTTCTTGGCGTATTGGTTAACACGCTAGTCCATCACTCGGAGGTTTGATCCCCAGCCAGAGCAAGTTGGAAAATGGCTTTTTTCATATTAGATCTTCTTCTTCTTCGTCTAAGCGCATTCCCGGTTGCATCCTCAGCTGTGCTGCTTCGAAGCCCGGGGTGCGCTTTCCCGCTTTTTCTTCTCCAAATATACTTAATATGCATGTCAATGGTCACCCAAGGATGCCAAAGACCTTGTAAAATGGAGAAGAAATAGCCGGAACACTTCGAATGATTTGGCTATAGTTTTACAACCGGCCGCCTGCCTGACGTCAACCCTCTTTGGGAATGTATTTGTGCAAAAAGTTTTACAACCGGCTGCCGCCCGACGTTAACCTTCCTTGGGAATGCAATTTTAGCACGAGATATTTGTGCTTAGTCTTTTAGTCGCCTCTTAAGACATCCACAGGAAGAGATGGAGTGGTCCTATTCCAACCCAGAACCACACGGGTAGATTTTTTCAAATCAGATGACTGGGTCAATAATAAATTATTTAGTACTGTTAAGAAAATAAAACGTCACAAAATAGTGTCACTTATTTTATTGATTATATCCATTTTCAACATGATTTCAGACTTATTATTACAGAAAAACTTATATTAAGAGCGCTATTTGACTCGAAAAATCTATGACGTCACGGTTTTGTATTTCATACAAAGCCCATAGAAAATGTTTGATTTGACGTTTAGAAAAGGGTGTCTGTTTTGACTTGTTGTCATCTAGCGGATATAAATAACGTTGTATTTTGTAATTAAAGTTGGAGGTAAATAACCAACATGAGGTAAAATTTTATACAAATAAAAGTAACAGCATCATGCATGACCTGTATCCAGGTCATTCCAGGTCCAGTAAATAAGTTATTATAGTTAGGTACTGGCTCTTTCAACGGCCTCTACAATTGACCGCTAATCCGGAGGTTCTGGGTTCGATCTCCAGCCAGGGCAAGTTGGAAAATGGCCTTTTTCAAATCGTCCTGATAAACACCCAAGAGGTGTTTATCTATATGTGTATTTATTATAAATATAGTGTAGTTAATATCCCTTACCTAATACTAGTTTAAACATACTTTGGGGCTTGCTTAATCAGTGTGATTTGTCCCTATCTATTTATTTATTAAAGAGTTTTACTGTGACACCCCAGACTCTGCTGTTCTACCAGTAGCAAAGCAGATGTTTTATCATCAGATTTTTACATCGCGTCTCTACCATCAGATCCGTTCGATATGCCACTGTAATATTTAATTTTCATCGGAATCACTAACCCAAAAAGCCTTTCCCTTAATCGTACATCATAAAGTAGGTATTTAGTTTGCAAATTTTAAAATCAACAATATTGTTACATTCATACATACGAACGTTTGCAAAAACAATCATAGTTTTTGACAGTCCATATCCACGTAAATTTTGACTATGAAACATCATGTCTTTAAAATATACTACAAATTACTGTTTCTTCATACCTCCGTAACAACTAGAAATAACATGGACCTACACGTCAGCCTAAGATTAACAATTCCAGTGAAATAACAACCATTGTCAATCACAAACATGTTCCTTGCTTAGGGAATTAATAATACACGATACGTGGATATTTACTTACACGCACACCACCTTAAATGGATGTAGTTGAACCATGTATTCATTATTGGCACGACATCGAGTTTACTCAGGTTCTTGAGATTTTATATTAGCGTTTCCTACATCAGGAAGTGCGACAAATACATGTAAGTACTTACTTACATTACTAACGATTATTCGTTTACCAATTAATTTATTACTTACCCATTTACAAACTTTTGAGAGTTTTATTGGTTGATAATTTTGATGTCCTATAATACCATTTCTTTATTCATCTCCTCTTAGGCGCTAGGGCACAACAAGTTCATGATAACATTGCCTTGCATATTTATACGAAAAACCATATTTTCTGTCTTCCATACGAGTACCTCTGTTCAGTTGATCGCGCATTATGGGAAATCGATTAGTTTCATATTTTTTAAGATTGTTTAGTATTGTACCACTGACTGACATTTCTAAAACTCACGCTTCCTCTCGTACTAGTCAAGTTCAACTTCCTTCAATACATGTAATCACAGTATAGGATATTACTTATAATATATACCTATATAACAATATAATATACCCGTAACCCGGTGCATACATACTTTCAACAAACATAACATGCATGGCGTGGCTATATTTATATTTATATGGCGGGGGAAGCTTAATGTTATTTGTCCCAATGTATTTATGTACTCTAATATAATCATGTTTGTAAAAGTACAGGGAAAACGCGAATAATATTATCAAAGTAAAAATTGTTTACTAGTCTGAATTTAAAAAAAAAATCCGAAGTCTCTATTGTGGGGGGGCCCAAATCTGGCCCTAGATAAATTATTCCAGAGCCGTGAAGCTTGCAAGGTAAGAGAGTTAACATAAAATTTGTTCGATGTAGAGGAATAAAGAGATTTGTTATCATAGTTGACGGCTCTCTGCGATGACATCAGACAAGTGATTCACGCGACAAGATGAAAAGGATAATATTAGTGTGCAGTCTTTCTGATGAATAGCATGATGACGCTACCGAAGCAAGGCCAATACTTTTGTTATGTAAACTAATGCTATGATGCTGTAGTTAAGTTAAAGGTACTCTACACAGCACAGCAAGGAAATCAAGGTCACGCAACCATTAACACAGGCAAGTTTGTTTTCACACACACAAAATTTTAGTTGTATGCCTTCCTACTGATTGATATGTAGTCGTACAGTTATATTATATCCTATAATATATTAATGCGTATACGACTTTCGTGATGTAGTGGTTAACATGCCAGTCCGTCACTCCGTAGGTTCTGAGTTCGATCCCCAGCCAGGGTAAGTTGGAAAATGGCCTATATCAAATTGTCCTGGGACTTGGGTGTTTATCCATATATTATATGTACATATATTTATTAGTTGAGATACCATAATACAAGTTTAAACTTACTTTGAGACTAGCTTAATCAGCGTGCTTTGTTTTACGACTACTTATTAACCGTGTTATATGTATTGTCGACCACTTCTTACTTCTTCCATAAATAGATTTTCATGTACTCGTAATTTCACTAAACTTTAAACAACTAACCAACAAGAACCCTGTCACACTGCCCACTGGGTATGTTAATTAGGTGATGTACTAACAAACTGGCGACCTTGACATATTCAGGGTGCGACAGGGTTAGTAGAGTTGAGAAACAGTGGCAATCAAGATAGGTACCCAAAGATATAACAAAAGCCTGAGCGCTCGTGTGATCTAAATGACACTGAAGTTGTCAAACAGCGCAGTTCATTATCGGGAGAATCAATTACCAATGTGTGGTCATTTCCATCGACTAGATAAAGCAAAATTTTGTGTGAGGAACTTGTGGAGAACCCAAGTTTTGGAAGGCATGTAAGTCACTTTTAATTTAAGTTAAAATCGTAGAGTCAATAAGAAAGAATAATGACTCAGGGATCATGGGAGATTTTTCTTTCATGACGTGATTTTAATCATACTGCCTGTAAACCCTATGGAAAGAAACAGATGTTTTTTTCACGTAATTCCTAATATTTGTTCTAAAAACCCTAGGTGCGGTGAACATATACCTGGTCGGCCAGCGCTAATCGCCGTGCTAATGTGCCAACTATACCATCACGTTCACTAATGGACGTTTGAAGGACGACCCTGCTGAATCTCAGCACACAACGCCTAAACTAAAGTCACATTGAATTTTGACTATACTTACAGTACAATAAATTGATTAATTTGACCGTACTTGTTAAGTAAATGCCGATCCATTTGTACTATTAAATAGGAAGGAATGATGCCATGCTGGTCCAGGAGTAAAAAATACGTAGAATGTGTCAAGTGCTTGTGTTTCCGCGCAGATCTTAAAAGCCGATCGAGGGAATGGGCGAAAATGCGAATTATGTTTATAGGCGATGTGACTGCAACCCATCACTATTTTGATTCCTTTTTCCACCATCACGATCATGCTAAAAGTGACATTTGGGTCTTGCGGCCCTAGGCTTTGTCTGCTAGGAGCCGCAATATAATAGGTACCTACATATTTAATTTTTTTATAATTTCGCTATAGGAATAGTATTGTATATATCATGGACTGTTTTTTCCTACTAACCTTGCACTTACTAATTTTAGTAAGTAGCCGCTGTGTTCCACAAAAGCAAAGGCGTATTCCAAGAATACATTTCAGGTACTTTCATAATGAATCATCTTCCGATAAGGAAATTGAATCGATGTTTTGACACGTCATTATTCATCAATCGTAACAAAAATAACATCAGTGACTTGCACAGTCTGTTACAACACTACGGCTACGTCACTCGCAACATTAAAAAATACACAATAAGGTATTTTGCTGCGAAATATGTTGAATGGAAGCATAACTTTTACTCTCGTTAAATTGGGAGTCGCCACGCCTCGGGAGGTAGCGAATTTTACGAAGCGATCGCGTCGTCAATACACGCTTCATCAGCCGGGCCCGTCTTATCTCTGGCTCAGTAAGTGCGAGGGAGTTGGAATGATACAGCAAATCCGTAGACTGCAGGGGCGATACGTGTGTAATACCCCCCGGCGGCTGAGACTTGGCAGCGCGCCCAGGGTTCGTGCCAGCAGCCACGTGCTACTCAGACAAATAACAACTTTACTGTTTAAAAACAACTATTTGCACGATATTAAAGCTATTATGTACAAGTACTAGAGAAGACACCACATATACGTACTACTGTTTTGTCCTGTTCAATTGTAGCTATCTCCATAAACTTCACCTACACCTACACCTAGTCACTTGCTGGGTCTTATGCGCCTAGTACTTTAGACAGTAAAATCAAACCATAAGAAAAAATGGTAAACATAACTAAAAATGCCTTATTATATGTTAAAATATTGTGAGAATAATTCAAAGAACACGGCAAAGTGTAAAGAAATGACTATCCATCGGTAAGTAACCAGATTTCATTGTTCGAAAATTAAATAGGTACCTACGTATGATAAAATTCACGCCGCCATGCGCCATTTATTCAAAAATAGAACAGGGGCCAATGTTTAAGATAGCTGGTCTACGTCTATATATTCTATGTAAATGACTATTTGTTACCGTTTCAACATTTTTGGCGTACGTATAATTTTAATAGCGTTAATAAACGTTTGCTTTATTATAACTAAGTAGATACATTATAATTGAGAGTATTTAACAAAAATCATAACGTTTTTGAGTCGAGTGCTCTGCTATTTATTATACATGAATACCTCTATAATGCTATAATTCCTGAACGATGGTTGCGTTAGTCAAAATCATGCCCGAATCCACTACACATATTGCAAATATATGTTAATTCGGTTCCATAAAAATAACGCCGTCACCATATTCAACAAACATTTAGAAGTTTACATATTTTTCGAAGCTATAGTTAGTACATGGTAATTAATAACTGGGTCGGACGTTGAAAGGTCAGTTTTCATTAACACTGTTATCACTGTCTATGATTTTAAATCAAGGTTTTAGGAAATCCCACTTATTTGATTAAAAATAGAAGCAATATTAGGTACCTAAACTTACGGACATCCAAATTTCTCATTCAGGGCTGGTAGAGCCTAGCCGCCGTTTATCAGAATTCTTCAACGCTGGTCTAAAAGAAGAAAAAAATAACTTTTTTTATTAAAGAAAAAACTTTGGGCTAGGCTCTAGGAGTAACGACATGTTGATGACAATAACAATATTATATGATTATTCTAGACAGACACATCTTTGTTCCATCCGGAGGGGCCGCCTACACGCATAGTAATAATGTAGGTACATTTTCGATACCTAAACCAGGCCTGTGTCACTCCCCATTTAGGTATCGAAAATGTACCTACATTATTAGGTAGCTTCCTATCCGCCAACGCAGGGAACTTCGGTTACTGTGTACTCTCTTTTCGATTCTTACGAATCCTGATTACCCTCAATATTTAAAATGTTAATATAACTACCTTTCAGACACTCATGATCGACAACTTCGTTCTAATGAGACCCGTCAGCTTTTTATCCCCCTTTTTCGGACTAATTTCATGTCAAACTCATTTTCTCTTCAAGCTTCACGACTCTGGAATTCTTTACCCGTTGATATTAGAGAAATTTCTACCAAATTCTGTTTTAAGAGGAAAGTCCACGCCCTCTTTTCAAACTCCCTTTCTATATAAAGTCATCATCATTCAGTTCTTCTTTTCTTTAGTTATTTCTTTGTTATTATATTTATTAGTATATGTATTGTGTAAGTAGGTATTTACTCTGATATATTTATATATAATATATACATATATATATAATAGTGTGTATGAAGTACTTAGTATTTTTGATGTAAGTATATAGGTATTTATAGCTTTTGCGCCGCACAATTTTCTCTGCTTATCCCTATGGTTGACTGGGAGAAAATGCTCTTAGCATTAAGTCCGCCATTTGTTAAAAGTATATTTTTACTTTGGACAATAAAGTTTGATAAATAAATAAATAAATAAATTATTACTATACGCGCTGCCGGCCCCTCGGGGTGGTAAATTCAGTTATACGAATCCTATGTCTCCAGAGTAATAAGAATGAAATTGGCCTGCAATGGATCTCTAGGTATGTAAACGAAAAGGTGCTGAGTTCTGACGTGATCTAAATTAAACCATATCGCTAACCACATTGAGTAGATATTTCTTTGAATTTCTTTGTTGAGTGAGACTTCTGTACGTGAGTATTAGTCTCTATTCTGTGCCTAAACGGGAAGTGACACAGGCCCGTTAAGGTCATACCGAGACATTAAAAATATAGCAGAGAGAAGAGAGGAATGGAGGCGTCTCCACCGACAAGAGCAAGCTCTTAAATTAAAAAGAAAAAGACAATATTAGTAAACATTAGAAAAAGGAGTATATTATTATTATTACTAGAATATACAATACAGAAAAATTAGCTTTATAAAATTCCTGTTTATAATAGCGGCTACTGCTCAGAATGTTGGAGAAGTATGAGCTGCTCCTTCGATGACGTCACGCTGTCTGATTCACGTGGCGACGTCCGTTGCCGACGACTTGGTATTCTGCTCCAGCCGTCTGCATCCTCGTCTACCATACTTGTTCGCGGCAATGAATAATGTAGGCGCAATGTCTATTAGTTGTCATAAAAAAAATACATATTTTATGTTTAGCTCTAGGTTTTAGGTATGCGGCAAGTTTAGTTATAAATATTTTCATTGTTGATTCCTTGGTAGTAATTGTGACCTTTAGTTTCTCATAATAACATAATGGGTTGGGTACAAAATAAAATACTGTGATTAAAGGTACTTATATCTTCCGTAAAAAGAAAATTCCTAGTGGTAGTTATTAAAAAGTTCCATTATTGCGACCTATACTTGGACCTAGAAGAGCATTTCTTTGTTTTTTTTCAAGTGTGAAAGTGGCCAACACTGCTGTCAAATTTTTCAAGCTTAGCCAGCTTGAAAAAAGCAGGCATCTGTCATAGCTTGACGACAGCCATACAATGACTGACGACATGAATGACAGTAAATATGTATAACGATTAACTATACGTGTAATTGTATTTCAGTTTATCGTTTTACGATGCCACTGTTCTTGACTAGCATATAAAGAACAATAACAATAGCTGTTATATCCGTGTTTGCAAATCAACGCAGGTCCAAAAGGCGCGCGGCGTAGACATCCGGCGCATATTCTCGAGCCCTCAATCAAGTGTATCTGACATGTAGATAAACTTATGAAATACCTTTGTTCTTTTCTTTTTGCCAGCTATCAAAAAAGTAAACATTCCACATTCAAAATCTCAACGAAATGAGGTTAAGAAAACGATATCCGGTTTTATAACAACATTATCTTTGCGCTATATCTATCAATTGAGTCTATTGTAGGTATAAAGGTATTCGATAAACTTCAAGAGGTCATTGAACTATAAGGAATTTGTTTATAAAATATTTTAGGCCAATAACAATAAGCTATCGTCACATCCTGTTCATTAATGTTATATCAGAGCCCCGCATGCGGCAAGGCGTGGATGCATTAATCAAGTAAATGATAAGAAACAGTGCAAATGTGATTGTGTAAATCATTGCTATTATTGTCAACTATAAATCAATCATGAACGGCTTTTGTGAGTCAATTACAAACATGTCATCATTTACGATTCGTTTTGGGTGTTGTTTGCTTTATGTTACATTAAGGATTCACGGAAATTTAACATTAAAAACCAAATATTATTATTGATTTGTATGATTTAGCGTTGTAAGTTTTTATGTTTGACTTTAAATTACTTTTTCGTTGAACATATTAGCTGTACCGATCACACGTCGATATGATCTTTTCTTTGTTTCATAATGTACTAGTCGTTATATTGAGAAATATGAGTTGAGCTAGATTAAAGTAAAAAGTAAAAAACAATATCGTTGAACCTTCTATGGTTAAGCTCTATAGGTATATAAATTTGCTTACTTAGAAAATTGTAAAAGAAATAAGCACCTTCTTACATACTTACTTTTGAACTTTCAGTTTTTTGGAATAAGAGATCCGCTGTGTGCTAGTTATAATCAAAATGCCATATAGATTCTCTTGATGGTCCATAGTCTTTCGACAAAACAAGAAGGTTCTCTCTTTTAATGACGCGAAAGAACTTATTGCCATAACCGATAATACTCGTAATACACTATTTACAAGTATACACACATAAATACACTCATTTAATACAATTTATACATTTGACATAATGACTATTCCTGCTGTAAATATTACAGAAAGGTGCGTGTGAACTTTCTTCTTAAATAGGTGTCTGTTTGAGATACTTTTGATGTCTTCGGGTAAGGCATTCCAGAGTCGCGTAACTTCAAGGGTAAAAAAGATATAAGGGTCGTAACAAAACGTTGGAATAAATGAAATAAAGCAAGCAAATCAAATCTGTATTATTAATTAATTTTCCCTATTTGTATTATTAGTTGAAACATTAGGTAGTGTCTAAGGGTCGGGGTCACAGGATATGAAAAGGTGAAGAAACTCGCACAGACGATAAGCCAAGCGCAATGGGCGATCATTAGGTAAATACAACGTTTGACAACATAAATAACATTATTACGAATATAAATAAATATATTTTAGAAAGATTATCTGCCGTGTGGTTCCGGGTCAGAATAGGACCACTTCATCTCTTTCTGTGGATGTCGTAAGAGGCGACTAAAGGAAAAATTGCACTTAAATTTCGTGTTACAATAGCATTCCCAAGGAGGGTTGACGTCAGGCAGGCGGCCGGTCGTAAAAGTATAGCCAAATCGTTTAAAATTTTCCGGCTGTTTCAATTAGCTAGATTTTTGGCATCCTTGGGCGACCATTGATATGCATATTTGAAAAATATATTAGGTATAATAAATATATTAAATATATATTTGAAAAAGAAACAGCGGGAATGCACACCCCGGGCTCCGAGGCAGCAAAGCTAAGGATGCAACCGGGAACGCGTTCAGATAAAGAAGATATTTTAGAAAGATTTAAAACTTACATTTAGGAAAAAATAGCATGGAATGGAAACCAGCCGGAAAAGCGACTGGGAAACCTGATAGCGTTTATTTTTTATTAATGGTTTTTTTTTAATAATTTGTGTACCAGGAGCGATAATACCTTTAACACGATTCCTATCGAGTTGCCTTAGCGGATCCGAATACACACAATTTTTTTTTTTAATTAACAAATTATAGTTCACAACAGCATTCGGAGCTTGAAAAAAAAATTTCTCCGATTTTCATAACCTGATTCATTTATGGCTTCTTGATTGCAAACACTCAAATATTCACGATCATTAGATACACACACATTTGTAACTTCATCTCGCACTACTACAGAGAAAACCTTTAAACAACCCGGGCGATCTATCACGAATTCTGACACACACACGCGTATTCCGAAAGATAAAATATAGCTTTAATGTTACTCGCTGATAAAAATAGCTTTTGTATAGGTGAAAGAATTTTTAAAATCGGTTCAGTAGTTTTGGAGTTTGTCCATTACAAACAAACACACAAACCCATAAACAATCAAATCTTTTCTATTTATAATATTAGTCTAGATGCAGTATGAGTACATACTGCGTACTAAATAAAAACGCGTGCAACCATTAGTACTCCACCATCACGTCACATACCATACCATCATCATTAACAGAGGATATGACACAATCTTATATCTTAGAACATACAATCGTTGGAATCGAATCCGGAGAATTTACCAGTGGTACATACTTCTTCTTCTACTTCTTTAGGTGCCGCTTCATTCCTGAAGATTGGCAGTCAGCTTGTGGGCTTCTCCCACTTGTATATACATAAACTAGCTGTGCCCGCGACTTCGTTCGCGTGGTTGTCGGAACGTAATGTTATATAGCCTAAAGCCTTCCTCTATAAATGGACTACCCAACAAAAAAAGAATTTTTCAAATCGGACCATTAGTTCCTGAGATTAGCGCGTTTAAACAAACAAACAAATAAACAAACGAACAAACTCTTCCGCTTTATAATATTAGTATAGATGAAGTACTCTTAACCAACAACATATTTATATTTGAATAAAGATTAATATTATTATGTTTCAAAGATGAAATAATTTCTCCCGTTTTTTACACATTTACCACTATATCTTTGCTCCTATTGGTCGTAGCGTGATGTTATATAGCCTATAGCCTTCCTCGATAACTGGACTATCCAACACAAAAAGAATTATTCAATTCGAACCAGTAGTTTCGGAGATTAGCGCGTTCAAACAAACAAACAAACAAACAAACAAACAAACAAACAAACAAACAAACAAACAAACAAACAAACAAACAAACAAACAAACAAACAAACAAACAAACAAACAAACAAACAAACAAACAAACAAACAAACAAACAAACAAACAAACAAACAAACAAACAAACAAACAAACAAACAAACAAACAAACAAACAAACAAACAAACAAACAAACTCTTCAGCTTTATAATATTAGTATAGATTTATAAGTTTTATTTATCAGTATTCATACTTTTTTATTTATACTTCTTTATTGAAAGCGATGGTCTTTACCAGTCGACCACGGACTTTGCGTTGCGCGCGCATGTTGCCTCGCGGCGTCATGTTGCGCGCGCATACTTTTAGTACTGAGTTTTGGTCGACTGTCAATGACCATCCTTCATAGCTCTCTTGACTTGTCATTTGGTGAACAGCATTTTTTCACTGTTTAAAACCTAAATTTATTTAATATTTACTTTGTGTTAGTTCTTTGTCTTGTTTATTTTACTTCTACATTTTTCTACCTTATTTTCCACTGATTTTATCGCTCGTGCACCTTCTGTTTTGCTTATTTCTTTTTACTCTTGTGTGTACATAAAAAAACTATTTACAGCTTCCATTTGTTTGTTTCTCCTACTTCCCTATACACACTTCCTATCTGGGACGCTCTGCCCAGGAGCTCCCATACTTCGGGGCTACCCTTGCCCCCCCATATTCTGGTGACCCCTTTATTTCAATTGCACAATGAGCGATAGCAGTGACGATATTTCTGCAAGGACTGCCATGTCGGGAGATGATGGGCCGTCGAAAGCTACAACGCGACGACATACTTCCTATCTGGGACGCTCTGCCCAGGAGCTCCCATACTTCGGGGCTACCCTTGCCCCCCCATAAGCTCTTTAAATCTTGATTTGTCCATGGCAAGCCTGAACAGTTGTTTTACTGTTTTTATACCAGTCCATTGTCTAATGTTCTTCAGCCAAGACATTTGGTACATACAGAAGCTCTTCGTCTAATTTACCTCAAAATTATTAGGTCGCGGTCACGGGACACGTGTACATGCCTGCAGGGGTGAAGAACCCAGAGCGGGCGATAAGCCTTCATTGCGCGATGGGCGAACATTAGGGAGTGAGCATTATTGAGCGGGTCGTACCAAAAAAAAAGTCTGGCATGAGCTTGGCGCGGGTCCCTCTTATAGGTTTTTATACTTAGACATGTCATAATTTAGGTACATTGGTAAATACTAAATTAACACATTGACATTATTTCAAATAATTATAATAATTCTTATAATTCAATTTAATTATGACATACGAGTAACAAACAATGTAATCTCAGTCCATCCATATAACTAATTTTAAGTTTGTTAGTTGACGTCTTTGAAGAAAACGTGCAGTGCAGTTTGATGCCGCTTCTTCTGCACTTGCGCCTAGGAAGCGGCATTAACTTAGGTGTAAGTAACGATTTGACGTCAACATTTGTGCAAAACAAAGTGACTATTACGAGTATTAAGAGATATTATAAATATCCTATGATAATAAAGATATTTTGAATTTTTGAATTAAAAATGCGTACTTACTAGGTGACATGTTTGACGGATTTCTAGAGTCCGTGATTGTCATACCAAAATTAAAAATACATAAATACACGGAGACAGAATTTAAATGGCACTCGGCGTGGCCATCACAATCAGCAGCAATTTAAACCGGATGGAAATCCGTCCACTTTAGACACTTTTGGAACATAGCGGATACTTACTAAAATTAATAAGTGCAAGGTAAGTAGGAAAAAACAGTCCATGATATACTACAATACTCCTATAGTGAAATTATAAAAGAAGAAAATACCTATTATACTCATATTGCGGCTCTAAGCAGACAGAGCCCAGGGCCGCAAGACCCAAATGTCACCTTTATATAGTATGATGGTGGGCAAGAAGGTGAAAAAAGGGACCAAATTAGTGATGGGTTGCTAGCTACATTGCCTATATTAACACGATTCGCATTCTCGCCCATTCCCTCATCGGTTTTACGATCTACGCAGAAAGAGAAGCAGCTGGTACATCTAACTTTTTCTTTTCTCCATATTTTATAAAGCCCCAGTACACGTATGTATAGATCAGTACCTACCTAGGTACATGGTTTCTAACATGCTCAGCCACCATGTATTATTACCAATTTAAATAATATTTTTGGAGGCGGATCACTTCGGATTTTTGCGCTTGGTCCCGTTCTAATATGCTCTCTCCTTTATAAATCACGAACGCAGTGCGCCTTTGACCCCTCGTTAGAGCTTGATGCTCATTACTCATGCCTCAATTACAGCTGTGGTTACTAAAATACAGCTGCCCAAAGCATTTTTGTATCGAATGGTAAGAACGTTATGTCGCTCCTCTTTCGAATTAATATTGTACGAGTATGTTTAAACGATTGTGTAGGTATTTATGTTTGGAAGTACAGATATAACTACAGGTCAGTTTTTGTTTCTTTATAAAAATATTTTGCTTTGGAATGCATTACCCGAAGACATCAGACAAATCTCTAGTAGACATATTTACAAAAAAAAAGTGCACGATTTACTTTTTGAATCCTTAAACAACTAAAATTCATCGGTTTTATACTTATATGTATGTATAAAATATGTTGTATGTATAAATATATTATGATATTTATTTTATATGATATTTATGTTTAATTATTTAAAAGTACTTATTAAATATATCTGGATATTGTATCTATCTATTTAAGACGCCAACTATTATTTCTGCTTTTCTTCTGCTAAAGGTTGAGACAGGGAGAGAATGCTTAAGCATTAAGTCTACCTATTGTAGCTTAGGCTCAATAAAATTTTTAAAAAAATAAATAAAATAAAAATATTGTTCATAACTCGGTGTAAAGATTTTAACATAGCAAAATGTGTCTATTTTGCAAGAACTAGGCATTCGGATCCGACTATCTACTCGTACAATGTCTCCTCCAAAGACTCCTTAATTTCTTTGGCCACATAGCGCGACGCGTACCTGGCAGTCTCGAAAAGACGATACCGTTGGGCCATGTTCTAGGGCGCAGAAGTCAAGGAAAACCGACCACAAGATGGACTGATATGGTCCGTAGGGTGGCGCGCACAAATACTCAACGGGCCATACACCTGGAGCAAGACCGAGCACTGTAAAAAACCATTGTGCGGAGAGCTGCTTACGATGGTCACGACCCTCAGGCATGAGGATGACAAAAGTTAAAACAATGGTAGGTAAATGAGTTAAATATTTCTTTGTTCAATCAACAAACCTATCATATTATAAGTCATAACTAGGTGGTAACCTCAAAAGCATACAGACTCGTGAGGATGCTAGTTTTTTAAACTGAAATTGATGAGTATGAGTATTAAAAAAAAACAATCATCAGACAAAAACAAAGGCCCTGCAATCAACAAAACCTATTTACATGGTCCCTTTGATAAGGCCGTTATCAAATGTTAATATGGTGAGTGTACACAGTATCCGTAACTATTTCTTGTGAATGCAATATCGGTGAGGCTGGCCACACTGGCGCTGACCACCCGTTTCCTGTGATAGCCGGCAACCCCGCCTCCCCCGGCCCCTGCCGATAAGTGTTGGTTGACCGCTATTCACAATATTTATGAGTACACAGCACAGGATATTGTGATCCTGTTACATGCATATAATGCCTAGAAAGAAATATGTGGTTATACTTATTTACATATAATTCATAAATAAATTCTTACATGTTGATCTGAGAGAAAATAAATGTACTAGCAGCTTCTCTTGAGGGGATAGACGAAAATTCAAATCAAAAATTACTTGTAGAAAATCCAGTCTCCCATTTTCAACCATTAAAACTTATGAGATCACATAAAAACCAAGTAGTTTTTAGTTACAATATAGAAGGGTACTTATTATTAACAATTTCCTATTCATTAATATCATCCACATCCATACTTGTTATAAATTATAAATCTTTTTCGTGTGTGTAACTGGCTAACATTATTATAAATTTATGAAAATAAAAAATAAAAATGAAAAAATTTAAGTATATAAAACTTCTGGGCTGAACTGGAAAACTTTGACGCGGTTTTCACTAAAATGTAGAGCATTTCTCAGAAATGATTACATGTATAATGCACTGTGCACACGATAATACCGTGCGAAGTAGTAGTAGTTTGTTTAAAAAAATTGAATTCTTTATTACGTGTAACTTGTGAATTTAAAATAATATTGACTACCTACAAAACAATTGCACAAATATTTACAGACATTCGGTACAGCTCGATAGAGACGTTCTAATCCCCAACAATCCATCTAATGAGGTTCTGAAACAACTCGACTCCACGCTTGATTGCAGGCGATTTTCTGCATGAGTAATTTTAATAATTGACAGACATTTTAAGCTTTATCAGACGAAATTCATTTCAATACCGCACCCAGTATCTACTAAGTCCATTCCTGTGATGTAATCCAATCCAATATTACGAGTAAGAATGACTATTCGATACGCAATGTACGCCATGAAAATACACGTCTTGTGCTGACGGCGAATACGTTTTTACGTTCATTAGTCGCGCGTTACTGTCATTTAATATATTTTTTAAGTTAGGTAGACAAGCTAACTATATGTAACTTACGTAAGACATCACCACACAATCACAGAATACATAAGAGTCAATCGAGCCTGAATAACATTTCCTTGACACATTGCTGCCCACAGACCGTTGCTGCCGATGGATGCGCGTCGTAGACGGGATTCCCTTGTTTCTCCAAAATTTTTTATTCATAATATTGTTAGTCATAATGATATTGTATTTTTTTTGTCATACCAAAGTTTGACATAATGCATATCTTCATTAACCTAAAGTTTTTTTACTTAAACTTTTTTACTTAACTTTGAGTCTCATAATGTGATGAATGATACAGAAACTATATAAATTGATTAATATAGTTTTTGTCATAATAAGGTGCAGCAGAAATAGATATATTCGTACGAGCTTCACATGAGTACCTGCCTATTGTAAATAACATCTTGGATTTTTTTTAATTTGATTCGATTTCTATATGATAGTAGCATTGGACACATGTATTCGTATCAAATTCAAGAAAATCCAAGATGATCTTATTTACAATAGATAGGTACGAATGCGAAGCTCGTCATACAAAGTCATGAATATACGAGTATTTACACCAAAACTTATCTTCTCTCAATAACTCCATGTTTAGAACTTGATGTTCAGGCTCATAATAGTCTGTGTCATTAACCTAACAAGCTGCACCTACCCAAATTAATCCTCAAGAGGCCTAATTACCTGAACTCTGGAGTTTCGCTACGGATTGCATAGGCCATGAAATAACGTAATTTACAGTCGCAATCGGATTTAAGACCGAATTCCAGTAAACAAGCGACCGTGAAGCAACCGAAGGTTATCTTTACGTGTCGTAAAGGCAACATCACTACTTGGACACCAAAACTGTTACAATGCTAATTTAACATAAGGCTTGTTATGATGACAAAAGCACATACTTATTCTATTATAGTAAATCATCAGAAGGATGATCTCTAGTTGCATCCTTTCGAACGCGGTCTCTACATTTTTCTATAATTATCTGTAATATTCATTCCTCTACCTAGCTTTATAATAAAATAAGGCTCGCGCTACACTGAATTGGCAGCAATGCGACGAACAGTTTAATAACAAGACATTATAAATTTTATGTACAATGTCATAAGATCTAGAAACACTTGATACAATTGAGCGAGCCGCCGTCATGCCACGTATCTTATGTCATTGTACATAATATGTTCCTTGGGGAAAGTTGTTCAGTATCATAGACTGAATCCACTCTTAAAATAATTATAGTATATTGTGTTAGACCCTGTATAGCTTTAGTAATATTTTTATTTAAAAATCTCAATTCTCGGTCTGCAAAAATTACTGAGCTAGTTTGGCTCTTCGGCCATATACTTAACATCAATTGACAGACAGTCACGCACAGCTTCTGCAATACAGGTTGCATTTTATTTTAAACAGCAATAAGTACTAGCAATAACGAAACAGTAATAATATACTATCTGTATATCACGTAACAGATCTTACCCCTGGGGTAGTGTCAAGAGAGGTTTAACGTGCTTTACCAGTTCAAGGCAACTACTAAACCCATATTTATCTCATTCCTACCAAAGTCAGTGAGATAAGACATTCTAAAGACTTGTTATTAGAGGCTAATAGCAGGGAGTTAACAATTTGGTGGGATGGCGTAGCCATAAAACACAATCCCACCCCTAAATACCTGGGCGTGACTCTGGACCGATCCCTAACATACAAACACAATTGCTATAAACTGAAGTCCAAAGTCAGCTCCAGGAACAATATTCTACGCCGTCTCACTTCTACCTGTTGGGGTGCATCACCTCATGTTCTGCGAACGAGTGGCCTGGCCTTGTGCTACTCGGCAGGCGAATATGCAAGCCCTGTTTGGGCTCGCTCTGCACACGCAAAAGAGGTAGACATAGCTCTTAACGACTCATGCCGAATCATCACAGGCACTCTAAAGCCAACACTTCGGTCCCACCTGTATACCTTATCCGGCATTGCTCCGCCAAGTGTCAGACGTGATGTGGCAAGTGCAGTGGAAAAATCTAAGCAGGTAAATGACAAAAGGCACCTACTCTACGGACAGACCCCGCCACTAGCACGTCTCAAGAGTCGTAACAGCTTTCTCAGGCAGCCAAGCATACCAGCAATAGAGGCTTCTAATGCAAAAGTTGTGAGGTGGATAAATAAGTATCCACCTTACGAGTCAAATATCCCTCCTGCTGAAAAACTCCCACCGGGTAGAGACCTCCCCTGGTCAGTCTGGAAGTCTCTCAATAGACTCCGGGCTGGTGTTGGGAGGTGTCGGGAAAACCGAGTTAGGTGGCGTCACGCTGATAAAAACCTTTGCGACTGCGGTGCCATTCAGTCGATGGACCACCTTTTGTCATGTCCGGGCTTCCCTACATCATGTACCATAGAGGACCTTAATAAAGCTAACGACAGAGGGATCGCCGTGGCCACATACTGGTCACAGGTGATTTGAAATTGAAGCTACAGTGTAACCATTTCGACTCGATAAGAAGAAGATTAGAGGTTCGTTCTTCCTCCTTTTGCAATTCTAGTGACAGACGTATAAATTTAATGTATCTTACGATCCTTGTCCAAGTAGGCCAGAGGCGCACAGCCATAATTCGGCGTCAACTGATATTAGGGTCAATTGCCTTGCTCGGTATGTTGGGCTAGTCTGTGATAACACTATTTGAGCGCTGCTACCGCCGGCTATGTAAACAAATTGAGATTACATAAATTATCTTCTGTAATGACACCAATTTGTGATGATAGAAAAACTTCGGTGTGCTTCTTTGTTTTCCTAAAGTTTAAAATATATAACAGAGTGCTTTACTTTGACTAAGCATCGTTTACTACGAAGGTTGGGTTTGGGTCTGATAATCTCTCTCTTGATCTATCTTATATCAGTACATACTTGGGTATACCACAATGAACAAAGAAGATTATTCGCCGCTTATATGTACCTACTGAACAAACTAAATGTTTATTTGATTAGGACCAATAGAGAATTTCATCATGCGGACAAAACCTACTTAGTAAAATTACGATAATGTTAAATCATTACTAATACCAAACACGATAAATTGATTTCCAGTTATATACAAAAACAGAAGCCGGTCGACGTACCCGATACGTTGTCTTGCAATTTGTATTTATTAATTATTTATTCAAACAGGAATAAGTAATACCTAAACTAAATATGCACTCAAAACTACTTACATTCTATATTGTTTTAAAATCAAATGTCCAAGCGATTCCCTAAGTATAATCTTAATCATGTATAATTAAAACATACATCGTACCTTAGGTAAGTACTCAACGTCTTATTTTCCATTGCGTGATGCTCGCTAATCATTCATGAGAATCGATGTTATTAAAATAGTCATAAGACCGTGAACCAAACACTTCATTTTTTACCGATCCAAGCTTCCTGGTACCTAACTTCGATATAAGATATATGATAACCTGTTTTTACCTGCACTCAACAAGCAAGGGTGCCGATAGATTATCCACATTTTTTGTCATCATCATGATTCAAATTGTTTCAAACGTTGGTTGGTATTACGTTGGTAGTTGGTACACTCGCGCTGTGCATTCGTACCTGCACCAAAGATTGATTTTTAATGTTCATCCGATTTTGTTTTTTATGCTAGGTACCTACATGCATATGGAAATATTAACACATTCTTCAACTTCTGAAGAATGCCAGAATGTTTTAAAATAAGAAGCATAGGTTTCTCTCCGCCCCGACATTATAAATGTTCACCCTGTATGCGACCCGCAACTTTGATTATGTTGTCAACCTATGTCATATCTGGACATCTGGCGAAAATAATACTTTCAATCATTGATTTGTATCTCCTACGTATATCCAAATTTCATAAATGACCCAAAGGTTTATTCTGGTAGACAGCGCTTAGTGTTAAGATTATAAGTACCTATTGTACATTATTAATCTTATAAGTGCAATAAATAAAATAAATAAATAAAATATCGTCATATTTAAGTACCTATGCACACCAGGTACAGAAAAGTAAAAATCAAATTTCATTTTAGTGGTGACTGTACATACACATCTGTGTGATTTGATTGATGGCCGAACGGAGTGATTCAGACAGTTCTCGATACCGTAATGAACTTAACAAGTGCATCCCGGAAGATGCGTTTGATGGATCCCAATAAATTGTTACTGGCAATGATGCTATTTTGGATGTTAAAGTTACTTTATATGCCATAGCACAGCCGTGTGGTGATGGCAGAATAAAATACAATATGACACTATCCTGTTCCTCTACCACAGGTGTCGTAAGCGAGGACTAAGGTATAGGTCACAAAGAACTGGCAGTAGCGTCCTCTGTGCAAAGACTTACCCGAACCCTGCAGAAATTATTAAAATTTATCAATCCTTTTTAATTTTCCGGGAAAGTATAGTACCTACTTAGCTCAAAATTACCGTGCACGAATTGCATAAGCACCACTTATACATACTTATACCCTAAATATCCGTATTTGTTTTATGATTCATGTATTCAGTAGCGTGTTTAGTTAAAATGGAAAGCGTCAAAGTAATACATCATAGATGGCGCCCATGTCTGAGAGCGATGTCACGGTCACGCGTGGTTGCGTCACGTAAAGTCACGTTACGTCGCGGACGGACGATGGATGGCCGCGGCAAACAGTGTGCTGCCGGCCTTAGAGCCATGCTCGATTAAAGCTAAGCGACCCTGTGTTGTATTTTGACTACCAATAGGATTCCATTATTACTAGACAGATATACTATCTCTATCTCTTTCGATTGTATCAACAAAATTCTATTAGTTGTTTAAACAAAATACAGCCTCGCTAGTTAATAGAGCCACAGCCTTACTGCGCTCCAGTGCCCTGCCTGACCAGTGATCTGGCGATGCCGAATCTAGGTTGGGGGCTTTTCGATCAAGTTCCTTGAAAATCTACTGAAGCGATCGCAGTCTCAACTTCAAAGGAGCTATGAAATTGCAACTTAAGTTAGCTCAACTCATTTGAATGCATTCAGAAAGTTACCTAATGAAAGGCTAAGAAGATTGGCCTCTGTTAGATATAATAGCATCATAGGCTGTATCATAGATATGCATAAATTACCATACTTCAACATCATCATTTTCAGCCCGCATCAACCCACTGTGGGACATACTCGTAGGCCTCCCTATACTCAAGCTGGTTTTATTTATTTTAATCATAATACAAAATTAAATTAAAAACAGGTTGAATTACATACAAGACGCAAACTTATATGGCAAGCTAGCTTTCCAAGAAAAGTAAAAAAAAATGCTGCAAAGCAAAATACATAGTCACCTATTTGGTATAGGTAAGTATACCGATATGGACGAAACATATTATGTGATCAGTGTTGACATATTTCTGCAGGATTAATATTCAAGGCAAAAATAACTTATCCATTTATTTGTTGCTGCTGCCTCGGTTGTACGCTAATTACCTCACTATAGAAGTCTATAGGCAGCTAAATACCAAGCCCAAGTTGTATTGCAACATTAATGGATAGAAAATGTCGTAGATGTAAAAAGCAGGCAGGAGGCATGAGTAAAATAAATTTAATTGCCGGCAAAATCCACTCCATACACCAGACGAGACGAGCTAGTACCTACATTCATAGTCTTGTATTTTATGCTGTATTCATAGCGAAATAAGATTTATATGCGGTACTAGTCGTAAACAAACAGAGGCACCCGGCAAGTAGTGACACTACATAAATATTCAGGCGTCCCATCCCTTGTCACAATATCCTCGTCTGTTTCACAATTTGATGCAGATTTAAGCCGGACGCCGGCAAACGCAGTGTGACGTGATACGGATGAAGTGCTCACTGGTTAATAGTATTCCGAGTACAAACAGATTTTCCAATAATTGGTTCTGAAGCCACCCAGCTACTGCCGGTCTTTGCGTCCGACGCCGCGCCGGTAAAGATAGCTAACGACGTGTCGCGACACTATTGGTTTCTATGTATTTCTTTGAAACAGCTTTTGCAGCTAGTGCTAGTCACCCGACTACACGTCGCTTAACCGCAGACGACGTGTCGTCCGGCCGCAGGTCAGTAGAGGTAAGTATTCAAAAGTTCGTAGCTGACCGCTCCTCAAACCTTGTCCGGTGGAGTAAGATATGTTATCTGAGGCAACCTATATTTGTCAATTAAAAAAAAAACTGATGCGGCGGGCGAGACGTATCGCTGCGACAGGCCACACATAAAAAACTTAAATTTGTAGATAACATTCATAATAATATCAACTCGCAACAATTTCACACAATTTAATATTAATTTCCATGAGCATACTCATTTCATATAATGAAAACGACTCTATGTCCGACCGCTTATTGCACGAGTAAAATGCGGTAATGCGGTCTGCCTGTAATACAAACGGAAATTCACTATCACCGCAAACAAATCGTTCAAAGGGATTATGTATGAATATTGGAACAGCTTGTGTAAAAACTGTCCGGCCAGTGCACCAATCAAATTATTCTGCGTCAACAAACTCCGTACTCGAAATTGGAATATTCACCGTGATATGCGTGGGGTTGATTTCCGTAGCTTTACATCGACACGCGTAAACAGCGAGACGGATCACGGATGACGGCCGACGCCGGATTCACGAGCCATTATTTAAATCCCTTTGGATGCGAGTTCCATTATCCCCGCACAGACCGGCCCTCCAGCGAGTGGACACGACACTCTACGTATAGCGACGATCAACAAAGAAGTAGACCCGCTCAAGTTCGAAATAGCCACTACACCACTTGAACCTTTCACAGAGATGATGATACACCTATTTGTTCAACGCGGACAAAGCATGTTCACAAGGAAATTCATCTACTATAGATTGTATCACGATGGCAATCGTAATCGATATTCAATCAATCTAATAGTCAGTTAAGCAAATTTCCAGTTAACAATTGAATACTACAGCGCGGCGAAGTTCTATTGCGGAATATTTAATTAAAACAAATCTATCCAAAACTTGGTAATATTAGCATTGACCGGAGTTGGGAATCAATTTGGGTCACTTTGTCGTTCACTTTGTAGGGTTTTTGTTTGATGGAGCAATAATAATTAATCAGGCAGCGGACGGCCGCCGGCGACGCGGCTCCGCCTAGCTGTATTTACAACTTCCTCTGATCGAAGACCATCTGATGGAATAAAAGATCATCTATTGTACTCTTATTGCCTTAAGGTTAATTGATTTCATAATGATCTGTTTCAACTGTTTCGGATAATTGCTCGTCACAGTGTCTCCTCAGTTGTGCGTAACCTACTGTTTCCGACCTACGTGGACTATAGAAAATTAATAATAGATTATTTATGTTGTGGTTTATTTAATTTTTTATAAACAAACACACAAATACACAATCAAATCTTATTCCTTTATAATATAAGTCTAGATGTAGTATGTTTTTATGGTGGATATTATAAACATTTGATAAAAATATTTTTATTATAGGCAATTCTCCCTTTACTGGTAGAGATTTATAAATTATAATCCAGCATTAGACTAGTATAAGCTGTAAAGAAATACATTATTTTTTAGGTCAACTGTTAAGAAAAACTGTTGGGGAAAGTGCTAGTAAAACAGGATACAAATTATACTCACATAGCATTTGTATTTTAATAGTTTGATATTTTATTTGAGTCCATAATATTAATAAGGTATAATAATAAGGTATTTATACATTATGAATTACATTGGAATTTTATTCTGTTTCATTTTTGCTCTAGAGTCACAGACTCTACCAAACAGGACTTTACAACATGTCAACGTTACAAACACGAATCGCTTTAATAAAGATAAAGAATATTTAAACAAAAATCCAAATAAGGTGCTATTATCTACGTGAAGTGTAATTATATTCCAAATGTGACTAGAATGAAGACGGCTCTGACGTACATGATGGACGACTGTTGTCAAGGCGTCTGAGTGTGTTAGCAACTTCGCGAGTGTTTTCTGAAGACACGCAATGTGGCCATATTTCATTACAGGACACGACACATAATTAGGAGCTTTATACTAATAAAGAAAATTATTAAGAAAGGCAAATAAACTATAACGAAAATATAACAAAAAAGCGGCCAAGTGCGAGTCGGACTCGCCCATGAAGAGTTCCGTAGCAGCAAGTAACATAATATAAAAGTTCTAAAGGTAAATTGCGGTTTACGATTTATGACGTATTAAAAAATAACTATCTATGGTACCGAGACCGCTATAGTTTTAATTGAAAGTACATACTTTGAGGTATATACCACATTTTTTTCTGAAATATTTTAGTAATATTTTAAAAGTTACGGTGGGGGGACACCTCAAATTTTTACTTTGTATTAGATTATCTCAAGACTGGGGGGTTTGATTTAGATAGTTTCAAAGCAGTTTTTGTTGCATTTTAAAAGACCTTTTCAACGATACCCCACACGTTGGGTTAGTACAATTTAATTTTTTAAATTCACTTTTCGTTGTATAGGAAAAAAAATCATTTTTTCATAATTTTAAAAATCAACTTTTGGAACTTTAATATCTATCTCTCCAGCAATTTTCGTGACAATCGGTGCAGTAGCGGCGGAGTACGAGCCTGGACGGACAGACGGACGGACGGGCATGACGAAACTATAAGGGTTCTTTGTGGACTACGGAACCCTAAAGACAAATTGAACAAGAGACAAAAGGTAAACTTTCCAGAACAAGGCTATACACTTATCTGTCTATAAATAAAAGATTTAAGATACTTAGCTCAACAGCCCGCCGTGGGTAGCTCAGATATTTTACGCAATGTAAAAAAAAGTATGTAGGAAGTATAGAAAACAAAGTTTTGCATCTTTATTTTTCAGGTTCATGTTTTTACTATTCACACTGAATAAATTACTCCTTTGTAATGATCACTTTAACCGTTCGGATTACATTACATTTGGCAATGTACCAATTTTTTATACGGCCATAAAACTAAATCTTCAATAAATACAAAAACCCACCAACCGCATCTAGGTCAAGCGGCCTTTGATCCGCCATTAAAATATATGGGAGTACGTGAGTGACATTGATGAGAGCTGAAATTTTTATAACTATCAAACATTGGTAATCAAATAATAGAAACAAAACCGCCTGCGTGGTAAATATATCACATATGTATGAGGCATCAATCTTTGCCAGCGCTGGTAGACCTCATAGCATCCTCATAGCAACACACGAGCTATAAAACATAGATATGATATGATACGGTCTTTACATGTAAAAACGCTTAGGTTAGGTACAATTTGTTGGTAGTGTTATTAACAAATATATTGGTAATATCAGAAGAAGAGGCAATAAAAATTTGTATGTCAAATCATCCCATCTCTTTACTCATAAAAACGCGCAGAGAACAAACATCAAATATGAGTATATCAATTATTATTTTTAATAAGTATCATTACAATGCTCGGAAATTTATCCAAATTGAAAATATGTGATGAAAAAATCCGCCACTCTGACATATTTTTAATTTGGATGAGTATATCAGCTTCTAGTACGCTGTACGACGCATTGTTTAAAGAACATAGTTGAAGAATAAAAAAATATTAAACGTAGTTATAAAAGAAGGGACAATAAACACCTGCATGTTAAATATATCACATACATACCTACGTGGCATCAATCATTGCCGGCGGCGATGTTGCCCTGTCTGGTTTTGATTATATGAAAGTACTAAACTAAACTCTGATTTCAGGTTTAACACGTTAAATATGGGATTAACCAACATTAAACTGGCCGCTCTACTTGCTCTTTGGATCATATTGAATATCCCCACCTCATCTCAAAAATATTTAAACTATTTAAATTAATGATTATCGCACTCAATTTATTCGTGCTTTGATATCGTAAACAGAGCGTCATAAACCCGCCCTTAGAGAATCTTAAGGGCATTCGTGGCGTGAACACTAACCAGGGGAATCACTCCTCTAAATATTTAACGCTTCACCTTGGAAACTGAGCAAGGGCCGAGTCACGTAATATTAATGCGTCGTTAACCTCTGAACGGCACCTTACGTAAATATAGACCGAGTAAATTTATACACGTCTTTTACGGTAACGAATTTTCCGAAACAGTTACCACCCTCGACTGTTTCGGTTATCGCCCCTACAAATGATAGATTGTACTCAACGCAGTAAATTTTGTGGTGAAGCCAAGCGCAATAAATATGTAATTTGTAGAAAAATGGTCAAAATCAATTGTTGAAAAAGGTTTGGAAATCAGTCAAATTTATTTGGTACAATAAAAATTTGCAAATTGGTTACAATTTATAAAAGTCAGAAAAGTGTTACAATTTATATCATTAATATCATCTCTCATCACATCAGGCATGGTACTATACGGAGCTGAGGTTTTTTTCGGTATGTAAGTATTTATACCTATGTTCCAACAGGGTCGTTCCGAATTCCGAAACAATAGGCTTTGTATTAAAATAAAGTTACTTGTACGTAAGGAAATTCCTATCAATATGAGAAAAAATATCCTAATATAAGTTTTTAATGTCGCGATCGTGTCATAGGACTGGCGAGGCGGGCAGGGCGTAGGTAGCGAAGCCGCAGCGACAGTAATTATCGCGGCGTGTCGACGACTCCGAAAGATCGTTCACCCTGGGGTCGCTCACAATACGCAAGTGTCGGGATCGCTGCGATGCTATCTCAAATCTGAGTGTCTGACGCATGATGCACTCTCACCGCAAGCCAGCCTCTTCAACGTATAATTGATCCTTTAGCTTTAGTGGGTTTTCATGTCAACGGCTCCGCGGCGGCGCCGGCTGTAGGTGCGTATTGTGCAAATTGCTCGATGACAGCAAGATAAATAAATGTAATAAAATCAGTCAATGTGATTACCTACTACGTAGTTAACCTCGCACCATGAACTCGCGACCCCTCTTACAGAGCCATCTTAGCAACCCCTTTCACCGATTAGGTTTATGTTCAAACTTTTGTGTCATCTTCTCGTCCACCAAATTTTAAAGAATATAGATATACCTACTCCAAATATCGTTTTATAATATTTGAGATGTTTAATATCTACACACAAAACGCCGGATGGGCCAAGTAGACTGACCATATAAATAAAATTCCAATAGGTATTTGAAAAGTTAACTAAGTAGATACTTATCAAATATACTTGACTACCTCATATTACGAGATCGTATTCTATTTTTAGAAAAAAAACAAGAAATATAGTTATGTACATAACACTGTGTAGGTAATTAATCATAGTGTCGGTGCTCGTTCTACACAGGAAAAATTATATCATGATTGACCTATTAAACATATGCTAATAACGGCTGGCTTTATTTTAATAAATGCTGGTTATTCCTATGGGTAATAAACAATAAATTAATAGCTCATAGCAACGTTTATAGCAACCGTCCATTTTTAGTAAAAAGTTTTCCTATTCCACCTAATGAGGTCTGTAGGATTGATGATTCTCTATTACTTTTCCTAAAACAAATCAAAATATTTTTAAAACACGATCAGATTTTTTGTGGGAATTCATTTAAAAGGCATTTCGTATTCCACATAGATATTCTACTTCGGGACAACTTGTGTTATATTTACGTTAGTAATTATATTATCGTTGTTATAAGTTTATAAGGGAACAAAGGAGAAGGACAGATTAGGTCTCGGTATATTAGAGTGCCTTCTTCTTGTTGTATTTAAGAGCCGCGCTCTTGTCGGTGGAGTGCTTCTCAATCTCTCTTTCATCTGCTTTTTCCTGATATGTTTTCACATTTAATTTTTCTTTTATTTGATCAATAAATCTTCTTTGGGGTATTCCTACTCCTCTTTTTCTTTCTATCTTTCCTTCAATTATTGTTTTAAAGAATCATCGCCACCGCATCGTGTCGCAGTAGATAGCCGAAAATTTTCCCTTATGTATTTCCTATGATTTGGTAATATTTACCTTTTAAGATATTAACGAAAGACACTTCATTTTGTTACTTTTTCTGTCCTACTTATGTTTCTTTATGCTCCTCCAGCACCACATTTTAAACGTTTTCAATCTATCTCAATCCTTCTCGGTCATCGTCCATGTCTCACACCTGTACAAGGCAGTACTCTATATAAATGTTTTGATCAATCTTTTACGTAAACTTTCTTTACCTACTGGGACTATATTGCAGACATTCCGGAATTCAAACAGAAGAACCCATAACTGGAGGATAGGTTTGAAAAAGATCCATGAGTACCTATAGATAAAGCAAAAGAGGTATCTTTTAAAATCGTAGTAAGTAAAAGCTTAAAGTCCCCGCTTACCTTGTGAAAAACAGGCCTCTTATTGTCATGTACCTCTGTTAGAACACATTTTTACAAAACATAGGTATTCAAAATGACTTTTACTATACCACAAAATACATGTTAAGGCCGTACCTAAATTTTCCGGGGTCCAGTGCTGCCCCCATTTTAAATAAATCATTTCAAAGAAAACGGAGACATCATTTAAAATTTTTCTACTACCAAGTTCTAGATAACCCTTCAAAGTATTTTATGGACTACTGTTTACAGTTTATAATTAGAACGTTAAGCTTTACTACGCACATTAGCCAAAAGTGGCCGTTTTTCGCAAATGTGCGTAGTAAAGCTTAACGTTTTCACTTTAAACTGTAAACAGTAGTTCATAAAATACTTTGAAGAGTTATCTAGGACTTGGTAGTAGCAAAATGTTAAAAAATGTCTCCGTTTTCTTTGAAATGATTTATTTTAAATGGGGGCAGCACTGGACCCCGGAAAATTCAGGTACGGCCTTAAAAGCGAAAACGTGATAAATTCGCCATGAATGGTACCTATTCGAATCCACGTTCTCTTTACGTCTGTACCGTGAGTATTAAACGTTATTTATCTCATATTTTTGATATAAATATTATGCGGAATTATGCTATATAAAATCATATTTATACTGTACTAATTATTGTATTTAGTTAAAATAGTGTCGCAAGAGCCGGGGCGAGGCTCGGCCACTAATCGGCGCTGTTCACGGCCGCCTGCCGCCCACTCGCCTGTTAACACCAAATACAGTGCTAGCTGTGCACTATAGTATTCATCTTTTTATACAATTAAGAAATATGGTAATTCAGAAATAGTAATCGAATTCGAATTACATTAATGATTGGAACGACCTAAAATCATTTCGCGGAACGGAGCTTGTAAACGGAGGTACAGTGTTACTTTACTACTTTTACTTTTCAGTTGCACTTTTAGAAGTTAAATTTCAATACATTATTTATATTGTTAAATAGTGTTGACATCATCTAAGTATTAATTTGAAATCTTAATCATTATTTTTAATAATAATTCTTTCAGATTTAAAATGATTGCCGTTGTAGAGTCGATAGTCAATGCAAGCAAATGCAAATTACTCTACTGACCATGATTAATTTATTAGAATTATTTTATTTATTTTATTTTATTTACAAAATAAAACAAAAAATATCAAAACGTAATTTAAAAATAATTAGTTATTATTCGAGATTACTATTTTTGAAATAAACTGCGTATTAGTAACGAAATAGGGTAATCAATGTCATATTCTGTCCAACTTTTATTACACATAACACAACTTTGTATCTATTTATTTATTCTATCTCTGAACAAAGAAAAGGGTTCCATTCTGTGACTGGAAATATCTGATTCTGTCGTTGGTGTACAAGTCGGACTGGTACTTGTCCGGTTTATTCTATTTCAAAGGAAACCTGAAACCAATATGCCATTGTTCTAGCCCGGCTAGTCTATCAACATTCCGGATCAAATGGCGATAGCTGACACAAGCTACCGATATAATGTCTGTACTCATAGCATGGCGTGATCTTCATCTTCCATTTACTTCTACTAATTAAAATTAGAAGTTACTACTCGTATGTACACTTTTTCGTGCTTTGAGGAATCTCTGTGATCGATATAACACCTTATACAGTGTATTCGGTCACAATTTGGGACACACTGTCGTCATCTATACGAACAACTTTTACTAAGGGAATAATTACGAAATTATTCCCTTAATAAAAGTTGTTCGTAAAACACTTATAGGTATGACTTCAAAAACATATGAAAAATATATCACTGCCATTATCTTTTCATTTTTGTGACCCTAATACCTTTATATTAGAACCTACTCGTAATCTCAAATACCGTCACGGGAAGAACATAATCGTTTTAAATAAAATACAAATACACGTATGCCTGCTACGAAATATTTATATTATATTTTCATTTGGATTCTTTAGTTTTTTTTTCCTTTTCCAAGTACTCAATTTGCCAAAGCATTTAATTTATTGAATTTCCCTTGTATTTTATACTCACTTACTTGAAACAAAATAACAGGAAATTCATTACTTACTCCTAAGTACTTTGCTACAAATAACTATAGGAACATTGCAATGAAACACAAAAAGTGTGCAAAATATTTCTCGTTTATTCCTTTCACAGACCGTTTCAATAGTTTGGAAATGCTTTCAGGTATCGTAAACCAAGTAAAATGTTGCTTGCAGCTCCTATTGTACCGAAAAATTGAAAAGAATCTTTAGCGAACTTCCGACATTTTAAGCACTGTAATTAACATCAAATTAAAATGCCTAGCAAGGGTCCAGCACATAATGCGGTAATATTTAACTGAAGCTCTTTTCCTGTAATTAAAATGGATGTTTGAATAAAAGCCTTACACAAATAACAGGTAATTAAGATTTTAGCTACCAATAGAAACTTAAGTTACAATTGGATTTAGGAAGCCAGCAAAGCAATGGTTCCCCATATACGAATTGAATACGTGAGTAAAAGCCTTTCATAAATCAGCGAACACAGTCGAAATAGGACCCCATGGTGACGCCATTAAAGGCTAATTGTGATCAAAACAATGAGTCGTTACCTTTCCCCACTTGGGCGGATTCCCGCGATCTTCCGACGTCTCTATACAAGCAATTACGACGTACCTTACAACGTTATCCGGAGGCGAAAGCTTGTTTAATAATAGTATTGTGCCTGCTATTTTGTTGTTTAACACTTTTCCAGAAGCCGAAAATCACAAGAATGCGCATTAGAGGTTAGTAGGTAAGTACTTAGTGACTCTAGGTGAGATGTTTTAGGTAGGTAGATGTTTTGTAAAGAAAATTAAAGCCTCTCTTTAAAAATATGTCAGATTTTCAAAGAGAGAGCAATTTTAAAATAACGAAATATAAACAAGAACGAGATTAAAGAGGCAAGAAATTCTTCGACTTTATTTTCCGCCATAAAGCGCTATGCTATTTAATAATCAATTATATCTATTGACGTTTTGTTTTGTGAATTTCTGATTTCAATAATGGTTATTATATTAGTAACAATAATGGTGACATTCCGGCATTTCCGATGATTAACCAAATTCCACAATGTAGGCCATCCTTTCTACAGTGTATTCCACTTTGTTCAACTGGGTGATTTGACCTGAGACCATAAATTGTGTGCCTTAAATTCAATCTGTAATCTACATGGAGATATGTTTTTTTTTACATGTGATCACTGTCATGTGATCACTGACATGTGATCACTGTCATGGACTAAACTTGCAAGTCAAATTACCTTTGTCGTAGAATATATTCAAGATACAAATACACAGAAGTGTCCTGCCTAACTAAGTAGGTTATGCTGGAGAGTGGACATACAATAATTAATACGAAGACTGAATACTTACTCTTACTCGTCCGAACTGTGGAATCAACTTCCTGCAGCGATGTTCCTGAACCAATACGACATTAAAACCTTCAAAAAACGAGTCTATATTTTCCTGACAGACCTGAAATTAGAACGGTAACGCTCTTGTTACACCCATATGGTGTTGCAGTTGTCCATGGGCAGCGGTGATCACTTACCATCAGGTGACCCGCTTGTTCGTTTGCCTTCCTATAACATAAAAAAAAAAACTCTAAAAACTAGCGCATTGTAAAAAGGTCTTCCTGTATTTTGCCTTCAATAAGTTATAAGGTATACCATTCAGAAGCTGACTAAATATCACGTTTAATACTACTGGAGAATCAAAAATGGCAGAAGAGGAGAGGTAACTTGGGCTGGGAATACTGGGAATCATCAACAGGTCCTTTTTAGTCATCACTGCAACCTTGCTGACGAACTGTTTAACACAAAACCGTTCTTCATTGCTCGGTTCAAAAAATTCGTCCTACCAGAGGCATACTTGGCCAAAGCAGCCAGAGGATTTGGTCTACACTCTCCACGCTGGCCAGACGGCTTAAAGAGGTCTCATAGATGTTTATAAGCTTTGTTTAGCTTGTATTTCCAAAGTCGCCTTCTAAGTCATCCACAAGAAGACTTGGACTGGTCCTATTCTACTCTGCCGGGAACCACACGGCATACTCGTAATATCACAGGTCATAACACGACTTTTTTCTATACTAGTCAGCTTTGTTATGGCTTATGTTTACCAAGTTTGTATCTAAAGTGAAGAGATAAATAGTTTTACAAAATTCATAAGATTGAATTACGGTTAACAAAGTGGAATATACCTAATAGGGGTTTTATCCATTTAATTTGTGGTATCGTCTCATCGCCTACCTGTCAGCAAAGAGCGCTTTGTTCGGATGTCGACGACCCCTTTATCTACAGGTGCCCTATTGCTCTACTTGCATTCTCTACAATACTTTTGAAACGTCTGTTTTGTTTTACCTTACCTACATAACCTACAGTGGTGCCAGCTATTTGGTCGAAAAGTTTTGAAACCTTTTAGGTTTTTCTCATTAACGTAGATCTTTATTGTTTCTTCTTTTTCTTAACGAAGCTTTTTATGTAAAATTTATAAGAATTAGCTGAGCTAAGTAATGAAAGGGTTTCCATTAGACTGTTTAAAAAAAGTTGTCTTATGTTGTTAATAGAGGGCGCTGCATATAACACACTTATGTCAATGTAGGCAGGATCTTTGGAATAACGTTGACAATAGCTAAATCGTTAAGAACTTGAGTATAATATCACAGAAAAAACACGCATGCATACACGCTACGATATCCAAACAGATAGCGAAGTGAACAGTGAGTGAGGGAAGTGAAATGAAATATCAATAAATCGCATTCACCCTGACCAAGGAAGACTGCCACAACTTTGCTTGACATAATAGTCGGACTGCAGCGCCAAGCCAACTATTAGCGTCATAAAAAAGCGTTTTTTTTTATGTCATTCGTAAAAGCCCTCATTGTTCTGATTTTTAAATATAAAGATCTTGGTCGTGATTAGTAAATCATCTCCCCTGTGTAAAAACAGAAACATAAAGCTCAGTTCGTTAACCTATGATCTCCTTAGTTAGAGTTTACACGCGGCAAGCAAAATAGAGCGTGGGATGACCAGGATGGGTGTCTTATATTGGCAATTTATCTTGATGTTTCTTGACCGTTGATTCCGGTTGTTATATAGTATTTAGGTCATTGAATTAATATGGTAGACATTATAACTAAGGTAATATATTAGTGTATTAGATATATTTTTTTACTTTAAGAAATGTTGGCCACTACAATGCTACAAGTTATAATCTATGGTAATAGTAAGTAGTAAAAGCTAGTCTGGCTAGAAACTGAACTAAAATTTGTAATGACAAATATTAGTAATTTCTGGTAAAAAAAAATACCTTTGGTGGCAGTTGGGTCGCTCTTTTTACTAGCTTTTATTTAGTTTCACCCAAGTGTTTCACCTGTCCCGTTGTCTGTAACGTAATCAAATCTTGCAAGCTAAATTAGACCCACTTCCCATTATTTAATTGAGCTGAAACTTCACATACTTATGTAAGTTGAATCACAATGCAATATTATGGTACCAATGACCTGATCTCACGATGAAGCCGGACGGTGGCCATGGTATCTCTGTGATAAAACAACATAAACTCACCGAGTTTGGGCACAATTGATTCATCTTGAGGAGCACTATTAATTGTTTTAGATAGAAGGTGGTTTTTTAAAATATTTTTTAAATAAGTAAATATTTCCAAAATAATTAACCAGATTACACCAGCTTCAATAGATATTACTAAACCGAGCAAGTTGTCAAAGCAAGCAGACATTCAACAACAACTTTAGCGAGCTAAGCTCCACTCCATTATTTGCCCAATGGCAGCGGGGTACATAATTACTTGACTGGCTCGGGCGTAATATCCTTTCCTTCGAACTAAACTATTCCTGTTTAACACAACACGTGACGTTAATGAGAGTTCTGACTAGCAAGAAGATGCAATATAGCTACAAGCAGTTGTATGCATGTATGTAGTGCTCCACCATATGATATTCGATAGGCTTTACCTGTCATTTAAAGGATCTCAAGTTGTAGCTCTGGCTATAACCACAGAACGAAGATTGTGTTACTGTTTGGAGAAAAATAGGATGTAGGTATGTTGTTTATAGATCACCGCGCTTCGATAACGCGGTATGTGTGATGACCGTGAGCCAGTTTCTACTCGTATAGCATGCGAAAGTGTGATGAAGTCTATATCAATACCTATGACCTATTATTACAAAAAGATACGAATACAGATTACTCTCCGCTATTAATGTTTAAACAAGCATAACATAACAGCTCCCGGAGCCAGGGAGCTCTGAAACATTGACAATTGTTACAGAACGTCATAGACGCCGTGTTACACGGTACATCGCACACACATTGGAACGAATCGATTTATTGATGCTTTGGTCTAAGGAAGTGTATTTCCGCAAATGTTCAAGCCTCAATAAGAAATTGCAGTCGCTTAATCGCACTTCCTATAAACAGTTTCCCGTATCATCACTAATCCCATTTTAACGGGCAAATTCAAATCAAAATATATTTTATTATCATAGGATTTTTATAATATATCTCTTTATAATAGTCACTTTGTTTTGTTTTTACAAATGTTGACGTCAAATCGTTACGTACAGCTAAGTTTAGTCACGTTTAGTGCCGCTTCCTATAATAATTGTATACAGATAAGAACAACACATACAGTACAGAATATGAAATTTATTCTATCTTTAATTAGTACATCGACTTCTCTATTAATTTATCTACTTACACGACAACAACAAAAAATGTTCTAAAAAATTTACTTTATTTTTAAACCAAATACTGAAATATGACTGCTGGACACCAGTTGCACACACATGCAGATATTTCTAGTTTATTTCATAATTTAAAGTCACCAAATGTTTGTTTAGAAATATTTAGAATACAAAAATAAACAAGCCTTTGATGCATCTTTCTGTTGAATGCAATGTCAACAGATTTGTAACCAAAATTAGTCGGAGGCGGGTAGTTCCAGGGACGGATACGAGGGGCGAGGGGGGCGCCGACGCAAATAGCCAAGTGACCCGGCCGTTGACTCGGTTTATCCTAATCCGTCCCACTACTCCAGTTTGCTGGAGTCACTCGTGTATTTTGTATCGATAGACGCCGCACAAATTTAAACTTTCGCATGACCTATTAATGCAGCTGCAAAACATCATTGCTGCTGATCGATGAGAAAAACGTAGGTAATATGTACCTATATTAATCCCGGTCAAGATTTACTGATCGTTTCCCAACTTATGACGCCAGTAAATCATAAATATCATAAAACATGCCAACTAAAGGACACTTCACTGTATGAGTAATTATTTTATCCATGAAATCTTGCATTCGGCTGCAGCTAAAATGAAAATAAATATCTCCTCAGGGCCTGCGCAAACAAACACTCATTCATCCTACATTATAGTTATTTATTTTAGGAATAACAAGCACATGGTACATCTTTACACGTATCATGAATTTGGGTCTCGCATAAATCAGGCGAACATATCATGAGAAGGGCTTATAAATGTCTTCAATACGCTCGTTATGGACAATGTACTCGTATTAGAATGTAGATGTATGTAACCCTCTGACCGCGCAATGCACCATATCTTTTTCCTCCAATCCTTTTCAGCTCTCGCCGGTTCACTACCATAATGCCGGCTTATGTTAATGCCTCATGCTGCTACGCTACCGGCGGCACTGCTGTCCACAATAGGCTTGTCCTCACGTGCGGTGTCGTTAAATAGGATTATGCATATTTATTTATGTTCTCTAAAGTCTCCCAAAAGGTTCTATCATTAAAAAGTGGTTTCATCAAGCGTCTCTTCTCTACCTATGTAGGTATAATCAAGACAAATTAACTCGAAGTTTTAGAAACATTTAACTGGGTTATGTTTTGGGGAATTAACGAATTTTTATTCATGGGAATAGAGCTATTGAGGTTACATAAGCAAATCCATTGACGTGATGAAATAGGCACACACAAACACGCAACTCTCGCCGCTATGCTGCGTATTTTAAAGCTTCTACGTATTCAGCTTTACTGTGGAAATGTAGTGTAATTAATTTCCATATAATCGTCACCATTGCAATGCTCACCCACGATGTCTACGAGGCGATCATAGTTGGCATAACAGCCGTCAGCGCACAGCGCCGGCAGTACATCAAGCAGCTGACTTGAGTGACGACAGCTCGGAGCCATTCGGACAATAAGCGATAGACTACGCCTTCCAAACTCATTTATAATCGTTCCTACACTTGCAGTACGAGTCTGTCCGTTATGTAGGACACCCCGGTCTGGTGTAACTTGGTAATCAATATCCACAGCAGGCACAGCAGCAGACATAATCTTTATTGTGCAACATGACAGTTTTCGCATGTTACGAAGTATCATTTGCAGATCCCTTTTTGGCTATACAGAGCCTGGCGAAGCCAGTGCAGAGTTCAGTCTGCCGTCAGACGCACACTTTCAACTTGCAGTTCACACGCTTTGTTCGAACACAATGACTCTCTACGTTCTTTTTGTTTTCATTCAGACGACCTTTGTTGATAATAAACAATATCGCGACTTTAATGAAAGAAATCATGTAGCGTGAGATTTTTTATCAATTATTTTGCAACAGTCGCATTCCTGCCCGTTTGTTCTCTACGTGCCCTCTTAAAACTCACAAGTGTTTTGTAACGAACTTGGTTGGAGGCACTGGATTTATTTTAAAAGGTTTGGACACATAAAGTGCTTCTTAATGCACCGTAAAACTATTCAGGATTTCACGGAGCTTCCCACGTCCGTCGAATCGGTTTACGTCAGTTCGCCCATTACGCCCAAAATACCCGCCACGCGAGCTCTAGGCGCTGGCGCTCGCCGCTCAAAAAGCATGTCAATCAATTTACATTAGGTCTGTGATGAGCCATTGCGTACATAAACTCGATAAATAAAATCGATCCGCAGCATTCCTTCAGAGTAAAAACTACTATCTACTATCATTGCAGTACAACTACAGAAGATTTTACTTATTACAATCCTGGCTCAACACATCTAGGTAACGAGTAACAGCTGGTATACCTACTATTGTAAATACCTGCAGCGTAAAATACTTCCTCGGTTGAAAAAAACTCAACTGGGACAGTGAGGTGTATATTTTCCATCTCTGTGAATACACCCGAGGTCACGATGCAAACAAAACAACCTGATTATTGTTCGTTAAATCTATAAATTAATCACGAACTAAAAAACAATAAACAAACAGATTCTTTCAAAGATTGCCAAAGTATGTTCTTAATCTTGGTATCTACTGTACCTACCTACTAGTCGGTTTATTTATTTCGATTGCATGAACTTAAATTCTCAATTTATCCTGTAACGCTAAATATCAATGCATTGCTTCTTGCCTCATTGTGGCACCTTATTATGTAAGTTGATTGTGTGGGGACAGTTACAGCGCGTGACATTTACGGCCGGGGAGCGAATCGCGCGCAGCCTCCGACCGAAGCTCCACATTGACTTCTGGCCTTCGATCCTCTGAAGTAGGACACAAGTAGTATGAGCTGTCTTGTAGTGACTTTAACCGCGCAAACCAGTCAAAGCATTGGACAAATCGGGAAAAATGTAATGCAGGTGTGACTCTCACATATTTGTTGATCTTTCATATCTGCAGTCATTTTGCATATACTCGCTAATTAGGCAGGTCAGAGTCGAGTACGTTCTAGATTTGTTCAGCAGAATGCCCGTTTTAGGCCGTTCGAGACACGTACGGTGTTATGAAAACCAAAACCGGTTTCAAAAATATATCAATTGAAAGCACTCGCCAGCGCGCATGTTTAATGTTATTGTACAGCTCTGTGTTGCATTGCAACACCGGCGACGAGCCTGTTACATGACAGATTATCTGTCTGCGACGCCAAGCCCAGACGCCACTGCAGATAGGTCATTCCACTTATCAAACAGACCTATTATCATTATGTTAATCGCCTCTGCAGTACCATGGCCTCAGTTATATCCAGTTATTGGAGAAAGTACTTCACTATGACTTGAACTTATGTGGCTTCCTTTAAAATTGACGAGTTTTACAGGTTTTTTTAATACCTATTAGATAATTTGCATAAAAACATGTTTCCGGAATTATGTCACGTTAAAATTAAATAATGAGTTAAAATACTTAAAAAGAATCGTCATCTTCGTAATATCCGTTTTAGAATTAATAAAATTTGAGGCGTCCAATAGGTTAATGTTCGAAGTGTTATGTGGCTTTTCCTATTGTGCACAGATACAGAGCGTTGTGTGTGCTGTGTAAAAATCGCATTACCGTTAGACATGTGTCATCGCGGCCTCGTTACGGCCGCTGCGGGCCACGGGCCACCAAACCTGTTCTTACGCCCGTACCCTTATTCAACCACTATGGTACATTTTGCCGAATTCGCAACACCCGCATATTCACGTTGCGCCATCGAGTTTGACATAGTGAAATTATACTTTAGAAGCAAGTAAAATTCTTCTAGATATTTAAGTTTGTTAATATTTTCTAGCATGTCGAACGAAATGGAACAAAATAATGGTTCTAGAATTATTATCAAGTTTTATTAGGCAAGTACCTACTTATAATGTCTACTATGTTGGTACTGGTAGCAAACACATGCATATCGTTTATCAGTTAAACTATTTTCCGATGTGCTATTTTTAACACGAGATTCGTGATTCATCCTTACAATAAACCACATATTTATAACTATTATAGGTAGGTATGTGATATGATTGTGTCTTTTGTTATGTTGTAATAAAATTCCATTCTAGTTTAGAAAAACAGAGAATGTATAGATTTTATATTGGTCGACGTCGAACGTACCTTTTTGGGGAATGTTTAAATTATGTAGTTTACTCCGAACTGTCATCTTATGTTTCTTGCAACCCCTAGACCTATTTGGTTTATGCTAATTTACAAATTATTTTAACCGACTTCAAAAAAGGAGGAGGTTATCAATTCGACTGTATGTTTTTTTATGTATGTTTGTTACGCGATATCTTCGCCAATTGTGAACCGATTTTAAGTAAAATTAAAGTCGGTTGTTTTTTTTTGTTAAAAATTTAATTAATTTCTGATTAATTTAAAATTAAAAAAAATTAATAATTAATCAGAAATGAGGAGATTCGTAGAATCCAATAATTTTGAGAAATAAATTCTTTAAACCCAGAAAAAGCGTAGAGTACGACACTCACCTACTAGGTGGTCGGATGACCTTAACAAGGATGCAGAAGAACGTTAGACGCAGGCTGCTTCTAATCGGTCGTCTTGGAAAACCTTTGGGGAGTATGTCCAGCAGTGGACCTCCTGTGGCTGACATGATGATGACTCACCTACCAAACTCTATCAAGTACCGAATTGTCTTTACAATTACTAGTAAATACAAACGACAGACTGTCCAAGTACTTGTAGACATCGAGAACTAAGCTCGCTTCGTTCAACCAGACTTCAGGACATACGAAACTAGGCTCGTATGACCTCCATGTCTCGTTGTGCTGATAATAAGCAGCTGTGTCAGACGTCTGCAGGCGCTGGATACGAAACAGATACCCCGAGGCGGCTGCCGGTGCCAACTTCATTGTAAGTTTATGCAAGAGTGACAAACATTAGTTTAGCAGTTCACTGCTAAACATGTTTGTCACTTTTGCATAAACAGTGGATAGAAAATACAGTATTTATCCAATTGTAGACAAGTAAGAAATGTTATTATAGCCCATGTTACAATTAAATGTAGAGACGACTTTGTCTCTAAAAAATATTTTCATCTTATTATATTCAAAGCCTTTTTTATATAAAAACTCAGATCAGTTAAATATATAATCGCCGTCTTCATCTACAATTTGAACCGTTTGGGGTTAAAACTATGGGACCGTGGCGGGCCGTCAGGCCACAATTATAAATGAAATTTATTGATGTTTCCCGTGACCGGAGGGCCGGCCTATATCTAGATCACAAAATAAGCATTTCCATACAACGTGGCAATGCTGCCAGTCTTCTGGGCACGTTGCCGCAGGATAAAGAACTACCCAGCCTTTTTTTGTAAATATTAGTAGGAAGTGTGGGGAGAAATGTTTTGTATTTCTTTTAGATTTTAATAAATTTGATATGTATACCTATATTCCCTTCTTTGTTGACTGTCTCCTTGGTCCTGTGGTTAAGGCGTCTGCCTTGTGATCCGGAGGTCGTGGGTTCAAATCCCACTGGGAAGCATACTTTGTGAAAAGTTGTTTCCAGTATGGTTAGAATATTACAGGCTTGAATCACCTGATTATCCGAAAAAAAAGATGATTCCGTGCTTCGGAAGGCACGTAAAGCTGTTGGTCCCGAACGCCATCTAGCGTTTGTACCTATCCTAGGACTGGTTCTGGTCTACCCTTTGGGTTGCGGAGGTGAGACGGCAGTTGCTCTGTGTAAAAACCAGTAACCTCGTCGGATCACCTAGGTTAGGTGGCGGACCCCGAGCTCTGTAGCGTAACCGCTGACGATGCAACCGAGAATACGCTGGGATGATGATGAACCTATCCTTCAAATATTTTAGTACTTAGTCATTTTTTTCAAGTTTTTCGTTTAGTTTTTTAAGAATGATCTTGCTTTTGTTCGTGACCAAACTTCAAACTGAATAAATGACATGGCACAACACAATGCTCTACCACAGAGGAAAATAATGCTTTAAATACAAAACAGAGTGCCAACTGGTGAGTGATAATTATAAGGAAAAGCTACTCAATCCAACGGTGTCTTTTCCTCTTTGAGTAATAATGACAAAAACAATCAAGCGTCACGTTCTATAACTACTTGCCGCTTCAAGGACATACAACCGGCTCTACCATGGCAATACATTACAAACTGATAAATCGGTTGAAACGTTTTGAACCTACTAATGATAATATTTCTTACAATTCTTCAACGGACACAAAAAACTAGTCTGTAGTATCAAGTTATATATAGGTATATGTAGTTAAATAGGTAGGTACTTTTCCTCTTTATTGTCAACATTACTAACCTCCTTTGCAGTTTTGCCTGCCAAGCAAAAATCTCTTCTTAAAATAACAAACAAACCTTGTTATAATAACTTGTATCTTGGTTCTAGAAAGTTCTTAACATATTGTAGATATAGCTCTAATTGACGATAAGACAACGTCCGCGAAAATGAAAACATGATAAGTGACGACAATAACCTGAACTGAGATATAATGCGTCAGCTGTAATTGCCCGTACCGTAGGTCACACTTATTAAGACGGCTTCCGCACAGTCTGCGGTGAATACCGGAGTAAACGCACTCAGTGTCGTTCTGAGAAATGTTTCATTTACCTATTCCCTGCTACTCACCTCACTTGGGTGCAAGTCGTGAGTCATCGCTAATGACGTTCCAAATGAACTAATGGCTACTCCGAAGGTAAATATGTACACGTAATTACTAAACAGACGATTATCGGATGAATAAATAATGCATAGTTATCATTAGACTCCATTAGATAAGAAACAATCGACAGTAAATAAAAAGAAACTGAACTGTTAGAAATACCAAAGCAACTACGCAGTTTCGACCAATATATTGGTACTGAGTCATTTATATGTTAGCTTCCTATCTAATCTCCTCATTTCCTGCCGCATCCATTTATTGAATATCCAATGCAATCAAATTAATATTCCAACAATTCTGAATCATTCATTTATAATAAAAATCTGTTCAAAATGAGGAAACGTTTATAATAACTAAGTATCTCATAATACATATCATGTGTGATGTGCGACAATGCTTGTGTGGGTGATGTATTGTACGATGCGACGTTAGTCGTGTGAAGTGCTTATCGCTGGGCAGGAAGTGGCTTGGTTTATTATTCGTGTCGTGGAGCGTGCGTCGGCGCAGCGCGTACAGGATGACTACGTTGACCAGATATCACATAACGGGACTAAAGATAATAATCTCTAATTAACTGAGAAACTCATAGATGTCAACGTTTGCATGTTATGGCTAGCTAACGATCCGGTCGCATCACTCAAGCGCAGACAGCTACTCTGATAAGGAGTGAACTTGCAGCCAAGTAAATAACTGCAGGCACATAAGCACGCCGTTATTTTATGAAGATATTAATAAATAAATGTTTGTAGTAAATGCGCGATTGTGAAACAAGATATCATGTTGTAGGTGTATTCTGAACTTATTGTTACTTAACATAGGTACCTATTTGTAAGTTAACGACCATTCGATGCAAACTCCATTGCAACAAACAAAACGCCCCCTTAGTAGTGATAAAAAACCAGTACCTTCTACTAATGGTAGGTTTCCGCCACATCTAGCTACCTCTTCTACACTAAGTTCCCCAGACAACTTTGGTTATGACGTCGAGCTGCCGTAAAATGGTGGAGGAGGCATTGTTAGTCAATCAAAAGGTAGGAAAATCAACATTCTTTCCAATTAATCATAATCAAGATGTTTAAAAATATCTGCATCTGTGACACAGTTGCAAAATACTTCATATCTCCTGCCCTTGGCCCATCAAGATAGGCAAACACAGGAGTTATGGGCAACGGCCCATAACTCCACGCACCGAACAATATAACGATATTGTTTTATTTCGGTAGCGGCAAACCGGCCTTGGGATCCCAATAAACAAAGTGCTCTATAGTCAATCATATCCTTACCATAGCATACTTTTTCTGAGACATTTAATACAATTAATTAGGCAATCAGGCATACGGCTATCTTGCTAAGTGGTAGCCTATAGACGCCTACAACACCAAAAGTGCAACACACGCTTTCTTCCGACATTGATGAAATCTTTTCAGGCCCTTTTAGAAGAATCTCATGTTGTAGTCTCTTCACGGCAATCTCCGAAAAAGTGTGATACCCAATTTAGCTCATTAAAGAATTTAAGAAAACGTAATTTTCTACTTTTTTTGAAGTTCCGATCCGAACAAACATATAATACATACTTAACATACAAAGGATATGTAGACTCTCTTCACTCGCTCTTTCAAATAAAGCTGCATGACATCCTTACAAAATACTTACTCTCGTCCTTGCTCCATCAAGTTAGGCAAAGACAAGTGGGATTATGGGCCGTTCTATTGTTTTATTTCGCGAGCGCGAACCGGCCTCCTGCAGGAACTGGTTTGGCTGCAGGGAGCGGGGTCAATCGTCTCTGGAGCCCTATTTTTGAAACGAGAAATCGCTAAACGAGCGATATTTTATATGGGTAAAAACGTTCCTTTAGTGACTCCCCGTTTTTATGAAAGGGCTACTGGTTTTAACTGATCTGCGACGCCTACGCAATGCTGTTAGTAAGAAAATAAAAGTTTAATGTATTTCATATAGAAATATATTTTATATTTATGTAACGTTGGTCATAACAATAAATTAAGAACATAAATCATAATTAGACATACTCAAGTACATAGCTAGAGGTAAACAGAGTTCGAGTACTTATATTATCACTTACCATTTATTATCGAAAATGTCCAGAGTGAAATGACACCTTCAGATATTGTAGAGACCGCTGGAAGAGTCAGTAACTATTATGACTTATTTACTGGACCTGGATATTAGGTCATGCATAATGTTACTTTTATTTGTTTAATATTTTTTCATATTCCTCCTCATGTTGGTTATTTAACTTATGAAATAGAACGTTATTTACAAGCAAAAATATAGGTATACACTACTTAAAACACATAACGTTTTCAAATTAAATAACAGTTGGGTTACCTACCTATATTGTACAACAAAGCGTTGATATCATGCATGATGACTGGTGATATTGACCTTGCTGGATTCAGATAACAGAATTCACATGAATAGTACTGTTTTACCTTGTGTAACTTCATTAGTGTAAAATGACCGTAAAAAGCATTTAGATCAAAGTTTTAGATACATTTGAATTGGGGAGGGCTTTGTCATTGTTAACTAACACAATCACACCATACTTAGAAGTGTCGTTTTCAATGTAAATGAATGACCAAAAATGGAAAGAAGACAATACGTAACGTAATTGTAGACACAAGTGTAAATGATCTCGCTAGACGTGGACGATTGAAAAATGTTTTTGGTGTTGTCTACTGCAAAGAACTCATTTTTTCCATTTTTTTATATCACTCTTATCTATGCATCCACGTGTATCACGTATCAACTCGTGAACGTCCACCGCAAGGGGCACTGGTTTACTAAGTTTGTGAGTGTATAAACGCTAGTATGTAATTTGTAGCTATTCAGCTAAATTTAATCATGTTTATCAAACGTCAAATGACGTTAAAACTGCTGAGGACCAGTTTAAAGAAAGAACTGAAAATAATGCTAAGTTTAATAAACAACCAGTTAAGTTTATAAAAACATCTCTGTAAACGAGACGAGAACCATTTGCATTTGCACTTAGCAAGGATGCGAGGAGCAAAAAGAAAAAATAAATAAGTAAAGCAGTTAGTCCAGCCGTGGTGCGCTGGCGCACGCTCCGCACGCCCGCAACATTGTGCAGACCTAGAAAACTTATAGAACTCCTAAACAGGAGTAACTATTTTATTTTTTAATAAATAGTGGACAAAAGTTACAAGCTAGATAAATTCAGTATTTCATAGCATTGACGACCTCCTTGGTGTAATGGTCAATACGCCAGTCCGCCAATCCGGATGTTCTGGGTTCAATCCCCAGCGAGGGCAAAGTTGGAAAATGGCCTTTTTCAAATTGTCCTGGGTCTTGGGCGTTTATCTATATATGTATTTATCATAAAATATAGTATCGTTGAGTTAGTATCCCTTATCACAAGTTTAAAAACTTACTTTGGGGCTAGCTCAATCAGTGTGATTTGTCCTTATTTATTTATATATTTTTTTATTGCTCTAAATTTGTTAATAAAGATTATTCGCATCACAAAAGTACGGTCACTAACAGTTATTTTTAGTTTGCAACAAGTACTATTAATCAGCATGGCGGAATAAGTTCTCGGAATAAAGATAATAGCTTGTTTTAAGAGTAACTAAACGTTGGATGGACTGTAATTTTTGTTAAATAATTGTGATAAGAAATACCGCTTTCACAAGCAGACGGCTATTCATGAACTCTATCAAATCGCTTTAGTTTCAGTTTCAATTCACCATAAGAAAATAAAAATGCTAACGGTACAATTCGGAAATCAATAATCTATAAAAACTTTTGAAACTAAAAAATGTAGAAACTGAATAAGTAATCATCTTTTAATGTATCAATTTGCAGTGGTCCGTTGGAAATTCAATTTAAAATAAGTAGGTGTCTATTTTACAGAGTTAAGATATCTACTGAGAGTACCGGATGAGCCAATCAGCGCAATGTGAGTCACCAGCAAAGCAACCCAGAATCGTGCACCGTTCCCGTATCATTATGGGAACCCTTTCCTGCGGGTGTCTCTTCATCGTGGTCGGTTTATGAGCTTCTCTCCCTCTCACTTATCAAGGGAGCAATTATGCCGACGACAGATATAGGGCTCAACAATTCAACATAAAGATGGTAGAAGCAAGCCGTATCTTGTCTTGTTACTCGTAGAAGCAAATGTTTTGACGCGACGCTACTGTGCTGCTGCTTTGCAGATGCTGATCCGACGTGCGTGAATACGCGGTGATAAATAAATGCATTGGTAGCATTGCAGTTTATTGCCTGCCTTGGCAGCTAATGGCACGAGGCTATCAAATGCTATCTTATCATATCACCGAGATTTTGTGGAGATTTAGCACGTCAATATAAACAAATATCAGCATTAACAACGCTAAAGATATTTTCTAGAGATTTTTCTAGAGATAGTTGTATGTATGTCTTTCGTTCTTATATTCTGAAAATATTTTATATTATAAATACAAAATCAATTGATGAACGCTTAAACCAATTCAATGATGAGGCCGAATGTTTCGAGTCCAGCGCAGTACCTACGTTATATAATACTTATTTGTACGTAAGAAAATAGGTAGGTATAAGATAAATTGGTGTTTCATATTTGTTTGTGTCCTTTCAGAGGAGTTCCCCGGCCCAGACACAGGCACAAACGTATTATATTTTTCGTAAAATTATTAGTTCGGGTGATACCTGTTTTCTTCTCCTAAAACTTTATGAATTTTGGTAGGTATTATTCGATTTATATCACATATAAACTAGGTTCGTACGTTTTGCGTTCAAAGATTTTTTATAATTTAGTTCGAAAAACGTCAGGTATACAATAGTCTGAAATGTAAGTAACGCTATGCATTCTATCTACCTAAAGTGGAAAAAGAGTCTGCAGTCTTAGAAGTAACATTAATTAGGTAGCCATAAAATAAAAAATAAACTACTTTATCTCCGTTAGATAAATCAAATCAAATGTTGCAGCGAGCCGGCTACATTTTGATACTCATGTAAATACCTACATTCGGGCAAGGTTATATCAAACAATAATCTTGCTCTTGGTTGCTAATGAAATGGAACGACGTCTTGCAGTTGCGCAAATCGTTCTTGAAATCGCTTTCTACGTCGCGTCACGTCGAACGGTGATAAGCCGACCTTATCTTACGTAAATTCTGCTTGTAATGGAACTGCCTTGCCACCTACGTCCTACGCTACGTCATCGCACATTTTATTAAGGTATCACATGTTGCTCATTTTACTTTGTTACATTGAGCCATAAGTTTAAGAGTTTATAGTAACTTCGGAGAAGTATGTTTATGCTACCTACGCTCAGTTTCTACGTTGAAATGTTATTATCCTGACCAGAATAAAATATGTATTTCTTGTGTGTAATATTCTTCGTCCTTTACCAATGTCACATAAAAAATACAATACACTACAAACAGGATAGGGATCGATCATTGAATGATGTGATTTCTTTAAAATATTCTGAACGCGATTTATTTTTGGAACGCGATACCATAGGCGACGTGGTGGGCCATACAAATTACCAGCAAACAGTTGGACTCCAGGAAATTTAGATAAGTAAGTAATTTGCAAAAGACGTTACCGTTTATTTCAATGCCATAGGTATATTATTTGATGACTGATTGACATCAATATTTATTTTAATATTACTAAAATAGGTATGTCGTATTTGGCCTTGTTTTTCTCCTCGAAATTCTTCTCCAGTTATCTCTGACATAACTTTCTACATTACCCTGATGTCTCCCAGGGTTGCTCATCAATTTCGGTCATTTGTATCTTGCATAAAAGTGTTCATTCTGAGAACTTGTCAAATCTAAATGAGTCACGGGTATTATCAATGTTGGAGGTTTCTTTAATCTAGCAGCTTTTAATATAATTATTAGATCCATGTTCTGTTTTTACACAGAATTAATATGATCATCAATTCTGTGTGTTTCCATCAAATTTAACCATAAGCTTCAAAACACGAGTTCGTTGTGTCGTGTCCATTCATATGAAAAACAAGTGTGCGTCTAGTCATGTCAGCGTTAGAATGTGACGGACTTTTTCTAGCAAGCAATCTTAAATGTGTTTAAAATGTAACAGGCAATTATTTCTTAGAGTCACGACTACGAATAACAACAATAAGTACGTACTCCATTAGGTAGACCTAATGTACTGTGTAAGGTAGTACTAAGCAAAACAGAATACCTATTATTATGGTATTTTGTTTTGCTGCTTTTTGATCATTTTAAATGGGCTTTTAGGAAACAGAAACACAAACTAAACAAAGCTTATTATAAACATCAATGAGACCTCTCCAACCCATCTGACCAGCGTGGATGTAGGCCAAATCATCTGGCTGCTCTGGCTAATATATTTTTATTTATTTATTTTATTTAACTTTATTACAAACGTAATAGGCGGACTTAAAGCCATAGACTTTATCTACTAGTCAACCCACTGGTGATGCCGAGAAAGAGAAAATTTTAGAAGGAGGTGCAAGTAATGTAGGTCTTATCACATTTACCTTAAGAGGATAGTAATAACAATATAATATGACATAATATACATATATAACGTCTAACAAAATATACTGAAACTATTTTGTGAATTCAGTCCATGATTCTGAACAACTTTTCCCAAAGAACATATATCGAAATATGAAAAATAATTTTTAGCTTTTAATACAAACTCGGATCAGCTGATCAGTCAACTTGTATGGGAGGTCAAAAATTATTATTCATATTTCGATATGCTTTTCTTGGTGAAAGTTGTTCAGTATCATGGACTGTATTCAGCCATAAAATAGTTTCTGTATACATATATATCTATGAATAAACTTACATTCAAAGTATAGTATATGGCTCTGGTAGTACAGAGAGGGTCGTGCTCCTGCAGTTTAGACTTGATGATGATGATGACAATGAAATGGGATTTGTCGACGTTCTTGACAGTCGTCAACACAATATTTTTTTTACACTACAATGTTAAACAATAAGTGGAAAGAATATATACGTTCGATTATGTATGACGAAATGGGTGAAGTTAAAGTACCTATTCAAAATAATTAGAAATTCATACAAAGAAATTGCTCTTCATAGCCAAATAAGTAAGTCAATCTTATGTTATTTATATTATACCTAATTAAGACTGATATACACAAATCCCATTATGGATTTGTGTATATCAGTCTTAATTAAGTACCTACGAATTGGCAACGCGAATTAATCCTATTCTGTGCTCTACGGGGCTCTACATCGGCTCTCCGGTCCGCAATATCATTGTTCTCGCCATCGGCTGGTCTCAGCCCGTTGTCACATGATGCATTGTTATTTTGATAGATTTATGATGTTCTAAATTCCGTGCGGCGACCGTGACTGCGCGTCTGCTAGCATCATCGCGGCCTGCTCCCAAATTGAGTGTAATTATGACACAAATTGATATTCTTCCGCCAATTAACTTGTGCCGACCTTACTCAAATGCTATTCACTTGTGCTGGTAAAAAAATTATTTAGCAAACCTAAGGAGAAAGGTTTGTTGTGCATGAGCCACTTTGTTTGTAAGCACAACTCACTTAGAGCTGACGCGGTATAAACAGGATAAGAACCCGTTCTGTGTCATCTTTAAAAGCTAGTCAAAGATCACGATAAACCAAAAAGAAAGGTTCTAGTTTTGACGGCCTCAGAAACTAGTCATATGTTAGATCCACGGAATAAATCCATAGACCATAATGACAAATTTCATCCAAATTCGTTCCCAACAATTTACGCTTGATTGATCCAAACACCTTCACAAACTTTCACATTTATGATATTAGTAGGTAGGATGACCATAAAGTGAGCTATTATTAAGGCAACTAATGATTTATTTATAACAGACTCACGGTATTGCGGAGCCAAGTAATAGCAAGAGCATTAAGTATCTGTTGTAAATCTACACTAATATTATAAAGAGGAAAGATTTGTACCTATTTTTGTATGTTTGTATGTTTGCAATGAATAGGCTCAAAAAGTACTGGGCCGATTGAAAAAATTGTTTCACCATTTGAAACTACACTATCCCCGAGTGACATAGGCTATGTGTGTACCACGGGCGAAGCCGGGGTGGACTGCTAGTCTTATTATAATTTGCCTCTACATTTGGCAAAACTTAACGTACTTATATTTTTTAACAATTTTATTTACACAGGATAAACGAAAAACTTATACTTACTTACAACCCGTGTGGTTCAGGGTCAGAATAGGACCACTCTATCTCTTCCTGTGGATGTCGTAAGGGGCGACTAAAAGAAAAATAGCAAAAAGCTAGTGCTACAATAGCATTCCCAAGGAGGGTTGACGTCAGGCAGGCGGCAGGTCGTAAAACTATAGCCAAATCGTTTAAATTGTTTCGGCTATTTCTTCTCAAATTCGCTAGATTTTTGGCATTCTTGGGTCTTATGCATATTATGTTTGGAAAAGGAAAAACGGGAAAGCGCACCCCGGGCTCCCAAGCAGCATAGCTGAGGATGCAACCGAGAACGCATTCAGATGAAGAAGAACACAAAGTAATATTGTAACTAAATAAAATTTAAAACCAAAATACCTACTTACTTTACATTTGTAAGGAAATCTCTTCCGACATACTTTTGTTGTGGATGGGATCACGGGACGAACAGTTTATTCGGCGAATCGTTCGGAACTTGTTGAAATAAAAAAATAAACGGGCAAGTGCGAGTCAGACTCGTACATGAAGGGTTCCGTACCACCGTACAATGTTTTAAAACGCTGAAGAAACACGTTTCTTGTATGACGACCCCCTTTAATTTTTAACTTTATTTTATTTTTAGTATTTGTTGTTATTGTGGTCATAGTAATACATAATTGGTGAAAATTTCAAGTATCTAGTTAATGCCATTATGAAGATCAAGTCGAAAACGCTGAAAAAACACGTTTCTTGTATGACGATCCCCTTTAATTTTTACCAATTTTTTATTTTTAGTATTTGTTATTATATCCGCCACAGTAATACATAATCGGTGAAAATTTCAAGTGTCTAGCTATTACAGTTCAAGAGATAGAGCCCTGTGACTGACGGACAGACAGACAGACGGACAGACAGACGGACAGACGGACAGACAGCGGAGTCTCAGTAATAGGGTCCCGTTTGCACCCTTCGGGTACGGAACCCTAAAAATAACCAAACAATATCGAACAATGTTAAAACGAATAGTAATCGGACAAGGGTAAGAAACCGTAGAGTCGAGCTCTATTCAGGGGTTGTTTCAGCTTATAGCATTATAGTATCTCTAAACTAACTGCGCTTACGTGCCACATGCCACATTATGTGACGATATCAAGAAACAGGAAATAAATTATCCAATCGCTAGGATTAAAGCAATAAAGAAATTGTAATAATATTTATTGGGGAACAATAAAGTTATAAATAAATAAAGGGAAGTTAGCGCAACAAAGAGAAGCGGCCCGTTTTGTTCGTAACATCTGTCTCTACGTGTGTCTAATTATATCGTCAGAAATAGATATTCTGCTCTACATTTTTATACGGATATCAAGTTGATTGATTACATTCTTGTAAATGTACTTATGTGATATATCAAAGATGTACCTACCTACCTATGTATGTTCAAATAAAGCAGACTCATTAAAGTCAACAAAATCGTTCGTCATTTTCATACTCAGTTAAACTGTTAAATAATGATTAACCTTCAGATGCACTCTTCCTGATCGTAGAAAAATAATAGCAATTTACCATGAATCATCAATTCATCATTGAAGGTTACATGACCGTCTCAAGTTTGTCACTTGCAAAGAGGAGGTCGACAAGAGGTGAGGGGAGCCGAGGAGGGCCGTGCTGACGTCACTCGGCACAGACGGTGCGCCTGCGCAGCCAATCTTGCTCGCATCCCACGTTCACTTTCTATTAGGCTATCTGTTAAACACAATTATAACTTGTCGTGCCAAATATTATAAATGCAAACTACTTACTAGTATTTTGTAATAGAGTTTGTTAATGTGCGAAAATGCTATCTTATCGACGATTGTCATCTAAGTATGATCACCTAAATGATCATAATCTTATGCAGCTGATTTTATCATCGTACTAAATAACGCGTATAAGGGTCTTTCTAGTGTAATTGTTAGACTTGAAAATCGCTATTAGGATGTTCACGGACGTTTCATGCTGTACCTACAGTACAGTTCCTTCAACACGCAATATGGTGAAGAAATCACCAACTTTTACACAACCGCAGCCACAATGAATCTGTTTATATCGGCTATTTTCATTGACCGTAGACAAATTACGTATATCGGTACCGGTTGGTCAGAATCGTCGGAAACATTGGCGGCTTGCCATCGCAGTAACCGTGACTCAACCGTACACACGCACGCTCGATTCCTCACTAGAACCACAGATTATGCTAGAACGCCGCAGGGCTGTTACCTTCGAACAACGTAGGTACATCCAGCAACGTGCTGGATGTACCTACGTTGAGGAGGAGCATTCACGATTCACATAATTCCCGCTAACTAAACCTAGAAATTTAGTTTATCTAGAATTCTAGACACTGTTTTCCGAAATTTTGTGTGGGAACTCGAAGGTTTTTCACATAAACCAAGCCATATTTACGAGAAATCAAAGCCTAGATCATACTCAAAGACTTCGTAGGTCTAACACATAGGGGAGACAACCCTATTACTAGTAAGGCGCGTACCGCATATTTCAATACAATTAACTGCTGTAGCGATACAGCGTTTTTTGCAGACGCGTGTGAGAATACGCGATTTCACCTGGAAACTCGGCACTATGATGATACCTTTCGCTCGATTCGACGCCAGATAAAGAACAGTAAAAACATCTGTGCCACTTCCCAATGACCTTTGTTGTAAGCTACTAGAAACACTTGTTGCCTATCAACGCAGATGGAAGAGAAAATCTGCCGTTTCTGAGTTGGATCTCTGTTTAGGATAGGAAATGTGTCGGCAGTTGGCACTGACATTTTTATTCCTCTACTATTCCTCAAAACAGCCGTACGAGTCGACATTGAACTTTGCGGTATCTTCAGGAATTGGCAAAACACCAAGCAGTGAAATATTGTTCTCGGTCGGACAAAGCCAATGCTTGTAGAGACGAAGCCAGAGTTTCAAGCTTGAATAATTAACTAATAATATTTGACAGTTAAGTTTGACAGAACACCATAGACATTAACTAACAGTAAGTACTTACCTAAGTATAACTATATTATCTAGTTGTGGAAGTAACTTATAATTTCTTTATAGGATAATAATCGCCTTGAGAATAGGTATTGGCGATAAGCACCTATCGGCCTGTGGCTGTAAGTGCAGTCACGTCCATTCCAAGGTGGACTTAGTTGCTACGCTCTTGCTGCCAAACGCTGGCTGGGTGGGCATAGAACTAAACTGAACGGACGGAGGATAATAATCGCCTTGAGAAAAATGCTACTCGCATTACTATCGACTACTAGCTTCTTGTACCTGACTTTCTGATATCCTGACATTTTTCTTACTATTGGCATTGATGTTGTTATTTATTCACCGTTATTTTTGTGCAATATGAAAATAAAATTAACATTCTTAAGCCCGTCAGTACATACCTAGTTATGGTTGAACCATTCCTTTATACTCAGACTACTGTGAGCGAAACAGTTTCCGAGAAAGTCTGACAAAGCCACCCTCACCCCCGAGCCACGTGCGTCCCGCTGCATGTTTTATGAATGAGCTTAGCAATTCCTTCAAATTCCCTTCATTACTTAGGGAAAGAAACAGAGAGGTTATTATAAAAAAAACACTCCTGTGGAATATCGATGAGGTCCCTTGCTCAATAGCAATTTTCATCTTTACTTTACATCCACAAATTGTGAAGAGAAAATAAATTATTTATTTAATACTCTCATTTCTCTAAGGCGCAAAATTTTGCTGGGGTTACGCATACCTAAACAACTAAGAAAGTAAACATGAAGAAATAAAATATTTATCAGTACATGTCAAAATTTCTGATAATAAACAGTACCAAGTAGGTATCGCTAAAAGTTTGTAGCAAGCAATCTTCCTTTATTATTTTATTTCTTCATGTTTACTTTCTTAGTTGTTTAGGTATGCGTAACCCCATCAAAATGTTGCGCCTTAGAGAAATGAGAGTATTAAATAAATAAATAAATAATTTATTTTCTCTTCACAATTTGTGGATGTAAAGTATTATTACTTCTTAAATTCTATGACAAAAGCTATGAGTTTGGATACTACTTATGTTGATTACATTTAACAGAACAGAAACAAAAACCTGTAATACAGATCACCACTGAGTACACAATGGGATTGAGCAGCCATTATGAGACGTAGCAAGAATGATTTGTAATTAGGAACGTAAGTATTTACAAACTATAACCAGGTGAAAACCAGGATTAAGAACTTACATACGATAATACAAGCTAGAAGATGATTATTTAAAATGATAACATATAAAATATTAAATATTATTGCAGACCTAGACTTTGTAATGTACTTTATTACAGATAATTAGTTCATAGTAAGCATAAATTTGTTTAAATATAGCTAAATTTGTTGATGTTGTATTTTCGAAGTTATTCGAGAAAAACTGATTTTGCTGGAGTAACGTAACCCCAGCAAAACTTTTTTCAAAAAAAGCGTTTAGCCTAGAATCAAGTATATGAAAAGACAGCTCTTAATGAGTTGTAAATGTATACCAATAGCAACATTTGTTCATCCTATACTTTTTGAGAAATTTAAGATTTTGCTGGGGTATGTAACGTTTTGCAATATAAATATATCATTACCGTGGTTATTTCTTGCATGGTAGACAACGCTTACTTTGGACTCCCAGTGTCTTCATAAAAGATCTAAGTGCGGCTAAGAAGAATATGTATAAATGAATTATATATGTATTTATTTGAATCGATTAATGCTGAAAGTACTTATATAATTACCAATTCAAAACCTAATTTTACTCTATCATGTAGTTAATGGATATTTACATAAGACATCATTTATGTTTTACTTAAGGTATTACAATTACGTAGTATGTACCTTTTTCACAATTTTATTACCTAAGGAGCTATTACATAGTATAAAAGCATCCATATACATATTACATTACATACCCCATAGGGTAAGCTAAGTACATGTTTAAATTATTGTATTTGGTATCATTGGAATTGAAGAAAAATCTTAAATCAAGTTTCAAATGTAAGCCTTACTTATTCGAACGTACCTGCTATGCTACATGACTGACTCGAGACGATTGTGTCGTAAGAACAATAGATGATATTAATATAGGTACCCACTTACCACTTACAACAGTTGTTCGACGACTTAGATAAAATACTGTGCTAGTGACCCGGTTTCTCATGAATTTGCAATCTAACAGACAGTCAATATGAGTAGCTGAGTTTCAGAGATCCCATAAAACTGGAGGGAGAGACATATTTCTCAGTCTCAGAATAAGTGTAGGGTACAGTACAGACCCTGTGTTATTGTGAGACTACTATTTGAGTAGTAGCTTAATATTTTTGCCTGCTACAAACCAGTGCCGGTTTTAGCTCTACCAGAAACTGCAATTCACTCAGACTTTTTTTTTCTGACGAATTTATTTCTGCCGACGTTGGGGGGGGGGGGGGGTGCAGTACGATAAAGGAGTCTTCAATTTGCCGCTCCATTGTAAACGAAGGAGGAGGGGGAGGAAGAGCTACACCCTTATTTGTATGCACCCCCTCCTCTCTTCGTTGCGAGTTGCCGCCATTAACCAGCCGCTATTTTTTTATTTATTATTACCTGTGGCCCCCCCTTGCCCAAAAACGCGCCCTGTCGCCCCTTTGTATCTGGTTCCCTGGGCGGTCGCCCAACCGCGCCCTACCCTAACGCCGCTGCTGCTACAGACTATTTATTCCAGTGAGCAAATATCGATAGAAAGTTCATTCCAAATGTTTTATTACCGCAGGTAGGTGAAGTAAAATAAAAAAAGTAAAATTGTTCAAAAAAGACATGATGAAATAAAAAAATATATCACCTTGGATTGACTGACCAAAATCGTTATCTTAAATGATTTACGTAAAATATCTGAAAGATATGTTTTGGAGCATGTTATTAGTATTGTAGATGTAGAGTATAGACCCAACCGCTATAATAATTTGAGAAAGTAAAAGATTTCGAAGGAGCAGAGATACATTCCACTACTAACAAGCAGACCCAGGTACTACTACACCAAAGTATAAGTATGGTAGTGTAAGAACTTATTCTATTATAGCTATAGCAGTAAGTAAGCGGACCCCAGGCTTCACAGCATTACAGCTGAGGATGCAACTGGGAATACACTAAGATGAGAGAGAGAGCTATAGTACATAGTAAGTAGATCCTGGCTAAATAACTATTTGGACCTAGAACATTCATCACCGGTCGTACAAAAATAACTTCAGCATTTCAATAGGTACCTTCCTAACCCGGTCTGTTACCATCGATTTCTCTGACGGTGGTCATCAAATATCGACCGATGATTTCACTTTTACTACACATTTAATTCAATACATCATCAAGTACTTGGAGCGCGACTTACTACAAACCAATCGCATGTTGGAAATAGTAAAACACGCACGCAAAAAATACCTGTAATAGCAAGACACGTACGAAACGGCAATTCGTGATAAACAATTCGATATGGTTTCACTTCTGATGAGTAGCTACGTACTTTTGTAAGGAATAGAGCTGGTCTGGTAGTACGGCTTGATATTGTTATGTTTCGGTATTTCTCAGTTTATGATTCTTGAGTAATTAGCCTATGTACCTAGTAAACTTCTTGGCCACCGCCATTTCACGATATGGTTTGGCTTTATGCATTGCTAATTAATATTATTTTATTATCTGCCTCCTAATTTTTATATTTTCTTTCCGAAAATTGTCATGTCTTTTCAAACATTTATTTATAAGGCGTGTAAGTTTTAACTTAGGTAAACCATCTTAGTTTTTGCGATTAGGTATGTAAGTACTCCGTAATCCAGATCTTATCAATATTAATACCGTATCATCTGATTCCGCATACCGCTCTACTCGCCAATTGTGTACAATGAATTTGACATAAATTTTAATGCCCTTCTAGACCAAAAAATCACAGATCAAGTAGGTACTTATGTAGAAGATACTTGTATTAAACCTATTTCTTGGTCCAAGATGAAAATATGATTTGATTACCTATACCGTGATTACACACTCCACCGGCTATGAAATCGGTTTTAGTCGTTACTGCCTCGATCAACCGCCCGATGGAGTGACAAACCGGATTTGGTCCCGCGATGACACGCCCGGTCAGGTTATAATATAATTGCCTCTATGTACTCATTCGATAGGTACAAATGTTATATTATATCTTATCTTAGCTAATGTCTACCACATCATCAGTATAGATCAGGCATAGCATAGTAGACTGATCAACATGTGCTTAGATTTCTAGAAAAGTATGTACCTAGCATAATATTTCTATTTACAAAAGTTAAATATTAACCTTTACTTAATTACCTCACTAAATTAAATTATATCAAATGATATATCTTGCAATTGCTTATTTATACAATATAATCTTACAAATTACTTAGGTAAGCATTATCATCATCGAAGCGTATTCCCGGTTGCATCGTCAGCGGTTACGCTTCAGAGCCCGGGGTCCGCTACCTAACCTAGGTGATTTGACGAGGTTACTGGTTTTACACAGAGCGACTGCCGTCTGACCTCCGCAACCCAAAGGGTAGACCAGAACCAATCCTAGGATAGGAACCAATCATAGATAGGTACATAGGTAATAAATGTCTTGTTGATATGTATTTACCTAATAACTAATTCTTCTTACGATTTTTGTCAGTAGATATCAAGACAAGTTAAAGGAATTTAATAAATATGCCAAGTTTCATGTTTTAAGGTTTTGCAGGTTTGGAGTTGTGAAGGGGTCAAAAGTAGCTCAAAATGGTTATACCCACACACGGCTGCTGCGTCGCTAGTTCTTTTCTTTGAACTTGGCTATACAAGATGCCGTGTATTGATTTAAATCGATTTTGTAACATAGTTACCTACCTTTTTCATGTGGTTGAAAATTTAAAAATAAGTCTAAAAAAGAATTTCGCTTGATTTGATGAAGTCAAGTACATTCAAATGACCCTTTTTCCTTAAAAAAAGTTTTTGTTTGTTTTGTTTTCTTTTGATATAATGTATACCTTTAAAGGAAGTAGCGGGTCATTCCCATCACGAGTATCATTAGATTACTCACTGGGAAGTCCTAGCATCATGTTGTAACCAAGATTATATTGTAACTGTAATAAATGACTAGGTTTTTTTTTTTCAAAAGCTTGTTCGTAAGTAGGTACTTATAATGATATTTATAAGTCACAATCACAATCTAACTCACAAAGTAGGTATACATTCGACACAAGAAATGCGTCCTCTATGGAAATGGCTTTGTTCACTTGCCTTCATTAAAGGTTTTAGGGTCGTTATGTGTAGTGTAATGCTGTTGAGGAAAACAACAGAAAAACTCCGAACCGAATGTACGTATTTGTAAGAGGTCACAACAACATACTTTGTATAACTTACTAACTTATAGATAAATCAGTTAGACACAATAACATTAACTTGTAGGTATTGTGCTATATAGGTAGTAGTACTACCTATACATATACCTATAAGTTAATTTTATTGTGATGGGGATGGTCTCTACACCTTATAAAAAAATTCTTGTTGGTACTAACAGATTTCTATGTACTTATTCTGTTAAAACCTAGATACTATTTTTGAAGGAAGTTTTTTAAGTTCCTATCTAGGTAAGTAAGTTACCTACTACTTACTGTGTTTTCGATCGTGCCACTTGAAGAGTAAAGTAACATAGGTATTTACGTAAATAAAATATCATATAAGTATAGAGTTCCAATTTTATACCCTTTAAATAACCTGCTCTGGCACCCCACCTTATGCTGGATTTAAAATGCTGAACTTATAGACATTGCCTGTTTTAAAACGCTCAGTTAAAATTCTATCATTACAAAACCAGAAATGTATATAAAATCAGCACCTGAATTTCAGCAAATGGATTCCCAGGCTTAATCACTTGCTTAAAGAATCTAAAATAATATCTTTAATTTTAGATAAGTATCCCGAATGTGCACGGACTAACCGGATATTATAAGGAACCTGTTAAACACGTGTTGCCATCCCAAGCCGAGGGCTACCGAACAATGCACGTCTCTCATTTTGTTATTGTGAAGATTCACCCGGAGCACGTGTTGAGACGGGGAGTCGTCCTATCCGTAAAATTCAAGGGAAAATGCAACTTATTTCCTAAAAGTCAAAACCTATTATCACACTTTCAATGCAATTCGTCACACGATTCTGTCAGAAACCGCCGGACATACTGGCTGGCTCTACTTTGTTTTGCTTACGCTAGCTATAAAGATAAAATAATCGATCTTTTTTTTAGGGCTAATCAATTTCGTCAAGCTTCAGCCGCTTCTTCGTTTTAAGTTAATGATATCAACTTCGGCATGGACTAAGTAGTATGTGGATTTTCCTGTGGTGCTGTGCCTGTGCATAGCAGTGCAAGGCAAATGTATATAGGTGAAATTATAATTTATACCTTTCGTCAACTATGTCATGTGATTACAGCTTAATTAGGGTACCTACCTACGGAAGAATAAGACACGTCTGTAAAGATATCTACATAAGAGATAAGTAAGTAACTTTTAGATTAAATGAATGTGATTTACTACGTTACGTTACCTATGTTTTTCTCTTATCTCACTTGCCGACTTGACTTCAGACAAGCGTTTTATTGACGTGCCATCGCCAAAGACTTGCAGTGAAGGAATGATACGATACGACGTTTAATTAATCCACCGCGCTATGGCATGTAATGCAAGTCAAGGTGCAGTTTGCGAAACGCACACTGCTCTCGAAGCGTAACAGACAAGCATGCACAGTCATGCACTCTATCCGTCTATGCAAAAGTTTTCCAAACTTACACTTACTCGTACCTACAAATTAATGTTGGTTAATTATTTATTATTAAATTTACTACAAACTTCAATGAAATACATTAAACATATGTCTCAAAAATACAAAAATGGCAAAATGTATAAAAAGGATATCAATCACATATACGTCTTTTCGTAGGCTGACTTAGGTAGCCCGTATTACAGGCTGAATACAGTCAGTAAGTCTTTTATGGGGAAGTGTATACTTTTTTATAATAAATTGCCAGAATCGGTCCTTGATATGCCAGACAGAAAATTCAAAGCTTATGTAAAGAAAGTACTTTGTGAGAAGGCTTATTATAGGACCGATGACTATCTTAAAGACAAAAAGGTCTGGCTTGAGCTTGGCGCGGGTCCCTCTTAAAGGTTTGTATACTTAGACATGTCATAATTTAGGTACATTGGTACATACTAAATTTACAAATTGACATCATTTTAAATTTCGTAATTCTTATAATTCAATTTAATTATGACATAACAAACAATGTAATCTCAGTCCATCCATATAACTAATTTTAAGTTTTTAGTTTGTTAGTTAACGTCTTTGGCGAAAACGTGCAGTGCAGTTTGTTGCCGCTTCTTCTGCACTTGCGCCTAGGAAGCGGCGTAAACTTAGCTGTAAGTAACGATTTGACGTCAACATTTTGTGCAAAACAAAACAAATTGACTATTATTAAGAGATATTATAAATATCCTATGATAATAAAGATATTTTGAATTTTGAATTTTTTGAATTTTTGTCCAAGGATAATTATTTTGTTACATATTTTCATTTAACTTTCGCCCATATGACGAAAATTGTCTTAAAAACATATGAATATTTAACAATTTATAACCTCAATAACTCAGTCCGGACTGAGTTTAGAGGTATATATGTCCTAATAGGTTTTGTTAATTATGTTATTGTCTACTAGAAAAGAAAAGGTTTGGTCAGTGGCCGAGCGCAAAAAAAAAAGACGCCAAAAACCGGCATTGGCTTTTCTATACTATACTCTACTTTGTGCAGGCGCCGACTAACATCCAACTCATAGTTTCATGCCCACGATAATAATATTAGTGTAGTTTGATAACCAGTCTCTGATTTTCATTTTTTTTATTGATAAATCACTGGCTGGATTTGGCAAATGAGCCCCCGACACACGACCTACTGGAAGTTCTCACGTAATCATCTCGAAAACTTTAGGTCCCAATCTAGAAGTAGTACTTAATCATTAGGTGGATCGCACGCAACGCAATCCAGTCAACTTTGGGAACCACTGTCTGGTCTGTACCGATACATTATGTTTTTTTAACTGCGATAAAACTGCACTCTGGTTGTATGAATCGATTTGGAAACAATGCATTTAGCGTTTTACGTGTAAACTGTATTTAGGTACTGTATGTTTTTTACGGTAACGTTTTTTTGGTTGTTTTTACAGGTACCTACGGCACCCTACTGTTTGGAGGACATAAATATTTGTTGAAGGCGTATAAGTACCTTAGTACCTACTAGATATGGATCTGGAAATAATACGAGTATGCACGCAGAAAATGACGTGGTAGTGTTCAAACCATGTAGGGATTCCAAGGCAGTCATCGCAGCCCACGTTGGCGCAGCGCAATGCACTGAAACTAACTAAAGTAGGCAGGTATAGGTACATAACGACTGAGTCTTTCATAGTGGCTGTTCAATAACTCAAAAAAATATATCTAAGACCTGGTTTAGACATTGATCCTGCTAAAGGTTTGCATACTTACTTAGTAGGTATTTATGTAGATAGGCATGTCATTCCTAAACTCATACTTACCAATCCCTCCACTATGTGGCTTTGTGAATGTACGTGTGTAAAAAAAACACACAATGTCAAAACACCAAATCACTTTCAGTACAATTATTAAAATTTTACAAAGCTAAGTAGTTTATACTCGTATGCGTCGCAGGCCCAAGGAAAAAATCTAAAATTAAACTAAGCAGTTATAAATTAATAAAATTAAATAAAAATGGTTTATTAGGTAACTATTTGAATTACAAGCTTTTTGTAAGTTATTTGATGTTAATATAAAGCTATTTGATTTAATAACGCTGCTGCACCCGCATTGATTGTTTCCATGAGAACCTCGGAGCCATGGGAACGAAGGAGGGCACCCAACCATTCATGTCGACGTACGAACTCCGAACAAACAACAACCATTACAATTGATACCCTCTAAATGTACACAGCAGTTCCACAGCTCTGTCCGTCACAATAGAGTACCTATATTGCACTACCCTAAACTCATTTAGTAGGTAAGTATTGTTACTATGCTTGTGCATATTATTAACAGTAAGACAGGTAAGGGTCTAATTGTATAGGTTGATCCTTGTAGGTTAACACCGTGTCAGTATAAATTGAAATTTTAGAGCAGCAAGTACCCTAAAATTTTAATTGTTTTAATTGCTATATTAATGTTTACAATTACTTATAGTAGGTATTACTCAATGTAATATATAGAACGGACGTGCATCGTGTAGTGCAAGTATTTATAGCCGCCCCACACGCGGCGCGCGAGATGCGCGGGAGAGCCGACGACGTCGACTCTTCTATTCCAAGCGAGCGAGACCTTGCCCGTCCACAGAAGATATAAACAAGATTCTACGAGGATTGTCCCTACGACATCTATGTAATATATTTAAGAATGTTTGTTCATTTTCTCCTTATATTTAGAAGACCATTTGTTTTCATGAAATCGGGATGGCGTTCAATAAAATCTGTCAAGAATCGAAACTTTGGGCACAGTTCAATTTTAATATGCAATTTATGAAATCTTTTTTTAAGAAACGTAGTAGGTAATTAATTACATTCAAGTAAAGGATTTATTATAAGTAAGTATCATTCTAACATTTATTAGTCAGGCACTTCGCGGCCTTAGCTTAGTCACATCACAAATCAATTCATAGATCACCATCATTGCTTTGCAATCCGTCCGTTTTATATGTTAGTAGGTAGTGTACCTATACTGTGTATTTGTCTACAAATCGAAATAAGTACGTACTAGTATGTAGGTATAGGTACATACACTACTGCAACCTTTCCAGGACTATATTGTGAGTGATTGCAACAAATTTATCTTCATATAGAAACAAATTAGAGCTTTAGAAGATTTGTGGGCACCGTCTTGAAAAAATATTGGTTTGGTCATTGAATTGAAAGGGTCGCCAGAACGAGCGACCGCATACGAATGTGAGGGCACAATGTGACTTGATTACATCTGAATGAATAAATAAGTCGCTGGCTCAAGTGCACTCTATTGTCATTCATATTAGAGTCTCTGTCCGCGCGGTTGCTTACACCGAAGGGCTGGTGACGGCCAAAACATGCCCATTCAAACGTTTGTTTGTACCTGGAATTACCGTAGGACAGCGGTCTTTTACCTGCATCGACTCATCGTTGCGTTTGTCCCACTTCTTATAGATTTCGTAGTTTTTTTTTATATTAAGGTACTAAGTACTCTTTGATATGGTGTCTCATGAAAAGACACATTGTATGTCGTGTACACATCTGAGCTGACGTGTACCATGCTGCACCCTGGACTTTAAAATGCCAGATTAAACAAATCTACACTGTACACTCATTGTTATTAAAATTTGTGATAATTGCCAAATGCATGCGTCTATTGCGTTGTTTACTTACCGGACTTAGCACTAATTTTATTGAGGACATAACGTGTTAACCTTTACAGGAAAACTGATGATATTGTGCTTGGTACCTAAGTCACAAACGAATAAAATAGCTTGTGAAATTTGGGTCAAACTTGCATTTTTTATTTATTTTAAAAGTACCTATACAAATGTACTGTACCAAGCTGGTACAGTACATTAACTGCATATTTGCAAAAAAAAAGCTGGTACCTACTACCAGCTTTGTTTATTGCAAATATGCAGTTAATGAAAAAAAAATAACGATTTTTTTTTCCACGTTTGACATAGGATTTCCAAAATAACGTAAGTATCTTTAAGTAATATTTTTTTTTGTTAATGAATACGTCAATTACAAATTATCACCCAATTATTCGTACTTATATTAAGTTCTACTAAACTTTCATTAATTACTAAATGTAAGTACTTACCTAGGTAGGTACTTACTGTAATAGTTGCTTACAATAAACTAGGTAGTAATAAACTCTACGAACGTCTGGGAGTTATGCACAAAAGCAACAAAGGTCGTTAGACGAGGATACCAACTTGTAAGTGTTCCGTTATCCTCTATGCCGACAGAATTCTCGTTTATAATTATTAAATAATGCAAGTAGGTAAACATGTACATTGTACCTAGGTACATGTTCTTAGAGATGGTATAAGCAAAGCGACTCATTCGACTCTACGTCTTGTACTGTATGTATTCTGTGTCTACGTCTAAGTATGCCTTGATCCTCACATGCAATTGTTTACCTAAATCTGTCAGAATTAAAGTACGTGGGCGGTAGTGGTTAGCAGATGTAGTAATCATCTTCTTCCTTACCATCTCCCATTATCTGGGGTCGGCGCAGTATGCCTTGCCTTTGTATGTCAAAGGTAGAGTTCTACCTTTGTCATACTTCCATCCACTCCAACTATTCCCATAGGTATCATTCCTTACTCATTCCATCCATCTTTCGTTAGGCCTACTCCTACCTCTGCATACCCATTAACTTTTATATTTATCTACTACTTTTTTGTACTGAGTTGTTATTCTCGTCTCATAATATGTCCTTGTGCTACCTTCAAGTTCTCACCTTATCGATTCGCGTATCCAACGCGAATGGACAAGGTGAGAAACGTCTACTTGAAAGCTTGAAGGTAGCGCCGGTAAATGATGATAAGGTTAAGTAAGAGTAATAGATTAGCTTGGTACGGACATATTATGAGACGCAACATCCTCATTTCTGCTAAATGGAGTCTGTTCTCAAGTAGTAAATACCCAGTTAAATACTTACTGACTTTATCCGTTTCATATTAATATAGATTCCGAGATAAAAACTGTGAATTCAGGCTCGCCACGGTCCGTCGACCTCTGAACTGCCGTAATATATACTCGTAAACTTACTTCTGACAATCTATACTAAAATTATAAAGCGGAAGAGTTTGTTTGTTTGTTTGTTTGTTTAAACGCGCTAATCTCAGGAACTAATGGTCCGATTTGAAAAAATCTTTTTTTGTTGGGTAGTCCATTTATAGAGGAAGGCTTTAGGCTATATAACATTACGTTCCGACAACCACGCGAACGAAGTCGCGGGCACAGCTAGTAGAGTTCTAAAGTAACTTTCCTGTGTTGTTAACTCGCTATTGCCCTATAGAGATGTACGGGAAACAAGTGTTTAGGGATAAAATAGAATTATACTACTGGGAAACCGATGGCCGATGGGGCAAAAAGGTTCTCGAATGGCGACCACGTACCGGCAGGCGCAGCGTAGGACACCCACCTGCTAGGTGGTCAGACGACCTGAGCAAGGTTGCAGGAAAACGCTGGATGCAGGCCGCTTCCGATCGGTCGTTTTGGAAATCCTTGGGGGAGGCCTATGTCCAGCAGTGGACTTCCTGTGGCTGATATGATGATGATGATGATACTACTGGGATGCAACATGACAGGTCGGTCGAGGTCGATAGCCCAACGGAGAGTCAAAACTGTGAATCTGACATCAAAAGTGGGATGCTTCCGGGCTCGTATTTTAGAAAATATGTCGCTTTCTTTACTAGTGCAGTGCAGGCCAAGCAATGTCAGCATCGTTTGATCCTCCGCTCAGCTCCGATTCGGGAGGAGAGTTGCATTCAGCCGTTGGTTTCGTAGTATATGTGGTTCCGGTTAGCATTGCTACCACAGACACAAACCTAAGAGTATTTTTACTTTTCTTTTATTCACTATATGCAAGTGGTACCTATCGCTGGATTTCAGAAAAACAATGCTCTTTGTGGGAGCAATGGAATTAGATAGAGCGTAACAATCTGTGGTTAGCAGGCGTGTTGTCGAGTTTAAGGCCACGATTCGAGTGCACAGTCTTTTCGTGCGCTACTACTGTTTAGGTTCCGTTACTGGCCCAGATAGAGATAATCGCCCGGACATTGGCGGTAGGGTGTTGTAATACTATGGTAATACCACATTTTCCTGGTGCTGTAGGATGGCTACAGTAGTGTCAGTATGCAATGTCCACCTCGGTATAACAGCAGCAGTGACTAGTCGCAAGCCCAGTCTCATAACTCGGTATTTTAAATTCGCTCCGCGATAGGCATCCTTGGGGACAGGTCTTCATACATGTAGCCTAACTTCATCATTAAGAATTTAAGTAGGTATCAATTCATCTGGGCTCGTGATACAATTGTCAAGAATAATTTCCCAACCACTGGCATATTCGATAAACATGCTAACAACGCTTATCTTATGGCCATGTAAGTACACATGTATGACGTAAATGCGATAATCTGTAGGTACCTACCTAGTTTAATTTATTGATGTTTTGAAAATGTGTCATCATTAATAAAATTAGCCAAAAAAGAATAAAATTATAGACTGTTTATCTTATGTAAATATTTCTACAACTTTTTTTCTTACCCTAAGCATCTAGATAACAAGTACCTAAGTTACTACATCGAACAAAATAAATGGGCAAGTGCAAGTCGGACTCATACATGAAGGGTTCCGTACAATGTTTTAAAACGCTTAAGAAATACGTTTCTTGTATGACGACCCCCTTTAATTTTCAACTTTATCTTATTTTCAGTATTTGATGTTATGATGGTCATAGTAATACATAATCGGTGAAAATTTCAAGTATCTAGTTAATGCAATTATAAAGATCAAATTAAAAACGCTGAAAACCCCGTTTCTTGTTTGACGTCCCCCTTTAATTTTTAACTTTATCTTATTTTTAGTATTTGTTGTTATAGCGGCCACAGTAATACATAATCGGTGAAAATTTCAAGAGCCTAGCTATTACGGTTTAGAGCCCTGTGACAGACGGTCAGACAGCGGAGTCTCAGTAATAGGGTCCGTTTGCACCCTTTGGGTACGGAACCCTAAAAACCAACCGACTTAATTTTCTTTAAGGAGTTTTTTCCATACCTCCAAACTTCTTCATTATGTCTTCACCAAATTAATATCGGACCAAATTTGCAGTAAAAGCTTTCAAATAAAAAAAGAATTATCTAACGAAGATATCGCGTAACATACATACAAAAAAAATTAAATAGGTATACTTATGGGTCAAATTGATCACCACCTCCTTTTTTAGTCGGTTAAAAATAGGACCTATATTGAGACATGCAAAGCACTCCACCAACAAGAGTCCAGCTCTTAAATATAAGAAAAAGAAGATTGAAGCACCATCATGGGTGAACTTTTGACAGTTGTAAATTGTAATACTAACTGCTAACAAAATAACAAGTTACTACGCCGTCTACGTGACTTACTAACTTCCAGAATATGTGTGATATCTAATTTGTGCAGCTGTGATGTTCATACGTCAGTAACGCAAACGCACATAATTGATGCTCCGACAAAACACATAGGTGCCGTTCACTCCTAAGTTTATTACCATTTAACGACCCGCCCCGTACTCCCAGATCGTGTTCGTACTATCACTAGTCAACAGAGATTAATTTTCACTAACATCTTGTGCTCGCTACATAATAATTCAGGATATTATCAGCAAAAGTGATTATACGTCACAGTTATACGTAGGTACTAGGGTACTACTCTCAAGTTACCACGTAAGCCGTGGTTGGAAAAACACCAGTACCTAACCTAGCTGGACTTACAAGATAAAATGTTACTTTTTACCAAACATCCGAAATTGGGTAACACGCTACCGTTTAGGTTTAAGTATTTCACAAATATGTTTATACAAAAAAGTTAAAGTTTTACCCACCCAAGGAGTAAAAGTTTTTTTTTACTTACATAAAAATTCCCGTTTGTTTGATGATATTAATAATAAATTGTATAGAGGTAGAGCTATAATGTGTATAATTTACTTGCTAAACGAGACCAAAACGTAGGTAAATGAACCAACTTATGTGCATTGAGTAAACATTGTGGAATTATTTGAGTAAACGCCAGTCCGCACGCAATTCATTAGAGAAATTTGAGTTCTGCATGAGAAGACTATCGCAACCTAGTGCAGTGCTGTAGAAACCGAGGATGGTTGCGTTGCTCAGCGGACGTCACGCTCCAACAGCTTGGCTGGCCAGCACGCGTCCACGAGGCTTACTTTTCGTACCAAACCGTTTAAGACCGTACCTGAATTTTCCGGGGTCCAGTGCTGCCCCCGTTTAATATAAATCATTTTAAACAAAACGGAGACATTGTAAACTCTTTATAAACTGTAAACAGTAGTTCATAAAATACTTTAAAGGGTTATCTAGGACTTGGTAGTTGCAAAATTTTAAATGATGTCATTTGAGGATTTATTTGGAAGGGTAATCTAGGGCTTGGTAGAAACAAAATTTTAAATGATACCTATCTCCGTTTCCTTTCAAATAATTTATTTCAAATGGGGGCAGCACTGGACCCCGGAAAATTCAAGTATAGCCTTTACTCCGAAGCTGCCTAAGCCTAAGGCACAGTATATATATATATATATATATATATATATATATATATATATATATATATATATATATATATATACTGTGCCTAAGGTGTGCAAGGGACAGCACAAAATGAAGAATGCAAAGAACACACTAACAGGTCACTGTTAAACTACTACATTTTTTATCAAAAATAGCGTCAGGGTCACTTAGTTTCCGAGACCGTTGACACATCGCAGATCAGTGGTATGTAGAATGGCTAAGGCGATTCACCCACTGGCAACGCGCCCCGCCGCGTTGCGCGGAATCTGCCGCGTTTTTTGTGGGTTAGACTAGGCGTGTTTTCTATACAAACTGAAATACTTGCAAAAGTTGCAAACAATGTTAAAATCTGCTGCTGCGCGCTTCGCAACGGTGCGCGGTAAAGTGGAATCACCGCCTAAGTGATTATGATAATTGTTTCAGATCAAAACCACTCTCGCGTGACCTGCCAAGGCCAACACGATTTTGAGAATTGAGATGTAGGTAGTTAGTAGACGCAGCGCATAGCAAGACCAAGCGACAATCTCCCAAGGAGACAGTCCCGTTATATCCGCATAATCCGCAATAAGCAACATAATAAACACTACAGATTTGCGATTGTGACACCTCTTGGCAAACGATTAGATACCACTACGTGAGCATTAGTTTCTATTCTGTGGTACTACACTAGTAAAGTACACTACACACATACAGATCTGTGGTACACACTTACCTACATATTCATTAATTAAATAAGTAACTACTTACATTATTACTATTTAGTCTACAACTGTAGGGAATGTTTAAATTCAAATTATACTATCAACTGAGTAGGTAGGTACCTAGGTGCTGCATCTAAGCGCTGTTGGTTGAAGGAGTGCCTTTTTACAGAAAGGATTTTAAAGATAGGTTACATCTACAGAAAAGTTTTCAAAAATATTTCATAATATAATTAGAAAACTTTGTAACACCTTCCCCAACCCAACCAAATAATTGTTCTAGCATCTTTAACCTTTTTGGTAGGCAGTCTATTAAATTCTATTTAATTAGTAGTATCTATTTGAATGAAACAGCTGCTCAGATAATTTTGATTTAACTGTAGGAACACTGTAGGTACATTTTAGGTTTGTCTGAATGGCTTAATAATCTATAAAAAAATTGGGGTGAGTAGGTAGTAAAACAGAAATCCATTAAGGCCGTTCCTGACTTTTCTGGGGTCCAGTGTTGCCCCCATTTAAAATAAATGATTTCAAAGAAAACGAAGACATTATTTAAAATTTTGCTACTACCAAGTCCTAGATAACCCTTCAAAGAATTTTATGAACTACTGTTTACAGTTTATAATGAGAATGTTAAGCTTTACTATGCACATTAGCCAAAAGCGGCCGTTTTTCGCAAATATGCGTAGTAAAGCTTAACATTCTCACTTTAAACTGTTAACAGTAGTTCATAAAATACTTTAAAGGGTTATCTAGGACTTGGTAGTAGCAAAATTTTAGATGATGTCTCAGTTTTCTTTGAAATGATTTATTTTAAATGGGGGCAGCACTGGACCCCGGAAAATTCAGGTACGGCCTTAAGTCTCCTTACCCTAGACAGAATCAGACTTTCCTAAACAAACATAGTCTAGCTTTTATTTTAAAACAACATGTCAGATTTCAAACAAAAATTGTAATTTTAAAGAAATTGCACATATCTAGACATATAGGTAACTGTTCTTTTGACTTTTCAGTCAAAATATGAACTTGAAAGAGAATATAGCGTATCATATTTGACCATTGGTATGGAAAAAATTTACACCCTTATTTCTTTCATGTTCATATGTTGAACATCGAAAACTAGTTATATGCCTAAATATATGCTATATCTTTGAAATTACAAAATATAGCCGTAATATGTAAGTAACATGTGCTTTCATAATAAAAGCTAGACTATATTTTTATGGCAGAGATGTTTTTATAAGGGGACTCTTAATACTTTTGGATAAGGCCAAAATAAACATAAATATAGATGTACATTGTACATAGTACCAGATAATGTCATCTAATCTAAAATTTTATGATAAACAATCAGACAAGCATTTATTATGGCAAATGGTGATCCATGCCATGACCCACTAAAATTTTGTATGTGGACTCTACCATGTTCTAAACTTAATTTTTCTGTGCCTTAGGGAGGTTGTTATCATAACTTAGGTTAAATAATTGACATTTGATATACCTATGGCAATAATAACATCCCCTTTGTAGAGGTACAACATTATAAGTAGGTACTTGTCAATTTACCCCATAAAGTTGTTAAATGTAACCAATTTTGCAAGTTAAGCTCAAAATACATTTATGGAAAGAAAATAATTAGTATATATTCACCTTCACCGTCAATGATATACAAAGAGAAATATAAATTTGATTTTTACCTGGTAGCACTGTAGGTAGTATCCATATAATAAAACTGCACTTGTAATCTCCCACTTAAAACTTTTATTATAGATATTTTGTTATATGTATTATCACAAATCCTGGTAGACTTTAAAAACACAATCACGCAACTGACAAATCTTACTGTATTTCCTTGATTACTGATTTCTCATATAAACATAATTTACACAATAAAACACAATCTGCGACTTGACTTAGGTGTAACTCTTACATCGCACTCCACTCTACAAAATTACGTTTATTGCATATTATTTGGATGGCTTTTTAATTATCTAACCGCCCTTGTCCTCCGACATCATTAATCTCATGAAATTATATACAAAGTTGACTAATATTACTTTACAATACATTTGTTTATACTGACACAGCTCTTGCATGCATCCCGGTTTATGAACAAAATCAAGCATTTCATGATGGTCTTTCGCACTATGTATGCTCCCCAATAAGGATACTCTGCTCAGTTATATGATAATGGTTACTGCGGGAGTATCTACCAGTACTAAAGTATGAAAATATAAGATAAAGCACCTCGATTGGACAATGGTATGTATCAAAGATATTAACAACATGATATGACGCGCAACGCGGCCGCCGAGGTTCCAGCGGCCGGGGCCGGCGCGTCGCCGCCGACCTCCCCACTGGAGGCAACCGGCCGTCGAGCCGAGGCGGTCGGCATCCCGCCTCGCCCTTGCAGTCTTACGAGAAATAAATGCCACATTACACTCTAAATATTAAAGCACTGTACAACAACAATAAGGTTTCTTTTCCTTTTCGGGACTAACGTTCATTTCGCGCACAATTTCTGCAAACATTTCGTTGACGTTGGTGCGGCTTTTGGCGGAAGCCTCCACGAATGGGCAGCCCCACATCTGCGCCAGCGCCGCGCCCTCCGGCGCTGACACTTCTCGCTGATGATCTAAGTCCGCTTTGTTGCCTACCAACAGGATGGGCACGCGCTCTGAGCCTTTGACGCGTGTTATCAATTCCTTCATAGGCTTGATGTCTTGAAACGTCTGGTGATTTGTTAAAGAATAAACTACGACGAACCCTTGGCCGTTTTTTATGTACAGGTCCCGCATCGAAGCAAACTGCTCCGTACCTGCAGTATCCAATATTTCTAATACACATGGTGAATTGTCCACTTCTATTTCTTTTCTATAAAAATCCTCTATTGTGGGGTCATATTTCTCCATGAAACATCCGGACACAAACTGCACAGTCAAAGCACTCTTCCCGACCCCACCCGAACCCAGGACAACCACTTTGAATTCGCGCATTATTATGTTTTGTTCTTCACACTGACCAGTCCTCCACACGTTTTAGAAACGTATACTCACTGTGTGCTATAAAAATGTCATTGCTATGTCGGTATATGACTCACTGATGTGATCACTGAGGAACGTTCACATAAACCAATCTAATTGATAAACAGCGACGCCATTTTAGTTGAATAGGTGGCAAAACAACTCCGATTGCATCGCGGTGATAGTGACTTCAATGAACAAACACGGAAGCAGACATAAATCCAACTGACTTGCTTCTTGCTGAAGTCGGTCGACAGCAGCAGCAGGTTGGTCAATGCACTTTATTGCAATGGTTTGATTTGATTGGTGAATGGACCTACCGGATACCAGTATTGCCAGTAGACAAGTTCATATTACCCCCCAAAATATCAAAATAAACAAAGACTAGTTTTTACAAATGGCAATAGTCTGTCGTACCGTCGTACGTCAACGCCAACGCGCCCGATCACGAAAATCGACTCGAATGCTCGATAAAGTTGATTTTTGGTCACACTCGATATAATATGTTTCCATGTCTTCTTATGTTTTTTTATTATGTTCTTATGTTGTGTATTTTCTGTATGTGTGACTATAGCTACAAGTAAACGTCTTATCCATCTATCTACTTGCTTTGCTTACAAATCTTACAATGTTAATTTGAAAAAAACATACCATATTGTAAGAAAACGAATCAAGTTAAAATCTTATAGTTGTCGCTTCGTGTGATTGTGATTTCGCAGCCGGCACTGCTTTGTTTGTTTAGTAAGATCTCATAAGGAAACCAAAGCAATGAATCTCGAATGTCACTTAAATTTTTCAGGGTCAATTTTATTTATTTTATTCATATTGTCGAGAAAATTTCAAAGAAAATAATTACAATCCCATAGGTATTACGACTGGATTTGTTGTTATTAGACAGAGTGTCGAATGTCGAGAGCGCCCTAGGCAAGCACCTTATGGGCGACCCTTTAGTGGCCATGTTATAAATTTTAACTAAGTAGTATGTACTGGTAATAGTAAACATTAATAGTAACGATAACTGTTAGCATTAATACATGTGTGGTAAAAGTACAGGTAAAAGTGATAGGTATGGTAGAGGTTTTTATTTGTCACTGCGCTCCCCTTTGTTACCTCGCGCCCAAAGGCACGTTCCTAGTTTGCCTTAAGGATAATCCGCCTCTAATAATAGGGTATATTCATGTTATTTTTTTATTTTTTTAAACGATTCTATAAGTTATTATATAACCGGAAAAAAATATAACACTTACAGAATATTATTAAATAAGCTTAAAAAAATAATTAAAATTACTATTATTTTTGGACGACTTTAAACGCTGCCATTTTGCGCTTTTTTCTGTGACGTCACCGTGCATTGTCAATGTCATAGAAACACTTATATGTCAGTGTCAGTCAAGTGCAAATTACAAATTCAAAATATTATCAACAAAACAACGAAGTTTTGGATTCACAGTTTTATTTTATAAGTAATACTATCTAATTTGTGATTATAAGTGAGTGATTAAAGCTTTTAATATCAATTCATTACAAATGGAAGGGCGCACAAAATCTTATTATAAATATTGTATGGTTCCTATGTGCAAAAATAACATCGTAACTGCACCTGACAAAATATATTTTCATATGCCCAAATATGCAAATGTAAGGAATCATTCCGCGTATTAGGGTTCGCTGTTTTACAAAACCGAGCTGTAATGCCAAATAGCTAGAGGTTTAGTAAATTAGCTGATTATACCATTCAACTGCAACTGTACATACCTAATGTGAACAAAAAATACATATTGTGAGCAAAATGAGTAGTGTCATCCTTTGCAAAACTACACAGTAGTATTGTAAGTACCTACTTCAATTATTTATAATTTAATAGGTAGTAGACTAGCTGCCTGCTACTATAAGCTATAAGATAATGTACTACCTACCGTAATTAATTAAACAAATTTATATTATTTAAGAAAAAAAATACCCAAAATTCTCCAAAAGATTTATTTTTTTTCTCTAAAATTTCCCATTTTTCCCAGAATTGCGAAAAAAATACCCAATCTGGTAACACTGCAAATTACAAATGACTTATTGACAGTGACAGATAGTCTTCTTCTTTTTAATTTGTGATTGACAGCACAGACTATTTAGAAAATTAAGTTTGACAGTGTTTCGTGACGTCACGTGGCGTTTCGGAAATTTGCGAGGGAATTTTAAAAATACAGCTTTTAAATAATTAATTTCTCAATGGAAACACGTTAAATTGAAAAGATATATATATGGGTATTTTTCTTTAGCAATGAAGTATACACATCATTTTTTTTGTTCGTTTCTGAATCACATGCATATTGTCTATAGGGGCTTAATAAAGTTATTTTTTTTTGATCTTTAAGGTCCAATCTGAAAAATATAAATAAGAGTAAGGTTATAGAAACAAACCTCCTCAACTGAAAATTTGACATGTATGTAAATAAAAGGTTAAGGACTGTATGCACAAAGCCATGTGGTCGGATTTGGCTCTGAAATATGCAAAATTTTTCCGCTAGGGGGATAAAAATGTCAAGATGAAGTTACATAGAGTTAATAATGTGTAAACGGGACAATAGATGTAGGTAATCATAAATTGTAACGTAGAAACTTACTTGTTTCTTTTCGTCAAGACTTCCAGTCCGCGATACTTATTAAAATTTTCAAATCAATCAAATCAAAGAATTATTTTGTTTGAACTATTATTTCTGAATTAAGGCCTTGGCAGACGTCATTATAATGTACTTAACACTTTAGTAGACAGGCTATCAGTAGAAAAAGGCTAAAGTCGAAAATACAGTAGTGTGCGTGAATGCAAGACGTTTATTTAAAAAGCGAGTTTAAATATATGTGAAATTCATATAGCACTTTCTAAAATATCCAAGTTATAGTTATTCGAATCTTGCGTAAAATTTATTACTTTTTCAATTTATTAGTCGACCTCCGTGGCGATTCCTTAACACGCTAGTCCGTCACTCGGAGGTTCTGGGTTCGATTCCCAGCCAGGGCAAGTTGGTAAATGGCCTTTTTTAATTTGTCCTGGTTCTTGGGTGTTTATTTTATCCCATCGAAAACATAAATGTAAAAATGCCAAGTTCAAATTCCGACAAAACAATTGAAATTTAAATAGCTGCCAAGTTATGTAGGTAGAGAAAACTGAAATTTATTCATAAGAATCTCAACATTTGACTTGGACAACATTAAGATTGAAAGCACGGTCACCCATCCTAACTGTGACCAAGCTAGAAGTTGCTTAACCTGTAAAAGCACGGTCATTCATCCATCAATTTTTGAATTTATCGTATGCGAAGTGGAGCGAAATATTTGCACAAGTGGTTTTGATTACTCGTATTTTGAAATTTGTTAAAGCGCAAATGACAAAGAACCCTTAGAATAGATAATCTTTTTAGTTTCACGCAGTTTTTTAGGGTTCCGTAGTTAACAAGAAAACCTTATAGTTTCGTCATGTCTGTCTGTCTATCTGTCCCCAGTTTTACTCATAGACTATTAGTACTAGAAAGCTGTAATTGGGCATGGGCATGGATATGTGGTAATAAAAAATTGAAAAAAAAAATGTGTGGTGTGAGACGTCGTTGAATAGGTCTTTCAAAAATATTGTAAGATTATGAACACCCTTTTTCGTTTTAGCAATCCGTTTGTGAAATATCTGGTTTTTGATTGCAATTTTTTGTTAGAATCATGTGTCTTCCCTCTCTGTCAGTTAAACGGTTGTATATGGACACTTAAAAAAATTCACGGCAGTAGTATATAACGTCTCCCTGTACTAAAACTAATTTAAGGTGGATTCAGTTCATGATACTGAACAACTTTTCCTAAGGAACACATAATTAAATATGAAAAGAAAATGTTTGCTTTCCATTCGACCTCCGTGGCGTAATTGTTAACACGCTAGACCGCTAATACGGAGGTTCTGGGTTCGATCCCCAGCCAGGGCAAGTTATAAAATGGTCTTTTTCAAATTGTCCTGGGTCTTGGGTGTTTATCTATGTATGTATTTATCATAAAATATAGTATCATTGAGTTAGTATCCCATAATACAAGTTTAAAACTTACTTTGGGGCTAGCTTAATTAGTGTGATTTGTCCTTATATTACCATACATATATTACATAAATATTACATTTTGCCAAATCTTGTGTGTAAGAGATCAAAAATAATTTTTGTATTTCGTTTGTTCCTTGGTGAAAGTTGTTCAGTATCATGGACTGAATTCAGACCTAAAGTAAGGCAGTTGTTAGTTACATAAAACAAGTAGGTACTGACTACGGAACCCTACACTGCAGGTGGCCCGTCACGGCACGTGGCTGGTTTATTTTGGTTAAGTTGAAATTTTAGGGAACCATAGACAAATTTATGATATTTCTGTGTAAATCAATATTACTTATTTTTAACGAATCAACAAAGAGCACTAAAAAGAAATCTTTTTCTGAAAACAGCTAAAAAAATTGGTTGATTAATGGAGCAGTAATTAGCATTATTGCACCCTTTTATTTTTTATCTTCTAATAGGTTTTCCTGTAATCTATAGGTAAAGAACTATTAATTGTAAATTTTTCAAAAGATTGGGTTCAGTGGTTTCGGAGATAAGTGTATTTTTATTATTTATTTTCAAAAATAACTTCAAAAACACCAACTTAAAAAATAAAGAAAAATATATTTAATATTATCATAAAATGCTCTTTCATTTGATATTTTACGCGATATAGTTCACAAAACCCTTTTTTTAATGTCTCATTTATCTCCCATAAAGTGGCCCCATTTTTTATTTATTTATTCATTTACCTACATTTTACTTCCGTCTTTGGGTCACAAATTTACATTATGTGCACCACATTTCAACTGAATCGGTCCAGTAGTTTAGTAGGTGGGGTAAATTTTCGCCCATTTTCTTAAATAACTTAAAAATAACGATCTAAGAAATAATAAAAAATAAATATATTTAAAATTGTCATACAAAGTTCTTTCATTTGATATGTCACACGATTTTGTTATCAAAACTTTTTTTTAATGTCTAATTTACCCACAATAATTGGCTCCCTTTTTTAAATTTCATTTATTTACATTATACGTCTATCTTTAGGTCACTAAGTTACATAAGTGTAGGTACTAAATCTCAACTAAATCATTCTAATAGTTTCGTAGCAAATTGGCTGTGACTTACGGATGGACAGACAAGCGAAACCCTAAAAACAGTAAAAACACCGAAAAAATCGGTTCTTATACAAATTTCCCGGGTGGCTGCACACTTTTGTATAAAAATGCAGATTTTTTTTTGTTTTTTGACTCGTTTTAATATCATTATACTATACTAGCAGTCCACCCCGGCTTCGCCCTTGGTACACACAAAGCCTATGTCACTCGGGGATAGTGTACCTTTCCAACGGTGAAAGTTATTTTTAAATCGGTCAAGTAGTTTCGGAGCCATGTAATGCAAACAAACAAACAACCAAATCTTTTCTCTTTATAATATTAGTGTAGATAAATAGCCTACTATAGCCTGCCTGCCAAGCCAAGTATAGATCTAGTATAGCCTCTGGTTCGATATATTACGAATAATGTCAATTCGTATTTTGATATACATTCATGGGGAAAAGTTTTTCAAAATCTCAGACTGAATTACCCCTCAAAATAATTGTAAAACCCTAATTAAACAGCACCTTTTATTACAAAAACAGTTAATATGATTCCGCGACCCGAGAAAGTTCCAATCCGATTTTCACCCTAATCGCCAATTAAAAAATATAGGTAATAAATCAAACCAAATTTTTTTTTATTGACTTAATTTTCAATAAAATTAAAAAAAAACTGTGTGATGCCGTATCTGCGATAGCATTACATCTTTACTTGAACGTCAACAAAATGTCAAAACTGTACTATAGTGTAGCAAAAGTATGACATAATTTGGCAGTTTGTACATAGTTTTTTATTGAAATATTAGACTGTAATGCAATTTTACGTAATTTGAAAATTGATTTTTTTGAAAAATTCGACACGGCCTCCTTCCTGAACGCCCGGCGGGCAACTGATTTTGTATGGAAGAATCATGGCCGCCAGTTCAGAGATTTCTGTCAAAAACGTTGCAAAACATCCAATTTTTAAAATTATTTTTTTTATTATTGCGTGATTGCATTGTAAGCAAATATTAAGAATAATGTTTCAAAATAGCCTTTATTTTTATAAAATATATGCAATCCCTTGTTAGAATATTTCTTTACGCAGAAAAACAAGCCAGTTTGTTGCAAGATTTTCTAAAATATTTCTTTCAGGTTTCTTTACAATTATCTTACTTTTTCTGAATTAAAATTAAAAAAATACGATTTTCGTCTACTGGCTAGTCTATTCACCTATAACTAGGTATGTAATTTTCTTAGTGGTCGTTTCTACTTAAGCCATAACTATTGCCCGCGCAAAGTGCGTTTTGCATGTTTTTGGGTAAATTCAATGCTTGTTTTTAGGAAAACTACAAAATATTTAAAAAAATCCTTTATTTCGTCTACTGTCCCAACTCTTCCTCTATCTATATGTATACATTATTTGACTTAAATCAAACGCTTTCTGTACAAACTTGTTGCCCGCACAAACCCAGTTTACATGGTGCCGACCCTTAATAAAGTGTTTTTCCTTTCCGAAGGTCAAAAAATAAGAAAGCATGAGCAAACAGCGCAAAACAATGACAATTTGTAACAAAAACTTCTATGAAACATCATTTTTGCCTAATATTTTGTACATTTAACTAATTCATGTTTTCTTCCCCTCATTTAAGCACTTTGCCTTCTTAATTTGGCCTTCAAAGGCAGGGACTAATTCTTTTATTTTATTTTTTCTCTAAATGAAGTCCAGTGCTGCCCCCATTTGAAATAAATTATTTTAAAGGAAATAGAGATGTCATTTAAAATTTTGTCTTTGTGAAGCCCTAGATAACCCTTCAAACTATTTTATGAACTACTGTTTACAGTTTAAAGTAAGAACTTTAAACGTTTTCCGCAAAAATGCAAAGAAAAGTTAAGTCTTAAAATAGTTTGAAGGGTTATCTAGGGCTTCACAAAACAAAATTTTAAATGATATCTCCGTTTCCTTTGAAATAATTTATTTCAAATAGGGGCAGCACTGGACTGCATGTATCTTTTATATCTATATCTTAATAAACAAATTGTAATATTTTCGTCGTTGTTTACTTTTTGATGAAATTGAGTAGTTGCCCAAATCAAAAATAAATTATTTGGTACTTGGTACTATTAAAAGAATAAAAGACAAAATAATGTCACGTCATTAATCACACCACATCCACTTTGAACGTGATTTTAGATTTATTAATGCAGAAAAACGAATATTAAGAGCGCTATTTGATTCTAAGAATCTATGTCGTCACAGTCCGATATTTCATACAAATCTCATAGAAAATTTTTGTTTTGACGTTTAGAAAAAAGAATCTGATTTAACTTGTTGGAAACTGGCGGATTAGCTTTGAGCTACCTGCCTTCCCCATGTTCGTAGGGGTATGAGGTTTAGTCCCTTCATAAAAACTTCAAAATCATTTGTATATATCTATTTCATTCATTCACACAAACCACAAACACTTTAAAAAAGCTATAACTGTTTATAAAGACTTTTCTTCAACTTTAACTAGATATCTTTTCTCAATTTTTAGTCCAACTGACAACTACTTTTAAAGAACACTTGTATCGATTTTAAATTCAAATACATTGTACTTTTAAAACAAACCATAAACTAAACAACCAGTATGAAATTCTTATGATAACCTCTTTAACACCTTCCCCATGTTTATGGGATTCCGTCCGGAATCAGGATCTAAATATTCCGGACGTAGACGATCAGCTAATGTAGTTTCCCCAATTTTACGTTAAAGTTGAAAATGGCAACATTTTTACCGGAAATCAATTTCTTTTTTATATTACCAACCTAAACATATAACTTACGTTCAGAAATCGTGTATCAGTCAGAGACAGACAGCAACTTAAATGTTTATTTGGCCGAAATGAAAAACTTGTCAAAATGACATTGACATTGAATAACTGTCAAAACAACGGGAACCCGGTAAGTGGGGTGCCTCGATGCCTCCCACGAAAACCAAAAAAATAGAACACAGACAGTGATCATAACACAGACAGACACGCCCCGGCAAAATACAGGCAAGGACGCCCTAATTCCACGAGCACGCGGAAACGGAAAGACACTTAGACTTGTAGTATCGTCAGTATAAAATAGGCTATTAGTTAATTCAATAGCACAACCGCTGTAGTCAAGCTACGTGCAAAACTGGGAAGTGCTTACAAAAACAATACATCGAAGTTCCAGGAGCTTGCCGGTATATTCCGTATCATCGACATCATCCGTCTCGCATCTCTGCATAAACCTAAAGGTGACCCATTGACTTAACATTCTATTCATAGGTCGGATCTGGGAAAAATTCTTACTTTGACATTGGAAATTTTATTTTTGTAATATCTGCTTTGTGATCACTATGCTACAAATCATTATAAAATAATTTTATAATGGTTTTTTACTTAGTATCTATAACATAAAATCTGTTGAAGGAAAGCTCTATGGTATCATTATAACTAATCAATCTAACATGTCTTATTGTAAATACCCATAATGTTCTGTGATTAGAAGTTGGATTATCGGGCGCTTATCTGCCTAAACTTCATGCGAATTCATAACAGCATTGATCAATCCAACCAATCTGATAAAAATAAATATCAATTACCCTTAATTCCACTTTGCTATTATGGTTGATCTAGACGCTAGATACTATCTAGTTGTATGTTGTGTCTAACTGCTATTATAAGTCCCTAGTGCTGACTTTGTTAAAAATGTTACCTACTTAGGTCTATGAATTAAGTGAGGCAGTTTTATCGAATTTTCGACCCTCCACGGTGAGATGTCGTGAGATTTGACTTGACGCCATCTTCTTTCCCCTAAATCTCACTTTTCAAAATGACTAATATCAATAATATGTTAATTTGTTCTTGATTGCGTTGAGTAAATTTTAAAACATTCCTTGTTTTGGTATATAAGAAGGAAGTCATAATAGTCACTTTGTTTTGCACAAATGTTGATGTCAAGTCGTTACTTACAGCTAAGTTTATGCTGCTTCCTAGGCGCAAGTGCAGAAGAAGCGACAACAAACTGCACTGCACGTTTTCTCCAAAGACGTCAACTAACAAACTTAAAACTTAAAATTAGTTATATGGATGGACTGAGATTGTTTGTTGTCATAATTAAATTGAATTATAAGAATTACGAAATTTAAAATAATGTCAATTTGTTAATAAGTATGTACCAATGTACCTAAATTATGACATGTCTAAGTTTACAAACCTTTAAGAGGGACCCGCGCCAAGCTTAAGCCAGACGTTTTTGTCTTAAAGATAGTCATTGGTCCTATAATAAGCCTTCTCACAAAGTGCTTTCTTTACATAAGCTTTGAATTTTCTGTCTGGCATATCAAGGACCGATTCTGGCAATTTATTATAAAAAAGTATCAATCCAATCAGAAATTGAAGACAAGGTGCTGTTCACCGCGCTAGCATCTTTGTTATGACAATCTATTTTAAATATTAGCAAGGTGTCATCAGCAAACAGCAACCATGTATTGACATTGTCATGTATTGACATTTCCATGCAATTTTTTTGTAAATTTATCTGTTCTCTTAACCTGCCTTAATTTAACTACTCTAAAACATTGTTTCTTGCCCACAAAAAAATTGTAGCTTGATGTGGCCATCCACTCTAAAATGCAGGTGGTAGATACATCGTGGACCGCGCTGACCAAAATAAATATTTACGTGATCTTGCCGTGCCGCCTTTCCCTCTCCTAAATGCCTCACGCAATTTATGGACCTTATGAAATTTTTTTAGAACTCATTGCAATTAAATAAAAATATTTTAATTGAATACTGCTTAGTTCTAAACAAGTTTATATATTACTAGCGGCCCGCCCCGGCTTCGCACGGGTATGTATTATACATATAAACCTTTCTCATGAATCACTTTATCTATTAAAAAAAACTGCATCAAAATCTGTTGCGTAGTTTTAAAGATCTAAGCATACATAGGGACAGACAGCGGAAAGCGACTTTGTTTTATACTATGTAGTGATAACCATGATAGCAAAATTGAATTATGGGGATACATGAAGTCCAGTGCTGCCCCCATTTGAAATAAATTATTTTAAAGGAAATGGAGATATCATTAAAAATTTTGTCTTTGTGAAGCCCTAGATAACTCTTCAGACTATTTACTAGTTGGTGGTTTTGTGGTTGTATCAACCAGTTTGGTGGTTGTATCAACACTGTGTTAGGTGCCCGCGTGAAATATAGGCAAATAAGCGCCTAATTATCGGACCACTAGCTTCGATCCATCGAAATATAATTCTCTAGAATCGTAAATAATCCCGAAAAACCATTCCACGCGATATGTACCGCGGCGGGCGGGGTTAAAAATATGAACAGCGCGGCGCGACAGTTCGCCGTGACACTCGAGTCGTGCAGTTGCGACGCAAGAAGTTTCCTTTGAGAAGATTGCTGTGTTTTTGCGATAATCGATTCATTAAAAATGCCGTCATGTGCCGTGAAGTGGTGTAGAAGTCATACAGACATGAAAATTAGTTATTAAAAAAAAAGTAACACGTAAACAAGGTTATTTATTTTAGCGTAGCGTACTGCATAATAGATACCATCCGCGCGTTGTACCTCACCCCTCGTTGCGTTGACTGCCCCACCCGACCGACGACGACGCGTGACCTTGTCGCGACCAATCGCATGCATCTTTGTCTATGTGTGCGTTCGAGTGTTTCGTTGTAATTACTGTTCGTTTTTTGCGTAAATGGAATCAGAATCGAAGCGGTGAATGTAGGAGCGTTAGAATTATAGAGAAATATTGTTCGTAGCTTCGATCATATATTCTATAGATGCACAGTTCCTTGCAAAATCAAACAAAATATTGTCCCCGTGTCAATACTTACATAGGTAGATGTATACAATACAAAAATCTTTATTGCACCGAATAAGATTTACAAATACAGGAAAATGTCTATAATATAAGGTACAAGAGGCGGCCTTATCGCCGAAGCAATCTCTTACAGGCAACCCAAGAGAAGGAGTGTGAAGTACGAGTACATAAGTAAGTTATCAGGTGGCGCAGCTAAAATTCATAGGTTCATAAATAATTTATATAGGTGTATAAATAAATAAATATATGTACATAAATATATATACCATTTCAAGTATTTCGAAAAAAGTTCTAGTGTCATACAGTTTAATCTAACTGAGATAAGCGTGGAAATAAATCCGTATTTTCACCACGCACTTTGGCATCTTTGACGTGCGCGGCCACCGAGCGAATGAGAGCGAAACAAGGCATAATACTGTTTTATGCCTTGTTTTTCCGGTGCCATTTTTTAAGCGGCAACTGTGCATCTATAGGTAGTATAATATATTGAAGACCACTACTGATTAGGTAGTTTTTGTTTAGGCCGACCGTTAGCTACTTCAATTATAAGTAGGTACGTATTAAAATTGTAAAGAAAATGACCTTTGAATGCAAAATATTATGTTTTTTTTTGTATCTGCTCTGTACAGTCCAAATAATTTGCTTATAATTTTTTTCTGCCTGTTTGTTTCTTTTTGTGTAAGTGGCGAACACTGGTGTCAGATTTCGCAAACTGCCTAAAGACATCTGGCATAGCTTGATGACTGTCTTAATGACGACAATGGCTTAACGTGCCCTCTGAAGCACTGAAGAGCTTAAGAAATTTTAATGCTACTTGTAGTGGGAGCCCATGATGCTAAATGGGGATCTACTCGAGTGTCATGGGGTCCTGTTGGATTTTGAAGATAAGAAGAATAAAAGGTTATTATGTATTCCTTTAAAACGGTGCGGGAAGCGTCTACTGGTTTTTAGAAGAAAAATTACATAGAAATACTCAAGCGTGCGTGTCAGATCATTATACATACGATTTAGCTTGATGTTCTAGTCGTGCTTGCCTAAAATCTGACGATTATTTGAAGGGATACTCTTAATCTGACGATTTGAAACGTTTTTGAAATAAAAACTATTCAAACCATCAGATTAAGAAAATAATATTTTTTTTGTAAAGTTTTTATTGTGAGACCAAAGAACTATAATAATAATAGGCTTTATTCAGAAGGAAGATACATAATGTAACATTTTCACTATGTGCATTGTTATGTCTCCTTGTCTCGCGTCTGTGTGCCACTATTGGCAAAGGCGTCCTCCAAGTGTTTCTACGCCTTCCTATTCAAATACCTCCTGCTACCTCCCTGATGTTATCTGACCATATCTTAAAAGGTCTTCCTCTTTTCCGTTTTTTTATCTCTTGGATACCAATAAATCCTACGTTGACTTCACTTGTCTCTGCCTCTCACCGTATGCCCTGTCCATCTTTGAGTTTGCTTACTATATTGAGACATTTTAACTTTAATTTTTGAAGTGAAAACTTTTTTAGCGGCGTTGTGCACTTTTTTTGTAATGGGTAAAAAATGTTAAACTCGCGTCAGGACACGTGTCCTAATCGAAAATTCGTAAGACGGATGGAGAGTAGACAGCCGGCGCGGCGTAGGAGAGGAAGTATCCCCCTCTCTTTCTACGGCGCGGCGAAAATGTATGCCTGCGCCTGCTGTTTCGTTTAGCTGAGAGATAAACTCTTTTAATGTAATATAAATTGTCATGTTTGTGTACGATAGCGCAATAAATAAATATTGTATTCTACCACATAAATGATAGTACTTTTATACTGATAATTAAAGCAATTCGTGCAAAATTATTCCCTAACCATTCCAAAATATCAAAAATGCACAACGTTAATATTCAAGTTTTCACTTCTGCCGGCACTCCCGGAGTGCAACCCGTCGTTTTTTTATTAAGATTTGCGTTTTTGACTTTATCTATCAGTCTCACCCCTGGCATACTTCGATAACCTAGATAACCCTTCAAACTATTTTATGAACCACTGTTTGCAGTTTAAAGTGAGAACGTTAAGCTTTAGTTTGCATTTTTGCCAAAAGTGGCCGTTTTTCGCAAAAATGCAAACTAAAGCTTAACGTTCTCACTTTAAACTGCAAACAGTGGTTCATAAAATAGTTTGAAGGGTTATCTAGGTTTTACTAGCTCAAAATTTTAAATGATATCTCCGTTTTCTTACAAATAATTTATTTCAAATGGGGGTAGCACTGGACTCCGTGTATCGTCTTAACATAAATTTGCCATCTGATTTATCCTAAAGTTAACTTTTACTTTGTCATATATAATATAACTATTGGGTTACTAGCCATTGTGTAGAGTTTATCGAAAAATATCTACAAAACTCGTAGGTTGTTACCTAAAATATGATGGTCTAATGTGATGCTGTAAATTCAGTAACATTAAGTGTTTTGTAATTGTGTTGTTTTTAGGGTTCCATTAAAAAACAACACTCCTACAAAGTCCTAGTTCCTATTCCAAAATTATTTTAGTCTTTTTTATATTTATTTATTTAATATTTATTGCCCAATAATCTAACATATACATAACTAACATATATCATACATATCTAAAATAAACTTACATAAATATTAATACATAATTATGCATAAAATAAACATATGTACTTAAATTATTGCAGCAAAGCTTTTTTGCGATACCAGCATTTTGAAGTGGTACCATTACCGTACTCTCTTGATCCATATTACAAATTTTTTTAACACGAAAAATATTTTGTGTTTGCTGAATACCAGACAGACTGTTCCACTTTAAAACTTTGGGCTGTGACCTTACTAAATAGGGCCAATGTGTGCCTTGTGTTCATGTTGATTAATGATGTCATAGCCTATTCTCATAATTAGTTAATTCATGTGATAGTTAACAGTATTACTTAGCACAGAATAGGTACTAGTACTCTTATTAGGATTCCTCCTAAAAAAAAACTGTTTCACGTCTTTATCCCTTTTAGAGTAGATAAAGCCAAGGGTCTTATGACCCTTAATAAGGATCTTATGATCCTCAAGGCCCCTTTTTAGGGTTCCGTAGTCAACAAGGAACCCTTATAGTTTCGTCATGTCCGTCCGTCCGTCCGGGCTCGTACTCCGCCGCTACTGCACCGATTGTCACGAAAATTGGTGGAGATAGATATTGAAGTTACAAAAGTTGGTTTTTAAAATTATAAAAAAAGGTTTTTTTTTCAGCCAAAGGTGAAAAATTAAACATACAACGAAAAGTGAAAAATTAAATTGGATTATTATTATTATTACTATATATTTTTCTTTTCTCAGCTTTTTGCTGGTTCTTTTTTAATATTTACGGGCCAACGCCAAGTAAATATTAAATTGACTTATATTTGTACAAGTGATTGGTTGCTGGTTGTGGCTGTTTGGGGTGGAAAGTCAGTTTCATCTATCTGCATGAACTTTCTTACTGTACGGCATGTGTTGAGGATAGCGGCTTTCTGGAGATCTATGTAAATATTTGGTTTGAGGTTTAATAGTTTCAAGCTGTTATGGAGATGTTTCGGTATTATGCCTGTGGTCGATAACACAATAGGCACAATATACACTTTGTTTTGTTTCCACATTCTCTGTATTTCATCCTGCAGCTCCGTATATTTGTTAATTTTTTCTGTAATAGTTTTGGTAACATTATGACTATTAGGTACGGCAATATCAATCAGGTATGTTATCTTATTGTTTTTATCCTGCAAGATGATATCCGGTCTATTGTAGTGTATTGTTCGGTCAGTTAATATAGCACGATCAAAATACATCTTGTGGGTCTGATTTTCTAGTATGGGTGTGGGTGTGTATTTATAATACGGTGTGTGAAGGTCCTGTGTCAGTGAGTGTTTGAGTGCGATTGCCTGGTGTATTATGTTATCTATCTGATTGTGTCTGTGTGTGTAGTCGGTTTGTGTGAGTGTGGAGCAAGCACCAGTTATATGCTGTATGGTTTCGGTTTGTGTGTGACATTTACGGCATTTGTCGTTGAGGATGGATGGATCTCTTATAATGTGTTTTCTATAATTTCTTGTATTTATAACCTGGTCTTGTATAGCGATAATAAACCCTTCTGTTTCCGGAAAAAGAGACCCAAATTTTAACCACTTATTTGACGCTTCGATATCCACGTGAGGCTGTTCCAAGTCGTGGGGATGTCGGCCATGCAATACTTTTTTCTTCCAGTCATCTATTTTTAGCATTTCTTGTTCTTTATAATTGTGTTGAGGCGAGTTAGATTTATCTATTAAATTAAGTGGTGTAAAATTTTTGTCATTTTCTGTTATAGCTTTATGTATGTTACTATTGTGAGCTTTTCTGTAAAAGAAATGTCTTAGGTCATATACTTGTTTATACCATAGTGCCGTCATATTAATCAGACCTCTACCTCCATTTTGTCTGGTGATCGTTAGCCTCTCAATTGCTGATTTAGGGTGCAAGTAATTGTGCTTGGTAAAGGTGGTCCTAACGTAACGCTCAATGTTGGTCATATCGGTCTTGGTCCATTTGATAATTCCAAAGGAATAGGTTAAAATTGGGATCGCGTACGTATTAACTGCTTTTATTAATTTTTTTCCTACGAGCTGTGTTTTGCAGATACTAGTGACTCTACGTTTAAATTCTTTAGTTAATTTGTGCTTTATGTCTATATGATCTAATCCTTTTTGCTGATGATATCCTAAGTATTTGTATAGTTCGTTAGGTTCCAAGGCCAATATGACTTCTCCCTCGTTTACGGTGTAGTTGCCTGTTTTTATTTTACCTTTAATAATATGAAGTGTTTTGCATTTTTCAAGTCCAAACTGCATCTGTATATCTTGGCTAAATTCAGCGGTTGCTTTTACTAGTTTTTGCATTTCTTTTTCAGTTTTTCCGTATAGTTTTAAGTCATCCATGTATATTAGGTGTGAAATGAGAGTTTGTGAGTCTTCGTGCTTAAGGCAATATCCCACATTCTGATTATTAAGTAAGCTAGATAAGGGATTAAGAGCGAGACAAAACCATAAGGGGCTTAGTGAGTCTCCTTGATAAATACCTTTCTTTATAAAAATCGGCTCAGTTGCGATTGCCTTATCTTTAAAGTTTAATTTTAATGTAGTTTTCCATAGGGGCATTATGTTAGTAAGGAAAGATATTATATTTGAGTTGATCTTATATATTTTAAGAACGTGTTTTAACCAGGAATGTGGAATGCTGTCATAAGCTTTTTTGTAATCTATATAAGTACAGTGTAGGTTTCTTTTCTTTTGAGTTGCATGTTTGTGTATAGTAGAATCGATGATTAGCTGTTCTTTGCACCCCATATGGCCTCGTCTACACCCCTTCTGTTCCTCAGACATAATGTTATGTTGTTCTATGTGTGTAGTTATTTTAGCAGTGATAACTGATGTAAGTATTTTGTATATGGTTGGTAGACATGTAATTGGGCGGTACTGTGACGGTTGTTCTGTGTATTTCCCTTTTGGTAACATGTAAGTTACTCCTTTTGCAATGAACTCTGGTATTGGTTGTTTCCCTAGTATAATATCTGTAATGTTTTTAGCAATTATTTTATGTAGTGTATGGAATTTTTTAAACCAAAAGTTGTGAATTTTATCTATCCCAGGTGATTTCCAGTTATGAAGTTTAGCAGTAATATTTGTGATTTCATTTTCTGTCACATCTTCGAATTTCATTTCTTCTATATTTGCCCATTTTTTTTCTTCTGTAACTATCCAGTGTGCATCAGCTTTATGTTGTGTTTCGTTTTCCCATATACCAGACCAAAATATTTTAAGGTCATCTGCTGTTGGTGTTTCTATATCTTCCTGGCTATCACTAATGTTTGTGTTAAGATTTCTATAGTATGTTCTTTCATTTGTTGCAAATAGCTTATTATCTAGTTTCCTTTGGTGTGCCTTTTTGTTTCTCGAAAGTCTGTGTGCTTTAAGAGCTAGTTTTTGTTTTAGAGTGTCGAGGAACTCTTCTGGTTTATTGTTATTTTTCTCATGTATGGTGTGTAAATTATATGTCTTAAATATCGTTTCAGCTGTTTTTACTACTTTATTTGATCTATTACCTTTACAATATTGTGAGAGCCTACCTATGTCACTTCTTAACTTTTCTATATTTTTCTCTAGTCTTCATTGCCAGCGTGGTTTTGTGTGCTTTTTATATGGTATATTTTGTAAGTCTTGTAAAATCTTATATCCGAGTTCCTCAGATATTACATAGGCGGAACAGTATATGAGGGTATGTATATCGGTAAGTTGTGAATCTGGTGATACAAATCGGCTAAGTATTTTATCATTGAATAAGTTCACTATTTTTGTAAGATTAACGCTATATCTCAATTTTGGGAGCCTTGGGCGTAGTTCAGGCTCCATTCCAGAGTATTTTAAAATTATTGAATGTAATTTATCGCTTAATGTATCTGCAACTGGGTCATTTAAAGGGAAATCTAGTGTTTCTATTTCGTTTTCAAGTAATAAGCTAATTGATTGTGTTTGTGTGGATGCCAAAGAAGTTTGTGTGAATATATTGCTTGTATCCCTAACTCCTAGTTGGTTGTGTGTATCTTGCGTCTGTGAAAATAACGGAACACTGTGGTCTATCAAATCAGGTGTTATTGATTGTTGTTGTGTATTATTGCCTATTTCTGCTGATAACCTTGTGACTCTTTCTGTTTCTAACTCTCTTCTTACTTCTTCTTTAATTACATTTAATTCTTGTTCTGAAAGTCGTTTATTTGTTACAATTACACGTTTTTGATCGGCAATTCTTTGTTCAGATACTTTTATTTCCGGATATTGCAGTAAGAATTTTTCATGCAGACATTTTCTCCAACAGGTCCTATCTGTCTCTAATTTAGTTAAAATATAGTAGTTACGCATGATGAATTTATTGATATCAGAAGTCCAACTCATGCGTACTCTAGCTTTCCCAGCCTTAGTGGACGCGGGTAACAAGGGATTAACCCCCCGCGCAACATCTAAAGTGGGGTTGAGGCCTATCAGATCACAAGGATCTTCATCCACGGAGGCTAATGAGGGTGTATAAGACACAGTACTTGGACTGTAGGGTTCAGTTACATCAGGCGTGGACCGAGTTGGTGATGTACTTCTATACCTATTACATGTTCTTCTAGAACTTCTTCTAACTGAAGTTTGTTGAAGTGGTTCAGATGAACTCTGTGGATGACTAATAGGAGGATTTAATGTTGTGTCATTTTCTACAACAGTTGGAGACTGGGTAGATATTGCTTTTTTGTTTTTCTTCATTTTAACTCTTATTTGGTTCCCACGAACAGCTAGGGAAAGGAACTCCACCACGGCAGAGCCCCGCATGCCGTGGCAAGGGTAATTGAAACTGGAGGTCCCCCGGTATCCAGAGTCCGCATATTAGCGACTATGCTCTCCCATAGCCACGCAACCTTCGGCATATGCTGTTCCACCTTGGCTTGGATTGACCTTTGCCTTGTTGGCCGCGTAAGTTTCGATAGTACGCGTGTCCGCCCCCCACGTGGCCAGATGTTCGGCACGGACGTAAGGTAGGGTTTATAGGGGGCTTATTATTATTATTATTAAAATCTTTATTGACCAAAATGGTACAAAAGGTGAACTTAACGCTAATGCATTCTCTACCAGTCAACCTTTAGGAAAAACAGAAATTATTTAATAATTGGATTAACCCCAACGTGTGGGATATTGTTGAAAAGGTCTTTTAAAATGCAACAAAAACTGCTTTGAAACTATGTAGATCAAACCCCCCAGTCTTGAGATAATCTAATACAAAGTTAAAATTTGAAGTGTCCCCCCACCGTAACTTTTGAAATATTACTAAAATAATTCTGAAAAAAATGTGGTATATACCTCAAATTATGTACTTTCAATTAAAACTATAGCGGTCTCGATATCATAGATAGTTATTTTTTAATACGTCATAAATCGTAAACCGCAATTTTCCTTTAGAACTTTTATATTATGTTACTTGCTGCTACGGAACCCTTCATGGGCGAGTCCGACTCGCACTTGGCCGCTTTTTTTAACTTTAACACTTTAAGTTATAGATTGAATACTTATGTAGGTATTAAGAATCCCCTTACCCTACACTTTCCCCTACAAACGTACCTACCTAGTCTACGTTTTATTTTGAAACGATATGTTAGATTTCGGTAAAAAATTGTTACTTTAAAGAAATTGCATATATCTAGGGTTATTATAATTGGTTTTCATGGTCTAAATATGAATGGGAAAGAAAATATAAGGTGTAAGTAAAAAATTTCCATACTTATGGTCAAAAATTATATAATACACTATATTCTCTTTCAAGTTCATATTTTGACTGTGAAAACCAATTATATGCCTAGTTATATGCGATTCCTTTTAGATTACAAAATTTTGCCGAAATCTGACATGTCGTTTCAAAATAAAAGTAAGACTACGTTTGTATGGGAAACTCCAAGTGCTGAGCTTCCTCTCTTTCAAGAATTTAGGTCTTGCGCTATGGCACATTCTCAAGCTACTGAAGTGGCTGGCGTTTGCCATTTGGGATACACACCGTGACTGTTTTGGCTCATTGATCCTGAGACATTCTATTTGTATTAAAAACGGGTATCTGAAATGCCTTATGTGCCATAATAAAACTGGCCCATGGCCATGCCTATTTAGTACAGGTCCCTAGCCCATTTCCTGGCCGACTATGACTATCTCCGCCGAAGAAGACTGTTCTCACAAGGTTGATTTGCAAACTTGAATCTGAACCCCTCGACCTGCAAGGCATCCTGCATTACCTCCTCTGATTCGAAGGCAAATAAAATTAGAGGTATACCTACTTACACGACGTATAAAACAAGCCCTGTGTTTTAGGTCCTGGACACTTATATACTGGAACTATTTTAAGGCTGAATTGAATTCCCTTTCACCTCTTCCCAAGGAAAATATATCGACATATAAAATATAATAAATATAATTAATATCCTCGACAGCATCATGTCATAACTCTCACACACACCTCTCCACATCACTCACACCACACACACACGGGGCTAAGGGAGAGGCCCTTCTGTTAACGTATATTAATAAATACATCATGTCATTTTAATGTTCAATTTCATTTTATATATAGATATATATATTATTACACTTAGGCAATATGATTTGTGCTCGCTACTTATTTACTCGTTTACAAATGTATATATAGGAAAAATCCATGTTGCTGTGGATTTATTAAATAAATAATATAAAATAAGTACTACATATTATTTTTATTAATAGTGAAAGACTAGCATTTTTGGGGCTTATAACTTCTTAACTCGAAAACCGCGATACTGATTTGGTTGCAGTTTTTATTGTTACATTGTTACCTATATTATATTATAATATATAATATATTGCCTAGGAAAAAGATCCTTAGGGCGCATGCGACACACGCGTGCGAAAGAGATATCAGAATCCGTCGCACGCAGAGTTTGTGACAGAGATAGACTGAACACGTCGCGTGCGAACGCGTAATGTAGCGGACGCCCTTACTGAGATACCTACAGAGAGATGACTAAAGATAAAGTCTGCTGCCATTTAACATCATTCAGGAAGATTTCACATAGATTTTGTATTATCCATAACATTAAATTCATTTATTTTTAAATTAACATGTTTTTTCTTTCTTTGTAGCAAATCAAGATGTCACACAAGCCGGGACCATACTCTCCAAACTTTCCATCAAGCCAAGGGTATCCTTCGCATGATGGTAAAAATGAGGAGAGCTATCCTTTGAACCCGCAGCCAGGTTACCCTGGTCCGCCGCCTGCTGGGGCCCCGCCCGGCATGCAACCCGGGTTCCAACCAGGGTTTGCGCCTGGCTACCAACCGGGTTTTGCGCCTGGGCACCCTCAGCAACAGCCGGGATACCCTCACCCAGGATACCCAGCACCAGGACCTATTATTCAACAACCTGGAGCCGCTCAAGGTATACTTGTACACATAGTTTATGCCTCTATCTTTGAAATACGTATTTAAAAAATGTTTAGTAACTGACATATTTTTTTTACATCATTTTATGAATCAGGATTCTGTTACCGTACCGCGTCATTCGCTCCAAGAACACTAGTTTTGTCAAGTAAAATGAGTATAGGATTTATGTAAAATAATGATAGGATTATGGATGCATGTAGTCATGGTCACTGTAGTTTATAATATTATCAATTTAAATATGGGTTTTGCCACTGGTAATAGGTATATAGTTTATCGCAGGAAAATTGGAAATGCCCGATATTAAAATGAGACTGAAATGAAATAAATAAAAAACACTATAGCTTTGTCCTCCTCGAACGGTGATGTTGACACGTCGTTTACCGTAAATCAGCGCTGACCCGGAATGGCGTGTAAGGTGTGGTCGTCCGTCCATTCGTGATCGACCCCATTTCATATTTCATATTTCAGAGACCTGAGTCGGATATCTTTTTGTTAATTAGGGTTCCGTCATGGATTCGTCATGTCTGTCTGTCCGTCCGTATGTCACAGCCACTTTTTTCCGAAACTACTCGTATAAGAACTATACTGTTGAATCTTGGTAAGTAGATGTATTCTGTTAACCGCATTAAGGTGACGTGGGTTCACAATTTGCAAAACTGTGCGTGTTTTTGATAAATCACTTATTAAACTACTACAGTTATTCCTCAAAAAATTTACATAAAAATCTTAAGGATTTTCTACAGACGCCCACAATAGCCAAAACACGATTCAGCATTTTTGGCTCGATAGAAAAAATCACAAACATACCTCTAATTTTGCCTAAATTTGCCTTTAAATTACGTATTACTATTTTATACAATCACCTTTTTATATGAAAATTATACCTATATATACAATTATACGCATAGGTCTTCAAAAATGATATTGAGGTTTCTTATACATTTTTTTTCTAAACTGAATAGTTTGCGCGAGACACTTCCAAAGTGGTAAAATGTGTGTCGTCATCCCGGTCCCCCCCCCCCCCCGTAACTTCTAAAATAAGAGAATGATAAAACTAAAAAAAATAATATAATATACATGACCATGCAAACTTCCACCGAAAATTGGTTTAAACGAGATCTAGTAAGTAGTTTTTTTTTAATACGTCATAAATCGTAGACCACAATTTACATCTAGAACTTATATATTATTATGTTACTTGCTGCTACGGAACCCTTCATGGGCGAGTCCGACTCGCACTTGGCCGCTTTTTTACATATGAACACAATCAACTTCCTGCAGCGGTGTTCCCGAACTGATACGACATTGAAACCTTCAAAAAACGAGTCTATGTCTTCCTAAAACGCCGGTAACGCTCTTGTTACACCCCTAGTGTTGCAGTTGTCCATGGACAGTGGTGATCACTTACCATCAGGGGACCCGATTGTTCGCTTGCCGCCCTAACATAAAAAAAAAATCATACCCGCGCACCGCGCAAAGCTAGGGCGAATACTAGTATAGTCTGTGGTATTGTATACTAGTTTTTCATATATAGTTACCTACGTAAACCTTACTTAGGATCACTTTTATGTAATATAATTTAGAGAAGACGACACAGGGCAAAAGAAAGAGAGGCAGACAAAAAATTAGGTGGTCGGACAAGCTGAGAAATTTTGAAGACGATTGAAAAGAGAAAACTACAGAGATGATTGGCTACCAAGCAGTCCAGCCACAGAATACATATTAGTTGGTGCAGCTCGAGATGTACATATAGGTTTTATATGTAGGTATCTATGTTGTTGCAGTTGATATCATTTTATTTGTCTTTCGTACGTCTTCAAACAGAATTCGAGTTAATGACATCTTATACAAGATAAAGTCGTTCGTTTGCTATTAAATGTAAACACTGTGCCTATGTAGGTACACGAACAGGGTTGTCACTCGTTATACTGTTGTGATTAATTTATTATTTTCGTGGCGACTAATAACTTAAAGGGCTACTAAATATTTGTTACTAAATAAAATACTTGGCAGCGATTAAATATTTTGGCAACAATTATATAAGCTTCAAAATGAATGGATTTACAAAAACTAAAAAATGGCTGCTACTTTAAGCTAGCAAACTTATTAAACAGGGCCAATGAAATCATAGGCGAGATACTAGAGGTAAATATAACTTTGTGACTAATATTAACAGTGGAACATTGTATTATTGGCAACTATAGGCTTCCATATAAAAATACACTTTCGGGCTGTGATTTGAAGCAGCTGTAAAAATTAAAACGGGTACGGGTCTTTTTGAGGGTTCCGTACCTTAAAAGGTAAAAATGGAATCATCATAGACTCACTCACTTGTCTGTCTGTCCGTCTGTTACAGCCAATTTGCTACGAAACTCTGGGACCAATTGATTTGAAATTTGATAGTTTGGTACACATAATGTAACTCAGTGACCCAAAGGTGGACGTAGAACGTAAAAAAATAATTTCAAAAAAGAAAGCGATTCATTAAGGTACGTGGTTATACAGAGAATGCGAATAGCATAGCAACTTTGATCTACCTATATTAATATTGACAAATTGTTTGTTCCCCCTTCACGTAAAGTCGTGCAGCGTTTTGACCTGAACGTACCTATTTCGGGACACCAGAGAGTTAAGTACCTTTATAGGCTACATTTTATCCCGGACTCAAGTGTCCTGATAACGAACGCGAACGAAGTCGCTGATAAAAGCTAGTTTGTAATATTTTATTGACGTATTGAGCGGACCGTAAACCTAGTTATTCATAGTAGGTATTAAAACACATTTATTTCCTTGAGTGGGTTTTTTATCTGTATATAAAGAACACCTATTTTCCTGTAAAAATATATATCTACGCTACCCATATTGTTTAAGGTCATACATTAATTTTCCGGGGTCCAGTGCCGCCACCATTTGAAAGAAATCATTTCAAAGGAAACGGATATATAATTTAAAATTTTGTCTTTGTGAAGCCCTAGTAACCCTTGAAACTATTTAATGAACTACTATTTACAGTTCAAAGTGAGAACGTTAAGCTTTTCTACGCATTTTTTGCCGGACACTTGGCAAAAAATGCGTAGAAAAGCTTAACGTTCTAAATCTTACAAGCTAAATTAGACCCACTTTCTATTATTCAATTGAGCTGAAACTTCACATACTTATCTAAGTTATGTGAAAATGCAATATTATGGTACTAATGACCTGATCTATGATAAAGCCGTTGGTGGCCACAGCATCTCTGTGATAAAACCACGTAACCCCACCGAGTTTAGGCTCAATTAATTCGTCTTGAGGAGCACTTTAAAGCTTTGTTCATTGTTTTAGATAAAAGCTTATTTTAAAAAATACATATTTTAAATAATTACTTGTTTAATTTATTAACTAGCAGATTATCAACCCTGAAAGCTTGCGGGTACCCAGATAAAATGCAGTACACCAAATGGAATAATACTTGACAATTATTATTACATTGATTTTCACTAGGTGTGGTGTTTGTAAAATTATAACATTTAACAAATATTTAAATTATATAAGATGTGGAAAACTGCGTCAGCAAATAATTTAGAATTATTTGATAAAGAAGTAAAACAGTGTAGAAAGCCAAAGTGGTTAAAATTTAAATTGTTTATATCGAAAAAGTGTACACATCTGTACTCAAAAGATAAGAGTGTTTATTTTGAAACTTTGAGCGTAGCTAGCGTAAGAAGAACAATAAACCGTATTTATAAACAATTGTCCAAAACCCGACACGAAGGTTATGAAAAATTTATGTCGGATGAAGAGAAAAGGTTGAATTTGTTTGTTATTGATAAATATAACTTGGTGGAGGGTGTTTAGAATAGGAAATTTTGCTACTTTAAAAATTTCCGTGCCTTTCCAATATATGTATATATTTATAATAGTTTCATGTATCTATTAGTATCTCCAACGAAAACACGTAAGTATTTTTTTAAATTTTTATTCAAACCACAGTCCATAGGTCAATCAACGCAAGATAATTGGTAATGAAAATATATAGATACCTACCTACTATACAATAAATGATAAAAACACTAAATAGCAGTGAATATAGAAATAAAGAAAATTAAATATGCCTACGTGGATTGATGTGTGAGAAAACTTATGTTATTTAAAAGGTTATTTGACGTCCTCTGTGGCCTAGTAATCATCATGCCAGGCTGTCACACAGGAGGTCCCGGGTTCGATCCCCGGTCAGGTCAAGATGGAAAATGATCTTTTTCAGATTGACCTGGGTCTTGGATGTTTATCTTTATATGTATTTGTTATAAAATATAGTATCGTTGAGTAAGTATCCCGTAACAAAGTCTTGACTCGAACTTTGGGGCTAGCTCAATCTGTGTGATGTGTCCATATACCTATATTTATTTATATATTTTCAGGTGGCTGGATGAGTATTCCTCAAGGCCTCAGCAGCTGTCCTCCCGGTTTGGAATACCTGTCTATGATTGACCGCGTGCTGATCCACCAGAAAGTGGAGCTGTTGGAGGCATTCGTGGGTTTCGAAACCAACAACAAGTACATGGTCATGAACAGTCTCGGGCAAAACGTCTACTGTGCCATGGAAGACAACGATTGCTGCACGAGAAACTGCTGCGGGCCAAGCCGACCATTCGACATGAAGGTTTACGACAACTTTCAAAACGAGGTTAATGTTCTTTCTTCCTTCTGTGTTGGCCTACAGTTCAGACTTTTTTTAAGCTACCTACAGGCATTTACAATAATTCGGTCATAAACAGCCACGGACAAAAAGTTGACCGTGCCGTGGAAGACAACGATTGCTGCACGAGAAACTGCTGCAGGCCGAACTGACTATTGGACATGAAGGTTTACAACAACTTTCAAAACGAGGTTACTGTTCCTTATTTCCCTTGTGTTGGCCTACAGTTACGACTTTTTTTAAGTTACCTAAAGGCATTAACAATAATGCGGTCATAAACAGCCACGGATAAAACGTCTGCTGTGCCGTGGTAGACAACGATTGTTGCACCAAAAACTGTTGCGGGCCGAACCGACCATTCGACATGAATTTCCAGCCTTTTTTACAACATTTACAGCCTATGTCGGTCCACTGCTGGACTTAATGCCTCTCCCATTAGGGGGAGGACACGTAGAGTTTGTGACAGAGATAGACTGAAACCGTCGCGTGCGCCCGCTTAACGTAGCGGACGCCCTTAGCGTTAAGTACCTACGCCAGTTGTAAGTTGTAAGACAATTTGTATTGTGGAACAGTAAAGTTTAAATAAATAGGAAAAGTGCCGTGTGGTTCCCGGCAGAGTAGAATAGGACCACTCCAAGTCTTCCCGTAGATGTCGTAGAAGGCGACTTATGTGACGTGACGAATGACACCTCTCCAACCCGTCTGGCCAGCGTGGAGAGTGTAGGCCAAATCCTCTGGCTGCTCTGGCCAAGTTGACTCTGGCAGTACAGAAAGGGTTGTGCTCCTGCAGTGAGACTAAAAAAGACTTTTTTATGATGATGATGAATTAAGAAAAGATCTAAGAATGAGGGATGGCTATTCAGCCATCAAGCCATCCTGAGATTTTTTTTTTAATCTTTTTGACTTACGGCTGTAAATAAATAAATAATTTTCCTGCTTCCAGGTGATCCACCTCCGCCGGCCCTTAGCCTGCGACAGCTGCCTGTGCCCGTGCTGCCTGCAAAGCATGGAGGTGACCGCGCCGCCCGGCACCGTCATCGGCTCTATAGAACAGAACTGGTCCATCTGCAAACCCTCGTTCTCCATCAAAAACGCAGCTGGCGACACTGTGCTGACTATTAAGGGGCCGTGTTGTACTTTTTCGATGTGTGGAGATGTTGAATTTCATGTAAGTGATATAAAATGTGATATAAAATGTATTCTCACATATTCTCTCTCTCTGTCTACATGATCTCTTTCAATGTATTAGTGACCAAAACTGCCAGTGCCCGTGCTGGCAAAGCATGGCGTTACGGCGCTGCCCGGCACCGTGATCCGCTTCAAAGAACAGAACTGGTTCACCTGCAAACCCTCGTCACATATTTAATATAAGTATTAACATACAGATGAAGAAGATGAAGCAAAAGAGGTCTGTCAGGATCGTAGCAAGTGGAGGTCCATAGTCTCTGCCTACCCCTGTGGGAAACAGGCGTGATCGTATGAATGTATTAACATACAGAACGAAAACTCGCAGCGTTTCCCGCAATATGGCGTCCCCGCACCTTCCCCGTTCTCGGCGGCGCGGCGTTTGATGGCTTTGAACCATCGAAATATAATTCTATAGAAATCTAACGCTCGTACATTCTGATTTCATTTACGCAAACAAACGAACAGTAATTACAACAAAACAATCGAACGCACACATAGACAAAGATGCATGCGATTGGTCGCGACAAGGTCACGCGTCGTCGTCGGTCTAGTGGGGCGCTTAACGCAACGAGCGGTGAGGTACAACGCGCGGATGGTACCTATTATGCAGTACGCTAAGCTAAAATAAATAACCTTGTTTACGTGTTACTTTTTTTAATAACTAATTTTCATGCCTGTATGTATGGCTTCTACACCACTTCACGGCACATGTCGGCATTTTTGATGAATCGATTATCGCAAAAACACAGCAATATTCTCAAAGGAAACTTCTTGCGACGCAACCGCACGACTCGAGTGTCACGGCAAACTGTCGCGCCGCGCTGTTCATATATTAAGTCCCGCCCGCGGCGGTACATATCGCGTGGAATGATTTTAGGGATTAGATACGATTCTAGAGAATTATTGTTCGTACCTTTGAACACTGAAACTCTGCGCTGTGTGCAGATGTTAAGTTTCATGAAGGTAATGCAACAAATAGTATGAGTAAAGAGGTCGTCCATATAAAAAAATATCTAAGATCGTACTTGTCAAGACAAATCTGACAGGCCCAAACTCGGTGTTTGTAATATGAACTAGTAAATTGAATGAATCCACCTAAAATAAAAACCTGCAATATTGTTTGAATGTGACTATTTAATTTTGTTGACTATATATCTTTTACGCTTGCCCAAGTAACTCTTACAGAAGAATAACTCAAAAGTATTTTTTTTTGTTATCGTCGAGAACTAGTAAAAAGAATACTTTTTTCAGTGGTTTTCGTAATACGCTCTACCAGTTCATTTCAATGTGCATCGTTAGTTTTTATTGAAGTAACCATCCACAAAAAGTTCGTTGGACGAAATACTTTATTTTGAGCCAAATTGGTCAAAAGGTTTCCTAGATATAGGGTTCGCGAGCAAGTGATAACGCGGCTCATGTTCGAACTTAAAAAAATATCGTCATAAATATATTAATTATCTTCTAGAATCGTTGTTTCCGGGTTAGAATAGGACCACTCCATCTCTTCCTGTGGATGTCGTAAGAGGCGACAGCATTAAGCACTAACATCTTGTGCTACAATTGCATTCCCGAGGAGGGTTAACGTCGGGCGGCGGCCGGCTTGTAAAACTTTTCGCCTAAATACATTCCCAAAGAGGGTTGACGTTAGTCAACCCTCTTTGGGAATGTATTTAGGCAGGCGGCCGGTCGTAAAACCATAGCCAAATTATTTAAACTCTTCCGGCTATTTCTTCTCCAATGCAAAGTCTTTGGCATCCTTATGTGACCAATGACATGCATGTAATATTTGGAGAAGAAAATCCGGGAAAGCGCACCCCGGGCTCCGAAGCAGCATAGCTGAGGATGCAACCAGGAACGCGCTTGGATAAAGAAGATCTTCTAGAGTCGAATCGTCTAACAAAAACACATACGTATACAAACGCCGGATTGTTCAAATCGACTCGAAGAACTTGCTCGCTCGTTCAATAGGATATATTACGCAAAACTCGGTGCAGATGGCGCCACTAGCTCTGCTGTCATTCTACATGTCATATTTTTTCGCAACAAATAATTAATTATGATAGATTTATTATTATTCACTCATTCAAAACCTGTGCTGTGGTGTAATGGCCACAATATAAATCTTTTTCTGAGAACAGCAAGCAAATTGGTTATTAAATGAAGCAGTAATTAAAGAAAAGTGGGAGCGTGGTGGGGATATCTCGCTATCTCTTTCGTACGCGTGAAACCCAAAGGCAGCCTAGTGTCCTTATATTTATAAATATTTATCCTTTTTAGGGTTCCGTACCCGAAGGGTGCAAACGGGACCCTATTACTGAGACTCCGCTGTCTGTCTGTCTATCTGTCCGTCAGTCACAGGGCTCTATCTCTTGAACCGTAATAGCTAGACACTTGAACTTTTCATCGATTATGTATTACTGTGGCGGATATAACAACAAATACTAAAAATAAAAAATAGTTAAAAATTAAAGGGGGTCGTCTTACAAGAAACGTGTTTTTTTCAGCGTTTTTAACTTGATCTTCATAATGGCATTAACTAGATACTTGAAATTTTCACCAATTATGTATTACTATGACCACTATAACAACAACTACTAAAAATAAAATAAAGTAGAAAATTAAAGGGGGTCGTCATACAAGAAACGTAGCTTCAGCGTTTTAAAACATTGTACGGTGGTACGGAACTCTTCATGTACGAGTCCGACTCGCACTTGCCCGTTTATTATTTTTCTGTATTTGACAGTTTCCCGTTCCACCAGATTTTAAAGGCTTAGAACTTAGTAGGTACTTACTTATTTTTGAGCAGATAAAAACATCTTTTTGTTTTCGGTTTTAGATTATGATACTTTTTGATATGATTAATATAAAAAAATGAGTCGAGTATCTTTTTGTCATATCTACAGGTGTGTTCCTCCGATGGCGAGACGAAAGTGGGAAAGATAACGAAGCAGTGGTCTGGGTTTGCTCGCGAAGCGTTCACGGACGCCGACAACTTCGGCATTTCCTTCCCGATGGACCTGGACGTCAAAGTGAAGGCAGTGCTGCTCGGGGCATGCTTCTTAATTGTAAGTTTGTTTCTGTATCTAGTAAAACTGCCAAGTAGGTACTTTTATTCTAGGATTACGTTACTGTGATGAAAATCCTATGATTAAGTAGAAAGTATTTATTAGTCTACATGCCAAATTTAATTCGTATACTTTAGCCGCTTTTGCGTGATTGTGAACAATCACAGATGAACAATTATCCAAACTAGCAAGCATAATAACTTTCTATTTTAAATATTAGTAGTAAAGTAGGATTGTCATCCGACTTATAGGTCTATCTATGCAATTTTTTTTTACAATTTATAGCAGCGGGAGATTTTTTTTTATTTATTATATATAAATATATAAGTAAACAACTAGAGGTTTAGTAAATTAGCGGTTTATACCATCAAACTGCGACATATATATTACAACGCGTTGTGGCCACTGTAAGACGTCCACAACGCGAAATTCGTGTCATGCGATCACGCGGAACATATACATACTCGTACATACATACTTATACAGAATTTTTTTTTTGTTTTTACATATCAAATACTTATTTTATTTTTTTATCATTTCAGGACTTCATGTTCTTCGAAAAATCAGGTAAAAGTAAGAAGAATCGACGATGAATTATGCTGTGAACATTTTTCAAATTTTTTTTTGATTCACTAATATTACTGATTGCAACTTGTATTTACTAAACTGCTGTGATGTATGTTAGACGTTCAATGCTAGCTTGTTAATCAAAAAAAGTTTAGTGAGACAAGCAATGTATTTACTAAACGCATAATGCTTGCAAAAAGAGTTCAAGATGTGCTGCATGCATGCCAACATTCCATGTTAGGAATAGAGGGCCAAAAAGATTGGTGGAAATTTTTAATTCATATTTTACCTAATGCTACTTGCTTGTGTTTGGCCTACACTGCTATGATTTATATGTTAGAAATTATTAAAATATAACGTCTAATAAAATATACTAAAACTATTTTAAGGGTGGATTCAGTCTATGATACCGAAAACCTCCACAAGTAACATATATAGAGATATGAAAAAGAAATTGATTTCCATAGAAACTAGGATCAAATGATAGGTCAACTTGTTTGGAAAGCAATTTTTTTTATTTTTATTTCAATATATGTTCCTTGAGGATAGTTAGTCATTGACCGAGCTAGCGTAGCGTCTCAATTTCGAGATTGCCCAAAAATGCTGTCTGTCTGTTCTCGCCTACAAGTCGCATTTTTCGGTGGGAACTTTGTAGCGTTATTTACTGACTGATTTCAATCTTTAAGAGGCACATTAATGACTTCATTCTACACAAATTGTGTAATAAAAATCTAAAAGGGTGGAGGGAGGAAAGGGAGAGAAGTTTGCTGTAGCGCTATACATATATGGACGGATTTCACTGAAAAGGCTTTGCTAAGTCAGGGGAAATGGAAAATATCGGTTATTGCATGAATATAAGGGCTCGCGAGGTTACTATTCTCACAGAACCACTAGTTATAATAGTTTCAGTATATTTAGTTAGACCCTGTATAACCTATTTAAGGAGTGCAGATTTTTTATGAATACACCGTACGGTAGCAGTTTGGACCAATAAGGTTGGGTGTGACTCGCACTAATTTAGCCTAAAATTTAAAAGCCATAATTTTAGATTATCTAATATAGAATGTATTACATCAACAAAATGATAATTGCGTCTGCTTTTTTTTATTAAAAAAATAACACAATATTAATCATACGGGGTGTCGGGGCATATCAGCGTTATATTATTTTACGCTATACTAGAATGCGGTGCGAGGTATTTTTGCTTGTTAGCCCGAGAACGATATTCAATAACAGCCACATTTTTGTAAATATGATAAAATCAGATAATTTCAAGGTAATAATATATTTATGATTCCAACAAAAGTTTGATTAAAATTGAAACGAAATTAATATAATGGCTCCTAATTCTACGCATAAATAATAACAGAATTTATTCATTTATTTATTTAATTTTATTGAGCCAAAAGCTACAATAGGTAGACTTAATGCTAAAGCATTCTCTCACTGTCAACCTTTAGGAGAAGAGAAACAGATAGAATACTCGTCATCTGAGAAAGTATTATGAAAGTATAGTTCTAATAGAATCAACAATAAAAAAAATAACTTGAAATTGATATATCATATTAAAGTTATTCAAAAATAAAGATATCCCAAATTTTAAATAGGTACATACTCGTACTCTGGCGCAATCCAAATCCAATCTTTTAGTCAACTCGAAAAACATAACCCTCCTTCTGGTGCAGTCGGGTAAAATCGGATAGATTATACGCAAAACACAAGATGTTCCGCAATTAAATATTAGAGGATATTTTTTTAACGAATGACAAATATTTACAATAAAAAAATTATAAGTACATTAATATGTACTTATAGTTTTTTTTAACAATATTGACATAATAGGGTATATTCATGTTATTTTTTTATTTTTTTAAACGATTCTATAAGTTATTATATAACCGGAAAAAAATATAACACTTACAGAATATTATTAAATAAGCTTAAAAAAATAATTAAAATTACTATTATTTTTGGACGACTTTAAACGCTGCCATTTTGCGCTTTTTTCTGTGACGTCACCGTGCATTGTCAATGTCATAGAAACACTTATATGTCAGTGTCAGTCAAGTGCAAATTACAAATTCAAAATATTATCAACAAAACAACGAAGTTTTGGATTCACAGTTTTATTTTATAAGTAATACTATCTAATTTGTGATTATAAGTGAGTGATTAAAGCTTTTAATATCAATTCATTACAAATGGAAGGGCGCACAAAATCTTATTATAAATATTGTATGGTTCCTATGTGCAAAAATAACATCGTAACTGCACCTGACAAAATATATTTTCATATGCCCAAATATGCAAATGTAAGGAATCATTCCGCGTATTAGGGTTCGCTGTTTTACAAAACCGAGCTGTAATGCCAAATAGCTAGAGGTTTAGTAAATTAGCTGATTATACCATTCAACTGCAACTGTACATACCTAATGTGAACAAAAAATACATATTGTGAGCAAAATGAGTAGTGTCATCCTTTGCAAAACTACACAGTAGTATTGTAAGTACCTACTTCAATTATTTATAATTTAATAGGTAGTAGACTAGCTGCCTGCTACTATAAGCTATAAGATAATGTACTACCTACCGTAATTAATTAAACAAATTTATATTATTTAAGAAAAAAAATACCCAAAATTCTCCAAAAGATTTATTTTTTTTCTCTAAAATTTCCCATTTTTCCCAGAATTGCGAAAAAAATACCCAATCTGGTAACACTGCAAATTACAAATGACTTATTGACAGTGACAGATAGTCTTCTTCTTTTTAATTTGTGATTGACAGCACAGACTATTTAGAAAATTAAGTTTGACAGTGTTTCGTGACGTCACGTGGCGTTTCGGAAATTTGCGAGGGAATTTTAAAAATACAGCTTTTAAATAATTAATTTCTCAATGTAAACACGTTAAATTGAAAAGATATATATATGGGTATTTTTCTTTAGCAATGAAGTATACACATCATTTTTTTTGTTCGTTTCTGAATCACATGCATATTGTCTATTGTCAATATTGTATTATATGTCTGATTTACCGATAAGTCCATTAATATTTGCTTAGTGCATTATTTATTGTTTAAGAAAATAAATCACTTGTTAAGTACATACTGATTGCGTCTGCATTGTTTATGTTACTAGTGTAATTAGACGCTGTTAGTGTTTGTGTCGATAATGATTTAGTCGCTATTTCTGTGTAATCTGTGTTCCTTTTTTAACCCCCGACATAAAAAGGGTTACGGGGTATAAAAAGTTTGACGCTAATGTCTGTCGGTCTGTCTGTCTGTGGCATCGTACGTAGCGCTCGAACGGATGGACCGATTTCGATGCGGATTTTTTTACGTGAAAGCAAGTTCCCTTCTTCACTTGGTGGTTCTTAGCTATGTTTGATGAAAATCGGTTCAGCCGTGTAAAAGTTATTGGGAAATCTTTCTCTAGCAAATATATAGATGGCGCTACAGATATTACTAGATGGTGTTTCTTGAGAGTCGGTCACTGTGTCGAGGTTTTTTTAATTTGCCTAGCAAATAAACGTGTTCGCAACTGTGTATTAATAATGTCTTTTTCTCAAATATATTTTTGATTCCATTTATCTTAATTCTGTCAGGTCCCTATCATTGTCAAATACCTCCACGTATTTATTTCTCCAAGCGTCTAGGACTAGCAGGGCATTAAACATCTTGACGCGACAGTTTGTGTTTTATTTGATTTAAACATTGCGATTTCGTAAACTTATGTATATTTTTGTGAGTGTGTGAAATCAGTTTCTCCGATCATGATCATACAGTAGTCCTTTTTCCTGATAGTGTGAATGTAGTGACAGCAGGTGAATAGGGATGCGGACTGAGTCCGAAAAATTGTATTTTATTTAGTCGTCAGTTTATTCAAAAATAATGGACCCATATTTTTCGGTTTATCAAAGTACGAGTAGTGAAAATTCACAAATATACAGCGCCTCGAAGTATCGGAGCTGGGGTGATTGACGTCACCGTCAAGTGGAAATCGTACTTGATTGTGACGTCAGGCAGAATTTAAATGCGCTGTATGTTTTTGTTACTGATACTAATCCAACATACCTACCTATCTTTTTTGTATCTTTTTTATGGCAGTTTCGACAGATGCTTTACTTTTTTTGAGGTAAGGTTTTTTTGTGTAGGTGAGTTTTCCACCGTGTTACTATCGGTTAAGGTAAAAGAACTACCCCTTTTCCTTCTTTGCAATTTCTTCTTTGTTTTATTAGTAGTATTTGGAGATAGTTTTTCGTTATTTTTCTGTAATTGGGTAATAGTAATTACTTGTGCTTTAATTTTTTTCGATAGGGTGTCACTTTTTGTATCCGTTATCAGCATATTTTAATTAGTTTTGCGAATGTTGAACTTGAATTGTTTGTTCGTCAATATCATTTTGAGTTATAGATAAGTTAGGTATTCTAGAAGTCAGACATGGTTGAAGTTTACGATTTCTGTGATGTGTTTAGATGATCATGCACGAGTGTTTTTGACGTGACAACGTCTTATAAATTGGTTAGCCGGGTGACACTTCAAGAAACTGCGTTACGCTCCGCTCACGTTATGCGCTCACAATGAGAGCGAGTGAGAGGCACGCGTGCGAGAGAGACAGACATAAAAAGTGAAAGGCAAAGTCGTTGTCACGTAAAACTTTCGCCCGTATACCGACTTTACAGGCAACCAATTTTTTTTTTAATTTTCTAAATTTAATGATTTTTGTCCATATTTTTATTCATGTAATTATTGATGAATACTTATATGTGATATGTTTATTTTTGAATATCGTAGTGACCTCTATCGGGATTATTGGGTTATTTGCAGTTACTGTTTGATGCATTGCTTTTGTTTTTGATGTCGCTGTTCTTTTGATATTCTGTTGATGGCTAACATTAACAGCTGATGTGAATTCTTTGTTCTTTGTATGTATCATCTGGCCTTTGTTTACACGTTGTATGGTTCACAGTTTAAACTTTAACGGAACTACTATGCAGTTTTATTTATTTATAATGCTTATGTATAGTTTTAGTATACATAACACTGATGGTTTATTATAAATATACTTAGGTTACGTACGTTCAGTCCACGTAAGTAATTCAATTTGCTTTAACACTTGTTTTAGGAGTTCATTGCACTTATTTAGGCACTAATCCACAATTATAATCAGTTGTTTTAAAAAAAAAAAAATACAGAGATGATGTTATTCGTGTAGCGCACTCTGGCGAACTTTCTTTTTATATACACACGGGTATTTTTTTTATTTCTACAAAAAAAAGTACATCATAAATAAAAATAATTAATATTTTTTCTACCGAGTACAATTTCTTTTATACAGGGTAATGCTAGTTTTCTCGGGCTATGTATGCGGCACGCTTGATTCTCTTGTGAGTATTCACTTTTTATTATATTTGTGGTGTGTGGTAGGAAGGTTAAGGCTAGTCTGCATGCCACTAGGACTTAGGTGTACTAAAAGTTATGCGATCCAATATATTTATTAGTGTACTTACTAAAACTTTTTTGTTAATAAACGTAGGAAATTTTTGTAAGATTTGTAAAGTTTTTAATGGAAAGCAAATGTGTTTTGGGACCTTTTGTAATGATATTGGGTAATGTTTGTAAAGAATCTAGATCCGTGTAGTTGAGGCTTTTTTGTAATTTTAAGAACAATATTTAATTTTCTATAGCACAATGTCTTATCCTCGCATAAGAGTATTAAGTGGTCTTTGAAACACCATTTATCATTAGGATAAACAGGATACATGAGTATATTTTTCATGTGTGAATTTTTTTACAGCTTATACCTACGTGATTCTGATTACATTCACACTTCCAACTGACATGTTCAGATAGTATACTTTCTTCATGTGACTGAAAAGTGATTATGATACATGTATGTACACAGCTCGAACACCTTAGTGTGCTATTTAGGAATATACCTACTTTGACATAAATAATTTATTTAATTCCTACTAGGCCCCCGGCACACTCCGCAGTTTAGGTATGAAGCTAGGCCGCCGTCCTAATACGGCTTATTATATAAGCTTGTAATTGATAAAAATTTACCGCTAGATATATAGGGATACGGACGGTGGCTTTGTAGGCGTAAGATACATTTTGGGTCGGTTGGCGCACGCTAGGCTAATAAGTCGGAACGAAGGTCATCTGCGAGGCGTGCAAACCAAATGGGACTTTAGTACGCTGTACCTGGGTTTAATTTAGCAAATTTCCTATGCAAGAGTTTTCTGTACCTTGGTACTAATAATAATTATGTGTTCCTACTTCACAGAAAAGTCTCGTTGATTGGCAAAAACACATCTGGACGATTGCACGAACACCCGAATTCAATACATGGAAGCAAGGCGCATTATGCCATTTTGTTTTAAATTTTGTCATTTGTCAACTTTTGGTAGGCTGCACAACATTTAGTGACAAAATTTTTCTCAGTAATATAGGACTATGTTTTTGATAACTGTATACAATACCATACGTAAGTTTAATATTAATGTAGTAATGTCATGGCTTGACACTGTATGAATTTCTTTGTTTGTTCCATGTTATTATATAAATATTCCTAATAGTATCTCAGTGCGACTATTAGAAATATGTATAAATGTTCTATATCTATAATATAAAAAAACCGTTTAACGGAAATAATAATAAAAAGAACAACTCGAAAAGGTTATGGCATGCACAAGGTTTCACAGTAATTTTTTTGTTGTTTGTGTTTTGCAACAAAGATTTCAACAAGAAAATTTAGCGCGCTGAGCAGTCTTTTTATGGCCTTGCGCTCTTGGCGCATTCAGCCATTGTGGTGGCCAGTGCGCTTGTTTTAAAATAAAAGCAAATTCATGCATATTATAAGACCTTTAGTGGCCTCGGTCGATTTTAAAATTTACTTAAGTACCTCCCTATGGTTGCAAATCTAATTAACAACCCGGATTTTGAGTTAAATACAGCCTCATTTCAGAGCTTGAATGACGAATACCAATCTAAAACTTAAATACGAGTACTTACAAAAACTGTAAGTAGGTAATTCAATTAGAATAAAATATACTAAAGACGTGTACTTTCAAACGTTACTAAAAATATATTTGTACGAAAGACTGTAAATCGGCCTTTGACAAAAGACATCAACACGCACTTAAGTAGCACACTCCATACAAATATGGAACTTTTATATTAATCTCATTTTTAAACAATGTTAATTATTTTAAAATTATAATAATGCCAAACTAGATAAATGTTAACTGAGGTGAACAGAATCATGGCCATACATTTTCCGTGTTTAGTAGACATTTAAAACATATATGTTTTCTAGCAAAGCATTGGCTGGTAACCAAGTTCGTCGTGGGCCAAATTTATTGTAGGTGTTTTCTCCAGTTGCTTATTATAAGAGCAGAAGCTTTTCCGCCTTTGTTAGCATTCAACTATTTTGAGCTTAATGAGTAAAAGAAGAGTAGGTACTTATATTTTGAAATTCTATAATATTATACTTATTATGAAAATGACATTTGAAATGTCGACAGATTTTGATCTGTATTGGTTTATATACAACGTGCAAGGGACATAACATACCCGTAATAAATCAAACCACGGGCTAAACAAGACCACTAAAGTATAATGAAATAAAAATAAGTCGAAAAACAAAAAAAAATTGATATACCCATACAAATCGCCCGGGCGGCTGCACACTTTTGTATGGAAACGCCCTTTTTTTCTTTTTTGGCTGTTATTTTAATTTCATTATACTATAATGATCTAGTATAGACCCTGGTTCGATTTATCACGGGTATGTCCCTTGCACGTTGTATATATTATACATATATATAAATTTTGATCTGTAGTTATTAATATTTGTTATAAATATACTAACAATGCAAACTCTCATAGTCTAGTCTTAAAAATTCTATTATTATTTTGGCGGTCACCTGGTGACTGACATAGGAATGAAAAATCTACTGTCTATTTTTTGTGATATTTTCGGTGTATTTTTAAAAAAGTTCCTTGTACCCTGGTTAAATAAGATTCAAAGTAAGGGTTTAATTGCTTAAGAATGGAAAAGGGCGACACACGGAGTCCAGTGCTGCCCCCATTTGAAAGGAAACGGAGATATAATTTAAAATTTTGATCTAGTAAAACCTAGATAACCCTTCAAACTATTTTATGAACCACTGTTTACAGTTTTAAGTTAGAACGTTAAGCTTTAGTTTGCGTTTTTGCCAAAAGTAGCCGTTTTTCGCAAAAATGCAAACTAAGCTTAACGTTCTCAGTTTAAACTGTAAACAGTGGTCCATAAAATAGTTTGAAGGGTTATCTAGGTTTTACTAGATCAAAATTTTAAATGATATCTCCCTTTCCTTTCAAATAATTTATTTCAAATGGGGGCAGCATTGGACTCCGTGTATCGTCTTAACGTGCTGTTTTAGGTAGGATGGACGCATTGCGAATATATCTAAGAAGTATCCATAAATATTTTATAAAGTTTTTTTGCATTTTGATGGTAGTTTTATACTGTTAAGTGAAAGATATTTTTTTGTAGGGAAACCGGAGAACCCAGTTCTTACCTGGAACATAATGAAAAGTACGACTATGAAAGAAAAACATTTAAGGTAACTTCGCCGCTATACAAAGTGGAAGGGACATACCCGTAATAAATCTAACCACGGGCTATACTAGATGACTAAAGTATAATGAAATTAAAATAACAGTCTAAAAACCAAAATGAAAATCGACATTCTCATACAAATCGCCCGGGCGGCCGCACACTTTTGTATGGAAATGCCGAAAATTATTTTTGTTTTTTGGCTGTTATTTTTATTTTACTATACTATAATGGTCTAGTATAGACCGTGGTTTGATTTATTACGGGTATGTCCCTTCCACGTTGTATAAATTGAAAACGATTTGTATGACGTACAAATAAAGTTCAAAATAGAATGCAATATGTTAGGGTCAGAATAAGTACAGCGAACTTTGTGCTTGTGTAAACTATTCTCGTGTGCGCTAATAGTGATTAGCGCACACGCATGTAGAAGCATGTAGGACTACTAATCTCTATCCTATGTAGCAATACATAGATCAGTGGTTGATCTCTATGTATTGCTACATACATAGAGATAAAGATGTGATTAGCGCACATTATAGTATAAATAGAATATATTGTGAGATAGGCTGCCTCCGTGGTCCAGTGGGCAAGGCGGTTGCCTTTTGCCTTGTGATCCGGAGGTCGTGGGTTCAAATTTGAGATGGCGGGGAGCGTAAGAAATATCGTAAACATAATAGGTGCCTGGGGCGGTGGGGCCAAATTTTTTAGGCAGAGTCGCTAAAGTTTCCTAATAAGAAAAATTTCAAACCTAAGAAACTAAAATCAATCTAGAATGACTACGAATAATAATCTCAAGAAACAACAACATTGACAATTAAACTTAATGCCACGTAAATAAAGTTTATATTTTCATAAGGAAAGCTATTTTTAAATACTTACCTACCTAAAGTTTCCGTAAAATTTGTAGGTCTACAAATGGTACTTCTTTTGGGAACGGTTTCATGGCATTTTAGATTGTATATAATTTCATTGGTTGAAACTACACCTTGCCGCTGAGCGAGGACTGTGTTATTATGTTTTCCTACTTTTAGTATGTATTATGAACTTTGTTTGTGGCTTGTTAAGAAATCTACTAACAAGAAGTGATGTACTAAGTGTACCTACTGTAGTGATTGTAGACTTCTAAGTTGTCCTCATGAACAAACCTGGTACGCGTTTTTTAAGGCCGTACCTAAATTTTCCGGGGTCCAGTGCTGCCATTTTAAATTAATCATTTCAAAGAAAACGGAGACATCATTTAAAATTTTGTAACTACCAATTCTTAGATAACCCTTCAAAGTATTTTATGAACTACTGTTTACAGTTTAAAGTGAGAACGTAAAGCTTTATTACGCACATTTGCGAAAAACGGCCACTTTTGGCTAATGTGCGTAGTAAAGCTTAACGTTCTCATTATAAACTGTAAACATTAGTTCATAAAATACTTTGAAGGGTTATCTAGAACTTGGTAGTAGCAAAATTTTAAATGGTGTCTCCGTTTTCTTTGAAATTATTTATTTTAAATAGGGGCAGCACTGGACCCCGGAAAATTCAGGTACGGCCTTAAAGTAAGCTTGCATTAAAATAATCGTTTTTATTGCCTATAAAATCAAAGTTAATTTTGAAATTTCGTGTAGATGCAAATCATCCGTAGATATAGAGATGATAAAATGTGGTTTAATCATCGAGACAGAATGTCTTAACACTTCGCCTGCTAAAAATGCACCGTATGTGTTTTCATTTTCGCAAAACTCACGGTGCATTTTTCAGCAGGCGAAGTGTTAATAGGCATGATGACTGAAAAATTAGTATTGAACCATCGGTTAGATTATTAAAAAATATTGAACATATATATTTTCTTTTCCTTGAGAAACAATAAATGACGAAGATGCAACGCATTTAAAATTCGCATGACGTCACGCTTTCGTACGATTTTTACACATCGGTGACGTCACAAGCCCCCACTCAGGAACTTGATACTCTGTATTTTTTTTTTATTAAATAATTTTACGGCTCTGGATACAAGTCCTTTAGAGCCTATCTTTAATTTTGTTCTTTATTCCTAATCCTAACAAGACAATCAAAGGGTGGTGTAGGCCTTTAACTGCTGCAAGGGAGCTTCTGGCGACAAATCTATACGAGTCCATTGGTTTACATAGACGATTGAGTGGCGGACGACGCCAGACGACGCCCACACAGTCCGCATAATAAATATCACTACAGCCGTACTATGCCTGTCCACTTTAACTACTATTAAACTAAACTATTTCACACATTGTTCATGTCATTAGCATTTATAACACCAAACAACACCAATTTCATATTATAAAGTCCACTAAAATCAATTTGTAAAATAATTTAAAGCAAACCCCAACCGAACCCCTTAACTTCCCGCCAAAAACTCCAGATACTCTGTATCTTTGTAAATTTTTACTTTTTTGATAAACTGAAAAATATGGGTACATCATTTTTGGATAATCTAACTAACGGACTAATTAGAATAATACTTTTCAGACCCAGTCAATCATTCCTATTATAATTAGCATAAACTCTAAAGTAGAACTTACAATAAATAATTAAGTTTATGCTATGTTATTGTTTGGGATATTGCGATAGGTTTTGTTAATTTATACTTCACACGGGACACCAATACTACCTCTAAGGCTGCGTCCGCGGACACGCGGTGCGGTGTGCGACGCGGGCTGCCACGCGCATGTGTTTGTAGTCGCGGCGGCCCGGGGCGGCCGCTCAAAACAATTATGGAAATTTTACGGCGGTCCGCCAGGCGGCCACCGCGTCGCACACCGCACCGCGTGTCCGTGGACGCGGCCTTACTAGCGTTACTTGTACACATGTTTGTTCATGAGGATAGATTATTATATGTATACTCTATGTTAAATGTTTATGAATCTATACTGTAGTAAATATGAATAAAGTTTTATTGATATTAACATTTGTATTTTTTTAATATTTAAAAAAAATCGAGTTTAAAAAAAATACAAATATCGTCCATATTATTTTTTTGTTTTTAAATTAAAGTAATTAAATTAATTTAATAAGTCCAAAATTACAAAACACTATACTTTTAGAGAAAACAAGAGAAAGCCTAATTCTTTTTTGGATGGTTAAAAGCAGATTTTTGAATGCAAATAGACACTTCAGCCTGTTGCAATGAAAGATCAGCATAACTTTTGTCTCCTTTTGACATGAACATTTTCTTGGCAATCTTCATTTCCCTGTGCTCATGTTTCATCACTAATGGTTTTGGTAAAGATGAAGCCATTTTCTGTGCCCATTGACTTTGCGGCAACTTTTCATCATCGGAGATATTTATCTGTAAAAATAAGATATTTATGAAAAAGATTGACTAAGTGTAAATTTTTATATAAAAAAGATTGACAAGGCACTGATGCCAAAGTATTTGGATCACTCCTATGCTGTACTTATCATTCTAACGGCGCTTGCACGCTACGCCGCCGCGGCAGCGGTCTGCGGCGCCGCGCGCATTATTCTGGATGGATTTGTTCCGACCCTTTTACACGATGCCGCCACGCCGCCGCGACGGCATCATGTGTAAGGCTCTATATAAAAGCTAGAGTGATTAGTGCAGCGGCGCCGTGGCGGCGACGGTGCCGCCGCCTCCACGGTGTCATGTGAAAACAGCATAAGGGTATCATTTAAAGGAGTTTTAGTACCTAATACAATATGACATGAACAACTTTTGATAAAATGACAATAAACTAGGCAAGTGCGAGTCGGACTCATACATGAAGGGTTCCGTACCTCCGTACAATGTTTTATATTATAACACTGAAAAAACATGTTTCTTGTTTTATGTTATTTTTAGTATTTGTTGTTATAGCGGCCACAGTAATACATAATCGGTAAAGATTTCTAGCTATTGTGCGGTTCAAGACATGAGCCCTGTGACAGACTGACTGACAGTGGAATCTCAATACTAGGGTCCCATTGGCACCCTTTGGGCACAGAATACAGTAAGAGTAAACAGAACGGAATCTCCTAAGGTACGTGCAATATGCGTCCCCGTTCCCCGCACCCGCACCTCCCCCGGTTCTTGTGAGCCAACGTGAGTCATCGAGGCGAAACCGGAGGAGAGGTGCGGAGACGGGGAACGGGGACGCATATTGCGCGTACCTTAGGAGATTCCGGCCTGTGCTTTGGGTATGGAACCCCAAAAATCAATCATGGCCTACGGCCATTTTATTGCAATCAACAAATTTGCATACCAACATGCTTTGTTGGGAAGGTTATTTAGATTGTGTTTGGTACAATTTGGTTTACAAAACACTCTTAAATAATAGAGACACTCTAAATTATGAGATAATAAAAAAGATCAAAATACTTACAACTTCAGTTTTCTTGGCATTCTTGTAAGCGACTGTAGGTAAATTTATATTTTCCTTGTTACTGGGCTTGCATTGAGTACTCTTCATAAATATAGGTATAGCAGAATGCCCCGGTAGAGTTCTGGCTGGTCGCCTAATTAGAGGCACTGCAGGGGATTTGTTAATGTATAATGCAACTGGACTAGCAACATGCTTATAACTATTTGTTTTAGTAAGTGTTTTTTTAAGTAAACTGTGAGGTGTCTTCTTACTTGATGCTGGGATCCCGGGGGTTTTGAAATCTGAATTCATATTTGTACATGGTGTAGCAGCCTCAGTCTTCTTACATGTTTTTAATGGTGTTTTATATTCTTTTTGACTATCTTTACATGTAGGAGTATTACACTCTTGACCTTTTGTTACAGAATTAATTTCTGTAAACGTCTTACTTTCTGGAATCTCTTTATTATTATTTGGTTTTAAGTTTGGATTTTCATAATTCTGACTCGGACCACTTTTAAGAATGTAATCAATAACATCTAACGTATTGTCTAAAGCCAAGCTGCTATCTTGTTGATTTGAGACACTTAAGTCTGTCACCATTTTCTCAATTTTCAAAAAGCTGTCATCAGAATTCTTAATGTCCCATTGAGGATATGGAGATGAAAATGGAGATAGTACTGGATTTGATATGGCTTTAAACTGTTGAGGTGCTGCTTGTAACTTTGAATCCATATTCTGTATGTCAGGTGCAGAATGAGTTTCAATGATCTTTACACTTCTATCCACATTTTCAGGTTTATGATACCTGTAAATAAATTGATTTGGATCAGTGTACTCTGTACAAATTTACAAAGGTTGTCGTTTACATAAGTTATTATTAAGTAATTGATAAGAAATTGCTGTGCTTTGTATTAGATAAAATCCTCTAAAATTATTAAAGTTAATTAGAGAAATATACAAATAAAGAAGACTGAGTAGCTATATGAAATGGTGAGGAAAAGATGGACTAGAGGCGAGAGACGAAAATTCATTCTCCACCGACAAGAGCATAGCCCTTGAATAAAAATGATATACCATTAGACAATATTCATGTATACTACAGTAGGTATTATTACAATGTTATGACGAAATTATATTGATATTTGGTTCAAGTATTTCTTTACACTAGACATTACCTACATTACAGTGCAAAATCAATAGGTAGTCTATCAAAATACCACGATTTTACACTGATAAATATTACCTACAGATACACTATCACGTCTTTATCACTAACGGGGTAAACAAAGCCAAGGCCACGTAACGTGATGGTGGCTAAAAGAATTCAAATCAGGGATGGTAATGATTCAAATTCTCGCTTATTCCGTCGATGGGCTCTGATCTGCGCGGGAAGAGAAGCGGCTGCGATGTGTAAGTTTGTATGTTAAGATGTAAGTATAGATTTATCTTCTTTACCGGAGTTCGGAAGGTGAGAACCTAATTCTCCATCGTTAGTTGATCTGTGTAGTATCACTAGTGTGGTGTGGAGATCGCTAAATTGAAACAATTCATAACATTTTAACGAGATTGATCGAAACAACTTACATGGCATGCTGTTTATTCCACATAACACGTTTTTTTACTTCTTTCAGAGATAATTTTCCTGTAAATATTTCATCGTCACTTATTTGCTCTTCCTTGAACAAATCCATATTATTGATGTCTTGAAAACTATAAATTAAACCTGAGAAATTCTTTCAGAAAACAGACACTATTTTTGTAATAACGGAAACCATAAACTATAAGATGTAGGTTACACGCTCATTCTGGCACCAGACCAGTCATGGCCAGGAGTGCTATTTTTCATTTAGGGACTCAGCGAAACACAAAACGTGTAGTTTTCACAAACTATATAGGGATCACAGATGTAGTTTCCAACTCACCACTAGCGTTCCGACGCATTGCATCGTATTTTTTAAACCATCGTGTGAGCGATAAGTAATATTGTGTTACGCAAAAAATATCATAAATTTGTCAATGGTTTTCTAAACATTTCAACAAAAATAAATAATAAACGGGCAAGTGCGAGTCGAACTTGTACATGAAGCGTTCCGTACCTCCGTACAATATTGTAAAACGCTAAAAAAACACGTTTTGTGTATGACGACCCCCTTTTAAATTTTAACTTTTTTTTATTTTTAGTATTTGTTATAGCTGCCATAGTAATACATAATCTGTAAAAAATTCAAGTATCTAGTTGATGCCATTATTAAAAATCTAGTTAAAAATGCTGAAATAACACGTTTTTGTATGGCGACCCCCTTTAATTTTTAACTTGTTTTATTTTCAGTATTTGTTGTTATAGCGGTCACAGTAATACATAATCGGTGAAAATTTCAAGTGTCTAACTATTACGGTTCAAGAGATAGAGCCCTGTGACAGACGGACAGACAGCGGAGTCTCAGTAATAGGGTCCCGTTTGCACCCTTTGGGTACGGAACCCTAAAAAAGCAGCGTGAAACGGAACTGATACTCCATGGAACGATTCTTTGACATTTGTACGCAACAAATGTCAAAATTACGAGTGGTTCAGACCACTCGTTGCAAATCCTTCGCATACGATCAATTCAAAAATGCGCCCGTTTGGAAACACTCGCGCAAATCATTCGTTATGTGAGTCCCTGAATGAAAAATAGCACTCCAATACATCAGTCTGGCTGGATTGACGTGACTGACGACGACGCCGCGCCAGACAGACTGATTGGATGATTTTCACCGCTCAGCCACGAATTGGCGCGACAGCGACGGCGACGGCCATGCCACGAATTCACGCGATTTTGACCGCGGAATATTGCTAGTTTAGGGCTTTTTACCGTAGAATTTGAAAAAATATGCCGTAGGAGCACGGGCAAAAATAATTACCTATTATAAAAGAAAATAGTATCGTTTAAGAGAAAAATAATTTCAAATTTGGGGAGAAATAGAAAATAGGCCAGGGTTTTCTCTGTCATATCATATCATATGAATATGATCGATGGACTTGTCTAAGGCAAAGAGCTATTATAATGAACCTTATATACCTTAGTGCAGAAAGAATATAATCACTCACTTCCCTTGGTGTACGGTGGGTGTGTTGTGTAGTAAGCAGTAGCGTAGCTTAGTAGCGGCTACGACAGGCGACTTGTACGGTGGGTGTGTTGTGTAGTATAGTAAGCAGTAGCGTAGCTTAGTAGCGGCTACGGCGGGCGACTAAGACCGGCTGTGCACTGCTCCGAATCCGATTCATATTCAAATCAAATCCAAAACGAGAAAAAATCGGACGGAAAATTCTTGAAAAGCGCCTGTGCACTGCACCCGAATCCGAATCAAATTCGTGAATTTCGAGGCCACCGATTTCGTTAGTGCACCGCCAGACTTTGATTAGAGAGGCCGCATTCACTATGTGTCCTGCCTGCATTTAACCGCCGTCAGTTGCTGGCACTATTATTATTCTTATTATTTATTTACCCCAACCGTTGTATGGAATCACACGAATTGACACGTCTCAGTTTACATTTTTTGTTATAAAATGTTTGTAGACCTAATTATATGTTAAACTAAGCAATCAGACATCAAACGCGATGTCAACATATGGACACCCCTCATGCAAAACATAGAGAGAATTATTTTTGACTGCTTATTTGAAGGCCAAAACTACTGATTTCGAGGTTCGTCCCGGAACAAAAGATATTCGTATTGACGAGTTTTTAAATCCTCCATCAACTTTTTATAACATTTCCCACAAATTAGTATGTCGGGTATTTACCCCAATCTACCCGTTGTATGGGAATATACGAATTGACATGTCTAAGTTTTCATTTTTTGCTGGCAAATATATTTTTAACTTAGTTATATTTTAAAATAAGCAAATAGACATCAAATGAGATTATATCTGTATATTTAATATGGCTAATTTAGTTATGGCTATTTGAGATATATTAATTTATTTATACATAAGATAAACTTTTTATACATTTCTACAGATAATTAGAGGACTCGCACTCATTTATTAGGGTTCCGTACCCAAAGGGTGCAAACGGGACCCTATTACTGTGACTCCGCTGTCTGTCTGTCTGTCAGTCTGTCACAGGGCTCTATCTCTTGAACCGTAATAGCTAGACACTTGAAATTTTCACCGATTATGTATTACTGTGGCCGCTATAACAACAAATACTAAAAATAAAATAAAGTTAACAATTTAAAAAAAAATCAAAATATCTTTATTATCATAAGATATTTTTATAAATAGTCACTTTGTTTTGTTTTGCCCAAATGTTGACGTCATATCGTTACTTACAGCTAAGTTTACGTCGCTTCCTAGTAAAGGGGGTCGTCATACAAGAAACGTGTTTCTTCAGCGTTTTAAAACATTGTACGGTGGTACGGAACCCTTCATGTACGAGTCCGACTCGCACTTGCCCGTTTATTAATAAATATTTCAATCTACCCACCAAACGGGTAAATACGGGTATTTACCCGGTGCATATCGGGTATATATCCAAGCGAGGGTTTACATACCCGGGTATATGCCCATCTCTAGTGACAACGTCCGGTGTTCGTAACCAATATTACCTACTTAAATAAAGGTCATCAATTTATCTATAATATCAAACTATCAATAGTACACAGATACACTATCACGTCTTTATCCCTAACGGGGTAGACAGAGCCAAGGGCGGTAAAGCCCAGGCCACTTTTAGCGTAATGGTGGGCATGAAGGTGGAAAAGGGAAATCATAATAGTGATGGGTTGCTAACCGCATCGCCTATTCATATGATTCAGATTCTCGCCCATTCCCTCGATCGGCATTTACGATCTGCACGGGAAGAGAAGCAGCTGGTACATTCTATGTTTTTTCTTTTCTCCCAGTCCAGCAAAGAAGAACTATAAATAGTATCAATTGTTATTGCAATAGCAGAAACATTATCAATAAGACTGTCGATATTATACATTAATTTCGATATTTTCGGCAACACTATCGGGCGAGACGGGACAGTGGGCGGCGTGTGCTTCCCTCCCCGTACCTCACCCGAAATTCGAATATGAATCGAATTCGAGTGGGTGCACAACCGTACGTACAATTTCTACGGCGGCCAATTCGAGTCGGTTTTGATCCGAAATAAAAACGACCCGAAGTAAGAATTCTTGGTTTGAATACGAATCGAATTTGAACCGTTTACGACTGAGTGCACAGGCGTCCATAACCACTAGGAAGGCCAATTTGAGTCAGAATCTGATTTGATTTGAATATGATTCGGATTCGGAGCAGTGCACAAGCGTCCTAACGCGAGAATGATACAAGCGGGTTACGCGATCAGTCTCCTGGGGTACAAATGGGGATGCTGTTTCTCTCGTATACAGGCGTCTACTTACAAATTAGATAGCGTCTACTTTACGATAGTTTCAAAAAGTATCCGTAGACCTAGTCCGTCTTTTAAACTTTACGGCTAGGTACCTATAGGTAGAGTATAAATAGTAATAATAGGAATAATAAAAACCAAACCAGGAAAAGGAAGACCGAGGATAAAATTTTTCCAACAAATTAAAAGAAAAGTTAGGTGAAAAGTCCTACCAGCCCCCTAGCATGGTACCAGCGACAGCGTTTTTCGAGCCCTTTCATATATTACTATCTTGCTCTACGTAATGATAACGAGCGGGACGGCACTAGCCCATTGAGCGATATTAACTTCATATGGGTTTATCAAAGGTACCATCATGCCATGTTACGAGAGTAGGGCATTAAAAAGATGGCACAGAGAATAGAGGAATAGAGACGAGGCATCCACTTTACTGACAAGAGTAAGGTCTTAAATTAAAAGAAGATAGAGTACCTATCATATAAGAAAGCTAAAATAAAAGATAAGGTCTAGTATTTTTATATTTAATAAGTAAAAAATATATGTACTTACCTAATATATGCAAGTATGAAGAATTGAATATAATTTGTACTTATTACAGTTTGTACCTACCTTGTACGGCATGTTTATTACATTCGCAGCAGGTACAAATTACAAATACTTCAAGTTAGGCCTGCGACGAGTGTTGCACAATGTCTTCTGGCCGTCCGTCCGTTCCGCGATGACTGACAGGAGACTATTGCGACTGTCCTTCATTCTGCGCGCCGTGGATACCACTCTCTTGCGCATTGTCGCATAGAAACAGTCGACTCTTGCTTTAGCGAACATTCCAGACGCGCTGCAGTAACGGGGCAGTCGCAACAGCGTCCTGAATGCATTGTTATATTGAACCCGGAGAGCACTGTATGTCTTATGCTTGTAGGGAACCCACAGGCTGCTGGTATAAAATGAAGTGCAGTAGGCACGGAACAACGTTATTTTAACCTCTGTTGAGCTTTTAGCAAACCTGCGGACGATCATATTCGCTCTGACTGACAATGCCCTGTTCACGCTCAATATCATTGTCATCTCTAAGGTCGTCAGTCACAAGTATTGTTTCCCAATTTTAGCTTATGTAGCAAGTAGTATTAAACCATTCTAAATTTTTGCTTTATTACACATTTTATATTTCTATACTTAAATGTTTTTAGGAAATGTTTACTAGCTATGTAGTCGATTATTAGAAAGCAATACGCAATACTATTGCAGATTATTAAACTATCGATACTATCGATACTATTAAAGCAAATACTATCGATACTATTGTTGTAACTGCTAGACAAGTGTACTTTAGTTACTTTCACAGTCTAATGTCTTACGGGATACTTCTATGGGGGAGTGCAGCCGACATTCAGACTATTTTTCTTTTACAAAGTGCCATTTACGGTTTAGGATCGAGAGACTCACTGAGAGAATTATTCAAGGAAATAGGTATACTTACTTTTGCATCACAATTCATATTTGAAAATATAATGTACCTATGTAAGGAAAAATATTTCCATGTTCAATAAAGTAAGTGATTTTACAGATACAAATTTACGTAATAAGAATGACATAGTTAGCCCGTATTACAGGCTGAATACAGTCAGTAAGTCTTTTATAAAAAGTGTATACTTTTTTATAATAAACTAGCGGCCCGCCCCGGCTTCGCACAGGTATGTATTATACATATAAACCTTCCTCATGAATCACTTTATCTATTTAAAAAAACCGCATCAAAATCCGTTGCGTAGTTTTAAAGATCTAAGCATACATAGGGACAGACAGCGGGAAGCGACTTTGTTTTATACTATGTAGTGATTGCCAGAATCGGTCCTTGATATGCCAGACAGAAAATTCAAAGCTTATGTAAAGAAAGTACTTTGTGAGAAAGCTTATTATAGGACCGATGACTATCTTAAAGACAAAAAGGTCTGGCTTGAGCTTGGCGCGGGTCCCTCTTCAAGGTTTGTATACTTAGACAATATGTCATAATTTAGGTACATTGGTACATACTAAATTTACAAATTGACATTATTTTAAATTTCGTAATTCTTATAATTCAATCTAATTATGACATAACAAACAATGTAATCTCAGTCCATCCATATAACTAATTTTTAGTTTGTTAGTTGACGTCTTTGGATAAAACGTGCAGTGCAGTTTGTTGCCGCTTCTTCTGCACTTGCGCCTAGGAAGCGGCGTAAACTTAGCTGTAAGTAACGATTTGATGTCAACATTTGTGCAAAACAAAACAAAGTGACTATTATTAAGAGATATTATACATATCCTATGATAATAAAGATATTTTTGAATTGAATATCAATACTATTGCCCTGTTACATACTATCAATATTATAGATAGGCTATCGATACTATTGATGTGACGTCAACTATCGATAATTTAGCGATAGTCGACTATCGATGTGCAACTCTAGATCATACTATCAAGTGACCTGCTCCTTATTATAAAAATGAACTTTATTCCTTAGAGTAAAACTGAATAGATTATGCCATGGTGGTACATCCTGTGTACAAAGCAAAGTCATTTTATTTTCTTGAGCAGCTCGCTGGCTTCCTTATTAGCGCGATGGTCATCATTTGACTTTGCTGGATAACTTGCTGCTAATTTCAAATAATACTTGGCTTGATCTTCTTTATTCAGTTTTAAATAGCAGGTCCCGAGTCTGAGTAGATTTAAGCTGTAAAATCGGGGTTGCGCTGTTTCTGCTCTTAGGAAATATTCAAGAGCATCTTCATATGTGGAATACGGTGTTGACGCAAATAAAATTTCTGCTATTTTCCGCTGATGCCAGGGCAGCTCTGTGACTTGGAAACACCACTCCCCTAGCATGTGCAAGGTAGTTGCATCACTTGGATTTATTGTAACAGCAAGCTAAAAATAATATATAATTGTTAATTATTATTCATGTAGGTAACCGTAAATGTCGATAGTGGGAGTGGGCGTTAATCTGAAATAAATCATGTTACCAGAAGAGGTAGGTAGGTAAGCAACTCGTAACTATGTTGATTCCTTTTTCCAACTACACACCCAGCATCACACTAAACATGTTCTTGTGTCTTATGGCCATAAGTTCTGTCTATCTATTACTTATGGGATAGAGAATATGTAGTATAAAAAGGAACCTCAAACTTCTTAAAAAAGCTCATAAGAAAAAAAAAATATATATACATATACATTGTATAAATGAAAGAACGCAAAACCTCTCAGATGGTACCTCAGCCCATGTAACTGAACAACTTTCACAAAATCCAAAAATAAAATCGGATTTTCATACAAATTGACTCGATCAGCTGATCAGTTTGTACGAAAATTCAATTTTTTTTATTTTAGTTTCGAGAAAATTGTTAAGCAAAAGTTGTTCAGTTACATGGGCTGAGGTACCATCTGAGAGGTTTTGCGTTCTTTCATTAAGGCCGTACCTAAATTTTCCGGGGTCCATTTTAAATAAATCATTTCAAAGAAAACGGAGACATCATTTAAAATTTTGCTACTACCAAGTCCTAGATAACCCTTCAAAGTTTTTTATGAACTACTGTTTACAGTTTATAATGAGAACGTTAAGCTTTACTACGCACATTAGCCAAAAGTGGCCGTTTTTCGCAAATGTGCGTAGTAAAGCTTAACATTCTAACTTTAAACTGTAAACAGTAATTCATAAAATACTTCAAAGGGTTATCTAGCACTTGATAGTAGCAAAATTTTAAAAAATGTCTCCGTTTTCTTTGAAATGATTTATTTTAAATGGGGGTAGCACTGGACCCCGGAAAATTCAGGTACGGCCTTAACACGATGTATAATATATTGTATACTTACACCCATTTCTAATAAAATTTGTTATGTTACACCTAGGTATATTTATTAAAATTATGTAGGTAAAAGACTCCAATACTAACATCCATGTGTTTCCGAACATTTTCCAACTGCCTTATCCTTTCTTTGGTGCTGTCATATGCACTCTTTGCATCTAATAATAAGGCATACCACTTATGTACTTCGTAGCGATCGTAATTGTCTTGAATTTCTTTTGAAATTATTTCGTATGCATCTATAATAAGCATCCTTCTGTATTCTTTATCATATTTTGCTTCTTTGGACATATTATACATGACACGGCATATACGCCACTGAATATCAATGTTTTTATCCTGTAAACCAAAAATCATTTTTATTGGTACTAGGACACCTAGGTACTAGAAAACATGATTAACTTGTATTTCATACACCATAAGTTGGTAACTAAAATGGTTATATGACAAGCGGCTTCGTACATGTTAATCAATTATTTCCTACAAAAGTTAAATCTAAATTGTCCATACCTAGATAGAATAGAATAAATCTTTATTTGAATTGAAACACACATACAATCTATTACACCAAAATAAAAAATAAAAAATACAGAAATTATAAAACATAAATGAAAGAAAAAAAAGAACATAATAGTCTGTGCGAGTTCAATTCAAAAAGGTCATAGGCTCAGTACCTTTACTCACGCATGGGTGTAAGTAAAGCACTGGTTTTCTGCTATGATCTGAATAAAGTGATTGATGAAGACTTTATATCTAGATTAATTAAAATAGAGATGTCACAACAGGTAGTAATGGCAATATTAGTTACAGTGTGATTGTATCATCATTACTCTTATTCCCTACTGTATAGTTTGTTCACTGAAATGGCGTTAATACTGTCGGCGCGACACAAGGGCCACGTTTTTGGATAAGCGGATGCAGCCTTTGCCGTCGCGGCGACAATATACCAACCATTTGAATGAATGTACTATATCTGAATCTGAACTTCAGATAGTTAACATAGAACATGCAGGAATAGAACCTGTTCCTGCATGGCTGGGACAAAATAAGCAGATGTTTCTCTTATATGTTAAACAATTTTGTAAAATAAACTTCCATGATCGTAAAGCCAAGAAAGACCAATTTTTTTTTTAAATATATAGGCACAAATCACACTGATTAAGCTAGCCCTAAAGTAAGTTTTAAACTTGTGTTATGGGATACTAACTCAACGATACTATATTTTATGATAAATACATATATAGTTATACACCCAAGACCCAGGACAATGCCCTGGATGGGGATCGAACCCAGAACCTCCGGATTAGCGGTCTAGCATGTTAACCATTACGCCACGGAGGTCGTTAAAATCATGAATATACTAAATGATCCTTATCTCACATAACTTATAGAAATTGAATATAGGAACAAATTTAAGCCTAGGGATTTATCTAAAAAATTAGATCAGAAACCTGTCAGTATTTGATTGCAGTTTTCCAGCTTTTCATTTTGCAAAAATAGGCTTCATCTACTCGTTGAGAGCTAAAGTATATAGTATATACAGTAAATAGATAGTATGTTAATTAGAAAGCTGAGAAAACTTACTTGGCAAGATTTCAGGATTTGATAACATTCTTCAAAATGTCCATTATCAAATAAGTTATCAGCAGTTTTAATGATACTAAGATTTTGATCTTCCTTTATCTCCGTAGCTGAGCCACTCAGTTTTTTTGTTGGCCACAAGAATGCTAGTCCAGACGATAACATGAACATGTTTCGGTTGAACAACATAAACTGCAAAAATACCAAAATCTCAACATAGTAAGTGCATATTTTAACTTATTAACTTCTACCTCAAGAAAAGTATGGCCTCATGGTCCAAGACCTCTGAAGAAGTGTTGATATGAAATTCGTAAAGCAGCTTAATACATTCTATTCGTTCGGCATAAAACCGCCGCGCCAGATAGCATGCATATATTGAGACCAAGGCCTTGGAGGTTGTCGATGAAGATGCTGAGCAACTTGCCTGTGAAACCTCTCTTAAGTTTCTTATATATGATTGTCGATTATGCATAAAAAACCGTAATAATCTTAGGGAATATTTAAATCTTTCTGTAATCATTTTATGGAACAGTTATTTACTCTAAACAACGAAAAGCTTCGCACACCGACTAAAACAAATATGTTTGTTGGTTGTTACTACTGTGTTACCAACTCTCAAAAATATTTATCCCTAAAGTTTGTGTCAAAAACCCCTAAAATCGATTTAATTATTTAGTTGTCCCCCAAAAAAATATATGACCGCCAGTGGCGCCAGTATTGTCGCCACTGCCGCCAGTCACCACAGAGTGGTTGTAGAATTACGAACTAGATGTCGTAATTCTACAACCACTCTAGGTCAAAAAATAAATATTAACATTATCAATTTAAAAATATTATTAGCTAAAGATAGAAGTGATTGGAAACAGAAAGGGAAGGCTTTTGCCCAACTATATGTCTCATAGTTGGCATATTGGCTAAAAAATATATTAGAGTCAAAAAATCCCTGAAAATACCCCTAAAAATCCCATGTCACTTATTTACCCCCTAAATCTGGGGGAAAACCCCTAAGTTGGTAACACTGTAATATTAGGTACATGAACATGGTTATTACTTTTGTTTTTTTGCGGTTGGTAGGTCTGCTCCTCTGTCAATGTCAATCGCTGTCCATTCAAAATCGAGCGCTCTTTACACCATCAGTTATAGTTGCGCAATAATCGATTCATGCAACTATCTTTTTATCCTGTATCACTTTTTTTTGGAATGGCAATTTTTATTCAAAAATCAATTTCTACCCGGTACAAGGGCGGATGAAGCTGTTGACAGTTTGGTGAATGAAGTGTGATAAATTTGTGTTTCAAGACATGTTTTTAGTTTGACTAACGTTTCAGTGTTTATATCAAAATGCAGAGATCAGGTAATACTAAGTTTCTGTATTTTCATTCTTTAACTAGTTCTAATGTAACGAAAGAGACTACTTCGCGCCAACTCTGATCGCCTACTCTCACATAACATATCTAAGTTGATTTAAAATTTGAACCTGTCTCTAATCTACTTTACTACTTTATAATCAGTAGAACCTTGCCGTATCATAATCATTGTAATTTGATAATATAAATTGCTATACTGTATCATTACAAAATTTGCTGCATTTGTTAAAATTCTACTTAAGTGTCTTAGTAAGTGAACAGACAATAATCTTGTTTTCAAGTGATTCTAATGCAGTGCAGTTACCAAGTATAATAAAAGCAATGATATAAGAAATCATTGCTTTCTTTATATTTAATTTTTTGCACAATTAATATTTTGTAATTTGATAATGGAGTAAAAAAAACAACATTATACAATGGATTTGTATTTTGTCAATCATGTTTATAGATATGTGTATTTAGTAATAATAATAATAAGCCCTTTAATCAGAATTTTAATATTATGGCAATATAGGTAATAGTTTTTCTGAATAATGTCATGTATTTCAGGGGCCTCTTGGCATAGGCTTTCTCTAACATTTTCCATTGGGTTCTGTTACATGCTTCCCCTATCCAGTGATGTCCCGCTGTTTTAGGTTGTCTGTCCACCTCATTTGTTTACATCCTCTTTTTCATATTCCATGTCTGGGGTACCAGTCTGAGACGACTTTGGTCAATTTGTATTACTTGTAATCATGTGTCAGGACCATCTTCATTTCAGTTGGTCTATAAGAGCGAGAATAACACCTACTTTTGTTTTTTTACTTATCACACTGCTTTTTGCTTTTTATTATTTTCTTATTCCTGTTATGCTTCCCTCCATGTTTATTTACTTAAACCTAATTTTTGTCAAAAATATTTGGAAGCGGTTTTGCAAATTTAATTTTTCTTGAGGTATAAAAAGTTGAAAGAGGCTTTCGTGTCACAAAAAGACACGCTGGAAAACAACAACTGATCCATTGCAAAGGCCCATTGCAAGTTTTTTTAAATTGAAGCAATAGATGACTTGCTGTATTGTTCCCGGCATAGTAGAATAGGACCACTCCAAGTCTTCCCGTGGATGTCATAGAAGGCGACTTAGGAAACACAAGCTAAACAAAGCTTTTTTAATTTTAACATCAGTGAGATCTCTCCAACCCGTCTGGCGAATGTGGAGAGTGCAGGCCAAATCCTCTGACTGTTCTGGCTAATACGAGGGGGGGTCAAAAAGTTCGCGGAACGGAGGGGAAGGGGGGTGAAATAAAATACTGTACTATTTTTCTTTTTCAATATATTCCCCCTTAAGTCGAATACATTTTTCAGATCTCTCTATTAACTTATTAATACCGTCGAAAAAAAATGATTTGTCTTTGTCCTCAAAATAGGCCGAAATCGCCGACTTGACTTCTTCATCATCGGAAAATTTCTTCCCCCGAAGCTCTTTTTTTAATTTGGGAAATAAAAAATAATCACAGGGGGCTAAGTCTGGACTATAGGGAGGATGGTTTAACATTTCGAAGCCACAGTGATGAAGGGCAGCCATCGCAACGCGGCTCTTGTGTACCGGTGCGTTGTCATGCAAAAGCAGCACACCCTTTGTCAACTTTCCCCGCCTTTTCTCCTTGATTGCTTCTTTTAATTGTCTTAGTAGATTAGCGTAGTATTCTCCCGTTATAGAAACACCCTTATCTTTATAATCTATTAATAAAATACCCTCTGTATCCCAAAAAACAGTTGCCATGATTTTTCCAGCCGATTGTGACACCCTGTATTTCTTAGGGGGGGGCTGACCCTTTTTATGCCACTGCATAGACTCTTGCTTCGACTCAGGCTCATAATGATGAACCCAAGTTTCATCTGCAGTAACAAGTCTTGCAAAAATTCCTTCCTTGTCGGCGCTACAGAGGTCTAAAAACTCCTTTGAATACTCGACGCGCAGCTGTTTCTGTGGTGGTGTGAGCATTCTTGGCACCCATCTTGCGCTGACTTTTGACATCCCAAGATTGTCGTGTAGAATATTTAAAATGGTTGTAGGTGATACTCCAACCATTTCTGCAAGTTGTTTCTTCTTCAAACGAGTATCCTCCAGTATAAGATTCTCCACTTTTTCAACGATGTTTGAGGTGGTGGCCTCAATCGGCCGTCCTGAGCGAGGGTCGTCTTCAAGAGACTCTCTGCCTTGCTTGAAAAGGCTATTCCACTTGTACACCATGGTTTTCCCAGGGCAAGAGTCCCCGTATACTGATAACATTTCTTCCAAAATTTTCTGAGGTGGTTTTCCTTGCTTAGTGAGGAACTTTATGACGGCACGAAACTCGATTTTTTCCATGTTCAAGTTTTTCTTCCGGATTCACTTGTTTGATCGACGACAGGTCAAAGGTTATTGACACAATCAGGTTCAAACTTGGCATATATACTCACAAAGAGTTGCTCATTAGTTACTACCTGCGGCAGGTCCCCCACCCCCCGCTATCCCCTCCATTCCGCGAACTTTTTGACCCCCCCTCGTATATGGCTTTGGTAGTACAGAGAGGGTCATGCTCCTGCAGTGGATACTAAAAAAGACCTGATTGTGATGAACAGATGACTTGCTGCATGGTCTAAACAAAACGTTTGCAACAGGCAAGAAACTTGCACCATGTACATGGGCCTTCAATCTCAATAAAAAGCAAAAGACAAAATTGTTGGCAATTAAAAGCTAATAAAAAATAAATAAAGAGAGAGTTTTAAAACCAACCAGAAAAATCTGAAAAGTTGAAAATCGCCAGATCTTGATGAATTGATGATGACTAAAGGGTATTCTAGCTAAATGTTAACCATAATATTTAAAATTTTATCATAACATATCATATGACGACCTCTGTGGCTAAGTGGTTAACATGCCAGTCCGCCACTCCGGAGGTTCTTGGTTGGATTCCCAGCCAGGGCAAGTTGGAAAATGGCCTTTTTTTAAATTGTCCTGGATCTTGGGTGTTTATATTATTATAAAATATAGTATGGTCGAGTTAGTATCCCATAATATAAGTTTAAACTTAGTTTGGGGCTAGCTAAATCGGTATGATTTGTCCTTATCTATTTATATAAATTGACATTAAAGATGTATGGAATGGCCTGATTTCTAGTAATAAATATTTGATACTATCAATTAGATAGAAACCGGCACTCTTATTTGGTCAATGAACCCAGAGAATTTTAGAGCAGACTGTACTATAAAATTTTTCTGTTCACATCTAGATGTGTGAATATCTTAGTGTCATAGTGTATTAACTAATTCAGCTGCTTCTGTTGGTGGTTTACTGTTCCATTGTATGTGAAGGTGACAGTGTCAGCCTTCACTGTCTCCCATTTTTCTTGGTTGTAAGCAATTCTCAGTTGACTCAACTCAGCTTTCCACTGGACTACAGAGGGTGAGCTGCAGGCCTGTGACCTGTCTCGCATTGTTCCCGCTTCCTATGAACTCCAACCTCGTTGATAAAATGCAGACATTAGGCCTTGTCCTATTCTCCATCTCTTCCTCTGGATGTCGTAAGAGGCTACTAAAAGTCTTAAGCACAAACATCTCGTGCTAAAATTGCATTCCCAAGAAGGGTTAACGTCGGGCGGCAGCTGGTTGTAAAACTTTTCGCACAAATACGTTCCCGAAGAGGGTTGACGTCGGGCAGGCGGCCGGTCGTAAAATTACAACCAAATCATTTTAACTGTTCCGGCATTTTCTTCTTCACTTGGCAAGGTCTTTGGCATCCTTGGGTGACCATTGACATGCATGTTATATTTGGAGAAGAAAAAGCGGAAAAGCGCACCCCGGGCTCCGAAGCAGCATAACTGAGGATGCAACTGGGAACGCGCTTAGATGAAGAGATTAGGCCTTGTCCACTGACACGCGTCGCGGCTGTTTGTTCGGCCTTTTTCAATTACAATTTACAATTCAACCTCTTGAACAGGGGTCGGCAAATGGCGGACCGCGGTCCGCATCCGGACCGGCGACCCATTTTGTGCGGACCGCGAGAACACAACAACTTGCACTTTCTTTTTTCGAAGACGAACTTCATTATGAATAAATTTCTATCTCGACTAAATAAACATCTCCAGGATTTAATGTATTGACATTCTTCTTCATTGAATCTTCTAGCGGGGTTGAATTCCTCATCGTTTGTACCTATTTGAAATACCAAAAGATTCTAGTGTTGCTAGTCCTCTATTTTCGTCCCCCTTGAGGTACAAACGATTCTTTTGGTGGTACAAACAGGTACAAACGATTCTTTTGGTGGTACAAACAGTTACAAACGATGACGAATGCAACCCCGCTAGAAGATTTTGATTTTCTCCAAAAATGGCCGAAATACCGTTTTGCATGTTTGACCCCCTTAAGGTACAAACGATTATTTTGGTGGTACAAACGGGTACAAACGATGACGAATCCAACCCCGCTCGCAGATTTTGATTATCTCCAAAAAATATTCAAAAAATGGTTGAGACAGCTTCGCTAGTCCTCCATTTTCGCTCCCTTGAGGTACAAACGATTCTTTTGGTGGTACAAACAGGTACAAACGATGACGAATGCAACCCCGCTAGAAGATTTTGATTTTCTGCATAAATAGCCGAAATACTGTTTTGCATGTTTGACCCCCCTTAAGGTACAAACGATTCTTTTTGTGGTATAAACAGGTACAAACGATGACAAATCCAACCCCGCTCGCAGATTTTGAAAAATCTTCAAAAAATGGCCAAGAGACAGTTTTGCTAGTCCTCATGTTCGTCCCCCTTGGGGTACAAACGAATCTTTTGGTAGTACAAATAGGTACAAACGATGAGGAATGGAACCCCGCTAGAATATTTTGATTTCCTCCATAAATGGCCGAAAATTTCACACAGGTAAAATCGATCTAGCTAGGTTTAATTTATATTTAATTTGGGGTTAGCTCAATCTATGGGACTTGTTTCTATATATTTTTATTCATACGATACTACCGTTCTATGAATTCACGGAGGTGCAGTACGCGCATTGGGTATGTAATATGCAAAACTGTATACAAATATAAAACCATTGCCACTAGGTAAAAAATAAAAACTTTATCTACGTAGTTAAGAGGGTGCCTGATGTTGATAATCTAAATTCTCCCGCTTCCACGCACACAAATTTACTCTAGCCGAAGCGAGACAGCGAGCCATGCGAGGCGTAGGGAATCGCGGCGGGTCAATGAGGCTGGTTGACGCATTTTTGGTTTTTGAGGTTTTTTTCGTTTTACAAAGAATAACTATCTTTAAGATTTATTTAAAAAGTAAGACAAATTATGACTGCCTTATGTTTAATACAATTATAATCCAAAGTAAGAGAAAGGCTATGTAATTGTATTTCTTGAATTCTTTCTGTTTTAGTATTATTCTGAGGTGATTTAAAGGCAAATTCGTATTTTTTTTCTATCGAGAAAATTTTAAGCAATCCTGTTTTCGAAACATATTATATATAGGTTAGTCCTGAACTTTGCTGTGTTTTTATTTCAAAGTGAGTATTTCGTTAATATTGATAATATTTAAGATCGCTCTAAGAACTTTAGGGTAGTACGGGCTCTTAATTGAGAGCCGTTGTGTAGTGTACTTAAGGTGACGTGGGTTCACAATTTGCAAAACTGTACGTGTTTTTGAAAAATCACTGTAATGAAACTACTATAGTTTATTCCCCAAAAAAATTACATGAAAATCTTAAGGATTTTCTACAGATACCCACAATAGCCAAAACACGATTGAGTGATCGATATTCGTTGAGAGCGAAGGAAGAGTCGAAGCCGAGCTCGACGGTATTTCGCAGTGTTTTATTTATTTATTTTTTGTATTATATTTATATTTTTTTCTGTAGCCAAAACGAATAGATATTTAAATAATACATTTTTTGGTATAATTTTCGTATAAAAAGGTGATTGTATAAAATAGTAATACGTATTATAAAGGCAAATTTAGGCAAATTTAGAGGTATGTTTGTGATTTTTTTCTATCGAGCCAAAAATGCACAATCGTGTTTTGGCTATTGTGGGTATCTGTAGAAAATTCTTAAGATTTTTATGTAATTTTTTTGAGGAATAAACTAGTAGTTTAATAACAGTGATTTTTCAAAAACACGCACAGTAATGCAAATTATGAACCCACCCCCTTAACTTCGTAGACTTAACTATTAAATATTGATGATGGCGATCAGATTGGCAGGATTTTAAAGAAGTAGGTAGTAATGATTACTTCATAATTAATACACCACACCAATAAATAAAGGTATGTATATGTAGGCGAGACTAACTACTTGTATACATATGTTACACCTTAGTATGAAGAGGTGGCATTGTATTGTATCGTGCTCAGTAAGCGTGTGACCTCATCCTGGAGATTGAGCCCTCGCGCGGAACCCGACCACTGACGTAGAGACCGTTTCTGTAATGGATACCACCGGGTTATACCACACTGCGGCAACTCGTATATCCATTGTCAAATTAACACAATTTCATACTTACATTACTATGGGTTTTCTGAATATGTATATGTCGTAGTTGGATGGTATAAACTAGCACACAGGTTTAGTGAATTAGCGGATTATACCATTCAACTGCGACATATACAAGCTTTGGTGCTTTGAGATACCCAATAAGCTATACCTCAGGTTAATACTTAAGTATTCAGATATCATACATTTAACCTTTGATTCCAAATTGATTTTAGGGAAAACTTATTCTGTTTTCTTAATGCCCCTCATCATCAGCCCGCAGACCCTCGAGTCAATTTAACGACGAGACGAGGTTCAAGATAATAACGAAAAACTCAAATACTATTCTGTCTATTCAACGATTTTATTAATTAATAATTAAATTTTTAACAAAGAAAACCGACTTCTTTTTTTTAGGAGTTTTTTTTCATTTCTCCAAAGTTCTTCATCATATCTTTGCCAAATTAAAATGGAACCAACTTGGTAGTGAAGGCTTTCAAATAAAAAAAGAATCATCAAAATCGGTGCACAATTTGGCGAAGATGTCGCGTAACAAACATACATAAAAAAAAACATAGTCGAATTGATAACCTCCTCTTTTTTTGATGTCGTTAAAAAAATACTAAGTAATGTATGTCGATGGAAAAAAGCTTATCAAAATGTCGATATGTTCGAAGCAGCGGAGCCGTGTGGTGCCGGGTTAGAATAGGACCACTCCATCTCTTCCTGTGGATGTTGTAAGAGGCGACTAAAGGGCTAAGCACAAACATCTTGTGCTAAAATTGCATTCTCAAGGAGGGTTAACGTCGGGCGGCGGCCAGTTGTAAAACTTTTCGCACAAATACATTCCCAGAGAGGGTTGACGTCAGGCAGGCGGCCGGTCGTAAAACTATAGCCAAATCATTTAAACTGTTCCGGCTATTTCTTCTCCATTTTGCAGGGTCTTTGGCATCCTTTGGTGACCATTGACATGCATGTTATATTTGGAGAAGAATAAAAATGGTAAAGCGCACCCCGGGCTCCGATGCAGCACAGCTGAGGATGCAACCGGGAACGCGCTTAGACGAAGAAGAAGAGGTTCGAAGCAGCGGACTAATTACATGTTTTCCATTTAAATACAATTAAGCAGTTATAGTTCGAGCTATCGTATGCCGTTTCAATTGGTTTGATCAGTGTTTTCCATTTAAGGCGACGTGGGTTCACAATTTGCAATACTGTGCGCGTTTTTGAAAAATCACTGTTATTAAACTACTACAGTTTATTCCTCAAAAAATTTACATAAAAATCTTAAGGATTTTCTACAGACACCCACAATAGCCAAAACACGATTGAGCATTTTTGGCTCGATAGAAAAAAAATCATAAACATACCTCTAAATTTGCCTAAGTTTGCCTTTATAATACATATTACTATTTTTTAAAATCACCTCTTTATATGGAAATTATACCAAAGAATGTATTATCTAAATATCTATCCGTTTTGGCTACAGAAAAAATTATAAATATAACAAGAAAAATACTTAATAAAACACAGTGAAATATTCGCCAAGCGCAAAGAAGCCGTGCTCGACGATATTATGCAGTGTTTTTTTCTTGTATTATATTTATTATTTTTCTGTAGCCAAAACGGATAGACTAGTTACTACTAGTTAATTTCGCTACACAAAATAATTTAAAAAATACCTAATACAAAAAAAAAATGGTAATAAATAAAATATCGTCGAGCATGGGTCCGGGCCTTTGTTCGCTCTCGACGAATATTTCACTGTGTTTGATTTATAATTTTTTTGTATCATATTTATTATTTTTTGTGTAGGGAAATTAACTAGTAATTTAGATTTTTAATTTTTTTGGTATAATTTTCATATTAAAAGGTGATTGTATAAAGTATCTTTTTTAAAGGTAAATTTAGGCAAATTAAGAGGTTTATGATTTTTTTCTATAGAGCCAAAAATCGTGTTTTGGCTATTGTGGGTGGCTGTAAAAAAGCCTCAAGATTCCTATGTAAATAAAAAAAAAACTAGTACTTTAATTAAAGTAATTTTTCAAAAACACGTACAGTATTGCGCGCTGTAAACCCATCTCGCCTTAAATATAATAATAAATCTAAGCAGTTTAGCTAGAACTATCGTATGCCGTTTCTATTGGTATGATCAGTGTTTTCCATTTAAATACAATAATAAATCTAAGGCTATAGTTCGAGCTATCGTACCTGTTAGGGATGTTTCCCGAACACAAGAAATTTAAACTATTTTAAGTCACAGTTAAATGTAGGTGAGTACAAGTAAACGATGTGATTGTCTTGAAAGCGTTTATTGCACTGTCTTTAAACTAAGTCAAATTATGTGAGGCGCACGCAGGCGCTTCGTAAGCAAAATATAGAATTTTATGTATACATTTTAGATATGTCGGTTGCCCGTACAGTACCTATGTCGTTTCTATTGGTTTGATCAGACCATCATCAGTTCATTAGAATTGATTGATTGATCCTTGAGAATAATTTATCTAACTAAAACCTACTTTTGTTTGATAAATTCATCAGGAATCTATCAAATAAAAGTAGTAATAGCTTATTATGTGTCAAACATGATGGTTGAGTCTCGAAATCAATATGTTACCTTAATAAGAATGCGGTTCTGAATCATCAAAAATAGAAAATGATGACGAAATTGGTTATAATATGACTAAAAGAGTACTTAGTTGACGTGTATTAGTAGTAAAAAAATATTTGGGGGGAGAGGGACGTCAGAAGGGGGTTGGGCTGCGCCCTCGCTACGTAGCTCGGCCTGCGGCCTCGCATTGCGCTCTCGACCTACGGTCTCGCGGTACACACTCGTAAACTGTCCTTGTATGGCGGCCATCTTGAATTTTGAAAATAATCAAAAAACAAATAACAGTCGTCAAATTGCTTGCAACCCCCTACATTTTGAAAAAAAGATCTCGCACATAACCCCAACCGTCTTTGCAGGCCGTACTCCTTCCACATCAGGATCTAGTGATCTTCAAGATGTAATTTTTCTGGTACTCACTGGAGCACTCTCTACATGACCATATATAAATAATTACCCCTGTCACCCTAGAACAGGGCAAACAACTATGTCAATCAGTGAGTCAGTCAGTGGTATTGTAGGTTTATAGCATTTAAAAAATTCTACATGAAGTCACGATCAAGTACGATTTTCACTGACGGTGACATCAAACGGCCCCACTCCGAAACTTAGACGCGCTGGTCTATTATTTTTGGATAATCTAACTGAAGGACTAAATAAAATACAATTTTTCGGACCCTGTCCGCGTCCCTATTCCTGAAACTCGTTGCCCAACTCGTGCACAATGCAATTGCATCTTATTTAAGTTATGCTATATTTATTTACGGTGTTCTCTTGCTATAAGTAGATGGTTGACCTCAGAGGGCGCATAGCGTTCCTCGGCCGCTACCCCGACGCCGCGGAATCTGCGGAGTTGCAATTCGGATTCCCTGCATGTATTGAAATAGCTTGTAATGCAGTTGGCCGCGGTGCAGGCAGCTCAGTCGCCGCGTTCGGGCGATCACACCGCCTGCCGCCAGCCGCAGATACCTCTCTAGTAGTCTCGAGGCTCGACTCCACGCACTCTCATCTCACACGTAAACATCCAGTCGCACGTCTGTGCCGTATCACTGCCACATCCTAAACTTTGTTTCACTGTCAATATTTGCCGGTAACCGGGTCGATGGATTGTTTATTTATTGATACATACTAAGACGAGTTCGGATTTATTCTCGTGCGGTTTCGACGGCTTATATTTATCATTTCCTCTGAATTATGGACGTATGTTATTGTTTTCGTTAACTATTTAAAGAGTGATTAGACTGTCAAGAAGATTGATAAATCTTGTTATGATGGAGACAATGGAGACTTCATGCCTATCCACATGTAAGAATTTACTCTTACGTTTAAGTTTAAACTAAATGCTATTTTAAGTTAATTATTTAATTTCAAGTTTCAAATTTTACAAAATTTTATCATCATCATCTGAGCGTATTCCCGGTTGCATTCTCAGCGGTAACGCTTCGGAGCCCGGGGTCCGCTACCTAACCTACGTGATTTGACGAGTTTACTTACTGGTATTGGTGGTCAAATTTTACAAAATTTATTTTACTCTATTGGATTTTTATTATGATTTTCGTACTAAGTAGATGGATATGTTTTCTGCGAGTTTTTAGCAAATCTTTTATTTTCATATCAAAATGGCTGTTTCGGTCCTGATTAAACTCCAAACGGTAGTTAAAACGTGATGTTGTCTTTATTTGTATACTTAACCGTTTGTATATATTCAACTATTTAAGTCCAAGGGATGAAATTTTCAGTGTGTCTTATCAAACGATCAAATTCTTTAAAGAATTAATCCGATGATAATTGATTGCAGAATCTCAGTTATGGTGGAGAGATAAACAATGCTTGTTATTGATATAATCACGGTCACGTCATTTGTTTTATTGACTCTGGTGTGGACGCGCGATCGAAATTGAAAACAATCAGGATTTAAAAACAATACCAACATACTGGTCTAGTGATTCACTAAAACATGCTGTGACTTACAGTACAGTATGGCTCGCTTTAACACGCGTACCTGTGTGCCATTTGTTTGTAGATTTTGTTATATTATAGTGATTAAAAATTAATGGACGTAGACTACATGAGTGCAGACAGTTTGGAAGACGTGGGCACGTGTTGTTTGCCCTGCTTAGGTATCTGCACCGTATGGAATTTACAAACAAATACACATCTCAAAGTCTTGATACATTTGCTAGATTCCAAATGTAGCCTGAAATTAGTTTGATAATTCTTTATAGTATACTAATACCTCTTAACACTTCGCCTGCTGAAAAATGCACCGTGTGTGTTTTGTTTTAAATGAAAATACATACGGTGCGTTTTCAGCAGGTCAAGTGTTAAGACTACATTTATACTTGAGCTGAATTTCGTATTGACAAAAAGGTTATATAGACCTCTTTGTTATATTTTTAAGTAATAAATGAAAACCGACATACTTTCCGTATCATAACGTCTCTATAGGAAATTATGAAGTGTAGTTAATAATTGTGAATTCCCAAATAACTTGGATTATTTTACTTGTTACATGTGCTGTTCGTCCTCGACATTTAAATGTATAGCGGTAAGTAAACAAACATTATATTTATCATTTATTTAATTAAGCCAATGAAATTAAATATAGTCCTATAAAAGTCAGACAGAGGTATGAAAGTTAGTCATGAATTATTACGATATAATTTCTATGTCATTTGTATTGAGGTGATACCGAACAGGAGTTATTAGGCCATCAGGACCGTTCGTCTACTGCACGTCCACTGGCACGTATGAGTCGCGTGCGTTGTTAGAATTACGAGTAGGAATTCGCGACCGCTATTTGGCCCTGGGCCTCGGTCGAACCCAGCAAGCACCGTGACACCGATATCGAAGTCCCTATGGTCTGCATTAGCAAGTCGACGACACTTGCACACTGCCGCCAATTGCAGTGACGAACGCATTTGTTATCCTCGGCGCGCAGTTATCATTATTTCAGTTTGCGAACATGTAATTGTGGAGTGGTCGTTCGTTATGCACTCCTAGTTTACGTTTTATAGTAATTTTCCGAATTTAAAACAATATCGATAGTTGGTCAGTGATTGTACTTATATAATTCGTCCATAGTGATATTTATTAGTAACGCGCGTTCGGGAATTTACCTACTATATTTGTGGTCGTATCTACCCATTCCGATGAACTAGTGACTATTTTTGTTTCCCTACTTGTATACTGGTATGGTATACCCGGATTGCATTACCAAGTTTTTTTTTTATAGAATTAAAAAATCTTTTCAAACTTTGTATCTATAGGAAAAGACCTTTGTTACTGTACACTCCTTAAAGTTTATCGGTGTTTGCGTTTAGATAGAGTACTATATGGTCATCGTAATCGCTTGATTCATCCGGGCGGTGCTCGTTCTCCGGATGTGATTTGTCGACTAAAAATGTTGTATGGCATTCATTACTTGTTCGTATTGATGTAAAACCATTTGCTTATAAACATTTGTAAATACCTCGTGTGCGGAGATTGTTAAAATTCGCGAAGCCGTCAAAACTACGTTAGCTGAGTTGTAATTATAAGACATGACATCGATATCGGAATCCCCTCTGAACAGATCGAGGACCAGACCTGTTTTGGCCCGTTACAGGCAAAACGTTGGCAATACGGAAGAGGTAAGCATATCTAAATTACTTAAATAATAAAAAAAATGTTATTCTACATTCTATGTCTATGCCTAATAGGACGAAGGACCAGGCGCGGCAAACATACATGCAGTAAGTGTTAGAAACTTCATTCTTTGCATACTTGCCCGATTGTATGTAAAGCTAGTCATTGTAGTGCAATTTATAGACGGGCAAATCTATTGTTATCCGAAGTAAAACACGACTGCCACTTTTTCTTTTAGTTTCTGGTGGCTCTTTTTGGATTAATAGAGGATCATTGGGATAAACAATAGCTAGCTTTGTTTAGACTTGCAAATTGGATCATGCAGGTCCCGAAGATAATGTACATCATTTTATAAAAAGTTTTTTAAAAGCGCAGCACGAATTATAGTCATATTAATTATTACGTATTATTATTCATTTCTGTAACACAAACATGGGATGAAGTCATGTTTACATTTTCCTTGTCACTCACTTTACCTGCACACAGTATGGTATGGCTTTTATTAGTTTAATTAATATTAAAATTTGTAGGATGCATACTACGTAGGTGGACACTTGCCAAGTTTTGACATATTCTATCCATCATATACTGGTACTGCGTAGGATTTCCATTGAAGCTTCATTTTATACACCATCTAAACAAGATACGATCACTAAGTTGTGGGATGTACTCAGTAGGTGATGTTGCAATGCTGTTAAGCTTATGTACATAGATTTTCTATATTCTTTTTTTTTTTGTAACTAGTTCAGCAGAAAATGCTTTATTAGGATTGCAAATATTTCTTCTTCGACTTTTTATTTTTGTCCTTTGTTGGATACTTTTTCAGGGTTCCGTACAAAAAATTAAAAAACGGAACCCTTATAGGATCACTCGTGCGTCTGTCTGTCCGTCCGTCTGTCATAGCCAATTTGCTCCGAATCTACTTAATATATTTGTTTTAATTATAAAATAAATAGTTTTGATTTTATTCACGAAAGAAGACGAAAATTTTCCATTCCCCCCCCCTGATCTCCAAAACTACTGAGCCTAAAATTTTGAAAAAAATATGAAATATAGTTCATTTCTTGTAGATTACAGGAAAACCTATAAGAATTCAATCAATTGTACGGAACCCTCTCAACGCGAGTTTAACTCGCACTTGGCCGGTTTTATTTGTTGTTTTGTTCTGTCCTTGACGTCATCTTAGCCCAAGCTGAAAAAATGATTGTCGATATCTACATAATAAAAAAAATAAAATATGCTCCATATCTAATTTAGATATGGAGCATATTTGTTCGTCTTGTACGAGTTTGTACGTTTAAAAAAAGGTGAATTAGTATGTCTTTGTTTAAAATTTCGAAGTTTTTAAAACTTACTTGTTTATTTGGGAATTTTAGACTTTCAGTACGAATTAGACTCTCCTCTTTGTTGCCTCGCGAATTCGCGATGTTTCCAATTTTGATAGTCTTATTCCCTTTCAAATGAATTCACATACTTACTCTCTATTTCATATTATGGTTTTTCTTCAGCCACAGCCACCCAGGATCTAATTTGTGCCCATCTTTCCAAGCGAATGCAATTGCAAGAAGATAAATTTTAATTATTCTGCCAAAAATAACTACAATTTTACTATCATAGTTCGTATATGATGTGTCTCTACATATTTCCGGCCTAGATTGCCTTCGTCGAAGTGTGAGCTGTACTTTAATCGTTGGTGCTTTGTGTATTGGGGTTTGTTTTAGAAACATTGCCTGCTGGAACGCACGTGCCTGTTTGCCTAAACGGCACGTTCCATTCAAAACAATTGGCTAGTAGTACTAAACTGATAAATCACGTCAAATCTTTGTACCTCTATAAGTACATATATTCGAATGTCTTCAAAAAATGCCAAATTTTGATAAAATATGTCAGACTTATTCGTGAATTGTCATTAAAATTAATTAAGGTGACAAAATTTCGAACTAAAATCTACAATCTTACGTTTAATTTTACACAGTTTTACATAACCTCTACCCGTTGTCTACAGCTGTTTACAAAGAGGAGTTGTGTTGCTAAACTGCTAGCGGTTTGTCAAACAGCGGATTAAATAATCCAATTGTGACAGGTAATACAGTGCTATCATGAATATACTGTATGTCCATACATATATATGGATATAGATAGGTATATACATACATATGTACTTGTACATGTATATCGGTATAATGTGTAAATCCATTACTGTTTGTAAGTCTGGTATTTTCCTCGTTAGCATTGACGTAAATAGAATACCAATTATCTTTATAAGTAGATGTGTAGTGCACTGTTAACTACTTGTAACCTAATTAGTTTTATCTTGGCTAATGCCCACACATATTATTTACTTATTAGGCAAGCATTTATCAGCAAACGATATCGTTATCCTGAGTCCCAATGATAACTATACTTAGTTTACTTCAAAAATTAAAAACTGTTAAATGGTAAACAAGTCCTAACCAGGTTTTCATTATTTTCATAGTATATAACGTCTAACAAAATATAAGAGTAAATTCAGTCCATGATGCTGAATTGCTGAGTAACTTTCAAAAATTAAAAACTGTTAAATGGTAAACAAGTCCTAACCAGGTTTTCATTATTTTCATAGTATATAACGTCTAACAAAATATAAGAGTAAATTCAGTCCATGATGCTGAATTGCTGAGTAACTTTTCCCAAGAAACATACCTATGTAGAAATATATTAAAAAACTTGTTTTCCCATAGAAACTGGGCTCAACTGATCGGTCAACCCAGGTCATTCTGAAAAAGATAATTTTCCATCTTGACCTGACCGGGGACCGAATCGGGACCTGGAGGTGTGATAGCCTGGCATGAGGACCACTAGGCCACACAGGTCATCAAATATGTGGTGTATAGGAGGCCAAAAAATCTTTTTCACATTTCGCTATATCGCTATTTTCCCTGGGGAATGTTATTCAGCATTATGGACTGAATTCAACCTTGAAATAGTTTCAGTATGTATATTTTGTTAGACCTGTAATATAATATTTCGACCATAGCTCGAGATCATTTTACTAAAATAGCAGACGCTCTGCATCATAAATTACTTAATGAAACGTGCCAACTGCACGCTCACTCCCGCCTCGTACATATGATTCCAATTAAACGTACAATATGTTGCAGAGCTTGATATCTGCACTACGTTCCTTGAATATGTATGCAACTTGCGGCATAAATAAGTTCCTATGTTATAATACTGGGTGGCGCAAAAGTACTGGCACTAAAGAAAATACTTTTATTTTTTTTATATGATATTTTCTGTCATTCTGTTGTTGAAAATTGTGTAGTGAACAACTGTAAAATACACTGAAAATAAACATGGACCGTTTTACTCCCCAAGAACGTGGAATAATTGTGAGTGAGGGACGGAGGGACGCTTTTCCAGGCCGAGTTATCTCTCGTTTTGGCGATTTGCCTTGGCCTGCAAGATCACCCGATCTGACCAGTCCAGACTTCTTTCTTTGGGGTTTTTTGAAATCTCGGGTGTATGTGAACAAGCCACAGACTCTCGCAGCTCTAAAAGAAAACATTCGTCAAGAAATAACGAACATATCGCAGGAAGTGTTACGGCAAGTTATGCAAAATGTCATAAATAGGGCTCAAATGTGTATCAACTCTGGAGGTCACCATTTAAAAGACATCATCTTTAAATCCTAATGGTACGAAATTTAATGGCACAAATATACATTTAAAAAAACCTAAATCTAGTTTTCTAATTTAGAAAAAATGTTATAGCTGAACCAAATAGGGTCTTTACTTTTGCGCCACCCAGTATAACTAACTTAGGTTATCAAGAAATCTTAAATATTTGTCCTTTTCGGTCAGCTATATAGACGTGTCCTATAATACTAATATATAATAATAATGTGACACTTAATAAATAAATATGTATATAGAGACAAATCACATCGATTGAGCTAACCCTATAGTAAGTTTAAACTTGAGTTGGTATACTTAGTCGACGATACCATATTTTATAATAAATATTATTTGAAAAAGGTTATTTTCCAACTTGCGAAAACAACGCAACCAGCATGCGGGGATCGAACTCAGTAATATATATAAGTTAGCCGTACATTATAAGAAATATAAATAAATTCAGAAAATTCAAAAGATTTTTCAAAAAGCCAATCAATAAAAGGTAACGGCATTATGTCTGCATATTGTAGCGTAGCGTAGGGGAGAATGTTTACCTTGAAATAGTTGTTAAAACTATTCTAAACTTGGAGTGGCAGGTAATTGTTTACGGTTACATCAGCTTTCGGAGAGAAACATCTTCATTACGTCTTTCAACTTGTTTACGGTTCAATAAACCTTAATGTTTCATTCAGTGTATTGACTTTTGCTGAAACTATTTCGCTCTCTCATAATGTATGTCACTTTTTGTATTCATTTGCACCATCTCATCGCGGATGTATGCGATCAAGACCACATTAACATTTTCTTTGTTGGGTTCTCGGATAGTGTTTCTATTGTTTACAAATAAATGCATGGATTGATCATTATCTATGTATTACCTTCTTGAAGTATTATTACTTATTTTATTTTTTGTTATTAGTTCACATAGTCGGTTCTTCTAATGATTACATTAGTATAGTTCCCTTACGTCTTTGATCTCTTCATTTCGTGATCTTCATTTACTGATTAACAATTTTTGAATTATTTTAATTGTCGTTACACTAACGCCATCTAACTATGCTACACTTAAATATGTAATGGCCGTAATGGTTCTTTACAAGCGCCTACGCATGCTGGTTACGTTAGCGTGGTAAGTAGATGCAAAGTGTGCCAGTACTTCAGATGTTGCGCGTATATTTATTATGAAGGAAGGAGTCGGTAGATGGCGCTCAGTAATTTAAATAAAAAAAAAAGGAATAAAGTTATGCCCTTTACTTTGATTTTTGTATCAGTAAGTACACTACAAAGCACATTATTTATTTTTATTGTAGTACATACTCGTATATGACATAGAATACTTGTATGACCTAAAATTTAAATTGTTTGTTTTAATTAAAATAACAACAAGTCCGCTTTAGAGCAGTTAGTCGTTCGAAGTGTTAGGTATTCAAGATGCGTTTCCGTGGTGGCAGTACACAGCACGATGCACCCGAGGGTTGCAGAGACGGCAGCAGCATAGGGGAGCGGGCGCGCTTGCGCGGTGGCTACGTACCGGTCGATCGTTGGACAAGACAAACCACATGCGATGAGCACGTGCTTCACGTATCGGAAAACGCATTGTTGTTGCCCAACTATCTTCCCGTCAATTACTAAACCGCTTGAGGCAGGATGCCTACTCGTAGTAAGCTATTACAAAGTCTGTTATCTACATTGAAATATTCCGATGGATTGTCCGGCCTTTCGACATTGCGGTGTCAACACATGATCGAGAAGCTTAACTATTCTCTATGCCTTAAAAGTACTTCCGCTAATAGTCCTCCAGCTATTCAATCGACGTCTTGGGGTCAGGTCGATGAACCAATCGTCACTTCCTTTAGCCATTGAAAAGCATTGATTTCGCTTCTCACTGAGTATGAACGATTTGATGTCAAATCAGCTGAGCTATTCGGTGCTCTGCCAATTGAAACTCACTTATATTTAGCCTAGTTCCTCGTAGAAAACGACTGGTTGAACAAAGTGCAAGAATCACTTGTTGCATTTATTGCAAATCCTGTGTCGAAAATATTATATTATAGATTGTATTGAGTTGAATTAAAACGCATTAAATAGTTTGCTGTACGAAATAAATAGAATGAAGTTCGTTCAGTAAGATTTGAGTTACATACATGTGTATACAAACATTTATTGAACTTTTGACCTTGACAGAGAACAAGCAGCAATGTATTTTCAACCCTCTGCCAAGGCAGTCCTGTAGCAATAATCCTGAGATAAACAAGGGTCGGTGGCGAGTGGCGACGGCGGCATCGAGTGCGGGGTGCCGCGCCGAACGACTCCGCCCGCGCGCCTCTATAGCTCCGCTCGAGCTGTCAAACCGCCTCCGACGGGCACCCGGCTTGAACGCTCCTACTTCGATCGCTCGTACACGCGATCCATCGTAGTGCGCAAACAGTGGTTCAGTGTGTGTTGGTTTCTTATTCGCATGACGGAAACAAGCATAAAGAGATGAACGGCAGTACGACGACGGTGAATGGAAACGCCGTCAATGGTACCAGTGGAGCACTCAATGGTATTGGTGCAGCTCCACGAACGGCTACACTTGGAACACCAAGTAGTTATGCGTATACTTCTAGCGGCTCCTTGCTAGGTCGAGGAGCTGCAGCTAGACCTGTGCCACCGCCAACTCTTCCTAAATACAGTGGATCATTCAGTGCAGGCAGCACAACAAGTCTGCGAGAGCGCGACAGAGAAGGCACAGGTGGTTCGCATCGTCTGGCCAGTCTCGAAAGACTTGCTCTGCGACAGCGCATTATTGAACAAAATGCGAATAATCAGGTGGCAAGCTTAGTCGCGTTAAACAACACCGGCGCAAGCAACGGCGGGCCCACCTCTGCTACCGTCACCCTTACCGACACGGCTACGGTGAGTCCCCTTGCGACACATCTTGTTCACCCTCGGACCGTTCCCCTAATCGAAGTTAGTGCACCCCGAAATAGGGAGATAGACTTATTTTAGCGCCGCCAACCCCTTGATATGGGTTGTGATGTTTTTTGATACTTGAAGCTATAATGTGTATAGAATTTCTTGTACCGAAACTCTACAAGTGCTCTGCATTATAACAGTTGGCAACATAATGTGGCTTTGGTCATTTTCAGAAAACACTTAATGTTTTGAAAGTTTATGAAAACTTAATTATAAGATCCACGTACCGGTGCACTCTTGCACCTATGTTTACATTTAGATCGAGATACATCGATAGTACCGATCGTGTCAGGTGTTGTATTACATCATACGTGAGGTAGAATTGCAGTTCTCCATCTCGGTTGAATTATGCCAGTAGTTTTATTATGATAAAAACGTTTAAGTTACTTTTATTTAGTTCATGTTAATAAACAACAAACAAAATGCGTTAAATGCACATGGTTTATATAGGAGGTACGAAGAAATCGACAAAGTTTAGTTCAAGTACAACTAAAATTAAAGTCGTAAAGTGTTAGTCGGATCATATGTAAATTTCAAATATCAGCCTCGATATCATTTAGCATCAACATCCACTTATGACAAGACAGTATGTATCAGCTGATAGAAAAAATAGACGGCAGTAACAGCTTGCAGGAAGGTGCACTTTACTTCAAATTACCTATCATTCTTTTATTTATCTTCACGTCTCAGTTGTCTTATTACAGAAATTTTCAATACAGACAATTTTCTTGCTTTTTATATCATGTAAGCCTTACTTACAACATTTTTAAGAGCAAGCAAGCTGTGAGTCATCTTTCAGCAGCCATCAAATATCGATGTCATGACTGTACCATACAGAGTAGGCAAAAGTATACTCACAAATTCACGTCAATTTTAAAAGGCTACATGCCAATATTTATAGTTGCAGTTTGAATGTTTGTTGTTTCCGCTGCATTGCAACGATGTATTAATTCCAATATTCTTGAAGAGAAAATAATTTGAAATGTTTTATTTTATAAAATGATGCAATAGCATTTTTCAAAATGTGTTGTTTGTAGTATAATCGTGAAACCACCAGTGCAATCGTGTTGTCTCTGCAATACCATAGGGCTGTTCGTGACTGACGGCAGCGAGCCGTTGCATCCGCATATTCCGTTGTTTTTGCTGTTTCATCTTAAACTCTCCTAAGGATATGGCAGGCATCCCACCATATTCCCACGCAGTTCCTCATGTGATAGGACTGGTTCGGCTTGCGGGAGGGGTGAGCGGGTGACTGACCCCATGTCTACAGGGTTAAAAATAACCTCGTGCAGCGGCGGCCATTCTGCTCGCATGTGTCGAATTCACTAAACAGACATTAACTGTTTCACGGTCGCGCCATGACCTGATGATTCTCAGAACATGTTAATGGACATGCAACTTTTAGTCGCAATATCCTTTATGGTGTCAAAAGAATTGTGTCAATCATCTTCAAATGACTTGGTGATTAAAAGATTCGATTGGTTTGTGGTCATCATATAGAATGTTTTTTGGGTATTAGTTGTCATATTTTGGTAATGATTGTTGGTAACGGAAAAATAACGCTCCATAATTCTAACTGCTTCAGGACTAAAACTGAAACCTTCAAAAGAGGACATTTTTAAGAAGGAATAGACGTACCTATTTTGCTATTTTATATAGATTTTCAAATCAATCATATCAAAATAATTAGGTAAATCATATAGATTGAAGATCCATAATAAAGTATTATTGATGAAATGATGTGATGATGCATATTTTTTTATTAAAGATTAAATTTCATTAACAAATCTTACAAGTACACTTGTAAAATGTAAATTCGCAATATCTCGTACGACCCCAGACCCGTGCCTGTACGCGACCTCCAGAACTAGGCATGCAATAAACACAAACCTACTCAAGACCTTCAAGGTACCAAGCATCCCGCCGTTTTATTTAAAGTAAAAAGAGAAAATAAACCTACAGAAATGTGTAACTCGTACTTACAGCTTACCTTACAGTATCCTATACATATATCGGTGCATGGACAAGACATAGTTTGAGTTGAGCTGATTTAGATTTTAACATCTATTGTAAGGGTCCGAAAAAAATATAATAATTAACCAGTTTTGCACAGGTTTAAATCACCACGTACAATTTCGAAGAGGATATGCAATGTGATGTTGCCGGTTTAAAGAAAATGTATTTATTACTTTGGTACATAGTAGGCGTCTGAACCCTATAGTGTAGTGTAACTATTTATTAATCTGTGGTGTAATGTAGGAACTTATAAAGTCAAATTAACTGAAGCTGGCATTGATATTGATAATATGAAGTATATTACCCTAAAATAGGCGGTTGACCCGGACCGTAGTACATATAATACTCTATTCATGCGAGATCTCAATGAATACTGGGTTTTGTTGGAGAAGGTTATTTGTAAAGCGTTAAAGGAATCGCTTATATCATCATTTGGACGCAGTTATCGAAGGATTCCTTATACCCATTATGCTCACAGACGCCGTATTCTAGGAATTTCCTTTATCTACTAAGTGTTATCTTGTTGGGTTCGTCTAGAAAGCTGCATGTTGATAAAGCCATGTACTTATGTGCCTATCAATTTAAGTTTAAGTTTGTTTTAAGTTTGTCAATTTAAGAGAGGTCCGATAACATTCTTTCGTTAACGAAACAATTCTTTATAAAAAGATTTTGCCTGTTGCCTGGAGTTTTTCGTCGACAAACTCGATGGCAAAAGTGGTTGGGGCACGTTCTCCGCCTGTATTGTAAAGTTTGGTGCACAAAAGACCAACTGCATTCAAATGGCATTCAATTCTCGTCCTTGTGTGTTTGTTGTATAAGATTAATATCGCCTTACATGATTGCTCGGTTTATGTTATTTAGAATCCTCGATCCTTGCTTTTGTGTGTCTGGTGGGTATAAGTGTGACGGGCTGGATCCTTTTGCGTCTGTATGTAGTTATAGCCATAATTAACTCGAGTTGTACCTGAGTTACAGCGGCCTTCAACACACGGGGTGTTTTCTTGGTTAACCTAACATAAGAATAACGGGAGTAAATTCTCTTCCAGGTTTTTATTTTGGCTTACAATAATATGTATATCTTGTTAAGTTTAAAGTAACTCATAAAGAGTTGAAACTTAGAATACAAAGTTCCATCTTTTTAATATGTATAATATGTTATTTAATATTTACATAATATCAAAATTATCATTATATAAGGAAAAATTGTCACAAATAAACCTTACGTTGTATTTTTAGAAAGTAATTAATGTTATGTCGACAAGATAAGCAGTAGTTGTATGTAATCATCATTGAATTGAGACCTATTAGAAGTTGTGAAATAAATAAAATTTATATATAGAAAAAATTACAAATTTAAGATGGAAAAGAGATGTAGTGGTCCTATTCTAACCCGGAACCACACCCCACAATTTTTTTTTCCTTTTGAGTGATTTTTTTTTATTTCAAAGTCGATTTTTAGTAAGTAGAGATCTTGACTGATTGGTTCACAACGATGTATGTCTGACCGACGAAGTCGCGGGAAAAAGCTAGTAAAATGAAAGTATAGTATAGTAGAATGAAAATACATATCTAATAGCTAGGTACTTATTTGTACGTACGGTGATAAATATTTAAAATTGATTGATTTACTTATTTACTTATCACTATCAATTGTTGATATTGTAAAGTTACACTCAATACCAAATCGACGTGACGTGAGAGTTAAAGGAGATAGGGACTTATCTGCTGTTGATATTGATAGTGATATGCAACAAGTAAATTCTGTAAAAGTCCACCCTGTGAGTCGGGCACGACGCGCTTGTTTGCCCCGCGTCGCGTCCGCCGCACCCGGCAGCCGGTACCGTCAGTAACTTAACCTCAAACTGACACAGACGCGAATGGTGCTTCGTATTACAACACCATATTTCTTTTTAAATATCATTCCAAGCATAGATCAAATTCTATTTAGCGGTTATTCTCATTACACTTAAATTTGAGATGAGGTGAATTTGTCGGCATTATTTTATCGTGTGGAATCAAAGCCTTAAACTGTTTTGAATACATCAACAAATCTTAAGACTACTCAAGTACGCGGTATGCATGTGAACTGTTAAAGTGCTCGGTTATGCTCAACAAGTTGTAAGAGTTGTGTGTGAGAAACATGTGAAGTTGTCGACTGAATTTAGAGTCTTTTTCTTTTTTCTCCCGTTTGTGTGAATTTCGATGTGTGCAGAATGGCTAATCGCGGCTTAACTAACGGAGCTGCACCGCAGACCAAGTTGGCCAGATGCGCAAGTAACGTAAGCGATAGTGTCAGTGATAAAAGTAAAGTTGGATGGACAAGCCCTCGCGATATCTGGAGAAACTTATCACTTCGTAGGAAAGCTGAGGTATACTATTTAATTTTAGTACCTAGTTATATGTTTATCAGATGTGAAGCTTTGCTTGCCAACTGGTTCCAAGTTCTGATATTTAACAGCTGCAAGCCGGCATGCAGTTACCTATGAAACTTTACAGCTGCTAGATAGTTATAGGTACATTATCTGGTAGGTGTGGCGGTGACAGTAGATGCGATCAAGATAATTGTTTATAAATACATTATAAACACAGCACAGATCACTAATTAGTTACTACGTAAACAAAAGGCTGTAAGATTTTTGTATTGTTGCTGGTAACTATGCTACATGGTACCAAGTAGTTAACGGTAAACGTAAGTACTACTACGAATATCGAGCAGAACAGATCGAAGTATCCATTTCCTAATCCTCGACGGAGGCCAGGTCGTTGACTCGCTCTATAGTATAATAAGTCACTTCTCTGGCCACAATCGCACTCGCGGCGCCTTCGCCTGTTGCACTATCTCTGTGTATATGTCACACGTACCTCCTATATGTTATTGCATGCCTCTATTTGCGCAATTATGCACCATCCATCGCAGTATTACAATAGACGTGGGAATTACAGCATTCCTTTGTATTATCATGTTTTTTAAGACTCTGACGGAGGAAATCGACGCGCGAGTCCATAAGCTGTTTATAGCGCAAAAATGACATATTTTTTTACAGCACCGTAAATGTAGATATGCAGAAACATCGTACGTTTGTATAAGATAACGTTTTATCTAATGGTTATTCCTGTCTAGTAGATATTGAAAAGATGAATATATGTAGTCTAGAGCGAAAAGTTTAAACAAACGTAAAGTTTTCGTCATATTCACCTTATGCTTTTTTATTATTACCACTGTTTATTTAATTAATCCTTAATTCATTACTTGTTAGCTATCTACAAGACAGTAAAAACTTTTCTAGTACTTAGTAAATCAGTCACACATAGGTCCCTTTTAATATAAAATCATTAGAAACTGAATCGCTGCCACATGTGTGAACCCTTATCAAGTCATGAGGTACTCTAAATAGCTTCACACCAAAATAATCGGGGCATCGACTTTGTGCTCCTTATATAAATAACATCGATGTCGCCAGATTTATATTTTTCTATTTATGGCCCAATCAATTACAACTTTTACCATGTAAATAAATATTTCGTGGTATTTAGAAGATCTTATTTTATTTATTTATTTATTTATTTAATGATTTAATTTTACAATATCGAAACTACCGTTTCTTTGGACCTTGACTTCTTTAGCTAGTATCCCAAGGGTACTTTATGCGGAAAAACAGTCTTATTTCTCTCCGGTTTCTCAAGTATCTGCATGTTGTATGAAGATCACCATAAATGCGTTGCTTTGTTTTCGATGTGAAAGATGAACAATACCCCAACAAAACATTTTATTTAGATTGACTTTATTTTAATAACATCATAACCATTATATTACTTAGACGGATTACACGTAACGTGAAGTTAAGTATGACATGACATCTAGAGAGTTCTGTTTACTTCTTTAATTAAACAAAAGACATCAACAAGTTCCTGAAAATGACGTTCCGAACATAAATGAATCAAATGCTTTTTTTATTTAATAAATTTTCTAAAAATCATGATATATTTTTTTTTACTTTGTGTAATTGGGCAATAATCTTTGCCAGTAGTTTACTGGAGCAGAAGAATTAATTTGATTTCGCCGGATAAAAATCATTTTATGACATTCATTGGATTTATTTTTACAGTCTGTGAATTTGGACACCAAGTTCATATTTATGATACTGATTACATACAAAAATATTTAGGTAACTACTTTTGTACTTGCCGAAAAACATTATTCTGTAGATTGATAAATATAAGTTGTTGTAGATTGACGCTGTAAGAAAGTTTGATGTTTAAGTACAATCTAAACTACAAGCAGTACATATGCACATTCTGGCATAATTTAATGTATGCACGACCTGAAAGTTCGCAGTGTTAATTAGAGTGACAATTAATTTAACCTCAATTATATATTCAATGTCACTATTTAATAGGATCATTATTGTCCTTATTTCGTTTATAGCACGTAAACAACTTAACGAGTATTGTTCAGAAAATTAAATCTAATCAATTGATTAAAACCACAGAATATACGTAAGCATCGTGCTTCTTCAAAATAAAGATAAAATTTGTCTAAACGGGAATTTCCTAATGTTGGCAATATCACATAAATACACAAAGAAACAAGTACTTATATCCAGAAGGCGTCCTTGTCGTAAAGCAATTTCCTCCAGGCAACATCAGGGTACGAGTATAATATTATAATAAGTGAATGAAACGCATCTTCAAAGTGATACATAATCAAGTATATAATCACTCACTTATTATGTAAATAGACCCACTTACATTAAATACTCGTTCTTTCATCGCATCGCGCGTTACCAAGGATGCATGAATAATGCAGTATGTGACTGCAAATGCTCTGTTGTGTTCCGAAGAACCCTGCTTAACTATTTAATTAAGTCAAAACGAAATAAGTACCTACATATCTACTATTCAGTTTACTATCTTCTCGTCTCTTTATAACTGTATAAGGTATATTTGTGAATAGAACTTATTCTTAAATTTTTTTGGATTTTAAATATTTATTGTCACGCACGTAATGTAGATACTTACCTTTATAATTTCGATAGTTATATTCATGTGTTGCATGAATCTAAGTATTTCGTAATACTGGTGTGACGTGTAATGTCTGTAAAAAGCCGTATTGATTTCTCGCCGTCTGTATTTTTTCCCGAGAGAGATGAGTAACGCGGATGTTCTACTTATTGCGATCCACGCAACTACTTCTGCGTTCACATTAGATATCGCCATTGTTTTGTTTGAATTTCCATGAAACTGTATTGTTATTAGGACTTTAAATTCTAAAACTTTTATTATATATACCTAACGATTGAATCTACTTTACTTACCCACCGGCTTTACTACATCGAAGAAATGTGTAACAATTAATAAAAAAACTTTCTGGTGCAGTCCTCGGCCCCTTTTCCTATATAGCGGATTTTGTTGCAAGACAGACAGTAGAGAAATTAGAACGAACCTAAACGATAGAGTCAAATTTTGTTGAGCTAAATAATTGTTCTATATTCTTAAACTTAATTATTAGAAACGGTAGTTTCGATATTGCTAAAAAAATGTTCGTTAATTAAATAACAATAGAATGAAGTTTCTAGTTCAGAAAGGCTTCTTTTTTTTACTATAATTATAATGCTTAGGTAAAATATTACCTAAAGAACTACAGTTACTATAGTATGTGTATTTTGTGTTTGGTATCCATTATAGTCTAGTAAACTTTTAGTTCTAACAAACAAATAGCTCTGAAACAACTAGACAAGTACGCATCTCTGATGAGCAGTTCTACCCAGCTCGTTTCATTTACCTCCACTCCGGTTTTGCCTACGCCTCTGAATACTACGCCCACTGTTAGTTACGCGTCTTGAAGATTTATAAAAGCGTAATTTGTGTGAGTACCTATTTTGCGGGTTTGCAGTTACGTAAGTCTAGAATGTGACTCTGTACAAACTCAGTAGTAATCTAGATCACTTTGTCTCTAGTTTCAAAAATCGGTAAAAAAATGGAAGAAAGCTTGAATATTCTTGAAACGAATTTGTTTTACTTTGAATAGGCAGTTAATTAGTCTCGAAACTCGAGCACAGAGCTTCTTCATTAGTTGTATTTGTATAGAAATCTTAAAGCAGATTCAGATACTTATCTGAAGACTAGTGAAGTGAGTGATTTAATTTTCAAAAGTAGAGCATAAGATGGTTACAGGCAAGATCTGACAATTATGAGGAAATGTTGCAGCGAATCGCCCAGAGAAAGTAAAGTTAAATGAACCGCCGTCGACCCAAATTATCGCTTTATAGTCGGTGGATACTGTGAAATCGCGGCGATTAAACTTGTTTCAGTGGGTTTCACAATGTTGGGATCGGGCAGGTACTGCAGTAAATAGTGCGCTTCAGCAAAACTTGGATGGCTGCCGCCATGTTCACTTTTCTATATTACTTTGTCCTACATTAGAAAGCGTATTTATTGGTTAATTTTGAATCAAGATAACTTTTAAGTTGACGTAAGAACAGCAAACAGGCCTAACCAAATTTTTTATTTATTAATAAAATGTTATCTTTAAATGTGTTAATTAGTTTAGATTTTAGATATAAATTATAATAGTATAAGTGCAGACAAACATACACCCGACTCAGACAGCAAAGTCCAACGTTTTGAGGCATAAGAAATTCGTTTAAACTGACTCACAGCGTACACTTCCCGTAGAACCGATAGTTTTGTTTTCAAAACAAATATCGTCGCAGAAACTAATGCATTTCAAGCAACGGCCAATGCATAATTCTTAGCTGTCAACTTCAAGTCTGGTATATTACAGAGGTTGTGTCTCGCATGTTTGATTGTGTATAATAGTTTAATCAAGTTGCGGTAAGATGGCTCATTATGATTATATTTGCTCATGGCGACAATGGTGAGTCACATCAGGGAGTCATTACGGCAGCCGTCAGCTCGGCGGCAATTCGTGTCTCCGCTGGCGCCGTCGGCAAAGGATTGCAATTACACTGGGAGGAGAGCCTCGGGGTGATATTATTTTTATCAACCAACAGACATTGAATGCTATTGTCTCAGATACTTACTACATATTTATTTTTGATATTCGAGAACCTCCTGATATATTCAGGCTCTAATAACTTGTTTTCTTTTTATATCCAACGTGCCGAAATGAATGTCAATTGTCACTAGATTCTCTCCTCACGTGTCTTAGAGAGATATTATATGTATAAAATAATCATAAAATGACTTTGGCTTTGGATGAAGTCTTTGTACATGCATTTTATTTGTGTTACTAGCTAGTGTCCACTTTCTATTGTCGGTCGAAAGAAACGTATTTTATTTGTTGATGGAAAGCAATCAATCATAATGACCACCGCTGCTATCTATTGAGTCTAACAAATTGTGAACTTTTATAACCCGAGTTTTAGGAGGTGGGTTTGTGTCTGCTCACGTGTAACGGGCGATGACTTTGTTTCTATTAGCTCACTTTAGTGATTCATAATCATAAACTAAATTAAATGTTCCGTTGAGTGTCATTAAGGATTTTAGGAGATTTATATTCAAAAATGTAATCTGCTGACAGGCAGCGCAGCGCGGGTTAGTATTCATGATAAATTATACGCAGTACAGTAACACATGTTGTTTTCGATTTAAAACTGGGTATCGTTAAGCCTACATTAAAACCATTAAACAGTATAGCCGTAAACTTCTTAGTCACTGCACTATGATAATCGAGGCAGAGTCACCTAATGACGACACCTTTAGCAAACAATAACAATTAATGTAAAATAATGTTCACTTGGAAGTCGGCAGAACCATACGTATTTACCTGTGTGCTGGTGATATTATAGTTATTTTATTTAATTTTCCCTAACAGTGTGTTAGGGAATCTGTCTGAATTATTAACAAGTGATTGAGTGCGTGGTGCTAAAATGTAGCAAGCAGTGCATTTTTTGTGTAAAAACGTGAAAATGTTTAACTCTTTGAAAAAGACATTAAGTTTACGCAAAAAGAAGGAAAAAGCTAAAAAAGTGACAAATATACTTTACGTCACCAATGATTTGGATGTGAGTAGTAATTTATAAATCGCCCGTTAATAGTCATTGAAAATGTATCCTGAATTGAACTGGTATGACGAAAATGATATAATGTAATTTGTATCACATTCGACATATTTAATGGCTTTTCATTTATATGTAATGATAAGGAACCAAATGAATAGGACATAAGACATTCGAGCAAAGCATTAAACGAGTGAAGCCGTTCTTGCCAATCTGTTTATACATGCCTTCACTGAAAACAAACAAATACCTTTTGGTTGGATGTTGAATCGGTTTGACTTATTTACGTTACGATGTCCGTGCTCCGGTAAACACTTGCCGGATGGCAGTGCGGCAGTACCCACAACACGATCAGTGAACAATCGGGACTTGTCATTCACGGGCTATTGCCCAATAGGTATACTTTTAAGGAAATATTGTCAAAGAATAAAATCTATTTCTGTTTCATTTGAAAAACGCTAAGTGCTTGCGCATATGTACCTCTATAACGCAATGTAATTAATTAACTGATTGACTATTTATGATATTTGATTTGTTTGGATAAGTATTTATAAATGAATTTAGTGCGCTGGTCTTGAGTTTGTTCTCGTGAGATGCCGATATGTAATTATTGTTTTATTCGCCGTATCTCCTTGTTGCAACTTCTGAATGAATGCAACTGCCAGCTGAATGAAATATCCTTGGACTCGCCTGCTTGGCTCGCTGTCAAAAAAGAAATGGTTGGTAATATTCTTTCATTAGCACTTATAAAGAGCCTTAAACCGCATAAGTGAAATTTGTTTAGTTATTTGACAAGCAATGTTATTTTATTTTATAACCTGTTTATAAATAATTTAGGAAAAGTGTGGAGAATATATTTAGTATCAAAGATTCGTGTAAATTAGTATCAGACGGAAGTTTACCTTTTTTGCACCTAAAAGGGATTAATGCAATACAGTTGCCCATTGTTGGAATGGCTCAGTGGATATTATTAGAATTGACCGTCGTAGCAGCCGTACGGTCATTAAACCGAACAAAACTGCAAAGCACTGCATATAAAACGGATTGATGACGAATGGATTAGGAACATCCGAGTTTTGACGACGGGTCATTTATAAAAAGGTCTCAACATTCTATGACAAATGCATCCATTGTCTACTCTACACTGCCGATAACTTTTGAATCGTCGTTGAATTTTATTTCAATTGTCTTTATAGGTGGCTTGACATTTGAATAGGCTGGAGAAACGATGGCAGGAAATATTTGTCACGGCAATCGTCGATACATGATTCTATCACCCACTTAAGAATAGGGCACTGCACTGGACCCTAAAAGATAGTTTGTGTCCTGTGTCTATGGTGCAATAAAGATAGCCGTAGTCAGTAACGCACGCATTTCCAATGAACACATGCATTTTATCGTCATGTTGAGTGCAATCACTCGATGGACAAGTTCCGCGTGACGTGACTCACCGCTTTCATTCTTCGCAACTTCTCACCTAAATAATTACTCGTACGAAGTGCATCGGCAACGGCCGGTACATACTCGTTTAACAACCACTGGTAGATTTGCATTTACTCGGTCGAACGGTAATGTATGATTTGTTCATAATTGACTACTGAAGAGAGAAACTGGTTGCTCATTGCGATTTCACCTCAAACCATTTTTTATTGACTTACCTAAGTAAATTTACAACAAATAAGTAAATTGTCATTTTCTTTCTTAAAGAAAGAAGTACATTTTGTTTGTGCGTACTAGCAAGTTGCGGTCGTCTAGCCGATAACTAGTGGTCCGGATTTAGTCTCAGACGTTGATATACTTACGCGGCTACTCACCTGACTACTTGTATTGCAAAGCCGAGAAACGTTACCTTGGTATCGATGAGTCATCTGCACGGAGTCGGCTAGCTCGACTCTTAACATGCTTGCCGACGAATCGAGAGAGAACTTAACTTCGAGGTATCCGCCGGTCTTCTCATTGTTTTATTACCTTCGTATTTTATTTTATTATATCTCGATCTCTGTCCTTTTATCCCGCGATATAAAAATAGTTTATAACTTTGACGTTGGGCAAATAAGGGTACCTTATTTGTATGTGGCATCCAACGTAGCTCAAGCGAATTAACCAGTTTGATTAGTTTTTATTTTATTTGAAAAGTAACATGATTGAGAGTGTTTTGAATGATGCTTGATAAAAAAATATTCGTCCGGGGTTGTTAAAATGTTGATTAAGTTTTGTTAAAATGTTGATTAAGTTTTGTTAAAATGTTGATTAAGTTTCCTTTTAGGAAAGTCCTTTTTTAATTTGAAAAGCTTCGAATACCAATATTCTTATATTGAAACAAATCCATTACTGTAAAGGTGCGTCGTAACCTAACGTATATTGTTGTATCATGTTGTCCACGTTACAAAAATAGTATTGTTTTTACAATAGATTTTTCTTTGACAAATGTGGTGGTTCCTTTACAATATACGATGGCGTGACACGGCGTGTAAACTTGTTGATTATACCACATTTGGTACATTGATGCCATAATAGCACATAAATTTGAAAGTAAATAAGTATAAGACGCCGTTTTCATGTATTTTAGAAATTCCCTCACTCGACTTTTGACTTTATGTTCGACCGAACCAAATTAAATCTGAATGAATAGCGTAATATGTAAATTACTGTCACATGTTGGCTAATATAAGTTAATATCAATGTTAAACTTCTCTGTATAAAAAATAAAATTATTCGTAGTTTTTGTTTTGTATCAGAATTTCGTGATGATAAAATTGATTATTGATTGGTTTCAGTTACAAAGTAAACGCGAGCTGTTCTTTAAGTCGGACTCCGTGAGTGGCGCGACGGGCCCACCGACGGGGGCTCCGCCTGCCCCACCGATCGCACCCTCCGCTCTCAAGGATGCGTTGGCGAAGCGTTCAGCGACTCTCCCGGACCCGCACGAGAACCACCACGAAGCCAACGGCACAGTGCCCGTGGCCAAACTCAGTAACAGCGTGTCAGTGGACTCCAAACCTCCCAACACGGCACCCCCGCCGACGCCGGCGCCGCCTGTGCCGACTTCAGCGCCACCCACAGCACCCGCTCCACTTAGGAGTACAGAGAATATTATGAAGGTAATAATAATAAAGTTTATTTACTTATCACAAGGTGAAATTATACAGACAACAAGTTCCATACACAAGAGATCGTTGTGAGAAGTCTGGTGTCTGCTAGGCGTGAGCCTGTACGACAGAAAGCAGATATGTATTTTATTTTAAGAAAAAATTACTACCTAATCAACATGTCTAGGCTTAATGGTATGTTTAAATAACAGTGTTCCGAGTCACAGTTATGTGTGAGCACATACAGAGTAATATGCTGTCAATTTACATTAATAACCGCTAGAGCTATTTACCTCTTTAATTTTTTCACTTAACACTCATACAAGACAGAATGGAAAGCCTTCATATCACCGTAACCATAATAAAGGCAATTATCTCATAACACTAACGAACTCCTAACAATGGCTGTGGTGTTGATATCACTGCGTGATCTTACTAAAACAATGCCAAATTTTTTGTACCCATTGTATTCGCGGATTATCGTTATATTTATTATCATTCCAGAAACCAGACCACCCACCAGTTGCGCCAAAACCAGAATTACCTAAGTTAGAGAAGCCAAAAACCAAAGAACTAGATGGATACGTCGGATTTGCAAATCTACCAAACCAGGTATACAGGAAGGCAGTTAAAAAAGGATTCGAATTCACATTAATGGTAGTAGGTAAGTGTAACTGTTTTTAAAATATTGATTTGCAGTGATGGATCCCACTTCTGATGTCGAAATATCAAAAATAGACATGCGGTTTAGGAACCATATGGCCATTTTTTTAAAGACAATAATCCTAAAATAAATGTAAGGTGCTATCGCTTTTATATAATATGCTGTACGTTATCCTAATATCCTATCTTCAGACGAATGTTTTGGCTTTATTTTAAGAGGAATTTACATTGAAAAGACTAGTCAATTTTGGGTGAAAAGGCCGGACACATCATATAATTTCAAAGTAAAACAAGCCTTTTCTCATTAACCATTAAATCTTCTGGCGGAGGTGGACAGTACTAGCCCGCTTGCTTGAACAAGCGTTTTAAGCTGAGCGACATTATATATTTGATAATATATGACATAACAAGTGTAAAAAAAAAGATAGTAAAAAAGCCTAACAAAAGCCGGACAGGTCGATCACCGTCTAATTTGGCTGGAGATCCAACATCCAACCAAAAAGCCTAACTGTATCTGGCTAAATCCGGACGTCTGGCAACTCTATTTTCAGCGCTATTAAATGATCCCAATCTTTGTTTCCAGGTGAAACAGGCCTAGGAAAGTCGACGTTAATAAACTCCCTGTTCCTAACGGACGTGTACGACAAGGACAAGCATCCTGGACCCTCACTGCGAGTCAAGAAGACCGTGGGAGTGGAGACCAGCGTGGTGTTGCTCAAGGAGAACGGCGTTAACCTCACACTCACCATCGTTGACACGCCTGGCTTCGGCGATGCGGTTGACAACAGCAATTGGTATGACTTATTTCTTGATATAAGCATGTATAAAGTCTATTATAGAGATACTCTTAGTATGGTAGAATTGGTTGGAAGTACATAACTCGCATTTACAGCTACGACAGCCATTCCGGTGTCTCATTTCGATCCAATAGGGTAGGAAGGGGGCGGTCTTTGACTACTATTGCAGGTACCAAAAAGAGACTTATAAGTAAAGATAAATAACATAAAAAGCTTATTATTAAATCTCTAATAAACAAGATAAGGTGTCAGTAGAATATGAGGACAACATGTCTTTGAGAGACGTAATGCGCGGAGAAAGGTGCTCGTTCTCACGGTGCCATTGTTTTTTGAGATGATTTTCCTCGATTTGTATGAACCAAGTCAATTATGGATCGTTATCGCAATATTATTGCTGTCCCAAAACAAGTCATTCAACTGTCTGAAGTTGATGCATCTTAATTGTGCGAATAAAATTGTTTTATAAAGTGCAACATATCGGGTGTCTCAAAACATTCGAGTTATTTGGTATTTTCGTTCTGTGAACTTTATTTAAGTGGTGAAGTTACCATTAATTGTTTTGTTCATAAATGTACATGATATACATCATTAGGCTTCATACAAAATCCGTATTTTATAAAAAATTTTAATCAATCACTTGCGTATCGTGCGTGACTTTCATGTATACGAAACATATACAATTTACAAGTAAGTATCACACAAACACAAGTATCTGTGGACTAGATACTTGTGTTTGTGTGTCACCCCGTTACTAAACAGTAGTAAAAAATTTCAGCTGGCAACCAATAATCGACTTTGTCGAATCAAAATATGAGGAGTTCCTAAATGCGGAGTCGCGGGTGACGCGGAAGGCAGCGCCGCCTGATACCCGAGTCCATTGCTGTTTGTACTTCATCGCGCCAAGCGGGCACGGCTTGAAGCCCCTTGATGTAGAGTTCATGCAGCGATTGGGAGATAAGGTCAACATTATACCGGTCATCGCCAAAGCTGATACCATGACGCCTGAGGAGTGCAAGGACTTCAAGGAACAGGTAATATTTATAGGGGGGCTACTCTATAAAATAATACGATAGTCGTCCGATAGTGACGTCTTATTTATATATGACATAGCAGACAAACTGCAAGAAGGTCGCCTACGCTGGTATGGTCATGTCTTAAGGAAACCGGCAAGTTACGTGGGAAACAAATGTATAGCCATGTCGCCTCCGCCGGGGCCCGGCAGACGTGGTAGACCCAAGAAATGCTGGCATGACGTCTTCAGGGATGATATGCATGCCAATGGTTTTACAATGAAGGATGCTCAAGACCGTGCGAAGTGGAGCAGGAAAAGCCACATTCACAGCATTATAGCTGTGGATGCAACTGGGAACACGCTGAGATAAGAGAGAGTGACGTCTTATTTATATGTCAAACCAAATTAGACTTTATCATTATGTATTAACGCTCAATGTTGGTTGACACTGAAACGCGGCTACGCAGTAACGTACGTCTTGCGTACCGCTTTTGGAGTAACCCTACTATACAGAGCGGAAGTAATTTCACAAGACTTGACGTTTCGGGAAATGCTGGTTGACAAATCATAATAGTGAAAGGTAATTTCGCCTAGACTTCAGCTCATTATTTAACGATAGACTGTGAACCCAAAGGTTCAAGGTTCGAATCACGGTAGGTCGGCTCTTTCTTTCTTTTTCTTACTATTTTTTACTTTAATTCTAAAATTCATAATTGCCGCTATTAAAGGATAATTTCTAAATGTGTGTACCGAAGGCCGAGTTACGAGGCAATGGCGAAGCCCGAGCCCCTCCCACCAAAGGCTGCGCTTTTTTTGAAGAAGTTACATTTTTGAAGTGAAAATTCTTTCGGCGCATTGGGCATTTTTCGAGATGGGAAAAAACCATTGAACTCGTGACACTGTTATCGACACCTTTGTATTATTGTTCAAGTTTTCACTTCGGTCGGCACTCCCGGAGTGCCACTGTTTTTTCTACCTACCGACTTTTTTTGACGTTTCATACATTCTTTATATACATTTTGATGAGGTATTTCAGGTTCTGTACATTTTAATATACAGGCTGACTGGTAAATCACGTTACATATTAAAGGGGGCACTCAGTACTCGATTCTCGTTCCAAATATATAAAAAATAGGTGCTTTAAAGTTGACCAAATTATCCATTAAAAACAAGAAATGTGGACAACCGCGCTAAGCGCAATACAACGAGCCGATAATGCGGCGGTACCTTTGGTACCCTTTGGCGCGTGCCGAAAAGCGAAAAGCCGCCTGCGCACCTGTCCCCGCGCGCCGCATCTCGCCCCTCCCCGTTCCCGCGCCGGTCGGCTCAGTCTAGCTGGATCTGGCTGGAGCGCGCGGTTTCCAAACATTCCGAGACTTTGCGTACTAATTTGATTAATTTTTTCTTTGTAATTAATAAGGACTGGTTGGTTTTATATTTTTTGACGTAACGTGTGATCATGATTTATTACGTCCTTAAGTATGACACTGAGTCAGCCTGTATATTTTTAACCGACTTTAAAAAAGGAGGAGGTTATCAATTTAACAATATGTTGCGCGATATCTTCGCCAATTGTGAACCGCTTTCGATGATTCTTTTATTATTCAAAGGCTTTTAGTACATAGTTGGTCCCAGATTAATTCGGTGAAGATATGATTAAAAACTTAGAGAAATTCCTCAAAGAAAATGAAGTCGGTTGTTTATTTTGTCAAAAAATGTAATTATAGTATTGTCACAGAATTAATAAGAGTATTTCATACAGAACGAAATCTCCTAAGTTCCCGCGCAATATGCGTCCCTGTTCGTTCCCGCACCTCCCCCGTTCTCGCCTTGTCGAGGGGCGAGAAGGGGCGAACACACACGCATTGACGTGTGCACGGATGTATAGTTTCGTATGTAATAGTGTAGGCATAAATGATACTTCGCGTAGTAGATGTAACAGATTTCTTTTTCCGAACGGGGTCTCAGATTACATGTAAGTTATACGTCATGGTGCGCCGTTCGATACACCTTTTACTTTCAACCCATGAAGCCGTGACATTATAGGGCTTGATAACTTTCTAGTCTACCACCTACTATCACTTGTGTCGCATCGAGTTAATTATGATTGAGAGATTACTGTATAAATATCACGTGTGTATTTATTTTGAACATGCGTATTATAAATGCTCACAATAACTTTGCGCTCTTTTTTTTGATGATTTATTGACTTAATAATGTTATAAAAAGGCTAGGTGTTCTTTTGAACACCGAAACAGCACAGCTAAGTTTTCACCGCGGTTGCATCGCGATAAAATAGAGAGAGAGAATGCTAATAGAAAGATCTCTGATTAAATTTAATTAATTTCAGATAATGAAAGAGATCATGCAGCATAAAATCAAGATCTACGACTTCCCCGAGAGCAATGGTGAAGAAGGCGAAGCCGGAGACGCGACGAAGGCGATCCGGGCGCGAGTGCCGTTCGCGGTGGTGGGGGCTAACACCGTCATAGAACAGGACGGCAAGAGAATCCGTGGCCGCAAGTACCCTTGGGGTATTGCTGAAGGTGAGTGACCTAGCTACTTCTACATAAAGTGGAGTCCGTTCTCCTAATTCTTATTCGCCAAGTTGTTCTATGCAAGGTTATTAGTGGTTTCAATTGTTCCTTTTTCATGCCACGGTCGAGATCATGCTGCAGAAAGTTTCTGTTTGTATCTTTGTTTATCTAGTCCGCACCACAGGCACAGCATTCATAAGAGTATTACATACAGAACGGAATCTCCTAAGGTCCCGCGCAATATGCTATTGTAGTAGTATTAGGCATAAATGATACTCTGCTTCTATGAAGTGCCATACCTGTGTCGCAGATGACAGGTATGATACTGTGTCATATAATAATTTCAACGTGTATTCAGTGTTTTCAAGTAAACATATCATCATCATTAGGTTTTTTTTGACCCCAGTGGGTCAAAAAAAACCTAGTAGTAGCACGACCCTCTCTGTACTACCAGAGCCATACTTGACCAGAGCAGCCAGAGGATTAGGCCTACACTCTCCACACTCTGGCCAGACGGGTTAGAGAGGTCTCATATTGATGTTCATAAGCTTTGTTTAGCTTGTGTTTCCTAAGTCGCTTTATACGACATCTACGGGAAGACTTGGAGTGGTCCTATTCTACTCTGCCGGGCACCACAATTCGAAAAACAAACATATGTTTAAGAAATATTGTACCGTTTCCAGTGGAGAACCTGGAGCACTGCGACTTCTTGGCGCTTCGCAACATGGTGATCCGGACGCACCTGCAGGACCTGAAGGACGTGACCAGCTCCGTGCACTACGAGAACTACCGCTGCCGCAAGCTGGCCGGCCTCTCGCACGACGGCAAGCCGCACAGGATTAACTCTAACAAGTATGTCGCCTCTTTGTACATGTATAAGCATTCTTCACTTTTAATCTCGAAGGTTGATCAATATACACTACTTGTCATATACATATTATTTGAGATAATGTATTATCAATAAACTAAATAATGAACTAAATAATGTATTATCAATAAACTAAATAATGAAGTTTAAATTTCCACAACTGTGACAAAAACGCTATTTCGGTCAATGAGGCGTTTTCTTTAAAAAATATATAAGTAAAGTAAATTAGGATAGATGGCGCAGCAATAACTTTAATCGGTCTATCAATGTCAAATTCATTTAAAATTTTCATGGTGTGTTTGTTTTTGGAATGAGAGGTTTTCAAATTGACAGTGAAAAAATAAAAATACAAGTTGTCATATGTTGTTAATAGAGGGCGCTGCACAGAACACATATGTCAATGTCACTCAATATTTAAAAATATAGGTCTATATAGGTCTAGGTCTATGGTTATCAAAACATCGTTATCAAAATAGGAGTCCTATTTTTCAACGAGGGAATCAGCGAAATACAAAACTTGTCATTTTCCAACTCATTTTCTCTTTAAAAGGTACCTTTTTGCTCTTTTAGTGGTCAAGTCAAGACCACTCATTCAAATCCTTCGCGTACGGTACGACCGATTAAATATGCGCCTTTTTGAAAACGCTCGCGACAATCATTCTTTATGTGACTCCCTATTTCAAAAATAGCTCTCCTGACCAAATAAAGACTAACAAATTTGCTTGATATATGCTCGGAATGTAGCGCCATCTATTGGCGTCATAAAAAACGTTCTTTTTTTCTCAGAAACTCAGTTCATTGACAGAACAATTTCAATCTTATGAAGAACGTTTAAGGCCGTACCTGAATTCAGGTACGGCCTTAACGCCATCTATTGAGAATGTTTTTAATCTCATTTTTTTTTGACTGGAAAACGCCTCATTCCTGGTGTCAGCCTGATTCATTCTGTTGACTATTTTGTATGCGAGACCTCTTCTAACCATGCTATCAGATCTCACCGGAAACGGCCTCTAGCGGAGATTAGCGGTCTCAAAATGAGTCTTGATTGTGTACCAATCGATAATAAGTTAGACTCCACTGTTTCGTACAAACGGAGTAGTTTTCTATAAACGCGACGAATCGCAGGTGTAATTGATCATCCTTTTTTAATAAATCTTCTAAACTAATTGCTCTTATTTTCATACTTCGTTTAATTTCACAATAAACATCTAATTTACTTATGTTTTATTGAGTTTCGTTTCATTTTATATTAACAATTTTATTTTTTAACATATAAGTACAGAAAAAATAATAAAATAATAAATTAAATTTGAAACAGGCATGGTTAGTGTCACCAACCAAATTAGACAGGGTTGGTACAATAAATATTTATTAATATATTAACTATTATATTATTCAGTATCGTACTGCAGTCACCGCATTTAAGGTGACCAGACTTTTATTTCTAATGACTAATCATTGAGAAAGTAACATGTGTTTCTAACAAGCTGAATATCGATTATTTTCATAGATTCATTGCTGCATGTCTGGTCACCTTTCAACTCTCAGTCTATGTGTACTGTCGCATTGTGCTACAGACGTTTTTATTTTCATTAGGTTAGTTATATGATAGTTGCATACGACATTCTTTGATTATTATCTGAATGTTTTGTGCTTGGGCATGCAGAAATGGAATACATACCTACTAATGTTAACGTTATAATCATTTTCTTTTCATGGATTATTTTTAAATTATTATAACACTGTGATCATAATTTTATAGCATATTGGCCCTTTGACATCCGACAGGCGTCTCATGCGAGTTTAATATCACAACTGATCAAGTGTTTATTGGATTTAAAAGTGTTTAGAAAGCACATACACACACGCTTGCGTAAACAACGCGTCGTATGTAAATGTTCTGAAAAGTTTAAGGCCTTTTTGTTTGTTTATAAAAAATTAAGAATAAATCCATGAAAATCATCATTAATCATAATAACATACGCTTTAACAGTGGCATTAATAACAGTTGGTCGACATCACTTCATTCGTCATTCAAGCGATTACGGCAATTTGCGTGCGTCGCACTTCGCTGCACTGTGTGATTAAGCCGCATTTCAATTGCATTAGTTCATTATGTGTCAAGACGTATTTTCTGTGTATGTTTTCCGTCACGCTATTTTATGTATCATCTTAAGCTCGTTGAAGCGTTTATAGATTTATTATATGTTGTTGAAAAAGTAGACTAACCACGATTTCACGACATTCACGCGTCGAATGTGCACTGAACTACATATTAATGTTAGTAAATTCATATCATATTCTGATATATTTCGTAGAACGTCCATCTGTTTTCCATTTTCACTGTTAGACTTTTTTTAAAATATGAAAACTTGCTAAAAAAATGTGCAAAACTTGTTAAATGAATACTGGATGTATTACAAAAGCACAGAAGACAGTAAGAGTATACAGAACGGAATCTCCTAAGGTCCCGCGCAATATGCGTCCCCGTTCCCTGTTCCCGAGAACGAGATCAGGCTAACACACACTGCACGGCGCACGTGGCCGCACAAGAACGGGGGAGAGGTGCAGGGACGGGGAACAGGGACGCATATTGCGCGGGACCTCAGGAGATTCCGTTCTGTATACTCTTACTGTCTTCTGTGACAAAAGTACAAAGTTAGAACGTAGTGCGTGTGCGTAGCTTAGCTATGACCGCTTGTGAATGCGGTTTAGCATGACTCAAAGACGATGACATGAAACAAAAAGAAATCGTCTGATATTTTCATTCAATTCATACTGCACCTAGGATAATGAAGGATTAATTTACTGTATAGAAATAATGTACATAGGGTCCAAGTGCACATTCGCGTAAATGTTGATAAACTTATACGATCGACGCGGGTATACATATATACCCGCGTTCGATGCTTCACAATTCGAAATATGATCCGGATTCTTAGATGATACGTATGATATGTGTATCTAAATCTGTGCATTTATTGGCATTAACAAATAATGATCTATAAAACAATTCCATATTTTTAATAGAGTTGTTTTCGCGAGATTATATTTTTGAAAATATAGAATACTAGAGTAGACGTTAATGTTGTTACTAATGCCACTGTCGAGTCTTATGTTGGGCAAGCACACCGTGCGCTAACTACAGTTGTTGGTGTTCAGTTTGTGCCCGCAAGGACTGATGAACAGTTTCATGACCGTGTGGTAAGTTCCACGCACGACCTCTTATTCCACGTAGTACCATTTAGACACTGTTCATTGTAGTGGATACACCTTTTCGTTTGCTTTGAATGTACAGGGCAAGAACAGGATTTTTGTTTTCAGTGCGCAAAGTTTTTATAGTGATACTTATATTTGTACATTACGAGTACACATGAAGCACATTTCGAAATGCGATAAAAAATCGACGCCCCATATTCATTTTGATCATCTGATGGAAACTTGATTTTCTTCATATTTCGCCATATTTTTATCCTGAAATGTAATTAGTTTATGGACTGAATTTGCTGTAAAACTTACGCGTCGGAAAAAACATCTTCCTGTAAATCAATGTAAATATTTTTTCTACTTTATTATTTCTTACTAAATCAGAATGGACTTTTTATATTACGTCCAATTAACCACCACACGAAAAATGATAAACGATCGTAATTTGTCAGTTAATGCAACATATTTTGTGGTTATTTTGATTTGCCTTTCCAGTGTGGAATGTGTCTATATAAATATTTACACTATAATTTAATCAAAATATATTTTATTTATGTTTAACATGTTAAATTCGAGTTCTTTCTTCATTCCATTATTTGGAATAAAATGGTATAATATGTACAATTGTATATACCTACTTACGGTTTATACAGGGTCTATATACTGAAACTATTTTAAGGGTGGATTCAGTCCATGATACTGAACAACTTTCCGCGGAACTTTCCTTCCAAGGAACATACATCGAAATATGAAAAATAATTTTTGACCTCCCATAGAAGTTGACCGATCAGCTGATCCGAGTTTGTAGGGAAAGCCAAAAATAATTTTTCATATTTCGACATATGTTCCTTGGGTAAAGTGGTTCAGTATCATGGACTGAATCCACCCTTAAAATAGTTTCAGTATATTTTGTTAGACGTTATATATTTATCTATTCTTTGTTGTACAAATGTACTCGTATGTGTGTCACTTTTATCGCTTCAGTACATTCTGCATGATCCATATACATATTATGTATAACCTTACTTTAAAACAAATAAAAAAGTTTATTTTCAGCAGATAATGTATGTATTGTACAGTTGTCAAATTAAATGTCACTACGCCATGCATTATACAACGTGGAAGGGACATACCCATAATAAATCGAACGACGGTCTGTACTAGATCATTATAGTATAATGAAATGAAAATAACAACCAAAGAACACAAAAAAAATTTAGCATTTCCATAGAAAAGTGTGCAGCCGCTCGGGCAATTTGTATGGGAATGTCAATTTTTTTTTGTTTTTCGACTGTTATATTGATTTCATTATACTTTAGTGGTCTAGTATAGGCCGTGGTTTGATTTATTACGTGTATGTCCCTTCCACTTTGTATACACTATTATTTTTAGGGTTCCGTACAAAAAATCAAAAAAACGGAACCCTTATAGGATCACTTGTGCGTCTGTCTGTCCGTCCGTCTGTCACAGCCAATTTTCTCCGAATCTACTGGACTGAATCAGGTGAAATTTGGTAGGATGGTGTAATCCTATGACCCAAATACATATGTGCAAAGTAAATAAATATTATTTTAAAATAAGGGTAATTTTCGGGGGAAAAATTAGGAAATAAAAAAAAAAGTTTTGCTAAACTTACTATGTTATATATCAAATGAAAGGGGTTGTTATTGTAAAATAAATAGTTTTGATTTTATTTAAGAAAGAAGACGAAAATTGACCATTCCCCCCCCCTGATCTCCGAAAGTACTGAGCCTAAAATTTTGAAAAAAATACAAATTATAGTTCATTGCTTGTAGATTACAGGAAAGCCTATAAGAAGTCAATTAATTGCTCGGAACCCTCTCCACGCGAGTTTTACTCGCACTTGGCCGGTTTATTTAATTTAGTACAAATATCTTAAGATGTGATTCAGTCCATCATTTTGGCCAACTTTTCCCAACAAATGTATATCGAAAAACGAAAAAAAAAAAACATTCATATCTCATAGCATCTAGATCACGTGACTATTTCGATTTGTATGATAACCCATATTTTTTCGTATTTTGATATACATTTATTGGGATAAGTTGTTCAAAATGATGGACTGAATCATCTCCTAATATACTTGTGCTGAATTAAAATAGCTTTGTATATATACCCTAATTATATTTAGCTTATTAGGTGATTGCGGCAGCATATCATTGGCTTATCCAACTTTATGAATATTCTCTGGTCCTATGAATATGTCTGTTACGATTTTCAGTTTCTAGCATGGTTGTTCTTGTTGTAGTTTTCAGTGTGCATTGTGTATTGTTGTTGTTGCGTGACTTAATTTACCTTCGTCCATTATCCGTTTCTTTTTCTATCTATTATTTTTGGTCTGTTGAACAAAATCTCGATAATTACTTAGTTTTTTAAATATATTTGTAATTTTATTTGCTTTATTGATTTTAATGTACTTTAATTTGTTCTCAGGAATCCTTTGGCTCAAATGGAAGAAGAAAAAAGAGAACATGATCTTAAAATGAAGAAAATGGAGAGTGAAATGGAACAGGTATTGATTAACTTTTACTAAAAAAGAAAACACTTATGTTCGTTCAATTTGTATTTTCTGTTCGGTTTTTTATCTGTCTTTTGTCGCCAAGTAATATAATTCAATTACTCAGTGTTTGTATGATAAATATAAATATAAGATGAATGCCGCCAGGATTACTATCAGGGAAGTGCATCTGCATCTCAGTACCTACGCCTAATTATGGCGCCTTAGTTACCTGCTATAACCTCATTTCGCCGCCCCAATGTGGTTGGTTCGCGGGGGTGGATCCGTCCAGCCCCGCAAACCAACCACAATGGGGCGGAACCTCCTTCCGAGGAGGAGTAAAAAATTAATTTGTCATCATATTAGTCAGGGAACGATCCATGTTATATAAGTTTAGACATTTGCATAAATAGCTTGTTGAAAAAGTAGTCTGGTAGAAAAATAAAAGCAACAATTTTGAATTGTAAAATAGAACAGGTATTGATTAACTTTTACCAAAAAAGAAAACACTCGTTCAATTTGTATTACCTTCTGTTTGGTATTTATAATTACTCAGTGGTTGCATGATAAATATAAATATTAATCAGGGAATGATCAATGTCAATGTAGTGACCACAATTTTGATTTCATTTCCATTTGAATAAATAGCTTGTTAAAAAAACAAATACAGATACATTATTACATCTTTATCTCTAACGGGGTAGACAGAGCTCAGAGCCGTAAGACCCAAAGGCGACATTTAGCGTGATGATGGGCGTGAAGATAGAAAAGGGAATCAAAATAGTGATGGGTTGCTAGCCGCTTCGCCTAAACATTAGTTAGATTCTCACCCATTTCCTCGATCCGATCGATCGTAAAAACCGTTTTTACGATCTGCGTGGGTAAAGAAGCAGTTGGTTGGTTGGTTGGTTCTACGTTTTTCTTTTCTCCGAAACCAGCATGGAAGGAACAAAGTCTGCTAGGAAAATATAAACAATAATTTGACATAAACTTGTGTGTTAGGTGTTCGAGATGAAAGTACGCGAGAAGCGCGCTAAGCTGAAGGAGTCCGAGGCGGAGCTGGCGCGGCGGCACGAGGCCACGCGGCGCGCGCTGGAGGCGCAGGCGCGCGAGCTGGAGGAGCGCCAGCGCGCGCTGCAGGCCGAGCGCGCCGCCTGGGAGCGCGAGACCGGCCTCTCGCTGGACGACCTGCGGCGCCGCTCGCTTGAAGCTAACAGCAAGGAGTGAGTGCTTTTTAACCGACTTCAAAAAAGAAGGAGCTTATCAATTTGACTGTTTTTTATTTTTTATTTATGTGTTTGTTACGCTATATCTTCGCCAATCGTAGACCGATTTTAATGATTGATGGAAGAAACTCCTAAAAAAAGAAGAAGGTTGTTTTTTTTTGTTAAAAACTTAATTATTACAGTTCCAAAGTCTAATAAATCCGTGACTATTAGGTTCTCTTTTCTGTAAGTGAGAAATAGAACCTAATAGTCACGGACAACCTACTTTTTTTCTTAGTGTGTTTAGGTTGTATCCTCAACTGTACTGCTTCGGAACCCGGGTGGGTTTTACCGCTATTTCTGATCTAAATATAATATGCATGTCAATGATCACCCAAGCATGACGAAGACGATGCAAAATTGAGAAGAAATAGCCGGAATAGTTGAAACGATTTGTTTATAGTTTTACGACCTGTCGCTGTCGCCTGCTTGATGTCAACCCTTTTAGGGAATACATTTGTGCAAAAATTTTTACAACCGGCCACCGCCCGACGTCGACCTTCCTTGGGAATGCAGTTATAGCAGGAGATGTTTGTACTTAGTCCTTTAGTCGCCTTTAACGACATCCACGGGAAGTAATGGAGTGGTCCTATTTAAAGCCGGAAGTCCACGGCATACCCACATGCCAACTTTCACGCTCAACGTGGGTTTTGGGTCTTAGTCCTACATAGGTCCTATCATGTAGGTACCAACATGTTTTTTTTCGGAACTGACTTATAATTTATTAATTTCAGGACGGTGGATGGCAAAGAAAAAAAGGATAAGAAAAAGAAAGGTTTGTTCTAAACGTGCCGCGTGGTCGGCAGCCCCCGCCTGTGACTAACCGGCGCTCGCGGCGCACTGGCCGAGCACCAGTAGGGATGCAAGGTGATTGTATTGTTCATAATATTGTTTATGATCAATATATCTTAGAAATAAACTTTTATTATCGATAAAATCGAAGCCAAACTATCGGTGTAGGTAATCGTAACATCAATATTCAAAACAATGTGTAGATCAGGTTTAGAGTATCCATATACATACCGATACTTTCGCTTCTATTAGCACGATATTCATTAGTGTTTACTATGATAAAATATCGATCTTTCTGTTTGATATGGCCGATATGTCCTTGCATCCCTACAGAGTAGTACCTAACGAATACTTTCTAGTGCATATTCTAATCAAAATTTAGACGCGTTGATCAGAATTACTCACTATGTGTAAGTACCTATGTTATTTGAGACATACATTTCGAAATGCAATTTTAGCGTAAAATCGAGTCGTTTTGCTGTATAGCATTATTATGCATTACTATACATATTGAATAAATAATATTTCCCTCTGACGATTTATCAATGAGATTATATTAATCAATTTTTGGACTGTACAATTGTACATATCCTATTCGAAATTTGTTGAGAACATAGGTTTTTCGATTATTACCTTAAACCTATACAGGCTGTAACGCTAGCGAGATTATCTTGAGATAGTGTATTATTATTAATAACATACCTGGTTCTGGGGTATAGTGCCATTCAGGTGTCGTGACGTGTTGCTACAGTCATGTACACTACACGTTGTGTGTGGAAACTTACCAACATATTGCTTTCAAACGTATTGTATGTACAGCTCTGATGTGTGCTCACATGACTTTTCCTCTCACTTGTTTGATTGGTCTAAAACTATGTTTTATGTGATACTTTTATGTGATTACTACACTTCTATTTGTTTTTACTAAAGCATTTGGTGTTGTACATATGTACTTTCCTTCCTAAAATATGCAATTTACAGTAATTGTATTTGCTTATTTTATTAGCTACATACTAAATGTGTTTATGGACATTTTATTTGTACAAGTAATAATTTGTGGTCCGTTCGATTCAAAATGAATTCGTGTAATTTTCAGATTGGTCTTTTAAGAGTGTTGCAACCGGAGTAGCAATATAATTTGATCCAAGCTCTGAACACAACGCACCAATCTAGTTTAGTGAGTTACAGCTAGTGTTATACATGTAGCTTAATGGAACAACGATTTAAAAAGACTACACAACATAATAACACTGTATTTGTCATTTTATGGAGTTTACTCAAAATTGATTATTAGAAACTGAGATTACTTTTTACGTATTTATTTATAAGATTTTTATTTCGCGTTTAAAAATTTTTTTAAATAAGTGAGGCCTAATTTTATACATTTGTGTTTCCAAAGGCATTTTGTATACTATTTTATACGATTATTTATTGAGATTTTGCTAATAACAGCTAGGAGTTGTAGCACAAACATTTATACAGCTTATGAATAGACATTTACGTCCACAAAGATGCCAAATAGCTTGTAATGGTCTGCTTTAATCGGCAATAAATGTCTGAAACGATGTACTATACATGTTAGGATCTGAAAAATGTCAAAGAAAAATGACGCTCAGCTCAACTACTGTGAGGATAAAATCGCGGCACTGACATCTTTTCAGATAAATATAGCAATAGGTATACAAAATTGTTAAACACGAGTTTGACGTTTTCTGTTATATTTATAAGTAGAGATACTCTAGTTACTCAAATAACTTTAGTAAACTACACAATTCTAAATTTTTATGTGAAATTAGATGATAAATTCATATTTTTTACTTCTTTATCATAACAAATTTAATGATACGATTTTGGCTTGTCTGTGCATTGGAACCGAAGAGCGGCGTTGCACGACGTGTGTTGTTTGGCGGTCGTACGGATCTTTGGGTGATACTGGTACAAATATTCACTTGATATTGGAGTTTTGTTAAATTTGAATATGAGAGATAAATTAATCTGATGTCAGCTTAGTCTATGGTACATCCTGTACGACTTGCCTTAACATTGGTAGATATATTGTGCTTAGTATATTAAAGTATGCTCATAGCTCAGTTGTGACATAGTCTAGCCCTAGCTAGGTGTTAGCGCTCTTTGTAATAATATAAGGCACGGAATAAGAATGGCTCACTTATAAATTGACACGTGTATTTCAGTCATACTTATTTGAAAATCGACTATTGTTTTTCATATCGATTTTATTGATTGTAATTAAGTCCTGTTTCATGACGATAACACTTCTTCCACTTATCTTACTATAAATCACTTTCTTTGTAAATATTGTTTTTGCTTATTATTATTATAGACCAGATGATATAATTACCGAGTTACTCAACTACGACGTTATATTTGAGACATGCATAATCTTTATTTAATCGACATGCCGTGGTTAAATTGTATTATTTCCTACATTACAGTATTGACTTCCGCATTAAAGTTAGGAGTTTAGGTGGTAAGATTATGCTTAATTTTATATTTGTGTAGGGCCCCGGCCCACTTTACCATACTGATCATTTGCTTAGTCATTACAATGGATGTGTGATGTATGTTGGGTGAGCAATGGAGCAGACGATGTAATATATTGTACCTTTGAATAAAATATAAATAAATACGTAATATATAGGATATATTTGTTTTATTTTAACAGCCTAGACATTAATTCATACACAAAGTTTTAAAGCATAGCAAACAATATCGAAATAGGAAAAATCAAAGTTAATTTATGGTAGAAGTTATTTACAGAAAAATTTTGACATGTTAGGTGAAAGGTCTTTAGGTATCTGTAATAAGGTTAATGTACTCGTTCATTCCTGTACCTCTAGTCTAACTAATCTGTAAAAACTTATATTGCGAAAATACACATGAGATATCTATTTTCATTATTGGTGCCATTCAAAACTAGTTTTAGAAGTATCGTTTTTAACCTTGTATAAACAAAATAACAGTAAGTATACAAAGTGGAAGGGAGATACCCGTAATAAATCGAACCACGTGCTATACAGGGTTATTTCCGGCAACCTTTTTGGAGCAAGTTTAGTCCGTGATACTGAACCACTTTTCATAAAAACAAAAACAAAATTTCGTCCTCCTATACAAAATCCATTAGGCTGAGCGCAGATTTGTATGGAAACTCAGATTTTTTTTTCGTTTTTCAATAATTGTTTTTATGGAAAGTGGTTCAGTATCACGGACTGAACTTGCTTCAAAAAGGTTGCCGGTTAATTAAAAATATCCCCGTATATACAAGATCATTATAGTATAAAGAAATTAAAATAACAGTCAAAAAAAAATTTACATTCCCATACAAATTGCATGAGCGGCCGCACACTCTTGTATGGAAATGCAAAAAAAAATTCTTGTTCACTGGCTGTTATCTTAATTTTATTATACTATTTTTAGCGACCAGAAGCGGGTTTATTTAAAAAAAAAGAACTGACGTTAACTACAAAGAAATAATTTTAATAATCAAATCAATTAATTACAAAATGGCGTAAATAAATTGTTTGGCACACAAGTACGTAAGCTACGACACGTCCGAACGATACGACGACCCAAACGAAAAAAGAGCGCGCGCCAAGTGGTAGCGCCTTTATATATGGCGGTCGTCGCTGTCCCCTCCAGTCAAGCCACTGACCGCTAACACGGCCTCTCCTGACACCCTGACGTCCTCGTCAGGATCTGAGTCAGCCTGGATGAGTCCTGAAACATCCTCCGTACTTTCAATAGGCTGGTCTGACCTCGTGGATGGACCAGGCTCAATTTCGTCATCATTAGATCTCGACTGGTCCTCGTGTTCGTCATCATTTCCTGAAAAGTTAACAACATGTTGTAAACTTATTGTTAAAAAAACTATTTACCTAATACTAATGACCTAGTAAAAGTTATTTGAGATTTATTCATTTAAAAAAAAATCCCAAACAAAAATACTGATCAAATGCAACATGGAATAAAGTCGACTCTAAAACCCATTGTACGTACAAAACAAAACACTGTTGGCATAGGCACCAAGTTCGCATACCACCCAGTGACTCGTCGGCATAGGCACTAAGTTTGCATACCGCCCAAGATTTCCACACCGTAGGCATAGGCACTAAGTTTGCATACCTCCCGGTGGCTGTCAGCATAGGCACTAAGTTCGCATACTGCACAGACTTTTACACTCACCTCCAAAAAAGGCAGCGCATGTCTCGGGTGTCCATTCGCCCTTCCACGGTACCAGATATTGGGCGGCGGCATACATAGTCTTTCCGTATGCTCCTGCCATCAACCGTAGCTCGTACCGATCATTCGGCATGGGCCTGATGACTCGATATGGCCCCCGCATTCCAGGATCCAACTTGCCCTTGGATTGCGCATACTTGATGACGAACACCATGTCATTCTCTTGGAAGACCGGGGGAAGTTGCCTGTCTTCATTCACTGAAGCATCCTGCTGAGCTTGGTTCTGCGACAGCCGTTCGGCCGTCCTCTGCCGGGCCAATTCCCGCCGTGCTTCTCGATTAGGTACTGAAGACTCGTCTGAAACATCTCTTATAAGAACACGAATAGCTGGAGTGGCATTTTCATGGCCCACCAATAGGTTTAAAGCAGAGGTCTGGGTCGTTTTTTGTTTCGTCACATTTAGGATGAGCTGTAATTGCCAGAGTTGATCAGCCCACTCGCTTTTTCTGTGGTTCGCCTCTATCCGGAGCATGTTGAGCACCGTTCGGACATAGCGCTCCACCTGGCCATTAGCATGGTGCATCTCCGGAGTGATGTGATGGATCTGCACCCCTAGTACTTGCATCCATGAAGTGAAGCCTGATGCCTCAAACATACGTCCCCTATCGCATACTATTAGCTTTGGTGTGCCAAACAATGAGATTACAATTTTTAAAACCCGTTTTAATTCATCTAAATCTTGGCGATAAATTGGTATAAGTAAACAAAATTTGCTGAAGGCATCAACAACCAACACTACATGTTTAAAACCGTTGGACACCGGCAATGGCCCCAACACATCGGCATGTATTGTATCAAATGGGACATTTGGCTTATCCCAAGAAGATATAGGCTGTAAAGGAGCTCGAGGAACTCTCTTATGAGCAATGCACGTGAGACAGTGGGCAATATACTTTTTGACAAAGGCCCTAAGGCCTGGAAACCAGAAATGTCTCAAGATTAAGTCGAGAGTTTTCTCTATATTGATATGGCTATGCTCATCATGGAATATTCTGAGGAGGCTTAAACGATGACCCTTTGGTATAAAACAAAGCAGTCGGGGCTCTTCTCCTAGGGGAAAGTATCGATAGTACAAAATGTCATTACGTTTAACGTAACGAGTGGAATCTAAGTGCCCTTGTTCCAATGACTGTATCAACGTTTGAGTCTCCTCATCGCCTGACTGAGCAATCTGAGCCCAATTTCGTGGTTTTTCAATGTTACTGACGGGATTTCGACTAAGATAGTCTGCGTGTGGCATCATGACCCCTTTACGGTAACAAATGGTAAAATTAAAATCCTGTAAATAGATCCACCATCGCGCCACTCGCGGCAGTAAATCTCTCTTATTTTGTGTTGCCTTAAGGGCGTTACAGTCCGTAAACACGGTGAATTGTATCCCGATCAAATAATGTCTAAAATGACGCAAGGCCCTCACCACCGCGAGCGTCTCTAGTTCATACGAATGGTATTTCCCTTCAGCCCCCTTTGTAAGTTGACTGTAATACGCCACTACACGACGGGAACCATCCGCATGAATTTGCTGCAAAATGGCACCATAACCGAGGCTGCTCGCATCGGCGTGGACCTCGGTCGGTAAATCTGGGTCAAATATAGCGAGCACAGGCTCATTAGTAAGACACAAAATAATTTCTTGCCTTACTTTCTCCTGTTCGACTCCCCAACAAAAATCTACGTCCTTACGGGTCAATCTCGCGATACATGCAGTTTTCGTGGAATATCCGGCTATGTACTTCCTGAAATATCCCGCCAAGCCTAAAAACTGCCTAACCTGCTTAACATTCTGCGGAACGGGAGAGTTAGAGAGAGCCTGTATTTTGCTCATAGATGGGCGTACCTCCCCATTAGACACGACACGACCTAAGTACTCAATCTCAGTGCATAGAAATGAGCATTTCCGTAAATTGATTGAGAAGCCTGCTTGCGTAAGGGTGGTCAACACCTCTTTCAAAGTCTGTAAACCTTCTTCTACTGATGAGTGAAGGATCAAACAGTCATCAATATACACCAAAACCTTTCCTACATTTATGAATTCACGCAACGTTTGACTTATTATGCGCTGAAAAACGATAGGTGCGTTGGCCAAACCATAAGGCATTTTTTTATACTCATAGTGCCCCTCGCACGTAACGAACCCAGTGAGAGGGATAGATTCATCATCCAAACGGATCTGGTGGAAGCCAGTAGCCATATCTAATGTCGTAAAGTACTTACTCTTACCCAAACGATCGATGTGGTCATCGATGAGGGGTAACGGAAATCTATCCTTCACCGTAATTCTATTTAACGCGCGAAAATCCACGCACATGCGGTCGGAGCCATCCTTCTTCTTTACCAACAAAATTGGGCTGGAGTAGGGGGACTCCGACTCGCGTATGATGCCCTTAGCCAACAGATCGTCAATAATCGCACGCACCTTTAATTTTTCATCGTGGGACATCTTGTACGGCCGGTAGTAAACAGGGGTGTTACTATTCAGTCTGATATGCATGCTACCGGTAGTGACGGTAGTGGTGGCGGTACCAGAAATCATAAATGCTGAATATTCACTAACGATAGTTTTCAACTGCTCCAGGTCATTACCTGTTAGCGTAGTTTTAAGCAGAAACTCCCTATCAGACTCCACAGATAACACACTTCTAGAAACCGGTCCTCGAATGATACGCTGCGAATCTTTTGTACGTATATAGGTCACGCCATCCCTGTCCAATACGTCTGTCCCTATTATGACAGGCGCGTTCATGCATTCGTCAGGCACTACAAGTAAGTCTACTTGTAAAGAAATACCTTCCAGTTCTATAGTGAGAGTAACGTAAGCATTTATATTTGTTAAAGATGCGCCTACCCCTTTTATTTGACAGTTAATGGGCTTACGCTGGCAAGAAAGATGATTTGCAACTGATGAGGAAATAAGTGAAACGCCAATAGCACCACTATCTATCAAAATGTCTACAGGAATCCCTTGAATCACGCCTACAACGATATCACTGCGTTTAGCGGAAAGAGAGGAACAAAAACTAACGTTAATCTGACCGCGCTGTTGTGAACGCTGTTTCGCAAAACATTTACTAACGTCATGACCCGGCTTTTTACAGTACACACAAGTCAAAGTACCCTCGGATTTATTCGAATGTTCTGGCTTTGACTTCTGTGAGGTATCGATAGGTTTCGGTTTATTAGGACAACCCGCCTGTCTGTGTCCCATTTTGCCGCACAAATAACACTTACTAGGAACACTAGGGCGTTTAAAACCCGGCGCTTTTGGTCCATCGTTACGAAACGTAGTGTTTCGCTGCGTACGCGCATCCGTCACTAAATCCTTAGTAGGTTTCACAAAAGTAGACAGAAAACCAACAACATCGTTAGGTCCTAAGTTGGCGTTAGTTGCGGATGCTTTCACATGCGGGTCCCTAATTCCCCGAACAATGATTGCCGATATGAGCTCGTCGCTGAGGCCCCTTACAATTCGTAAACGCAGCAATGATCTACGCGCATATTCAGCGTAGGTACGGAAACTGTCCGAGTCGGTAGACATAACTTCATATAAAATATTAGCCACATCAATTTTCTTAGCACATAACGGCCTGAAATCACTTTTAAAATTAGTCCATGAGCGGTCATTCGAGACCCACTCGTTAAGCCACACTTTGGCATCTCCTTTCAGACAGTTTCCGATGCGAGACATGCACTCATAATCATCCCATCTGTTGGCAATTTTAGCCCTATCAACTTCATTAAACCATGCCTCCACGTCGTGAAGGTTGGGATCAAAATTAGAGATAAAATAATTATGAGCACTTACCGACCTTAACGAATGTATTGCCTCAACGATTTGCTCCGTGGCTCGACCCGCGGACTGCACAGACGGCTCAGCGACACGCGACCGGTCCTCCAGCGCGTCTAGTCGAGCCGCGATAGTACTCAACGATTCGAAGTGACTCCTTGGGAGAGACGGGGTACGCACACTACGAGACTCGCGGGCGCGACCTCGAGATCGACCGCGCCTACGCGAATGTTTACCGCGATCACCAGAATGTCGTTCGGGAGAACGCCACCGCGACCGAACACGACTACGACTTCGCGAGCGATCCGCATTTTTATCAAACGAGTGTTGACGCGAGCGACTACGTTCACTACGCCTGCGCCTTGAATCCACCGATCTTCGCAACGCATTTCGCAAATTACGTTCATGAGAATCACAACTACGCGAGCGCGAACGCCTTTCACGCAAAACACGCCCGTGTTTAGGAATTTGCGCTCTACCCTCTCTTTCCATTACGAAAGAAAAATAACGTAATAAGGATACCACGTGGTAATTAAAATGCCAAACAATTTAAACCAAAAATAAGCAAAACAAATTTAAATAGTGGGAGTGAGACTATCCCACTTCTGATTTTAGCGACCAGAAGCGGGTTTATTTAAAAAAAAAGAACTGACGTTAACTACAAAGAAATAATTTTAATAATCAAATCAATTAATTACAAAATGGCGTAAATAAATTGTTTGGCACACAAGTACGTAAGCTACGACACGTCCGAACGATACGACGACCCAAACGAAAAAAGAGCGCGCGCCAAGTGGTAGCGCCTTTATATATGGCGGTCGTCGCTGTCCCCTCCAGTCAAGCCACTGACCGCTAACACTATAATAATCTAGTATAGACCGTGGTTCGATTTATTACGGGTATATCCCTTCCACGTTGTATATAACAACGGAAAATAATAGTTGAGCTAAGGAGCTGAAATGATACCTACATTTCAGCTCCTTAGCTCAACTCACGATAGAAATCTACGCTCCTTAACACAATACAATTTGATATTCCTTCTCATAGTACTGGTTCCTTTTCTAATTCTTTTGCCGTTACGGCTGTTCGGCTCTGGAATCCCCTTCCTGATAGCATTACGAGATCACGTAATCGTGACACTTTCAAAATGCAGGTAAAGAAATATTAATTGGGGTCAACATGAACTCTGTTGTAATTGTAATTTATAAATAGGTATATGTATGTATATGGTATTATATAAGTATGCGTATTTATCATGTACGTACGTGTATATGTACGTACATATTTGTAAATATGTTTTCGGTAAATTATGAAATAAAACTAAGTACCTATAGACACATTTTAAATTGTATGTCTATTTATTGTATACGCATTTTGTTTATTCAATTAATAATCATGCTACACTTGCATCCCTTCTACCAACTTCTCGACTTGTTCCAAAGGCAAACTGGTAGATGCATTAGCGTTCATTTGGACCGATTGTAATCAATCAAATAAATAAAGATTGTGCGCAATAAACTTAAATAAAATGAGTAAGTACCTACATATCTAGTAGTCGCCAGGTGCAGGAATATCAATAAAACAATAGTTTCTCGTTTGAATTATTTTATTTAGTGATGTATTAGATCACGTACACAGTGTTATACATTCGCCGGCCACATCAAAATACAATCCATAAATTCACGAACAACCTCAAAATATTCTGTTATATAAACAACATTACTACATCTAAGTATTAATATTATCTTTGGCAGCACTATGGAAAATATACTTCTACTTATTTATTTAATGAAAATGCAACTTCAAATATATTATAACAATCACAACAGTTTTTCGACAATACAATCTTTATTCTGTATACACATAAAGTAATATTAAATTGTTTTAAACATTCGACGAATACGCGATTAACTAAGATCTTTCACTGAGTTAACACTCTATCAAAATTAATTTTATTTACATTACCTATTTTATCGGGGTTTTACTCCTTCAGGGTTACACTCAATGTATACAATAAATGTAAGAGAACAATAAAAATATAACTATTATAAGTAGGTACTTCGCACCTCGCGTGTCTGTATTAGGCTTATCATAGCTAAAGTTTTACTTTGGTTCATTTATCAATCTTTCGGGCAATCACATTTGCATAGCATCGCGCGACGTGGGGAACTCAGAGCAACTACAAATATTGTGTTCAAAAGTATCAACATTTTTCATTAAAGAAAGCTACGATTATGTATAGATATGTATACAAAGTGGCAGCGATATAAAAATATGAAGACTTCATAACAGCAGATACTGTGAGAAACTGTCATAATATCTCTGTAATACTGTTATGTGATATGATAGGTTATAAGGTTTCACTGCTGCGACCTGGTGTTCAGCATTTTGAAAAACCCTACTTCATTAATAAATTATATAGCTACTGAACTCGGTCCTTTAAACAGAGAAGTTACACCCGTAACATGTCAAAAATGGATGTTGTGGCACATGCATGCATAGCTTTAGTATCGACCAATGCATAGTGGAGCCACCTATATTGAATTGTGTTACAGGGTGGCCCTATGTATTAGGTCCTTACATATGAAATTGCCGTTCATTATCAAAAAAGTGAAACAAGTTTTTTTTAATGAAATTATTATTTAATCAATCGAAGTATGCGCCGTTGTTATCGATACACTTTCGCCATTTTATAGGCAGATCATTGATACCTTTCGAAAAAAAATCCTGGGAGCGAGAGTCTATGAACTGTTTGAAGGCGGTTTTGACTGCCTCATCAGATTTGAAATTTTTTCCTTGTAAAAAGTTATCCAAATTTTGAAAAAAGTAGTAATCGGTTGGGGCAAGATCTGGAGAGTATGGTGGGTGACGCAGAGGTTCCAGTCGCAGCTCCTCTAACTTGGCGATCGTTTGATGTGCAGTGTGTGGTCTAGCGTTATCCTGAAGTAGCAGTGGGCTAGAGCAATTCATCAGTCTCGGTTGTTTGATGGCGAGCTTTTCCATCATTGTTTGCAATTGTTGGCAATACAAGTCTGCAGTAATCGTCTGACCTGATCTCAAGAAGCTGTAGTGGATAACACCAGCACTGGTCCACCAAACACTAACCAGAATCTTCTTTTTGGTTAGTTTTCGCTTAGGGCAAGGTTTTGCCGGTTCTCCAGGGTCAAGCCATTGTGATGATCGCTTCCGATTGTCGTACAGGATCCATTTCTCATCACAAGTCACGATACGGTTCAAAATCCCCTCATTATTGTGGCGATTAAGCAAAGAAACGCAACAAGCAACGCGTGTTTGTTGGTTTGCTTCAGTCAATTCGTGCGGTACCCACTTTTCGAGTTTTTTAATTTTTCCGATTTGGCGCAAGTGGATAAGTATCGTTTTGTCACTTACGCCGAAGGCTGCTGCTAATTCAGAAGTGGTTTGAGATGGATTCGCTTCCACTATCGCCTTCAATTCTTCGTTATTCACTTGAGTATCAGGTCGTCCACGAGGCTCATTGTGTAAATCGAAATTTCCAGAACGGAAACGTTGAAACCAAAAACGCACCGTTCGTTCGTTAGCGGTGCCTGGTCCATACACGTCGTTAATTCTTCGAGTCGTTTCTGCAGCACTGGTGCCACGGTGGAACTCGTATTCGTAAATACCGCGAATTTTCAATTTGTCCATAGTTGTTGTTATAGCAATGTTGAAACTCAAACAAATGATGTTAAAACAAATGAAATACGACCTAGGACCTAATATTAGGTCCTTACATATGAAATTGCCGATTTTCAATACTGGCAACTTTAAAATCAAATATCTTGCGTTTCATTAGGAATTCCAAATTCAAATTTATTTCGGAATATAGCCAGAAAAATATTGTTTTAAAATTCGTATTTCATTTGTTTTAACATCATTTGTTTGAGTTTCAACATTGCTATAACAACAACTATGGACAAATTGAAAATTCGCGGTATTTACGAATACGAGTTCCACCGTGGCACCAGTGCTGCAGAAACGACTCGAAGAATTAACGACGTGTATGGACCAGGCACCGCTAACGAACGAACGGTGCGTTTTTGGTTTCAACGTTTCCGTTCTGGAAATTTCGATTTACACAATGAGCCTCGTGGACGACCTGATACTCAAGTGAATAACGAAGAATTGAAGGCGATAGTGGAAGCGAATCCATCTCAAACCACTTCTGAATTAGCAGCAGCCTTCGGCGTAAGTGACAAAACGATACTTATCCACTTGCGCCAAATCGGAAAAATTAAAAAACTCGAAAAGTGGGTACCGCTCGAATTGACTGAAGCAAACCAACAAACACGCGTTGCTTGCTGCGTTTCTTTGCTTAATCGCCACAATAATGAGGGGATTTTGAACCGTATCGTGACTTGTGATGAGAAATGGATCCTGTACGACAATCGGAAGCGATCATCACAATGGCTTGACCCTGGAGAACCGGCAAAACCTTGCCCTAAGCGAAAACTGACCAAAAAGAAGATTCTGGTTAGTGTTTGGTGGACCAGTGCTGGTGTTATCCACTACAGCTTCTTGAGATCAGGCCAGACGATTACTGCAGACTTGTATTGCCAACTATTGCAAACAATGATGGAAAAGCTCGCCATTAAACAACCGAGACTGATGAATTGCTCTAGCCCACTGCTCCTTCAGGATAACGCTAGACCACACACTGCACATCAAACGATCGCCAAGTTAGAGGAGCTGCGACTGGAACCTCTGCGTCACCCACCATACTCTCCAGATCTTGCCTCAACCGATTACCACTTTTTTCAAAATTTGGATAACTTTTTACAAGGAAAAAATTTCAAATCTGATGAGGCAGTCAAAACCGCCTTCAAACAGTTCATAGACTCTCGCTCCCAGGATTTTTTTTCGAAAGGTATCAATGATCTGCCTATAAAATGGCGGAAGTGTATCGATAACAACGGCGCATACTTCGATTGATTAAATAATAATTTCATTAAAAAAAACTTGTTTCACTTTTTTGATACTGAACGGCAATTTCATATGTAAAGACCTAATATTATAATATGTGCGAGGTTTAAAGACTGGTAGAAAAAGCTGAACATGAAGTATTATTGACATGCTAAGTGATGCTTAGTATAATGTAGAAAAATACCTAATCCAGATTCGTAGCTTATACAGTCAGCGACCTGACTGAATGTACCGGATTTAACGAAAAATAGAGATTCAAGAAATTGTACACCTATAGATATCTTAAAAAGTGATTTCAATTCTCATATAATTTGTAATTTCCTTGACATACTCGTAACACTTTTGATTATTGCCGGGACATTAAAGACCTTATCTACATACATTTTATATTCTCAAAAATTTTGTGAGGTTAAACTTTTTTAATGTTATGTAGGCGTCATGCCAAATGCATGAAAATTCTGGGATCCACCACGTATCTATCATTGAAATACCTTTACATTACCATCTGCCCAATATTCGAACTTATGCGTCTCTACATTACTCTAACTATAAAATATTACTATTATTAATGGTTACTATTATTGGTGTTCTTGTAGTGTCCCTCCTAATTTAACTCCTATTAAAACGTTGAAATGATAAAGGACGTTGTACTAAATCTCAATAAGTATCTTGTAATATCACAAATCACTGTATCGCTAACGTCTATACACTAACCAATAATATGATATCGTTAATGCGATGGAAGTCAAACGTGTCTAAGACTCCACTCTGGCTTTAATGTTTTCCGTGAAGCCTGCGTGATGCTGTAGTCCCATTGGTACGCAATATAACACTTTTAGTAAACATCTACTGTGGAGGCACGATGGCACAGCTATTGTATAAATGAGCTACGTATTTCCGAGATTAACTCAACTTACTCATTTCAATTTCTTGTTTTTTGTACGTAGGTAGTCCAGCTTGCAACAACGAATCGAGATGATTTCACATCTGCTATCGAACATATTATTATTATTCAACCGTTATTCTACTTACAATTTAATTAAGTACTATGAACTTCTTAGACTTAATCGTAGAGTGAATTGTTTTGGCACAATTCTTAATTTTAACGATGCATCGTTTCAAAAGCTTTTAATGAAAACGCACAAAGTTAAATTACCTACTACGACGTACAAAAATGTTATTGAGTATTTATTGTTATCTAAACAAGAGAAGATCAGAGTTATAAGTAGCGGCTGTTGAGAAAAGCCGTAGCAATTAGGCTGATATTAGCTTGACATCTAATTGTGAGTGACAAACGACTGAGTGTTAGGCGAAATAACAATTATGGAGTAAATTGTGATTGTAAGATTTAACACTCATCTATCATTGTGGTACGGCAACTCGGTGTACTGATAAAAGTGACATCATAAGAACTATTACGGTAAATAATTTAATTTTCGATTGAAACATTGTAAAGTTATTGGATTATATGAAAAATCTTAATCAACTTAACTGGTATTTAACAGTCAAAGCAGTTTTACGCTAGTCTTTGAATCTAATGTTACATGGCCACAAGTTCGATTCACAACTCTTCATTATAAAGCTTTATGAAGCTCTTTACATTAGTCAACTTTATTAACTATCCTAAGTTTATTATAGAATTAAATTGAAACTGGCTTATCTGCATAGTATACTATACAAAGTTAAATTAAGAAGGCGATAAATAAGACTAAGAATAGTTATTATAATAAGTTTAACATTGTTATAACTAAAACGAAAGCCAACATTCTTCAGAGTTAAGACTTGGAGTAAATGCTTAAGTACCTAAGCTGGAGACTAGCAGTGTTATATAGACTGGTGGCGTTCAGGAGGCAGCCGACGTGCTTACTGACAGATGTGGCGTGACATAGAAGCGTAGGTACACATTACTACTACATGTTAAAGATATTAATTGACAACTAATAACAAATCGTGTATATTACAGCACAGTGAAAGAGAATAGCCATCAATCTGTACAAACATAGGCCGGTCGACACATTGAACATTATTGAAAACATATAGTTAGTCGAATTTTAAACTTCGTAGCACCTACAGAGGAAACATTGGTCACTTAATAAGACCACCAACCGCTCAAACGCTTTAGTTATTTCATATAATAACAATACAATCTATACACTAATTAACGCCCTCATTTGTGTCTGTTGCAGTAACAATAGAGCACTTAATAAAACTACTTAGTTTGATATGTTTATTATTGCCATAATGGATCGATTAACCTTAGCGACATTGCAGATATGCTCGACAGGGCGGCATGCCTCGCGATATGATAGCGTCAAACGAGCAGCCAGCAAGTCATAGAAGCAGGACCGTATCTAGGCCGGGGCGACGCGACGGATATGTGTCCAAACATAAGCTGCCCTGTAGCTCATCTATTTAACAGCGCATAAAATTTGGCAGAGACCCCGTGAAATATAGGTACGGCCCTGCACACAAACATGCAAGAGCCAAATGTTTATCGTCGGCCGTCTACTGCGAGGCATCTTCGTCGCGAGTTTATATAACACTGGCAGTTCCTGGGCGATGTGGGAGTTGCTGATGCAACCACCAGAGTCAAGTTCCCTTATCTTAACGTCAAACATCCTCCCGTCGGAAAGATGAAGTACGACATTCATTACGATAATCACGTACACACATGCAACACACATCTATTTGTTCCGTTTCACAATCATGCAACGTTCGAGCGCCGCGATAGTATCATTAACTGTATTCTAATATGTACACGAAATCTTTGAAGGAGAAATGACTAATGCGATAACATCGAATGCAAGAGTAACACTGTGTAGTCATGATAGTCCGATGTGGTGAACGTAGCATGTCCCGAAAATAACAGTTGCCATTAATTAAACGCCAAATCATAAAGGAAGCCGAAACGTGCAAAACAAAACAATGTGCAACAGGACCACGGATTGTGCTAATAGGGTGCATTGAAAGAGCTTAAGAGGTAAATAAGAATAGGGTTAATAGTAGAAAGAAGGTACATATACATATTATTATATAGGGCACACTTACATATTAAAGTATAGGCTCTAATAAGGGAAACTTAAAAAAATAGGCTTCTCTGTGTTAGTTGTTAACGTATTATTATGTAACAATGTGTAACATTATGAAAGTGTAACAAGTATTTATTGTACCATTTCACTCTTCTTAATAATTATTGATCACATGTTTATAAATTGAGGCATGAATTTGTAACTGTATCTGTATCTAACATTGCTTATAGTTGTCAATCTACTCTAAAAGTACAGAATATCGAGAGATATGACGTGGTGTTAACATTGAAGGCGTATTATGTAATAGTAACAATTTATTGAAAGTACAGTTTGGTATGTAAAAGATTAGATTAGGACTAATAAATAGTCAACTGCGTTGCGTCTGTGCGCTTGCCTATTCGACAAAAAAGAGCTATCAGATAAATAATCTGCAATGCAGACGCATTGTGTGTCGCAAGTGCTCTGAAAAAACTTACATTTTATATCGTACTGTCCATCTTAATATTAATTTGCTACGATCCATCGAATAGCCGCTAATCGTGCGGTCTATTAAATGAATGGATAGCTATTTTAGCTGGGGTTGGAGCATCACATGCATTAGAATCTACTCATTTATGAATGGGAGTAGGCAATGATGCATGTGGTACTCTGGACGAAAACATCGCGTAAGTGCAGCCTCGCGGACCTAATTCGTTGTCAATCGTCTAAAATGCTACCATGAAAATCTCTTTTAAAAAATATAGCTATTTATTTTATTTAAGCAATCGTCACGAGTCCTCTGTTATAGGACTTACGATTAGGTATCAATCACTCAGTTGCAGAAACATATTTAAATTTTGACGTGACGTACATAATATCACTTTTTTACTGAGGTATTGGCAGATACCTAGTTAAATCCGTTCCTGCAACTGATCGTAAAACTAGGTACTTATAGGGTTTCACAGAAACACCACGACCTACTGTTCAGAAATGTTCGAACATTTCCGTTCGAGTTTTCATTCTCGTACGAATGCACTTGCGTAATTGGATACTAGTCCAGTCAGCAGTCAGTCAGACCTCACAGAGGCTTTGCCGAAAGAAAAGATTATATGAATCGACGTATTTGGAACTTACGTTATGGCACTTACTGAATTTTATGGGTGGATAGTTGGATTTAATATTAAACTTGAAAATATAATTTGTCTGGCCAATTTAATCAAGAGAACTATATAGGGGACTTACTTACTTTTTATGACCTTTAGTAAAGAGTAATAAAAATATGAGTATGTGCTGACTGGTTTCTAAACATCAGGTCGACATCTTGCGACCAGATTTAACTCAATGATACCGTACCAATAGTAAGTGAGATCCGAGAGGTGCACTTGTGAGTATCGTCCCCCAGCCGCGGCGACGTAGTTTCAAAGGAGTTGACCCTTTAAAACAGGAGGAAGCTGACCCTGGTCCGGCGCGCGTCGCCCTTGCCGCGCCGGCCCATGCCGTACTGTCACATGGCCGTGTCGGACGAACTCCCCCCTGGCTTGGCGTCTCCTCCAACACCTGCGCCTCCGTCGTCGTCTCGGGCTCCGCTGGCTCCACGTCCCGCGCCAACCCCTCCTCCGCCCGCTGATAGACCCGTGAAGTCCAGTTTGTACTGCATCACAGACCAAAACAGTTAGCGCCAAAATCTTTGGTTGTAAAGGCAATTCCTTAATTCACGGATTCGAAAACACAAGTGTATGGCGTATACAGAATCTAGTTTTAATCTACTAGAAACTAACATATAAGACGAGGAGTAAGAAGTAGTTTTCAATATCTTAGGTATGTTTTGTTAAAGGAAATTAGCTAGAATGTCTTATAAATTGCTATCACGTAAATAGTTAAGAAAAAAAGCACGCGGTAAAATAGGCCCGAAGATTTTATTATGAACATATAAGCACCCTACAATCGACTGTACCGAATCCGAAAATAAAGGAATTATCAAAAAAACGCGTAACACCATGCATACGAACGATTCTGTGTTTATAATGCAGATTTTAGTAGCACGATCTTAATCTCTTTGATCATGTCTCTGGGTCAATATAATGCTTAGGAAATTAATGCACCATTTTAGCAAATAGAAATTGCGTCAACGATTTATTCTAGCAATAGGGGAATATAACTTAAAGTTTATAATAAGGTTTATAAACTTTAAGAGGATTACAATACCACACAGATGCTAAACTATAAATTATCATGGCAACAACACACCAACAACATTCAAAATTAGCTATAAATACACCACCGAACAACGTCTACACTAATTCCAATAAACCACGATATTAGTAGAACGTTATCAGACTTGGTATTACACAACTGAAGTTGTTAAATACAACCATAGCTCTGAATCCACATAAATACCTACTTCAACCATTCAAAACACTATTTTCACTCTTAAATGTGGATGCTTTTCGTAAATTTGGCTTCCAATGCATGGGAACTCTCTCGGGCATACACAGGGAATACTGAAAATAGCAAATAAAAACAAAACATAAAAGTAACACAAATTAAATAATAATAATCGGTTTCCAAAGTTGTCAGTATGTCACGTCTAAAAAAAGGGCGCATTGAGGAGGAATATCAAAATGTTGGAAACTAGAACTTCTTATTAGCAATTCGCAAATGAATATGTGTGTAATCAAATCTAGCATGTTACCCAAGTATTTGATTATATAATAAGTATCAATAAAAGGATTAAGTAGGTATCAATATTTAGCGAACATAATGAAGGCAGTTGAATCTAAGGATACATTTAACTGATGAGCATGATGACACAGAACATGCTTCGGTTTACGAGTAAGCTACATAAACAAGTACACACAGAGAGGTACGATATGAGTACATAAAATCGTTGTTTTATGAAAGAAAGGCGAGACAGACCGAGTCGTCCCTTGTATTCGCTGAGGTTTTGTTTATCGCTTTGTCCAGCGGTATAAGACCCTGAGGGGACCAACCGGTGCATGGCAAAAGGAAAGAAACATAAATCAAATAAAATATATTGTAAATCAAAATGGGAGATTTGGTATTCCAAATTTATCTATCACTATTTCAAACTAGAATCTAATTAACTAAAAGATTGATTCTTGATTTTGTCTAGTTAAAAACTATTTTAAAAATGTAAGAAGAAGATAATCAAAGCAAGAATTATTCCGTAACTCAACTATTTAACATAACTTTTATAATTAATCAAGAATTAATCTTGAAAGTGTGATCACACTGTTTCTCCCTTTTCCCCAAATTCTAACAATCACGAATGAAATAGAATCTTCAAAGTACTTAACAGGTGCAACACTCTGGTGCCTTTTAACCACTCCCACACTGGCCTCCCACGGCAAAGGTACCTATGGAACATTACGTTCCAATGCACTAACATCTTTATGTTTCCTATAGAAAAATTACTATCAAAAAGTGCGACGTGTTGCTCAGAAAGGTCGTAAGATATTTGAAAAAGTATTTGATATTGCAAAATATATGAAGATATATTACCTTATTCGCGCAGTCGAAGCATGTGGTGACAACTTTGCTGATGACATTCATGAGATGCTTGGTCTCCTGAATGACATTGTCTACTTTGCTGAAAGTTGCAGCGCGGCCCACTGTCGGTTCTTTTACCGTAAACTGTAATTGTTGCACGTACGTTGGCACCCTATCTAAGTGTTCTAACAGTTCTTTTTTCGTCGTCCCCGCTGGTACCTACAAATAAACAATGAAATACGTGATCAAAAGTAACAATCTACATTAAAATTGATTAAATTCTCAAAGTAAAGATTCAAGTACCTGATATGAAAACTGTCGTACAATTTTATATAACCTATTAGCTTCCTCAGCAAAATATTCTGCTTGCGTGAAGAGGTCTTGAGTAGTATTTAGACGACCTTCGCCTTTTGTAAACTGGTACATAGCGAAGGCCATGGAAGACATATTTTTCGCCCTGAAAATATTGCACATATCTAAATAATATTTCTGGGGAAGTGGTTTCAAGTTCTTTAACTCAACGCTCTACTTGCATTGGGTTAAAGAACTTGAAACCACTTCTTAACACGCGCTCTTCTTAACATCGCGGATATACTTGTTTAAGACGAAGAATAGGTGTACCTACTAGTAATTATATTATCTGAAGGCTCCAGTACACATTGGCTAAGCGGACTCGGCGAGTCTGCTTGGCAGATTTTCGTGGTACTGTTCACACGTTGGCTTGTTTTATTCTGCGTTGGTCGTTAGATAAAGATGGACGTCAGGGCAATCGCGGCCGCTGCAATATACTTGTTATTGTGATAACAATCAATGAACCTAAATATTTCCTCATTTTTCCATGTTCGTAAAACAATCGTTAAAGGAAACAATTAAGCACGACACAACTATGAACTGAACACTTGGCCAACGTGTGATCGCTGTTTGCAGCTTGCAACAAATTTCTTTGATTTGTGCACAAAAAACCGACACTAATCGTCGACGGCAAGCGTTGGCCGCAAACGCCAAATATACACTAAACGGCACTAAACATTGGCCGAACGCACTCGCCGAGTGCGCTTGGCCAACGTGTACTGGAGCGTTAAGGTGGTACTGGAGGCGCGGGCGAACTCCACAGCGAGTTGCCTACCGATGCGCTTCGTCGTGTTGCTATTTCGTCGAGAAAGAGAAAGGGCGCTAAAAAATGTAGCTCCGGTCCGACCCCCGCATGTGAGAGCTACACCCCCGCGTACGACAAAGAGAGTGCACTGAACGCCAGCGAAACGGGCCGTTATAGGCCATGAATCGTAGTTTTCGTAGTTTTCATTTATTTCGATAAATACGATACATACCCAAATAAAACTAAATTATTTGGAATTTAGAGTCTTCACTCTAGTCGTATAATTAGTTTCCATAAGGATCGAAAATATAATTATAAGTGTAATAGGCGTCTAAATATTACTCGATTTCGTCGATAAAAAAGGCAAATTTTAAGTTGCTATAACTTTTTTTTTGTTTATTATTTTCGAACCAAAACTAATTACAGATCTAGATATTTATCATCTTAATGCTTGTAAAAAATTTGAATACGATGAGTTTTATGGTTTCGAAATTAAAACGAAAGTACGTTTGTATGGGATTTCGTCCCTCCAGTTAACCCTTAAGGTCGTACTACGAGTCACAAACACCGTGCGTGCGAAAAAGATAGACTGAATTTAAGTCACGGGTTCTTAGATGGTCTGTCTCTATCGCACGCATAGTGCATGGCTGCAAAGGGATAAATGTCGCGTGCAACCGCTTGACGCAGCGTTGGCTTTGGATAGGTGATATATTAGGTATCGATACCTCTTCACAATGTCGTTGTTCTCGTCGGCAGCTGCGCCCTGCCATTTCTCAGTCTCTGCGTCCATCTCAGAGGACATCATTTTCATTTCCAGACCCGATTTAGCGATCTTCGCTTGTTCGTCTGAGTCCAGTCGTACCGCTTTTAGTGGTTTACTTGTCGTACCATGTTTCTGTGAACCAGATATAAATCGTTCCCAGATTGTCAACTTTGTGATAAAAGAGTGGAGACTAGATTTTTAAAAATAGGTCCCACAATATCCTTCGTAGGATTTAAAATGAACGAATACCCAAAGTTTGCGCGAGAATAGCTGACTTACCCCGGGTCTCGGTAAACTGCTATACTGCTGCTTGTCGGGTCTGTCATCCGTGAGGTCCAGCAGCTCGCGCGCTAGCCGCGCTGCATCAGCCAATAGCCACGCCCACATATCTACGAACACGTCCAGGTTCTCTCTCGCCGCCGCGCTGCTCGGGTGCGCCGCTAACGTCCGCGCCGCCGTCACCACCTGAGGCCCGTATATCCTCAGATTGATCTCTGCGAACTTCGCGCTCACCTGCAGCGTCTCAGACATCGCTATATGCCTGAGTAATTTGCATACCTACATGAACAAAAATACCTCATGAAAATCTAAATTATTAGATATACGTCGTGTATGTCGTGACCGTGCTGAAACCAACCTCTATTATGTGATCTAATTGTTCGTGGAGCCGGCCGGCTATATTGTGCAGTCTCTCTGATTCTCTCTCACCACAGGAACTAGCTGAAATGCAATTGGATTACGATAGATTCTGATGCGATTATCGGTTTTAATTTCATTGTCTAGCTTACTATGGTGATTCATACGGAGCGGACGCTCTTGCGACGTGGTATGAGGCTTATTTAATTTTAAATAGATTGTAGACCACACCACGTTGGCCTAAATGAATTTAGATATACGACTAGATATATATGTTTATGTTTAACCATGCCACAAAAGAATGCGCTCCTTATAAAAGCACCGCTGTACCTATTTTCCGTCGTTGGTTACCTATGTGCGCGAGGTCGGACGCCAGGCGGCGAGCTTCCTCCGCCAAAGGCGCTAGGTCTCGTGCCTGGTCTCTCGCCGCGGCTACCAGGGCTCGTTCTAGCTCTGAGGCCGCGCTAGTGGCTCCCGCACATGCGCTCTCAAGAGCCGCGCCGGCGCCACTAACCCCTTGTTCTTCCTGATATTTTAAGTTGAAAAATTATCAAATAACTAGGTATTTACTACATATGGGTAGGTAATTAAATGACGCTGTACTATAATCTTACCACAGACACAGCGACAGCAACTAATCTTTCTAATTCGTATGCTATCCTCTCAGCGAGCGCGAGTATTCTCTGCCTGTGTTCGTGCGACGTGTATGCGGAGTCTGTGAAGTCGTGTGTCCTCTCTACGAGGGCCCGCAACGTGCCCGCTAAGGCTCTTCTTCTCGCCGCATCGGCTCCGCCCCGGGCTCTTGCGGCTCTCACTTGCCCCGTTAGCCCTCGGAGCGCACCTAGTGCCGTTCCTGCCTCCCATTGTGCAGCCTGTCGGTATTTTTAGAGTAATATGAGAAAAACTAAATAAAACAAACAACAGAAAATTTTTAATTCTTCTGTCACAATTTTGCTTTGATCTGCGTTGTATTTTTATATTAAGATTTTAATACATATCGGTGCTAAGAAAAAAGAGTGAAACCTGCTACGACACGACAGTAAGCAAAAAGCTCTGGTTTAACTTAGGGTAAACATTGATAGTGGTTGTCTTTGACTGGGTTGCTTGTTTACTCACCATTATTCGGATACACATCGTTTGGACAACTAATATTTAGCAGGTGGGTTTACACGAGTAAAATGTGTGCGAATATATTTTTTAACACTTTTTGCTAAGCGGGGCTAGCCAAAATCCTAAGCGATGGCAATATAGCGTGTCAATTTAGCAATTAAAATTTTTGTGAATTAATAATTTTGAAAACATACCTAGTGTTCATATTTCTGTTTAAGCTATATTAATTGGAACTAAGACTAATTAAATAAATGTGCTTAAACTAGAAGTGGATGATGAAATCTGCTTCCTCAATTTTACAAGGACATATTTTTTTTGAATTCATTCAACTTTTGAATAAAAGAAGAATGATGAAATGAGTTAACTAGTGCCAATTATCGTACAAGAGGAAGCAATAATGTTCTAACATGTAACTGAAGCGTATAGTAAATTCTAATTAAACATACAGTATGCAAATTGTGGTCAAAATTTTGAAGACACTCGTCTACCTACTTCTTGTCTGTACCTGTTCATGACTATCCGAGAAAGGTTGCAACTACAAGAAAAGAAATAAAAGTTGTGTTTATGCACTGAAAGTCTGAAATGGGGAGAGGTATGTATATAGATACTGTGAAGGGTGAAATAGAATCTAGTTTAATAACTTCTGGTCCTTGAGGTTTTTAAGAAAGGTAGTTGCTAACTAAAAGAGGCTATGTCTATTTTTTAATCAGCGTTACTCAACCTTTACCCTCATTTGTTGAAACATAAAAGCAGAATCACACAGATGTTCTTTTTGTGTTGATTACTAGACTGGACTACAGTCGAATATTTCCAACTGGTAAGGCTTGACACTATTCAGGATCAGGCGCGTTGGCACACGTTGATCGGGCTTTCCGTCTGACACGGTCGAGACAACCAATATTAAATAGGAAACAGTAGGATCTTTGGTAAGTAATGTATGGTTTTAGAAAAAAATTGAGATAAGCGTACACGTCATCAGAGTGGTCCACAACTATGCGATGTTTATATGATATGATATGAATATGAAATATCTAAGAATCTTTAACCATCTGTAACTAAATATGGTGAAATAGTTCCACACAGATTTGGAAATGTGTGATCAGGACTCTGCACTATCCAGTTGCTGTAGAACTGACACCCGTTTGCACTAAACGTTAGTTAGTACGTTAGTAAGATACACCTAAGTCTAAGAACAGCCTAGCTAAAAATGTTGTTTGCACTAACAGATTTATCTTAACCATGTCGTGGCTTTGCCTAGTTAAGAGAATGATTGAATGAATGAACAGATTGATCGTTTATGGTTTTTATATGTTGGCCTTGTCTTTACATTAATTCAGTCGTGAGTAAAAAGGAGACAAAAGATAAGGTCTTCGACCTTGATGTATTTTGTTTGAAAACCTAAAAACGCCGAAAGGAGCAGGCAGATTTAAATTGTAAACGTTTTGGTACGTTGAATTGGTCTACAATACAAATATGATCGAGAATAATATGGAAAATAAGCTTAAGGTGAAGTTATAAGCAAATGACGTAAAAGTGGCGCCCTCATTTAAAATAAATTGTTAACTCGTAAATGTGGTGTGGACTTTTACAAATTCAAAGAAATTAAAATATCCTCTGCCATGTTGAATGCTATCTGTCTAATTTTGAAAAAGCTTTGAATTTAAATGCCACTTTATTACAAAACTTAAAAAAAACTGCTTGACCTAACTAAATCAAACCAAAACACAATATTTTGTCACAAAAATGATCCACAGAACACAACTTAAGAATAGCCTAAACTCAGGCTCTTTCTAATCGGGCTCATAAAGTTAAGAGTTTCCTAAGTGGACTTAGGAATGGCTTAGGGTTAGTGCAATCAAATTTTTTGCTAGGAGCTGCCTAAACAATTTAGGAAAGAACTTAGGCGATTCTTAGGTTTAGTGCAAACGGGCATAAGTCCATTTGGTATCAAGTCTACCCTCTTTCACAATGTAGGATGTGTAGATTGAGTATCGCTGATTCATTCATACTTACGTACCGTGCTCCTTCTCAAGCTATTCAAATGTTAGAGTGCTTATAGAAGAAGAGCGGCGGACAGAGTGCTTACTCAAGATTCAAATCCCTTATAACTAAAATATGCAGGTTGTAATTTCAGCGGCATTAGTTCGCTACCAAATGGAGGATCGAGTCGTAAATAGAGAGGGTCTATTGTTATACAGGGCCAAGTTAATAAGTTATCTTAATAATTAATATAGGGGCGTTTTGTTATGAATATGGGGCGCGTGGGCTTCGAGTAGACGGCGGCTGCCCATCGCGATAGAGGTGATCTTTATCGCCCACAGCCAATGACTGCTCTAGGGATGGCACCAAATGAGTCGATATATTATTATATCTGTTGCTCTATTTCAAATTTTAACCATAAAAATATTAAGTCTATTGTACATGTACTTATATAGTCATAAGTACTTTTAATACATTGAATATGAAGTTCGCAAGTTGCAATATTTTATTTTTACTTTGTAACACCGTCCTACTTTAAAGGCCAGTATACATTACTGCTTCTATTGTAAAATATAAGTAAAAATTGTCGACATGAAAAGAGTAATATATTCCCTCCCTAGAGTTCACGTTCAAGCTTCCGGCTGGTGTCGCATACGGCAGCCTCTCCAGTCTCATGTAGTGACTATGTTATGTAGACAACACACACAATATGTTGCCGTAACTAGGCTGCATTAATATGGGCCTTGTTTGTTTTTAATTAAAGCAAACTTGTTATTTTCATGCGTTATTTTGAAGTTCTCGTAGATTATTGTGTTGCAACAATACGAACATATTTTGTAATAGTTAATAATACTTAAGTTGGTAGATACTTATTTATGTACGAGTAAGTAAGTGTTTTAAGTGTATCTAACATAATATTTATTTTCGAGATCCTGGAATTCGTTCTGAAGAAATAGTTGTTCATATTGACGGTCTAAATAAAAGTAAAAAAAAACTAGGCTTCTGGATTACACATTCCTTTATAAAATTAAATAAAGTTATTTATCTTTGATTTCATATTACTTATTAAGTGATTTTAAATATAATGACGCTCGTGTTCTCCAAAGATATCCAGGTATGTAATAATTTGAGAAGAAAACTCAGTTATTAATAATAATATTAAGAAATAGTTTATTTTATAAAAATAAGACGAATACACCAATGATTGGGCCAATAAGGTGCGGACGTGACAATTTTGCTCAACTGCCCTCATAATGTCGTCGATGACAGCGACACCGTCCGAACGTGCTTATAAGCTTCTCACCTCGCTGTTTATTTGTTGCCAACTATTTACAGCCCCTCGGGGATGTTTGCTCTCGCCACCTTCAATGAACTTCATTATTTGGGCAATGTTTATTTAAACTCACTGAACATTAATGCTTTTGTTAATTTATTTTGGTTTCAATAAAAATCGTTTTTAAGTAACGAATTGACGTGAAATTTTAGTGTTTAATAAGTTAAAGATATTGAGAATTTAGTCTAAAAATATATATTTATAAATAATCATTTGTAAAAGTTTTGTCGGCTTGTTCATGCAAAAATATATTGACATATGAGATCAAATATTTAAAATTGAATGAAAAATAAAGGAAATTGGCTGAGAAACAAATTGATCGATTGTGTTCGTTCATATTCCATTTTCCAAATAACAATGCATTGGTTTCATCCAGGAAGATTCAGCCTATACTGCTGTAATCCACTGGATTGTCTATTGTCTGCGGGCTGTTCCATTTGCATTTGTCCACAACATAATGGAGTGGGTTTAGACACGGACACCGAACGTTGTGGTTGCGGCTTTGTGTCGCCAGACCAAGCTTTCATACATCAGACGTCAAATTCAGACGACGAATAATTTCGTACTTACAAAACCAAGAGTCAAGAGATTTAAGATGATTTTAGATATTTTATTTATAGCTATTTATTAAACGTTAAATAATAGATACTGTAGCTGTAATTTCCGTTAAATATAGCGCCCGAGTTGAAATAAAAAATCTCATTTGTCGATATAAACAAATGAAACAAGGGTTTATATACGCGTAACTTATGAGGGTAACGTATTTATTTATGAATTTTCTGAAACTAGGATTGCTCTTCTATACAGCCATTTGTTTTCGCGAGAGAGTAATATGTGAAACGTGGCGTAATATATATTTACCCACTTGGGCCAATCGTCTTTATTTCTATTGAAGATACGGAGCAGTTGATACTCCTCTATCTACCGAATGAATCCGACGTCCGTGATACGCTGAAAATCGCGTACACTACGTATTGCTATTACCGAAGTGTGTCAGATACATTTATTTTTATCTCCAGCGGATATCTGCGCTGGTTGTTTATTCTATATCTGTAGTTAAGTGCTTCCAAGTGGATACCAACGTATCTTTTGTATAGCATTGTTATGGAACGCGATTTCAAAAGCTACTTTTTGTCGAAAAAATCGACGATTTTAGTATCGTAAAGTAATTCTTTTTATCGAACTGAAAGTAATTCTTTTTATCGAACTGAAAAGTAATATCACTATAATTTTATACTGAATTTTAGACTTACAACCAAGTACTGATTCATAATAGGTACTTGTGGGAGATTACAGGCACTCAGGCTCACTTTGAATTTTTTCATCATTTCTTTTGTTTTTATTCGACGACCTCTTTGACCTAGTGGTCATCATGCCAGGCTGTCACACCGGAGGTCCCGGGTTCGATCCCCGGTCAGGTCAAGATGGAAAATGATCTTTTTCAGATTGACCTGGGTCTCGAATGTTTATCTACCTCTATATATGTATATGTTATAAAATATAGTATCGTTGAGTTAGTATCCCGTAAGCACAAGTCTCGAACTTACTTTGGATTGGGGCTAGCTCAATCTGTGTGATTTGTCCGTATATATTTATTCATTATTATTAATTAAGATTATTATAGTATGCTGAAAATCCTCTTTTAAAAATATAGGTAAAAATAGATATTTTTCGCGTGCTCTATGGTTTGGCCGCCTTGGGTTTCAGTTTAGAAGGTTTTAAGGAAAACTACCGCTGGGTGTAGGTGTAAGGTCAAACCTCGTGTGAGTGCTCCTCGTGGCCGGGCAGGCCGTCGCGGACCACGTAGTGGATGAGGTCCATGGCGCGCCGCATCTGGCAGAACACCGTGTCCCGGTTCTCCCGGGCTGATGCGCTTCCCGGGTGCCGCATACACGTCTGTTGGAAGCAGTATAAAATTTATGATTAGTTAACTGCTATTCACCACTACATAACACAGAATTCCAATACATATACTTAAAATGTGGTAACACTGACCTTACTTTGTAATGTTTTTCTATACCTTCCTACCTACATCATATGTACATACCTATCTATGGCTTTAAGTCCGCCTGTTACGTTTGTAATAAAGTTAAATAAATAAATAAATAATATCATTGCCTAGTCTAAGGGCGTCGATACGTGTGTGATTATAATTTATTTTCATTAATTAGTTTCCCTAGAATATAGAGTTCTTAAAGATTTTTCTTTAAAAACTTCAATGAAAAAAATATATCTTTATCAACAATCTCCAATATTATTATTTTTATTAAACTATTCTTTGAAATTATATAATAGATTTTTTTTTCCGAAAACTTATTAAATGGGGGTTCCCCATACTTACGCACGCAACGGGTTCATTCTATCTCTGTCACAAACTCTAGTGCAAAAGAAATAGCAGAATCCGTCGCGAAATGCCGTGTCTCTATTGCACGTAGAGTTTGTAACAGAGACTGAACCCGTTGCGTGCGCCCACTTAACGAAGCGGATGCCCTTAGAGTTTTATTACTATTTAGATTACATATCTAGGTCGAAAAATCTAGAATTAAGCATTCCAAAATTAACGAGAAAGTCTACAGACGAGCTTGAAGCCATTAAATGCTCTTTCTTTTCATTTATAAAGAATAAAAAGCATGCCAAAGTAAGAAAGCCTTGAGCCGCCGGGGATTCAAAAGAGTGTGTCAAAGTCACAATCTTGAAAATAAGAGGGCAGAAAAATTAAAAGTCTTGTAAAATATGTGACGTGAAAGGAAGGGGTAGGCACTAGGCATCGGTGCGCGGGTCGCCGGAAACGTTGACATATTGCTGGCCCTGCCTCCAGATGTACCCGATTGTGTTCGCCAAAAACACATGCGCCGTTTGTCGACTACAAATTTAGATTTGAAGCTGAATTAAATAGTAACTTTTTAGGAACTTGGAAGATAGTTGCGTCACTGTTTTGGCAGAAATTATTTCACTTACTGGATTTACATGACCCGGAAAGCTTTGTACACTACTATTCAAATGCGTAGCTATTTAAGTCAACTCAGAGATTTTTACGTGACGATAAAATATTTGAATAATACATATTCATTTTCTTTTTAAAACCCTGCGTACATATTAAGTAAGCATACTGATAGTACTCGTATATACAGAGTTTTGAATACTTTTTGTTTAGAGCAAATAGTTAGGTCAAAGTTTAATGAGTGTACTGTACTTAATAGTTAACAAACAGTATTATAATACCCAAAGACAAGTAAGTGCCACAAATGAAGCCATTAAAGACCATTAAGTAGATTACGACAGACACATTAAGGTTTTTGCTCACTTTGGCGGGCTACAGATTGTCGCGCCGCTCCGCAAAACAATCCCGCAAGTTTGCTTCTCGGAGACACTTAAAATGGAGTATTTAAGAGCGTTGTAAATCCTATTGAAATAAAAATGCCGTTACCCGGCCTTTTATTGTCGATTGTTATTGCATAGATATTGAGCGATAGCTTTTGTTTCGTTACCCCAATTTAAAAACAAAACTTTTTACGCCCTGTTATAAAATGTCCCATAAAATACTTACTTTTTTCTGACAGACCAAACAATATTTGCTATGAGATTTGACTTTAACTCTGACTGCTGAAAAACACACCGTGTGTGTTGTTCGAAAACGAAAATACGGCGCATTTTTCAGAAGTCTAGGCAAGTGTTTAATTTTCATAATGCCTTCATTTCCGTCTAACGAGGTCCATCTACGTTAAAATGCTGTGATTAGAAAGAATTAATGCAAAGAACGACTATGAGTTTAATAAAAAACGTAGCGATGTGAGAGCATCTAAAGATAGTAATCGAATGACATTTATAGATTAACAATTATTGTTTTCTCCGAAGTAATGAAAAATAAAAGCTTGGGACAAAAAAATATGCAAGCAAAGCTGCGAACAAAATTTGAAAAACAACTTCTTTACTACATATGTATTTGTAAATGTGACATGGAAATAAAATTACGAATGCACATTCCCGGGTACCTACGGGTACAATAGTCACAAACACAGAGGACCAGGGAAGGCCTGAATTGTGCGGTACATAATTGATAGGAGGTGCGGCGACCGAGCGACAGGCCTAATTTACGCGAACCGCTGGCCTCACCGGACATTGGGATTGGGAATTTATTGCGATCCATTGGTGTTAATAACATCCCTTGAGTAGGTCAAGGTGTTAAATTTAACATCGACTGCCGTGCTAAACATTCTCGGCAGTTTGTGATTCGGTGAATGATCCAATAAAGTTTGATGTTTGGGTTTTGTAGGTTACATGGAGCACGGTGGCCCGTTGGGAGTATGCATTGCAAGCGCTTTCGCAAGTTAAGCAAATCCTGACGTGGTCCGTACTTGGATGGGTCACCACAATAATTTTCTCGAGCTCCTCCGTGCTTCGGAAGGCACGTTAAGTCGTTAGCCCCTGTTGTCATCATGGTATGACAGTTGTCAAGCTATGTAGATGCCTTCGTGTAGCTTGAAACATCTGACACCAGTGTTACTTACACACACAAAAAACAAGCACAAACATAGGTTACGTATGGTCTCTTGTCATCATTATCAGTTGTCAAAAATCGCGTAGATATATGTAGCGATTCAATGCAGGTACAACTAGTAGAAAGTAAAAGTATACAGTCCCAGATCTATATAATAAGATGTAATATCATTGACTCACAAACGCATAGATATCAGATATTGCGTTTGCGCAACATTTTCCGGCATGCTAGTCTAGTCAACTATTGACTGTGGTGTGGTGGAGTTCTACCACGCTTGCCTAAACTATAAAAGTATAATAGCGGCTACTCTGAATATCTCGGAACAGGTTTTAGCGGCGTATCTTTAGCAGTCAACTTGTAACGACGTTCAGTCTTCTAGCGACATGCACGCGTCACAAACCCGTGCATCTTCTCGCTGGCAGTTTTTCCTATCTTACCACGTTTCCTTCAAATACCTTTAGCTTAAAACCGTACCTTGGAAGAGGTAAGGAGCATGAGCGTGGACCGCTCTAGAACGTTTCGTGCCGCAGCGACCTGCGCGCGCCGCCGCTCGTCGCGCAGATCCGCGCGTCTCTCCGCCGTCAGTCTTGCCAACTCCACCATGCCGCCGCCAAACTCCGTGAACGCTCGCACAAATTCCGCAAAGTTTGATACGGATTCTAGTCTATCCAGTGAGCGCGCCACCTATATTGAAAAAATAAAGTAATTAATAAATATGCAAAACATCTGGGTGCATCGTATTAGTACTCAATCAATGTAATTTGTGACCATTTTGGCTTTACAAAAATGACAAAATTATCCAACAATTATCCAACACAAAATTATCTCTCGTCACTCATAATTTCTAGTGCTGAGCTAACTCACACACAAAACTAAACTTAGGTACACAAGTTCTAGGAAAAGTTGCATCACTCTTTCGATGCCAAGAAATAGTGGTCTTCAATGTTCTACTTGCTTGACTTGTATGTAACATTATTTTATAGGACGTGTTAAAAGCAAAGTTACTTTATTGCTTTTTGTTCAAAGAGGAACACAAGTTCCTCTTTTTTTGTTCCTCTTTTTTTACACTACAAAAGTGTAAAAGTGTGTTATGTAGTACATACACTTTTACACTACAGTCCCGAGGAAAGATTTTTTCTTTGTAGGTACTATACGGATGTGGACTAAAAATGTTTTTTTGGCTTATTACTTAGTTTTCAAAACATATTGTATACTATTTGTTCTTTTCTCTGATTAGTAAATAATAACGAAGATACAGCGCATTTAAATTTCGCATAACGTCACGATCAAGTACGATTTTCACTATACGGTGACGTAAATCGCTCCCACTACGAAACTTCGATACGCTGATTGTTGTAGTTTTACTATTTTGCTAAACGAAAAAATACGTGTCCCATATTTTTGGATAATCTAATTGACGGACTAAATGAAATAATATTTTTAGACCCAGTCCACATTCCAATTGTACGAGGTATATGTTACGCGCTATAGTAAGAACTAAACTACATTTAACATAGAATCAGTTAGGTTTGTTGATGGACTTGTTTGTTGTTTACTTATGTTCGAACATGTAGAATGAAACAAGCCAGCACCCTAAAAGCCTTCCCTTCTAATTAAGGAGTTTTAGGGGCTATTAATCCTTAACTACTGAACCCAGTTCAACACATTATACACAAGTTTGATATTGTTAAGTATTTTGCTAAGAGCCGACGTCGTGTATTGATTAGCGTGATCTATCATCTACATATGCTAGAACTTAGAATTAAGTAAGCGCCCACTAAAGATAATTATTGTTTATTTAAAGTTATATTTATTTTGGTTATTTATCCCATTCCTTTTAAAATCTCAAAAGTAAAAGTATTTTTACAACTAACGTTGATTGAGTAAAGAATTAATATAATTGATAAGCATCCAATCAACGAATGAAACAATAAGACATTTTTTTGCAATATTTCCCTTTGCTACGAGTTTGCAACAGACAGGAGGCGACGGCGACGTCTATCTACGCGACGCGATGTCTACGTCAAGGGTTTGGCGTAGACGTTACGACTCGCGTCGTCGTGCGTCGTAGCACTCGTAGTTCTAATCATGTGTACGAGTAGCACTCAGGCGTAGAGCTTCTACGAAGTAATATGTAGCATTATTTAGCATGTAACCTTTCGCTACAGGCTAAGGCGGTGATCCCACTGCACCACGCACTCGCGGAGCGCGGGGCGGCAGATTTTAACATTGTATGCAAGTATCTCAATTTGTATAGAACACACGCCTAGTCCAATACACTAAAAACGCTTCAACGCGCGGGAGCGTCAGTGTGTTGCAGCGGGTATTATTCTACTTAGGGGCCATCTATAAATTACGTAACACATTGTGTGACAAGGGGTGGGACGACGACTCGTTACAACCCCCGTAAGGTTCGTGACATCACAATACAAAACCTATATCTAAGCAGTAAATAAAACACAAAATTTTAGCCACTAATAAAAAAAAAACAAACATTTCCAGCTCTATCAGTACGATAAGAATGTTTCTTTTTTTAAGTATTCTCAAAATATGTGATGTCACACTAGGGGGGAGCACAATTGTGACCAACTGTAACAAGGAGGAGGAGGGATTCAAAAAGTCATGAAATTCGTGTGACGTAACTAATTAATGGATGGTCCCTTACAAAACCACACTACTTAGTCTAATATCGTCATATACACACCATACCTGAGTTAGAGCTAGGGTACAACACTGACCTTGTCTTTAGCGAGCAGCAGCTGCCGCACTACCACCATGTCGGCCAGCAGCAACACCCTGGTGACAGCGGCGAGCAGCGCGCGCGCCGCCGACACCATGCCAGCGCCGTCAGCCCCCGTGCACACGCGTTCTATTGCACGACCTGAAACAAATTGGCCTTCTTATATGTGTTTTGTATATCGGTCCTTCTGTAGATCTTATTGATATAAGATATATAGGATGATTCCTACTTGCACCTATAATTTATAATTTTAAACAATAAAATGGTCTTCTTCATTAGTTCCACTTAAGACTGCAGTCTTCGACCGTAAGAATTTTTGATTGAACACCCGAATCTATATTTTCTATCTACGAGTACACATACGCATTGCGCTGTATTGTACATGCACCATGGAGACGAATTTAGACGAATTCAGAAGCGCAGCGAGCGGTCTGCCCTATTAGCGATTTCGTCCCCATATTTTTATGAGAATTTCGGAGATCTTTAAATTTTTCTATCTTTTAACAAAAGACAAATTATTTTTGTTTATTTATTGTAAGTGTTTAAACATAAATCAATCTTCATATATGTGTATTTTTTATTTTTTAACTCAGTCGTATGCGCAAGAAATCCGAAGACGTATTCGCTTATATTTTCTTCAAAGTTTAACCTTTTTAACTAAGATTTTGAATGAATTAAAAAAAAAAAATTACTTAAATCTTCTCATTCACTTTTTAGTATTTCCTTTGTCTTTATTTCTCTGTAATTTATACACAACTTCATGTTTTTTATTCCGTGTAAACAACAAAGACATGAACATTAGGTAATACATTTGTATTTAGATAATACAAATCAACACTACTATCATACGAGTAGCTGCTATCGCGAAAAAACAGCATTTCATCAATAATTTTGGCCAGACTTCACTTGATTTTGGGGTTTTAATGCATAGAGTTTTTGTTAATTTGCTTGTAGATAGAATTTTAGATAAAACTTAATTCAAAATATAATTATTACGTAAAGTTACGTAAGTTTCAGGTAAATAATGGTATTTACATTATTTACCAGAAACTTAACAACTTTATCACAATTTATTTTAGAAGAACCAAAACTTCTGGCTCAACAGTTTCTGGCTCGTCACTCAGACCCGAGATAAATACATGAATAAATCACGAACTTCCAAGCTTCATTTGCGGATATTTCCTCACTTGTTTAGATTGAAATAGTTTCATAGCCTTAGTGACTTGAATTAAATGCATTGTCAAGTATTACTTTGTTATACTTTTATGTGTGATTGTTATAAGTTCTAAATATCCTTGAAATAAATACAACGTGAAATCCTCTAATCCGGTGAATTGTTCCATTACGAGCGGATGCATTCGACCGAATGTAGATCGGATATAGCAATTTCGAACATTGCTTTGGGATTTGGATGCACTAGAAATATGTGCGGTAAGTATTATGTAGATACTTGTTTGTAATCTTTTCTGACTCTTCCATACACTATAAATAGATAAGGACAAATCACACTGATTGAGCTAGCCCGAAAGTAAGTTTAAACTTGTATTATGAGATACTAACTCAATGATACTATATTTTTTAATATATACATATATAGGTAGATAAAACACCCAAGACCCGGGACAATTTGAAAAAGGCTATTTTCATCTTGCCCTGACTGGGGTTTGAACCCAGAACCTTCGGATTGGCGGACTAGGGTGTTGACCATTACACCACGGAGGTCGACTTGGGCCGAGCTGTTGGTGAGTAACGACACCACGGACCCGAGTGCCCCAGAGAGTCGGTCAGAGCCTTCGTCGCCGACGCGTCTTCATCGGTCGGGGTGGAGACCCAAGAGGGCTCGCAGGACTCTCAGCTCTGCATTGCCTTAATTGGCCGTGCAGAGAGGAGTCGTTAGAGCTGTTGTTCTAGGGGTGGAAGTGTTAAAGGGCATCACGCAGCGAGTAACTTCGGAGAAAGCGCAGCACACCTCTCGACACCCCTGAGTCGCCCACACCGGTGTTGCCTTTTTGCTGATAATAGTAGTCGGCTCGTTTGAGGGGCCCATCAAGTGGGCGGCAAGCTACCACCTGCCACAAAAATAGTTAGTAATCATGATTATGGCAGGTGCCGTTATTTCTATTGCAATAGCCCAGCATCAGTCCATCCCAACTTCATTCCATAACCCATAAACCTTTCCCTTTTCTTGCAATAGATTCTTCTCCTACCGAACTTGTTCAAGGTTATATCTTCCATTGGTATTTTCAAGAATGGGTTTTGGCGGGAGCGCCACATTACATGAACTTCTTCAAAGGGCCTCTACGTGTTGAATCTGTATCCTCACGCAAGCCTCCCAAAGGACCGGAGTGAAAAGACCCGTGAACCAAAAGGAGATAATAAATAAATAAATAAAGTTTATTTTTCTCTTCTACAAAGGTAAGTATAACTATGGGTTCTAAAGCTAGATTAAACATTTGTTGGCTTAAGGCATGTTCACCCTTGTTTGGAGACTAGTTCCTGGAATAGGTTTCTATAGGAACCTGTTCTACAGGTAGCTAGGCCCCTCCCTCGGATCACATCGTCTTTGTATAGTATGTGCCTTTTGGTGGAGTACATTTAAAGGGTTAAACTTCAACTAAGTTGAAAGCTAAAAGTTAGAAGGTAGAGACGTTCGGGGTCTACTATATTATTCATATAATACTATAACTAAGGATAGGAAGCGTGTGTGTGAGTGAGTGTGTGTGAATGTGTGTGCGGGTAAAACGAGAGGGAGAAGGAGACCTGTCGGGCAATAGGAGCGACGCAGAGATAGTAGTCTGTGGCAAGTGATAGTAAGATAGGGAAGGCTGGGATATAGTGAAGGGTTTGTGATGTATATGTACGTTATGTAGCGATAAATCACCCTAAACTCTATTAATCAGAAAAAGTTTACAATATGCTAACTTGAACGGCATTTGCGACAGGACTCTTTCATAAAGTTCTACTGGTAGTTCATAACTATTTGAACAAAACCATTTATCAATTAGATAGCTCAATGTAATTTATTGCACCGTCTTGGCAACAAAAGCACTGCCGTAGCATTCGTTAAATTAATAATTCCAGGCAAGGGGCGAATTAATGGGCAGTTACGTCTATTGGTGACAAATAATATTGTTTAATGCTTTAATTAAGTTTTTGATAGGTACTCAGAATGTACAGAAAAGTAATTTTATTTTCATGCAGAGAAGACAAGGTGGTTAATTACAGGCAAGAATTTTTACATACACATTTTGTTTTATAAAATAATTTCTCATATGTTACCATATAAATTATATATATCGAAAGTGTCACATCGTCTTCATTGCTGTTAAAATAGCGTTTAAGGTTAAAACTTGATTGTCTTCAATTTAAATATTTTGTAAAATCTTAATTTAATTTGATTTCTGAAATGGTTTACTTTGTGTAAAATCCAACCAATATATTAAAAGTTATGATTTTTGCAATTTACGTCATAGCCAATCAGAAAAGAGGGCCAGCCCAGAGTGGGTTCGGGCGCCATCTTGACTTTTCTGGTCGTGAGCGTCGTTTGTTTTTGGTGTAGCGTATTTTAAATGATAATGTTGGATCGAGGTGGATTTAGATCGGTGTCCTGGACTCACTGCTCAGATTTCATGCAATGGCTTTAAAATTATAAAATACGGAGTGTACAAGTGAAGTGACAAAGCATTGTAATTACATGGAATAAAATTGTATGAAAAGCTACTCGTAATTGAAAGCGTACTTATTTTGTTTTGTGCTCGCATTAAACCCTGATAACGCCCACTAAACCCATGATGATTGACGATGTCGAGGAAGATATGCTTACTCCGATATATAGTTATAGGTTCGCACGTATTATTTTCCGCGGGAATTCGCGATTTCCAATTTCTGAATAATGCGCTCGTTTAGTTTTCCGCAAACAAAGTGAAGTCCTAATAATAAAGTTATCGCGGCCTTTATTTGTTGCACACCAGCCAAGATCTACATGATGTTATATTGTAAACGAAACTATTAGCTTCTGAGAACGATTAAATTTTATGCTATTAGAGTAAATTACGACTTCTTTTACACACTTAAGTCGACGCCACCGGCCTAATAACTCACTATAACGAGTAGCCGCTGTATATTCATAAAAAAAAACGAGATCGAAGAAAAAGTTGAAATACAATTTTAATTTTGTAACTATAAATATTTAGAGGCTATACGAGTAACTTTGTATGCAATATAAGACCAATACCAAACACTTACAAGTAAACTTGCCGTAAAATGTGAGTACAAATTTACATTTAGCTATGTGTATCGGGCGTGTATGTGTCAGGAGCGACAAATTGGAAAAGCGGCGAGTTCGAAGTTTTCATCTGCTGCAGCGAACGGGTCGTGAAAATGTTATAAACATTTTATTGGCTTGTGCAAGCGTCAATCAAGGTTTTTAACGAATCAATCAATCTTGTTTGTTTGCGAAGTCGAGGCTTTTTGTTATTGCAATAACAGGTGACATGTGATTAATGATTATTAGACTAGCTGCCTGACTTGGCTTTGTAATGTACGAGTACTATAAACGTAACTTTTAGGTAGAAATGCTCTACATGGTAGTGGGAACCTCGTCAAAATCGCCTAGTCATTATTTCAAAGTTCTTTTACTCTTTATTTTGTAAGATACTCGTAGGTTTCTTTTTATTCAAAATCAATAATTTATTTTACTGATCGCTACTTTATGTTGACATCATATGTAAAGGTGGATAGACAAAATTTGGATTTACTACCGCTGGGCCAAAAACGCTATGTGAAGTAACTTTACTACTACTTTTACCCGTGTGATTCCGAGTTAGAATAGGACCACTCCATCTCTTACTGTGGATGTCGTAAGAGGCGACTAAAGGACTAAGCACAAACATCTCGTGCTACAATTGCATTCCCAAGGAGGGTTGACGTCAGGCAGGCGATCGGTCGTAAAACTATAGCAAAATCATTTAAACTGTTCCGGCTATTTCTTCTCCATTCTGCGAGGTCTTGGCATCCTTGGGTGACCATTGACATGCATGTTATATTTGGAGAAGAAAAAGTGGGGAAGCGCACTTCGCGCTCCGAAGCAGCACCAAGCACAGCTGAGGATGCAACCGGGAACGCTCTTAGACGAAGAATAGGAATTAAGTTTACTAGGGAGGGTGTAAAAATAAGGATAATGGTGAGCAGAAGCTTTCCCGTGGCTTATGACATCAACAGCAAAATAATGTCGCCTTTATGCGCTAATTAGTAATTAGTGGTGCGCGAGTTGCTCGCGTAATTCACGTGGTCTGAACACAGCTGCGCGCACTCGTGTTCAGAGCACATTACGTAAACAGTTCCCGCACCTATCAGTTACAATGTGTTGGCTGGTTTATGATATTCTTGTAATAGTAAGTCTAGATTATTTCTTATATGTGAAGACTGTTTAGGGAGTGAGGCTTTTCTTAATTATGACACCAACAGCAATATAATGTCACCATTTTATGCGCTAATTAGTAATCAGTGAGGCGCGACACGCGTGAGACTCACGTGGTTTGAACATAGCTGCCGCACGAATCAGTTACAATGTGTTTGCAGAAGATTATATTAATAAATATATTTTTTTAAAGTAAGTAAATAAATAAATAAATATATAAGGACAAATCACACTGATTAAGCTAGCCCTAAAGTAAGTTTTAAACTTGTATTATGATATACTAACTCAACGATACTATATTTTATGGTAAATACATATATAGATAACCAAGACCCAGGACAATTTGTAAAAGGCAATTTTCCAACTTGCCCTGGCTGGGGATCGAACCCAGAACCTCCCGATTAGCGGTCTAGCGTGTTAACCATAATCCCACGGAGGTCGTCAAAAGTAAAGTAAATTTTAAACTTGTATTATAGGATACTAACTCAACGATACTATATTTTATAATAAAATTAAATACAGATACATAGGTAGATAAACACTCCAAATCCAGTATTTTTAATTTCAAATTTTGTAAATATAAAGACATATTAGGGAGTAAGGTTTTCGGTCTGATTATGACACACCAACAGCAAAACAACTGGTTTAATTTCGACAATACGCTAATTACTAATTAGCGGGACACGAGTCGCTCGCGTAACTTACGTGGTTTGAACACAGCTGCGTGTAGTCGTGTTCAGGACACATTCCGGAAACTCTGTTCCCGCACGTATCACTTGTAACATGTTCGCAAATTTAAGTATTTAATTCGGTATTTCATATTACAAAAATATATTAAATGTACCTATGTGCATGATATGAGAGAAATTGAGTGTGTGCCAAAAAGTTGATTGACTGTAGCCTATAGGGTATCGATATTTTCCGTTCCGATCCGATAATAGTGTTTAATAAGTCTGATTTAATCACTGGATCATTTGAACTTACTAAAATGTTGTAAATGTAGCTGTTGGTTATAAAAAAAAAATTTGAAGCACTAAAAAGACAGAATTTTTTTCAAAAATAATTTCATCGGTCTTTTTAAGAAGAAAGCAAGAAAGGAAAAATAATCAAAGCTGTTTCATTTCAACAAACCTTAAACAAATCACAGCACAAGGGAAACAAAGCCTGTTTGGGTCAGATAAGGTCCAATCAAGCGTGTACGTGTTTTGGTTCAACGGCCGTGTATCACCGCAATGCCCTGGGGGGGTTAGATAGCGGGTAATGCATGCCGGACAGCGTGGTCGAACAACAACAGCGCGAACTTTCTGTAGTGTGCAAAAGGTTGCTATTGGTCGAGACAGTATATGGACACAATACCCACACTGATGCAAGTCTCACAGTGCCGCATCCACGTTAATAGGTCTTGTAATAGAAATAATGTGCTGTAATGAAAGCATGCGCGTTTCATTAATCCTGTTAGACGAGAAATTCCTCGACTTTAATTCAAGAGAGCTATAAAATAAAGGAAAATAGCGACATGCTGGAGTATTGTTGCGTGCTATTATGCAATTATTGCGTAAAAGGTGAGATCAGCTGTGATGTCTTAAATGACTTTCTCCTGAAATAAAACGGTTTTTAGTAGGTACTTAGTGTCAGAGGACCTATGGGTGTAGGTCCCTTGCGGCCTATGCATAAGTATTGATATGTCGATGTAAAACTGCACTATAGTAATCCACAGATACAGATTATCATGTCTTAATACCTAACGGGGCAGACTGAGCCCAGGGCTTCGAAACCCAAATGCCACGTTTAGCGTGATGGGTGCGAAGATGGAATAGTGACGGGTTGCTACCCGCATCGCCTATTACCATGATTTCTTACACAAAAAGTGCCGTGTGGTTCCCGGCAGAGTAAAATAGAACTCCAAGTCTTCTCGTGGATGATGTAGACGTAGGATTAATAAGAAACACAAGCACACAAAGCTTATAAACATCAATGATACCTCTCCAACCTGTCTGGTCAGCGTGGAGAGTGTAGGTCAAATCCTCGGGCTGCTCTGTCTAATATATGGCTCTAACAGAGCCATATATTAGCCATGAGGGTCGTGCTCCTGTAGTGGAGACAAAAAAAAACTGATAAACAAACATCTGAACTGATGATGATGATGACACAAAAGGTAAGGGCAGAAACTATTAGGTATATTCGATTAGGTAAGTATTGTAAAAACAAGAACATATTTTGACCCAGAAAATAGCCTTCCTGATAATATTTCCTAAAAATCAATAGTCTATAAAGTGAGTCGGTAATTTTTAATTTGTCTATGTAGCAACATGCCTTAATTGCTTTAAGACATCTTTTCAGAAAGTCGAAAATATATTGTCTCAATTCTTCGGTAAGTGTACTCGTATAACAAAAAATATCCATCATCATGTTGAGTAACAAATGCGATCATACCACACCTAGAAAGCGTCAGATTAAGCGATATTGGAAAACGATATCCATCCTAAATGTCATTTGGTAGAAAAACCATTTTACCATGCTTCAGAATGTCCGCAAATTGGTGAAAATCGTTTAGGATCCTTTGAAGCGGCAATTGGGCTAAACGGCAGTGAACTGACAATTACTAGAGGAGTTTTGGTACAGGTAAAATAGTTTCTAGAAAATGTTGGCGCATAGTTTATAGTGATCGTCGTGATTTCGTAGATCACTATATTTATTTTTTTCTTTGAAGTCAAAAAAATCAGACACATTTAAATAACACTGTGGTCTTGTTCAAGGCACTTTTGGCGCTCATTCAATGTTAAATGGCAAGGAACCTCATTATATTTGAATACTTACTTGTTTATGCATTTAATTATTTTTTTAAAAAACAAAGCCCACAATCCTTAAATAATTTACAATTTTAATCTTAGGTACAGCATTGACAACCAATAATGGATTTATATTTTTTAGTTTCTTTTTAAATACAAAAATTAAATCAATGTGTAGTACAGCTACGGAGTACTATCTATATAACGTATCCTATTCTGTGGTACAGCATTCGAATAATTTTATAATATTCAATAAAAATATTGCCTACCTAAATAAACAACTGCAGCATGGCCCCGCCAGTTCAGAGCCAAAAAAACTGTGTGTTTTAAAAAATCACAGTAATTAAACTACTACAGCTTATTCCTCAAAAATTTTACATAAGAATCTTAAGGCTTTTTTACAAACACCTATTAAAAACAAAAATATCCAAAACACCATTGAGCATTAATGGCTCGATATAAAAAAAAATTCTACCTCCACCACCATAAAAAAAAACACTGCGAAATATCGTTGAGCACGCCTCCGGGCCTTTCTTCGCTCTCGACGAATATTTCACTGTGTTTTATTTATTATTATTTTTTTTGTATTATATTTTTATTTTTTTATATAATTTTTATATAAAAAGGTGATTGTATAAAATAGTAATATGTTAAAGGCAAATTTAGGCAAATTTAGAGGTATGTTTTTTCTATCGAGCCAAAAATGCTCAATCGTGTTTTTGCTATTGTGGGTGTCTGTAGAAAATCCTTAAGATTTTTATGTAAATTTATTAAGGAATAAACTGTAGTAGTTAATAACAGTGATTTTTAAAAAACACGCACAGTATTGCAAATTGCCTCCAACACAACAAAAAAACCCACCTCACCTTAAGCAAAAACCAAAGTACCAACTCATAACTAAGTTGGCATGCGTCTAAGAAAGTTAGATAAATGTTTGTGTACCTTCTCCCGGGCTTTTATTTTTGATAACACACGCCGGTATCTACTTACTTACACGTTGATTTTACTTGTTAGTACTTGTAGTGTACATAATAACAACAGCTATATTTAAATACGAAATATTTTTAACATACCTACACAACAATATAAAGACTCGGCTATGTAAAAATGTCGCTAGTATAAATACTTAATCTTGAATAGAAAATAAATTAAAAATTTAATTACATAAATAAAACAGGTAAATAAAACCGGCCAAGTGCGAGTTAAACTCGCGTGGAGAGGGTTTCGTACAATTGATTGAATTCTTATAGGTTTTCCTGTAATTTACAAGCATGGAACTATATTTCGTATTTGTTTCAAAATTTTAGGCTCAGTAGTTTCGGAGATCAGGGGAGGGAATGGTAATTTTTCGTCTTCTTTCATAAAATCAAAACTATTTATTTTATAATTATAACAAAAATATATTTGAGATCCTCATAACAAGCCCTTTTATTTGTGATATATGACACAGTAAGGTTTGCAAAACTTTTTTTATTCAATTTCCTAATTTATCCCCCGAAAATGATTATTTAAAAAAAAATATTTATTTACTTTGCACATATGTGTTTGGGTCATAGGATTACACCATCCTACCAAATTTCACCTGATTCAGTCCTGTAGATTCGGAGCAAATTGGCTGTGACAGACGGACGGACTGACAGACGCACGAGTGATCCTATAAGGATTCCGTTTTTAATTTTTTGTACGGCACCCTAAAAATAAGAAAGTAGGGCAGGCCATCTGTAATGTGCCCTTAATAATTCGTAAAGTTCCCCCTGGTGCGAATGAAATTGTGAGCCAGAAGTTTTGTGACGGCGAGCAGTTACAATTAAGATTTCCGCCAATTCGGGTTTTCTAAGCAACCTCAAGAGTATCTCCAAATTTCCAAGTTTCCGTGAATACGACGGTGTTTCAATAACGGGTGTCATCTGCAGCTGCTACGAGCGGTATTGGAAAACAGTTGTTCTGGCTTCAATTCAACATAAATAATACATTTTTAAATTCAAGAATGTATTTGGTTGGAATAAGATAAACATTTTCATTTATGGAAAAATACTCGTAGGCATTGTAAAGCATCTAAGAGATATAATATTGTTAGGAGCACAAACATATTAGATATCAAGCGAAGGAAGTGTTTGTGCACTGTGTCATTTCGTAAGCAGGTACTACTATAACTATAAGTAAAAAAAAAAAACGATTGTTCTATTCATATGTTTTACGTATTTTACATATTATGAATAAGTAGTTAACACTTATACTTATGAAATGTGTGGAAATGATTAATTTCCAACTGTACTGGAATATTGTTCCAATAAGCTAATTCATTGATAGCTTATTGAAACAATACTCCAGTACAGTTAAACTTTGTAACTACAAATGGATTGCACTCCCGAGGGCTATGTTCTGTGTGTAACTAACTACCCGTAATAGTCGCGATTATTTGCCTGTAATAAAGTTAACCAAACTGAAAGTTTGCTAATTTGAAGTTTAGTTTCCGTTTAGCACGGAAACATTTTACTTTAATTGGACTAAACTCCTACTTCTAATTTATTTAAGGAACGTTATCTGTATCTAATAGTAGCTTAGGTACAACAACATAGATACTGTATTTACGTAACGTATTTGAGAAATACTTAACTGTATTGAAAGATTTCATTTTGAGATGTCCGCAGTTTTCAATGTACTGATTTTTTTATATAGGTTTATATTATGTATGTATTAAACCACCATCTCCACAAGTGGGATTCCAAAATATCTCCAGAACTCTCGCAACTGTGGAGCTACTGACCAAACTTATAGGGTACCTACCAAAAACGATTCTTATCGGGCGGACGTAGTTTACGTTCTTACGTTATAAACGTGTTGGATGTTTGGCCTGGGTTTGCATTTACACGCTGAGGTTTTGACTGAAATGGTCGCAACAAGCATTATGAATACCTATTAATATAGTATTTGCTTGTTTAAAAAAAACCAAAAGATAAGAAAGTAAAAACTGGATAATCTGATCGGTGTGCGTTTCCTTTTTTACGCTAAATCTATATCTATAGGTACCGGGAAGTTCTTAGATCCGTACCACTATGGCATACATACTCGTAAAAGAAAAGCATATCTACCTTTGTCAGCATATGTACCGCTGTATCTCTTTGGTTTGCAAAGTTTAGTACTTAACTTATTTTTCATACCTATTTTTTACAGTGAGCTACTGAACGTAACACCCCATTAAGGAAAATCTACCAACTCTATAATAACAATACTAAAATTATTTCTAGTTGTTTATAGTACAGTATATTATTATCATAAATACCCACCTCCTAAAAACATTTTTTATCTTTTATATGGTTGGATAAATATAAACAGTTTAGGATTTGCGTGTGTTCCCCGCGTCCCCGACACGCAACCCCAATGGCTGCAGACTTAATTGCGTGTCAACACATCGCCCTGTTTAATCGACTATTACCTCGCATCCGAACCTCATAGCACAAAATAAAGAGAACACAGAAAGATAGAAAAATCATCGTAGAGTATTAAAGGGCACGGATAAAAATCTACGTCATTATTGTGATGTCGTTTATACGACCTCGAAAGAAACAGTATAAAACCGCGAAACTTATGCACTTACTTTTTATTAAGTAATTCAACTTTACAAGCGAAGCGCAATTTTGCGGCCATTCCGTATTTTACCGTTACAAATCCACCGGGCATCAAACAGAGGCACGCTAAACTTCCGGGCAAGACAGTACTATTACGTGTGAAATATTTTCTATGCGTCTATACTCCATTTGGAGTATAGACGCATAGAATTGTTTACATTTATTTAAATACCTAAGTATTTAAATAAATGTAAACAATCTTGTCATGTTTTTTTATTTAAATTTACACATTTCAAATCAATTATGTAATTCACAATTTATAAACCTGTATAGCTATAGAGATTGAAAATGAATACCAAGTCCATGATAAATAAAATTACTGTCTAGACAACTAGTGAGTGAACTGCTGGTTGTCGCCAGTAGAGTGACTCTCCGGTTTCCGATAATGTTGCATCTAACTTCATCTTTAACTTGTGTTTATAGACATAAATGCATGGCGTAGATTCACGTATAATAGCCTATACAACAATGGTATATTAAAAGATAATGGCTTATTCCGGGAAACCAGGAGTGACTAGTCTTTGTTCGCCTCATACTCGTAAATCATTGGAACTATTTCGGAAATTACACAATATTTGTAGGAACATTAAAACAATTGTAAGCAAATGTGTTTCTTTCGTGACTAATGGGACCAAGGCGTAGAGAATTAATTAATTCACTGTAGTAAGTCTTAGTAATCACATATTTAGTAGAGTTCACTTTTCGGGAAAGTGACTTTTCAACCATGTTACTAGCCAAATTTAATTTTTTTTTCTTTCCTAAAGACTGATAGGGATTCTTTAATTTATCTGTATAATCCTGTAAAATTATATAAATCTATGAATGTGATTACCACTGGGGTGACTAGGGAAATTAATGAAAGACTATTTGCAGTTAAATAAATAAAAGAATAGAAAAGAATATTAATAAGAATGTCACAGTCGCTTCCATTCTCAGTAATCTCGTTCCAATTGTCGGTATATTATCAAGAACCATATTGCTGAACTCCCACATTTATAGACATCGCTAATAGTATTATTATCTACAATTAACTTCTACTTCAAAATGCAAGGGGTTATGGAATTAAAATTAATTCAAGAATGTTTTTCATTTATATTTAGCTCTTTTTCTTCTTCTTATTTAAGAGTTAGTGGCTCTTGTCGGTGGAGTATGCGCCAAAATATTTAGGTCATACCCATAATAATTATTTTCACTTATGTAGATCAACTGTATACTTATTACATTAAGGATATCAGCATTACAAAATCTAGGCCGACCAGACAGTCAAATTGAAGAAATACCAGTACCTACTCCTACAGCTACAGAGGAAAAAAAACTTCTTACCTATGGTGTCCCTTTTTTGTGCGACGATTTCTGGATTTCTGGCATAAAAAAATAAGAACACATTTATACTACGACTTGAAGAGTGTTATGAGGACAGTAGACTAAAGTATTTTTTTGCAGAGTATTATTCTATAGTTGTACCTAGAGGCGTTGTTAATTTTACGCACTGGCAGGTTCTAGCAGAAAGTTACGCCGCTTGTCTGACGGAGCACCTGCTCAGGCCATTAGGAACTAACAATAAGTAAGCTCGTAACTTATATTTTACTAGTGGCAAGAAAGAATAAAATAAGAACACTAAAATTATACGAACAACGACTTAAAGAACTTATGTAACAATTTATTATTTATTTATTATTTAACAAAGCTTTTTGCAAGGATCATTTTTAAAAAGAAGAAATACTTAGTATATCGTTAATTTTGCATCTGACAGAGCAGCAATTTCCTTAAATTTAGATTTCCACTAACAGGATACCTACCTAATTAAGTTTTAATTACTATGTCAAATAATGTTGCAATGCAGATTAAAGTAGTATTTATCTCTTTACCCAAAGGATCTATAAATGCCTAAACGATTATAATTTGTTTGGAAGGGGTATAGTGTAGCCCCAGGTGGTTAAGTCAAAAGGCGGTATACGTAAATGGGCTATTAGAGGAATTAATAGGACTCGTCGAGATGCACGGACGCGCCCTTAGTTTATCCTCCCAAACGCGTTACTACTTCGTGACTAGAAATTCAACGAGCGACCAAAACATGATTTGATTTATCAGCTTTGGACGTCATACTATCTAATTGTGAAACTATATTGTTTTATTTATTATCACTAATAAATTTTGTTTTCATTGTCAGAGTCTCGTGTGTTAAATTCATGTAAATCAGTTCCACGTTTTTTGGATGAATCAGATAGCAAGGGCGGCCAGCTTCCGGTTCAGATATGAAGGAGCTACAAGCACAGTACAGGGCCGGATTAGAAGGTTAAAATCGAAAATTACTTTCTTTACCCTCCCCCCTCGCTGGCCATTCCATTGGTGGGTTTCACAATATAGCCTAAGACATTGTTACAGAAGACAGAGTATTACATACAGAACGGAATCTCCTAAGGTCCCGCGCAATATGCACCCGTTTCCCGTCAATTATCACCCCGTTTCCCGTCCCCAGGGTGTGTGTTCGCCTCACAGATCTGTGGTTCGCCTGCTCTCGCTCCTCGACAAGGCGAGAACGGGGTAGAGGTTTGTAGACGAGGAACGGGGACGCATTGCGCGGGTCCTTAGGTGTCCCTAGGTGAAAATCGGAATCAAACGCAAATACTGATGGGTTTTTTGCCTATCAGCATCGAAATTCTCGTTACAGATTAGAATCAAAATAGTGATGGGATGCTAGCCGCATCACCTATTAACATGATTAAGATTCTCGCCCATTCCCTCGATCGGATTTTTCGATCTGCGCGGAAAGAGAATCAGCTGGTACATTCAAACTTTTTATTTTCTTTCAGACCAGCATGGAAGAAGCTTAACGGTTCATTTCAGAAAATTGTTATCGTTTACGCCCATTTTTTGAATATTAATTGTTTAGGAAGATAAATAATCAGCCAGCATATTCCATGTATTTTATTAATTTATCATGATGTGCAAATAAAAAAAAAAATATTATGCCAAAATAGCGCGTAAGAAATAAGGATTGGGTGTCAGTGACCAACTAAATTCATAAACTATATTCATCCTAATTTCCCGTCAAGCCGTACCTATGTTTTTTTTCTACGTCAACCTACAATAAAATAGCATCGGGGACAGCGCACGTAGGTATATGCAATACGGATAAATATTCATGTCTCCTTTTACGACTCAAGATTTACATAGAAAAATATTTGTGGATGTTGGTAGAAGCGACTGAGCTTTTGTGAGCGCGTCACGTAATGTATAATGGATGTACATCATTTACTACTAAAAGACGTGCATGTAAATTCCAACAAAGTCTTTTAACAGTTATTTGATTTGAAGAACTAGGATGATCTAAGCTTGCCAAACGTAATGTTCAACAGAGCAGCTTTATATTCACTTGACACATAAACTTTAGAGGTTTAAGGAGGAGGAGAGCTTTTAAGAAAAGGCAATATATCTAAAAAATCGGTATACCTAGTGTTATAAAAAATGTAATTAAATAAGCAATTTTTCTGTAACAAGATTTTGAATTTCTGGACACTCACATAATATTGAATAAATTTACACATAGGTACCTACTCATACACTTTTTGAAGTGAAAACTTCTTTAGCGGCGTTGTGCACTTTTTTTGTAATGGGTAAAATATGTTAAACTCGCGTCAGGACACGTGTCCTGATCGAAAATTCGTAAGACGGATAGAGAGTAGACAGCCGGCGCGGCGTAGGAGAGGAAGTATCCCCCTCTCTTTCTACGGCGCGGCGAAAATGTATGCCTGCGCCTGCTATTTCGTTTAGCTGAGAGATAAACTTTTTAATGTAATATAAATTGTCATGTTTGTGTACGATAGCGCAATAAATAAATATTGTATTCTACCACATAAATGATAGTACTTTTATACTGATAATTAAAGCAATTCGTGCAAAATTATTCCCTAACCATTCCAAAATATCAAAAATTCACAACGTTAATATTCAAGTTTTCACTTCTGCTGGCACCGGAGTGCAACCTGTTTTTTTTTCGAACACTATCTTCGATTTTCTTTTTTATGTTTTCTGTAATTTTTTAATCCCGTATTAACACAACTATATGGTGCCATAAATGAAATAAGTAATATAATAGTATATTTAATTACATAGTCACTCTATGTAGATGCCAGCGTTAAGTTCATGTTAAAACTTCTCCATACTCATAGGTATTAAGAAAGTTTTCAACGCTGCATATAAATTCAGTAGCATTAGTTATTCATTAAACATAGCTTGTTCTTTCCGAGAACATTCAGTTTTGCAGTCGCGTGTTTAGAGATCGAGTCGAAGAGCCATAAACATAAATTCCGTCGTAAACCGTTAATCTCTTCAGTGACTTAATGTATCGTTAGCAGCTGCCTACTCACCGGGTTAAGTACTGAAACTTGCTAATACTTGTATAATGAAACATGTAACGTTGCTATTTCTTTTTTTCTTCAGTTCTAGGGCTTTGTATTGTAATGGAAGTGAGAAAGTAGGAAAATATTTAGTATTTTGGTTATAGGTTCATATTTGTGTACCATGTTACTTCTTCTTCTTATATTTAAGAGCTGGGCTCTTGTCGTTGGAGTGCTTTCCATGTCTCTCTTTCTTCCGCCAAGTTCTTAACCTCCTTATATGTTTTCACGTTTAATTTTTCCTTTATTTGATCGAAAAATTTTCTTCTGGTACCATGTTACATAGGTTGATTTTTCTCATAAAAAAGGCTCTCGCAGCTATCTACTAAAATTAGCCAGCTAATTGGACGCCTATTCCGTTCATTATACGCCGGCATCAAATGGCTGAAGGACAACTAGCCAAGTAATATAGAGCACAACGTTTAACCAGATGGCTGAAAGTCGTGTAGTTGTCGCAGCCATCTATTTAAATTAGCCAGCTAATTGAATGTCTCGGCGGTTTATTAAGGCTGGGCCTCATGTTGATAATCTATGTTTTGCTCCCGCTTCCACGCACACAAATTTACTCTACCCGAAGCGAGACAGCAAGCCATGCGCGGTCAAAAGATCGTGGTAGGTCAATGAGGCTGGTTTTGGTTTAGAGGGTTTTTTCCTTTTACAAAGAACATTTACGAGTTATTTAAAAAGTAAGACATATGATGACTGCCTTGTGTTTACAATCATAATCCAAAGTTACAAGTGCCAATTTATTTGTATTTCTTGAATACTTTCCGTTTTAGTATAATTCTGAGGTGATATGGAGGCAACTTCGCAATGTTTTTCTATGGATTTTTTTTTAAGGAATCGTGTTTTCGAAACATATAATGTATATAGTTAGTCCTGAACTTTGCTGTGTATTTGTGTGTTGGTGTGTGTTCAAGGTGAGTATTTCGTTACTATTGATAATAATTAAGATCGCTCCAAAGTGTCGCCATTATACGATAATAAACGATTTAAAATGTATTTTTGTACACTTTCAAGATCTCGAAAAAACAAATATATGATGTTCTTTATCGGTTTTTGATATATTTTCTGATTTTTAGGGAAGTGTTTATGACCTAGCCAGCTAAACAGATGTTAGGATTTGTTCGATAAAGTGATGGGTTCCTATTCTTTTTATACAACATTTATGTTAAGGGCTTGTGCTTCTACGAAGCCTATTTCACATATAAATACCTCAAACTACCTAACTACTGATGTAGAGACAAACTTTTTCTTGTGGTTCAAAGTACTTCCAAGTTTAAGCGGCTGTCGATGTACATCTAAGAAATTGTATCTATGCTATAAACGAAATATAATTTTATCTTCACACCAAGCTTTAGCATGTGGTTCCAGTGACCTATATAACTCAGTAATAGAGTACACCTGTATGTAACAGTTTAAATCCACGTGTGCGGGACAATGCGGATGCGGTTATGCGATGCAGACAAAACAGGATAAAGAATGACAGAGAGATAGCACATACTTGTATGTAAAGTATGTAATTACAAACATGAAGTGCCTATCTTTTAATGTATTATAAATATTAAATATAGTAAGTAGGCATCTATATAATCAATGACAAATCCGATATAGCTTATGGCTCTATGCGTATGTTATGCGGAAACATAAATGATAAAAGATGCATCATGACAAAGATATATTTAGTCATGTTGCATCTTTTTATTGTTCGACACTCTTTACACAATGTAATGGATAAACGCTACGCATAGCGCTGAGCTATTGAAGAAATTAATTTATTGAATATGAATAAAATAATAAATGTGTGTGTGAATGTGTGAATGAATTTCTTCATCCCAATGAATGGATAGCTCAGTGCTACGCGTAGCGTTTATCCATTGCATTGTGTAAAGAGTGTCGAACAATAAAAAGATGCAACAATCTTCTATAGTCGGCTTCTATAGTGAAACCTGAAATTTATTAAGGCTAGAGTCTAGCCTCTAGACGAATACATTTTAATTAAGACGATATAGTTTACTAAGTAACTATACTTTTACACAAACCTTACATTACTCAAGTACTTACTGCGAATAAATTAATGGTCTTATATTAATGATAGTCGTCTATTTACGCGTATCTTGTGAGTATTGGTACTTCTATTTATTTCGTATTTTTACTTATGAAAATCCGCATTTGTAACCTACTATAACTTTTACATATGCAGAGCGGTAGCAATGGCATTCCATCACGCTGGTACGCTTCTGTGAATGCGCCCGCGTGTCGCATATTGCGGCTGAAAGCTGTACGACGTACGTGGATAGACGGAGGGGAGCAGTCAGTAAAAATATAGGCAATATGTTTCTGATAGTTATTTTTTATGAACAACGAACTTAATAGTTATGATGTTTTGATTGATTGATCAGGATTTAAAGGATGTTTATGCTAAGGATAAAATAATGCCTAATTATTTTTATTTCTAATTTTAATTCAAATTTTCTTATACTATATCCGCGTTACCTGCAAGGTGCTTAGGCCGTAAACAATCTTACAAATGTATATTGTCTGTTGGTCTATAAATATTTATGTGAGGGGTAATATTTTTATTTTACCGACTCCACGTTAAGTGGGATACGGTGAGAAAGAACTGAAGTAAGGGATTGCACAGGTCATGCTTACTCTTTAAAAGTGTGGAAATAAAAGAAATTTTGAAATTAAACTATATTTTGATATTGTTTTAATTGTAAGTGTGTTTTAAACATCAATAACGCCTTAGAGCATTAAGCCACTACATAGATACGACCTATTTTATACGGCAATTTAAGAGTAAAACTATGTTCCAACACATCTATCTAAGTTTCTATTTCAATTTTACTATTTTACTCGTATACCATTAAGTACCTCCATTGTTTTGTATGTTTAATGAATTTCATTACTAAGCCAATAAACCTGTAAACAGCGCGTCCCGCCCGCCGTTCTAAATTTAACGCACTCAATGATTTTACATCCCGATTACAAAGTTTCGATTTACCTTGAAGTCGATACCATATTCCCGTAAACGATGTGTACCTCACTCTAACAGGCTAATATCGTTACGTTCCGGGAACGCGATCTTTATTACAATCGGGAAGTTTCATGTTGCTCAAAAGAGTAAGTGGGGAGTTTTTCCCCTTTCCCGGTCGAATTTCTGGCACTATTGATGGGAGGTGGAAAACGGAATTGGATGAAAATTAGGTACCTAAACGAGACCCATGGAAAAATTTTAAAAATTAATATCCAATGCAATAAAGTTAGTATTCCATTTTTTACCGACATTAAATAAGAAAGAGGTTATCAATTCTGCTATATTTTTTTAAGTTTTTTACCTAAGAACTCCTTTACCGATTTGAAAAATCTTTGTTGAAATCATATACTTCCAGATTTTTTCCATATAATTCTTTTGAGACGGATTGGAAAGGTCTCATTGATGTTTATAAGCTTTGTTTAGCTTGTAATTTCTAAGTTGCCTTCTAAGACATCCACGGGAACACTTGGAGTGGTTCCATTCTACTCTCCAACATCTACTCTGCCGGGAACGACACAGTTAAATGAATATGAAAACAGATTTCTTTTTTAGGGTTCCGTACCCAAAGGGTGCAAACGGGACCCTATTACTGAGACTCCGCTGTCTGTCCGTCTGTCACAGGACTCTATCTTTTGAACCGTAATAGCTAGACACTTGAAATTCAGCGCTTTAAAACATTGTACAAAGGTACGGAACCCTTCATGTACGAGTCCGACTCGCACTTGCCCATTTATTTTATTTAGGTATTATTAATTACAAGCAAATACTTTAGCGAACAATTTAAAACAAAATAAATCAAGTAACTGTTGAAAGGGCAGGTTCGTTGCAGCAAAATTGAACATAACATATTCATAATTTCATCCTTCGAAGCGCTCAGTGTACCCATGTCAAATCATTTTGTCAGCTAACGTCAATAAGTACACCCACCAAACGGTGGGTGTACTTATTGTTGTTTTATTTCTTCCCTGCAAGATTTATTTACCTTCAGTACATGAATATCGTCGCCGGCAAGTGATATTACTACGCCTTCCGATAGATACGTCAATATCCTTACAATCGCTGGCAAGAGCTCGAGTACACGAGACACTTTAGTAGAACCGATTCAACTATGTAGTACATAATGATCGTGCATTTGCCTCTATGTAATTATAATATATAATTTGTAGTAACGACAATTTCGTCCTTTTCTTCATACCATTAAGGGCTGACTTGTTCACATAATTCCAATGCCTTAGAATCAGGTCAATATTATCTAATGCTAGTTTTTGGGTATCTTTTGCCTTGGGATTAAAACACTATTGAGTTTTATTACATATTTAGTGATTTTGTATATTTATAAAATCGCTGATAGCATCAACTAGCGTATTCATGCATCGCGAATCAGAAAAGCCTTCATCCAAACGCGTATCATATCTAAGCCTTAAGGCTTAGAGAGAAAGAATGCATCATAGCCATTTCACATTGTATACTTTTAATGTAACAATGTTTAACAATTTCCTTGACATTTAGGTAAGTTAATGTACGTACCTATTTTTAAATTTATCTCGTAATTGATATAAATACATTTTTATTATTATTTATTATTATTATTAAATAGTTTATGTTTGGAAATTGTTGTTTGTAGCTCAAATTTAAATATTATTGTAACATCTGTATCATTGTACCAATGTTTGACAAAGAAATGATTGATTTCAAAGTTCGTATTATTACACAGATGGTTCAAATACAAGTGCCTGTCTGCCTGTGGGCGATTTATGTTGCCGTAAGTAGCATGTTTGTTCAGGCCTCAGATGAGGTGCCTTTATGTAGCCTCTTCGAAGACGAAAGGGGGCGCCGCGCGTGTGCCAGCAGCCGGCAGCTACTAACTTGGCGGAAGCTATATGGGTATCGTGGGACGTGCGGTCGCATAAGAGGTTTTAAAACATACCTCGGCTGGCTCGGATGAGAACATACATTATTTATGGCGATTATGATATGGCGGAAATTTATGTATGAACGAACACGTTTTACTTGAGTTTATCACAAATAGGACCGAGATTGAATCAGTGTTTTGTATTTTAATAACGCATTATTAGGTACTTAATATGCTTATATATATATATATATATATATATATATATATATATATATATATATATATATATATATATATATATATATATATATATATGTCTCGTAATATTTTCATATTAGTAGGTACTATCTCTCAGTAAGTATCATAACTACAGACAAAGTAGGTACACGGACAATGATACATATTCTAACCTGTTTTATGGTATTTCCAGTGGATAGACTCGACCAATATGCAAAAAGCACACAAATAGACCTTTTGAAAATAATTGAGATAAGTGCTTTTTGGTAAGTAAGCATTGAAATTAATTTGTGAGGATATTTTTATTTAAGCGCTGATTAAAACATGGTAAACATTGTTCTCGAAAATAAATGGCTCTCTCATTGCTTCTTTATCTTACCAAATTTACTAAAGGGCTTATAAAGAAGGTGGTTTCCATTAAACAAGTGTAGTTATATGAATTCTAATAGAAGACGATCAGAGCTCTGAAACAAACTGTTCTAAGCGGATTGATTTGTTAAAATTAGGGTTATTGACTAAGATCCCGTGACAGATTTTCCTAAGATAAAGGTCATTATAATAAACTAGTTGAATTGAAATACGAAGACACTTATTTAGACTCATCAGTGTTCAAAGGAACGCGGGAGGTATCAGTATGGAGCACTGCAAAAGAAAGAGGTATGCTCCACGAAAAATACCTGATGATAAAGCGAGCCACCAAATACACGAAGGTCCGCCACCTCAAGCCAAGGACACTTTCGGCTTTTGTCTAAGTTCGAGTCAGAGTAAAAAATCTGCTTTACGAGGTCTTTGTCAATAAATTGAATATTTTAGTGCGCGGGTGTCTGCGGTCGGGTGTTGAGGTTGAATTTATGACGCGGCGGCTGCGGCCGCTTGGTAAGGAAATAACGCGCGCAAAATTGTTTATGACCGCTGGTGAGTTACGGACCCCTGAGTGGAGATGAACGCGGTGTAGAGGCGTCGTTATGTTGGCAGAATTATATGTATGTAAAAGTTTTGTTACTACTATTTATAAGAAAATTACCAACGATTCAGGTAGCCTGTCAAAAAGTGTAGATACCTAATATCTAAGCATAGAATGAAGTAACTTCTAGGCTTGAAACTACGTCAAGCGGACGCCCGCGACGGGTTCAGACCGTCTCTGTAACAAACCCTACGTGCGATAGAGATTGCTAAAACCGTCGCGGGTCACGTGTCTCTGTAGTACCACAGGATAAATAATACTAACGTACATAAGTCTCACTCAGCAAAGAAATTCAAAGAAATATCTACTCAATGTAACTAGCGACATGGTTTAATTTAGCTCACGTCTGAACTCAGCACCTTTTCGTTTACATACCTAGAGATCCATTAAGGGCCAATTTCATTCGTATTACTCTGGACATACGATTCGTATAACTGAATTTACCACCCGGAGGGGCCGCCTGCGCGCATAGTAATAATGTAGGTACATTTTCGATACCTAAACGGGGAGTGACACAGGCCAGGTAGTACGTAGAGTTTGTGACAGAGACGGACTGAACCCGTCGCGGGTCTCCACTTAATGCAGTTTCAAGCCAAAGGCAAACATTAAGGGGGCGCCTGATGTTAATAATCTAACTTGTGCTCCCGCTTCCACGTACACAAATTTACTCTAGCCGAAGCGAGACAGCGAGCCATGCGGGGCGTAGGGAATCACGGCGGGTCAATGAGGCTGGTTATGGTTTTGAGGTTTTTTCGTTTTGCAAAGAATATTTAAGAGTTATTTAATAAGTAAGACATAGAATGACTGCCTTATCTTCATTACAATTATAATCCAAAGTTACAAGTGCTAATTTATTGTATTTCTTAAATACTTTCTGTTGATTTGGAGGCAACTTCGCAATGTTTTTCTATCGAGAAAATTTTAAGCAATCGTGTTTTTGAAACATATAATGTATATACTCGTATTTAGTCCTGAACTTTGCTGTGTTTTTATTTCAAAGTGAGTATTTCGTTACTATTGATAATATTTAAGATCGCTCTAAGTACTATAAGGGTCATACGGGCCCTTAAAAAAGTGCAAAATACGAGGTAACGAATGTATTAGGGATGAAATACCAGGGTGATGGAGGAAAAATGTAATTTATTTCATATTTTAAACAACTTTTTACTAATTATATTTCTTATTACTTTTGATAGCAAAGCTAAAACTACTTTAATCCATATTTTATAATAACAGAATTATCAGAAAGACGAGGGTACACATAATTACTTGGAAAAATACATTGATAAAACAATAATTAATACGTCTGTACTTTACTTGTTTGTGTACTTGTTAAATTAGGAACTAACACCAAGATATTTGTATATTTCATAACAGTTCTTCAGAAATATAATAATTCTTACAGTTATACAAACGTATATTTCACATGATCTAGGTTATCTTTAATCATTACTATTATATGACATCAATACAACTTATTAACTAGCAATACAGCTAACTATTAACATCACATCATTTACCACAACATTTAAATGAAACACACTAACTACTTACTTCAAGATGCTAGTACGGAAATACAATGAGGAGTGAGACTAACCTTATTCCGCAGCTGCCAATTTAAAAGTATGGACCCCTGGATAATCACAAAATACGTAAGCTATGTATCCACCGTCTTGGCGTTACCCCCCTTTTTTAGTCCGCCAATCTCATGACAAGAAATGTTGCCACATTATATATTACAAACTTAACATTTAAAACTATAAAGTTATTTAAAAGTTACTTATTAATAGTAGATAAAAATTTCATATTTATTTATTTTATTAGAATATCTAACTAATGCATCTACTATTGTTTCAGCATTCCGTCGCCATTCTCGTCTATTCTACTCGTAAAAGATCACCAACATGCTTACAAGGTTCAAATATTATACGAGTATACCTGCCTTACCTGATGGAAATTATTATTAGCATTTTACAAATTAATGACAATTTATACATAAAAAAGAAATGCCACGTCAGATATGCATGTGATTTATTTCCATGCAAAAGAAAATAGGGGGCTGTTTGTGAGTAGGGTAACAAAAGTGCTGAGGTGGCCGGCTGTCCCTTCTTGACGTCCTACTAAGCAAACAATGGCTGAGAAAAACGCATTTTGTAAGGCGAGGATCGTATTTTCCATTGTTTTATTCCCGGTGAGGATGCATTCTTTGTATACCTACTTCATTCAATTTTCATTGCTAAAAAGTTTTTTTTTATTTCCGCTTCCCGTTTGCATAAACAAGTTAGTGTAATCTAATTTCTTCGGTAAACTGATATAAGTTTGAAAATTGCCTTCACATTTTCCTTATTTTATCTCTTAGGATGAAAAATACACGCAGCGTAGTAATGTACATTTATTATAAATAATAGTTTATATTATGAAACCGACATACAATTTAGAATGAAACCTTATATAGTACAGATTTGGGGTATTTACGGCGATCAGTTGTGGTTTATTTGCCGCTGTGCAGCTGAACTCTATTCTGTTGGTTTCACATTACAAAGCCGTATTTTCGTTAGCAACAGCGGTTTGATTCGTCCATAGATTTCAATTCCCCATGTGTCGGGAAGCTAGCCTGGCTAAATGCAAAGCGAGGGCATAAATCAGATGGAATACTAAATGTGTTGTCGCCGCGGGCGCGGGAACTGTGTGCTAAGGTTTATGTGAAACATGCTCGTGGTTTTTCCTTGTTCATTGTATCATCGTTTGATTTATGAGGAATTTTCGTAAATAATTATGAAGTCTTATGCCTTTATTCAGTACACACACACCAAATCTTATCACTTTATAATATTACTCTATTATGATGTGTCTTCAGCATATTGGTAGCGCGGTATCATAGCATAAACTATTAAATACCTACTTATAATCATCATCAGGTCTTTTTTTAGTTTTCACTGCAGCAGCACTACCCTCTCTGTACTACCAGAGCCATACTTGGCCAGAGCAGCCAGAGGATTTGGCTTACACTCTCCACGCTGGCCAGACGGGTTGGAGAGGTTTCATTGAAGTTTATAAGCTTTGTTTAGCTTGTATTTCCTAAGTCGCCTTCTAAGACATCAACGGGAACACTTGGAGTGGTCCTATTCTACTCTGCCGGAAATCACACGGCTTACTTACCTATCTACTATATGGGAAATCAAATCCGACATAGGAAGCATCTGTAATTTTTTTGCTTTTAATGACACGTAAAATCAAAAATGTACTTTGTAATGTACCCTCTTTTTAAATAATAAAGTAAATAGTAAATAGTAAATACATATATACATCTGTGATAGAGACCTACTTTTTTCTACAGATTACTAAGCGGAAGCCCCATGTTAGGTATATTTGATTCAGTAGATCATGCTGACACATGGGCCGTCGCTGGGACAACCTGGCAGCGTGTATTGCGCACTACGTCAGTCTGTCTTGACGAAATTTATGAGATGAAGTGCCAAGGACATTCAGTGACGGTGTCTTAATTAATCCTCACAAAGATTGATGAACCCTTTCACTTGGGGATGACATTCGCAGACCGATTCGCTTGCATATTTTATTCGTATACTCTATAAAATCCATATATATATCTATCAAAATCTTTATTTCTTTAAAATCGCTATGACTATCAGTCATAGCGATTTTAAAGAAAATACATATTGTAAATTTTTCATATTGACGCTTATAAAGTATTCAGACTCGCTTGCCTGTCTAGCAGTTTTATGAAATCGCTGACTATTAGTAAAAAAAATATTAAAATGAATTGATAGGCCACTTGTATTTAAAATGAAGAGCGCTTCGTTGATTTAGCTAAGTTGCAAAATAACTTGACAGGTACTTATCAAAAGGTGTTCGAATAGCTATTGTTTTTATGAGAACCGTATTTCCATGGGCCTAAGTATGATTTCTACAAAAAGGTCTTGGATAGATAATAATTGTTGTGGACTATGGTACAAAAGTTATCATAAACTACAGAGTGATAATGGATAATTAAGCTACGAGGGGCGGTTGAAAAGTTTTGAGTATTTTAACAAAAAGGTGTTAGGTAGAAACAATTGTTATGGTACAAAAGTTATAATAAACCAGAAAGCGATAGTGGTTAAGCTATTTCTACAAAAAGGTGTTAGGTAGAAAACAATTGTTATGGTACAAAAGTTATAATAAACTATCTATCTATAATTTAAGAACTACGTTCTTGTCGGTGGAGTAGTTTCCATGTCTCCCTCTCTTGAGCTATCCTTTTGACCTCTCTATACGACATGGCGTCAACTTTCTCCTTCACTTGATCTAAAATAAACTACAGAGTGATAAATGATAATGGCTACGTTATCTTCCCTTGTGTTTTATTTTAGAATAGATCTAATACTTTATTCTGAAGTCGTCTTTTTTTTACAAAATCCTAAAGAACAGAAGCTGTATTTATAGGTAGGTACGTGTTTAATTCCGTCAGCTTCCCGCAGCCACAGTACAAAAGATGTTTCTGGATTTATTTCATTTGTATTCGAGGCGGCAGCGGGCCATCTGCTATTTACCGAGGGATCGCTTGCTAAGAGAATTTATCGCGACCACAGAGAAAGTGGCGAATCATGTGCGATACGTTGATATCTTTGTTATAATTCTTGTAAGTCACATTTTGCGATGGAAAAATAAAGATATATTTATTTTAGATTGATGAAAATCAACCTAATAGAATATAGTATTTAACTGATATTTACTTTAACACAATAAGTGAAATTTGGGTGTACTTTCTTATACAGACAAAAGTTTAACAGATTTTCGTTATTTAGAAAATTATCATGTCATAGATTAATCAATATGTAGGTTACTCAGTATAAAGAATTTTTAATAATAGTATTTTAGTTGCACAGAAAATCAATATGTAATTAGAATGTTTGTTATGAATAATTTGAAATCATAGAATTTTATTACAAATAACATTTACTTTTCCGATGTTTTCTAATATCAGAATATCAAATTAAATATTATTATTTTTAATAAGTTTAGTTAATATTTATAACCTTTAAGTTTGCCCTATTCTAGTAAAATGGATAAAACTTTCCCAGACTTGGTTGGTCGCAGTTCTAACCTAACCTAACCTATAAGTTTGCCCTAACCTATATTGTGGAAGCGATTTATAATGTATTCTAACTTATTATATGGTATTTAATTTGATTAAACAATGTTTTTACTTAATACTTCCTTAAATAATAATTTTCAGTATAATAAAATTCCATGAAAGATTATACCGAACAAACAATATTCTTTAAAGAAATATTCTACTGTTTGATTAGTTTGTTAAATAAAAATATGAGATTCTAAAATTCATTGAACTGTGTTTCTATAAATTGTGTTTCATTCAAGTAAATAGTCTTTGAAACAATAATATTTGAAATAAAAATATAAGAATTAAATATTCTATGAAAAAAATTCTGTGAATCGAAATTCTATGAAATTCAGTCTGTGAAACAAGGGGCACCCTGAAATTTAATACGGTACCTACTGTGTCTAATAGACACCATACGGTGTTATAGTATTGACACCACAGACTTCAAATTATTTTATGTATATGTTACCGGAAATGTATGAAATCAAGGAATTGTATACAAATCCTAGGAAATGTTTACAATTCCGATGTTATTTAGGAAATGTATAAAATATTGTTTTAAACACTTTTTAATGCATAGATATCCTAGGAAATGTGTACATTTCCTCGGAATTGTTTATAATTCCAATATCGTATTAGGAAATTTATAAAATAATTTCTTTCTGTAATAAAACACGTTGTTAAAATGAGAATAATAATTTTTATTATTGCTATAGGTTTGCCCTAACCTAGTAAAATGGATAGAACTTTTCTAGCACTCGCCGGCCGCTACCGCTGTCCCCACGTACGCGCACTGACAGTTTACGCGGCAGTCTTACATTTCCGATTGCTATTTAGGAAATACATGGATTTCCTAGGTAATGTGTATAATATAATTTATTTCACACATTTCCGTGCGATTTTAGGAATTACATACATTTGCTAGGAATTGTCTACAATGACGGATTACATACATTTCCGTTAACATATACATATTTATATCTAGGATTGACAGCGAAGATTTAGATAGATACAATTTCGTAACGGTTCCAAACTTTTTTTCACTCATTATATTCGATTTACGCGTCCTGATTATTCTCTGGGATATCTGGACCATTTGTATGACTTCACTTTTTACTTATTTTATTTTCCAAAGTCACGTGATGTGTAATGAACGAAATCCAAGTTTCGGAAGGATGCAAGTAAGGTGCTGGTAGATAATTATAGGTACAAATAAAATGCTAAGTAAATAAAAGTCCAAAGCTACCAATACGATTTCCTCCGCTTAAGGTAAACCGGCCACAGAGCGCGGCTCGCTGCTCAGTGATTAATGGGAAAAGAAAATGAGGATTTTCGTCTTGGTACACAGGAAAGATGAGATACCTGTGCCACCTCACGTAGTGCGCGACGCGCGCGGTGGCACAGGTATCTCATTACCCGTGTACCTAACGCTTTAGTTGAGATTTTTCCAAAGCACTGAGAATAATTACTATCACCCTACCACCCCACTGCCTTACAAAAGAGTTTGTGTTATTTGATACCTAGAGTTGATGTTTCACATGAAAAATTGCCGAGCCACACCGCTTCGCTTGCAAATGCTTCCGCATTTCGTCGCGAAGGTTGCTACACACTTATTTGGGTCGACAATAATCGGCACAGCCGGGCGGTAAAATCAAATATGTAGATGAATTTTCAGGGGGAAAAAGGCGGTTTGACAAATACTGCCGTACCGACAATGCCGGCCTGCAATTATATATTTATATATTTCCCTCGAACATTCATTTACATAATGATTTCATCACCCGGCTGTGCCGATGCCTGCAGCCCCGAATAAGTATGTAGCAACCCTAACTGTTCGATGGTTTTGTGTGATAATTAAGTCTTTATCTAATATGGCTATCTACTAAATTGGCCCATCTAACATGACATGAGTAACGGTACCTACTAACATAAAAGTCAAAGGTTGGCGTTTTCTAAGGAATTAACTCAAATGGAAGGAGTAATTTAATTAAGCGATATTAATGGTCTAATCGACTTAGACTTTTATATTAACGACTTAATGCGTCATCATATCAGCCACAGGAAGTCCACTGCTGGACATAGGCCTCCCCCAAGGATTTCCAAAACGACCGATCGGAAGCGGCCTGCATCCAGCGTTTTCCTGCAACCTTAATGCGTAAGTATTTTTAAAGCATTTCCCTAAATAGAAAGTATATTCTGACAGTATGTAAATTATACTTTATCGCCGTTAATCTAAGATGCCTTTATTATATCTTCTGGAATAAGTAGGTGTAGGTACAGAGTAGGTGGTGAAAAAGACGAAAATAAAAAGCTTGTATTTTCAAAAAGTGTTGGGAATTTACATACATTTTTGAAAAAGACACAAAAGTAGCAGTAATGACAAGATTAACTTAGTCAGATTACGGGAAAAGCTCAGTATTTTTTATGTTTCGTTTGTGTGTATTGAAAATAAATAGTAAAAGATAAGAAATAAAGCATATAGTTAGCAGAATATGCTTACTTGCTAACTCTGTACTAGTGAGCATACTCTACTTTATTTACTTAAATCCATTAGTAGCTAGGGACCTACTTAAGATAAGACGAGCATAGCTTAGTATCTAAAGCCATTTCTTCCAATATCGATATTTTAGAAGTGAAATATTTTGTAGGTTTTATGTGGAGATAAAACCTGCAAAATATGCTGCAAATACGCTGCACTGGAAGATGCCTTTAAGCTCCTGGAATGGGAAGGACTTGGCATCAACATCAATGGCGAGTATATCACTCACCTTCGATTCGCCGACGATATAGTTGTCATGGCAGAATCCATGAAGGACTTAAGTACTATGCTCGGAGACCTTAATAGAGTTTCCCAACAGGTGGATCTTAAAATGAACATGGACAAAACGAAAGTAATGTCGAATGTCAATGTTGTGCCCATACCTGTTTCTGTTGGGAGCTCCACCCTCGAAGTTGTAGACCAGTATACCTACCTAGGTCAGTCGATCCAGGCAGGAAGTTCCAGCTTCGAGGAAGAGGTCTTTCGACGAATCCGACTCGGCTGGGCAGCGTTCGGGAAGTTACGCAGTGTCTTCTCGTCCAAAATACCTCAGTGCATCAAGACGAAAGTTTATAATCAATGTGTGTTACCAGTGATGACTTATGGCTCCGAAACGTGGTCCCTTACTATGGGTCTCATAAGAAGGCTCAAGGTAGCTCAACGCGCTATGGAGAGGGCTATGCTTGGTGTTACTCTACGTGGTTGAATCAGAAATGAGGAAATTCGTAGGAGAACAAAAGTCACGGACATAGCCCAGCGGATTAGCTCGTCGAAGTGGCAGTGGGCGGTACACATAGCGCGACGAACCGATGGCCGATGGGGCAAAAAGGTTGTCGAATGGCGACCACGTACTGGCAAGCGAAGCGTAGGACACCCACCCACAAGGTGGTCAGACGACCTGACCAAGGTCGCTGGAAAGCGCTGGATGCAGGCCGCTCTAGATCGGTCATTTTGGAAAACTTTGGGAGAGGCCTATGTCCAGCAGTGGACGTTATGCGGCTGAAATGATGATGTCGAGATACGAGTACAAAAACTTTCTAGAAAAAGGAAAGGTCACTTTTGATTCAGGAGGCATATAATATTTGGAACGCTCCGGCGGGCGGGCAATAGGAAAGAAAAATAATTTGCGGCTGACGAGCTCGGGCCGTTGCTTCGCGCCGATTTCTCCTTTTTATTTTCTTTTGAAGATGGTTTTGAAGATACTGTTGAACTTTATGAGTTATGGTTACATGAATGTTCCTTTTGAAGTAAATTACAAAGTGTTTGTCATATTATAAGGTTACTGGAATAATTTACTCTTTTCTCTCTTTTAAAATAGCTTTTTGCTTTTGAATAGGCCAAGCTTTTGGATATGTCGTAGGATAATTTGATACTTCGAATCTTCGCGAAAACCCTAGGGGTTTTGCGAAAACGCGGATAATTAGACATAGGCGAAAAATTATCAAATCTTGCTGGACAAAGTCAGGATTTTTGCGAAAATACTCGTTAATATAGCAATATTGCGAAACGAAACGCTGGCTGTTATGAAATAAGAACGCTGATTGGTCGGTCAGCGCGTTCAATAAGAGATCGTCTCTGATTGGTTGACGACTTGACGTCTTAAATGTCAATCATTTGTTGCCGCACGTTATTTGTTTACGTTTGTGTCTGAGTTAAATTGCAGAAGTGTTTTGTTTTTTATCGTAAATAGTGTACCTACTTGGACTTAAATAAAGTGGTAAATAAAAGTGCTACACGGATGTAGTGTCATATGTCATAAAAGTCTTAGTCAACCACTCAACAACAACAATGCTTTCGAGATTGGTTTAGCGGTGTTTTGTTTGTCATTGTGTTAAAAGTGGACTATAAAATTGGACTTTAACTAAAAAACGGTGTGAATAGGAGGTTTGGTTTTCATATAATTATGACAGATTCGACAGAGAATGATGTTCAACCTTCAGCAGAATCGGAGAATTTGGAGGTTATCTCCGATAAAGACAAATTTTACATAGAGTTAAGAAAGTTTTACGATAATAGAGTTGACGGTACAACTAAGCCAGAATGGACTAAAGAACGCGTAAATGCTGTAATAAATTCAATTGAACAATTTAACACTGCGAGTGTACTTAAGCAACCAAAAACACAACAACAGTATAGAAATGCAAAAAAATACGACGTGATGAGTGTAGGTGAAGAAAAACTTCTGATACTGAGAAGAAAGGATCTTAACTCTCCTGTTGTACAAGTACCTTCAGCAGATATGTACTATGATATTCTTCTGCAGGCGCACATATCAACTGGGCATGGAGGACGCGACAAACTGATATATAACCTAAAGCAACAATATGTGATACCGGTACCGATTATGATATTGTTCCTCAGCTTGTGTAAGATCTGTCTGAATAAAAAAAGTTGCCCAAAAACAGGAATTGTTGTACGCCCCATAATTTCTCAAGACTTTAACAAACGTGGGCAGGTAGATTTAATTGATCTCCAGTCAACTCCTAGCCACAATTACAAATGGATTTTAAACTATCAAGACCACCTCACTAAGTTCTGCTTTCTCAGACCTTTAACCAGTAAAAAAGCAACTGAAGTAGCCATGTCTCTTTTAAAAATATTCTTAGAAGTGGATGCGCCAATGATTTTACAGAGTGATAATGGCAAGGAATTTACTGCCAGCATAATAAAAGAGCTAATCACATTGTGGCCTGCTTGCAAGATAGTGAATGGACGTCCCCGACATCCTCAAAGTCAAGGTTTGTTTGCAAGTTTTGCACTATCCCGCTTACCGCTATGCATTTTTCTTTCACCCAAAGGTTGCCTGGTAGAGATTGCTACCTTAGCAATAAGGCCACCTATGTTGTACTGTCTTTGGTTGTTATCTGTTGTTTTGTATTTTTTTTTATGTGCAATAAAGTATTTTTCTCTTTTTTAGGTTCGGTAGAAAGGTGCAATCAAGATGTTGAGAACATGTTGCGTTCCTGGATGTCCGACAATAACTCAACTGAATGGTCACTGGGATGCTATTTCGTTCAGTTCCAGAAAAATTCTTCGCATCATCGCACAATAGGACGTTCACCATACAAAGCCTTGTTTGGTCACGATCCTGTAATTGGCCTGTCTTCAACTTATTTGCCTAGAGATACACTGTCAAAATTAGAAAATGAAGAAGACTTACAACAGGTTTTAATTAGGTAGTAGTTCTTCTAATGTTAAATGTAACTTATGCTGGCAAGAAGATTCCATAAAGAAAGAAAGAACAAGTTCGCATGAAAATTTAAAAAGAGCAGCTGCGACAATGTGTACTACATCCAACAAAAAATTTAAAGAAATAGATGTAGATGCTACAATTTTGGTTGATGTTCCGAAGTACGATCGTGCCCCCTTAGATAACAAAAACATTACAGGACGAGTAATTGATAAGAAGAATGGTTTGTTTCAAGTTGGTACCTCCGTTGGTATAATTAAAGATTGGCTACCAAGAAACGCACTTCAAATATCTCCAGGAGCTCAATTTACAGGCCCCGTTCCCGAGGTAGTATTACCTATTCGTGGTATTTCCTCACAACTATCACCATTCGGCGGACAAGGGTTTAAGCAATGTCATTGCAAGAAATCAAGCAAACAATGTTCCTCAAATAAGTGTGCTTGTAAAAAGCACGGTTTGCTTTGTAATTCCAAATGTCATAAATCTTTGAATTGTTGTAACAAGTAAAGTCTTACTAATAATTTTATATTACTATTTACTAAACGCAGCTGTGCTTGCATTGCAACTCCAATGTTACAGGTCCATGCAACTCAGCGTAAGTTTCACATTAGTGACGTATTTAATTATCTTTTGTTCTGTGATTATTCGCTTTTCAATTTTTTTTCTAGTTATCATTTTAATTTTTGCTTACTATTAACAAAATAAAAATAAATATATATATTAAGCATTATGTCATTTTATAAATACATAATTGTGTTTAGGTCTTTGAATAAGTCTCTTTTTTCCTATTTTTGCTAATTCAGTAATAATTTGTTGTAGTTATTTTGTTCACTATAAGTGAACCAGAATGTGATAATAATTTTGCCTCAATATATCTTAAGTTTAGCTGTATAAGAGAAGAGAAGGCTGATGAATGAGTGATTTTATCTCAAGACTTTAATTCACAAGACTGATCAATTCCATTGTTGCACTATTAAACTAATTGTTTACCTAACCAGTTTCATCCAATTTACTGATTATGGATTATACCCTAAAATTGGATCAGTTTTTTTTACTACGACTAAGATCTCCTATTGTCTGTAGAAAACAACATACATACTAAAATTTTAAATAAAAAGTTTATAAAATCAATTTAGTGATTTTCCTTTCTCACCTATTCTAAACCTTCATAACTCTATGATACAATACTTGAAGTTCATCATCGGCAAACTAGGAACCAATCAGAAGTCAGCCAGCAAAATTGTAGCCAATCAGTGTTGAGCACATCAAATCTTACTAGAACGACGAGTATTTTCGCAAAAATCCTGACTTTGTCCAGTAAGATTTGATAATTTTTCGCCTATGTCTAATTATCCGCGTTTTCGCAAAACCCCTAGAATTTTCGCGAAGATTCGATTTATCGAATCATCCTACGACAGATATACACTCATCATCATCATCCGAGCGTATTCCCGGTTGCATCCTCAGTGGTAACGCTTCAGAGCCCGGGGTCCGCTACATAACCTAGGTGATTTGACGAGGTTACTGGTTTTTACACAGAGCGACTGCCGTCTGAACTCCGCAACCCAAAGTGTAGAACAGAACCAACCCTATGATAGGACAAACGCTAGGTGGCGTTCGGGACCCACAGCTTTGCGGGCCTTCCGAAGCACGGAATCATCTTTGTTTTCGTATAATCAGGTGATTCAAGCCTGCAATATCTTAAGGCGAAGATATAGGCAAATGGCCTTGAAGTGTGAAATAAATTGTTAACTCGTAAATATGGTGATAATTTCCATATTGCTCTACGTCATGTACTAGATATCCCTTTAAATTATTTTGTGAACTGCCGTTAAAACTATTATTGGTGATCCGTCTAGCTTTAAATCTTGCCGTGGCCACTTTTGGCGGAGGCAAGTTTTAAAGCTAGACGGACTAATGTAAATACTTTCAACGGTGGATTATAAAATAATTTAAAGGGCTATCTAGTGCATGACGAAGAGTAATATGGAAATTATCTCCATATTTACGAGTTACCAATTTATTTCAAATGAGGGCGCCACTTCAAGGTCATTTGCCTATATCTTCACCTTAACCAGACTGGAAACAACTTTTCAAAAGTATGCTTCCCAGTGGGAATTTATCCCACGACCTCCAGATCCCAAGGCCACGCTTGACCTTTGCGACCACGGAGGCAGAAAGTTTTATATCTATAGTATTGACATAGAAACATCTAGTTAATAAGTAAGGCGTCATATTGAAAGAGTTGTAGACTTTTAGGTATGTCTAATACTCGTAATATCTAAAATCGCATGTACAAAAGTAGCGGACGCAGGTTGGAAGTCCGTTTGACCCTTTAATTTCATACCGTACCCTTTTGCCCTTAAATCAAAACCTATAATGGTCTTCTAAATGTACGTATAATTAAAGCTGAATACGACTCATTGTTTATTTATTGTAAAATAACGCAAATATATTCCATTATTTGCCTCCTGCTTCAATGTCGTCTTGCCTTGTAAGTTTTTTAACGGCATTAGCTACAAGAAATCAAATATAGCTCGCAGTAGTATTTAATAAAAAGCTTTTTGCGGTAATTTCATTTTATTTTTTAGGAGTCGCTGTCTCTTCCTGAAAAGAGGATATTTTCACGTAAAGGCATAAAGACGAAAACATAATTCTAGTAAAAACGTTAAGTTAATAAAAAAAAATTTAGATAGGTTCTCAACGACATAAAGAATTAGGTATCCCATATGGTATCTGAAATGAGTAAAGCAAGCCATTTTTGCCTGAAGTACAAGTTCTAATACTAGTCGGTTATCGCCTTCTTAAGTACCCGGAACCCGGAACAGAAAAAAGTTGAGTATCAGAAAAAAAACGTTGCACGTGTATTGTCCGTCTTCGAGCACCTGATTCACTTAGTTTTTGCAAAGAGTAAAGAGGCACTTTTGCTCTAAATAGCCCCATTGACGAGAGCGAGGAAAAGCGCACGGCGGGAGGCAGGTCGGGCTAAAAATAGACGACCGCCATAGTGGGGCAAGGCCATACTCCCTGGCGCTTTAACTCGGCTCGCAGGTACGGCTTACGAACATCCTTGTGATTAATCAGTGCGTATTTGCGACTTCCGTCGACGATCGGCTTAGAGACACTTAGCACAAATCTGAGTGGCCCTTCACAGGCCCTGTTTGTCTGATATGTAGGTAAACAGAAGTTTAGTCAAGTGCGGTAAGAGTAGAAAAGTTAGAGATTCGTGTCATAATTACGAGTAACTCCAAAATAAGTAAAGCTTTACTCTTATTCTTACTGAGTATTCGTGTAAGTACTTATTCAGAATTATTTTTGTTAGCTTAGCTTAAAAATATTATTTGATACGAAATAAACCTAATCATACTTAATTCTTATAGTGTAAAAATAATAATGAAATAGAAACGATTTGCAAGGCTATCACGTGCGCACTTAGGCCGATGAAAAGGCAAGATCAGGAGTAGACTCCGCCGTCCAGACAGCAATGTCCGGCAATTTTTCACCGCTCGACTCTTTCGAGGTTTACTAATCGACACTATAAAACGTTATTGCAAAAGTCAAGACAATTTCCTCCGAGGGAAAAAGATTGGGGAAAAATCAGTTTGACGTCGAATTCAATTCAATATGTTACAAGCGACTCGTATATCACGTAGACTTCTCGTATACCTGGTCGATGTGATGGGATGCTGTGATATCGGAACCCTTGGAGAAGGGTTTCGTCATTGATTAGGATGTAGTGTGGATTTTTGCAGACATTTGCTTGTCTTATTTCGCTCATGTCTACTTACAATGTACAGTTTATGAGTATTATAATATTTTCACTCTTAAATATTTTTATCATCCACACCCATCTATACGTATCTTCAACGAAAACATTTTCCCACAAGTAAGTACTTATTTTTTTCTATAAATTACATATAGAAATAAAGTTACTACTACTATACTAGACTAGAGTTACATATAAAACATATTTTTACTTTGCCGTGTAAGTAAGGTCACATCCTTATTTTGTTTCCATCCCCCACCAGGTAGAGACCTCCCCTGGTCAGTCTGGAAATCCCTCAATAGACTTCGGGCTGGTGTTGGGAGGTGTCGAGAAAACCGAGTAGGTGGCGTCGCGCTAAAAACGACCTTTGCAACTGCGGTGCCATTCAGTCCATGGACCACCTTCTGTCATGTCCTAGCTGCCCTACGTACATAAAGTACATGAGTACCTTAGAGGACTTTAATGCGGCTAACGACAGAGGGTTCGCCGTGGCCACATACTGGTCAAACATCAGTTGAAGTTGAAGCTACAGTGAAACCATTTTGACTCGATAAGAAGAAGATGTCACTCTGCCTTCCCGTGAGAGGTCGCATATTATGTTTATGATGTCAAAGTTTAAAGTAAATTTGGGCATTGGCAGCTGCCGTAGTAGGTAGGTAACCTGATTATGGATAGTGATGGATGGCGCCATCGCGCTCAGTTTAATGACGACCTCATTTCAGTCTAAGATGAATGCGGTGCTCGACCCTTTTTAATTATGCAGCTTTTGTACTTGGAGTGCCCGACTTTTCTTAATTTGTCTCCAACGACTTTAAAAAGAAACGTGGATCTTTCATTAAGTTCCGAATTAGCACCTTTATTATATTGAATTTAAATTATTTTCGTTATATTATATTATACTCTATTTAAATTTTTAATAAACCAATGGACAACGTGTTTCATTTTACGTTCGTCCCCCTTCTAAAGGACATAAATAGAAGAGTATAAAAACAAGGGTTGTGTAAAACTGTCGTCTGTTTTATAGAGTTACAGTGATTCACTGGATGTGTCTGAGTGTCTGTGAATGCTGTTTTCGACGGAGTATGAAAGGAGGAAAGCGCTTCGCAAGCACCTGTATATGGATTCAGAGGCCTTTGTTCCGTAGAGAGCGGTCGAGTGCTCGACGAGTCACCAGCTACGCTTTCCGCATCCATTTTTTGGCCGGAAATTGGTTGCGATATTCATGCTTACGTAAGTCATATAGCTAATCATTCTTCTTCGTCTAAGCGCGTTCCCGGTTGCATCCTCAGCTGTGCTGCTTCGGAGCCTGGGGTGCGCTTTCCCGCGTTTTCTTCTCTAAATATAACATTCATGTCAATGGTCACCCAAGGATGCCAAAGACCTTGCAAAATGGAGAAGAAAAAGCCGGAACAGTTTAAATGATTAACTATAGTTTTACGACCGGCTGCCTGCCTGACGTCAACCCTCTTTGGGAATGTATTTGTGCAAAAAGTTTTACAACCGGCTGCCGCCCGACTCCTTGGGAATACAATTGTAGCACGAGATGTTTGTGCATAATCTTTTAGTCGCCTCTTACGAAATCCTCAGGAAGAGATGGAGTGGTCCTAATCTAACCCGGAACCACACGGGTAAATATATATATATATATGTCGTAGTTGGATGGTATAAACCGCTAATTCACGAAACCTCTTGTTTGGCATTACAGCTCGGTTTTGTTAAACCGAATATCGTTCAGCTGGATTGTCTAAGATTGCGCAACATGTTACGTTCATTTAAACCGCTAACCACGTTTCCAAACGGCTAGCGCTTTTGTGAAACAGTAGCGGTAATCCGCTGTTTGACGAAACTGTCAAACCATTCAACTGCGACACATGCATGATAAGGATTTGGTGTAGGGTCACCATAATGAAATAAAACTGGGTGTCTATTAGAATACAGATTTTTTCGACATCGAATTTCATTTCCCAGACAACTGTTCCACGATTTTTATTGCTATAGGTTTGCCCTAACCTAGTAAAATAAATAGAGCATTCCTAGCACTTGCTGGGCGGCCATTTCCGCGGCACGATCGCTTCGCTCGCTCGCCATTGCCACTTCGTAGGCATTCTACATTGTATATAATTTCTTTAGATAGAATTGTTCAACAACTTCTCTAGCCGCATGGATGAATACAAGACGTTCATTCCATCCAGCGTATTAGGGTTCGCTGTTTTACAAAACCGAGCTGTAATGCCAAACAGCTAGAGGTTTAGTGAATTAGCGGATTATACCATTCAACTGCGACATATATACAACGTGAAAGGGACATTCCCGTTATAAATCGAACCACGGCCTATACTAGATTATTATAGTATAATGAAATTAAAATAACAGCCAAATAACAAAAAAAAATTAGCATTTCCATACAAAAGTGTGCCGCCGCCCGGGCGTTTTGTATGGGAATGTTAAAAATTTTTTTGTTCTTTCAACTGTTATTTTAATTTCATCATATTTTAGTGATCTAGTATAGCCCGTGGTTCAATTTATTACGGGTATGTCCCTTCCACGTTGTATATAGCATCTAATAATTGTCCTGGTACAATTTGACCTGAAAATATTAAAACTGCTACACAGTTTTGGCATTTATACAGGGAGCATATGAAATCATTGGCATTAATTTAACTTGTTAACAAACTCATTTAAAGGATATTTTTTACGGTAACAATACTGAAATTAGTGCAGTAATTTAAAACTATCGAAAAGTAATGAAAATAAACAAAGTATCAAAACATCGCGCATCGCGCTTGCGAGAGGGCTATGACCCCGGCGCTGGTAAGTACATTCATCAGCTGTGGCGCGGGCGGCCGGCAAAAACAGACTTTAAGTTGCGTGGATAAGGTTTAAAGTCGAGTGGAGAAAGGCGATCTCACGCGACCGATTGAGGGAACGAATGTTAAGTACTACGGAATCTACGACGACGCAACGCAATGAAATTAATACTACTTATTATAATCAATTTACTTTTCATGAGTTTTATGACGATTAGTTCTTTTATTTATAATTGCAGTAATAGTGTCTCTATCAAGGAGTCTAACGCATTTTTAGAGGTTTTCTTTAATATAAAAATGACGACTTCTGAATGACGTTTTAATAGGCTCACATTACTTTGTATCATGGGTACGAGTATAGTGGATATTTAAAAGGAGGCTAACGATTTCAATTCCACCCTGTATAAGTGATGTTTTGAAACTTAAGGTGAAGATATAGGCAAATGGCCTTGAAGTGTGAAATAAATTGTTAACTCGTAAATATGGTGATAATTTCCATATTGCTCTTCGTCATGCACTAGATAGCCCTTTAAATTATTTTATGAACTGCCGTTGAAACTATTATTGGTGATCCGTCTAGCTTTAAAACTTGCCGTGGCCGCTTTTGGCGGAGGCAAGTTTTGAAGCTAGACGAACTAATGTAAATACTTTCAACGATGGTTCATAAAATAATTTAAAGGGCATTTATCTCCATATTTACGAGTTAACAATTTATTTCAAATGAGGGCGCCACATCAAGGCCATTTGCCCATATCTTCACCTTAAGTTTTCTAAAAACAAATTCTGATATAAATATCGGTAAAACGGCTCGTGAAATATCTACGTCGTATACCAAACCAACCTATTCGCGGAAGTAAGTTGTTACAAACATCTAATCTTCATCCAAAAGCCATAAAAAGAACCATAAACCGAGAGAATATAAAACTCCTCGTAAGAACCGAAGACAATTTAATTTCGCGAAAATTTTCACCACGTTTTTATTATGACAACTATTTTTATTTTCAGTTCCTATGGAGATTCTGGAAGACCATGTAATATAGTATAAAGTGTACGTGGATATAGCAAATGTGCATATAAGCGGTTTATTATACATAAATATATACATAAATACTATCACGCCTGTTTCCCACAGGAGAAGGCAGAGACGGCGGTTTAATATGAATATTGTTTACGGTTTATTCATAGGTTAATATACCATATATGTAATGTCCTAGTACTAGATAGATTACACTCAAAACACAGTGCAGCTTAGAAGGATACTCGGATCGAAATTTCACAGCACGTAATACGCAGTACTAAAGACTAAAGACACACCTAGTTTAAGCTTTTCAGTGGAAACTTTCCGTGGGATAACTTAATTATCCGACAAGTTTTGGTGCACTGTTTTGGTGCATCTGAATATACCGACTACAGGGAATACATTTTGATATTTATTTATTTACCTGGAGGCAACAAAGCAAACTATACCAAACAATCCGAAAATGGATTTTCAGCCGAAAAACTGAATAGACATTTTTTGAGTCTGCGTGCTATACCTTAGACCTCATCTTAGCTTCCCATCAGGCTAGATGGAGGTCAAACGCACTCAAATCTCTAATAAAAAAAAAAAGAGAACGAAGCTTCGGCTCTAGTCTCGTTTTCAGCTGAAAACGAAAAAACGATTATCACATTATAAAATATTAATGCATTATAATTTGATCATTACAAATTGATCAACCTACAGACTGTCAATTTGAGTAAAAAAAGTTTAATACGGAATGCATTTATACGCATGTCGAAAATAATAACAAAAGTCAAGAATGCAAAAAAGTAATTACTTACAATTTGTGTAATTTTGAAAGCGAAGGAGTTATCATTGCAGGAATGCTCACCATATGTCGATTGGACGCACACTGAAATTGTGATCGTAATTGCTACGTGTGTAGATTACAGCCTACCGCGACTCCAACATCCGCAACTGCAGATTGCATGGTAAGTTGTGTCGTGTGTAACTCGTTTCACAACTAAAAAACAAAATCATGTCCGTTTAAGTCAGCTAAGCCGATTCACTCGTAAGTTAGCCTAACGTTATACGAGTAATATTGCCTAGCTTTAGGAAGCAGGTTGAATGACGCGCAATAATTCATGGATTTTCGGCTTGGCCGAAGATACGGCTGGTGTTTGACCAAAAACTAAAATATGGCCGAATCATGATTTTTAGCTGAAAAAGGCCGAAAACGAAAACAAAGCTTCGGTAGGTCATTATTTTGAGTGCATTGAGATTTTTATTAGATACGTAACGAGGCATTACAAGTAACGTCTCCTCCTACTAATTTCAAAGAGATGTTCACAAAATATGGTAGGGAAATCTTTTCTCAACTAAATATTTAAAAAAATGAAATAAACTGTTTGAGACTTTTTACCAGAATTTGATTATTATCCGGTTGTCGGCAACTTTTAGTATTCTGCCGGTGTAAATCCGGCTACTGTTATTATGTTATCTTTAGCTGAAGGCGACAGCTTCTAACGACCTATATCCAGGCTGCGCGGATGCTGGTAATGAGGCCCCGCGGCAGACTACTCTCATTGGGCTTTCTATAGTATACCTAGGCTTACTGGGTAATTACTTCACGTATTTTAAGGGCAAGTTTAGATGAATTGACCAACTTTAACAAGAAACGTTGTGATGTTTACTACAAAAAATACTTTGAACATATTTGTCCTTTAGAAAATAAATTATTATTAACAGGAGCTACTCGATTTTACAAAAATATAGATCAAAAAGAACCGCTTAAAACATAATAAGTTTTTACGTCTGCGATATTGTTGCGCAGACTATGTAATAGACTAATGTACCGTCTAAGGCGAGAATAGGGCAACGAGTACGTATAAATTATGAACAGAGACTTTCTGTTTAAATAGCAGAAGCCTTTTGGTCGTGGGGTGGAACTCAATTAGTCGGGTGGATGGTTAGTTACCCAACGTTTGATTTGCATTGTGTGTTCGTAATTTGGGAAGGACTGAATGAATTAGTTTATTATGTTACTTCTGCAGTTTACACCCATTCAATATTTATGTGGTGCCAAAGGATGCCTACAATTTTACTGTGTTGTGCTAGTGGGTATGTTCGGTTGCATGCGTGCTTACATTTCTGCAATTGCATTTTATCGCAGTAGCGTGCCTACTAGCTCTAATATCAATTTATCTAGCTACTAAAAATAACAATAAGGCATGCCTATGCCGATGACCGATTATGAAGCACCTATATACAATACCTTCATAAATTGGGCCTTGGCAAATATTGCTAAAAACAAGACAAAAAATATGGTGTTGCAGTATTTTCAATGTTCCTTCATTTTTTAATTTAAAAATACATATTTAAATTTTAAATGCTTTTCTTTGCGTCCCTCTTCTCTGACTTTAAATTACTTTTGCATTTTGCTTGAGCAAAAAACAGAAAATACGTAAAGGATATTTCAAAGTGCTGAAATATTCTTTTTGTCACTGTAATTACTCAAAATATAAATATTTAAAAAGTTCTTTGTGAATTTTCACGACCCAAAAATGTTGATGGCCTCCGTGGCATACTGGTTAACACGCTAGTCCGCCACTCCGGAGTTTCTGGGTTCGATCCCCAGCCAGGGTAAAATGTAAAATGGTATTTGTCAATCTGTTCTGGGTCTTGGGTGTTTATCTATATAAGTATGTATTTATTATGAAATATTGTATTGTTGAGATAGTATCCCATATACAAGTGTATAAGCTTACTTTAGGGCTAGCTGAATTAGTGTGATTTGTTATTATATATATAACGTATATAAAATTATACTGAAACTATTTTAAAGGTCAGTTCAGTCCATGACATTGAACTACTTCTCCCAAGGAACATACATAGAAATGCGAGAAATATTATTTTGCTTTCCATACAAACTGGGATCACCTGATCGGTCAACTTATATGGGAGACCAAAAATATTTTTCGTGTTTCGATATATGTTCCTTATTAATTATTAACTTACAGGATATTTTTTCCAGTGGTGTGCTAATGTTATATTAAGCAGTTTCAGTTACACTATTTCGTTTTATTAACCAAGAAATATCACTGAAATGCAAAACTCTTTCCAGCTACCATCCACGGTACTGTTTGATGGTGCAAGTGGTTTAACTCGATATATGAAAATATATATACTTATAATAAATAGATAATATGTTTGTTTGTTTAATTTCTTTATTGCACAAAAATTACATTTAAATATACATTATTTAATACAAAGGGAAAAAGAAATAACTTGTACAAAGGCGGACTTATCCTAAGAAGGGATCTCTTCCAGTCAACCCAGTCTTCAAAGGTTATATGTAAGTAAAGCATCTGAATTTAGGCCCAAAACTTTACCACGTTACCAGTATATCTGTAGGGTATATTTGATTGCATGGAACGCAACTAGCATTTACACACTACACAATGCTATGTGAGCTAAATTCCTTATCTTCTTAAAAATTAAATTATGAATATTGCAAGCAATTTTGTATCTCTCAAACAAAGCAGTCCCAGAACGTATACAGTTTACAAAAGCAATAAAGCCAAGTTCCGTAGAACTCGAATAAGCTCTTTCATTTCTTTTAAATTTTATCCTGATCCGTCCCTTAAAATGGAAAGTAAGGTCATTTGAAAATTTCATCCCGCTGGGGTTTATACGTGTACTTAGAAAACGTAAGCTCCTTCTTATATTGAATAATATCTTACAAGAGTGCTTGGTGTAATACGTAAGAAGTAATCGTACGAGAAATTAATTTTATGACGTTTTTGAAGAGGTAGGTTGGCAAAGTATTTTTGGTGAAACTGAAAATAAAATTACTTTACAAATAAGTAACCCTATGTTTTTGCATACATTTATTATTTGTACTTTCAAGCGTACATAAAAAAATAAAATAGATAGAAAAACTACATGCAGAAATAATAAGTTGGTGTATGAAAGATAAATACATAAAAAATATATCTCAAAAGCGTCCAAATTTCGCGAACTTCAATTACAATATCATACAATAAAAGTGATATACAAATTATGCTGTCAAAAGTGAAATCTAAACTCAAAAATGTATAAAAACAATATTTTAGAAACATCTGATCTAAGTCCTGTTATATGTTCAAGTTCTCTCTGATCTAAGTCTTGTTATAAGTTCAAGTGCAAGGACAGTGAATGCCGCAAAGCAAATAGAACACGACACAGACAGCACGAGACATGTTCTGTGTGTATCCGCCTGCGCACCGCCGTGGCACTTTGCCAACGAGAGCTATCTTACCTATATTTCAGGGAAGTCTTGGGAAAGCACAAAAATTCCTTCTCTTGGCTGTTTGTTCGAGCGTGTCGCGGTCATGGTCGAATGCGAATGTCTGTGTAAAATAATGGGAAATCTGCTTTGTCTTCAAGGACGTTATTATATTTGGCAACTTTATTTTTGATGATCTCCGTGGCGTAATGGTCACTACGCTAGTCCGCTATTCTGGAGGTTCTTGGTTCGATCCCCAACCAAGGCAAGTTGGAAAATGGCCTTATTCAAATTGCCCTGGGTCTTGGGTGTCTAATTGTCTCTATCATCATCCGAGCGTACACCCGGTTGCATCGTCAGCGGTTACACTTCAGAGCCCCGGGTCCGCTACCTAACCTAGGTGATTCGACGAGGTTACTGGTTTTTTACACAGAGTGACTGCCGTCTGACCTCCGCAACCCAAAGGGTAGACCAGAACCAATCCTAGGATAGGTACAAACGCTAGATGGCGTTCGAGACCAACAGCTTTACGTGCCTTCCAAAGCATGGAATCATCTTTCTTTTCGAATAATAATCGGTGATTTAGGCCTGCAATATCTTAACCAGACTGGAAACAACTTTTCACAAAGTATGCTTCCCAGAGGGATATGATCCCGACCTCCGGATCACAAGGCAGACGCCTTGACCACTGGACCGCGGAGGCAGTAAAATTGGGTGTCTAATTGTCTATCTATATGTATTTAGTATTAAAAATTATATTATCGTTGAGTTAGTATCCCATAATACAAGTTAAAACTTACTTTGGGGCTAGCTCAATTAGTGTGATTTTTCATTTTTTCATATCTATTCATTTTTTTTCATAGCCTCGCTTAAGTTACGTGTTCTAAATCTGAAATAACGGCGCCAAAGATTCGTTTCCTGTAAGATATGTTTCCGTAATATAGCTAGGTCTACATATAAAGACGAAATACGTGAAGCTGTGAATTATGCAAAGGAATTATGTTACGACGATGGACTCGCAAACTATTGGATGGGTTACACGGTTCCTGTTTCAGCGGGTTATTACTTATTCAGTTCCATTCCCACGATTTCGATGCTCAATGAACAACAGTTTTAAATAGCCTAATGGATTTATTTCAATTTAAGTAATCAATGCCGACCCAACCAGAACATGTGACATTTTTCTAGGAAAATTGGAATTCTGCTAACTGAATGCAGTTGGCATTCAGGCCTAATAAAACTCTTGTGGTCATTATGTAATGTTTGGAAAAAATGGTTTCTAAGAACAATGTCATTAAAGCTGAGAGGGGAAACAAATTACATCAATCTATTATATTAATGGTAATGAAAAATATATTAGATGCTGATGTAAGTACTATGGCAAATTTAAACGCGAACACAAACAAGAATTTACGACTTTGGATGTCGTCGGTGCTCCCTAGTTTCCCATTAGTTTGTCCTTGACAGTTAGAATCGATTCCGAAGAACATTACTTCTTCCTCGAGACTCTTGCTAGGCGATGCTATAAATACGAGCCGAAGAAGCTCCGCCTCGGGAGTAATGTAGGAAAACTTATCCAGTTAAAGTTGCGGAGCCAGTCTGAAGAGTCGCGCTCAAAGTCACTGAACTACCTACACAGTAGGTAGGTAATTAAAAGATGCGGTTCAGATTGGATGAGGCAAGTATGAAAAAAAAGTGAAAAAAGAAGGGGGAGGCCTACGCCGTAGAGGCGACTTCCAAAATCGAATAATTTAAATAGAAAATGTAAAAATAAATATTAAGTTCGGGTAGAATAAAGGCTTTTTTATTTTCTATTTATTTTATACTAAATAGACCACACAGTCCTCTCCGCCTTGGCAAATCAAACACTTGAATAACAGATTCGACCTTCTAAAGGGCCAACGGAACGCGAGTAATCGTAAAAACTTATAACCCTATTTTGCTCAAAAGTCTACATAGGTAAACCTATTGAAAAATTCAAGCACCTGAAATTCGATTTAATTTTCTTTGTTAATTTTGTTGCGCAAATTACTTTTTGGACTTGTATTTGCATTATAATAAAATATAAATAGCTTTGCTAAGCCAGAAGAAAGTGGAAAGTTTCAGTTTTTGAATTTTTATACGGGCTCGCGAGGAGAGATTACTAGTAGTTCTGTTCTCACAGAACTACTAGTAATTCATTCGGACTTCCGTGGTAGGTAGGTCTACAAACTGAGAGATAAACCAGCCCCTCACCAAGTCACGACTTCTCGAAATGTGCTCATCGACAACATGTAGGTATTAACTTTCCCGATGTTGCCGAACACAAAAACTTTTTCGACAAAACCATGACCAAACTACCTCCAGAACTAGCATACAATGTTGTTAGTGTTTGCCGTCCGGGACTTATTTGTGCCCGTGCTCCAAATACAATTCGTCTTAATTTAGTCGATGTACGATTTGTAGATCCCTACGAAATACAACCGTATATAGAAGTGTTCGTTCGTAGCACAATAGCACCCTTTATGAAAAATTTCATGATTCATAAAGTGCAAGAAAAGATTTCTTCTGGTTTACAATGCTTTTCATTAAATATTTACAGTAATTATTTGCCATTAGGTACTTAGTTGAATAAAATGGGATATAAAGTCAGCTGGCATTCGATGAGACATTCATAAATACCTACTCTAATAACCACTGCACCTATACCAACCCCAATACCTATTATAAGCACACTGTGGCCTTCCAGTAAAAGGCAAATAGAGATTTCTAATTCCAACGTTCTTCCGCGTCCTCACTGTAAGGTTAGTGCTGAAGGCGATTTAACGTTATAACAAAGTTCGCGGGCCAGGGCTTAGCTATTAGACGGGCACACTCCTGTTAGTGCGCATTTTAGTTACACAATATGGAGTAGCCATTTTGATAAAAATCATGAAATAATAACCAACTCCACAATCTTTACCTAGTTTCTTACTTTACTTTATTTTCTTCCTACTTTTTATCTATCTATTTTTAGGACATAAGCTTCATCCCATTTTTTCCTTACCTATACCACAGAATACATAAAAGTTCAAACCTATACCGACTTTTCCGTGTCACTACCATTTACTTGTTCACTTGAAGCCTCCATCTATTTTACAAAATATGGTGTGACACTGTACTTATGTACGTATTGATTAATTTCTTCTTTTTCATTTATTTTTTAATTTTCGACCTGGATAATAACTTTAGCAAAAAACTATAAAATGGGAACATTTTTACATAAAAGAGAGGTATCACCATTTTATCAATAAGATTTGCTGCGCTCAGATGCAAGGATCATTAGTCAATATGTCATCAACGTAATTCCAAGAATGAAATCCCAGACGCAGCCCAAATTGATGTTTGTTTGAATTAATGATGGTATTCTGTCATATCAATCGAGAGTAAAAATAGTAGGTAAGAATTCATCTAGTCATAACACGTAGTAATTGAAGTCAAACCAGTGTAATAAACCGGACAGGAGCGCGCCGTCTCCCGGGAAATTATTGACGTTTCACTTCTAGCAAATCTCAATTTTGTTGCAAATCAATGTTACCATATAGCCGGTTTGATACCATATCAGGATATTGACGATGTCTTTCTCATTAGGGTTAAACTAATTTATTTGAAAAGAAAATATGTTTCTCCCGATGTTTTGTTAATTTGAAATTTAACAATTTTAAAGGTGTACTTGACGTCTCGGTTAGGCCCTACCCACGTCCACCTGCGATGTAGCTTCTTATAAAAGAAGGTGTACTTGGGCATATAGACATTTCTAATCTATTGTTAATCTTCCGTTCGTTTCATGAATATTTTTCAAATCATCAACACCATTAGTCCTTGCACCTCTATTTCACATTTTAGTAGCTTCCTTAATACGTGTCTTTTAAAAGCTTTTATTTAGTTTCACCTGTCCCGTTGTCTGTGTGTCCGTAATCAAATCTTGCAAGCTAAATTAAACCCACTTCCCATTATTCGATCGAGTTGGAACTTCACATACATAAGTTAAGTGACAATGTAATAGAACCCTGATAGAACATAATAGCTGGCTGTACGAAAACTGGTTGGTAAGTTAAATATGTATTGCTTAGATTACAATGTAATTAATGCATCTCCACCCACATATCTCGTGGGATAAGATATGGTGTTTAATACTGCAGAGTAGATAATAACAATTAATATTGGGGTATGAAACAACATGTCGGATATTATTTCAGTCTGAAGGGTATGATAAATTTCCGTACTTTGAAATGAAATATGGGCAAGATTTACCTTTTAAAGCCCCATTCAGCGGCTAGCGGTCTCAACTGCAATGTTTGGCTTTACAATGCAAAATACTTTATCTTGACGTTACGTAAGACAGGCGAGGCAACGCGATTTGTTCGTTGCACCTGTGAAAACCTGGAGTATGGCAAGGGTAACTCTCGAATTTATTTGTACTCTATAGTATTAAATTCCGTCTCTAATCCCACGAGGAATGGATTGAAAGCCGAGTACAGACCAATGGCAGACGCCTATACTGTGGAATACCTGATGTTAATAGAAGGCGTCTGAAAATTATTTAATTGATACTCGTCTCCGAATGAAGGTAGGTACCCAAATCAATAAAAGAAAGTCTAAAAACTTACCTTTAAGCGCCTATCGCTAATTTAAATTTTTCTGTTTTCCCTAAAGGCTGACTGGTAGAGAATGCATTAGCATTAAGTCCACCTTTTGTACCATTTTGGTCAATAAAGAAATAAAAACTATATATTTATTTCTAAGGATATATCTTGTTAAACTGATTTACCGAAAAAATTGTCGATAAAAAACTGTTGAGATTTGAATAAGTCCCATTCAAAAACGCCTACGGGTTTAGTACGTATGTTTCTGCCTTCTTTCTTTCAGTTTCAAATATCAGTAACATTTTTAGAGTAGATAGGTACCTATATCCTCGATTATTGGTAATTAATCAAAAGGCAATTAAGCTTTCCAGGTAGTAGCAATTAGCTAAACTAAAACGGTCGTTCAAAAAGCAATAGTATCTGGGCCCGGCGTTTGACTTAGATAGTTGAGTGTGGAGGTACATTAAATGTACCTATTATAATCTAATAAATCGCTGTACCTGTGCAAACCTGGATATGAAGTAGTTCGGTTTCTCTACTTATTTGTGCTGATAAAAATTCGCAAACAATAGGGACAATGACAACAAAGTCATGGTAAAAATTTGCTAAAACGTTTTGTAGTTTGTCAAGGCAAGTAACATTTCCGGTTACACATAAGACTCTTCTTTCTACGACAGAAATGAAAAAAAAAACTAGTATTAAGTATATTTATTATTGACTAGCCTAGCTTCTGCCCGCGGCTTCGCCCACGTAGACTACACGAATTAGTTTTTTTTTTAAACTGGGGTTGGTATTTATTAAAATACAATTAATAAAGGGCAAGACAAGAAGACTGACTCATATCTCGCGCAGAGAATTGCAGTAGCCATTCAGCGCAGGAATGCAGCCAGTGTTCTTGGCACCATGCCACATGATCAACATTAAGATTTTTAATCCTTTCTTAGCGGACGTTTCCTAGTCACAATCTACCTTCCTTCCAAATTTGATCTCCATTGGCTAAGTAGTTTTCGAGATTTCGTGATGAGTGAGTGATTTTCGCTTATATATATATAGAAGATAGATTAAGAAATCTCATATCACTACTACCTAATTGAAATTGTATTAAGTATTTTTTATTTAAAATAAAACACTTGAAAAATGCTCTGTCTACCGCATTAGGGATAAAGACGTGATAGCATGTATGTATGTATGCACTGAAAATTCAAAGTAATAACATATTCCCCGCAATATAATATTTTAGTTAAACTTCCTATCGTGTCGGAAAGGCAACATACCTAAAGCGATGTATAATAGCATGTTGACGTAGTATTATCCGCACGAGTGTCGTTATGGAACATACAATTTGCATGGGATCATTATGGTGTGATGTCACGACAGCCGATGTCTGTGTAGTATTGTATGGCGTGCCGTGCCATGTCGAGATTCTTTTGTGGCTCGATGGCTTTGTCGACGGACACTAATTATTTCTGGAGGTTCGGATTGACGCCATATATTTTCTGTACCCAGCAGATTAAAAACGATACTCTTAAATTTCAAAAAAAGGTTTTTGTGGATTTAATTGCCTACGGAATAACAAGTAAATACGAAAAAACAAAAACCCAACTGCCTGATGCAACACGAGCGAATGTTGTTTTCATTGTAGCATTCCAAATTACATTTAAACATATAATTTATATATATGTTATGGACCAGGTATTAATGCGGGCATTATTAATAATGTGCGAGCATTATTAATAATATCTAGCTCTATCGGGCGAAGTGAGTAATTACTATCTAAACTTCATTATTGATCACATTGCACGGTCATTAATTATATTGCTACTTGTAAATTGGGCAATTTGATGCGGGGAAGAAAGCACGCGTGAGTGGCGTGACACGCTCTGACCAATCAGAGACCGCCATTCAGCGTGCGGTTAGAGATGGGCATCTACCCGGTAAAAACCCAAGACTTGGGTAAATACCCATTTATACATATTTTTACCCACCTGTTTTGAATTTATACTGGGTATAAATTAAAATCAGATAATTTTTGCTAAATAGAATTGGTTTTCCCATCAAGTAAATAACCGAAATTGATAAATAGGTACAAACTTACAAAAGAACTACAGTTTTCAAAAGAGTATTTATTATTTATAACATGTTCATGGAATTTTTTTTTCGACATGCTTTTATTTGTTTCCATGGAAAGTGAACAGAGCTTTTTGTGTTACCTATATTTTTAATATGATTTTCCTAAATTTTTAAATGTCTAAGTCTTAAATGCAAAAACTAAGAAGTCCTTGCTTATTAATCCAATTAATAAGTCTGAATATTTAAATTGTTTAACATTTAGTTATTTTTAAGTTAAATGACAATAATAATAAGAAAAATAGTAATTAAATATGTTTTTATTAATCTGCCAAAAATGTGATGGACAATATGTATAATGCCCGGTCAATTTGATTATTTGAATAATTATTATCAAATTGCACTCTCATATTGGGCATTTTTCATAATGACCGGGCTTATGTATAATGCCCAATTTATTACTTGGTCCATAACATATATACTCCTTATATAAAATCCTTTCTTTTGATATCCCACTCGATAGGTTTTGATAAAAAAAAATTGACGATAAAAATCCATAGTTTTTTTAATCTTTGGTATACCCAGTGTCACTCTCACAATCAAGATGAATCTAACGACACCTCTCAAGTTAAAATCCATCAAGCCTTTTAGGCTGCAGAGCGTGGCCAAAGTATTTTACATACATACATACACTCAAAAAACATAACCCTCCTTCTGGCGCAGTCGGGTAAAAGGGACAACGCGTGTGACCACGTTGAACTCACATATTAGCACATTTTGTATTGAATTTCTTTGTGACATCAAAGTCATTTGTTTTATTAAATGTAGGATAAATATATCACGAATCGAAGGTTGTTATTTCTAATTTTTTTTAAAACTAACGATTAAATTTCATTTTAAAAAGTTACAAAAATATTTATCTAATTTTTATTGAATTTCTATTTTTGCCGGCTTATATTGGTCGTATAAGCTGATGTGTATAACTTTCCATCCAAGCAGTTGGATTTCTTTTATGGAGTTTCTATGCAAATGAGTCAATTTATCAGAACCGTTAGGGATTCCCTCACGATGAATTTATCAACGATCTCCATAGTAGTACTGTATGATGGGAGGGAACTAAAGCGGGTTGGAAACAATTACTATGATCTTTATAATGAAGAATGCATGCAATAGGTCTTATCTTTATATAATTACGAGAAAGTAAACAGCCATTGGTCCCACCTCACAGGCACTTGCATTTTATAGAGAAGATAAAGACATTGTAGACAACGTCTTTGCTACTTCTGTTGTCTTCCATTATACAAGAAATGTGTTTTCTTCAGTGTTTCAAAACATTGTACGGAGATACGGAATCCTTGTTTAAGTCCGGCTCCCACTTGACCGGTTTTTGACGTGACAACGTCTTAAATTAGGTTGCGGCTGGGAGTCACTTATGAAAAAGTGTAACGCTCGGTAACGTTACGATGAGTCACCGAACGAGAGAGAGGCCCGCCGAATGCCTTGCGTCTCTCTCCCACTCAACTATGATCGGTCTGCCGCCGTTGTCACGTAAAATCTTCGCCCGTAAAACCGACTTTACAGGCAACCATTTTTTTTGCGCTTAATTATACTTCCATAGTATTATAGTTTGCTGGGTTTAACTGGTAATATACAAAATGGAAGGGACATACCCGTAATAAATCGAACCACGGGCTAAACTAGATCACTAAAGTATAATGAAATTAAAATAACAGTCAAAAAACAAAATAAAATTTCGACATTCCCATACGAATCGCCCGGGCAGCCGCACACTTTTGTATGGAAATGCCAATTTTTTTTTTGTTATTGACGTGACAACGTCTTAAATTAGGTTGCGGCTGGGAGTCACTTATGAAAAAGTGTAACGCTCGGTAACGTTACGATGAGTCACCGAACGAGAGAGAGGCCCGCCGAATGCCTTGCGTCTCTCTCCCACTCAACTATGATCGGTCTGCCGCCGTTGTCACGTAAAATCTTCGCCCGTAAAACCGACTTTACAGGCAACCATTTTTTTGTCTGTTATTTTAAATTTTATTATACTTTAGTGATCTAGTTATAGACCGTGGTTCGATTTATTACGGGTATGTCCCTTCCACGTTGTATTATATAAGCTATTACTTCGCTGAAACAAAATTGGAGATCTAGTTTAAAATTAGTATAAAACCTTTTAAAAATGTATTAATATACCAGCCCTAGGGACAATTAGCTGAAGATATTTATATCAATAGAATATCAAAACGTCAATTTATTAGCAGTGGAAGCGCAGACCAGGGGCATCGCTTGAAATTAATAATGAGGTCCCAGCAAATAATACGGTAGCCCGAAATAAATTCCCGGCAGAGGGTGGTGGCAATAAATATGTAATTAAAGCAGGCACTTCGCTTTGAGGGGATTATGCACTTCAATCGACAGGGTGCAGGGTATTCGAGGGAATTTCATTCGTGATATTTAACACTTTAGCTCTAAATCTTTGACGGAACGTCTTTTGATTTCAATTAACTTACATATAAACCTTCTAGACCTTCTTCTTCATAATTTATTATTGCTAGACTTTTGTTTATCGAGCCAACTAGGTACCTATTAGTTGCATGCATAATTATGCATGCAACTAATAGGTACCTAAAGTTATTTTGACTTATTTTTTCAAATGCTCAGACTTACTAATTTTTAAATTTTGTGACCTTTTTATAATAACGATGTATCGTTTCTTATTTATTATAACAATATCATGCCTTCATCATGCCTATTAACAAAATAGTTAGAATGTATGTGTGTACGTAGATTTTCGAATTACGTCTATATAAACAAAAGACATTAACAAACGATCTTGAAAATGCATACACGTTCTGAAATGATTGTTTTCTGTGTGTAAGTTGCCAACACAGTTGTCAGATTTCTCCTCAGAACAACATATCTCTGGCAAAATGCAAGAAAAGCAGTTTGAAAAATCCAGAGATATGGGATATACTGCTTTTCTTGCATTTTGCACTTGGTTGGCTGTCTGACTCGCACAGTCAGTCATTTTTAAACAACTGTCATACTCGTATGACATTATAATTTTCAATATGTCAGACGGCCAGGGCAAAAGAAAATGCAGAGATATGGGATATAACTTAGAATATATTACTTCTGTGGGATATAATAAAGAAAATGACTACGACACCCGTAAAGAAGTAAATTTTACAGGATTTCAATGAATTTTATATTTAATTGACTGAACAGAAAAATCGGATATTTTTATGGTAGAGAGGAATGTAATTCCTAATAACAGCAAAATATTCAACCTTTTTAAAATTCTTTCTTCCCTATTGGTGACATGATGTGTCTACCTTTTGCCCCGACAGGGTGACACAGGGAACAAAGAGGAAAAGGTACAATAAATGTTTAATAAACAAATAAAAACGAAAAATGGTAAAAGTATTAGTTTCAGTTAATATTGAAACATTTTAGGCTGCCCGCCCACATCCAATAATAAACGGTGACCAATTTACTATAGTAGAAAAATAGAACGTGCTGATTGCAATAGTGCAACGAACACGTCTATATGATCGAAGCACACATCCCTACTAAAAAAGTAGGTCAGAAATTCCTACAAAAAAAATCGGCCCGACTATCAGTCCTCCAAAAAATCTGACGTGGCGGGCGCACCCCATACTTGAAGTTAGAAAAACCTTTGTGTAATTTTCATACCTGCCCCAAAAATTATTCAAATACCTTATCTATAGTTACGTATGTAATTGTAAAGGGCAACCCTCATATTTTTCGCTTGGGATAAAGCTCTCAAATTTTCTTTTTATAAAACCTTCAGAGTTCTTTATTACCCGATATGACATTATTACCCGATATGACAGTTTTAGGACTCGTGTGTGACCTGATATTTCTGCATAGTAACTCAATAAAACTTAGGTAGCTTTTTTCATTTACATTATTAATGAAGATTTCAGTTTTTAAACTTTACCAGTATAGCGTGTATGTATGTATACACATACATACACGCTATACTGGTAAAGTTTGTGTGAAATGTGAAAATCAGATGATTGCCTTCTGCGGTCACAATAAGTTATGTTATTATTAACACTTATATAGAATTCGCGATAATTTTTAATTTAGGCAATATCACTAAATGTTTCTAAACAGTTAGGATATCTGGCAACATTGTGCCTGCAAATCCTGCAATGCCGTCGAAATATATAGCTAGAATTTTTTTAAAATGCCAATATAATATAAAAATCTGTGTAAAAATTTGATGCATTACGTGGATAAATGATAGCAGTGTATTTAATTACACCGCGAAACCGTAAACGCCGCTGGGCCGGTCTGCCTGGACAAAGCCCCGTAAACAAATTATTGTCCTTTATTTCGCGCTGCGGCGCCACCACATGAGCGATTGCTATCTTGCTGAAAAATTGAAATGCTATGTTACAAGCGACCTACTTCATCTACCTAGACAGCCCACTCTACCTACACTAATAGCAATAGTTCATAACTATTGCACGCCTCATAAGCGAAGCGCATGAGGTAGTGCTCTACTCTCGCCTTACAAAAATCAAGTGATTTTTTTAACTAAATGTGTCTCTATTTATTTTCTATCGCACTTGTACAATAATATTTACACATAAATGTCAAGGAAAAACACTAGTTTCAACACTTATGACATTTTTAAAAGACATTTTGCCTTTTAAATAAATAAAAACAATGTTTAATAAAATCATTTTGTGGACGTCCGTGTGTCTGTATGTATGGAAACTGGCGTGGTCACGATAACTCCCGAAAAACTTATCTGATCAAGTCCTTTTTTTTATACGCTTCAGTATTATCCAAAACTATGTCCTTTCGAAGATCACGGTCTAATTCAATGTAGTTTAATCGTAATTTCAATTGAATTGTGAAAAATGAGATTATGAGGCGTGCATTTTTGGATTTTCCAAACTTATTTCCTTTCTTTTACAGATAAGTGTAGTGAGAGTGGCTAGGAGTTGTGGTCAATATTATAAGCTGCATAGTGTCACCTGATTTCGGTCATATGACAATAAAGGTGACCAACTGTTTTATACTAAGTAACTGTGAAATTTATCTTAATTTTTTTTCACCATTTTTTTTAAATTTGAATTTAATATAAAAAGTATATTAAGGTAGGTATAATAATTTTAACAGTTAGTTATTTGTAAAATTTTCACCTAGCGCTGAAATAAAACTTCATCAACGCGTTTAGGCTACAGGCGGAACAACGAAAGGAAATCCATATATAAGTATATCTATATTTATATAAAATCATTTTTACTCCTGGGATAAATGTACAAATGCAGCGTGGCAGATGATATCATGACTGCGTATACCCTGCGTATTAACAATCTCACGAATGCAATGCAAATGGATATGTAATTAAAATCAGCCTAAATAAATCAGCGATAATTGTATCAATGGTCCGATAAATTGAACAAGTAAATCCCCGCGTTGAAAATCGGTTATCTCAGTAGTGACGCGGATGTTTCCATTACTCGTAGCTTCGGGAAATTCTATGATTAATGATTTGCACATTTCAGGACGAGCCGCGTTTATGGTGCCGTGCAGCATTGTATTACCACAGAATAAGGACTAATACTCACGTACAGAAGTCTCACTCAACAAAGAAATTCAAAGAAATATCTACTCAATGTGGTTAGCGATATGGTTTAATTTAGATCACGTCAGAACTCAGCACCTCTTCGTTTACATACCAAGACATCCATTGCAGGCCAATTTCATTCTTATTACTCTGGTCATACGATTCGTATAACTGAATTTACCACCCCGAGGGTACGGCAGCGCGCATAGTAATAATGTAGGTACATTTTCGATACCTAAACGGGGAGTGACACAGGCCTGGTATTACGTCTATCAAAATATACTGAAACTATTTTAATTGTAGGTTTAATCCATGATACTGAACAAATTTCTGGTAGAAACATATATCGAAATATTAAAGATAATACTTTCCATACAACTCGGATCCGCTGATCAGTCAATTTGTATAGGAGGTCAAATAAAATAAAAAACTGTAGGCAGGTACACTGTTTTGAGGGTGGCATGGCGGGCTAGCTAAAAGTCATGCCTTCAATTATTCCGCGAACATTAGAAACGCCGAATTGTATATTTTCTTTATGATAGTACAATAAAAAACCTCATTTACATGAAAAAATCGTTTTTTACTGATATAAGGACGTGCTGCCCATTAACAATTTTATTATGTATGCGGAAAATCGTAACGATGTGTGAGGGTTTTGTTCATATCCCCATAAAATAAAATACAACGAGAATGTTCCCATATAGGTACCTACCGGCGCAATATTATCAGCGCATCTCCATAAAATAAAATACATCATATGAAATAAGTATGTAGATAGCGCAGTTTGTTTTTAGGGCTGATAAAGCTTAATATTTAATAAAGGAATCGGCATGGAGAAGAGAATTTGTTTGTTTTGTTTGTTGCTTTTCGTGTGTGTAAGTGGCCAACACAGGTGTCAGATTTTTCAAGCTGCCTAAAGGCATCTGACCTAGCTTGCCGACTGCCATACCAGGATGACAACCGAGACCAACGGCTTTACGTGCCTTCCAAAGCACGGTGGAGCTCGAGAAATTTTGGCCACCTATCCAAGTGTGGACCACGGCCGTCGTTGCTTAACTTGCGAAAGCGCTAGCAATGCGTTTTCCGACCGAGCCACTGAGCTCCTACGAGAAGAGAATAAGAAGAAGCTACGTACTTGTAACTATATTCCATCCACCCACTTACTATGTGCATTACATTTACAGCACGTATTTTGTACGATCGCTTGTATCTCCCTTCTAGGAGAGTTTAAATAACGTAAATCGACGTATTCAGAGCCAAGAAAACTGTGAGTGTTTTTAAAAAATCATTGTAATTAAACTACTACAGTTTATTCAACAAAAAATTTACATAAGACTACAGACACCCACAATATCTAAAACACTATTGAGCATTTTTGGCTCGATAGAAAAAAATCACAAACACCTCTAAATTTGCCTAAATTTGCCTATATAATACATATTACTATTTTATACAATCACCTTTTTATATGAAAATTATACCAAAAAATGTATATTATGTAAATATCTATCCGATTTGGCTACAAAAAAAAAATATAAATATAATTTAAAAAAACATAAATAAAACACAGTGAAATATTCGTCGAGCACGGCTCCGGGTTTTTTTCGCTCTCGAGGCAAATTTAGGCAAATTTAGAGGTATGTTTGTGATTTTTTTCTATCGAGCCAAAAATGCTCAATCGTGTTTTGGCCATTGTGGGTGTCTGTAGAAAATCCTAAAGATTTTTATGTAAATTTTTTGAGGAGTAAACTGTAGTACTTTAATAACAGTGATTTTTCAAAAACACGCACAGTATTGCAAATTGTGAACCCATCTCGCCTTAAATACCTCCCTTCTATTCCTCGCTATAACAAGTGACCTCGTTGACTTCAGTGGCAGCGTCATCAGCCTTACCTGGAACAAGGAAATGAAAAAAATTTAAACGGTTTTTGTTTAGAGAATGTAGGTATTATTAGGGTCCTGGAATTAAATAGCTTTTCGAATATATGCTGTCGCACATAGCTTAGCTTTACGCATTTTATTATTTTATGTAAGTGCTGTACATTTACTACATACCTGTAACCTATGATATGTAAGTGCAGCACATAGGTCACATATAGGCAAATTTGAGTTATTTTTATTGTTAAAACTATTTATTTTACTTGTCTAACTCTAATAACTTCGTAGGTATTCATTTTATTATATTACTTACTTAACTATTGTAATTTGTACCTACGTTTAAGACCAATACCTATGTTTTGTTATATTCAAATTCACGTCTAATTTTGTCTGTTCATGTCTGATCGTGTCTTATCATGTATTTATCTTTACTCTGAATTAAACGCCCTTTTTTGCTGTCCAACGAATGAAACCACCAATCAGAATGCGTCGTTTGGTTTTGGATAGTTTTGGACGTTACTTATAGTGCTTAATCCCAAAGCATTTAAGATAGTGTCCCAAACTAATAAATTCACTTCGCTACAATTAATATTCAAAAATACGACGTCTCCTTGTTGGCGGGCAAAAATAATAGGGGTCCGATTTTGTTTATCTTTTTTATTTATAATTTATTACATTGTCAGTCAGATGACATATTTAAGCTAGGTGAACTAGTTTCTGAACTGACAAACACCTACATACAGTTCACAGTGTCCTTCGAGCCGGATCCCTTGCCCAGTGGACTTTCAGCTGGTCCCGAAATACTGTTTCTTTGGTTTATATCTGTGTCAATCCGGAGTCGAAGCTGGGTGCGCCCCGGTATCCTTCGCAACATTAATATTAAAAAATACGACGTCTCCTTGTTGGCGGGCAAAAATAATAGGGGTCCGATTTTGTTTATCTTTTTTATTTGTTTTTATTTATAATTTATTACATTGTCAGTCAGATGACATATTTGAGCTAGGTGAACTAGTTTCTGAACTGACAAACACCTACATACAGTTCACATATGCTGTAGGTAAATTAAGGAAAAGTCGCATCAAAATCGGCCCAAAGTTTCTATCTATAGATAAATAAATGAAAAGGAAAAATCACACTGATTGAGTTAGCTTCAAGGTAAGTTTAAACGTGTCCTATGGGATACTAACTTAATAACAATACTGTCTAAATATATACAGATAAACACCCAAGACAATTTGAAAAAGGCCATTTTTTAACTTGCCCTGGCCGGATCGAGAACCCAGGACCCCCCGAGTGACGGACTAGCGTGTTAACCAATATGCCACGGAGGTCGTCGAAAAGATAGATATAAATAATAAATACACTTACCTAAATAATAACTTCTAATTAATTAAAGGTACCATTGATAAAATAACTCACACATTATGTTTACAGAAATTTTTGTTTAATTTTATGAACGAATACACAGAACTTGTAAATATTGCGAGTCAATAACAACGTGTAAATTCGTTACAATTGATATCAGCTGATATAATATTTTCATTCACAAAAATAAAATGAAAGCTGTAAAATTGGGTAACGAGTACGCGAGGCCACTACAGACTTGTTTCCTGAAAATTTTCAAGCGAAACTACAAATTGCTAGCGCCTCCGATGAATTTCCGGCGGCCGGCTCGACATTTCCGGAAAATGACGAAGCGCTCATATATGGCCTAATAGGACCTTCGTGCCTAAACTAATATTTGTACAAAAATGATAGCCCCAAAAACGAGTCATATTACTCAAGATTTTCCGGATATCAATTCCACCTAAAACGTGTTAATAAATAACAATATTTACTACTGTTACTTACATGGTCGAAAATACTCGTATTTACGATACTAGTATGGCGAAAATATCATGATTTTCTCAGAAAGTTCCGCGAAAGCGGCGGCGCCATAAACATGTCAACATGCTACTTTTCATGTGACGCGAAGAAACATACGCGATAGCAATCCGACAGGCTGATTATAAAAATGTCCCCGTGAATTTGTTTGACAGCCAATCGCGTCTAGAAAGAAGGAGGGTGGCACACCAGACTTTGCGTATGAAAGTAAATGAATATTATTCAATACAATAACACATTCAGGGCTCTGTTGGGGCTCCCACGATTTTGTTGTGCATCGGGCATGTTTGCGGATGTTGGCATAGATGATTTTTATGCCATCATGCGCAAAAAGTCTGCCTCGATGGTGCGAAGAATATGTGGGAGTCTGGAGGAATCTTGAAGGTGATAGATGGTATAATGGATGCCGAAGTGTATAGGATGTTTAATGAACTACATGTTAAATATACTAGTATAGTGCGAAGAGACAGACGTAACTTAAAATAAGATATGCCGCTGTCACTGTAGCTTAAAATAAAATATTTTTTTAATACGCTCATACTGTGTGGACGACTAGTGTTCTGTACACTACTTGACATTTACTTTTAATAAAAAATGTAGTAATATTATATGAGCACGAACGAGAAAAAAACTACCTTAGTAAGTATGTGTTGAAAATTCTTGTTCGTCAGTCCCCAAAGCCTGGGACTTCAGCGCGAAAAAAGACGTGGATAGTACTACTCCTAGTTAGATTACCTTATTGTTTTTGTGCTCTTCTAGAAATGGTTATGGAAGACAGTGCTGAGTTGCAGTTATTTTTGTGAGTCTAGGGTTTATACGTATGAGAAATGTTTGCGTTCATTCAATTTGCTGCGAAGCCCCTGAGGGCGGTAATCCCGGGCTTAGGCCTGTTGCGTCCCGCTTGCACACACTACAAAATTCAATACCGAATTCTTTTTATACTTTGCACTTACGTCGTTTAAACAAAGTTATAAATAAAGTCATTTCGATGTTCTTACGATGGCATGAAAGAATAAAAATAGAATGTTCTAACTAACTCTATTTCCGAGCAGATGTTAACAGCTAATCCAGCAAAAGACTGTTTTTTGAAACTTGTAGTTTGTCGTGTCTGTGTCTATTTCTGTGGCATCGTACCTCCTAAATGAATAGACCGATTTCGAGGCGGTTTTTTCTAATCGAAAGTCTTGTCTGTCAAAATGGTTCTTAGTAATGTTTGATATAATCGGTACAGCCGTCCAAAAGTAAATGGGGGTGAACGCTTGAAAGTCGGCAGTTTTATAATTTTCCTGGCAAATAAACTTCTTTCGGAAATTTGTATAATATAATGGACAGAACTTGCCTCCAAATTTTGACTGATGACTAAAATTAATTTTGTATATATTTTACTGTGCCTAGAAATGATTATGCCTGCCAACACACTTTCTAAGAAGACTTGGCAGTTTCCGTACATATTGGATTACTATCATACTCAACAAGGAAGTACTTAAAGGAACTCTGGGAATAACAGACATACGAGTATATACTCGCACTCTTACGAAATATTGAACTTATACATAGCTACATCAGTGAATTCTGTCTTTGTTTTGTTTTTAACACTTCGAAAAATTGCCCGGCGAAACTGATAGTATTTTTATGGAATCTAAAGGTAACTTTTAGATATTGACCGCGATAAGGGTTTTATTTCCGCGTTTTATTTTTACGGAGGTAATGCCGTCCCGCGCGGGCCCTCAGACGTCGTTTATCAAACGATTCCATGAAGCGACGTTGCGGCGACATAGAGCTTTTTACAAAATTGCTTTTAAATTGCATACCTCCAGACTTGCACGACGTTCAATTCCTACTGTTGTTTGTATAGGTATGAATAAATACGAGTATTTGTAATAATTCGTCAAGTCCGACATAGACGGATGAGCTGTGATGTGATGTGATGTTTCCGGGCAAATCTAGAAAGGAGACCCCGCAAAATGCAATTGCGACATCTATGTTATGAATAGACCTACGCAGTACGGGTTGCCCGAGTATATATATATTGTTTTTATTATTTGTATTACAAATGCGGATGTGTGTTCTTTGTCAGTTTTTCACGTAAAAATGAAACAATGATTTTCTAATATACTCTCTAGGGATAGTCATACACGGGTCATTTTTATTGTGTGCGGGCGAAGCTGCATAATCAAACTTTGGCGTCATGAAATGTAGGTTACAAACAGTAGTGACTGTTTTTAGGGTTCAGTACAAAAAATTAAAAAACGGAACCCTTATAGGATCACTCGTGCGTCTGTCTGTCTGTCCGTCTGTCACAGCCAATTTTCTCCGAATCTACTGGACCAATCAAGTGAAATTTGGTAGGATGGTGTAATCCTATGACCCAAACAAATATGTGCAATGTAAATAAATATTTTTTTAAAATAAGGGTCATTTTCGGGGGATAAACTAGGAAATAAAAAAAAAAACGTTTTGCAAACCCTACTGTGTCATATATCAAATGAAAGAGCTCGTTGTGAGGATCTAGATTTTTTTTATAATTATTAAATAAATAGTTTTAATTTTATTGATGAAAGAAGACGAAAATTGACTATACCCCCCCTGATTTTCGAAACTACTGAGCCTAAAATTTTGAAAAAAAATACGAAATATAGTTCAGTGCTTGTAGATTACAGGAAAACCTTTAAGAATTCAATCAATTGTACGGAACCCTCTCCCCGCGAGTTTAACTCGCACTTGGCCGGTTTTATTTAAATCCGAGTTTCTAAAAGGGAACTCTATCGAGTCAAACAAACGAGTGACTTCTCGTGGTAGCGGAATGACGTAAGACATTTTTATTGCCTTGGAAATTGAAAACAATACCATCTACTACCTACACACATACTATCACGTAAGTATTTATTTGCAAATGATTTCAGATATTGCTACAAAAACCTTAATATCATAATTTCAGACGCATGACGTCCACTGCTGGACATAGGCCTCTCCAAAGAATTTTTCTAAAATTACCAATCTAAAGCGGCCTGCATCGAAAACCTCATAGAAATTGGGAACATTTTACATAAAGGGTTTCCTTTATAGATATGGCTGGAGGATAATGGATCATAGGACAAAATAATTAAGGAAGGGATCTTGAACTGATGGTTGGGTCTAATGGCCTTAGACTGTCCTTCAAAATAAGCCTTTATAGAAGGGACCTCCCTAGACGTAAACAAATTTAAATGGCGTATATCAACGAAGGAGATGAGAAGAGTTTATACCTTGTAGTGTACAATTTAATTTAGTGTTCGAGCTATGGCAGATGCCTTTAAGCAGCTAGAAAAATCTGTCTAGTGTTAGCTATTAACTTACTCAATAAGAATATTAATTAATTCCATTGATGAATGCGTCCGGTCCTCGATTTCAAGAAGCTCGTGGTGCTCTAAGTTATAGTCTGACTACTTACAAATTATATTACTACAAAATAATTACAAGAAGTATTGTCAGTCTTTAACAATGTAAAGCTATATTGTGATAAATAAACGGTTCTGTAAGCTATAACAGCAAGTCAGGTTATTTCCTGTACGTCGTGTTTACAGGGCAGAAACATATTCGCACACAATTTTAGGACCATAAATTGTACTCGTAGGGGAACTTCTGACATAATTTTATTAGGCACACAGTTATATGGTTCGTTAGACTATTGATATGTGATTACGTTAATTGTCCATCCATATTATGTAAGTAAATGGATTTGTTTGGGATTGGGACAAGATATGTAAATAAAAAATGTACGTGATTAAATAAGTATGTCGTCATGTGAAAGTAAAAATATTTAAGACATCGGAGAGTAAGCCTAAAATGCAATATTTAATGTCGCCGTAGCTACCCGTATAAACCAGGAAGGTAAGTATTAAGCACAGAACTTATATACATATAATCTTAATATAATTGCCATTCAATCCCTTCTTTGTGATCTTGCTTTAGGTGCTAGCTACGAGCAGCATACATTTGTATATCGTGTCGTGCATGTCTATATTAGAGGTATATGATCTCACAAATATTTTTATAATAGGTTACAAGAATCTACTAGCTCCTTAGTAACATTGTCTCAGTCCATATTCAGCCCACCGTGACCAGGCTTCTTCTAGTTACATTGCCATCTTCTAATTTAAAAAGAAGTAAAAGAACTTAAATATCATTGATATCTAATATGGTAAGTTATAATTACTTTAAGACACAAGGAAGTCGGCGCATCTCCGACAAGGGATGTTTTCAAGTGATAAGTGTTTGGGCTTGGCTAAACTGACAAAACATCAAGTTGCGTGCCGGGCGTATTTGGCGGCTTTTGCTAACTGGGCTAAACTTGATAAATATCGGTCCGCTTTGAAGTTAGCCTTGGTTATTCTCATTGGCCACCTCTGGGGTTGTATTATTTTTTAATTGGTTTCCAACACGCTGGAAACGTTCAAGTTAGAAAATGGTAATTAATAAACATTGCAATTGTGAAAATTTGGTGATTTATAACTAAATGGCGTAAAAACACCTGATCTATCCACAAAAATAGACTAATAGTTCTTTATTGTAAAAATACTATTGCAAAATTTTAGACAAAAATATACCTTAACATTTGTAAGTAAGTTTAGTTAACATCGCTGAAAAAGTCAGCGAACACTTTATTCAGCGAATGTTTGGAAAAATCATCTATTTATTTAAATAGCTACTTTGTGTTTGAATTTTTTAGGTATTTTATTACAGCTTATTGAGTAATACAACTAAGAATTAATACTTGATACCTGAAGTGATTTTTTATTTCCCAAAACTGTGAAGTAAGAGCATAACCCTAAATGTAAGAATTTCTCCACCTAGGACATTTACAATGGAGCAAACAAGAATAAGCCTTAGCCAGTTACTATACTTTGTGAAGTATTTGTCAAAAAGCAGCGGAAGTCGTTGGCAGCCCCACAAAGGTTGTCAGTTGGCATTGAAACACAAATAAGATAGACATTCAAGCAAACGGGAACCAAATGCCTTAATAAATTTACACAACATTGCTTATTGTAGCACACGACCTTTTGGCTTCAAGTCAGTCGGTTTGTGACCTTTTGAATATTCCGAAAATTAATTTCCTTGGTCTTATTATAAACGGGCTAAATAATATTAATAGACTAGTATTAAGAAAAAAATCTTGCCGCTAGTCCACCATAAAAAATCGCAGCCATTTTTTGCAGGGAAAATTCATTGCTATTTCTTCCTCGCGATATTTTAACTAAAAATAATAAAGTTCAGACACAAACACAAAAAAAATTGATTAGAAAATATGGATGGTGCGGCAGATTCGTTAACTTTAGCAAAAATATAATTGTGCCCGTCTCCGTTCATTTTCAGGGTTATTGATTTGATATTATCAGAGATGTCGCCAAAAGCTAACAACGCGATCTGTGCCTCGTGGAAGGCGGTACTTGACAACTTAAAATTAAATTTTAAATTAAATGCCACAGGGAATTGACAGCTCAACAGGAAAATGACAATTCTGTTTTGATTTTCATTGTATCTACTTTGATCGAAACTGATTCAAACTGGGCCAGTTTTGAATTACTATGAACATTTTGATTGTTTGCAGCTTTTGATGTTGAATTGTATACGTAAGTATTCAACTTAACATCGTACGTACGTAATACAACATACGTACGTACGTAAAATTTTCAGAAAAATATGTATATTTTTGAAGTGAAAACTTCTATAGCGGCGTTGTGCACTTTTTTTGTAATGGGTAAAAAATGTTAAACTCGCGTCAGGACACGTGTCCTGATCGAAAATTCGTAAGACGGATGGAGAGTAGACAGCCGGCTACCCATGCAATGAATATTTGACGTAGCCCCATCTAGTTATTCCTTTCAACATTAATGATAACATTACAAGCATTGAAAATTATTACAACTCCATCTATGAACGAGTAGCAAAACTATTTCGTTCAAGTGAAAACTTCTTTAGCGGCGTTGTGCACTTTTTTTGTAATGGGTAAAAAATGTAAAACTCGCATCAGGACACGTGTCCTGATCGAAAATTCGTAAGATGGATGGAGAGTAGACAGCCGGCGCGGCGTAGGAGAGGAAGTTTCCCCCTCTCTTTCTATGGCGCGGCGAAAATGTATGCCTGCGCCTGCTGTTTCGTTTAGCTGAGAGATAAACTTTTTAATGTAATATAAATAGTCATGTTTGTGTACGATAGCGCAATAAATAAATATTGTATTCTACCACATAAATGATAGTACTTTTATACTGATAATTAAAGCAATTCGTGCAAAATTATTCCCTAACCATTCCAAAATATCAAAAATGCACAACGTTAATATTCAAGTTTTCACTTCTGCCGGCACTCCCGGAGTGCAACCCGTCGTTTTTAGGGTTCCGTACAAAAAATTAAAAAACGGAACCCTTATAAGATCACTCGTGCGTCTGTCTGTCCGTCCGTCTGTCACAGCCATTTTAGTCCGAATCTACTGGACCAAATGAGGTGAAATTTAGTAGGATGGTGTAATCCTATGACTCAAACACATATGTGAAAAGTAATTTTTTTTTTTAAATAAGAGTCATTTTCGGGGTACAAATTAGGGGGGCAAACCTTACTGTGTCATATATCAAATGAAAGGGCTCGTAATGAGGATCTCAAATATATTTATTTTATAATTTTAAAATAAATAGTTTTGATTTTATTCATGAAAGAAGACGAAAATTGACCATTCCCCCCCCCTGATCTCCGAAACTACTGAGCCAAAAATTTTGAAAAAAATACAAATATTGTTAATTGCTTGTAGATTACAGGAAAACATATAATAATTCAATCAATTGTACGGAACCCTCTCCACGCGAGTTTAACTCGCACTTGGCCGGTTTTTTTTTACTATTTCGTAACTACTTTCTTCCAAAAGAATATTGTATTAGTAAATTCAAAATTGGTAGAGAAGCTCGGTGGCCCGGTGGGTGTACGCATTGCTAGCGTTTTCGCAAGTTAAGCAACCCCGGGCGTGATACGGATCACGCCCAGGGTTGCTTGGATTAGTCCACAAGTTTTCTTTTAATCCTTTTAAGGCCTTTTTGTTTCCTCCTGACTTTTCAATGTGGTGTTGAATTGTTTCTGTCCTTTTGTATTTCCTATACTGTCTGATTTTCATACTGATTTCGGCAATATTCTTTCTATTTAATTTCCGGTTGGCTAAAAATGGCTTTCTTCTCTCTATTAGTTCTCGAGCTTTGGGTCCTATTTTGTTTTTTCTTGATTTCGAGTATTTTAGTGTTTTACTTAAATTAGTTAAAAGAGCTTCCAATGTATTGTATTTCTCCTGCGTACCGGTGATTTCTGACATTTTTGTTGATACTTCTTTCTTGAATGGATTTAGTATTTCTTCCGGGAGTGGCTGAGGAATGTGGTCCACTTTACAATATTGATCAATCTGTTTTCTTTTATTCTTAGGTTTCTTGACATTAAGCTTTGCTCTTACCATGCGGTGATTTGTATTAAAGTTGAATTGATTTATTGTATCTACACCCGCAACGTAACGCTTCTTGTTTGTAAGTATAAAGTCTATCTCATTTTTAATTTGTGCATCTGGAGATATCCAAGTTAATTTTCTTCCTTTTGATTTCTTGAAAACCCCTTTCATAATTTTGAAGTTATTTGATAGAGCCCGGTTGACCAACTTCTTTCCATTATCGTTTCTTTTGCCTGTGCTATAGAGTCCCAGTATTTCTTCCTCACCCAATCCTCTTTTACCAATCTGACTATTAAAGTCACCAATGAGTCTCCTTGGATAACAAACCTCAAAAGTAAAGAGAAACGAGCAACCAACCGGGAACATATTATTACAGAGATAGCAAAAAAAATCTATTAAGACTTGTATAACGATTTAGATAGTACAAATTCCCATAGATGAACAATACATACAGAAAGAAGAAGAGGCTGTCCCATCAATATTAGTTAGCGAAGTAGAGAAAGCAATATTATCTCAAAAAAATTGTAAAGCACCCGGTGAATTCAATTCAATTCAATTCAAAATATCTTTATTATCATAGGATATTTATAATGAAGACAAGATAATAAACAAAATTCTAAAAGGAAGCCTGGATGCCATTGCAGATAATTACAAAATTATTTAACGAAATTCTAGACAAAGAAGTATTACCGAAGCAGTAGTCTACATCAACAATCATATTTCTACATAAGAAAGGAGACAAAGAAGAAATAAATAATTATAGACCAATCAGTTTAACATCGAATCTCTACAAAATATTCTCCAAAATAATACTAAACCGCATTGGCAAAGCCTTGGAAAAGAACCAACCAAAGGAGCGAGTAGGATTTTGGAGTGATATTTCAACGATGGACCACATACACACAATTAAACAAATATAAATTAATATAATAGAGAAAAGTAATGAGTATGGGAAACCATACTATTTGGCATTCATTGACTACAACAAAGCTTTTGACTCGCTGAAATATTTGGGAGGCCCTAGAATCCCGAGGTGTGCACCATAGATATATATGAATTATCAAAGAAATATATAAGAACTCAACAGCCAAAGTGCAGACAGAAAGAGTTGGGGCGGATTTTGGTATAAAGAAGGGAGTCAGACAGGGCGACCCATTGTCACCTAAATTATTTTCTGCTGTTCTGGAACTGGTATTTAGAGGATTAAACTGGGAGGATTATGGCATTAACATTAACGGTAAAAAACTCAACCATCTTAGATTCGCGGACGACATTATTCTCTTGAGTGAATCACCAGAGGTACTTCAAGATATGCTTCAGGATTTAGCAGAGGCAAGTAGAAGGGTAGGGTTAATAATAAATACTACAAAAACTAAGCTGATGACAAACAGACATCACCAAAACATCCAGGTTAATAATAACGCAATTGACTATGTTGATCAATACACTTATCTAGGTCGAATAATTTCACCAGAAGACCAAACGAAGAAAGAAGTTGAAACAAGAATAGCAAATTCATGGAAAAGTTACTTGTCACTCGAAGAGGTAATGACGAACCCACAGATACCAATAACAGATTAAAAAAAATTTTTTGATTCTTATATACTGCCGTGTATGACACATGGATGCCAAACGTGGGCTCTTACAGAAAAATACAGAAACCATCTAAAAGTATGTCAAAACAAAATGGAGAGGAGCATTCTCAACATCAAATTTAAAGACAGGGAAGTTTAACAGCATCAAAGTCACTAATTTGGGTATCATCTTTGATCAAACATTATCTTGGACTCCTCAAATCAATGAAGTCAGTCGCAAAATGTTTGTCACACTACACTCTTTGAGACGTATGCAATACTTCCTTCCATCGAGAACAAAAGTACTCTTGGCCCAATCCCTTCTTATTCCTTTACTTGATTATGCTGATGTTGCTTATTTAGATCTTAATCAATGTTTATTAGACAAGCTTGATAGGCTGCAAAATCAGTGCATTAGATTTGTTTTCGGGTTGCGTAAATTTGATCACGTGTCTGAATTTCGTAGGAACTATAAGATTTCGTAGGATCTCCCATATTCTTTCGCTGCTTTTCAATGTCCTTTTAAACCCCAATCCCCAAGTTACCTTGCTGAGAAATTTTCATTTAGACAGATTGATAGTCGCTTGCGTGGTAGTGGTATCCCTCAGCTGCAAATCCCTGCACATGTCTCGGAGTCTTACAGATACTCATTCTCAGTTCTTGCTGCCCGGTTATGGAATGCGCTTCCTGTAGATGTGAAAAATGCGCCCTCTCTTGATTCATTCAAAGTCAGACTTAGAAGACATCACGAAGGATTCTCAGACACCTTGAGCTAACAATATTGTAGTTTATGTATTTTACTTATCTTAGTTGGTGATATTTAGGTATATTATTCTGTTATGTATTAATGTATTATAGGTATATGTAATATATTTTAGATTAAAAGTGAACATTTAATTTCTATTGATCAACGCTTTGACTTCTGCCCATTATGCCTATTTTTTTATTTCCATTCGCTGATACTTGGTTGACTGGAAGAGAGACCTTTATGGGATAAGTCCGCCATTGTACAATTATTTGGTCTCTTATGGTTTATAAGTATGTTTGTAAAATATTTTTTTTGTACAATAAAGATATTTACAACAACAACTTTCTTCTTCTTCTTCTTATTTAAGAGCTTAGTGGCTCTTGTCGATGGAGTATGCGCCACACTTCTTGGTTCTCTGCCTTACTTTTTAGTGCTTGATACGACATGACCCCTGCTTTTTCTTTCAGTTGATCTACATAGCTCTTTCTTGGTCGTCCTGGACTTTTTCTACCTTTTATCTTTCCTTCTAGTATGTTTTTAAATAAGGAGTCATGTCGTATTAAGTGACCAATCATTTTCCCTCTCCTATTTTCTATTTCGCCCAGCAGTCTTCTTTTCTCTCCTACTATTTCTAATACTTCCTCATTGGTTTTCCTTTCCATCCAACTGATCTTTTCCATTCTCCTCCAGCACCACATCTCGAAAGCTGCCAGCCTGCCACTATCACAACAACAACAACAAATTAAAAGTTAGGTGAAGTTATCACAAGTAAAGGATGTTACCTATACTCGTACTGTAAGAAGGCTAAAATGGAAATGGATTGGTCATACTTTGAAAATAAATGGTCAAAAGACGTAACTACGAATACCACTCAGGTATCCTCGTGATGGGAAAAGAAGAAGAGGAGGACAAAAGAATAAATGGGAAGACGAACTCAAGAAGGCGGCTGGAGGGTTATGGAGAAGAAAGACAAGGAACAGATTGCTATGGAGACAGATGGGGGAGGCCTTTGCTAAGGGGCAAGCTGACAGCAGTCGCAACAGGAATGCAGAGGATGTCAGCAAGAGAGGCTGCAGTAAGTAAGTAACTAGTCCACAAGTGGAGGAAAATTCTTGAGCTCCTCCGTGCTTTGGAAGGCACGTAAAGCTTTTGGTCCCGGCTGTTATCATTGTATAGCAGTCGTCAAACTATGTCAAATGCCTTCAGGCAGCTTGAAAAATGTGTCACCAGTGTTGGCCACTTTCTCACACGAAAAACGAAAACGAAAAATTGGTCAATTTCTAGTGCGATAGGAAACTTGTTAGCCTCGTTTCTGATCTGTGTTCAATAGTGTTCATGTTTATCCTATATACTTACATGTTTACGTAGTTACGAGACCCTGAGAAATGCAATCTATTTCGTACAGAGGATATACTGGCCGGCATAAAGAGCTTATTTGGGGAGCTTTCGGCTATAATCCGCAGGGCACGGGATCTAGGCCACTCTCGAGAAGCACATTATCGCAGCATTATGCTGATGCGTGCTGAGGTCTCGCCAGCTCCTGCCGTCACGTTTATGGCAGATTTATGCCAATAATAGTGCGACTTGTCTTTTATAGAGCGCTGCCGGAATAACGTTAAAGCCAAGATTTCATTTAGTCTTTTTTACATTTTCTACTAAATATGTTCTTAGTTTGACAGAAGTGATTGGAATCGGAATGGAAAGGATTTTGCCGAGCCAAATGGCTAAATAAACTAGTTTTTCTGTGAGATCTCGTAAGCCCTTATAACCATGCAATAACCGAGACTTTCTCTTTTCCCCTGTCCTAGCAAAGTTATTAATGCTTTATTATAATGCAAACCTCATTATCCTGGCCTAGCAAAGCTACTAATGCTTTATTATAATGAAAACACAAGTCCAAAAGTAATTTGCATAACAAAATTAACGAAAAAGTTCAATTTTAAAATGCATTTCAGGTGCTTGAATTTTCCAATAGGTTTACCTATGTACACTTTTGAGCAAAATAGGGGTATAAGTTTTTACGATTACTCGCGTTCCGTTGGCCCTTTAGAAGGTCGAATCTGTTATCCAAGTGTTTGATTTGCAATCTACGAGTTAGTCTTGTAAAGGCGGAGATGACTGTCTATGTCTAATTGGTATATGTAGGTTTTAATTTTCCGAAAAAATTGGAATCCGTCCGTATATAACGCTAAAGCAAACTTCCCTCTTTTCCCTCCTCCGCCACCTCCCCTTTCGGATTGTTTTCGCAACATTTTGTTAGAATAAAGTGCTTCTCAAATTTTGATTGATCAAATTGGTCTTCCATGCTGGTCTGGGAGAAAAGAAAAAACATAGAATGTACCAGCTACTTCTCTTCCCGCGCAAATCGTAAAAGCCGATCGAGGGAATGGGCAAGAATCTGAATCATATCAATAGGCGATGCGGTTAGCAACTATCACTATTATGATTTCTTTTTTCCACCTTCATGCCCACCATCACGCTAAAAGTGGCCTGGGCCTTGCCGCCCTAGGCTCTGTCTGCCTCGTTAGGGATAAAGACATGATAGTGTATCAGTATCAAATTTTGATGAAATTAGTCGATAAATAACGCTACAACCAACAACAAACTTTCCCCCTTTCCCTCTAATAAAAATTCTCAATTGGTTAATATATTTATAAATCAAGGAACTTGTGTGCCAATTTTCGTCAAAATCGGTTGAAAAATGCGACGTTTATGCGAGAACAGACAGACGGACAAAAGCATTATTGGCCAATCTGGAGACTGAGACGTGTTGCTCGCTCGGTCAATAATGCTCGTTATCGTTAGTTATATATAAAAGATTTAAAAAATATAAATCAAAAGGTTCACATGTTCAGAATAAAGTTATAGAGCCGAGTTTTCATTACGCGGCCTTTAACGCAAGTAGGGCGTTTTAGCTGGAGTAAGCTGCCAGAGAATTGTAGCACCATTTCACGTCGTCGTTTGCTCAAGTGTGCTATTTGTGTTCTTAGTTTGTTTGTAGTATTCAATGGAGAAAATACTATACTAGATACGAGTAGCTCAATGTATAGTGAGTTATACCTTTCTTATACAACCTTCCTTCTTTAAGTTGGGTTGGATTTTTGTGGGTTCGATGCCGATTATGTAAGCCGTTGAAAGCGATTATGCATAGAAAATATTTCAGACCATTTATTTTACAGATTTTCCTTTGCATCTGAAAACTCTCCCGCAGTTACAAAGTGAGCAAAATAAATTGCTAGTCCCTATCGGAATATTGCTCACTCATGTATACTAGATCTGCAATCGGCAAGCGGTATAAAATCACACTGTAAAAAATAACAGTAAATGCAGAGAAAACATTTCAGACTATTTGTTCATTTTGTGCATTTTATAAGCAGTTTAACTCCTGCATCTAAAAACATAAAATGCATTCGTAGTAACAAAGTAAGCGATACAATGCCCGTCTCTATCGAAAAATTGCTCGGTCATGTATTGTATCTGGATTCTAAGATCGGTTAGCGTAAAAAAAAAGCGGTCAAGAAAAATATCTGACTTTACTGAATTGTGTATGCATACTCCACACATTTCATTATTTATACGGATCCGCACTAAAAGGGAACAAAACAATAAACGCAGAGAACCTAGATATTTCAATCTGGTAAATATATAACTATTTTGGCATAATTTCATATGAGCTTTTGCAAAAAAAAAATCTAATAACCGATAACCCATTCCGCTATTCATAGTAAAGTGGTTAACAGTAGAAATAAAACATAGACCTAGTTTTTTTTTACTTTGTAATAAAGTGATTGCTCATATTCAAAGTTAACTCGCTTTGATATTTGTTTGGCGCCGCTCTATTACTCGGCAACTGCACAGTTTCCATTAAATTACCCTTTATCCCGCGACTCACACTTGCGCCTGCAATTTGTCATGTACTATAATAGCGATTAGTTAGTCCACTTTTGCTTCATGGATGAAGTGCTAATTGTGTTTCTATTACTACTTAAAATTATTTGATTTATTTGATATACATATAAAGCTTCCATTTTCTATTACAAGTTATAGAACTATTTTTATTCATACTATCTTTTATCCATTTTGCCTAGAAACTAGCAAACATATTGTAAGACAAAAAGGTACCTATATTAAATTAATAAGTTTCGAAAAAGTACTCAAAAAATTAGTACACCGTCAACACGATAAATGTATGAATCGTGCTCTGTGCGTGATTACGCCATGAAAATAAAAAATAAAAAGATATTTATCAAACAAAAAGAAAGACGACTCCCGAAATTTTAGCAACTTTCAATGAATATCCAACTTATGTTTTTGCAACTACAAATAAATTTAAGTACATTTTGACAGACGACCTTTGGGGGGTAATTTGCATGTGTAGTTGAACTTTTATTGGCCTTTATAATTTTATAGGAGCAGTTCTAGGCGTGACAAAGGACAAGTAAATGTCGCGAGAAAGGGCGGGCTTTGTTGTCTTTAAATTGATTTAAAGTACTTGATGCATAGATACAAGGTTGATTTTTGCATGTATAGTCGGAGGTCGTGGGTGGCTCTATCGGAGACTCACGCGTCGTTGCCTCTGTGCTTTTGTTCAATGAGTTCTAGCTAAACTCCCCTGACACTCGGTCGAACAACCATTGGAGACGTAATTTCAGTATTTCAGACGCTCATAAAATAGACATCGATTGAATATTTAATTACAGTATGACCGTTTGATCTTTGGGCTTGAGCATGGGCTTGAATGATCTTATTTTGTCAACTTTGTAGGGTCTCCCCTGAAGGGATCTGTAAAATATTCGAAAATGGATTTCGGAAATGGAATTTGAAATGTAGTTATATAGGTGGGCATGGTGAGACGGAGAAATGAGGTGAAAACCAATATGCAGTATGCAGGTGGCGTGCATAAATAATCGTTAAAACTTTAATTCAATTATTGTGAACTTGCGACTGACTACGAGTACGTAGTACCTATAGATTATGATTACGTTTTTTCATAAATTGATTAATAAAAAAAGTAAGTTGTAGGCTTGACACTGAAAGACATTACTAAATCCGTTATTATATGAATTACACACTATTAATTTGTAGGTATGTTTTCTTTTTCAGCATCACCCACCAAATTATTCGATCAACAATTATTTCGATTCTTATGGCTTATAGGACAGAAAACTTTTTAGTTTTTGTGTAATAAAGTGTCATGTATAGTACAGTGTCGTTTTCAACATAAAATAAGGTAATGTCACTTTTCTCGTGAAAATGTTACTTTTTGACCACTCTCATGTTACATTTGACAATATGTCGCTGGCAACACTGATTCAAGGAGTGCTCATTTCAGAAATCAATTTTTAATTAAAATTTTTTTAATGCTTTTGTTTTAATAAAAATATCAGCCTTATCGTAAACCTAACACATGCTTACATCAGACAGAGTTACTGTTGCGCAGCCGCTGCTAGTCTATATAACGCAATTGCTTCATCCGAAGATGGCATATTTTAATATAAAATTAAAATTTTTGACATATCTAATATTTAAAAAAAACTGTACCTAATCGTCGAAGGCTTTTTGTAGTCTTTTAGATAATACACATAAACAAAATCGAGGATCGAAAGCAAGATCTTTCAGGCGATAAAAAACTTTTCCTGCCCAAGTTATCTGGTAGAAGTTAAAAGTGTTGTAAGTAGAGCCGTTATCCAATAAAGCCTTCTCAACTTCCGTTTACGATTCCTGCGGGTATATATATATTGAAAGCTTAACCGTAACAGTCTTAAACAATAAAGTTGATGGCCGCAAAAGATGTCAAAACGTTTCATTCTTTATGAAGAGAGAGGTTTTATCTGCACTCAATATTTTACGTCACTTCCTTATTAGGATTTTAGAAGGCCAAGTTAATTTTATTAGTTAGCAGTAAATGTCTTGTAGCCGTACCGTTCATGAATAACCGAATAAAACGAGGAATTTGTACGGGATGCTTTTACGAGTGTTGCGTGATGCGGCGGACAGTAAAAGTTTAGTTGTAGTATTTCAGGTAGCATCGCCTCGTCTCGGAGTATTGGCTAGAGTTCCGACGCATACTCGCAGCTTTCAATATTGAAATATATGTATGTATACCATAATGTCTTACAGGGTTTTTTATTATTAACAGATGAGTCACAGTGCTTGTAATTCTTTTTTATCGTGTTTGTAGAGAGAAAAACAGATCATGTTTGTAGATTGTAAAGATAAATATTTTTAAAACTAAAAAGTTTTTATTTACTGAAAACCGCATTCAAACTACTACTTGCACTTGCGGGTAAATTAAAAAGAAAAGTCCTTTTCAGTGCGGCTCCACAGAGCGGTTTGAAAGCCAGTTTAGTACTAAGCAGCCGCGTGTGATGTCGTGGCGGTGAGTTGGCGTTTGTTTGCTTTGTTATGACTCTAGTTACTTGTACAATACACTGTAATAACAATCTACTTCCTCAACGCAATTTGGGGTTAAACATTTAGCACGTTGTCCCTGATTTAAAGTGTAGTTTTCGTAAAAATGCATGCTTCCCAAGGAGAGCAGAAGTTCGGTAGGCCTGGATTTTTCATCTCGTTTACGAGTATCTTAGGACAACTAAAAGTAAAAAAGTGAAACTAAAAAAAGTGAAAGGCTCTATAGCTACGGCTCATGAGTGACCACTATTATTGGCACATTAGTCTAAATTCTTGACAGGGTGCATTGCATAAGCACATAGTGTAATGTACTCGTTACAGAACAAAGTTGACTGCATAACTGCAGTCCTTTTCAGTGCAGTGTTGTAATAAACAGGCGTGTAAATCGCAACAAACAGTCAGTTAACATTTGTTTGCTTTGTTAATACTGAGTTTATTATAATGAAAATGAACTGCAGTATTGCCCCACTATGTAAACAAATTAGATTGTAAACATTTTTCACTGTTTTTATTAGCTGTCATTTATTTTTATTTATTTTGCACAAGTTAACTAGTAGTTCGCCCCAAACTGTAAATTTTTGCTTTCTATGTAAGGCGAAAAACATGATCTATTCCCTAATTTAAAAATAATTGTTTAGTGGTAAAACATGGTAATGAAAATTCTGCTGTATATTAGGAATTAGATAGTCCTTTAAATTATTTTACAAACAACCGTTAAATAGTTGTCCTTAGTCCGTCTAGCTCTAAAACGCTTTAACCTTGTGGCAGCAAGTGTGGGTTCTTAAGGTATCCTACCCATTACCTGTCCTTTTTTAGATACTTCTTCTTCTTAGCAAGTTGGAATGGCTAATATTTTTATATGTCATTAGCCGAATTTAGGTCGTCTATCGTACAAGGGGTTGGGCGGTTGGGACATGATAGTGGTGGCGGGCCATGGTTTGAACGGTTCCACAGTCACAACGATTGTTGTTTGAGAAACCCTACTTTTCTGGGTTTACGTGTCATCTCCCAAAACCAGTTCAGAGCCTGTTTAGAGACTTCCAGACAATCATTATGAACGAATCATGAACTGAAATATAAGCAAAGTAATGGACCTAATGCGGCTCTACCGGTCAACCATTACAGTAAGCGGAAAATATGTGTGACTCAATATGCAATATGGCAATAAAATATGTTTAATTTTGCGTTCTATAGTATCTATAGAGAATCCAATATGTTTGAACATTCAAATGACGTTTCAAACTTATAGTACGCATATTATTGTTATAACGAAAATTCCTGGACAAAGTTGACTGGCGTCCTTTTCAGAGCGGCTCAAAAGCCAGTTTAGTTCTAAAGAGCCGCAGCAAACAGCCAGTTGTTTGCTTTATTATAGCTCAAGTTAGTTATAATGTGCCGTAATAACAATGAGAAAACTTTATGCGGTATTTTATCCTTATAAGCTTTAAACTTGTGTTTTCAGAGACCAGAGATCTTTAGGCTAAACATATTTTATGTGCAGTGGGTTTGGAAGTACTAGACCTATTTTATTTGTCCACTACTAGAAAGCTAATGCATGCAACTTATATGCAAATCTTGCAGTAATAACAAACACTTTTGATAGGGGAGCGTTTTAAAAATCTAATCATGCTGTAAACACTTATTTTTGGAATAGGGGTATTCCAAAAATAAGTGTTCTAGTTCAGTCTAAATGTGATATTTTGGTCATGTATATGATTATCTTCTGTTCATGTTTTTAATATAATACAATAAAAAGTAACATAAAAATATAATTAATATCTCTTTTTTGTAAATTTATACTCATAACGGTTACATGCATGTAATACAATACAATTCGCTAGATTCTGATGTAGATTACGATATAATTATTTATTTCTGAAAATTCTTTGAACCTCGCCTGCAAAAGAAACCAATTTTCCTTCAATATTCGCAGCTAACAATGTTGTCCGCTTTACTCTTCAATCAAGATTAACTTGTTTGGAGCACTGTATGTGTATTGTAGCACCCGACCAATATGATTCTTGATAAGGAATTTAAGATAACACAAGTGCTATTAAGACTTTTTAGGGGAAGTTGTCATCATCCAGGTCTTTTTTAGCCCTGGCTGCGGAGCCCGACCCCTTTCTGTACTACAATCTAATACTTAGCCAGTGTAGTCAGAGAATTTTGCCTACACTCTCCACGCTGGCCAGACGGGTTGGAGAGGTGTCATTGATGTTTAAAAGCTTTATTTAGCTTGTTTCCTAAACCGCCTTTTACGACATCCACGGGAAGACTTCGAGTGGTCCTATTCTACTCTGCCGGGAACCACACGGCTTAAAACGGAACACAGAGTAAAGAAGGAAAATATGTATAAATTAGATTACATACAGGCACATGACTGTCTGCCACCTGCGTACGTTTTGTAATCAAACTGATGGACCTATACGAAACTTCTACGCATCAAATTGATTTCGCAGGCCACTTACGTAAACAAATAACTCGAAAGAATAGAGTGAGGGAATTCGGACTGTCATCTATTAGCCGGGTAGGAGCGGCTGCCGTCCGAAGGCCAGCGTCGACACCTGTAATTTATTAGATTTGTTTCGATCTGGGATAATCTTGTTACGCGCGACCCGCCCACCCTGCGTCTTGCCGGTGCGCCCTACTGCCGTATTTTTGAACGACGAAAAAGGATTGTTTTTTTTATATTTTTTTGTAGAAATTTCCTTAAAAACTTAATGAAAAGTCGTCTGAGATATTTTTATGCATAGGCCAGCTAGGCAATGACAATGTAAAAATAGTATCATATTATGCAATAAAAAACCGTGTGTCGTTATTACGGTTCAACAGATAGAGCTCTCACAGGACACGGACAGACGGACAGACAGCAGAGTCTCAGTAATAGGGTCCGAAACCTAATTACGAATTGCGGAAGCACACCTTAAATGTATGACGTAAGTAGACGGTCCCTAGTAAAGCAAAAAAATGAATTTAGAGATAAATTGTTACACGTACAAGAAGCACATAAAAAGATCATCAAGTAAAATGACATAGCAAAGTCTTAAAACACACTTAAAACTTATTTTGAAACATGTCCAAAGGCCAAGTCACTCTGGTTTGATTTTAGCAAAATCAGGCAAAATCCGTTTACGAGTTAATTTCTAACTCCATTGTGATTGATGACTGCGATGTCTGCTACAGTTAACGATGTGTTTTTATCTTCTCTGGGGATCACTGAATTCATAGTTATTTGTCTATTTATAAAGCTAATAATATTAATCTGTGGTTATACCTACTATTCTACAGCACGTAAGTACATGGTACGAAAAACACAAATAGATTCGGAAACTTACATTATAACTTAAAAGTATGTCACCATGACATATTTTTCGTTTAAACGCAGTTTTAACGTGATTTTGTAGTAGAAGTTTTGCTTTTAACTTCCTTCCTTCATGTTATTTAAATGTTAGTGAGTATATAGCTCCCAAGGAGTGGACTAACTTTTTATTTTCTATTTGTAGATATAATATTATTAGCGTCTATATAGGAATGATGATCTGTGCAAAAAGGATTTTGTAGACACCAAATGTCATGTCCATCCTTTTATTTAATTACCTTTTTATATTTGGACTTATTTTTCTATAGGAGTTGTTGACAAAGAGCCTTAAATCAGGACCACTCACGGAATCGGCTTTTAGTGTCTTTCAACCTAATTTATTAATCGTAAAAATGCCCCCATAAACGCAGAATAAAAGAAAAGTGATTTATGTTGGAGTTACACTGATTGTTATCGCGCGGTGCGTGGGCCGCGACTCCGTTACAATCGCACAATGGACAGATCACAAACAAATTGATCACACATACGACGTTCTAACGTCTAATATAGATATCCCTATTTTAGGCTGTGTATTTTTTATGCGGTAATAGGCACTTACTTATACCAAAATAATGTAAGCGTTACTGGCATTTCCATCCCCAGAGGTATGGTAAAATGAGGTATAAAAAAAAGCGCTTCTACGTAAGTGTTTCTGACACAGTCCTCTAAAACCTAAGTATCAAATACTTACAGATTTAAATAAATTTTAGAACATATGTAGGGATCTACGAATGAGGATAATTCAATGGTAGGGATAGGTCTTTATGCTGATCTACTCGGAAATTAAAACAAGCTCGATAAAGATGACTGCAGATATGAAAAGGTAATATAAATATTTTCCTCGATTTGAAGACCTTTGACCTATTTACGATAGTTCATATTCTTGCCATACGGCAATATTTATTATTATATTAATAATATTTTATAAATAATACTATTTATAAAATATTATTTTCATTTTTGCTATTTCGCTAATATCTTTACCGTCTGATTTTTATTTATTATATTAATATAAGTTCTGAAATATTTTGTTTAGGAGGAGGACAAAGCTATTGTTTGCTTCTTTTGTTTGTTGCATGCTCGATCCTTTAATAGCGTTCGAGCATTGAAATTGGGGTCAGGTTGTTGACACAAATTTATGAAGGCTTTGGACATAGGCAGATTAAAAGTGAAACAAATTCTTCATTTGCAGGTACAAAGTAACGCAAATGACTAACTTTATTTAAATTTATTCCCACTTTGGTGGAAAGTTCTTCACGGGCATATATTTTTTAGAAACGCGCTTATTTTTCTACTGAAATTTTGCCGTAATATTTTTTGCCATCATACATAACACTATAAGAAGATTACCTAAATTAATCCGCGGCGTACATTCGCCTCTCTCCTGCGATCTACATAAGACAACACACGCGTAGGCACACATACATTTTAATGTTCGCATCTACACGTACCTACATTTACATACATACGTAGGTATAATGACAAAGGCTAGAAGCTTGACAATAGGAGGGTCCCATCCCATTTGAAATGTCGCAATGAAGGCGAACTTTAAATTAAGGGGCGAATGGGGACAATCAACAGTTTAGTTTTTGTGTCATTTAAGATTTCACTTTGTTTGTTCCGCGTTGTTTCAGATTTAATTGCTGTCTCAGTGGTTTGGATTTCCTCTCGCGCACTTAAGGCCGTACCTGAATTTTCTGGGGTCCAGTGCTGCCCCCATTTAAAATAAATCATTTCAAAGAAAACGGAGACATTATTTAAAATTTTGCTACTATCAAAGCCTAGATAACCTTTCAAAGTATTTTATGAACTACTGTTTACAGTTTATAATGAGAACGTTAAACTTTACTACGCACATTTGCCAAAAGTGGCCGTTTTTCGCAAATGTGCGTAGTAAAGCTTAACGTTCTCACTTTAAACTGTAAACAGTAGTAATATCAATAATGTCTCCGTTTTCTTTGAAATGATTTATTTTAAATGGGGGCAGCACTGGACCCCGGAAAATTCAGGTACGGCCTTAATACGAAACCTCGGCGCGAACTCTAGTACTAATTAAATAAAATTGTAGCAATTTTCTTAGCAAATGTTAAAGCTGAGTAATTTTACACGGAAAAGATTTTTTTCGTGTTTATGAGTATTACGTGTTTTATTTCCTATAGTAGTAACATAGCTCTAGCGTTATTAAAAATGCAATAGGTAATGTACAGCGTCAGTATAAATATATTAGGTCTAAAATTTTGTAGCAGTTTACTATGCAAAATAAATATAATAAAAAAATCGGCCAAGTGCGAGTTAAACTCGCGTGGAGAGGGTTCCGTACAATTGATTGAATTCTTATAGATTTTCCTGTAATCTACAAGCAATGAACTATATTTTGTATTATTTTCAAAATTTTAGGCTCAGTAGTTTCGGAGATCAGGGGGGGGGGGGGGAGAATGGTCAATTTTCGTTTTCTTTCATGAATAAAATCAAAACTATTTATTTTACAGTAATAACAAAAATATATTTTAAATGCTCATAAGAAGCCCTTTCATTTGATATATGACACGATAAGGTTTGCAAAACTTTTTTTAAAATTTCCTAATTCATCCTCCGAAAATGACCATTATTAAAAAAAAAAATATTTAATTTGCACATTTGTGTTTGGGTCATAGGATTACACCATCCTACTAAATTTCACCTGATTCAGTCCAGTAGATTCGGAGCAAATTGGCTGTGACAGACGGACGAACAGACAGACGCACAAGTGATCCTATAAGGGTTCCGTTTTTTATTTTTTTGTACGTAACCCTAAAAATAAGCTATAATTATAAAAACAGGATTTTTATTTATCTTCTTAATAACGTACCTACGTTATTAAAAGTTAGGTACTATACTTAATTACACCTGTATTAAAGTATAGTACCTAATATCCGCAGTAAAGCGGCGTGTGTCGGCACCCTTACACAATAGAGATATCGGCGAGATTTATAGGTCACACGAGCCTTGATTAAAAACCCTCTAAATGGTTTGAGGGCGGATTTAATTCCTCTCATTTCCATTTATATATGTGTGCACGTCAGAAAATCGATTAACGAAATTACTTTTTGCGACAACTCGCGCCGCGGAAAAGTATCGCATTCCATTTGGATTACTTTTCTGATTGATCAATCATTCGTTTGGATGGGAACTTGTTAATATGAAAAATCCTACTAATGTGAAAGGCTTTTTTGATTTAGGATACTTAATCACACGTAAATCGTAAACAGATTTGGATTAGGTAGATTATCTTAATCTAATGACCTTCATGACATTTAAGCATTAAAAGATTAATCAGTGAAATGTCATCTCTAAAGACTATGTTATAAAATTGTATTTATCTGAATTAAATGTCTTTATATATAATTATGTTTTAAAAAAAATTATGGATCATTGGTCTGAAAATAAGAGATTTATTATCATTATTAAATGGTACGCTTATGTTAGGATGATGTAAGTACAATCCGAAAATAGTTATTTATGCAACTGTGGTAATAAAGGGTTGTAAAGCATGAATGTGGGTTTATCACACGAGGCGAAGCCAGTGTGATAATAGTATCACATGAGTGTTTTAATACCAAATTATGAACAGTTGCATACAATACTTTATCTACACCCATGATATGAATCCTCTATAAAAGGTATAGCATTTTGCTTTACGTTTTACGTAAAGCAAGCAATTAATTTTAAATATTTTGAGATTTCTCAGCGTACTTTTGAGCATTACCACTGGTATGACTCTCCATTGATTCAGAGTAACATATATACCTACTACTACTACAAACGAAACAATTTATCTGTACACACGTCGATGTGTGAGTTTTATACTTAGGGTCGCACCGCAGAATTATTTTAATACTTACCTACTAACGAGTTCGACATATTTACGATTATATTTTTCCATACCGGAAGATTTGCGAACACTATGACGTAAAAAATATTCTGTTTTATATGTATTAAATTTTACAGAAAAGTCGGAAACAGCTACGTAATATCACTTCACAAATATTTTTCATTATGTCCATTGTCCATTTCACCTATAGTTCACTTTACTGATTATTATTGAGTCATTTATATTGTAACGCACTAATTTCACTAATTCACTATTGTAATATAGTAATTTGCATATTCGGCGCAAAACTATACGGTAATTATATGAATAAATTTAATAAAAATAACCAAATGTTTATAACGATTCACGCTTACACACAGCATGTCAAGTTGTCATTGTCAACATGGCATTTAGCATTATAACCCGCGGAAATCCAGTTGGCATCTGCGTGTATGTGATTACCTGTGAGCGAGGAGCCTATGTAACATTACCGGATTGCTTATTAGCAATCCGGTAATGTTACAATCTCGCTCTTGTGTATCTCCCGCCAATGCGAGAGAGCGAGAAGGGTATATATATCAAGATGGTTGCTGGGTAATAACGTGAAATTATATAGTTGCTTTGCTTTCCTGTTTTCATCATTTGGAAATGTATGAAGTATACGTTCTTTAGAGTATTGGGTGGATAAACAATTATTATACGCGCACCTTCTCACCATGATGGTTACTATTGGTTGACAGTTCTCAAGACAACACACGTCGCGTATTGCGTGCGGCTAGTAATTAAACCCTGGTTTGGAGCCGTCAAAGCTCACAAAGTGCGGGGGAGAGGTGCGGGGACGCCAATTTGTGGGAGACGCTGTGAGATACCATTCTGTTTGACTCAAAATCTTATGTATTCTGTGGCATTACATAGAAGGTCCATAGGGATGAAGATTTGAATTTTTCGGATAATTCTTGAAAATATACTAATAACACATCTTCAGAAAATGATGTACTATTTCTTTGATATTTTCCAATTAATGAAATCTTGGTACGCCTTTTCATATTGTTTTCTCAACTTTTCAGGTAATAATTGGTTAGAAATGTCCTTTGCTGCATTAGAAATATTTGGTGGTGTAGGTATTATCAAAGCTTGTAGAATATCACTTATTTTTGTAAACAACAAAGTAATAATTTTTAGGGTTCCGTGCACCCTTTGGGTACGGAACCGGATCGGGCCCTATTACTGAGACTCCACTATCTGTCCGTCTGTCCGTCGGTCCGTCTGTCACAGGGCTCTATCTCTTGAACCGTAATAGCTAGATACTTGAAATTTTCAACGATTATGTATTACTGTGGCCGCTATAACAACAAATACTAAAAATAAAAAAAGTTCAAACTTAAAGGGGGTCATCATACAAATAAACGGGCAAGTGCAAGTCGGACTCGTACATGAAGGGTTCCGTACCACCGTACAATGTTTTAAAACGCTGAAGAAACACGTTTCTTTTATGACGACCCTCTTTAATTTTTAACTTTATTTTATTTTTTGTAATTTGTTGCTATTGTGGTCATAGTAATACATAATTGGTTAAAATTTCAAGTATCTAGTTAATGCCATTATGAAGATCAAGTTAAAAACGCTGAAAAAAACACGTTTATTGTATGACGACCCCCTTTAATTTTAACTATTTTTTATTTTTAGTATTTGTTGTTATATCCGCCACAGTAAATACATAATCGGTGAAAATTTCAAGTGCCTAGCTATTACGGTTCAAGAGATAGAGCCCTGTGACTGACGGACAGACAGACGGACAGACAGACAGACAGACGAACAGACGGACAGACGGACAGATAGCGGAGTCTCAGTAATAGGGTCCCGTTTGCACCCTTCGGATACGGAACCCTAAAAACGTGTTTTTTTAGCGTTTTAAAACATTGTACGGAGATACGGAACCCTTCATGTATGAGTCCGACTCGCACTTTGCCGTTTATTTGAAATGCTATTAACGAACAAAAATGGCAGGATAAGACGTAAATTTAAAACGTATGTTTTTTTTAAATTTAGAGTGTGGTATTGAAACGCGCGTGAAAGACAATGGTGACATTTTTCAAACCTGGAGTCACTAATTAAACTTTTTTTTGTAAGGAAATATCATTCGTTTACGTGAATCCGCGTTTCAAAAATGGCATTTATGGTTCTTTTTAGAGTTCCGTACCCGACGGGTGCAAACGGGACTATATTACTGAGACTCCGCTGTCTATCCGTCTGTCCGTCTGTCCGAATGTCCGTATTTATAGCATACCCATGCTATAAATACCTGCATGCTATAAATATCCGCGGCATTGGTTGCGCAAATATTTTTATTTACACCCGTAAATAAAAATATTTGCGCTACCAATGCCGCGGATAAAAACTAGTTTATTATGTTCAAACTTTTGAAGTCGTTAAATCAGGAGCATAGTCGCTGTTGCGGCGCTTTTTAATAAAACTTAATATAGTCCAGTTAATGCAGACTTTGCATCGCAAAAGGTGGTGTATACGCGATTTTGACGTAATTTTGTTGGCATGAAGGCTTCATAAAAATCCAAGCTTTCGACCTTGGTGGATGTAAGCGTTAAAAATCAAATTAATGAATTAATGCCACTTTGAATTTAAACAACCAAAATATATTTTTTAAATTACGTTTCTACGGTTGATTGTGTGACAAAGTGTCTATGAAAGGAATAAATAATATAAAATTCCTTGCTGCTCTTGCTCATTGCCTACATTTGAATTCTAATCTTACAAGCATCGAAATAAAATAAGACCAAAAAGATTCAAGTCAATTTTACTTATATAAATTAATTGATGCGGTGTGAGAGGTGTGGCGCCTATCGCTTGGGGGATGCCAAGATCGAAAACTTGGATTTTCTATTAAGCCGTTATACCTTAATAACATTACGTTAAAATTGCATATACACCACCTTTTGCAAGGCGAAAATACCTATTGAACAGACTATAATGTGTCCCTTTTTATTTGTTACCAGCGCGACTCGGAAAAATAAGTTTCACGACGCAGTAATATAAAAGAAATTGCTTCAGGACATTTTAAAATAATCGCTTATACGCAAACAAAATAACCGTAGTAAAAAGAATACAAATTATCAAGGCGCTTTCTCGACTTATTTTATGGTTTTATTTAAAGATGCGCGAAGGACTAATGCCGTTTCTTTTAATTTGTTTTTAAATGAACGCTCAAGTATTTGTCTCTCAAGAAAAATGGATTATTTTATTAACGTTGTTTAGAGTAACGTAAAAGAAAGAATTTTTATGAACGTTGTCTTAAATATTCAAGAGGGCAATATTGGAATATAAAACAAACTTTGTATATTTTTGTAAAATTTGTGAAATTGTTGCCACATAATACGAGAAGTTTCATAGAATATCGACTAAACTATGTCATGAAAATGGCACATCTAAAACTATTCCAAATTTGTGTAATTTCTATGCAAATTTATGACTGCTTTGCTTTTGAATTAATGAGTTGGAAGATAAAATAACAATGTTCAACAAAGTTTGCATATTGGGCTAATATTTCATCCCAAAGCATAGCCTTTTATAAAAAATATATGTCAGGAAAAAAGAGAACAACTATGTGATAGTTTTTCTTATTTATCATCTCTAAACTGCTGTTCAGCTGATAACGAAAAATTTGGGGGCGGCCTAACTTATAAGTAGACACTGATATACAGAAAGACAGACAAATATCATAGATCCCGGTATGAGTAAAATTGCTCTAAAAAGAACAAACCTGCAGATCTGGCCTCCTTGCAGGCAAGCACCATGCTGTGCCGCACATCGGGGTTGTCGTCAGCTATGGTCTCGCCGACGGCCACGAACCGCTCCACTGCGCAGCACACGGCCGCCCCCACGCGCTGCACCGCCGCTCCACCGGCGGACGCTTCGCCTCGTGTCGCTACCAGACTGCTGATCTGGTAAATAAAGGACCATCATTTAATTTATTGTATGGTTTATGGTAGAGTAGAATAGGACCACTTCAACTCTTCCCGTGGATATCGTAGAATGCGACCTAGGAAATACAAGCCAAACAAAGCTTATAAACATCAATGAGACCTCTTCAACCTGTCTGGCCAGAATGGCTCTGGTAGTACAGAGAGGGTCGTGCTCCTACAGTGGAGACAAATAAAAGACCTGATGATGATTAACCTTAGAATATTTTGTTAAAAACCTCTTAAATTGTTTCTATCTTAGGTCATTGGCATGAAATTTAAAAAAAAATGCTAGTCTCTTCAATTACAAGTACCTACTTCTACATACAGTGGAGGTATTGTTGATTTCTGTAGAGGTACCTTAGTGTCCTTACGTTAGTGTTAAAAAAATACATTTAAACTTTATATAAATTAATATTAAACTAATTAATGTCAAGTGCTATAAGCCTAAGTGCCGCTACGAAGCGCTACAGTCGTAGCTTTCGTATTCGTAGCTTTCATATTCGTAGCCCATCGTGATGACGTAGTTCAAAGTTCAGGAACTTAATTTTCTAAATAATATTTCGGATTTTTTGCAAAAGTCTTGTGTGTGTTTATTAGCATTATAGTAGCATCTTCATCAATCAACTAAGTAATGTAGGTATAAAAATAAGAAATATAAAATATATTTCATATAGCGTTATCTCGTAATAAACATAATATCAAAGATGAAATATTTATAACACAATATCATATTTGACGGAGTTGAGAAGATAATAATGAATGATGGTAGTAACATTGTAAAATAATGGAGCGGGCTAAAGTTAACCCAAGATCTGGCGAAACCTTAGACGATGTTATTAGATTTATTAGGAGCACAACATCCAAAATTCCTACATAAGATCTTTACTAATGGCTCGGAAAAGAAAAGCCTTTGTTACGAAGATACATACTCATATATTACGACAAATGGGTTACTTTGCGGAAGAAACCTTAATGTAATTGAATGATTGGATGTGAACTTGCAATTTTTAAAAAATCTTATACCAGCTTACTACCAGATCAAGTAATGATTGTCTGTAAGTGAGTTTGTATATTTGTTTGTTTGTTACCACTTCACGCTTTATCTACTGAACCAATCTTCTTAAAATTTCGTATACACATAGTTAGGAGTCCTGAGAAGGACATACCGGAAAAATGTACTGTTCCCGTAGGATTTACCAGAGCTATTTTTAATTACCAGATTTGTGTTTTTTGTACTGAATTCTAAAAGAAACCGCTTCAAGTATGCGTAGGTCAAAAACCTTGTCAATTAGTAGTACCATGGAAATAAGTGAGAAAATGTACCTATTTGATGTGTAACTCCTGTTTTATAAATAGAGCTCCTTGGCATTTGTATAATATATAATAACACCTCCTTCAACTCTAACCACCTCAGCGATATCAAAAGGAACCTAACTTTAATCTTGTGCTTGAACCTCACTCGAAAACAGATTTCTGACTTTCTTTTTGATTGTGTGAAACCCATGTCAAGAACTTTCACGATTTAGTAGCAGGTAGTTCTTTGACGACAGATAGCAGGACTTTATTTTATCCATAAAAGGTCCAGTACTTACATAAACTACTTTGTTATTATATAATCATAATCTATAAGCTTGGTGCATAGAGTTAATTTATAAGTATTTATTTATGAGGCTGTTATTAGAGTCCCTGGACTCAATTAGACATAGTATCTACCTAAAAATCTTTTAAGACTGTGTAAAAAATAAAGTAAATTAAGGGCAATAATAGCGCCTATACTTATGACCTTGCCTTTAAGCATTTCCTTAGTTAGGCCGTTATCATATTATCGTACCTATAGCCAAGGCCAAGAAATTTATTACAGCAAATTACAGGATTGCGGATACTGATAGCCAAATGACAAGGATTTATGAAGACTCAGGGCTATTGAAATATTATTAACGGATAGGCTCAGACGTAAATCATATCTGTGATAGTGGTGATTAATAGGGTAGTGTTGTATAAGAATGGGAGTATTTTGGTCGTTTGTAATAGGCCGAGTCGCAGAGTGAAAATGTACTCAACCCAATAAATTATATATTTATATTTATTGACCGAGCATGCCAAGCGAGTGAGGTCTCTAAATCGAGTTAGGGGCGAAAACACATTGTATGTAGATATGTATGTTTGTACCGCGATAACTGCCGAACCGATGGTACGATTTTGATGAAATGTGGTTTGGTAGGCATGTAGGAAATATCAATAGAATTTTTATGCACATGTTTATCATAATTAGACATACGAGTATAATTACGAGTATGTAAATGTCACATTTTATACTAGTACAGTCATCGACTTATGCATTGTAATCCAGTGAGCTAATTTGCCAAGGATTTTGGACTAAGATGCGTGACTGGTTGCAATATTTGTTTGTTGGTTGTTGCAACATTCTGTATGTAGCTATATAACTATTTACATTTAGGCAACATTATCAGAAATATTTAATAATTCATTATTTCTACCTTTGCCTACGATTTCATCAACGTGATCCCCTGATTTGGTCAGAAACCTACCCGATATACACTAAGTACTTACATTCTAGACCTTACCTACCAGTCAGATTTTTATTAATCTGACACCAGTGTTGGCCACTTACACACACGAAAAACAAACAAACAAACCTACCAGTCAACCATCAGAAGAGAAGGCTTAGAAAAATTAGGCTTAGAAAGAGTGTGGCGTGAACGAGAACAAACACACAAATTATTTATCGCATATTTAAAGGTGTATTACTATTTTTTTGTTTAGTGCAACTTACCTTTTATTTTCTGAAGTGATACGAGTAGTAAACCAACCTAGTTGTAGGTAGCAGAAAATTGTATTTTTGACTTCTCTTATGCAATAATAAAAAGAAATAACTCGTAACTAGGTAGGTATATGTATACTCATATTGTTCAAAAGCTGCCATTTTCATCAAGGGTGCATTGGATAAGATTTCACCCCCACAACCCCGAGGGCAATTTCGGTAAAAGCTGAAAATGTCTACCAGAATTATAAAATTACTTTTGTTTGATATTATTATAAGCTTTCAAGTTTGGAAATAAAACTCACCAAATTTTCTTGTTATGAGTTTTTAAATATAGCTATTCTTAAAAAAACATTTTTTGACAACACAAGAAGACGACTTCTACTGTTGATTTTAGGATTCCAAGAGGTGTACCCAAACGAAGTCACGGGCGAAACCTAATTTAATCATAATATTTCATCCGCCTCTGATGTTTTTTTTACAGGTTAGGTCCTACATTAGTGTCATATAGTGCTATTTAAATGTTATTTTCATCTCATCTGTTCGAAAAACTATATTTTTATACCAAAATATTTGGGACCAAAGTAAAAGTAGTAATTCTTGCGGGACTGAAAAGTAAAACAAATCCCATGGGATTAAAAACTGTATACGAATGTAATCAATATAATTTCAAAATAATGCTGGCAGTCCAGCAAAAAAAGAAAGAAAATAGTAGTTTATGACACTGTCACATAATGAGGGGGTATTACACACGAGTGTGGGTTTAAAAATCAAGCCGCCAGGCGAGATTTTTAATAGTATCACACGAAAGTGATTATACCGAGTTGTGTGCAGTGTCATACACTACTTTATCTTATCTCATAAACTAAAATTAAAGCTATTAAATAAAAGATCAAAGTTGAAAGAGAAAGAAGTAATTGGTTGCTTATAATGTTTATTTTCAATATTTGGACACATTAACTTCGTTATACATAAACACTTTATGCACTTTTTAACATTGAGTATTTAGAGCATAATGAGGAACACTTGAAATTCTTAAACAATTTCAGGAAATAGGTCAATAGTACGTTTTCCGAAAACAAAGAACCTTATTTTTGCATTTTCCATGCCATGAAATTCTGATAACACTTATCATAAAGTTTTCTCGACTTTGCTGGTAAAAGATTGTAAGTCATCGAAAAATCTCGGGCGGAGTCCTATTTTCTTCAAATAATAATAATAATTCGGCGTCGGGACGTGACGACCCCATCGCCCACTGGATTTCCAGTGCAGTCAGTCAACGCAGGGCAGCTTGTGGCGAGCTGTTGGTGAGCAACGACACCACGAACCCGAATGCTCCAGAGAGTCGGTCAGAGCCTTCATCCCCAACGCGTCTTCATCGGTCGGGGTGAAGACCCAAGAGGGCTCGCAGGACTCTTAGCTCTGCATTGCCTTAATTGGCCGTGCAGAGAGGAGTCGTTAGAGCTGTTGCTCCAGGGGTGGAAGTGTTAAAGGGCATCACGCCGCGAGTAACTTCGGAGAAAGGGCAGCACACCTCTCGACACCCCTGAGTCGCCCACACCGGTGTTGCCCCTTTGCTGACAACAATCGTGGGCTCGTTTGAGGGGCCCATCTAGTGGGCGGCATGGCACCACCTGCCACAAAAATAATCAGTAAACATGATTATGGCAGGTGCTGTTATTTCCATTGCTATAGCCCAGCATCAGTCCATCCCAACTTCATTCTATAACCCATAATCCTTTCCCTTTTCTTGCAATAGATTCTTCTCCTGCCGAAACTTGTTCAAGGGTATATCTTCCATTGGTATATTCAAGAATGGGTTTTGGCGGGAGCGCCACATTACATCAACTTCTCCAAAGGGCCTCTACGTGTTGGATCTGCATCCCCACGCAAGCCTCCCAAAGGATCGGGGTGAAAAGACCCGTGAACCCAAAGGAGATACAATAATAATAAAATGCATTTATTTTCCTCCAGCAAATTACAGTTACACAATAAATAAGTACAATGAGAAATAACATATTGACTAATATAAGTATACATTACATGGGTAGGTATTTATATGTTAGTGGAGGGCTGGTGCCCATGCTAGGTTTCCGAAGAACCTGTAATTACGAGTCACCAGGACTCGCTAACTTATCAAATTATTTTTATTTGCTTGTCGCATTAATTACAAAAATAAAAATTTTAACAATTTTTTTATTTCTTAACAAGGACATGATTTACCTAAAACGTATCTAAATAAAAGTGTAAACAAAAAAATTACTTTAATATAATAGTAATAAATTAATTACTAGAAGTTATATATATTATACATAAGGTCAAACCACAGTTTCCATAAATCGTTCGGTCTCCACGTATGTTAGTTTTTGTAACCACTCACTTACAACCTTTTTGCAATCATAGCTATTCAGAGTAAATATAAGCACTTTGCTGTTCATTTCCTTGTAAAGAAAAGGGTCAAGAAAACAGGAGATTTAAAAAAAAAACTCAGTTTTAAATGATGGAGTAGAAAGGTTAATTATTCTGTTACTTCTAGCAAGATGTTGCGGAAGGAAAGAGAGACTTGAATGCTGCTGCATTATTGTTGCAAGAAAAAAGAGCTGTCGTACCATTAGTACCTCACATTTGTAAAGGTCTGTGTAGGGTATCTGTATGGCTCGAAGGTACAGGCTTTCAGAACGGCTCTTTGCGCTCTTTCGACTAAAAGTAGATGAGACCTGGCAGCTCCTCCCCAGGATGTAATACAATATGTTATAGTTTATTGACATAAGGTTAAATAAGTCATCCGCAATATATCGCAATTTTTTAAAAATATATAGAAGTTTCCTGATTCGAGCAGAGAGTTGCATTGTATGTGGGACAAAGCTAAGGTTGTAATCAATTAAGACTCCTAGATATGTTGTGGTGTTTGTCATCTCTAGAACAGTTGCAAGAGCCATTAGAGCAATCTGCTGTTGCTTGAAAATGGGCAAACAACTTATGTACGCTGGGATCAGGGCGATTTATATTTCTGATACTGAAGACTATTTATTTATATAGTTTTACTGACATTCAGTGTAAGGAAATTTTCATTCAACCAATGTTTTACACGATTTAAAATAAATCACGTAGACGTAGGCAAGTAGTGTCTGATTACAAGATATTTATTACTTAAAAACGTATGAGAGGCCATAATAAATTATAAAGATACCGATAATTAATTCTTTTTTTTACGGCCCTGCATATGAATCCTTTTGAGCTATCAAAACTTGTTCGTAACGCTATAAAAATGGTGAACAGCGTTTATACCATTACATTAATTAAATAAATTGATCTCCAAAGATTTCTACCATCAATTACAAGGTTTCGGAACGCATGAACGGTGTCACCATTTTTATGTGGCTCAAATGACATATATCCAGGGCCGTAACAATAATTGACCTGTATCGTAATGGTTAACAAATTTCATTATAACATTGTTTTGTTCGAGAAAAAAGTGTTATAATGGGATTCTATTTTTGATTTTTGGTATTGTGTTCATAAATTACGTCAATACAAAATCGTTCTGAAGTTTATAGTTTGAATTTTATGACATGAGATTAGATAAAAGTAGTTTTAAAACAATAAAATATCGTCACAGGCTCATTTTTTAAATTTAGAATACAAGAGGTTTTACTGATATGGAAATAAGAATAAAGAAATAAGAAGAAAGAAGAATTTTATTGCTTTAAAAAATATATATTATTAAAAATAAGCAATTGTTTGACGTGATTCAAGTAATAATTTTATGGAAGTTTTAGGTTATTTTTACATTGTATTTTATTTAAATTTGCAAATATGAATAATTTCTTGAAGGTTAGGCCGAGTCAAATATCAAGTTTATGTAAGAAAATATAAATATACCTATGCAGAATCACGCACACAGAAAACGTGATAAAACGATTCTAATGGCTGGGAAATGTATAAGAAGTGATGGTGGTGGTGGAAAAATGTTTCCTTAGTATTTTTTTTAGTGAAAACGACACCAAATTAAGGTTAGTAACTGCTTGTTATACTCTGATTAAGTAGGTACATGTAGGTGTTGTGTTTTATTTATTTAAACTTTATTATACAAAATACAATTTGTATAGCACAATAGGCGGACTTAATGCTAAAAGCATTATCTGACAGCCAACCTTTGGCTTTTCTTTATAGGTATATATATATTTGCAAACTTTTCTCATAGATGGAGATGAAAAGTAGAGTGTACGGTAATATTTTTACTCGGGCAATATACATGAATCTCTTGCTTCACTAAGGATTCAACCGTAGAATCCTTCGTTTCAATCTGTATTCAAAGTTAGCCTTCGCCTTAAAAAATCACCTTTACGCCTTGTAGCACAATCTACTATTGCTTTGGATACTTCTAGATTGTTAAAATAAATAATATTCTATTCTTGGGAAGATATAAATAACATCAAGCAAGAATAATTCTAATCAGAAAATATTGTTTAAATAAATAAATAGATAGGGACAAATCACACTAATTGAGCTAGCCCTAAAGTACCTAACTTTTAAACTTGTGTTGTGAAAACTATACTATTTAATAATTTAAAAAAACCAAAGATACAGTATACTTAAAATTCTTGTAAACAAATCACTGTTTATTACGATAAAAGTCTAGCAATAATTTGAATTTAACAGAGCAGTTGAATACGATTTCATTATCGGCACTGAGATTTGAGATACACTGGTTTTAAGTAATTAAGACTTTCAATTAAGATAACTTGTAAAGTGGTCGACGGCGGCGGGGCGGCCGGGCGAGACCACACGCCGTGAGCTCAGATCAAGGTCATTCTTGCACGCAAGCTTCTCCGACATCGAGGCTACTTGTTGCGCGACTTCCTTGCTCTTCTCATGCGTGATCGTGCAGCTTCTGTCATAGCAGAAAGTTTGCCAAGACGCAGAGTGTCAGACGTACCTGAGCCTCCCGGCGCGCGTATTCGTCGTCATCGGAGAGCGCGTCCATGTCTAGGATGCAGCGCGTGGCGCGCGGGCCCGGGAGGTGGGCGCGCGCTCGGCGGCGCGCAGTCCGCGGGCGCGCGCACGTGCTCCGTGGCGCTGGCGTGTCGTTGCGGCACCGCGCCGCTCCGCCCGCGTTCGCCGCGGCACTGACGGACCTGGCAGCCATCGATCGAGCCTCCCACCCGCCTTCGCTTTCCACCCTCTAGTCCACGTGGCTGCCCACCCTCTTACGCACGAAAACTTAACTTTTCGCAAAAGTGTGAAACTTGTTTTTGCTCTTTATTCAGAGGCCTATTCTCGTATAGTGCATCTAAAGTCATCAAAAGCGTAGCAATCTTAGACAAACGATGAAGAAAATGATTTCACGGGCTAATTTGTTCGAATGTGCCGCGGCTCGACACCTCGTTACTGCGTCGGCGTCAACTAAAAGCGCAACAGATTGTCGACGCAGGCGGGAAATTCTAATGTATATTTCGGTGCAAAACGTCAGTGTGTGACATGACTAGGTTGGGTGGCGACGCGGTTGGCGTTGCGTAGTTCCGAAAATAAAGGTGCGTTTTTAGAAAACGCGCGTCAAACTCGATGTTATCATCCAACTTCCCGTGCGACGTCAGCTAGTTGACGCTACAACAGTGGTGGCGTGAAACGTCATGAATTCACGACCGACCGCGACTGCGCCTGGCCGGCCGCGGTGGTCGTCAGGATGGTCGCATGCACCTGGGCGTACCTGCTTGATGAGGGGTAGCAGGGTTCTCTCGACGGAGCGCGTTTTGATCTGTGAAAGGTCGAAATCTGGCAGGCCGGCGGCCGCCATGGTTGGCGCGGGCGCGTGCGCGACTGCGCGGGTGCGCGCGCACGCGCTCGCTGCCGGCCATTGGCGGCGGCCGTCACGTGGCGCCCCCCGCGCCCGCCCGCCTCACGACGACACGCGCGCCGCCCGCCCGCCGTAAACATCACGTTGCGTGTTTCGTATATTCTTGAGGGATTTTAAAACTACAGGTTGACGTGTTTTATTTTGTTTTGATTGTTAGTGTACACCGTTTATGACGCAAATCTATTTTTATTTCAGTTCATGCCTTTGATTAACGATTGTTTGCTATTCTTTTCATTTTTCGGCGGGTTTTTTGCTTGCGTGAGTGTTCACACATACAATTTCATTTAATTACTGTTAAGAGAGGTAGTTTAAACAGTGCGTAGGCTGGAATTTGGATCAATGTTATTAAATGAAAAACAGACATAAACACAAATTATTTTTTTAATGATTTAACATAACACTTTCAAGTTGACAACTAATTAACTTATCAATAATCATTGGCACATTATCACAAAAGTTGTCAATGATATCTCTATAATTTACTTTGATGGCAATACGAGTAAATATTAATATTTTTTCTTCGAGATCTAATCAGCTAATCCCATATATTATAAAGATCTTGTTTTACTATTATAATTAGTATTAATACTGTTACAACAATAAATCATATATATACAAAAAATGTATAAGTTACTTAAATGACAGGCAAACTATTCAGAATAAAAAACATAATTTGATACTGAAGCTTTATCCTTAATAACTACATTTTAATTAATATGACTTTGGTAATTGCATTTTATGAAATATAAATTGAGTAGATACTTATTTATAAGCATAACAATAAAATACTAAATTTATATAGGTGGTTATGTCGAACTACTACACTTCTAACATACGCTTTCGAATACATTCGACTTACATATGTACTTGTATGAATCAATTTGCAAAAATAGATTGACACCGCTTGGTTTGGTGGCACATTATACGGGAGTCCGTTATTATTACATGAGATACAGTTTTAAATAAACAGATACTAATTATAGTAAACTCCCATGCTGATTTGCGGACGGCGTTTATTATACATAGCTTGTCTGGAACTAGTACTGTCTTGGGAGCTGTCAGATAACCACGGACTTTGGCCTGGAGAGTTGCGCACTTTACGCTTCCTGAGGCTCTCCGTGGGGCCTAAAGTTGGTCTGAGCAACTGTTTAAAGCGGAAAGGCCCCTCTGTGTAGTCGTCGTCGGAGCTGAAGACTGGAGTGGCGAGAATTTCGGGCGAGTTTCGCAGAATTTTGCGCAGGTCCGATTCGGGGTCGTGGGTTGGGTTGTACACGGGCCGCGGGGCGTGTTCGACCTTTTGAGAATTCTTCACTAGCTCGTTGATTTTGTTGCTGTGAAATAATTTCATTTTAATATTTTTAAAATCAGTTAAAAAAAAAATATTAGCAAATAAATGCCAGAGCAAACATTTTTAAAGAGTTATATGAAAATGTTTTTATATGTCTTTTTAGGCTAACTACAGTACTAAAGTACTTAAATTAAATAATGAAAAAAAAGTTATAAGGTTTAACTCCCGCTCACGCGGTATTTTTCACCATGCCTTATTTCACTATTTAATTTGAGTAGGTACTATGAGTCTGATGAATATAAAGTCTACAAAATAAACTAAAACTATTTAAGGATCTACTATATGATACTACACAACTTTCCCTAAGGAACATTCAGACTAAAATAATTACGCCCGACACAAACTTGAAGAAGTGATTCAGTCTGTCAATATATATGAACAACTTACTATACCTAGGTACCTATTTGTGTTAATAGTTTCAATACATTTATTTAGTTACTGTTATAAGAACTAGTATGCCGTTCCTCTAAGTCCCATATAAGATATACTTAATGCAACTTAATTAAAATACTTCTGATATAATTCGGGCTTTGGCAACAAAATAGATAAAAACTTTCAAATGGCGTCAAACTGCGAAACAAATATTCATAACATCTATTCTAAGAACCGAATGAAACATCAACGCATTAAATATTCGCATTGGATACGTGGTTCGCTTTCGAAACGCCTATAACTCATAATATAATCATAGAGAATTTCTTCAAACCGCTCCGGCGCCCGCTTATCCCGCTTCTAAATATACAGTTTTACGAGTTCAGATTGTCAACACCAATCATACGTCATCCGGACTATTTCTGACAACACTCATTAAAATTCTAGCACAATCGGAAAGCTATTGGTGTAATTACAATTTAAACATGCCTAAGGGATATGTACTCGTAATTTTATTTTTACAATACTATTTAGATGCCTTTACACACGTACTTAAAGCATTAAATACTTAGTTTATGTATACAAAATTTCCAAATCAACTTTCAAATAAATTTCTATTTGTCTACAAAAAGTATAAAATTTCATAAAAATGTCTACATCTACATACACTATAATAACGAAATTTCCAAATCTACTTTCAAATAAATTTCTATTTGTCTACAAAAAGTATAAAATTACATAAAAATGTCTACATCTTCATATACTATGTGGATTTTCATATTTGCCTGCTACTGGAAATGCTACTTACTTGCTTTTAAAAATTATGTATAAATAAATTGTAGCTAGAGTACCTACTGTAAACTGTGGTACAAAATGACAAATGTGATTCAAATAAAAAGTGGAAATGGTATAGAGCATACTTAGCGTATTTATCATATAATACCAAAAGTCCGTACCCTCTTCTAAGTTCCAAAGACAAAGCGTGAAAAAATAATGGTATTAGTAAGTCTAGGGCCAGAAGGTGGTGATATCATCTGGGTCGTACCTGACGAGGCCGCTGCACTGCCGGCTGCAGGGCCGGTTCTGCCAGCTCTGGTTGTTCTGCAGGAGCCTGTGGCCGCATTGCTCGTTGCTGTTTTGTTGATATCTGGAAATACCATCATCATCATCAGGTCTTTTAAAGTCTCCACTGTAGGAGCACGAACCTCTCTGTACTACCAGAGCCATATACCTATTAGCCAGAGCAGTCATAGGATTTGGCCTGCACTCTCCACGCTGGCCAGACGGGTTGGAGAGGTCTCATTGATGTTTATAAGCTTTGTAAAGCTTGTGTTTCCTAAGTCGCCTTCTACGACATCTACAAGAAGACTAGAAGTGGTCCTATTCTACTATGCCGGGAACTACACGGTTTAGGATCTGAAAATATGAAAACATTAAATTCGATGGTTTGCAAAGACGATGTGCCGTTTCTTTAAATACCTATCAAAAGGAGGATATAAGTTTCACATCTATGTCTGTCTGTTCTGTGTTCTATCTAGCTGGAGCGTCGTAGCTCCTGCGTATGATTGATTAAAATGCTTTTTTAATTTGAAAGTGTTCTAAGGTATGTTTGATAGTAGTACCGCTTGGAGAAGCTAGGGTCAAGATCATAATGAAAAAAAATGTAATTGTAGTACATATGATTTATTAGCAATGAAATTCCAAGTTGAATAGTTTGTGCGAATTAAGTCCCATGCCGCGTATATTTGTCTTTTGTAAGTACTCAATAAAATCTGAAACTTCTGAGCGTTTTTTACTAACATATAGATAGAGCTTAGAAGGGTCGCGCGGCCAGTGGTGGCTTCAAGAAGCAGGTGCGAGTCGCTTATTAAGTCTAAATTTAGTCTAATTTAAGGAGAGGTATACATATCATATCTAATTCTATTAAACACAGAACAAATAATGAAACTATACAAAATAACTAAGGAACTATTTAAAAATTACACCTAAATTAATTAAAATAGGTTTCAACAACAATATAGCCTAGTTACTTATGATGTAAAATAATGACGATACAATGATTTTTAAAATACAGGTGAGCGCATTTACAATACGCAACAAACACAAGTTAATACAGAACATAAAAGTTTAGCTTCGTAGGCTACCTTTGTCCAGATATTTTGTAACTATTTACAAGTAGTATGTACATAAAGAATAGACGACACAGCACTCTGTCCACGAACCTGTAATATTTGATCTCTACATCTTTCCTACTCAGCAATGGCTCATCCCAGGGCCTCGCAGGGCTTTCCAAGAACTCAGGCGATGGACTGCATAGTCCAGGGCAAGCATGATTAGATAGGCAATCAAGCATATTTATATTGAGTAAGTATACATTTGTTTTTTTCATTAGTTCACATTCAAAGAGCAACCAGCAAAGACCAAAGGGGACCAAAATTTAAACATTCTATTAACAGTTTTTATGACGTTATTCTCACTTTAGTAGATATGTCATTTTAAATCGTCCTCGTCGGGCGACCGCTGGTCTAATACAGCCGGGCGCCCGAGATGACTCTCTCTCTCTCTCTCAGCTCACCATTTTCCCAGTTGCATCCCCAGCTGTAATGCTGCGAAGCCGGGCTCCGCTTTCCGGCTTTTTCTTCTCCACTTCGCACTGTCTTGAGCATCCTTGATTGTAAAACCATTGGCACGCATGTCGTCCTTGACGACGTCAGGCAGCATTTCTGGGTCTACCACGTCTGCCCCGGCAGAGGTGGCATGGCTAAACATTTGTTTCCCACGTAACTTGCCAGTTTTATGACCGTACCAGCGTAGGCGACTCTCTTGCAGTTTGTCTACTATGTCTCGGGCATGAAAGCTTGAAGGCAGCCGCGGGTGCGGGTGTTTCTCACGCGATACAGTCGGGCGCCTGATATGACATAAAAATGTAATTATTATAATTAAGTTGATCTAACCTGGACATTCTACTGGCATCTCTCTCGAGCTGGCTCGGCTGTCCGCGCACGATGGCCGGCACGAGCGTGAAGCCGGGCGGCGCGCGGTACTCGTCAGGCGGCCGCTGGATCGCCTGCAGTCGTACACCTGGTTTGTTGCGCCGTAGGTTCTTATGTACCTCCTGGTTCTTGTTGTGCACCTGGTACAACAAAGTAAAAATTCATGTCATGACAAACTAAAATTACATTCCATTTTGATCTCGAAGCAAATAAAACTAGACTGCTATAATTAGGTATATGGACTAGTCTCAGCATTTAGGACTAAAAGAAGGTCTCTGTTGTTCTGTTGCAGTAGGTATCTTACTTGGACAGCAAACAGGTGAAGTAGTTAATTCTTGCACGGAGTAACCAGGCCCTGATTTAACACATTTGGCAATTTGAGCAAATAGGAGTCTTCAAGTTTGCCGCCATACCATAACCAGCCATCCCATTGTGAACCTTTAATTTTATTTAAAATTTTGCCGCCCTGGCCAGTTAGTTTTCGCGCGCCCCTATGTTACCTCGCACCCCTTGGCACGTGCCTATAATTTGCCTTTAGGATAATCCGCCTCTGGCACATCCCCCCGGTCCTTGCACCCTAGGCTGCAGCCTAATTAGCCTAAGGGTTAATTAGGTCTTGGGAGTAACATGCGATGTGGCGGAAGCGGGCGATGATTCGGCAGTGGTGATAGGTGGCTTTTTGATGTCATTACTAATAGTGTAGTCTGTCTAGTTAAGACTACTTTAAGGTTTGCTTACCTGGTCGGCAAACGCGTGAAGCTGCGCGGCTCGTTCCTGCACGGAGTAATGTTGCATGAGCTGCGGCGTGGGCGCGGGATGGTTAGGTGGCGGCGGCGCGCGGCCTTTGGCCCACTTGCGGCGAGCTGTGTAGCCGCGGAAATCTGTCATATGAGAAAATGTGGTTGCGTTAGAGAAAAAAAGTGTTAACACATTTACAGTCCAGTAACCAGACACAATAGAAAAATAATTGTTTATGACCCCACATATGGTTCACGGACTGTTGATGTGTTAAACTGATATGCAAGTGCTGAACTAAAAATATAGGTAAGTAAAGTTTCGTTCTATGAAAGTAAATCAAGAATGTGGTGACTATCAAATAAATATAAGGCAGGTTTCAGATTGTTTCTATTGAGTTATTAACCTGTCAGTTTTCAAATTATAATTGAAGACCCCTTGGCATTTATGATAGTCGTGCTGCACGCAACTTTCTACGAAACACAACTTCTACATGTTTATATTCATGGCTTATCCTACATTTCGCTTCCTTAATTTTTCTGATTCATTACCTACCTACCTGTGCTGTAAAATAATGGGACACTGTATTGTGGATAATAATTGCGGTAATTAAAATTGTGTTACCTATGCTGGAATCAGATTTAAAAAAAAAAAATTTAGCCGTTAATGTACCTAGGCAAAGGAATGAAATCCGAATAGAATAGTATAAACCTTACTAATCCATTAAGATCCTTATGATAATAATGTAGGTATTTAATTGGAATCTTAAGGCTTTTCTGCAGACATCCACAATATCTAAAACATGATTGAGCATTTTTGGCGCCATAGAAAAAAATCACAAACATACCTACCTCTAAATTTGCCTAAATTTACCTTTAAAAAAGATATGACTATATTACAAAGGCCCGGACCCCGAGCTCGACGATATTTCGCTGTGTTTAATTTATTATTATTTTTGTAATATATTTATATTTTTTTGTGTAGCAAAACCGACTCGTAATTTAGATTATACATTTTTTTGTAATAATTTTCATATAAAAAGGTGATTGTATAAAATAGTGATATCTTTTTTAAAGGTAAATTTAGGCAAATTTAGAGGTATGTTTGTGATTTATTTTTGTCGAGACAAAAATGCTCAATCGTGTTTTGGATATAGAGGTTGTCATTGAAGGTTGAAATTTTTTGTAAAATAAACTGTAGTAGTTTAATTACAGTAATTTTTCAAAAGCACGCACAGTATTGCGATCTGTGAACCCACCTCGCCTTAAATCATTTCGGCTAAGGCTCGTGCTATTAGTACTGAATTGGCAGCGTCGCAACGCATTATAAACTTAATGTACAATGTCATGTCACCTAAGATACGTGGCACAGCGGCAGCTCGCACCGGTTTGAGCAGTCGCGCCCTGTTCATTATATCAAGCGTTTCTATATCTTATGAAATTGTACATAAAGTTTATAATGTCTTGTTATTAAACTGATCGTCGCGTCGCTGCTAATCCAGTGTAGAGCGAGCCTAAAGCCGTTAGTATGAGTCATTGTTATTTTTATTGTTTTGAGTTAAGAGCGCGTAAATGTATTAGATACATCAAATCTAAATTATAAACTTACGGCTCTGTATGACGACCGCAGCACGGTTGGTGTCCACGTTTTCTTTATTCCCAGAGTTGGTTTCATTGCTGTCACTGTCATCTGACGTCATCCGCTGGAGGACCTTCGCTTTCATCAACGCTTTGTTCTTGTTACCTGAATAAATAAATAAGAATATTGTTTGTAATTAGGAGTTAAGTAAAATTAAAAATAAAATTATCTGTTAGTAGTTAAGTCACAGAATTAAAATAAGTACTAATGAACAGAATAGAAATTCACAGCGTTCGCACCTCTCCCCCGTTCTCGGGTGCGATTGATAGATTTCTTAACCTAAACTCACACATTGACGTGTGTGTGTGTAGTAGTAGTAGGTATAAATACCCAGCTCGTATGAAGTACCATACCTGTGGTAAAGTAGCGTACATACAAATTATTAAAAATGAGCTGTGCCTGGTGTTAACAAATTGCCGTGCGCCTTTCGTACAAGTTCAATATTTACTAATGGTTTAGGTGTACCAAAATGTCTTTGGGAGGACTCCTCCATATTTTATCATTCTTTATTACTAATAGCAATTTAATTATATATCAGTTTTAATTAGAAAATATAGGTAAGTATTAATACTACCTATACAAATAGACCTGCTTATAATTTCACACTGCTAATGCACAGGAATCAAATTACCGCTGTCCAAGTTCTAATATTTACCAGCTTTCTGTTGTTTCCTCTGGCTCTCCTGCTCCCTCTGGAACTCCCTGGCCAGCTGTCGCTGCCTCTCCTGCAGCTTCTTCCTCGTCAGCCAGCCCCGGACGTGCCTCTGCAGCGTCAGCACGGAGATCGCCATCTGAGCTTTTAGTCTCTGGAAGCGACGCCGCGCTATCCAGCCGCGGATGCTCGCTTGTACTAGTATTATTTTCCTAATCTGAAAGTACAATTTAGATGAGCAAGATATTACGATTTAAAAAAAACTTATAACCGACTACAGGAAATATCTTACTGAAAATTATAAATGGCTAATAATGTATATATTTTTGAAATGTGCTAATTAAGACCTTTCATTTGATATCGAAACAAAAAAAATGATTCTACTTTTAAAAAAAATATGTAACTATTTTTGTACACATTTTCGTTGCAGTCTGAGTGAGATCACAAGGATATCTTTGAGGATAATTTGTAATATGTAATTAGGTAGTTGTAAGGCAAGCATGTCGCATTGGGTCGGGAGGCCTCAGGTAAAGACAGTTGTTTGAAATAAATAAATACAATACATTATTTGTATACAAATTTTAGCCTATGTCACCGGGACAATAATGACAAAATTATTGACATCTCTTTTGTAAAAATTGGACAAGCGGTACGGATGCTACGGTGGAATACACATAGATACCCACATACATAGGTACTTACACATGTACATAGATAGACTGCTAAAATCATTAATATTAGTCGGGTTGAAAAAGAATAACTCGAAAAAAGAATAAAACGAAAGGTTAACTCGCATATATATAGGTACATAGTAATATATAGGTTTGACAACCTCCGTGGCGTAATGGTTAACACGCTAGACCGCTAATCCGGAGGTTCTGGGTTCGATTCCCAGCCAGGGCAAGTTGGAAAATGGCCTTTTTCAAATTTTCCTGGGTCTTATGTTTATCTATACATGTATTTATCATAAAATATAGTGTCGTTGAGTTAGTATCCCATAACACAAGTTTTAAACTTACTTTGGGGCTAGCTTAATCAGTGTGATTTGTCCTTATATATTTATTTATTTATTTATATTTATTCATAAAAAAATCTGCCCTCCTAAATCAGTCATACAGTGAGTATGCTACCAAATTAAGGAGTGCATACTGATTAGTTTATTGACAGAAAAAAAACAGTTTTATTCTATACTAGCTGTGCCCGTGACTTTGTTCGCGTGGTTGTCGGAACGTAATATTATATAGCCTAAAGCCTTCCTCTATAAATGGACTACCCAACAAAAAAAGAATTTTTCAAATCGGACCATTAGTTCCTGAGATTAGCGCGTTTAAACAAACAAACAAACAAACAAACAAACAAACAAACTCTTCCGCTTTTTAATATTAGTATAGATAACTAACTACATTTTTAGGAGTTCGGCTTTTTACTAATAAAGCGTTAATTAATTACGTTTTAACTCATCTTAACGCCCACCATCATGCTAAGCGTGGCCTTTGGTTTTTGCAGCTCTAGGCTCTGTCTACCAGTGAAGGGTAATAGTAGTTTTACTCACGTAGTTTGGTATGTTTTTATCTCACTTTTTACACTTTAGTTTTAACAATATCCTTAAATATTACTATATGTTACATACGGGTAACTCACGTGAAAAATCAGCTACTGGCCGACATGTTTCGACCCCATCCGGAGGTCGTCATCAGGGCGAATGTGACGCGCGACGCCGCATGACGACAACTTACACTCACAATTAGTGTGGTTGGGGACGTCAACGTTGAGGAAACATGTCGGTCAGTAGCTGATTTTTCACGTGAGTGACCCGTATGTAACATATATTTATGTAACGTATGTAACATAGACATTACTATTAATGTCTATGTTTCACGTTAGTTTTAACCAAAAAAATATCCTTAAAGTAGATACTTTGAGAAAGTAGGAGTACTTAGGTACCTGTTCTTCATATATCCTAGCGAGAACCTCAACATGGTAGTATTTTAGGAAAACTTTGGATTTCCCCAGCGCCCATCCATCCATTTTCAGTCTCATCAGTAAAATCCTACAAGTATCGCGACCAGGTTTCACCTCCTCTTCGTAACTGAAGGCCAGGAAGCCATATCTGAAAAGGGAGGAATGGTATTACTTTTATTTTTTATTATGTTATTTACTATAGTTTAATAAAATAAATGTTTATTCATTTCTATAGTATCTGTACCTATCTGACTAAAGCTCAGGACCAAAGTAAGTATGCAGTCCATATACGTCACAAAAGTTGTTATTGCATGAACTCTTCATATGTCAACTCTCTCTCATCTCAGCGTATTCCCAGTTGCATCCACAGTAGCATCGCTACGACTGTGAAACTCTTCATATGTCAACGATTATTCCATATGCAGAGCATGGAATTACGTTACTTTTAGTCGAAAATAAGCAACAAAAATTATTTATTTATTAAAATCTTTATTGACCACAATGGTACAAAAGGTGAACTTCACGCTAATACATTATCTACCAGTCAACCTTTAGGAAAAACAGAAATTAATTTAATTACGATAGGCGCCTAAGGCCGTACCTGAATTTTCCGGGGTCCAGTGCTGCCCCCAATTAAAATAAATTATTTGAAAGAAAACAGAGACATTATTTAAAATTTTGCTACTATCAAATACTAGATAACCCTTCAAAGGAAAATACTTTGAAGGGTTATCTAGGATTCAGGTAAATTCAGGTACGGCCTTAAAGATGTACTTAAAATTACCTTTTCAAAAACTCGTCGTATGTCAACCGGTGTGAAAATCCATTTTGTCTTATCCTTATAGTTTCCAACACTCCGGTATATCTCAGCTGTTTGAGTATCTTGGCTGAGTCGAAGTGTTTCGGTGACCTGGAGTCGTTCGGCTTCAGGCAGCGCACAAACTGCGGCGTGCCGCTCACCATCTTCTGGAGCAGCTCCATGAGGGAATACCGGAAGTAGGTGGCAACTGTTTGTTGTGCTCGAGATTGTGATGCTAAACCGCGGCTGTTGAAGCGATCCTGGAAAATTTAAAGACACAATTTGAAAAATGTAGACACTATTACGCGTTGTCTTAAAAAAATATTAGCAGGAGGAAACCATTCAATTGAATCAAATAAAAGTTTATCCGAGCATATTTGTGAATTATGAGTATTTTAGATCCGAGCGAAGCTTAGTTAATTAACGCTGGCTGTAAAGAATAAAATGGCTGGATTCTTGCTACAATACCTGGCTTTCATGCTGGTCTGGGAGAAAAGAACTTAGAATGTACCAGCTGCTTCTCTTCCCGCGCAGATCGTAGAAGCCGATCAAGGGAATGGGTGAAAATGCAAATCATGTTAATAGGCGATGCGGCTAACAACCCATCATTATTTTGATTCCTTTTTAACCTTTCCGCCCACCACCACGCTAAAAGTGGCCTTTGAGTCTTGAGGCTCTGGGCACTGTCTGCTTAGAGCCGCAAGACCCAAAATGCCCTGTCTGATATGTATGTATGTATACCTGTCCTCATCCACAACTAAATATACAAAAATATATGTCTGATTAATTACCCTAGTATCTCCGTGCGGACTTTCCAAGCTCCTTGAATCCACGTCACCTTGCAGTGGCGAATACAGGTTGCCTGTCTTCGTGATCGGACACTGGAACAGGAACCTGATGATGTCGTACTGGCTCTGCCTCATCAGCTGCACGACCTCCGGCGGCAAGAAGTTGCGGTTCTTTTCCAGGAAGCCGTCGGCCTGGTACACCACCCGTCCGGCGAAGTGGTGGATTGCGAAGCAAACGGCGTCAGATTTCGGACGAACGTAGTATATGCTTTTGACGTTGTTGTGAAATTTTTCTGGAAAATGTGTAGGTAATCGTTAGGTAGGTCTGCTCACTTTTTTTTCCTAGCCATTCAGGTCCCATAGTTGTGCAACGGCCTCCCCTTGTTGTTTCCAGCTACTTCGATCTTTAAATACCTAGCGTGATCTTTATATTTAAAGTGATATTAAAAAAACAAATAAAAGTAAAAACCGACCAAGTGTGAGTCGGACTCACGCACGAAGGGACCCGTTCAATGGTACGTAGTCTTTCGTGCACGAGTCCGACTTCATAGATAGATAATGATCTATACAACATTGGACACTATACTAATATCGAGCAAAAAAAAAGGCAACAAAATCACGTTTGTTGTATGGGAGCCCCGCTTAAATATTTATTTTATTCTGTTTTTGGTATTTGCTGTTATAGCAGCAACAGAAATACATCATCTGTGAAAATTTCAACTATCTAGGTATCACGGTTCATGAGATACAGCCTGGTGACAGACAGACGGACGGACGGACATTAGTCTTAGTAATAGGGTCCCATTTTTATCCTTTGGGTACGAAACCCAAAAAATTAGAAACGAATTCATTTATTTTCTCCAGTATCAGAGGTTGAAATATTTTTTATGGCCACAGATTAATTTAGTTTCAGCAACGTCAAAAATTACAAGTAGTAGTTAAAAGTAGTGAAGTAACTTCTTATAATCTGGTTAGTATACGTTCTTTAGTAAATAGTATTTTTGTGTTTCCTTACCAATAAGACTTCTATCTGTGGCACGTGGGAAACGACTTTCTTCATCAAGCAGAGCCAACAATCCCATCGGTCTTGACAGGAGCATGTCCAATACTGGTCTGTTATCAGAAAATTCTACGAGGTCCACAGGAACTCCTTCCGCCATGTACTCCTGTTGTTCCCACGTGAATATGTGTTGGTTGAAGTAGTACTGGATTTGTTCATTGGCTATGTTGATGCACAGTTGTTCAAACGAGTTCTTGGCGAAGTTTTCAAAGCCAAAGATGTCTAGGATACCGATCGAGAGTTGCTCATTCCTGTAATTCCAGAAAATGTATCTTTTTAAAATAAAAGTTAACCTTATTTGCTTCAGGTTAGTAAATCTATGAATCTGTTTAGCTTGGAAATACTGTGATATATTTTAATCTTCTGATAGCCACACTCAAGTAGGTACCTACTTTCAGTTTCACGAAGGGGCTGGCTATCTTGCTACCCGCGACACTTATCGATTTTCCCCGAAGATTTATGGAACTCCTCAGGAGATTAAAGCTAAAGAGAGTCGTCCTATCGCTAAACTTAATAAACCGGCCAAGTGCGAGTGAAACTCGCATGGAGAGGGTTCCGTACAATTGATTGAATTCTTACAGGTTTTCCTGTAATCTACAAACAATGAACTTTATTTTGTATTTTTTTCAAAATTTTAGGCTCAGTAGTTTCGGAGATCAGGGGGGTATAGTCAATTTTCGTCTTCTTTCATGAATAAAATCAGAACTATTAATTTTACAATAATAACAAAATTATATATTTGAGATCCTTATAACGAGCCCTTTCATTTGATATATGACTCAGTAAGGTTTGCAAAACTTTTTTTTAAATTTCCTGATTTGTCCCCCGAAAATGACCCTTATTTTAAAAAAATATTTATTTATATTGCACATATGTGTTTGAGTCATAGGATTACAACATTCTACCAAATTTCACCTGATTCGGTCCAGTAGATTCGGAGAAAATTGGCTGTGACAGACGGACGGACAAACAGTCGCACGAGTGATATATTTCCTATATTTCCGGGGTTTCATGTTTCAAGTTTTATATTTTGGGTTCTGTTTTTTTAATTTTTTGTACGGAACCCTAAAAATATATATCTTTCACTTATTTTTTACATATAGTTTGTATACTTACGCGGGCCTATTCTGGCAGAGTAAGGCATTGATCCTCTCCACGATTCTATCGAACGCCCTGGCATAGAGTCCCCTTGCTGTCGCGTCTCTGGCCACAGCTGCTTCTGTAGGGGAGCTATGTCTCGCAATAGTCTCCCCCCTGGCCACTACACTGCTGCTGGTGAGACATTCACGAAGGTCCACGGTTTCAACGCCTAAGAGACACGACGCTGAAAAAAAAACCATATAACATGGTAATGCGTGTGTTATCATTTGTTTATTGCGCATAAAAAAATATAACAAATTATAAAGTTTAGCTACGACTACTTATTTTAGGAAGGGGCCTGTAATGATCATGCCATGTGCAGCTTTTTTGTTTTTTTTTAACTATTCAATACAAGAAAAAGTATCAGAGAGAATAAATAGATAAGGTCATACAAAAAGAACACAATATTTCATGAACTTTATGTAAAACAAGTCATATCTATCTCTTTCTAGCCTATGGAACATAGCTAATATCCCAAAATTAATACATCATAGCACATTGGCAGTAATGTAAGATAACGTTCTTGAAGTTGGTAACAGTCGAAATCCTGTTTCGCTCAACCTACTTTAGATTTCAGATAATACGACGATTAGGAAAGTATGTACTGAAATTGTTGAATCATTCAACAGGTTTAAATTATTTAACTGGTTTCTTACTGGTGTCAAACTAATTGATTCTTAATTTAGGAATATTTTAATTTTTAATTATAGTGCTATCTATATCCTTTTTCCTTCTAAAAGGAACTAAGTAGGCTCTTGTTTGTGGAGCAAGTGTAATGTTTAGTATTGCTAATGTGGTTGCATTTTGCAACTCTTGATTCTGTCTTGACAGTACTATCAAGTTTCTTACCAAATCAACAGAATGTGTGTGTGTACTAAAATATATAATATTAAAAATAAAATTATAAGAGGCTCAAGTTTTAGTAGCGTGCGGGGGGGGGGGGGGACCTCGAACTTTCCCGGCGCAGTCAGAGGAATCCCCACATAGAAGAAAGGAGGTAGACTGGAGAATAGACTCAACAACACAGATATATTAAATTTATTATACTGACACACAACTTTGTATCAAAATTTTTATTTAGACATTTAAATAATATTTAGCGGATATTATAATAAGTAGATAGGTTACTACCTACGAACAATAATTTTCTAGAATCGTAACTAATCCCGAAAAATCATTCCACGCAATATGTACCGCGGCGGGCGGGGTTAAAATATGAACAGCGCGGCGCGACAGTTCGCCGTGACACTCAAGTCGTGCGGTTGCGTCGCAAGAAGTTTCCTTTGAGAATATTGCTGTGTTTTTGCGATAATCGATTCATTAAAAATGCCGTCATGTGCCGTGAAGTGGTGTAAAAGCCATACAGATATGAAAAACACAGGACTCACCTTTCATATGTAAGTAAATAAACATTTTAATATTGTACCTCACCACTCGTAGTGTTGACCGCGGGATTGTCAGTCGAGCAGCCGGCTTCGGGGAGCCGGCTGCTCGACCGACACGAAGCGTACGTGACCTTGTCGCGACCAATCGCATGCATCTTTGTCTATGTGTGTTTGAGTGTTTCGTTGTAATTACTGTTATTTTGCGTAAAGTGCGTAAATGGAATCAGAATCGAAGCGGTGAATGTAGGAGCGTTAAACTAGAGATTATATTTCGATTGTTACTACTGAACATGTTTGCAGGATAAGAGATGGTAGTGGAATGAGTCAAAATTAAGAGGGATGTGTATTGTAAATGATTCGAAAGTTGAATGAAATAAAGAATGAAAAGCGGACAGGATGAGATCAAGAAATGAGGTTAAAACATGATGCAGCATGCAGGTGGCATGCAGCATCGTTACAGTAGTTTGTTCGAAAATTATTTTAAGTATATGCTAATAATTATATTGTAGACTTATGTGATAGAATTCCATAAATAAAAGTATTTTTATTACCTCTATGTAAAGGTGCAGTATCAATAATGTTGGCTCTGTTGTCAGCGTTGTCTTCGCCCGCCATCTCTCCAAACTCTATATCGCCGAGATGCAAGATGGCAGCCAGCATTTTGTAGATTATCTGAACCTCTTCATCTTGAAATCCGACTACCTGCAAATTGATTTTATTATGTGGTATGTTACACAGACATTTCCTCCATTATTGATCTCCTATGTAGCTGGATGATCATCTATAAAGTTATTTGTAAAGTGGCTATAGGTAGTCAAATTTTATCAATTATGGAATCAATTTTATTAAGTATTATTTTTAAAATGCAAACAGTTATAAAGAGATATTAACCCGCCCAAAGTCCTAAGAGCAGAATGAGAGAGAAATCCTTAAAATCCTTTAACATTCTTGTTATTTGAAAAATAAAATTGAATAATTGTACTTACTAACTATAAGTGGATTCTTATATATTGATAGTAATATACATAAATCACTAATCATATCAGTAAATTGAAAAGGTTTAAATTGGTCTCGACACTTCAATGCCATTACCTTCGTGAACCATTACTCATCAGATGCTTTAAACCGGTTATTGTCATTATTATCATATGTTAACATTAGTCATGTTATTGGTCATCGACATGTAGATAATTTTATTTGATGTAATCGATAATACTAATGGTATTATAAAATTCTAATCATTTCTCTATTTTTAGGCTTTATTTTTTACGAGTATTCAACGTGTACTAATGTAAACTCGGTGTACAGGTTCAAGCTCTTACTACAGTGATAATAGCGCCAAAGAGTAATGAATTATAGTGGCTTGAAGTGCTGTTGGCTCTACCTTGATGACTTTAATCTGCAATAATGATGTCGTTATCAATTTGTCTTTTCACTAATCTTGGCTAATCGAGTGACGAAAGTGTAATAGCTCCTCTACACGATAGACCATCATCGCACAGATTTTTGGTTCATTGCTGCGTTGCATGAAAAACTCGCAAAAGCTTTTGTGAGATAAACAGCGATGTACAGTGAAATGGCGCAATGATGGCCCAACGTGTAGAGGAGCCATTAGCCTAATAACAGCAATCCTTAAAAGAGACACTTTATACAAAAGTCATCTGCATATGTAGGTACATCGCTCCTATTCCATTATTATCCTATTGATTAGTGTTGTTGATATTCACAGGCTGCAGTATAATGTTACTTACCATCAAGAATATCACATGCTCGTCTGTCGGTTCACGAATTAAAAGTCAAGATTTCGTATTTTTTTTTATACGAGTATCTTCACTTTAAAATACCAAGGTTAAAACATATTTACCTTGAATGCTTGATTGAGCTGTCTCCACCGATGCACGTTATGCTCCCGGTGCACCACCGAAAGCGGCTGTAAGTATCGATGCCTCGACTTGAGCTGCTCGTCAAGGTAGAACTTTCGCCAACGACCTTCGCTTTCCAGGCCGTCGTAAAGGTAGTAGAAAACATGGAAATTACTTTCGCCCCTAAAATAGGATAATCCTCTGAGAATTGTTAAGTTCATTTAAATTACCATCCCATTAGCAAGGCCTAGGTCTAGCAGAAATAGATTTTTTGCTAACAACTTTGCAATATGTCTTGGAACTTTATATCTAATTGAGGTAGTATAAAAAAAACAAAAATGGTTTCTTTCTAGGCTAATGCGTAGCTTAGCTATTTATAATTTTAAAGTTGTAGGTACCTAATCGATGTAAAATCGTCACGCAAAATGATTGTTTTTTTCTCTATTCGTAAAAACTAGTGTATAGATAAGTAGACTAAGTAACAGGAATATTCAAGTAAAAAATGAAATAGTGCATTTACATAATTGCTACTGCGGTACCTGTGCCACTAGTAAGTGGGAATGTATATGATGTCACATATAGCCTCGGCACAAATACCGTTGTCCATACAAGCAAATAGAGCCAGTAATGGTTATGGTAATGCAGTTCGATTCCGCTGTCCTAAATCTTGAAGAGATATCTCAGTAAGGAGGTTTAGTGCTTCTTATTCCATTATATTTCTCTGTGGCTTAACATTTAACTACTTAATTAAGTAAAAATCACACTAAAAGAGAAACTTGTATGAAACATAAAACACTATAAAATTGCTCCATAGTAGTTTAGAGAAAGACATTCACAGATGGATTAAGGTAGATAAAGCCAAATGACACATAGTTTGCCGACTGCCTATTACGTAGCATGCCATAGTTGCACTATATTGTACGTGAGATAAGTGGTGTTAATTTTAGAGAAACACTTTTACTAAAACTACTTTGAGATTGTCTGCCTTAAAATGTTGGGCACGGTCATTAACAATAATGGATTTATACCAACTCGATTGATTAACATTTTTTGTTGAAACTGTACGGTAAGCAAGTCACATCACTAACATTTTTTCAAGACTTTTTTTTGTGGGACATTTTTTAAATTCAAATTACGAAGAAAGAATTTCGGCAAAGTTATCTCAATACTTACAAAGCCTGATGAACCACTCGGGACTGCTCCAAAAGATAAACAGAAATTCTCGCACCCGATATCCTGCCGACTCTCATCATCGACAGATCCAAATATTTCCCGAAACGGGAGCTGTTTGCGTTAATTCCCGTGCGGGCGTTCCCGAACGCCTCCATTATTGGGTTTACTTGGAGTATCTTTTCCTCCAAGTTGCGATTCTGTGTCTGTAAATAAAGTAAAAGATATTTACTTACTACAAATACATTCAGTAATTTCCATAATATTGAAGATCTTCGAATATGAACGAAAAACACCTTTAGTATTTGACAGGTTTTCTACATGCATGGAATTTTGTATTTAAGCTTTTTTCAGGTTTCAGCGTTTGGTGCGTGCATGGGTCACATATACAAATCATAAATATGAGGTGGGTGGGAATATAAGGTTTTAGTTGTCAAAGGATCCACTTTTTTATAAAGTACCTACCTATATGGTATACAGGGTTACTTTTTAAACACCGGCAACGTTTTTGGAGCAAGTCCAGTTCGTGATACTGAATTCATAAAAACAATTAATCGAAAATCGTTAAAAAAATTTCGTCCACCCATACAAAATCCCCTTGGCTGAACGCTGATTTGCATGGGAAGCCGAATTTTTTGTTTTTGTTTTTCATTGATTGTTTTTATGGAAAGTGGTTGTATTCAGTATCACGGACTGAACTTGCTTCAAAAATGTTACCGGTGTATTAAAAGTAACCCTAAGCTGTATATCTGTCATTGTTTTCTACAAGTTTGTATGATATTGAACGACTAAGTAAAGACGTCAAAAAACAGTCGACATTTGTCTAATTTCAGAGGTCCATGACCAGCAGTGGACGTCATGCCGGTGAAATGATGATGAGGATGTGGAACCATTTTGCCAATATTATGGCTCTAGGAAGTTTTACCCACTTGGGTACTTTAGTAAATACCTAACTTTTAGTTTATTACCTTTGACAAAAACACGAGTTGTTTCAGCAGCAGGTTGGCAGATTCAGTCTTTCCCGCACCACTCTCCCCAGAGATGACAATGGCCTGATGCAGTTTCTGGTGCAACAGCGCCTGGTGTGCTGCGTCGGCCACAGCGTAGATGTGAGGCGGGTTGTCCGACCGACACCGCCCTTGATAAATCTGCTGAGTCTAGAAGGTTGATTTACGTTTACGAATATTGCAAAAGCAATCAAACAATCAATATCAAACAGCAGCATATTCTCATAATTTATGAAACTGAAAAACTATTTGTTTAATCCGCATAAAACGATTTAAGCCACACAGCTAAGCCCATCCAGTGTCACTCCCCGTTTAGGTATCGAAAATATACCTACATTATTACTAAGAGCGCGGCGGCCCCTCCAAGTGGTAAATTCGGTGATACGAATCGTTTTTCCAGAGTAATAAGAATGAAATTGAACTGCAATGGATGTCTAGGTGTCTTAACGAAAAGGTGCAGAGTTCTGACGTGAGCTAAATTAAACTATATTGCTAACCACATTGAGTAGATATTTCTTTGAATTTCTTTGCTGAGTGAGACTTCTGTACGTAAGTACTGGTACTTGTTATGTGCCATAACATATTAAGCAACACAAGATATACCTTAGAGGTGTATATTCCTATATCAGTGAATGGGTTAACAGCCACTAATATATCGCCAATATACGTGTATATGTGATTCTGTGTGTATCTCTTCTGCAGCTGCTCCACGATGGCATCCTCAGTTAAGGCTTCCAGCGACGCCAGGTCGTCGGTGTACATTTTCTCAGGCCGAGCTTTTCTGTGGGATTTTAATTTGCCTCTTTTAGTAGTGGCGTCTGGAGCCCTGCTGCTTCGACCTTCAGCTCTTTGTCTTTTAATTTCCGCTTGGAGTTCTTTGCGAATCTAAAATAAAAAATATAATAGCTTAGAATGTCAACACAGATTACATGTTAGTTACTTTCTGTCACTTTTACAAATGGGGCCAACCGGATACGTCTACGACAACATTAATATTTTTATGATAAAGTGTAGTACTTAAATTTATTAGATTTCCGTATTATATCCATATGTGTACGAATGTGTAATATAGACATTAATCACACCTATCTATTTGTATTCAATATCTTTTTACTGCAATAATTTTATTTTGATTACCGCTTTCACAATGATTTTAGTCATTTATGCATGTCGATACCTAGTAAATATGTTTTATTCTTAAATGCAATTCATACAGGCAAGTAATTACAAAATTAATTACCCTCTCTTCGAAGCTGCTGACTGCCAATAGCAGTGGATGTTCTAACAGTTCTCTGGCAAATGGTCTTTGGTTCATATCTTTAATTAAACAATCAGCTATAAAGTCCACCAGATGAGGCGAGAACAGTTCCGGGTGAGAGAGAGTAGGCGGTGGGTTCCGTGGAATTTGGAATAAAGCTCTCATTGGATGCAATCCAGAGAGAGGTGGCTCTCCCTCGGCGAGCTCGATAGCCGTGATACCAACAGACCATACGTCGCATCGACAGTCGTAAGACTCGTCTAGTTGCTGTTCGCATGCTATCACCTAAAAATAAAAGGTTCTTAAAAAAGTTATGACGTCATAAGCACAACATGTATCAAGATTTATTTGGTAGTGATCTGATCTCATCTCGTCTTATATAGGTATTTGTCCGCTCTCACCTCTGGTGCCATCCAATATGGCGTTCCGACTGACGTATTTCGGCGTGCCGCGGTCGCCGCCAAATGTGACGATACTCCGAAATCTACGAGCTTGACTTCGGCATCTTCGGTCAACAGTATGTTGTGACCTTTGACGTCACGATGCATGCACCGGTGCGCGTGGAGATGGGTTAGAGCGCGTACGGTTCCTCGAAGTACGTATGCGAGCTGCGGCTCAGTGAGTTTACTTCCGCGCGCTCGCATTCCGGCGCACAAGTCTGTCACAGAGCCTCCGGTGCACAGCTGGAAATTATGTCACATTCAGACGTATCATGATAATATACATTACAAATCCACAACCATACAATTTGCTGGTCATAATTCTTTAAGCATTTAAAGTTTTTATATATGAAAGGGATAAGAGGGATAAGATCTTCGTCACTCCTCGTGTTCAAATAAAAATTAACATACCTAAGCATTCAGTTACTAACCTCCATGACAAACCATATTTGATCATCGTCGGAGCTGACTCCGCGTTTCAGAAACAACCCAAAGAATTCAGGAATATTAGGATGACTCGATAAATCTCTAAAAACTAGAAATTCTTCTTCGATTTCCTCTATATTTTCCGCTATATTCTCCAAAATCTGTAAAGAAAATATAATACCTGTACCTAATCTGTGATACCTAGTACTTAAATATACTTTTAACACCTAGCTTGTATTAAAAACCACAAAGCGCGCCGTGTCGTAGCAGGTACGCAAGAAGTAGTGTTTTGTTTAAGTCATAATTGCGTTTATCTTCTATCCTTACCTAGAAAGATTTACTACTAGGCCGTTATTTTGCAAAAGATTTGACTCATAGATTCATGAATGTGTGTGTTCGGTGCCTATAAGCCACGTACACATTACACTGCTTTCTATCAAATTAAAAATAAAACAATTGTGGTATAGTTAAGCATACAGTAAAAAATTATACATCGCGTTGTTTCGGAACTAACATCTACTCAATTTATGACGTGTTTATAAAGGTTACTTTTTTATTTACTAAATCATTCAATGACCAATGTAATATTTTTCAGAATGTAAACATTGACACTAGGCCGTGTAAATAAGAGGTTAACCGACCGAATCGTGTATTGTTGTGCAGCCTTGACATGAATGCAAAGTTTGAGATAAAATCTACGCAATCAATTACAGAACGTATGCTAACAATACGGTCCATAAAAAGCCTCCAGTCGAGCCTATTATTTGACGACGGACGTTCATAGCTCAGGCTCTTTATGTTAGTTCATTTTATTAACATCTTGCCACAGATAAGACTTTTTCATCACACGAAGTTTTTTCATAATTAAGTTCTAAAATGAATTTCTCAAGAAATAATAATTGTAATAAGAATGTATAATGCTGTCCTTTTTGTATTGATCTATGTTCCAGATAGGTACTTTTGACTTTGCTTATGTATATTTTATTTTTCTTATTTCGATTTTCCAACATTATGTACCTTATAAATATATTTTTTTATTTTCCAATAGTCCACTTAGTGGTTCCTTTGGAGAAATTTCCGTGTCTTTTAATGCATTTAAATTTTAAACTGCATTAAAATGCACAGTAGTCCCAAATCGTCTTAACATTGTTGTTGGCCATTAATGTAAATTCGGCGTCTAAACCACTTTGCGTATTTAAAACGGAGAAATCAGTCGTATAGAGGCAGAGTAGCGACAAATAAAATTTCACTTGGGTTCCGATTTCTCCAGCCCGCGAACTGGTGCTGGTCGCTCGTTATTGTCCATTGCACCCAGCCCTTTTACCGATTGTATAGTTTATGCTAAAATACTGGTTTACGTAACGGGTTTGTTCACACTGCGAGTTAGAAGTCGCATGTTACATACTATTCAGGCAACAGTGACAGGTACTAGATATACTAAAATACTCAAATTAAACTAGGGAATAAGAAATAAGTGATAGCTCAGTGGTTAGAGCATGGTCGTATTTAGACCAAGTTTGTGAGTTCAAGTCCCACTCACGTGGTATTTTTTCACCATTTCTTATTTTATTATTAATTTCAGCACTTTAGTACTGCATCTTGAATGCCTTAAAACCCTATAAAAATAGATATACTAAGTTAAGAGTAGAATTTTAATGTTTTTTACTCAGTTATGACAAAAATAAAACTTGGTCATACAAGTAATTCTACCAAAATTTTACCAAGATACGAAGGTACCGCTATGACGGCGAGACATAAGTTTTGCGGAACAAGTTATACCTACTACGTAAATGATGAGAACTGACCTTGACAGCGACGCGTTTCCCCGACTTTTTGTCCCTCGCGCAGTACACCTCCCCGTAAGTGCCCTCTCCGATGAGCTCCTGCAGAGAGAACCTCTCGCGAGGGTCGGCCACCCGTTCCAGCTCCACGTGCTGGGAGAGGCCGCGGTACGCCATGTCGCTGCGCATGGCTTACGCTTCTCACTAACCACGCATCTGGAATAAAAAGAAACTGGTCAAATGCTAGTCGGACTCGTACATGAAGGGTTCCGTACCTTCCTACAATTGGCTGTAGCAATATATATTCTGTGAAAATTTCAAGTATCTGGTTAATGCCATTATAATATAAGGAGACGTTTCTTGTATGACGACCCCCTTTAAATTCTAATTTTATCTTATTTTTTTGTATTTTTTGTTGTAGCGGCTACAGTGATATATAAATCGGTGAAATTGTCAAGTATCTGGCTATTACGGTTCAAGATATAGAGCCCTGTGACAGACGGACAGACGGACAGATAGCTGAGTCTCGTTAACACCCTTTGGGTAAGAAACCCTAAAAAAGATCTTTTAGTCATGACTGAAAAAGTTACATTAGATAAGTGTGGTTCGTTCCTTTCATAATAACATCTTCCTTATTCCCCCAAATATTTTTTTTGTGTCTTACAACTTATATTTCAGACCTCTAGACCATTTTCATGTTTGAAATTTAACTAAACTTTACTCATATTATTAAAATTTCTCTTTTCTACTAGGCAATTAGACAGAGAGGAATTAATTGTTAAATATAATGAAGAGGTATCTTCGAACATACATAGGTAGAAAGGTTAGTTTTTGAAACGGGTAATTGTTAGGCTAACACAAGTTTACGCCACGATTATATATGTTTATTTTGCCTAAAATTCACTAATCAGTCGTATTTTTTCTAATAAGTTTTTGCATAACTAAAGATTAAATAAAATTGAATTAGCATAATTTCATTTAATTAGGAAAAAAACTGCCATTTGTTTTATTCATATGACTATATTTTAGTAGATAAGTATCTGCTATGTACTCAAATAAATTTACCGGAAGTTCTATTAATTATATATTTATTATTTATTTAGTATCTTAATGTTTTTATTAATTTTTAATAAAATAAAAGTACTTACTTCTCTTATTTTAGTGGTATGAAGGCAATGTTGAAACATGACTAAAAGGTACGTACACGAGTATCTACCTTCTTACTATGTTGTTACGAAATAGGGCTTCTGTTTTTAAAAGAGTTTTACCATTAATTGATTTCTAATACGTACGTGGTTTATATAACTTTTAATTACTAATTTGTGTTAATAAGTATTAATTCACGTTTCATTATCTATTTTATTATTTAAAAGTTGCATAATATTCCTCTCAAATCTATTTTGATCGCTTTTAAAACCTCGTAAATAGACTTAAATCGAATTAATTACGGAATTTATATGCAAACTGCGAAGTTAATTCCTCGACTCTGCCCTGCATAATGCTGTTGAAAATGGAAAGGAATTTCAAATTAATTTATTCATGTGCATACGTTTTATTACATAGGCGTACTTCTGCTGCCATGTATGGATCTTGAGGATATCCTTGATAAGCGTCAAAATTCTTGACAGTCATAAAAGATAGTTGTTAAATCAAGACAATTAACATCACAATTACTATGTGCCACACAATGTAATCATCCTTCATAAAAATTGTGCTAGCAAGAAAGACCAAAACCGTATTAAAAGGTATATAATTAGGTGGTAAATCTATTGAATATCTGTAGTGAGTAATTCAAACATGTACCTCACGAAAAGTGGTTATCTTTATTGCACTATTATGTAAATGTGTTTTGGACGTATAAAAAGCGTGGGAAAACACGTCCTACTACGTATTTAAAATGTTAAGTTTGTGTACCGAGTACGTAGGTGCCCCTTAATTGCATGTGTGTGTATTTAGATACCAATTAACGTATACCTACTTTGGTTTATCGTACCTAACTAGCAAAACTTAGCCGTGTTGTTCCTGGCAGAGTACAATAGGACCACTCCAAGTCTTCTTCTGGATGTCTTATAAGGCGACTTAGGAAACACAAGCTAAACAAAGGTTATAAACATCAATGAGACCTCTCCAACCCGTCTGGCTAGCGTGGAGAGTGTAGGCCAAATCCTCTGACTGCTCTGGCTAAGTATGGCTCTGGTAGTACAGAGAGTGTCGCGCTCCTGCAGTGGAGACTAAAAATGACCTAATAATTAACTTGCAAAAAAGTTTTGATTTTGAGGAAAGTAGGTATTTATCTTATAGTCAACGCAACCAACATTCGTGTTTACTCTTTACTTATTTTGCAAATTAACTATGCTAATGACTTTCAAACGTTCTAATTGGCTAATGTGAGTTTTATAGATATTATCTCAGCTACTTCATGTCGCATAAATAATTCTGAACAATGAATAAACATAGTTTAAATGTTACCTATGCATTCACTTTCAACTACAAGTTTTTGTTAAAACGAGAGTAAGTTATGTATGTCGTTCGACATATTGGTTACATTCGTGGCGTAATGCCAGTTCCTATATTGACATCTTTTGCTCAAGTGCGCCAACAAATTGGTGTCAGTCTTGTTCTGCCTATGTTAAGTGTGGCGTAAGACCACATGATTTGCCAATATTTGGACAACACCGACACTGCCAATTATATATCTTTGTTGTATAAGGTAACATGATATGGTTCAATTATCACGCGAGTGTTGAATCAGAATTTTGCATTGTAATTCTTTTGTGTTATTATTTTTTTGTACTTTTCTGTGTATCCTTTTATGTACAATAAAGAATTTATATACATACATAAAATACATCTTTTTTAACTACTTCTAAAAAAGGGGAATGTTTCCAAAGTAAGTCATATCTATTTAAGGTACATAGATATGACTTACTTTAGAAACATTCCCCTTTTTTAGAAGTAGTTAAAAAATATACTTACATCGATAATAATCCAAGATTTATTGGTCGATTTCAGCATATCGTTTTACAGTGGATGCGACTATGAATTACAAACTTTGTGTTTGTATAAGTTTGAATAATTAACGCTTTTTGTACAACATTAAATACCTTTATGTCTGAAACAAGCATAAACACTGTTAATTAGACTGTTAAATTACTAAACATCACAAGAAACATCGTTTTGTGGACTGTCAATGTTACAACAGGGTCTAAAAAGTGACGAGACCACAACAATTGAGCCATTGAACTTAATCCATCGTTAATCGTTGTCGCACGCAATTATATCTTACAATAAACAATGTAACATAGGCCTTCAATCGTTTTCATAAAAAAAATCTCAATAGCTGTGATAGACGGACGGAAAGACGAACCGAGCACTTTCACTGTTTGTCACGAAGATGTCGGCGGACTGGTCGCGTGTGAAATTGATTAATGGTCAGTTTATAAATTTACTAACTTTTGCCCACACTGCACACGTGCATTCCCTTCAAACTTGTATTGTTAGTTCTTATCTTCAATTTAAAATTCAATTTTGTGCAAAAGAAAGAATAATCATTGCATAGAATAGCATAAACGTGGTCGGAGGGATGAATATTAATATAACAATATTTAAAAAGATAACACAGGCACGTAACCTGATAAGTAGTATGAAATAATCACCGATATTTCCTCGTCATTAAAGTCACGGATATGTAAATAAATCTGTCCCTAACTAGATAGGAAATCGTAACTGTCTCGGAGTGTCTCGTTACGTTCTCGGTTCAGCACCTTAAGCTATTGTCTTACTTCGTTCCTCGTCCACGTAAAACTATCTTATAATCTAGACCATGACTTTTAATTATAACTTGCAGTAGTAATTTAATAAAGGAATTCGGTAAGTATAAAGATCTCCGACAAGTTTCTCATGGAATGGCAGTCATTTTATGCTAATAATATGATTTTCCCAGGCTTTGTTTGGGCCGCAATTTCCTGCCGTAGGTCGTTTTGTGATGATAGTAAACTTTGTTTTACGAATTGTGATTTTGAACTCTATAGTGTAACAAAGTTTATCATATAAATAGTTTAGTATAATGCATGCTAACATGTAACTATTTTTTTTATTTTTATTAAATAATAATAAATAAATAAATATATAGGGACAAATCACACTGATTAAGCTAGCCCCAAAGTAAGTTTTAAAACTTGTGTTATGGGATACTAACTTAACGATACTATATTTTAAGATAAATACATATATAGATAAACACCCAAGACCCAGTGTATTACTGTATCCCCTGTCTGGGGATCGAACCCAGAACCTCCGGATCAGCGGTCAAGCGTGTTAACCATTACGCCACGGAGGTCGTCGAGATAAGAAATAATATTATAAATAAGATAAATAATATTCGTGTCATCTCTTAATTTAGATAACTTAATCATTCCTTCAACGTCTTTAGTTTTATCATAGTTAGGACATCTAAAATACTTCTCTATCATAGTAATATGTTGGCCTTACCTAAATTTACCTATGAATGGTTTCGGTGTTTACCAAATCTGTTTTAAGTACTATACGTAGCGTAGGTAATTTCAAAATTCACCTTCAATTAGTCACTTAAAAGATATATAGCAGAGCGATTGGTAAACCGACGTTTCTTTTATGGCACACGCAATCAATTTTATATAGCATGGGAGCCGCGAAAGCGTTAAGAATTTTTTTATCAATATTTGTCGATTCGTTCTGATTTTGCACGATTCCATCATTTTGGTAGTGATGCTCTTTAATAAATTTTGCGCTTTCTCTGCATTTTTAATTAGTTCACAATAAATTCTGACAGCTGTGTAGTTTATACGTAGCTTCATAAGTGGACTAAACTAGTACTTCTAAGATAATTTTAAACTGCCATAACTTTTTAAGCACGAATCAGCACAATTTTCTTCCTCTTTAGACAAATAAGTAGCTAGGAAGTACCTTGATAGTAGAACGTTGCAGTACTCCCGACTGCAGGTTTTTTCATCATGTTCAAATATAAGCGGGTGATAAAAATGTACGTAAGTAATAGGTATAGAATATTTCATGCTTGACGGCTGTATATGTACTTAATGTTTGGGCGACAAATCTAGTGGATTATTAGTAATCTGCTACCTATAAATAGTTTTACAAGATTTGTTGATTCAATATTGTAGTAACACCGAAACCTTTGAACTGCATAATGCAATCCTTTCATAGCATTAGAGAGTGCCGGATAATACGCGACCACGGCCAGCGCGCCGTCTGCCGACCATATGCCTACACATGACACACCCAGCCTACACAGGAATTCAAGCCTGTCAAGTGCTTTGCGAAATAAAGGCAACGCGCGTGGTAACATAAAGACTGATTTAATTAAAACATAACAAAAAAGTTAGCTTTAGACAAAAATTGGCGTAGTAAATTTGAGAAGCGTGTGCCCTAAATCTAATGACAAACCTACTTTTGTTCAATTAATTACTTGGTTATCTAACTATAAAATGTAGACACGTTTATTATAGACCCATTTTTTGGCAAAGATTAATCATAATCATCAGGTCAATTTTAGTCTCCACTGCATGAGCACGACTCTATACTACCAGAGTCATGTATTAGCCAGAGCAGTCAGAGGATTTGGCCTACACTCTCCACGATGGCCAGATGGGTTGGAGAGGTCTCATTGATGTTTATAAGCTTTGTTTAGCTTGCGTTTCCTAAGTCGCCTTCTACGACATCTACGGGAAGACGTGGAGTGGTCCTATTCCACTCTGCCGGGAAGCACATGGCTATCAAAGAGAAATATTATAGACTAGGTCCAAAAGAAGAATGTTTGGAAACGACAGGTCATAGAGAAATCCACACAGATATTTACAGTATATGGGTAGGGTACATACAACTGAAACCCACTTTATGAAGCAGTGATGTAAAAAGGAGACAAGCACATAATACTTGCTCGTCTGCCCACGCGTAACAAAGATCCAGTTAAGTAGTTAAATACTCCATATTACCATAACAGAGCCATAAATTTTGTTACAGCATTTTCGTTTTCTATAACAGACCAGTTGGGCACTTTTATGAATTTTATGATACAAATTCACAATAGTAATATTTAAGAGTACTAATGGGTGACGAATTAGAATCACTTTTACCTAACCTAGCGAATGGGAATCGCTGCTGTCTATACAAACAAGTTAACTGTATACTTAGTGACGTTACATATTAACTAATAATGATAATTGTGAAAATCTATATTAAATAGATTAGTAACATAATTAAATAAATATAAACCAGTATTTTTTAATAAAATAAAATAAGGTTGACGATTATTTACGCTCTAAAAACCGTAATTATTCTTATAACTCCTTGAGATTGACAAAAACAATTTTCGGAGCGGAACGACGGCAGACTCAAAAATACTGAACTCGTCAATGCCGTCATCAGTTTTATCTATAACAGATAGAAAGCAACACTTTCTATTTGTATTCAAGGGAATAACAATACCAATGCTATTGTAATTAACCGACAATGAATTGATTTGCGAACTTTTACCACGATTTTTGGACACAGTAAGTATTATGGAAACGTAACTAATTACCTTCTATAACCTACCGTGTAGTTAAGGTATCACTACATAGTATAAAACAAATTCGCTTCCCGCTGTCTGTCTATGTATGCTTAGATCTTTAAAACTACGCAACGGATTTTGATGCGGTTTTTTTTAATAGATAAAGTGATTCATGAGAAAGGTTTATATGTATAATACATACCCGTGCGAAGCCGGGGCGGGCCGCTAGTTATTTATAAAAATAACTTCATCATCATCCGAGCGTATTCCCGGTCGCATCGTCAGCGGTTACGCTTCAGAGCCCGGGTCCGGTACCTACCCTAGGCGATTTGACGAGGTTACTGGTTTTTTACACAGAGCGACTGCCGTCTGACCTACGCAACCCAAAGGGTAGACCAGAACCAATCCTAGGATAGGTACAAACGCTAGATGGCGGCGTTTGGGACCAACGGCTTTACGTGCCGTCCGAAGCACGGAATCATCTCTCTTTTCGGATAATCAGGTGATTCAAGCCTGCAATATCCTAAACAGACTGGAAACAACTTTTCACAAAGTACTCGTATGCTTCCCAGTGGGATTTGAACCCATGACCTCCGGATCACAAGGCAAACGCCTTGACCACTGGACCGCGGAGGCAGTCAGATTTTATATCCTTTAATAAAATAAAAATTTAAGAATAATAAATTATTTAAGATATAAAAAAAAATATAAATATCTATACCACTAATCCTTAGTGGAGAAAGAAAGGGGAGGCCTTTGCCCAACAGTGGGGCACATCGACAGGCTAATAACAAAATAAAAAAGATAGCTGGGATTTTATTTTATTTTATTATCACACAAAACAGATTACAACTATTACAAAACTACACAAAAAGAAACATACAAAAACATTAAAACTGGTTGCAATTCAAAACATGTGTGTACATGAAATAATAAAAGAGGTGTTCTTACAATCTAAGAGAAAATAAGTAAAATAAAAATATACAAACTCTTACCTATTAAATATGTATACACTTCACATTTCAATCATAAAAGATCCCCTTTAAAGTTTTAGTGTATGAGGCAAATTTGGGATCAAAAACATCAAATTCAGGGTTAGTATTCGCAATCTCATTACACTGACGGGCCATCCTCACAATTGGATTATAAAATGAAGTATTATTTTTATGTCTGTAGAGAAAAAAATCCTATTTGATTTGACCTTCGGGCACTATACCTAGTGTTGAAAGATATTTCAGAAAGCAAAAAGGGAACATCAAGTAAAGAATGAACTATTTTGTAGAAATATATAAAATCAAAATAATTTCTGCGGGTTTCCAACTTTTGAATATTAAATCTTAATAGTCTTTCCTCATAATCAAGAGTGGTACGTCCTAAATATTGACGAAAACACAAAAATCAATATAAAACACAAATATCAAATATATAAAATCAAAATAATTTCTGCGGGTTGCCAACTTTTGAATATTAAATCTTAATAGTCTTTCCTCATAATCAAGAGTGGTACGTCCTAAATATTGACGAAAACACAAAAATCAATATAAAACACAAATATCAAATATATAAAATCAAAATAATTTCTGCGGGTTGCCAACTTTTGAATATTAAATCTTAATAGTCTTTCCTCATAATCAAGAGTGGTACGTCCTAAATATTGACGAAAACACAAAAATCAATATAAAACACAAATATCAAATATATAAAATCAAAATAATTTCTGCGGGTTTCCAACTTTTGAATATTAAATCTTAATAGTCTTTCCTCATAATCAAGAGTGGTACGTCCTAAATATTGACGAAAACACAAAAATCAATATAAAACACAAATATCAAATATATAAAATCAAAATAATTTCTGCGGGTTGCCAACTTTTGAATATTAAATCTTAATAGTCTTTCCTCATAATCAAGAGTGGTACGTCCTAAATATTGACGAAAACACAAAAATCAATATAAAACACAAATATCAAATATATAAAATCAAAATAATTTCTGCGGGTTTCCAACTTTTGAATATTAAATCTTAATAGTCTTTCCTCATAATCAAGAGTGGTACGTCCTAAATATTGACGAAAACACAAAAATCAATATAAAACACAAATATCAAATATATAAAATCAAAATAATTTCTGCGGGTTTCCAACTTTTGAATATTAAATCTTAATAGTCTTTCCTCATAATCAAGAGTGGTACGTCCTAAATATTGACGAAAACACAAAAATCAATATAAAACACAAATATCAAATATATAAAATCAAAATAATTTCTGCGGGTTGCCAACTTTTGAATATTAAATCTTAATAGTCTTTCCTCATAATCAAGAGTGGTACGTCCTAAATATTGACGAAAACACAAAAATCGTAAGCACTTTTGCTGAACTCGCTCTATATCATCAGCATGTACTTTGTAGTGTGGGGACCATATTGGGCTTGGCTTTGTTTGCATTAAAACAAATTAATATCACTTGAATTTTCTTTAACGATATCATAATGCAAACAAAAATAATCAAAACAGAAAAAGAATACTGCCGATATGATTTATAGACTTATTGATATGCTTTTAGGTATGTGCATGTACGTTATAAATTTATCTTATCGGACGGATTGGCAGTACGGTAGCCAGCATACACGTTCTGAATTAATCGTAAGTAACGGTTGATTATTGTCACGGTTACAGCGATGCTATACATTACACGAGCGAGCATGTTTTTTTTATTATCCAAGTGCATAATATTATGCTAGTGGTAGTAAAAAATTAATTATGTACCTTAATATATTTATTGCCTAGTGCTGACGTAGGATGGAGGAATAGGTTTTATTGAAAAAAAAATGGCTAATTATTTTCTCGGCGACTATCAACTCTATTTATCGAAATGGCTGAAATATGAATTTTTTTAAGTTTTCAAACCCCAAATTTTTACCAATAATAATTGGCTCGACCAAAAAATTCTACGTAATTATCGAACCTGCTCATAAAATTTCACGAGAATCGATTCAGTAATGCGACTGTATGCATACCAGGGCTCCAAAAAGTCTTAAGTACTTTCCATGATGGTTCTATACGAAACATTGTAGAAGGAAATATTGAGGGACAAAGAATATACTAACACCGAGACATACATAGCAAGAAAATACATGAAACAAACGATTAACTCACTTTTCTACCATAGTTTGCTTTAGAACCTACCTTAAATATTGGAAGCACCTCTCTTAAATCGACTTCTTACTATCTCACTTTTTTATCATAGTATGCCTCAGAACCTACCTTAAATATTGATCAAATATCTCAACAGAATATGTGCCCAGTTCCTAAAACCAGTCATACTATAGGTACATAAAGTCAATAAATCAATAGTATTGTATTGAAGATATCCGTTTTTAGACCGATAAGATATCGCATATCCACTTTCCTTTCATTAAGGTCACATGCTAGTGCCACCTTGCATTTTTGGGTATCAGTTTGCACTTAATTCGCCCAACAAGACGTGCTCATAATACTTTCAGCAATGTTATGTAGGTTAGTGTACTTTGTACACAATCATCACTTTACTTGTGAGGCAGGATTTCTTGTGATTGTGACATAATTAATAGGCTTCATTTTACATGAACTAGAAATAAGTGTAAGTACTTGAAACATGAATAATTAATAGAAATTCCAGGTATTTACTACTTAGGTCCTATTATTTAGTCTATTATAGGGAAGCTACCTTTGTAGCTTACCTATAAAGGAGTACCTTGAATAGCAAACTTCTGACATTTGTTACGAGTATGTAGTATGAAACTTGTTCTTTTTAATACAAATATTTACCAGGAGGACAGATAATTTTTTAACCCGTAGACTTATACAAAGTGGAAGGGACATATCGTAATAAATCAAACCACGGGCTATACTAGATCACTATAGTATTATGAAATTAAAATAACAGCCAAAAACAAAAAAAATTGGCGTTTCCATACAAATCGTCCGGCCGGCCGCACACTTTTCTATGGAAATGCCGAAATTTTTTTTTGTTCTTTGGCTGTTATTTTAATTTCATTATAATAAAGCTATCTAGTATAGCCCGTGGTTCGATTTATTACGGGTATGTCCCTTTCACGTTGTATGTTTCTGTGAGTCAAACTTGAAGAGAAAACGTTTAAAATTATTAAAATATTACTTTAAAATATGATAACGTCAAATAGAATGCACTGAGTAAGTACCTAACAATAGATGTTCATTGGCCGCTGTACAAATTGTCCGAATGATTGGCCATTTACATTCGTGTTAGGCAAACAAAGCCGTGCCAGTGAAGCGCACTTCCCCAATTGCGACATTTAATTACTTATGCATTCAAAATCCCGATTCCTGCCTATGATGATTCTGTACCAATAACCTCGTTTTAGCCATAACAGTGTTTTTAATAAATTTAAATTATAAATATGTATGTAAACCATTGAACATAGGTAGGTACCTATACCACGAGAAGGTTAAAAAATGCATTTTTAACACTAAACATTCTACGTCTATCTAGGCCCCTCGTTTTTTACGTCATTAGACGTTAAGTACGTCTAATTATTATAATAATTTGAAACACGATTTTTTGTTATTTGTGTGGGCCTAGATAGACGTAGAATGTTTAGTGTTAAAAATGCATTTTTTACCAATTTGATATAGATGTTACCATAATTTAATACCCAAATTACTTATTGCACCGATTGCACGAAGTGGCGCGGTCTAATAACTCTCGGAAAAAGGAATACCTAGACCAATTTATAAATGGATGATTTCTATATTGTCTGGTTGATATACGAGGCGAATAATTTACACTCTGTTATTTTAAATCAGTAGAATGCGACTTACATTTAAAACATAACAGTACATACCCATGAAATGTTGGCAAAATTGATCTGTAATTTCTGTAAATTGTATCATGGATTAGAGATTTTGTTTACTTGGGCGCTTTGATTCTTGGACGAGAAAGTAAACGTATGCAGTATGGTTAGTGGTTATCATCCTTTTTTAATTTCTTTCTTTTTTAACTTTCGATGTGGCCAGTATTTTAAAATGTAATACGTTATAACCTAAACTAAGGAAATTAAAAAAAAAACACAAATTGTTTCTACTTTAGATGAGTATTGAATGAAATCAGAACCTTTACCTTATATACCTAGAATAAAAGTCCATTGATTATTCCAATGTCTACTGATTATTCAGTAAAGTATTATATTATTAGTATAGATTAATTATATTAACCTATAGTTTTTTTCTTGTACTACATAATCAACGATTAAGTGGCCAATTCGCATTGTATTTTGTGAGGGTCTAATAAAGTATGAACGGCCTCATTCACAGTTGACAGGTTTCCTAATTACGATCACGCTACATTGCAAGGCTGCCAATGTCACGAGCAAGGCTAATCCCTGGCCATCACCTCTGCGCACGTGTGGAGAACGAATTACAACGTGTAAACCCTTACGTGTAAAAAATGAATTGAAGTGTTAGTCTGAATTTATCATTATCATCATCAGGCCTTTTTAGTCTCCACTTGTTTGTTTTTCGTGTATGTAAGTGGCCAACACGCTGGGCTGATGGGTTGGAGAGGTCTCACTAATGTTTATAAGCTTTGTTTAGCTTGTGTTTCCTGAGTCACCTTCTACGACATCCACGGGAAGATTTGGAGTGGTCCTATTCTACTCTGCCGAGAACCAGGCGGCTAAACAGATACTGAGCTCATCACCAATAAGTGTTGGTAGGCAGGATTCTTCAGACATTGTGGTCTGATAAGTAAGTAAGAAGTAGCAATGTAAAATTTAGTTTATTATTTTTTTGTCAAAGACTGCATTGTTAGATATATTATTCGTAGATAATAGGTAATAATCTATCAACTTCACTTAAACCAGGCCTGTGTCACTTCCCGTTTAGGTATCGAAAATGTACCTACATTATTACAATGCGTGCAGGCGGCCCCTCCGGGTGGTAAATTCAGTTATACGAATCGTTTGTCCAGAGTAATAAGAATGAAATTGGCTTGCAATGGATGTCTAGGTATGTATGCGAAAAGGTGCTGAGTTCTGACGTGAGCTAAATTATGTTAAAGTTTTCCTATGCATGATTTTTTAATTACACGATTCACGAGTTAAGTTATTAATTACGCAAAGAACATATACAATACGGAAATAGGTAAATAAAATAATAAACATACTAAGTACCAAGCACTAAGTAAAATCCCGCGTTCAATGGTGTTTAGCGTGTTCAGCGCGAGAGTTTAATTAATTTGAAATTCTCGTATCAAAGGTAACTAGTTAACTTTTCTATAATCAATTTCATTCCATGACCCGTCTTTCACTTGGAAAACGCATCATTTGCATTTCCAGTTTTACGATGAAATAAAAACCAACTGCTCGTAGGAACCAACCTACCTTAAGAAGAAATGGTTTTCTTATAGCTGGCTAGCGGCAAATAGCCGCCTTTATGATAATGCGTGGTTGTGTTGTAAACTTTCTATAAATATTATAATAAAATTAAGATAAGTGCAGAGGCAAATATTTGCTGGCCGTATATTTGAGTCTCGTGACTTGAAATGCAATGGTCCGTGATAGAATTCCAATTACGACATTATTTTCCGAAGGCTCGTTGATGTCTTTAGTTCATAATAAAATTGTTATTAAATCAGCTTTTGAAAAACTATTTTATCTAATTGTTATATATTACGGAAACGAATGCACGGTCACTTGTTCCTAAGGAAGGAAACCGAGTCAAGCGTGACACGGCACATATGTCACACTTAACAATTTGGTGGACGCGTAGATTGAATACGGGAATCACAATACACAAATAGTATCTTACAGACATAATTAGATCACATGGCCATTGCATATTTAGAATACGGTTGTTCACTCAATTTTTTTTAAATAAATTATATCTAAAGTAAATAATCCGAAACCAACAACTAAAATAAGTATTTTAATCCGCTAATAATTAATTGAAATGCGTCGAGATCATCTCGCCAGCGCTATTTAGGCCTGCCCGGGCGACGGTAATTTTTAGGCAACCACTCCGTTGCAATTCTTGCCCATCTTTCGCTGTACATCCTACCGACATGCCCTGCCCAATTCCACTTTAGTACGGCGGTCTTATGTCCCATATCAACGATCCGTGTTTTGGGATTATATCTATCCTTTTAACTCCTAGCACACTTCGCTCCATGGTTCTCTGACAAACCCTGAGCTTGGATTTCAAATCCTCGGTCAGTGACCACTTTTGAGCACCATAGGTTAGGACAGGCAAGATACATTCGTCCATGAGTTGGTGCTTAAGTGATAAGGGAAGATCGCCTTTCATGTACTCTTTCATGGACCAGTAGCTCCTCCAGCACCGGAAAGGGATAAGTGGAAGAAGATGGGAGAGACCTTTACCCAACAATGGGACAAATAAGGTAATAAAAAATAAAATAATAATAATAATTAATTAAGTTTTAAGACTTTCAAATCTGGTGGAAAGGGAAACTGTCAACTAACAGAAAAAGGATGCACATACTGTGCTTGAGAGGTTTCGCGCTGACGAAAGAGATAGCGAGATGCCCCTACTACGCTTCCACTTTTCCTCATACTAATATTTTGAAATGCTCATTCTAATTAATAATAAAATTGCTAAATGCTACTGCTGCTTCATTAAATAACCCATTTTTATGCTGTTTTCAGAAAAAAAAATCTTTTTAGTATTATTCTCTTTATTTATCTTAATTCTTTAAGGTAGGTTTTATAATAAATCTATAAAAAGTAAAATATAAAAATACATTATACAAATTACAAACACATTATAAAAAACCTAACCTAGCTGCCCACTGGCAGCGGGGCAAGGCCCAAGCTACCGGCGGTTAGGGCCGCAGAGAGAGAAACCTCCTGACAATGCGTGCCGTGTCCAGGAGTACTGCCTTTTGTATCTGACCCTTGATCCAGCCATCTAGCGAGAGAGTCCTAAGATGTTGGTCAAGACTCTTCGCTATAAGACCATTCGCCGATACGACTATCGGGACAATGATCGTCGAATCCACATCCCACATAGCAGTCACTTCGTGGGCCAAGTCAAGGTACTTGCTAAGCTTGTCCTTCTCGGCCTTCACGAGGTTCTCGTCATGCGGGACGGTGATGTCGATTAGTATTATTATGTGTAGTTTCGTATAAAATAGTGTGTCAAAAACAAACACAGTAAAATATCCTATTGTACCATAGTTAAACACCCAAGCTCTTTTTTTTAGATGAGGACCTGCGCGGAAGTAGCAGCTGGTAAATTCTACGTGTTTTCTTTGATCCCAAACCGAAATGTAATTTTGTTTTTAATACAATGACCACTTGGCACTTGATCGTTCGACGCTAAATGGAGAAACCGCGTCAATGACGTCCGAATCATCCGATTGTTGTATAGTTATTGTTCTGCATCCGATGTATTCAGTGCGTGGATACCAGTCATCCGTTCAAAGTTGCAAAATCTACGCATGCATTGCATTCCTATATAGGAATAGCTTTAGAATGGAAACTAACTACTTGTATGGTTCTTACCTACCTTACCTTTTAGTGCATTTGTCTAGACAAAAGATGTAATAAAATATTAAAATTGTATATGAACTGAGAATCTATGTATTTTGAGTTCTTACTTAACATCCATAGTTTTTTTCTCCTACTCCAGTGTTTTTAACAATGATCTCTCGGTCTTATAAGTATAGTAGTATTTATTTAAACTTTTATTGAGCCAAAAGCTACAATAGGTATACTTAATGCTATTCAATCCCTGTCAACCTTTAGGGAAAAAAACAGATAAGAAAGTTGGAGTCTATATATTTGTATGTACTTTTAAATTATCATAAATAAATATCGTAGCTAGGTATAAAATGTACTTGTTTTTAGTAATTTTGTGACGTGTAGCTTAAATAATAAGTAATAAGTACTTATTATTTAAGTAATAAGTACTTATTATTTAAGCTACATTATATAGTCAGAAATACTATATTTATGTTTTTTTTTAAATTTTTTTACTCCTATATTATCGGTGTTAGTAACACCATTTACATTTTAGACAAGAAATGTTAATTACACCAGCCTTGTTTACATATTTTGTCTGACGGAGAAGGTATAATTTAACTTTAATCTTTATTTAATGATTAAATCATTTATGAAGATTAAACTTTAGTATCGCAGCAAAATGTGGTAAGTAATGTCAAATGGCTGAGTTGTAAGAAGATCGTTTGCCTACACCTAGGTAGAAGCTGTCATGATAGAATATACTAAGTAAAACCGCAGATTGCGTGCACCTTCTCCCATTTAATGTACTTAGCAGTTATGCAGTCAAAGACATTATTTTAATTGGGAATTATTCATTGGTTCTATTCTGTAAGATGCCTGTAAGTGTAAGGAATACGTAAGTAAAATACTTTATTATCATTCTATAAACACTCTAGTACTGAAAGGATTAAAGCTTCCATTAAAATTGTTACTTTTGATCAACTAAATGCATCGTCTCTCCAAGGGAAGTTAAATTTTTTGACCACCTCTATAGTATAATGGTCATACTAGGTAGTCCGCGTCATTCGGAGGTTATTGGTTTGATCGATCCCCAGCCAGGGCGTTGGAAAATAACCTTTTTAAAGTTGCCATGGGTTCTAGGTGTTTATCTAATATGTATTTATTATAAAATTTTGTGTCGTTGATTAGTATCCCATATTAAAAGTTTTAACTAACTTTTAGGCTAGTTGGTCCTTATTTATTTATTTATTTAAAGATAAAGAAATTGTTAAGTAGAAACTTGTGAAGACCTTTCTTTTCTAGATACAACATAAAATACTACGCAGTGACGTACTAAGCAGGCAAGCTTTCGACAGTAAAATAAATTTGATTTCTAGAAACAAACCACAATGACCAATAGCTATGTGTGAAATCTAAGTCTAAAATATGACTGTTTCCTCGTGAACCAACGTAACCGCGTTGATTGCTTCTGGGTGCCGTGTGGTATCACTCACGTTACATCGAGATATGTAATCGTAATGACTGAATAATGGCCATGTCAGACGCAACCTTTGTGGACTTATTACCTGACAGATAGAGATCAAATTATAGTGTGATGTATCAACTGAAATTCGAAAAGTTTACTGGCTACCAAACTTACTAAATAGCTTATCGACGGTTATAGGTACCTATACTTTCGGATTCTTGTTTAGTTTTTTTGGTACTTGAAATTCTGGATTAAACACTAATAAACACTAAAATCATCAAGCAAATCAAAATAGGTAGTCTATGGTATAGCCATAAATTAAGGAAGCGTTATCTAAAGTGCATGTCCAAAAGATGGTTAATATTTTTTCTTGGTAAGATGCTTTTAATCTTAGATTAATCTAGATTGAGTGTTTCATACAAAATGTAACGTTCAAAGTGAAGCCATTTTGTGATATGCGTGTGCGTGAGCTCCGCCCACTAAACGTGTATTACTATCGTTACTGTTCTTGTGTGTGTGAAGTAAATTATTCTCAGCGCAAGAAAATTACCCCAGAATGTGGGAGATTTTTTTACGTGTTGTTCTCATATATTGACAAATTATAAATAAGTGTAAAAAATTAAACCTCGTAAGGGCATATATTCACATATTACGTTACAGTGATAGGGGGAGGGGGATTCATGCCAAACGTGACGGTACGTGTCATAGGGATCGGAAAAAGCGTGACATGTCCGGAATTATTGCGTGACGTCGTATGTGGACGACCCCTAAGCTTTATTGTGTATTTAGGTGAACAAAAATATAATAAAATAGGTAAAAGAAAAAAACACGTATCAAATAAACATTATTTATTTGAGTCCTTAAAAATCCATAAAATACCTTTGTAGGCACACCGCACAGCCCCTTAGCGATTGTTCGACGACCACTCTTTGTTGTGTATGTGTCCTGGACATGAAAGTTAGCTAAAAACGTCCTTCCTTTAGGCTGCCACTTTTACCAGAATTCATTTTCCGTCTTATTATTTCAGTCCAATGACTGGATGTCACCGGATCAATAGGAAATTTACGGAAACAAGTAATTATTTTTTAAAAAATCCGACTGCTTGATACAACATCATCGTGATTATATGTTGTTTTTAGTATTTTTCATTACAAATTACATTAAAACGAGTAAGTTATATATATTTGTAATCTAAATATATATAACTCAAAGGAGACTGCTTGACTGGCTGACATAGTGATCTATCAACGCACAGCCCAAACCACTGGACGGATCGGGCTGAAATCTAAATATATATAACTCAAAGGTGACTGACTGACTGACTGACATAGTGATCTATCAACGCACAGCCCAAACCACTGGACGGATCGGGCTGAGACTTTGCATGCATAAATTTACTATGACTTAGGCATCCCCTAAGAAAGGATTTTGATAAATTCTAACCCTAAGGGACTAAAATAAGTAATGAAAGTTTGTATAAAAAGTAAAGCCGCAAAAACTATACTTCTTAACGCGAGCGAAGCCGCGGGCAAAAGCTAGTCCTTATATAAAATCGTTTCTTTTGATAAACCACTTAATTGCTTTAAACGAAAAAATATTTGAAATGAAAAAATATATGTCATTTGGCGCCAAAAATCCGCCATTTTGTATTTTTAATTTTTTTATATCTAATGTTACTTTCAGAATTAAGACAAATCTAATGACACCTCTCAAGCTAAAATCCTCCAAGCCGTTTAGGCTGTAGAGCGTGCCAAAGAAATACATATACATACACTCGATAAACATAACCCTCCTTCTGGCGCAGTCGGGTGATAACATTATAACGACTAACTGTTTATCCTCAATAACTAACTCATACCTAATAAGTACTTCCAAATTTCATCAATACATACCTACTTACCAAAATATTATATTTTTTTCTTAGCGCAATACGAAAATGTTAACGTAAATATATCTCACCCAAACATACATAGCAAAACGTACAAGTAAACATACATACAATAAACTGTTCTCTAAATCATACGATTTGTCGACTCAATAATAAGAGATGGTAAAAATATTCCACACTCTGGCAACACTAAATGTCATGGCGTTGGTTTGTTGACAATAATTTTACGAATAATACGTAGGAATTAGTCAAAAATTTGCTTACTTACTTATGAAAAGTGATGTCCGTCTCCTGGTCTTTTATTTTAGTGTAATTTTTGCACGATTTCACTGCACGATCAGTCATTTTTACAATAAATTAACACCATGTCGTTACGTAGTGACGCCGTGAACTTCCATAGTGTAATGACAAGCTGTGGGCGAGGCTAAGAACGAAGACACCAATTTTGGTGTCTTTTGACTGACATCACTTTTGGGTGGCGTATATGGTATCTGGACCTATATTTAATCTGAGCTTTTAATTTATTGCATACCCATTCATAGCATATCTACTCGTATATATCATAGTCGTTGCATACATAAAGCTCACGTATTGCATATGTAGGCTTTTGGATTGACATAATACTATCGAGTATAAGAAGGTATCATCATTTTCCCTGAACCTTTTATTACCTACTTGTGCTAATTGTAGTACGAGTATGTAATGTCATGTTTGCTTGCAGCTAGTAAGTAATAGTCGTATTAAATAACTTGCTAAATTGCATAATAAGCACGATGTCATAATACAATAGGACAATAACATTACAGATCTTTTCTATTAGTGTGAGAACTCATAAATACTCTTTTGTTAGATTGTCTACCTATAGATAACAAACAACAATAAACATAACAGTACTTAGTTTGTTTTGTTTATTATCAGCGAATGAGTGGGGACCACATATTATTCGATATCACTTGAAGGTTGTGTATATTTTGACGGGATTATACTTTTGTCCCTTTATTTGTTTATCTCTCCTATACTTACTTGTGAAGAGGCGGGATGCCGAACATCTGGTTAGTACATAGATAGAAAAAGACGTGGGGGGAATGTGTTAAGCCGGACATGATGAGAGGGGGGTTAGTACAGATATAATAAATTATAGAAAACGATAGAGGGAGTCCCCCAAATAGGGAGAATACGTGGAAGATGATGACTTACTTGTATAGGGGTTGTTGTTGTTGTTGTTGTTGTTTATCGTGTATGTAAGAGGCCAACACTGGTGTTAGATTTTTCAAGCTGCTTAAAGGCATCTGACATAGCTTAACGACTGTAAAGCGGTGGTGGCACTAGATTTTGTGGCGCATTTCTTAGTTTTTAAGATAATTATGTCCTGTATTTTCTTTTGTGCAATAAAGGGTATTGTATTGTAAGTGCTATTTGTACTTCTGAGTTTGTAATCGTGTATGGTCATTTTCAACTACTTCCACTAGCTTCCGGTGAAGAAAAACATCAGAAAGAAGACTGCACACAGTTACTATTAAAGTTTACTAGTGTGTAAAATTGAGAAAGATAATGGTAATAATTCACTCCATGGCTCTGCCTGAAATCGCTTACCTCTACAAGAAAAAGGTAAAAAACTTACTTTTAATAGAAATCTTAGTAGATAACAATTATATAATATATGCTACCAATTTAGGGATTGCAGCCTTTTTATGTACTTGACATAAAAACAATGCTTCTTAAATCAGTAGCGTTATACTGATATTTAAGGAATATAGACCTTTTTATTTATATGTCGAGTACCTAGTTAATATTTCACAAGCAAGCATTTCAGATCAACTTATCAATCATTTGAACAAGTTCTTATTTAAAAATAATATTTTATCTAAAACAATGAAAAGTGCTCCCTCCTCAAGACGAATCAATTGAGCCCAAATACGGTGAGTTTATATTATTTTAACACATAGATGCCATGGCCAATTGGCCACCTTCCCGCTTCATCATGATATCAGGTCATTGGTACCATAATATTACATTATCACCCAACTAACATAAGTACCTATGTGAAGTTTTAGCTCAATCGAATAATGGCAAGTGGGCCTAATTTAGCTTGCACGATTTGATTAAGGACACACAGACAACTGAACAGGTAAAACGAAATAAAAGCTTGTAAAAACAAGCGAATTCATTGCAGTTAAATTGTCAAAGACATCGCGCTGATCAGTATCAATGATCATTTCATCAATTACTCAGTTACAAGTCAATTCTGTTGACGACCGCCGTAAATTGCTACCAAATTGACGTTTTAATTAATGAATAACGCAAGCTGTTACTCCATTGACGATAAAAATAACTTCAAAGCAATAGAATGACTAAAGAACATTTAATCATCTTGAAGATTCATTTTTGTAGATACAAATACACCATCAAGTATTTGCACCTAACGAGGCATACAGAGCTTGGTGCTATCAGACCCAAAAGCTACGTTGTAGTGGTGAACGCGACGTGGGAAATCCCGATGGGCCTATTGACATGATTCAGATTTTCGCCCACCCCTCCCTCCATCTGCTTCTACGATCTGCACGGGAAGTGAAATGAAGCAGCTGGTTTTACGTTTTTCTTTTCTCCCAGACCAGTATGGAAAACAAAGGAACAGACTAGACCACCAACCCGTTGGTCAGATGACATTGTGAGGTTGACGGTAAAGGGCTAAGGCTGATCGTAGAAAATGGCACGAAAAAATTTTTAAACTAAAAACCGACTTCAACATCAAAGTACACAACTGATTTTGATAAAATTGGGATGGGACCACTTGACCAGTATATCCTTTCAAACAGAAAAATAATTTTTCATATCGGTTCAGGCGTCTTCGAGTAATCGGGGAACATACATTAAAAAAAACATTAAAGATTCAGACGAATTGAGAACCTCCTTCTTTTTTTGAAGTCGGTTAAAAAGGGAGGCCTATGTCCAACAGTGAGTTAATTTGGGCCGAGAATGATAATATCAAACTTTGACGTATTGTTTTTGTATTGCATTTCATTGTTATAATTAAAGACCTTACTGAAAATGAAAGTATATAACCTTAGTATATAACGAAGTATTATATAGGTTTAATGATTTACGAGTGTTAGATCACGATCACGTTTTAGGACGCGCAATAAAATATTAATTATGAATCGTAAACTAATAACATCGAATACTCTCAAAGATCTATATGAATGAGTAATTGTACTTATAAGATTTAACCATATTTACACCAGTACAAATAAATTGGTTAAAAATCGGCTTACTCTAGATAAAATAAGACTTACACTATAGTAAAAACATACAATAGCTTCGTCGAATCCAGCCTTAGATAAAAAATTTAAATAAGTTTTAAATTCAAAAGCTATTGTACAATTTAAATTTAAGCTTTTTATGGGGAATTACAATTCGCTGTCACTGAATAGCATAGTTAATACTTCGCTTGCTGAAAAATGTACCGTGTGGCTTAAAAAAAAACCTTAATTACCTCAGACTAGATTATAAAAAGTCAGCTACAGGTATCGACCTCATCCAGAGGCCTTCCGCCGGACAAAAGGCTCGGCACGTCTTCGTGTATTCATCGCGAGTCACATTCGCCTGAAGAAGGCCTCCGAATGAGCTCGAAACATGTCGGCCAGTAGCTGATTTTTACGTAAGTTACCCGTTTATCGCTTATAAATAATGTCTCTGTGTCACGTTAGTTTTAACCGAAAAAAATATTTATATTAACCAAAATGCTTAATTCACACAAGGTAATGACTTGATTGGCGTATTCGAGAACAGGTCGAAATGAAAGCAGATCATTACGCATGTGTTACAGTCACGTGGGAACCGACATTACCCTTAATTCGGGGAAAATAGTCGCACGCCAAAGTCGCATCACTCACTCTCACAGTTATACTGTTTCTTAAGAATGTAATAATTTCTTAGCTTTGAATTGAAAACACAATCACATTTTTGCTTTAGGTTAAGTAAATATAGAGAATCATTTGATTCGCTTGGCTGTAAAATTTTACCTGCTAGAATAAATCAAACATTTATATAGGGCGAATTTTGTTATGTATTTTGCCACAAAATTTATCATTGAATTGCTACATATATTAATGATAAATTATTATAAAAACTGAAGTTACCTACTTCACTGGTCCTCAAAGGAAATAGCGGTCACAACACTTCTTTCATCAGAAGCTTTGCTATTACGTAGGTAGTAGTTCTTCTTAGTGGCTCTTGTCGGTGGAGTGTGCACCAAACTTCTCTATTCTCTACTTTACTCTTTAGTGCTAATTACCTGGTGTTAAATTATTTATAAATATTTTATAATTATATTAACATCAGGTATCTTGGGTAGTAGGTATGCCTCTTTCTAATATTTAAATTGCCCAGTGAAGTTTTGTTTTTTTGTAGTGTCGTTTGTTTCATTTTATCTTTTTGTGTCACTAGTTCAGCACTAGTTACAGTAACAATCAAAGCGGTTTAAAAATTAAGTTAAATTATAAATATATTTTTTAAATTACACTACATCTCCCTGTTTACATTTTCGTTTAGTTACTTGACTATTTCGAAGCCTCGACGAGTACTGGAAAATATTTGATTGACTGGATCGTCACTGCATGTCAATTTTCTTTTGACTTATTTGTCAATCCTAGATTAAGAAATGGTCAATGCTAAGACGATTGCGTTATTTTTATGTAGTTAGTTTTTGTGTGATTGAAGTTTATAGAAGATGAACTATTGAAGAAATATTGTTATATTTTTATTTTATTTTTGGCCCATTGTCTCGTGTTTTCTGTATCTACTTTGTCGTCATCACACAAGTCTTCGGTCTATTTTTATAAACATTAAAATTTACATCTACCTTTACGACTTTCACCCAAAGTTCATTTTCAGTGCACCATATTAAATGACACCATTTTAAATTCGAATCGAATGACTAAATCTGCCATGGTCAGACAGGCAGTTCTTTTATATTCACAACAATCTGAAATATCCGTACAATACTTATATCTGCAGTGAAACCGCCAATAACGGGGTCGATATCGTGCGATTGTAAGCGCATCGGCCATCCGCTCTGATTGACAACTGCCGTGAAGTATCGATGGCGGAACACTTTCCGACCGAGACCAATGTTCGAATTAATAAGAGAGGTATGAAACAAATTGAATAGTTTTCCATTGCGCGCTGTGCAGTGTCGCCATTACAATTAGATGCGGAAGAGTCGCTCCGAGCGTCCCTAATGCCGGCAGCATATTGTCGTTTTAGTTTAATAAATGTAGGAAAGTGTGTTTTGTGTTTGGTTTGCACCGCGTAATTTGGCGTGTCTGTTTTCACCAAAATGGTTATAGATGAAAGTTGGAACATACGATACGGTTCATAAGAATTTTATTTATAAACTATACTATAGGAAAAATATATGAATGCAGTTTTTAGGTTCTCTTCTCTTTTAAAACTCTGTATCTTTTTACAAGTAAGTATACTTTTTACTCTGTAAGTACTTATATAATATTCCTTCAAATGGAAAGTAGGTGGTTCGTCTAGCTTTTACGGCTATGTGAAATTGTAGTATGAGTTACATTTTATTTTGTTTTTGCGAGAGACATGTAGTTCGCACAAAAGAAATCATAAGGTAAAGTATTGCAAATACCAGTGTTCAATATCCGGGTCAGATAAGACAGTAAGCGATGCAAAACCGTGGGTGTTCTATAGGAAATCATGTGAAAACGCGCACAATGTGCGAAATGCAGCGGCTCCCACGTATGGAGACGAGAGGCAAAAACGAGACGAGCGGTGGATCGGAACGCCGAGTTTAGTGAACCAAGCTACTCATGCTTTGCACTTATCACTATGATGGTCAGAATACAACATACTGCATCAAAATTTATTTAAAATCCTAGATTTTGTTCTACCACATAAAATAAAACAAAATTATTTTCTTGTAAAAATTTAAGTACATAATTGATGATTTGATAAATTATATAAAGAAATTATTTGGGATTTCACAAAATATGTTATATTTACAGTAATTCTCATTAGTACCTATATAAACCTGTGTAATCATTTTGGTGTTTTACAACTCCTATCTTCAATATATTTCAAAATGTAAAAAAATTCCTGAATCCCCCTAATGTCTCTTAATTCATTTATAAGTTTAATCATTATAAGGTAAGTTAGGTCATTATTAAGTTTAGTTGTAATTAGTTTTCATATACTTAGGTATAGGTAGCTAAAGTTTAATTTTTTTTTATTTAAACGTTAAAATTTGTTTAGACCCAGCAACGTGCTAAGTGTGACTATTCAACTTATCATGCAAGAGATGAAGAAACTAAAAGTAAAAAATATTAGTAGTCATTATGCATTGTGGAAATATCTGAAAGGTTCAAATTACATTGGTACCTACTCGTAGTAATAAATGTTAGCTCTCTGTGACCATGTTAACACAGGATTAGTGGAACAAGAGTGGTATCTAATTGGAGGAGATAAGAGAACTGCAGGATTAAACACCGTGTTACTTTACTATAGTTTTTAATCTGTAGGTATACTATTATAGTTTAATGCTATTATAGTTTTATGGCTTACTCTTATCTAAGTAACTACATGGAATAAACCATGTAGGTATGAACGTAGCTATTGTATGCGTGATGCCAAGGTTACAGGAAAATACGTAAACATTTATTTTGTTGAGGTATTTTTAATTTTATAAAAATAAGTTTCATTTTTGATCAATTAAGATGGATACTTATTAGCTGCTTACGTAATCATGATTGAAACATCCAATTTGTTACAAAACACAGTTGTTAAAATGCTGACGAATCATTTTGTATGCACCAAATAGATGCGTCAGTCATGCCATGATGACTCATTACATTAATGTGATCGGTACATCACAGTTTTGATAACGTTATTTCGGTATTATTGTTTTGACGGACCATCAATAGTGTGAACAATGCATTATATTTACACATAACAATTTATATTACGTAATAAAAATCACTGTGACACCGCAGTAGAGCAGATGAAGTACCTACCTAAGCAAATCAGTGAAAGGGCTGTTCTAGAAAACCTTAGGATAGGCGCAGAAGCGTAGTATTCAGAATGGTGCAAAAATATGAAAACCTAGCTAAACTGTTTATCTAAAATCAAGCTTGCCTGTTTATACCTGCAAGTTTTAGCTAACTATAGTTTTAGGTTTGATGGTCGGGGTTCGGAGGCCCCCTGAGCATGGGATCCCCGGTGGACGGCACCGTACCGAGAGATATACAAGAAAACATTATAGCGCAGAGAGGTCATAGGTACGCGGAGTAGGTACCCACCCATAATAGAAGAAGATTGTGCATAAGGCAAAAGGATTGAACCTCCTCAGAAAGTAAATACCTACCTACCTATATTATGTAAGGTAAGTATGTACGTACCTACATAATAAAAATTCACAGATTTAGTGCCTCACACGACTATCGAGCACATTGGAAATGAATCTACAGAATTCGAAAACTTAACTACTCTTTCTGACCTTTTGACTTTTTTTTAAAAAGGTAGGCTACAGGGCCAACCCTTAACTTCGATCGTCGATCGTCTTTGTTTTAGGCTCAAATTGTAACTTAATAGGTACACATAAAATGTATACTAAATTGTCCAGAGTTTTTCTCAAATTTTTGATTACATTCTTCGTTTCAGCGCCAAAATCAAAAATTCAGAAAAAAAAATTTTTTTTCACTATTTCGGCCATAACTTTTTCGTTTTTGACTTTTTTGGATAATTGTTTCTACACCTTACAGATCTAGTGAATACGCGTCTTCAAAGCCTTTTTTAATATCATATCTTCACAACTCTCCGAGATAACAGGGGATCGCAATTTTTTGTGAAATCGGAGTCTACACTGGAGCGAACGAAAAGACATTTCCAATGTCAAAAACCTTTCTCTTATTTTATCTTTTAAATAAAATATCACCATAGGAAAACAATTACGATTTAATTGCAAATGAGACATATCAATAAGGTAATAGGGAATAGAAAATGGCATTTGAAATGAACCACTTCGCTTCGGTGGATGCACTTGGATGCAGCTCGTAACGGCATTGTCTTCTTACACGAAGATACGTGGTCTGTGGCTGTAGTGATTTAGTAATCATTAGCCAAGGTCAGAATTAATATCACCATTTAATGCAACCATATTTGGGAAATTGTCATGTTATCGCAGTAGATGTATGTATTATTGACCTACAATTTGCCATAGATGTTTTTTTACAATATTTTTAATTTATTCGTGTTTGGTCATAATTTTAGAAATTCCGCCGTACTTTTATGTATTTAAAGACATAACATGTGACAAGAAAATCATATAGGTACCTACCTAATCGATAAATAAAACGATTTTACAATAATCACAATTTTAAAACACAAACAAAAAACAACTAGGCAATAAGTAGGTAAAAAAATGAATGTAGGTAAATTACACTTACCTACTCGTATTGATAAAGTAAGAACAATTAAAACTTATTCCATTTTATGTATTGGTGAAACGTTAAAAATTCCATAATTAGGTACTTAAGTATATTATGACTTTGTCTTATAGACCTATAGTCACACTCAATTTGTCCTGATACTTGAAATGTTGTATTAGCATTTACAGCGAAAGTGAGCATAAACAACAAACAAATTGATAATAGTTTAATTTCAGTTCGTATCATTAACTGTATAAAAAAGATAGTGACAGTCTGGCAGCTTTCGAGATGTGGTGCTGGAGGAGAATGGAAAAGATCAGTTGGATGGAAAGGAAAACCAATGAGGAAGTATTAGAAATAGTAGGAGAGAAAAGAAGACTGCTGGGCGAAATAGAAAATAGGAGAGGGAAAATGATTGGTCACTTAATACGACATGACTCCTTATTTAAAAACATACTAGAAGGAAAGATAAAAGGTAGAAGAGGTCCAGGACGACCAAGAAAGAGCTATGTAGACCAACTGAAAGAAAAAGCAGGGGTCATGTCGTATCAAGCACTAAAAAGTAAGGCAGAGAACCGAGAAGTTTAGCGCATACTCCACCGACAAGAGCCACTAAGCTCTTAAATAAGAAGAAGAAGAATCATTAACTGTGCTATTAGCGCATCACCATCACATAAAACTATAACTTACCCGCTAAAACAGGACGTCGGGTGAAGCTGTATCCAATGACTCGTTAAAACAGAGTATCGATATTTCAATCGATAAATCGAAGAATCACATGCACATCATTAGAATTCGATAGATATTGCCGGCATTTTCACATCAACCGAGCGCGGAGCGAGCGCACGACGCGCTGCCAGGGCACATGTGAAATCAGCTGTAGATGCGGCTTGCGACGCCAACGGGACCTGCCCCCACCTACCTTAGACCTGCTTCGTACAGATAGCGGCAAGATAACATTATCGCTCTTGTTTATTTACGGATAAACTTGCTAGTAACGACATAGTAAATGCGTACACGTGGGAAAAACGATGCTTCACTTTTCATTTATCTTCTTTACAGCATTTCGACATCTGATCGAGTGCGTGACTTTGTTGCGAAACTATATTACATTTCGGTACGAAAAAAGAAAGGTTCATTCACACCGATAAGATATACCTATATCGTGTTACATAGTTATATAGGAATCATGCATCATGGCACGCAATCAGCGTGGCATGATTATAGATTTCATTTAAGCAATAAATGCTGTAAAAAGTGTAGAGTAGACCTGGACAGCTTGCTATACATATATGTATGAATATGCTTTTCATTATATGTATCTGCCATACTTACGCGATATGTATGTAGGTAAATATGGCAAATAGTTGTAAGTAGAAATGAAAAGATGTCACTTATAATCATAAAAAAACACAAATATAACAATACAGTCTTGAATTTTTGAGTAGACAGTTAATTTAATATTTGAGTTGGGACATATAAATAATAACAAAACACATGTATGTAAGCTACTCGTAGTGTAGTCGTAGTGTTACGTAGCTTTGCTTTGTAAGATACAGGGCGACTTTTTGTCCACTAGCCTAATTATGAGAGCAAGTTCAGTCCATAATACTGAAATAAGAATTAAGCCTTCCCATACAAATCAGTGCTCAGCCAAACGGATTTTGTTCGGGAGGACGAAATATTTTTATCGATTTTTAATGTTTTTATACAGAAAATAGTTAATTATCGTGCTTGAACTTGCGCCAAAAATTTGGCTGGTGGTTAATAATGCATCATGCATAAACTTCGATCATATTTGATCAAAGTGCATAAATGTACCTATTCGATATCAAATAAAAACAATTTATACTTATATGACAAATCCAGCAAGCATAATTTAAGTTTTGAATAACAGACTTTATTTCCCTAACTTTGAGAGTGAATCTAGGTCTTAGGTTAGAAATAAATGTACACACATGTTTCTTAAAAGATTTCGTGCCAATAATTCCACAAGAATTTACAAACAAAAATGAATTATTCAATAGTTTCAAAAGATTTATAATTTACGAGTATGTTTCTTATTTAACGTGCAATTTAGTAAAGAATAATGAACAAAATCAACTCGAAAGAACCGAATAATGCTTTAATTGCACGCCCGTAATTTAGATGTTTTGTGCACTAATTACATATAAACTGAGAAGTGGGTTGCTTTGGTTACTCATTTTACCCATTTTTCTAATTTACTAAAGTAAGCTTGAGTTTTTAAACTTAATTGGCCTATTGCTAATAGGTATTTACTATGTGGGTACCTATGTATGTTATTGAAAAATAGCCTGACTAACCCAAAGTTCAGGGTTGACGCGAAAACATTTTTGTTGTGATGAAATAAAAGATTAGTTTACGAGCAATTATTCACGTTGATTTTGAAGTGCCTTTTCGACATCATGTTGGATATTACATTACATTGCATAAATATAATTACTTGATTTGAACAATTTTGTGTCGAGTATTATTCATCCGTATTTTAAAAAATTAAAATTACCTATTTGTTACTAATAGATACATTTATTTATTTACAGAACCACGGCAAATAAATACTTATATAAAAATAAAAAACGAATGCAAGCATTTAAGATATCTAAGCAGTATTTCCACAACAATAGAAATATGTAGCACCTTAGTATACTTTGTTTTCCTTTTTTTTACATATATTGATTGTAAATTTTTCAAGTTTACTTGAAGAAATAAACGTTTAACAGACTTTTAGGCTTTTAAAATAAATATATTTATTCAAGCGAAGGGACTGTGGTCCAAAAATAGCTGTAAGTAAATAGTGGGACCGATAGATAGGCCGATTGTTTTTTTTGTAGGAATTTTTGATCTACTTTTTGTAGGGTTGCATGCGTTGCACTATTGCAATCAGTACGTTCTACTTTTCTCCTACAAAAAATCGGTCACCGATTATCGGATCGATGTTCACTTCTGTTCAGTTACAAATATAAACTTAATGCTTAATATTTATCGATATAGGGCAGTTCTGCAAGTAACATCATATGACAACCAGTCCAAAATCGGTCACATCGAGTAAAACGAAAGTACCAAGACACTTTCAACCGCACAGCCACAAATTATCGTGGTCTAAATGACTCCAAAATCTTTATGACATGCGCCGCTTTATGCACTGATTCCGACCATGGTCCATATATGGTAGTATACCTACAATATAGTTTACAACTAAGTTATTGGATCTGAAATTATGACGTCACCGAATGTTTTGAAGTGAAAACTTCTTTAGCTGCGTTGGGCATATTTTGAGATGGGAAAAAACCGCTGTACTCGCGGCACTGTTACCGTGTAACCGACACCACCAGCGTGTTCAAGTTTTCACTTCTGTTGGCGCTCCCTGAGTGCCACTGTTTTTTTTTTAAATCTGAGGTTTGGGTAAATTTACCGTTTTTTTCTGCAATATAACGTGGAACACTAATCGATGGTTTCTCATAGGAAAATTTAATGGCTAAATCGCTGAAGTAAATAAAGACAAAAAAAGGTAAAACCAAGTTTTTATAGAAATTATCTTCAAAATTATTACTAGCAATACCGGCAAAATGCAGCGGAAAAGCTGGTGCCTAGTGCCTGTAAGATGAATAAAAAATATAGGTAGGTAGATGTCTGAGGTAGATGTAGAGCAACTGGTCAAAGATCCGTGGATCAACGTCTATGATACCAAGTCTATGTTTTTACCAAAGATATAAGGAAGGTACATAGGTAGGTAGGTACGTCATTGCTCTTTGGTTTTTACCAAAGAACAATAACCCGTTTTTACTGCATCTACCGTAGCCATTTTGGATCAGAGACAAGAGAGTGTTAGTACCAAAGAGTTATAATGTACCGTACCTTCCCCTTAGTACATACAATGCTGGTACATTGTTCTTCTGCTCACGCGCGGATAGTAAAAGCCGGTCGAGGGAATGGGTGATAATTTAAATTATCATCACTATTTCGATACCCTTTTCACCTTCACGCTAAATGTAGCCTTTAGGTGCTTTAGGTCTTACAGCCCTAGATTTTGTCTACCTATATAGTATATAAGTATACAGAAGTATATAAGCGTAGCGCAGAGGTTGTCATAATCAGATAATACGAAACCACAATTATGATTGTCAAGCTCTGGGTTAGATAATGTTATGTAATTTCAGATACCTACAAAATATTTTTTTCCCATACTTCACACAAGCCCATTGTTAGAAAGGTAGAGGACAATGTAGGTATACAAATATCGCCGAGTGTATTAAGGTCAAGCGATGCTATCTGGGTAGTCACCTTGATCTTTAGACAAATGGACACTATGCCTTGCGACCTCAGCCATGAGCCTTTCAGTTTCGCTCGTCTACGTAAACTAAGGTAATAATCGGGATGTGGACTGGTAGGGTCCGAAAAATTGTAGTTTATTTAGTCCGTCAGTTACATTATTATCCAAAACTTATGGACCCATATTTTTCGGTTTATCAAAGTAGTAGAAAAATTACAAAGATACAGCGCGTTGAAGTTTCGGAGTTGTACTTGATCGTGATGTTATGTGGAATTTAAATGCGCTGTGTCTTTGTAATTATTTTCTAATCAAAAATACGTAGACAATATTTTTTATCTGCCTGATGAGCTAAAAATATTCTACATCCACATTATATTTAAGCCGAAAAAAATTACAATTTTTGTGGCATTTTGCCTTTGTATATTAGTTAAGTAGTTTAATAGTCCTAACCGACGGTGCTCAGACAGACGTGGTCATTGAATGAGGATTAGAAGTCTAGGTACGAGGTTTCAAGAGATTAAAAACAAACTCCAAAATACTTAGTCCCTTGAAAGGAATAAATAGCCGATGTGGGGCAATAAGCTGCAAAGCTGAAGTGGGATTGGGCGGGCCATGTCAGCAGAATCCCTTCTGAGAAATGGGCAAATAAAGTAACTCCTTGGATACCCGAGGATGGTCGTCGCAGGGGACGGCCGAGAAAGAGATGGTGTGATGACCTTGACGCTTCTCAGTGTGGTTGGTCGGCAATGACAACGGATAGATTAATAAAAAAATATTAAGTAGGTGGAATGGCATGGTATTGATAAAAAATTCTTAAAACTAATAATTCACTTTATTATTTTTGTGATAGGCGCCTATCGTGGTAACTAGCAGCACGTCCTAGTTTCGCATGGGTATGCATTATACATGTAAACCTTTCAAGGAAAATCCTATACATTTTACTAACAAACCAAAATAAAACTTGGCTTAGTCATATCCGAGTTTCGAGCACACAAAGCAGCAAAGACAAAGAGATGCCGTGCCGGGGAACTTCAATTTGATTTTCAATGGATATACTATGGATAGGTAGTAACCTATAATATAATCCAGGTTTTCTGATATTTTTACCGCTTTAAGGACCACGAGGAAACGGATTCTTATAATAATAATCTTTATTTAGGACAACATAGGCCCAGGTGTTAGTATGTTATAAGTTAAATCAAATTGTTAGTATTAAAATACTTATGGGATATTAATAATTGCACATCAAATAAATAATCACCCATCAATTTAATCTCATCATTTATATACTTTTTTTACATCAAATAAATCAACAATATCACCATAAATACTGACTGCACATCAAATTTACTAGGTTAGGGCAAACTATATAGGTAAGGTTATGTTAGAACTGCGACCAACATACGCTAGGAAAGTTTTATCCATTTTACTACGCCACAAATATAAATTTCAGTTTGTTTAGTAATATTTTCAGTTGAGTTTCGTAAATCAGTAATTTTGATTTGCGTTTAAATAGGTACTACCCATATACATACTTTTTTGATAACAGTTATTCGTTCAGTAAAACAGTTGTGCAAATACCATTAAACAGTATACTAAATTTGATTTACTTAGTGTGCATAATTTGTGTGCAATTCAGTATTTTTGGTGAAACTTTAAAATATTTTGTTCAAAAAAAGGGAATATACAGATCGATTTAAATACATGCCTTAAAACATTGTTAAAGTAGGTATGTTGGATGCGTCCCCCCCGCTCGGGTTCCCATCTTGTCGCGATGGGGGTCTCAGTCTCAGTACCTGCGAACTGGGCATCCGCGGGGAAGCTAAGCGGAACCCATTGCCTTGAAGGGATTTTCTCCGGGTAAAAAAAAAACAAAGGTATGTTGGATGCAGGCCGCTCTTTATTGGTTATTTGAGAAATCCTTGGGAGATGCCTATATCTAGCTATGGACGTTATGCGGCTGAAATGATGATGATGGCAGATATACGTAGGTATCCACTGTTATTTTATTGCGTTAAAGTTTGTTAAAATTACAGATAATAATTATAAGTAAACAATAAATAGAACAAATATTAGTAAATATACTTTAAATATTGTCGGTAATCATTGTCTTTACTTTACAGGTGTTCTATTTTTGCTTTTGTTCATGTGTGTTGTGTTTCTGTTCCATCGCTATGGAAAACACGTGAAAGTTAGAAAAAAACCGGCCAAGTGCGAGTCGGACTCGCGCACCGAGGGTTCCGTACAAACCTGCAAGGTTTACAAAGTTCGTTCATTACGACAAGTAAGTTTAAAATTATTAAAAAAAAATATATTATGTGATGTAACTAAAAATTTATGGTTTTCGTAATTTTTCCTTTATCTATGCTATAAGACGTTGCTTCGTACCAAATTTCAAGATTCTGAGTTCACGGGAAGCACCCTGTAGGTTTTGATTCCCTTGTTGCAAGTGTCGAAAATTTGCGGCATAAACGGCTGTATCTTTTGATTGCGTTGGCTTAGAAGTTTGATTTTTTCACAGCTTCAAGGGACAGTAGACCTGAGTAATTGATATAAATTTCAGCTTCATACCTCCACGCTTTCCTGAGAAAAAGGGTCTTGACAGACGGACGGACGGACGGACAGACGGACAACAAAGTGATCCTATAAGGGTTCCGTTTTTTCCTTTTGAGGTACGGAACCCTAAAAAAGATGTCATGTTATTTTCAATACTCCGACGACTGAAACAAATGAAAGTCGAGGTCGGTGACGGGTCACTACACTCGTGTAACAATGGCCGACCAAGATGTTGAAAATGTCGGTCTTCCTACCTTGAGGTAACACAAAATACGTATTGGAAAAAAAAACTTTTGTATTGAAGGTCTTGTTGGTTTAGTCAATGGTTTAGTTCAAGATTTTTGAAACTTGTTTCTAAAGATTCCTCCCGACATTGATTGTTTAATCGTACTGTAAGTAAAAAAAGTAAAAGTACAAAAGTAAGAAAATTCCTAATGCCTTTTACTGTTTAATCAAGCTCTGAATATAACAGAAAATAGGCAAAAACTATATTTTCCTTAGATTACAAAGAGCTGAGTCGATAGTTTGAGAAAAATGATGTCTGAAAATTATTTTTTATTCTGTTACTAAAACTGAATAGCATAACTTCATGCTTATCTTTCAGAGATGTGCTGGGGATTAAAGCACGAAGAATATAGCAGATACATAGAGATTACCATACAAAGACGTTTACTATTCGCATGGACGAATAACAAGGCATATTATACATTTTATCTGTGCTCCCACACCAGCCTTGAGGATAAAAACAATGTTTCTCTTACAAGTATAATCTACTTGTTTGAAATTCCATGACGTCAACATTGACCACTATTATTGAGCAACTTGTACCTAAGGGAAGACGGAGCCATAGGCAACAATTTTGTAGAAACCTTACTGTCAGGAAACCTGTAGTTTAGAGCAGCGCGCAATCATCGCAAATAACACTGTCAGAAGAAGTGCAGTAAGTGTCTGTTATTGTCGTTATTGTGTAGGAAAGCCCATAACTTACTAAGGTATTGTTGTGTACATTTTGCATACATTACATACTGCTTGAATTTTAACACTAAAAAAATAATGGAAATTATTGTTATTGTTCACGTTAGCATGACGTTAGCCATATAAGTCATAGTAAGACGTCAATTGTTTACGTACGGATTATATGTGACGTTCCAGGGGTAAAGGTACCTTGTGGACGCTGGTGTTTAAGATGTTTAGAAAAACAATTCCTACAATTAACTTAGCTTAAATAAACACAATGTCGTAAGTGCCAGCGTCCATAAGGTACCTTTAGCCGTGGAATGTCCCATATTATTAGACTGTGCTTACAGCTCGGTTAAGTACCGTTTCCTAAGCAATTATTGAATTTGATAGCATTTTCCATGTTTGTTGATCATAATTATATAATTAACTATATTTTCTTAGTTGAAGAGTGGTATCAGTTTTGTAATAATTTGTTTGATGAATTTTAATTTTTTCGTATAAGCTTTTATTGTAAGTCCTAAGAACTTATCAAGACAAATTTAAAAAGCCCAAAATAGACGGGGTTGCGTCGTTTATGACAGGGGTTCTATAGGCACCTTCCGGCTCCATCATTAAGGTCAGCGTCTTGTCATAATAATATTGAATTATCATCTGATTTATATCAGCATACAAAATTTCATCTCAATCAGAAATCGGGAAGTGTCTCAAATTTAACTTGCAAGATTTGGCCCAAAAAACAACAAACAGGGCAAGTTAAAAAAAACTTGTAAAAAGGGCACTTTCGTTTCGTTATAGTTCGTAAGTGATCTAGGATCAAAAATATATTAGGTCCTTACATATGAAATTGCCGTTCAGTATCAAAAAAGCGAAACAAGTTTTTTTTAATGAAATTATTATTTAATCAATCGAAGTATGCGCCGTTGTTATCGATACACTTCCGCCATTTTATAGGCAGATCATTGATACCTTTGGGAAAAAAATCCTGGGAGCGAGAGTCTATGAACTGTTTGAAGGCGGTTTTGACTGCCTCATCAGATTTGAAATTTTTTCCTTGTAAAAAGTTATCCAAATTTTGAAAAAAGTGGTAATCGGTTGGGGCAAGATCTGGAGAGTATGGTGGGTTACGCAGACGTTCCAGTCGCAGCTCCTCTAACTTGGCGATCGTTTGATGTGCAGTGTGTGGTCTAGCGTTATCCTGAAGGAGCAGTGGGCTAGAGCAATTCATCAGTCTCGGTTGTTTAATGGCGAGCTTTTCCATCATTGTTTGCAATTTTTGGCAATACAAGTCTGCAGTAATCGTCTGGCCTGATCTCAAGAAGCTGTAGTGGATAACACCAGCACTGGTTCACCAAACACTAACCAGAATCTTCTTTTTGGTCAGTTTTCGCTTAGGGCAAGGTTTTGCCGGTTCTCCAGGGTCAAGCCATTGTGATGATCGCTTCCGATTGTCGTACAGGATCCATTTCTCATCACAAGTCACGATACGGTTCAAAATCCCCTTATTATTGTGGCGATTAAGCAAAGAAACGCAGCAAGCAACGCGTGTTTGTTGGTTTGCTTCAGTCAATTCGTGCGGTACCCACTTTTCGAGTTTTTTAATTTTTCCGATTTGGCGCAAGTGGATAAGTATCGTTTCGTCACTTACGCCGAGGGCTGCTGCTAATTCAGAAGTGGTTTGAGATGGATCCGCTTCCACTATCGCCTTCAATTCTTCGTTATTCACTTGAGTATCAGGTCGTCCACGAGGCTCATTGTGTAAATCGAAATTTCTAGAACGGAAACGTTGAAACCAAAAACGCACCGTTCGTTCGTTAGCGGTGCCTGGTCCATACACGTCGTTAACTCTTCGAGTCGTTTCTGCAGCACTGGTGCCACGGTGGAACTCGTATTCGTAAATACCGCGAATTTTCAATATGTCCATAGTTGTTGTTATAGCAATGTTGAAACTCAAACAAATGATTTAAAACAAATGAAATACGAATTTTAAAACAATATTTTTCTGGCTTTATTACGAAATAAATTTGAATTTGGAATTCCTAATGAAACGCAAGTTATTTGATTTTAAAGTTGCCAGTATTGAAAATCGGCAATTTCATATGTAAGGACCTAATATTGACCCGTACTTAGAAAATTATATATCACTTTCTAAATTTTACTTTAGTACTTAAAAAAACTACTACAAATAAAAATAAAAAACAATTTGGAGCTTCTTCAGTGTTCTCTTTTCGAAACCGGATTGTTTTTTTTTTTTCTAAACTACAATACTACTTTCTTAGTTTTCTACGTACAATAACCCGCGTGGCGCGTGGTATCATTACCACGCATTAGTCTCGGGCCTGAACGGCTATTTATGGCCACAAAACAAATCGCCGTCGTTTGTCATACATGTCCACCCTAATCGCTGTAGGTAAGCCACGTAAGCGAGTTTCCCTGAACGATATTGTATGTAAACTGGACACTCTGATTTATTTTTAGTTTTAACAAAAGAAGTTATGTGATGTACCCATACTTTTTAATCCAGAATTGAGAGTACCATCAAAAATTGTACATCTCGAATGCCTAAAAAAGATTGTATAATTGTTTAAAAAACCGGTCAAGTGCGAGTCGGATTCCTATATGAAGGGTTCCGTACCTCCGTACAATGTTTTAAAACGCTGAAAAACATACGTTTCTTGTTTGACGACCCCTTTAATTTTTTACTTTATCTTATTTTTAATATTTTTTATTATAGCGAAAATTTCGAGTGTCTTACTATTACGGTTCAAGAGTTACTAGCCCTAGCTGTTACAGAGGACGGACAAACAGCGAAGTCTCAGTAATAGGGTCCCGTTAGCACCCTTTGGGTGCGGAACTTTAAAAATAGCGAAAAAATGTTTGAAGAGTTAGAGGTGTTTCTTGGGTACGTTCGCTTGAAGTCAAGCTACGAGTAGCATACATTTAATACCAAGTATTTAACTTTTCTATATCTGTAAATATGTAAATTATTGTATTTTTCTTTTTTAAATAAACTTGTTTCAATCGTTAAAAAAAGCACCAAAATATACAGATATGTGGCACACATTTTGTATCTTGTAAACGGCTATGACTTAACTAATTCTAAAAATGTGGGTAGTAGAGGTATATTTTTAATGACGCATTTAAGCAATAATATTCGTATGTCGTATGGACCAAGATCTTTTTAATCGTACGCCAATCTGACGCAAAAAATATCATTTGCAAGCATATTTATGGAATTGTGTTTACAAAGAAAGACTTTTTTTTCATTTGCTTCCAGAAAACATTAACGTGAATAAGGAATAGTATTTCTCCATTTTTCACGATTTAATCACATAATTATTTACAAGCTTAGCACGAAAATTAAATTTTTATAGGGACTAAGGAATATCTTTTGGCCATTTATTTTTGCTATTTCTTGACTGAGTTAAATTATACTTAGTTATAATCACTTCTAAGAAAAAAGACATACCAATTTTTATGTTTCTCAAAAATATTTGTCTATTAAATTGAAATGCCAAAATTATGTAAACTCGATAACCGAATCCAATGGAACAAGTTTGCAATATTCGGCTCCAAAGGATGGGTTTTGAGTGAAAGTTTTAACCATGGCTGTGGCCATGGTAAACTAATTATGCACAGTCTTGCCAATCAAATTTGATATTTTTCTTACGCTTTTAAAAAATGCCGTATTTAACGTTTTAAAAAATGTCGTAAACGTAGTCGTATTTTACAGGCTACGTAGGTACGTAGAACCATTCAAATATGTAATACCTAGTTATTAAGTGTTATAGAATATCATTCATAAACAATTACGAATATGTACTTATTTAGTTCCTTCTTCATCCAAGCGCGTTCCCGGTTTCATCCTCAGCTGTGCTGCTTCGGAGCCCGGGATGCGCTTTCCCGCTTTTTTTTTCATTACATGCATGTCAATGGTCACCCAAGGATGCCAAATACCTTGCGTTGGAGAAGAAATAGCAGGAAGAGTTTAAAGATTTGGCTATAGTTCTACGACCGGCCGCCTGCCTGACATAAACCCTCTTTGGGAATGTACGTGGGCGAAAAGTTTTACAACAGGCTGCCGCCCGACGTTAACCCTCCTTGGGAATGCAATTGTAGCACGAGATGTTTGTGCTTAATCCTTTAGTCGCCTCTTACGACATCCACAGAAAGATATGGAGTAGTCCTATTCTAACCCGAAACCAAACGGGTAGAATACGAGTATATACTTATTTAGTTATTTTAACTTATTGTTCCACATTACAAATTGTCTTACAAGTGGCGGACTTAACGGTAAAAGATTATTTACGATATTTTAAACCTCCATTTATTTTATATCAGCAACATTTGAAACGGTGAAGAGTTGCGGACCAGGGTCCACTCAAAATTAACAACATTCAGTAGCTTAAAATACTACATATATTATCCACAGGCCACAGATTTCAAAACCTTTTAAACTTAAATAACTCTATTCAGGGTCTTACAAAATATACTGAAACTATTTTAAGGGTGAATTCAGTCAATAAAACTAAATAACTTTTCCCAAGAAACCTAATCGAAACATGAAAAATAATTTTTAACCTCCCATACAAGTTGAACGATCAGCAGATGATAAATATTTTTCATATTTCGATGTATGTTATTGGGAAAAGTTGTTCAGTATCAGTCACCCTTCAAATAGTTTCAGTATATTTTTAGACGGTATAAATACTAAATTACGTCATTAAGCTAGCAATTTTAATTTTAAATATATAGAAATCAAAATCACGAGGAAAAGACATCAACGCATCTGCGCAGTTGAAAGAAATTTTAATGTTATTAACAAAATGTTTTGTCTTAAATAGGGTTGCTACGTGGGTAGCAACCCTATTTAAGACAAAAAAATTTGGTATTACCCACTTATGTGGATAAGTGGGCTGGAATTGTCCGTACGGCAGTATTTGTCAAACAACAAAGCCGACCCGAAGCAATTATAACGTAATTTTATTTTATCCGAACATTAACTTTTTCCTCAAACATTCATACACATACTACTATTCGATTTTACCACCCGGCTGTGCCGAATAACACCTGCCTGCATAAGGCAATAGAAGCCTTAACTGCTTATTCTCCTCCGTCTCTTCTTGTTATAGAAAAAAAAAAGTTTCCCTCGCGCTTATTGTAAAAGCCGATCATGGGGTAAGGGTCGCTCACACCTAAGAATTCTATTAAAAATCACTACTTCCGCCTGTTTACCTGTCCCGAGTCCGACTAACGCACGACCTTTGTGACAGTTTGCGACTGTTGGCGAGCTGTCCCTGGTCTGTCTGAACCCTAAGCGTAACTTAAACCTCATCATCATCATCATCATCTTCCTCCTTTCCTTCCTTCCTTTGGGCTCAGTATGTCAACTCCCTCCATAGTTTTCTATCATTTACCATTTGCGTGACTTAAAATGGCCCCTCTCACCTGGGATTTTTTTCTACTCGTAGGTACCTTGTTACAAAAATAGATGTGAATTCGTGTTCATACAATACTATTGACAAAAAAAAAACAAAATACGTTGTAACAAAAGAGTATCTGCAAGAAGATGGTTTGCCATTCGCCAATAAATTTTCTGTTACAATGAGCAACTAACGCTAACGTTGATAATAAAAGCCGTTTATTTGCTTTCGTTGACGAGCCTTCGTCTTGTTGAGGCTGTGGGAATGGAAATAACGAAATGCGTGACGGTATTGACTATTGTTTGGACCAGTCGGTGGTTTTTAAACAGCTGATTATTCGAAGCTAAATGGCAAAAGCCTCTCAAGTTATATAATGTATAAAAAAATATTTATACTGAAGTTTTTTTAGAGGCACAGTCCATAATATCATGGACGAAAAATATAAGAGGACTGACCACCCCATACAAAAAAGCATACTGTGCTAGAAAGCCAAAATCCTTTATTTCTAAACGTCGCTACGCTACTCGCCTGCTAGTTATACAAAGGATGCTGGGTACTTAGGCTGACCGTTTCCACGAAAAATTATAAATGGAGCTTGTTTGTTCGAAGAAAATGAACGCTTATTTATACAGCCATATACGGAACTATCTTTTTTTCGAACTACTAGCTCCATATAGCTACAACATTTAAATTAAAAATCTAATTATACTTCGAACTATGAAGGGTATCAATCAGTCCTATGTATTTTTCGTTCATGATAATTTTGGCCATGAAATATAAAGTTATATGTAAGTATAACTAACAAAAATATGTTTCGGCCAAGTTGGCCCACGGAGATGAACCATCAGCCTCAACATCTTGTATCAACAAGTTATATGGAAATTAAAAAAGCGGCCAAGAGCGAGTCGGACTCGCCCGTGAAGGGTTCCGTAGCAGCAAGTAACATAATATAAAAGTTTTAAAGGTAAATTGCGGTTTACGATTTATGACGTATAAAAAAATACTACTTACTAAATCTCGTTCAAACCAATTTTCGGTGGAAGTTTGCATAGTAATGTACATCATATATTTTTTTTAGATTTATCATTCTCTTATTTTAGAAGTTACAAGCATTATATACAATTATGCTTAGTAATCAATATTTAATTAGTTCAGTCTTAAAACAAGAGGCTAACGACTTGTTTTCTTTAGAACCCGTACCTGAGTGTAATGATGCATGAGAGAAAATCAGTAAATCCATTGATCTTAAAGTGCAACCTGTCACCGCAGCTCTGGACCGTGACCAAATGCATTATATTAGTCCACTTACGTCTTTTCAGAATACGCCTTTCAAAGTATTTTTTGTAAAGAGCTTGTATCAATATACAACATGGTAGGGACATACTCGTACGCGTAATAAATCGAACCACGGGCTATACTAGATCACTAAAGTAGAAATTTAAATAACAGTCAAAAAACAAACAAAAATATTGACATTTCCATACAAATCGCCCGGACGGCTACACACTTTTGTATGGAAATGCCGATTTTTTGTTTTTTGGCTGTTATTTTAATTTCACTATACTATAATTATCCAGTAAGACCGTGGTTCGATTTATTACAGGTATGTCCCTTCCAAGTTGTATACATAAACGCCCAAGCCCAAGACCCAAATGCCATTACAGAACCTCCGGATGACAGACTAGCGTATTAACCAATACGTCACGGAGGTCGTCAAAAAGTAACAGGATAAACATAATTTTATATAGGTATCAGTTTATTTCTGTGTTCAATATTTTTCTATGTATAAACATAGGTAGTACCGTCATAAGTAATCAACCATTTTTTTAGATCTTGAGTTAAGTATAATTTTGTGCCATTTATCTCGTTTCTATATTTACATTCCATACTTGTATTATTTTGGAAATTTCAAACTTCACATTTTTCAATAGTTCATTCACATCTTCGTTAAACAGAAAATTACGAACTTCTTTTCCAATTAACGAGATTTTCGTGGCATAGTGACAATGTCAGATGAATTCATCTTGTTTATAAACCCTTTAAGGTTTTCTGTTGCTTTTAGGAGCAGGCTGACGACATTCTTTCAAGATCAAGTGGAAATCGTAATACGTCATATGGTGAAAGGAAAAGTACTCAGGGTTTTGATAAAAGCAACATTTAGCCGCGCCTGGGCCCAATCTCTGAAAAATAGATGTGCGCAAGTTATAAAATAATGGAAGTTAGTAGTTGTAGTAAAGAAATAAAAAGTTGCCTTTACTTAAAAGCAATTAGATCATAAAATGCAAAGACAAAAGAGACGCTAAAGCTAATGTTATCACATGAATTGTTGATATTTCAATAATACATGTTATAGTTTAATCAGAAATAAGGTATTGCACGCCTCATAAGCGGAGCGTTGAGGTAGTGCTCTACTCTCGCCTTATTGGCCTTAAATCAAGTGATTTTTCGAACTCAAAATGTCGGTATTTATTTCTTATCGTACTTGTAGAATAATATTTACACACAAATGTCAAGAAAAAACAGTAGTTTCAACAGTCATGATATTTTTAAATGACATTTTGTTCTTTAAAATAATAAAACAAATGTTTAAGAAAATTATTTCGTCCTTTCTAAAATCACGATCTAATTAAAAGTAGTTTAATTATAATTAGCAATTAACTGAAATCCACCTATCGTTGGTATATCTAAATCTATGTAAATAAGGTTCGTTGACAATACATGCGCAGTACCTTTCTTTTCTGTGTGGGCAATGGCGCGAAGATTTAAAAGTAATTTTTTTATTTTGTTCATAATACACCGATGAATATGCAATATTCAAGTTCTGTTTTTTTTCTTTTTGTGAAAATTGAGTGACCGCTATGAGGCGTGCACTTTTGGATTTTCCAAACTTATTTCTTAGTTTATGTTAGATTTAAAGGTAAATATGCAGTGAAATAACAGGCTAAGAGTATCTAAGTACATATAATCTCTATCCTGTTGGTGTATATAGGCGACGATAACACTTTACCATGATAGACAACGTTTCATTACATTTGATCATTTGCTCACTTTTTCATATAGGTACTTATTGTAGTGGAATATTAACAATAATAACTAGTGGACTAATATTTAGCGGATCCCGGGCTTCGCAGCGTTGCAGCTGTGGATGCAATGCAACTGGGAATACGCTGAGATGTGAGAGATTAACAATAATAACTAGCAAAAAGCGAAGCTTTGTCAGGGTAACTCGCGAAGTTATCCTACTTAGTAAGGTATATGGGGGTGATATGGTTACATCCATTTTTAAGGCTGTATGTATGTCTCAAAAACTATGAAGATGAGAGCAATAAAAAAAAAATTTGTTACATAAGTTTAACTATACAATTTATGGTATATAACGTTTAGTAACGATTAGAAATATTGGAAAAACAACTTTAAAAAAAAAATACTACATTTCCTGCACGGGCTGAAAATATGGTCACGAAGTGTTCTTTAACCACAATTGTTTTTATTCGGAAAACTATGATCCATAATTTGCTAGTATTACAGTAAATGAAAACTAGTGTTAGTACTTATAGCTACACAGTATTTTGGTACATAGCATGCAACCTCTGTATACAGAGGGCCCGGCACATTCATGGTGTTAGACTCATAACACCATGAATATGTAGGACTGTTACTAAACTGTCCCTTATTAGTTTTATAATTTTCCCCAGTAGCGTAAGTAAATTAAAATAATATGAATAAGAGCTTACCGCCTCGCCTGCTACGGTCCTAAAAACGCCAGTGGGAATGTTTGGTAAAGGTTCAAAACATGTCATCGTGTCGAATTTTGGTAAATTGTGACTGAACTTTCGGGTCTGAAAATAAAATATTGCTTGTTATGTACTTAAATTACTCTCGCCATACGTTTCTTTTTTTTAAAATAAATACAGCAACAGCTAATGAGCGCAATGCAGAAATTTTGCTCTTTTTGTTGAACAGGCAATAGTCTACCACGCAGTGGCTTGATGTCTTAACTCGAATGCAAATGTTTTTAAGCGTTTTGATGTTTTTCAATCTGAATCTCGACTCTAATACATTCCAGACCATTATGATAAACTCATAGTAGATTCTTAATAGCCCAAGAGCAAAAAAGATAATCCGAACGATATAAGTAAAGAAATAAAAAAGTCATAAAAGGAGGATAAAAAGTGTGACTTTACTTGATACTTGTATTTAAAGTTATTATTTTATAAAGGCTGAAAGTTTCTCTATGTGTAGCCCCAATACAGGTAAGAACAATTCCCGAATATGAAAGTGGGATCGTGGTGGCTTTGGGAGATATCAGGTAGTGATTTTTTTGAAATCAGCAATCATTACGAGTACTTCAGCTCGTCTAACTTTTCACCTTAAACATTGGCATACCAGTAACTCATATTAGCCAAAATTGATTTCCCAGCTGCCCAACCCCTTGTACAATAGACGACCTAAATTCGGCTAATGACAGAGGAGTAAGTGTGGCCACACATTGGTCCACACTCATATAATCATTTTAGCCATTCTGACTCGCTAAGAAGAAGAGGAAGATCTCCCTGATATTGAAAAACATCTTATTATTGAAACTAGCTGTGCCCGCGACTTTGTTCGCGTGGTTGTCGGAACGTAATGTTATATAGCCTAAAGCCTTCCTCTATAAATGGACTACCCAACAAAAAAAGAATTTTTCAAATCGGACCTGAGATTAGCGCGTTTAAACAAACAAACAAACAAACTCTTCCGCTTTATAATATTAGTATAGATTACCTATAAACCCGTGTAGCCCACATTCAAACTATGAGATTTGACATTTCGAAGACCTCACACTACACTAGCGCCTCTAGTGGCGAATTTACACGCGGTACTGAAACACTCAGAATAGGTACTGAATATTCTAAAACAAAACAATCTTTATATCTTTTTAATTGTTACTCGTAAATATGGTGAAAAATTCCATATTTCTCAATGTTTGGCACTAGATAGCCCCATAAATTATTTTATGAACCACCATTGGAAAGTATTAAATAAGTCCGACTAGCTGTAAAGCTAGACGGATCACCAGAGCTGTCTTGTGCCTAACATTGAGAAATATGGAAATTTCCACAGGATGCTTCCACAACTTCTTTAGTGGCATTGATGAATCATCATCATCAGGTCTTTTTTAGTCTCCACTGCAGGACCACGACCCCTTTCTGTACTACCAGAGCCATATTATTAGCCAGAGCAGCCAGAGAATTTGGTCTACACTCTCCACGCTGGTCTCATTGAAGTTTATATAAGCTTTGTTTAGCTAGTTATTCCTAATTCGCCTTCTACGATATCCACGGGAAGACTTGGAGTGCTCCTATTCTTCTCTGCCGGGAACTACACGGCTAATGATGAATTTGAAATTAATGAATACGATAATCGTTTATGCAATTCTGTTTATTTAACTAAAATGCTAAAGGCATTCAGCTGTTTAACAAAACGGAGCTGTATTGCCAAATTACTAACTATTTTGTCAAATAGCGTATTATACAATCCAATCAAATAAGAACAAACATCTCGTGCTCGTACAATTGCATTCCCAAAGAGGGTTGACGTCAGGCAAGCAGCCGGTCGTAAAACTATAGCCAAATCATTTAAACTGTTCCGGCTATTTCTTCTCCATTTTGCAAGGTCTTTGGCATTCTTGGGTGACCATTGACATGCATGCAGCACAACTGAGGATGCAACCGGGAACGCGCTTAGTTGAAGAAGAAGCGTATTATACAATCTCACTGCGACATATATGTATATCAGCAATAATAAGTAAGTATGTTACACATACATCTCAGAATAAAACATACAACCAAATATCTGTTTATCATATAAGTATAGCTACACAGTGAAATTATATGTATTCAACTTACATCGTACATATCACAGCGAGAAGAGTCCTCTTTACTGCCTCCAGGTCCAGTGGCCGTATTTTCCTTCCGCTTATACGAAGCCAATTTTTGAGGAAATTCAAGCAACTTCTTGAAGGACCCATCGAGAACACGACCAGTGCTCCTAAAAGCGAACATTGCTGCCCACCAAACTTATTTATATTAGACTTTTAACCCCAAGAATGTTCTCCATTCTATGATTTCGGTAAAAGGTAATAAGTATTTTATATTACAAAAACAGATAAGTAGTTTAAATCATTTTTATGATTAATGTGAAGTCCTTTTTGCTTAGACATATTTTAACTTGCAATTTTTATTTATTACAATTATTATGAACATGAACAAAGTAACATGTTGACTGGTTTTTCTGACAGGCAATCACAGAGTAAAATAACTGTTGATCTTCATTTATGACATCCTAGACAAGCTAATTTATTTATCTATCTCTATGAAGTAGGCTTTAACAATTATGCCAAATTTTATAAATGTAAGTTAGAAGGTTTCGAGTTTTAAATGGGTCAAAAGTTGTTCGAATGGTTCGTGTATAATCCATTCGTTCAATTATTTGGAAGGTCGTCGGCGTGCTGACAAAGCGACGTCGTCTTTTTTAAAGACGCGGCCTTTGTGGCATGCCGACTGCTGCAAGCCATTTCGACAAATTAACTATAATCTGTGACCTTAATGATAGACCTGTCACAGGCCTTTGATTTGATAGTGTATGAAATATTGTGGAAAAAACTTGAGGCCATAAATTTATCACAAGAACTTTTGAACATCTTTAAGTATTGGTATATGCACCAGGTCAATTAGGTACGTCAGATGGGTGGGGGCAATGTCGGAGCCCTACAGGCTGGACTGCGGTGTAAGGCAGGGTGGTTTAACTTCGCCCAAGCTTTTCAATTTATGTATGGATGCACTAATTGTTGCACTCAGCAGCCAGTATGTCGGCTGTCATGTAAATTTAATTACGCTGATGACGTCGTGCTGCCGAGTGCGTCAATTTGTAGCCTGATAGAGCTGTTGAAAACCTGCGAGGAATAATTATGTTGGAAGGCACGGATTGAAATACAACGTGGCTAAACGTATATACATGGTGTTTGAGACTGATCTCAAGGACCATGCTGACATTGAACGAGAGAGGAGAGCGCTATCGAGGAGGGCGAACATCTCGAAGGTTGGCATGATGCTCTAATGAGGTGAAAATTACATTGTTCCGAGCGTACTGCACTTCAATGTACCTACACGTGCAGCCTATGGGCTACGTATTGGGAAGCTATTCGCAGAGATACTATAGCCCAGCAAACATTTTAAGTATTTTTTCCTGGACTTAAGACTATATTACCTATTCAAGTAAAAACAACGTCCCATGTATCATTTCTTTTTACTATACACTTTTACTATTAAGGCAAAACTTAAAGTGACTCGTTACGTCATTTTTACTTAACTGATTCACCGCAAAGTAAATTGATATATAAGTAAAAAAAAAGTCAAGAGATCTGGTAGAATGGACTTGAGATATTGACCAATAAATCTTTATAACTTAAAAGTATTATTTTTGGTATTCATGACCAAATAATTTTTTAGCCTACGAATTAAAGGTTACTAACCTATATGTCTATTATGCTACCAATTTAGGAGTTAGCTTGAACTCCTGCAGTTACTGTAATAAGACCTTGTAGTACATATTACTTTTAGAACATTTTAAATACCAATAGGTTATCTGCGGTTAACTTCTAAGTCAATATTATTCGGAAATACGACCAGTTGGCGCTAGCGACTTATAAGTTAACTTGCTTTGGTCATTTGTGAGTAGTTAATTGGTGAACTGGGACGTACTCGTATTTAAACGCCTGTACTTTTTTTTGAAAAAAAAGGTACCTAGTCGCTTATTACTAACAATGGACAAAGAGAAAAAACTGTACAGACATTCTAGTACTTTTTATAAAAAAATAGGTGTGTAAAGTGTGTAAGGAAACTTAAGAAGAAATCACACACAGTGTCAATTACCTTTAAATTTAATAACAACCGAAGATCATTCACTTCCCTCCACATCATCTGTTCATGACACAATAAACATAAATCAAATCACTAATACGAAAGAGTCAACCAGTGATAGTGACTTATTACTTTCAAATAATAAAGAATCGGGAGGTCACGGTTCGGAAGATGAGGATTCAAAAAATTACGACTCTAATATAACTATATAATTCGATGAAACTCACGGAAGACTGTGAAGCACAAACCGACCTCATCTTCTTTAAACGATTTGTTAGTTGGTTGATTGGTTGGGATTTCTCCGCCACTAGTTTTTACGCTATTGGTTATTATTACCTATTGGACAAGTATGCTACTTTATAGTCGTGTCACTTTAAAGTAATATATACATAAATAGGTATTTTAGACTAATAAGTCACGGAAATTACGTCAGGTCAACTTTAAATACTAAAAAATTTACCTAAAGGTCGATTTTTAAGCAAATCTAACCATCTTGTCGAGCCGCCATTATACTTTGTAAAAATTAACAAGCGATGTTAATTTTATTTTGTAATTTCTCATGTAACACTTTCAAATGATACCTATATTCACTAAAATTTGATTTAAATATTGATTTTTGCGTTTGATTTATTAATAAAATATACTAGACCTGAGTGACGTGTATTTTTTTTTTAATGGAAAAAAATACACGTATTTTTATTTCGGAAAAATAAAAATACTTTGCCATATTTCTAATCATCAGGCACTAGATAGCCCTTTCAATTATTTTATGAACCACCGTTGAAAATATTTACATTAGTCCGTCTAGCTTTAAAACTTGCCTCCGCCAAAAGTGCCACTTTTGGCGGAGGCAAGTTAGTTTCAACGGCAGTTCATAAAATAATTTAAAGGATTATCTAGTGCCTGACGATTAGCAATATAGAAATTATCACCATATATACGAGTTAACAATTTATTTCAAATGAGGGCGCCACTTCAGGGTAATTTCCTTGTAAATTCACCTTAACTACTTGTAGAGCTTCCATCTTTAAGTAGTTAAAAGAACTATGTAAGTTTGATGTTAGAAATAAAATATCACATTAGTTATTTGTTTTTTTTTTATTATATTTCTTATTTGTTACATGTAAATAGATAATCATACAAATCTATCCTGATTAACTTGATGGTATTGTTCAGGATTCACTAGATACTTTTAAAGACACATTAGAAATCCATTTCAAATGATACCACCATTAAAGTACCGGTCAAGTGCGTTTCACTTTCAGACTACGAGTATGCACACACACTGTAAGGTTTCGAAGTCACAACATGGGGAAATATTTTTCATAATTATTACTGCACCCTAAACATTTAAATGAACAACTCTATCATAATATTTTTTTGAGGATTATTTTATACGAAATTTTCAAAAAAGTTAAATTTTTATGATGTTGACCATCGTCACGATTTTATCCAGATTTTTCAAGCAAGTGGTTTACTTTTTAGAAGGGGGTGGGGGGGGAAGCCCGACGCTAGCAAAAATTAGCACTTAAAGTTTAATATTTCGCGAACGGATCCCTGAAAAATAATCTACACAACCCCTCAATGTTTCAAAAAACCTATCTGACGATACTCTCCACACTATGGGGTGCATGAGATAAAATATTTTAACCACACTTTACGTATACGGGAGGTACCCTACAATTTTCAGTTTTTTCTTCATTTAATATTACCACTTTGTTGGCGTAATTATTACATAGATGGACTCATGTAACATTATAGCTTTCTAGTACCAGCCAGGCTCTGAGCTAATCTAGCTGTCTATTTTGCCGAACAGAAATACAGACATGACTAAACTATAAGGGTTCTTACTCTGGACTTCGAAACCCTAAAAAGCGAAACGTAATCTATATAGGTACAATGGCAACTTTAAAATTATTTAACTTAAATCTCATTAAATGTGTTCATATTAGGTTTTCTTCCAGATCGCTTAGAAGGATTCCTGTACATACGTAATAGCAAATGCATATCGTAGAAAGTCATATGATGGAAAGAGTAGTATTCTGGATTTCGGTACACTCTGCATTTTCCAGCGCCGGGGCCAAGTTCCTGAAAGAACATAACATATATACTTATTCATTTCTTAATTTCTCAAAGAGATTATATAGAAATAGTTTACGAGTATACCTACCTATGTCCTGTCTATTTATACACAAGTTGACTAAACGAGTGTCCATTCTGGGATAAATTCTTCATTGTCAGTTTACTACTTTTGACGACCTCCGTGGTGTAATGGTCAACACGCGAGTCCGCCAATCCGGAGGTTCTGGGTTCGATCCCCAGCCAGGGGAAGTTGGAAATAGGCCTTTTCCATTTTTTTTTGGTTAAAAACTAACGTGCGACACAAACTTTACTATATGTTACATACGGGTAACTTTTCCAAATTGTCCTGGATCTTGGGTGTTTTATTGTTTATCTATCATCATCATCATCATTTCAGCCGCATAACGTCCACTGCTGGACATAGGCCTCTCCCAAGGATTTTCAAAATGACCGATTTAGAGCGGCCTGCGTCCAGCGCTTTTCAGCGATCTTTGTCAGATCGTCTGACCACCTTGTGGGTGGGTGTCCAACGCTTCGCTTGCCAGTACGTGGTCGCCATTCAAGAACCTTACTGCCCCATCGGCCATCGGTTTGACGCGCTATGTGTCCCGCCCACTGCCATTTCAACGAGCTAATCCGCTGGGCTATATCAGCGACTTTTGTTCTCCTACGAATTTCCTCATTTCTGATTCGATCACGTAGAGAAACACCGAGCATAGCCCTCTCAATAGCGCGTTGAGCGACCTTGAGCCTTCTTATGAGACCCATAGTAAGGGACCACGTTTCAGAGCCATAAGTCATCACTGGTAACACACATTGATTATAGTTACATAATATAATTGTTTTATCTATATACCTGTGTATTTATTATCGAATAAAATAAGTATCGTTGAGTTAGTGTCCCTTATTACAAGTTTAAACTTACTTTGGGGCTAGCTCAATCAGTGTCCTTAGTCCATTTGTCCTTAGCTAGGTATTTATTTTATATTACTACTGATTTTATATCTTAATGTGTTTTTAGTACAATCAAGTTACTAAACATAAACGCGAGCATAAACTCACCAATATAATGTTTACACAATAATGTGTCACCTCAATTTAATGTCGTCAATTTAGTCAATTCATACAGATAACAATAAAAATGCCAAACAATTATATAAATAATATTATTATTATCTTACCTCACCCTCTGTGTTGCGAAATACATCATTAGGTATCCATGACAGAGTTTCAAAGGGTGGACATACAGTCTGGTAGCCGGGCAAGGAGTGGCTATATTTACGGAGCTGCAATAAAATAAGTACCTGTAGGTAAGAATGGTACGGTGTGCATGTAGTTCCGGACCTAGAGTAATAGACAACTGCATCATGACGATGTCGCATTGACCGCCGGACCCGTAAAACCACAACCAACTTTTTCTCCTTCATTGTATCTGCACATACTTCGGCATCCTTGGCTTGGAAAGAAAACCCCGGCCTCTGAAGCAGCATACCTACATCCTGATGCAAATTGGTATGCGCTAAGATGAGAAATTAGTTGTTTGTTTGTTGTTTTTCGTGTGTGTAAATGGCCAATACTGGTGTCAGATTTTTCAAGCTGTCTAAATGCATCTGACATAGCTTGATGACAGCCATGCAATGTTGACAGCCAGGACCAACCAGATGTTAACCTTTTCTTAGGCCTTCCTCTGTTTCTATTTCCTGTAACCTTCAAATTCAGCACCTTTCTGGTAACGTGGCTCTCCTCCCAGGAGGGAGGGTATAATGAGGACATTACATGTCCATACCATCTTAGTCTCTTCTTCTCAACTTTTCCATTATTGGGGCTACCTTTATACTCGTACTTCCTCTTACATACTCGTTTTTAATTCTATCCTTTCTTGTCACTCCACTCATCCATCTTAACATTCTCATCTCCGCTGCATGCAGTCGTCTTTCATCCGTCACCTTGGTTGCACAACATTCTGAACCGTATAAAACAACTGGTCTTACTACGCTTTTATTAATTTTTCCTTTAAGTTTAATTCGCGCGTCACAAATAACCCCTGTCACTTGCCTCCACTTTACCCAACCTGCGTTAATGCGATTTGTACGTCTCAGTCTATATTGCCGTCGTTTTGCAAAAGAGAACCGAGGTATCGAAAATCAGAGCAGACTGGCAGGGATACACCGCTTAACGCAACGGAAGTAAGCTTTACTTCCGTTCGTGGAGGCACCACCAAAATGAAAAAAGAGCTGGTCAGTTTTTGATCGACTTATTTTAAATCCAAAGTTCTCCAGCTTCTGTTGCCAGTTACCAGCCTGCTCTGAACCTCAGGTCCATCTTCACCGACAAGAAATATGTCGTCCACGAACAACATGCACCAGGGTGCTTCCTACTGAATGTCTAACGTCCGCTGATCCCTGGTGCAAGCCTACCGCTACACTGAACTCATCGGTAACGCCAGCTTCGGACCGGACGGATGTACTGGTTGTACCATACATTGCTTGTATGAGACGCAAATATTTATTTATTTATTTGGTTTGTCTTAATTACAAGTTTATTTGCTAGGTAAATTAAAAAAAAATGTGAGATGCCTTTAGACAGCTTGAAAAACCTGACACCAGTGTTGGCCAATTACACACACGAAAAAACAAAAAACAAACTGAACTGAGTTTTATGATAGACTAGCTGTGCCCGCGACTTCGTTCGCGGGGTTGTCGGAATGTTATATACAGCCTTCTTCTATAAATGGACTACCCAACAAAAAAAGAATTTTTCAAATCGGACCATTAGTTCCTGAGATTAGCGCGTTTAAACAAACAAACAAACAAACTCTTCCGCTTTATAATATTAGTATAGATGAGCTTGACTTCCAGCGGTGTGCAAAGCAATTGTACCAGGATAGCATAAGTCTGCAGGAGTTTACTTCTGCAGACTTATGCTATCCTGGTACTTTTCCTTTTTCCTTCTCGTTTACCTAGTTCTTAGAGTAAGTGAAAGAGACAATATCACTTTTCTCTTTCATTCTCTCGCTCCACCGATACATCAATTAAAAAAAAACTAAACAGTGCAGTAAAGGATTTCCATACATTTTTTCTGGTCTAGAGCAGCAAAGTTCCGCTTTGTGCTGGATATGTAGTTAAGTGCAGTTATGATAGAATTGCAGCGTAGTTGAAAGAAAAAATAATTTTTGATTTAGTAGCCATCATTGATATACATGTATATTGCTAAGGTATATACCAATTCAATAGTGACCATGACCATACATACTTGATACGTTGTGCCGATTGCTGGAGGGCAATAGTTGTTATCACAGTATGGACTAGGCGGATAGTCAGGACAATCTGCTCCGCAGTAATTGGAATTGCAACGAAGACTTCTTTTCAGTAAGTTCGTGTATGGGGCGCTGGCATGTGCTAACAATTTCATATTTTGCGTCATGTTTATTATGTTTGGTTTTGTTACATACTGCGATTTTACTTTAATTTTTAATGGAGTACGTCAGGATGTATCTGATTTGTTACTATTATAGTTTAGTTAGTTCATTGCTTATAAATTTTTCGTTGATACTTCTGTCTGATACTTGGCAGCTTGTCGGGTTGACATCAACTTATTGCTCTTTGGTTGGTTCCCAAAAAAATAAAAAGTCCAGATCATACAGTTTTTAATGTAAGATCGTGCAGGTACATTATAACTCTTTGGTGCAGGTATCTGAGATTCATTGTTCTGAGCACAGTAATAATGTACCTTGTGTTGGTTCTGAGATCCATACAAAGACGAGTATACGTCAAAGAACACCATCTAGGTTACCAACAAAACTCAAATTTAAACTATGACGAATTATTGTACCTATACGGACAGGACAGCAGCTATTGAGATTACCCAGTCATTTGCCATTTATTTTTAGATCTACAAGGTCTTTGGTTATTTTTGACGCGAGGTTTTGACCCTATCCCCTCTGTGTGCAAAAAGCAATAATGTACCTTATGTACCTTCTGTGTTGCTCGCTCTACGTTATTGTCTTAAGATGATACACGGAGTTCAGTGCCGCCCCCTTTTGAAAAAATGTATTTGAAAGGAAACGGAGATGTTGTTGAAAATTTCGTATTAGTAAACCCTAGATAACCTTTCAAACTATTTTATGAACTACTGTTTAAAGTTTAAAGTAAGCACGTGAAGCTTTTCTTCACACATTTCGTGAAAAACGGCCACTTTATTAAACAGTAGTTCATAAAATAGTTTTAAGGGTTTACTTATACGAAATTTTACGCACTGGACCTTATGTATCACCATTCTAAAGACCTAGCAGATCTGAAATAATTTTCCTTCATTTGGTACCTAACTGTTATCCGTATCCGATTTATTATTGATGTCGACATGAGTTTTGTTAATAATATAAACTGGTCAAGTGCGTGTTAAACTCGTGTGAAGAGGATTTCGTACTTTTCATAGGTTATTGTGCAATTTATAGGTAAAGAAATACCTATACTGTTTCTTTTTTAAAAATTTTTGATCCTGTAGTTTTGGAGATGGTGGTCAAATTTCGCCTATTTTCTCAAATAACTTTGAAAATACTTATCGTAAAATTAAAAAAATATATATTTATTCTTACAACAAGGCCTTCATTTCATACGACATAGTTTGCAGATCTTTTTTTTAGGGTTCCGTACCCAAAGGCTACCCAAAGTACATCTTTAAAGCGCCTATCGCAATTAAATAATTTCTGTTTTTTCCTAAAGGTTGACTGGTAGAGAATGCATTAGCGTTAAGTTCACCTTTTGTACCATTGTGGTCAATAAAGATTTTAATAAATAAATAATAAAGGGTGCAAACGGGACTCTATTACTGAGACTCCGCTGTCACAGGGCTCTATCTCTTGAACCGTAATAGCTTTAAATTTTCACCGATTATGTATAACTATGGCCGCTATAACAACAAATACTGAAAATAAGATAAAGTTAAAAATTAAAGGGGGTCGTCATACAAGAAACGTGTTTTTTCAGCGTTTTTAACTCGATCTTTATAATGGCATTAACTAGATAGGTACTTGAAATTTTCACCGATTATGTATTACTATTATCACCATAACAACAAATATGTACTACTAAAAATAAGATAACGTAATAACGGTAGTAATGAAAATAACATACAAGAAACGTGTTTCTTCAGCGTTTTAAAACATTGTACGGAGGTACGTAAACCTTTATGTACGAGTCCGACTCGCACTTGCCCATTTATTTAATTTTCATTTTTACTGTAACCTATAGATATCTAAGGAGCTATTAACTGTATTTTTTCCAAAAGTTAGGGCTCACCGGCTCAGTGATTTCGGAGATAATGGGGGGGGGGGGGGGGGAGAATGGTATATTTATTATTTATTTTCTCAAATAACTTCATAAATACCGATCTAAAAAGATATTTAAAAATATATTTAAAATTATCATAAAAGCTCTTTCATTTCATATGTCACACGATATGGTTCATAAATCTTTATTATGAAATGTCTTATTTACCCCGTTAAGTGGCCCCCTTTATTAAATTAATTATTTACATTATACGTCCAGCTTAAGGTCACTAAATAAATATATATACGAACAAATCACACAGATTGAGCTAGCCCCAAAATAAGTTCGAGACTTGTTACGGGATACCAAGTCAACGATTTTATATTTTATAACAAAAACATATATATCGATTAACATCCAAGACCCAGGTCAATCGGAAAAAGATAATTTTCCGTCTTGACCTGACCGGGGATCGAACCCGGGACCTCCGAATCCTACCTCTATGGGCGTGACAGGTTACAATCTCAAACTGGCATGATGTCCTAGTAGGCCACAGAGTTCGTCGAACATAAGTTGCCTACATATTATGTGAATCAAATCTCAATTCAATCGGTCCAGTAGTTTCGTAGCAAATTGGCTGTGACTGACGGACAGACAGACATGCAAGTGATCCTGTAAGGGTTCCGGTACGGAACCCTAAAAATAGATTAAGTATAAGTTCGAAGCCGACTGCAGACAAGTACATCCCAAGCTCTTTGGCAGACAGCAGCAAACGTATGAATCACTAGTCAGTGGTACAGTTTCCACCGTACCACCAGGTGGTGGGTTTGAAATATTGTAGTAGATGTCTTGGTTTTGCAGCTAGCGACACTCGCTGACGTCACCCGACTACACGTAGCTTTAGAATTTTAAATTATATAGAATAATAATAATTAGAACCTAGTGTAGGTCCTACCAGCAACTGCAGACAGCAGCAGCAGCAGACTACGCGTCGCGGCGACACTAGGTTAGGTAAGTACTGGATTCTATGTTTGTAATGAAATAGTTTTCGCAGCTCTGGCGACAGTTTTCGCAGCTCTGGCGACATGTCGCCCGAGTGGGAGCCCTATTCCTCATATTCCTACGGTGAGCCATTTCCCAGAAGGGTTCGAAAGGTTACAATCACATCCGTTCTAATTTTTATTTCCGAGGAACCCCGATTTTCTGAAATTATCTAGAAACCCGACTAATAGGTAAAACCATATTTACCTAACTAGACGCGCCGAAAGGCAATGGTGAACCTCAAACATTTAAGTAGGTACCTAGCCGAAAGAATAAAAAACACAGTAAAAAAAATATTTGTATTAATAAAAATGTGATAGTATTTTGCACTTTTTCTTATTTCTGAAAATCAGCTTCGCATCGGAAGAGGAACTAACATAACTTCATGACTAGCATAGGTAGCCCCGCCGCCGGTCCGCCGCTCGCTGCCGCCGCACCGCCGCCCGGGGTCGAACAACCTGCGCAAATTCTGCCGTTAGCAATGTCACTGACCCGAACAAAATTCTGGCGTTAGCATCACTACACGGGACCGCTGACCCTGGGACCCTCCGCCATGACCCGCCCCGCCCTCTATCATGCCACCGCTCATATATTTGTTACGACCCGGCTGGATCCCAGGATGCGCTTCAAAACAGTCTGCTTTACACGGGGCATCCCACACGCAGGGCGGCGGCGGCTGCCAGTGGACGCAGCCTGGCCTTGTACAAGGCTCCTCTTTTTTTTCAACAGGTTTCTGTGCTTTCTGCCCACGACCACCACCACGACCCGATGCCTCCTTTGCCACTTCTTTTTTATCAAAACTTTGAATTATTTTCGCAATAGTTTCCTCGTCAAATACAAACATTGATAACTGGTTATCGGGCGAGCTCGCACTTGTAGAGCACGGACACTTTGATTGAATATTTGTAGCTATCTCTTGTTTAATATTTGTAGCCATTTCTTTTTTAACAAAAGTGGTATTAGGACAAACACAAGCCTGGAAACCAGAGCTTTGCATTGGAGGTGGTTGGTAAGGTAAGGAAGAGGGACATGGACACTTACAGCATTTTCCTCCTTTATCCGTAGACACATCGGGTATAATGCCCTTCAGTTCACAAACGATAAATCTTTTGCCACTTCCTGAACCAGATGCTCCGGAAGATGAAGATGCTCCGGCTCCACCGCCACCTTGAGCACGCATGTGTGCTGCCAGCGGCGCGGGATCTGCGAGGCCGCGTGCGCGCGCTAGCTGGCTCGGCGCGCACAGCGGATCTGGCAGCACCAAGCAGGCGGGCTCACCACCGCACCCAGTTCGGCGGCAATCGTGTTGTAGGCCATTTCGTTTGATACAGTGGCAGCTGTAGTACATGATTCCACCTCGAAGTTCTCTGCTTTTGATACGTTTCAGCTGATTTTCTTTTTCATCTTTTTTTTCAGTGCCGCCTTCCTCTGCTCTCGAAACTCCTTCGGAGGATTTTCCTTTCTGTAATTAAAACATTTGATTAGGATATGGTGCAAGAGAATAAACCCTGTCCGCCATGAAATATTGAAATGTGGATTACCTAAATTCGAGCGCAGAGTATCAGGTACTACCACTGGGATATCAGGTCGAAGTCGCTGAACCGTGTGACGTAGGTCTTGCCGGGAGGCGGGCGACGGACGCACGGCGGACAGGGCGGCGGACAGGGTCTGGAGCAGCAGGGGCCCGCTCGACAAAGATACCGAACCGAGCCCTGCTGGAAGTATTGACAGTCTTGAAGCCCATTCCGCTTGAATGCTATTTTTTATCATGAATTTCTATTTCGAAAGAAATAGCAAAACAAAACATTAAAAAAATATTGAACGAGTTTCTTACCGGTGGACCGCAGTCTTCGTATTTATAACATACCATGGGACCACAAGGGGAACACCTGAAATTACATTTTCGTTAATCATGGCTGCCTGTCCACGTGGCGGAGGTGGAGCTATTAGTAGCGTAGCAGTGCACGAAAGTAATGCGGAGCGGAGTTGCAGACTGTCTATAGGCGTGGAGCTAGGTAGCGGAGCGGAGTTGCGGAGTGGACTACGTTTTCTATATGCGGAACTAGTCTGCGATGCTTCCCTGCTCCGCTTTCCCGGTCCGTTTCCCCGCTCGGCCTCACTGCCCTGTTTCTCATCTCCGCGGCCCTGATCTACGTTTATTCATGTGAATTTTAAAATTCGTTTTCGAATCCCTGTCCACAGTAGTGCAGAGGATATTTTATGCAAATTGATTGGTTAATTTTGGCATAGCTCTGCTACTCTTTTCATCTCTTTCGCTGAAAATCTATGTGCAACAAACAAGACGATGACAAGTATACAACAGAATACTGCAACCCACGGCGGTAGCGGATCCTGCTGCGGTTTGTTGAACAGCGCGTTATTCGCATACCCATAAGGATATTGCTAACCATGGCGGTAGCGGATACTGCTTCCGTCTGAAAAGGTCTTAAGAAGAGAAAAACCAAAATCTGAAAATCAATACTTACATGATGAAAAATCAAGTTATAGCGGTCCGGTTTTATAAAAATCAGAGAGAAGGGGATTTTTACGGAAAAGTTTGTTGTTTTTTATGTAAAATTACATAGGTTTTGTATAAAATAGTTCGTTACTTGTATAATTTGGAATTTCAATATACTATACAATTTTTATAAAATTTTATCAAAAATACATCTACACAAAGTGAATCTAAAATTTATTCTGTGTCATTCCTTTCATTTTTGTCGTTGCCTTTTTTCCCAAATTCTTTATTTGAATTGATCGTAACATCTTGATCAAAAAGGTTTTTCTTCTGTCATACATGTAATGTTTTGTGGCTTCATCCTCAATTTATTTGCGCATTTTGCATATCGCCGTGAGAGCTTCGGCGTGTGGATTCATAGCATGTCTGTGGCAGGCGACGTCGGCAGGTTTGCAGAGAGGCGCGGGCAGTGTTTCGCAGAGGGGAGAGTTCTGACATCCTGTCCTTTTACAATCATATTGAAGTCCATTTCGCCGCAAGCAGTGGCAGTCAACATACAAAACTCCTCCTTTTAGTTCCCGGCTTTTGACTGCGTGAACTTGGGGTTTACAATATGTTATTTTAACCATTTTTTTTGTCTGAAATTCAAAATAAAATTACCTATAGTATACAGCGGTTTTAAACAACAAATTAACACTTTAATTAAATAAATATTGATTGACACAAATGTGAGGCAAATGCAATTCATGACCATAATAGACGTCTAATACATCCGAAAATTGGGACAACTGGCTAATATTTCCACCACAATGACTTCAACTACGACTAGGTTTCTATGTTGATGGATAGCCATAGCCTTATTATATAGAACTTAGTAAGAAGCCTTATATATATGTAGCCTAGCCAAGGAAAACAAAATTAAATGAAATTCATCATCCGAGCCTATTCCTGGCTGCATCTTCAGCGGTAACGCTTCAGAGCTCGGTGATTTGACGGGGTTACTGGTTTTTATACAGAGCGACTGCCGTCTGACCTCCCAAAGGGCAGACCAGAACCAATCCTAGGATAGATTTAAACAAACGCTAGATGGCGGTTGGGCACTTTGCGTGACTTCCGAAGAACTGAATCATCTTTCTTTTCAGATAATCAGATGTTTCAAGTCTGCAATAACCTAACCAGACTGGAAACAACTCTTCACAAAATATGCTTCCCCGTGGGATTTGAAACCCACGACCTCCGGATCACAAAGCAAACGCCTTGACCACAGGACCACAAAGGCAGTCCAAAATTATATTAAATTATCTGAGATAATACCAATTTAATAATGCAATTACAAAACCAACTTACCTTTTTTATATAATTAGGAGAAATAACACAAAAATTTTGACCGATCACATAAAAGTGATCTCGTGAACCTAAAACAAAATAGTAACTTTATCAAATTATTTCACGAGGGCTATGGAATCATAATATTTGATCTTGGCTACCATAAAGTACTAAAAAGCTTCTATTATTATAAATTAAAAAAACTTAGTAGTTAATATGTGAATGTTTTTGCCTGGTCTTTTTTATTCATGAATATTAGTGGTCGTTTTAATTATTTTTTTATTCGCCTCATCGAGGCAACTGGAGCTAGCAGTTTTTTCAACGGATAAGCCTAACTATCTAGCGGGGGAACGCTACCAGCATTTTGGGCACGTTGCCTTGATGTGGCGCTTTTGATGAAATTTTCTATTTATATTTATTTATTTACCAATTTATGTACACGGACAATATATACAGAGAATACTTAAACAAAAAGTTGTACAAAGGCACTACTTATCTCAAAAGAGATCTCTTCCACTAGGCCCGTGAGAGGAGATGTTCATATATGAAAGGCATACAGGCGTGTTCGTTAAATAAAGGAAGAAGAAATTAACATACTATGAAACTACAGATAAACATACATATACATATGTTACAGACATACTTAAATAAATACATAAGTGTATTTAGAAATAAATATACTTAATATATAAAATATAAACTGCAACTATGATGATTCCGATAAATAATAATCTTTTACTCGTCTTTTAAACACAGAGATCGATTTAGATTCGCGTATAGAAGGTGGTAATGAGTTCCATAGTCTGACCGCATGTACTGAGAAGGAGTAGGAAAAGGTAGTGGTGCTGTATGAAGGGTATTTAAGGACAGTTTTTAGGTGGGATCTGCAAAGAGAATTTGGAGAATATAAAAAGGAAAAGCGCTCACGTAGATAGGAGGGAAATGAAGGATAGTGTAGGACGTTGTAAAGGAGACAAAGAATGCGACTGTTTCTACGGAGGCGTATAGGTAACCATTTTAGCTGAACACGGTACCTGGAAACATGGTCGAACTTCCTTAATCCAAAGATGAAACGGAAGCACAGGTTTTGTAAACGCTCCAGTTTATCAAAAAGGTCTTCTGTTGCATCCAAGTAGCATGCATCCGCGTAATCCAAGATTGGTTGAATAAGGGATTGGGCCAGAGCAATCCTAGTCTCGAAGGGCAAGAAGTATTGGAGGCATCTAAGGGTGTGGAAAGAAAATTGGATCTTATGACTGACTTCGTTAATGTGAGCTGTCCATTTGAGGTTAGAGTTCATTAAAATTCCCAAGTTCTTGGCAGTGTCTGTTAAGGCAATCACAGAACCCTCAAATATCACAGGCGAAAGTCCGTTAAAGTCCATCCGGTTACGCAAAGCACTAGTGCCAATCACCATAGCTGGGACTTAATGGGATTTACCTTGAGACCATAACACGAAGCCCATTCCGAAACACGACAAAGGTCATCATTCAACGCTGCAATAGCTGATTCAGCATCATCCACCGGGAAGTGGCGATACAGCTGCAGATCATCCACGTATAAGTGGAATTTACAGGATAGAACTTTAGTGATGGTATTTATAAAAACAGAAACGTTATAAGTTTTCTAATTTAAAGATTAGTTTTTAGATCATATGTTTGTTTATATAAACATAAAGGTAAGTATAGATTAGTTAATACCAAATATTTAAATTATATATAATTTAGTTTTACGACCCGCCTGCCTGACGTCAACTCTCTTTGAGAATGTTATCATCATCATCAGGTCTTTTGAAGTATCCACGGCAGAAACACGAACCTCTCTGTACTAACAGACCCATACTTTGGGAATGTACGAGTATTTGGGCGAAACGTTTTACAACCGGCTGTCGCCCGACATTAACCCTCCTTGGGAATGCAATTGGCACGAGATGTTTGTGCTTCAAAATATATTTATGTAAGACTACATAATATTAGGTTCAGTACGATACTGCTGCCAATGCTCATATGATAAGAGCAGCACAGAACCGAGATGGGTGGCGTCGACGAAGAGAGGCCTATGAGGCTCAGCAGTGGGCGGAAGAAGGGCTGGGATGATATAAACGCGTATGTCGAAGAAGCAAGAGACGAGATACGGGCTAAGATCGCTCAAGCATTCGCCTTACTATCATTGGCCTTGAATTAGTTAGTTTAATAGTTCTACGATGTAAAAAATATGATATATATCATGCATATAGAACCTATTTGAATTTACAACACACAAACATACCAAAAATGTTCTATTAGTACTTAAGAGCTTTATTCACGATCTATCCCAGCTGTACGTTAGCTCAAGGCCCCGGCGCTGGATGTAGCATACAGACTATCCTGCATGTCTGTATGCTACATCTAGCGCCGCGGCCTCGAGCTGTCGTACAGCTGGGATAGATCGTGAATAAAGCGCTTAGTCGTCCTCGGCGGTCCGCGGAATCTGCTGTACAGCAAGTCTATACACAATCAAGCATGCACGACGCAGGACGGCTCTGACGTACGTCCGCGTTTATTCACTGTCTATCTGCACGACGTTCGCGGTGGTGGGGGCACTCGCTGGATCTAAAGTTGGTCGTTCAAATCCAGCAAACAATTAATAATAATTATCGACGTACGTAAAGCCTATTCATGGTGCTTTTGCATCGTGCATCGTGCATGTCCTTAGCGGGACGTACAGCAAGTTGGACCGTGTATACAGCGCTTTACTTTCTATTAAGTAGTTACTGGCATCGCAGAATCTACAGAAAAAGAATTTGAAATTTTGGAACTTCTTTGCTGTATTCAAATCAGTACGGAAGTGATGTGTAGAAGTAATTTGTAGTGGAAGGGTAGTGCAATCAAATCTTCCGAGTGATAAACATTAAAAAAAGCTACAAAAAAACTAAATATAAATACTAAAATCAAAAGATACAAATCCTGAAATTTGTCTCGAAAAAATAAAATTTGCATAATTTCTATATTTCTGGCCTTGGTTGTGCTCTTAAACTTAAACCAAGATGTAAGTATTGCTGCTGTTTCCTGGATTTTGCAGGTTTTGCAGGAGAATAAACCTTTTTTTGGTTCCAGGTGTTGCGGAGGTTGTGGTCCATGCTGCGGAGGCTGCTGCGGAGGCTGTTGCTGCCCGTGCATTACCATCTACACTTGCTGTACCAAGATTTGCTAGTTTCTTGGCTGCCTTGGCCCGTGGAGAGCTATGGTTTCCCTTCGCGGCCGTCAGGGCGTCTCGAAGCCTCAGCACATCTTTGGTCTTCATCGATACTAGTGCCGTTTTTGTGAAATAAACGTAATATAAGCGTTATAAGCGTATCTTTGGTATCATTTATTTTTGCCAGCTGTACAGTCTGCCGAGCTGCTGTACACGACACTGTCTGTAGGCTGCTGTACACGACACTGTCTGTAGGCTGCTGTACACGACACTGTCTGTAGGCTGCTGTACACGACACTGTCTGTAGGCTGCTGTACACGACACTGTCTGTAGGCTGCTGTACACGACACTGTCTGTAGGCTGCTGTACACGACACTGTCTGTAGGCTGCTGTACACGACACTGTCTGTAGGCTGCTGTACACGACACTGTCTGTAGGCTGCTGTACACGACACTGTCTGTAGGCTGCTGTACACGACACTGTCTGTAGGCTGCTGTACACGACACTGTCTGTGGGCTGCTGTACACGACACTGTCTGTGGGCTGCTGTACACGACACTGTCTGTGGGCTGCTGTACACGACACTGTCTGTGGGCTGCTGTACACGACACTGTCTGTGGGCTGCTGTACACGACACTGTCTGTGGGCTGCTGTACACGACACTGTCTGTGGGCTGCTGTACACGACACTGTCTGTGGGCTGCTGTACACGACACTGTCTGTGGGCTGCTGTACACGACACTGTCTGTGGGCTGCTGTACACGACACTGTCTGTGGGCTGCTGTACACGACACTGTCTGTGGGCTGCTGTACACGACACTGTCTGTGGGCTGCTGTACACGACACTGTCTGTGGGCTGCTGTACACGACACTGTCTGTGGGCTGCTGTACACGACACTGTCTGTGGGCTGCTGTACACGACACTGTCTGTGGGCTGCTGTACACGACACTGTCTGTGGGCTGCTGTACACGACACTGTCTGTGGGCTGCTGTACACGACACTGTCTGTGGGCTGGGCTACTGTACACGACACTGTCTGTAGGCTGGGCTGCTGTACACGACACTGTCTGTAGGCTGGGCTGCTGTACACGACACTGTCTGTAGGCTGGGCTGCTGTACACGACACTGTCTGTAGGCTGGGCTGCTGTACACGACACTGTCTGTAGGCTGGGCTGCTGTACACGACACTGTCTGTAGCTGCTCTTGCTGTACACGAGACTGTCTGTAGGCTGGGCTGCTCTTGCTGTACACGAGACTGTCTGTAGGCTGGGCTGCTCTTGCTGTACACGAGACTGTCTGTAGGCTGGGCTGCTCTTGCTGTACACGAGACTGTCTGTAGGCTGGGCTGCTCTTGCTGTACACGAGACTGTCTGTAGGCTGGGCTGCTGTACACGAGACTGTCTGTAGGCTGGGCTGCTGTACACGAGACTGTCTGTAGGCTGCTTGCTGTACACGAGACTGTCTGTAGGCTGCTTGCTGTACACGAGACTGTCTGTAGGCTGCTTGCTGTACACGAGACTGTCTGTAGGCTGCTTGCTGTACACGAGACTGTCTGTAGGCTGCTTGCTGTACACGAGACTGTCTGTAGGCTGCTTGCTGTACACGAGACTGTCTGTAGGCTGCTTGCTGTACACGAGACTGTCTGTAGGCTGCTTGCTGTACACGAGACTGTCTGTAGGCTGCTTGCTGTACACGAGACTGTCTGTAGGCTGCTTGCTGTACACGAGACTGTCTGTAGGCTGCTTGCTGTACACGAGACTGTCTGTAGGCTGCTTGCTGTACACGAGACTGTGTGTAGGCTGCTTGCTGTACACGAGACTGTGTGTAGGCTGCTTGCTGTACACGAGACTGTCTGTAGGCTGCTTGCTGTACACGAGACTGTCTATAGGCTGCTTGCTGTACACGAGACGGACTGTAGGCTGCTGCACACGATACTGTCTGTAGGCTGCTGTTATTGACCCCTTGGACATCGAGACACCCGGTCTAACATACCCCGGAGGGGACTGTCTGTAGGCTGCTGTACACGAGACTGTCGTGACTGTCTGTAGGCTGCTGTACACGAGACTGTCTGTCATCGATCACTATTTTAATTGCTTTAAATTAATATTTTCCACCTTGTCGCCCACCACCCACCATGAGATAGGAAGTGGACTTTCAGGGAAGTTGAATTTCAGAGAAGAGGACTTTCAGGGAAATAGACCTAATGAACCGACTCGACATTCCGATAATAGGACCTAACGCGCCGAATGGGGTTCAAAATGAAAATTCAACTTTTTGCAAAGAATGCAACTTTCTGGTCCGGAAGGACGCCAAAAGTGGCGGTTGAGTATGCTTCCTCTGATGAGAAAAGTAGACTGATCGTTCCAGAGGGCTCATTTTGCGCATATCATGCTGATCGAGGGAATGGGTTAGAAATTGACAACAATCATATTAATTAGCAATGCGGCAAGCAATTGATCACTATTTTGTTACCTACCCATTTTCCATCTTCACGCCCACCGCTTAATATGGTCTTTGGATCGGCCCAAGCTCTATTTTTCCCGTTGGGGATAAAGACGTGATAGTGACCTTCCACGCATTAAATTCACTATATCAAAATGTCCACTGTATGAAACGTCAACATTATGTAGACACTGTAACGATGCTGCATGCCACTTGCATGGGGCATTCGTTTTCACCTCATTTCTCCAGCTCATCCTGTTCATCTTACTTTTTATAACTACATTTCAAATTTTAGTCCCTAAAATTCCATTTTTGAATCATTCACACATCCCTTTCATTTGAGTCATTCCTACCTGATCTCTCCTTTAGTTAACACATTCAGGAGAACTATGCAAAAAAAAAAAAATTGAAAACCTATTAATTTATTATTTATTGTTATTTTATAATTATTGTTACGTATTATTTTATAATACGTAACAATAAGTGAGACTAAAGTATTTATCAGTGTACCTCTGACAAACTGTTTATTAAGAAAAAAAGAAATAAATACAATTGAGATTACACAATTATTACACAAACTAAACCTAAAAATAAAACCTAATCTAAATTATTGTTATCAGTGTTGCTTAAGACACGACGACTTCATACATATTATCATTGAAGGAAAGATAGAAGGGAAGAGAGCACCAGGAAGACCGAGCCTACGATACTAGCATGCCGAACTACATGAAACAGATAAAGGAGAAGGTGCGAATGACGTGCTGTACAGCAAAGTAAAACAGCTGGCAGATGAGAGAGACAAATAGAAAAGAATTCATACTCCACCGACTAGAGCAAGATCTTAAATATAGGTAGGTAGATAGATAGATAGACATAGTTGCATAAGTCTTTTGCTACTCCCTGAGAGTCATATAGGTATAAGGATCTATTCTTCATACACCAGCCTACTGTGTATTTTATGTAAGGCTCATCTTAGCCGGAAGGTGGGCTACAACACTATGTGATGGTGCAATGGGTCTAACCAGTGGGACCACGGGTCGAGACTCCCCGATTTATGAATAGGGAACGCTGAAGATCAAACAAACACAAAGTTGCGAAAACTTTACACTTCTTGTAATTTTAAGTGTTTGACATATTGCGTATTTGAACTTTACCGTATGATTTCAGGGACGCTATCAGCATATGCCGCGACACGCGTACGGCTTTAACTAATGCGGATCCAATATCAAATTCCAGTTTCGAGTTCCGCAGGGTGCTATACCCCCATATAAGTACACAATCTCAGACTCCCTACGGAAGCCCAGTGAGATGTTATAAGCGAAATAAGATTTTTTATTAAAATCCAGACGCCAGCTTTTTCCTAGTTTAATAATAAAAGATATTAATTAAATTATTAATATTTTTTACATATGAAATATCTCATGCATATAGAACCTTTTTGATTTTTCAACACCCAAACATTTTTTATTAGTAGACTTACTAATATTACTGGCTTCGAAAACTATTCACCCGAAAAATAATTTGAATTTTTGGAACTTCAGTTCTGTATTCAAATTAGTACGGAGGTGATGTGTAGAACTAATTTGTTGTAGAAGGGCAGTACAATCAAATCTTCCGAGTGATAAACATTTAAAAAGCTACAAAAAAACTTAAGATAAATCTTTAGAAATAAATCCTGAGGTTTGTCTCGAAAATATAAATCGCACAATTTTTTATATTTCTGACCATTGGTTGTGCTCTTGAAACTTAACCAAAATGTAAGTATTGCTGCTATTACTTTCTCCCAAAGTTTCCTGATTATTTTTCCAGGTCTGCAGGAAAATCTGTACAATTGAATAACCTGTTTTGTTCCAGGTGCTGCGGAGGTTGTTGTGGTCCATGCTGCGGAGGCTGCGGCTGCCCATGCATTACTATCTACACTTGCTGTACCAAGATTTGCTAGTCTTTGGCTGCCTTGGCCCTTGGAGAGCTATGGTTTCCCTCGCGGCCGTCAAAAGGAGCCTCGAAGCCTCTACACATCTTTGGTCTTCATCGATACTAGTGCCGTTTTTGTGAAATAAACGTAATATAAGCGTATCATGGTATTATTCCTCCTCAAATGCAGCTGTAGGCTGCTGTACACGACACCAAGACTGTAGGCTGCTGTACACGACACCAAGACTGTAGGCTGCTGTACACGACACCAAGACTGTAGGCTGCTGTACACGACACCAAGACTGTAGGCTGCTGTACACGACACCAAGACTGTAGGCTGCTGTACACGACACCAAGACTGTAGGCTGCTGTACACGACACCAAGACTGTAGGCTGCTGTACACGACACCAAGACTGTAGGCTGCTGTACACGACACCAAGACTGTAGGCTGCTGTACACGACACCAAGACTGTAGGCTGCTGTACACGAGACAACCAAGACTGTAGGCTGCTGTACACGAGACAACCAAGACTGTAGGCTGCTGTACACGAGACAACCAAGACTGTAGGCTGCTGTACACGAGACAACCAAGACTGTAGGCTGCTGTACACGAGACAACCAAGACTGTAGGCTGCTGTACACGAGACAACCAAGACTGTAGGCTGCTGTACACGAGACAACCAAGACTGTAGGCTGCTGTACACGAGACAACCAAGACTGTAGGCTGCTGTACACGAGACAACCAAGACTGTAGGCTGCTGTACACGAGACAACCAAGACTGTAGGCTGCTGTACACGAGACAACCAAGACTGTAGGCTGCTGTACACGAGACAACCAAGGCTGTAGGCTGCTGTACACGAGACAACCAAGGCTGTAGGCTGCTGTACACGAGACAACCAAGGCTGTAGGCTGCTGTACACGAGACAACCAAGGCTGTAGGCTGCTGTACACGAGACACAACCAAGGCTGTAGGCTGCTGTACACGAGACACAACCAAGGCTGTAGGCTGCTGTACACGAGACACAACCAAGGCTGTAGGCTGCTGTACACGAGACACAACCAAGGCTGTAGGCTGCTGTACACGAGACACAACCAAGGCTGTAGGCTGCTGTACACGAGACACAACCAAGGCTGTAGGCTGCTGTACACGAGACACAACCAAGGCTGTAGGCTGCTGTACACGAGACACAACCAAGGCTGTAGGCTGCTGTACACGAGACACAACCAAGGCTGTAGGCTGCTGTACACGAGACACAACCAAGGCTGTAGGCTGCTGTACACGAGACACAACCAAGGCTGTAGGCTGCTGTACACGAGACACAACCAAGGCTGTAGGCTGCTGTACACGAGACACAACCAAGGCTGTAGGCTGCTGTACACGAGACACAACCAAGGCTGTAGGCTGCTGTACACGAGACACAACCAAGGCTGTAGGCTGCTGTACACGAGACACAACCAAGGCTGTAGGCTGCTGTACACGAGACACAACCAAGGCTGTAGGCTGCTGTACACGAGACACAACCAAGGCTGTAGGCTGCTGTACACGAGACACAACCAAGGCTGTAGGCTGCTGTACACGAGACACAACCAAGGCTGTAGGCTGCTGTACACGAGACACAACCAAGGCTGTAGGCTGCTGTACACGAGACACAACCAAGGCTGTAGGCTGCTGTACACGAGACACAACCAAGGCTGTAGGCTGCTGTACACGAGACACAACCAAGGCTGTAGGCTGCTGTACACGAGACACAACCAAGGCTGTAGGCTGCTGTACACGAGACACAACCAAAGCTGTAGGCTGCTGTACACGAGACACAACCAAGGCTGTAGGCTGCTGTACACGAGACACAACCAAGGCTGTAGGCTGCTGTACACGAGACACAACCAAGGCTGTAGGCTGCTGTACACGAAACAACCAAGACTGTAGGCTGCTGTACACGAGACAACCAAGACTGTAGGCTGCTGTACACGAGACGGCTGCTGTACACGAGACAACCAAGACTGTAGGCTGCTGTACACGAGACAACCAAGACTGTAGGCTAGTGTACCAGACAACCAAGACTGTAGGCTGCTGTAACCGAGACAACCAAGCCTACTGTACACGAGACAACCAAGACTGTAGGCTGCTGTACACGAGACAACCAAGACTGTAGGCTGCTGTACACGAGACAACCAAGACTGTAGGCTGCTGTACACGAGACAACCAAGACTGTAGGCTGCTGTACACGAGACAACCAAGACTGTAGGCTGCTGTACACGAGACAACCAAGACTGTAGGCTGCTGTACACGAGACAACCAAGACTGTAGGCTGCTGTACACCAAGACTAGGCTGCTGTACACGAGACACAACCAAGGCTGTAGGCTGCTGTACACGAGACACAACCAAGGCTGTAGGCTGCTGTACACGAGACACAACCAAGGCTGTAGGCTGCTGTACACGAGACACAACCAAGGCTGTAGGCTGCTGTACACGAGACACAACCAAGGCTGTAGGCTGCTGTACACGAGACACAACCAAGGCTGTAGGCTGCTGTACACGAGACACAACCAAGGCTGTAGGCTGCTGTACACGAGACACAACCAAGGCTGTAGGCTGCTGTACACGAGACACAACCAAGGCTGTAGGCTGCTGTACACGAGACACAACCAAGGCTGTAGGCTGCTGTACACGAGACACAACCAAGGCTGTAGGCTGCTGTACACGAGACACAACCAAGGCTGTAGGCTGCTGTACACGAGACACAACCAAGGCTGTAGGCTGCTGTACACGAGACACAACCAAGGCTGTAGGCTGCTGTACACGAGACACAACCAAGGCTGTAGGCTGCTGTACACGAGACACAACCAAGGCTGTAGGCTGCTGTACACGAGACACAACCAAGGCTGTAGGCTGCTGTACACGAGACACAACCAAGGCTGTAGGCTGCTGTACACGAGACACAACCAAGGCTGTAGGCTGCTGTACACGAGACACAACCAAGGCTGTAGGCTGCTGTACACGAGACACAACCAAGGCTGTAGGCTGCTGTACACGAGACACAACCAAGGCTGTAGGCTGCTGTACACGAGACACAACCAAGGCTGTAGGCTGCTGTACACGAGACACAACCAAGGCTGTAGGCTGCTGTACACGAGACACAACCAAGGCTGTAGGCTGCTGTACACGAGACACAACCAAAGCTGTAGGCTGCTGTACACGAGACACAACCAAGGCTGTAGGCTGCTGTACACGAGACACAACCAAGGCTGTAGGCTGCTGTACACGAGACACAACCAAGGCTGTAGGCTGCTGTACACGAAACAACCAAGACTGTAGGCTGCTGTACACGAGACAACCAAGACTGTAGGCTGCTGTACACGAGACGGCTGCTGTACACGAGACAACCAAGACTGTAGGCTAGTGTACCAGACAACCAAGACTGTAGGCTGCTGTAACCGAGACAACCAAGCCTACTGTACACGAGACAACCAAGACTGTAGGCTGCTGTACACGAGACAACCAAGACTGTAGGCTGCTGTACACGAGACAACCAAGACTGTAGGCTGCTGTACACGAGACAACCAAGACTGTAGGCTGCTGTACACGAGACAACCAAGACTGTAGGCTGCTGTACACGAGACAACCAAGACTGTAGGCTGCTGTACACGAGACAACCAAGACTGTAGGCTGCTGTACACCAAGACTAGGCTGCTGTACACGAGACACAACCAAGACTAGGCTGCTGTACACGAGACTCAACCAAGACTAGGCTGCTGTACACGAGACACAACCAAGACTAGGCTGCTGTACACGGGACACAACCAAGACTAGGCTGCTGTACACGAGACACAACCAAGACTGTAGGCTGCTGTACACGAGACACAACCAAGGCTGTAGGCTGCTGTACACGAGACAACCAAGGCTGTAGGCTGCTGTACACGAGACAACCAAGACTGTAGGCTGCTGTACACGAGACAACCAAGACTGTAGGCTGCTGTACACCAAGACTAGGCTGCTGTACACGAGACACAACCAAGACTAGGCTGCTGTACACGAGACACAACCAAGCCTAGGCTGCTGTACACGAGACACAACCAAGACTAGGCTGCTGTACACGGGACACAACCAAGACTAGGCTGCTGTACACGAGACACAACCAAGACTGTAGGCTGCTGTACACGAGACACAACCAAGGCTGTAGGCTGCTGTACACGAGACACAAGTAGGCTGCTGTACACAAGACACCCAAGACTGTAGGCTGCTGTACACGAGACAAACGAGACACCCAAGACTGTAGGCTGCTGAACACGAGACACCCAAGACCCTTCCGGCGCGTTAGGTCCTATTACCGGAATGTCCAGGAGACGCCCAAGACTGTAGGCTGCTGTACACGAGACGAACTGTATGCTGCTGTACACGAGACGGACCTTTCGGCGCGTAGGTCCTATTACCGGAATGTCCAGTCGGTTCATTCCCTGAACGTCCATTCCCCGAATGTTCACTTACCCGAATGTCCACTTACGAATGTCCACTTACCCAAATAGGCTGCTGCACACGAGACGGACTGTAGGCTGCTGCACACAAGACGGACTGTAGGCTGCTGCACACAAGACGGACTGTAGGCTGCTGCACAGGAGACGGACTGTAGGCTGCTGTAGACGAGACGGACTGTAGACTGCTGTCCACGAAACGGACTGTAGACTGCTGTAGACAAGACGGACTATAGGCTGCTGTACATGAGACGGACTGTAGACTGCTGTACACGAGACGGACTGTAGGCTGCTGTACACGAGACGAGACTGTAGGCTGCTGTACACGAGACGGACTGTAGGCTGCTGTACACGAGACGGACTGTAGGCTGCTGTACATGAGACGGATTGTAGACTGCAGTACACGAGACGGACTGTAGGCTGCTGTACATAAGACGGACTGTAGGCTGCTGTACACGAGACGGACTCTAGGCTGCTGTACACGAGACGGACTCTAGGCTGCTGTACACGAGACGGACTGTAGGCTGCTGTACACTAGACCAGGGAGGTGGTCATGTCAAGAAGTGGTCATCACCACCAACCAAAAGGGGTCAAATCAAATTCGCAATCGTTCAAATTAGGACTAACGGCCAGGAGCTGCTATTGGACACTCGCTATACACATCAATCTTTCGAATGTGGACACTTTAGATACTTTAGAGCCTCAGCTGTGACAATCTAGATACTTAAACGGTCCTCACTTCTTCAGAGCCTCAGCTGTGACACTCTAGATACTTAAACCATCCTCACTCCTTCAGAGCCTTAGCTGTGGACACTCTAGATACTTCAGACCTTCAGGTTTCTCGTTAAATATCTCGTCTTTGGAAACTCCAGACTCTTTGCTGTGGACACTCGAACACTCAAACTGCTGTGGACACTTGTGACACTCCAGAATTCCAGATTTACTCTATTCTTGATTATAAGCTGTAAACACCGTCTGGTGATCCGAGGGTCTGGAGTGTCTACCCCAGTACCTCATAAGTGGAGAGTGAGTTACTTAACTACAAAAAGTGTACTCGATACTCCAAACCTTCGATTATAGATACTATACTTACTTTGGGGCTAGCTTAATCAGTGTGATTTGTCCTTATATATTTATTTATTTATTTTTATTTTATAGATACTTATTTTGCGTAAAGTGGGATAAGGTGAGGAAGAAGAAGTATAGGACAACAACTAAATGAAAAGACCTCGCAATATTAGGAAAAACTGATCAAAAAATTAAAATATTTATGGTGGAGCCACCATATCCGGTCTACTCAAAGATGTAGCTAGTCCCATAATATATTTCTAGGTTTACTAACTCGTTTATCAAGCTTTACTTTGATTATTTCCTTCTTTGTTATATCTTTCTTGGCATTTCAATGTCATTTTACAGAAAAGAAAAAGAAAACTCATAAAAAATTCTATCAAAATTCTAAATTACTTAGTACCTACATATACTTACTGAATATTTATTAAAAAATTAAATAAAATTTTACATAATGTGCAGCCCCGTTGAAAATCTACCAAGCTACAAAGAACCTCTTCCGTGTATACCCTGCTACCGAGTTCTGGTAAAATTAATCTCACGTCTTCAGACGTGAGATTAAAAGTTTTATTTATCTAGGTCAGATAAGGTAGGTACCTATGACTTCCTTCTGGTCTGGGAGAAAGGAAAAAAACATTCAATGTACCAGCTGCTTCTCTTCCCGCGCAGATCATGAAAGCCGACCGAGAGGGAATGGGCGAGTATCTGAATCATATCAATAGGCGATATGGTTAGCAACTTATCACAATTATGATTTTCTTTTTCCACCTTCATGCCCACCATCACGCTAAAAGTGGCTCTATCTGCCCCGTTAGGGATAAAGACGTGATAGTATATCATACCTATGACTGGACTCTTCGGCCGGAACTCGTAGAAGGCCGTTTTGTAAGTAAGGACCTTATGCCAAATCAGGAAAGAGTGTTACGCCATTTCGAATGAATGAGGGAATTTTTAACCGACTTCAAAAAAGGAGGAGGTCAAAGTTGACTATCTTTAGAGATATGATAGAAACTCCTAAACAAAATTGAAGTGGGTTGTTTTAATTTTTAAAAATTTAATTATCTGTAGGTAGTTTAGTCCTCTGTGAGCCAGTTATTTTATAATACAGTCAGTTGTTTTACAATTTTTTTTATTTAACGAGAGATTAGTAATTAGGATTAGTAATTTTTTGAGTTCCGAAGTCCCTAGACGGAACTCTCATAGTTTCGGTATGTCCGTCTGTGCGTCCGCGGCTTAGCTCAGAGACGGACAGCTGTAATTTTGCATAGGTATAAATTTGAAATGGTGAAAAATTTTATTTAACTCCCCTATACGTAAAGTAGGGATGATAAAAACGGGCACTCCGGGAGTGCTGTGAAGAAGTGAAAACTTGGAACAAGGTGTCGGTGTCATCTCAAAAAATGCCCAACGTGCATAAAGAAGTTTCCGCTTCAACAATTTTTTGGAGCTACTACTATGTACCTACGATCATATTGATTCTGTGGTACCTACCTACTTTTGAAATCAAACATAAATAACAAATATTTGTTAGGGCCCAAAATGCCTCCCGTGTGGGATGGATCCTGTGACCCTACGTCGACCTCTAATCGTTGGTGACAGTACGTTCGACTACCGCCCCACCAGCTGGCCGGGTATGCTGCTCAACAGCCAGGACAAGAAAGTGCGGTACCAACTTATAAACTATGAAAGACCGGTTAGAACTTATTTATTTTAAATTATTAAAAATCTAGAATCTACTTTACATAGCTTAGATTTAATTTACATTTACAAATATTTCTAAATAGAATGTATTTTTTCAACGCAGTCTAGTCGAGGATCTGGCCTGTTTTAGATAGACTAGTAGACACGTGAGGCGCGGAAGAGTGTTTACACATTTAGGCGGCGTTGCCGCTGCAGCTGCGGTGCCGCGCGCTTATGTTTTTGTATGCAATTACATGTAAACTCAATGTAACGTCACTCGATTCAACGGCCAATTCCTTATAACGTCGAAATTCCTTGACTCTGGTTGGTTTGCTTTGTTTTTCATACAATGATACACTCTATGTAGCGTCGCACCCACTCCAAATAACACCGAAAATACCCCTCCGGCTACGTCATCATTAAGCAATAAAGAGCACTTTCTTTGCAGATGCGGACCGTTTTTTGTAACTTTTTTTTGTTTGTTGCTTTATTGTCTAGCATGGATTTACCACGACTGACCCCATCATATATACCAGAGATTCTAAGAATTTTGTTTTTTATTTGTTCTGATTACTTGCACGTGTTTACGTCGGCCGTTAGACTGTCGTTAGGTTGTTTTGGCAGGCAACAAAAAACGTCACGAAGATAACAGACTTGACCATGGACATAGGAAAAATATTTTTTTATACGTCGATGGACTACAGCAATATGTTTTGTTATTAATAGTAATATTAAAAGTTAAGAAGCTTCTTAACTTTATACTTTATTAGTAAAAACATATTATAAAACTTAAAATAATTATTATTTTTTTACTCTATATTACGACAACTCTCTATAACGTCGTAAAATGTGCAGTCTCTTCAGTGACGTTATATAGAGTTTACACTATGGACCTTTAGGGTTGGATCTCATTTATCAGCACGGAACAGTAGTTTACTATGTTACTATCCTTTTCTGTCGCACCGGCCGTGCTGCAGCGTTCCGTCGCTCTCTCGCTCTAGCAAATACTGTTCTGAGCGACAGAAAAGGATAGTAGTATAGAAAAGTGCTGTTCTGTGCTGATAGATGAGATCCAACCCTAAAGGTCCATAGTGTAAACTCTATATAACGTCACTGAAGGGACTGCACATTTTACGACGTTATAGAGAGTTGTCGTAATATAGAGTAAAAAAAAAAAAATATAATTTTAGTATTATAATATGTTATCGACGTATAAAAAAATAATTTTCCTATGTGCATGGTCAAGTCTGTTATCTTCGTGACGTTTTTTGTTGCCTGCCAAAACAACCTAACGACAGTCTAACGGCCGACGTAAACACGTGCAAGTAATCGCACGCACGACCTTCGCGAGCCGCGCGCGACCGGGGGCACCGTATAAAAGGGTCAGTACCAATTGCATATAAAATCCACACGCGCGACGTGGCAGCGGCGGCGGAGCCGCGGCCACCGCGGCGCGTTTTAAAGGCTCGAAACTGCGTAGACCCGCGATGGGTTCAGTCCGTCTCTGTCACAAACCCTACGGGCAATAGAGATAGCTAAACCGTCGCGGTTCACGTGTCTCTTTCCCACGTAGAGTTTGTGGCAGATACGGACTGAGACCGTCGCGGGCGTCTTGACGTAGTTTAGCGTTCCTCGCCTCATGAACATTAATACTGCGAGCAAAATATCGTTCTTCTTCTTCTTATATTTAAGAGCTAGGCTATATTGTTATTTTTTCTAAATTAATTTATTACAGGTAAAGTCACACTATCCATCCTGTGCGCCTTCTTACAACTATTGACGAATATCTGTCATTTTGAGAGAGTAAAACAACAAAAAAAACATAAATCCTGAAGAGAAGATAATAAATACCCGATTCTAACGTGACCTACACTTCAGTAAAAGGTGATGGAAGAAGGTAGGTGGCCTTGTGGTATTAATTAACCTACTTCTTAAATGTATTCTTAACTTTAGCACCAAGATATGATAGACTTACAGTCAGGTGATATTATCGTGTTTGCTCTTCACGCATGAACCTGCCTGCGCAGAGCCGCAGACAGCTCAGGTGCTTTATACATCGTGTTAATTAAATAACGCAAAACCTCTCAGATGGTACCTCAGCCCATGAAACTGAACAACTTTTGTTCAACAACTTTCACGAAAATAAAAAATAAAAACTTATCATACAAAATGATCGAGTAAATTTGTGTGAAAATCCGAATTATTTTATTTTTTGGTTTCGTAAAAATTGTTGAACAAGAGTTGTTCAGTTTTATGGGCTAAGGAACCATCTGAAAGGTTTTGCGTTATTAAATTAACACTATGTGTGTATATGAAATTACTAGCTGTTGCCCGCGACTTCGTCCGCATGGAATTTAGTTTATAAATACCGTCATTTTGGTATTTCCAAAAACGATCACACACATTATCACACATTCGTACATCCGTACGGCTATCTCCCCCGGTTTTCAACCGACTTCAAAAAAAGAAGGAGGTTATCAATTCGACGTGTATGTATTTTTTTTTTTGTGTAGGTTACCTCATAACTCCCTCAAATATGAACCGATTAAAAAAATATATGTTTCGTTTTAAAGAATGTATTGCAAGGTTGGTCCCATGTAATTTTTTTTAAGATCAGTTCGGAGAAAAGATCTTGGAGCTAGAGACCGAATTGCTTAACCGACCACTGCAGCTTAAATATTAATTAATACATTTGCATGCTCATATCACTTTCTCATGTTTGTTTGGACTTATAAGATTATTTTCTTAATCATCACCCATAGGTCATTTTGGGGGGTGAAAATTTTTTGATGCGGGCGGAGCCCTGGGCAACAGCTAGTAAGCAATTTTATGATAACTATTTATTTATTATTGCCAGAAAACAACTTTCAGAATACATTAAAAAAATGCAATGATCTTACTTCTCTACCTGCCATAAGCTGTGAAATAAAATCTTTAAAAAAAAAAAAATAACCGACTTCAAATCGAAATGCACTAAAAAGCAAAAAATAATTATTTTTTATATCAGATGTCCCTGAAGTTCTGGGTAAAAAATCTCTATAATACTCATTATTTATTTGGAGTCGGTGCCAATCTTGAATTACTTTTGTAACAAGAAAAAATCAAAATCGGTTCATCGATTTGGGAGCTACAACGTGGTATTACTCGTACATGTTAAACTTCTTTGCAACCGACTCCACATAAATAATGAGTATTATAGAGATTTTTTACCCAGAACTTCAGGGACATCTGATATAAAAAATAATTATTTTTTGCTTCGTACTAAATATTTTTAACAATTTACTTTATTGGCTATACATACAAACAGGAGGAAATCCCGATGTACATAGGACCACTCATACTTTCTAGGCGAAATAGAAATATAAGTAATAATAATTCATACTCGTAACCTCAGATTAAAGAAAGGTCGTAACTATATCTTACAAATGCAATACTCACGAGCCGCGTCGAAAAGTGAACGTCTTTAATTAATTTCTTTCTTAAGATCGATGTATGAAAATGGACCCAAAGCCAAAGAGGTGACAGAACTTACTTATTTTCTCACTAATCATTTAATTGTGTGCGATTAAGCAGTGTTACTTTCAGTTTACGCATACTAACTAGTTTGAAAACAGGGCCGATTTGTGTGACGTGTACACGTATTATAAAAAAATTGCGTCTGGTAGGAAGTTTGACAAGTGGTTTGGCTGCCTACAAAAAGTATTGAAATAGTTGCCAGTAGTGGTAATGAAGAAAGTAATTGAGAAGTAAGTTTCTGCCTCTGTACCAGTAAATCGGCCATGTTTACAAACTAGCAAGTATGCGTAAAGTGAAACTGAAAGTACATACTAACACTACTTAATCGCACACAAATGATTAGTAAGAAAATAAAGTAAGGTCTGGCACCTCTACTGCACTTTATCAAAAAGGAGAATCCACAAAACTTAGAGAAGTATTATTTTTTTTAAAGTAAAAGTTGGCTAGGTCTTGATAAATACGTGACAGTGCATTAGTATCTAGGTGTAAAAAGCAAAAAATAAAAAATATATTTTATTTTGTATAATATATATGTATAAAGGAGCAAATAACGTCAATATTACATTCCTAAACACTAACTATAAACATATTAAGATAATTCTCATTAATTAAAATTCCACATACTGTATACAGTTTGATGTACTAAAGAGTAAAATAAAATACTCTTTTACAACCCTTTTTACAGAGCCTTTTTACAACACATGAAACTGGCTGGTATGTTGCCTGTCAAATCCTAAAAACAAAAGTGAACGTTTTGACAATATAATCATTCAATCAAAATTTTTTAGGCAACTGCAAAATTTTAGAGTAGAAATAAAATAATTATAATAATTTTAAAATTTATAAATATTTATTAACACAAAAGCAAAATGTGTGATCGCATGAATTGTATCAATCGTCTGCAAACAATCATGTCTGCAATCCAGTAAGTTATTCAAATCTTTTGTAGCGCGCGTTTCAAAGCCGCAAGTTTTTCGAGGTATAGGTCTACCTATCTTTAGTCTTATACTTATATATTCTATTTTGGCAAAATATTCATAACATAGCTTGAATACGAATAAATCAGTTATCTCTATGAGGTAGACAAAAATAATACATTGTTTTCTTCACGTTTTTTATCATCATACCACATGTTCAATCTAGCATTTGAAGTTACGATACGAAACGACTAAAACGAACTACTTACTTCTAAAAATGGATGAATTGTTATCATTTCTTTTTAAATTTCAGAGGTGGTGGATGTCCTGCACCGTGCAGACGACCGCCGTGCTGCTCGCCATGCTGTAGTGGTGGAGGCGGCTCCCTCGTCACAGTATACAGTCAAGTAGCCCATATCCAGTGATGAGCTGCTACGGCTCTCGAGCTTCGATTTGAAGTCACTTATACTTTAATTACATTGGCAATAGACTCATTTTAAAAAAATAGGAATTAACTATCTAGTTACTTTTCTTTTCATGTCATGACGTTAATTATAGCTGATTGATTAGGTAGGTCAGCTTAGATCCCACATTGCAAATAAAAACTGTTTAAAAAATCAAAGAAGTGACATTTTCTCAGCTCTAGTGGTATATTATGAAACGAAATGTAGCTAACAATAACTATGTTCATTACAGAGAATATTGACAATTTGCTCTCCCAACAGATGCTGTGCTAGCCATTGGTCAGCCTCCACGTCCCGTGGCAGCATTCGACAAGGCTACCATAGCCATTGGGTGCCATCGACCACCTAGAGTTTGCTAAAGCTTCTCCACCAATGGCAAATGACTTTTATTCAAAATTGTGCCAGTCCTGTGCAGTATAGTGATCTTGATAAAAATTGTAATGTTTAAAATAAAAATTGTATTGGTTTTGACTTTGGTTAGTTTGATTTTCTCAAAAGTAGTCTATACTGTTCCGTTTTGATTGTTACATTAGGGAGGGGACATCTCTTTATCATCATCCTTATAGTTCGACAGGAAACGCCTGTACTAAAGTTGCCTATAAAAGAAGTTGCCATTTAGAGTTTGCCGTTTAGCGAAGTTGCCCTTTAGCGAGCGAACCTTTGGTCTCTTAATTTATTTGCTTTTTACAAGCTTTTACTAGCTTGTCCCTAGAGGTAGGATTGTTGGGTTGTACCTATAGATCAAAGTCTTTCGACTTGCCCTGTTTGTTTTGTTTTTTTGGTTCAAAAGTACATTTGAACCACTTCCCGGATTTCTATTGGGATAAAATTTTGTTTGCTTATGAAATCAGATGACAATAACAAAAAGCTCATCTAATGATGGAGCCGGAAGGTGGCTATAGGAACCCTGTAATGAAACGACGTAACCCCATCGAGTTTGGGCTTATTACATGTCTTGATATAATTTCTTCAGCAATTTCCATTTTAGTTGTACCTACGTAGTCGACGTAGTCCATACGATACTATCAAATAGTACTTATTAATTCACAAATTAATGTGAATAGGTATTTTATTTATTTTAAAAGAAATCACAAATATATTACAAATATTATTATATTATTTCAAACTAGCTGATGCTCGCGGCGGCGGTGGTAAATTTTTTCACAATCCCACGGGAACCTGACACTTTCTCGGGATAAATAGTATCCTATGTGTCAATAATATAATAAGCTATCTGCGTGTCAAATTTAATTTCAATCCGTTCAACCGTTTTGGCATGAAAGCAGAATAAATATCCATCTATAGAACCTTTCTCATTTATAATATCAATAGTATACATGTATAGTATTTACTATACAGGTTGATTCTTTTCAATCCTCTATATACAAAAATTCGAGAACACGAACATTTAACACAGTTTGGTGAATTTTTTTCATGCTGGTCTGGGAGAAAAATAAAACATAGAATGAACCAGCTGCTTCTTTTCCTGCGCAGATCGTAAAAGCCGATCAAGGGAATGGATAAGAATTTAAAATCATATCAATAGGCGATGCGGTTAGCAACTATTGTGATTTCCTTTTTCAACCTTCATGCCCACCATCACGCTAAAAGTGGCCTGGGCCTCGCCGCCCTAGGTTCTGTCTGCCCCTTTAGGGATAAGACGTGATAGTGTATTGATTGAATTTAGGTATACTGCTAAAAGGCATCTGAACCTTAGGTACTTAGATATCTAGCTAAAAAAAATTACGATATGAAATAACAACAACCAAGTAACCCTTAGTCTTCTATTTATTTTAATAACCCTTATTCTAATGAAAAAATATTTCTTCTTTTCGATTAATGACCCCACTCATACCTACTACTTAATACCCAAAAATTATTCATTTAGATACACCATGTATATATTTGTAACCTTAGCCATTGAACAGTACCTACTAGATTTTACAGGTGAATCTATACGGCCCAGACGTAGTTATAAATAGACCCACATCTGCTGCGACTTCCTATTTCTTTGTTTACAATAGCACCAATAACACACTTTAAAAAATTCAAAATTTTCAAGTGAAATAAAAAGTCTCAAAATGACTAAGGGTTGTTGCATACCAGTGACCTGCCAACCACCTCCTTGTGCGCCGTGCTCTCCTTGCGGACCTATGGTTTGTCCGAAGGACCCACCGATCCAGCGGTGCTACTCTCTGCAGCCAGTCATCAACATCTACAGCTGTAATACTCAAATCATGTGAGGAACTTTGGAGAAACTTTTGAAGAAATGTCCCGTATCGCCTAACTTTTCAACTATGTACCTAAGTGGTCAGGAATAAATTATTCAACATAGTGTAACATTTGTTTTCATTCCTACTGCTTAAATTCCTGTTAAATACAGGTCTCCACCAACCGCTGCCTGCTTCAAAAATATGGCATTTTCTGTACTAAGAAGATCGCGTAATGCCTATCAACAAGTCAATCATGCGCGGTAATGGACATTGATCGGGCACACTCTCAGAAGAGAAACTACACACCTCCCAAAACAAGCCTTAGAGTGGACTCCCTAGGACAAGCGAAGATTGGATCCTTCCAAGCACCTGGCAATGAACCTTTGTAGCGGTAATGACGAAAATCTAGCTTACTGTGACGGCGCCGAAAAGTATACCAATGATCATCAGATGCCTTGCAAAATATGTAAGTAAGCAGCAAATGACAATACAGGATTTTAGAATGTGGATAGGTAGTTACTATGCATTAGCGACCTCCATTGTATTTCTGCTGCGTCTTCTTCATTTTAGCGCGTTCCTGGGTTGCATCCTCAGCTTTGCTGTTTCGGAGTCCTGGGTGCGCTTTCTCACTTTTTCTTCTCTAAATACAGGGTCTAACAAAATATACTGAAACTATTTTAAGGGGGAATTCTGTCCATGATTCTGAAAAACTTTGCCCAAAGAATATATATCTAAATATGTTTTTTTTTTTTACTTTCCGTATAAACTTGGATCAGCTGATCAGTCAACTTGTATGGGAGGCCAAAAAATATTTTTTATATTTCGATATACGTTCCTTACGGAAAGTTTTATTTATTTTATTTTTTTTGGCGAGAACAGGCAGTGGTTTGTCGGATAATTATGGTTTCCCATTGTTACGTCATCCCAAAATTCAAATGTACTGTCTAGTAGAAAGTCTCCTAGCTTCGCCGCAGATAAACACGGACATACCGAAACTCTTAAAACCCCTCTACCAAAGAAGGATATGTTTTTCGAAAGTTAGGCCTATTTTAATAAAAGGCCCATAGTTACTTACTACTCTTTCATCTGCAATTCTCTGGCTATCCTTACATTATAAAAATACGGGCTGAGCGTTTGGCTTATTTTTGACCATAAGAAAAACAACTACCATCGAACCAATACAATTTTATTAACACTTGTTACAAAAACAATCACAAAAAAACATCGAATTTAACACAATATGACGTTACCAATCTTTAAAAAAAATATTCGTATATCTCTGCGTCATCAGAATTATTCTTTTGGCTACCTCAATGGAACATCGACTGGTATGCAACATCCGCTTTGTGGCCCCTGCAAACAATTTAGCTTAGTTAAGACATTTCCTTCTTTACAACATATACACAACAGTGTCTCCCTATATAAATGAAGGATTTGCCCATAATCACCACGCTGGGTTGGTGGTCGCAGTATACCTATATAGTATAGTAATTCCCGTTCACTATGTTACTAACATACACTTCCTTGACACCCTAGGGAGAGGAAAGGGGTGATGATATAGCGTAATCTACTCTGCCATCACCAAAGGGCTAACAAATTTTATTAGTTAGCCTGCATATTCCATTATTTAGAAAAGTATTTCAAAAAGTTTAAATGGGATTGGGCCACGTGCCGCGTCTGACGGACTTGAGCGCTGGGTCCATGTGACCACTATAAAAAGTAGTGCCTAAATAACTGACTGAATTAATATAAAATATTATACAGTGGACCCGATGTTGTGACAATATCAGCATATCTCAAGAACTGGAAGGAAATTTATAGGTAATCATAAGAAAGATCGGTTAAGACCTGTAACTGGTGCCAGGAGCTGCTTAAAGGCATCTGACACCTTGATGAGTCAAGTAGATACGGTGATTAAAACTTGAGACTTGGTTTTGTGTATTTCTGTCCACGCAATCACGCTGATAAGAATCTAGGTCCATAGGAAACTAGGTACTACTTATTATAAGATTAATTATTATGTAAGTTACTGACCTGTCTCACGTAATTATTCACAGAATATCGCACGTTCGGATTGCGTCGCGTGAAGCATTCCACAGGGTATCCTGATATCCTATTCTGATACACGCTGTCATGCACAATCAGAGGTCGTCGGCGCGTCACGGGGTCTAGCTCGCAGTCAGGGCAGCAGCTGCGACAGATTGGCAGGCAAGGGTACGGCGCGGGAGGGGCGCGAGGACAGATGGGCCTCTGCTTCGGCAGGATAGGTGGAGGGCATTGAGGGTTGCAGCACGGCAGGACTGGTTGGTAGCATGGAGTTGGCTCTGGGCATGGGCAGATCTGTAACAAAGTAGATTTCCACAAAATACCAAGCAACTGCTTAACTAAAACCATCACATAATTTTCAGCCAACATTAGCTAAAAATTCTTGTAAAAAAATATCATATCTTTTTTCTTTTACTGCATTTCTTTTATTTCTTTATTATTTCTATTTTATTAACTCTCTCATCACCTTCCCTATTGGTAATAGTAAAGTCAACATAATATAACAAAAAATAACGCTACACGATGTACCGTTTCGGTTAGTAAAGCCTAGATTTAGGATCTAGGAAGATAGATGAGATAAAAGAAAGACCAGATATCGGCAAATGAGATAGGTATAATGAACAACTATTACATTACATTAGTTACAAAGATTCACAAGAACACTAGGTACAGATTAGGTAGTCAGGGTCGTGAGTTATAGGCACTAGATCAGTTGAGTAGCCCTTCTAGGTAGAAGAACTACTTAGCTTCAGATGCTGCCGAAGACGAAGAGGACGAGTGCCGGCCGCCGCGCCTTATATATGGGCATGGGCCCCCCCGCTGCGCCTAAAAGGGGCGGAGGAGTGCTGGAGCCCGCGCGATGTCACAACGACATAACATAATGTGGCATACATTATGTTATCGCTTCTTATAAATCTATATAAGCCGGAACTTGGGGATACGTAGGTAATACAGTCTTATTAACTAACAGGTGGCGGATCACAAGGCTCAGGTGGTGGGCAACACGGCAGCACGGGAGGGCAGCACACTGGCCTCGGTGGCGGCGGTGGTGGAGGGTCACAAGGCGGGCAACGTCGCGGTCTACAAGGCGGCAAAATAGGGACTATGGGAGCGACACAATCCGGGATGACAGGCGCTGGGCACTGCCTGAACACCGGACAGCATCTACAAGGCGGGCACGGCGTACATGGACATGGTGGTGGACAGCAAGGCTGGCAGCAAGGCGCCGGAGGAGGGCAAGAGTAGCAACAAGGCCCGGTACCACAAGGTAGTATAGCCGGGCAAGTAGGGCAAAAAGTACAAGCACACATACTCTAGCACTTGAAAATTTAGTTATCAAAATTGTACTTATATAACACACTTTCGAATTTTATAAATTTTACTTAAATTAATTTTAATATTTTTATTTGGTTTATCTTAGTAGGTCATTTTGATTGATAATTACATCACTTTTTGAATGCTTTTGACGTATTTTTACTTCTAGACAAAGTTCCGATTTTCCAGCCAACATTTTTGCTCGCCTGCCAGTGTTTGAACTGTCAACATTTTCAAAGAAGAAAATAACCTTCGATCTTTCAATATTTTTAAATCAGTCAATATTTTTCATCAAAAATAGATAAGTAGAAAAAATCTAGTTTATTTTATATTAAATTTCTAAGTACAAAAAAAACGTGAAATTATCGAAAATGAGCGCTCCGTTTTACAGTTTCGATCCATGCGTGTGCACAGGGTTGCCATGCGGGGCGTGCTACCCTTATTCCACGAAGCCCTGCGTGGCATCGTGCAACGACCTCAGGCCTTGCTCCGTGTGTCCCGGCGGTGGATGCTCTGCGTGCCCAGCGCCAGTAAGGCCTTGCCCAGAACCGTGTCCGGCGCCACCGATCTTACCCTGTTTACCACCATGTCCGCCATGTGATAAGGTTATTTTAACTCTTTTTTCTACCTTAGATTGACCTACGACTTCTGCGAGTACCTATAAGATTATGAGACGTACCTAATAGATTGGTTTAGTAATAAAGTTCCTATATCTGTAAGACTAAATTTCAAGATTTTGTCTTATGGGAGAGACAGAGTGCAAGTTTGCAACATTCATATTTGTTGTTTCGCAAGTACGGTTTCGATTCATTCCTACAGAGGGAACGGGAGCGTTTGTAATGACAAACTTCAAACAAACCCATCCCTTTCTACAACCATCACCTTCCTATCAAGCACAAAACTTCTATATTACTCGAGTTAAAAACGAAGCCACTCTCAACAAATTTTATAGTAAGTAAAGATGTATATTTTTTTCTAATTCCAGCCTTCCACTCCCGTACCAAGACCAGAGCCGTTGTGTGACACATGCGCCATCCCCTGCTGCCGGCCCAATCGATGCAAGCCATGCCCTTGCTATTGCTGCACAGAGCCAGCCGTCTGCTCACCCAAAAGATGCAGCTTCCCTGGAGTGCCAGTGTGCGGCAGTTGCTGTTGTGGGCCCTGTATGCCGGTCTGGTAGTGGAGCGACAAAAACATTGAAATGAAAATCGTCCTTGATACTTTGTACGTTACGTACCTAGTCCTAAAATCATTGTGATGTCACGGAAATAAATTATTGAAACGCTGAATGATTTTTAATTCTTCCTTGATTGCTGGATTAGTGTTTTATTATGCAACGCATGCCAATTTCCGCCTGCAAGCCTAGGTTATAGTGTCGAAAACATGACAAGGATGTGTGTGCTATGCCTTGGCGCTCTTGCTGATCTTCCATATTGCCTAGGTTGTAGATGCGTGGTATTGTTCAACTCCGTCCCACCAGGGCTATGGCCAGGGGACGGTGGGTATGAAATGTTAGATTTGAATTTTTACACGATCCTAACATGTTATCATTGACGACCTCCGTGGTGTAATGGTCAACACGCTAGTCCGCCAATCCAGAGGTTCTGGGTACGATCCCTAGCCAGGGCAAGTTGGAAAATGGCATTTTTCAAATTTTCCTGGGTCTTGGGTGTTTATCTATAAAGTATTTATTATAAAATATAGTATCGTTGAAAAAAGTATCCCATAAGTTATGGGATACTTTTTATGGGCGTTATTATGATACGTTATGGGCCATAACACAAGTTTAAACTTACCCGTGTGGTTCCGGGTTAGAATAGACCACTCCATCTCTTCCAGTGGATGTTGTAAGAGGCGACTAAAGGACTAAGCACAAACATCTGGTGCTACAATTGCATTCCCAAGGAGGGTTAACGTCAGGCGGCGGCCGGTTGTAAAACTTTTCGCACAAATACATTCCCAAAGAGGATTGACGTCAGGCAGGCGGCCGGTCGTAAAACTATAGCCAAATCGTTTAAACTGTTCCGGCTATTTCTTCTCCATTTCGCAAGGTCTTTGGCATCCTTGGGTGACCATTGACATGCATGTTATGTTTGGAGAAGAAAAAGCGGGAAAGCGCACCCCGGGCTCCGAAGAAGCACAGGTGAGGATGCAACCGGGAATGCGCTTAGACGAAGAAGAAGAAGAAGAACACAAGTTTAATTTTACTTTGGGGCTAGGTCAATCAGTGTAATTTGTCCCTTATAGCAACCCATCGCCCAGTGAGGGCCTCTCGCGGTTGCTTGTCCGCGCGGTTCAGAGACCCGGCGTAGTACCTCGTCTTTCCACTAGGCGGCCGCTCAGCCGGTCGTCGCAAGCGCGCCGCGCCGTGCGTGGCGCTCTGGCGCTAGTCCGCCGCCCCATAGATTAATATTATATATACCGCCGCCCGAACTCTTATACATCGCCGTCTCTCTGTCGCTCGCCGCCGCTGAGTACCCGTGCCGCGTAACACGCACAGTTTATAAAATTTAAGGATTAACTCACGAATTTATGTACTGTAAACTGGATAATAAACCGCAGTAAATTCAATCGTACGGTTTTATTCCCTGAACCTACCTCATACCCTTTATTTAATTTAAAACTATAAATATTTATATTATTATTATGTTGAAGTCAGCTTCACGCTGACCAATTCGCTAAAAACGTGATAGTGTGAAAAAAGAAATCAAAATAGTAATGGGTTGCTAACCGCATCGCCTATTTATATGATTCAGATGTTGTCTTTTTCGATTTTTCTTTACATTTCGATTTCGATCAAAGCATTCGTCCCCGACGCGGTAGGGATAGAGACCCAAGAGGGCTTGCAGGCCTCTCATGCAGAGAGGAGTCGTTAGAGCTTATGCTCCAGGGGTGGAGTTGTCAGTCCTTGCCAACCTCATTCGCATAACCTTCTTTATTTTTCCTTTTTCTTTTAATCCTTAAAAGATCCTCCACCTGCCTAGACCTAATCAAGGTTACACCTTGTATTTCAAGAATAGACGAGCTTGTATATCAACTATAACAAGATTACGACTTGTACATCAAGATTAGACGAACTCTGTGGCGTAATGGTCAACACGCTAGTTCGCCAATCCGGAGGTTCTGGGTTCGATCCCCAGCCAGGGCTTGTTGGAAAATTGTTCTGGGTCTTGGGTCTTTATCTATATGTATACACAGTGGAAGGGAAATACCCGTAATAAATCGAACCACGGGCTATACTAGATGACTAAAGTATAATGAAATTAAAATAACAGTCAATAAACCAAAAACAAATTCGACATTCCCATACAAATCGCCCGGGCGGCCGCACACTTTTGTATGGAAATGCCGAAAATTATTTTTGTTGTTTGGCTGGTTTTTTAATTTTATTATACTATAATGGTCTAGTACAGACCGTGGTTTGATTTATTACGGGTATGTCCTTTCCACGCTGTATATCATAAAATATAGTATCGTTGACTTAGTATCCCATAACACAAGTTTAAAACTTACTTTGGGGCTAGTTCAATCAGTGTGATTTGTCCAAAAAAATAGGTTTTGGTGAAAGCACCACATAACATCAACTTCTCCAAAGAGCCTCCTCCTCCATCCTCCAAATCCAAAGGAAGGACCGGGCACAGTTATTAAGAGTATTCCATAACCGGGGTAAAAAGACCATGAGCTTTGGAGAGCGCGCGCGCGTTCCTCATTCCAAATGAAGTAAAACCTATTTTTTGAAGTCATAGTGCTAGAGTTTTAAAAATTTGACAATGTGACATTCACATTGCACTCTTTTCTTTTTAATGAAATTATAAATTTGTAAAAAAATATAAAAATCTGTAAAACAAGTAAAAATAGGAAAAATCCTTATTACAAAGTCATAAAAACCTTTGGTAAGATACTCTTAACTATTTATTTAAATGTTATTTAAAAAATATCTTATACCTTTGTATGTACGTACGTAGATGCTGAGTAGACACTCGGCATATTGTAGTAGGTACTTATGATCTCAATGAGCTTGTGGCAAGTTTTTTTTCAACTAGCTCTTGAAATTTGTTTAATAATAGTCATTACACACGCAGTTCAAGTAATAAGTACCAACCTACCAATAACCACTTCCTTGTACGATATCACAGCTATCCGGCAAATTCCGGGCCTAGGCTACGATTCACAAGCATGTCAGTGCTTCCTCGAGGCTACGAGTCCTTCAGGCCGTGTCCTAGATACGGCTGCGTGCAGGGCGAGTACAGCATCTACTACAAGAGGCCACGTTGTGGACAGCCCAGGCCACAGCCGTTCCAGAAAGAAGTAGCGCCTTACTTATGTGGTGGACCAAGTAATGCTCCTCAGGAACGGTAATATCATTCATTTGTCTTCTTCCTAGTGAAAATTATTATTACCTGAGGTACACTACAGTTACCACCTTCCTGTAGAAAAGCAGCTCAATTCTGCGATGTTCTGTAAAATGCTGGTGGCACACTGAATCCACTGATCATAAACGTAAACGGTTCAATCAGGAACATCGTCTCTAAGGCTTAAAACTTTGTCAAGCTAACGCCCCGGACGGGTTCAATCCGTCTCTGTCACAATCCCTGTGCCATAGAGAAAGTTGAAACCTTTGCGGGTCACGTGTCTCTGTCGCACGTAGAGTTTTGGACAGAGATGGATTGAACCAATTCAAATTCAAATTCAAAATATCTTCATTATCATAGGATATTTATAATATCTCTTAATAATAGTCACTTTGTTTTGTTTTGCACAAATGTTGACGTCAAATCGTTACTTACAGCTAAGTTTACGCCGCTTCCTAGGCGCAAGTGCAGAAGAAGCGGCAACAAACTGCACTGCACGTTTTTTCCAAAGACGTCAACTAACAAACTAAAAACTTAAAATTAGTTATATGGATGGACTGAGATAACATTGTTTGTTATGTCATAATTAAATTGAATTATAAGAATTACGAAATATAAATTAATGTCAATTTGTAAATTTTGTATGTACCTAAATTATGACATGTCTAAGTATACAAACCTTTAAGAGGGACACGCGCCAAGCTCAAGCCAGACCTTTTTGTCTTTAAGATAGTCATCGGTCCTATAATAAGCCTTCCCACAAAGTACTTTCTTTACATAAGCTTTGAATTTTCTGTCTGGCATATCAAGGACCGATTCTGGCAATTTATTATAAAAAAGTATACACTTCCCCATAAAAGACTTACTGACTGTATTCAGCCTGTAATACGGGCTAACTAAGTCATTCTTATTACGTAAATTTCTATCCGTAAAATCACTTACTTTATTGAACATGGAAATATTTTTCCTTACATACATTATATTTTCAAATATGAATTGTGATGCAAAAAAACCCTTTTGAAAAATATCCCTTTTAAGTACCTATATTGTTTTTTTTATTCATGTATTATTTAATATAATTATGTCACAAAATAAATTTTACAAAACATGTCAAAATTACATCATCATAGTCAAAAGCTAGTTAGCTTTTGACTATGATGATAATAATAATAAATAATGAAATAATAAATAAACAAATAAAAAAATATAAATAAACGAAATAAAAATTACAACCCGTTCTTCAGCGTTTCCGGTGCAAAGGTGCCCAGAACGCTTGCCGCGTTACCACGCTGAATATCTATGGCCATTCTTTGCACCAGAAACGAGCCAGAGCGGGAGTCCCCAGTTTTTACGCGATTCGTTGACCTATCTCCCTTATAAGGCGCTTAGCGCCAGATTCGCAGCTACCCATGGTCTCTACGGCTATAGGCACAAAACAATATTTTGGCTTCATAGCTGCGTACTTTAAACGCTTTCTATCAGCCGCATCCTCGGCAGCCACCGCCACCATGCATACAGTACGCCCAATCTGGCTGACGGCTACCATACTGACGCAGGTTGCGTCCCAAATCAACCTAACCTAACCTAAACTGTTGTTGGTGTGTTTTCAGACCATGCTGTTATGACTACCCCTGCAAAGCGCATTGCTTTAACCACGGGGCGTGTACTCGACCATCTGGTAGATACGCTCGCACTGTGTGGTACCCCGGCGAGTGCTGTCCCAGGGTACCTCCGTGCCAAGCCTTCACCTGCCCCAACCCGCCTTACCATCCTTGCTGCTATCACACGTGCAATAAACTCGTGTAGCATGAATTAACTTCATAATAAAGACCCGCTTTCTATGGGCATTCTTTTCTTAGGCCCGAAAATAAGGCGAGGTCTTGTTAGTCGTGTGGAGTATGTGTGTGATATTTTATGGTCATGTTTTAATGTTTGTGAATCGTAACCTATGCTGTCCAATAAACGTCAAACTGAGTTTAAATCCTTTATTTATGAGTGCTTACCTAGTTTTAAGGTTTTAAGGTCCGAATGTGCCGTAACTCGTAAACAAGTCGTAAATTTTATAATTAGGTAAAACAAGGTAAAAAAATTATCCTTTGTGAGGGCCAAATAGGTAGTTTTGATATTCTTACCACCAGATTTAGAAGTAAATGGAAAAACATAGAAGATCAACATCAACTAAATTATTCAGAATGCTTGCCTTTGGTCAAGTAAAAATATAATCGGTGGCCAGATGGGATCACGAAAAACGACTACGTATTAATTTTACTGACGTGCTTATTAATAGGGTTATTTTTCAATGGTTGGGTGCAGAGAGATATTTGGCGTCCCGGGCCAGTTAGCTTTGCCGCCCCATTAAGTGACGATAAAGTGTTTCATTTAAGAAAAAAACGTTCAATAATAACAGAAAAAAATCCTAAAATTAAACATTTATTCACAAGGTAATTACATTTAGTCCTGTATACAAATTGGTGAAAAGAAATAGTTTATTTAAAAAAGAAAGATAAAATTAATTACATATTTACAGGTATAGAAAATTTAAATACCTACTTACTACAAATTAAATCTAAAAAATCGTGTCCATTTGGCATAGTGTCAAAAATGCTGGCCGCATTTCCGCGTTGAATCGCAATACTAATACGTTGTGCGAAAAAACAGCCAGCCCTCTTGTCACCGGCGGCGGAGATCAGTCTTGGAGAGATCTATTTAAGGAGACGTTTAGCACAGGGGCCCCACGGCCCGAAAGTCCCCACAAAAATATAGTGATCATTTAACGAACTATATTTGCGCCGTTTGGCGTTCTCAGCGTTTTCTGCAGCCGAACCGGCTCTCCAGACTGATCCTCTGAGATGGGAGGGTGCAAGCGTATAAACGCGTGCGGCGTCCCACACTAAAGCCCTGAAGTCATGTCATTGATGCTGTCATAATTTATGGCGTAGTAGTAGGTATAGGTAAGGGGCGCAACAACAAAAATAACTGAGCAACGTCACAAAAAATGTGTATAATATCGTCCTGAACGGGCAGATTTCGGTACAGAGGTACTAATTAGGTAACAAGAAAAGATGTATTTCGATAGTTTGGTGTAGTGCCAGCCCGAAGAGTTTCACAACGCACATTTAGGTACCTATATGGCGGTGATCCCACTGCACCGCGCACCGTCGCGGTGCGCGGGGCGGCATATTTTAACATTGTGTGCAAATATCTCAGTTTGTATATAAAACACGCCTAGTCCAATCCACTAAAAACGCGGCAGATTTTGCGCACCGTGGCGGGGCGCTATGTCAGTGGTTAATCGCCTATCTAAAACGTAATTGTTATATTTATAGGTTCTTTTTATACTTAGTCATTGAAATCATTTTTATTAAATTTATTTTACAAAAACGGCACTAGTATCGATGAAGACCAAAGATGTGTCGAGGCTTCGAGGCTCCCTTTAACGGCCGCGAGGACCCATAACTCTCCACGGGCCAAGGCAGCCAAGACACTTGCAAATCTTGGTACAGCAAGTGTTGATAGTAAATCAAAATAAATGTTTACAAAATTATAATTTTATTGGACTATAAAGACCATATTGGAACAGGTCTGACCATCCCAGAATTATTACAAGAAATAAGTATTAAACGGGTAGGTATACTTGTCCACCCAACGTTGCTACGAAGTATTTCGATAAAACCCACCATCTTTCACGCGCTACTAATCACACTGATTGAGCCAGCCGCAAACTAAGTTTTAACTTGTGTTATGGGATACTAACTCAACGATACTATATTTTATATATTTATACATATATAGATAAGCAGTAAACACCTAAGACCTCGGTAATTTTGAAAAAGGCCATATTCCAACTCGCCCTGGCTAGGGATCGAACCCAGAACCTCCAGAATGGCGGACTAGCGTGCCACGGAGGTCGTCATCAGATCTGTAGCGACTCTACCAGTCGTTACAGATCTGATGACGACCATAAAGACACGCGCATATACAAGTAAGTTTTTCCAGTGCGTATTTTTTACAGCAAGTTCAGTCCATGATATTGATTACATTTCTCAAAAAAATATGGCGGAATAGAAAAAAAATGTTTAGTTCTTGTTCTTCTTATTTACGAGTATCTTCTTTACATGTCATGAAAATTGAAATGCATGAAAATCGGTTTACGTGCAGTGTGACGTAGAGATATACACATCTGTGAGTGTGACATTTGTGGACCGCGAGAAGTGCGGAATTTATAAAAAAGTGAATCTCTTGTAACCAGTGGGTAAGTTTATTATATCGTGAGTGCTCCTCCCACGTTCGCATCATTGCGATTTCGTCTAGTAGTTTTTGCTCGCTTTCCGCGCTCAGTTGTTTAGTATTCTGAGTAACATAGTAAAACGGCGCAATTTTGTTTTTGTTTTCCATTTAGTGAAAATAAATTTTAAACTGTAACCACGAATGGTTCCCTCAAGATGTCTCGGTTGTGCTCCTTTTTAATAATTTGTTTTGTTGGTAAGTTCATTATTTATGGTAAAAATATAGAGCGATTTTAAAAAATAAGTCTGTTTGGTCGTATTATTTTAAAATGATTAAGTGTGATCTTTGCAAATATCTAAACACAATTTTAAAACGGTTGAGGTAGATGCCAACATTTTTATAAGTAAATTATTTATTAGGTGTAGTTACACCTAAAACAAGTTTTTATTTATTAAGAAAGAACAAGAAGAATTACATAAAAAAGCAAAAAAAATATTGTGCCTCGATCATATTTTATTATTACAGAGCAGTATACAATTACGACCATATACCTGAGATGATCTTTTAAACAGTTAATTAGATGGAAAAGGGGGAGAGAGCAATATGTAGATTTCAGATAGCAGAAATAGTTATATGCATGGTCTAGTGGAATCAATGTGTTCTAAATACTTTAATACATTTGTTTCTGTTAGAAACACAAATCCATTCTGTGGTTAGAAATAAATCTTAAAGTTATTTTTGCAATAAGTTAGGTAATTGTTAATCGTATTAGATTTTCACTGAAATTAAAAAAAAAAGCAGCAGCACATTTTCACTCTATTTCTCTCAAATCAGCACAAGTACTTTATATACCTACCTAATCTTTAAAATAAATAATAATTCATTCAAGGAAGTGAGCTTAAAATTATTATGCAAGGAAAGCAACTACTTAACACGTACGCCCTCCTACACACAGTTTTTTGTCAGTCTAATATAAATATAAGCACTTACTAAGTTTTTTATAACAATGATCAAATCGTCTTACCAGATCATAATATTATACTCGTAGGTACAGTCAACAGATAAATCGAATTTTTTTAAAAATAAATGTTGTATTGTTGCTTAGCCTACCAAGCAGCTTGCTTGTTTTTATACAAGAAAAAGTTAAGTAGGTACAGGAGTCGAAAATGAACTCGTAACTTTTCAGAAGGAACAAACTTGATAAATATTTTACAAATTTAGAAGTTCTTATCGGCTTTTCAGAACATTTTGTGTACATACATACCTAATCGAACAAACATTCCTACATCTATTGGTACATAGCAAACTGTATTCATGCAATTTCATCTCGCTTTAAATAGGTTTTATTTATTGAGTCAGCTTAATTGGAGCAATTATTGAATTCGCGTGAACAAACAGATTCTGATGTTCCACTTGCAATCATTTGTCCAAGCAAAAAAGGGTCCAGTTGTGGGGTGTTGACTTAAGACTAGATTTGGTATCTAGAATAGTCAAGAAAAATATGGAATCGTGACCCAAAAAACTAAAAAAACTTGAGTCCAGAAAAAGCCTTTTTAAATTATATTCACATTAATAAAAAATATTTAGTACTTAGAAATATCATATCTTATCTGTTTTTCTTTTCCTAAAGGTTGACAGGGAGAGAATGCTTTAGCATTAGGTCTACCTATTGTAGCTTTTGGTTCAATAAAGTTAAAAATAAATTAAAATAAAAAATATACATTTATTTAAATTAATTAATAATCAATAAACAGCGCGAAATGCAATTTTTATCACCCTACTTTACAAAACTGCGTACCTACTTATTAATGTTAAATGCCGCCATATTTTCCTTTTGGTCTGGACACCCACATTTCTCGGGCCTTTATTAACCTTGTCTCCTTCCATGAGACTGGGAGTAAAGAAAAAATGTGCAGCTGCTTCTCCTCTCACTTGAACCTTAAATGTTAAGGAATGGCACTTCTTACAAACAGATATGTTTTATTACAATTTGATGACCTCTGTGGCCTAGTGGTCATCATGCCAGGCTGTCACACCGGAGGTCCTGGGTTCAATCCCCGGTCAGGTCAAGATGGAAAATGATCTTTTTCAGATTGGCCTGGGTCTTGGATGTTTATCTACGAGTATATATGTATTTGATATAAAATATAGTATTGTTGAGTTATAGTATACCATAACACAAGTCTTGAACTTACGTTGATGCTAGCTTAATCTGTGTGATTTGTCCAAAAAAAACCATCTGAACTTAGGCAGACGCAGGCCAACATTTTGATAAACTCTACCAATTGTCTCTACATCCATAGGAAATCAGAATGGACAAAGATCCTGCGTCTGTCCATTCCATAAACCATCTTCTAGATACTGATACACTATCACGTCTTTATTCATAATGGGGCAGACAGAGCATTTTGGGTCTTGCGGCTCTAAGTGACAGAGCCTAGAGCCGCAAAACTCAAAGGCCATTTTTAGCGTGATGGTAGAAAAATAAATCAAATAGTCATAGGTTGCTAGCCGCATCGCCTGTAAACATTATTCAATTTTTTGTCTATTCCCAAATCGGATTTTACGATCTGCGCAGGAAGAGAAGCAGCTGGTTCTAAGTTTTTTCTTTTTTCGCAGACCAGCAGGGAAGAGACCATCTTTTAGATTGCATTTTATTAAACATATAACTTTTTTGCAGTCTACATTAAGGTACTTGACATATTAGTTACAAGCCATGATATCATTATGATCTGCACAATGTGTCTCATCGTAGGTATATCTTATATCTATTAAAATTGTACGTACTTAATTAATTCATATACGATTTAATACAATAATTACAATGACAATGGTTCCGGTATATCAACTTAGTATCTACTTAGGCAGAAATATACACATATACTTGGTAAGTAGTACCTACCTAATGTAACGACTAACATGCAAGAATGCACAATCACATTAAATCAACATGGTTCTTATAAATGTGCTTATTACGAGTAGATATATATTATAAAGCATAGCATCTACGGTATTTAACCACTTACATTAGGTCCCACCTATGTATGTATTACTGTTGGCCTAAGTAGTATACAAAAATAAGGATGTGGACTGGGTCCAAAAAATATTATTTTATTTAGTCCATCAATAGTTTATCCAAAATGGACTAAAATTTATTCGTTTAACAAAGTAGCAAAAAAAATTGACAAAGAAGTTTCGATTTACGTCACCGTATAGTGAAAATCGTACTTGATCATGACGTCATGCGAAATTTTAATGTGCTGTATCTTTTAATTGTTATTTGCTAATTAGAGACGAGAAAAAATAGGTACCTATGTATACAATATTTTTTATTTTATTTATTTATTAAATCTTTATGGAACACAAAGGCACAAAAGGTGGACTTAACTCTTACAATATTTTTTAATAATCTACATAAAGAGCAAAAGAAAGATGGCACTCCGGGAGTGTCAACAGAAGTGAAAACTTGAACAAGGTGGTGTCGGTTACGGTAACGCATAACGGTGTCGAGAGTTCAACGAGAGTTTCCTATCTCAACAAATGCCCAACGCGCCTAAAGAACTTTTTACTTCAAACAATTTAGTCCACATCCATACGAAATTGGCGACTACTTCTTAGGTACTTCAAAGTATTAAATAACGATTTTTATTCGTGTTTATAGGAAGCTTCGAAGCCCGCCATCCGGACATAGACATCAACAGGTTAGTAGAGATGACGCACGCCGCTTGGCACAGGCGACGCGGTGCAACTCTCATCGTTTCTCTAAATAACAGATGACATTGCTGCTCTAGGGTTCAAAATCAATGCTAAGACTGTCTGGTTATACTATCGGATGACTGCGGCACTTAGTCCGGTAATGTTTGTGGTTCCAACTGTTTCTCTTCCCGTGCATGTTGTAAATACTTTTTGATGATATAGGCGAAAATCTGAAACGTGTCGATAGAAGGACGGCAATATACTAGAGGCAACTAGAGGTATAGTGATCTAGTTGTATACTTACCTAAAACAGTTTGTACTAAGTAACTAGTGATTTAGCTGATTCAAATGTTTTGATACAATCATGATGGAAGTGATTTATCAGACTCAAATGTTTCAAGAAAATTTGTTATGAATAATGCATAACAATAACAATTGACCTCAATTTCAATTTGCACATTTCAAATGCATATATTTAGGGTTGCCACCCGTACTTTATAATAAATTATTGTACGTTATTTCGAGTAATTGTACTCTATACTTAACGAAAACAATAAAGTACGCGAAAATACTTTATTTCGCATGATTTGATTTTTCTGTGATGAATAGCACATGGCAAGATGAAAGAAACAAAGAGTCTCTGAACCTTATAAATAAATTAACTACTTTCTTATTTATAGACTGTAAAATAAATTACTGTTAAATATATGCTGTTCAATTGTTTAACAATAATAAAATGAGATAAAATTTTCGAAAAGCAATAAAAAGTATGTTTTTGAATATTATGCTACAAAAATAAATTATACTTTTTTTTGGCCCCATGTACCTACATTTTTTTCTTACCTTTAATCACCAATCTACTTTAATTGCAAAAAAAGGTGGCAACCCTATACAATGTGGAAGGGACATACCCGTAATAAATCGAACCACGGTCTATACTAGATAATTATATTATAATAATATTAAAATAACAGCAAAAAACAAAAATAAATTTCGGCATTTCCATACAAAACTGTGCAGTCGCCCGGGGGAATTTTGACTGTTATTTTAATTTCATTATACTTAAGTGATCTAGAATCCGTGGTTCGATTTATTACATGTCCCTTCCACGTTGTATTTTCATTTCGGTGTGTCTACTTTAATTCTCTACGTTTTTCATATATGCAAGTGGCCTACACTGCTGTCAGATTTTTCAAGCTGCCTAAAGGCATCTGACATAGCTTGACAACTGCCATACAATAATAACCGCCGGCCTTCCTAATCACGGAGAAGCTCGAAATTTTTTTACTGTGTGTCTAATGATGTTCCAAAATAAAAACTAGTTACTTATAGGTATCCTCCTCGTGTCTCGTGTACATAGATATGATAGGAAAGAACACACTTGTATAAAATGTAAATATAAAGAATGTACTTGAATAAATAAAATAAAATAAATAAATAAATAAACCAATCAGTTAGAGGACCTGAAAGTAAGGCGCTGCCGAATATTTTTAATCGACTTCAAAAAAAGAGGGAAAACAAAAAACCGACTTCAATACCAGCAATGATAAATATATGAACAATTGTATACTTAGACGACATATTTTTTCTAGTTATTTCCGTTTTTAAACAAACCACACAACCGATTTTATTAAATTTCTATGGGACCACCTGGAAAATTTACCCTTTCAAACAACAAAAGAATTTTCATATCGGTCTAGGCGTTTCAAGTAATCGGGGAACATATATTTAAAAAAAAGATTCCGCCGAATTGATAACCTCCTCCTTTTTTGAAGTTGGTTAATAAATAGCTACACTCGTAAATATTTGACATTGTACGGCGTGGGGCAAAACACACGTCATCTCGTGAACGGGGGTCAATTATGAAGGCCGTACCTGAATTTTCCGGGGTCCAGTGCTGCCCCCATTTAAAATAAATCATTTCAAAGAAAACGGAGACATTATTTAAAATTTTGCTACTATCAAGTGCTAGATAACCCTTCGAAGTATTGTATGAACTACTGTTTACAGTTTAAAGTTAGCACGTTAAGCTTTACTACGCACATTTGCGAAAAATGGCCACTCTTGGCTAATGTGCGTAGTAAAGCTTAACGTTCTCATTATAAACTGTAAACAGTAGTTCATAAAATACTTTGAAGGGTTATCTAGGACTTGGTAATAGCAAAATTTTAAATGATGTCTCCGTTTTCTTTGAAATGATTTATTTAAAATGAGGGCAGCACTGGACCCCGGAAAATTTAGGTACGGCCTTAAGTAATAAAATCAAACATTAAAAAATAAGTAAATTTAAAAAAGATATATTTTATTTCTTCTTATAATCTCTTAGGAAAATTTTTACCATCCTAGACCAATAAAAAATATCACAATATTTACCCAAGTATATCAAAGATGAACTGAAAATAGCTCCTGCGTCATTTCTATTCCTATATTTCAATACAGACTTCAAACTGCATACCTTGGTGTTTGGAAAGCTAACAGACGCTTTCATAAATATTTACATTGAAAGGTAAAGTGGTGGAGCGCGGTAACCCTCAACATTTACATTATACTTACTACTTACAGATGTTTATTGTATTTTACCCAACTGCCTAAAGAGGATTATGTATTTGAATGTGGATATCTATGCAACAAGTGCAAGTTCAACTCGCGTGGAGAGGGTTCCGTACTTCTCATAGATTTTCGTGTATGTACTCGTATAGGTAAAGAACTATTATCTGTATTTTTTTTTCAAAAGTTTAGGCTCAATGGTTTTGGAGATAAGGGAATGGCCAATTTATGCCTATTTTCTTAAATAAATTCGAAAATACTTATCTAAAATTGATACAAGAAATATATTTAAAATTGTCATAAAAAGCCATTTCATTTCATGTCACGTCATAATTATAGTAAACTACTAAAACTTTTTTAAATGTCTTATATACCATTCATGAGTGGCCTTCATATTTAAATTTATTTATTTACGCTTATACGTCCATCTTTGGGTCACCGAGGTACATATGTGTACCTACCAAATTTCAACTCAATCAGTCTAGTTTCGTAGCCAATTTGCTGTGTGACAGACGGACGGACAAACAAGTAAGTGATCCTTTAAGGGTTCTGGTCATACCTTTTGAGGTACGGTACCCTACAATATATCCAACAAACGAATCATGAATATACTTTATCTATATAAGAATGAACTCTATCTCTACTCTTACTCATTCTTGGCCCATCCTAAACTGTGATAGTGTAGCTAGAGAACTTATGGTTATCCAAACTATGTTTACGAATTCCATTTTCTTCATTGTTGTTAGATCATCTTATCAGGGAGTAACCAGTCCAGTGGCGGATTACCAACAGGCTGAGTAGGCTGGAGCCTAGGGTAGTAGATTTAAGGGGGCGGCAAATTTCTGTACATTCTTCCATCATTCCATGATAAGTTTGTTTTTTTCAGATTAACACTTATACCGAAAGAGGAGTCTCGCTTCTACCACCCCAATACCCACGGTAGACGATCAGTGAACGAAGTACTCCAACCCAGAAATGATTTTGACGATCGTGGCAGCCGGCTACTCGACCCGCGGCCGACGATGCACCTTATACATGACCCCTCCTCACGCAAGGAACAGAAGCCGCTCAAATTTCACAAGCCACGCGAAGATCCCCGCCTCTTCTACCAGTCTGATGAGTATCTTAAAAAAATTGCTTCGAAGGACCTAAATAATGAGGTCTCTCATATTTATCTCGGGAGGGAAGTGATCAGGCCGCAAGAAAATAGTCGACTGACGGCGGTGAATTCGAACTTGGATGATAGTCTCAAATATAACTTAATTGACTTAGGTTAGTAGTAATTAGTAAGGATTATTTACTTACTTTAGCATACCTCAGTAAGCTCACAACACACTACAGTATCAGAACGGATTCGCGATATCGGAATAGTGGATGGTATTTTTGTTATCACTTCCTGCAAAACCCAAGTTTGCTGTCTGAGATAACTAAGCTTCTTCTAACTCTGTGTTTAGTTACTTCAGAGATGGTAGCATTGCCTGGAGGTACCTATACGAGTATGATAAATCAAGTTAAAGAAGACGCCGTCACCATTCTGAATTCGTCAATATTGTTTCTATTAAGATTTATTCTAATTTCTGAGATCGTGTTAAGATGTAAGTACTTAGATTTTTGAACCAAAGGTTAGGTTTCCGCAATAAAAAAAAATAGGTCTATGGTTTCCACTTATGTATTGTCATATATTTATACTTACAAACAATTAGAAGTAATGTCCTTATAAAAAGCCTATGCAATTCGGATCTAGGTATCTCTGATTTTTCAGATACTCCCTGCGTCAGATGTCCCCACGACAGGACTCTCATCGCAAAACCAGGCTCAGACCGCGTGGTCCTCCAGTACCCTCGGTTACAATCGTGTTCACATGGCAAAAGCCTTGCGAGAAACGTGCGCTTTGTTCACATGTATGGGCCCGACTTCGGATCGCTGCTGCAACAAGGAAGTCATGTGGTGGTGGGGAAAATCGTTCACAACCATAAAGTAAGATTCCGACTATCGTTCTTTTTCCCTATGAAGGTACCTACCACATGAAACGTCAGTTTCATATTTTTAATTTATTGTCTCTTTCTTTCATATGCACCTCTTATGTAAGCAAGTGTAGGTACATAATTAAATAAAGTAGATATAACAATTAGATAAAAATTTTAGCCGTGTGGTTCCGGCAGAGTAGAATAGGACTTCTCCAAGTCTTCCCCGTGGATGTCACAGAAGGTGACTTAGGAAACACAAGCTATACAAAGCTTATCAACATCATGCATCAGTGAGAGACACCCCTCCAACCCGTATGGCCAGCGTGGAGAGTGTGGGTCAAAACCTCTGACTACTCTGGCGAATACATGGCTCTGTTAGGTAATACAGAGAGGGTCGTGTTCCTGCTGTGGAGATAAAAATTTCTTAAGCTTTTCCGTGCTTCGGAAAGCACGTTAGGCCGTTAGTCCCCTATCGTCATTGTATGGCAGTCGTTAAGCCATGTCAGATGTCTTTAGGCTTTTAAATCTGACACTAGTATTGGCCACTTACACACACGAATAACGACAAGAGATAGGTAATGCTGAAGTATGTATGTAGGTATATGTATGAAAAGTATAAACATATACTTATTTAACAATGTACATTATGTATTGTATGTACCTATATACTACACTTTATCTTGCAACCCACATTTAGACTTTCTGTATAACCCAAAGGTTGACTGGTAGACAACGCTTTTAGCGTTAAGTTCTGTACAATATGTATTTGATGACAAAAAAGATTAAATAAATAAATAAAATTTAAACTATGTACCTACCTATCTAAATATTTAGAATCTAATCAAATTTTATGCAAACTTTTTACAGACCCTGCACATATGCAAACTGCAAGTCACCGTTGTGGCCCAGCCAAAGTGTGCTGTGCCCAAATCGCTGATCGCTCACTGTGAACTTAAAACTTGCAATTTTACCTGCCGAAACCCCAAGCAGGCATTACGAGGTCAAGCAACATTGACCTGCAAAGAAGGCGCAAAATGGTCGGGAAACCTACCGATTTGCAAAGGTGATAAAATATAATATCTAACTTACACATAACACCCAAGTTTGATCTTTGGATCCTTTAAGGCCGTACCTGAATTTTCCGAAGTCCAGTGCTGCCCCCATTTAAAATAAATCATTTCAAAGAAAACGGAGACATTATTTAAAATTTTGCTACTATCAAAGCCTAGATAACCCTTCAAAGTATTTTATGAACTACTGTTTACAGTTTAAAGTGAGAACGTTAAGCTTTACTACGCACATTTGCGAAAAACGGCCACTTTTGGCTAATGTGCGTAGTAAAGCTTAACGTTCTTATTATAAACTGTAAACAGTAGTTCATAAAATACTTTGAAGGGTTATCTAGACTTTGGTAGTAGTAAAATTAAATGATTTGAGATCCTAAATTTCGCTGCCTATTCTGTCTATTGTGTCATCCATTTTTATACAGCTCTATACTTTTTCAAATATACCTATGTGTAAGATTGCTGTCGAGGTCCTTAGAGTTTAAAGCAGTTCAACACCATCGCTTTTATAAATTTTTATTCAATGTTTTTATTTTATTGTATTATTAGTATGTTCTTAAATGGCGTCCGCGGAAGACCAGCGTCGCGGCTCACGCCCGACATATGCTGAGCGGAGACCATTTTGGTAGATAGATTTAAGTTTAGTGTCTAAAGTGTATGTGATATATGTTTACCAAATAAACATTTTCTTTCTTTCTTTCTTTCTTTCTTTCTTTCTATTTATTTTAAATGGGGGCAGCACTGGACCCTGGAAAATTCAGGTACGGCCTTAAGAACAGTGGAAGGCCCATACTCTAGGGAAACTTGGATTTTCTTCCATATATGAATCCCCTAAACAAAAAATAAAAACAATGCAGTTCCCCCTGGGGACTCATGTTCTTAGCCGTGGAAATTCACGTGGAATCCCAAAGAAACAAAAATATCTACATACTTACTGCAAGATTATATTTACAATCATTCAGAAGAATTATTAAAAAAAACCGACTGCATGATACAACAGTAGCACCACGCCAAGCTTAGTCCATGGTGTCATACAACCGGGAACATGCTCGGATGAGAGATTATTGTTTTTTTTGCATTTCTCATTCGAAATTACATTTCAACATATTCATCATCATCATCATTTCAGCCGCATAAAGTGCACTGCTGGACATAGGCCTCTCCCAAGGATTTGACCGATCTAGAGCGGCCTGCGTCCAGCGCTTTCCAGTGACCTTAATCAGATCGTCTGACCACCTTGTGGGTGGGTGTCCAACGCTTCGCTTGCCAGTAGGTGGTCGCCATTCGAGAAACTTTCTGTTCTGCCCCATCAACATCATTTCAACATATTATTTGTATATATTTCTGTATTCTATTCTAATTATATAGAATCCTTAATTTTGATACCTCACTCGATAGGTTTTGAATAAAAAAAAACATTGAAAAATCGGCCATTTTGCTTTATTTTATTTATGTTAAAATAAAAAATAAAAAAATGGTTACTCTTAAAATTAAGGCGATCTAACGACACCTCTCAAGTTAAAATACATACATACTACATACACAAAAACATAACCATGGCGCAGTCGGGTAAAAATACCTAGGCTGTACAACTGTAGTAGTACGTACTTGTACTTAAGGCACCTTTACACTTTGACACAGGACACAAAAGACAGTATTACTACATAGGTAACTTTGATTAGTGATTAGTGCGAGTTCATACTTTTTCTACTCGCACTCGCAGAAAATGTAGGAACTATCACTAATCAAAGTGTAAACGGGGCCTTACATTAGTAGTAAATTTGATGTCAATATTTTAGCACGAACATGGTGCGAGCCGCTCCTGCCGCCAGACCATGGTACAATCAGCTGCAAGGGAGCTACTACTGGAGACGGATCTGGTCTTTTAGAAGGCTCAACCTGCAGAGTGCGTTGCAAGAAAGGTTGGAAGTGGGCACCTAGGGCTTCTGCTGTATGTCGCAGAGGAGCTTGGACCCACAGTCTTGCGTGTCTGTCAAAAAGAATATAACCTCTACCGTGTATAGTAATATATATTTACTAATAAAAATAAGTATCTACTTAAGTATAGTAAAATAAGTGTTTTTGTTTACATAACGATAATTTTTTTTTTAAAGCTGCTGTTTTTTTAAATATATTGTTCACATAGGTACATAGTACATTTGTTTTTTATTAAAATTTGTATTTGATTTGTACCTATTTGATGGACAATATGGAGAATAAATAAATTAATAAAAAGATTTGTTTATTTTATTGTTTCAAGTTCCATAAAAATATATATGTATGTACTGTACATAAATAGTTTAAGTAGGTAACATTCGAGTATACCGGGAATATTTCAAACATTGGCGCGCTGTGTTGTCGCTGTCGCTTTAAATACTCAGCGAGCCAAATACAAAGAGCAAAATCTAAACCGTAGTAAAATAAATATAACAGCAAAAAAAATCTTGTACATATTAATTTAATTATTATAATTTGATATTAAATAACTAATATTAAGAAAGTATTTTGATATCCGTTGCTTACCGGACCGGAAGATCTCAATAAATCACAGTTTTTGTTGTCTTTGGTGTGTGCGTTCAGAATTGTTTATAAATATAGTATTATAACTTTTTTTTTATTTGGTCCAAAGATTGCCTTGCAATTCTGTTTATATATCATTATTTATTTAAAATTTTAACATTAGTTTTTACAATTTCACACGTTGAAATTAATTTTATTTATATTATTATTTATTATATATAACAACTTAAAAGACCATAAAAAGCACAAAGTTATGATTGGAACGTACCAACCAAACAGATGGAGGAATTTGAAAATAGAAAAACAAGTTTTGACAGTTTCGGCCGTTAGATTGTTTTGAGGTTTCTCGTTTTATTTATTAGTGAGATTACTCGGATTTGTTGAATGTTTTCGTCAATTTTTATATCGAAAGAAATTAAGATGAATTGTTAATTGCATACGAAGGGCAGTATCAATTAGTGAAAAAATGGGGAGTAACTCGAGCAAAGTAAACTCTGACGGAGTGGTCCAAATACAAAAAAACGACAAGGATATTGATGCTAATTCTGATCCGAGATCTCCTACTCCCGAAATTATACGGACACCTCTACAGGTACATATATATTGATCTCATCGTAATCAATCACGTTGTAAACTCCATGCGCGATGTCAATTTGCCGCGCTTTTACATTTCTTACACATTTTTTGGAGCCAGGCCACCAATGTAATAACTTAATTTTAACAGGTTCCTTGTCCCATCGATCATTTACGAACACATCAATTGTTTTACTGTTGTTACCTATACTCATTGTAAGTTTCAGAGAAATTAGCTCCTGGAAACATACAAATCTTAATCTTTTTGAAATGTACTAATACTAATAAACAAATGCCTAATTGTTTACCTGTTAAGATTGACTAAGTACTTGTTAAAATTTATTTCTTACAGGGCAAACCAGGGGCAAAACACAATATAACAAAGAATGTCGACTTACGAAAAACATTTGAGAATGCAAAAGGAGAAGAAAAACTTATACATAATAATCCAATCCTCTCGGCTGTCATAAAAAATCATTTGCAGTCATATGATCCCCGTTCACCAACCCAGGATTTTGAAAGGACACCAATTGTAATCGCCACAAATATAGATGAAACGGCAGAGAAGATGCCTTCTGAAATTAATTGTGGCAGCCCAAGTTTACGAGACGACAGTGTGGCAGTTGATGAAAGTGGTGTTGAAGCCACTGCCAGCCCTGATTTGGTAGTCCCTAAAAATTTATGTAATGGATTCTTTGATATGACACTTGATGATACATTCAAAGATACTACAGAACCACTGGGGTCATCGACTGCTTCTAATGAAGCCATTGAAGTTGATATATCAAATGAACAAAGTGATGTGAAGGAACAAAATGCCCAACCAACTAAACTATTAGAAACAAATTTTGATTATGTTGAGAATGAGTGTGAAAATTTTGAAGATAGCGAAGAACATATTGAAAATGATGTTCTTGACGGCAAGGAGGATATGATACATATTCCGAAATTTAAAGTTCTAGATATAGATCCTCGCTCACCATCGGTAGGGATTGAGAGAACTCCCATTGTTGTTTCTAAGATCAAGGAAGAAGAGACAAGTGAGGAAAATGTGGAAGAGATGTCTGATGATAAATTGATTAAAGTTTTGCAGAACACCAATGTTGAACTGAGACAGAATGTCCTCAAGCCTCAAGATAGAAAATCCGATGGCTTGCTTATTTATGAGGATGAGGCCAGTGATATTAATGATACACCGAAGAAATCAAAATCAGCCAGTAACAGTGGTGTCCGAACTCCACTTTCATGTATGAAAAATAAGACTGATGCTGGTCATATTAGATCTAAGTCAGCAAATACCTTGTATGATCCCAAGTCTCAGTCTGTCATCTCTACTAAGGTATCTACAAGGGTGTCTCATATCCCTAGATTGAAGTCCTTGTCAAAGCAGTCAAAAGTGGTCCCAACAGGAAGCAGCATTTCATTGAAAAATATTGCAAAGCCTTCAGCATTGGTTGGCGACTGTGAGAACACACCACCACACTCACATCGCGATAGATGGGATAAAGAAAGCAGTATTGTGCTATGAAACTCAGGGAAGACTTATTTGACTATTTCCTACACATTATTGTGTGTGTTAATAAAATAATGTAATTATTTAAGTCTGTTGATTATGAAAATTTATAGAAGTTCTGTTTCTAATATTCTCACCAGAACTTCTTGTTAATTCCAGGTTGCTAGTTTGAACATGGTAGACTGCAATATTCTGATATCATGATATATTGTTTAGCTAGTAATAATTGACTTTCTATGACTATCTTTAGCTTGTCCTGAAATAAAGAAAAACCTTTTATAAATACATGTTTTATTTACAGATTTAGTGTAACACCAATACAGTTGCTTCTCTGTGCTTTCTTAACACACGCTAAGCAGTCAGTCCAACTTTAATGTAATGGAGTATTGTTGCATCTCTGCTACAATGGTTTTGGTGATAAAGGTAGTGTCTTCACTCCTTCATCACTCATTTGCTTTACTGCTATGCGTCTTGATGTGCCCGCCCCAACTTCACATTTATGTACAAGTCCTTTCACAATCTCTGATCCTTTAAAAAAATCTAACCTTCATCTGCTCCAGTGCTTCAGAAATCTTGGTGTTCAGTTTTTTTTTTGGTTGGCCAGACCATAACGTAAGTTACCCGTTCCCATTTTTAGGGTTCCGTACAAAAAATGAAAAAACTGCACCCGTATAGGATCACTCGTGCGTCTGTCAAGCTAATTTGCTTCGAATCTACTGGACCGAATCAGGTGAAATTTGGTAGAATATTGTAATCCTATGACCCTAACACATGTGCAAAATAAATAATATTTTTTTAAAAATAAGGGTCATTTTCTATGGACAAATAGGAAATAAAAAAAAAAAGTTTTGCATACCTTACTGTGTCATATATCAAATAAAAGGGGTCGTTATGAGGATCTCAAATATATTTTTGTTATTATTGTAAAATGAATAGTTTTGATTTTATTCATGAAAGAAGACGAAAATTGACCATGCCCCCTGATCTCCGAAACTACTAAGCCTAAAATTTTGAAAAAAATGCAAAATGTAGTTCATTGCTTGTAGATTACCGGAAAACCTATAAGAATTCAATCAATTGTACGGAACCCTCTCCACGCGAGTTTAACTCGCACTTGGCCGGTTTATTAATTTCATTTAATTTTACCAATGATCATCTGTCCCAAATGAAGTCAAAAGAGGTGAGAGGTCTTTTGTTTAGGACGGTTAATGGTCTAATATAGCCGTGTGGTTCCCGGCAGAGTAGAATAGGACCACTCCAAGTTCCCGTGGATGTCGTAGAAGGCGACTTAGGAAACACAAGATAAACAATGAGACCTCCAACCCTGGCTGGAGGTCTGGCCAGCGTGGAGAGTGTAGACCAAGTCCTTTGACCTCTGGCTAAGTATGGCTCTGGTAGTACAGAGTGGGTCGTGCTCCTGCAGTGGAGACTAAAAAAGACTGATGATGAATGGTCTTATAGAAACCAAGTTTAGGTAAAGGTAGGGAATAAGACGGAATAAGTTTTTTCAGGTATAAGTAGTTATTATGCTGCTTGCTGGTCTGGGAGAAAAGAAAAAACAGAATGTACCAGCTGCTTCTCTTCCCGCGCAGATCGTTAGATCAAAGGTGATGCGGTTAGCAACCCCATCACTATTATGATTTCCTTTTTCCACCTTAATGCCACCATCACGCTAAAAGTGGCCTATATAGGTCTTACCGCCCTTGGTTCTGTTTGCCCCGTTAGAGATAAAGACGTGATAGTGTAGCTGTACTATACAAAATGCCTTCAATGTACAATACCCGGCACATAAGTTGACCCAAAATGGCGGCGGGTATAATTATAGGGAAAAGTGTGCGCAGTGACCGCCATTTTGGGTCAACTTATGTGCCGGGTATTATACGTCGATACGATGTGTGTCACTTTCTGGCGTGGACGCCATCACTGATTTAATTTCTGACCATACCAAGTTTAGTCAAAAATTAGTCAATAAATATAAAATTTAGTCAGTCTGTACTTTAGAAGTTACAAGCATGTTTTGGTGGCCAAGCCAAAAAGCATGCTTTCTAGCGTGGACACCTCTGAATCTCCGATATAGCACCTAGCGACGATCTGTTTCCTCTATATAGGTTGCTTTAGCCCCGCTACTCACCAGCCAGGTCTGCAATTCCTTGTTGGGGTATAATAGGAGAGGTAAGTATGTGACAAGTTTTCAACTTGCCTCAAATACCTTCTCAAAAATTCGTGCCAGCCCTCGGACCATACTTACCTATCAACTTTTAAACTTAAATCTGGTCCAGTGGCATAAATAAATTGGCAGCTATAGTTAACCCAGCCCTTTTTACGCCCACTGTGGACTACAGGCCTCTTTTCGTTGACGTCACATTTAAACGTAAACAATTGTTAATAAAAAAGAAAATCATAATAAGTACAAATTTTAATTTAACAAATTTATTTAAAATGACGCCAAGAGTTAGTTTCAAGGATAGATTAAACGATAAAAATGAAACACCTTTATAATACAAATATTTATATATTTCTAGAATATATATTCGCAACACTTATTACATTAACTAACGTAATGTGCGTTATCCGATCAAAATATTATCTTTTTAGAAGTACCTATCTTGAATGGTTTATGGTACCTCACACCCAACCCGCGTTACTACCATGCACAGTAAATAGGTAGGTACCCATTCTGATAGTACCTCTCTCTCACTTATTCCGTGACCTACTTAGCACATGTTTACATATATAAAACTATAAAATGTGAATAATTTTAATTACGCTCTTGCCTAAGATATGTATGCGCAACTGAACTGAGTTTTGCTTTGCTACCGCTTCTCAGCAGTGGTTCCGAAATGCTACTAAAGTCTGAACGGAAAGAGAACCGTGTTGTACGATTTGGGAGCGCTGCTGATTTTCTCGTAGAATTGCTTAAGGATTTTACTCCTTTTCGACATCATTTTGAACAAAAATCACAAGAAAACAACACAATAGTTGACGAGATTCAAGACGAAATAGTATTTAAACGAAACAATTATTAGTTCCATTTTACGCCACGACGGTTCTCTTTCTGCCCAGACTCTAGATAGTTTGTAGCATTTACCTATATAAGCTAGTCATGTTACATTCAAAATTGCTTTTTTGAAAAAAAAAAAACAAAAAAAGCAAGTTTACCGCAATAGGGATGATGACTGGGTCAGAAAAGTATAATGCGCTGTATCTTTGTTATTTATTGTTTCTCAGAAAAAAGAAAAAAAAATTGTACAATATTTTTTAATAATCTAACCGATGGGCCAAAAATTTTTTTTCAGTCATCATGCGTATTATTGTAATTTCAGCGATTTTTTTGTACGATATGACTGGCCTAACACTAAAAATAAGATTTAGTAAAAATACCTTCAATATATAATGATTCAATTCTTCAATGAGAGAAAAAACTATACCATCTCTGAACTTATGATATTTTACCCGGATAACGCACAAGCTAACAAAGATTATAAATTAGTGTTATCAGAATATTGTTTTATATAAAATAATCACAAATAAATATATAGGTACTGGAACATTGCAAACTTTCTTATGGAATGGTTTTAGAACATCGAAATCAAGATGATTTTGTTAATGAATAGAAAAGCCCAACATAAATATAGGCAGTTAGTCTTATGGATAATTTAGGCAACGGCGATTCTGCTCGTCTTGAATAGTTTACAGCCCACGAAGAGCTAGAAAAAAATATAACAAGTACTTGAGACAAAAGGCTATAATATGAATTTGAGGTACCTACACCGGGGAAAAGTATAGAATAGGGAGATAAAAGAAAAGCTAGCGACTTATCGGGTTATAGCATCCCGCATTACATAGGAGCGCTATTTGCATTCGCTGTCTCTACTGAGATGCTTGAAGTACTACCAGTATCTAACTCATCTAGTTGTGAACCCCACTTTCCTTCAAATCTAAAACAGGTAGCGGGTCTCAGTTATATGGTTTACAATCTTAAATCTTAGAACAGACTACACACACAAGTAAACATAACCTGTGGGAAATAAAATATCCAACTAACAATTTAACAGCTACAATGTGATAAACATTTTAATAACAGGCCTCATTTTATTTACCACCAATGAGAGAAGTTATGAAAAACTGTGTGCCCGCTGTAACAGGCTTCCATTATCGTGAGTAGGCATAATTGTTTTATGCTGGACATCTGGATATTTTTAAAACGATTAGGCTTTTTACTTAAAAATAAATTACCTACGTCACAATCATACAAACGAGTTGTTTATGACATAACAGATAGAATATACAATATCACACATAGGACCCACAGGCAAACGAACGTCATTTTTTACAATATTTTATTTAGTTGGGCCGTAAACAAATCTTGCAAGCTAAATTAGACCCACTTCCCATTAATCGGTTGAGTTGAAACTTCACAAACTGTAAGTTGGGTGACAATGCAATATTATGGTACCAATGACATATCATGATGAAGCCGGAAGGTGGCCACGACATCTCTGTGATAAAACAACATAACGCCACCAAGTTTGGGCTCAATTGATTCGTCTTGAGGAGCACTTTAAATTTTTTTGTTCATTGTTTTAGATAAAAGCTTGTTTCTAAAAATATTTTTTTTAGTTGCAAGTTGCTGAAACTGAGTTACGTAATTTCTGCTGCATTCGGTTTCGGGCTCCCACACATAACTGCGAATTCGCATCGCATCGCAAATATCTTCGAGCTCGCACGAATGCACCGCAAGAAAATGCGATCTGATTCGCATCGCGCATTCCTGCGATATTACTTCATACTTGGTGACAAGAGTAAAATAGTTCCCATCAGCGTTCATAATCGTAATAAATAGATTAACCCAAAATCTTTTTCTTCTGTATATATTTAACAATAACAGCAGTGCAACAATCTTCAGTCACTATTCTTAAAAACACGTCCAATACAGCTGACTACCGTTGAAGGTATGGTCACCTGAACCTTGCGCTTACCGCATGACACGTATCGCAGAAATTCGCATCGTTAGTTCCTTCAATTTCAATTTAAAATTTTCAAAATATCTTTATTATCATAGGATATTTATAATATCTCTTAATAATAGTCACTTTGTTTTGTTTTCCTGCGATGCGGCGCTCGCGATTTTGTGTGAGAGCCCTTTATACGAAAGTCTTGTTTGTGTCACGCAGCGGCAGAAAGGGAGTTGTGAATTTCTATAGAACGTATAAGTTTCGCTACTCACTTTTCTACGACACAACTCATAAAACTACGCTCGTTTGCGTGGGTCCTAAACCACAACAGACGAGTCATTATTCGCCATCACGAATGTGTTCGTACCTCTGCCTCAATCAAAAATTCTTAACTATTTTAATCACCTTTAAAAAAACAAATTATACATTTTATGTTAGTCTGATAACATACATTTTTTTAGTCAGATCAATGCAGAAAAACATTAGGAACGAATGTTGAGATTTGTACTACTTATTTGTATAGAACCTTATTTTCTGGATCAATAAAATTATAGCATGCAATAAAACCTACTTTTAAACCCATTAAAAATATCCTGTGGATTGGAATGTTTACAGACAAAATTAACTTCTTATTGACCAAAAATAAAATCAAAACACTTTCTGTCGATCTCAGACTAAGGACACCTGTCGATACTTTCTTATAGAACTGTATGACGATGATATATTATTGAAGGATTCATAAAAATGCTGGTTAAATGCTTACATACACACTGCAAATTATTATTTTAATACATTCAACAAGATTTTAAACCATTCAGGAGAGTTATTCTTAATACATTTTGGCACTATCTTGTGAACTATCTGGAACACAGACCAAGGATCAACATACAGATCTGTGATCTGGAATTAATTATTTCATCTACACTTAAAAGGAATGTAAATTTATTAATATTATGCCCATCAAAACTATGGCTTACATTAACATCAAATGCACAATATTTATTTCTCACAATGGTAACAGCTTACAGCAGATAAAATATTTCTACATTTACTTTACTACATTTCTATACACATAAGCCATGATTGCGAGTTTATTATTATTTAATTTACTAACAAATAAATGACTTCTACTGGTATAACCCAAATATACATAAAAGCATAATTTATTATAAGTGCTTAGTTCAAATTTAATTCCTTTATTCTTAGACCATTTCATGATCGGAATTTTAAATAAAAAAATCTGAATACTGTTTTTTTACATTAATATATATTAGATTAGGAGGTAGTTTTCATAAATTTCTTCAAAAACTTTTATGTTTTTTGTCTTGGGGCATTCAGTATCTTTAAAATTACGTCTAACACCGATTTTACGACAGTGATTTATAGAAACAAAGGGAATCTCGAAAATACGCACAATTACTAGGCAACAAATGTCGCGAAACAACTTTGTTTTTCACACACATTATGTGGGAAAGAAAGCGCTACTTGTTGCGCGACGTTTGTTCAATACCTAGAAATATTATTAAGTTGACAATTCTTTCCTTCATCATTCCATTGTAAGAAGGCTACTGGAATTCTCTATAGCTTTTACAAAATGGCCGATTAGGAGCAGCCTGTATTTCAGCAGGTTAGGATAAATTTTAAAAAATGCTCTTATATCAATATTATTAGAGTCAAAGCGATGAGCGGACACATGTCTCTTTCGCACGTGCATTGCTGAAGCCTAGCTCCATTCTTCTTTTTTTTTAAAAACCTTCTCAAACGCGCACGCAGCGGAATATCCGTCATGCCAAATTTTGTATGTAATAATTTTATTGCACCAAAACACAAAAATTTGAAAAAGCAAATATACAATGGCGGACTTATCCCAACCCATACAGGGATCTCTTCCGATCAACCTGCGATATATTGAGATAAATTATACAATAAATACAATTTACGGCTGGGTAAGAATCGCCAACTTAACTTTCAATGTAACTAATATCCTGAGATGGGGCGAAAGGTGGCAAGTCATGCTTCACTCCATGCATCTCATGTTTATTTATCGCCGTTTTCTGACCCTGCCGAGAAACGATTAGTATTGTTAATAAATCACTCAACTACAAAACAAAATGTTTGTTAATTTTGGCGCTTGGCTCAAAATTGATTAAATAATACACATTCAAGCAACACTTCAACAATCTTGGTACCTATGTACTTTACCAGTAATTTGGCCAAATTACTTTGAACACAATCAAGAAAAAAACTAGTTGATAAATTTAATAAATTTGTAATCTAATGTAATTTAAATTAGCTACTGATTAGTACTACACCCGGAGCGGTGGAATAAATAATGTAATAAATATAGGTAATTTTTGAAAAAATAAATAAATGCGATCAGTAGCTTTCTCTGTCATCTAATAAGAGGAGCTAGGTGGCCCGGTGGGAGTACGCATTGCTAGCGCTTTTACAAGTTGAGCAACCCCGAATGTGGTTGCTTGGATGAAAATCATAGAGCTAGAAAAAATCTGACACGCGTTGTTTGGCGTTGGTCGCGCGCAGACGCGATTTCCGTCGAATGCGCGCGTCTCCATTTCTATCTTAGAAAAAATATGTGCATTACGTTGTGGAAATAAGGGTGAATTTGCTATGTTAGGTTTCAAATTGACGCTTCGGTGCGCTTCGGCTCTGCGGTGGTATAAATAAATTGATCCTTATTGTTATTGTCGGTTGATTACCTACCTTATTAAATTAACGAACGTGGTCCCAGCTTGAAGCTTTAAGCTTCGGTGAAACCCGAACGAAACGTCAGCAAAATAAATAAAAAAAGGTACGTTTCGCGTTAATTCCCGTATGCATTAATTTAATAATAATGCAACGCGATAGTTTAAAATGATTACCTACCTTGTTCTTTTTCTTCCACATTCTGTGCAATAAATTCGCGCAGCTCCGAATACGCCTTGTCAAGATTGTCATTCAGTACAACGATGTGGAAATTGCCTGGTTGTTGTCCTGAAATTGAGAAAAAACAACTTACATATCACATACAAATACGAACAATAACTAAATGAAAAATCAGAAAATCCAAAATTAGCTAGATAATAGATATAAAGATCATATATACACACAAAAAGAAAATAACAATCACTGCGTGGTGTCGGCGTCACCATATGGTGAAGGCAGAGTAGCATACAATTTGTCACCACTCCTTTCCTTTCCCACGGGTGTCGTAAGAGGCTACTAAGGGAGGTAAAGGAAACAGGAAACGCGCAGCAGCGTCCTCTGCGCAACAACTTTACAAATAATAAATAGATAAGGACCAATCACACTGATTGAGCTAGCCCCAAAGTACGTTTAAACCTGTATCATGGGTTACTAATTTAACGATACTGTATTTTATAAGAAAAATATATATAGATAAACACCCAAGATGGGTCTTGGGAATTTGAAAAAGGCCATTCTGCCCTGGGGTTGGAATCCAAAACCACCGAATTGGCGGCCTAGTGTGTTGACCAATACACCACGGAGGTCGTCAAAAGTTATACTGTCCTACTGCAATCTCCAACCCATCTGCCCAGCGTGGTGATTATGGGCAAGGCTTTTAATCCAGTAGTGGAATGTTACTGCCTAATAAAGAAAAAAAAAGTATCTGTGTCACAACTGCGAAAAAGGATTATTAGCTCAGGGCAATGTAGACTCCATAATTAAATTTTTAACAAAATAAAACAACCGACATCAATTTTTTTAGGAGTTTGTTCCATAAAGTCTTGAAAGTTCTTCATTATATCTTCACCAAATTAAAATGGGACCAACTTCGTAGTAAAGGCTTTCAAATAAAAAAAGAATCATCAAAATCGGTTCACAATTGGCGAAGATATCGCGTAACAAACATACATAAAAATAAAAACAAAAATACAGTTGAATTGATATCCTCCTCTGGAGGACTGGTCAGCTCTGCTTCGTTTTTTTAAGACTACTAAGTATAACTTATTTCTGTAAATTGGATTTGGCACTCGTTCACAAGCTTTACATATTATGTTGTGATAACATTGTATTAGGCATAATATCTTTGTAAACTAACAAAGCCCTTCTGGCGCGTAGGCGACCAATACTGTGTAAATGAGTTTCTTCCGGCGTTTCTTCTCAGCAGTGGTCGTTGCGAAACGCTCGGTATCGGTAGCTTTTGAACGAAAAAAAAAATTTCAATATAAATAAACATTACACGTAATGTACACTATAATTATTGACGTGTAAAAGTGCCTGCAAAGGCCTAATTACTGAATAAATATTTGATTTTGATTCCTCCTTTTTTGAAGTCGGTTAAAAAGAGCAATTGCTGATTCTCAGATTCCTTTTTCTCCAATACTACTTACAGTTAAGAATAAGATATAAGCAAGTAGCTATGTTTATTATGTAAGTTATATGGAAATAAAGAACATCAAATAGATATTAAGGGTCGGCACCATGTAAACTGGGTTTGCGCGGGCAACAAGTTTGTACAGAAAGCGTTTGATTTAAGTCAAATAATGTATACACATAGATAGAGGAAGAGTTGGGACAGTAGACGAAAAAAAGGATTTTTGAAAATATTTTGTAGTTTTCCTAAAAACAAGCATTGAATTTACCCAAAAACATGCAAAACGCACTTTGCGCGGGCAATAGTTATGGCTTAAGTAGAAAAGACCACTAGGAAAATTACATACCTAGTTATAGGTGAATAGACTAGCCAGTAGACGAAAACCGTATTTTTTCAATTTTCATTCAGAAAAAGTAAGATAATAGACAATATGCATGTGATTCAGAAACGAACAAAAAAAATGATGTGTATACTTCATTGCTAAAGAAAAATACCCATATATATATCTTTTCAATTTAACGTGTTTCCATTGAGAAATTAATTATTTAAAAGCTGTATTTTTAAAATTCCCTCGCAAATTTCCGAAACGCCACGTGACGTCACGAAACACTGTCAAACTTAATTTTCTAAATAGTCTGTGCTGTCAATCACAAATTAAAAAGAAGAAGACTATCTGTCACTGTCAATAAGTCATTTGTAATTTGCAGTGTTACCAGATTGGGTATTTTTTTCGCAATTCTGGGTAAAAATGGGAAATTTTAGAGAAAAAAAAATAAAACTTTTGGAGAATTTTGGGTATTTTTTTTCTTAAATAATATCAATTTGTTTAATTAATTACGGTAGGTAGTACATTATCTTATAGTAGCAGGCAGCTAGTCTACTACCTATTAAATTATAAATAATTGAAGTAGGTACTTACAATACTACTGTGTAGTTTTGCAAAGGATGACACTACTCATTTTGCTCACAATATGTATTTTTTGTTCACAAAAGGTATGTACAGTTGCAGTTGAATGGTATAATCCGCTAATTTACTAAACCTCTAGCTGTTTGGCATTACAGCTCGGATTTGTAAAACAGCGAACCCTAATACGCGGAATGATTCCTTACATTTGCATCTTTGGGCATATGAAAATATATTTTGTCAGGTGCAGTTACGATGTTATTTTTGCACATAGGAACCATACAATATTTATAATAAGATTTTGTGCGCCCTTCCATTTGTAATGAATTGATATTAAAAGCTTTAATCACTCACTTATAATCACAAATTAGATAGTATTACTTATAAAATAAAACTGTGAATCCAAAACTTCGTTGTTTTGTTGATAATATTTTGAATTTGTAATCTGCACTTGACTGACACTGACATATAAGTGTATCTATGACATTGACAATGCACGGTGACGTCACAGAAAAAAGCGCAAAATGGCACCGCGTTTATAGTCGTCCAAAAATAATAGTAATTTTAATTATTTTTTTAAGCTTATTTAATAATATTCTGTAAGTGTTATATTTTTTTCCGGTTATATAATAACTAATAGAATCGTTTAAAAAAATAAAAAATTAACATGAATATACCCTATTGTATAGAAACCTGAAAGAAATATTTTAGAAAATCTTGCTACAAACTGGCTTGTTTTTCTGCGTAAAGAAATATTCTAACAAGGGATTGCATATATTTTATAAAAATAAAGGCTATTTTGAAACATTATTCTTAATATTTGCTTACAATGCAATCACGCAACAATAAAAAAAAAAAATTAAAAATTGGATGTTTTGCAACGTTTTTGACAGAATTCTCTGAAATGGCGGCCATATTTCTTCCATACAAATTCAGTTGCCCGCCGGGCGTTCAGGAAGGAGGCCGTGTCGAATTTTTCAAAAAAATCCATTTTTGAATTACGTAAAATTGCATTACAGTCTAAAATATTTCAATAAAAAACTAGGTATGTACAAACTGCTAAATTATGTCATACTTTTGCTACACTATGGTACAGTTTTGACATTTTGTTGACGTTCAATCAAAGATGTAATGCTATCGCAGATACGGCATCGCACATTTTTTTTTTTATTTTATTGAAAATTAAGTCAATGAAAGAAATAATTTGGTTTGATTTATTACCTATATTTTTTAATTGGTGATTAGGGTGAAAATCGGATTGGAACTTTCTCGGTCACGGAATCATATTTTTCTTCTTCTTCTTATCGAGTCGAAATGGTTACACTGTAGCTTCAATTTCAAATCACCTGTGACCAGTATGTGGCCACGGCGATCCCTCTGTCGTTAGCTTTATTAAGGTCCTCTATGGTACATGACGTAGGGCAGCTAGGACATGACAAAACGTGGTCCATCGTCTGAATGGCACCGCAGTCGCAAAGGTTTTTATCAGCGTGACGCCACCTAACTCGGTTTTCCCGACACCTCTATTGAGAGACTTCCAGACTGACCAGGGGAGGTCTCTACCCGGTGGGAGTTTTTCAGCAGGAGGGATATTTGACTCGTAAGGTGGAATCATATTAACTGTTTTTGTAATAAAAGGTGCTGTTTAATTAGAATTTTTACAATTATTTTGAGGGGTGATTCAGTCTGAAATTTTGAACAACTTTTGCCCATGAATGTATATCAAAATACGAATTGACATTATGCGTAATATATCGAACCACAGGCTATACTAGATCTATACTTGGCTAGGCAGGCAGGCTATAGTAGGCTATTTATCTATACTAATATTATAAAGAGGAAAGATTTGGTTGTTTATTTGTTTGCATTAAATGGCTCCGAAACTACTGGACCGATTTAAAAAAAACTTTCACCGTTGGAAAGGTACACTATCCCCGAGTGACATAGGCTTTGTGTGTACCAAGGGCGAAGCTGGGGTGGACTGCTAGTATAGTATAATGATATTAAAATAACAGTCGAAAAACAAAAAAAAGGTGCATTTTCATACAAAAGTGTGCAGCCGCCCGGGAAAATTGTATAGGAACCGATTTTTTTGGTGTTTTTACTGTTTTTAGGGTTTCGCTTGTCTGTCTGTCTGTAAATCACAGCCAATTTGCTACGAAACTATTAGAATGATTTAGTTGAGATTTAGTACCTACATTTATGTAACTTAATGACCCCAAGATAGACGTACAACGTAAATAAATGAAATTTAAAAAAGGGGGCCACTTATGGTGGGTAAATTAGACATTAAAAAAAAGTTTTGATAACAAAATCGTGTGACATATCAAATGAAAGAACTTTTTATGACAATTTTAAATATATATATTTTTTATTATTTCTTAGAACGGTATTTTTAAGTTATTTAAGAAAATGGGCGAAAATTGACCCCCCCTACTAAACTACTGGACCGATTCAGTTGAAATGTGGTGCACATAATGTAAATTTGTGACCCAAAGACGGAAGTAAAATGTAGGTAAATGAATAAATTTAAAAAAAATGGGGCCACTTATGGGAGATAAATGAGACATTAAAAAAAAGGGTTTTGTGAACTATATCGCGTAAAATATCCAATAAAAGAGCATTTTATGATAATATTAAATATATTTTTCTATATTTTTTAAGTTGGTGTTTTTGAAGTTATTTTTGAAAATAAATAATAAAAATACCCTTATCTCCGAAACCACTGAACCCAAACTTTTAAAAATATACAGTTAATCGTTATATACCTATAGATTACAGGAAAACCTATTAGAAGATAAAAAATAAAAGGGTGCAATAATGCTAATTACTGCTTCATTAATCAACTAATTTTTTTAGCAGTTTTCAGGAAAAGATTTCTCTTCAGTGCTCTTTGTTGATTCGTTAAAAATATTGTACAAAATCAAACAGTCAAGTCATTGATTGAGCACATACAGCTGCTAAACCAAGACTGTTGATCTGTTCAACGTGCAATCCTTTTTTACCCTCCGTACTTACATAATAAGGTAAATAGAAGTGAAAGGTGTTACGATTGCAGATGGTCGCTAAACGTATTGTTTCACAAAGAAAATTCAAATATGTACATTTTCTGTCAGTGGAACATGAAACGTGTAATTTTCCAAGTCACCGCCCGCGTAAAACAGAAAGAAGAAATATCATAAATTTGTCTATGGTTCCCTAAAATTTCAACTTAACCAAAATAAACAGGACACGTGCCGTGACGGGCCACGTGCAGTGTAGGGTTCCGTAGTCAGTACCTACTTGTTTTATGTAACTAACAACTGCCTAACTTTAGGTCTGAATTCAGTCCATGATACTGAACAACTTTCACCAAGGAACAAACGAAATACAAAAATTATTTTTGATCTCTTACACACAAGATTTGGCAAAATGTAATATATGTATGGAATATGTAAGGACAAATCACACTAATTAAGCTAGCCTCAAAGTAAGTTTTAAACTTGTATTATGGGATACTAACTCAATGATACTATATTTTATGATAAATACATACATAATTAAACACCCAAGAAACAGGACAATTTGAAAAAGACCATTTTCTAACTTACCCTGGCTGGGGCTCGAACCCAGAACCTCCGGATTAGCGGTCTAGCGTGTTAACAATTACGCCACGGGGGTCGAATGGAAAGCAAACATTTTCTTTTCATATTTAATTATGTGTTCCTTAGGAAAAGTTGTTCAGTTAGTTTTAGTACAGGGAGACGTTATATACTACTGCCGTGAATTTTTGTAAGTGTCCATATACAACCGTTTAATTGACAGAGAGGGGAGACACATGATTCTAACAAAAATTTGCAATCATACATACATACATACATACATACTATCACGCCTGTTTCCCACAGGGGTAGGCAGAGACTATGGACCTCCACTTGCTACGATCTTGACAGACCTCTTTCGCTTCATCTACACTCATCAACCTCTTCATACATGCCCTTCGGTTACGTGTACTTCTTACCTCTCCCTTTTTCAGAACGTCTGAAATCTGATCGCAGAACGTTCGCCTAAATTTGCAATCAAAAACCAAATATTTCACAAACGGAATGCTAAAACGAAAAAGGGTGTTCATAATCTTACAATATTTTTGAAAGACCTATTCAACGACGTCTCACACCACACATTTTTTTTTTCAAGTTTTTATTACCACATATCCATGCCCATGCCCAATTACAGCTTTCTAGTATTAGGTCCTTACATATGAAATTGCCGATTTTCAATACTGGAAACTTTAAAATCAAATATCTTGCGTTTCATTAGGAATTCCAAATTCAAATTTATTTCGAAATAAAGCCAGAAAAATATTGTTTTAAAATTCGTATTTCATTTGTTTTAACATCATTTGTTTGAGTTTCAACATTGCTATAACAACAACTATGGACAAATTGAAAATTCGCGGTATTTACGAATACGAGTTCCACCGTGGCACCAGTGCTGCAGAAACAACTCGAAGAATTAACGACGTGTATGGACCAGGCACCGCTAACGAACGAACGGTGCGTTTTTGGTTTTAACGTTTCCGTTCTAGAAATTTCGATTTACACAATGAGCCTCGTGGACGACCTGATACTCAAGTGAATAACGAAGAATTGAAGGCGATAGTGGAAACGGATCCATCTCAAACCACTTCTGAATTAGCAGCAGCCTTCGGCGTAAGTGACAAAACGATACTTATCCACTTGCGCCAAATCGGAAAAATTAAAAAACTCGAAAAGTGGGTACCGCACGAATTGACTGAAGCAAACCAACAAACACGCGTTGCTTGCTGCGTTTCTTTGCTTAATCGCCACAATAATGAGGGGATTTTGAACCGTATCGTGACTTGTGATGAGAAATGGATCCTGTACGACAATCGGAAGCGATCATCACAATGGCTTGACCCTGGAGAACCGGCAAAACCTTGCCCTAAGCGAAAACTGACCAAAAAGAAGATTCTGGTTAGTGTTTGGTGGACCAGTGCTGGTGTTATCCACTACAGCTTCTTGAGATCAGGCCAGACGATTACTGCAGACTTGTATTGCCAACAATTGCAAACAATGATGGAAAAGCTCGCCATTAAACAACCGAGACTGATGAATTGCTCTAGCCCACTGCTCCTTCAGGATAACGCTAGACCACACACTGCACATCAAACGATCGCCAAGTTAGAGGAGCTGCGACTGGAACCTCTGCGTCACCCACCATACTCTCCAGATCTTGCCCCAACCGATTACCACTTTTTTCAAAATTTGGATAACTTTTTACAAGGAAAAAATTTCAAATCTGATGAGGCAGTCAAAACCGCCTTCAAACAGTTCATAGACTCTCGCTCCCAGGATTTTTTTTCCAAAGGTATCAATGATCTGCCTATAAAATGGCGGAAGTGTATCGATAACAACGGCGCATACTTCGATTGATTAAATAATAATTTCATTAAAAAAAACTTGTTTCACTTTTTTGATACTGAACGGCAATTTCATATGTAAGGACCTAATATTAATAGTCTTTGAGTAAAACTGGGGACAGATAGACAGACAGACATGACGAAACTATAAGGTTTTCTTGTTTACTACGGAACCCTAAAAAGCTGCGTGAAATGAAACAGATTCTCTATTCTAAGGGTTCTTTGTCATTTGCGCTTTAACAAATTTCAAAATACGAGTTATCAAAACCACTTGTGCAAATATTTCGCTCCACTGCGCATACGATAAATTCAAAAATTGATGGATGAATAACCGTGCTTTTACAGGTTAAGCTTGGTCAGTTAGGATGGGTGACCGTGCTTTCAATCTTAATGTTGTCCAAGTCAAATGTTGAGATTCTTATGAATAAATTTCAGTTTTCTCTACCTACATAACTTGGCAGCTATTTAAATTTCAATTGTTTTGTCGGAATTTGAACTTGGCATTTTTACATTTATGTTTTTGATGGGATAAAATAAACACCCAAGAACCAGGACAAATTAAAAAAGGCCATTTACCAACTTGCCCTGGCTGGGAATCGAACCCAGAACCTCCGAGTGACGGACTAGCGTGTTAAGGAATCGCCACGGAGGTCGACTAATAAATTGAAAAAGTAATAAATTTTACGCAAGATTCGAATAACTATAACTTGGATTTTTTAGAAAATGCTATATGAATTTCACATATATTTAAACTCGCTTTTTAAATAAACGTCTTGCAGTCACGCACACTACTGTCGACTTTACTTTTTCTACTGATAGCCTGTCTACTAAAGTGTTAAGTACATTATAATGACGTCTGCCAAGGCCTTAATTCAGAAATAATAATTCAAACAAAATAATTCTTTGATTTGATTGATTTGAAAATTTTAATAAGTATTGCGGACTGGAAGTCTTGACGAAAAGAAAAAAGTAAGCTGTATACTAATTCTACGTTACAATTTATGATTACCTACATCTATTGTCCCGTTTACACATTATTAACTCTATGCTACTTCATCTTGACATTTTTATCCCCCTAGCGGGAAAAGTTTGCATATTTCAGAGCCAAATCCGACCACGTGGCTTTGTGCATACAGTCCTTAAGTGTATGAGATATATATGTATGTGATAAACTGGCAGATACATTATACGTAATCATTTCAATTATTATGAAACATTATGTAATAAACTCATAACCATAACAATTGAAAAGTTAAATTTGATAAGCTTATTTATATCATAAATGTAAGTGGTAGCTACTCCTACTTGTTCTAATATTATGGTTAGTATGTACCTACCTACTAATAAATGTTCAGATTTCTAACATTAGGAAATATAAATAAAGTTAATTGAAATTACATTGTATCAGGTATTTATTCTGTGATTGTATATCTTCAGCCATGAAAATTTAAATTTCCACCACATCTTATCCCTCTAGTGAGGTATTTCCATTCACCTTTTTCTTCGTAATGAAATGAAATGAAATGAAATTGTTTATTTATCAGATAACAGGGATCCAAATTTGTTAGTATACAATTTAACTGAAACTTATAAGTTATGTTAGTATAATCTTTTATATGAGATAAATTAGATTAAATTAAATCAATGGGGACTCGAAAATATTTTATATTTCCCCATGCAGAGCTACAGGCATAGTTGCTCTAATCAAGTGCCGCATTAATTGAGAATGCGGCCTGTCCGCCACCGTTTTAAGAATGCTGTTGTGACTCGCCCTGATTCTCCTCAGCATAGATACCGCTTTTTTACGGAGCACGGCATGAAAACCATCCGTCCTTGCTTGCACAAACATTCCAGAGGCACTGCAAAATCGAGGGAGTCCCAACAGCATTCTAAATATATTATTATATTGAATACGGATGACATCCAGCGATCTCTTAGTACAACAGACCCACAGACTACCCGTGTAGAAACCCTGGCAAAAAGCTTTAAAAAGCGTAATTTTGACCTGTTCGCTACAACGGGCGAATCTACGGGTCAACATGTTGCCCCTGACCGCAAGTGCCCTCCGTTCCCTTTCTACGTCTGCATTGTCTTTAAGGTCGTCGGTAATAATGTGTCCCAAATATTTAAAAGTTGACACTCTCTCCAAATATGTGCCATTTAGGATTATGGGAGGTGCGCTTTCGGGATATTTACCTGCGGCCTTAAAGACAATGTACTCACATTTCCTCGCATTGTATACGAGTCCATGTGTGGTCGCATACTTTTGGCAAACCTTGAGCATCTCATTGACTGACCATGAAGTCGGCCCCAGAAGAACCATATCGTCAGCATAGCTGATATTATTAATGACTGTACCGTCTATACTACACCCTACTCTCAGACCGCTGAGCTCAACTATAAGGCCGTTAATATACAGGTTGAAAAGCTTGGGAGACGAAATCCCCCCCTGTCTTACCCCGCATTCCAACCTGTATGTACCAGAGACACCGTCGGACCATCGTACAAAATTTGTCTGGTGCTTGTACCAGAATTTAAATATGTTGACTAAGTCCCTCGGTACACGCCTGTCCTCAAGCATTCCCCACAGCACTTTATATGACACTAGGTCAAAGGCCGTGGAGAAGTCCAAAAAACACCCGTATACCGGTGTCCTTCTATTTGTGTAGTACTGGACAGTATGCTTGAGTGCAACAATCGCACTCTCTGTCGACAGCTGAGGTCTATATCCAAACTGGGCATCATGGAGATTTAAGTATTGTTGCAACCGCGCATCAAGCATACTATCCAGTATCCTGGCAATTATCGTTGCAAGGGAAATAGGTCGGTAGTTTCTCCTATCCGAGATATCCCCTGTCCTGTTCTTCACGATGGGCACGATGACGGTTTTCATTAAGTCTGGCGGCAAATATGAGTGACTTATACAAAGCGAGAAAAACATGGACAAGACCCTCGGCAGGTGAACCCCCGCATACCTCAGGTGCTCAATACTGAGTCCGTCGTGCCCGGGCGACTTACCCGTGCTCATCCCCTCTATTACCTTTCTAACCTCCGCTGCGGTAAAACGTAGCAAAGGAAAGTCCCCAAACACCACGGACCCACCATCAGACTCCTCATCGGTAGGGCCCAACGGAGACTGCACTCTAAAGTGCTCCTTGAACATGTTTGCAATCTCCGTTGCGTCACTTTTCCCTTCAACACTCACCGGGCGACCCGGCCTGGGATCCAGTCTGGATGTGGCTTTCCAAAAGTTTCTAAAGTTTTTTGAGTGTCTAGCTTTCGCTATTATATCCATTCGGATTTGGTCTTGATTTTTTTGACACCAGCTAAGACGACTTTTAAAAATTTTACGTGTTTCGCACATTTCCTGGTACACAAGACCAGATGTTGGTCGATTGTGCTGCACCCATATTTCAAACTTACGCCTAGCCTCCCGGTGAGCCCCAGACACATGTTGATTCCACCCACACAATACTTTCCTTTTATTATTATTACTACGCTTAACTATCTTGGTTTTAGAAGCCCCCTGCATAAGAATATTAACAATGTTTGCATATAATTTATCTAAGATCTTGTGGTGGTCAGAGCTGCTGCACGACCCATGACCGCATTCCACGCATTCCATTGGAAAGTCTATGTCACGTAACGATTCATTGCATATGTTATGGTATTTCCTAACCTGCGCGTCGTCCCTTTCCCCCCAAATAACATTGCTGCAAGGCAGGTCATGGGTCACCAGTTTCTGTCTAACCACCTCAAGATCACAAGTCATAAAAATAGGAAGATGGTCCGACACATATACCGCCTCATGTATGTATACATCCACTACGGTTTGCCATGCTGAGTGTGATACTACAAAGTGGTCTAGCCATCTTTTACTTCCGTGTACTTGACTTACGAAAGTATAGCTATTAGAGCTTACACCTAATTTCTCAACATCTGCACATACCCACATTCTATCCTCAGAAAAGCTACTTAACTCCCTGTAGAACTGTTCATCAATATGTGCATTAAAATCGCCTAGTGTATATATACACTCTACATCATTTGCATCTTCTATCGCACTGATTTCTCCTAGCACTTCAGTAAACAATGGTAGATTTTCATAAGAGTCCGTTGGCATGTACACGGAAAATACAATTACTGAACGCCCTCCCATTGTACCTTTTATAGCTACGAGTCTGTCGCTGTTACAGTCTAAGATTTTTACAGATTCAAACAAACCCTTTCTCCATAGGATAGCCACCCCCCCATATGGTCTACCTACCAGTAATCCAGCTGAAGTATCTACTGCAGACTTACCCGTATATTCGAAGTCACTACTAACCGTACCCAATAAGTGTATATCGTGGGGTAGGAGCCATGTCTCCTGGAGACCGATAATATCTGACTTCGCACATATTTTTCTTATACAATGTAATGATCGCTTTAAAGACTGACAATTAAAGCTAGTGAAAGTTACTTTGGTATTTTTAATATCCATAAAAGTTATTATTTGACTTTAACTTTGCTGTCTGCGTTCGTCCTGTACATAAATTGCACAAAACGCCTAAACGTAACACCTTCAGGCCACATCTGAGTATCCAAAAACAAATGCAGTTTATGTTTAGATACAAACATTTTATATGCATTGTATTTCCTTGTCGTTCGCATATTAATTGGTTTCAACACTACGGACTCATTTGTTTTTGTTTTAATATAGTTAATAATATCACTCTCACTAGTTTCCTTGCTAACGTTTGAAATAAACAATGGCACTTTAAGCTCAGCCGCTCGGAATTTCACATCTGGGTCCGTTGCTGCACTACCTCTTTGTCCTATTAATTTATACCGCTTAGCTCTTGACCTATGCACCACCTTCCATTCCTTATCCTCCGTGCTAATAGAAGCATCCTCCGCATTTACCTCACGATAACGCATACTATCTTCACAAGGAAGCATTATACTCGTAGACTGAGAGGTCTCTGCCGCTGTCGGGCGCCGACTGGGGACCGGTTTCGCCGCGCTGTCGCTCGGTACTTGCGCACGGACCGGTTTCTGCATGGCCTCGACGTGTCTTGCTTGAAATAGGGCCGTCTCACTTCCACTCACACAATCAATACCTGACTCGACATCTCGATTGTTCTTAGTGTCCTCGTTGGCAGTCGCTGTATGTGCCTGCATGCTCCGTACATTTTCTGTCTCTTCTTTTTGTTCGCAACTGAAGAGGACCGATTCTGTTGCTATGTCATCTACCGAAGGACGTCTGTAGTCTGGCGGCCGGTCACTGACCCGTGTTATATTGTTTACCTCCAAATCAGCTGAGTCTTGTGATACTTTTAAAGGTACATATTGCAAACCTATTGGGCCACTATCGAAAGAAAAACTATCTCTCAAACATGCACCTCTCTTATTATTCACCTTATCGATGGAATAAGCTGTATTTTCTATTATGGATGCATGTTTCATGTGATCGACATCTTGCTTGAGCACCTCGAATTGATCTTTTGTGACAGCATGTTCCTTTAAATGACTCAACTCATTTTGCATTTTCAAAATATCTTTAAGTATCCTAGTAGCGTCCACATGATCAAAAGACACAGGAGGAACTCGATGCAAATCCACTGCTGCAAATATCGGGAACTTTTCTCTATTCCCGGACTTCATCAAACAGATGATATCGTCGAGATCCCTGGACATTCTCTTTTTTCCTTCTCTCCGACGGAGTGGCATCTTCTTCGCATTTGGTACAGCTTCGTATAATAACGATTTGGCTTGAATTATTTCTTCCGATGTGTATGTTGAGGTACACAGCTGGTGGATACTTTCTTCATCGGTGAAATCCACCACGTTACGTAGAAACGTTAAAAGCTCATTAATCACAACGTTGCAGTTCGCGCACTTTAAAGTGGTCGAGGTCATTGTCCTCAGCGATGAGTTGTCTGTCACATTTGCAACACGTTCGCGCGTGGCCGCGTACGTAACGACACTGGAGACCGTAATGAGAAAGTTCTGAGTGTAGCTAATACCACAGAATAACTACCAGTACTGAATTTACCATTTGGAGGGTCCGCCGCGAGCATAGTAATAATGTAGGTATATTTTCGATACCTAAACAGGGAGTGACACAGGCCTCCAAATACTGATGTCTCATTTTTCGACCTGCCTAAAGATATCTAACCATGACTGTCATCTAGTAACAACATAATTATTACACACTAGTGAATTAATATGCAAGTTTTCCCGCTATGTTTTCCTTCACCAAGTTAAAATTTGCATATATGTGAGTACAGACGTAGAAGTCTTGTTTAATGAACATCTAACTTGTATCTGGCTGATGCACAGCCAGTGCCTAAATGGCTTCAACATGCCTTAGGCTTGAAACTGGGTTAAGCGGAGACCCACAACGGGTTCAGTCCATCTCTGTCAACCGTCGCAGGTCACGTGTCTCTGGCACACAGCTTGTGACAGACGGACTGAACCCGTCGCGGGCGTCCACTTGACGTAGTTTCAAGCCTTAAGATTCTTAAAATTTTTAACCAATTATGGATTATTATGACCGCTATAATGACAAATACTAAAAATAAGATAAAGTAAAAAATGTAAGGGGGTCGTCATACAAGAAACATGTTTTTTCAGCGTTTTAAAACATTGTATGAAAGAATACCTCCATGTCCAAGTCCAACTCGCACTTACCCGTTTATTTTTATTATTATAAACCTTATTTTTCATATGTCAGTATTCTCTTTCTGGTCTGATTGCCCTTCAGCAAAGGCCTCTTCCAGCCATCAGGGTTTATTTTTTTTACTTGAGTTAAGTATCCAAAATACTCAAAATAAAACTGTATAAGTAGATAATATTACCAAATTCTATTTCCCGCTTTGCAGTTTCCAAGCGTTTGTTCAGAGCATCCTCATCTTCAGTGTTGCGGGCACGCAGACGCCTTTCCAGCTCTTCAATAGATGGCGGCATCACAAACACCAACAGGGGGTTTAAGTCTGTGCCCTTGACCTGCTTTACGCCTTCAATTTCAATGTCCAGAACACAGATCTTGCCCGTGCGACGAACATCATCCACTGCCTTTTTGCTGAAATTTTACATACAGTATGAGTAAACAAGATGGTTTATATACTGGGTGGCGCAAAAGTACTGGCACTAAAGAAAATACTTTTATTTTTTTTATATGACATTTTCTGTCATTCTGTTGTTGAAAATTGTGTAGTGAACAAATGTAAAATACACTGAAAATAAACATGGACCGTTTTACTCCCCAAGAACGTGGAATAATTGTGTCAATGTTCTTACGGAATAATTCATCAGTGATAAGAACACAACGTGAATTTCGTCGACGATTTCACCACCGTCCGGCACCGATTGGTCGCACAATTCGACGCTTTGCCACACGCCTTGAAGCAACTGGCTCAACATTGGATAGACCTAAGTCTGGGAGACCAAGAACAGGCCGTTCAGCTGAAAATATCGATGCTGTGCGCGAAGATGTGGAAGAGTGTCCAGAAACATCAACGAGGCGACGTGCCACGCAATTGGGCATTTCCAGACGGACCCTGCAGCGTATTTTGGTGAAAGACTTAAAGATGTTCCCGTATAAAACTCAAATGACTCATCAGCTGCTGCCTGCTGACCACCGAGCTCGTCTAGATTACTGCCAGCGCGTCATAAACCTCAACCTTGAAGAGGATGATTTTCCTTCAAAATTGGTTATGAGTGACGAAGCGCATTTCCATCTCTCAGGGCATGTCAATAAGCAGAATACTCGGTTCTGGGGCACTGATAATCCGCGCATTATTCAAGAAACACCTCTACACCCACTAAAAGTTACTGTATGGTGTGGCATCTGTGTTGACAGAGTGATCGGACCCTATTTTTTCGAAGACGCTGGAGGCAATGCGATAACTGTCACTGGAGAACGCTACAGAACCATGTTACGAGAGTTTTTGATACCCAGTTTGGACGAATTGGGGCTGGAGCACATCTGGTTTCAACAAGACGGCGCTACGGCACACACAGCGCGCGACACTATGGACTTAGTGAGGGACGCTTTTCCAGGCCGAGTTATCTCTCGTTTTGGCGATTTGCCTTGGCCTGCAAGATCACCCGATCTGACCAGTCCAGACTTCTTTCTTTGGGGTTTTTTGAAATCTCGGGTGTATGTGAACAAGCCACAGACTCTCGCAGCTCTAAAAGAAAACATTCGTCAAGAAATAACGAACATATCGCAGGAAGTGTTACGGCAAGTTATGCAAAATGTCATAAATAGGGCTCAAATGTGTATCAACTCTGGAGGTCACCATTTAAAAGACATCATCTTTAAATCCTAATGGTACGAAATTTAATGGCACAAATATACATTTAAAAAAACCTAAATCTAGTTTTCTAATTTAGAAAAAATGTTATAGCTGAACCAAATAGGGTCTTTACTTTTGCGCCACCCAGTATAAATATCTGTTTCTCGCGGCATTGCCCGTGTTTTGAAAGGTAAAATGTCCATATTACTCACTTATATTTTTTAAATATCATTAAATAAATATTTATATATATATATATTTATTAAATATATAACATATACAATATGTAAAACACTAACTAAAACCATTTAATTAAAACTACTTAAAAATAAAAAAGGCCTGGCAAATCACTGCCCCTAGGTTAAAATAAATGTAAATTTTTTGAATATTACTTATTGTCTATCAACAAAATATTATGAATAACATTTTAAAATCAAACACTGTAAACAATGATGTTAATACTGAAAATCTGTATACTGGCAAAATGCCAATGCTCTCAAAACAACGAGCACATGGCCAAATGAAATTCTTTGTGTAAAATCAAAAGATCAGATCACTCACCTGGTACCATACATGTTTCCACTGAAAGTGGCAGTTTCTATAAAATCACCTCTCTGTACCGCAGCTACCATGACATCTTTCGAAGTAAAATGATAGTGAATACCATCTTTTTCACCCGGCCGGGGGCCTCTGGTGGTGTGCGACACACTAAAGCCAAATTTGTCCGGGAATTCTTTCAGTAGGCGTTTTAGCAATGTGCTTTTACCTGAACCCGAGGGTCCGCAGAGCACTAAAGGACGAGGACCTTTCTGCACCATACTTGCAAAAACTAAAAACGATAACCAACCATAATAATTCAATTATAGAATCGCAATGCAACATTCACGTTTTACTATTTTTAATTGCTATTTAAAACTCACATCTAAATAAATACGTGGTTTCTAGATTTATGTGCCGACAAGAGAATAAAGATTTTTATATCACTAATCAAATACTTGTTATTTTAGAAATAATTGAACAGGATTCAAGATCGAGCGATTCAATTCAACTACATGTGCCATAGATTAATATTGTATATATATACTAAAATAGATAATTAGACATAAACATAGTATCTATTATTAGATCAAACCAGTGGCGCCATCTGGTAACATGCTTTCGCAACACCAAAGGACTAAAAGATGAAATAAAATGGTTAAAAAATTACTCCGTGAGCTGGGACTTGAACTCGCGGTCTCGGTTCAAATACGACTGTGTTCAATAGCCTAAACGACTGAGCTTTTAAGTGATTTACCGCACATGTCGAATTTATCCATCATTTAATATTCCTATCAAATAAAAATATGGTGTAAAAACTATACTGCGTGAGTGGGACTTGAACTCGCAACTTTACTCTTATTTTAACCATGCTCTAAACTCTGATTTTTTATTCCGTAGAATTCTGACATTTCATAAGTGTTGCTACTAAAAAAGCTCTCCAACTGAAAAGGGAACCTATTTAAGGGCAATAAAAAATAAAATGCTTGATATTTTTTTGTTTTACCTAGAAAAAGATAAATTATAAACTTTCTGGTATATCTTAAATGTTATAACATTTTTTCACATCGAATTATCAAAGTTACATTCTTAAGTTAGCAGTTTATTTTTCTTTAGCTGGCATCACTCCCTACTAAGTCATGTTTAATAAACCTTTTTAGTCAAAGCGTTTCCAAATTATTGTTTTTTTATAATTCACAAGGAAGTTTTATATGCTATTTCATACATATACATATGTATAACAAAAAATCAACTGAGCTATCACGTGTTCTACTTCATATGGCGAATTTCTACACCATTTGATATTCCGTGGATGGATTGGATGAGAGCAGCACAGGACCGAGATGGGTGGCGTCGACGAAGAGAGGCCTATGCTCAGCAGTGGGCGGAAGAAGGGCTGGGATGATGATGATGATGATGATATTCCTATTCTATAACACGCATTAGGAGTTAGGTCAGCTGATTCGTGACTAGATGGCGTTTTATTGAATTTTTTAATCAAAATTCTGCAATGTTCTAAGTTTCATAGCATGACATGTGCTACGATACGATGCGTTCAGCGATGATTACTTCATGTCTATGAAACTTAGAACATTGCAGAATTTTGATAAAAAAATTAATTATAACGCCATCTAGTCACGAATCAGCTGACATAACTCCTAATGCGTGTTATAGAATAGGAATATCAAATGGTGGAGAAATTCGTCATACGAGGTAGAACACGTGATAGCTCAGTTGATTAGAGCATGGTCAAAATAAGAGCAACGTTGCGTTTTTAAACCATTTTTTTATTTGATAGGAATATAAAATGATGGATAAATTCGACAAGTGCGGTTAATCACTTAATAGCTCAGTTGTTTAAGCTATGGAACATAGTATAGTAGTATTTGAACTGAGATCGCGAGTTCAAGTCCCAGCTCACGGAGTAATATTTCACCGTTTTATTTCATCTTTTAGTCCTTTGGTGTTGCGAAAGCATGTTACCAGATGGCGCCACGGGTTTGATCTAATGTTAAAGCACACCGTTTCTTATCTATTTCAGTATATACAATATTAATCTATGGATTACTTTAACTTTACTTTTACTTGATTGACAATTCTAGAATGACAGTGACAGTCAAAATCACAACTGAAGATAGCGTAAGATGAAGCTCCGTTATGCTTATGCTCCATTCATGCTCCGTTCAGACTTCAGATACAGGAGTACAGTATAGATAACGCTCGGCCACCAATATGAGCGACAGCGATGGCAACGGCGGTGGCGACGGCGACATGCGGCAGAAAAAAATACAAGGAAATAATAATGTGTGGCAGCAAACTTTATTAGTATCTGGAGCTCAGGGGGGTTACCCCATAAAATATCGACGGCAGTCGTCCGTGAGGCGTCCATAACACCTTCCGACCGCCATGAACCCGTGGCTTGCGGACTGATTCATTACGGACGATACTACTGACAGTTATGCAGCCTAATCGGTACTCAAATTATTACAAAATGTCCACTCGAAAGGCGTTTGACAGCACGCGTGTGCCGCAAATGCCGAAAATGTCCCCGTCCCGCCCCGCACCAACGTCACCTCTTTTAGTTTCGTATCTTGTTCGAATTCCTTGGATATCATGACGTTTTAGGCGCCTTTTGTAGCTTATGTTTACCAGTTTAGACGCCAGCTCATTAGAGTGGTTAGCCAGACGCTTCTTATATCACTCAGATGAGTTTTATCTCCTCCTTCACGGTGGAAACTTCCTTATGGATTTCAGTGTTTGTTATAAGCCATGCTGTGTTGGCGATGTTCCTCAGGAGGCCATTTTGCAATCTTTGTATGATACTCGTAGTGATGTTAGAATTGCATGCACTTCCCCACAGTTGAAGTCCATAGGTCCATATTGGCTTGAGTACAGTCTTATAGATTAGGAGTTTGTTATCTATAGATCAGACTGAGTTCCGTCAGGCTTCCGTCGCTCGCTCAAGGTCGCGCTATAAGCACCTTCCGTCTAGCCATGCGTTCGAACATACAAGTGAGAGAGGTGCCGCACGTCCACCTGTGTGGTCGCGCGCGTGGAGTGGAACCTTACTGTGTATTGTTTCTTTACGATTTACGACATAAACAAGCGTTTTAACCATGACGAATTCACGACATTATTGTGCGGTATACGAATGTCAAAATCAAAAAACCAATAAACAATTGTCGTTTTTAGGGTTCCGTACCCGAAGGGTGCAAATGGGACCCTATTACTGAGACTCCGCTGTCTGTCCATCTGTCCGTCTGTCCGTCTGTCCGTCGGTCCGTCTGTCCGTCTGTCCGTCTGTCACAGGGCTCTATCTCTTGAACCGTAATAGCTAGATACCTGAAATTTTAACCGATTATGTATTACTGTGGCCGCTATAACAACAAATACTAAAAATAAAAAAGTTGAACATTAAAGGGGGTCATCATACAAAAAAAATGTGTTTTTTCAGCGTTTTTAACTAGATCTTAATAATGGCATTAACTAGGTACTTGAAATTTCACAGATTATGTATTACTATGGCCGCTATAACAACAAATACGAAAAATATGAAAAAGTTAAAAATTAAAGGGGGTCGTCATACAAGAAACGTGTTTCTTCAGCGTTTTAAAACATTGTACGGTGGTACGGAACCCTTCATGTACGAGTCCGACTCGCACTTGCCCGTTTATTTATTTTGCAAATTGAATTTAGTCGACTTTATAACTTTATAATGTAAAATAATGTAGTTTGGTTGGTGACGTCGGTGTTATTATAATGAGGGCTTTTCCGAGAAAAAGAACGTTTTCTATGACGCCAATAGATGGCGCTACATTCCGAGCATTCTTCTTCAGCGTTTTAAAATATTGTACGGTGGTACGAAACCCTTCATGTACGACTCCGACTCACACTTGCCCGTTTATTCACATTGCGAAAAGAGGAGGAAAGGTAAGTGTTTCTTTTTCGGTATAATTTTCACTAGAATTATCTGTTTTGTTATAAAAAGTAGTCGTATAGAATAGGGTTTGGTACTGTTTCGTCCAATCAGATTGTTTTGTAGGTATAAGGTTTCTATAAAAATCTCACGCTCTTATCTTACGTCGCAATTTTTCAAGTCAAACGTGTGGTTCCGGGTCAGAATAGGACCACTCACCTCTTCCTGTGGATGTCGTATGATCGAAAAGGCGACTTAAGGAAAAATAGCACTTAAAGCTCGTGCTACAATAGCATTCCCAAGGAGGGTTGACGTAAGGCAGGCGGCCTATAGGTAAAACTATAGCCAAATCGTTTAAATTTTTCCGGCTATTTCTTCTCCAGTTCGCTAGATTTTTGGCTACTTGGGTGACCATTGATATGCGTATTATATTTGGAAAATAAAAAGCGGGAAGCGCACCCCGGGATCCAAAGCAGCATAGCATAAAATTATAAATCATTATATAAAACTAAAACATGCCTGCGACCCTAGCGCATTCTTACGATGACGCGTTGGCACGTGACTCGCACGGCGGGCAACACAGTCTCGACTCTTTGTGCGCGTACTTAAGGTACATTTCTTCTCGTTCTGAGCAGCAGGTATTATTATTAAGATTTTCTAGGCTATTATAGCGTAGGTATTTTAGCTTTTGTATGGGAGTGATGTATCTGTAACGTAGTAACTATTTATTAATCTGTGGTTCCATGCCATTAACCAAGACATAGTTAACGCAGGTTGATTTCAACTCTTTTTTTCTTGATATGCTTCTTCCATGTCAGTTTGCGGTAGAGATTCATTCCAAGATATTTCACAGAGTCACTTTGTGGTATGGTGTTGTTTCCCAATTTAACTAGGTGGCACTCTCCTTTTCGTAATGCGTAATTTAGAACAATTTTGGCATATTTTTTGGGCGTTTTTCTTCCAAATCGGAAAATAGCTAATCCTATCAGTACGCACCGACTCCAAAGGCATAACTTGATGCCTAGCTGGCGTTTTTCTTGTCTTGCTTGTTTTCTTGTCTTTTTGCGGGTACTGGAGATTCAGGAAAATGGGAGGGAGTGCCACCCCGGCTGGATGTCGGAGTTCCAAGAATGCTGGATGGACGACCACGTTTCTTGGTCATAACTCATAACAGCTTTTCCTGCCTTTTGCATATGCTCGGAAACGGCCAGTTTGAAATCATATAAAGGCATGTAGAAGTCTGCACTGATTCGGCGCCATAATAACCAAGCATTGACAAGGGACATGTCCACTATGTAAAAAAAATGGTTGCCTGTAAAGTCGGTTTTACGGGCGAAGATTTTACGTGACAACGGCGGCAGACCGATCATAGTTGAGTGGGAGAGAGACGCAAGGCATTCGGCGGGCCTCTCTCTCGTTCGGTGACTCATCGTAACGTTACCGAGCGTTACACTTTTTCATAAGTGACTCCCAGCCGCAACCTAATTTAAGACGTTGTCACGTCAAAAAAAAACCTCTTGTACCATTGACGAGACTGCAAATGGATTCTGTAAGAACCCAGCTCAGCATGGAATCAAGTAAATCTACTCCTCTCATATGCATGTTATAAACATCCACAGCTTGGGGAGAAGGCATGAAAACATATTTTTTATCCTGTCGAACATAACGCCGCTTTAATGTCGTGGGTTCACTTCCAACGTAGGCTCAAAGAAGGTTCACATTCTTTTTATCGAACCAGGAAACCAAGCTCAACTTTACTCTATCTATGACTGCTACTTCTTCTTCCATGGTACCGCGTCCTTCGCTTCTTTAGTTCCTCTTCAGAAGGCATACACGAGATCACCTGGAATTACATTTACATGCTTTGTAGTGCCATAGAAACGTGCGTAGTCCATTTCTGGATTGTAATAATAATACGATAAACCAATTTACTTTGGTTTATCGTATTATTATTACAATTTATTCTAGTTAGAAGCATACTTGACAATTTACTGACAATCATAAATCAAAGACAATACTATCACAGTATACATTTAGGGCTTCTTTCTCTCTTATTCCAGAAATGGACTACGCACGTTGTGAATATATGCATTTACTCACCTTTTTGGATTTTTTTTTATTTACAAAGTAGGACTTTTTTCGTTGTACCTGGCCCGTCGCACGTTCTAAACATAACCTTAAATATATTTAAAAGATGACGTTTGCCATGAATAACTTATTTACTTGCAGTTTTAATGTCAGTTAGTTTTTTAAGATGGGGCATATCAGTAGCTTATAAAAAAAATATGAACTTACTCGTCCATTTATGGTTTCGTATGCGGTAAGGGGATAAGGGTTTCTTGTGGACTACGGAACCCTAAAAAGGGAATGAAAATAGAGACGGCCATTTTGTGGGGACGGTATCGCGAAATCCAGTGTATGCCGGATGCCGCGCTGCTCTCCCCGAACTCTCTCTCCCTTAATAATTTATTCATTTCATAGTGTATATATTTATTTTCCGGAAAGTAGTGTCATTAATATATCGTATTATTTATAGAAATATTATTATTTATTTATATTATATTTTGATATAAAAATCCTTTGCTTTAAATATTTTCAGAAATTATATATTAATTATATCTATTTATAAATTATTTATATAATTAAAATTTTTGTTGTAAATAACCCTATAACAGTAAAAATGGTCCCTGTCCCTGATCATGTACTTAAAAAAAGGGGAAAAACGGGACCCTATTACTTAGACTCCACTCTCTGTCTGTAACCAGGCTGTATCTCATGAACCGTGAATCGTGATAGCTAGACAGTTGAAATTTTCACAGAAAATGTATTTCTGTTGCTCTATTTGTGGTTTTGGGTTAGAATAAGACCACTCCATCTCTTCCTGTAGGTGTCGTAAGAGATGACTTAAGACTTGAGCACAAACATCTTGTGCTACAATTGCATTCCCAAGGAAGGTTAAAGTCAGGCGGCGCGGCGGCGGCATTTCATTCTAAATTTTAAGGTAAAAAAGCCCTTAACTGGCAATATTCCGCGGAAGAAATCGCGTGAATTCGTGGCATGGTTAAGGTGAAATTGTAGCATAAGTGGCGCCCTAATTTGAAATAAATTGTTCAAAACTAAATATGGTAATATTTCATAATTTTATTTGGATTAATGTCTAAAAAGACCTTCAAATTATTTTCACTTTCAACTATTAACTTCAAGCAATTTATTTCAAATGGGGGCGCCACTTATGCTACCACTTCACCTTAAGCTCACGCCGTCGCCCGTCGCCGTCGCTGTCGCGTATATTTGTGGGCGAGCGTTAACCCGTCGAATGTGTAGTGCAGTGTGAATGGAGCATCATAGACAATACGGAGGACAACCAGCATAAACAAATCGTGTCATTTGTTTACAGCTGACTGTAATCAATAGCATATTAATTTCAAAATAAGATTTTTAATGTACAACCCCATGATATATAATTATAATAAAAACTTTGTTTTAGTTTAAAATCTAAAATATTTCTTACTTACAAATTTTTTAATACAGTATAACAAAGTAAGTCACTCTTTCCAATTTATATTATGACTTCCGATTTTACTAAAAGAGCCAATCAGGATAGCGCTTTTCGCATTTGAAATTTATCCGTTGAAATCAAATCAAATCGAACTGCTCGGTCTCAAGCAAAGCAAAGTGGGTTGGTTGGTCCGGTCGCCAGTTGATTGAGCTGATTTTGGAAATAGAAAAAGTTTAGTTTTAATGTATTTGCAGTAACTTCTAAAACGTTTTTAGCGCTTTTATCGTCGTGATATAGAAAATCTTCCTTCGATATGGATATTCAAGTGAGACGGCAGCGATCTGTAAGTTTTTATTTACATACTTACCTTGTACCATTGTCGTTATTTTTTGCATATTTTTGTAATTAAAGTTCCTTGTAAGTAAATAATTTATTATATTTAGGTGCAATCAGAGAACCAAGAAAATATGTTCGTTAGTAAAGGCAAGGCTGGCATGCTTTTACCGACGAAGCGGCATGGGCCGACTATGCGAGCGCTGGGAGATTTGAACAGTAATATGCAAGCTCAGCGACAGAATACTGGCAAAGTGGCTGAGGCTGCTGCAGAGTTTGAAAAAAAGGCGTCTATTAACCGTGGCTTGGTTCGTAGGTGAGTGGTACTTTCCTACTAATACCTTCAAATGACGACGAAGATAATTTCACAACTACCACCAATTTTTGAGTCTTTAAAAAGAATGATACAATATATCTGCGTTAATTTATATATTTTAATATTAGTCCTGTTTCTTTGGTAATTAATTGGCTATTTCCCATAAATTCCACTAGTCTAGAAATATGTTTATTTGAGTATTTTTATTTCAGTAATTACAGCCATGTGCAGTCGAAGGTGGATACAGGATTAGCCTGCAAAACAACTATCCAACCATCATCGAGACCACCTCTGCGAAGACAGGAAAGCACAGCAGGTCATGCTGCCAGAGCTGCTGCTCGCTCCAGGGTAGGTATAGTTTAATTATTAACTACTAACAGGACTAACTTTATTGTAAATAGTACATAAAGTAGGAGAAACCTTCAATCAGCAATGCAACACCATGGCTTGAGAAAATGTTTATGAAATTTATTATACATTTTGACTGGAAAATGAATTGAGGATTTTTGTAGCATCAATTGTAGGCAAGGATTACAAGAGTAGCTTTCATTCAAGGGAATACTTAAATCCGTATTATAAGAAAGGGATAATTATCTGCCAGGATTCCCACAGAATATTAAATTCCAAAATTTAACTATCAGGTTTGCATTAAATTATATTTGAAGATAATTAATATTGGTGTTTGCTTTTCAGCATAAAGTTGTAAGTTTTTATTTTTTTTTAAAAACATTTCAGGCTGCTTTAAAGGATTCAACTAACAAGCAACATGACATGAAAGAATCTACCAACATACTAGTCCAAGCCAAGAAAACTCATGACTCCAAGAAGAATCATAAGCTGCCTGTGTTGAAAGAAAACAGAGAACCCAAATCCCTGAATACCATCCTCAGGGATCCGACTGAATCATTAGGAAAACTTCAACTAGTCGATTATTCAGAGCAGACAACACAACTTATTGATGAAAGAAAACTGGAAGAGGCGACCCAACTGCTCTCATCGTCGAAGCTGCCGGAGGACATTGAAGATATTGATGCTGGCGACAACAACAGTCCATTGCTTTTGTCGAATTACATCAAGGACATTTACAGATATTTGACTGAACTTGAAGTGAAGTACCCAGTAGAACCTGATCACTTGAAAAATCAGGTTAGTAACAGTTTTTACTATAAAGTAATTATGACAAGATCAGGGTTACTAAATAAGTATTAAAAGCTGCTGTTATCTAAGGGGATACAAGAATTTTCCAGGGTCCAGCGCTGCCCATATTTGAAATAAATTATTTGAAAGGAAACAGATATCATTTAAAATTTTGTCTCTATTAAGTCCTAGATAACCCTTTAAATTATTTTATGAGCTACTGTTTGCTGTAAGAAAGTGAGGCTTTTCTTTGCACATTTAAGCCAATTTTAGCAAATGTGCGACAAAAAGCTTTACATTCTCACTTTAATTTCAGTTTAACACTTTAGTTAGGATTAGGATAGTTTTTTATAATATGAGGAAAGATTAGGATAGTTAGGATTAGGACTGCCTCATGGTCCAGTGGTCAAGGCATCTGCCTTGTGATCCGAAGGTCGTGAGTTCAAATCCTACTGGGAAGCATATTATGTGAAAAGTTGTTTCCACACTGGTTAGGATATTGCAGGCTTGAATCACCTGATTATCCGAAAAGAAAGATGATTCCATGCTTCGAAAGGCACATAAAGTTGTTGGTCCTGAATGCCATCTAGCGTACCTATCCTAGGATTGGTTCTGGTCCCTTTGGGTTGCGGAGGTGAGACTGCAGTCGCTCTGGGTTAAATCCAGTAACCTCGTCGTATCACCTAGATTAGGTAGCGGACGCCGGGCTCTGATGCGTAACCGTTGACAATGCAACCGGGAATACTCTCGGATGATGATGATGATGAGGATAGTTCGGATTAGGATTCTAGTTTCTAAATTTAATAACATAGAGACTGAGAGATGGGGGGAGACCTTGCCCACCAATAATTTGGGACAATATTGGTTAAAAAAAAGTAAACCACTATAATTGCACCCTTTATCTTATCAAAACCTCCCAGTAGCTTTTTTTTATTATGATTCTGTATTTTTGTTTCAGAGTGTTATTACTGGGAGGATGAGGTCTACGTTAATTGACTGGTTGGTGGAAGTGCAGCGTCAGTTTTCACTAGTTTTGGAGACTTTCCATCTAGCTGTTGGAATTATCGACAGATATTTACAGGTACCTACATAGTATATTTTGTATGACCAGTCATCATCATGTCAGCCATAGGAAGACCACTGCTAGATATAGGCCTCCTCCAGGTTTTCGAAAACATTTCCAAAATGACCGATTACAAGTGTCCTCCTCCCAGCATTTTGCGTTTTTGTTGTATGGCCAATAATTTTACATAAATTATAGTTTTATTTACTTTGTAGCTGTTGTATGAAGATCAAACGAACTTACAAAGCGAAATTATGTGAGCATCTTCATTTGAAGCGATTTATTCTATGTCTTTATCTACAAACTAGTAGGTAGTCTGTCCTGGATTTGCTAATTGTTATTCCAAATGTATGCACGTACATAACAATCTTTGTTGATTTCACTACACTATGTGCATATTGCATTGTTTTAGTACTTCTAAATGCAAAATGATTTAGTAAGCACAAACCTACACATATACTAGTAAAAAAAACTTACATATAAGTATACATAAACCTACATATAATATAAACTAAAAACATGAAAAAGATAAAATTTGTTAGTATTGATGATGACAACATGCCCTTAACCTTGTAAGTGTATTGTTTATTAATTTATTATTTGTATGTAGGTGGTGCCCAACGTTCAACGGAATCAGCTGCAACTGGTGGGTGTGACGGCGATGTTCATAGCCAGCAAGTACGAGGAGATCTACGCGCCCGACGTCGCGGACTTCGTCTACGTCACGGACAGCGCATACAGCAAGGCGGATGTGTTTCGCTGCGAGAGGGAAATCATGGCCAAACTCGGATTCTGTCTGGCAAGGCCCATCCCACTCAGTTTCTTGAGGAGGTAAATGTTTATACAGGGTCTAACAAAATATACTGAAACTATTTTGAATTCAGTCCATGATACTGAACAACTTTCCCCAAGGAACATATATGGAAATTGGAAAAATAATCTTTGGCCTCCCCTATAAATTGGTGATCAGCTGATCCAAGTTTGTATGGGAAGACAAAAATAAGTATTTTTCATATTTCGATATATTTTCCTTGGGGAAAGTTGTTTAGTACCATGGACAGTGGACTGAATTTAAAATAGTTTCAGTATATTTTGATAGACATACAGTATTTAAACACAAGAAGTAAAAGCATTAGCCTAATCATTTAAACTGTTCCGGTTATTTCTTCTCCATTTTGCAAGGTCTTTGGCATCCTTGGGTGACCATTGACATGCATGTAATATTTGGAGAAGAAAAAGCGGGAAAGCGCACCCCGGCTCCAAGCTCCGTAGCAGTACAGAAGAAGTAAAAGCATTAGCCACTGGTGACAGTAGTTTCAGTATTTTTTGGTTATAACTAACGTCATAGCATCACATTCGCCCTGATGACGACCTCCGGATGAGGTCGGAACATGTCGGCCAGTAGCTGACTTTACGTGAGTGACCCGCTTATCTTAATTAGTAGTTTCAGTTTTCTTCAGTTGGATGCGTCAAATGATCAACACGTTACTTGCGCGCCTCTCTTGTTATGTGGTTTACATCAGTTAACCCTAGGCTAGTGGACTGTCTTAGTATAAGGAGAAAAGGAGGAGAAACAAAACGCGGAGGAACCTACGCCGTATGGTTGACATGTTTACTGGTCACTGTGCACTAAATAAACATTTCCACATCCTAGGTGTTCACAGACAGACAGACAGTCCTCTGTAGCTTGCTTGGACGCTGTTTTCAGCGTTTTTAACTGCGTGCCATCGATAGAAGAAGGTTCCTTGAACTTCAAGGAACCATGGCGGAAGCGATCAAGGCGCCTCCTGACGTCCTGAGCTTCCTGCAGGGATTGGGCTGGTTCGAGAACTGATGCCGGCGTTGGCTTCCCACGCAAAACAGGTCCCATAATGCGTGCCGAATTGCTAAAAAAAACAAATCCGTATCCAAAGCAGATGTTTAGCATGATGGTGGCCTCAGGTGCAAACGGAAGAGTAGTGGCAGGTTGCCAGACCATCTATTAATTAAATTGACATCAATTCCCATTGACTTAAGGATTTGCGTGGGAAGAAAACAGCCTACATAAAAAAAAAATTGTATGGAAAATGGATATTGTGTTAAAATAACAAAAAAATCATCCACACTGTCATTGTTTCAGGTTCGTGAAGGCAGCCCATGGAACATCGAAAAACCACCACTTGGCGAAATATTTTGTTGACCTCTGTCTTGTGGAGTACTCAATGGCACACTATCGGCCTTCGGAATTAGCGGCGGCGTCTATTTGCCTCTCTCTCTTTTTGCTGTCCAGCAAATCGCTTGAAGAGGTATGGACGCCCACACTGTCCTACTATTCTTGCTACACTCTCGAACATATCGAGCCCATTATAAAGAAACTAGCAAAAATAGTCGTCAATGTCGAAAGTTCTAAATATAAGGCAGTATTCAACAAATATTCTGATCCGTCATTAGCTAAAGTCTCGAGTCTCCAACAGCTAAAAAGCGAAGCGATATTAGAATTGGCCAACTCACCCTCATAAATGTTTGTTTGAACTTTGGTATTATTGTGACTTGAATCTTATTACGCTTGACATGCAACATTGCATTGTATCCAATGTTAGAGTAGCGATATGGACTGAGCTTTTGTATAAGATATTGTAGGGACCTGTTTGTTTAAGTAGTTTTAATTTTTAGATTTAATTTATGTATGATGGTGAGATTTTCTTTACACTAATTATTTGAATGTATCTAAGATTAATATTCCCAGTAACATTTGTCTAAGTATATATATTTATTAGTACCTTTGGTTAAATGAAATTAATATATTTAAAGTTGTAATTTGTACTATTCCAGAGGTTCTAGAAATCTCAATGTTCGATATGCAAAAATAGACAAAACTAAAGCCGATACGGTATTAACATTGATATGATCAACCTTCAATGTGGGACCAACCCTGATATTGTGAACAAAATTCCTAATTGTATACTTTCTGAAAGATTTACTTGTGATAAAATATACTGACCGATGTTATAGGAGGTACTGAACTACTTTGAACCATGGAACAGCGAAATATGAAAATAATTTACCTTCCATACAAGTCGACCGATCAGCTGATCCTAGTTTCCAGATAACGCACTTTTTAAAATAGTTTTATGCATGTTCCTGGAGGAAAGTGTGCAGTATCATAAACTGAATGTAAATGTAAACATTAAATCAAAAGCGGATTTTTATTCACGAAATCAGTGGTATATTGATATTTGACTTTGATGTATTTTGTGACCTAAGTCATTAAAAATATGTAATGGGATGCATATTGAATTTTGTATTGAATCCTTTAATTTCTGGATGTATAATTTTTTACATTGACTTGTTTGTGAATAAACATGTATATTGATTTTGATAAGTTGTGACATTGTATTTATCTTCACTTATTTACATAATAATAATGATTCCAAATATTTTGTTTCCAGGGTTACAAAATAAAATTGTATCTAGTATGTAGTAAAGTAACAAATGTTTTCTTTTAGTAAGTTTTACAAGTTTGTGATTATAAAATATTTTGTTTCCAGGGTTACAAAATAAAATTGTATCTTGTATGTAGTAAAGTAACCAATGTTTTCTTTTAGTAAGTTTTACAAGTTTGTGATTATAAAATATAAGTTTTGATAAGACATAATTTAAGTAATTTTGTTAAATAAAAATAAATCTGTTTTATACTATGGAATGGTCTTTTTTCAGTTTTCCTTGTTCAATGATTATAGTAAGTATGTGGATTATGATTAGATTAGTATTTTTAAAAGACACCGCCTATATAATTTGCCTTTCCTTCTATTCAGTAGTAAAGTAAATAGATACCTTGTACAAAGTTTTCGTAGTCTGATAAAAGTACGTGAGTATTCTGTGGTACTAGTATTCAGAACTAGTACTTACATACCTAGATAAAGGCGGCTTATAAGCCCTCTGGCTATAGTATATGTATGTATTGTGTTTGTGTCAAAAACCAGCCCTTCGAAGTAATAAGAGATAATCAAAGGATAAAAAAAAATATTTTCTACCAACTACGCTGCGATTCTATCATAACTGCACTAAATGCAGCACAAAGCGGAACTTTGCTGCTCTAGAGCAGAGAAAATGTATGGATCTCAGAACATTAAAATCCCATATCTCTGGTATGGATATCCTTTTACTGCCCTACAGGTTTTTTTATCAATGTATCGGTAGAGAGAGAGAGTAAAAGTGAGAATTTTTTGTACTACTTGTGGTCACCCATCTAAGTACGGACCACGCCTGGGGTTGCTTAACTTTTGAGACCGCTAGTAGTGCGTACACCCACCAGGCCACCGAGCTCCTCAAATGCGTTCAGTTGGCCAACCAGACGGCCGTATGGAGCAGGAATGGAGTTATACAGTGTGCGTGTGAAGTAATGTATGCATGCAATTGCTTACCTAATAATAATAAATTAAAAATAGTTAAAGGGCGTCGAATACAAAAACGCATTTTTCATCGTTTTTAACTTTTAACTGACGACCTATACGTCTCACAGACGTCATTCATTTTGATTTGTAAATATTTATTAAAATACCTCCTCCCGGGAACTTCTTACCTCAGACCTTTTTACGCCAATCTACACTTAGAACGCAATCAGTGCACCCGTGTCCAACATCTTAGCCGTCGACGTCTGACAGACGTAAGTACGGTGTTAATGTACAAAACTTTTGACGTCTCTTGGTCGTCACCTCGGTAATAGTTTAGTGTTTTTCATAGTGTCTCCCTGACGTGACCTCGGTTGTAATTGATTTTTCAGAATGTACAAATGTGTGAAATGCAAAAATACAGAAGATATAACACGAGGTCAAGATCTTCTATCACTTGCACGGGCATTAGTCTTACCTAATATGAAATTGCGAGTGTATAATGAGAGAATCTCACGTGAATTGCGGCAACCTATAGAGCGCGTTATTGGACCACCTAATATGCCTGAACCTCTACCGACTCGAAACTACTCAAATCCAGACCCAGGAGCTCGAAAAACCTGTGCGATATGTCCTAGCTGCTTGAAGAGGCGTACAAAGTACTTTTGTTACCATTGTAAAAAGCCAATGTGCCTTACGTCAGGGTTTGGAATATCGTTCAAAATTTGGTAAAGTTAATTCTGTCGAAGGGCGTTAACGTTATCAGCAAAGATAACGTTATGCTGGGTAACGGTATTTTCCCCACTGTTTACCGTTAATCAGATAACGTTACCAATGATATAAACGGTAAAAAGTATTGTTAACACTGTACTTCTTCTCGATATTTGACAGAATAAATGAGTTTGTCTAGTAGGCTACTAGAGCTATTTATATAATATTTTACAAGTATTGAAAAAAAGTATCGTTACTTATATCGTTAATTGATAGCGTTATAAACTGTATTATCGATACCTACCCTTTATAACGTAACCACGGAAATAACGTTATTTAACGTTATTTTTAGTGAGAATTTGGTATCGTTAACAAGCCCTGCCTTACGTGCTGTAATGACTGCAAAACTCGCTTGTCGAAAATACACCAAAAAATGGTCTCTAATTTTTTTAAATGTTATAGTTAGAAATTAGTTTTTTTTTTTTTTCATGTTTGTTTATAGATATATCGATACTTTTAGTTCATTTGTTAATTTTTACATAATGAAAAAAAATATGAAGACTGAACCAAAAGCCTTAATATAGTTATAAAAAAATGTGATCATGTTGATTGTACTTATACCTTGCATTTTATTTTTTCTAAACCCATAATTTTAATAAGCTGAAATATTAATCTTCCAAATGCGAAAAGTCAAAAAAACATTGGAAGCTTTATTTAATTTTTTTTATATATATTAGGTCCTTACATATGAAATTGCCGATTTTCAATACTGGCAACTTTAAAATCTTGCGTTTCATTAGGAATTCCAAATTCAAATTTATTTCGAAATAAAGCCAGAAAAATATTGTTTTAAAATTCGTATTTCATTTGTTTTAACATCATTTGTTTGAGTTTCAACATTGCTATAACAACAACTATGGACAAATTGAAAATTCACGGTATTTACGAATATGAGTTCCACCGTGGCACCAGTGCTGCAGAAACGACTCGAAGAATTAACGACGTGTATGGACCAGGCACCGCTAACGAACGAGCGGTGCGTTTTTGGTTTCAACGTTTCCGTTCTGGAAATTTCGATTTACACAATGAGCCTCGTGGACGACCTGATACTCAAGTGAATAACGAAGAATTGAAGGCGATAGTGGAAGCGGATCCATCTCAAACCACTTCTGAATTAGCAGCAGCCTTCGGCGTAAGTGACAAAACGATACTTATCCACTTGCGCCAAATCGGAAAAATTAAAAAACTCGAAAAGTGGGTTCCGCACGAATTGACTGAAGCAAACCAACAAACACGTGTTGCTTGCTGCGTTTCTTTGCTTAATCGCCACAATAATGAGGGGATTTTGAACCGTATCGTGACTTGTGATGAGAAATGGATCCTGTACGACAATCGGAAGCGATCATCACAATGGCTTGACCCTGGAGAACCGGCAAAACCTTGCCCTAAGCGAAAACTGACCAAAAAGAAGATTCTGGTTAGTGTTTGGTGGACCAGTGCTGGTGTTATCCACTACAGCTTCTTGAGATCAGGCCAGACGATTACTGCAGACTTGTATTGCCAACAATTGCAAACAATGATGGAAAAGCTCGCCATTAAACAACCGAGACTGATGAATTGCTCTAGCCCACTGCTCCTTCAGGATAACGCTAGACCACACACTGCACATCAAACGATCGCCAAGTTAGAGGAGCTGCGACTGGAACCTCTGCGTCACCCACCATACTCTCATTGCCCCAACCGATTACCACTTTTTTCAAAATTTGGATAACTTTTTACAAGGAAAAAATTTCAATTCTGATGAGGCAGTCAAAACCGCCTTCAAACAGTTCATAGACTCTCGCTCCCAGGATTTTTTTTCCAAAGGTATCGATAACAACGGCGCATACTTCGATTGATTAAATAATAATTTCATTAAAAAAAACTTGTTTCACTTTTTTGATACTGAACGGCAATTTCATATGTAAGGACCTAATATATTATATGTATTTATTTTTATGTCTGCTAGACGTCACTTCGGCGTTACTGTTTCTATTTTACTAGGTCGTCAGCTAAAGGTTAACTAGATCTTTTAAATGGCATTAAGGCCGTACTTAAATTTTCCGGGGTCCAGTGCTGCCCCCATTTTAAATAAATCATTTACAAGAAAACGGATACATTATTTAAAATTTTGCAACTACCAAGTCCTAGATAACCCTTCAAAGTATTCTATGAACTACTGTTTACAATTTAAAGTGAGAATGTTAAGCTTTACTACAATGAGATGATGAGATGAGAATGTAAAGCTTAACGTTCTTATTATAAACTGTAAACAGTAGTTCATAAAATACTTTAAAGGGTTATCTAGGACTTGGTAGTTGCAAAATTTTAAATAATGTCTCCGTTTTCTTTGAAATGATTTATTTTAAATGGGGGCAGCACTGGACCCCGGAAAATTCAAGTACGGCCTTAACTAGATACTTGAAATTTTCTCAGATTATGTATTACTATGGCCGCTATAATAGATCGAGAGCTAGCACCAATTTTTGGATAGGTATTTGAGGCAAGCTGAAAACTTGTCACATACCTCTCCTATTATACCCCTACACGGAACTGCAGACCTGGCTGGTGAGTAGCGGGGCTAAACCATTTTGATTTATTTAGATTAACATGGCAGGTAGAAAGTCCCATCAAAATGACCTGTCTTTTTGAGAATCTTATTTTTTAGTTATTATATATATAAGTTGAAAATTAAAAGTATTAAAATTTCAAGTTGCCTCAAATACCTTTTTTATATTTTTTTGAAAAATAGTTTTCTCGCGCCTGGCAATAAAGCCCCGACTAAATCGTCTGGCTTATTGATTTTTTATTCTTTAAACATTAAAATACAACATATAAAAAATGCATATTGCCTGAAATACCTTTTTTGAAAAAAAAAAAAACTTAAAATTTATAGGTTGCTTTAGCCCCGCTACTCATCAGCCAGGTCTGCAGTTCCGTCACAGGCCGGAATCTCCTAAGGTACGCGCAATATGCGTCCCCGTTCCCCGTCCCCACACCTCTCCCCCGTTTTCGACTCGATGACTCACGTTGGCCGTCAAGAACCGGGGGAGAGGTGCGGGTGCGGGGAACGGGGACGCATATTGCGCGTACCTTAGGAGATTCCGTTCTATTTACTCTTACTGTATTCTGTGGTTCCGTGTTGGGGTATAATAGGAGAGGTAAACAACAAGTTTTCAACTTGCCTCAAATATCTACCCAAAAATTCGTGCCAGCTCTCGGACCATAACAACAAATACTAAAAAGTATAAAGTTAAAAATTAAAGGGGGGTCGTCGTACAAGAAACGTGTTTTTTTCAGCGTTTTAAACTTGATCTTTATAATGGTATTAGGTAACTAGATACCCGAAATTTTCACCGATTATGTATTAAGTACTATGACCATCATAACAAAAAGTACTAAAAATAAGATAAAGTTAAAAATTAAAGGAGGTCGTCCGTCATACAAGAAACGTGTATATTCAGCGTTTTAAAACATTGTACGGAGGTACGGAACCCTTCATGTACGAGTTCGACTCGCACTTGCCCGTTTATTTTTTTTTAGTTTATGTTCCAAAAGACTACCTACTCTCTCAGCATCACCTGTTGGTTGATTGGTAGAAGAGGCCCCTGGAAAGGTCCACCATTTACATTTATTGTAATGAAGTTAAATAAATGATAAAAAAATGGTACCTACCTAATTAAATAGTAAATAAGGCGAAGACAAAAAACAAGGCACTTTTTACCGTCTGCCCTTGTTGCCTTATGGTCTTCAGTCCGGATTAATCCGATTTACACATTTACAGTTATGATCTTATGTAAATAAATTGGATTCAGCTGAGTAGATAAATTAGAGCGAAGATTTTTGATTTTCCCATTAATCGCACATAGATCCGATATCTTTGAAAGCGAGAAGAGGCCGCGCATTGACAGGTCTCATTAAAGTTGGACAGCTTTTAATGGTGAAGTAAAAGTAAAATGAAGATCCTGATGACATCTTGAAGAAAATTAGCTGGCGACCCTTTGCCGGTTAAAAGTTTTCATAATTTTTATGACTCACAGAAAAAATAAAAGTGCGAATGATATATTTAGCACTTAAAGAGGTCAACATGACGTGCTTGCTATGTACTATTTATCTACTTATTAGGTATTTATCATACCTACTTATTAGGGTTCCGTACCCGAAGGGTGCAAACGGGACCCTATTACTGAGACTCCGCTGTCTGTCCGTCTGTCCGTCTGTCCGTCTGTCCGTCTGTCCGTCTGTCCGTCTGTCCGTCTGTCCGTCTGTCCGTCTGTCCGTCTGTCCGTCTGTCCGTCTGTCCGTCTGTCCGTCTGTCCGTCTGTCCGTCTGTCCGTCTGTCCGTCCGTCTGTCCGTCTGTCCGTCTGTCCGTCTGTCCGTCTGTCCGTCTGTCCGTCTCTCCGTCTCTCCGTCTCTCCGTCTCTCCGTCTGTCCGTCTGTCCGTCTCTCCGTCTCTCCGTCTCTCCGTCTCTCCGTCTCTCCGTCTCTCCGTCTGTCCGTCTGTCCGTCTGTCCGTCTGTCCGTCTGTCCGTCTGTCCGTCTGTCCGTCTGTCCGTCTGTCCGTCTGTCCGTCTGTCCGTCTGTCCGTCTGTCCGTCTGTCCGTCTGTCCGTCTGTCCGTCTGTCCGTCTGTCCGTCTGTCCGTCTGTCCGTCTGTCCGTCTGTCCGTCTGTCCGTCTGTCCGTCTGTCCGTCTGTCCGTCTGTCCGTCTGTCCGTCTGTCCGTCTGTCCGTCTGTCCGTCTGTCCGTCTGTCCGTCTGTCCGTCTGTCCGTCTGTCCGTCTGTCCGTCTGTCCGTCTGTCCGTCTGTCCGTCTGTCCGTCTGTCCGTCTGTCCGTCTGTCCGTCTGTCCGTCTGTCCGTCTGTCCGTCTGTCCGTCTGTCCGTCTGTCCGTCTGTCCGTCTGTCCGTCTGTCCGTCTGTCCGTCTGTCCGTCTGTCCGTCTGTCCGTCTGTCCGTCTGTCCGTCTGTCCGTCTGTCCGTCTGTCCGTCTGTCCGTCTGTCCGTCTGTCCGTCTGTCCGTCTGTCCGTCTGTCCGTCTGTCCGTCTGTCCGTCTGTCCGTCTGTCCGTCTGTCCGTCTGTCCGTCTGTCCGTCTGTCCGTCTGTCCGTCTGTCCGTCTGTCCGTCTGTCCGTCTGTCCGTCTGTCCGTCTGTCCGTCTGTCCGTCTGTCCGTCTGTCCGTCTGTCCGTCTGTCCGTCTGTCCGTCTGTCCGTCTGTCCGTCTGTCCGTCTGTCCGTCTGTCCGTCTGTCCGTCTGTCCGTCTGTCCGTCTGTCCGTCTGTCCGTCTGTCCGTCTGTCCGTCTGTCCGTCTGTCCGTCTGTCCGTCTGTCCGTCTGTCCGTCTGTCCGTCTGTCCGTCTGTCCGTCTGTCCGTCTGTCCGTCTGTCAGTCACAGGGCTCTATCTCTTGAACCGTAATAGCTAGACACTTGAAATTTTCACCGATTTATGTATTACTGTGGATATAACAACAAATACTAAAAATAAAAAATAGTTTAAAATTAAAGGGGGTAGAAACGTGTTTTTAGCGTTTTTAACTTCATCTTCATAATGGCATTAACTAGATACTTGAAATTTTTACCAATTATGTATTACTATAACCACAATAACAACAAATACTAAAAATAAAATAAAGTTAAAAATTAAAGGGGGTCGTCAAGAAACTAACATATGTGATTTGTCCCTATATATTTATTTATTTATTTATTAAGAAACTTGTTTCTTCAGCGTTTTAAAACATTGTACGGTGGTACGGAACCCTTCATGTACGAGTCCGACTCGCACTTGCCCGTTTATTTATTTACCTACCTACATCACTACATAGTATAAAACAGCTTCCCGCTGTCTGTCCCTATGTATGCTTAGATCTTTAAAACTACGCAACGGATTTTGATGCGGTATTTTTAATAGATAAAGTGATTCATGAGAAAGGTTTATATGTATAATACATACCCGTGCGAAGCCGGGGCGGGCCGCTAGTTATTTATAATACAATACATGTATGTAAACAGCACTAAGTAGGTATATATCTTCTATCATATGTTTATTGCCTTATTACCTTTGATCTTTTATCCAACACCCAAAATTGGAGAAAGTTCAGGCCACGAACTTATTTAAAGAAAAAAAAAACATACTAGAAATGAGTGTTGAGCATGTATTCTGTGGTTGAGCCAAACGGTCATTGTTTTATGTATTTACTCGTACCTATCTGCTCTAATCTAGTACTAAGATGATATATTATAATAACTGTACTTATATCAGTCTGTATTGCAATAAAGCCCATCATCAGGCTGGGTAGGGTCCTATTGTTAACTGGGTTTCTTTGGCGTACTTCCCAGCAGTAGTCGTTCCAAAAGCCTAGTAGTTTGTAGCTTTTGCACTAAAAATAAATTAAAAATAAAAATTTTCAATAAGTGATACCAATATACGTATATTCTACATTGAATATTTATTTTTGACTTTGACTGCTCTGACTAGACTTTTATTTTAAGAGCCCGTATGACCCTGATAGTACTTAGAGCGATCTCAAATATTATCAACATTAACGAAATACTCACTTTGAAATAAAAACACACCAAAATTCAGGACTAACTCTATACATAATATGTTTCGAAAACACGATTGCTTAAAATTTTCTCGATAGAAAAAAAATTGCGAAGTTGCCTCTAAATTACCTCAGAATTATACTAAAACGGAAATTATTCAAGAAGTACAATAAATTAGCCTTTGTAACTTTGGATTAAGTATATATGTCTTATTTTTAGGGTTCCGTATAAAAAATGTAAAAACGGAACCCTTATAGGATCACTCGTGCGTCTGTCTGTCCGTCCGTCTGTCACAGCCAATTTTCTCCGAATCTACTGAAATGAATCAGGTGACATTTGGTAGGATGGTGTAATCCTATGATCCAAATACATTTGTGCAAAGTAAATAAATATTATTTTAAAATAAGGGTCATTTTCGGGGGAAGAATCAGGAAATAAAAATGAAAGTTTTGCAAAATTTACATTTATGTTATATATTAAATAAAAGGGCTTGTCATAAGGATCTCAAATATATATTTTTTTGTTATTGTAAAATAAATAGATTTGATTTTATTTAAGAAAGAATAAAATTGACGATTCCCCCCACTGATCTCCGAAAGTACTGAGCCTAAAATGTACTTGGCCGGTTTATTTAAATAACTCTTAAATATTCTTTGTAAAACGAAAAAACCTCTAAAACCAAAAACGCGTGAACCAGCTTCATTGACCTCCTGTGATCTTTTCACCCCACATGGCTCGCTGTCTCGTTTCAGCTAGAGTAAATTTGTGTGCGTGGAAGCGGGAGCAAAATTTAGATTATCCACATCAATATAACAGAGAAATAAAATACTTGCTGTTTACTTATTAGGTACCTACTTACCTACCTACAAGGGCGGATCCAGGGGGGTTACTCCATACAATAATACGATAGTCGTCGATAGTGACATCCTATTTCTATGTCAAACAAAATCAGACTTTATCATTACGTAAGTTTTAACGCTCAATGTTGTTTGACACTGAAACGCGGATACGCAGTAACGTACGTCTTGCGTACTGCTTTTGGAGTAAACCTACTGCTTTGGCGTCAGGTGGGGGTCACATAGTCGTGGTCAAGACACAAGAAGATATAATATAATTTTGATAATGATACTCGTAGATACAAGTAAAAAGTAGATATTTTAGTATATCAAAATCAATTTTTCTTTTACGTCTTCTCCCAAAACTCACTTATCTAATTTAATGGATAGGAACGTTTCTATGGACGTCGAGAAGTGCCAGACCGGTTAGACGTACTTCAACCATTGAAGCTCTTAGCCACGATTTAATTTTTCGTAACGTGGAGAAAGATTTTTCCGCTGTCGCTAAATTAACAGGTAGTGTAGCCATAATACATGAAAATTTCATAAACCTATTAGGATACATCTTAATATCGCAATCTAATATAAGGTCAGAAATCGACTGCGGTACGCCCTGATTTCGCTGCCACTTCACCATTCACAGCTGTGGAAGGTGAAGTGGCAGTGGCACACACAGCCGGGGGGGGGGGGGGTTCATGACCCCCATGACCCCCCCTGAATCCGCCCTTGCCTACCTACCTAAACAGTGATTACTTTTAAGTTGAATTCTTAAACTAGCGCAGCTGAAAACAATAGCGGTTTAGAGTTAAAATTATAAATACCTACCCTGGGCTCACTAACTGCCCCAGTATTCCGTTAAGAGGATTCCCAAAGCTGTAAATTGCGTGTGCGAAATATTTACGAGACAGGCTTTCGCGGCATTACAGCGGCTATGTGCAATTGTGCATACATTGCGCGCTTGTTGCAAAAATGCAGCGACATGGACCGCTATGGCAGAATAGACCCAATTTCAAACTAGGTTATACAATGCCACAAAACTTCCTTTTAGTCGGTTTAGCGCAGATATACTCAAATATTATTACATTACAGGAATTTAACTAATTAGGTAGGTATGTTTGAAAAGGCTTGTGAGCTAAGTACCTACTTAGACAAAGCAGGCCTGTGTCACTCCCCGTTTAGGTATCGAAAATGAATCTACATTATTACTATGCGCGCAGGCGGCCCCTTCGGGTGGTAAATTCAGTTATACGAATCGTTTGTCCAGAGTCATAAGAATGAAATTGGCTTGCAATGGATGTCTAGGTATCTATGCGAAAAGGTGCTGAGTTCTGATGTGAGCTAAGTTAAACCATATTGAGTAGATATTTCTTTGAATTTCTTTGCTGAGTGAGACTTCTGTACGTTAGTATTATTTATTCTGTGGACAAAGTCAAGGGTTGCTTAAGGACTATATAATAAAGATATAATATATAATAAAGACTTCTACGATATATCTATGCGGAAACGTCGTACCTATCTAAGTAATGATTCTGTGAGAACAGTAACCTCGCGAGCTCTTATAACCATGCAATAACCGACACTTTCCCTTTTCCCCTGGCTTAGCAAAGACATTTCAGTGAAATCCGCTATATAACGCAAATATGTATATATATATATCGCAAGAAGTGTCAAGTCGTCTTCATTGCTAATTGACCGAGCGAGCGAAGCGAGCGAAGCGAGCGAAGGTTATATTCAAGTTGGGGCGAAAACACATTGTTTGTATGTATGTTTGTTCCGCGATAACTGCCGAACCGATGGTCCGATTTTGATGAAATTTGGTAGGCATGTAGGAAATATTAATAGAATTTTCAAGTTCATTGGGCATCAAAATCGGTTCAGTAGTTTTTTAAATATTAATAAAAATCGCGAGGTCTAAATTCGCGGCGAACTATTAGTGAAGTGACAAAGCATTGTAATTACATGGAATAAAATTGTATGAAAAGCTAATTGAAAGCGTACTTATTTTGTTTTGTGCTCGCATTAAACCCTGATAACGCCCACTAAACCCATGATGATTGACGATGTCCAGGAAGATATACTTTCTCCGATATATATATACAACGTGGAAGGGACATACCCGTAATAAATCGAACCACGGTCTATACTAGATCACTAAAGTATGATGAAATTAAAATAACAGCCGAACGCCCGGGCGGCACACTTTGGTATGGAAATGCCAATTTTTTTTTTGTTATTTGGATGTTATTTTAATTTCATTATACTATAATGATCTAGTATAGACCGTGGTTCGATTTATTACTGGTATGTCCCTTCCACGTTGTATATATAACGCTACAGAAAACTTCCTCCCTTCCTGCACTCCTGGATACTTTTGGAATTTTTTGCAACATCTTGTGTAGAAAGAAGTAGGTATCCGTCAATAAGTAATGCTACAGCAAAGTTTCCCTCATCCCCCCATTCAAAAATCGCGATCGACAAAAAATTTAAATACTTAAATCAAAGAACATGTGTGCCAATTTTTGAAATCAGTTGATAATTGCGACCTGTTAACGAGAAGTTGAGAACAGATAGACGGACAAAAAGCACTTTTGGCCACTTGAAACTGACACGCTTCACTCGCTCCGTCATTTACCTATTAGGTAGTCGGTAGGGAAATAGTGAACGTGAAGATGGCTTTTAGATGCATTTATGAGAAATAACTCTGATTTTGATAGGTAATTTAACTATGAAACTACCTACTTCACCAATGTCGTGTCTACTTTATCTTAGTAGGTAATCGGAAACTAAATAGATAGGTACATACATAATAGCTAGGTACCTAGTTTAAAACGAATATTCAGCAATCAATTTTCAAAGAGCTTGTGTTGATAGTTAAAGGTAAAATGGATATGGTGATTGTAGTTACTACGAGTATACCTAAATAGCAGTAGGTATATAGTAGGTACGCAAACCAAACTCATCGGAAAATCTGTAAAGGGTAACTATTTCCGAATAGCGACCAGATTTCTTTGTTTTTCCGCTGCAGGGGAGCCCGGTCGCTAAAAAAAGGAAACAAAAACGTTTCGGCTGACCGCCAAGCGTTAATAAATTCTTCGAATTTGCGGCGGAAGGGAAAAACCGTGGAAACGACAGAGCGGCTGTCGGGCAGTGTGGCTGCTGCACGGAGCTCCGCCAGACCAGGCTGTTTTATTTTACACCATTTAAGTGATATGAATGTCAAAAAAATGTGTAAAAACACATAACTAATGAGGATGTTTTCTGGTACGCAGGCCTAAAAATGAAATGGCGAAATACGAAAAATAAATTGATTACAAAACTTATGGGCTGATTAAATTTAGTAGATATCTATGGGAGGTAAAATTCTTTTTTTGTTATCTAGGGCTTCACAAAGATAAAATTTTTAAGGTTATCTCCGTTTCCTTTGAAATTATTTAATTCAGATGGGGAGGGCAGCATTGAACCCCGGAAAATTCATGTATGTCATTAAGTATGGAAACCGCATATTGCAAGACGTTCCACCTGAGCGTTCCACACTAAACGAATTTAAAGTTCGCTTTCCTAGTCCTTACCACAGAAGACAGTAAGAGTATTAGATACGATCCGCTTATAGGTCAGAGGAACGATGAGATACCTGTGCCACCTCGCGTAGTGCGCGACGCGTGCGGTGGCACATGTATCCGATTAACCGTCTGTACTTACGTAATAACAGCTACATCACGTTGCGCAACAAAATGTCTCACATTATTGTCGCACTAGCAGTTACCTATACCCTATTTAATTGGTAGACGAAGAAAACCGCTTATAGTTTTTAAACTAGAAGAATTTAAAGTTCCCAAGGTTCAGCTTAAATATCACGTCGCGCAACAAAATGTCTCGCATTATTGTCGCTATACTTTCCTACTTAACGTCAGAAGTCGCGATGTCGCAGTACGGCGTTGTCTCTAGCAACTTTTAACGAGTTTGTCGGACACTGCGAGACCGGCGACGGGAATCCTGCTGCACATGTGTTACACTGTTACACAAACACTTTACGACCGTCTTGGAAATTCCAGACCAACTTAATCCGTATCTGAAATTATGACACCTTTATTAACCTGCGGCGGGGAGTTTGCGGAATCTGAGTAGATGAGGGATCAAGTATGTTGTTTATATTGAGATTAATTCACACTTGATTATAGAGGATTGAAGCCGAGAGGAAGACCAATAATTTACTGGGTGTCTAGATTGTCACCACCACAAAAAGCTATACAGACCCAATATCCGGAGTACGCCGGACAGAACCGAACATCTTGTAAAGTTTTTTTTTATGTTATCTACATTTTGTACCTGTCTATTCCTAGTTCTACTACAGGCAACGTGAAGAACTTCGTTCTAAAAATACATGTGAAACTTATTTTGATTACAGATATAAAACTGTTATTAAACTAAATATGATTCTTTTTTACCGACTTCAAAAAAGGAGGAGGTTATCAATTCGACTGTATGTTTTTTTTTATTTTTTTAATGTATGTTTGTTACGCGAGATCTTCGCCAATTGTCAACCGATTTTGATAATATTTTTTTTATTTTCAAGCCTTTACTACCAAGTTGGCCCCATTTTAATTTGGTGAAGATATGATTAAGAACTTTGGAGATATGGAAGAAACTCCTAAAAAAAATTGAAGTCGATTGTTTTTTTTTGTTAAAAATTTAATTATTGACTAAGCGAGCGAAGCGTCCTGTGTTAGCATCTCAGTTTCGAGATTGGGCCAAAATGCCTATCTGTTCTCGCCCACAAGTCGCAATTTTCAATCGATTTTTAACGAAAATTGGTACACAATAAGTTTCTTAATTTATTTAAACTTTTAAGTCGATGCAATTTTTGATTGGGGGAGATATATGAGGGAAAAAGGGGGGAACTTTGCTGTAGCGTTATTTATTGACGGATTTCAATCAAATTTGAGAAGCAAACTAAGGACTTCATTCTACACAAGATGTTGCGTAGAATGAAAAAATATCCAAAAGGGGGAGCGGAGGGGGGGAAAGGAGAAAGTTTGCTGTAGCGTTATATATGGACGGATTTCACTGAAATGGCTTTGCTAAGCCAGGGGAAAGGGGAAAGTGTTGTTTATTGCATGGTTATAAGAGCTCGCGAGGTCTACCTGTTCTCACAGAATCACTAGTTAGATAAGTACAAATCACACTTATTGAGCCAGCCCCGATAGCCCCGATATAAGGGATACTAACTCAACGAATTAAACTAAAAGTGTTTTCTGTGTCGAGTTCGAGTGGCCTCGTGTTCACTCAATGACAAAATAGATTTAATTTTTTACTCAAAATGAAATCAACAACGCTGTGTACGTTGGTCATGTAGTATCTACATGTATGTTACATTACGTGTTGGTCCAAGTAAAAAGAGTTGACTTCCGAGACATTGAAAAGTATGAGTTCTTATAGGTCGAGGTAAAACTGTAAACATCTTCAAAATACAAAGTACAATTTGTGGGAAGCATTCTAAATAGTGATTGAATAAAAATTCTTACTCAAATCATCGCAAAGTAAATACGATAAAACGGATTAAGAAGTTCAATGTAAGTGATTTGACAACCTCCGTAGTGATTTCACTACGGAGGTCGTCAAATTTTACCATTTAAAGTGTTAACCATTTGGTTAACACATTTCGGAGGTTCTGGGTTCGATCATCAGCCACGGATAGATGGAAAATGGTCTTTTTCAAACTGTCTCGGACACAGAACAACAAAGACGTAGTTAGTTTCTGTAATTTATTATTGAGTTAGTACCTATCTCATACCTAATACAAGTGTAAACATACTTTGGAAGTAGCTCAATCGGTGTGATAAAAAAGTGATTAATATGTGCAAGTCAAATGGCAAAAGTATTTTTTTATTAACTGTGAGGTGAGTCCAAGCAGGTTCGTCTAGATGGAAAACAGAGTGTGGTAGGTTAACCCGGAAAGATCTCTTTATGGGATGACCTGGCTTCCATTGAGAGAGTTGGAATGGGTGCCCTTCGATTCGTTTAAAATTTTGCACGCCTCATAAGCGAAGCGCATGAGGTAGTGCTCTACTCTCGCCTTACAAAAATCAAGTGATTTTTTAAACTAAATGTGTCTCTATTTATTTTCTATCGCACTTGTACAATAATATTTACACATAAATGTCAAGGAAAAACACTAGTTTCAACACTTATGACATTTTTAAAAGACATTTTGCCTTTTATATAAATAAAAACAATGTTTAATAAAATCATTTTGTGGACGTCCGTGTGTCTGTATGTATGGAAACTGGCGTGGTCTCGATAACTCCCGAAAAACTTATCTGATCAAGTACATTTTTTTATACGCTTCAGTATTATCCAAAACTAAGTCCTTTCAAAGATCACGGTCTAATTCAATGTAGTTTAGTTATAGCGAGCAGCAAAAAAAATTCAAATCATCGCGCGTGAGCTCGCCATTTTGTTACAAACCAAAATCTTACTGTCAAAAACAAATCAGGGTGACAGAACTTGAGCTGCTCTTCGCGCACGCGTAGATCGTCAGGGTGTTGGCAAAGTGGTTTGCAATGGGTCCTCCTTCACAGTGCCCGCTATATCTTTCTCAGCGGGAAGTTAAAAATAAAAGTTAAAAATAATCTCCAGTCGTGCGTTAAAGCCGACACATACTTTTCTTCGTTTTAAGTTAGCAATAAAACAATCAAAATCAATTCAATTGTGAAAAATGAGATTATGAGGCGTGCACTTTTGGATTTTTCAAACTATTTGTTTCTAATTTCATTTCGTCGAACCTTATTAGCCTAAACTTGTAATGCAAAATTATTGTTTAGCCTAATTGATGTTTTTGCGCAATAATAGTAAAGTCAAAAAATTGTTAGCTCTAATTTTAGAATCTCTAATATTAGATGTCCCAAAATCGTTTGGCTTTTATTTCTTTACACGTAACGATAACCTCGTATAACTATGTTCAACTACAAAGATGGCGGAGTTTTCAAAAATATGCTCAAAAAAGCTAAATGTTGTGCTATACAAGTCAGTTACAGAAACGAATCGCGACAAAACCGAAAAGTTCTATCAATTTTACTAGGTTAGGGAAAACCTATAGGTTAGGTTATGATAGAACTGCGACCAATGTTCTAGAAAGCTAGGTAAGTTCTATCCATTTTACTAGGTTACATATTGAAACATGTTTTTATGAACAGTTAGAATGGTTTTATCGATAACTTAATAGTTTATATTAAATGTTAGTTCGATATACCATTTTTCTAGTAACAAAAACGAAACTACGATGATATACTATTCGATTTATTTCGAAAAATATATATTAAAAATCATGGAATAGTTTTCGGCGAAATGAAATTCGATTTCAAAAAATCTGTATTCTAATAGACATTTGCTGTATGCTTGATTAGGCGTTACAGTTTTGTGCCTAATCTTTTTGTGCGAAGTATTAGTTGATGATCGTGAATATTAGGAGTTTTAATTATTGAGCCTAATGACTAATTTGGGAAGTAAATAAACGGCGATAAAATCTTAGGGAAATCAAAAATAGGCTATAGTAATTTAGGAATAATAAAAATGTACGAAAAAAATTTGTGCTAATAGTTTGTGCACCAACCGAAATTAGGAACACAAAAAATTAGGGGAGCCAATAGAGACCCAGTTGGAATACTGGAGTGCGATAGGTAGGATAAACTTAGGAAACACAAGCTAAACAAAGCTTATAATTGCACAGATCTCTACAACCCGTCTGGTCAGCGTGGAGAGTGTAGGCCAAATCCTCTGACTGCTAGGGCATGGCTCTGGTAGTACAGAGAGGATCATGCTCCTGCATTGGAGACTAAAAAAGACCTGATGATGATGCATAGGAATAAAAAAGTGGCCAAGTGCGAGTCCGTAGCAGCAAGTAACATAATAAAAAAGTTCTTGTAGTTCGTTGTTGATTGAATGAAAGGTAAATTGCGGTTTACGCTGGGTTTACGATTAATGACGTATTGAAAAAAAACTACTTACTGGATCTCGTTCAAACCAATTTTCGGTGGAAGTTTGCATGGTAATGTACATAATATATTTTTTTACTTTTATAATTCTCTTATTTTAGATGTTACAGGGAATGATATTAGAAACCTCAATATCATTTTTGAAGAACTATTCATAAATACCCCACACTATTGAGTTTGACGAAAAAAAATATTTTGAGTTGCAGTTCTAGTATGGGGAACCCCCAAAATTTTTTGTTTTTTTTTTCTATTTTAGTATGAAAATCATAATGCGGTTCACAGAATACATACTTACCAAATTTCAACAATATAGTTCTTATAGTTTCGGAAAAAAGGGCCTGTGACATACGGACGGACAGACAGACAGATAGACATTACGAATCCATAAGGGTTCCGTTTTTTGCCATTTGGCTACGGAACCCTAAAAAACGATTGTGCCCGCCCATTGAGATACTATGTACTTAATATAAGTCAATCTGCCCGCCCTACTCTCATGGTTTGCCCGCGTATATTACAGCGATCAGCGATCCCTACCGGACCGCCACGGGTAGCACTTAAAAGTGCCGTTAAAAGGGGCACCGTTTCAAAAGCACCGTATAAATAACGCAGCCAACAGCATTTACGTTAGCGACGATATTTTACGATATTCTTTCATTTCCATTTGAACCACGCTGTACCTACGGATCCCACTTATTATGAAGGTTGCTTATTTATTCACCTTTTAATGAGGCCTCTAGAATATTTTCTGTGCTTCTGTTTGGCGCTTTTTATAAGCACCTATACTTGTTTCGTGTAAAAAGAAAAGAAGTACTGGAAAAATGTTTTTCTTTTCAGATTTTATCAAGAGAGTAGAAGACTTGTTCCTTATTTTTATTATTTCTCCCTCTACAATACCAAAAAGCAAAACGTACATTACCAATTTTCGCAAAGGCCGGCTGCCTTCTTTCCTCTGATCTCTGCCTCAGTCTCTGCATCGATATTATAGAAGAGTAATAAATTTATCCGTGCGGTTTGTTGAACAAACGCCAACTACAAACCAATTCCGTAAATAAAAAGCAACTATCCTTTACCGGCAAAGTGTACAACAATTATTGAATGCAGCGTGCAGACGGGTTGAGCCCAGTGTTTGTTGTCGAGAAGGGATGAGTGGTGCCGTAAAAACGCGCCCCAAATGGGGTGAAAACTGTCGACTGCGCCTGATCCCAGCGGGGTAGTGATTGCACGAGCTCATCGATATCTCGTGTATTTTGCTGGGAAGTGACTGTATAAAATAGCAATAAATATACCTACCTAACTTTTTTATTTATTTTATATAAAAATAGATTATTTTGCTCGTGATTTCTCGTAGAAAGGTGATGAGAAATTCCGTAATAACGCGCCCGAAGTGGAGTTAAAACTTTCGACTACGCTTGATCCCAGCGGGGTATTGATTGCAGGCGCTCATCGATATCTCGTGTTTTTTGTTTGGAAGTGACTCAATTATTATTATCGATTGAAGTACCTACGTAGTACACTAATGTATTATCCTATTATACCTACATTTCTATATTTATTTAATTTCCTATAAAACATTTTTTTTTATGTTATAGTACGGCTAACGAGCAAGCGGGTCACCTGATGGTAAGTGATCACCGCTGCCCATGGACATGGCAACACCAGGGGTGGCCTTTCAGGGCCCTCCCGGAGGGAGAGGGGGGGGGGGGGGGCTCCGGCTCTCTCACTCACCGAACGAAGCATAGTAGCGGTGAAGCTACTACTCAGACGTCGATTTTCTGTGAGAGTGTGGAACTTCCCCGGACGAGCCAGCCTATTCATGCTACTAGCAAAACCTTAGAGTAAAACAGATTTTTGCCGGTAGCGTGGCTCTACCAGAACTAAATAGGTACCTATGCTGTAAGTGTGTTGCTCGTTCTGGTAATATTATTTAGATACTAGAATAACTATAGCTATGTATACTCTTACTGGCTTCTGAGCTATAGCTCTGAATTTGGCTGACTCATAGTTCTTGCCAGTAAGGCATCTTCAAAATGATGACTAATAAGATCAAAACGTGAGAATCGGTAGCTATGGCCCTCACCATCAATTTCAATTGCATCAAATTGAATCGGGGCAAATTAAAAATAAACAATGGAACGGCTACTAGGGCCACCCTCACCGGATGTTATCAGGAACTCTTATTAGGCAGCTGATTTTATTAGCGCCGTTGCTTTAAATCAGTCTGTCGGAGACAGGTGGGGCGACGTCACCCCACACGTTCGCAATAACTCTCCTTTCATTTGATTTGTTCTCGTATAAAGATTAGCGGCTCAATACGTGCTTTGAGTGAAACTCTATTTATGGCCGTAAGCCTTCCCGACTAGTTTGATCCAGTTTAGTAATTAGGTACAAAGGTATTAGGGAAGAGTTGAATCGATGGCTTGGTGCTGTAGCCATTACGTAAACAACATGAGTAGATTTACAACGTGATCAATAAATTTCGTACAAGGAACTTTGGATATCCGCGTCAGCAAGGGCCTAGGGCCCGGGCCTGATTGCTCCATCTATCTGCTCAGGCCGAAGGGTTCGACGCAAATAAAATAAGAGCCAAATAATCGGCACTTTACGGATAAAAGGTACACGTCTCGCTGGAGATATGAAAAGTGAGGGGATTATTTTTATTATTCAGCGCGAATAATCCTTTTGTGGTTTCACAAGTGCTAATAAATGTTAGGTCTGCGTGGTGGAAATATCGACAGTTCATTTGTATGAGGTTAGGGCGCTTCCGGCTTTGATCGGTTTGGAGAGATCGCGTTTGTTATCTTACCTAAAGTGCTATTTTCATATCTTACCAAGAGTGCTATTTTGATATCTTACCTAGAATGCTATTTTGATATCTTACCTAGTGCTATTTTTCAACGAGATAGTCAGCGAAACAAAACCTGAAGTTTTCCAAGTCACTGCTCGCGTTCCGACACATTGCATCGTATTTATGAAACCGTCGTGTCAAGGAGAAGTAGGTAGGTATACTTATTGTTTAAAGCAGAAAATATCATTTTGTCAATAATTTTCTAAAATTTTTAACGTACTTAAATAAAAAAGCAGTGTGAAACGGACCGAATTCTCCATGCAAAGAATCAAAGAACAATACAAGACCACTCGTGCAAATCCTTCGCATATCTACGACCGAATAAAAAATGCGTTTTTTTGGAAAAGCTCGCGTAAACCATTTGTTATACGAGTATGACTGAAGATTTCAAAAATGCGTCTTCTAATCGGGTAGATAAGTAGGTATTTGAGTATCGTTAAAACGTATTTTTTTTAAATAATAATTTTATGGCCCTAGATTAGATGTGATATGGTCATTTAGAGCCTATTTTTAGATTTTCGTTTCTTTATTCTATACAAGTTTCTATCAAAGGTGTAGGTCCTTTGGTTGCTTCAAGAAAGCTGCTAATACGAGTTCACATAGTCATAGGATTAAGTGACTTACGTTTGAATCCTAAGTAAAACGAGGGATTCAGGTATATCGCCTGAAGTAAAAATATTACCGTATGCCGAGTAGCACACACTACTTTAATGTAGTTTTTCTGAAATATTACGTCTGTCTCCTTTTAAAATGTTATTTATTTTAAAACTGATTTCTTTTTTTAATGGATTCATATAGATTACTAGGTAAAACGATCCTGTCAGACCTCTTTCGCTTTATCTATACTAAATTTAATCTTACCATTATTTATTTAGGACCATCAAATAAAAAATTCTATGATGATTTGAAGTTTTCTACTAAAGTTCTGGATTTCCCTAGCATTTTCCTAAAATTGCGCCTAGGTATTTGTTTTCTGCAAAACGTAGCAGTAGGCATCTACGGTACCATACGACGAGTGCCATAAAATTGCCTTTGTCAACGACACAGGCCGATTGTAAGTATAAAAGCGGCATACAAAAGCGTCGCGACGGTAAATTACCGATGCATTCAATGCATCGATTTCGAACCAGACGTACTTTAGCTTTCACTTTTACTATAGGTTCATTCCTAGATCTATATAATAACCATAGGTTCTGTGGTGTTCGTGGAATTTCTACGATAGCTGAGGAATGAGCGGGAGTTGGCGGGAGCCATCGGTCTCCAGAGAGACTTCAGTATGCCATTCTCCAAAAAACTGTGTGTGAGGCACCTTACAGATACAAACAAACCTGGTTTTATAGGCGTCTATTAGACTACTTGTGGAGATCCTTCTTGTCTTACAAAAACTGGTTAAAAACTTACAAGCTTTCAGATATATATTGTAAGTAATAAAAAAAATACATACAAGTTGTGCTAAAATATTGGTATTTCTCTTTTTTGATTTTATATAAATAGATACGTACCTATTAAAAAAAAAAATTCAGACATTCAAAAGGATATGTCCTTCTACTTTGTCTTTATACTTTGTAAATATATGTGATTACATTATATAAGTTGATTTTGTCCTTCAGATCATTTCAGCCGCATACCGTCCACTGCTGGACATAGGCCTCTCCCAAGGATTTCCAAAATGACCGATCTAGAGCTGCCTGCGTCTAGCGACCTTGGTCAGATCGTCTGACCACCTTGTGGGTGGGTGTCCAATGCTTCGCTTGCCAGTACGTAGTCGCCATTCGAGAACCTTCTCATCATCTAAAAATATGAATTACTTATTCGTTGTCATTTTGACTGTCCATCCCGCGCAGGGGCGTGAAACGGGGTTGCATGGCGGGTGCCCATCCACGACTGGGCTTGTTCGCTCAATGTACAAGTTCTATGAGTCGGTATATCACGGCATCACGGGCATATTTCTGTGTGGTCAGTCAGTGTTAAAGTAGCTTAACAGCCTCAGTCGTGCCTTTTTGTGGCCTTACGACTCGATCCGCTATAAAATAGCCTTAGCAATATCGCCGATTCACATAAAACTGGCGTAAAGCTTTCATTTACATATCTCGGGATTCTAAATCACAAAACGCTAAAGCATGTTTTAGTTTTGGATAATATAGAAATAATTTGGTATAAGTATGGAGATATAAATATTATACATATTCTTGTAAATTTGACGTTTTACTAATCATATTAAATTATCATTGAGAGCTCGGTGATCTGGTGGGAGTACACATTGCTAGCGCTTTCAGAAGTTAAGTCACCCTGGCGTGGTCCGTACTTGAATGGGTAACAACAAGTGGTACAAAATTTTCTCGAAGTCTTCCGTACTTCAGAAGGCACGTAAAGCCGTCGGTCCTGGTTGTCATCATTGTATGGCAGTTGTCAAGCTATGTCAGATGCCTTTAGGCAGCTTGAAAAATCTGACTTCAGTGTTGGCCACTTACACAAATGAAAAACAAACAATTACAGATTTAATTCGTAAGACTCGGGATAGCAGCGAAATAATTAAAATGGTAACAAATAGTTCGATGAACATTTAATCAGTGTGAATTTAATGAATCAATTATACAGAAGTATTAAACATTAATTTATTTTCGTTAGTGAGTGATTCCGTTAATTAAAACAAGCAGAGACGCCTATTCAATCAACAGCAACAGTCAGACTGGGATCATTATACATAAACATTGTACTCGTAATCTTCTTTATGTAATTAATTATAAAAAACATAATAAACATTATTCCATGCTCGTCTGGGAGAAAAGAAAAAACTTAGAATGTACCAGCTGCTTCTCTTCCCGCGCAGATCGTAAAAGCCAATCGAGGGCGACAATTTGAATCATGTTAAGGCCGTACTCAATTTTCCGGGGTCCAGTGCTGCCCCCTTTTAAAATAAATCAGTTTGTATGGAACGCAAAAAAATATTGTTCATATTTCGATATGTTCCTTGGTAAAAGTTGTTCGGTATCATGGATTTAATCTGGCATTAAAATAGGTTTAGTAACTATATTTTATACGTTATAAATGATTTTAGAGTTTCGCTGTCACAATGATTAGTACTGACTATTAGTATTACGGGACTTACCGCGATTTAATATTTTTGAGCCCGATATTTCGTTGAGTTCTACGTTCCTACTGCCGTCAAGGAAGATGACGAAGAAAGAGCGTAGACCGATGTGGTCTAGGGTCGTCAAAAATCCGGCTCAAAATTATATTAATTACGGTAAGTCCTGCAATAGGTACTAGTAAAAATATATATATAATAAACGGGCAAGTGCGAGTAGGACTCGTACAAGAAGGGTTCCGTACCACCGTACAATATTCTTTTAAAACGCTGAAGAAACACGTTTCTTGTATGACGAACCCCTTTAATTTTTAACTTTATCTTTTTTTTAGTATTTGTTGTTATAGTGGTCATAGTAATTCATAATTGGTGAAAATTTTAAGTATCTAGTTAATGACATTATAAAGATCGAGTTAAAAATGCTGAAAAAAACACGTTTCTTGTATGACGACCCCCTTTAATTTTTAATTTTATCTTATTTTTAGTATTTGTTGTTATAGCGGCCATAGTATTACATAATCTGTTAAAATTTCAAGTGTCTAGCTATTACAGTTCAAGAGATAGAGCCCTGTGACAGACGGACAGACAGACGGACAGACAGACGGACAGATAGACGGACAGACAGACGGACAGACAGACGGACAGACAGACGGACAGACAGACGGACAGACAGATGGACAGACGGACAGACGGACAGATAGCGGAGTCTCAGTAATAGGGTCCCATTTTCACCCTTTGGGTACGGAACCCTAAAAACACCAAAGAGAAAAAATATTCATAAATTTTTTTTTTAGAAGTTTTATCCAGGTATGTAATGTAGTAAGTAAGAGTATTTACCTAGTCCTAGTAGCAGGCAATGCATACTGCATGGGACCAAGGTATACTTTCCGACCGCCACAGGATTCTTAGACTAGGTATATACAGTCAGTACTAGTCATCAGGGAAAATAATTTTTATGCTCTATGTCATTCGGTCGTACTTCTGACAACAAAAAATATTCCACTATATAATAGTCACTCTAAGATAGTCACTATTGTTTTAGACATTCAAAAATGTTATTTTCTCACAAAATTTCTGTAAACTCATGGAGATGGCTCAGCGGGGCGTCGATTGCTGAATCTTTTCCGCTTCCGCTGCACCAACAGTCAACTTCCTGCATTCATAACTCGCTGCTTAGAACATTGTTCGCGTTCTGAAAAATATAGTCTTAAACCGGCGGTGTTTATGTCACTGCTGCAAATTTCCGCTGAGCTAAACTAGGTTGCCACTCGTTTTACTTAGAATAACGAGTTGAAGAAGACTGTTGTAAAAGATTATATGATGCGCGAGCGCATGGTGCAACCCTGGCGAAATATGTCACGTTCAGTGACATGGTAGGACGAAAATTACATATGCCGAAATTGGGTATTTACGTACATACCTAAATATGAAATACATGATAAGGTACAAAAATATCTAAATATAGAATCAAAAGAAAAATATAACTGAATCAGGCATTTATTCGAAAGTAAAAGAGTAAAATACAATGTAAGTATATATAAAACATACACTCTCCGTTGTACTCCGCTTTGGACTCAGAACCATCCGTTGACTGTGCTCGATGAAAAAGTCCGAGACACTTTAACAAACATTTTAAATTGTAACCTCGACGACACAATTTGGACCCAAGCAAATTTGCCAATTCGCCACGGTGGTCTTGGGATCAGAAAAAATTCAAGTGTAGCACTTCCAGCATTCCTGTCCTCGGTCTATAGCACGGCTAAGCTCGTCGGTAAAATTCTAGGCCCGTCGAGCGACATAGGGGTAGCCGGCTTAGCCGTGGCCAGGGATGCTTGGATTGGTGCAACCGGTCCGGACCATGCTCTTCCCCCGAATCCAGCTTCGCAGCGGCAATGGGACGAGCCTCTCTGCATGCTTATTCGAAAACAACTATTAGAGAGCACGAATAGTGATGCGGAGAGGTCTCGTCTTTTAGCAAGCTGTGAGCCGGAGTCGGGATATTGGCTAAATGCCATTCCGTCGGCGAGTGTAGGTACCCTTTTGGAGAGGACAACTTTCAGTTTAGCGGTCAGTCTCCAGTTGGGAGCTAAAACGAACGAGCCACATCGCTGTCGCTGCGGTGGAGACGTCGATCCCCTGGGCCACCACACTTGAATGACGTCATACGTCGTGTCCTCGCCAATGCCGCTGTGCCTGCAATTTTAGAACCAAATGGTATCCCGCGCGACGATGGTAAGAGGCCCGACGGTATGACGCTCATCCCTTGGAAAAACGGGCGTTCGCTTGTGTGGGATGCTACATGTGTAGATACCGTAGCTCCATCCCATGTACGAGCGACTGCCCGAAAGGCGCAAATATGCGGAGAGCCGTATAATTTTGTGCCTTTTGCTGTGGAGACCCTAGGGCCTTGGAGTGTGGAAGCCCGCCAAATTTTTAAGGAAATTTCCTCACGCCTAATCGACGTCTCGGGGGATCCAAGGGCTGGTGCGCATTTCGGACAGCGTTTAAGTATTGCTATTCAACGCGGAAATGCCGCCAGCCTTTTGGGTACTTTGCCCTGTGACGGCAGCGATTTGGCCTTATTTTTTTATATAATTAAATATAAGTTAGTTTTATTTTTAAATATTTTTAGTTAGTTTTAATTTAGGTTATATTTTAGTTTGTTTAGTTTTGATTTAGTTACTTGTTAGTTTTACGTTGTATTTTTAGTATGTCACTATTTTAATATGTTTTTACGATGTAAGTATATTAAACTACAAACTAAAGTGATTACTTGGTAGAAAAATTGTTTGAAAATTCAACGAAAAATAGCGTCAATTGGTTTTTCTAGAACATAATGTATGTTTAATTTATTTCAAACATAAAAAGGACTGATTCCATAAGGAACTGTCACATAGATAGGTAGGTAGGTCAAATTATATCAAAGGTAAAAAAAATAGTCAAACTAAAGTCACAGGCTGGAATCTCCTAAGGTACGCGCAATATGCGTCCCCGTTCCCCGTCCCTGCACCTCTCCCCCGTTTTCACCTCGATGACTCACGTTGGCCGTCAAGAACCGGGGGAGAGGTGCGGGTGCGGGGAACGGGGACGCATATTGCGCGTACCTTAGGAGATTCCGTTCTGTTTACTCTTACTGTATTCTGTGCTAAAGTGAAAAGGAAGTCTCTTTATAAGTTTGCATAGCGGGTGCTTATTAAGTATTCGTTTAGAGAAAATACGGTCCCTAGCGTTACTTACTTGAACTACTTAAAACTTGTGACGCAAATGAAGCGTTACAACAACGAATGACCCGACTCCGCCAGGAAAGCCTTCAGAGAAAACACACGTTTCAAGTATTTTGTGAAACAAATACAAGTATGAAACTTACCTAAGTTTACGATTTATAAATTACACATTGTCAAAACGTTTCTACTACAGCTAATTCCTATACTCACTCGATACTTACTAAGTGCAACAAAAAGCCACTATCATCACTGTAACGTTTTTAAAATGCCTACAGCGAAAATTGCTATAATAAAATGCTATGAATTAATTTTAATAATACTGTTTGTGTAATTTATTCTTGCTAAAAGAAAAAGATTATTGCACTTTAATCATTCAAATTTCGAAATTATTTAACCAGTTTTCAATTAAATATATCGACATTATATGCCCTGTCATACTCGCCACCTTAAACAAAAATAATTACAAAATAAAGAAAACTGATAAAAAGGCGGACTTATCGCATAGCAATCTCTTTCAGTCATCCTTTGGGTGGAGAGAGAAGTATAGTAGGTGAATACTTAAGAGATAGGATAGATTGTCTAAACATAACTTATATGAAGTATAGATATGATTCGTTGAGATTCCATTAGCCAAGAAAACAATAGAAGTTCTTATTTTAACTACTGGATCATGACTTGCGAAGCGTAGATACTCCTAAAATCCGTTCATCGACAGGCAGCAACGGTAGCGCGAACGCGCGGTTCCCCGAAGTCACTTTTAAGCCATTACTTACTTGCTTGTTTTCGATTTGTTTTTTCCGCGAAAAAATGCGGAAAATACAAGCGGGAGTAACTTTCCGGCAATCAGCAGGCTCAACTTGGAAGGGTTAAATCAAAGGGTTCCGGTTTTATGAAGACTTATTTTCAGACTTACCTTCAAGTTGAAATTAGATTTAATCTGGCTCGAGCTTTAGGATTGAATTTTGTAAACAATTTCGAATACCTCTGCAAGTTCCAGTCTTTGTTGAAATACCATTGGGAGATCGCGGGTGCTGTTGTTTAGAAATTCCTTTGAAATGAATTCGTACTTATGTGAGGTGAAGTATGTACACGCGTGTTCAATGAGCAAGGAAGGTATGTAAATCTTGTTTGATTGAGTTGTTTTTTGATTTTGTTTGAATAGCTGACATTGTTGTGTTTTTTTTAGCGGGCGAATTAGAAAAATATATCTGTGGAGTCTTTTCCATGTTGAATTCTAGAATACTTTGTGCCTTAGAAACTTTGTTAACAAAATACTAAAAGTAAGCGCTGAAAGGATTTTCCTTCAAGCGACAAACTGATTTTAAATTGGCTGGCCCCTTCCCATCTATATGGAACCAACAACAGAGCTGGTGCGGCTTGTGAAGCGGCTGAAGAAGCTAAAGCATGCAAGTACAGGGGTCTAGGCTTTGAATATGATTTTGTCCCATTCGGTGTCGAAACCCTTGGTCCATGGGGGTCCTAGCGCTATAACGCTTTTTAAGGAAATAGCAAAAAGGTTAGTCGAAATCACAGGAGACCGAAGAGCTGGCAGCTACCTCGGACAAAGAATCAGTCTAGCTATTCAAAGGGGGAACGCTGCCAGTATCTTCGAAACCTTGCCTAAAGGGACTCTTTTTAATAATATATTTTAGTTATTATATCATATTTTTTAAGGTTTTTAGTTTTTAGGTTCTTTCTAGTTTTAGCTAATTTTAGGTATTTATGAGATTACTAGCTGTGCCCGCGACTTCGTTCGCGTGGTTGTCGGAATGTTATATAGCCTAAAGCCTTCCTCTATAAATGGACTACCCAACAAAAAAAGAATTTTTCAAATCGGACCATTAGTTCCTGAGATTAGCGCGTTTAAACAAACAAACAAACAAACAAACAAACTCTTCCGCTTTATAATATTAGTATAGATGAGATTTTCTATGACATAAATTTTAAATTAATTTGGAAGAAATTTTGAGGTTTCAAATATGATATTTGAAAAATTATTCTCGAAAAATCTCTTATATGAGTAAATAACGTTTGGCTCTCTCCATCGATTTGCTATTCTACAATCTGGACAACAGAGTGCGGTCCTCACACAAAGAGTGTAGATGACGTGGATAGGAAATAGTGACGTCACCATTTCCTATCCGCGGATGCGACCCTGCTGCTCTTTTGTAAGGTAGCGACAACAAAGTATTAGTTACATAATATATAGAATTATACAACGTGGAAGGGACATACCCGTAATAAATCGAACCACAGTCTATACTAGATCGTTATAGTATAATGAAATTAAAAATAACAGCCAAAGAACAAAAAATAATTTTAGCATTTCCATACAAAAGTATGCAGCCGCTAGGGCAATTTGTATGGGAATGTCAATTTTTTTTTTGGTTTTTCGACTGTTATTTTAATTTCGTCATACTATAATAATCTAGTATAGCCCGTGGTTCGATTTATAATATTACGGGGATGTCCCTTCCACTTTGTATAGAATTTAGAACATTCTAGGGATTTCTGTAATAAATTTACATGATATTTTTCACGTTTATGGTTTTTTTTAGGCTAAATAAATGTATACGTAAAAATTAAAAACACAAAATCAAATAGGTTCTCTTTAACCTTATTCCTTTGGAACTCATGGAAATTTGTAGAAGTGTCATGACAATAAAATGTATTTTACGCGCGGCAATAAAGCGAGTACACATTAACAATTTGAGCATAGTCTGAGTCTGCGTCCGAGCTGACACGGCTCGCTCCTAACAAATGCCGCGCATTAATAACCCCGTAATTAATTGTTTGCATGTCCGCGGAAGAAACGGCCCGCAAACGGAAAACTCCCGTATAATTTAAATTAACGAAGTGGTTTTAAGTACGTCACACGGTCCACACGAAACAAAAATTTGTAAATTACAACGGTCACGGCTGTTTAGGTGTTCGCGGTTTTGCGTGTTTTAATATTAGTTGAATTTGCACGTAGTAACTATAAGTTATTCATGTTACAATTTAACCTTTAATCGAACCTCAGGTTTTAGCACCTTAGGTTTGTACTGTTAATGTATTCTGTGCCTTAGGTATGCTTTCAATATGTATGAAAAACTGTTTAACCCTTCGATGATCGAAGGTTCAACCAAACTTAGGTAAGTATTATTAAATATTGATTTATTACACCGAGCATGGTGTCAGCATGACGGCGTGGTATCATGCTGAGACCACGGACTGTGCAATCCGATTGAAACGTCAGCAAATAAATAAAACCGGAAAAGTGCGAGTGCTCGCGCACGAAGGGATCCGTACCATTCGTAATATAATATAAAACTAAATATTCTGTGAATATTTTAAACGTCTACCTGTTATTAAGGGGATACATGAATTTTTCATTAATCAAAGGAAATGGAGATATAATTTAAAATGTTGTCTTTGTAAAGCCCTAGAATTCCTTCAACATTTTTTTCTTATTATTTTTGCCAAAAGTGGCCGGTTTCCGCAAAAATGCTAAGAAAAGCTTAACGTTCTCACTTTTAACTGTAAACAGTAGTTCATTAAATAGTTTGAAGGGTTATCTAGGGCATCACAATGACAAAGTTTTAAATTATACTTATCTCTGTTTCCTTTGCTATATTTTTTATTATTATTTGTTTTTAGTATTTTTTGTTATAGCAGCAACAGAAATATATCATCTGTGAAAATTTCAACTGTCTACCTATCACGGTTCATGAGATACAGCCTGGTGACAGACAGACGGACGGACGGACGGACAGTGGAGTCTTAGTAATAGGGTCCCCTTTTTACCCTTTGGATATGGCATCCTAAAAAAAGGAACCTACGTTTCGCGTTAATTCCCTTGTATAACTTTTTTAAATATTGCAACGCGATAGTTTTAATGTAGTTGTAGGTAAGTATTGTCCCCAAAAGACTGAAAAAAGAAGATTTGATTCTTGTTCAATATTCCAATCATTTTTCATACTTCACATCATCACATGTTTACTACAAGATACACTTTAAAAAGGTTCCATGAAAAGAAAATACGCACTGCATAAAATAAACTATGAAAAGAAAGATCCGATAAGATCCTAAGTTGGTATTTAAACAAAGGGTCGAGTTTGTAAAACACGACGAAGGTAATTTTGTCCACTCAATGCGGATGCTCGCCCTATGGCCACGGAAAGTGCCCTCCGGCGGGATGGATCGTAAAATATACGACACTTCAATATATATGGGTAAAGCAGCCCGTTTACTGCCCACTTAGAAAAAATGTTGGCTTAATTCAGCACGTCGTTTTTCCTTCGTTCCCCCATAAATATACGTATAAGCGAGCGATTCGTGCGATTTGATGGCGAATACTTGAACGGGAAAGGCTATAATTAGCTTTTACCTGTGACTTACCTTTAAAAATGTGTTGTTTGTATATTTCTCTACGTTCTATAATGTCTGTGAGCTACAGTTATAGGTTCAAAATAATTTGAAAAGGAGACGGAAAATCCTACTAAAATTCCGTATGATCAAACATGAAAGCAGATTTTACTGTAGTGTATGCATGCCTTCAGATATTAGCTAAATGCCATGTCAGCGCGATATTTGTTAGAAGCGGGCCATGTTAGCGCGATATATGTTAAGAACGGGCCTTGTCAGCGCAATATTTGTTAGAAGCGGGCCGTGTGAGCGCGTTATTTGTTAAGAGCATACCGTGTCAGTACGATATTTGTTAGGAGCGTGCCGTGTCAGCGTGATATTTGTTATGAGCGGGTCGTGTCAGCGCGATATTTGTTAGCAACTTGCCGTGTCAGTGCGATATTTGTTAGGAGCGGGCCGTGTCAGCGCGATATTTGTTATAAGCGGGTCGTGTTAGCGCGATATTTGTTAGGAACGTGCCGTGTCAGCGCGATATTTGTTAGGAGCGGGCCGTGTCAGCTCGGACGCAGACTCAGAACATGCTTAAATTGTTCAGGTGTACTCGTTTTATTTCCGCAAGTAAATTTTGTGCTGCCATAGTTGCGATCCTCACGCACTAAGTTAGCACTAAGACACTTTCGCTATTTCATAGATGACAAAGATTTTTCAGTGTTTTAAGTGGCAGTTTTATAAGTAGAAAAGGGGAATTTGAAATGGTGGCAGGTTGCTAATCAATCGCCCTTGATAGAGTTGCACGATATACGCGAGAGAAAAGTATATTTTACAATTTATATTTTTTTGCTTATATCATCACCATTATAGTACACCAGTATTTATTATATCTGTATCTTGGCTCTTACCATTGAAATGGTATTCAACGATTTCACAGTTCTGTAGCACTGTATACGTAAGTAAGTATATTGTATGTCCAATCTCCATGTTTAGCTACAGGGTGGTGTTTGCGGAAGGTTTGTGGCGAGTTAATTAGCCATCGACAGCCGAGGTGTGCCCGGGGCTTGTGATACGGACATAATCCGGTAAAATATACCCATTGCCTCGTCCCGCGCCGCCTCATTATTTGTAATTACCTTTTTGCGTGATAACGTTGATTTTTCTCCTATTTTTGGTGGTAAACACTATGTTTCAGTGTTTTCGTTTAAGTAGGTACATACATTTTTAGTACGTACAGACCGTTTTTAGTTCAATTGCTTACCAATTAATAAAAATATGCTAGTTTCTATCTACATGGTGGAACAGAAACGAAATAATTCTTAAAAGTATGCTCAATTCTTTATATATAACAAATAAGGTACCTACCTACCCACATAAAAACAATTAAAAAAAGAAAAAAATACTTTTAATTTTATAGAAACGTTAGCAGCTGTTTGCGTAAATCAAAATGCTTTCATCGTAGTTATGTTAAAATTTCTTTTCTGGGTCTCTTCACTTCTAGGATAATTTTGCCTTTTTGTGAACAGCCTGTATATAAGTAACTGGATTGTTAGACAAATTTCATTACACTATTTGTATATTAGACCAGATGAAGGGATAGGAAAGAAAAAATGTAAAATCAAAAACCTCTAATTTGTTAAAAAAATTCTTCATAATGTCAAAATTAAACAACGCCTATACAATAAAGACGAACGACTGGGATTCAAATTGCCTCATGAGTCTCCAAAGAATTAACTTCGAGTTAAACGGCGGAAAATTCAAATTGAAACGTTTATATCGTTTTAAATGAGCAGCGTTTAGGCAGCGGTCAGATGTAGGTCCGACCGAGATATGGTGCGGCAGGCGAGGACCCTTCGCTATTTATTATTATTGAGGCCTATTTATTTCGAATTTACTAAAATTTAAAAGTTACATAGATAGAACAACTAACGTTGTATAGACGTGAGAAGAATGCGTGAGATGGGATATGGGAGAACGGGGTGTTAGTACGGATGGCGAAGGACAGAAAATTATGGAGGGAGTTGACATACAGAGCCGACCCCAAATAGGGAAAAGAAGCTCACAACACTGTTAGTGTTTTTGAAAAATTACTGTAATTAAACTACTACAATTTAAATTTTTGAAAATGTTACATACGAATCTTATCTTAGGCTTTTTTACAGACACACACAATATCCAAAACACAATTGAGCATTTTTGGCTCGATAGAAAAAAATCACAAACATACCTCAGAATTTACCTAAATTTACCTTTAAAATACTTATAATTATTTTATACACAATATTTTAATCACTTGTTATCATAAAAACTATATCAAAAAATGTATAACCTAAAAATACTATTAAAATTTGCTACAAAAAAAATACAAAAATAAATAATAAATAAAACAAAGCGAAATATCGTCGAGAACGAACGAATTCCGGGACCCGTGCTCGACGATATTTTGCTGTGTTTTATTTATAATATTTTTTGTATTATATTTATATTATTTTTTGTAGCGAATTTAACTCACAGTATTGTGAGTTCTGAACTGACAGCGCCGTAATACTAACTTTTACCTGTAAACTCCATTGTCTTTGTTCAAGTACTATCCCGTACAATAATGATTCTGTATCTAGTAGAACGCCTGCTAACGTGTGATTGCAGTAAATTTTTGAATGAAATAAATTCCTGGGACTACTTCTTTTGTAACACTGATTGTACGAGTAGTTTACATAACCGCAATATTCTACCTTGTTTACACTATTTTAATGATGAGCATCGGTAAATCGAGCATGACATAATTCGTTCCCAATGGCTACAGATTGTACGGCCACATTATCGAATTATGCTAATTGTCTTTTGTTGTTCGCGGTTATGTCTCTACTTAGTTATACATGTGCATTATCTTTGATTAATCGCGATAAATGGATATTGCATTAAGTTATCCCATAAGCCCTTCAAAGTATACATAGTTAATACCTAGTCAATTTCTATCAGAAGTAATTTGACATTAATATTCCTACAACTTAATTAAATAAGAAGAATTAGTTTCGCCCATTCTTTGTAACATTGTTACTAATGCCTCAATGGTAAAGTAAAAGATAATGCATAATCATAAGCTTTTTTTTTTAAATATAGTAAATTAATTAATTTTTGACGTATCCACAAAGTTTTAATTTAATGATTAATTTAGAATTCTTAGGTAGATGTTTGCTAATAGCTTTGACTGCCTCCGTGGTCCAGTCACAGTGGTCAAGGGGTCTGCCTTATGATCCGGAGGTCATGGGTTCAAATCCCACTGGGAAGCATACTTTGTGAAAAGTTGTTTCCAGTCTGGTGGATATTGCAGGCTTGAGTCACCTGATTATCCGAAAAGAAAGATTCCGTGCTTCGGAAGGCACGTAAAGCTGTTGGTCCCGAACGCCATTTAGCGTTTGAACCTATACTAGGATTGGTTCTGGTCTACCCTTTGGGTTGCAGAGGTCAGACGGCAGTCACTCTGTGTAAAAACCAGTAACCTCGTCAAATCACCTGGGGTAGGTAGCGGGCCCCTGGCTCTGAAGCGTAACCGCTGACGATGCATCCGGAAATACCCTCGGATGATGATGATCTTTGCTAATAGGTACATCTACCTAAGAATAAATTCTTTCCGAATCAAATACGCAGCTGTGTGTTTGATACCAAATCAAAGTTAATCACCTAGCTAGATAAATTCCATTTTACATGCTATTTGATCTAGATTACTTTGTGTGCTTCCACCACCACTTAGTTCATGCAAACTATTGCCGGCCGGCACCCACCCACTACTGTTACTCCCAGCATTCTGCCACCAACAGCCATCTTGGTGGCGGGTGCGCTCGGACTCCTGCTCCTGCCTATGCTGCATCCATTGTGCCTGCAGCAACATCGGCTGTCGAACTCGCGACACGGTTCACCTCTACACGAGGCACAAAAACTAGATGTTGTTCGGCGGTCAAACAACGAATGATCGACAAATTAAATTTTTCCTACTACACTATAAAAACTACTACAAATGTTGCCGACAGTTGACATTTCTTTTCGAATGAATGTTCAAATGATGAGACGGAATCGTTAAACAGAGAAATATTCCCAGTTTCATAAAATAGTCAGTCAATTAGTCAAAAGAAGAAATGCTAAGACAATTAGTCAATGAGGATTCATTGCTGTTTGGTTTAGTGTAGCCGCTAGTGAGGCTGATAAATGTCCCTTCAGAGCGCGCGTCAGTCAAATCGCGGGTGCTGCCACAAGATGTATTGCCGAACCCTCGAGGACCGGAGGACTGCTTGCAGCCCGCTTTAAAATTAACGTTTTCCACTTTGCCTTCAAATATTATCTCGTAGGATATTTTGGGCTATGAAATGGCGTAACTAACCAAGATTGTAATCCGCAATATGATTTGAAACTATTGAAAGACAACGAACAGAAAAAAAGAAAATTATGATTGTAATCAAATAAAATTAGGGGTTAAAGTTTAATAATTTTTATTGTAAAGGTATCGAATTAAAAAAATGGTAAGAGGTAAGCAGTTATTTTTTCTTACAAACACTTAATACAAACAAGTTGCGGGAAATTGACTTTTTTACCATTCAAACGAATGAATGATAAATCTTTAATTTACAAATAATTTGAAGATATTAAAAGATTTAAATATGTAAATTGTTTTATCTTTCTTTTTTTAAATAAACTATTTCACTCCATGCAAAGATTTATTCCTTATTCGAGACCAGGATTCGAATTCCAGAAGGGCTCGAGTCTAGAAACCGAGTCCATGATTCGAGTCCAAGACTCAAGACCTGGACTTTCGGGATAGCGAGTCCACAGTAGGGATCGAGTCTGTTTGACTCGAGGAACGCCGTACTCGGCATATCACTAGCCCCGCCTGTATCAAGCTAAGATGACAATTTACGCAGAAGTTCTGTAACGCAAGTAAAAATGAATAGCAACTGATTACTTTATTCAGTAAACCTCCGTCGAAACGTCGAGCTAAATAGGCACCACAAAATATTCAAAAACTTATAGGGTATATTGGATAATAACGCCTATGGGTGAAATAACTAAATATTACACTCGCTAACCTCCAATACAGATTTAATTATTCCGTTTACAGTATAAAACTATCTGGTTAGTTTGACGTGGGTTACATTTAATTTGGGAATGCTAACAGTTTTGGACGCGTTTTCGACTTAGGATGACCGCAGCTAGCATCACCCCAACAAGAACAAACAAAGTAATTAAACACATCAAACGGGCGAAATTGAACCCGCAACTCAAAGCTGAGCAGTCACTGCTGCCTGACGGAGGAACAGCAGCGGTCATGCTGCCAAAGATTTAGATTAGAACAATCAAACTTTAATTCAGGCTTGAATCTATAGTGAGATTGAATAAAATGCTCCAACTGTTACATTTTGTGGCCATCTTTGGACTTTGCAAGCATGGTATAATAAAACAAGGTATTTTCTTCCCGTAATAGCTGGGTCACGTGATTGGCCCAAGAATACATCATCAATTGGGAGTGTTGTCACTGTGTGTAACACTTAACAAACCAATTATGAACAAATAATTCAATAAATTTTATTATAAATTAAAAAGATGAATCATATGATATACGAAATGGTTAAGTTAGTTAGTATTTTATTTTATAATCATTAACTAATTGAGAAAGTCCTAAAATTTACTGAAAAAAACAATCAGTGGTAACACATATCGTGACATTGGTGACGTAGTCTGTACGGGAAAAGAATACCATGTTTTATAATAAAATGTTTGCCAGTAAAAACCGGCTGAGTACGAGCCAACGCTCATATTGTTGGTTCTATACCATTGTACAATATTTGATATTTCATGTACTCATTTTGGAGACCCATTTAATTTTTATAAATTGTCATTTACCGGTGTAAATAGCGGCTGCACTCTGTTAAAATATTAAGCATGTAACTATTAAAAAATACAAATTAGCAGCGAAGTAGGGTTGGATATAGAGATAACAATCCCGGGATCCCGAATCTCGGGATCCCGAGATCCCGACCGTTTTCTGGCACTGAAAATCCCGGGACTGTACTTGGCTAATCTCGGGATTTTCGGGATTGCCACAAACAAGTCTAGTTTGTATTCCGTAGTACGTTGCGCCTTGAAAATAACCTTGCCTAGATTATTTTAATACATTACGACAAAAAGCAACGCGTACAATACGTAGGTACCCACTATTTACTACACAGCTACAGTCCTAATAATATGTTTGTCGTAGAACTTAGAAGGGACTTCCCCACTCGGAATACTTTAATAAAATACTCTTAAGGTAATTCCCCAACGAACCACAACAGGGGAATCACCCGATCATCTCATATCATAATATTGTTGCGGGTATTTCCCGTCGGGGATTCCCTGTACGAAAGTATAAATATGCAAATCAGGTTTTATTTTTTTCATTTATTTTTCTGTCAGTGACGGGTTACGTAGGCTACGTCATTAAAATTTAAAAGTCAATTATCTGAAATTAAGTATTTCAAATAGCGGGAGACTTTGTTAAACATAAAAAAGACAGTGATACGACGTCAGTGTGGAGTTATTATTTAGTTGCGAAGGACGGGAATAGTGCTAAATGTAAACGATGCCCAGCCATCCTCAAGACTTTGGGTGGATCAACTAAGGGATTACATACACATTTGTTATCAAAACATAATATCAAGGTTATATCAGCTTCAACAAGTCAAGATTCTGAAAATCTGAACACAGCACCGCCGCCAGCCAAGCGAAAGTTAGATGATTATTTTACTAAAAGTGCCGACGATAGCCTGGATGATATTTTGGCAAGAATGATTGCATTAGATGGATTTCCATTCAGTGTATTCATAACCTCAGATGATTTGAGAAAAATGCTCTTAGCAAAATACACGGATTTACCAAAGTCAGCCGTCACTGTTCGAAAACGTGTTTGAATTACAGTGAAAAAATCAGAAAGCAAGAAACTGCAGAATTAAAACATTTGAAAAGTGCAGGTGAAAGATTTAGTCTTTCTTTCGACGAGTGGACTTCAACTTCCAATAAACGATACATGGCGGTCAACGTTCATTCATATAAAAAATTTTGGAACTTAGGACTTGTTCCTATTTACGATAGTATGACAGCTGAAAATTGACTTCGTATATTGCACTTACTCGTATTTTTTTATTTTAGCCCAATTAGAAACAACATAGTCTAATCCCGGGATAGGCCCGGGATCCCGGGAAAAGGCTTCAAAAATCCCGTAAGCCCGGGATTGAAAAACATGCTCGGGATTGTATTCTCTAGTTGGATATCATCGGATTCCGTGCTGATAGATGAGATCCAAACCTTCCTTTAACCTCGTCTCTTTGGGTCCGGCATCATACCATTTAAATCACTTCCATTACAGTATATATGTGCGTCTTTACGTCTTTGTAGCGTGAAGCCACCGCCTACTTGCTTCACAGGCCTTTTCATTCTAATAATAATCCGAATTAATTACATATAATCGAAACTCATCAAATTAGTTTTTCTTAATTTATTTTTAGACAATTGTTATTATTACTCCCTGCAGCTATTAGTTTTTTAAATAATAATACCACACATTTATTTATAAAAAAAATATTGCACATAAAAAAGTGTACGGCGGCATCTAATAGAATAAGGAAAAGCATTCCAGAGACGAATGACTTGAATTCGAAAAGACTTATTCATGAAGTCAGTGCGATGGGCAGTTATAGATAATTTTATAAAGATTAGAAGAGCGAAGATTACGTGAATGTGTAGAGCTAAGAAGAGAAAATCAAACTTAAGTAGAGGGGGATTTTTGGGGATAGCATAAAGCATTTTCATATATAACAAGAGTTAGCACGAACCTTTTTATTGTTTTGTCTAACGTTTCGGATAAGAGTTACATCTTTTGTGGTTGCACGGTCTGTGATCACGAGTCCCGTTATTAAATGTAACAATAAATTGGTTGCTAACAGCTTTTCCATAATCCTATTCCGGTGATAAATGATTTTGAACGATTGAAAAACACATTTTTACTGAATGGAAAACTAAAATAAATTGTAAAAAAATGGATCATCCCTTATTTTCTGTATTTTTTTTATACGAGTAAAGCTTTATCGTGAACATTAGGCGAGGGACTTATCCCGTATAGCTCTTCTAATCAACTATCAATAAATCGTTAGGGTTTCGTACAAACTGGGTGCCAGCCAATCCAATGGGACCCTATTAACCTTTGGAGTCAGTCCGCGCCAGGCAGTCAACAGGCTGTGTAGAAATCTCATGAACTTGTAATATGTAAACATTTTATATTTTCTTAGAATAATTCTTATATTTGCGGCTATTACTTATTAGGGTTCCGTACCCAAAGAGTGCCAACGGGACCCTATTACTGAGACTCCGCTGTCTATCCATCTGTCCGTCCGTCTGACACAGGGCTATTATATATTACTGTGGCCGCTATAACACCAAAGACTGAAAATAAGATAAAATAAAAAATTAAAGGGGGTCGTACAAAAAACGTGTTTCTTTCAGCGTTTTAAAACATTGTACGGAGGTGCGGAACCCTTCATGTACGAGTCCAAGTCGCACTTGACCAGTTTATTAATATAAGTATAAATTTAAACAAAACAAATGCTACAAAAGCACACACTTGAGTCGCACTGTCTCTCCTTACTGACAATAGCTGTTTGTCGAATGTAAGCCACTTATGAAAATGAATGTAAACCGCGGATAAACCAAAGCCCATTTTCCGCGCCAAGTAAAGCGGGCGGCTACAAATTGCTTTGGGCAAAGCGTAAATTTTAATTTTATCTCTAATACCCAAATGAGCCGCGTGACTCGACATAATAAATGTAGTGTTTCCACGTAAGCCCGCTCGATTCCGTTGCTGCTACTCGTACTTCGTCTGAACTTTTGCAGCCGCGTCACATACCTACGATGCATTCATCTTGCCAAATCTGGCCGCTTCGGAGGTGAGAGGTTAATTAAATACATATATCCTAGTGCACATCATGTACGATTATAGAAGTAAGGATGCTGTCATACCTATTTCCTGCGCCAAGTAACGCGGAAGGCTACAATAAAGTCGTTTTGGGCAAAGCGTAAATTTTAATTTTATCTCTAATATCCAAATGAGCCGCGTGACTCGACATGATCAATGTAGTTTTCTCACGCGTCACGTTAGCGTGGTCTATTTCGTATGCATTTTTCTGCCGCGTTGCATACGATGCGTTATTGCGTTCAACTTGCAACTTTTGGTTTTTTTATTTTAAAACCACTGGTAATTATTACGTAAACCACTATCACTGGAAAAACTATCGCACCGTAATTTGCTAATGCTGTGTAGTATACAGCCTATATTAGGACTACTTCAGCTATTCCTGTGAATGTTGTGAATTTTTATCTTAATTGATAATTATACTGACCAAATATATACTCGTATATTGCGTTTATATGTTATATTACTTACCCACTAAATTGACTTACAAATTAGTCAAAACCTTTTGCCCATGATTTACAACTGGCCGCCGCTTAAGGCCGTATCTAAATTTTTCGGGGTCCAGTGCTGCCCCCATTTAAAATAAATAATTTCAAAGAAAACGGAGACATTATTTAAAATTTTGCTACTACCAAATCCTAGATAACCCTTCAAAGTATTTTATGAACTACTGTTTACAGTTTATAATGAGAACGTTAAGCTTTACTACGCACATTTGCCAAAAGTGGCTGTTTTTCGCAAGTTAACATTATATCTTTTGAACTTTATTGAAATAAAATATATAATTTGTTATTATATCAAACAATACGCACCCCGATTTAGTTGCTGTGACTAGAGGCTAGAGCTAAACGAAATAGCATCTTATGTATAGGTACTTAATTATGATTAACTGCCAAAAAAAGTAGAGCGAATTACAACAATGTAATTATTTATTTATTTTATAAATAAATATCTCATGATAAAAATCATTTTATTGTACGTATGTATATGTCGTAGTTGGATGGTATAAACCGCTAACTCACGAAACCTTTAGTTGTTTGGCATTACACCTCGGTTTTGTTAAACAGCCGAATATCATTCAGCTGGATTGTTTAAGATTGCGCAAGGTGTTACGTTCATTTAAACCGCTAACCACGTTTCCAAACGGCTAGCGGTTTTGTGAAACAGAAGCGGTAATGCGTTGTTTGACGAAACCGTTAAACAATCCAACTGCGACACATGCATGATAAGGATTTGGTGTAGGATTACCATAGTGAAATATAACTGGGTGTCTATTAGAATACAGATTTTTTCGACATCGAATTTCACTTCCCAGACAACTATTCCACGATTTTTATTGCTACAGGTTTGCCCTAACCTAGTAAAATGGATAGAACTTTTCTAGCACTCGCCAGCCGCTACCGCGACATGCTCACTTCGCTCGCTCGGCTCGTGCGTGTGTTGGTCCCAGTTCTAACCTAACCTAACCTAAAGGTTTGTGCTAACCTAGTAAAATGAATAGAACATTCCTAGCACTCGCCGGCTGCTGCCGTGCACGCTCGCTTCGCTCGCTCGCCATTGCCACTTCGTAGGCATTCTACATTGTATATAATTTCTTTAGATAGAATTGTTCGGCAACTTCTCTAGCCGCATGGATGAATACAAGTCGTTCATTCCATTCCGCATTATTAGGGTTCGCTGTTTTACAAAACCGAGCTGTAATGCCAAACAACTAGAGGTTTAGTGAATGAGCGGATTGTACCATTCAACTGCGACATATACATGTCGCAGTTGCATACATACCATCCGGTATAAACCGCTGATTCACGAGAGAAGTTAAGAGGCTAGAGAAGTTGTTGAACAATTCTATCTAAATAAATTATATACAATTTAGAATGCCTAGGAAGCGGAAATGGCGAGCAAGCGAAGCGAGCGTGCCGCGGCAGCGGCCGGCGAGTGCTAGTAGTGTTCTATTCATTTTACTAGGTTAGGACAAACCTATAGGTCAGGTTAGGTTGGAACTGCGACCAAAGAAAAGTTCTGCTGCTAGAAAAGTTGTCTGCTAGAAAAGTTCTATCCATTTTACTAGGTTAGGGCAAACCTATAGCAATAAAAATCGTGGAATAGTTTTCTGGGAAATTAAATTCGATGTCGAAAAAATCTGTATTCTAATAGACACCCATTATGGTAACCCTACACCAATCACCATCCTTATCATGCAGTTGGATTGTTTAACGGTTTCGTCAAACAGCGGATTACTGCTACTGTTTCAAAAAACCGCTAGCCGTTTGAAACGTGGTTAGCGGTTTAAATGAACGTAACACGTTGCGCAATCTTAGACAATCCATCTGAACAATATTCGGCTGTTTAACAAAACCGAGCTGTAATGCCAAACACTAGGGGTTTCGTGAATTAGCGGTTTATACCATCCAACTGCGACATATATAAACCGAAGCATTTCTGTGACATTTATTTAAAAATACTAAAATGTTCAAAAGACGTGACTAGAAAGTAGAAAATGTTCCACAGCTATTATTATATCCAATAGGTCAGTAACAGAAGCCCCGGTGATACTAAATCTACATCCGAAATATTTAGCATTGTTACTGGAGTGGAAAAACTAGAAACAGGTGGTCGTATTGTGTGAAGCGAGGCGTGTAGAGCGATAACGAGATTGAGCTGTTGGTTTGTGGCTTGCTCCGGTGGTCAAGGCATTGTTGAAAGGTAATCTCAAGTTTGTTATGAAGTAAATGTTATGTTCATTTTTTTTATTTTCGAGTGTGAATGATCACTACTATGTATTGTTACAGCTAGAACCAAAAAGCAAAATAATGGTTCAACATGATATTTGAAGTAGTTATCAATCAAAGAGTAAGTTTACTCGTTTTGGTAGACAGGACATTTTGAAATAGTTGACTTTATGCAACTGAAGGATTTTATCAGCAAAGAGCTTCCTGGAGGCAGCGATATACATAACTATCTGTCGTCGAAGCTACGGAAACAGGCTTTTGTCTTTCTCTCTCTCTTATATCTCTCTCTAGGAGTTGCAGCCTCTCTTCTTTGATGCACTCAGTGCAAATCGAAAAGTCTCATCCTGACTTGGAGTTCGGTTTTATAAGTAAAAGAGTTTTTACACATATATCTCCGTGACAAGCAAACAGCGGCTCTGACAGGCATTGTAAACAAGCTTGGCAATCGCAGCGGCCCGCTTCGGCCCACTTGCGTCCCATCAACGTGCGAGTCACGACGGGACAGTTTATTTCAACTTCACAACTTCGCCGGCAACGTTCGAATGGGGCATAATTTTCATAAGAAACGCGCCGTTGCGCGCTGTCACAAAAATTAGATTCATCAGTAGTGCTGGGAACGTGACGTGAAATATGAGCAAGTACAAATTAACAATTCGTTACTTTCTGAATTAGAAATAACGTATTAATTTCTTTTAAACATATTGAGTGTTGTAGCTTGCTGTGTGGTTTCCGGCAGAGTAGAATAAGACCACTCTAAGTCTTCCCGCGGATGTCGTAGAATTCGATTTAGGAAACATAAGTTAAACAAAGCATATAAACACCAATGAGACCTCTCCAACCCGTATGGCCAGTATGGAGAGTGTAGGCCAAATCCTCTGGCTGCTCTGGTAGTACAGAGAGGGTCATGCTCCTGCAGTGAAGACTAAAAAAGACCTGATGACGATGACAATGTTAAGTATTCTTGTAAAAAAATAGTAAATTTAAATATTTTTATTATGATTAAAAAATGTAAAATAATGTTCAACTAATTATTTTTAATCTATACAGTTTCTCTCTGTAAGGACCTCTTATTGATTTCTTAGTATCTAAGTTTGTTACATATAAATAAAATAACAGGGAACGTACGCAAATATATTAACTTATACTTAGTGCCACGTAATTTATGAAATTTTTCCGATATAAGGTATTTTGATACTTCAAGTCAGACATAATACCTACCATCCTCCCGTTACTCAATAATGAATAAAGACATACGGTACAACACTATTCATCAACCTTCCAGGCACATTGCTCGAAACATTCGCCTAGCTACCAATTCGATTCGAGTTCGTAACGAGTGCGTGAACAATGTAATACGAACTTCTGTTACTTTGCATTCCGCTTTGTAAGTACATTATCATGCGGAAGTCAAATTGAGCAGAACGCGGAAAAATGCGCAAAGGTTAAACGGCAATAAAGCCGTATTAGGGAAATCATATTAACATTACGCCCTTTATAACGATTAGATGAATAAACGGAGCAACCATAAACCACTCGAAAGCCGTTTATTGGAATAATTTTGCAATCCACACCGTATGGAAAACTAATTTCCTTGGATTTGTAAAATATTCGCTCAACGCGTCTTTATTAACATTTAATATTGAAGATGTATGGGGTGGCCTTTCATATTATACTGCACGCATTTGTAGAATTATGGGGAAATATAAATTTAAAGCAGTGTGGTTCCCGGCAGAGAAGAATAGGACCACTCTAGGTCTTCCCGTGGATGTCGTAGAAGGCGACTTAGGATACACAAGGGATACACAAACTAAACATCTGGCCAGCGTGGAGAGTGTAGGCTAAAACATATGTTTGCTCTGGCTAATATATGGCCCTTGTGTAGTACAGAGAGGGTCGTGCTCCTGTAGTAGAGACTAAAAAGACCTGATAATGATGATAAATTTATAGTGAAAATTTGCGAGCAACAAAAAATATTGGTATGTAAAATATGTGTACGTAAAAAAACACTATACACAGGTAAGGTTTGAAGCTACAGACACCATTAAATTATATTAGTTTCACAAAATGATAATTATCGAGGTATTACGTCTACGCTGTAGCATTCCTCTACGTCGTAGGCCGTCGTAGACTCATCGTAGTGAATTACACTGAGAAGGCATGCTTGAGTGTGTAATTCGAAACTTTCAATCAGAATATGTAAATCTCTTCTTCCATCAAAGGCCTCACCTTGAATAAATCTCTCAAGAGATAGTCTGGCATTTTCATATATATGATACAGCAATTCAATCCGAGACGTTTCGTTTTACGCTCGCTCTTCACGCTACAGTAATGCGTAACAATATCGTAAACGTAGTGTCGTTCGGAATCAAAGCTATAAACTGTTCGTCGGTACGAACGGTGAGCGTGTCTGACTGTAAGAAGGCTTTAGGACAAGCGACGTGCGACAAAGTTTTTATTTCCCTAGGGGCTCACCGATCGCAGCGCCACCTGGGCGGCTCCCCGCACCGATGGAAACCTATATTATTTGTTTGAGCGAAACTTTCTGGTCTCATGTGAGATAACTAAATTATGTTTGTGTCCCGAACGCCACTTGTATTCAATGTCTTGCACGTGATTTCGATATTCGGAAATGAAAATAAACTTTAGTTTTCAAATGCAAAAGTTCGCAATGCAGAACGGTGATCGTTCGGGTGGAAAGAAAGGAATGAGGTTATATTTGTATTCAATTTGGTGATATTATTTATGTTAACTTATTTGTTGCATGCGTATATAAAAGAAATGTATTTAAAAAAATAAAAAATAAGTTTGTGTACTTAAAGCTTGGAACTTTGCATGGATGGACTTGGAATGGATAAAACAACCAAGTAAAAGTAAAAATCTGGTCCCCTTTTCACAGGTAATGCACAATAATAATGCGTAGATTAATTGTTAAGTATAAATTTTTGTATGAATGTTGATATATGATTTTAGGCATTTTAAAACGCTTTTCTTACTTACAAACTTATGCTAAAAACGCTATTTAAGTCATCATTGGCCGGATTACGTTCAGACCCATCAATCTCCTAAATACAATGTACCTACTCGTACTCAAGAGGCATCACAAGGACAGCTATATAGATTAAATAGAATATACTTTTATAATGATGCCGCTACAATATATGATATATTGTAACACTAAACTTAGCTGTAAGTAACGATTTGACGTCAAAATTTGTGCAAAACAAAACAAAGTGACTATTATTAGGAGATATTATAAATATCCTGAGAATAGTAAAGATATTTTAAATTGAATTGAAAAAAGCTTTTTGCTTAAACAGAAAATATTGGCAGCAAGCAAGTTTCGCTATCATTTAACAGAAAATTGACATTTACCGTCATAATATCAGAATATCTTGGAATGAGTTCGCTAATATTACTAGTGTTGAAAGTTTCCGACGTTCCAAGTTCGATAACTGCCGGATTCCAGCTGGAATTTTTAAATTAATTCAGACGAAAAATAAAATTAGAAAACTCGTCGAAGAATTAATTATACAGAAGTAAGTTATGTCAAGAAAGTTGCAAAACTAACTGTGAGATTATAATTAATATTAGTATTAACATATTTGGAGGTAATGTGTAGCCATGCCGCCTCCGCCGGGGCCCGGCAGACGTGGTAGACCCAAGAAATGCTGGCTTGACGTCGTTAAGGATGATATGCATGCCAATGAAGGATCTTACAATGAAGGATGCTCAAGACCGTGCGAAGTGGAGAAGGAAAAGCCGAAAAGCGGACCCCGGGCTTCACAGCATTACAGTTGAGGGATGCAACTGGGGATGAGATGAGAGAGAGAGAGATATCTGGAGGTAATAATTAAATATGATATGTAGACGAGGCAGGTAACGGGTGTCGCCAGTAGGGACTGTTCAGCTCGGCTCCGTTTTTTGGGTTCTGTACAAAAAATGAAAAAACGGAACCCTTATCGGATCACTTGTGCATCTGTCTGTCTGTCCATCCGTCTGTCACAGCCGATTTGCTCCGAATCTACTGGATCAAATCAGGTAATGAAATTTGGTAGGATGGTGTAATCCTATGACCCAAACACACATGTGCTAAGTAAATATTAAAAAAAAGGGTCATTTTCGGGGGACTACTCTATGCTAGAAGAATAAAGAAACAACGGTACGTCAGTTGAAAAATTATTCTTCCGTGGTCTTTTCCGATCCAGCGGTGTATATAGGACGCTGCACGGGATCGAAACGTGTTTAAATTATTCTGGTGCTAATCCAGCTCTGGAATCCGGAGAATATGAATAGCTGGATAACTACTGGATCAATGTAAATCAGCCATGTCAACTGGGCGTGAATCCTTATTAAACAAATAGTGAATAGACAAAACTTGGCCACCAAACCAAAAAGCGTTTAAATGCAACTTAATATGAAGTTATCTTTTAACTAGAGCCGAATACAACTCAATCTAACGACATGATTTGATTCGTAAGTAAGTTTTTATCGCATTACAAACCTTTTCCTTTCACTCAAAACAATCTATAAAATCTTTGAATAAACATTTGCTTCTTTTGCCCTTTTGCACTCGTAAAAGGGGACTGAGAACTTCCCCTAAACTTATTTAAACTTTTACCCTAGAAAATCCTTCTCGCGAGCAGTTTAAATGTAGAACAGAATGTATCGAAAGACGTAGGAGGATGGTTACAGAGTTTATTGTTATAACGATTTAAAATTTACTTACCATGTAGGTTCTTTAGTTCATAAGGAGTTTGATATTTTATAAATATATTAATTACTTATAGTGTTTTACTGCAAGAATCAACTTCTTTTGTATACATTGCTCGGTGTATTTATGAAATATAAAATTATCATGTAATAAAACAGTTTTAAATAGGGCACTTACCAATATCTATAAGCTTTATTTGATGAATCCAGGTTTTATTGTACAATATACTGATTCATTTACATAACTATTTATTTATAATTGCAATGGCATGTCAAATATCATAAATCAAAAACTGCAATCTGAAAGTGAGAAATTAATATGTGATAGGCCGTATTTCCATACAAGCTTAGTCCCCTGATTCCTCGCAGGATAGTGCCAGCATTGAAATGTTTTTTTTAAATATATGGATATATTGGCATGTCCTTATATATTTTTTTCATAATTTAATTATTAAAAGAGATCAGAACCTTCGTAAAACTGAAAAATTGGTAAGATTTTCTACTCTGTTCAAACATATAGCAGAAAAATTTGACGAGATATTATAAAAAGAAAACATAGGAACACAGCTTTCTTCCATTAAATCTAGAAATTAAATCAGTTAAGTTTTGGAGGAGAAATCAGGTGACTACGAAACGTTGATGATGTTGACCTTTCATAGGTATATTTGGTCCAAGCTGTCTCTATTTTTTTTTATTTAACTTTATACACAAATACAAGTGTAATGGCGAACTTAAAGCCTAAGGACTTATCTACCAGTCAACTAACCGGGTGATGTTGAGAAAGACAAGGGTAGTGCAAAAACTCAAAAAGAAATGTGGTGAAAAATGAACCAAGTATACTTAAATATGTAATAATAAACCATAAACTACACACAAATAATACACACTATTATTATACTAAGATATACTACTCACATATACTACATACACTAAGAACTATCTGACAGTTGTTTAGTAAAATGTGCTTTCACATGTTTTTTAAATGAAAAGCGGGTTTTAGCCTTCCGAACATCAACTGGTAAGGCGTTCCAGAGCTTTATAGCTTGGACAATAAACGAATGTGAAAAGAATCTACTCCGGCGAACTGGTATAGAAAGGCTGAGATTGTTAGAGGAACGAAGATATCTGACATGGGTTTCACCCAGAAACTGAAATTTAGACTTGAGGTAGGCAGGAGTAGCGGGTTCAAATAGAATAGAAAAGAGGGTTGTGAGGATGTGCAAATTGCGACGTTGACGAATTGGTAACCAATTAAGTTGGGAGCGGTAAAACGACACATGATCATATTTACGAAGACCAAAGATATACCGAAGACAATTATTGAGAAGACGGTCAAGTTTGTTCAGCATATCAGCTGTTAAGTCCGAGTAGCACACATCAGCATAATCTATGATTGGTAGGATCAATGTATTCACTAGCATAGTTTTAGTGTCACTGGGCAGAAATTTTTTTAACTTATAGAGAGCTCTATCGCATTCGCTCGGTGGTTGTTCGGACACAGCGCGACAGCAATAGATTATACAAATACATAACTTTCAAATCTCTTGACCTTAGTGTTTCCTCTGAAGTAATATGGAAAAATGTGACACACAATATGTTTACTCGTTTTTGTACACTGGTAGCAAGAGCAAAATACATACATAACATACTATCAAATTAACTACGTTTCTATCGCAATAATTTCTACTTAAACTTTACTAAAACCAAACGCCTACTGCTCAAAACATTAAGGCCTGTCATACACCATCGATTAGTTTCCAAGACGTGATAAGGGTACGTATACATATACTTTCAATACCGCGTAAATGGCGGATCGACTTTTCAATGGGTTCGAACTTAAAGTTCGCCCTAAGGTATAAGGCGGTTTTCTAATTTTAACTTCCGTTGGTAACGGTGGATTTGCAAATTATCCTCGTGCTTTGACGGACTCATCAAGTTCTTGTTGATCTTGTAAAGCTATTTCACCAAAAAGTTGTTTAACGTGGCGTTTGTTTTACATAAGTTGTTGATGCTTTAATGTAAAATTTTATACATTGGGGGTCAACCTGCAGATGTTTTGGTATGTATTTATGAGACAGGTACCTATGATATGTTCAAGCTTTATTTTTAGGATTATACCTATCTTAACTTCAATACTCTGGTAAAATACCTTATTAATTAAATCTAAGGTTACCTTGAAATTATATACCTAGTTAGGTAATAATTTTAATATTCTATGCTTTTAGTGAATCGCCAGAACATCTTTTCATTATTAATTATTAGAGAAATACTGATTTTTATTGATTTATTTCAAGACAAATCTTCCCATCGAGAATTTTAATAGCTCAAGTACCTAGGAAAAAATGGTGTCAGATTTTTCAAGCTGCCTAAAGACATAAGACTAATGTATCTCGTAGAACTTATTGTGAATGTTTGTGAGATTTATTGTCAGTAAAGCCCTAAGCACATGTTTTAATTAAATTATTTATTTTTTCCTTAAAGTATAAAATATTTAAATAAATAAAAAGCGGCCAAGTGCAAGTCGGACTCGCCCATGAAGGGTTCCGTAGCAGCAAGTAACATAATATAAAAGTTCTAAAGGTAAATTGCGGTTTACGATTTATGACGTATTAAAAAATAATCTATGATACCGAGACCGCTATAGTTTTAATCGAAAGTACATACTTTGAGGTATATACCACATATTTTTTAGAAATATTTTAGTAATATTTCAAAAGTTACGGTGGGGGGACACCTCAAATTTTAACTTTGTATTAGATTATCTCATGACTGGGGGGTTTGATCTACATAGTTTCAAAGCAGTTTTTAGTGCATTTAATAAGACCTTTTCAACGATACCCCACACGTTGGAGTTAATCCAATTTAACTTTTTAAATTCACTTTTCGTTGTATAGGAAAAGGGCTGAAAATAAAAACATTTTTTCATAATTTTAAAAACTAACTTTTGGAACTTCAGTATCTATCTCTCCACCATATTTCGTGACAATCGCTGCAGTAGTGGCGGATTACGAGCCCGGACGGACAGACAGACGGACGGACGGACATGACGAAACTATAAGGGTTCCTTGAGGACTACGGAAACCTAAAAATGTAAGTATATTTTTCGATTAACTTAAACAACACAAGAAACAAGAGGGAGAAATATATTTTTTCATGATTTGTATTTTTTATAATTACTCTGAAACCAAATTAATTTCAAACCCAACAATTCCTTTAGTAAAATTATCACGTACTTAGTTAATTACATGTAAGTACGGATATACAATATTTCTCTATATGAAGTAAGTATTTCTCATTAAAACCGTTTCCATTTGCCATGAATAGTCGTATACAAAGCCGGCTCGACGGTAAACCGAACGGCAATTACGTACCTACCTACCTCAAAATTACCGTTAATGCTTATTCAACAACCTATAAAAACAAAGAGCCGACGACAAAGGACCAGGGATGGAAATCTAGTTTCTAAAATACCGATATTTTGCTTTGAATAGGTTTATTTCTTTCACATGTCTCTAATAGGATAAATCCGGTCTTCCGGTCGGTAAAAAAATATACTGAAACTATTTTATGGATGAATTTAGATACTGAAGAACTTTTCACAAGGAACATATACCACAATGTAAAAAATATTTTTTGCCCTCCAATACAAGTTGACTGAATAGCTGATCTGAGTTTGTATTGAAAGTCAAAAATAATTTTTCATATTTCGGTATAAGTTTCTTGGGGAAAGTTGTTCAGTATCATGGACTGAATTCACCCTTAAAATAGTTTCATTATATTTTGTGAGACCATGTATATCTCCTTATATCATAATATCAGTCCATTGCTGTACTAAATGCATATATAGCCAATAAAGAAAGGATTTACACATAATCACCACGCTAGCCAGACGGGATGATAGCTGCAGTAGATGGTATAAAGTCTGTCCACAGAGAACGCTGTTGTTCTATCTTTGTTACCTATCCTCTTACGACAATCGCCTCTTACGACACTTGTGGCAGAAGAAAGGGGTTGTGATAAATCGTATTCTATATATTCTGCCATCCCTATATGGCCATATCTAGGTTTATACCTGTTAGTTCGAAGATACTTGAGTACATATCTTTGATCAGAAATATGGTAATCCGCCAATTGTAAGACAATTTCATTGTTAAACAATAAAGTTTAAAAATAAATAAATAAATAAATAAGACCAATATAAGTAAGTTCAAAAATAAACCAAATCAAGTCAAGGGGTCACAATTGGTCACAATGATATAGGTTTATTTGAGAGTTCTTTATAACCAGGTATTCGATCCCTAAGAGGGAGGGTCAGAAATTCTATTGTATATTAATGTTTGCGACGCCATTCTCCCGCTAGTTTTGGCAAAGATGCAATTTCATTTGAATATTGTGCAAGTCTACTGTTACTCGCGTAATGGCTTCGTAGCACTTTAAATACAGAGTGCTCGTAAAAGTAGTAGCGTTACTACACGATAATAGCGTTAATTGAAAAAAAAGCTAAATTGTTGGAGATACAGAATAAAAATTAATACTAAAAAAGAAGAATAATTTTTGGACGCATAGACTTGTGAATTTCTCTGAGAACAAATAAAAAACTTTGGAATATTATAGCGTGTATGTATATACCAACCAGCTGTTTACTTCCGGTGTAGATCTTAAGTAGAAATCAGTTAAGGTGAACTCCGAAATTCTCCTAATTATTTAAAGGTTTATCAGACTGTCGATTGGTAAAGATTGTCACACTTTGTGCTAGCCCCAAAGTAAGTTTTAACTTGTATTATGAGATACTGACTCAACGATACTATATTTTATGATAAATACATATTATATACAGAACAATTTGAAAAAGGCCATTTTCCAACTTGCCCTGGCTGGAGATAAAATCCAAAATATCCGGATTGGCAGACTAGCGTGTTGACCATTATGTCACAGAGGTCGTCCACTGTAATAGCTACCTATTACTTTTGACAAAAAAATTAAAGTTGAAGGAAGTAATATTCCATCATTCACATATTTTTTTATTTTATATTTTTTTATTAGAAATTTGAGTGCGTTTGACCTCTATCTAGCCTGATGGGAAGCTAAGATGAGGTCTAAGGTGTATCACGCAGACTCAAAAAATGCCCGTTCGCTCTTGCCTTGAAAAACCCTAAATTATATGTATGGGGAAACATCGACGCAGGGACGGAATTCCACACCTTAGCGGTTCGCACAATGAAGGAGGAGGCGAATCGAGAGGTACGATGAGGAGGAATATCGACCACAAATGGGTTGAATCCCTGTCCACGTTGTGTTGTCCGATGGTGGAATGGTGCAGGGGGGATTAAATTATGTAATAATTTAATATAATCAATCACATTCAACATTCCATCTACAGAAGATTCACTGATTGTCAGGTAAACCATGAAATTTAACCTCCTGAAAATGGCAGCATACATCTGTCCGCTATCATATTCAGGACCTTGTTTCTGCTTCCCCTCTGCGGCGCACTAATGTAACAAATGAAATAACAAAGGATAGAGGTAAATGAAAAAAACTCGCATGCTATGCAGACCCCACGTAGAGTGGGATAAGGTGAGTAAGAATTCAATTAAATTTTTTATTTGCTTAATAAGAGTTTTTAAAATATTCTTATAAATTAACACAGTTCTTCTTATTGACCTTTTCAGTCAGTATTATTTTATTTTGTACGGATAACAACACTGTCACATTTTTTTTTAAGAAAGAAGAGTGAGTCGTGTGGTTCTCACCTTAACGCATTCTTGTATGCACACTTAAAAACAAGTAGGTAAAAATACATTTCCAGAGCTATGAAAAACGTGAGATATTAAAAGTGTAACACAAGATTCGTATTAGGCAATAATATGAACGTCGTAGATTCGAGGAGATAATTAAAAGGAAATTTTACCGGCTCACATCGCGTAGATGTTCTCATTTGGAGTGTAACTGCGCCAGGGTTCGTCACCGTGTCTCCACGATTTATACCCGGCGTATTACACGCCATTCGACACGTTGCTTTTATCGTAGAGCTAAGAAAGTAGAAAGTCGGCAAAGAAAGAGTTCTAGATACGTAACAGTTACGTATGACGTGAAAAGAAATCCATGTTATTAAATAAGCGTCCTATGACACTATTCTTTCACATTGTTGAACTCACATTATGTATGTGTTCTCATTTGGAGTGTAACTGCGCCAGGGTTCGTCACCGTGTCTCCACGATTTATACCCAGCGTATTACACGCCATTCGACACGTTCCTTTTATCGTAGAGTTAAGAAAGTAGAAAATCGGCAAAGGAAGAGTTCTAGATACGTATCACTTACTTATGACGTAAAAATAGTTCCATTTTATAAAATTGGTGTCATAGATCACAGGACGCAATTACACCAAGCTCAAATTATATATGTGTTCTTATTTGGAGAGTAACTACATCTGGGTTCGTCATCCATCCGTCATGATAGATATATCATGCACGGTTATTTTCAACTACCAAACGAGTGCGATAATAGCACTCGTGCCTCAAAGACGCACGGTACAGCCAATGCCTAAACCGGTCTGCCACCGCCGCCGCTTCAAATCGAGGAGACGGCCTAAATGAATTGATGAACTCCGTGGAGTGCAGTGTACATCAATCAATTTGTAGGATTGCGGCTGTTATCGATTACAGATTATCTCTGAATTGCTTTGCGTTCCATTGAAAGTGTTACTAAACTGTATGTTGACTTTTGTCGGTTTCTTCTCCTCAGAGGATATAAAAGTTGTAGTGCTGCGTTACTTGTAGTTATATTTACATTGAAAACTTGAAGCTTTTATTTTTTTATTCTCGAAGAAGAAAAAGCCAGAAAGTGAACCCCGGGAACCGAAACACTAGAGCTAAAAAAACAACACTTAAATGTAACGATTCTGCATGCCACCTGCATGCTGCATCATGTTTCATACCTCGTTTCTTCATCTCATCCTGTCCGCTTTTCATTCTTCATTTAATTTCATTCAATTTTCGAATCATTTACACATCCCCCTTCATTTTGACTCATTCCACTACCATCTCTTATCCTGGAAACAAGTTCAGGACTACCTTTCTATTTATTATAATATCTGCTAATTATTTTTTAAATGTCTAATTATAACTTTTGATACAAAGTTGTATGACAGTATAATAAACTTAATATATCTGTGTTGTTGATTCTCTGTTCTCTATACTCTACCTACCTCCTATCTTCTATGTGGGAACTCCCCTGACTGCGCCAGGACAGGTCGAGGTCCCACATACATCAGGAGGTTACAAATAAATAATGAAAATAGCTTACGTGTTTTTCTTTTTAAGGTTCGTTACAAAAAATTAAAAAACGGAACCCTTATAGGATCACTCGTGCGTCTGTCTGTTACAGCCGATTTGCTCCGAATCTCCTGGACCGAATCAGGTGAAATTTGGTAGGATGGTGTAATCCTATGACCCAAACATATATGTGCAAAGTAATTTTTTTTTTAACATAAGGGTTTTTTTCGGGGGATAAATTAGAAAATTGAAAAAAAAAGTTTTGCAAACCCTACTGTATCACATATTAAATGAAAGGGCTCGTTATGAAGATTTCAAATATATTTTTGTTATAATCATAAAATAAATAGTTTTGATTTTATTCATGAAAGAAAACGAAAATTGACCATTCTCCCCCTGATCTCCGAAACTACTCAGCCTAAAATTTTTAAAAAAATACGAAATATAGTTAATTGCTTGTAGATTACAGGAAAACCTAAAAGAATTCAATCAATTGTACGAAACCCTTTCCACGCGAGTTTAACTCGCACTTGGCCTGTTTTTTAATCATAAACATAATAAATAATATATTAGTTAATTTTTGAAATGCCATATCCAAAATGAATTTCATCTATCCATTGCACAATGTAGGATGATTGTGCCCCTGTCTAATTGTTTCTTGCAACGCGGCTATATTAAGCTGTGAGAGACGACTTTATGACTTCTGAATGAGTCGTTAAGTTGTCGAATCAATTCGGAGCCTCAGAATTATTCGAATGGAACCGAGATAGAGGGTGTATGCCGAATAATTTTACGTCTTTTCTCAGATGCTTGAACATTTATACAAATGTATATCATTTCGGGTTCAATGGATGCGACCTTTTAGTTATTTGAGGAATATTTGCTTAATCTCGTATTATTGCCACGTTTGGTGGGTTTGACTATTGGTGCGATGGTCTGTTAAAGTATAGTACATAACTAACCGAATGTTTATACTTTTAATATTGAAAGTATTTGCGAATGGTTTTTAAAATGTGCAGCAAAGTTAGAGGGTGAATGGAAGGCTGTCAATCCATTTAGTAACGTCGGCTTCGTGTATTTTTCTTATGCCACCCTCAATGGATAAGATTGGAGAGACAGTAAGGTGAGACATATATTGTATACTCCCGCAGCAGCAATTGTTATCTACTGAATCCACCTGCACATTAGTTCGGCACATCTTCCTTGTGAAGTTCGGCATCTATTTATCTGGGACCAGTATTTTCGAGGGATTTTATATTTAAAGTTAACAAAAAGTTTAAAAAAATGTGCGTTTACTTTTTTGCTGACTCCATTAGAATTCAGTGTTGGTTAGCGCACTAAAATCAACCGTGTCAATAACTATATATTAACAACTAGATATATTTTAACAATACTTCATTTTAAAATTTGTTTTATTTTAACTTTAAACATCACACTAAGTACAAATAACAATTTTAAAGTACAAAAATAGTCAATACATACACAATAAAGAGGATAAATGCTTTAAATTTCTTTCACACTACAATGAGTTCTTACTCGAAAACTCAATGGTTAAATAAAGTTGAAACGTGCAATCAGAATGTAACTTTGAAGTTCTAATTAGCACGATGCTATGCGCCTTCAGCTAAAGAGTCATTAAAATTCAACGATAAATGAATTCTGAAGAATTTAATTAAAATAGAGCACGCATATTCATAAAAAGTTTGCCAAGGAACATTGAATATAAATACTAGAAATGTATATCGGTCTACTTTGTTACTTCCGGTTTGTGCACTTACGCAATTGTTTCGATTCACTGCGTTTAAAATGATCTTATCGCCAACAATAGTACTAGTAAGAATACTAGTTTACTAACAGTTTTTTTAGTTAACTAATGTGTACATGTTAAGTTTTTAAGACTTAAGAGAAAAAAAAAACATTAAAGCAGATACATTTTTTTGGAGTAGCTTTTATACTTACGCGAATTGGGTTGCATGCATTTTAGAAATTAAACCAGAAAGAAAAAACTTTATATTTTATACCTAAACGTGTTCAGGCTGTTTGGTAAGTTTTATATAAATATTATGAGCGTTTTGTTTCACATATGTACCAGCTCACCATCAGACAGGTCAAGACAATATATGTTTGATTTATGCGTAACAAAAAAATGTGTTGACAACTTATTATTTTTAAATTTAATTAATACTAACTATGAATAGATTGCCTGTACAATCTGCATTATTTAAGTATTAGTGTTTTTTTTTACAATCTGCTCTAGTTGGCTTAAACAAAGCGAAACATAAAAATACATGTAATTTTTTTGTGTTGTGAATCGAAACCGTAACGAATGAGTGCAAAGCTTTATTCAGTTGGAACTAAGAATTTAAAATAGCTTGCTCTGTGCTGCAAGCAAATAAATATGAACGTACCGTCTGTAGTTTTTAACTGAAATTCTCTTTCCCCCCTTTATTAACATATCAGAATTATTGGTTGGCAACGGTGTTTAATATCGCTCCTTTACAAGTAAGATATAATTCTAATACTTTCCTCTGTATACATAATATACTTATCAAGGTTTTAACAGATTATATTTGTCTCATGCAGGTCTAATGGGTCACTACCTCCCGGCAGCATTGATAAGTTCTATGGCAATGCTTTTTTCCTATGCCAGATAGTTATCAGTCGTTTCGTTACGGGATTACTCGATTAGTCTTTTCTTTTTAATACGATTTAAAATAGCTGATAGGCTGCATAATCCCAGGGGCTAACAATTAGGAATCGCCATAGTCATTTTCTGTAATACCTACACAATATTTGCACCAGCTACTGTTGTTATAAGTTATATTGATTTAATGTTTTAAGCTTAGAATTTATCAAATGAATCTTTTACCTATACCGTAATACCTACATAGCATACTGTATTTAACTAAGCTTGTTTTAATATCACTGTTAAAAATATCATAGAATTTAGTGTATTGTAATAGGTACGAACATTACAATAGGTATTTTATGCTCTTTTTCGAAACTAGGTACACTTGAATGAACAAATAGAATATACCTAAGTATTTTGTACAAGCTTTTATTGTGAAACCTACGAGTAAGTACCAATCAAGACAAATGTAATAAGCCTAAATACAATGGGGTTGCGTTGTTTTATAACAGGGCTCCTATAGCCTCCTTCTGGCTCTATCATCAAATCAGCTTCTTGTTATGATAATATTGCATTATCATCTGATTTGGCATTAGCTTACAAATTTCATCTCAATCGGAAACCGGGAAGTGGTTCAAATTTAACTTGCAAAATTTGACCCAAACAAATAAACAACTACAAACAAGGCAAGCTAAATAAAAGCTTGTAATAAAAAGAGTATCGAAGTTACACCAAAGTCTAAAGTTAAAACATAGTATCAAACTAATATCATACAAAACATACGACGCCGAGAATTTGCAAAAGTGTAAACAACTTTGCAGAACTGTATTTAAGAATAAAACATTTCTCTTTAAGCTTTTATTTCAGCCGGGGGAGAGGGAATTAATAAAAACGGGGCGGGGAGTTCATAAAGAAAAATGTCACTGCAGTGAAAAATATGCTTTTTCTCTCAGGAAAACTGGAAATGTGTATACGAATGCCACCAAATATATATATAATCATAGACATGGTTTATACAAAAATATTATATCAATTCGAAAATTAGCTAATTTTATTACTTTTAAACTTTAGCGCTTAAATACGTAATAAACATGTATTATATAAATTAAATTTGTGGTACACTATTTTCCGATTTTTACGCGCTTTTTTCATAAAATCGTCCTATAGGTTCTCTTCATACAGACAGACAACTACTCCCTTATAATAAGTAGACATATGAAGAAACCGGTACGTTAAATGAAACCTCTCATGGGTGAATTAAAACGGGGTTTAAAAGCGCACTTTAGGCGCAGCCGCTTAATGATATTAAACTGTGATTTATATACGGAACCCCTTTGAGTTATGATCTCCACGCGCTAGTTGCGCTCTAAGTTATTTATTGGACTGGAAAATCTAAATACAAATAGGTATATAGAGTACAGTGCCGTCTAAAATATGTATTAAAATGTGGTTTACACTGCCTTCCTTTACGTAAAACTTTGTATTAATTTATAAGTTTACAGATAAGAAAATTTTTAAAACTTAAAAAACATTTTATACATGTTAACTATGTTGACTTTTTCTTTGGCAGCAATTCTGAAATTGCGAAATAAAAAGTACTATTTCATACAAAATATAAAACTAAGTACCTAATTAAAAAATTTGAAGATATTTTTTAGGTATAAAAAAGTGAAATTCGTTTGAATTAGGTATGTCACTTGATATAAAATGTTGAAGGTCTACATCAGCGTTTATTAACCTTTCTCAGTCCAAGGACCCCTAGAAATCACGCAAAATATACATTTACCCAAAAACTTTATGAAGAGGATTGTTTGAAATTACGTTTTATACGCTTAGTCTGTGGATCCTTAGTCCATGGCATAAGTAACACTGATCTACATCTCTGACTTTCTACGTACCTACACTTGTTACGATAAAGCTTGTGCGTAGCTTTGGGCTACGTGCTACGCCGTAGCAAGTATCTACCAGAGTCAGACTATAATATTGAAGTGAGTTTTATTAATTCATCTGGTTTCAAACGTAAGATTTAGATTTTTGCTTAAAGTATGATGTTAGGAATGAAATTGTCAACAAGTAATTATTAAAAAAACCGGCCAAGTGCGAGTCGGACTCGCGCACCGAGGGTTCCGTACAAACCTGCAAGGTTTAGTATTTGGTATGAATTTCAATTTAATACCTCTACGCGTTTATGAGGAAATGGGTAGTAAGTTTAAAATTATTAAAAAAAAATATATTATGTGATGTAACTAAAAATTTATGGTTTTCGTAATTTTTCCTTTATCTATGCTATAAGACGTTGCTTCGTACCAAATTTCAAGATTCTGAGTTCACGGGAAGCACCCTGTAGGTTTTGATTCCCTTGCAAGTGTCGAAAATTTGCGGCATAAACGGCTGTATCTTTTGATTGCGTTGGCTTAGAAGTTTGATTTTTTCACAGCTTCAAGGGACAGTAGACTTGAGTAATTGATATAAATTTCAGCTTCATACCTCCACGCGTTCCTGAGAAAAAGGGTCTTGACAGACGGACGGACGGACGGACAGACGGACAACAAAGTGATCCTATAAGGGTTCCGCTTTTTCCTTTTGAGGTACGGAACCCTAAAAAAAACTAAAAACCCGACTGCGTGATACAACAGCAGTACTTACCTATGCCTAGGACTTACTGTCTTTTTCTATTGCCTGACGCAACCGGGAATACGCTTCGCCAATTGTATTCCCGGTTTCGGTATATGTTATGCCGCGCAATTTAATGGCGCCAAAAACCCACCATTTTGATTTCCAATATTTAAAATATATCATATGCTACTTTAGTGGTTAAGACGAATCCAACCATGTATAATTTATTAAAATCGGTTTAGCCATTTAGTACTTACTAGGGAACATAGAACCGGACATAAAAATCATTGTTTTTTAGCATTTCTCACTCCAAATTACATTTAAACATATAAGTTGCATATATTTTTGTAATCCTTAAATAAAAAAAAATTAATTTGATACCCCAATCGATAGGTTTTAAAAAAAAAAAATATGCTGCGCAATTAAATGGCACGAAAAATCCGCCATTTTGATTTCCAATAATTTTAATATATCTTATGTTACTTAAGTGGTTAAGACAAATTCAACCATGCATTATTTATTAAAATCGGTTTAGCCATTTAGTAGTTACTACGGAACATAGAACCGGACTTAAAAATCGTTGTTTTTAAGCATTTCTCATTCCAAATTTCATTTAAACATATAAGTTAAATATATTTTTGTAATCCTTAAACAAAATCCTTTAATTTGATACCTCATTCGATAGGTTTTAAAAAGAAAAAAAAATGCTGCGCTATGTGTCGCCTAAAATCAGCCATTTTCATTTCCAATAATTTTAATATATCCTATGTTACTCTAGTGGTTAAGACGAATCTAACCATGTATAATTTATTCAAATCGGTTTAGCCGTTTAGTAATTACTAGGGAACATAGAATTATAGGGACAAACATATAGGTCAAACATATACCCTCCTTATCGGCTTTGCCGTATTTGGGTAAAAAAATATAAGGCAGCTTGGCCCCGTGCCCTAGCTGCCTACAAGCGGCTTACCTTTCGCAGTTTGACATACCACTTGAGATTAAACTTTTTCGTGCGTATCTATCTATTGGTCAATATATCAGCCTCAATACAATTAAAATGTGCGACGGAATGGCGTGATTGTCGCGATGCGGCTGAGATGACATACACGGCATGGTTCAGCCCCAACTTTCTTACAAAGTAGCTCTATAACCGACAATATAGCACTTTTATCATCACTATAAGAATTTAAATAAAATAACATCATTGTATTAGCGCATCGCGTTGTGGCGTCGGTACGGCACTTTTAAAATAAACGAGGAGACGGGGTGTTTGTCGTGACGCTGCCGCGATGACAGATACGGCACGGCTCAGGCCCCGTCCTAACGTTCCTTACAAAGTAGCTATATAATACTGCCTACTGATAATATAGCACTAATATCATTAGTATAAGAATGTGAATAAAATAACATCATTGTGTTAGGGCATCTTGATGTGGCGTCGGCACGGGCGCTATTATAATGAGCGAGGTGACGGCGTGTTTGTCGTGACACTGCCGAGATGACAGATACGGTACGGTTCAGGCCCAGCCTCAACGTTCTTACAAAGTATCTCTATAATACCTACTACCTTCTGACAATACAGCACTATATTATCATCAGTATAAGAATTGAAATAAAATAACAACATAGTATTAGCGCATCGCGTTGTGGCGTCGGCACGGGCGCTAATAAAATGAGCGAGGTGACAGCGTGTTTGTTGTGACGCCGTCGAGATGACAGATACGGCACGGCTCAGGCCCAGCCTCAACGTTCTTACAAACTAGCGGTATTGGGAGCGAAGCTAGTATAACTCGTATCTGCCGCAAATAAATGTATGTTTGACCCACTAGATGTGTGGTTTTGTGGCTTTAATGATTAGTACTGATATATCGTTTAATTTAAACCAATATTAATTGGGGGTTACGTGTGTGTTTGTAAATAAAAGGATTGTTGCCAAAATACAGCACATCCTTCCTCAACTTCAATAGAGTCACGGCTATTATTTTACAGATTCGCTAGATTTTTTTTATATATATTATGTAGTAAACGCTTTGCTCTTACTTCTCGTGCCTACAAGTAAAATGACGCTGGCGATTATTTTAGGCCATCCCGAGCCTTGGTCATTAATCATCAGTTTGCATAACTACCAAGATAGTTAAGTTGTGCACCATAAAAACACATAAATCATATAATAAGTTCTATACATATTATTTGTATCTCCTTTGGGAAACACAGGTCGTTTTCCCCAGTCCTGATAGAGGCTTGCCTAGGGATACAAATCCAATACGTAGACACCCTTTGGTGAACTTGAATGTGGCACTCCCGCTAAAACTAATTCTTGGATATACCAAAGAAACATATACCCGTGAACCTTTAGCATGGTAACGGTGACAGCGTTTATCGAGCGCTATCATTTATCACTATCTCGTTTTACGTTATGATAACGAGCAGGATGGCACTAGTCCGTTGCGCGATGTAAACTTTATCTGGGTTTATCAACACTGCCATGCTAGGGGCACTGGTTTCGGCAGGAGAAGGATCTATAGCAATAAATAAAAAAAATGGGTTATAGAGTGGGAGTGGGGTTAGGAGTTATTGAGACTGGGCAATAGAGACTCCAGCACCAGCCCTAAACATGATTACTGACTATTTTTATAGGTATACATATTATTCCTCACCATCATGTTTTTATAGTCTCCACTGCAGGAGCATTACGACCCTCTTTGTACTTCCATTAGCCAGAGCAGTCGGAGGATTTGGCCTACAGTCTCCACGCTGGCCAGACAGGTTGGAGAGGTCTTATTAATATTTATAAGCTTAGTTGCGCTTGTGTTTCCTAAGTCGCCTTCTACGATATACACGGGAAGACTAGGAGTGGTCCTATACTACTCTGCTGGAAACCACATGGCTAACTTATTATTAATTATAATGTAAAAAATCTAATATGTAAATGTATTGTCAACACATAGAATACAAATGATTACGCGTCGCGTTTTGCGCAAGATTAGTTTTTTTAAATGTGGAAGTGGAAGAACAATGTCGCAGGCAAATGCCAGCATAAAATAAATTAATGTACTCACCTCGCTAGTAGAAATTTAAGGCAACATTACTGAAATGCCATTCCGCTCGTGCCATTAGATCTATACCATCAAACTAATGAATGAAATCTCCGCAAAGTGATACAAATCGCTCGACGCGTCGCGTGCCGCCCGTCTCGCTACGATGCTCGGCTCACATAATTTTTTGACGTATCGTCCCCTTGAGTGTACACCTTTTTTCTTTGTTCTCCACTCCCAATGAAAATAGGGTTGTTTGTTTTTGTTTTTTTTTACAAGTTTGTCTGATTAACGCACGCTTTGTTTTTGCAACTCATTGCTGTGACAGTTCTACTTTTCTGTATGATGTAAATGTTTTTATTGATGTCTATCGGTTTTATATTTTTTTCCTTCAGGCGCCTAAGCGTTTTCTCACTAAAAAGCAAAGATTATATTAAGTACCTATATTTTTTTGACATGCTGCCAAATTCATTGTGAATTTTATGCCCTCAATATTATATTTGAAGTAACTTTAAACGATCTAACGATCAAAACGATATCCGTTATCGAATTTCATCAACCACAAGTTCGATTTATTATTTGATTCAATAAAAATGTGTCAAGATTGTCTAAATTTAACCAAACCGATTCAATAGATAACTGGAACGGGCGCACAAAGGTCCACTGTATCGAGACGTATGATATCAGCAATTATCTGTCTCGGCAGCCCTGCCAGCGATTGTGATCAAGAGTGGCTCCGCGAAATGAGAACGGGCACCCAGGGAGCGCACAGATAAAAACTTTCACTTTTTCGACAACTCTCTGCGGTGACATTCGGCAGCTACAATAACGCCGGCTGCGGCAACCCTTATTACGTTATTGTTTACGTAATTGCGATACACAAGTTTTGTCTTCAATTTTGTTTGAGATTGATCGGTGCTATGAATGAAACCTGAAAGATTAAACCTACTAGGTAGATTGAATACACAGAATTACATACATTTAATTAATCTTTTTTCCTAACAGCACAGAGCCTGCACAGATATAGGGTAAGTCCGGGGTAGTTGGCCATAGTTTTTTCAACCGCCATAAAAAAAACTCTCGCACATTAGATGCAAAATATTTATTAGTAATTATACTTTGAACAATCAACTTAAAAAAAAAAATATAAATAAATTTGCTAAAGGAACATCGTTCCTACAATCAGAAAGCCTACGAAGAGCTTTTCTTTTGTTCACAGCTTTTGGCCATATGGCCATCTGGATCTCTCCTTTTCTGCCGGGTGAGATGGCCACACGAAAAAAATATACAAGTAGAAACATGACACCCGGAATTTTGAGGTTAGATCAACACATTGTTTGTTTACTTTTACATAAACACAAAAATAACCCTTATTCTAAGAAACTGTCATCACAATTACATAAAATATGAACTCCATAGAAAATATTTGCATAATACAAAACAACGAAATTTTGTCTCACATTTGCTCACACACACTACGCGAAGCAAACTAAATGGTAACTATAACTTTTAGCGACATCTAGTCAACGTTTCATGAAATATTTCGATGAGCCATCTCTAACTTAATGGTTGTCTCCCCCGGACTTACCCTAGGTATATAGAATTTCAAAAACAAAATAGTGAAATCATTTTTAAAAATCTTACTTACTTCTTAATTGAAAAGTTGAGGAGGTTGAGTATCTCGGTAGACCGGTGGAAAAACGCATTGCTAGCTTTCGCAAGTTAAGCAGCACCGGGCGCGGTCCGCACTTGGATGGGTGACCAAAAAGTGGTATAAAATTTTCTCAAGCTCCTCCGGGCTTCGGGAGGCACGTAAAGCCCGGCTGCCATCGTGGTATGGCAGTTGTCTAGCTATGTCAGACGCCTTAAGGCAGCTTGAAAAATCTAACACCAGTGTTGGCCGAACAAACACACACGAAAAACAAACAATTAAAAAAGACTAGTAAGAACTATTTATGAAGCTAAAGGCCCATTAACACAGGTCAAGTTTCTTGCCTGTTGCATGCAATTTAGTTGAAGCAAAAAATACCATAGACCATGCTAGTCATCCATTGCTTCAAATTAATTACTTACAACAGGCAAGAAACTTGCTCACACTGCAAGTTTGCCTTGCATGCCAAATGGACCTTAATAAATTTAAAAAAGTCAAACCTACTTAAATATTCGCTAAAATAGAAAAGCTGAATTGACATTATATTCGGGTCGACTCACATTTACATACATTCTTAAACTCAACGATTATGTACTCTGACTCTTAACCCTTTTAAAATATCTCCGACAATTTGAATAAATGCTCAGCGGATCCGCAACGAGAACCGGCGGCGGCACGCGCCGGGCGGCAATCTTATTTTTCCGGCACCGCTCTAGTCCGCTTATTGCCTACGTGCCGGCGGGCCTGCTCGCGTCATATTATTCTATCGAGCGGCTATCGGCGGCGACCACGCGATATTAGTGCCGCTGCTTTCTTCAGATATTGCCCGCCCGTAAATAAGAAACACTCTACTTATCACCTAAGAAGACTTAGGGCGCTTCGTGAAATCGTCGAGAATTCTTGCTGACGAATTTTACATGGGTGTTTTTTGGTGCAAATTCGATGGGATAGCGTCGTTTTATTACACGGTTCCTATGGCTCTATCTCCATCAAATCACCTTGTCAATAATACGAGTATGTTGCGTTTTTATCTGATTACATTTTACATTTGCGTTTTTTTTTACAAAATAGGTTCGATTAAAAGTTTTGCCAGCTCAAGTAGGTATATATATATTTTTAATTTTATAAACTTCTCAACTTGATTTTACCAATTTATTCGTATTTTCAACAATTTTATTTTTCTATATTTCATTTCTACAAAAATTCTTGACCCTGAAGTTCAAAGTTTACTTTTTTAGCTGAAAACCATTTGAGCGGAAATCCCATATTGTAGTTGTCCATGTGTCAAAAAATAATAAATCACCATAGAAAAACACAACAGATATATATATAGGTATTTTTCTGTCTGATAAAATATAGAGATTAATTTTACTTAGGTAGGTAAGTCAAATATTATATTGATGATGATATATGTATGTATCAATACTGTCTTTTTCTTAGTTTAAAAAACAAAAATTGTTGCTATACTCAATTCTACAGCAGTATTCTAAAAAGTTTACATTTCTTTAACTAAAATTTCATACGCGAACTTTAGATTTTATGCATTTCGTATCCTTGCAAAACTCTGCCGTCTCGCCTGTCAAAGTTCCACATTTTACATTACCACGGCCAATGTTCCGGTTAACGTGTGACATATTCAAAAAGAAACCGTCCCGCTGCGGCACGCCTTGTTTCATTTTACGATCTTATCGAAATAATCCGATCTGGCTTGTTATTTACTGCCGCCTTCCCTCAATTCGAGCTCTCACGGGCAAACAGAGAATCCTTAAATCATTATCGACCTTATTCCCAAGTCACTCGACTCTCAATCCTTTCTAGTAATCCGTTCGCGTAAAACTCCTTGCATTCTCAACTCTGCCGCGGAAACGACACCGGGTTAACAATACAAAAAACTTGTGCAGTTTCAAACTTAGTATCTCTGAAATATAATCCACTTTTCTGAAATATTTCCTTGGCGTTTAACTCGTTTAAAAGTAGAACGAGTCACAGACATTCCTTGTGTGATTGAGAGGAAAAATGTAGGTGTTTTATTTCGCATGAGACGACGGAGCCGAGCTATCACAATAAACACTTTGCGGTGGCAGTAGTCGTGTCTATTATTCATACTCCAAGCTGAAACGCTCGCTACGGCTTCCTATTACTAAGTAAGATAGTTTTGCAAGATCTTCACCACGATCGAATTACTTTAATTCAGAAATAAATGCAGCACCCGTCAGCATCTTGCATTTAAAATGCGGACTGTTTCAAAGTTGCGAAATACAAAACAGTGTCTAGGGTTAAAGTGGAAAATTCAATATGGCGTTAACGTTCTCAAGTCTCCTGACACTACTTGGCGAGCATCTAATAAGCGAGGACGGGAATGAAGTAAAAATTCGCACCATTGTCATTCGAGCAGCGTAGCACTGGTAATGAGCTAAGTTCGCCGTAACGCGCCGTAACTTACATACCAATCGGAGTCCGAGTCTTTCCTATCCGCCATTGGTAATCATGCCACAAACATGGAAAACAAGAAAGTTCTGATCATGTTTCTCACTGGATTTCAGGTGAACCGAACGGAGAATGGCGGAAGTTTTGAGTCCGGAATATATTTAAAAATAGCTTATGGCTTCTGTTTGCGTATTTAAAATATATGTTTCTACAGATTTGAATGGACATATTCACTCCTATGAAACAAAAGCTATATTCCCTGTGATAAAACCCTGTTAGTTCAACTTGTAAAAAAGATTTTCGTTTGTTTATGTACAGTGATTAGATAAATGGGACAAGACCATTTTTGAATATTTGTTCTTTATTTTATATTACTTTGCCAATAAAAAAGAAAAACAAATTTTACCTACTAAAAATGTAAAATGAAAACATATAATAATACGAGTACCGATATATTAAAGTCGTTAACATTTTTATTCCAAACTATTTGTAGAGAAGATTAAAGCTGGTTTACTTACAGCCATCAACCTATAGACATAGCGGTGCTTCTCCAAAGTTCCTCGTCTGCGGAACGTAAACTTTACATAAGAAACCTTATAAATTACCTCGACCTACGAATCAATAATCAGGCGCTGGGAAAACTTTATGCCGGGAAATATGAACAGAATAAATTACCACAACCTTGAGAATCATCTCTGTTGCATTAGTGAGACAGTTGGTGTATAGTCCAACACTCAATTGGTAGTAATGTCGTCGGCATGCCGAAAGCGGCGTCGGCTTTTTGAAAGATGCGGCCTTTGTGCCATTTCAACAAATGAACTATATACAATACAATCGCGACATTTTTTAGCAAATGCGATAAGGCGATGAACCCACTGCACCGCCTTCCGTTGCGTAGCGCGGGGCCGCAGATTTTAACATTGTATGCAAGTATCTCAATTTGTATAGAAAACATGCCTAGTCCAACACACTGACAACGCGGCAGATTCCGCGCACCGCGGCGGGGCGCGTTGCCAGTGGGTGAATCGCCTAATATGTACTATTTTGTAATAGTAGTAATTGTCAAAAACTGAAAAGTACTTTTCAGTTTTTGACATTATTTTACATTCACTGACACATGTCATGTCATATGTACAAAACAATGCACACCTATTATTAAAATATAGGTATTTACTTGTATGTGTCTATAGACTTAAAAACACTTATTCCGAAAAGTTTATTTAGTTTTTAAGCTTTTTGATTTCTTAAGTAATCTTGTCTATGCCGCTGGTGATAAAAGGGCATATTTCGCGCAGATACCTAATTAACAGGTAACTATCTAGGGCTGGAATGCAGCCAGTGTTTTTGGTGCTATGCCACATAAACAACAATTATTTTTATGTAAGTATGATTTTATTTTAGTTATTTAATTTTAAGTATTTTTGAAACCTGTTTACTTTAATTCCCCAAAAATTTATACTTATTTATTTATGGTTACATAATTTACAGTATAATTATCGAAAGTATAATATCTCGGTGAATTAGGTACTTGAATTTATGAGTAAATGTTTTTTTACTCATGCTTTAGCATTTTCACGTTTTGAAACTTTTTTTGCAATAACGCTTACTTTTACCTTTTTTTTCAATTGCAGGAATCGCTGCCTATGAGCCCTTAAGCCTATTCATTAGGGAAAATTTGTGCCTTCATTCAGTCGAGTCAGGGTGGATAAGGAAGTGCGAAATCGCCTGACATGACGTGCTAAGTCGTATAATGTCGCTCAACTTAACGCCATGTCTATGATGAGATGACTAAATGTTCATGTTCTTTCCCTTTTTTCTATTAGATAGAATTATTTCTCCCCATTTTTCCGAATCAACTTTTTCTGGATGGTTTGAAGTTTTTTTTTCAAACAAAATCTACGTTAAAAACTTCGCTCTAACTTGTTTCTTTTTATCTTTGAGGTTTTTGAATAGTTTTCTACAGATAGTAGCTTGATTGAGATGATCTATTATTTATTTGGATAGGGTTTTTTTGTATAACTAAGGTTAAGTTTTATTTAATATTGTTGTTGGGTAAATACGAGATAAACAGATCTGTGGTACATAATATTATACACTGTTCAAGTCAATTTGGATTTGTCGTAGTCGGTTAAAATAGGGACCAATCAATCTTTTGCTATAATATAGTAGTTGTTTATATGCATGAATGTTGTGCCCATTAATATCTATATGATCTTCAGTTTTAACGTGTAAAAAGGTATTGTAAAGTCTACAATAATTAAATAAAATAAAAAAAAAACTGAAATTAACGAATTTTATTTTATTTTATCAAATAAAATAAAATTCGTTTATTTCAGACCTCTTGCGTCCATAATTTATTAAATAAAATACAAATCTTAAAACCTATGTTAGTATCCTATATAGTCTACAATGCCTATAGGGAACTATTCTAGAAATAAAATCAGAGTAGTAGCCGTGGCAGTGTCACCAATCAGCTTTCCAGTTTCTTTGACGCCTGGTCACTACTTCCAAATGGAATTTGCAAGTAATTTTGGCGCCCCCCTCCCCCGACGGCGGCCCGGCTTGCTCTCTTGTCTCCGCGTGTCGCTTCCATTACAAATTGTGTTGGAATAAAAATATGGCCTGATCTGTATAGAGCTGATGTAACACTCAATTTTATTCATTTTTTATCCGTCTTGGCTCTTCTCGGTGTCATTTTATGAATTAAATTGCATGAAAAGAGATCAAATAACGGAGTAGAGTAACCACTAAGAACCGATGGCCGATGGGGCAGAAAGTTCTCAAATGGCGGCCACGTTGCATGCGCAGCGTAGGACACTCGACTAAGTGGTCGTACGACCTTAGCAAGTTTGTAGGAAAACGCGTTATGCATATGCCGCTTCCATTCAGTCGTTTTGGAGATCCTTGGAGGAGGCCTGCCCAGCAGTGGACTTCCTGTAACGATATGATGATTATGGAAAACCAACCTCACTTGCGCTGTTATACAACGAATCATTTTGACATTCTTTATTTAAAGTAAAAACGTTGTCACTGAAAATTAGATACCGAAAAACAACACGAGTTCGCCAGAAAACTTCTATATTTTATTATTTCAAGAGCCCTTATTCCCTAACAATGATTATGGACCTAACGTATTTTAAAATGTAAATCTAAAACTTCTCGGGGAGTTGTCAACAACTCTATGCAGATCATCTGTTCACGGGAAGAAGTGGGCGTGTAATAGGAAATGTTCCGCATATTGACTCCGGCGACGTCCTGAGATCTCTAAACAATGACACACGGCGACGGAGAGTGCTGAAAACTGGTATTTTTATACCACCCGATTTAAACTATGCTGATTCATTCACATTCGAGGAATAAACATATAGTTTGAGAATGATAGGCTGGGAAAACTACTGTATCTTTCTTTTCGTACGGATTGTAAAAGGCAACAAAATGACAGTGGCGCCCTGGGTGGCAATTTCGCCGACATACATATATTTAAAGGAGTGATCTACCTTTTTCTGCCAGACCAACACTAGGAATTAAAAAGTTCTTGTCTATCCCAACAAAATTGCAAGCTACATGAAAAAGTAAAAAATAAATAAAATATATAAGCATTGTAAAAAGAAGAGCCAGTAGAAATAGTTCTTCAGATTGACGGACTGAATCACCCTTTGAAGTACGTCGGCCTTTATTACGTTGTCGAAAGTAAATAAAAATTATATTTTGTAAATATTAGTCTTATGCTAGATCTTTATATAAAAAATATAACAAAATACAGTAAATAATTTGAATTACTCATAAAACAAAACTAAAAAAGATTTAAATTGAGAGCACCACTGGCGTTGGTTACGAAACCGGCTTGATACATTTAGATGTGTCTTTAAATTTTGTATAAAGTATAGACAAGCAAAATTTACTAAGACAAGCAGAATCTAGAACGCATTTGTGTATAAGATTGTTGAAAATAAATCGTTTAGAAAAATATAAAAACCTCTCTTCAGCAAGTACAAAAGGTTGATAAGAAAATATTTATTAGCCTTTTCTTTTATCCCTTTTATATTGTTTGACTAATTACTTAGATTAGTTCACGGTATACAGAGCTTAATTCATTATACTTAGTCGGGATCCCAGCTGGCCGGCTAGGAATTACTGCCAAGAGCTGGATAGGCCTGCATCAATAGCAAACGCAATTAGTTTGAGTGCACCGTTTTTGATGTAGTGCACAGAGCTGACAGCCGGTGTTGAGAGCTATTCAATATAAAAAAAAACTCTACGTACGTAAATAAATTTGCTAAAACGTTAAAGCAGCACCTTTAATTATTTTTAGACAAAACCTCTGTAGGTTTTGTAAACTAAGACTAACCAAAGTGACTGACTTGTGAAATTGACCTCGGAAATCTAGCAAGCTAAACAAAGTTTATACTTAAACATAAGTGAGACCTCTCCAACCCATCTTCCCATCGTGGAGTGTGTAACAAGCCAAATCCTTTGGCTGCTCTGGCCAAGTATAGCTCTGATAGTACAGAGAGGGTCATGCTCCTGCCGTGGAGACAAAAAAACCTGATGATGATGATGAGATAAAACCTAAGGGATCGTTTTAAATATAATATGCTAGGCTAGCGATCTGTCACTGTTAGTGATTTTCCAGCTACACAACACCCACCATTTTAACCGTAGACTGAGGCTTATAACCGATTGATCTGCTTACCCCGTAAGGTTTATAAACGTGATAGTGTACTTAAAGTAGTTAAGTATAATTACTTTATCAGTTCACTTTTGTTTTATAAAATTCTTCTTTACAGACGTGATTGATAGTAATATAAACACGCCCAAAGAAAGTCACATTACTTACTATTTATGAAAGACATAGTTTTTCATTGAAATAAACTTATTACAGATTTTTAGCAGAATTTAAAGCGTTTTTCCTTGTGGTTTTTGAAATCAATATAAGTATACGACTTAGTAGACAAATAGGTATACGATCCATATTATGTTTTGATTTGTTCATTTATTATATGAAATAATATTTATAAAGAATTTAATCTAATAATAAGTACCTAAACTTATTGTATAATAAAACAATAGATACCAAAATAGATTTATAAAATGTTTTATGTATCGAGTCCACAATTCATGTCCACTTCGAATGAGCTCAGAATAAACGAGAAAACTTTACTCGTTAAGTTATTTTAAATGGAATTTACTCAGACAGTATTGCATTTTCCAGTCAAAAGTAACAAAACGATACAAACATCATACCGATTATATTACCATTTAATACGTTTGTTTCATATTAAGTAAAACTAAAAATACCTACGATTTTCAGGTGAAAAAGTGACACCAGTGTTAGCTATTATCACACTCGATGAGATAGAAAGAAGTGTCCATGATTTTTTGGTAACATTTAGGGTTGGATCTCATCTATCAGCACGGAACAGTACTTTCCTATGCTACTATCCTTTTCTGTTGCACAGAACAAGAGAGAGCGACGGAACGCTTCAGCACCGGCCGTGCGGCCGGTTGCTCTTGTTACTGGGCGACGATGTACTGTGTTTTAACAACCAATGATATTTTGTTATTGACACATTGACAGAGATAATAAAAATATCAACGGATTTTCTTTATTGACGAATACAAAACAAACAACTGTATTACTTATTAATTTAGTCCGAAAGTTGACTCTACCCACTTGCTAGCTACATAATTTTAAAAGCCTAGTCGTAAGTCACCGAAATGGTGATAATACGGAGCGTTGTCTGAGCTACAATTTTACTCACCTTGCGTATTATTATATAACTCAAAAAATATCGATTGATGTTATCATAGTATAAATATACGTATAAAAGACACAACTGAAATTACTTATTTCGATTGTCTCAAGGTTGACTCTAGCAACAAAGTTCTAAAAGTCTAGCTATAAGTCACCAAAAGTGGTTATTTGAACTACAATTTTACTCAGCTTGCGTATAATAAATTAAATAATTTAAAAAATATCAAATGATATTAACATAGTGTAAGTTGTATAAAAGGCATAATTGTAATTACTTATTTAGTTTGTTCTTGATCTTGAAGATCGACTCTAGCCACAGAATCTTAAAAATCTAGTCGTAAGTCACTGCACTGGTTAATATGGAGCATTATCTGAGCTACAATTTTATTCAGCTTGCATATAATGAATTAAAGTATAAGTATTAAAGACACAACTGTAATTACTTATTTAGTTTGTCTCAAGGTCGTCTCTGGCCACATAATTCTAAAACCCTAGCCGTAAGTCACCGAACTGGTCATAATACAGTGTTATGCGAGCCACAATTTTGCTCAACTTGCGTATACTGATGACCCAAAACCAGATATTAATAACGGTTTGGGCCCATCCCACAGCAATCCCGTTCAGAAACTCAACCTTGTAAATTAGTAAGGATCTACATAGTCATGACAAAATATTAGACCTTCGCTGGGAGGGTTCCGGACACTTAAAATGTTTATACGAGTACGTACCCGTGTGATAATATACGTAGTTTATTGTAAGGTTTATCTTAAGCGTCTTGGGTTACAAATGATTTTACAAGTTTCACAAAATGTACAATGATTTTGTCCAATTTGTAAAATCATTTGTGACGCTCCTAGTCGTACAAATATAAAATGATTACAATATAACCTCTATATGTAGAGCAAAAGATCATAAAATCCATTTATCCCACAAGTAGTGTTACTATATTATAACGAATAATGTACACATTATTCGTTATTAAACTCTTAATAAATCCCATAAATAAATGTTCTACAAGTAATTTGAAATTCCCTTCATAATATTTCTTTAATTGAATATGCAAAAAAATAAATAATATCAATGTTGTTAGGTTTTTTTGTGTGTGTAAGTGTTCATTACTGGTGTTAGATTTTATTATTCCTTTAGTTTTTGCCATCCATATTCATAGAAAGACTTCAATTATATGATTCAATTTGAAAATGCCATTGACGTAATCATTTAAAGAGCTATATAAGGTTTCAAAGCAATAAAAGATAAACGAGATAAGACTCTTACTGGAGATAATAATTGCCGCCGTCGCTGTTCATCAGGACTGTTTTTAATTTTATTAATTAACACGGCAGAGAGACGTTCCACTGCGGATAACGGTGTATTCCACTTGTTACCAATCAAACAAAATTTTCGTATATATGGGTGAGCTATATTTGCTGAAAAATTCGTCAAATTTATTTCATCATAAAGGTGTAGAAGAAATTTGTTACACGAGGGTTTATATAAAAAATCTATTTTAAACATTTTGTTAGTTTTTTTGCTTTTTATGTAATGTAATTTTTTAATGTTTTCACCAAACATTTTCAAATTAAAAAAATACAGAAGTCAAAAACTAGTGTTAAGTCTTTTATATTATATTTTCGACCCAGTACCATAGGGATAACAATTAGAATATTTGCGGACACTGTTCTGTTAATAATTGCGTGAAAATCTTTCTCAGCAGTGGAAAATAAATAAGTAGCATAAATAAAAAAGCCATTACGGAATTCTCACTAGTATATGGTCAGAAAAATAATTTTTATTTGATGAAATATAATTTTCATCCAGTAAGCTATGTGTTTCTCTACCATATAAACAAGCTAAATAATATACCCTGGACCTTCATCAGAGGATAGGTATATGGAGAGAACAACTAGAATATTTTTCATCCGGAATGCTGTAGATGTGAGTTCAACACTGTTCATTTATGATTTTATTAGTTGCCTGCAGCTCTAAATACCTTTTTTGTGAAAATCATTTGAAAAATAGAATAAATAGTTAATCAACTATATAATATACTCTGGTCCTGTATCAGTGTCATCAATGGGTCCATGGGGAGAACAACTAGAATATTTGCCATCCGGAATGCTGTCGATGTGTGTTCAACACTAGATTAACGATTTAATTACCTAGTTACCTGCAGCTTAAAATACCTTTTTTGTGGCAAACACTTGAAAACTATAATTAATAGTTTATCAACTCAATAATATACCCTGGATCTACATCAGTGGGTCCATGGGGAGAACCACTAGAATATTTGCCATTCGGAATGCTGTCGTTGTGTGTTCAACACTGTTGATTTACGATTTCATTAGTTGCGTGCAGCCGACGAGAGTAACAATAATACATTGACGACTGATTGCAACGATTATGTGGATTTGACGTGCATGCATAATTTTTTTGATGGGTGTTTATATTTTTTCCTACTTTTGCGAATATCATCCATGTTTTTATTTTGATTTGTATGTGGATACTAGACGTGATATTTACGTTACGTTACGTACTTACTTAGCGTTTTAAGTATCGATTCACCAGATTTTTGCTGAATGTCGCATACATAGAAATTAAAAAATTGAAGCTACAGTAAAACCACTTCGACTCGATAAGAAAAATAAGCCCTCAACTCACTCTCTTCCTTTCATTTCAGCGTATTTCCGGTTGCGGTGCGAAAAACTTAAGGTGCAAAGGACAACAAAGATAGACGAAGGGAAAGTGTGAATACGCATCATTATAATGTTAAAAATCTGAAAATAAATAAGTATTATTTAATTTTTCCTACTATTCTAGAAGAATCTTACTGTTGACAAACATTTCTTTGATTGACTAGCATTTGATGTTGGCCAGTGCCGATTCACTCGGAAAGAAAGCAGTTGGCACATATTTAACGTTTTTCTTAACTTTCAGACCAAAAACAGATGTAAAAAAAAACAATGTCAGAAGAAATTTAATATTTCAAACGACTAAAAGAAAATTGCGACAAGAGGAAATAAACCCTCTTGAAAGATGAAAACTTTGTATCGTTAAATAAGTTTCTGGCACGTGTCATACAAAGGGTATTGTTAAGGGAACCCAAATATAAATAGGTGTCCTGATAAACTGCTATTATGTTACTTGGATTCACTTTGGAATGATTCCAAAAATGTAATAACTTTTACTACTTTTGGCAAATGCCCCTTAATTTATCTTCACTGTGACTGCTTTTCTTTTTTAGTTTTTATATAAAACCGCAGAGGAATAAAAGTGATAGATTTTCACTAACTTACTAGGGGTATGGTCCAGTGGTCATTCAAAAATAGTTTAAAGTATTATCTACCTATGGAATAGCAGAATTTTTATTATCACTTTACTTGGATGTTTATCTATATAACATATATTATAAAATATAGAATCTTTTAGTAAGTATCCCACAAGACAAGTTTAAAAACTTTGGGGCTGGCTCAATCATGATTTGATTTGTCCTTATACATTTATTTAATGACGATTAAACAGTTTGTTTCAAATGAGCCTTAAATTGGACCGGAACAATGCAAACATTGTTTGATTGCTTGCATTATATGACTATACTAGAATATGACCACTCTAAGTCTTCATGTGGATGTCGTACAAGGCGATATCAATCCATAGGAAACACAAGCTAAACAAAGCTTATAAATATCAATGAGACGTCTCCAGACCGTCTGGCCAGTGTGGAGAGTGCAGGCCAAATTCTCTGACTACTCTGGCTAATATATGGCTCTGGTAGTTCAGAGGGTCGTGCTCCTGCATTGGAGACTAATAAAGACCTGACGATGATGACACTTATTAAATGTGGCAGTGAGTCTCTTCTTTGAGAAAACAAATAACCTATTCGTACGACTACATCAAAATTCTCCGACAAGGGTCCCAAGATAAAATTTAAGAAACTCAAATCAAAAGCAATGTTCAGAACGACAGTACGACTACAGGTAGATGCAGTCTTATGTTCTTGTTTCCTTGCCGCATACCTTACCTGTACGTGTTTTTAAGTTCTTTTTACATAAAACTAGGCATTTAAATCGAAAACAAATAATGGAATTGCATTGAAGCAGTGTCGCGCATTCAGGGTCCGTCATATTATTTGTCAAAGCCGTCAACGCCAGGCGCGCAGTGCGAGGGACGCAGTGACGCGCTATCCAATTACACATTCGCAATATTTTCTATGCGATGACGCTTCAGCGCAATCAATCTGCACCAATCTACTGGAAAACTATCCAATTTTATAATATTCCCAGCGAAATATTGTTAATTTTTAGATAATTTTCCACCTTCTCGCCCACCATCACGCTTGGTACGCCCGCAAAAGTGGCCTTTGAGTCCATTAGGCCATTAGGGATAAATACATGATAGTATATGTATTAATGTATGATTTAGATAATTTTAGATTTTTTGCCGTTTTGTCCTTCTCTGGAGTTTGTGCTGGTGAAAAATTTTCGTCATGTAGTAAAAAAATCCAATAAATCTAAGGCTCGTTGCCTTTGACCGAGATTTAGTAAAAGTTGAGCGAAGATGTGCAATAATGTACATTTAACCACTCACAATTCGTTATTAACACATCAAAATAGAGATAGTCTATCGTTGTAGTGACATATCAGAATCCTATTGTCAAAATAGAACACATTCTCGCAAAGCTTTAATGGAGTCTCGGCTTAGTTCAACTCATGTCTTTATTACGTTTTAACCTAAAAACATATCTACCTATGTATGGAATAATAAATGTTTAAATGTAATGTCTTATCGCATATTAATAAGGACGTAAAAGTCAGCTACTGGCCGATATGTTTGCTAATGTTGCTTAATTAGCAGCTTTTTTGTTAAATGAAAGTCCTATAAGAAGTTCGAAATACTCCCGGTAAACAAAATTTTACACAAATTAAAATATGAATTCTATATTAAACCCTGGAACTTCTAAAAAATCTTTTAAACGTCATAATAGTTATGTGGCAAACATATTTTCTCAACAATTCAAACTAAATTCAAAATAGTAAAACCTCGTAGAGTTTCCAATCTCCAGAGAAAAACTTGACGTTGGAACTAAGTTGCGGAATGCAGGTCGTTTTAAAGATGTAGAGATAAGTGGCATGCGGCGGATGGAAATAGATCAAGAGCAACTTACCAGCGGAAAGCCACTCCCGACGCCAACTGGGTATAATATAGATAGAACAGAGGAATAACTCGAAAGGGTTTTTTTAGGATGAAATAAATGATAATAAAAAGAGGATATAAGATGATCAGTAGTAGACATGCGAGCCTGAAAGCAAAGAAATCATTAAAAATCACTTATGTTACATTATAATATAAACAGTTTATTCACTACCTCCTACCGTTGTAATTTACAATACCGAAATTAAAATAACACGATGTTACACGAAGTTAGTTCAAGTTTGCAAATAATTTGAATTGTATATTTGAAATAATTGAATATGTTGTATGTATAAATATAGTTTTTATTTTATATGATATTTATGTATGATCATTTAAAAGTACTTATTATTTCTGGTTTGTTTCTATCTATTTAAGACGTCACCTATTCTATCTGTTTCTCTTCTCCTAAAGGTTGACAGGGAGAGAATGCTTTAGCATTAAGTAATAAGTAAGCATTGTAGGTTTTGGCTCAATAAAGTTTAAATAAAATAAATAAATTACATATACAGATACATTATCACGTCTTTTGTAGTAAAGGCATGAAGTAAAAAAAAACACTCACTGGTTATTCTTCTGTTAGTGTCTCTTTATTTTGAGAAGTCTCTGTGTACACTACACACTTAGGAATTATGTTTTAACTGTTACTTGAATGTTTCAAATATCCATTTCTGCAATAGGATATATACTCGAACAGTTTGTTTAGTCTTATCCGCACAAAGTTGTGCGGTTGTGATAGTGTTTTAGTTGCGTTGACTTTAAAAATAACCTATGACACATTTGCTACAGTCCTTACGTACTCAACTATCTCACTTGATTTGTAGTCATCATTATCTTTATACATAGTCTTTGGTTATGTGTGCCCTGACTTTTTCCTTGTTAACACATTGCTGGACACTCAGCCAGACACAATAGAAATAACAATTAATCTACGTCTATAGACGTAGTGTGTCCAGCAATGTGTAAAAAATGCAATCTAATCATAGATCCTTCATAGTAGGTGTTTATATACGAGTATATAAACCAAAGTGGGTTGATGTCAGGCAGGCGGCAGGTCGAAAAACTGTAGCCAAATCTTTGAAACTGTTCCGGCTATTTCTTCCACTTCGCAAGGCCTTTGGCGTCCTTGGATAACCATTGACGTGCGTATTATATTTGGAGAAGAAAAAGCAAGAAAACGCAACCCGAACTCCGAAGCATGAGAACTGGGGTTGCAACCGGGAACGCGCTAGGATGAAGAGTAGGGTGTTTATCTATATATGTTTTTATTATAAAATTGGTATTGTTGAGTTATTATTCCATTATTCAAGTTAAACTTAGTTTGAGGCTAACTCAATTAATGTGATATGTATGTCCTTATTTGTTTAATTATTTATTTGATATTTTTGCACAAGCTTTTATTGAGGACATTGTAGCTCAATATTTTCGCTCAAACGAATATCGGGAAAAATTCAACTTGCAACATTCTAGCTAACATACAAACTAACAAACATTGCAAGTTTCATAGCCAGTAAAATCGACTAGTGATTCGCGTTTCTGTTTGCGCATATTTCTTTTTAACCCTCGACGAAAAAGAGGTATATGATGCGGTCGAATACTTTGTTGGTCGAGATGCTTCTTAGCTATGTTATGGAAATCGGTTCATCGGTTTAAAAGTTATGGAGGTGAAAGTGGGGGCAAGCAACCCAAAGTATGCAAATGCCTTAATGATGTATCAAATGAAAGGGTTAAATTTGTAGATTAGGTAAGTAATCGTGTTTTTTATAGAAAATCGGTTCAGCCGTTCAAAAATTACTGGTGGTAAACGCTGCAAGTGTCGCGGTTTTTTTTAATTTGCCTGACAAATAAACTAGTTAAGGTGAATATAGAAGCAAATGGCCTTTAAGTGGCGCCCTCATTTGAAATAAATTGTTAACTCTTAAATATGGAGATAATTTCCATATTGCTAATCGTCAGGCACTAGATAGCCCTTTAAATTATTTTATGAACCACCGTTAAAAGTATTTATATTAGTCCGTCTAGCTTTAAAACTTGCCTCCGCCAAAAGTGGCCACGGCAAGTTTTAAGCTAGACGGATCACCATAATAGTTTCAACGGCAGTTCATAAAATAATTTAAAGGGCTATGCTAGTGCATGACGAAGAACAATATGGAAATTATCACCATATTTACGAGTTAAAATTTTTTTTCACACTTCAAGGCCATTTGCTTCTATATTCACCTTAAAACTTTTGTCATACTGTTGTTTGTTTTTTTTTGTGTGTATTAATAACTATATGCCTAATATGCCAACATTAGTGTCAGATTTTTCAAGCTGCCTTAAAGGTATCTAAATTAGCTTGACGACTGCCATATTATGCAGAAAACCAAAACTAACGGCTTAACGTGCTTTCAAAAGGACGACAGAGCTCGAGTAAATTTGTATGCCACTTGTCCACCCATCCAAGTGCAGAATACTCTCGACGTTGCTTTTAACATGCGCAAGCGCTACTTATGCGTGCTCCCACCGACCCACTGAGCTCCTCCTATCATGAGTTTCTTTCGACATTTCTTCTCAGTAGGTAGTGAAACCGCCTCATGCCCAAAGAACAGGCCTGGACATGCATATGGAGCAACAGCATACAAACAAACGAAGCAATTCGATGCACTTTTGACACCCCTGTAAATTAATTGTGGAAGAAGTTGGAATTAATTTTTATTTATTTATTTATTAAATCTTTATTGACAACAATGGTACAAAAGGTGGACTTAATGTTTATACACTCTCTACCAGTAACAGTTTTTAGTTATTAAGAGACCACCGTATCACTTCTACCCGTTGGGGTGCATCACCTCATGTTCTGCGAACGAATGGCCTGGCCTTGTGCTACTCGGCAGGCGAATACGCAAGCCCTGTTTGGGCTCACTCTGCACACGCAAAAGAGGTAGACATAGCTCTTAACGACTCATGCCGAACTATCACAGGCACTCTAAGGCCAACACTTCGGTCCCACCTGTATACCTTATCCGGCATTGCTCCGCCAAGTGTCAGACGTGATGTGGCAAGTGCAGTGGAAAAATCTAAGCACGTAAACGACAAAAGGCACCTACTCTACGGACAGACCCCGCCACAAGCACGTCTCAAGAGTCGTAACAGCTTTCTCAGGCAGCCAAGCATACCAGCAATAGAGGCTTCTAATGCAAAAGTTGTGAGGTGGATAAATAAGTATCCACCTTACGAGTCAAATATCCCTCCTGCTGCTATTTGTAGGTGGCGTCACGCTGATAAAAACCTTTGCGACTGCGGTGCCATTCAGTCGATGGACCACCTTTTGTCATGTCCGAGCTGCCCTACGTCATGTACCATAGAGGACCTTAATAAAGCTAACGACAGAGGGATCGCCGTGGCCACATACTGGTCACAGGTGATTTGAAATTGAAGCTACAGTGTAACCATTTCGACTCGATAAGAAGAAGAGAACGTCTTGTAACTATGTATATCCAAAAAATGACACATAACTTTCGAACCTTCACAAGCTAAGTTTACTGTAGCATTTTGTCACTGATTCAGTGACTCCCTTACCGATCATCTTAATTCAAAACTTGGTAGCTCCTTAAGAAAGTTAAATAAATTTCTGCCAATAGATACCAAGATTGCGCTTGCTCACTCCTTATTGCTCCCTATCCTTGACTATGCTGACACTTGTTATCTAGATATTACCGAGGAGCAATTGGACAAGCTTGAACGCCTCCAGAATTTATGTATACGGTTCATATTTGGACTCCGTAAATATGACCACATTTCGCAATTTCGTATTCAACTCAAGTGGCTCCCTATCCGCTTACGTCGTGATTGCCATATCCTTTCTCTCCTATACTCCATTCTTTTTAGTCCCACATATCCTTAGTAACTCAAGGAACGTTTTTTCTTTAGAACCTCTTCAAGGCCTCTACGCAGTGCAGATAAACTTCTTCTCAATATTCCAGTCCACTCGACCAATTTCTACAAATATTCTTTTACTGTCTATGCTATTCATCTCTGGAACACTCTACCCCTTTCCATTCGATTCGCCAAAACTTTGAATAAATTTAAAACCCTAACTAAAAATCACTTTTTTACTTCTGTTTAGTTCCTCATCTCTTTCCCCTACTATTTCTTCTATCTTCCTGTTTAAAATAACCATGTACAGATCTGTTTACATCATTGTGATATTTATTTATTTGTATGTATGTAATAAATTACTTATTATATATATATATATATTCATTTATTTATATAAATATATCTTTTTTTTATAATATATATTTTGTATAAGTATTTTAATATCTATTGGTTATTTATAATTTATATTTTAAATTTAACTGCGCCACCTGTTATCTTACTCATATACTTCGCACTCCTTCTCTTTATGGTTGCCTGTAAGAGATTGCTTCGGCGATAAGGCCGCCTCTTGTACCTTATTTATTTATAAGTTCCGTAAACTTTGTCATTTTTTATTGTTTTTTATTTGGTGCAATAAAGACTTTTGTATTGTATTGTATTGTATTTCGCTTACAAAGAAAGGAAATAAGTATTGAAAATCTTGTAAATTTGGACTTTTTTACTAGTTTTTACTGTAGCGTTGATGAGCATCAAATTCAATACTTGTTAAGGAATGCCAGTCTCACAAAAACACAACGCAGTCTTTTCCACTCTAAAAAAATTTGAAATAAGAATGAACATGAGTGGCAGGTCAACATTGCGTGTATTGCCTTTGCATCAATGTATCTCGGCCATGCAGTAACGTAACAAAAATAGTTCCCTCGAGCCGAGTAGGGTTACCATTTATTGTATTGACTGAAATGCGTATTATTTTTTTTCTGTTTTAAGGGAACTAAGTTTTCCAAGTGTTTTTAGATATTAAATAAAAATAAAATGGAGACCACGTATATAAAAAAAAAAGATTTGCAATCTACTAATACTACGTCGTGTGACATATCAAATGAAAGAAAGGGCATATTGTAAGAATTTTAAATAAAAGTATGTATTTTTTTAAAATAAATATTTTTGAAGGTCTTTTTACCCGTGTGGTTCCGGGTTAGAATAGGACCACTCCATCTCTTCCTGTGGATGTCGTAAGAGGCGACTAAAGGATTAAGCTCTAACATCTCGTGCTACAATTGCATTCCCAAGGAGGTTAACGTCAGTCGGTGGCCGGTTTTAAAACTTCGCACAAATACATACCCAAAAAGGGTTCACGTCAGGCAGGCGGCCGGTCGTAAAACTATAGCCAAATCATTTATACTGTTCCGGCTATTTCTTCTCCATTTTACAAGATCTTTGGCATCCTCGTGTGACTATTGACATGCATGTTATATTTGGAGAAGAAAAAGCGGGAAAACGCACCCTAAGCTCCAAAGCAGCACACCTGAGGATGCAACCGGGAACGCGCTTAGACGTAGAAGAAGATTTTTGAAGGTCTTGAGAAAATAGAATAAATGCGAACAAGACCCAAAGCATTCGATTCTCTCTTCCTAATGTGAATCAAGCCTGCGTTGACATACTAATTAATGGTCAGAAACTCGATCTGGTTGAAAGTACTACCTTTTTAGGAATCACAATTGATTCGAAACTTCAATGGGGCGCTCATATAACTAAACTTTCTAATAGGCTTAGCTCTGCGGCTTACCCTGTTAGGAGAATAAGACAATTGACAGATGTAGCAACTGCTAGACAAGTGTATTTTAGTTACTTTCACAGTCTAATGTCTTACGGGATACTTCTATGTGCAGCCGACATTCAGACTATTTTTCTTTTACAAAAAAGAGCAATTCGTGCTATTTACGGTTTAGGATCGAGAGACTCACTGAGGGAATTATTCAAGGAAATAGGTATACTTACTTTTGCATCACAATTCATATTTGAAAATATAATGTATGTAAGGAAAAATATTTCCATGTTCAATAAAGTAAGTGATTTTACAGATAGAAATTTACGTAATAAGAATGACTTAGTTAGCCCGTATTACAGGCTGAATACAGTCAGTAAGTCTTTTATGGGGAAGTGTATACTTTTTTATAATAAATTGTCAGAATCGGTCCTTGATATGCCAGACAGAAAATTCAAAGCTTATGTAAAGAAAGTACTTTGTGAGAAGGCTTATTATAGGACCGATGACTATCTTAAAGACAAAAAGGTCTGGCTTGAGCTTGGCGCGGGTCCCTCTTAAAGGTTTGTATACTTAGACATGTCATAATTTAGGTACATTGGTACATACTAAATTTACAAATTGACATTATTTTAAATTTCGTAATTCTTATAATACAATTTAATTATGACATAATAAACAATGTAATCTCTGTCCATCTATATAACTAATTTTAAGTTTTTAGTTTGTTAGTTGACGTCTTTGGAGAAAACGTGCAGTGCAGTTTGTTGCCGCTTCTTCTGCACTTGCGCCTAGGAAGCGGCGTAAACTTAGCTTTAAGTAACGATTTGACGTCAACATTTGTGCAAAACAAAACAAAGTGACTATTATTAAGAGATATTATAAATATCCTATGATAATAAAGATATTTAGATTGATTGATTGAGAATGAATTTGACTATTCCCTTATCTCTGTAACTACTGAGCGTAAAATGTTAAATGAAAGAAATAATACAGAAAATAGTTCTTTTACATCATACATTTCAGGAAAACCTATGAGAGGTACGAAATCGTCTTCACGTAAGTTTAATTCGCACTTACACTATAAAAAAGTGATAGAGAATGATTTAATATCTATTGATTTAATATCGAATAATTTGACATACAAGCTAAGGTATTTTGTTGCATTTACCAAAACAATTTGTAAATTAAACACAAAAAGCATATTAACTTTCGCATGGTTAGCCTAGTCTGGGGTCGATTGAATCGAATATTCGCGAGTGAGGAAATGCGATCCACTTCCTCGCGACACTTCCCACTGGGTTCCTGATTCCGGTAGTTCTTATATCACGATGCAAAGCAGTTGAGGTTTTATAAGAATAACAGCCAATACTACATTATAAGTTTGGTTGTTTCAGGTATTCAGGGTGACTTTTCAAACACCAGTCAAAATACGGATGGGGACTAAAAACATATTTTTAGCATCAGGTGGATGATTTAAAAAATGTTGTTTATGTATTTTTTCTTTTTTCTGATTAGCAAATAATAACAAAAAAACAACGCATTTAATTTAAGCAGATGTAACAATCAAGTACGATTTTCACTTGACGGTGACGTCAATCCGAAACCCCCACTCCTAAACTTCGACGCGCTGTATCTTTGTGAATTTTCACTACTTTGATTAGCTGAAAAATAAAATAACCCACATTATTCAGTTGATCAAAGTGGATTATTAGATAAATCTGACTGACGAACTAAATAAAATTCATTTTTTCGTATCCATTCCACATACCCATTTGAGAGCAAGATCAGTGACACATAAGAATAATAGTATTTCTTAGAAAATCTGTTCATCTAATCGTTCTTTTGTATGGGCGAATGAAGATATTTTTTTATTGCGTTCATCTAAATATTTTTATGGAAAGAATTTCAGTCAGAATTACACAAAAAGTTGCTCTTCGTTATCTCAATTTCAGTTTTGTTTTTACTGTTCGGCTACAGCCCGGCTTGTTAAATACGATTACAAGAACCGTTTAGCTAAAGTCTTTTTATAAGGCCCGTTTACCACAACAGACACTTTACCTGCAACCGCGGATAGTTGAATAGACGTTTATTTTTCAAGCTCTCGCAGTAAAATGTTTTGAAAGGACCGATTTCACTTTGCGTCTGTTCCCGCTCGCCCCGCTCCCCGCCCGCATGTCTCCGCCGCCAACTACCATTGTAAGGCAACTACAATCGTACATTATTGTTTCGCCGTCGGTGTACCCACTCCCACTCCTTTTTATTTCAGGCTTTCATTCAAAACCGTATCTTTGCACGGTTGAGTTATGGTGATGAAATTAAAACGGGCTTTTAGTCGGGCGTTTTGTTTTCGTAGTGATAGCGGTCTATCTCGGTTTTTATGGAGATTATTATTTTTATGCTCTCGGGTAAAAACGCGGAGTAATTAATGAAGGTTTCAAATGAAATGCATTTTTTATTAGAAAAAAAATGGATGTTAGTAAAAACAAATGCTGTGGTCCAATAATAGGGAATAATGGTTTATAAAATAGTGAGTTAGTGGTTTTATTTGTTAACTTTATGCGGTTTGAACTATTGCAAAGCTTTATCGGATTACGAAAATATCAAATGACCACAACCAAATTAGTTGTATTGCCAAGGAAAGTTTAATAAATTGTATTGGAAAACTTTTTAAACACCTAATTTGGCCATGTTCAGTCACTTTGTAGTCAGTTATGTAAAGGTGCAAATATGAACATCTTTTCCTTTGAGACTGTTTTGAATAAAAGTGCTTTGTAAGGAGACTAGCGCCATCTGCGTGTGATCTCCACAAACACGGGCAAAATTATCGATTCATCGATTTCCCTTGCGGGGATTGTCTTTGCCCGACCAGAAAAATATTCATTGTCGTTTGTGTCAAAGTCTCATTATCTGTACGTCAAAATAATGTACTTGCTTTTGTTGAAAGAAAAATGTAACTGGGTGTGGCACCTATCCGCGTGTTTTTAGAAGCACAAGTTTGTAATTTTGATATATAAAATCGAAAGTTTCGTGGAGAATCGTCGGTAATTGTTATTGTGACCAAGTTATTTGGAACGGCGAGGAGCCGAAATTGTTTGTATGAACATTGATCTGTATGTCAAATGTGAAACGTGCCATGCGTCCTTATAAAATAGTTAAATGAACAATAGTGAATGATAAAGAAGAACAAGAAACTGATTGTGCGGTCTTGAATTGGTGTTCTAAATACGACGTATTAGTTGGGGCAAGGCATGAGCTCATGTTGGGTTAGGTTATGGTAGGGACGCAATTCTTCTCACCTACCTTGGGTCTATGAAGAGACCTGAGGCCGTCGCCATCCCTGAGGAGGACCAGGAGATCGACGCGAAGGCCAGGTGAGGCTGCCTGAGGGGAGCCTCACCTGGCCTCACCACCCTCACCGCGGGGAGGCGGTAAGTTTTATAATTAGTATAACTACTTTTAATTAGAATTAAGTTCAAATCATAATTAGTTAAGTTAGATTAAAATAGGTCCCGGTACCTATGTATGTACAGTAGTTATATACAGTATGTATATACCGGGTGGTAGCAGACTGCGTAGTTTGTATGTGTGTTTGTTCGTTGTCGTTGAGAGAACGGAATCTTAGCTATTCTGCGCCCAACATCTTTGGTAGCAGAGCTTAGTTAGTAACAGAGACCAATAGGGAAAGGTCGAAAACTTTGCAAATGCTTGAATATTTTTTTGTGGTTAGAAATAATATTCCTCGTTACTACGAGTATAAAAAAATATCAGATTTTTCTGTCCAGGCAATTAATTATAAAAAATAAAAATATTTTTGATCCCAATTTTAAACCCGTAACAGCATTACGCCGTCGTTTCTTTTGCCCTGACGTATACAAAAAAATATGACACTGCTGTGCAGTTGAACACAAAGTTTCAAAGTAAAATATTACACGAATTGTAATAAAGTAAAATAAATAATAATATGTTTTTAAGTGGCTTAAAGTTACATATATAGCCATACGACGCTGTTATTACAGTTACTTACTGTTTGCATTTCTAATTAATACACTGTTTGCTCGTCTGATTTACGGCGGCTTTTACCATATTCGTTTCTAACACTTATTTAAAATAGACTTAAATTCAATAAAAAAATCTTATTTATCGTAAGACCGCAAAATTATATTCAGATTAGACTAAACTGTGATTTAATCTAAATATAATTTTACGTAGTATGTAAAAGAGATTGTCAATAACATTTATTTACAATACAACTTAATTCAATACAAAACAACTTAATCCTAAGAACCATGACATTATATACATACTTAAATAAGGTTGGATCAAAGTTAGGTCGTGGTACTGAGATGTATGTACGTACACTGCAAATCATTAGCAGCAGCTGTTTGCACATGTGTATTGAATACACTGATTGCTGTCTCAATCACTATAGCAGCTGTTGTGATATTTCCTTTACATATTACCTATCAATCGTACGAACTTACAAACTATGTATAAATTGCATCACAGGTTAGGTCACAGTACTGAGATGGATGTACGTACTCTGCAAATCATTAGCAGGATTAGCGGCCACACTCGCTGTTTGAATTTGTAATTAATACACTGTTTGCTGCTTAATTTACTATGGCGGTTGCTATGCCAATTGTTTCCATAAATAGTAATTTACTATACATAAATATCTATCAACTGCACGGATCTACAAACTATGTATAAATTGCATCAAAGGTTAGGTCATGGTACTGAGATGTACCTACGTACACTGCAAATCATTAGCAGGATAACGACGGCGGCCACACTATTTGTTCGCTTTTATACTCATATTAATACACTATTTGTTGCCTGATCTCTTACAATAATTATAATATATAATAAGAAAGTATTTATTAAAAGTCATGTTTAAATTGCATCAAAGTTAGGTCATAGTATACTAAGATGTATCCACACTGCAAATCATCAGATCATCATATCAGCCACAGGAAGTCCACTGCTGGACATAGGCCTCCCCCATGGATTTCCAAAACGACCGATCGGAAGCGGCCTGCATCCAGCGTTTTCCTGCAACCTTGCTCAGGTCATCTGACCACCTAGCAGGTGGGTGTCCTACGCTGCGCCTGCCGGTACGTGGTCGCCATTCGAGAACCTTTCTGCCCCATCGGCCATCGGTTCTTCGCGCTTTGTGCCCCGCCCACTGCCACTTCAATGAGCTAATCCGCTGGGCTATGTCTGTGACCTTAGTTCTTCTACGAATCTCCTCATTTCTGATTCGATCACGTAAAGAAACACCTAGCATAGCCCTCTCCATAGCCCGCTGAGCGACCTTGAGCCTTCTTATGAGACCCATAGTAAGGGACCACGTTTCAGAGCCATAAGTCATCACTGGTAAGACATATTGATTGAGCACTTTCGTCTTGAGGCACTGGGGTATTTTGGACGAGAAGACACTGCGTAACTTCCCGAACGCTGCCCAGCCGAGTCGGATTCGTCGAAAGACCTCTTCCTCGAAGCTGGAACTTCCTGCCTGGATCAATTGACCCAGGTAGATATACTGGTCTACAACTTCGAGGGTGGAGCTCCCAACAGAAACAGGTAAAGGCGTTACGTGCATATTCGACATGACCTTCGTCTTGTCAATGTTAATTTTCAGGCCAACCTGTTGGGAAACTCGATTTAGCTCTTCAAGCATCGTACTTAAGTCCTCCATCGATTCTGCCATGACAACGATATCGTCGGCAAATCGAAGGTGAGTGATATACTCGCCATTGATGTTAATGCCCAGTCCTTTCCATTCTAGAAGCTTGAAGGCATCTTCCAGAGCAGCGGTGAACAGTTTTGGAGATATGACATCTCCCTGTCTCACGCCTCTTTGCAATGGAATAGCCTTCGTACTGAGCTCCTGTACTCGGACCGACATAGTGGCTTTGTTGTATAAACACTTCAACACCTCGATATACCGATAGTCAATACGGCACCGCTGGAGAGACTGAAGCACGGCCCATGTTTCGATCGAATCGAAGGCTTTCTCATAGTCCACGAACCCCAAGCATAACGGCTGGTTATACTCCCTCGTCTTTTCTATAACCTGCCGCAGCGTATGGATGTGGTCCATGGTACTATAGCCTTTTCGGAACCCGGCTTGTTCGGGAGGTTGGAAGGCATCAAATCTGTTAGCGAGACGGTTCGTGATGACTCTCGAAAACAACTTATAGACATGACTCAGAAGTGTGATGGGCCTATAGTTATTCAAGAGAGTGTTGTCACCCTTTTTGAAGAACAGAACCACCACACCCCCGTTCCACGCCTCTGGCGTCACTCCCTCGAGTAGAACGGAATTAAAGAGCCTTTGAAGGACTTTCAGTACCGGCGTTCCGCCCGCTTTCAAAAGCTCTGCTGTGATTCCGTCCTCGCCCGGCGCCTTGTTGTTTTTAAGCTGTTTGAGAGCCATCCTAATCTCGTACAGACTGATGTCCGGGATATCTTCGGTATGGTGTCGGGTTAACTTGGCTCTTGGATCTTTTGCCGTATTTATGTTAGGTTTTGCAACGGATGTATATAACTGCCCATAGAACCTCTCGATCTCTCCCAGAACCCCCTCCCCCGTCGACACAACGTTTCCGCCCTCCGTCTTCAGCTTAGTCAATCGGCTCTGCCCAGTAGACATAGCCCTTGCAAACACTTTGGAACCTTTGTTTTGTTCTATCGTCAGTTAAATCATCAGATGGCATCAACCTTTACTTACAATGTTTAAACCTTAAACGCATTCTTCTTGTACTGCTTCTGAGCCCAGTGTGCGCTTTCCCGCTTTTTTTCTCCATATATAATATGCATGTAAATGGTCACTCAAGAATGCCAAAGACCTTGCGAAGTTGAGAAGAAATAGGCAAAATAATTTAAATGATTTGACTATAGTTTTACGACCGGCCGTCTGCCTTACGTATAACCTCTTTGGAAATCAGGGCTAGACTATGAATTATGATTAAATTGCATCAAAGTTTGGTCCTGGTAGTGAGATGTATCTGCAGTGCAAATCATTAGCAGGATAGAGACGGCGGCCACACTCGCTGTTTGCATTTGTAATTAATACACTGTTTGCTGCCTGATTTACGATGGCATCCGTTGTGCACTAATGTGTTAATAGCTTAGAAAATTATACCGGAGCGCGGCGACGCTGAAATATATCGAGTGCACCAGAAAGGAATTTAATTTTAGCAATTTATTACTACGATATTTATTTGGAACGCGAGTGTTCCTATTATTTTTCTTGAAATTGTAGCTTGCAAGAATGTACCATTGAACATTATATAAGATCTAACAAAGTATACTGAAACTATTTTAAGGTCTGATTTAGTCCATGATATTGAACAAGCCCAATTGGGCGCACAAGTTAACACATTGAATGCCGACTACGCAATATTGCGTAGCTAGCCGACGTAGCAGAGGCCGAATACGTAGTTTTACGTAGTAGTTCTCTAACAGTTTAAAGGAAAAGTTTGTTACTTGGCCTCTGGAATATAATGGATTATTATAGTTTGGCACCTCAAATGAAACTCTAATTAAAAAAGTAGTAAATTTCTCGCATTTAAAAGTTTTGAAAATGGAAAAATTCGTAAGGCATTTTAGCATAAAATTATTCATTGTTAATGAGATTCACATCTTTTAGAATAATTAGTTTTTTTAACGAAAAGAAATCAAACTTCTAAGAAATGAACTCAACAAAAATAACATATTGTAGCAAAAGGAAAAAAACTCTCAACACACACAAAAGAAGGTTCCTTTCTCTTCTAATTTTTCGTGTTAACACGGCAAGTTTTAGCCGGAACAGCTTTTTTAGCTGTAGGTAGAAGTTTTTCTTAATAATGGAAGTTTTTCAATAGGAAACGGCCTGCACAGGCTGCGGCTCCATCTGAAGATCTGGAATCTGGAAGATTTTTTGCATGTTCTGGTAATACCGGCGATTGTGAGGGCTCTGTTGAAAGAGCGGACTCATCACTATTGTTCAGTCCTAAAAGATGAGTAATAAAATCCTCACGAAACTTCAGCAACCTAATTTTAGAAGTTCAATTTTGAAGCCGATGGAACCTGTGTACATTCTGAATTTACACTTCAAAAATGTGTAGTATGATGAAAAAATATACGTGCCTAATTCAGTTTCCCAGCGTTTGCAGAGCGACACTAAAAAATCTATGCCTTACGAAGAAAGGAAAGGCGCCGTAGGTGTTATTGCAATTATTATGAGAAAAAGCGGGATAGATTAAGCTCTGAATGCTCTAGGTGCCAAATCTACGCAATTTTCCGTTACGTATAACACGCAATATTGCGTACATTGAGATCTAACGTTGTATTTTTGTGTCGTGCTGCCTACTACGTAATATTACATACACGCAATATTGCGTGAACTGGCAACTGGCATAGTATTTCTGTACGTAGTGCCGAAAACGCAATATTACGTAGACGATCATCTGTATGGTGGCCACCGATATTGACTCCGTGATGACCTTCGGCATTCATGTGTTAAAAAATACGAAAACATATTGACGTATTGTACGTACAGTCAACTCAACCCTATTTCTGTAGGATGCAATTTTTTTATATTTCGATAATCATACATTTCATGCGAAAATAGGTACCTATAAACTGACTTTCAAACTTTTTCATATCTAAAACAGTCTGAGAAAAAAAGTTAATACAGACTCAGAATACGTATTTTGCTAACCTATTAGCATGTACAATAGCATTTAAGCAAGGTAACTTCAATGCTTATTTTGGTAGCAAATTCCAAACTTTAACATAAAAGTACCTAAAATAGAAAAAATTTAAAGCCCGAGCCCGTTAAAGCTATGCATGAAACCATTTTTCTCTTACAAGGTTTCAACTAAATTAAAGTTCGTCATACACGAGCGGTGCAGGTCTCACGAAGATTAAGTTTGGAATAACAAACACGGATAGATAAACTTCACCTACAAGACAAACAAAGCGGGGTTCCTTAAAATCACGTCGTATAATGAAATACCGACAAAGAACGTCGCCAATGTTCTCAACGAGTCCTAGGGGTGTGTCTTGCTCATTTTGGCTTGGTGAAAAATTGTTTTCCCCGACCTCACCCCAAGACCCTGAGCTCTGGTTTGTGATGAGGGCGTGGTGTCACTTCGACGGGAATTTGCATTTTTAGCGAAAGTACAGTGACGCACGTCGTGTGCAGAGTCGCGGGAGACGAATGATCGCGGGGATCGAAGCCGGATTGTGTACGCTACTTCGGAAAGTTGGAATATTATGTATATTAAAAAGCGTACAGAACATTTCGATTATGTTTATTTTTGTACATTGTACAAATACAATTTCAAAAAGAACAATTTACATGTTAGTTATTCTAAAATGTAAACACTAATTTTGAGACAGTTTTGGACTAAGTTGACCTTTTAAAGTTAATTCAACTTTTTTTGTCTTTGCTTTTTAGTCTTAGTTTAGTTTAATTATTATGATTAGTTTATAAATTATTATTGTTAAGTATTTATTATAAATAAATGTATTTTTACCCGAAAACAAATTAATTAAGATATTATCTTCTACAGTTTATTCAAAACTTAGCTAAAAATAACATTATTAAAATAAGATATTATCTTAATACAACTACTTAAATAAAATAACGGTTCAGAACAATCCTAGAATAAAGTCAGTGTACTCGTTACGTTAAAAATACTATCTAGCTCTGAATTGAAAAAAGAAGATGATAGAAACTCATATTTGACCCGTTTGGATGAAAAAATAAGGCAAAAAAAAAGCAATAAGTACTGTTGGCTGATTCTCAATTTATTACTGGTGTCTGTAGTATTTTTATTACATAACTTTGTATACTACAGAAATTTGAACATGATTGCATCTCACGTTGTTTAAAAGCAATAAAAATGTGTAAAGTTAGTTCGCTGCAAAGTTTCGCTTGCTGTCGGCTTATGCGGGGCGAGTTGAGTGGAGCAGACCCGGCCTACAACGAATGGGCGTGCCCCGAATGCATAATAAAGCAGCAGATTAAAAACTACACAACCTTGTCAATATCAGCTGGATGTGATGCCAATAACCTATTTGGCATTTTTCTAGGAGCAAAGGTATCATTTCGGCATTTAGCTTTCTGCCTGTGTGTACTAAAAAGAAAGACACGATGGAAAATAAGTTCAACAGAAGACAGGTTCAAATATAAAAGATTTTCTAAATTGGTATTTACGGTAAGAATAAAAATCAAATTTGAAGTAGCCAGGATTTTTCTATTTTTTTATTTAGCTATCTATATCCCACTACTGGGCAAAAACCTCCCCTCTACGCTTCCAATCATCTCTGTCATTCGCTTTCTCATTCCCTTCAAAATTTCTCAGTTCATCCGACCACCTCTTGTAGGCCTGTTTTCCTCTTGCCATTTATCGGAGTCCAGACAGTGGCGATATGAGCTCATCTTTCCTGTGGCATACGGTAGACATGACCTACCCATCTTTTTGCTAACATCCACCACTTTCGTTATGGAACGCAGGGTGGTATTTAACCCTAGATAACTAAACTATCCTGGGAGTTACACAATAACTAAACATTCGTCTAGCGGACTACGCATTAAAAAATCTTATATTATCAACATCATTTAACGTGAGGAAGAAATTGTTACATGATTCGTATAAAGGGCTCTTGTGAATAGAGACAAGTATAAATAATTTTATACTAATGATGCCACATACCTTTTATACACATCTACATTATGGGTGCCACAAATTGCATTTTTATATCTAAGGCATCAACTTTATGTCTTCCTTAGCAATTTCGACGGGCAAACGTATAATTTTTTTGTAATATTTCATACTTAAGGAAATGGAGCAGATTCTTCATATGATTTCACCAAGGATATCTCCTATCATGACCTTGATGTCACGTCTCAAAGTTACCGTCCGAACAAGTTGCCGCAACCAAGGCTCCATGAGGTGGTTCGTCAATTTCAAAACAAAATCTCGCCGTGTTGCTATTTTTTTATTATTTTTGATGTTATTCGCGACGTATCATAACATAAGTAGGAGTAATCCTAGTGCAGATGACCATTTATGATGAGTTTTACTGGATACAAATCAAAGAGTTGCTAAAGCACATGTCGGATGCTACCTGAAGTACGTTTCTTTTCATGTTCAAATCATCCGAATTAATAATTTGGGTTCTGTTGTCTTTTACTTGGTACTAAAAAATCTCATTCAGAACCCAAATATTGGCACGAGACATCAGTATCAATGCTGATATTGTATTGACTTGCAACCTTCCAATTATTTGTCATCACCACAGAAGTTAAATTATCTTGTTACTTTTATCAGAGTCATCAATCTTAATAAACGTGAATTTGTACTTTCAGCCTAGGACATATGTTTCCATTTATAAATCCATCAATAATATTAGGTATATGAGAAAAAGTTGAAAACAATTAGTAGTATGAATGACATCTTACTATTAAACCCTAGTCATTAAAAAATAACCGTTTTCATGAAGTTCATATTATTTCCTAGTATGCTAATGTATATTATCTAATTATAATACAAACATTTATTATTTTTATTTATTTTAAAATACTAATATAAAATAAAATGCAATTTAGATACCTTTGAAAATCTGCACCTGTTATAACTAAACTTTCGTAATCTAGACGACGCGGTGATTATAAATCACAAATAAAGACAATTGTTTGCGCAAACGCCGCATTTGTGCCACTTTTCACTCTAATTATGAAGGTATACAAAGGCGTGCAAGCAGGGGGTACGCGAAAGTTTGTGAACTAGACTTATGCAAGGGGTCGCGTAGTCTGCCAGACGAATGTTTAGTTATCTAGGGTTAAAAGCCAGGTTAGCAAAATAAAAACGTTATTTATAGTAGTCGCATTATGATGTGTAACAGATGACATCTCCCTTTGGTAATAGCAACCATCGCGCTAAACGTAGTCTTTGGGTATACCGGCCTTAGGCTCTGTCTTATCACGTCTCTACCCCTAATGGGGTATTAGGGATAGAGACGTGATAATGTATCTGTACCTATACATAAAAAAAAAATTATTTATTTACAATAAATCCAAATTGCTAAAAGCAGGTTCGTCTAACTTGAAACTATAATTCAGTCAGAAACGGACAGTGTCTCACACAAAGAGCTTGGAATGTACGTCTCACTAATCTATTTTAAGTAAAAAAAAATATTTTAATTGTAGACAAATCTGATAATCCGCTAATTTCAAACAATTCAAAGCATCCATTTTTCTTAAGGTGAAGATATAGGCAAATGACCTTGAAGTGGCGCCCTCATTTGAAATAAATTGTTAACTCGTAAATATGGAGATAATTTCCATATTGCTCTTCGTCATGCACTAGATAGCCCTTTAAATTATTTTATTTTTTTATGAACCACCGTTGAAAGTATTTACATTAGTCCGTCTAGCTTTAAAACTTGCCTCCGCCAAAAGTGGCCACGGCAAGTTTTAAAGCTAGATGGATCACCAATAATAGTTTCAACGGCAGTTCATAAAATAATTTAAAGGGCTATTTAGTGCATGACGAAGAGCAATATGAAAATTATCACCATATTTACGAGTTAACAATTTATTTCACACTTCAAGGCCATTTGCCTATATGTTCACCTTAAAGTGAAAACAAACATTTTGTACGAGATTTATATGAAATGGCAAACACAAAAAAAGTTGTGACACCGTGGTGCTGTGTTGTTCTAGGAGTAGAATAGGACCACTCCAAGTCTTTCCGTGGATATCGTACAAGGCGATTTAGGAAACACAAGCTAAACAAAGCTTATAAACATCATATGAGACCTCTCCAACCCGTCTGGCTAGCGTGGAGAGTGAAGGCTAAATCTATGTTTTTTTTTTATTTCTATTTATTAATTATTTTTATTTTAATTCACTTTATTTTTATTCAATTTGTTATTGTATATGTTATTAAATTGTATTTATCAAATTTCTTTGTAATTATGTTATAAAAATTGTATGGATCATTGATCTGAAAATAAAAGATTTATTATTATTATTATAAATCCTCTGGCTGCTTCGGTCAAGTATGGTTCTGGTAGTACAGAGAGGGTCGTGCTACTGCAGTAGAGACTAAAATAAAACCTGATGATGAAATTCTGACACCATTGGCACGCATATTTTCCTTGGTGGCGTCAAGCCAGCATTTACGAGTATTTGGTAAATTTCTTCTACCTTATGATTTAGAAGGCATGTTAAGACATTGGTCCAGTTGTCATCGTTATATGGCAGTCTGAAAAATCTGACACCAATATCGGCCACCTACATACACGACAAACAAAACAAACTTCCCTATACTATGAGAATTTCAATTAGTTCAGATAAAAAATAGCGCTGTTATAATAGCTACATTTTATAGCAATTTCAATATCGTATTGAATTTAATTATACTTTAAAATTTCAAATAACTTATATTTGTAATTTTTAAGTATCATGCAAATTTTTGTAAAAGCTTTTAGGTATACCCATATTGACTACAGCCCATGCTACGCTAATGTGACAAACACTACGACCTGAGATGGACTGCATACATCAATATATCTAATATCGGTCAGTGCGGCACGAGACCGGACATTTGATCACATGAATTTTTAATGCGGCCAGAAATTGGACCGGGATGGCGGCTCCAGTTTAGAAACCATTACTTTGAGTGCTGGCTTTTAGATATTAGGCCTCTCGAGGAGTTTAGCGAGAGCTCTGGGGTTTAGTTTTAGTTATTGATATTTTTTTTCAAAGTGAGCTATGAAAGACATGAAATTTAAATTTCGTCATTATGGATAAAATAATCAAATATTAATTCGGTAATTAGGCCTTCGTAGGCACTTTTACAGAGTGTAGTTAGTGTACATTACGTGAAGTGTTTATTTATATTTAAATTATTAAAATAGAACTCATCGGTCATCTACGCGTCAGAAGGGCTTTGTCAGATTACAGAGATATGCCTTATACAATGTTATCACAATATAACATGTAAAGCTTGCCAAATACCAAATCCACTTTACAGAAATAAGTTATACTAAAAATCCTTAAAAATCGGAGCCGAGCTGACCAATCCCTACTGGCGAAACCCGTTCACGAGTTAACGCGTTGGTCAGCCATCGCTAAATAGTGGACCATCACCACATTCTTTTCAAAATAGAGTAGAATGGTATTACTACAATTGTCCTACTATCAGTCAAACACTTGTTTAGTTATTTTTGGAAAAAATACTACACTGAATTATGTCTTTTATTTAATAAAGTGTGACAGGCCATTAAAAAAAAAATAAAGTGACTACTACTAGTAAATTTTAATCAATATTTGCGATAGATTTCCACTATAAGAATGCTGTATAATATATCATACATCAATTACATAATCTTTGTCCACCGAGGCCGCATGACGGCTATACATCAATCAGCTGCTGTGACGGGCTCGCAATCAAATAAAATTTAACTCAAAAGCACCCGTTAGCGCTCTCGCATATAAGCCTTTATTGGACACGGCCTCATCCAGTTTCATTACATTAAGTACAACGGTTTTAGTTCCTAGTGCCGCTAGGTGTAATCCAATCTGCTATGTTATCGATTTATAAGTACCTAGTTCAAATATCTAACCAGTTTGATTTTTAACTACCATTGGTAAATGAGTATTTCTCAATTTGAATTATGTTAATTAAGTACACCTATTTTTTGACGAAACCTTAAAAGTTTAGACACAAATTTGTCAGCTAAATAATTTATTATATTTGGCGTTTGTCTAATAGAAAGGATTCAGGCATTCAGCCGGTCGTAAATCCATGTCTCCAGCAAATCATTTCCATGGCTTTAACTTTTTCTTCTCCGCTTAGCACGGTCTTCAGTATCCTTGGTCATCCTGATGATGGCGGAAAGCGCACCCAGGCCTCCGAATAAGCTGAGCAATGTGATGAGCAAAAACAAAAGCGCGATTAGATAACCTACAAAATTTTGGGTTTCAAAATTCGGCAGTCAAATATGTGCTTTTGTATAACTTTTATTTTATGTATTTCTGTATTTATTTTCCTTGTACATACTATTACGTATTTATCCCTAATGGGGCAGAGAGAGTATTTTGGGTCTTACGGCTCTAAGCAGACAGAGTCCAGGGCTGCAAGACTCAATGGCCAGTATTAGCGTGATTGTGGGCGAGAAATGGAAAAGAAATCAAAATAGTGATGAGCAATAGTAGCTAGCCGCATCGCCTATTATCATGATTTGTATTAACACCCATGCCCTCGATCGGCTTCTATGATCTGCGCGGGAACTGAAGCAGCATTTCTCCCAGACCAGCAAGGTTGAAAACGCATCTACTGTTGTGAGAAACGAGCAGCGCATCACGATCCATAAAGAATATATGAAGAAGATTGCTAAAACACCAGCGTAGTTATGATATACTTGTTATCTGTATATCAACCAAAATATCCTAAATTCCAAACAAATTTGTTCAACGTTGTGTGGATTCAAATTGAAGGCATATGGTTTCCCAATTGTTTGAAACAATATCGGGCACGGGCAGTCGCCGCGAGCGAGGATGGCGGACATCCTTCTAATCAAGGACTACGCCTCTAACTACCTTAATTGTTAACTTTACTTGTGCATGTACAAAGTATTTCTGCCTCCATTTTTATTATACCATTTTACAAATTCATACCTCAAATTTTCAAATATCCGAAAGTATTCATATTTTAACCTACTCTCAAATCGCAAAATTAAAATTATAAACTTCACATAACAAGTTTACAAAAAAAAAATCACATAACTTATCAAAATATATCTTTATGAAAATAATGTAATATAACTTATTTTCTATTAGAAGAAACGGTAAATCCAAGAAGTTATGTCATAAAGGTGTTTTGCCGTTCAATGTCGCTTGCTTGGCCATGCAAGATCTTTAAAGCAATCGTAAGCATCATTTCGTAAATAATTGAAAAACTTTCTTTTTGAAGTCACTGATAGCATAAACCAATACAATCCTTCTGATCCACGTTGACTTTAAATTAGAGCGTATATTGGCAAACTGCGTTGAGTGCTTAACTCGCAGTCGAGGAAATGAGCGGCTGTATCTTAGGATTCACACGCGAATGAGCTGCGCTGCAGATTGTCACGAAATGTGCCGTCACTAATGTACCTAATGTGCTATAAAAGGGACGCTATTGCTTTATCTGGATCACGCCCGTGTCGCGCGCATTAATTTATGGTTACGATATTATTTATGGCAGGGATATGTTACTAGTGGAGTGTGCCGTGTCGCTTCCGGCCTAGAATAGGACCACTTCTTCTGTTCCTGTGGATGTCATAAGAGGCGACTAAAAGACTAAGCACAAAAATCTCGTATTACAATTGCATTCCCAAGAAGGGTTGACGTCGGGCGGCGGCCTAAAACTTTTCGCACAAGTCCATTCTCAAAGAGGATTGACGTCAGGCAGGCTAGCGGTCGTAAAACTATGGCCAATTGTTGAAAAATAAAATAAAAATAAATCATATCTTCTTCTTTAGGTGCCGCTTCATTCCTGAAGTTTGGCAGTCAGCTCTTTAAATCTTGATTTGTCCATGGCACGCCTGAACAATTGTTTTACTGTTTTGATACCAGTCCATTCTTCATCCATGACATTTTGCGACCCCCCACACTGCGCTTTCCGGAAAATTTTACCATCATTATTGTCTGGTAGTACATCATTATAGTAAGATATGTAATTTTCCTTATTTTAATGGTTCGAACGAGCTCTACTTCTTTTTCATGCGCTCCAGAACTTTAACATTAGTAATGTAATCCATCCAGCTTATGCGTACCATTCACACATCTCAAACGCTTCTAAATTCTTTCGGAGGTTTTCTTTTAAGGTCTACACTTTGCAACCATACAGCACAAGAGGCCATACATACTGAAGCAACCTCGTTCGCAATTTGATGGAGAGTTCTCGGCTGCACAGCACTTTTCTCATCTTCTCAAAGGCTGCTCGGGCTATTTCTATGCGGGTTCGAATCTCTAAGGCCGTGTCGTGTACGCGGTGCGTAGTCGCGGCGGCCGCTCAAAACAAACTATGGAAATTTTACGGCGGTCCGCCAGGCGGCCCGCGCGGCGGCCCGCGTGGCGGCTCGCGTCGCACACCGCACCGCGTGTCCGTGGACGCACACTAATTGACTTTCCCATTACTGTTCTGAAATCATATCTTGCAAGCTATTGTATTGAGTGAATACCTCAGGAATAAATAAATAAATAGACAAGGATAAATTACACTGATTGAGCTAGCCCCTAACTAAGTTTCAACTTATAAGGGTATTTTAACTTAATGATAATTAATTTTATAATGAATACACATATAAATAAAAACCCAAGACCCAGTACAACTTGAAAAAGGTCATTTTCCAACTTGGCCTGGCAAGAGATCGAACCCAGAACCTGCGTTGCGAGTGGTGAACTGGCGTGTTCAAAGATAATCGTAGGATTGTCTGAACAAGAGAGCAACAAAGCGTCATGTTTAATTTCTTTCAGTAGGAAAACTGCACTACGATAGTCACGCAGCGTTAGTCGTAGACACTTTCTCGTAGCTAGTGTGCTACGCCTTAGCAAGTTCCAGCGTGTATCTTGTAAAAGCTCTAGCTTTTGTCTTGTCTCGTATTTCTAGAAAAAGTATGTGCCATGCACATGAAAATAAAGGGACATTATTTTCCAAAATAAAATGGTTGTAATATTGGGAATGTAATCTGGCTTTCGAAAAAATGCTGTAAGGACAAATTACACTAATTAACTAAGCTAGCCCCGCAGTAAGTTTAAACTTGAATTATGGGATACTAACTCAACGATACTCATTTTTTATACAAATACATATAGACCCAAGACTCAGGATAATTTGAAAAAGGCCATTATCCAACTTGCCCTGGCTGGGGATCGAACTTAGAACCTCGGGATAGGCGGACTAAATCCCGTATGCATTAATTTAACAAAAAAACCCCCCAAAAATAACACGTGGTAACTTGCAATTGTACAAAATGCAAGTTTGGCTTTATTGTAGTTTTGCACATTGAAGACTTGAAGCTTCAGTTTGTATTGAAATATGTATAAAACCTTCGCTACGATACAAACATCACACATACAATCTTGGAAACGATTGCATACCTAGTAAAACGTGGAGAAAACTGTAGAAAAATTCAAAGAAAGCAATAAAATTTCATAGCTTTACTCGGGCGGGTGACAATAAAACTGCATCTCGATTCTGATCACACTCGTTTCAATATTCAGTTGCGGGCCAACACCTGAGACTTCGTTTGAAAAATGCTTATTATATTGGTTTCCGTAAATAAGTGCGCCTTGTTCGGTACACAGTGACACCATAACGACCCAATTAACTATAAGCATGACAAAGTGCCCACTTTTAACTATGATTTACATTTAGAGTTGCGCTTCTTTTCTTGTAGAAGAATTGGTGAACTATTTTACTTAAGGCCATTTCTCATAATATACTGTACTAGCTGTGCCCGCGACTTCGTTCGCGTGGTTGTCGGAACGTAATGTTATATAGCCTAAAGCCTTCCTCTATAAATGGACTACCCAACAAAAAAGGAATTTTTCAAATCGGACCATTAGTTCCTGAGATTAGCGCGTTTAAACAAACAAACAAACTCTTCCGCTTTATAATATTAGTATAGATTGAATGTCTTGCACTAACAGTAGTATTTTAAAAAAAGCATAATGTGAACGGTAATGATGACGACCGTATTTACTATAAGCATGACAAAGTACCCATTTTAACTATGATTTACATTTAGAGTTGAGCGTTTTTTTAGTGTGCCTCTCAAATTTGATTAAGGCCGTACCTGAATTTTCCGGGGTCTAGTGCTGCCCCCATTTAAAATAAATAATTTTAAAGAAAACGGAGACATTATTTAAAATTGTGCTACTACCAAGTCCTAGATAACCCTTCAAAGTATTTTATGAACCACTGTTTACAGTTAATAATGAGATCGTTAAGCTTTACTACGCACATTGGCCAAAAGTGGCCGTTTTTTACAAATGTGCGTAGTAAAGCTTAACGTTCTCACTTTAAGCTGTAAACAGTAGTTCATAAAATACTTTGAAGGGCTATTTACTAGGACTTGGTAGTAGCAAAATTTTAAATGATGTCTCCGTTTCTTTGAAATGATTTATTTTAAACGGGGGCAGCACTGGGCCCCGGAAAATTCAGGTACGGCCTTAAAATCCATCAATAAATAACGTTACGTTAGTGATTATATTATCCCCTATTTCTCCCCTAGTCAAAAATCGCAATTGACAAAAAAATCAAGGAAGTTGTGTGCCAATTTTCATCAAGATCAGTTGAAAAATGCGACCTGTAGGCGAGAACAGACTATTTAAACTGAGACGCTTCGATCGCTCGGTCAGTTAAAGTAAAAATTGTGTATTTTTAACTAGAACTAGAAGCTCTCGTGCTGTAAGTATATTACTGAGAATATTTTGCTGTTTGGATAATACTAGTGAAAGTGAGTTAGTTATTTTTTAAATCCAATAAACGACATCTATATTTAAATAAAAGTCACCACTAATCTAATGAAATATAAACTCGTATGTCATACCAAAATCACTAAATAAACATGATTCAATAGCGATTTTTAATTATATTTCACAATGACCCGAATGAGAAAACAATGGTCCATATTACACGCCCATTGACCCTGTTCAGTTGGTATCTGTAATCGACAAAGTCTCAATGCACCGCTGCTTTTAAATGTATTCAGCGCTGTAATCTGCCGCTGGTGGTGACGTCACGACACATGAGTGACGTCAACTACCACTGATGCGGGTATTCAGCTTAAGCGTTAATCATGTACGAGATATAAACAAGTAATTATGTAGAATTAGGTGAACATGCACCAAATATAATACACACTCGTTTTAGCACTTTTCTTGTTAAAACGAGTGTGTATTATTTTTGGTATAATTTTTGGTCAACAACTATTTATCTTTTTTGTAGTGAGACGGATTATGTAATTTTTACCTACAGGGTTACTTTTTAAACACTGGCAACATTTTTGGAGCAAGTCCATACGTGATACTGAACTACTTTTCATGAAAATAATTAACAAAAAACAAAAATGCTTTTATGGAAAGTAGTTCAGTATCATGGACTAATTTGTGAAAAACGGCCAATTTTAGCTAATGTGCGTAGTAAAGCTTAACGTTCTCATTATAAACTGTAAACAGTAGTTCATAAAATACTTTGAAGGGTTATCTAGGACTTGGTAGTAGCAAAATTTTAAATGATGTCTCCGTTTTCTTTGAAATGATTTATTTAAAATGGGGGCAGCACTGGACCCCGGAAAATTTAGGTACGGCCTTAATTCTACTCTATCGTAGACGTCTACATGCCCTCGTAGCAAGTAGTACTACGGCGTAGCTGGTTGTAATACGGCGTAGCAAGTACGTAGGATCATGTGATGCATGTATATTTATTTGCAGTGTGCACTTACGATTTTTTCTAAATATACCTAAATATTTACCTTTTATGGTTTTGGGTATTTCAATGTTTCTACTCTGGTAATTGATAATCTGGGAATTGATAGTTCACTCGCCATACTGAGGTAACACAGTTTGTTGCTGCTTCTTCTGCATTGTGCCTAGGAAGCGACATTAAACTTAGGCGGTGATCCCACTGCACCGCGTACCGTCGCAGATCGCGGGGCGGCAGATTTTAACATTGTATGCAAGTATCTTAGTTTTTATAGAAAACACGCGTTGTACAACCCACTGACAACGCGTCAACGCGCGGGAGCGTCAGTGTGTTGAACCACAATCCGCGATGGTGCGCGGTACAGTGCGTCCACCGCCTTAGCTGTAAGTAAATGATCTGACGTCAACAACTTTTATGAAACTAAAAGAAAAAAATGACAATTATCCAGAGATATAAACATCCAAAGATTAGTAAATGATTTTGACTTTGACTTTAAAATGTTCATATTACGATCCTAACACGACACGGGAAAACATTGGTACTTTGTTTGGTACTTATCAGTCCTAAATGGAATTTACTACGTGTATCTCAACAAATAGATGAATTAAACAGGTCTACTGCTCTCCTCTGTTTACTCTATTTTCAAACAAGAAAACAAAATAAATAAATAAATAAGGCCAAAACACACTGATTAACCTAACCTGGTAAGTTTTAAACTTGTATTTTGGAATACTAACTCAACGACACTATATTTTATAATCAATACATGTATAGATAGATAAACACCTAAGACCCAGGACAGTTTATAAAGTAAGGCAATCATGAAACGCAATATTTACCAAACTTAATCTGTCTTGTTGCTTCAGCAACTTAAAAGTGAATCCAATCACCTAATATCCGGCCCACCCGATCGCTCCGAGATAGCATCAATATTTTTGTGTTAGTCACACGGGCCGATACCGCGGCGCGCCTCACTTGGTCCTTCGAGCACGCTTATTTGAATCTCCTTCCTAAGCGACTTCCTTTTCTGTGAGTGTCAGGTAATTATCTGTGTGGCATTCCAATTTTCCGATCGAACGGTTAATTCAGTTTAAATCTCTTCGTGTAATACGTACTCGGCTGAAGGAACTACCTAATCCTGGTCCCTCGGAACCAGTCCTCGAGTCGGGTAACTCGCCTGTAGCCGTTTAATGTGGAGAGGGATTCTTTATTCAAACACGTTAGCGACTCGACGGAGGCTTCTATACATTTTTCACCTATTTCAAGCGCGGAGCTATTTCATTTGAATATGTAATCTCATTTTTCTGCGTAGTATTTTTAAGTGATGTATTTTTTGTTCAAAAGATTGACTGCTTCTGTAACACGCTTGACTGAAGATGCTTTCAGCTTACGGAAGTGTTTTGTAAATTAAATTTAAATAATTAAAATGAGTATCTAATGGAAAATATGCTGTGATCTTTTTCATATCTAGTCATACCTAAGAATATTTAAATTATGAACATCCACAAACATTTGATGATGTACTCGTACTGTGTCAATTTTATGATGTGTCAATATGAATGAAAATAAAATATTTCCTTCCAATAAAAACGGGATTTTATGTATGAATTGTTTACAACAGCTTGTAAGTAATTTACACGACTCACTCACTGGTACTTTTTAAAGCAATAATTTTGATTGTTTTTGTGTCATTTAAAAACGGGCTACAAATCAGCCACATTTTGTATTTTGTATATTTTAACAGTTCTCAGAACAGTTACATCGTGCAGCAATGTTACTCTTCACATAATGTAGTACTGTATTTATCTTCATGATCCCTTGATTTTCCTACAGTTTAATTCATAATATTGTTTGTTTGCCGTAATGAATTAGTTATATTTTTTTGTTATAACCATAGTTTGACTTAATGTTCTTTCTCATTATATGTTTGTAGTCTAAAGTTTGTTGACATAATTTTGCGTCTTATATAACACATTATATGATATGACAGAAAATATAGTATAGGTTGATGCGGCTTAGGTTGGCCTTTGGGCCCCAAGCCGTGAACATGTTTATTTTTAATAAGTAATCTGGAATTTTATTTAAATTTCAACGAAATTATGATTTAGTTGTAGAAATCGTTATGTTAAACAAAATCATGTGAAATAAAATTCTGTTAATTTTTTTAAAATTTTATGTTCAATAAATATTATGAGAAACAAACATTAGGTTTGAATACATTATATAAAGCCATATTATTATGACAAATTATTTATTGATAATAAATAGAGAACCTCTAACTATAATGATTGTAAAAATAGGTTTAAAAAACAAAGGTTTCTTTACAAAACTTCTATTAACAAATATCCGCATATCATATCATTATTTAAAAAAATATGTTTATTATACTATATCGTTAAGAAAAGCTAATTCCGCCTTCACCAAACACGGCCGTTCAGTAAATAAAGTTCGGTGCCAACTCATCAGGCGCACTGGGCTGGGATCTGATAAAAGTTGTCTAAAACTTTCTTTTGCGATATCGCCACCTCCGTCATGTAAATTGGACAACTTGCGGCCGCCCCTGATGCTTGTTTCATTGGTAAATATAGATTAGCTCTTAATCTGACCACTTTTCGTACAAAATTGTTTCCGGACGAACGGACCACCCGGATCAGTTTGGGGTCGGGACGGGTCGGATATGTCTTCAATATTAACTCTGAATGTACTGATTCTTACGTTCGATTTAATTAATTAAATGGTTACAGCTTTTATTTTAATAAAGTATTTATGGATATGGATAAATATTTATTTGAAGTGGATGTTTAATATAGGTGTTATCATTCCTGGAATTTATATTCGCAGCTTTATATTTATATAAAGATGCGAATGAGTTTATAAAAAAAAAGCGGCCAAGTGCGAGTCGGACTCGCCCATGAAGGGTTCCGTAGCAGCAAGTAACATAATATAAAAGTTATAAAGGTAAATTGTGGTTTAAGATTTATGACGTATTAAAAAAAACCTATCTATGATACTGAAACCGCTATAGTTTTAGTTGAAAGTACATACTTTGAGGTATATACCACATTTTTTTCAGAATTATTTTAGTAATATTTCAAAAGTTACTGTGGGGGACACCTCAAATTTTAACTTTGTATTAGATTATTTCAAGACTGGGGGTTTGATCTACATAGTACACCGAAGGACGGACGGACTGACGGACGGACGGACGGACGGACGGACGGATGGACGGACGGACGGACGGACATGACGAAACTATAAGGGTTTCTTGTGAACTACGGAACCCTAATAAATGAGTATGAGCGATAAGACGAGTAATCTCCGAAACTACAAAAGAGTTCAGCTTGAGAAAAATAGCTTTTTTTCATTGGAATCTCATGTCAGTGAAAAAAATCGTAGTTTTACGATAATATTAAATTTCACGCAGATGAAGTCGCACCCGTGTGGTTCCGGGTTAGAATAGGACCACTCCATGTCTTTCTGTGGATGTCGTAAGAGGCAACTAAAGGACTATGCACAAACAATACAATTGCATTCTCAAAGAGGGTTAACTTCGGGCGGCGGCCGGTTGTAAACTTTTCGCACAACTGCATTCCCAAAGAGGGTTGACGTCAGGCAGGCGGCCGGTCGTTAGACTATAGCCAAATCATTTAAACTGTTCCAGCTATTTCTTCTCAAAAATAAAACTTAAATTTGGGGAAGAAAAAGCGAGAAAGCGCACCCCGGGCTCCGAAGCAGCACAGCTGAGGATGCAACCGGGAATACGCTTAGACGAAGTAAAAGAAGTCACAGGCACCTGGGGTTGCTCTTTAACTTTATTAGAGCGTAAATTATTAGGTTATATTTAAATTCGTTCAAAAGACTAGTTCAAAATAAATGTAAATAAATGAAAGTCACTATTTTAAACAGCCTGTGTGGTTTCCGGCAGAGTAGAAAAAGATCGCTCCAAGTCTTCCTGTGGATGTCGTAGAAGGCGACTTAGGATATATACAAGCTAAACATAGCATAAATATTAATAAAACCTCTCAAACCCGTCTGGTTAGAGTGGAGAGTGTAGGCCAAATCCTTTGACTGCTTTGGCAAAAGTATGGATCTGGTAGTACAGAGAATCATGCCCTGAAGTGGAGACTCAAAAAGACCCGATGATGATGACGACTTTAAACAGGACACTTTTTACTTTTGAGATGGGAGCTTTTACTTAATCCAAAGAAGTGGCAATCCATTACCATCAACTTGAAAAGTTAAATAGATTTGCGAGATCGTGTCCAAACGGTGCGATTGTCTTCAAAGGATCAAAGTTTTTATTGGCCGCGCAGATCCAAAAAGTAAATAAAGCCGATACTTTTAGCCGGGTTAACCCGTAAACCATCTCAGTTTAAGGAGGCATTAAATCGCAACTCAAACAAGAACCGTTACACTGAAGTTAACTCACATATTGCTTTGTGTCACGAACGCTAAAGCGAGCTGAAGAGAGGTGAAGTCGGAAAGAGATGGGGTATGCAGTAGTGGCATTAGGGTAGGGCGCGGATGGGTAATCGCCCATAGGTGCCAAACAAAATAGATCCCTTATGACCTTATGCCTTAGTCTGGCGTGGGGTGTTGAAGGGTTTTTAGCGCTTATGGTGCACCCACACTTCTGTTAAAATGTAAACAAACATTTACTAACAAAATAAAAATTACCTAATAATAACAAAAATAAAATACTTTTATAAATATCATCATCATTTGTCCTCATGTATTTACCTATTTATCTATTATCTATTAGGTCTCTTTAGTCTCCACTGCAGGAGCAGACCCTCTTTATACTACCAGAGCCGTATATAAGCCACAGCCACCAAAGGATTTGCTCTACACTCTCCACGCTGGCCAGGGTTGGAGAGGTCACATGATGTTTATATTAGTTTGTTTATTACTAATATTATTACACTATCACGTCTTTATCCCTAACGGGGCAGACAGAGCCTAGGGCGGTAAGTTCCAAGCCACTTTTAGCGTAATGGTGGGCATGAAGGTGGTAAAAGGAAATCATAATAGTGATGGGTTGCTAACCGCATCGCCTATTGATATGATTCAGATTCTCGCCCTTTAAGCTTTGTTTAGCTGTTGTATATCTTAAATCACCTTCTACGACATCTACGGGACGACTTGGAGTAGTCCTATTCTACTCTGCCGGGAACCACACGGCTAAATAATAATAATAAATTTTATAATTATAAATAATATTAACAAATATTACAATAATAAGTTATTTTATTTAAGTTTTTAAATGTTTTCTAATTTTTGTAAATATTTTTAACAGCAGTGTGGTGTGGAAGCACCATTAGGTGTCAGGGAAGGGAATTTTAAACAAATATTCTCACCTTATAAGTATAATAAATTACCTTGTGTTTTTCTTTAGTAATGTATTTCAAAATATAATAGTGAGATGAGGGGCGGGCTATCAATCTCGCCCGCGGGCGCCAATGATGCTAAAACCGGTACTGGGTACGCTGGTAGAATGGGTGTGGAGGGCGTAAAAGGAGAAAAACTACATCGCTAAAAGTGAATGCGGTCGAAAGCCTCGCTTATTTCAGAGCTAAGTGCATGGATTTTTTTCTAGTGATGCTATGAGTGAGGTACGTTGTGACATGCGGCTCTGTGGCGCCAACGACGCACAAAGGGTTCCAGTTTGTATTTCTAGAGCGAAATTGAATAGTGGGTTAGTAAAAACAGCGCACACTTTAATGAAAAAATGTATGAGAAGTTAACCCTGCTGGGTGATAACATTTATTCCTTTTGTAGATTGAGTTCAGAATGTTTGAAATACCTATGTGTAACGTTTTTCTAATATTTTGTTAAACTAATTAATTTGGCCCTTATTGGCATTTATGAGTTAATGATTATGTACTGTCCAACCAGAAAAAAAGGCATGTATTTCTTCATACAATTCCTACATGTATTAGTTATTAAGATTTTACATACAATTATATACTTATCATTGTTGGATATCCAAATAAATGAAAAAAAACTAGTTCACCAATTCAATATTAAATTTCTTTATATTGCACGCCTCATAAGCGAAGCGCATGAGGTAGTGCTCTACTCTCGCTTTACAAAAATCAAGTGATTTTTTTAACTAAATGTGTCTCTATTTATTTTCTATCGCACTTGTACAATAATATTTACACATAAATGTCAAGGAAAAACACTAGTTTCAACACTTATGACATTTTTAAAAGACATTTTGCCTTTAAATAAATAAAAGCAATGTTTAATAAAATCATTTTGTGGACGTCCGTGTGTCTGTATGTATGGAAACTGGCGTGGTCACGATAACTCCCGAAAAACTTATCTGATCAAGTCCATTTTTTTTATACGCTTCAGTATTATCCAAAACTAAGTCCTTTCGAAGATCACGGTCTAATTCAATGTAGTTTAATCGTAATTTCAATTTACTTGTGAAAAATGAGATTATGAGGCGTGCACTTTTGGATTTTCCAAACTATTTTTACTATTTGAAGAGTTTTATTATCTTCTCTTCCCGCGCAGGTCGTCGAAGCCGATTGAGGGACGGGCGAAAATGCTAATCATGTCATGCAATCATGTTATTAGGCGATGCGGCTAGCAACCCATCACTATTATGATTCCTTTTTACACCTCGCCCACCACCACATACGCTAAAAGTGGCCTTTAAGTCTTGCGGCCAGGGTTCTGTCTGCTTAGAGCCGCAAGATCCAAAATGCCATTAGGGATAAACTCGTGATACGTATGGGTATGTATTTTGAAGAGGATACATTTCAATTCGATTTTTTGTTTAAAAGTACTTGTACGCAATTTTTATTTAGAACTATTAACATCTCATTTATTGCAGACGCATCGTATTTGCACCTGCATGTGGATAAAATGTACCTTCCTTTAAATCACATTGTTATCCATAGAAAAGTTAACTTACAATAAGTTGACTTTGTTGACTTGCAATGTCGGCGATGCATTCTGTCACAAATAAAGGCGACGGGGGCAGCACAATTGCATTTCCCGAATGCCGTAGCTTTGATCGATGCTGTATTCTCTAGTGGAATACCAATATAACACAATGTACTTAAATAGGAGTCAATTAACCACATAACATAAATTTAAAAGCTTTTAAAAGAATATTGAGGTCAATGAAAGCAGTATCTAGTAGTTACTAAATGAGTAGGAACAGTTAGTAGTGTAATCGTTACACTACTAACTGTTCTCTGTACTCATTTAGTATGCATCATGTTCAAACCTCCTTTCGTACGCTATTTGTGTATTATATAGCAATAACAGTAAATTAGATTATTACAATATAGAGGAAAGTACTGTTAGAAAAGTGAATAATACCTAAAATATGTTGTGAAAATCTCTACTTAGAGTAGGATACCTAAAAAAAACAAACAAAAGTGTGAGATATGTCGTGGCGAGATATGTCGTCGCAGAATTAATAATTTAACGAAATGGCTGACCTTTTCATGAAATGGTTATTTTTAATGATATTTAAAATACCCGCTGATTAAACCATGATGTGGTCAGCCCAAATCAATGAATAATCAGCGTTTAACGATATAAAAAGCTAAACGAAAGATACATAATTCAAGTGACAAAATAAATTTGATAAACGTTTTAGCACGATTTAAAACCATGGGATTTCTCACGATGTTTTCTTATACCGGCAGCCAGAAATAGCTATTGACAACGACCGTACATGGGTAAACTTTAGTCTTCAAACTCCACAATCACATTACACGAAATACCAACTCGTTTAAAAGCAATATAGAATTAGTGTCATTTCGAGAACCGTGATTCGATGCTTGCATTCCCAGGCGAGTGGAATACCAATATAGCGTATAACTTTAATGAGAGATCAATTAAGTGCATGATACAAGTTAAAAGCGTAATTATCCGATGTCACGGGCCACAGACCGCATCGTGCATTTGCCTAATTAAGCAGATATTGTGCAAACTTTATTAAAAAACCTTTATTATATCACAATGGGTTAGCGATATTTACGGATTTGGGTGTTATTGATCAATTAAGCATTACAATTTTGCTATCAAAGTGAAATGATAATCAACATTCTCGTATCATCATCATCATGATCATAATCATCATCAGGTCTTTTTTTGTTTCCACTGCAGGAGCACGACCCTCTTTAAAGGATTTGGCCTACGCTCTCCACACTGGTCAGACGGGTTGGAGAGGTTGTAGGGGTGTCCCTACAGGACAGGTTTACTATTTATTTTAACCTAAAACCTGGAAAAAATGCGATACATTTAGCTAGCTAGCTAAATGATTCGCATTTTTTCCCATTCCCTCGATTGGCTTCTATGATCTGCGCGGGAAGAGAAGCAGCTAATACATTATTAGTTTTTTTTTCTCCCAGACCAGCATGGAAGACTCACATAGTGCAGTCGAAAAACGGGTGACTAGTTTCGATCGGTTTAGACAATCATCATCAGGGTGAGTGTTAGGAGCGGTGATCCGACGGATTGGCTCAAAGGTGTTAATATACTCGTACGAATTATAATTCTATATACTTACGAAAATAAAAATAAAACGACATACTTCTATTATTTGCTCATATTCCAAATACACCGGTCGTAACAATACCATTCAGCGTTTAAGGTAAATAAAAGTAACGTGTTTTTGACATTTATAAGGTTATTGTAGAAATACATAAGGGCGGCCGCACCTGGAGCCCCAGACACTCACAATGGGCACAATACGGCAAAGTAAACTGAATAACTTTATTTAAGAACACAATAAACCACTTTTTAGTACAAAGGTTTGAATTGTGTTATGCGCCGTGGGCCGCGTACGAACTTACGAAGGAAAATACCACGCGTTTTTATCGCAGTTTTCCTTACTCCGTAATCAATTTATTTTGACTTGAAATGCATAATTCATGGAACTTACTTCTTATAGTTTATTTTTTATATAACCTATATTGTAGGGTCTTTGACGGTTTTTATTTGACAACTAGTGGTTTTGAGACCTCGCGAGCTCTATAACCATGCAATAACCGACACTTTTCTCTTTCCACTGGCTTAGGAAAGCCATTTCAGTGAAATTAGTATATATTTTACAATACAGCAAACTTCCCTCCGTTTGCCTTTCCACTCCTCCTTTTGGAATTTTTTTGAAACATCTTGTGTTGAATGGAGTCCTTAGTGTGCCTCTCAAATTTGATAAAATCTGTCTATTAATAACGCTATAGCAAAGTTCCCCCCTTTCGCCCCCTATTTCTCCCCCAATCAAAAATAGCGATCGTCAAAAAAAAAATTTTTATAAATCAAGGAACTCGTGTGCCAATTTTTGTTAAAACTAGTAGAAAAATGCGACCTGTAAGCGAGAATAGACGGACGGAAATTTTTTTTGCCCAATGTCGAAACAGAGACGCTTCGCTCGCTCGTTGAGCTTTGCTTAATTTTCTAGAGTTATTCATATATTTTTTATTTATTTAATTTAATTCGTTTACAAAACAATATTTGTGTTCGAACAAATAGTTTACATAAAAATAGGATAGGATACAAAAATAGATAGAAAACACTTCACACACACTAGACATACTTAGGCATAGAGATACAATTTAAAATTCATCTAACGAATAGAAACATTTTTCCAACAGATAAGTTTTTAGTTTTTTAGTAAATAATTCTTCGTATTGTTAATAATGCTTCGTATTGTTTTTAATTCTATAGGCAACTTGTTGAACAAAAGCACTGTTTGATATCGACACATTGCTTTGTCACTCATAATTTAGGTTGAATCCATGTCAAATAAATATGCATTTTATTATTATTATTTATTATTATTAAAAGATCTTTTCTTCGGGTTTTTTCTCTCCGGATCATTTCTTCTTCTGATTCATAAAGATGTCTCTGTTTGTAGAAATTGATTAGAATAGATTAGATAAAAGAACTTAAATGTATAAACATGGCACAGTTAAAATTTTATAACTTTAAAATAAGGTTCACAAGACTCCCAGGGCGGAATTCTTGCAATGGCGCGTATTGCCCTTTTCTGTGCCCAAAAGGCTCTCTGCACATTATACTTATAACTATTGCCCCAAAAGTCTATGCTAAAGCGCAATTTAGATTCAACCAGAGCATGGTACACTGTCTTTAGCTGTTCTGTAGTCAGCTCATCTCTAAGACTACGAAGTGCATAGCATGAGGAATTAATTGCTTCATCAATAGCTTCAAGTTCTAATTTCCAATTCAAGTCAGCATCTATAACCAACCCCTAAGAATTTAGTATTTGCTACACATTAAATATTTTTATTTTGCAATTTTACTGCAAGTATTTCTTTATTACGCGAAGTAGTTCTAAAAAGAATAGCGTTACTTTTGTTTGCATTGAGTTTTAGATTATTCGTTACAAGCCAATTATGAAAAACTGTTATCGTTTTGTTTGCTGTTCTCTCTAATTCCTCTAAGTTGCGTCCAGTTATAACTGCATTACTGTTATCGGCATATAACACCACGTTGATGTTTGGGATTTGTTTATTTAAATGACTGACTATATCATTTATAAATATAAGAAATAAAATTGGACTCAGGACGGAACCTTGTGGTACGCCTCTATGCACTTGTTTCATTTTTGATTTATAAACTCCTTCTGTTGAGCTATCAGCATTGGCACTTTTAATTTCTACATATTGTTTTCTGTTGCTCAAATACGATTTAAAAAGAGCTAGTTCTTTATTTCTTATACCATAATGTTCCAATTTAAGCATCAGTATCTATAGTATCAAATGCCGAGCTCAAATCTAGAAAGAGTCCAGCGGCTTTTTGCTTTTTATTCAGTTACTCTTGAATATCATTAATCAATACTTCAATAGCATCGTGTGTACCTACACCATATTGATATCCGAATTGTCTAGTGTTGATTATTTTATTTGAGTTAAGATGGGATAAAAGCCTTATTTTCAATAATTTCTCAAAGATCTTTGAAAGTACTGGAAGCAAAGAATAATCATAATCATTAATAAGAAAGCATAATCATTAAAAGCTATTATTGAACGTAGAACACATAATAAAAACCTTCAAAAATGACTCGAGGACCATAAACATGCGAGGGAGTAAATCGAATGTCTTGAAGTTATTTTCAGAATAAAAACAAAATTTTATTTCTACATTCAAAATTTTAGGAAAGTAAGCAAAATTGATGAATAGACAAATAAACATGACATAACAATAATCGTTCTTGTTACCCTACGTTTATAGGACCAAAAATCTAAATCCAAATATCTTTATTAAGTGGGCTTCCAGGGATTTTGACGTCAGTGTACTGATATATAAAGGGGGAAAAAAAGATAAATCTATTGTCGTTTTGGAATGACCACATTGACCACCGCTGATAAAAAATGTAGAAACTCGGAGAGAGTATCAAACAAAACAATAATGGAAACTGTCATCTTCCGAAGGGAATTCTCCCTGCATCTCCACAAACATAACATTAATATATCCTTTACAAATCCGATTACAGTTTATGAATATAAATAGTCGGTTAGACAAAGGGTCTTACAGTTCGTCCACTTCATTAAGACATGAATTATGAATAGAGGGGGCATTAGCATCCATCTGGAGTGCGGGAAACTATGGAGCACCATTGTTATGCAGATTTTAGCCGGACGTCCTACACTGCGTCGGGATATAGCATGCTTGTAAACAAATATTAGTACATCAATAACTAAGGTTTGCGTGGATTAGACTGGTCTACGTCACGGTTGTGTTTATTTTTTTAAATACATACATTACTAATCACATCTTTACCCGTTACTAAGTAAACAGAGCCTAGAGTCATTCACGTACATAAATGAAAAGGAGAATCAAAATAGTAGAGTGTTGCTAGACATATTGCCTAAAACTTACATCTTGCATCCTCAATTTCAATCAGCTTTTACGGTCCTTGCAAAAAGAAAACCTTAACGTTTTTTTCTTCCAGACAAGTATGGAAGGAATATAAAAAATAAATTATTATTTTATTAATTATATATACAATTATAAAAATAATTGAATAACATCCTTTTTTTGCAAAAAAGCTTTATTTACAACAAAAATTATAGAATATATATGTTACTGGCAATCTGTATAATCCGGTATTCTATACAATACCTAGGTAATGTATGACTTACTTGACTTATTTTCCTATGTCCCCTAGGTGGGGCAGAGGGCCGCTACAGTGCTTCTCCATCCCGCTCTGTCTTGAGCAACGCGCTTCACTTCGGGCCAAGACAGCCCGATTGTCTTCATCTCCGCCGCTACCGATCGTCGCCAGGTCTGCTTTGGTCGACCACGCTTCCTCTTTCCTTGAGGGGTCCATTCCAATGCCTGTCTCGGAATGTGAGTAGGCTCCCTCCTGAGCGTGTGGCCGATCCATGTCCATTTACGACGCGCTATCTGTTGGTCGATCGGTGTCTCGCCGCAAAGCTGCCACAGACGTTCATTGGATATCTTTTCAGGCCAAAAGATACCCAATATCTGTCGAAGGCAGCGGTTGATGCAGACTTGGATCTGCTGCGTGATGTCTTTGGTCACCTTCCACGTTTCGCACCCATATAGCAGAACGGTTTTTACATTGGAGCGAAAGATTTTGAGTTTCACTCTGCGAGTAAGCTTCCTTGACCGCCATATGGGGCGGAGTTGCGCGAAGGTGGCTCGAGCTTTAGCAACTCTAGAAGTGATGTCCTCTTCTGTTCCTCCACATTGCGACACGACGCTCCCCAGGTACGTAAACTGCTGCACGCGGTCTATTTTCCCGCCGAAAATCAGAGATCTGCTAAAAGCCGTCTACAAGAAATACTCCTGCAGGGTAGCTCACGACGGTTTGTTATCAGCAGACATCGCAGTTCACGTAGGTGTCAGACAGGGTTGTCTATTATCGCCTCTGCTATTCCTCATCGTGCTGGATGGTGTGCTGCATAGAGTGAACGACGGCAAGCGACGTGGTATAGAGTGGGGGTTGACAGACCAGTTGGACGACCTAGACTACGCTGATGACCTCTGTCTGCTTAGCCACAAGCACAATGATATGCAAGCTAAGCTGGATGACCTCCAGCGTGAAGCGGGAAAGGTGGGCCTTAAAGTCAACGCGCGTAAGACCCAAGAGATGCGTATAAAAGGAAAGAACCTGCTGCCACTAACGCTTGACACAAAACAAATAGAGGTAATGTATAGAATACCTAAAACGTGTAGGTAATGTATCAAATATTATTTATTTTATACTTTGCCTAGGTGTTCTGTACAATATCGATAATGTATGTAAAGGACGTAAGCAAGGAAGGAGGGGACGAGCGGGGTGCCAAATTGTGTTAATGATTTTACGTTTAGGAAGATTTTCAGTTATATGAGGCAGTACTAGGAAGTCGTGAGAAAAAGCGTATGTACCTTGTTTTGATTTGATTCGTGCGGTGCATTGTTCAGGAATTATGTTAAGATTGGTATCACCAATACCTATGATAGTTGTTGCTAGAGAAGGTTGGGAAGTCAGCTGAAGGCGTTGCCTGAGACTGGCAGTGATAAATGAAGACTAGCTTTCACAGTCTAGCAATACTCTTACAGTTTCTAAGTAATTTGTATGAGGATTAACAATTTTAATCAATACCGTTGACAACAGTACCTTCGCTGTGTTCCTATTGACATGACTTCAGGCTCAGTTGATACCTGCTGGCTATACTTGTTGACGCCAGGGGTATGATGTGGGGAATGAGGAAGATAATACATCTTCCTCATTCCTCACATCATACCCCTGGCGTGTGACTTAGAAGATAGTGTAGGTGTAGATGTGTCTGTGTTCGTGTGCCTATGAAGTGTAGTTTGACGTCTTTTAAATACGCGGCCACCCCTAAAACGACAGCGTTATGCGTCGTGATCTGGACGCAAGCAGTTGTCGCAGAGCTTCAGATTCAGCACCCTAATTGTTAATTTTAATAAATTTGATTGTCCTATTAGGACATGTTTTATTTGCCCGTCATTTTATAGGTAGGCCGGGTAACATTGATAAATATATACCAAGATCTATTTATTTTACACATTGCTGGTGGAACAGCAGGTACACTATACAATCCCTAGGAATATATGTATTCATTACCTAGGTAAAGTATGTATGTAATGGACAATAATATTCATAATTTTTCATACATTGCCCGGACGCCCCAGGTATTCTATACATTGCCTAGGTATTGTATAGAATACCTTAATTATACAGATTGCCGTTAACATATATGTATACTACATTATTTTAAAACTAAAATAAAAAGATAAACAACCTTTATCTTGTTAACATTACTTGCGATTACTTAAGATTATAGCAATAAGTTGCAATGTATATGAGATAGTAAAGAGGACTTTACTCGTATGCCCACCGATACTAAAACTTTATGACCACAGTTCATTTATTAGAATTAAGACTTTGATTTTAATCATCTCGTTATTTATATCTCAAAGTGAAAGTAAAGCAGTCAAATAATTTTTCAACTGTTTTCCATACCTGCTAGTGCGAATAACATTGGCCACAATAATCCAATATACCGAATGTGTCGACTTTATAAAGTGTTCATCACCTGAGTTTCCTGACATCTTTTGCACTTCGCTCGCGACATTCAAAAGGAAATTCCTAATTGACATTACCTTCTTAAATTTTCTACCTATCTTAAATTTTCTATACTTAATAATGTTCATATCGTTTTAATTTATTTGTCATTTATCTTTCATCATATATCACCATATCATATTCACACCGCTATACTATAAAGTATTCAAATAGTTTGGAAAATCCAAAAGTGCACGCCTCATAATCTCATTTTTCACAATTAAATTGATTTTGATTGTTTTATTGCTAACTTAAAACGAAGAAAAGTATGTGTCGGCTTTAACGCACGACTGGAGATTATTTTTAACTTTTATTTTTAACTTCCCGCTGAGAAAATTGAAAAATTTCATAATTCGGGACGTTATTAGTTTCACCCCGTTTTTGAAAAGTCGAGTTTTCATCAGATCTCGACGTTTAAAGGTCTCAGGAATCTTCCCTGACCACTCACGAGCAAGTGTCATGCACCCTATCCGTATGTGTGTGTGGGTGTGTATGTGACCCGCTTATAACTCTTGAACAACTAAACCGATCGGAACCAAACAAGCTTTCCAAAGAATTCTATACAACTCAGATTTCCTGTGAATTTAAACCGATTCAGACCGGTAGATTTTGAGAAATCTCAAAAAAACTAAGCAAAAACATGAAAAAAATTTCAAAAATGATGTTTTTTGAGAATAACTATTAAACTACATTGAATTAGACCCTGACCTTCGAAAGGACTTAGTTTTGTCATAAGTGTTGAAACTAGTGTTTTTCCTTGACATTTATGTGTAAATATTATTGTACAAGTGCGATAGAAAATAAATAAAGACACATTTAGTTCAAAAAATCACTTGATTTTTGTAAGGCGAGAGTAGAGCACTACCTCATGCGCTTCGCTTATGAGGCGTGCAATAAATAAGTAATATAACTAAAATTTTATGTACGAGTCTGTGAAGTTTCAGTTAAATGGAATAATGGGAAGTGGGTCCATTTAGCTTGCAAGATTTGATTACGGACACACAAACAACAGGGAAATTAAATAAAAGCTTGTAAAAATAGAACAGGATCCAATGTTTGAGATGGCTGGTCTTTATATTCAATGTCAATGATAATAATTTGATTTGTGCTAAAACAAACATGTTTTGTAATTGGTTAGTAATTGATTAAAAATATTTGAAAAAAACCGGCCAAGTGCGAGTCGGACTCGCGCACCGAGGGTTCCGTACAAACCTGCAAGGTTTAGTATTTGGTATGAATTTCAATTTAATACCTCTGCGCGTTTATGAGGAAATGGGTAGTAAGTTTAAAATTATTAAAAAAATATATATTATGTGATGTAACTAAAAATTTATGGTTTTCGTAATTTTTCCTTTATCTATGCTATAAGACGTTGCTTCGTACCAAATTTCAAGATTCTGAGTTCACGGGAAGCACCCTGTAGGTTTTGATTCCCTTGCAAGTGTCGAAAATTTGCGGCATAAACGGCTGTATCTTTTGATTACGTTGGCTTAGAAGTTTGATTTTTTTACAGCTTCAAGGGACAGTAGACTTGAGTAATTGATATAAATTTCAGCTTCATACCTCCACGCGTTCCTGAGAAAAAGGGTCTTGACAGACGGACGGACGGACGGACAGACGGACAACAAAGTGATCCTATAAGGGTTCCGTTTTTTCCTTTTGAGGTACGGAACCCTAAAAACAAACTTTTATCTAAAACAATGAACTAAAAAGTTTTCAGTGCTCCTCAAGACGAATCATGAGCCAAAACTCGGTGGAGTTATGCTGTTTTATTAAGGATATGCCGTGTCCACCTTCCGGCTTCATCATGACATCAGGTCATTGGTATTCCTTCGCAGGCAACACGCAATGCATTGCGTTGCACGGCCTAATTACTGAAGAATTATTTTATTCTTTGATTTATTGTCACCCAAGTTTCAGTTCAATCGAATAATAGAAAGTGGGTCTAATTTAGCTTGCAGGGGCAGGTAAAACTAAATAAAAGCTTGTAAAAATAGAACAGGAACCAATGTTTGAGATGGCTGGTCTTTGTATTCTATGTTAATGATAATAACTTGATTTGTGCTAAAATAAATATGTTATGTAAAAAACGATGACGACCTCCGTGGCGTAATGGTTAACACGCTAGACCGCTAAACCGGAGGTTCTGGGTTCGATTCCCAGCCAGGGCAAGTTGGAAAATGGCCTTTTTCAAATTGTCCTGGGTCTTGGGTGTTTATCTATATATGTATTTATCATAAAATATAGTATCGTTGAGTTAGTATCCCATAACACAAGTTTAAAACTTACTTTGGGGCTAGCTTAATCAGTGTGATTTGTCCGTATATATTTATTTATTTAAACATATTTATATTACATATTTGGTAAGTAAGGCTATCTAGTTATATTTCTTTTTATAATTTGTGACACATGAAGTCACAAATTATACAGTTAACATATAGAGTAAGTTAGATACATACCTAACTTACTCTATATGTTAACTGTAACTTTCTATTAATGTATATATACAAATAAATAAAATGAAATAAAATAGATATTAGATAGATAAGGACAAAGCTTTAAGTCATCATCATCCAAGCGTGTTCCCGGTTGCATCGTCAGCGGTTACGCTTCAGATCCCGGGATCCGCTGCCTTCCCTAGGTGATTTGACAAGGTTACTGGTTTTTTACACAGAGCGACTGCCGTCTGACCTCTGCAACCCAAAGGGTAGCCCAGAACTAATCCTAGGATAGGTACAAACGCTAGAATATGGCGTTCGGGACCAACAGCTTTACGTGCCTTCTGAATCACGAATTCATCTTTCTTTTCAGATAATCAGGTGATTCAAGCCTGCAATATACTACCTAGACTGGAAACAAATTTTCACAAAGTATGCTTCCCAGTGGGATTTCAACCCACAACTTCCGGATCACAAGGCAAACGCCTTGACCACTGGACCACGGAGGCAGTCAAGGGCAAAGCTTTAAGTACGTACGCATAAACATTTAAAATTTATAACACATTTGTTTTAAGCTCAAACTAAAATAATGTTTTAACATAAAAATATACGGCCACTTAAAAGATTTCACGGAAAGACAACGCCAACTACGAAATTAGCGTAATTGTGTTAAGTGTCTCCTCTGATTACAGAATACTGTATTATGTTAATGAGCACTAGGCACTAATTGTTGCCGTTCTATTAAATTATTAATTTAACATTGTAGAAATTAATGGCAGAGATAAATGGCTTATCATAGGTTATTCTAGGAAACCTTTTTAATTCTTTTTTTAACCTTCTCGCCAATCATCATACACGCTAAAAGTAGGCTTTGAGTCTTGCGACTCTGTCTGCTTAGAACCGCAAGACCCTCATGCTCTGTCTGCCCCATTATTGATAAAGACGTGATAGTATGGATATATGTAGACGTGATACCCGTGTGGTACCGGGTTAGAATAGGACCACTCCATCTCTTCCTGTTGATGTCGTAAGAGGCGACTAAAGAAGTAAGCACAAACATTTCGTGCTTCAATTGCATTCCCAAGGAGGGTTGATGTCAGGCAGGCAGCCGGTCGTAAAACTATAGCCAAATCATTTGAACTGTTCCGGCTATTTCTTCTCCATTTTGCAAGGTCTTTGGCATCCTTGGGTGACCATTGACATGCATGTTATATTTGAAGAAGAAAAAGCGGGAAAACGCACCCCGGGCTCCGAAGCAGCACAGCTGAGGATGCAACCGGGAACGCGCTTAGACGAAGAAGTATGGATGTATGTATGTCTTAGTAAACGCTAATATCGTTGTAAATAGCGGTGACGTTAATGTTTGGTTTGTAAAAAAGAAAAAAGGCGTATGAAGAATAAAGAGAAAGAAATAACATTTGATTACAAAATACTGTGTTACATTAATAAGCACTAGACACTAAACTAATGTCGTACTATGAAATTTTAATTTTAACATTTTTAAACTAAATGCAATCAATATATGGCCTTACATAATAAAATCTAAGAAACTCGTATATCGCACAAATGGCACAGCCTTTGATGTTTTTAGAATAATAATTTAATATTGTTCAAATGAAAAGAGTTTGGTCCCGTACTTAATAAATGACTTATTTATAGCTTGTTACACGAAATTGAGTTCGAGAAGGTAACTTTGATCTTTATACGGCGTTGGTTGCGTCAAAAGCCCTGATTTTTTTAACCAAACATATTTACTATTCTTCTTCCTCACCTATACTTTTAGGTATATATAGGTATAGGTATTATCTATCTGTATTGAGTTGATAAGAACTATTAGAACCTATGTTGTCGTGTCCTAAAAACCATGTAATTGCATGATGAGGTGCGCGGGTAGTGTAAATAATAAAAAATGTAAAGATATCAAGTAGTTACCTACCTACCTACTACCTACTATCCTGGCTCAGCGACCCAAAGTGAGTCTTGGCATCCAGCACAAGAGCACGCCAGCGCTCTCGGTCCCGCGCTAGCTCTCGCCAGTTGTCACCAACTTGCAGCTCGCGCAGGTCCGCCATCACCACGTCGCTCCAGCGATACCTGGGACGGCCCACCGGCCTGCGACCGATCGACCGGCCCTGGTATGCTTTCTTCACTCCCCGATCCTCCTCCATTCTTTCGACGTGTCCGAGCCATCGAAGGCGGTGCGCTTTAGCTTCGCCCATAATGTTAGGCTCGTCCACTAGATCTTGTATTTCGGCATTGCTCCTAATCCTCCATACACCATCCTCTCCTCTCACTGGTCCCAGGATCTTGCGAAGTATCTTTCTTTCCGCTACGAGAAGCCTTCTTTCCTCTTTTAATGTTAGCGTCCACGCCTCACATCCATACAATAGTAAAGGACGGATGATCGTCTTATGGATCCGTATTTTTGTGCTTCTGCTGAGAACTTTGGACGTCAACACCTTATGTAGGGCTGCACTGCATCGAAGGGCATTTTGGATGCGGATGTTAATCTCGTCTTCTCTCGTGTTTGTGTCCGTAATAGTGCATCCTAGGTATTTAAACTTCGCTACTCCCTTAAAAACGGTGCCATCCACATGGAGATGCTCTCGCTTGACACGGGTGTTCTTATACCGAGCGTCCCCAAGGTGGCGGATAGGGGAACGGTCGGTAGCACAGCCTAGCTACGCTTCCGGCCAAGTCTGATGGACTCGCTGACCAACGATGGGTGTGGTCCTCCAGCATTTCGGGGGTTGTGCGAAGGGTTAACAACCCATCCACGGAAAAACAAATTGTTACGAAACCAGTACAAGAGAATATACGATCTGATCAAGTAGTTAAGTATTTTTAATTGCTGTCACTGCTAACTTTATGCATGAGACACCTAAAAGTGGTAATACCGCGTTGCGCCCTAATAGACGACGCCCCTTACGCTTCACAGGCTGCAGTCAATCTACCACAACGCATAATAGAGTTTACTTAGGTACTTATCATTAAAAAATATATATTTATATGTCGGATAGATCTTCTATTCCTTTACTTTATCTTTGTATATGGATATGCTGTCTACAAATATTCAAACAATCAAGTATTGGTTTAACAAAATTCTAAACGGCGCTTATCGTACTTTAACAGTTCAAATGTGATTCGGTCGTGTAAATTAAAATATCATAAAATAAGATTCGGCATTCAGTAAACTAGTAAATGTGTTTAAAAACAGTAAAATACCACAGTGCCTCAAAATGTCTCGTTAAAAAAATTAATAAATAAAAAATAAAAACCTCAAAATTTCATGACTTATGGTGGTGCTAAGACAAATGGAACCATCTACAAGATTGCGGTTTTGCAAAGAGCCATGGAGCGAGTCATGCTCGGCATTAAACTACAAGACCGAGTCCGCAACGCAGAGATTCGCCGTCGGACGAAAGTTCACCGCGTACTCTCTAGAGTTGCGGCTCTTAAGTGGAACTGGGCAGGACATCTGGCTAGAAGGGACGATGGTAGGAAGTGTAAGGCCGCCACCGAATGGTATTCAGAAATGTGAGAGCAGGGTGAGATGTCTGGCGGCTAGATGGGTTGACGATATAAAAAAGTCACTGAAAAGAACTGGATCGCAGCGGCCGGGGAGACAACGGGATGGCACAGACAAATGGAGAGTTATGTTTTGAAAGCTGATAATGATGATTAAAAATAACATTATATACATTGCAGTAAATGAGTCATCTTGAACTATTAATTAATATTTCAGTGATATTATGCGTTTATTACCTAAAAACTATACCCATTAATTATGAAGACCATCCTGTCCTGATATAAACATTGCTAAAATGTGTTTGAAAAACTCTTAACTTTATTATTATTATCTCCAAAATCTTTTATTTCACTACACCAACTAATATCCGACTCAAACTCGGTCTGTCAAAGGCTAGCCTATCTTTGTATGGGACTGGGCGGCACTAACCCAATAGACATGTACGGTCCGAACTCCCCAGGGCGAGCAGTTTGAATATCGCTGTTTGCATCTTAAGTAAGAGGCTTATATCAATTGGTAGGTTGGTGTGTTGGCATTCATATTGGGAAAGCAGTGATATTCGTAAGTAGGAACTAAGAAATATTTTTCTAAATTTTTGTTGTATTTCGTGTGTTTAAACCAACATTGGTTTTAGATAAATGTAGAGGAAAATGTCGTATTATATGTATTATGACGGTACAAAGGTGAGGAGCGTGAGTTTGAATCACACTCATGGCGAAATTTTTTGTCAAATATTTTTAATTTAGATACTCGTATCATTCCGAGAATTATTATGCTGTTTATATCAATAATTATTATATAATCAGTTCAAAAAGTAAAGAAGCACATTTTTTGGATAGAGCAATTGAGCATAGCCATAAAAGATTGTGGTGATGGTTCATAGAAATTAAAGTAAGATAGATAGAAATTTTCTCATGAAAAGTAGTTATGGTATTCTTCAGAAAACGTGTTTATTAAGCAACAAAATGACATAATTATCATTATTTTAGTTTTTAAACATGGAACTTGAAATTTTTCATGTTTTTGAAATGAAAATATCGAAAGTACATCATTATGTGAAATAAAACAAGAAGAAATGACCTAAAGTAATGTTAGTTTTCCCAGTTTTAATTAACTCAGACCTCGCAAATTTTCCGCACTAATAAAAAAGGTGACCGTAATTATGTAAAACAAAATAAGGGTTTAATGCGCCACAATTAACAGTTCACAAAATTAAATTACCTCACAAGTATACCAAATCTAAACAAACTTCTCCCAGTCAACAAGTTCCCATTTACACCCGAAACTCCGCTAGGGTTGTCGCAATGAAAATAATAGAACCCCAGGTAATTTCGCTAATGCAGCGGTTACACTCTATCTAGATCGCACTTACACCCACCTTGCCCGGAGGTACCTATTAAGAGGGTCGAGACTCCGGGATATCGTCAGCCCTTTCTCGAAATTGTCTATTTTGACTAAGTGTTAAATTAAGGCACAAGTTGTGATGAAGGCCGGAATCTTACAAGGCGGGAACACATATTCAATTATACACGGTGGGATATATGATGTAATTACTGCGGGTGACTTGCCTTTTAGTAAGTGTTTAGTCTTATATAGTATTTGGTTGAGAAATTTTAGGTTGAGGTTTTTAAGTCAAGATTTTCTAGTGGGTAGGTATACTAATCAACATCATCTTAGCTATTCTTCTACCCACTACTGAGTATAAAGGCCCATTTACACAGTGCAAGTTTCTTGCCTGTTGCATACAATTTTATTGAAGCAATAAATGATTTGTATGGCTGATTGTATGTTTAGACCATGCAAGTTTTCTATTGCTTCAATTTAATTGTATACAACAGGCAAGAAACTTGCACCGTGTAAATGGGCCTTTATACTCAGTAGTGGGTAGAAGAAGAGCTGTGCTGTTGTGCTGTTCTCATCCAAGTGCCTTGACTATGTCGTCAACTCATTTCATTGCAGGACGTCTGATGATGCCTGCTCAAGGTCAACATTTGGTTAAAGCCTTGCTCCAACTGCCATCACTCCATCGACCCTTGCCTAGTTATACTTTAAGTGCATGACCGTTGTTCCAACACCACTGTTGGATTACAGTGATGGAAACACGATCTTGTAATCTGATGCAAACATGGCACGCCTATGGCGAAAGTGCAAGTTTGTGCATAGCCTTATTACAGCGTGAGCGTCCATATTTCGGCACCAGAGATCATAGTAGGTAGGGCACACTAGTTGTTTAAGTGGGTCGTCATGTATTGTGCATCAGGCAGTCCAGAATGGCCCATCCAAGTAGTACTCTCCTATCAATACTCTTATTTTTCTTCTTTTCCATGTTTTTGTTTAAGTCCCTCTTTTTCTTTTCCTTCGGCAGTTTATTTGATATTAGAATAGGTATAAGAGGTTATATGGTCACCCTAAGCTTTGAGGCTGTATATATCTCAAAAACTATGAGGAGGAGAATAATGAAATTCCATAAGTGTAACATACGTTTAATTTACTATATTTTTAATATTAAATAATAAAATAATAATTTATTACCCGTGTGGTTCCGGGTTAGAATACGACCACTCCATCTCTCCCCGTGGATGTCGTTAACGTCGGGCAGCGGCTGGTTGTAAAACTTTTCGCACAAATACATTCCCAAAGAGGGTTGACGTCAGGCAGGCGGCCGGTTGTAAAACTAAAGCCAAATCATTTAAAGTTTTCCGGCTATTTCTTCTCCATTTTACAAGGTCTTTGGCATCCTTGGGTGACCATTGACATGCATATTATATTTGGAGAAGAAAAAGCGGGAAAGCGCACCCCTCAAAATATGTTAAGTGTTATATATGTACTTACCTTGATTTTGAATCACAGCAACCGGTGTGTATATGTAGTAACTTTTTTAAGTTTAAGAAAATTTAAAAAGGAAACATGTTTTTATAGGCACGTAATGGCGTTGGTTAAACAATACAAGTGACACTGTCTGTGATGATTTATTTGTTTATGACCTATCTACTAATAGTAAAAAGTAGCTTTTATTCCCTGTATTTTTAAAGATAGTCACAATAATAACCGGCTGACCATATTACCCTCCTGTACCCTATAATAAGGATATTTATTATATTAAACTTATTAAACGGATTAACTTTAAAAACTGTGCCGACAATATCATAACACTGTCCCAAGGCTCTGTTATAAATATTTCATTGCATGCAAAATTATAACTCTTTGCGCAAGTACCTACCTATCATTAACCACTTAACATTTCAAAAAGAAAAAAAAAAAACTGACAGCAAATTTTTGCTCTTGCGTTTTTATATACCATGGGAAAGAAAGTGACAACTATAGATATTTTTTTAGGACTGGTCGTTATGTTTTAATATTTATTTTGTGATTTATCCTATTCTACTAATGTTATATTTGTTAACTATAACTATTTATATGACTAACTTTAAAATAAAACAACAGGACGTAATTTCGTTTATATTTGTTTTGCAGGCAATATCATATACATATAAGGCCGTTATATAAAAACTGACAGGTTAGTTACAGATGTATTACATATAGTTTTAATAAAATTAATTTTGTAACAAAATACCTACTACGATTATTTGGAACATAATATCACTACTGAATATACACTCAGTTTTTCTTTCGCATCTTATAAATAATGACCATAAAATTCAACAGTATTAAAACATTAACAATTTACAAATACCCTAGGTATAAATTTTAACATATCATTAAAATTTACATTTCGTACGAAAACTTACGCAATTTCAGAATTGCAACTGAACACCTAAATGTAATACAATACACATATATATGAAAATAAAAAGCGAAGTTATAATAACTAAGTTTTCCTTATATTATTATCTAAGTTTTATTATATGTACATACACTTTAACATTTTATAATTTCGTTACACAACATTACAATAAATACTTATTAGGTACTTTAACTTAAACATGACTTTATCATTTTTCAAAACGTATTTTATTTAATAATTGAAAACAATAGCTTCTGACAAAATAAACAACGTTAGATATACATAATAAAAAATACAAATTTTCGATATGAATACAACAAAAAATAAATAATTTTGTTTTAATTATATATGTCACATAATTATACACTTAGTATTTATGTTCAAAATAATAATAAATAAGCATTTAAGATTATTTAGATATTCAAACCCACCCTTCCAGACCGACCTAGGCAAATTCCTATATACACAGTTGGTTTTGCGTGGTTATATATTTATAAGCATTTACATTACATTATAAGCTTGGTTCGATAACAGTTATTTGCTATTTATTAATTAGATACCTAACGAAACAATCACTTTCAATTGTCCATTTCGTAATATGTACTTATTAGTCCGTTAGTTTTATTTTGAGACTATTCGATACTACTCCATAGAACGTCCAATCACGGTTACATTTTCTAATATATGTACAAAAAGCCATGCACAATGTTGAGAAACAATAGTCGTCATCATCATCACCTGAGCGTATTCTCGGTTGCATCCTCAGTGGTAACGCTTCAGAGCCCGGGGTCCGCTACCTAGCCTAGGTGATTTACGAAGTTACTGGTTTTTAAACAGAGCGACTGCCGTCTGACCTCCGCAACCCAAATGGAAGACCAGAACCAATGCTAGGATAGGTTAAGAAACAAAAGTATATACACTATAATTCCTAAAAATTATATTTTATTATTTGTCAATATGATTTTAATATGATTAATAAGTAAGTTATATTAATTATTTTCCTTCTAAATGAATGTTAACGGAAAGTAAAAATAAAGTCCATCGGTTATAGAACAAAATGTACGTACCAATTTCGACATTAAAAATCAAAAAGAGAAAACTCGTGTCGTGCCTGAAGTTGGAAGAACAATAAACATATGATAATATGATAAGCGTTTCTTTTACTAAAGTCTTAACTTTGGGCATGGCTTTAAAAAGAAAGTTTAGCATGCGAGCACCGCCCCTGTTATTAAAAAGATTGTATATGGAATGATGTTAGGCCCCGTAGACAGGGAGGTCCCCCCGGCGCTGAGGGAGCGAATGTCTTCTGACCGGGGCCCCCCTTCCCGTAAGGACCCTTGGAGAGTTGACCGCACGTCGTTGGTCTCCTCTAAGGAATTTTCTTCTTCATCCCGCACCTTGTGATTTGGAAGAACATCTGGTGTCATTTCTGTGGATAAAATGTTAGTTAAGCTCCGTAGTTGTGAAAAGAGAGAATTCTTGATAAATGCCAGTTTTCATGATATATTTACGTATTTAGTGATATATCTACATCTACATTTCTACACTAATATTATAAAGAGGAAAGATTTGTACCTATTTTTGTATGTTTGTATGTTTGTAATGAATAGGCTCAAAAAGTACTGGGCTTATTTAAAAAATTCTTTCACCGTTGGAAAGCTACACTATTCCCGAGTGACATAGGCTATGTGTGTACCACGGGCGAAGCCGGGGTGGACTGCTAGTTTACAATAAAACTTGTATCCCCAAGTTTTATTGTAAATATGGCACTGTGTTATGTGTTTTATTTAAAAACATACATAGGTCTTAAGCTTGCAGAGGTTACTTATTAGGTATTACTATATCTACCATCTACGCACATTCTACTGAAAAAAGTAAATTAAGTAAATAAATATTAAACAATTAAGATATTTAGTGTGCCTAATTTTAAGCATGGATGCTTGTGACAGTAGAGTCCGCTGGTTTGTTGTTATCTCCAATTCTTTTTTTATTTTATTGTATAACTTAGTAGAATAAGTATTGTATTGAACTCTAGCAAATTAAGTTTTGACAAAAGAAACACGAGTAGCAGTCAGGCAGGCCTTATTCTGTTTCCTACATGTTTGAGTATTAAAAGGTAATTTTTTATGTTTTTCCAGTATCATTTGTAATACATATAATGTTCTAATAAATTAAGTTAAACATTAATATCAGCTGATGTCCATCCTTACCATATATTTTAATATTGCCCTCGGCGTCACCTATAGAATTCTTAGAGATGCACTTGTATCCACCGAAGTCGCTCTTATGAATGTTTCTGATCACGAGCCGCATCTGCACGCTGTATGCTGAGCTGTTTATCTCGCTCATGTGGTACTTGTCGTTGGATATTATCATCTCACCTGTGGACGGACAATGCGATGTTATTAGCGAAGACAGGTTGTACAGATTTTGTGAATGCTACAATTTTATGTATTCGTCTTCAACGCTTCAAGTTATTCGTCTCTGGAACGTCCTGCCTAGGACCTTAAAACCATTTCGAATTCGAACAGATATGAAAAAAGTCACTAGCGTTTACTCTCAAATTAAATACAGCAAAAAATTTAATATTGTAATGGTATCATGTGTATTTATTGCATGTATATTATTGTATATATATATGTATATTTTGTATGGTATATCTCATATGTAATTGATGTGTTGTAAGTTTTTTTGTTATAACTCAAGTCGTATACGCCTACTATTATAGATTTATATTTATCCCGAAGGTTGACTAGTAGAGAATGCTATGTTAATGATAAATAAAGTTTAAATAAATAAATACACTGTCTTAGTGTTTGTATTTTGAACACTGCATGTCTTGTACTCTATATTAGAGTTGTAGGTTTATGGTATAATTGAAAATTACGTTTAATTTAGACAAGACAATAGGTATAGTATAGGTATCTAATAGATTGCTTAGGTAACTCTACTGACAAATATTCATGCTCTTGTTTATAAATGAATGACTAAGATATATTTTTCTTTGATTGTTTGAATAATATACATAAACTAGAATCAATCGTGTTGAAACTTCCCTAAACAAAGTGGGGGATTTTTATTTCTTCAACAAAACATTCACCGAACTGTCCCTACACGGACGAAATCACTCAAATACCCGTTACCTTTGGTAGTAATGCAGTTATTTGCTTCACTGGCTGCGGATAGGAAAGCATTCATTTATATTCGGTCTCTTCCGACCATTGTCCGCCCGATACCGTATTGAAATATGTTGTTGCATGTCGCGCCCCAAACAATAACGTATCAATACGTATAGTAGGGGAGCTGGCGTACGAAATGTCTACCCATTTTCTCATGAATAATTTTGATTTTCCGTGTGGTTCCCGACAGAGTAGAATAGGACCACTCCAAGTCTTTCCGTGGACGTCGTAGAAGGCGAATAGGAAACAAGCTAAACAAAGCTTATAAACATCAATGAGACCTCTCCAATCCGTCTGGCTAGCGTAAAAAGTGTAGGCCAAATCCTCTGGCTACTCTGGCTAAGTATGGCTCTGGTAGTACAGAGACGGTCGTGCTCCTGCAGTTGAAGATGAACAAGAATTTTGATTTCTATAATAAAGTACACTGTCTCTATTAATAGCGCTTTCGCAAGTAAAGCGACACCGGGCGTGTACCGTACTTGGACGACCACAAGTGGCGTAACAATTATTTAAATCATAAAAGTGATTTTTAATTCACGGGCTTAATTTACTGCTGAATTTTTATTATGAGGACCGTAATTACGATAACTGCATTTGAAAGAATTATATAGTAAGTACTTACTTACTATATAATACTTACCAATGCCAGCGGATATTATAAACAAACGTTCTTGCACATTCTGTAACACAGAATGTGCAAGAACGCGAAGCAAAATTAAAACTCGAAAAACTGTGCCCACCACCGGCCCCTGAATTAAAAATCACTATTGTGTTCTATTGTCGTATTTATTTTTAGAATTAAAATTATTCGGGGGGAAATGGGTGGACATTTCATGCATCAACTCCCCTTCTGGTCGTTGAAGTAAGCATGCATAATATATAGAGTTTGGTTTATGTATGCCATTATTAACTTAGCAAGTCAATTAAAATCAGAAAATCTCATATTTATAATACAACTCTTGCCTGTGACTTTCCTAATATAACATTTTTTTGTAATTGGTATTTGTATTTTTTATAAGTACATAATTATAAGATACATTTATAACTATATGATATATCTTGGAAATGAACGTCGACATTAAAGTTACTTGAAAACGTGACTCCACCTGTCAATAAAAACATCTATTCCTATGTGCCCAGTAGATTCTGGGATTCCGATGACAATCACGATTTTTATATCCAAATTGCCTGGTCAGCTAAACACTTTTGTATAAGCAAACCTTTTTTCATTCTAGATTTCGAATTCAAGATTTTTCATTCTTGAAATGACAAAAAGTGATTCGGCTGAAGCTACTTAACATTTCTTATATCCATGCATTGGACCGAATTTTCGTTGTTGGCTACAATATTACCAGGGCTGCGGGTCACGTCACGTTGCTCGCCTCCACATTAAAAATTGCTTGCATTCTTCTTGCCCGCTTATTTTGCGGGCGCAGTTTTATTTTTATGCCCATCCAGCCACCATGGTTTATTTCGTGCAAAGATATTTAATTGAAATTATTCATTTTTTTTTGGCAGTAGATATTTCATTACGAGATTCTTTGAAATGTTTGCGTAGTTCGTGTTTGGGTAAGAAAAGTTATGTTTCAAGTAATCGCTTTGTGGTTATATCTTTTCCTTATTTTTTTTTGTCACTACTTATTAAAAGTTATAATAGACCTATTTATTCAGGTACACTATCACGTTTTTACGTATCCCTAACTATCTTTTAGACTTATTTAAGAATCGTAGCATTTTTTGTTTGTTTTAAAACAGGTGAGTAAGTATAACTGGGTATAGCAAGTACCTACCTAGTATGTAGCATGTATGTACTCGTAGGTAGTTTATCTATGTTCATGTTGAATAAACTTTAGTCTAAAGATAGCAAGCCGGCTGTTTTACTGGTGTTTTTCCATATTTATCAGCGGTGACGAGTTTTATAACATGTCTCCCACGCAAGGCTACGAAATGTTTTGGTCGCAAATATCTTTACATATTTAATTAATCTATATTCGTATGCATTTTTGTTACCTGACCAATTGAAGAACATCATAGGCTTGATAGGCGTTGTGTGGTTTTCGGTAGAGTAAAATAAAATCACTCCAAGTCATCCCGTGGATGTCTTAGAAGGCTACTTAGGAAACACAAGCTAAACAAAGCTAGGACATCAGTGACACTAGGACTATCCAACCCGTCTGGCCAGCGTGGAGAGTGTAGGCCAAATCCTGTGGCTGCTCTGGCAGTACAGAGAGGGTCGTGCTGATGCAGTGGAGACTAGAAAGACCTGATGATGATAGGCTTGATAGTGAGAGCCATCATCTTTACGTACTTACAGATTAGCTACTATGTTGTAGCCACACATAAAATACCTAATTTTCAAAATAAACGCTGTAAGGTGTACACTGTATAGGCAGTTGTAACGTCTATTATCGAGTGATAAAAATACCCTAGACTTGCTTTTTGCCGCAAACGTGACTTTTATATTTTTCTCTCTCGTTTTCTAAATGCATCGTCGCACGTCGAAGTCTATTTTCAGAAAATGCAAGACGTCCCCGAGCTATGTTTTAAATAAAGTATGGCCTGTGTTTAAAGACTTTTTGTGATTTATTATTGTAACGAAGAAACATTTATACAACTATATTTACCTGGAAAGAAAGCATTTTATGAATTTGAAAAAAAATTACATGGTAGAAAAAGAGTTGCAGACAAAATTAAAGAAATTATATTTAATATACATAGTAGTTGTTTGTTTGTTTGTTTGTTTGTTTGTTTATCGTGTTTGTAAGTAGCCAACACTGGTCAGATTTTTCAAGCTGCCTAAAGGCATCTGACATAGCTTGACGACTGCCATACAATGGCAGCCGAGACCAACGGCTTTTACGTGCCTTCCGAAGCACGGAGGAGCTCGAGTAATTTTTGTACCACTTGTGGTAACCCATCCAAGTACGGACCACGCCCGGGGTTGCTTAACTTGTTAAAACGACAGCAATGCGTACTCCCACCGGGCCATAGTTTTAAAAATAGATATTCAAACAAAACAAACTTCAATACCATCAAAGTACTATAATTAAGTTTGTCATTAAACTCAGTACATAGTCATTAATAACCGTCGCGTCCTGTAGAGGGTGGTAGAGAGCCGGTCAAGAGCCACAGTTTGGCGTCCGGCGGCGAATTGACCACAGATCCGAGGTCTCTGGCCCTGACACCTTGGTGCTGCCGCAGACACGCCCTCTTTTGTTTATTGCCTGACAACTTTGTTAATTAATTGATATTATTTTGAACAATCGCTTTTTGTTGTTCATACTTTTGTAGTGACAATGTTTGACGATATTGGAAAGAGGTAGAGACGAATTTATTAATATACAGTGAAAATCTTTTGTGAAAAAATAAATGATATAAAAGTAGTATGTGTTACGTGTGCAGAAAGTTATTATGATCAATAAACAAAAATACGTAAATAAAAATAAGTGTTTTTTTATGATCTCAAATACCTACTATTATATTTGGAAATCTTGCGGTGATCTTTGACAGAAAATATACTTTTCTTCTACATCTGAGCGCGTTCACGGATCCATCCTCAACTGTACTGCTTATGAGCCCGGGGTACGCTTTCCCGCTCTTTCTTCTCTAAATATTATTTATTGTATATGCATGTCAATGGTCACCAAAGTATGATAGGAACTTGTGAAGTGTAGAAAATATACTCTAATAGTGTTAAACTGAGCATAAGTACTTAACTTACGAATTGCCAACACCTGAATTCAGTCCCAAAATCTACTTTCAACGTTATCACTTTACGCAATAAATATGCTAAACGTTATGAACGCTGTCCATCGATACACGACAAAGAAAATTTAATTAGAATTTGGTATTAAAATGGCAACAAAAACTGGAGGGCGGCCGGCCGCCGGGAGGCCGGACACTCCCATTCCATGTCCTCTGCGGGCAGCTAGCCGCTTGTCCCGCTCGTCACTCTGTGTATTACCTAATTTAATTTGTACTCTCCACAATTTATGGTTGCAGTCGTCTACACCCTCTATTTGTACGTCTGCGTCCGCTTGCGTTTGATTGAAGACCGGCATTCTGATTAACATTGCCGCATGCACAAGCACTAGCTTGTGCATGCGGCAATGTTAATCAGAATGCCGGTATCGTATCGTAAAGTAGGTACTAACCTACTTTACGATACGATACACTAGTAGTTCGCCGCGAACATAGACCTCGCGATTTTTTATTAATTTCAAAAACTACTGAACCGATTTTGATGCCCAACGAACTTGAAATTTCTATTGATATTTCCTACTACTAAAATCGGACCATCGGTCTGGCAGTTGTCGCGGAACAAACACACATACTTACATACATATCCGGCTTTTAACCCTACATGGAGAGCGGGAGCCCTCCATGTCATCAAAAATAAGCAAATCAGAGTCTCCCCACTCCCCTTTGGTGCTTACGTAATACTTCAACGTACCCTGGGGACAAATATTAAATGTATGAGAATACCATGTAACCAGTTTTCGATTATTATATTGGTAAGTCTAGGTACTAACTACAATAATCTGATGATTGGTTTAGCGCAAAGCAATTGGGATGGAAACATTGAATTAGTTAATTAATCATGACTGCACGTTTGTAGCTTTCCTGAATCCTGATTAATGTTGATTTGGACACTATGTTGTCATTAGACACTTTGAATTATCTACTAATATGAATTTTGCTGTTATGAATAGACAGGGATTTATCGGTATTTATTATTATACTAGCTGTGCCCGCGACTTCGTTCGCGTGGTTGTCGGAATGTTATATAGCCTAAAGCCTTCCTCTATAAATGGACTATCCAACAAAAAAATAATTTTTCAAATCGGACCATTAGTTCCTAAGATTAGCGCGTTTAAACAAACAAACAAACAAACTCTTCCGCTTTATAATATTAGTATAGTTATATATTGCCCACACCTCGGTACGTATATTTGTCCGCTTGTCGATTCCGATAAATTCTGATACTGCTGGACCAGAAAACCATGTTAAGTAAAAGACTCGTCTTATCGAGCCAACTATAGTCCAGCCCAGGGTTTTTAATTTGCCTTCAACGTTCATACCTAACTAGCATTACATCAAAACAGCATTTACGCCACTTTTTGCCTTAAAACGGTGGTTATGCCTATAACTGTCAATAGTAGCCGATAGATATGTAAAGTATCATATTATCTATTACTTGAAATGATCTATTCTTGCATAGCTTAGTGTGGTTTGTCCTTATATATTTATATATTTGACCGAGCGAGCGAGGGCTATAATTCAAGTTGGGGCGAAAACACATTGTTTGTATGTATGTATGTGTGTGTGTATGTATGTATGTTTGTTCCGCGACAACTGCCGGACCGATGGTCCGATTTTAGTTGTAGGAAATATCAATAGAATTTTCAAGTTCGTTGGGCATCAAAATCGGTTCAGTAGTTTTTGAAATTAATAAAAAATCGCGAGGTCTATGTTCGCGGCGAACTACTAGTATATATATAAGTACGTTATGCCAATACATAATTAGGAATTCGGAAACTCCAACGATTTCGATGAAAATTGGTAGCGAAAAATCGATCTGCCCAGCGGCTAGATGGATTTTTTAGACCGGAGCTAGATCTAACCCCGTGATTTTCATCGAGCGAAGCTGGGGCAGGTACTATGTATTTATGAGTGTTACCTTACCACAGGGACATTTAATATTAGTAGAAGGCGTTACAAGTGCAACAAGCGTCGCGCGGCGGTCGCCGGGCGGCAACGCGCCGCCACTAAAGTCGAGTTAGGATCGGATTTACAGCGGCGACATGTGTGAGCGGTCCGCGGTCGCAGCTGCCGGAATGCCGGCAAAACGAACAAAACTCTTTCGCAATGCGGTCTTTAAACTTATATTTTTGTCGGTTTAATCGAACAGTTTATTCCGAGTTTATTCCGGCTTGGTGAAGCTCAAATTGAAAGTCCTGAAACGAGGTTTTAGGTTTCGCAAGTAATTTGTATGCAAACATGTGACAAAAGTCCGGCAAAATTAGGTTTTTCGGAATTGTAAACTTATTAGGAACTTAGATAGATAGACAGATTTATTTATTTGTATCAAACAGGGCACACATTCACATTCAAACAGTCTAATAAAATAGATATACCAACATAATAAAATATGAGACTAAACTAATATAAGCAGGAGACTGCGAGAAAGCACTGATTTTTAGTGACTGCCTTGGGATGGTTGATTTTGCACTAGCAATATTGAAATCAGAATCACTAATAGAACACAAAACCATAAGAAAAGGACTTTATTGTAAAAATAAATCTCTCTAAATTGAAATAATTGTAACCTACTGTTACATTTGCGCAGCCGTTACCCTCCCCGCTCGAATCGTCACTTGTCGGCCACCGTCCGCCAGTCGCCCGGTAGCTCGTGGTGATTTTCGGTATGCATTTGTCGACTTATAACTTTGTTTTCAATTATGAAACAAGGTAGTTATGACAGAATAAATATTTTTTTTTTGTTTCGCTTACAGAGTATTTTGCTCAAATATAGCTGGGATGTTCAAAATTACCGTGTATTAAATCAGCACAGCAGTGCAATGCAAGTTGGTTGGTTATAAAACGGATAAAACTCTTTCGCAATGCGGTCTTTAACTTATGTTTTTGTCGATTTAATCGAACAGTTTACGCAGCTCCAGTTTATTCCGAACTGGTGACGCTTAAACTGAGAGTCCTACTAAAACGAGCCATTTGGTTTTGCGAGTGATTTGCATGCAAACATGTGGAAGAGGCTGGAAAAAGAAGGTTATTTTCGAACTAAAATCTTTACTATATGTTCTCGACTTTTATTCTAGACAATTTGTTAACCAACTGCGTAATTTTATTTCCTCAAAACGTATGAAATGTAGAATAAAAATAGCAGACAAGCATATACCTACTGCTTAATAGAAAAAAAATGCCTTTAGGACAATGGATTTACATATTTAGGAAAGGAATACATTGGGAAGCTATAATTACTAAACTATTTAATAATAGCTTAAAAATATTGCAATTGGATTGGTTGCGTGAATTGTTTATGAGTAGGTATTATTAATTTGCTTTACAGATTATTTATATTTCCCTGTGGTATGATAAACACGATATTCTCTTCTCGTGACAGCTAAGTCAAGTGATTGGCTTCAGAAAACCCGAGCAAAATGCATTTTTTAAATTAACAAACCAATTATGAACTTCTCTCGAAAAAAAATAATTCAATTTATTAAATTATTAAAAATTAAACAGGTGAATCACACAATATACAAAATAATTAAGTTAGTAGGTACCTATTTTATTTTATATTCATTAACTTATTAAGAAAGTCTTAAATTTACTGAAAATAACTAGTGGTTACACTTATCGTGACATTGGTGACGTAGTCTTGGGCCATCGCGGGGAGAGAATACTTATTATATTCTTGTACCATGTATTTGACTACATATTGACACAAAATGTGCTTTCTTATTTTTTGATTTTGACACCATGAGACATGCATGTTATATTTGGAGAAGAAAAAGCGGGAAAGCGCACTCCGGGCTCCGAAGCAGCACAGCTGAGGATGCAACCGGGAATGCGCTTAGACGAAAAAGAACTTTCTTATTTTTTCAGTGCATTTGCAGATCCGTTAAAAATTGCGCGGGATTTGAATTCTAACCTAATCAGGTTATTATTCAATAACGTAAGTAAATGGATACCATGTGGTCACTAGGAATTTGAGTCTTTAAATTGAATTTTGATTTGTACAGAGTAAAATATACGGTGACTGTGGGCTAAAGCAATTTGGAGCGGGCAGCCAGCGGTCTTTGTTGCATATCAGCTGGTAATAGAATTTGGTTCGCTTTTTGCGCGGTCACTCGCCCCGTCCGAGTAATGGCGAGCGAGCCAGCCTTTGTACATGTGTATCTAAATCTGCCTGGTATCTATCTGTGCTATTCAGTAATCCGGTGACAATATCCGCTGTGATTATAGTTCGTGTATGTTTGGTGAGTAGGTATTATAAATTTGTGTCTGATTGTTATGTAATTATGTTTTTCCATGTAGTTCCCGGCAGAGTAGAATAGGATCACTTCAAGTTTTCCCGTGGAAAACACAAGCTAAACAAAGCTTATAAACATCAATGAGACTTCTCAAACCCGTCTGGCCAGCGTGGAGAATGAAGGCTAAATCCTCTGGCTCCTCTGGTAGTACAGAGAGGGTCATGCTTCTGCAGTGGAGACTAAAAAAGACCTGATGATGATGATGTAATTTGTATGATGAATGAACCCGTGTGGTTCCGGGTTAGAATAGGACCACTCCATCTTTTCCTGTGGATGTCGTAAGAGGCGACTAAAGGACTAAGCACAAACATCTCGTGCTACAATTGTATTCTCAAGGAGGGTTAACGTCGGGCGGCGGCCGGTTGTAAAACTATAGCCAAACCATTTAAACTGTTCCGTCTATTTCTTCTCCATTTCGCAAGGTCTTTGGCATATTTGGAGAAGAAAAAGCGGGAATGCGCACCCCGGGCTCTGAAGCAGCACAGCTGAGGATCTAACCGGGAACGCGCTTAGATGAAGAAGAAGAAGATGATGATGTAATTTTATGCAGTTCATACACTTTTAACCCCGAAATAAGTGTTTAAGTTTTACGTGTTTATATATCTGTCTGTCTGTAGCATTAAAACTCCCGACTTAGATGTGGTTCTTGTTTTGATTGAAAGGTGACTTAAATGAACTTGTTCTTAGCTATGTTTGATTGAAATCGATTCAGCCGTTTCAAAGATACAGCTTTATACAGGGTTAAGTTATATCACACACATAGCTATGTATAATACGAATGACATATAGATAGGTATTATCTTTCCTAAAATATTATACATATTTCTTAAGAATGTTTTGTTACCTATATTTTTTAATATATATATATTTTTTTAGGCAGACGCGTGTCAATTTTATTTTTTATTTTTATAACAATATATTATTAATTAAATTATCTTAGTGATACGAAAACAAAATGCCTGTTATCGAATTATTTGCTGGCCATACTGAATAAGTCTATTTTTCTCGGGCTATTCTTAGTAGTTTAAAAACACGTTTATAGTCGACCTTTTACAACCCATTCAATCAGTCAGTCGATATCTTTATAAAGAACACACGTGCAAAATGTATCGCATACTAAGTTTAATACCTAATTGGGATTGCAATAAACATCCTTGCCATAGACGTCGCCATCTTGAATACAGACTACGTCACCGAGATAAAACGTTCGAACACCTTGCTAAACAAGTGATCAACCTTGACAAGAAAACCGGTGAATTATGTGTCGAAAACTCCAATAATAGGACTACAGAAGACTACGGAAGTACTCAATACCAAATAAAAGTGAATCTACCTGAATACAATGAAGAAGATATAACCGTCAAGCATAAATATCGCGCTTTATATATACTCGTAAATGCTGAGAAGGAAGAAGATTCTGAAGTACCAATCTATTTTGAAGTAAGAGTGGTGCCAATAGTTGCTGATTTGCGAAACGTTTCATGGGATTTCACTGATGGTAAATTAAAAATTACGTACTTGTATATAGAGAAGGCTAAATATACTCCGACCTGTGAGTTTGTCATTGATGAAGAAATTATAAATGTGCCGAAATATTCTCCCAAGTTTGATGTGAGGATGAAACCAGAGTTGACACCAGAGTCGACTGCAGTTTTCGAACCGAGGGAAATAGGAGACAGTGGTAGTGACGAAAACAAAGTGAATAATGATTAAAAGTTTTGATAACCAATTTGTGTTACCAATATTTAAAAACAATGTATAATTTGTACAAAAAAATAGGACATTCTTTACAATGTTTTTTTTTGAACCTTTACCGTCCCACTGCTGGGCAACCTGAATATAATTCTGAAATAAAAAATAACTAAAATACATTGAAATTCTTTTTTTTATTGAACTTATGATGATTAAAATAAAGTTATTGTACGGAATTTGTTTTTACAATTAATTATTTTGCTAAATATGTTAATTACTTGTATAAATTGTTCGTAGTTCCACATTCAAGTCACCTTTTCAACAAAAAAATAATCAAAACCGGTTCCTTTGTTTGTTTGCTAGTTTGGTACATACGATCCCACAGACAGACCTACGAGTACCCACTAAGTACATCTTACAACGTCCTTATTTTTCATCGGGGGTAAATACGGCCCTTTCAGGGCCTTATTTCTAATTTGTAATAAACTCAGAATTCATGACCTGTACCAGTCAGCAGCAAAAATGTGTCACTTAACCTCGTTTACACATTAGTAAACGCCTTTATTAGTTAACATATTTCTACTGACTGTACTTCAAAAGCGACACGACATGCGTACGTAATACGATATGTAGCTACGCGTCCGCGTCGCAGTTTAAATCATCATTGAGCGCAAATAGCAAAAAACCGGGCAAGTGCGAGTCGGACTCGTACATGAAGGGTTCCGTACCTCCGTACAATGTTTTAATCCCTAAAAAAACACGTTTCTTGTATGACGACCCCTTTAATTTTTAGGGTTCCGTACCCGAAGGGTGCAAACGGGACCCTATTACTGGGACTTCGCTGTCTGTCCGTCTGTCCGTCTGTCCGTCTGTCTGTCCGTCTGTCTGTCTGTTTGTCCGTCAGTCATAGGGCTCTATCTCTTGAACCGTAATAGCTAGACACTTTAAATTTTCACCGATTATGTATTACTGTGGCGGATATAACAACAAATACTAAAAATAAAAAAATAGTTAAAAATTAAAGGGGGTCGTCATACAAGAAACGTGTTTTTTTCAGCGTTTTTAACTTGATCTTCTTGGAATTTTCACCAATTATGTATTACTATGACCACAATAACAACAAAGTAAAAATAAAATAAAGTTAAAAATGAAAGGGGGTCGTCATACAAGAAACGTGTTTCTTCAGCGTTTTAAAACATTGTACGGTGGTACGGAACCCTTCATGTACGAGTCCGACTCGCACTTGCCCGTTTATTATCTTATTTTTAGTATTTATTGTTGTAACTGCCATTGTAATACATAATCGATGGACATTTCAAGTATCTAGTTAATGCCATTATAAAAATCGAGTAAAAACACTGAAAAAAAAACACGTTTATTGTATGACGACCCCATTAAATTTTTTACTTTTTCTTATTTTTAGTATTTGTTGTTATTGCGGCCATAGAAATACATAAACAGTGAAAATTTCAAGTACCTAGTTAATGTCATTATAAAGATCGAGTTCAAGTAAAACGCTGAAAAACACCTTTTTGGTATGACGACCCCCTTTAATTTTTTAACTTTTTTTTAGTATTTGTTGTTATAGCGGCCACAATAATACATAATCGGTGAAAATTTCATGTTTATAGCTATTACGGTTCAAAAGATAGACCCATGTGACAGACGGACAGACGGACAGACAGACTGACGAACAGACGGACAAACGGACAGACAGCGGATTCTCGGTAATAGGGTCCCGTTTGCACCCTTTGGGTACGGGATCCTGAAAAGGTACGAAATGATGACAGTCTAATTTGACATTTTTGTTGGTTAGTTTGCCTAAAGAGCAATAAACGGGCAAGTGCAAGTCGGACTCCTACATGAAAGGTTCCGTACCTCCGTACAATGTTTTAAAACGCTGAAAAGATCACGATTCTTGTATGACGACATTGACGACCCCCTTTAATTTTTAATATTATCTTATTTTTAGTATTTGTTGTTATAGCAGCCACAGTAAAATAATCTGTGAAAATTTCAAGTGTCTAGCTATTACGGTTCAAGAGTAGAGCCCTGTGACAGACGTTTGCACCCTTTGGATACGGAACCCTAAAAAAGATACCTTCTTATAGAGATAATCTGGTTAAAATATTTTGTCTCTTTCCCTCTTACTGGCATTTAATGTTGATAGAATGAGACTTCGCTAAACGTCAAAATAAAAATGTAGCCTGTTTTCTGCCTGCCTGTTAGGTCTATAGGGATGAAGATTTGAATTTTTCGGATAATTCTTGAAAATATTCTAATAACACATCTTCAGAAAATGATGTAGGTACTACTCTTTGATATTTTCCAATTAATAAAATCTTGGTACGCCTTTTCATATTGTTTTCTCGACTTTTCTGGTAATAATTGGTTAGAAATGTACTTTGCTGCATTAGAAATATCTGGTGGTGTAGGTATTATCAAAGCTTGTATCACTCATTTTTGTAAACAACAAAGTAATAATTTTTTGAAATGCTATTATCGAACAAAAATGGCAGGATACGACGTAAATTCAAATAAATAAGTATGTTTTTTTTTAATTTTAAATCTGTGGTAGTGAAACGCACGTGCAAGACAATGGTGCCATTTCTCAAGCGCGGAGTCACTAATCGAACTTTTTTTGTAAGAAAAAATCATTCGTTTACCTACGTGAATCCGCGTTTCAAAAATGGCACTTATGGTTCTTTTTTTAAAATTCATAAAGATAGAGGGATCGAGTTTGTGTTGCATAATGAAATACAACAACAGTACAACATTATATCACGCGTTTGGATGATATTATGGTTACTATGACACTGGTTGTTATAATGTTGGCAATAAGCTAACTGTTTCAGAAACTTTTGTAGATGAAGGATTTTATATAAGGATTACAAAAATAAAATATATAAAACTTATACGATTAAATGTAATTTAAAGTAAGAAATGCTAAAAAAAGACATATAATCTCGCTCATCCAAGCATGTGCTCGGTTGTATGAGTCCTATGCATTAATAGCTGTTTTATCTTATCACGCAGTCAGGTTTTTTGTTGTTTTACGAGTAATAATTACTTGATTTATGCAGTAAAGTATAATATAATTATACAGTTCCAGCATACAGGAAAAAAACATTCCAGTAATGTGTTTGTTTATTTGTTATTAATGTGGGCTGATGTCATTCTTTGTTATTGTTTTGTATAAAGTTTTAGAAATCCGAAAGCGGGTCAATAAGTATTCATTGTAAGTAACTTATCATCTATTAAATATTAGTGATTAAATAATTTAATGTAAGCTTCTTCTATAGTCGAAGGGCTATTTTATTGCATTATAAGTAATTAACTTGACCATTAATTAGTTCACTGCGGTGAATCCAGGTCATTTGCTTCATTAAGGTCTTGCATTGTGCATGATATGAGGCATTTTGGATATTCAAAATACCTCACATCATGCACAATGCAAGACAATAAACGGGTCATTGATTGGAGAGCACCGCATTCGCATTTGTAGTTTTTGGAGATACTAACCCGGGTTTCTTGACATTTAACACAATCCGGAGTCTATTTAAAGAGTTTCAGACTGCCAAGGGGAGGTCGGAACCCGGTCAAAAGTTTATCAGCAGGCGAAAGATCAGAGGGTGAGTCTGGAAATGTATGGTCCCATTTCTCTTCTCTATATTTAAAGAAGATGGGTTTGTTTCGGCGTATCTTCTCAGCAGGTATCCGAGCGTATTCCCGGTTTGCATCCTCAGCAGTTACGCTTCAGAGCCCGGGGTCTGCTACCTAACCTAGGTGATTCAACGAGGTTACTGGTTTTTACACAGAGCGACTGCCGTCTGACCTCCGCAACCCAAGAGGTAGACGAGAACCAATCCTAGGATAGGTACAAATGCTAGATGCTGTTCGGGACTAACAGCTTTATGTGATTTCCAAAGCACGGAATCATCTTTCTTTTCGGATAATCAGGTGATTTAAGCCTGCAATATCCTAACCAGACTGGAAACAACTTTTCACAAAGTATGCTTCCCAGTGGGATTTGAACCCACGGCCTCCGGATCACAAGGCAAACGCCTTGACCACTGGACCACGGAGGCAGTCTTATCTTCTCAGCAGTGGTTGTTCGAAACGCGATCTACAGCGATCTTAAACCCGTCTTCCCAGTGTAATTATTGGCAAATCCTCCCTTTATTGGAGAGGCTTTCAGCACTTAGGGCAGGAGAAAGCCTAACATCGCTGCTTCAGTCAGGCTTCAGTCAGGCAGACACCGGGCAGGAGGAAGCCTAACATCGCTGCTTTAGTCAGACTGAGACCACGGTTCGGTCAGTTTGGTGCAACCCGGACAAAACATAAGCGAAAATAAATAAAAACGATATATTTCGTATTAAGGCCGTACCTGAATTTTCCTGGGTCCAGTGCTGCTTCCATTTAAAATCAATCATTTTAAAGAAACCGGAGACATTATTTAAAATTTGTCCAAGTCCTAGATAACCCTTCAAACTATTTTGTGAACTACTGTTTACAGTTTATGATGAGAACATTAAGCTTTACTACGCACATTTGCCAAAAGTGGCCGTTTTTCGCAAATGTGCGTAGTAAAGCTTAACTTTCTCACTTTAAACAGTAAACAGTAGTTCATAAAATACTTTGAAAGGTTATCTAGGGCTTGGTAGTAGCGAAATTTTAAATGATGTCTCCTTTTTCTTTGAAATGATTTGTTTTAAATGGGGGCAGCACTGGACCCCGTAAAAATTCAGGTGCAGCCTTAATTCCCGTATACATTAATTTAATAATGATGCAATGCGATAGTTTAAAAGTAGTTAGAGGCTTCCAGGCCAGTAGTGGACCGATATAAGCTGTAAAGAAGAAGACTGCCTTGTATAAGCCAAGAAAAATAAATCCTAACACTTTTATTTAACTTTTTTATAAAATGTGAAAATATTTAGCTTTTTCTTTATATGAACGAGTATCAGCAGCTATACAGCTTGTGTTGAGTATACGGGAATCTGCGGCTAGCACACATATGTCGCAGCTAATGCGGCTCTGTGCTTGCAATCCTAACTAAATATATAGCTTTAATGGGACTAATTTAATTATACAAGCTTTAGCCTGTGAATTTGTTCACCATTATTATGCATTATGTATTGTACTCTAACTAATTTAATCACACAAATTATTTTTTATGGATTATAGCCAACTTTATAAGACATATTGTCCTGCAATGGGACATAAAAAAATGTAAAAAAAATGTGATTAAAAATTCAAAAAAGATATGAACATTTTGTGGTTTCTCAACTTCTCAGACATTTTTATTAAATGTACAGAAGAAATTACCTTGTTTTTATTGCTTTCGAGTAGGGTTGATGAGGATACCGTTTCTGCATCCTAATTATGCGGTAGCTGCGCATTTTTTGAGTTCCTAAACCGCTACTGCTTCCTCATAACGAAATTTAGAAAATTCCTCTTCTGCCTTGGCTTCCTCATAGATGTACGAGGAAGCGAAAGCAGAAGAGGTATTTTCGAATAATTTAAGGTACCTAGTCAAAATACAAATAAAATTCAGTGCCTATGTACCTACGTTTTTTTTTTGCGGGTATGAAGTATGTATTTGATGAACAATTATAACAAGCTGAATAAGAAAATAACGGATTATTCTTATTCTCTTTTCTGATTCTTTCCCTTTCTCAGCCATATCCTCTTCCTCATAAATATATCCACATTATTCATCATTCTCATTCGTTTCCACTAACTTTCCGCATCCTCTTCCTCATTACCAGTTCCTCATAGACCCTACTTTCGAGACTAGTAACATTATCTAAGTGCAGCAACTTTGAAGTTAAGAATAAAGTCAACATTATTTCTTATTTTTAAACAAGGTCAAAGCTATTTCCACCATCTCCTTTATTTCCCGTTGAAACATTGTAAAATAAATATTTAACGTATCTCCAGCTCATCCTTCACAGAGCGAGTGCTTTGTCCATCTGTCACCGGAGCACTAAATAAGCAACTTTTATCCTGAGGGCCTGAGGGTGTCATTTTAATGAGGAATAATGAAGTTGCCGACCCCTCTACCATGTTTTGTTAGGTTAAGAGTCTTATTTGTATTAGTTACCACGTGTTTATATTGAGATCCTTTGTTATCTAACGTTCTAATTTTATTACATAATAATTTCATTCTGTGATGAAGTCTTGGAATAGGAGCTTTATATGCCGTAACAGACATTGTACTGAATATTTGAACAAATTTTTCTGACTAGGTCAAGTGCGTAAATAGTTGATTAAAGTAGGTACTTGACCGGCGAATGCCGTGTTATGCATCTTTTTAATAGTCTTACTAGGGCTTCACTTAAGGTTTTTTTAAAGCCAACCTTTTAAGTATTCCGACAAACCACGCGCTTAATATTTTTTCAAGAACCATAGCTTGCGATTTCCTTTCATTAATTCCGGGCAATATTTTACGTTGTCATCTCGTCGGTATAATTATAGGGTCGTTAATAAGCCGTAACATCGACGTGGTATAATCAAAGTCAAAATAAATCTTGGCGAAATGAAAAACGGACATGAAATAACCGCATAATTTTTCCCTTTAAATACAACCATAAAAATGCCATAACTTGTAGCGGCCACTAGCCCCGTGGCTGTCGTGGAGGATAGTAGAAATATGAATAACGGCCGGTTTAATGAGTGCTTTAACGCTTCGAATGTGCTTTATGAATAATGAAATTAGTTGCTCATTCCTTCTTGAGGTTCGTGCTTGCTCTTTAATGAGGTTGGAGTAACAGCATCGTAAACATCAGTAATAGTGTATGACCGTTGTCAAAGATTATGTGTATTTTTTTTTATTTGGACAAATAGTTATGTTTGATAAATAATAAAGCGATTAAACATTTTATTACAGATAGAATTTAAAAAAAAGGAAATGGCCAAGTGCGTATCCTGGCCATGCTCAGAGTAGAGTTCCAAAGTTACACGGTCCTTTATTTTCCGAAATTTGACATATATACTACACTCTATACTGAATTTAAAAGTTGTCTTTTCAATCCCTCTATGTTTTGAAAAGACCTATCCAACGATATCTCACAGGGATACATGCGAATAAAATTTCATCATCATTAACTGTTACTTTGGTACGATCATATCGTGACGAAATTTAAATGCGCTGTATCTACATTATTATTTGCTAATCAGAGAAAAGAAAAAATACGTATGATATTATAATAATATACCAGATGAAAAATTTATTTAAAAATATATATTTACTAAACCATTGTAAAAAACGGATTCCCGATAAGTAAAATCACTTTTATATTCGAAACTATCTTGTCTGCTTTTCTTTACCTAAAATATTCGGCCACCTTAAAAAGCCTTGACATCTCGAGATAAAGCACGACCCATCTTTGGATATTCTATCTCATGTGCGTCTGACATAGTCAGCCCCCGTCTCGCCGCTCGAATACCTCAGGCGCGATACATAGGTCGTGGTCAGACTATAGTACGTAGTTTTGACTAAGAGGATTGGTCTTAAAAACGTTAAAGACGTTTATGTATACTATACATATATTGAAATTGTAAAATGTGTTACTTTTTTAGATTGAGTTTTCATTAACAGTAAAGACTTGAGATATAGCTTTCCATACTTACATTATTTTGAAGATTACTCAGAAGGCACTCTTTGTACACTATTAATAAGTCTTAGTTCTTTTGTTCTCACCATTTTCCCTAGTCCAATAGTTGATGGCTTTCGGCGAGGCCTCGACGTGGCACTGAAGTGTGACGTCGGTCCCGCTGGGCGCTCCCACTAGCTGATTTGGCACTTGTACTAAAGGATGGACTGTGAACAAAAGAAAAAAAATATTTTGAACTGGTTTCAAGATTCAGGAATGTAATTACTGTCATTTAGTCGGGTGTGAGCTGAGAGCTATCCGCTGAAAATAAATCGCATAGAATACAAAGCTCAGAGAAGACCAAGAGAGTTAACTCAGAATTAAATAGTTATATCAAGTAAGTACATATGTTTAAATGCAAGATCGAAATATTTCATTATTGATTAGAGAGGATATTGAAATTTGCAATGATATATCAGTACTAAGGAAGGACTATCGAATTTTATATACCTATTTGAGTTGAAAATGCTAAAACGTACTGCCAAGACGATAAACGCATAATGCACGTCGTAGGTTGAGCTCACGGTGACTTACTAAATTTTAACTAAATGACTAAATGTTTCGGGACTGAAATATAGTTTGAATTTCCACAGTGTTGAAACACTTTAAAATAAATAGACGTAGCATTAGTCTATTGAGTAGTAATAGCAACCATAAAATACTGATCTATTTAATTGCCAAGTCCAATGAACCAAAACAAATTCAAATGTTTAAACAGTTTTGCGATTTTTTGTGTAAAACATTAATTACATCGAACTAATTTTGAATGGATGTTGCCCGTTGGGCATTTATTTGCGAATGTGGGTAAACGTTTCACTTATATCGCAGTTTCAGCTGCATTTTGTTAACATAACTTTCAATTTGTGTTTATTCCCGGCGGAATGTTCTAGTCGTTATATTGGTTTAACCGCGTGTAAGCTGTATTTTAACCAAAGCAGGGTTTCTGGATATGTTTGTATATATATATATATGTATAATATATATATATATAAATATACAATATTTATACATAGTATATATAGTATGTATAAAGAAATTTAAGGTGGTTCTACCCCTATACCTATTTAAAAATATCTATGTAAGTACTTCTAATGACTTTTTTATACTTCTTTGTTTAATTTTTTTGTTAAATTTCTTTGCTAATAATTTTTTTTAAACTTCAATATTACCCTAGTCACTTGTCGCCACTTTGCCCAATTTGCTTCTGCGACTTCTATAGAAGAGATCCGAGATTTGCTTATTCTAAGTCCGAAGTTCTCCAGTTTCTGTTGCTACTTTACCAGTCTACTCTGAACCTCGGCTCCATTTTTGCCGACGAGTACTATGTCGTCCACGAACAACATGCACCAGGATGCTTCCTCTTGAATGTCAAGGCATCTATTACAAGTAGCAACAATGTTCTTGCCTTAAGTCCGCCATGTACATGTATTGTAAATAAGTTTAATAAATAAATAAACATTACTGATCCCTGGTGCAAGCCAACCGCCACATCGCCAGTAACGTCAGTTTCAGACCGGACGGATGTACAGTTTTACATGTCTTGTATAAGCCAAAGGTACTTCTACAGAACTTTTTTCCTTCTAATAGCTCAACACAAGTAATTTTTCTAGATAATTATTTTTCAGACCGGGCAAATCGCGCAATGAAATCTCTATTGAAAACGGATCGGTGAACTACAGGGTTTTTTCGTATTAATTCGCTCTTTCGCTCGCCCAATTTATGAGATAAGATACAGCAGTGTGTGAAACTGCACATAAATAGGTATCAAAGTACTAGTGTGACTGTGTGACGCTATTAAAAAAACACGTCAATACTCAATACTCAACTCACACTCACTCACTCAAAAAATATCCTTATCTTTGTTTAAAACTAACGTGAGACACATTATATGATAACATGGGTCACTCACGTGAAAAATCAGCTACTGGCCGGCTATGTTCGGAGTGTGGCTCAGAACGTCGTCGTGCGGCGTCGCGCGTCATTTCGCCCTGATGACGACCTCCGGATGAGGTCGAAACATGACTGCCAGTAACTCATTTTTCACATGAGTGACCCGTGAACATATAGTAATTTATAAAAATCGTCAACTTTTACGTATCAATAGGTATTTATAATTTTGAACACCATATATAGCTATCATTTTTGTACAGCAAGTTTAAGAAGGTTTCCGTGAGGTAGGCATGCTCTATTTCAGCATCGGACTGCAGCTCCTAGCTTTACGTTAAATATTTCATATCAAAGTCGACTGGGATACTCGGAAGCATTTGCAGGATTTGAATGACAATCTGGAGCACGTACCTACCTTGCTTCTGAAAGCGTTTTCAAACAAAGATAACATTATTTCAACTCTATCTATCTATATTTAAGAGCTATGCTCTTGTCGGTGAAATATGAATTCTCAAGAATGAATTGTATGAATTAAAGTATTTCATCTCTGTTGAAATGAAATAAATAGCACTTTTTACAATATTTTATAACTCTACAAAGCATATAAAACCCTATGTCAATATAGTAATACATACAATTGTGTCAACAAAAAGAACTTCCGCGGAATACGCAGGAATTTCCGCGAAATTTCTTTCTTCGTGCTAGTTTGTACTAACTCTTAGATTATAGAAGTCATTATCTCCGCGGCAATGTAAATTAAGCCTAACGGTTTCGTCTGCTAATCTATTTTAGTTATGGAGAACTAGTGATTGAACTAAAAATACTTAGTGCACGTGCTTTATTGCACAAAAATACTATAATTTTGCGGTGTAAAGTCATACATCTGTAGACTAAACTGAAATTGTGTAGACTGGAATTTCAGTGGTTTTTAAACTAGTTAAGCTGAAATATACTTTCTCTAGTTGTAGATGTAGCTGTCGTGCTTGTAGCTCGGCTTTATGTGGCCATTGCGGTTTATCAGCCGGCTTCGTATTTTGGTAAAACTCGTACTTTAATTAACTAACGACTGTACTGAAGGCAACTGGCCTTTACTTTGTAAACAATCTTCCTTTAGTAATTCAAAAGCCACTTCCGGAAATTAAGCTTATAAAATGTAAGTGTCCAGAAGTAAGTTGTAGTTAAATCTAAAAACGAGCTATGTTAATTAAGGCTAGCTCAATCAGTGTGATTTGTCCTTATATATTTATATTTATTTATATTATATTATGTTTTCGTTAGAAAAGAATCGGTATATTACCTCATCATATCAGCCACAGGTAGTCCACTGCTGGACATAGGCCTCCCCCAAGGATTTCCAAAACGACCGATCGGAAGCGGCCTGCATCCAGCGCTTTCCTGCAACCTTGCTCAGGTCGTCTGACCACCTAGCAGGTGGGTGTCCTACGCTGCGCCTGCCGGTACGTGGTCGCCATTCGAGAACCTTTCTGCCCCATCGGCCATCGGTTCTTCGCGCTATGTGCCCCGCCCACTGCCACTTCAATGAGCTAATCCGCTGGGCTATGTCTGTGACCTTAGTTCTTCTACGAATCTCCTCATTTCTGATTCGATCACGTAAAGAAACACCTAGCATAGCCCTCTCCATAGCCCGCTGAGCGACCTTGAGCCTTCTTATGAGACCCATAGTAAGGGACCACGTTTCAGAGCCATAAGTCATCACTGGTAACACACATTGATTAAGCACTTTCGTCTTGAGGCACTGGGGTATTTTTGACGAGAAGACACTGCGTAACTTCCCGAACGCTGCCCAGCCGAGTCGGATTCGTCGAAAGACCTCTTCCTCGAAGCTGTAACTTCCTGCCTGGATCAATTGACCCAGGTAGATATACTGGTCTACAACTTCGAGGGTGGAGCTCCCAACAGAAACAGGTAAAGGCGTTACGTGCATATTCGACATGACCTTCGTCTTGTCAATGTTCATTTTCAGGCCGACCTGTTGGGAAACTCGATTTAGGTCTTCAAGCATCGTACTTAAGTCCTCCATCGATTCTGCCATGACAACGATATCGTCGGCAAATCGAAGGTGAGTGATATACTCGCCATTGATGTTAATGCCCAGTCCTTTCCATTCTAGAAGCTTGAAGGCATCTTCCAGAGCAGCGGTGAACAGTTTTGGAGATATGACATCTCCCTGTCTCACGCCTCTTTGCAATGGAATAGCCTTCGTACTGAGCTCCTGTACTCGGACCGACATAGTGGCTTTGTTGTATAAACACTTCAACACCTCGATATACCGATAGTCAATACGGCACCGCTGGAGAGACTGAAGCACGGCCCATGTTTCGATCGAATCAAAGGCTTTCTCATAGTCCACGAACCCCAAGCATAGCGGCTGGTTATACTCCCTCGTCTTCTCTATAACCTGCCGCAGCGTATGGATGTGGTCCATGGTACTATAGCCTTTTCGGAACCCGGCTTGTTCGGGAGGTTGGAAGGCATCAAATCTGTTAGCGAGACGGTTCGTGATGACTCTCGAAAACAACTTATAGACATGACTCAGAAGTGTGATGGGCCTATAGTTATTCAAGAGAGTGTTGTCACCCTTTTTGAAGAACAGAACCACCACACCCCCGTTCCACGCCTCTGGCGTCACTCCCTCGAGTAGAACGGAATTAAAGAGCCTTTGAAGGACTTTCAGTACCGGCGTTCCGGCGGTATATTACCTATATCAAGGTAACAACACATTAAAAAAAGAATTAAAAATAAAATGTGTTAGCGCCCGTGAAGCGAGGCTTTAAGGACCATCAAACTCTTCCTACAGACTTTACATAAGTACATATTATATTACTATTTTAAAGTAAAATTCAGTCTGTTATAATGACCAACTTTCTCTAAGGATCTTATTGCGAAATATGAAAAATATTTTTTTAATTGCCCAGCTTTCAGCAAATTTTGTAAGACGTTATAGATATAATCAACGTGACTTCTTTGAGTATTAAAAAGTACTTATAATTGCTGCATCAGCTTTTCAGCTAGTTTTCAAATCTGTAAAACTCACGCTGCTACACCATATTTATTCGCTCGCCCGCGTCCCACCACTTTGGCGGCTACAGTGCCGTGTCTGTCAGTTGTTTACTCTGTTTATCAGAGAGTTGCATACCTGTGTTTGCATTAACTGTGTCCACAATTTAATTCTCGTTATAACTTAAAACAAATAAAGCTACTGCGAAGGAAGTTGTGCATTTAATCCGCGAACATGTGTTTTTATCCTGTGTCAACATCTTCAGTCTCGTTTTTACTTAGAGCAAATACTTATAGTGAGTTGAGGATTCATTACACAAAATTCACATCAATGTTGCATGTTTGCTTGCTCGCCACGTTCCACCGCTTTGGTGGCTGCAGTGCTGGAGTGTCATGTGTTTACTTTAAATATCTGAGAGCTATAAACTTGTGTGTACCTATTCACTATGCCTGTTCGCAATTAAATTCGAATAAATAGAACTGTTCAATAGTAAGACGTAAACTGAATAAAACTTGTATCTCCGCCGCATGTTTGTTTGCTTGCCGTGCTCTACCACTTTGGCCAGCTCCATGCAGTGCTGCAATTGTCATGTGTTTACTCTAAATATCAGATAAGAGATCGGCATACTTGTGTTTGTATCCACTCAGTATGTTTATTTGCAATAAAAGTCAAAGAAATAAAACTCCTGAATCCACGAAATTTCAGCTGCTATCGCATGTTTGCTTGCTCGCCGCACTCCACCACTTTGGCGGCTGCAGTGCTGCGCCTGTCAGCTGTTAATTTTGAAAATCCGAGAGCTGCATATCTGTGTTTGTATTCACTTTGTTTGTAAGCAATTAATAAAACGATTCAGAAGTATGATGTGAACTTAGTGAACAAAACTTGCATCGCTATTGCATGTTTGCTCGCTTGCTGTACTCTAGTGGAGTACTTTGATAACTGCATGCAGTAGATAGTACTGCGATTTAGTTTACTTTTAATATCCGAATGATGCGTACTTGTGTTTGTATTCACTGTGTTTGTCCACGTTTTAAAATCTCGATATAACTTAGAGCCAATCAAGTTACTCAGTTAAGAATTAATTGTACGAAATTCGCATCGGTATCTCATGTTTGTTCGCTCGCCGCACTTTACCACTAGAGGCTGCAAGTAGTAATGCTGCCAAAGTCAGGTTTCTACTCTGAATGTTTAAGAGCATACTGGTGTTAGTTTTTGTGTCTGTTCGCAATAAAACTATTCAGTAGTTCTTACTATTTGTGAATTGAATAAAACTTGCATCTCCGCCGCATGTTTGCTTACTCGCCGCACTTCACCGCTTCGGCGGCTGCAATGCTGCAATTCTCAGGTTTTTACTCTAAATTTCTGAGAGCAGCGTACTGTTTGTATCCACTAAGTATGTTTATTTGCAATAAAAGTCGAAGAAATAAAACTTCTGAATTTACGAAACTCGAGCTGCTATCGCATGTTTGCTTGCTCGCCGCACTCCACCACTTCGGCGGCTGCAGTGCTGCAATTTTCAGGTGTTAAATGTAAATTTTCGAGAGCAGCGTACTGTTTGTATCCACTAAGTATGTTTATTTGTAATAAAAGTTGAAGAAATAAAACTTCTGAATTTACGAAGCTCGAGCTGCTATCGTATATTTGCTTGCTCGCCGCACTCCACCACTTCGGCGGCTGCAGTGCTGCAATTGTCAGGTGTTAACTCAAAATTTCCGAGAGCAGCATACTGTTTGTATCCACTAAGTATGTTAATTTGCAATAAAAGTCGAAGAAATAAAACTTCTGAATTAACGAAACTCGAGCTGCTATTGCATGTTTGCTTGCTCGCCGCACTCCACCACTTCGGCGGCTGCAGTGCTGCAATTGTCAGGTGTTAACTCTAAATTTTTAAAAGCAGCGTACTGTTTGTATCCACTAAGTATTTTTATTTGCAATAAAAGTTGAAGAAATAAAACTTCTGAATTTACGAAACTCGAGCTGCTATCGTATATTTGCTTGCTCGCCGCACTCCACCACTTCGGCGGCTGCAGTGCTGCAATTGTCAGGTGTTAACTCAAAATTTCCGAGAGCAGCTTACTGTTTGTATCCACCAAGTATGTTTATTTGCAATAAAATTCTAAGAAATAAAACTTCTGAATTTTAGAAACTCCAGCTGCTATCGCATGTTTGCTTGATCGCCGCACTCCACCACTTTGGCGGCTGCAGTGCTGCAAATGTCAGGTGTTTACTCTGAATATCCGAGAACTGCAAACTTGTGTTTATATCCACTGTGTTTGTTCGCAATTAAAGTTGAGTCAGTTACTTAAAGCAAATGAAGCCGGAGAATACTCGTATTTGGGTTTCGAGATTATCAGTAATTAATAAATGAATAAAAAGCGGCCAAAAGCGAGTCGGACTCGCCCATGAAGGGTTCCGTAGCAGCAAGTAACATTTAACGATTTAAGACGTGTTGAAAAAAACTACTTACTAGATCTCGTTCAAACTAATTTTTGGTGGAAGTTTGCATGGTAATGTACATCATATTTTGTTTATAGTTTTATCATTCTTTTATTTTAGAAGTTACAGGGGGGGGGGGGGACCAACATTTTACCACTTTGGAAGTGTCTCTCGCGCAAACTATTTAGTTTAGAAAAAAATGATATTATAAAACTCAATATCATTTTTGAAGACCTATCCATAGTTTCAGTTCTAAGTATGGGAAACCCCTAAAATTTATAGTTTTTTTCTATTTTTGTGTCAAAATCTTAATGCGGTTCACAGAATACATCCACTTACCAAGTTTCAACTGGTATAGTCCTTATAGTTTCGGAAAAAAGTGGCTGTGACATACGGACGGACAGACAGACAGACATGACGAATCCATAACGGCGGAACCCTTATGGATTCGTGATGTCTGTCTGTCTTTTTTGCCATTTGGCTACGGAACCCTAAAAAGAATATCTTTTATATATTAGACAACTAAGTCCATAGCTCTATTAAAACATTGTACACATCAACTTAAATAAGATACACATAACAAATTGTCACCAAAGTTATACATTATATACATAACGAGTATACACCTTAATTTTTTTAAATTAAATTGAATTAAACAATTTATTTAACTAAAACTAAACTAAATTCTTAATTAAAAAACTAAATTAAAACCTAAATTAAAAAATAAAACTGTGTTTAAAAATCTAAAAGTTGATCATGTGGCGTGGTGCCAAGAACACTGGCTGCATTCCCGCGCTGAATGGCTACTGCAATTCTCTGCGCGAGATATGAGCCAGCCCTCTTGTCACCAGCGGCGTCGACGAGTCGAGGAGTAATTTTTTTAATAAATTGTTTTGTGCTTGGACCCCACGGACCAAAAGTTATTCATTAGATAAGGATGAATATTTGCGCCGCTTGGCGTCTTCTGCGGCCGCTGCCGCGGCTCCAGCCCTTAACACTGTGGCTTGGAGGCGAGAAGGGGCAACCGTGTCGACACATGTCGCGTCCCACACGAGTGCCCTCCCTCGCTCCCAATATTTTTTCTGTAGCCAAAACGGACAGATATTTAGATAATACATTTTATGGTATAATTTTCGTATAAAAAGGTAATCGTATACTCGTAAAAAAGTAATAAGAGTACGTATTATAAAGGCAAATTTAGAGGTATGTTTGTGATTTTTTTCTATCGAGCCAAAAATGCTCAATCGTATTTTGGCTGTTGTGGGTGTCTGTAGAAAATCCTTAAGATTTTTATGTAAATTTTTTGAGGAATAAACTGTAGTAGTTTAATAACAGTGATTTTTCAAAAACACGCACAGTATTGCAAATTGTGAACCCACGTCACCTTACTCGTAATATAAAAATAAGAAAAAAATAAGGTCATCACTACATTTAATCTCTGGATGGGTAGCTAGAGCATATACTTTACAGCTTACTGGTACTTGCACCGAAACTCATTCCTGGAAGATATACTCTTGAACAGGTTTCGGCAGGAAGAGGATCTATTGCATATAAGAGTTGTATCGGTTATGGGCGAAGATTGAATATTATTGACTTTAGGGTTTGGTAATAGACATCTCAGCACCTACTAAAATCATGATTACTGAATATCTCTGTGGCAGATGTTGGCTTGCCGCCCACTAGATGGGCCCCTCAAATGAGCTGACAATATTTGCAATAAAATATTGTATTATTTTAAGCTTTTACCGAAAGCGCTGTTCATGTCAGATCTATCAAATCGTTTAGTTCAAAACTAAATACAAAGACGATCAAAGTCAGAAATTCTGAAAATCGTTTTGTTCTTGTATTATCTTAAAATAACAAGGTTTGGTTTAACACAAAAGACTACGAAGAGCAAACATCAAAGCGTTAAACCGTCGCCTTAGAGAAACAAAACCGTCAAATTGTTAAAAGAACGGATTATTTCACAAAATGTAAACAATCGCACCACGATCCGCACAAGTCTGCTTAGGGTGAATTAAGGAAAAAGGAATTTTCTTCCTCGACCTTAGATCGGAGCTTATTTGCGGTTATTCTCTTTGACCGTCGTTAAGTTCCTTTGGATGGCTTTTACGAGTTCGAGTGGCCAATTTAGCGAACAAAATCTGAACGATCAGAATTTTTGTTCTAATTAATAACTCGGTCAGCGACGGGGGAAGCCTTTTGCTTATTCAATAAACCGGAATAATGAGTAGAATTTTAACCTAATTGAAATAGCATAAAGTGTCAACTGATATATAGCACAGCACGGCATAGATTGTGCTAAGTTCAAATACGATTTAGGGAACGTGATTAAGCAATCTGTAAATGTATAAGTAGGTAGGTATTCTCCGCAGCAATCAAAAGTTACGGGGAGTTTTCTCGGGAAGGATTCCGCGCGGAATTCTTGAAGTGACAGTTTGATTAACCGAACGGCGCACACGCCTCGCCCGTTTTCGGATTTCTTCGCGTTTTATATCTGCTTTAGTTATTTAAGTACTCGAGTGAGGAATTCAACATACAAAATGCGCTATTTGCTTTTTAAATCCTGTTTGCTTTTAATTTAAGAGTCGTGACGCAGCCCAAAATTAATTACAGCAACAGCACGATTCCCAAATTGATTGCGATTTATTCACTTTGTTAGCTGTGTTCCTTTTTGTCTAAATTCAATTTACCGTCTCTCAACTAAAAGAAACTCATCGCGTTACGAAGCACTTACTGTTACAAATGAATTGGCCGCTCTTCTGAAATTCTTTTTATGCCGCCACCGCGGCCACAAGTCTGCGCGAGCCACTGTTATCATTCGTTTTCGGGGGGAGGAAATTTAAATTAAATATTTGAGAGCGTTAATTTTGTCTCCTCATCGAGCGAACGCGACGCATTCTTTGTGAAGTAATTAAACTGAGTGGAAGGGTTTCAGACGGCAGTAGTTTGTTTGTTCGCTTGAAATTGCGTTTCCTATGAAGTGAATTTCTCTCGGTTGTCGTCAAGTCCTCGAGCCATTGTGTCTATAGCTACCTTTAGATACTAACGTTATGAACTTAGGAATAACTTATCGAAAATTGAATTAATTTTCGATTGCTTGAACTTTGCCATCGTTTTGACAGGTTTCTTTAATAAGAGTCTAATTTTGGGTATCAGTTACTTTGTTGTAGGAAGAAAATAATCTTATTTGAAAACTTATTTTAGGGATATTAAATAGATGGTTGACTTTAAAAGCTGTATTTACCTATTTACCTCACCTGTTTTCGTTAAACATCTCCAAGTACCTTGGTTGCCTGGAAGAGATTGCAGCTGCGATAAGGCCGCCTTTTGACATCTGTTTTCTTTAATCTATTACTCTGTATAATTATGTTGGTGCAAAAAAGATTTTAACTAACTAACTAACTGTAATGTGAAAAGAAAATACATTGACGATTTGTACGAGTTTTTGCTGTGAATTATTTAAATATGTCATATTTTACTTACAACAAGAAGATGATCTACATTGAAAAAGCTTTCAAAGTATGTAGTTAATTAAAAAATAAGTTTCAACGTGCAACTTAAGTGCGCAAATATATTTATCCAATCAGTCGAGTGTTTACATCGAAACTGCCAATAACAGAATGCAAATACAAACGCGCAACGCTGCGCGGGGAATGCAGCCGGGCGGCGAGCGCCGAAAAACTTTAATATTGAACTAAGCTGAAAGAACCAATCAACGAATTTAGATCTGTTAATTAATATTAAAAAACACAGGACATCGATCAGGAGGCGTCACAAGTGATTGAGCGTTTACGCCAGTAACGTTACTTTATAATCTTTTTTAATTGTGATGGATTGGTTGGATGGAGGTTTACGAGTACCTATCTTCTGTCTCTTTGTTCGTCGCAAAAAGAGGGGTGTTATAATTTTGACAAGATTGTCTGTCTGTGAATCATACATGAAAGTGCATCTGTAAATTATGGCTTCATAACAGACTTATGTTATAATACAAAAAAACTACATCAAAAAATCAAGCGATTTTGATTGTATGAAAGGTTTATCTTATTATTATTATCTTATCGTATGTTTGATCAAAATCGGTTCAGCCGCAAGATAAAGCTAAGCGTATACAGGGCGAGTCTTGGGGTTTTTAATTTTTAGGAATTTGTATTTTATACGTTTCAAAATTAAATAATAACTTATGTAATTTAGTACCAAACAGCATATTTAAACACCTGTATTAGATTGTAGAACAGTAATCAGATTCTAAAATTAGAGTTTTCAGATTCATGAAATGTTGCACGACAATCCCCAATGGTGCAACACAATCCATGCAGATGGAAATGAGTGTAATGCAGTATGAAATACATGTGCAGAGAGATTTTATACCATTGTAGGGACAAAATGTTTGATTATTTATTACACAATGTCCACCGCACATTGGTACTGGTGTCCTGGGTTTTGTGTGTTTATTTATACATAGATGTATTTATTATAAAATGTAGTATCATTAAGTTAGTTTTAATACAAGTTTAAACATACTTTGGGGTTAGCTCAATCGGTGTGATTTGTCCCTATCTATTTATTATAATAATACAGTGTTACTTTTCACGTTTAATCGATTTCATTTCCAGTGCAGTTTTATGTCCGTCCGTCCGTCTGTCCGTCCAGGCTCGTACTCCGCCGCTACTGCACCGATTGTTACAAAAATTGGTGGAGAGATAGATATTGAAGTTCCAAAAGTTGCTTTTTAAAATTATGAAAAAAACATTTTTTTTTCAGTTTTGTTTTTTTTCCCCATACAACGAAAAGTGAATTTAAAAAATTAAATTGGACTAACCCCAACGTGTGGGGTATCGTTGAAAAGGTCTTTTAAAATGCAACAAAAACTACTTTTAAACTATGTAGATCAAACCCCCCAGTCTAGAGATAATCTAATACAAAGTTAAAATTTGAGGTGTCCCCCACCGTAACTTTCGAAATATTACTAAAATAATTCTGAAAAAAATGTGGTATATACCTCAAAGTATGTACTTTCAATTAAAACTATAGCGATCGCAAACGTCATAAATCGTAAACCCCAATTTACCTTTAGAACTTTTATATTATGTTACTTGCTACTACGGAACCCTTCATGGGCGAGTCCGACTCGCACTAAGCCGCTTTTTTTTATATAAAAAAAAGGTAGGTAACCTACAGTATTAATTTAACCCAAAAATAAGCAAGGCAAGGTAAATAAGTTCCTATTTTTTGCTTAGTTACATCTTCAGTTTAATTAGTTATAATATAACTTAGAAGATTCTACAAAACGGAAGCTAGGCGTTTCCTAATACACAAACAAACTGCAGACTACCCCCTAGGGTAGTCAACAAGTCACTAACTTTCACTAAACATTTGTCGAGTACAGGCGGCGTCGAATTCAGATGCACGGCACGCGCCAAAGATGATACGTGATAACACGAAAATCTCCCAATTGCTTACGTGTTCGGGCCGCGTTTCAGCAGGAGTTCTTCACTAACCAAGCATTGAATAACTCGCTTATAAATTAGTCTCGAGATCGGGAGATAAGTGAACGTTATGCCGCTTTTTGCGCTGCTAGGTGAGCGCTTTATCGGCTGGATTGAGCCGCGCGGTGAATTCATAATCGATGTTTTACTTCATGTCACGATGGAACGTTTAATTTAATAATTGTACCGCAAACGTTTCCGAAATTCACGAAATGTGAATTTGACGAACGTGCGTGTTTAATAGGTATTGAACTACTTAGTGGTTCTGCGAGACAGTAGACCTCGCGCCCTAAGAACCATGCAATAACCGACACTTTTTCCTTTTCCCTGGCTTAGCAAAGCTATTTATGCTTTATTATAATGCAAATACAAGCCCAAAAACTAATTTGCGCAACATAATTAACGAAGAAAGTCCAGTTACAAATCGAATTTCAGGTACTTGAATTTTCCAATAGGCTTACCTATGTAGAATTTTGAGCAAAATAGGTATAAGTTTTAACGACTACTCGCATTCCCTTGATTCTAGGAGGTCGCATCTGATGTCTACAGGTTAATCTTGTGAAGGCGAAGAGGACTGTGTTTGATTGGTATACGAAGATATTACTTTAATGCAAACTTCCCCTTATTTTTGCTCCTCCACTCCCCCTTTTTGAAATTTTTTTCGTAACATCTTGTACAGAATGTACGTCGATAAATAACGCTACAGCATACTTTCCCGCTTTTTCTCCTATTTTCCCCCCAATCTAAAATCGCGAGCGATTACCAAATTTAAAGAAATCAAGAAACTTGTGTGACAATTTTAGTCAAAAACGGTCGAAAAATGCGACCTGTAGGTGAGAACCAACAGACGGATAAAAGCATTTTTTTGGTGAATCTAGAAACTGTGACGCTTCGATCGCTTCGCTTTTTTTTTTTTTTTTTTTTTTTTTTTTTTTATGTTATAGGGCGGCAAACGAACAAGCGGGTCACCTGATGGTAAGTGATCACCACTGTCGGGCGGGTAGTGTAGTGGTGAAATTTTGCAACAGGTATTAGGTCGAACAATTCTTCAGAACATTCCCCATGATAAATGCGATAAAAAATGCACAAGGATGCAACATCCCTACGTAGAGCCAGAGGATCGAGACGGCTGACGAGAGTCTCATCATCGATTATACGAGTTGCGCGATTTTGAATACGGTCAAAAGGAAGAAGTTGGTATTTAGGTGCCCCGGCCCAGAGATGGGAACAATATTCCATATGCGGCCTAACTTGTGCCTTATACAGCTGAAGGCGATGTGCCGGTGTGAAGTATCGCCTTGCTCTACCGAGGATACCAATTTTTTTAGAAGCCAACTTAGCCTTGTCATTTAGATGACCGCGAAATTGAACGTCGCTTGAAATCTCGACGCCGAGAATTCCGATCCTCGGTTGTATATCGAGGGAAGCGCCCTGAAACGAGGGAGATACGACAAAGGGACTTTTTTTAGCGGTGAACGCACAAACTTGTGTTTTATTGGGGTTAAATTGGACTAAGTTGGATAGACCCCAATCTGAAACTTGGTTCAATGAAGTTTCGATATCAGAAACAAGTTTTGTTCGACACTCAGAGACTCTTGCCCGAGAAATATTGGCTTGGCCGGAATAAAAAGTGTCTACCGTGGTATCATCCGCATAGCAATGAGTGCTGCTGGATTGCAGCATATCATTGATATGCAGAAGAAAAAGCGTAGGAGACAGAACACAGCCCTGTGGGACACCAGCATTCACGGGCTTACATTCAGAGCATGAACCGTCAACAACGACTTTGATGCTACGCCCTGTGAGGAAACTGGTAATCCATTGGCACAATCTCTCAGGCAACCCGAAAGACGGAAGTTTTGACAGAAGTTTTGCTTGCTCGGTCATTGATATAATATAATTTGTACTTCAAGTCAGTGGCCTCGTCAACGAGCAAAGAAGCTCAGCATATACGTAGGCTTATCGTCGTAAATGGAAATAAAACAGATATACCTACTTATACAGTAAAATATATGTATAAGTGAGCGAGCAAAGATCGCTTAGGCCACTTGGACACTCCGGCGTTTGTATGTACATAGTTGTTGTTTGATTTCAGAGTTTTCAAGTTCTCAAGGCAGATTTTAGTTCTTTAACGATAAATAATTCAAGTATCTTTGATTGGAGCTTTATGAATTTTGCAAAGTATGTGGATCAGTAGAAAAATTTTTTTTGTTAAAATGTGGGCCAAATCGTTTAAGGGGTTGTTAAGTGTAAATGAAGCGAGAGACGTCTGTCAGGATCGTGTAGCAAGTGGATGTCCATAGTGCCTAACCCTGTGGGAAACAGACGTGATAATATGTATGTGTGTAAGATATTGGGTTTTGGGGCGGAAACGTCACACTTGTGTCTGTGTCTAGAAAGCTACACATACTTAAACAGCGCATGCGCTGAACTCTCCGCATCGCCATTTTCGTGTTGTGATAAAAATCATGGCGAGCTCGCGCCAATGTTTTTAGCACAGCACTATGCTGTGATAAAAATAATTAGGACATAATTTATTTATTTATTTAATTTAGAACCTTCTATGTTTACTAGTAAAAATATATTATTTGTAAGTTTAAGTGTACAGATACACTATCACGTCTTTATCCCTAATAAGACAGATGGAGTCCAACGCCCTAATACCCAAAGGCCACATTTAGCGCATTGGTGCGCGTAAAGTGGAAACGCGGAGTTTTTACATAACGGGTTCTACAATACAAGGGGGGAAGGTCACATGTCACTAGGGCCGTTCAAGTCAAGCATTAATCCACACGCCACCACCGGGTCCATTCCACGGGAGGGTTACACATAGCTCAGGGGGGGGGGGGGTCATAACCCCCTGGACCCATGCTTGATTTGCGTACATGAATAAATAAATAAAAATAATTAATACTAGGTATATTTACTTACAATGCACGTGCAGCATTATTCTCTTGCTGACGGACGGCGGCACTCCATTAGCGGCGATACACAGGTATGCACCCATTTCAGACCGGGTCACCTTCGTGAGGTTCACTACGTCGCCTTCTAGTGACGTAACTGCGAAAAAAAATGTCTTTATGATTATTTTTACTTTATTAAAATAACATTATGTTATATAATGTAAAATTTTGGAGAAAAATAAGGAAATTTTGTATTGTAAATAAAATCTAAATACCAGATTTTATTTTAAACAAACGAAGCGAGCGCAGTTCTCGTAGTATAATCCTGCGAATCTAAAAAATCCTAAAATAATCCGGCGAAATTAAATTTGTATGTACTCGTACAAAAAGGTACTACAAATAAAAAAAACTTTATTTTTTTCACTATCTTACATGATTAAACAAACATTATGACAATATCGACGCAATTTAAAAACATAGAAGAATAAAAAAACTTAGAGCTTAAAATAGTAGATTGTGTTACAAGGCGGAAAGGTAGTACTTGTTTGTAACACTTGTTTGGCAAATAAATTTATCTTTATCTTCTTTCTATAAATTTTAAGGCGAAGGTGCCTCTATTCTGAGCGTGGCCAGGACGCACTTGACCATTAATTTAATCTCTGTTACGAAAGAAACAAGAACAACTGTTTAATACATCTTAACATCCTCTGAATTGATTTCACTCCTCCTAAAATCAACTGAAACTTTTGAATCTTCTAATTTATTTAAATACTTGTAAAAAACATATAATATTGTTACATTAATGTCAGTCAAAATTATATTTTTCTTATATTCATAATGACCGAGAGAATACAGGCTATTCTTACGACATTAAAATATGGCCAAACTAAGTACACTTAAAATCATCTTGGGACGCCATCGCCAGTCAAACTTTATAAGCGTTTTATATTTTGCAAGCAAACTTCTTCGCAAAGTCAACTTGGAGTCGTTTGCGCACTACAACCCGCTCTAGTGCTTACTTTACATTTCGCCAGAACTGTTAGAAAACACTTTCAACCAAAAGTTGACGGGTTCTGTAAACAAGTACCGTTAGTGGTTTGAACTCGACTTGTTTTCCTGACACCTTGCTCAAATGGCACCCAGTACGTTTACAGCCATTATTCAAACAAGAGGATAAAAAGCTGGGGCAATATTTTCCGAAGGAGCTGAAGGTTGATGGTTTAAAGTGTAGAGCTCTCGAGCCGTCGGTTCGTTAGCAAACAATGCCGGAACAGGAACTATGGAGCGGCATTGTAACTAAATTAATTGGCAATCTTAGGTTATACTCGTACAAGTGTTTTCGGGTAATTGATGGATAGTGTTGGGCGATCTGAATAGTTTTAGAACTATTTGCTTCGCTTCTTATGTACGTAATGCATCATGGTTCCTTGAATATTTTCTAGGAAACATCATATATTAGGTAAATTATGTTTTCATTATTTGTTATTATTTTTTACATGCAAGTCCGCCACTCCGGATGTTCTGGGTTCGATCCTCAGTCAGGGCAAGTTGGAAAATGGCCTTTTTTAAAATGTGTGTGTGTGTGTTTGTATTTATCTATAGGTTTTTATTATAAAAAATAGTATCGTTAAGTTAGTATCCCACAATATAAGTTTGAAAAACTTAAGGGCTAGCCCAATCTGTGTGATTTGTTCCTATTTTTTTTTGTAATTTAATTTTTCGATTTAAAGCCTATGCTTGAATCGATGATTAGTCCTTCATTCTGAATAACTTTTCCTATATGACCATGAATAATGCTTATTTTTGCCTAAAATCCCTTTGCATGGTGCAATAGGAAAAATAAGTGTTTATATTGAAGAGCTTAGGCACCCTCCCTAAGTATATTGTCATAAGTTTATTTACACATGAATAGATTAAAAAAAAAATACCTATGGCAAATCACACAGATTGCTAGCCCCAAAGTAAGTTCGAGACTTGTGTTATGGCACATGTATTACACTTCATAGATTCAGAGTAATATATATACCTACCTACTACAAACGAAACAATTTAACTGTACACACGTCCATGTGTGAGTTTTATACTTAGGGTCGCACCGCAGAATTAATTTAATACTTACCTTTGTTCTAAACGAGGTTCTGGGTTCAATCCCCAGCCAGGGCAAGTTGGAAAATGGCCTTTTTCAAATTGTCCTGGGTCTTGGGTGTTTATCTATATATGTATTTATTATAAAATATAGTATCGTTGAGTTAGTATCCCATAACACAAGTTTAAAAAAGAACTTACTTTGGGGCTAGCTCAATCAGTGTGATTTGTTCTTATATTTTTTTTTATTTATTTATGATGGTTACTATTAGTTGACAGTTCTCAAGACAAGAAACGTCGCGAATTGCGTGCGGCCAGCAACTAACTTGAAAAATATTAAGTCGTTTCGTATGCACAGTTGGGAAAGCAAATGTGAGGATCTGTGGGTTACTGTAGATTTAATCATTAACAATAAATTAAAAACTGTAGCAATCTGTGCTGTATATTTGCCACCACCTGTTAAAGTAGATGACATTTCTCATTTTGTTGAAAGCGCAAGCTTGGTCTGTGAAACTTGTAAGGATGTTATTATCTTGGGTGATTTTAATATGAGGTTCATTGATTGGTCTCTTATAGATAAGGAGGAATATACATTCCCCACTAATTTCCCTAGAGAAGGCCATGCCTTATTAGATTTCATTTCGGTAAATAATTTCGTCCAGGTTAATGATATCCGTAATGAGGAGAACAGAATGCTTGATTTAATCTTGAGTACTATTTCTGATGTAAAAGTGTTAAAACCATTGGATCCTCTTAGCAAAGTTGTTCCAAGACATCCTCCGTTGTATTTGTGTTTCTCGGCTCGTGCTGTAAATAACCTGCTCCCTAATAAGCGGGATAAATTCAATTTTTACAAGGCAGACTATGTTAGCATAATTCATGAATTAAACGAAATTGATTGGCATACTGAACTAAGTAACAATGATGTGAATGTATAAGTTTCAGCATTTTATAGTGTATTAAGGCGTTGTATTGAAAAATATGTTCCAAAATGTAGAGCGAAATCAAAAACAAATCCTCCTTGGTTAGATAAACGCCTTAAAAAATTACTAACTGAAAAGGAAAAGCTAAGGAAAAAGTACTTAAAATACAAAAACTCACGCGATAAATTGGAGTATGAGGTTCTAAGAAGTAGATGTCATAAATTACAACATCAAAATACGAATCTCTATTCACTAAAAACCGAAGAGGAAATTCATCACAACAGCAAAGCATTTTGGCGACTATTAAATGATAAACGTAAGACAGAGTCCGATTTTCCAGCACGTATGCATCTTGATGGCGAGGTTGCTGATAATGGTCAACTTATAGCAGATTTATTCGCCAAGTCCTTCAGCTTTAATTTTACAAAGAGCACAGGTAGTTCTGTACAGGTCCCCCCCAAAATGTGTCAAGCAGTATCCGAAATAACAATTACAGCGAAGGACATCCTGCAGAAGATACGCAAGTTAAGTGTTGACAAAAGCGCTGGTCCCGACAACATCCCTCCAATCTTTGTTAAAAGATGCGGTGCTGCCTTGAACTTGCCCCTTTCGATAATTTTTAATTCTTCCCTTCAAAGCGGGCAATTTCCAGACGAATGGAAGAAAGCAAGAATAGTACCAATATTCAAAAAAGGCGATCGTAGTGACGTGCGCAATTTCAGACCGGTTTCCATGCTTTCCATTTTCTCAAAACTATTCGAGTCCATCGTCGAACCTGTCATAACCAATCTTGGTAAACTGATAAGTCAATATCAGCATGGATTCAGAAGCAAACGATCTACAGAGACAAACTTGGCAACGGTAGTGTCAGATTTGTCGCGTGAGGTTGATTCGGGCTTACAGGTAGACGCAATATATACGGACTTTACTAGCGCATTCGATAGAGTAAATCATTCATTGCTGATTAAAAGGCTGGAAGCAAACGGTATCCATGGCTCTCTTTTAAACTGGATCAAGTCATACCTAGAACGAAGATCTCAAATTGTCGCAGTTCTTGGATATGAATCTCAGGTCTACTACGCTGACTCCGGAGTCCCTCAGGGTTCACACCTTGGCCCTATTCTGTTTTCCCTTTTTATTAGCGACTTGCCTGATGTTATCCTTAACTCTAAATGTTCGATGTTTGCTGACGATACAAAAATATATAAGGTTATTAAAGCTCCAACAGATACATTTCTTTTACAAAACGATCTTGACCGATTAACAGCTTGGTGTCATGCTAACGATATGTCAATTAACATAAATAAATGTCATTGTATTACATTTTCAAGAAAAAAGCAACCCATAGTCACAACATACAAAATAGGATCAGAAGAACTACAAAAAGTGAATGTCGTCAAGGATCTTGGGGTTTGGCTGGATTCAGAACTAAAGTTTATAGAGCACTTTGATAATATTATTAGAAAATCAGCCCAAATGCTAGGCTTTCTTAAAAGAAATTCTACGCAATTTCGTTACGCTGAAACAAAGATTATCCTTTTTAACACGTTGGTCAGGAGCAATTTAGAATACGCTAGTGTAGTGTGGAACCCAACATATGCAGTTCATTCTCAGCGAATCGAACAAATCCAAAGAGCTTTTACCAGGCACCTCGCGTTTTCGGCGCCTAATGTTTCTCATCGTTGTCCTTATAACGAGCGGCTAAAGCATTTTAATATGATTTCCTTGTTTAATCGAAGAAAAATTCGCGACGTTATATTCCTATATAAAATATTCAATAACTGCTTAGATTCTGGTGACACATTATCGCTTCTTAATATTAATGTCCCAAGTAGACCACCACGTTATCCTGTAACTAAAATACTTAGTGGTCCGCCGTCTAGAACCAATCTGGGTAGCCATGCTCCAGTCAACCGTATGTGCAATACTTATAATATGTTTTGTCGTGACTCAGAGGATTTGGACATATTTTGTGATAGTCTGAATGTCTTTAAACATAAGGTGCTGAATCTTCTTAAAGATTAAAAATCATGAATTTGTTTTTTTAAACCCTTATTAAGCTTATTCTGAACTCTGTGGTGAATGTCGTGTATACCTGTCATTGGTATTTACTTAAGAATATTAGTGTTATAGGTATCATACTCGAATGTTGTATGTAAATACTGTTGGTGTACCTTATTTAATAAAATAAAATAAAAAATAAATAAACTAACCCTGGTTTAGAGCGCAATAAGGGGCATATAGAACGGGGGAGACACCCGTGTGTTTCCAGGTTAGAATAGGACCACTCCATCTCTTCCTGTGGATGTCGTAAAGGGCAACTAAAGGACTTAGCACAAACATCTCGTGCTACAATTACATTCCCAAAGCGGGTTGACGTCAGGCAGGCGGCCGGTCGTAAAACTATAGCCAAATCATTTGAACTGTTCCGGCTATTTCTTCTCCATTTTGCAAGATCTTTGGCATCCTTGGGTGACCTTGACATGCATGTTATATTTGGAGAAGAAAAAGCGGGAAGCGCACAGCTGAGGTTGCAACCGGTAACGCGCTTAGATTAAGAAGAAGAAGAAGAGAACGGGGGAGAGGTGCGGGGACGCCAAATTGCGGGAGATGCTGTCAGATTCCATTCTGTTTGTACTCTTATGTATTCTGTGGTTATGGGATACTAACTCAACGATACTATATTTTATAACAAATACATGTATAGATAAAAATCCAAGACCCAGGTCAATCTGAAAAAGATCATTTTCTATTGGCCTAACTGAGGATCGCACCCGGGACCTCCGGTGTCCGAGGTCGACCTGGAGGTCGATATAACAAAAAAACAGTAAATAATGCAAATATTTACTGTTCTTTTGTTTAAAAAGCAAGTCACGAGATTCCTTATGGACAACTGAACTACCTTGACGTGGAACACAATCGACGAATTAACTCCCAATTTTTTTTTCCAGCCCTTTTTGAACTACATACATACTTAATCTGAATAATATTGCCCGTTTGTTGTAAATTTATTGAATTTGTAGATTTCACATTTCGAGTGGCTAAATACTAAATTTATGTAACATTTAATAAGTATAATAATATTTACTCCATTGTGACACTGTAAATTGTTAAGTACTTACAGAGTTTTTTTTTCCTTTTACACAGTTACTATTGTACACTTCTATCATGCTGGTATTTAAGAGAAACCTGTTATTAGCCTACTATAAGAAAAATAAGTATGTAAGATTATCTGTAAACGCTGTTGGTTTCTTGAATAAATAAAATAAAATAAAAAAGAAATAAAATAAATACAAAGAAAATTGTCGACTCCACAGTTTTGTGCGCTGTCTTCAGGCCGGGCGTTGAATAAACTTGGGCTGTCGATGTGTCATAAGTCAAGTGACGCTCGAGCTTCGCGGACCCCAGTGGTTTTTCCATAGACATAAGAAACATAGTAAAAGACATTTTGATTATACAGAATGTCAGAGTAGGGTCGTTTATTTCTGAATTTATGTGCTGTACATTTACATCGTTATAAATAAAATAATCTTTGATCTTGATTTAAAAACTATCCTAGTTTTGGGTTGATATTTTTTTACGTAATCGCATCCATTGTATCTCCAATTTATAACATACAAATACGATAACTAAATCCTAGTATTAAAACACGATTAAAGATCAATTGTAAAAAAAAATCATTAAGTTATTAATTTTAATTATTTATTAACAATTTTAATTATTTGAGTTTGGTTTTACGACCGTACTTAGATATTTTAATAATTAAAAAAAAAGATGGTATATAAAAAGTTAAGATAAATTTTTAAGGGCGTACCGAAATTTTCCGGGGTACAGTGATGCCCCCATTTAAAAAAAATCATTTCAAAGAAAACGGTGACATCATATAAAATTTTGCTACTAGCAAGTCCTAGATAATCCTTTAAAGTATTTTATGAACTACTGTTTACAGTTTATAATAAGAACGTTAAGCTTTACTACGAACATTTGCCAAAAGTGGCCGTTTTTAGCAAACGTGTGTAGTAAAGCTTAACGTTCTCACTTTAAACTGTAAACAGTAGTTCATAAAATACTTTGAAGGGTTATCTAGGACTTGGTAGTAGCAAATTTTTAAATGATATCCTTATCCTTGGTAAAGGTACGGCGTTAAGCTAAAGGAAACTGATGTGCATAATTAAAATTAATAAAAAATATGAATTTTAATGTGTATATTGTAGTATTTTATGAACTCTATGGAAAGTCAAACAAATAGCAGAGGCCAGCCTTTGAGTGTCCTCAAGTAAAATTGAATAATAACACTCCCATCACTCTTTGTTTCAAACTTATCATTTTAATTAAGAATTTGAAAAGTGTTGTACTAAATAGGTAATTATTGCTTTCTATTAGGGCGGCGCCAACCCCAGAAAGCGAATTTAATAAGACATGGAAATAGATAAGTCTTAATGAATTTCCCTGTAATTGGACCGGACATAAAAACCTTTTATCTGATTCATGCAAACATTTCCGTTCTTCAAAAATGGCTATTAAATATTGAAGTTATTTGATAATGGGTATTAAAAGTTCGTAAAACATAGGAGGGGTTGTTCCGTAATTATATTAACTGGAGGAGCTCGGTGAAATCGTCTCGAGCTTTCTGTGCTTCGAAAGGCACGTTAAGCCGTTGGTCCCAGCCATGTTCCGACTTTCATCATTGTATGACAGTCATTAAGCTATGTCAGATGTCTTTAGGCAGCTTTAAAAATCTAAACAAGTTGGCCACTTACACGATAATTAAGAACTCATTGACGATTATTCTCATTGGCCACCTGCTTATCCAACACAGGTGGACAGTGACTCAAATCCTTATATATTTTTATTCTTCTGTCATTAACTGCTAGGAAAAGTTTTCCCTCCGAATATCTTGATAAACTAAAACAGATTCAAGAGTCCAAAAAAACTTAAAATACCTACTTCGTATATTAAGTCCATCATTAACAAATATTGCTTAATTTTTAACAAAGAATTTTATTTTGTCAAAAGCTTAGTAGGATTAGGAATATCATTTCGAATAAGTAATTGAAAACCGTTAAATATATGGTCCGAGAGCTGGCACGAATTTTTGGGTAGGTATTTGAGGCAAGTTGAAAACTTGTCCCATACTTCTCCTATACCCCAACATGGAACTGCAGACCTGGCTAGAAGACCTGGCTGGAAGATATGTGACAACTTTTTAACTTGCCTCAAATACCTACCCAAAAATTCGTGCCAGCTCTCGATCTAATAGCATGGAAACCGAACAACCCTATAGAAGCATCTCAGTATCTGTTTTAAACTTCGCAGATGAAAAGCGAATAGAAGGATGGCAAAGTTAATTTGCATCAGTCCACGACTAAGTTTCCGCCATTCAGTTGCTTATCTGCATAATTTGCTGTAGAACATGAAATAAATAGGCATGAGACACGCTGTTGTCACAAAAGTCGTAGCTAGGGATTCCTAGGGGGAGAGTCAAGTTGAGTCGTCGTATTAACTGATTTGATTAAGAAAGTCGATCCTGAAACAAGGCTTACGAGAAAAGAGGTACCTAGGTCCCCACCTACCTCTTTTGATTGTGCAGCTGTCCATTTTACAAAGAATCTCCATTCCTGCCTATCTTGAGCTTCATGTTTAATATGTCCTTGGTGTAATAATAAGCTTATTATGTACGATATGTAAGATATACAAGGAATAAAAAAAACTTAAAAATTAACCTAAACAAATACAACGTCAAGCGAAATATTTAGGATTAAGAGGAAATCAATGGGCCGTATTTCCATATATGCGTATTTCTCTGATTCCTCGCCGAATAGTGATTTTTATTAAATAATTTAATTATTAAAAGAGACACGAACCTTTATAAACCTGAAAAATTGGTAAGATTTTCAACTCTGTTCGAACGTCTGCAAACTAATTTGACGTGGTTATATTTAAAAAAAAAAAAAGTGGTCAAGGCGTCTGCCTTGTGATCCGGAGGTCATGAGTTCAAATCCAACTGGGAAGCATACTTTGTGAAAAGTTGTTTTCAGTCTGGTTAGGATATTGCAGGCTTGAATCACCTGATTATCCGAAAAGAAAGATGATTCCGTGCTTCGGAAGGCACGAAAAGCTGTTGGTCCCGAACGCTATCTAGCGTTTGTACCTATCCTAGGATTGGTTCTGGTCTATTCTGGGTTGCGGAGTTCAGATGGCAGTCGCTCTGTGTAAAAAAACAGTAACCTTGTCAAATCACCTAGGTAAGGTACCCCGGACCCCGGGCCCCTGAAGCGTTACCGTTGAGGAAGCAACCGGCAATACGCTCGGATGATGATGATATTTTAAAAAGAACAAATAGGAACACAGCAGAGGAGAAATCAGAAGCCTACGAAACTTCGATATTGTGTTCTTTTCATAGATATTTTCGGTGCGGCTGCAGTTGTCACTATCGCACAGCGCGACAGTAATAGATTTTATTTTATTTTATTTAATTTCATTGAGCCAAAAGCTACAATAGGCAGACTTAATGCTAAAGCATTCTTTCCCTGTCAACCTTTAGGAGAAGAGAAACAGATAGAATAGTTGGCGTCTAAAATAGATTTTACAAATACCTATTTTTTAATTCTTTCGACCTTTGCGTTTCTTCATAATAAAGAGTAATCAGTTTAAAAGCATATGTTATGTAAAAATGTTACACTGTTTCTAAACTGATGATATTTATGGTGAACCCTTGTTCCTCCCTATCTACGCCAATGGATGTCACTAGAACATGTTTTATGCGAAACAATAAACGCGAATTTTGAATAATACCCTTTGTTGTACCTACTGTTTGCTGTCGTCCGTATCATTATAATGTGTAACATTGCTGGTTGGACTGTCATATAAATAACTCGTGTCTGTAGTTATCTTTAGTAACACATGGCAACACCTTGTAATTGTAAATTATATTAATTCGAAAACCGTTATGTTCACGAAATATTTTAAGCACTTCAACATATAAAAAAATATGTAGTACTTATAAAATCATTAATTTCTGATTCCTTTGATCTTTTTATTCAATATGAAATTATAAATACATTAGTTTATTGTGCAAGCCATGCAGCTGTGGAATGCCTAATTCATCCATCCATACTTATTATAAATTAAAGTTAGATTGCTGTCTGTCTGTAATTCTGAAAGCATTTCTCAGGAAAGGTTTACATGTATAATACATACTCGTATTCATGCGAAGCCGAAAGCGAACTAGTGAAATTACGTATTATAAGGAAGCGACACTAGTGAAATTACGTAAAAGTAAAAATAAAAATATTAAGTGATTGTACCCGTAACTGGAGGGCATGTATGACGAGAGTGATGAGTGTACATACAAAAGAGGTTTGTCAGGATCATAGCAAGTGTAGGTCCTTAAGTCTCTATCTACTTCTGTGGGAAACAGGCGTATTACTATTATTATAATATAATTATAAGCGTCTGTATAGCAACTCAGCTATCATTATCACATGTTTGTATGTATGTTTAAGGTATAATCTCATATTATTGCTAATCCAAGCAATTTAAAATGAAATAATAATTTTGTAAAACAAATGATACAAATTTTCAGTCATAAACTTTTATGTAAATAGATAAGGATAAATCACACTAAATTGAGCTAGCCCTAGACTACGTTTTTTAAACATGTACTTACGTACTTGCGATAAATATATTATAATTTATTGATAAATACCCAAGACCCAGGACAGTTATAATTTAAATACTATCCGCATAGTCCATTTGTAACAAGAGATCTGGGGATACATCGCGTAAATGAATAATTACTGGAACATCGCACGCTTTAATATTATTATGTAGTCCAAGAGGCTACAATATATTAAGATTAAACACTTCCAGTGGAAATTGATTTATGAAACGGCGCGACTCCAAGTAACGAGTTCGGAAGTCCTCTGTTCATAAAAAACTATGTTTGTCGACTCGGACGCCCAACTTTCCTCATTGGAATATTAAGCGAAGAAACATTGGCCTACGTAATGGATAGCCTGTATTGTTTCCCGCTCAGATTTATGGAGGTAACTTGTAACGGCTTCTTTAATTAGACTTCTTCACTCAAATTGATGATTGTTATTGATGTTAGTTAATTTAAAATTGGTCGAGCCAAGGTTTCGGGTACACAATTACAGATAATTTAAACTTGCTAAGTGGAGTCATATTGCAATGGCATAAGGTTTTATTTAGAATCGTTTCACGATTTGCGGAAGGCTGTATGAAATGTATTAAAGGTGATCTTAACACTATTGAAGAGCTCGAGCCGCTGTGAAAGTCATTACTCGTAGTACTTTGTTAGCTTAATGAATTGACTGATGGCTCGAGAAGGTTTGAACAGTGGTGGGGTTAAGTGGGAGCTGCTGATTAATCACCCTGTCAGTAACGCTTCCAATTGCCACTCGTCACGAAACCCTTATACTACAATTTTTGTGCTGACTTTCCATAGTTTTATAGCGAAAATACGCACGAAATATCAGTTACAATTTTCAATTTGTTAAATTGGATTTGCGTCGGTCATTGCTGTCATTTATCTAGCATTTAATTGCGGATTCGGATAAACGAAAAAAAATTGGTTATTTAATGTTTAATTTCACGATAAGCTTTTATCTGGTATTTATTTGGTGGATAGAGATGAGTAGGTAAGTAATTATTCCCGGACCGTCTCGGATTGTAATCCAGCGGGATTAGAAAGGGCGGTGTGAATGGTAATAGCAGTTCCCGAGGTGCTGCGGTGTGATTTACTGCTAAGATTCAATAGTGAATATTTTAAGCTGAGATTTATCTGTAACCCGTTACTTGGAGTTCTTCAAAATGTCATTTTGCAAGTGTTTGTATTTACGAACCCTCGCTGAAAGACATTTTGAAGAATATTTTTTAAAGATATTTCAAAGCTAAAATGGGTTTAGTAATTTTGTGGATTCAATGCAATTTAGTATTCGTGAACTGAAGTTAATGTGCCACTACTTTCCAGCTTATTTGGTCGTGTATGTAAATAGATAAATAAATAAGCAGTTGTGATAAATGTTTCAATACTGTTAATATACATATATCCATCTTTTCACTTTTGCTTTTGCTGATGTGTGATGTAAAATTTTCCTACCATTGTGTTCTGTCTTAAAGTGGGTAAGAAGTAATCCTGGCGTCAACAAGTCCGCTGTTGTGCGTTTTTTTGTAATCCTTTTTTATACCCTTCGTCTTCTTCTGCCTTATCCTAATCCTACTATTTATGTGGGATCAGGACAGCATGACAGTTGTTTCCATCTCCTACAACAAAGTTTTCATATGCACTCGGAATCTCCGTGGTTGTATTTTATAGATAACAGAATAAGGTCCTAGAGAAAAGCTATTATGTGATTAGCATTTCAACTTTTTCGTTTGGTTATATTGTTTGTAACACTTTTTTTTGGGTGCAAAATAACAGTTCAGTGATCATCGATATAAAAGGTAAAATTACCAAAAGGCACATTAAACTGAGACATTTTGTTTTTCACGTTACCGTGTAGATTATGTTATGTTATAATAATGGGCGTATTGATCATTTATTTATTTATTCATTGATATATTCTGCCGCATTCTACAGAGAAAAAACCTATATTGGTATGTCAAAGACATCAAACTTAAAAAAAAAACTAGTAGGTACTTAGTTAACATTAGTTTGGTTAATTTACCGCAGCACAAGAGATTTATTAGTGGATATATTTTTTACACATACGGCTAACTGCACAGACTTATAAGATTTTTTAGCTCTGCGTCTGTATAGTAAATTTGGGATACAAAAAATTGTATCAAAATGCAATTTTTGCTAATAATAAGTTTGTCTATACATCTATTTGACACTCTTCGCCAAAACTCGAAGTTCACTAAAATTCAATAATCCTCAATAAAAAAGCCTTAACCAAAAGGCACTGTAAAATGAGACCAATTTAATTTTTTGCGTTCTATTGATGATACAATCCACGGATTTATACCTATGCATTTTCGTTTATATTTCTGGACAGAGCTCGCTTGTAAAAACAAACCGCAGTATTGAATTTGATACAGTGTCAACACGATCACTAAAATGTTTCTATGTAGATATCGAAATGTTATGTGATAATAATGTTTGCGTAGGTATCTCATTTATGTTATCACAATCCATAAAGTAAAATAGACTACGTACGTTTGTATTTTTTTATTTATTTACACTTTATTGTACACACATACAAATGTAATAGTACAACAGGCGGACTTAATGCTAAAATCATTCTCTAACAGTAAAACCTTTGGGTTGATTGGGAGAGTTTACCTACATAATAAATACATATAAACGAGCAATAAATATTATACATATCTCTAAATACATATTATACAATCAAGTCTGTCTCGTATTTAATTGAAAATGAAGGTGTCTCAAAATTCAAATTTTAAAGGAGTCGCGGCTAGGAGCCCTTCTGATGGACTCAGGGAGAGCATTCCAGAGTCGTACAGCAGTGACAGAGAAAGAGTTATCGAAAAAACCTATACGGTGAGAAGGAATAGCTAGGGTAAGAGTATTTGAAGAACGCAGGGACCTCTCATGAGTAGAACTTAAAAGTTGGAAACATGATTTGAGATACTCAGGGGCCTGGGGATTATTAAGGATATTGTACAGCTGACAGAGAATATGTTGGTTTCTGCGTTGACGAATTGGCAGCCAATTGAGCTGAGAACCAGATTGGGAAACGTGATCGTATTTGCGCAAGCAGAAGATAAACCTAATACAGTAGTTAAGAAGACGTTCTAATTTATTTAGTTGTTCCTCGGTTAAGTCCGGATAAAACACTTTAGCGTAATCAATTATGGGGAGAATTAAAGTTTGTGCTAGCATGGTTTTTGTTTTCTCAGGCAGAAATTTTTTCAAGCGCTGTAAGTCGCGCCTTTCTGCTTACTTCCGAGATTTGAGTACTCCAAGATAAAGTGTTATCAATCCAGAGGCCAAGATTTTTGACCTCATTACTGAAAGGGATATTGCAACCATCAAAAGTAATTGCAGTTACGATACTCATTTCTATAGCATTTATTTGCCTCTTGCTACCAACATTTATGGCCTGGCATTTTTGAGGATTGACCCGCACCCCATAGTTGTTGGACCAATTCATGACACTTGTAAGGTTATCATTCAATAGCGAAATCGCAGTGTTCACGTTCTCCGCGTCGGTCTGCGTATAAAGCTGCAGGTCGTCAGCATGTAGATGGTATGAACAAGTTAAACAGTTTGAGAGAAGATTTATAAATAAAGAAAACAAAATGGGAGACAATATACCGCCTTGTGGAACGCCAGCTTCAAGCCCACACCAATCAGATGAATCCTGACTGTTGCGAATTTGCTGCCGACGACCACGAAGATAACTAAAAAACCAATCGATCACCGAGGAGTCCACATTGTAATGGGAGAGGATAGCTAGTAGAATATCAATATCGACCGCGTTAAAAGCATTGGTAAAGTCAATCAGCGATATAACAGTCACTTTTTTGTTTACCATTCCAGCCCTAATGTCATCAGTAATTTTCAGTAGGGCTGTAGATGTACTATGGCCAGGTCTGAAACCTGACTGATAACCATTCATCAAATTGTTCTCATTAATGTGCTTTGAAAACTGATCGAATACCGATGCTTTCAACACTTTGGATAGAAACGAGAGAATTGATATAGGACAGATGTCATTTGATGGTTTGAGATTTTGGGAAGTGGACGAACATAGGCAATGGGATAAGTCCACCATTGTACAAAATATTTTGATCTATTATTACTTAACTATTTAACTGTAACTATTTCTTGTACAATAAAGATATAAAACAAACAAACAAACATAGGCATTAAGTCATAATGAAGGAAAGCGATGATGTGAAAGACTGTGATTAATTCTATGCGTGATAATAGGAAGGACATAACAAAGGATATGAATGATCATCACGCGACTAACTTGATCATGTCCAACGGCATTAGAAGTAATGGACATTATTTTTTTACGGACGTCCTCCTCAGTGACCGCAGTGAATTTAAATAAGTCACTATTTGGGGCAGGCAAGTCAGCTATAGAAGCAACGGTTCGTTTTTTATCATCACTATTAAGTAAAGGAACAGATGCGAAGTGTTTGTTGAGTTAATTAAGTGTGAAGGGTAACTTGGATGACATCTCATTCTGAACCTTGCCTATACCCACAGAATTAAGAAATTTCCAGAGATTGGCTGAAGAAACGTTTTCGATATTATCACTGAAGTAACGGCGTTTAGCATTTCTACAAATTTGATTACAGCGATTTCTTGCAGCCTTATACGCATTCCAATTGTCATCAGAACGATCCTGTTTAAATTTCTTAAAAGCACAATTACGTCGCTTCATGAACATATATATTTATAAGGTATTATTCAATAATGATCTTCAATAAAGTTCCTGGGCTATTCGAGTTCTGCCTTGACCGCGCTGCAGTATACATAGGTACTTTAAAACCCAAATACTTAATTGCTTTGATGGTCAACAAAAGTAACGTTGAATGGAATGTGTACAGTAGGGAGTAACGGACAAATTGACTGGAGATAGAACAAGATGGAAAAATTTGTATTTATCTTTCTATAAATAAATAAATATATACGGACAAATCACACATATTGAGCTAGTCCCAAAGTAAGTTCGAGACTTGTGTTATGTGATACTAACTCAACGATACTATATTTTTATAACAAACTAGCAGTCCACCCCGGCTTCGCCCGTGGTACACACATAGCCTATGTCACTCGGGAATAGTGTAGCTTTCCAACGGTGAAAGAATTTTTTAAATCGGCCCAGTACTTTTTGAGCCTATTCATTACAAACATACAAACATACAAAAATAGGTACAAATCTTTCTTATTTATAATATTAGTATAGATACATATATAGATAAACATCTTAGACCCAGGCCAATCCGAAAAAGATCATTTTCCATCTTGACCTGAACGGGGGATCCTACCCGGGACCTTCGGTGTGACAGCCTGGCATGATTACCACTAGGCCACAGAGGTCGTCATATCTCAACAGAAAACTCATAAACAAATACCTATAGTATTTCGACGTTGTCACTAACATGATTTTGTGTAAAACATTCCAAAACGATGCCGGAGAGTGCTGCTAGTTTAATATAAAGTGGAGGAAAAACTGTTTTTGTTCTCTTAAATACTTTTTTGTTTACTACATCGTTGATTTGGAGCTTTATCAGGCGAATTACGTCGTAATTATTGTTGTTAAGGCGAGTGCAGACTCATTATAGTAAATTATACGGACACGACACGCAATCGTTTAATGACCTAACTTAGTGATTTCTTCGGAATTTTTACCGGATGATAAACAGTGCCTTCATTCGTGTTCGATGTTTTTCCGGGTAATAAATAAATGCTGATTAAAGGAATATTATTAAATAAAAAAAATAATTAAATGCCTGTAAAGTCGGTTTTACGGGCGAAGATTTTACGTGACAACGGCGGCAGACCGATCATAGTTGAGTGGGAGAGAGACGCAAGGCATTCGGCGGGCCTCTCTCTCGTTCGGTGACTCATCGTAACGTTACCGAGCGTTACACTTTTTCATAAGTGACTCCCAGCCGCAACCTAATTTAAGACGTTGTCACGTCAAAAACGACAAAACGTTTCGAAAAAAGGTAGGTAGTGCCCTTGCACTCCGCTTGGCTCGTCTTGGCACTCCCATGCCCCCAGATTTAGAGGAACCCGAACAAGTAAAAAGTAAGAGGAATATGCGGCTGTTTACTTACAAATATAAGTACCTACTTAAAATTTTGCATAGTTGTAGATAATAATATTTTTTTACTCCTGTACTTTTGACTATCTTTTACATGGTCACGAACAATAATATAAGTATAGAGATAATATGACTTCTAAAAAGTCTATACTCTATTCCTAATTACAGCACTTGTATCGTAATGTCGCCAAAACGATACGGCTAGCTGCGCTGTCACAGATTACTGTGTATGTAAATAGGTTAAGGTTTAACTCGATCAACATAACTTTACAACAAAGAAGCGCAACTACCAACTTAAAAAACAACTAAAATCATAAGGTTAAAAGGTTAGGTTTTATAAGAAATAAATTTTCCGAGATAAATTCTTAGTAAAGTAGAAAAAATACTATTAAGTACCTTTCTGAAACTTTTAACTGAGATACTCTGTATCTTAGTAATTTTTACTTTTTTTAATAAACTAAAAAATATTGGTGCATTATTTTTGGATAATCTAACAGACTAATTACATACATAAATACATAAAAAATATATTTTTTTGCTTTTCTTCTCACATTTGCGGAAAACGGCTACTTTTGGCAAATTTGCGAAGAAAAGCTTCATGTTCTCACTTTAAACTGTAAACAGTACTTCATTAAATAGTTTGAAGGGTTATCTAGGGCTTACAGAGACAACATTTTAAATAATATGTCCGTTTCCTTTCCTTCAAATGGGGGCAGCACTGGACCCCGGAAAGTTCATGTAGCCCCTAATAATACTTTTCTGTCCCAGTCATCATCTCTATTCGACCGCGCTCACAGTCGATTGAGCATTCTCACAGATTGGCTGTTACAATGTATTGAAAGAAAGACTGACTGAGCCCGTCGGCTGCTCTATTTTCCAAGCTTTTATTTAGTTTGTGTGTCTGTAATCAAATTTTGAAAGCTGAGTAAGACCCACTTCCTATCATTCGATCGAGTTGAAAATTCACATACGAGTACTTATATAAGTTGGGTGACAATGCAATATTATGGTACCACATGATAAACCCACGGCATCTCCGTGGTAAAACAACATAGCCCCACCGAGTTTGGGCTCAACTGTTTTGTCTTGAGGAGCACTTTGAACTTTGACTAATCACTGTTTTAGATAAAATCTTGTTTTTAGGGGTCGGCACGGCATGTTAGTCGTTTCCAGTTTTTTTAATTATTTTTTAAATAATTACTTGTTTCAGACAGAGTTCTCTGGGAAATCGTTTACACATCAGGCTTGTCACTTGTTATGTCATGGTTTTCTATAAATTTAGCTAATATTGATGTCAGTCTTTTGACTGACATCAAAATTAGCGTTCAGTCCTAGGTTTCATTCCCACCGTGAGCAAACGTGTTTTGAAAATCTGATCTCTTGAGATTCGATAAATACCTTTTGTACCTATAATTTATGATATTTTTTTCAAAACAAAAAACCGACTTCAATACCAGTGAAGTGACAGACACAGAAAAGCTACATAAGCAACAATTGTATTCTTAGACGATATATTTTTAGTTATTTTCGTTTAAAAATCAAACTACTTGATCGATTTGATAAAATTTCTATGGGATCACTTGGAAAATATATTCTTTCAAACAAAAAAGATTTCTTTAAATCGGTCCAGGCGTCTTCGAGAAATCGGGAAACATACATAAAAAAAATAATAAAAGAATCCGACAAATTGCTAACCTCCTCCTATTTATGAAGTCGGTTAAAAAGGGGCGAGTAAAAATATGGTTTTAAAAAATCATTACTATATTATCGAGGTTACGCAATCAAAAGATATGTTTTGAGTGAAATTTACATATTTACAGCTAGAAGATATGTTTTGAGTGAAATTTACATATTTACAGCTAGAGGGTTTCGAAACGAAATAATAAAATAGAGACCAACCTTTCGTTTTTCCCTGTGGCCCTCCTCTTGATATTAGATCGCCTCCATCTTCTCTCCGCCACACAATTTTTGGAGGAGGATACCCTCTCGCCTTGCACACCAGCTTGGCTGATCCACCTTCAGGGACCATCATGTCTCCCGAAGTCTCTTCGTATATTATATCTGGAGGGATCACTACTTCGAGAAATGCTGTCTGAAATATAAATTAAGATCAGTACATGAACTAGACATATTTTTTTTAATACCTGACATAAATATCTTTTTATAGATACCTACATCTTCTTCGTCTAAGCGCATTCTTGGTTGCATCCTCAGCTGTGCTGCTTCGGAGCCCAGGGTGCGGTTTCCCTCTTTTTCTTCTCCAAATACAACATGCATGTCGCTGGTCACCCAAGGATGCCAAAGACCTTGTAAAATGGAGAAGAAATAGCCGGAACACTTTAAATGATTTGGCTATAGTTTTACAACCGGCTGCCTGCCTGACGACAACCCTCTTTGGGAATGTATTTGTGCGAAATGTTTTACAAAAGGCCGCCTCCCGACGTTAACCCTCCTTGGGAATGCAATTTTAGCACGAGATATTTGTGGTTAGTCCTTTAGTCGCCTCTTACGACATCCACAGGAAGAGATGAAGTGGTCCTATTCTAACCCGGAACCACACGGGCTTTTTATAGATACCTACATATTGATATACAATACTATACATATATTTCATGCATGAATGCTGGAAATATTGAAAAGCAATAAAAACTTCTTTTCTCTACCCACGGCGATATAAAGTCACGGTATACAATAACTGATTGGTAGATTTACGAGTATTTTATTTATATAACGTCTAACAAAATATACTGTTACTATTTTAAGAGTGAATTCAGTCCACGATACTAACCAAATTTCCCCAAGGAACCAGAACAAGAATTATGAAAAATAGTTTTTGACTTTCCATACAAACTCGGATTAGCTGGGTCAATTTGTATGGGAGGCCAAAAATGTTTTTCATATTTCCATATTATGTTCCTTGGGGAAGATTGTTCAGAATCATGGTCTAAATCCACCATTAGTATATTTTGTTAGACCCTGTATACTTTACTACATACTGTAAGTGTAGTATACAATATATAATATACTGTATACTACACTTTCTGTCCACTAACACTAACATCCTAAAAACATTTGCCTTGATTAGACATTTTAGATTTTTGATTGCACGTAAAAGCTTGTTTCTATTATTTTTGAAGATTAAGTTTAATGACGGCCAATGTATCTCATTCATTCTTCGTTAACTCTCAGTAAGTAACCACATAAAAAGCTACCATAAATTACTATTTTTAATATGCAGTGTATGTCAACTTTTAACTTTATTTTCCTTGCCGAAAGCTTATTTTGTCTACTTTATTAATATAACATTGAAATATATTTCAACAGTCATAATTACGTCTCATAATAAACTCGTTGTTTATTCACCGTAACTCACGTAAATATACCGCAGGTATAATTAAAACAGGGAAGAGCTATATTTCACCTGCATTTTCATCGGATCTGTATTAACTTGGCACATATATTGTCCTCGGTCCTCCCGTTTGACCCCTCGGATGTTTAGGGTCCACGTGTTGTAGTCGTTATGCGTGACGCTGAGTCGGGCGTTGTTTGTGATCACGTGTTCGTGGATTGCCAGGATAGCCTTCGTGTCCGCCTTGATCCACGCTACCTGAGTCCCGAACGGCCCACGGCGTCAGCAACACGTGACGTGACATCACAACGAGACAAACAAAATTAGAACACGAAGCAAGAATATCAAATTTCTTAAAAAAGTTTGCATTTTTGCAGTTTGCTCCAGGTCTGTAAAGATACACTGTATAATTAAGGTCAGTCGATTGACACCTCATCTCAAAATCGTCAAGCTGCAGATGTTGAATTGTTGCAGATAGAAACTACAGATCTTACTAAGGAATGACATTTTCTTATGCGTTATCTTTAAAGAACGCGCCGCAGATAAGCTATCACAGTATAGAGATGTGTAGTGGTCTGTCACAAAAAATATACTTGTAGTACGATGGTCCTGTATGGACCTTGAAATAATGAAGCGTTCATGAAACGATCACCAGACTTAAAAGTTTGTAATCTACAGGATGTATTAGTCTTACAAAACATTGCCTTAGTGGTTGAGTAAAAACGCCACAATTCCGCCGCGATAATCGCGAAAAATTCCGATGAAGACTTTCAGAGCGAAAAAGTCTAATTACAAGCGAATGCTTCCCAAGAGGCAGTCACGACAACGATCCTCGAGCGCCAGCAACACTATCTTGTTGCGAACTCCTCGCAAAATGCTCTCGGAATTTTTAATTACATTTTGGCCTGGACGCCGCTATGAGGCGCGGCACGAGCGCGTTGTGTAAACGCCACTCGTTTCACCCGCTTTACCGAAAGCGTCGACATCGCAATAGAAGCTAATTTCCTGCATAGCGCGTAACAAAAAAGAACAGAAATATGGCGTTTATACTTCTCAGTGGCGTTGTGTGCCAACTTGGGTATTAAAACTTTATCGTTAAAAATAATATTCACTAGACACTAGTTTTACTTTAGAACAATCCGTGAAATGCGTAGTAGCATTTAACTTTTATATTTGTTAACGACACCTTGGTTCTTTTATTATATCATGAAAATAGCTTTTTAATTACTTGTAAACATATATTTTATTTTTTATACTCTTAAAACTTAATAGCATAGACAGAAAAAGCATCTTTGTTGAATTCATAGACGTATTTAATAAAGTGATTAATTTTATGCTAATCAAGTATTGGTGTACAAAAAAGTGCACTACAGAAGTTGTATGTGCAGTTTAGGTTACATAAACCACTACAGGTCAACATATTATTAGTGCTTGTGCAAGAAACAACACTAGTTTGTGTTACTAATAGGACTATAGTGAAAATTAACTCTACGGTCACAGAAAAACATTAAAGTGCAGACGCAAATTCAACACTTTAATGCTTGCTGTTAATAAAAAAGCAACCCTTTATTTTGAAAGATAGCATAGTTTAGCTGTATTTCTGTATCAAACTTCAAACGAAAGGATTGCAGCTCTAAAACATTAAGTACGATGCAATTTCAAATATTTTCAACTCAGAAATGTTATGTTAATTTTATCTTTGAAATACAAGTTTTACAATTCTTCTAAAGATAAAAAGATTTTTATAAAATTGCATCGTCAGATAACACAAAGAAAACAGAGAAAGTAAAGAATAAGAAGATATAGTTACCAAGATCGAACTCATCCATACCAGCGGTGCATATCGAAGTGAGGTGTTTGCTATTGATCGTGTTAATGTTGCATGCTTACATTACTAAGGAAATCCACATATTTTTTTAAAAAATGGACTTAGAATAAACACTAATTGGAAAAATATGATTAGTAAAGTCCATAGAGAAATTTCAATCCAATATCTAAGATCTCAAAGGCACCGGGGAAAGAAACACGTGCCGATGTTATTAGTATCGTGTAATTACTTACGAAAATCGATATGTGAGAGCAAATATGAGACGATATAGTGAAGGCAATAGTATATCGAAGGAAATAGAGTGACCGCTCTAACGGCCCCAGAGAGACTATTATCGAATCTTGTTTCTTGGCGAATCGATTCACTGTTGCTATAAGTATTTATCCCTTTCGATTCGTTGGGCCAGTAATAAACTTGGCGGATATTTTCCTTTCCGCTTATGTTGTTATTATGTTAGCATTGACTTGTTGTGATGTTATAACGTAACGTAAGTAAGTAAAGTGATTAAGAGGAAAAATAAAATCGATACATGGATTTTTGTTGATAATTTTGTTTACTTTACTTCTAATTTTTAAATTACAGACTAAGATATAATAATAGATGCATTTTCTTTTAATAAAGGTACCTATTGTTTTATCAGAGAAATGGTCACTTCGGCATGACATGGATTTATGATTATGACAAATATAATTTAATGTCTGATTTAAACTATGAAATCAATTCCCTCTGTCATCGATAACCGACAGACACTTTTAAATAAAGTTATGAACAATTTATGCGTTATCGTATCGAATGGTTGGAAGATAGTGTTCTAGATTAACTCCCGGGACAGTTTGAGACGAGTACCTCTCGAAATGATTGAACAGGGACCGAGGGGGTTTGCCCTGGCTTTATTTTAATTTCGTAAAGTGTCTGCTTTGCAACGGAAATTCTTGTCCACTGGATCATAGTCGGCTTTGCGGATTTTGTCCTGACTATGACTTTGACCGATTAGTTTGATAATAGGAAGTTTCTAATTTCTAATAGTATGTTAAGAAGAAGGATAGTGTATTACAATTAGTGCATATTTAACATGCTAAGTTTGATTAAACATATATTGTGCAAAGTAATAAAATTCAAGAATATTGACTTTTTTAAAATAATATTCTTGAGTTTTGTTCTATGTGCTTAAAGTGTCTAGTGCAAGTGTAAGTGTGCTAACTCTACAACACTATTGTGGACGACTTACATACAGTATATTGTGCAAATATTAGTATTGGTGTACTCTATGCTAGATAGAGATAGTCTAAGTGCTCGTGAGTCGAAAGAGTGCTTCAGAAGTGCATTGAAGGTCGTGTGCTATAGAAGTGTGGAAGTTAGTGCAAGGTCTATTGGGTGAGATCTATAACGTTGAGATATTAAACAGAGAATTTCGTCCATGAAATTTGATTTTGGTGTTTTGTTCACAATGTTTGATTAATTTTTTTATTCAAAATTTTAAGATACGTGACTTTTCAACACTTTAAGGTAAAATTTTTTGTTGTTTGTTTGAAAGTTCAATACGGTTGCAAGTGTCATTTTACACCTACTATACACCGAAAAACATTTAACGAATATACGTATCCATTTACCTCGGTTGCCTGGAAGAGATTGCAGCTGCGATAAGGCCGCCTTTTGACATCTGTTTTCTTTAATCTATTACTCTGTATCATTATGTTTTGGTGCAATAAAGATTTAAACTAACTTAAATAAAGGTAACAACGTATATATACAGGGTTATTTTTAATTAACCGGCTACCTTCTTGGAGCAAGTTCAGTCTGTGATACTGAACCACTTTCCACAAAAACAATTATCGAAAACCGAAAACAAAATTTCGTCCTCCCATACAAAATCCATTTGGTTGAGCGCCGGAATTGTATGGAAAGGCGAATTTACTTTTTCGTTTTTCAATAATTGTTTTTATGGAAAGTGGTTCAGCATCACGGACTGAACTTGCTCCAATAAGGTTGCCGGTTAATTAAAAATAACCCTGTATAACTAACCTGATTAAAAGAATAATTAAGGGCTTCAAAAGCAATTAAGATATATCTAATTTCCTAAAACACAGTTTAAAAAAACCGCGTTTAAAAAAAAAGCACTACCATTTACTTCTAAAACTCAACTAATTTATACTGAAGTCTGTGTGTAAGCGGGCCAGTTAAAATTCTCGGCATTCGGTATTTTGAAGATCGCGCTTACGTTTTGTCAGTTATGCAGTAAGGCGAATTTTAATGTACTATAAAACCGGAATTTTGCAGTTGAAAATGCTTAGTTTTTAGGAGTAAATTTCAGTTAGTTTGTGCATCTTATTTAGAATGTTCTTTGTTGTTGAAATAAGGATTATAAGTTGACGAGTTTCTTACTATTACATTTTTTATAACTACTAAAGTACTTTTAGTGAAATAAGCTTTTGGATGAAATCTGATTTCAATTATTAGCAGATTGGTAAATGATTAACATTTAAAATTTTTGATTGAACATTTCACACATCGAGCGTTAAATAATTTTAATGATTTAAATCGTATCTTGCATCTGTGATATGTTATTTAAATAATTATACTTACATTTATTATTTTTAATGTCAGCTATTGTTGATATACGATGCATTACCGAATTAATTCTATTAAATGTTTTACATACATTATTTACTAGCTGACCCGCCATGTTTCCGTTCCCTATGTTGTCACTTGTTTTCTATTTTTGTTTACATTATGATTCGAGTTTTGTCTAAGAATTTGGATTTAGGTATATATATTTTTTTCTATATTTTAATAGTTATTCTATTAGTCGGGGCGGAGACGAATCCAACAAATCAGAGATCATCAAATTCGGTCCGTTCTTGAGTTATAAATGGTGTAACTAACCCGACTTCATTTTATTTAGATAGATTTCCAATTTAGGTAAACAGTGTTGTAGAAATGTACCTCTACAACATATATAGTAATTGGACGGAGAAAACAAATGTGACATTATAGATCTCAACCCGAAAGTGCTCAGTGAGGTGCTCCTCTATCTTCTAGCTGTACTGAGTTAGTCTGATACACACCCTGGCAGTGGCGGAGTCGCCACTCACCCTGTAACCCCCGAGGTTATTGACCACGCACGTGAACATCGCGTCGCGACCCTGCGCTATGGTCACGTTCTCCAGAGGATACAGGAAATCCGGCTCGAGACCTAGTGCTGTAACAAAAAAAAAACTATGTGTTAAGCAGCGTACTATATTCACATATTATCAGGAAAAGTGGCATTATTATATCTAGAATGAATTTTATATATATGTATTATTGTATATTATTGTATGGTTATCAATATATGTATTTATCATAAAATATACTATCGTTGAGTGAGTATCTCATAACAAAAGTTTATAACTTACTTTGGGCAAAGATAATATAATTACTAACCTTTAGGCACAGGCCGGAATCTCCTAAGGTACGCGCAATATGCGTCACCCAGGCGTCACCGTTCCCCGTCCCCGCACCTCTTCCCCAGTTTTTGCCTCGATGACTCACGTTGGCCGTCAAGAACCGGGGGAGAGGTGCGGGTGCGGGGAACGGGGACGCATATTGCGCGTACCATAGGAGATTCCGTTCTGCTTACTCTTACTGTATTCTGTGCTTTGGGGCTAGCTCAAACTGTGTGACCTGTCCCTTTATATTTATTGACCGAGCGTGCGAAGTGATCGAAGGTCTCCATTTCAGCTTGCAATGGTGGAAATATGGGGGTTGAAAACTCATATTCATCATTTCATAAAATATTCAAAAATATCATAAAACTTTTTTGTTACCCTTATTAAAACGCAACTTTTTTTCCGAACAACTTTTTCATCCGATAAATTTTAAGGGGTCAGTATGTTAGGGGCTTTGTAGAGACAGACTCGTGAGGTCTACAGCTCACTGAGCCACTAGTATATGTTTATCTTTATATGTATTTATCTATAGATAGCCTGTTAAAATGGAAAATGGAGTGTTGGGCGTCCGGCGGCTAGGTGGGTCGATGATATAAAACGGATTGCTGGAAAGAAGTGGCTCACTAAGGCTGATAATAGGATTCAGTAGCGCAGATAAAAGGAGGCTTATGCCCAGCAGTGGGTCGTTGAGAGCTGACGATGATGATGATGATGATGAGCCTGTTAAAATAGTTTGGATTTACGCCAATTCCAGCAGCAGCTGGTACATTCTGGGTTTTCACTTTACTCCTAGACCAGCGTGGAAGTGCGTATTACCACCAAAATTTTGAATTATTACAATTATTACGACTTTTCATTTCATATAACGATATTGTTGTAGCGGTACAACCGTGGCATATTTTCGAGTCGTTCCCGACTTCCCTTCTCGCCATTTATGCAAATCAAGATCGTTGCAGACGTCGGCGGCGAAAATCACTTACCGATTCAGTAAGCCGACCGATACGAGCTCAGTGTGCGGGGACCCTTCTGAATACAAAGAAATCGAATATTTGACACGATCGGTTATTCATTTCAACAAGTATGTCGTTACACTTTAGCCAGCCGGGAAGTTTTGGGTTCAATCCCCAGTAATACCCAGCCAGGGCAAAATATTAAGTGGCTTTTCTTGAAAATTGAAATAAACAAGTATTACAGTTGCGATAAATAAAAAGACAATCAATTGAAATAAATAGAAAAGACTATGTATCGTACACAAAAATTGTAGTTCAAGTAAAAGAAAAAAAAATAAGGTATTTGTTAATAAATAATAAACAGGTAGTTTAACGATTAATTCTAGCTCTAGCTAGAAGCTCTATATAAGGAACAATAAGATACTTTAAACTTTTATTATAAGGTAAACTTTTACAGGTAAATCATTCACGGTCAAGGCAGTTCGACTCTGGAATGCACTACCACCGTCCAACCGGCGTGCTGAAACGCTAGCCAGCTTTAAATCTCAAGTGAAGTCACACTTATATGACTTTTCTTTTATTTTTACGATGTTGTTCTACCCCAAAATGACTAAAAAATATTTAAGAGTTCCCAACTTTCCTTCTCGCCATTTATGCAAATCAAAATCGTTGCAGACGTCGGCGGCGAAAATCACTTACCGATTCAGTAAGCCGACCGATACCAGCTCAGTGTGCGGGGACCCTTCTGAATACAAAGAAATCGAATATTTGACACGATCAGTTATTCATATCAACCAGTATGTCGTTACACTTCTGGGTTCCATCCCCAGACGGCAAGTTAGAAAATGGCGGCACCTAACGTCAACCCTTCTTAGGTTTGCAATTGTAGCACCAGATGTTTGTGCTTAGTCCTTAGTCATTTTTACGATATCCACAGGAAGAGATAGAGTGGTCGTATTCTAGGCTGGAAGCCACATGGCAAAAAGTTTGGCAGCACTGTGGTATGATAAACCCAACTAAACAAAACTAACCGTGGTTGATGTCCTAAAAGAGGAAAACCTTTTCTGAAACGGAAAAATATTGAAAATTTTGATCGCTTTACCTAGCACAACATGTTTTGTAAAGCGATCATTTACCACTTGGTTAAGAAGCACTATCGCCTTAATGGTCCGACTGCCAATGGTCTCCCTTCCAAAACTCCAACTCTCTCGATTGAAGGCCTTCGTGGCCCAAATCCTATTTAAAAAGTAACTTAATCCATTTCGTAAATAGCACGACCATGTTAATGCAGTGACGACTTCGCAAATAAATAAATCACCGTATATCGGTTAGTAAAATGGGTGAATGCAGATGCAATCGCACTCGCTTCGTACATACAAATAATTTAGTGTGCGATCGCCATTCTGCGAGCGAATAGATAGTCCTCACTTCCGACACATGTTTCCTTGGACGCGACGAGGAACTGGTCACGTAGAATATTGACGCCTCCAGCTATCCATTTGCGGGACAATACCCACACAGTCAAAGGACACATTTTTATTTGGAAGTTTCATATCTGTTGGGCTTGTTCCAAGTGCTACTTTGTATAGTGGTGAAGACTTTTTCTCTTGCTGCCTTCTAATGCTATGTATGCTACAACAGTATAACATAGTACATATATTTTTTATTTATTTAAGTACCTTCTCAGTAAGTTGCATATTTATCTAGTAACTAATAATATATTATATTTATATTTATATTTATATTATAATATACACTATCACTATCATGTCTTTATCCCTAATGGGATAACAGAGCATTTTGGGTCTGTGAATATACAGGGTTAAACAAATACTCGTAGGTATACTAAAACTATTTTAAGGGTAAATTTCATGACACTAAACAAACAACTTTCCCCAAGGAACATATAACGAATATAAAAAAATATTTTTTGGCCTCCCATACAACTTAACCGATCAGCTGAGCTGAGTTTGTATGGAAAGAAAAAAAATATTTTTCATATTTCGAAATAAGTTCTTTGGGGAAAGTTGTTCACCCATAAAAAGTTTTAGTATAGTTTTGTAAGACGATAATAATGAAAAGTATATATTTTAAAAATAAATATGGCTACTATGGGCACACCACTCGTATATTGAGGCCGTATATAAAGTCAACGGGTTAAAAGCCAGATAGTAATTACGAAATGAAAACATTAAAGTTTATTTTATGATGTGTTCGCGTATGCCCGATCATCAAACATTTAAATTTATACGAGTACTATTTATTAACGAATTTCTTTGACAACGTACTGTTATTACCCAATTTAATAAAACTGTATTTTTAATGATACAATGTTGTTATTACAACTGTTGTTTTTCTGTAAAGAAAAATTTCATAATGAGCTCGCTTCGTTCGTCATCCGATATCAAGACCTATTGTTGAGATAAATATGACTTTTTTTTACAGAATAATAAACAGCTTCGAAAAAGAAACGTTTTGACAGTCGATAAGAGGCTTTTAATATTTCCCCATTCAGTCATTTCGTGGTGATAACACGATTATGCTATGAAAAATACGTGTAGACAAATGTAATGTAAAATAATGACAATAACTAAGTATTATCATCATTTTAGTAAGACAAATCAATAAAAAATATATTTTTTTAGGCTAAAGAGTTTTTCATTCATTCAGTCATCTCGTGCTACAATTGCATTCCCAAGGAGGGTTAACGTCGGGCGGCGGCCGGTTGTAAAAATTTTCGCCCAAATATATTCCCAAAGAGGGTTGACGTCAGGCAGGCGGCCGTCGTAAAACTTTAGCCAAATCTTTAAACTCTTCCGGCTATTTCTTCTCCAACGCAAGGTCTATTTGGCATCCTTGGGTGACCATTCACAACCATGTAATATTTGAAGAAAAAACGGGAAATCGCACCCCGGGCTCCGAAGCAGCACAGCTGAGGATGCAACCGCGCTTGGATGAAGAAGAAAGATAAACACCTAAGACTAAGATAAGATTTTCGCGTGTTTATTATTTCGGTTTGAATTAAAAATTATACCCATTGGATGCAGCTGCGGTTGAAACGATGATGAATGATGAATATTGGCGAGGAATTTAACTAAAGATTTCAAACGTACCCAGACCTACAGTTTCAATCCTAAATCAATTTCTGTATAGGTTACGGACGAGCGATCATATTACTTTCATTTCACTGCTAACCGTTTGCTGGATATTTGATATTCACTGCATGCCGAAAAGCATTTTATATAAAACTAACCATACAGACGCAAGGCTTTTAGTACAGTTTGTTTACAAAAGATTTATATCTATTTTATTAGTTTTGGGCGTGTTTCACACACTTAATTGTTCGAAAATAAATTGCATCCACCCGTAAATATGTAAGGCGTTTTTAAAGTTTACTAAATTCAGTTTTTATGTTACTTAACTGATTTAAGCAGATACTTACAATTCTATGAGGTCAAATTATTAAGTTCAGATTTAAGAAGTAAATAAAAACAGTCAAATGTAAAAGAGAGAAACAAATATTATTTAAAATTATATACAATATATTTGACGTCTTCAGTGACTCTTTATTACCCAGTGAAACGATTTCACAAGTTTGCAGAAACTTAATTTGCTAGTAAATCGAGCGGCCAAACACATGTTCTTGGCTCTTAACATATCTAAAGCAGTTATTTAGGAACATCGTCAGTCGCGAAGTTGACTTCGGCGGTGTGCGTGACTTTTTGTCTCTGTGGAATGCGGGAACTTATTGGTTAATTGTCAGCACGGCAAAAGCTGGATCTTCTTTTAAGATGCGTACTCAATACTTAATATTTATTGCCAACCATGATGAGTACATAAGATGGCAACAAGAAAATTTATGAAACCTGTCGGACACATGTGGTTAGAAAAGGGTTACACTCAAAGTTAATATATCTATCTATATTTTATTTAAATTAGTTTGTAGTATCTATACAACGTGTTCATGAACTAACGTAAAACCTCTCAGATTACCTCAGCCCATTAAACTAAACAACTTTTGTTCTAAAACTGCCACGAAACCTCGTACAAAAAAAAAGAATTTTTATACAAACTGATCAGCTGATCGAGTCAATTTGTATGAAAATCCGAATTTTATTTTTGTCATTTTGGGAATGTTGTAGAACAAAAGTTGTTCAGTTTCATGGGCTGAGGTACCAACTAAAAGGTTTTGCGTTAGTTCATTTACACATTGTATATTGCACTATACACAACTTTGCGTTTAAAATATTTAGCACGCTAGCTAGTTAAATATTTTAATGAATATTATAACATCTATCTCTACGCCTGTACCCAAGACACTTTGCCAATTAATGCTTTAACGTTTGCTTCTTAACATATCAAAAGCAGTCAGCTATTTGAGAACATCGTCAGTCGCGAAGTTCTACAAACTTCGGCGGTGTGCGTAACTTTCTGTCTCTCCGGAGTGCGGGACCGTGTTAGTTAATTGTCAGCTCGGTAAAAGCTGGCTCTTCTTATATCATGCATATTGCACTATTCAAAACTTTGCATCCTTTAAAGTCTGCAGGTTCAAGTGTGCATAATTTACCTAATAGTAATGGCTTATTAGCTTGCTCGTCTTTTGAAATAAATACGAATAAAACTTCTTGATTTTAATAAAAAGTTCCTAAATATCTCTAAAGTCTGGGAAAAAGTTATATGAGAATATTAGTATAAATTGAAATGCGCTATTATCAAGTTTTGACTAAACTGAAAGCTAAAAGTGTTACGGTAAACGAGTTTTAACTGCACTTGCATTTTGAGAACTTTTTTTTTATAAAAACGTTCACCCTATAAGACATTTGCTTATTTTTTGACAAGCATTCAAAATGAAACAAGCAAATTGACACAGAATTCAAAGTTTTTGTTTATAAAAATAATAAAAAATAAACATTAGCCGTCTTTTTATAAAAACAGGACTAACTTTGTTACTAGATTTAAACCATTATCCGCTCAAATCAAGTTAATATCTAGTAATATCTTACTATCTCACTTGTCAATGTCAACTTGATTTAGGTAAATAATGGTTTAAACCTAGTAACAAAGTTAGTCCTGTTTTTATAATAAGACAGTAGGTACCTATTACTTAAGTACCTACTTAGTATAAAATAAAAATAAACTTACGTACCTTCAATCTTAGCTGTTGCAAAAAACAATAAAACTATAAAAGCAACATGCACCATCATGATCCACATACAAGATAGAAATAAACTGATTCACTAACGTATGTACCAATTTATACGGAGTATAATTTAAGGGGGATAGTGAGTATAGTGACATATGAATTGGATGATTTTTTTAACAAGCGCTATAAATAAATCTTTATTTCATTCCTCACTGGTCAGATGACTGATCGAGGCCGAGGTTTAAGGAAAACGGATGCAGTTCATGCATGTCTAAGATTTTTTTTGTGGCCGAACCTACTTATAGAAAAGTTTATGCTTTATGCATTTACGAATTCGGCTATTCCCTTCACTTAAAGTTTCGTCTAGCATTTCTGCGGAACCGATCACAGACGGGCGTTACCAGTATTAGTCAGCCGCTTCATTTGCAATTTGGTTCAGTGATTTCGTTCGGTGGTTCGGCCTCTCTGAAAGCGGGCTGTGGCGCGGAGTGAATTTTGCCCTATTGTTGATTCAACGGTGGAGGATAGCTTGGAAATTGATGGAAACTACCCACAAACTACAACAGCAAGAGACCACCTTCCTCTATTATTTCTAATAAAATAGAACCATTGTGTCGCGTATCTATTTAAATAGAAAAAAATACGTGTTTAAGTATATAAAGGCAAATAACCTAAGCGTTCTTTTAAGGTATTTTAGGTGAATAAGACTACAAACAGTTAAATGAAATCACAATATCTGTTGGTTGTACATATCTTTCAAACTTTAGAAGGGTCATGTTATTATGGGGCACACATTGTACTTACTTTGCTCTTGTCTTGTACTTACTATTAAACTATAAGTTCTTAAGTTCCCTTCAGCTGAAGTTTTATCCAGCACTTTTGGGGAATCGATCACAAATGGTCGTTACCAGTATTCGTCCTCCGCTTTATTTTAAATTTGGTTTAGTGATTTCGTTCGGTAGTTCGGCCTCTCTGATAGCGAGCTGTGACGTAGTATATATCATTTAGTATGGTCGAACGTTTCTCGTGGATTGTCATCCTTTGTGGTCGCAGACCGACAGAACGGTGTTATGAATTATTCGGCCACTGTACTTGCAATACCTTTCAGTTTGGCCTTAGTGGACTGTGGTACAGAGTAAATACGGTTGTTATTTGAGTTTTATATTGAGAGAGAAAAGAAAACAGAATTTACCAGCTGCATCTCCTCCCGCGCAGAACATAAAAAAGGATCGAGGGAATGGGTGAAAATCTGAATCATATCAATAGGCGATGCAGCTATCTACATATTACTATTTTGATTCCTGATTTTCATCTTCACGCATCACAGTACAAGTGGCCAATCGGTTTAACGGCCCTAATGTTAGTCTTATCCCCTTACTGATAAAGACGTGATATTCTGTCTATGTATCGTATTGGTGTACCAGCCGTAAAGGATAGCTCAGGAAGTTTTACTTTTGTTCGACTAGAACTAGATACTAAAAGAAATGGGATGAGTATCCTATTCTCGCCCGGAGAATTTGTGTTAGAAAACAGGTACTGAAGTTGTTAGCAATAAATAAGTTAGGTATGTTGTTGTAAACATATCGTCTGCGGTAGAAAATTGTGTTAATATTGATGTTCTCGTATTACTTACTCCACTTACAGAATACACTGACGTCTTTATTTATGGACTCGTTAGAGTTTTTTTTAACTCATTTAGATTTGTAACTGAACAAATTTCAATGCGTATTTGTTTATTAAAAAACAATTACCTACTTGAAAGAGAATTACAGAAAATAATTGTAATAAAATGTAATCAAACTATAACTAGAAAAAAAATATACCTCCGAAAACTGAAGAGTTTAACAAATAATTTGGCGAAATAAACAGGGTTAAGTCAATCTGTGGCGAGTTTGCGGTGTCGATAGCGAGCGTTCAAGGGTTATCCGACAAGTTATGTGTAACCGACAGCAAAAACAGATTTTAAATTTTTTTTTTTTCTTTTGACAACTTCAAATCTACAACGATGATACCTTCTCTACTTTTTATGTACTATTTGCAAGAACATATTTTCTTTAGTGTGTTTTATTTTTTTTATTCGTCTTTGCGTAAAAAAAACAAGAACGAATCTAAGGTGTACGGTGTGTCTGTAGTCTATTTGGTGTACTCAGTTGTAGTTGACCAAGGTGCTTTGTATTTTTAAATTAAATTTTGGTTATTTTTTTATATTAAATTGTTCAATTATTTTAATCTCCAATCGTTAAGTACTTACGAGTATCTAAAACAATATTTCAACAAAATGTTCTTAAGAAAAGAAATTTAAAAAGTACCGAAAGTGCTGAACATTTTATTTTAGTACATTGTCTCTCACATAACTACCAAATGGACTCCAGGAGACGGGACACGATCAAGGGGAAAGCCTAAGATGAGATGGAGGGACGATCTGTCTGCTTTTGACAAGGATTGGATGGAAGCAGCTAAATATCAAAGTAGCTGGAACTATGGGACCTCTGAATGGCTAGGAAAAAAAAAGTTGTCTTTGTATCTGCTTGTAATAGATACCTAGAAGAGATCCACGTCATGATGAACGAAACCTGCTTCACAAACGTAAATAAGTCGATTCAGCATTGAACACATTATTCCCAGGAAACTTCTTTGGGGTGTAACTTAATCGTCTGCGAAATTCTCCGCCAAGATTTCCTGTTATTTTTGCTGATCATCGTTAAACGCTACGATTGGAAAAGAATACTAATGTTCTTTGAATTTTAAAAAATGTATGCCTAACATTGTTTTTTTTTATTAAACAACAAACATGACAAAAAGCCGATTAAATATGCCAACCAAAGGTCATTGCTTAGAATAAATGATCAGTAATTGATACCAACTTACAATTAGCTCTCAGCTAGGGTTTGTGCAAACCAGAGATATTAGAGGTATATAGTATATAGATTCCGCAATGAAGTGTCAAAAACGTAATCTGTTTTGAAACGTAGTGGCCTATTTTTTAAAGTGGTATGCCAGGACGTGTTTGACGCTACTAAGTAGAAAAGTCACCTAAACAGAAGTCAGTGTCATAAGAAAATGTCCTTTAAATTTTGTTGTTTTATGCAGAAAACAGTCTACATTTTACTTTTGACGTTTAGCGAAGTCTCCTTCTAACAACAACAGTAAATAAGAGGGAAAGAGACCAAAAATAAGTTTTAACCAGATTATCTCTATGAGAAGGTACTTTTTTTGCTCTTTGATGCAAACTTCTTATTCCTTTATGGATTATTCCATGGTTATATCACGAGAATTTAACTATAAAATATTGTTTTTTTTTTATATATAAGGACGAATCACACTGATTGAGCTAGCTCCATAGTAAGTTGTAAACTTGTGTTAAGGGATACTAACTCAACGATACTATATTTATAATAAATACATATATAGATAACACCCAAGACCCAGAACAATTTGAAAAAGGCCATTTTCCAAGTTGCCCTGGCTGGAGGTCGAACCCAGAACCTCCGGATTGGCGGACTAGCGTGTTGACCATTACACCACGGAGGTCGTCTAACTTTATATTCGTCGTTTAAAGTCGATTAACTATATAGCTGTGGCAAGCCTCTATAGATAGATTCTACTAAGTGACGCTGGTGTTTCAATGGGACGAGATTACGTGTCTGCCGAAGGAAAAAACTCTTTTTCGAGCTTTTGGTTGGCCACTTAGTAAGTAAATAAATACTTACTAAAATTAAACAGGCAGCTTTGTTTGTCTAAGTGGCCCACTAAGCACAAACAAACTCGAAAAAGTACTTTTCTTTGGCAGGCGTCTCAAGGTTATAACACAGACTGCAAAATACAGTTGGAAGTAGATTTACAAAATAAACATTTAATGAATATCTTTGAAGTCGTTACGTGAAAGTTCTCTAGAGCGAAGCTCGCACTAGTCGCGCTCCCCAGCTTTGTTTGCGCAAACTAGTTAAATGTTCGCGCCAACTTATTTCAGTCCAAGTCAGAGATGTACCCTTGTTATTGTTGTTTGAATATTTCGGGTTAGATTCAAGAATGGAGGACACTTGAAAGTTAGCGCTGTGATATAATTTTAAGTGAATTTAGGTATATTTCTTTCAAAGTCACATTTAAAGAGAATGTTCGATTATATTACGTAGGTATTAGATATTTGTGTGTTACCAGTGATGACTTATGGTTCTAAAACGTGGTCCCTTACTATGGGTGTCATAAGAAGACTCAAAGTCGCTCAACGTGCTATGGAGAGTTTGTATCACGTATGTTTCTTTACGTGATCGAATCTGAAATGAGGCAATTCGTAGGAGAATATTTTATCCACTGCACAAATTACTATACAGCTTCATCAGCACCCTGTGACACAAACTGATTAAATCCCCCAAAAATGACACTGTGAAATATGAAAAATGAATTTGATTAGCAGATCGCGAACATTTTTTTATAATCGTACCTTCGTTTAGGTACACTTGTAAAAGAATTTACTTATATTGAAATAATCTATTTATAAACATTTTCATACCAACAAAGATAAAAACTTAGACACAATAAATTTCTCATAATCTCGAGAGCAATAACTGAAAAATTCCAAGAACGAAGCAATAAATGGGAAACAATTTCGAGCAAAACCGAGAATCCCGGTTTGGGGTTTGCGAGTTCACTGGGAGTAAGGAAATTCTTCAACAACATTGTTTATAAATTAAAACAATCTCATAATTGCACATTCCCTAACTTCTTTGATGCAGTAGGTATAAGAGGGGCGCAGGGCGAGACGAAGGCAAAGTGAAGATCGCTGGGTAAGTTCTGAGGCGAAGTTAAGCCGATTAAGTGTCATTTCCGCCGCGAACTAGCACTGTTCATTAAATATTTCGAGTGACTTAATTGCTGAGGTCGGTCGTCTGCTAAGTTTTGAAATGTGAACAGATTTGCTACTCTTATTCCGTTAGCTGAGACGACAAATTGAATGTGATGAGTTCGTATTGTTTTGAAAGTTAATAAACAGGTTACATGGGCCATTTTTGCGAATGTCCGGTATACTTGAACTCTTATACTTTTTAAGTACTGGTAAACTCCCCAGACACCAGGAGAGCTTTTTTTTAACGAAGGGCTCAGCGAAACACAAAACGAGTAGTTTTACAACCCACTGCTCGCGTTCCGACGCATTGCATCGTACTTTTGAAACCGTCGTGTTAGCCAAAAGTTATTGTTTAATGCAGAAAGCAGCGTGATACGGAACGGATTCTCCATGTGAGGTTTCTTTGACATTTGTAGCGTACAAATGTCAAAATTGCGAGTGGTCGAAGTCCACTCGTGAAAATCCTTCGCGATCGATCGCGATCAATTCAAAAATGCGCCCGTTCTGAAACACTCGCACAAATCATTCGTTGTGTAACTCCCTATTTCAAAAATAGTACTCCAGTCTGGTGAGTGTCAATAGAAAAGTAATTAATTGTACCTTTGTAAGATATAATCGTGGGTACAACACATTTTTGAAGATGTAACTCTTATGAACCGACTGCAAAGCAGTAATGCTTTGGCGGTGATCCCACTGCACCGCACACCGTCGATCTGCACCGCAGATTTTAAAATTGTATGCAAATATCTCAGTTTGCATAGAAAACACGCCTAGTCCAACCCACTAAAAACGCGGCAGATTCTGTAAAAACGCGGCAGATACCGCGTACCGCGGCGGGGCGCGTTACCAGTGGGTGAATCGCCTAACATAAAGCGGAGTAAAGTGAAAATTGAAGACCGTTTAATCAAATACTTATACTATTTTTTTCTAAATAATATAAGAAGAGTTTCTAAGAATGAATCATCAATATCGCTTAAGAATTGGCAATATTAAGCACGTACAATTAAATGTTTATCTATATATATAAACACACATGGTTAATATAAAAAAAAACTTCCTCAGGGTAAACATACCGCATTCGTGCGGGCAGAAAGTCCATTACAGTCAATTCGTCTGCACGTGTTGAAACTATTCTCACGGGTAAACGAATTACCTGCGCTAGATAAATAAAAGAAACGGCCTAGCCGCGATAAAACCGAATAACAATTAAAGCTAGTGGGAAAGAGAAAAATTCGCAGTTAGTGCACAGTCTTTGTTTACACTCTAGTGGGTGTTTAGATGCGTAATTCTGATACTTTGCAAGTGAATGTTTAATGCAGGCTAAAAGTCAAATAATGGAACATAACATCAACTTTCATTATAATCGTGTTGGTAAAGCTTCGGCTAAGTTAGCACGGCAACTATTTGACTTTTTTTTTCTAATACATAATAAGCGATAATCTTAGCAAGTCGAAGTGGCTTTTTATAGGGACCAGTTGTGGCCACACTTACTCCCTCTGTCATTAGCATAGTTTTAGGCCGTTTATTGTAAACGAGCGAGGGTAGTTTAGGGTACATAAAAGAAGCCTCCCCGAGTGACTTACTGCATCCATCATCACAGATTGGCTAATCCCTTTGCCACAGAATGACAATTAAAAAAACCACTGATTGACACAGTGGTAGACACCTAAGTCTTTTTAAAGTAAGAATAATACATGCCAACATTGTTTTGGATTCTATATAGATTACATTCGTGTTCAGTTTAAAATGTTTTTCATCCCTTGTGCTTTACTTTTTCAATTCTTAATCCCACGGGATCAACCAGTGACTTGAGTCCTACTATTTAGCGATAAAAACATCGTTTTTCGAATAGATAAGATGAAAAATATTTGCAAGGAATATTAATGTCAGTATAGCAAGACAAAATATTTAATAATGTTCTCTGTACTTACCTTTAAGTTAATAAAGGATCAAAGTTAAAAATAATTAAAAACTTTTACATCTTCCCTTTATAGAAATTTAAACGTTTATTTATTTTTCATTAAAAAGTTATTGTTCAATAAATATTAATAAAGACGAAAGTATATGTCTTCTTGTATAATAAATTTACATTTTAATTCAATCATATTGTATTAAACATTTGAAGTAGACATAAGTACGTATTTTAATTTAATATTTTGCGGTGAATATAGTAATAATATTAAATCGATAGTCAAAGTGTCCCGCTTTCAATATCATCATCATCCCACTCCTTTTTTCGTCCACTGCTGAGCATAGGCCTGATCCAGGCGCGACCTGCTACTTTGATTATGTCGTCAACCCATCGCATAGGCGGACTCCCGACTCTTCTCTCATCTGTTTCGGGCTACCATTCAGTCAGTGCCTTGCTCTACCTACTATTACTCCATCGGGCCAGATGCCCTGCCCAGTTCCGCCCGCTCTGTACCAACATCTCGTACTTTAGTACGTTGTTGGGAACGCGATTCTGCAAGCTAATGCCAAGCATAGCACGCTCCATGCCTCTCTGTGCGACTCTTAGTTCGTTCACAGCCTCTTTCGTGAGCGTCCTGTCTCAGCACTGTACATAATTTGTGCCTCCTCTTTTGTTTAACACACAAGTAAAGCTGCTGGTACTTTACTATTTTTAAAGATTTGCTCATAAGTCAAGTAAATCAAATGTATAAAAAAAACTTAGAAAGTATAGTTATTTGGTCAAGCTCCACATAAACTAGAATATGAATTAAATGAAAAGGACGATAACTTTGAGAAAAAAATGATCTAAAGGAATTTTATTTATTATCAATATATTTATTACCGAAAACCAAAATCTTAAGATCGGCCGGAGTGAGTTGTGGCCAGGGAAGCAAGTTTGCTCTACGTGATCCGTGTTTAATACATGTTTGCGGATATCAGACCTATTTTCCGCCAATTATTATATTAGCAGTTAGGGTTGCTTTGCTTTGCGAATTACTGATTATGGAATATTTTTATTGGTTTAAAGCTCCTTTTTTTACCTTCGTTTTTAATTCCTCGAAAGTTATTATAAATTACCGCATTAATCAAAATTTTTTAACCATGTATAGACACAAGATAAGAATAAAACAATCTAGCTTAAGTCTTAAAGTAAGAAGAGAGTGTAAATAATTTCTTTCGGCGTTTCTTCTCAGCAGTGGTCGGTGAGAAATGCTAGCGAAAGAAAAGCTGCCGATACTAGTATCGGCAGCTTTTCTTTAAAATATTTCATTAATTTTACACGTAATGTACCTATACAAAACTTATTAACGTGTAGGGCCTCATTACTGAATAAACATTTGAATTTAGAATTTTTTTAATTTTGAACGAAATTGCGGAATATTATTGGATGCAGGCTGCTTGCAATCGGGCATTTTAAAAATCCTTGAGGGATACCTAGTTGCCCAATTATGTCCTCTCTAGTGGGGATTCGAATTTCCTGTGGCTGAAATAATGATTGGTAAATTTATGCTACATCTTCGTTGATACATTACAAACCCACAATAAGCCGTGTGGTTATGTCATAGAAGGTGACTTACGAGACACAAGCTAAATAAATCAATGAGACCTTTCCAAGCCGTCTGGCCAGCGTGAAGAGTGTAGGCCAAATTCTCAGGCTATTCTCACTAAGTACAGCTCTGAAGTACAAAGTGGGTCGTGCTCCTACAGTGGAGACTAAAAAAGACCTGGATGAAACCCGCATTAATATGGTAATAGGTAACCGTACAAATAAACAAAAATCTTTGCTACAAATAGCTATTCACTAGAATCCGTGTACATATAACACGCAACGTGCAACGATCGGTCTGCCGGCCACTTTTTCAATATCCCGGACCTAATGGCCGCCAGATGGCAAGTTGGGCAAAGTGATGCTATCAAAAAGCGATAGGCTGCGGTCTCGTCGGTTATCGGAGCACTTTGCACTTCAACAGTGACGTGGGTCAACTTATACAACATGTTGTACACGAGTTTACATGGTATTCGATTATAGTTCCATTGGACAAAAGTTTGAGGTGAGGATCTTTTTTCTTTTAGATGGCTCATTTCAAGGATTGGGACTTTGGCATTTTTTGTGAAAGACAGATAAACTGACTACGTAATATACACGGTGTTTCAGACAGACGACATGATCCTAAATGTAGGGCATACTTAGACCGTGGTACAGAACGACTTGTTATGAAAATAAAATGTCAAAAAACAAAAATTGGTTGCCTGTAAAGTCGGTATACGGGCGAAAGTTTTACGTGACAAGTCTTTTTATGTCTGTCTCTCTCGCTCTTAGGCGGGCTAACCATGCCCGAGTGGAAGGGACGCGTGCCTCTCACTCGCTCTCATTGTGAGCGCATAACGTGAGCGGAGCGTAACGCAGTTTCTTGAAGTGTCACCCGGCTAACCAATTTATAAGACGTTGTCACGTCAAAATCTGTCATAAGCAATCAGCTGATAAAGTTTCTATTTAGAATAAAAAAATATTTTTTTTACATTTCTTTCATTATTTTGCCTTTCTGAAACACCTTATATAGTAAAAGATATATCAATTTTTGTAATGTACCTCTATAATAAATTGAGTATTAGTAGGCACCTTATATACTTTATAATATGTACCTACTTACGTACGTACATATTTGTGTGAAAAGAAATTCTATAAATTTTCAAATGCAACAAATACCTTTTTAACTTTCAATATCAGCTACGATCGCATGTTTTATTTGAAAATGTGCTTTAAAATTATGCGCATTAAGTTGAATGTCATTGTTGTCGTAAATTACTCTTATCCAGTTATGTTTACTAACAAAGCCTTTTAATTTGAGTTAATTGTATTTGCTCCGGTACGTGATCGTCGCCCGTCTTTGTTTTTCAGGTAAATTACGAGATATCATGCTAGTACACACCATTTGCATTGTTCAAATCCCTTTGTCCTCTTGCGTTTGAGAAATTTAATTAATATAGTCAAAACTTATGTTATTTTCAAGAAAATTATTGTAATTTATTTTATGATTCATCAAAGGACTTTGTTTTATTGCGATGTCAGAATCAAATACACTTGGTTTTAATAATAATATTACTCATTGTCTGCAAAGACAAGTAAAATAAAAACAGAAAATAAATTCACAAAATATTTATTACATACATACAAACATACTTAGCTAACTAAAACAAAAATGTATAGTTACGCTAAGTTACGAAATATTTCAGAGTCTTACAGTTATTTGCACTTAAGAGAACATTCGATCTAGCTTTTCAGGAAACCAGAAACAAACAGAAACTTTTTCTCAACGAAAAATCCCTGTAATTTACACTCTTTATTATGAAACTTTCTTGAGTCTAAAGCAATTTCATTACCCGTCAAGACCGTCATGGTGTGATGAGGCCGGGAATTGTAAAATGCTGCAGCGGGCGCCCTGCGCGTTTTCATTGGTTTCTTTCGTATGACTTATGGGGGAAATAAAAGCAAGGTTTTAGCGCCCTCACTGCATTGTTATTCAGTCGACGAACTCGGAGGCGCGCACGCCTCGCAGCTTATCGCCGGCCCCCAGCCGTTGTAAATTAAATAAATATACACCTAATGAGCGGAAATACAATGCATGACTAAGCTAAATAATTGCTTTATCTTAGTCGCGAATTTCTTCATTGACTTGCGATCTGTTTTGTTGTTTCTATTAGCTGGGCGGTTTAGGTAGTTGCATAGATTAAATAAGTTTTGTTTTGTTTTTGCGTAAATAAAATTAAACAATCAGTCTATTCCTGCACCATTATTTAGAAAAAAAAACCGGTCAAGAGGGTCAGGCTACGCGCAGTGTAGGGTTCCGTAGTTGCGAATGCTGACTTAGAGTTTATACTTCATGGTTTAACAACTAAAAAGTCTAATAAGCTGGTCGGCTATAACTCTATAATTTGTATATCCTACTTTGCTCTGATAGCAAAATTTTTTTCATGTGTCCATATACAATACCCCCGTTTAGCTAACAGAGGGGGGGAGGGGGGGAGGAGGAATTGACTCTATTCAAAATCTCCTAATTGAATTAATATCAATATTTTTGAAATATATTGTACTAAAAATAATTTTTGGCTCCTGTACAAGTTGACCGATCAGCTGATCCGAGTTTGTATAAAAAGTAAAAAAAAAATTACATTTATAGGTATATGTTTCTTGGGGAGAGTTGTTTAGTATCACGGACTGCATGTACCCTTAAAATAGTTTCAGTACATTTTGTGAGACGTTATAATTATAATAAAACGAACCCTTTATCGTATCGTATCGTATCTTTTAAGTTAATTTGCTATGTTTTCTTATCCCTCTACTTAGTTCTTTTTAAAGGAGCACTTACTTAAATAATGTTGATAAAGTACTAAGCGTAAAGTAATAAGTGCCGAACAAAGTCTGGAAATGGAAGATATAGTTCTACTAAATGTAAATTTATTCCGTCGAAAAAGAGCATAACTATAAAATTTATTATTCGGGTATCTCAATTTTAAGATATTCAAAAGAGCATCGAAATGTGTGCGGAAACTATCATATTATTTATTGCTTTCCGTTAGTTCGCGTGTTTAATTTTTATTCAAAACAGCGGAACAAGATGAAAAATATAAGAGGGTGAATTTTACCCCCTACCACAGGCCGGAATCTCCTAAGGTACGCGCAATATGCGTCACACAGGCGTCACCGTTCCCCGTCCCCGCACCTCTCCCCTGTTTTCGCCTCGATGAATCACGTTGGCCGTCAAGAACCCGGGGAGAGGTGCGGGTGCGGGGAACGGGGACGCATATTGCGCGTACCTTAGGAGATTCCATTCTGCTTACTCTTACTGTATTCTGTGCCCCTACCGTGTAAGTTATGATTGGAAGCGACTTTATAAGGCTTTGATAAGTACCTAGTTGTTTCTATGTGCATATTAGTGGTGCATAGAAAATACAGATCAAGTATTACCACCCACTTCACAAGAATTTGGTTATATTCTTTTTTGTGTCCCAGGTTGCCTTTAATAGATCCGTCACTGGAATAAGTCCGCTTTTATTCTATTGTTATTAATGTTATGAATTATTTCCTTTTTGTTGTAAGATAAGACTTTTTTATGTCAAGTTTACTTAAAGAGCCAGATTAAGCAAAAGTAACTTTTAGTAAAATGTGCACTTGGAAATGAAAATATTACAGGTACAATATAACGTCTTTATCTTCATCGGGGTAGATTAAGGCCGTAAGACCCAAGAGCCGCGGAGAAAAAAATCTTCGAATGCGCCCAGCACGGAAGACGAATATCAGAGATGAAAACGATTATCAGAAGATTCCTATTTTAAAGAATATCTACGAATTGGGTCAAAAATAAATTATTTGGTACGGTTATGAGAATAAAACGTCACGAAATAGTATCACTTGTCATTGATCAAATTATTTCAACATCATTTTAGGTTTACTAATGCAGGAAAATTGATATTAAGAGCGTTATTTGACTCCAAAAAACGATGACGTTAAGGTTGTAATTTTCATACAAATCCCATAAAAAATGTTTGTTTTGACGTTTAGTAAAGTGCCTAATTTGACTTGTTGTCATTTAGCGGATTAGGCCGTGCTAAATTTCAACATGATGTGAAATAAAAATGTACGTTTTACGTAAGGTTTAAAAAAATTGCTTACTTAAGTTTTAAAATATTAAAATCATTAAAATGCTTATTCCCTGTACATATGTAAAAATATCTACGTTTAACGTGAGTTTTTTCAAACAAGTGCCTACATAAGTTTCAAAATTATCCCTTCATCGACTTTATGATCTGATGAAAGCAAAAACACTTCTACCTTTTTTCTTTGTTCACCGACTAGCGCGGGCGCTTATCGATGACGGCATAGAATATAGTAATAAATCTAAATATATCGCTATTTTTAAAATAGCGCTTTTATATTCAGTAGCAGGTAATTTAAAATAGTTTTCACTCGATTTTAGAAGTTATTTCAATGGTGGTGGGCCGATAACCGCATGTATTCTAACAGGCTCAATGTTACATAAATTCCAGGATAAAGCCTAGATAAAATGGTTTATTTCAAAATGGTTCTTTTGTGTTTTGTTTATGTTATAGTATATTTTTTTAGCTTTAAAAATACTGCGAATTTATCTCACTAGTACCTAAGTTTAAAAGGTGTTGCAATTACGTTTATATGATAGTAAAATGATTTTCATATTTATTTATAAACATACAAATTTTAAATGTGAAAATTTATTTTTATGGTTCCAATTTTTTTTGGAGAATATAGTTCAGTATCATAGACGGAACTTGCTCTAAATTAGGTAGAATTGTTGAAAATCTATTTCATAAATAAAAATAACAGAAAACATGCTATTTCTCATAAACTACTTTGCCAAATACCGCAAAGTACTATGTTAACTATGATAACAACATTGAAAGGGTATCAAAGGATGATACTGCAAAAACATCGCATTGTCTGCTTATTTTTGCAGAACCTTCTCTGTGATGATATAATATGCATAGAGTCTTTACATATAAGAGGCCCACGGGTACACTTGAGAGCAAAGTGTACATAAAACGGTATGGAATAGCTGGAAATTGGTTTGCTTGAAGGAGTTCGTAGAAGTGTGTGTTTTGAAATAGTTTGAAGCCCGGATGCTGTGTAGGTTAAAAATTGTGAATTTACATTAGAAATATTAATGGACATTGGACAGCCTTGTATTTTTTAAAGAAACGTATGCTTGTGATATATCTGAAAGGACAAGAAAGAAAACCCAGTTTTCAAATTCAAAAATTACGGGCTGAATTTCACTAAAGCAAACAATAAAAGAATAATTTTACTTGAATTTTTCAGGGTCCAGTGCTGCCCCCATTTGAAATAAATTATTTGAAAAGAAACGGAGATATAATTTAAAATATTGTCTCTACCAAACCCTAGATAACCATTAAAACTATTTTGTGAACTACTGTTTTCAGTTTAAAATGAGAACGTGAAGCTTTTCTTCGCACATTTGCCAAAAGTTGCCGTTTTTCGCAAATGTGCGAAGAAAAGCTTCCCGTTCTCATTTTAAACTGTAAACAGTAGTTCATAAAATAGTTTGAGGGGTTATCTAGGGCTTGGTAAAAACAAAATTATAAATGATATCTCCGTTTCCTTTTCCCGCTAGCTAGTTTATAGAATTTTTATGGAATGTGTGACGTGACGTTACAAGAAATAAATTCCACAAAGGGATGAGAAAGGCTGAGTTCTGCAAGTGCTACGAAACGCGATCTCGTACACTTTCGTACATTGATCTGGAACCGTGCGGCTCGCGGGCGTCCTTTGAGACCCGGCCTTTGATCGATCTATAGTGTTCTTTTACTGAATAGGTGGAGCTCGATAGCCCGGCGGGAGTACGCATTGCTAGCGTTTTTAAAGTTAAGCAACCCCGGGCGTAGTCCGTACTTGGATGGGTGACCACAAGTGGTACAAAAATTTCTCGAGCTCCTCCGTGCTTCGGAAGGCACGTATAAGCCGTTGGTCCCGGCTGTAATTGTATGGCAGTCGTCAAGCTATGTCAGATGCCTTTAGGCAGCTTGAAAAATATGACACCCGTGTTGGCCATTTACATACACGAAAACCAAAACAACTGAATAGATTTTACTTGTTATTCAGATTAGTAAACGTTTCTGAATGTTTTTACATGATTTTAAACTGATCTGTCACCGACATATTTATTCTTTTAATCTGTTACCTAAATGAATAGGTGCAAGCTTTCGCATTTTTATAAAATACCCGTTATAATTTATAAGTGACTATTTGGTTTCATATGTCAACACATACGACGACCTCCGTGGCGTAAGGGTTAACACGATAGTCCGCCAATCCGGAGGTTCTGGGTTCGATCCCCTGCTAAAGCAAGTTTGAAAATGCCATTTTTCAAATTGTCCTGGGTCTTGAGTGTCTATCTATATATGTACTTATCATAAAATATAGTACCATTGAGTTATATATATCCTATAACACAAGTTCAACAATTACTTTGAGGATAGCTCAGTGTGGTTCCCTATATACCTATTTATTGACCAAGCTCATTCGTTGTTATACACGAAGACTTAGTAAAGAATCATACAGCATACATCGAACCCGGCGCGGTAGATAAATTCCACAAAGGGATAAGAAAGGCTGAGTTCTGCAAGTGCTACGAAACGTGAACTCGTACACTCTCGTACATTGATCTGGAACCGTGCGGCTCGCGGGCGTCCTTTGAGGCCCGGCCTTTGATCGCCACTGCATTTTGATAGCAGTATTGATTTTTTCCACTGAATAGATTTTGATTTTAAGGCTAGTGAATTTTGGACATACGGATTGCGAATACATTTAATTTTTCAAGTAAGTTTGTTTAATACTTATAAGTGTTTGGGACATATGGTTTCGTTTTTGCTAAGATATTTGTTTAGGAAAAGGAAAAAATATAGGTACTTAAATTAAAATAAAAATTTTCAAAATATGGTATGTACCATATTTTAAATTTTACGTAATTGTAGTAATTGACTTTTTTTTTCAAATGAAAAACAACTAAGTAGCTTTTATCAAAATCAAAGTTAAGAACTTCTCGAACAAATCACTTCAAATAAAAGAAATCTTGATAAGATCGATCCATTTTTGTCATTTACTTGCAACAGGATTAAAAATCGTAACTAAGAGATTTACTTATGTATTTAAATAATTTTGTTTGAATTGAGATCCAATAAGTTTCAATGTATATAAGCATAATTTTATTCACTGTTATTTTATGCGCACAAAAGATATTAAAGATTACATTTAACCGCGGCATTTTGAAAGATAAAATATAAGCTTTGTTACTCGCTGATAGTATAGCTATTTTAATAATCAGATCATTGTTTTTAATACAGAAACCATCAAATCTTTATAATATTACTGTTACGAATCGATGTTATTGCGCTGGGTTCGTGAAAGAGAAAAATGAAATACTTTATCACATGTGACTCCTTTTACTTTTCTTGTAAACAATAGGTAGACAAAATATAAAACACTATGAAACAAATTTGGAATAGGTATCAAAAACAATTAAAAAGACATAAAAAGAGCGTTTTATAAATAAAAGAGTTCAACGATTACTTTACTCTTCAATTAAATAATAAACGCAAGATCGTCCCATTTTAGAGTACCAAAAGTCCCAACATTAATCTAAGTTAATAATAATCTATGTTGACATCAATAAAAATGATATTTGGTCCCATTAATCGAACATTCAAAGTATTTGTCTTTTGGCTCCTGGCCCCGGTCCCGCGGCGAAGGGAGAGCGTTCGAGAATTTCAATTTAGGAGAAGAATGTGCCGACATAACGTGTGGCCCGAGATATTTTGATAGGACATGTTCTTCGTGAATAAATTTCTTTTTACATATTAAAAGTTTTAAAGCTTATTTTTATCAATTTATGGCGGAAATCGAAAGGCACGCTCTGTGTTGAGAGTTATTTAATTTGTGCAAAGTATTTTCGTAAATAAAGTGGTTTGGAAAGTGGACTCGTATGGGAAAATAACACGAATGAAATTAAACATTTTCGCAAATGTCAGTCAATCCATCGTCATATAATTGAATTTATTATAGATATTAAGAAAATATTTAGTCCTTTTTTGTATAAACTAACTGCCTTTCTATCAGTATATATTGGAAAGTACGTAAGGAGTGATAGAAATCTTTATTTAGTAAAATAAATCGCAGTATTCTCTAAGTTGTAAATTAGATAAATAGTATAAAAAACATGATTAAAACATCATTTACTACAAACGGTATTTAGTCTATACATACATCATCTTAAGTAATTCTAAATGCCCAATTGTTTCTAGGACCTCAATCCAAAATGGTGTTAAAATTCTGCAAGCCACATAGAAAAAAAAATTTTTCCTACTATACTCGAGTTGGTTAGGTATTTAAATAAATTTTAACGATCTTGACATGTATTTTTATTCAAATATACACTTTATAAATCAACTAGCTTTTGCCCGCGGCTTCGCTCGTGTATCACACGGGAACATCACCTTTTTTCGGGATGAAAGGTACCCTTTGTCCTTCTCAGTACTCCTAACGATGTGTATGCGAATTTTCAAGAAGATTGGTTCAGTAGATAAAGCGTGAAGAGGTAATAAACAAACAAACAAATATACAAACTCACTTTCGCATTTATAATATTAGTAGGGGGTATCCCTAGTTAATTACAAATTAATTATTTAAAAAAATATAATTTGTGATGTGAAAAAAACATGTCAAGATTGTTTAAATTTGTTTAAATACCTAAGCATATGAAATATAAAAATAGATCATTGAACCTTGCTCTTGGACAGAAAAAGTTTTCATATTTATAAAAAATGCTAAATAATGCGAAATATACTTGTTCAATCGCGACCTGTAAATTTTTAGTGTAAGTACATCCACGGCAAAATTGTATTGAGCAGATTCCGTAGGCCTCTTTGTTGATAAACAATTTGAATTAAATTTCGCTCATACACTGTACGTAGGTACTCGCACTTTACAGATAACCCTTTGGAATTTTCAATTTGATCAGGGAACGCGGCCGGCGAGAAGAAAGGCTGAGATCTGCATAGAGCAACCGGCACACAGCTATCGACTGGGTTAGTTCCAATTTATGGTATCAATTTCGTATAAAGGCACCCGGGAGTAGGCAAGGAAAGATTTGAAAGTTGGAACGCCGTAAAATATCGGATTTAAAGAAGAATTGTTAGGTCAACGATTAATTTTATTGGAGAAAGTTTTTTCACATGTGTTTTATTGGATATTGCTATTTAGAAAACGTGTTAAATTGTAGTGTATTAACACTAAAATAGAACAAACAAACGACTCTTTACACTCTATAGAGTATTATTTAACCTCAAACTAGCTAATGCCCACTAATTTGCGTGGATAATTTTTTAAAAATGGACGGAGTTTCACACAGACTTTAATCCCCTTTAATTTAATTCCACATTAATTTACCCTTTTAAAGAGTATCTAAAAAAAAAACGTAGTGATGCAATAAACTTTTGTTTTGAACCATGAGCTCATATGGATTTTTTTTATATTTCTAACTTCTAAATTGACCAAGTTTCATACAAACTTTCAAGCCTCATTTAACCTCTTAGGAAATGAATTTTCAAAAATCCCTTCTGAGTGCATATACTAACGTCATTTAAGGAACGCTTGTGCAAAATTTCATGCTTCTAGACCCAGCGGTTTCAGCTGTGCGTTGATCGATCAGTTAATATGTCAGCCAGTCAGTTTCTTCTTTTTTATATATACGAGTATATATATATATAAAGATAACATTTTACTTTGTAGTATATAGATTTGTATAAATAAATAGCAATCAGATAGAAACTTACTCGTATGTAATTATTTTTTTTGGTCACCTAGATAAAATCGGTTATATGTCGTCTATGTATACAATTGTTTAAATATATTTAGCGTTTCTGGTATTGAAGTCATTTTTTTATTTTGCAAAAAACTTGTTTATACAATCATTTTAATCCTAAAATATTGTAAAGATTTTTAATTTCCACATTAAAAAAATATATGTTTTTCGTTCTATATATTCTCATACCTGTAAAATTCCGACCAATTGTTATCATAACAAAACTAACCGTAACTATTCAAACGTCCATTTAAAAAGCAACTAGCATTCGGTTGAAGATAAGCCTGTTTTCATAAGCCATATCGAATTCATTAGGACAATAAACTCCCAAATATATTTACGAGGGATCACGTCATGAATAAATTTCGGGAACGGAAAGTTTGATGCGTGAAATGACGGCATCAACTTAGACAAAGCGTTATAAACGCTCATACGAGTTCGTGTTACTGATATTTGTCGGCATATTCGAACCCATAAAATACTTATTTGGGAAAACTTTCGGTGCTTCTAACAAAGTAGTAGAAGTAAAATGAAAAAGGGATGCTCTTTCCTTTTTCATTTTACTTAAAAATTACGGAAAAGCGTAGAAATCTAATTCAACACTGTGTCTTTTGGTTCTCTAAAAATACATAATGGACCCATATTTTTCCGTTTATCAAAGTAATAAAAATTCAGTAAGATTAGCGCATCGAATTTTCGGAGTGTGAGCGATTACCGTCACCGTCTAGCGAAAATCGTACTAGATCGTGACGTCATGCAAAATTCAAATGCGCTGTTTCTTCGCAATTATTTGTTAATCAAAGAAAAGAAAAAATCTGTTTACAATATTTTTTAATAATCTACCTCATGAGCCAAAAAAATTTCACACAGTTCACACAGTTAGGCATACCAGAAGAAGTAAAAGGTAAATCTAACGAGCGACATATACTGAGATTAAAACGATACTTCAGAGAAAGTATCCATAGAGAAAACCAAAAAATAAAACCTGGTGCTACGTTAGTGCTGACAGAAGTAAAACCTTGAGAGGTGTCGGATACGGTAATAGTGTCGCGGATTTCAATGGTATTTTCCCATCTCAAAAAATGCCCAACAGGCCTCAAGTTTTCACTTCAAAAATATATTTATGTAGAAAAAACATGTGATAGATACTTACTACTCTTCTTTGTAATATTTACATATTTTATTTTATATTCAAATATTTGTAAGAAGAGGTAATAAACAAGAGCACCTAAAATAGTATAGAGATACTGAAATTGTAGGAAATAATTTTAATGACAATCTTCAGACTGGATACTTGAACGCTAGCATAAAACGCGCCACCCGCCTTTTAGACCTCATAAATATTTATTAACACTATAAAATAGTCCAATAAAATATTATGCACATAAACTGAAAATTAAAGACAAAACATAAAAGTTTACGTCTAATAAATAAACAAAGCTGGCGGGGTGCTCCAAGTAGATAAAACCCTTATAGGGTTCGGACGACAAGTGATGACGGTCACGTTTTTAATTACTAGAGGCTCATCCGTAACGTGTCACTGGGGGTTGAAACGTACGTGAAAGTCGACTTTATAGGGCTCCGGTTATTAGTTAGTTGCTATTTTACTAAATTTCGAGTTTTAGAGACTTAGTTTAGTGCCAACGTCAACGTCTTTAGCTTGTTATCATCGTGTTATTACCGTCCTAATATCTCCTGTAAAGTTCTTCAAGATGTACCTCAGTGTCTCAAGACGAATTTTTATAATCAATGTGTGTTACTAGTGACGACCTCCGTGGCGTAATGGTTAACACGCTAGACCGCTAATCCGGAGGTTCTGGGTTCGATCCCCAGCCAGGGCAAGTTGGAAAATGGCCTTTTTCAAATTGTCCTGGGTCTTGGGTGTTTATCTATATATATATTTATAATAAAATATCGTTAAGTTAGTATCTCATAACACAAGTTTAAAAAAACTTACTTTGGGGCTAGCTTAATCAGTGTGATTTGTCCGTATATATTTATTTATTTATAAGTGATAACTTATGGCCCTTACTATGGGTCTCATAAGAAGGCTCAAGGTTGCTTAACGCACTATGGCGAGAGCTATGCTCGGTGTTTCTCTAGTGATCGAATCAGAAATGAGGAAATTCGTAGGACAACAAAAGTCATTAACATACCCCTGCGGATTAGCTCGTTGAAGAGGCAGTGGACGGGACACATAGCGCGATAAACCGATAGCCGATGGGGCAAAAAGATTCTCGAATGGCGGCCACGTACTGGCAAGCGAAATGTAGGACACCCACCCACAAGGTGGTCAGACGACACCTGACCAAGCTCGTCGCTGGAAAGCACTGGATGCAGGCCGAACTTGATCGGTTATAACCTTGAGAGACCTATGTCCAGTAGTAGACGTTATGCGGCTGAAATAATAATTTCCCGTGACAAGTTTCTATAACTTGAACTAGAATTCCAGTTGGTATTTACAGTCGATAAATCATCGAGCATTTAAATATTTGTACCTCTATCAGAAATGCTTAAAGGAATGTTAAATAAAATAAAAGTTATTTCTAACAAAAACAATAATGAAAACTATTCATAGGTATACAAAAAGAAGTCTCATTTATTGACAAATCTGGTGATTGGTCCGAAAGATCTACCTAAATATGCATGATACTTATTTCTACGTAGTTGAATACCTACCTACCTAAAACAATAAAATTTCCAATAATTTTTTAGGTATTTAAGCACAGTATTAGAGAATTAAATTAATACCTAGTAATACTAGTAATACTAGTAGTACCTTTTTTATTTATATTCAGTCAAGCTGGGACCACGTTCGGTGAAACCCGAGCGAAACGTCAGCAAAATAAATAAAAAAGGTACGTTTCGCGTTAATTCCCGTATGCATTAATTTAAGTAATACATAATCTGTAAAAAATTCAAGTATCTAGCTAATGCCATTATAAAGATCTAGTTAAAAACGCTGAAAAAACACGTTTTTTGTATGGCGACCCCCTTTAATTTTTAACTTTTTTTTATTTTCAGTATTTATTGTTATAGCGGCCACAGCAATACATGATCGGTGAAAATTTCAAGTGTCTAGCTATTACGGTTCAAGAGATAGAGCCCTGTGACAGACGGACAGACAGCGGAGTCTCAGTAATATACATACCCAAAGGGTGCAAACAGGACTCCATTTGCACCCTTTGGGTATGGAACCCTAAAAATGAAACATCAGGTTTTAGACGAACAAAAATCTACAAAGCATTATACTCCCAGCGCTGTATTTTCTCAAAAGCTATCTATTTAGTTCGAACTACGTTAACAAAACAAAGACCATCAAGTTCTTCATGAAGGAAAATAAACTCTTCAATAAGTATTACAAGGGAATAAAGCATTAAATGGCGTAACTCAACGTGTATTATGAGCCGCCGCCGGGTGGAAACTATTTTCCGGATTATTTGTGTAACTTCTAGGCTCTGGAAGTTGTTATGAAAGAAGTTACCGCGCTTTTTAAAAATTTAAAAGCTTTTACATTTCTTAGCAGATAAGGTACAAGTTTGAGTTTTCATAGATGCTTGGGTGAAATTATTTCGTGGGAGCAAGATGGCAGATAAGGTATATTTAAATTTAGTTTTTCAGCTATGGATTTTTGATATTTGAATGTATTGTATTGTAGCTTAAATAATAATGATGGGTATCGCTTTCAATGTAAATATTAAAAAAAAAATATTTTCGTACTAGTTTTTATTGTAAGGCTTGTCTTGGATCACATAGTTAGTAAATATATATAAATAATTGGTTTATTTGGTTGTCTTCATGTAGCATGATTCTATTTTAAAGGGAATGCAAATAATAATAATTTTTTTTGAAAAATGTGATTGCATCACATTTTTTAAAATTTTCTTACGATTTTTTGGAAGATCATCCGAGTTTTATTTTTATTTGGTTGCTAAATTACAAAACAAGATTTATAGTAGGGGAACATGGCCGCTAAGTCTCGGCGTTATGAAAGCGGTATATTTAGGGGACCCTTCACTCTATCCTTTGTTTTAGAGATGAATCACGATCTGCGAAATAGGATTCAAGACTATTTGTCTGGACTCAATAACTGACAGTAAAAAGTAGGGTTCCGTAATCGAATACAGAATCGTCCTTTATCAAAAACAGTTGAAAATATTGTATTTTTGTAACTCCCGCGTTATCTTCGAATTAAACTAGGTACATAGGTTTTTTTCTGAAGTACTAAAAAGAGAGTGTAGCTATGAAAAAAATATAAATAAAAATACATAATGCATATATAACGTATGCAAAATAAAATAAAAAATACATTGTTGAGGTAGGTAAATTTAATCTTTATCCAAAAAATAAACAATAAAATAATGTACAGATGTGTTTACACCCCTGTATAATAGGAACTGGAAGCAATCTTTCACTTGAGGATCTGACGCGCCACGAGTCAAGAGGGTAATAAATAAAATAGCTCCCCCTTTGCCCAATTTTACATAAAAACGCGTCCCATCCGCAATCTGCATGTTTATGAGCAAATATTCTATGAACAAGTCGGACGGCAATACGGCTTATGGTTTCATATAAAAAGAGCGACAGAAGGACAAAAAGAAGTGTGGTTTTCGGACAATGTCCCAAAACAATCTTCGTCTTAGTTCGTTCCCGGTTGCATCTTCAGCTGTGCTGCTTCGGAGTCCAGGGTACGCTTTCTCACTTTTCCTTCTCCAAACATAATATGCATGTCAATGATTACCCTAGGATGACAAAGACAATGCGAAATCGAGAAATAATAGCCGGAACAGTTTAAATGATTTGGCTGTATAAGTATTTTCATGACCGGCCGGCTGCCTGACATCAACCCTCTTTAGGGATGAATTGGGCCAAAAGTTTTACAACCGGCCGCTTCCCGACGTCAAACTGTCACCTCACATAATCGGCAGGGAATTCATACTTACACTTTAGAACTAGAATTATTATGAACAGTACGATTTCAGAGAAGAGAGGATATAATAAGATGCATGTGGCTAAGATGCGCATGCTAAGAGCATGTCTGGGGTTACTAAAATGGATAAGATCCGGAATGAATATCTTAGGAGTCGAAAGGTGGCGCCAATAGTCGACAAATTAAAAACCCCTCGCCTGACCCGGTGTGGCTACGTAATGAGAAGGGATGCTTAACATCTGGCAAAAAAAAAACTTGAAAGTAGAGGAAAAGGAAAACCGAGAAAGACGTGGGAAGAATGCGTAAGATCGGATATGAGGAAACGGGGGCTAAGTACGGAGATGGAAAAGAACAGAAAATTATGGAAGGAGTTGATATACAGAGCAGACCTGAAATAGGTAAAGGCGAGAAACGATTTCAAAGAAATAGCAAGGCGTGAAAAGATTTCTTGAGGTATGGCGACACGCGCGTGTTACTCTTTGTGTTCCAGGCATCCATAATTAATCTACTGTAACCCCTTACCATCAGGTAGACCGTACGCCTGTTTGCCTACTTAGTTGTATTAAAAGAAGTTTCATCATCATATAGCCGCATAAGGTCCACTGCCAGGCATAGGCCTCTTCCAAGGATTTCCAAAATGACCAATCTGAAGCGGCCTGTATCCAACGCTTTTCAGCGACCTTGATGATCGTCTGACCACCTTGGGGGTGGGTGTCCTGCGCTTCGCTTGCCAATACGTGGTCACCATTCGAGAACCTTTTTACTCCATAGGCCATCGGATTGTCGCGCTGTGTCCCGCCCACTGCCACTTCAACGAGCTAATTCGCTGGGCTATGTCAATGACTTTTTTTCTCCTAAGAATTAATTTCCTTATATATTTATGATTCGATCGCGTAGACTCTACGCGATCGAAGAGGATAGAGGACCATGCTAGGTGTTTCTCTATGCAGTAGAGAAACACCTAGCATAGTTATCTCCATAGCGCGTTGAGGAAGCCTTATTATGAGACTCATATTAAGGGACCACGTTTCAGTCATCACTGCTAACACACATAGATTGTAGACTTTAGTCTTATGGAACTGAAGTATTTTGGACTAGAAGATACTGCGTATATAGCTTCTCGAACAAAATTAAGTTTTAGTATAAAAAAAGAGAAGTTTATATAAATCAAACTTTGTTTTAATGCTTTACTTTGGTAGAGCCTGACTTTAACATAGTGTCGCATGTATTCTCTCTTTAATTTATGTTTAGGGTGTGTATGCAAGAGACAGCAATATTCAGAATTGCATGCAAATAAGATAACAGCAATATACAGGATTTGTTTCTCGAATTTATTCCTCACGATTTCCTTAATGCTTAGAAAGTTTATGAGTTCTTTGAACCATTAGGGGTACAATTAGGTTTAATTTGAAAATCTGAATTCTTTTCATTTTCGCTACAAAATTTTTTCTCAATAGAAATATTGAAAGAGCAAGTAAACGTCATTTATTTATTATTATTTTTCTATTACATTAGGTCACTATATTATAGACACACTAACTTTATGAAAAATTTTCTAAATAGAAATGGGTCAACACTAATTTAATAATTAAATCAGTTATGGATTGAATAAAAAAGAAGTCCAACAAGTCAAAAAAATTGTTTTCTTTATCTTTTGTTAAAAGAGACTGCAACAACCTTTTAAATTGTCAGACATATACATAGCCTCAATCGCATGAGGTCTTAAATTTTCTATAAATAAATCCTGCAGGCCTTTAATCCTTCATATTTTTTTTAATTTACCGGAAAAATGTAAACAACTTAGTAGACATTTTTTTTATTGGTTGTTACATTATTAACAAATGTTCCAAAGTGAGTACACAAAATGAAATATATAACGTACGACCATCCCGGAATTAGTTTAAATAAACAAATCATCATCTTCAGGTCTTTCTTTTTAGGCTCTACTATAGGAGCACGACCCTCTCTATACTACCAGACGGATTGGAGAGGTCTCATTGATGTTAATAAGTTTGTGTTTCCTGAGTCGCCATGTACGACATCCACGGGAAGACTTGAAATAAACAAATAAGTGAGTACTTAACAAGGCAATTTGTAAAGACTAAGTTGAAAGTTACTAATACCAAATAAAATCATAAATATTAAAACCACCAATCTACAGAGTGTCCAAAGATGCGGTTCTAATTTTTCGTCACTAAAAGCTTTGGGTCTTCATAATCATTTTGTTGTCGGCAAGTCGCAAGGGAAGGATTATTTATCCGCTGTGTCCAAACAGAACGGCTCATTGACTCGCTGATTAATTACAAAGAAAGCCGCACTGACATTCTGATGCAGAAAATATTCAGGGAAATATGCCTGATTATGAGTATTTTCGGCCCTCATCGTTACTGTTTGGCAACTTGTTTGGATAGGGGGATTATTATTTATTTATTCTAAAAACGATTGGGAGAAAGACATAGAAAGAATAATGCAGATGCAATTCAGATTTTTCAATCTGTAGTTAAAACAGTTTATGTATTTTTGAGGAAGACAATTCTTCTTCTCCCGAGCCTATTTCCTATATCTTTTGGGGTCGGCCCTCCTAGTCCTATTCCTACATTCGAGCCGATGTTATGTCATATCTGGATTCAAGACCATTGTCTTCATGTCTTTGGAAATGTTACCAAACCAAGTCGTCGGAGGGCGGCCTGGACCTCTCTTTGGTTCTTCTATGGTCATAACGGTTCTTGTCATATGTTTCTCGTAACACCTCCTCGTTTGTACCTCGTTATGAGAAAGACAACAAGTGGTTAAAATACAGATACATTATGACGTCTTTATAACAAGGTAGACAGAGCCTGGGTGGACGCGAAGGTAGAAAAAGGAAATAAGAATAGCAATAAGTTGCTAGCTGTTGACATTGTCTATGGACATGATTTAGACTATCACCCATTTCCACTGCGCGATCTGCGCAAGAAGAGAAGCAGCTGGTTTATTCTGTTTTTTTTTCTCCCAGATGGAAGAGTATTAACTAAGCTCTGTTCTTCCGTTTGTATTTAAAAAAATCACTATCAGCAAATCTTTACTCCTTGCTTTACACATACCCAGTATAAACCCAACCAATAATGGGTTAGCCCAAGCCTCATCATTCTGCGTCAGCACGTATTAGTCATTCCGAGAGTCTACAAGCGTCGTGTTTCACATAAGTAGGGATTTGCAAAAAGGTGGTAATAAGGTATGCAGCCCTCTTCCCTTTGTCGCCAGTCCAACGTGAGCGGAATCGCCGCTAGAGATTTGCTAAGTCTATGTGAGGAATTCGTTGAAATGTAGTCGTGAAAGCGTTTATTTATTCACACATTTTCGCTTTCATTGTAGCGCAGTGGTTAGATTGTTGCTTTATTTTAGGTACGTTGGGGTAAGAGCGGATCGGGGAAAGATCAGATAATTCAAATAACTCCCAAATGCGGCAATTTTTTTAATTCTGCCAAAATAACCCGTCTTGTTTTGTCTCTCCGTTCGGTCTGCGGTAGTCGCTGCAATGAAATTTTGCGTGTTTATTAGGCACACAACTAAAACCCAATTTTCGTGTCACTATCGAAGATCCAACCTTTCCCCTGTGGTGAGTATAGTTCGTTTTCTTTTATATTTTAAGAGTAAAATTGTTTAATTACATGAAGAATGAAGCTGTTAGTTCTATGTGAAAAATGCAATTATAAGATAGCAATGAGCTGTGATTGAAGTTCGGAAAATTTTATCCGTTTTTTTAAAAAAAAAAAACGTTTGTCATTATAATACTTTTATATATTACTGTCATAGGACAAGTTGAAAAGTTATGTTTGAGAAACATAATTTCATTATTTGTCGTCATACGGAAAAGATAGGACTATTCATATTAAAGAAATAGTATTGTGATTGTTCTACCCAAACTACTTTTTAGGGTTCCGTAGTCCACAAGAAACCCTTATAGTTTCGTCATGTCCGTCCGTCCGTCCGTCTGTCTGTCGGTCCGGGCTTGTACTCCGCCGCTACTGCACTGATTGTCACGAAAATTGGTGAATAGGTAGACATTGAAGTTCCTAAAGTTGATTTTTAAAATTTTGAAAAAATGTTTTTTATTACAGCCATAGCCCATACAACGAAAAGTGAATTTAGAAAATTAATTTGGACTTTCCCCAACGTGTGGAGTATCGTTGAAAAGGTTTTTTAAAATGCAACAAAAACTGCTTTGAAACTATGTAGATCAAACCCCCCAGTCTTGAGATAATCTAATACAAAGTTAAAATTTGAGGTAGGTTTTGAACCGTAACTTGTGAAATATTACTAAAATAATTCTGAAAAAAATTTGGTATATACCTCAAAGTATGTACTTTCAATTAAAATTATAGCGGTCTCGGTATAATAGATAGTTATTTTTTAATACGTCATAAATCGTAAACCGCAATTTACCTTTTGAACTTTTATATTATGTTACTTGCTGCTACGGAACTCTTCATGGGCGAGTCCGACTTACACTTGGCTGCTTTTTTAATAAAATCCTTTATATTTATAACAGAATTTGATGAAAACTTAACATTTTAAGCTACACAGTCACTTTTATACAGTATTCCGATTTGATTCAGCTGTGGTCCGGTTTTACCGTTTTTTATTTGGATTAGCGAACCTAATATTCGTAAAGGTATAACTTGAAAACTGCTTAAGTATGAGAAAATACAAAAATGTTAATATAGAGTAAATTTATTCTTAAGCGGAGAAAGCTCAATTAAATTTGAAAATATTAAGGAAATGGGGGAGAACTATTGCTGTAACCAACCAATCAACTAACCGAAAATAATCCAGCCTTACCCCAACGTACCTTACTGGTAAACTAAGAATGCATGTTAGTAAGTAATACCTTGTTTTATAAACGAATAGGTACCAGAGTAAAGATTTTTCTAAACATTTGGACCCAAAGTTGAAAGGCACATTTTTCACATTTAGCTACATTTTTCACATTTAGCTACATTTTTCACCTGATTGTAAATGGGTACTGTAAACCTTTCGATGCAAGTAATACCAAGAGCGTTGCCGACCTTGAATAAGTATTTACAAATCATATTTTGAAGAACCTTGCTGTAGTTTCTTTTGGTATTACTTTGGCAAAACTAGCCATTTCTGTTTACGCAATGCTATTTCCTAAAATAGTTTAGATTTAAATAGCCTTTCGAGGCTATTTGAATCTAAACTATTTTACATAATTTCAAAGGCGGTTAAATTTAGGTTAATTTCCGAACTTGATTAATTCTAATCTTCTTGGAAACATCAGATATGTCGACAACATTGGTAAAACTTACCCTTTCCGTCCACATATTATTAACCATGCTACTTTAAATCGAGCCTTAGCGTTGACTAAAATAGTAGAGATTCGAATAGCCTCAAATGCGGGGCACAATTTCAAAGGCAGCCTAGTCTAATTTCGTTCATAGTCGGATTCCAGTGTCAGTGGCTTTACAGCGACCACCCGGTCCAAAACGATTTTGTTTTGCATTCGGTCTCATTCCACAAAGTGCAAGCTTTCACAATACCCGTATAAATACAGTTCTGGAGACACCAAACTATTTGTTTACATTTTAAACGTTTGATGACATGGCGTATGGAGCTGTTATGTGAAATAGGCTAAATATTATGTTGCTTGTTTAACATTATATGATAAGAAATATAGGGACATTAATTATGCGTAGGTAATACAATTTTATTTGATTCTTGTGAATTCACGAGAATCATATTTTAAAAACAAATTTAATACAATCTAAGCAGGCACCTATGGGAAACGATTAACTTTTTAGTATAGAAAAAAAATCGTCTCTTGCCAGTTTTTTCATTTATAACATTACAAAAAAATATAAAAAAATAATTAAAATCATGTCAAGAAAAAAAATGAGAAAGGCCAGCATTGGGAAAATTTGGCTACCAGTCAGAGTGACAATTAAAAAGTTAAAATGTTTGACAATTAAATATGAAGAAATCGTTTAGTTATGTACATGTCTGGAGGAAAAGAAGAAACGTAAAATATATCAGCTGTTTCTCTTCCCGCTCAGATCGTAAAATCTGATGATATCAATAGGCGATGCAGGTAGCAAACCACTTTTCCACCATCACGCTAAATGTGGCTTTTGAGTCCTAAAGCTCTGGGTTCTGTTTATTCCGTAGGATTGCAAACGTGATATTTTTTTAATATATTACTTATTTTATATATGTTGTATCGAACAAACGTACATTACAGAGCGTTTTTTATGCCTAATGTGTACTCTCAATAATCACAATAAGTTCAGGGACATTTGCAAATGGATTTTTCAATTCATTCGCCAGCGATAAAAATATAAAAGCGTAGAGTAACGTGGACAACCCTTTCAGGACTCAAAGCGCTACTCGGAATCCTCATTGAAAAACGGCCCGCGGGTCAAAATGTCAGAACGCTCCGTAAAACACGCGTGTACTGGAAAGGTTATGGATGGATTGGATAAACCTCTAGGGTGTCTAATCTGTACTGGGTTTGTAAATAATGATACATTTTGCTATTTCATGATGTTTAAAAAACAAATTCCTGAGCAGATAGTTAAAGGTTTTTTGAAGGAATGAGCGAGAATTCATGCAGCTAAGATATAACCCAACCAATTAGTTTGTGACACTCCCAGGGTCTAAGGGCAACGGGAGGTTCCGGCTATTTCTTCTCCATTTTGCAAGGTCTTTGGCATCCTTGGGTGACCATTGACATGTTATATTTGAAGAAGAAAAAGTAGGAGAGCATACCCCGGGATCCGAAGCAGCAAAGCTGAGGATGCAACCGGGAACGCGCTTAGAGGAAATAGATCAAAGTCTTCGACGCTTACGAGTGTGGAGTCTTGTTTACGAACATATCTCTGAATAGCAATATCTTGTTTATTTTAAATAAGTGACCGGACTCAACTACACGAATTGCCGTCAGATGTGACGACAGACTGACGTACCCGCAAAGAGCAAAAAAATAATAATTTTTGCGCCTGCCGCTCTCACACTTCTTGCCTCCCTGCGTAGTCTACCTCCCCCGTCGACTGTGTACTATGGGAGTGTCACTTACTAATTTGTTAGCCTATAGTATGCACTATCACGTCTTTATCCGACAGTGCATTTAGGTATTGGGGCTCTAAACAGACAAAGCCAAGGGCCATAAGACTCAAAGGCCACTTTTAGCAAGCCAGAAGGTGAAACAAGGAATCAAAATGGTAATGGGTTGCTAGCCGTATCGCCTATTAACATAACTGACATTTTTTATTCGACAGATCGGCTTTTGCGATCCGCGTGGGAAGAGAAGCAGCTGGTATATTCTAAGTTTTTTATTTTGTTTTAAATCAGCATGGAAGATATGACCTATAGTTTTGGCCCTTGGCCTGGTCTGGGGCCTTTGAGTCTTACGTTCCTAGGCTCTGTGTACCCTGTTCGAGATGGTTCGAGATGAAGACTTGTTGTTTGTTTATCTGTATATCAGAAACAAGTTAACATTTACCAAAATGAAACCAACTATTCCTGCGCCGAAGACCACTGGACCTCCAATCGGTCGCCCGCAACCGCACTAATCCACTCGAATTTTTAACCTTATCTCACTAATTAGAGTATACATTTGTTTGGTTGCAGACGCCGCTTGGTGGTTAAGTTCCTAAGCTTTAACATGCTGCATGAAATTGGTCGTTTGGTCAAAGTCTATTCAACCATTTATATAGCTTTTGTGTTTATTAAACATATATCTTCGAAAACAGAAACAAGTTACATTTCATATAATACGTTTATCAAATCACAGTTTTGAAATTCAAATTCAAGCTTCAAAATACAATTAGTTTTTCCAATACCTCTATTTCGTTATAACTATGTGGAATAGATATCTGGAATAAAGTAAAATAGCATTTTATATTAACACAGGTTCGGGATCAAAATAGAAATACTAAAAGGATAAATTATTTAATTAAAAGCTGGCCAAGTGCGTGTCGGGCCACGCTCAGAGTAGAGTTCCGAAGTTACACAGTAACAACATAAGTACTTTGTTATTCATAATTTTACATGATTATTACCCATTGTGAACAAGTTACAACTCCATCTTAGTAATTTATTGTTCTTTCAGGATTTTTTGCTTCTTAGGAAGTTCTCAGGAAGTCAAATTAGCCGTGATAGTTTTATTTAATGTGCAATACATATACTACTATCACGATTTTTAAAGATTGGGGAACAATGTTTTTAAAAGACGTATCCAACGATACCCTTCACAATGGGGTGTACATGCGAAAAAAAATTCATCTCTACTTTAAACCCCTACTAGCTGATGCTCGCAGCATTGCCATAGATTAATATTGTTATCCGATGTCTTAATATAGGTGAAAAGCTATCTTCATGCCAAATTTTATTCTAATCCGTTCAGCCGTTTTGGTGTGAAAGCGGAACAAACATTCATACAAACTTTCGCATTTATAATAAACATTATACTCGTAATATTAATAATGATAGGATATATACGGTAAAGAATGCTATTTTCGCCCTCTTTCGAGCTAGCTTAGTTTTTTTTTTCTATATTATTTTTTATCACTTTTTCATTGTCAGCGTATTATGTATGCTTAAAATTACAGCTTTCTAGTACTAACAGTGTCTGAGTTTAGTCGCGGATGGACAGAAGGAAATACCCAAACTAAGAGTTCCTTGTAGGCATGGAGATGTAAGGCTAAATCGTTCTTGCTTGTAGGGAACTCTATAAATCTTTTAGGGAACTCTAAAAATGTATAAGAGTACAGGTAGAGCTTGGTACTAAATATGTATGCTGTAACGCTTTGAATTTATTTGGAAGATTCGTTATAAATAATATTCTATATTAAACATAAAGGTGCTTCCTCAACTGGAGCATTCGCGTGTAATGTAAACTTACAGATTCGAGCATTACATCAGTGAAGGAGGAGAACCGAGCATTACAATGCGCACATTGTAATGACCATTATAACATTACAGATGAATGCTCGTATTGCTCGTCAGTCAGGGAGTTAGTATTGTAATGTAATGCTTAAAGTCGAATCTATAATGTTACATTACATGTGAATGCTTCGGGTAAGGGAGCACCTTTAGATATTTTTAACCCGCTATTTGGTTCTCCAGGGACACAAATAGAAACAGAATTAAATGTAACAAACTGAAATAGTGAAACAAAATATTCTAAATCCTAGGAAGAGTTACTTCATTTTATTAAGCCTAACGTGTGATAAATCCATAATTGATTAATTTAAAACGGTTGACACACGTGATATAGTCGGAAAAGGCCGACCAGGTTTCGATCGATTTAGCCGCTGACACTCGTCCTGAAGATGATCGTCTAAATCGATCGAAACCTGGTCGGCCTTTTCCGACTATATCACGTGAGTCAACCGTTTCAAATTAAGCAATTAAAGAGTTACTTCTTGTGTGTCAAGTAAAACTATCCTAAACATAAATACGTGATCGTACCTGCGACGTCGTCTTTTCATAGATACTCTTTTGAACCCTATCAAAGTAACAAGACAAGCAATCACACTTTTATATTTATAATCAACTTCCTACGTCACACAATGCCGTAAACCCAAGAACTCACGAGTTCTGAACACTCGTGAACCCGTCTAGTCACATCGTAGCGGAACGGAGGTATTAAATTAATCTCGTTGTAAAATTTTCACTTGCCACCTTATCTCCCGTCGTATTGTCGTTTTATTGTGCCTACCCTGCAACCATTAGCGAAAATGTCACAGTAGAGGCATTGTAATCGCGCCCGCGGCCCGCCCGCACAATGACGCGGCCGCTCGACCCCGTCCGTGTACACCCACCTTTACCCTACGATACAAATTTCAGTTTCTATAATAAATGCGGATGCGTACTTCTATTATTTAGGGAATCGGTGTATTATTCCTTTGTGCTGGCCACATTTATTTGTTAACAAAGTGGCTCTCGCAATACCGCGGATTGTGCTGCCTTTAAAGTAATGGATTCATAATAAGAGAGGTAGAAAATACATAAGTAAGTCTAGTTATTACTTTGTAAAATTTTAATTTACTTTATTTTAATAAAATCGATCAAGTTGGAACAGTTTATTTTGCAAATTATTACGATTATCAAATCATCCTGGTTAATCATGACGTAGGGTGGAATCAAGAATGGAATGCAGTCTTGGCTGAATGTTAAATAAAAGAGTGGTAAGCCAAGGGGCCAACGACCTTGCTAAAAATTAGATGTAGATTGTAGTAGATAAGACTAAATGAATAAATAATGTAGTAAACTATAGATAATTTACTATAAATGATAGTTCTATCTAAACAATTATATAAATGTACCTAAATAAAACAGTTTAGGAAGACTTTCTGGGAGAACTTCAAGTATTTTCACGATCTGTCACTCGAGACCTGACATGGACACTGTGAGCTCAAACGGACTCGGACGCACAAGCGGTATTTGCAGTTCCAAGAGAGAGCATAGTAAATTTTATTCGCAAATGAATGAAAGAAAATAAATTAAAAATAATTAACAAAACTATTCAGTTATTTACAAGTCAATTAAGTTAGGATTGTCTTGCCAAGGAGCTCGACAACACCAGATGTGATTGGTTCATAATTTAGACCAAAAAGCAGCTTATAAAAAATCTTACTGGCACACCAATGTTGGCCACTTACACACACGAAAAACCAAAGGTTGAATTGTAATGTTTCAAAAACGCTCTATTGTGATAAAGGTCTTATAGTAGTGCTTAATATGATCTTCAGGCCCACCAATGCGGTAAATGTGGCCTTTGGCTTTTACGATCCTGAGCTCGGTCTGCCCTGTTAGGAATGAAGATGTGATAGTGCAACTGTACCTGTACCAGAATAGTTATATAAACGTATATAGCAAAGTAGCTATACGTACTTAAATTATACAACAGGATGCATCTATTGTCAAGTTTAGGTTCACGCAATGTCCTGTGCCAACAGTCGCTTACCGTAATTTACCTACTTTTACGTTCCAAGATCAACATTACCGCAGTTATTCAACAGTAAAAAGAGGCACAAATAGCTGTTTTTATCCAAATGGGCTATTTGGGATATAAACGCTAAAAGGTTAGATTTTTTTGTTGTATGTACAAATTATCCAGTTTTAAAATTTGTCTTTTCAATAATAATAAAAATAGGAATTGTTTTATTAAATAATTTTACGGCTCTGGATACAAGTCCTTTATAGCCTATCTTTAATTTTGTTCTTTATTCTTAATCCTAACCTAACCTAATCCTAACAAGTTACAATCAAAGAGTGGTGTAGGCCTTTGACTGCTTCAAGGGAGCTTCTAGCGACAAATCTGTACGAGTCCACTGGTTTTCATAGACGACTGAGTGGCGGACGACGCCCGAAGACGCCCACACAGTCCGCAAAACAAATATCACTACAGTCGTACTATGACTGTCCACTTCAACTATTTTACACATTGTTCATGAGCATGAGCATTTATAACACCAAACAACACCAATTTCATATTATAAAGTCCACTAAAATTAATTTGCAAAATAATTTAAAGCAAACCCCAACCGAACCCCTTGACTTCCCGCCAAAAACTCAATCTGAGAACATTATCATAGTGTTTTTACTGTCATGTTGGTGCTCCATTACAAACTATAGAAAATCTCTTACAAGGCCTCTTCATTTTGGACCTGTGATCCATGCAAGCCTTAAAGGCCCGGAATACATTCCGTGTAAAAGAGAAAGAGGATTACTAGTATATCTAAGAAAATCTATTAGTAATTTAATAAACTTACCAATAAAATTAACGTGTAGCACAGCTAGCACTAGAAGGCGTGCGAGGGGTCCGCCATCTCGCGAATATGCCGCCATCTTGCCTCAGCGCGTCACCGTCCGTTGCTGCCATCTACCGCTGCTTTTCATCCGCCTTGATCTTCTCATCTTGTGTTATTGTAGTCTTCCGTGGTTTGAGATCAGCATTTTCGATAGATCTGTAAAATAACATATTTGAAAATTAACACAGGTGTACAATTTGTCTTGTGATGACGGCAGAGTAGAATACAATCAGTCACCACCCTTTTTTTCCTACGGATGGCCTAAGCGACAATCGACTAAGGAAGGTGTGCGAGTATGTAGATATCAAAGAACAGGCAGCATTGTCCTCTGTACGACTTTATTTAAACTACCTAATGTAGCGTGGAGAGTGTAGGCCAAATCCTCTGACTGCTCTGGCTAATAAATGGCTCTGGTAGTGGTAGTAAAGAGGGGGTTATGCTCCTGCAGTGGGGACTAAAAAAGATATGATGATAATGATACTTTAAACATTATTTCGCCTGCCCAGTACTTTGATTATAGGCAAATCCTCTTACTGTCTTCTGTAGCTGAGGACTGATGTCGGATGGTATAGATAAATAGATAGAGAAGCTAATGTAAGGTTTGTCGAAAAAGTTTATAATGTAAGAAGAGTACGAATGTGTAGCTGGCAGGTAAGAGAAGTCATTTGAATGTAATTATGTAATTTTGTTTTATGAGAAAGAATGGAAGAATCAATAAGAGTAAAGTATAAACTTTTATTTTAATAATATACAAAGTTTTTCCGTGTTAGCATTCCAGTGTTCAACATTCATAAGCTTTAAAAATCTAAGAGATAAAACAACAGATTCCAAGAAACACACTACAATATTACAGATATCCCTAACAGGGCAGATAGAGGCCCTAATCCCAAAGGCCACACTCAGCCTGATTAAGGGCGTTAAGGTAAGGTGAAAAAGTGAATTAAATTTGTGACGGCTTAAACCCAAAGGCCACTTTTAACGTGATGGTGGGCGAGAAGGTGGAAAAAGGAATCAAAATAGAGACAATGGTAGCCGCATCGCCGATTGACCTGATTCAGATTTTCGCTCGCTCCCTGAATTGGCTTTTACAATCTGCGCAGGAAGAGAAGCCGCTGGTACATTTTACGTTTTTTATTTTCTCCCAGACTAACATGAAAGAGAGTTCAAAGAAAACAAAGGCAAATAATGTGTTTAAATCACAACTGATGACTTAACGAATCAAAACAAATGCATTCAGTCATCAAATGAATCTACACTTTAATCAGACAATTGTCAGCGCTGACAATATACTCAAATTAATGAACGGCCTGAAAACATTTCGCTATCGGCATATTGCCATTGAGCTCATTTGTAAGTGCACCAATTATAAACTGTGTAATCAGGACGCCACCAATGAGGACATGTCTGATTTGGTGCAATCAAGTGATTAGTTCTGAATAACGTTTTCATTAGGATGAATTTTGTCAACGCGATTGTTTGTCTTGATTTGACTAATTTGTTAGATGGGGATGGTGTTTGTGTGCATTTCGGCTATTTGCAGCATTCAGTGGTAACATTACAGTAATTTGTGCATTACTTTATTGTATCTTTAACAATGTAAGTATCTTTAGCAATATTTAGTTGCAAAACTGCAATGAGACTATTGTGTACCTGACAATTTACATACAAAAAGTTATCGCTTTTTGTGTTTCGGTATAATAGTAATCACCGTTTTCACCCTTAAACTACGTAAATTTTAACGATTTTCGAAAATATTGTAAATATTTTGAAAAAGTATGTATGTACGTTTTGTTTTTTTTAAACGTCCATTTATTCGCAAAACCTTTGTTAATTAATTTTTTTTAATTTTATAAATGGAACCAAATTGGTTCCATTTAAAAAATGAGGTGAGGAGAGGTAGAAAACAGTTATCGCCCGAAACAATAATTTAGTGAAAAATATAATACGCCAGTGTCCGGGAGCACAAAAAAATATGAAACAGCAATCTATCTAGAAACTATCTTTTTCGCTGTGTAGTTTGCGTACACACAAGTCTATTAGATTTTGAAAAAATGTTAAGAAAGTATTGTTTTTCTTGCATATAAAGACTAAAAGGAACTCGTACAATACAACACGTGCAGGTAAAACCTACTTTCTAATACTTTCCTTAATCTCAAAGGTCACAAAACCCCGAAGATCTCACATTTAGATTTCCGTTTATTGTCCCTTTATTTCACGTACGGAACCGAAGAATTTTAATCAGTTACCTACTTCACTTCGAAAGTAGGCCGATCTCCCTTTATCCGCTACAAAAACAAGTCATGCGAGACAACCCTAAAAACTTCGCTACAAACTATTCCGCTCCTTGCAAATTGGAATAATTCACTATGGTTCGCTGCATAACTTTAAAGCCTTATAAGTTGTTGAGTTCTTGTGTGGTAATTTGATGCACAGGAAAGGAAAAGCGGAGTTTTAAGAGAATTAACTTTAACTTAATGCCATCTAACATTTAATTCCAGAAGATGTTAAACTTTTCAGAACCGATTCTTACTCAACTAATTTATTATTTCTGCAAGAGTAGACATTCACATTGTCATTAGTTTCCTCTCCCATGGGCAGCAGTTTAAAGGATTTATACCACCTTAATAAAAAAAAGAAAAAAAAAAGAAATAAAAAATTATGAAATTAATCCTCCTTTTTTTGAGGGAAGCCTTTCCACCCGTGGACTGATATATGCTGTCAAGATGCAAATATGTCTTACTAAAAATATACTAGTGGTTCTGTGAGCTGTAAACCTCGTGAGTCTGTCTTTGCAAAGACCCGTAAAAAAACAAACCGTAAAAAGACAAAGACCGTCACATACCCCCCTTGAAGTTTATCGAATGAAAAAGTTGTTCGGATAAAAAAGTTGCGTCGTAATAAGGGTAACAAAAATATATATGACTTTTTAAATATTTTAAGAAATATCTGAAATATGGCATTTTCACCATATTTCCGCCATTTTGAAAAATAATGAAAAATTGGTTTGACCAATCAATTTTACATAATTATTGACCCTGCTCATAAAATTTCACGAGAATCGGTTGAGAAAAGCGACCTCTGGTGAGAACAACCGGATAAGTGGAATTGGGTAGTTTCCTGGGTAAAAAATAAATTATGTGGTACTGTTAAGAGAATAGAACGTCACAAAACAATGTCACTAGTCATTGATCACATCCATTTTTAACGTGAATTTAAATTTATTAATGTAGAAAAACGGATATTAAGAGCGCTATTTGACTCCCAAAATCTATGACGTCACAGTCCGATATTTCATACAAATATCATAGAAAATGATTGTTTTGACGTTTAGAAAGAAGTATCTGATTAGACTTGTTGAAAACTGGCGGATTCGGACACACGAAAGATTTTTTGCCGAATCTGAAACGGAGAAATTAAATATTGGAAGTCAAGGTTTGGTATACATAAACTACCTATATTAAGTATGCTGCTTGTATGGAGTGCATGATATAAGATGTGACCCCGTAAGCCGTAATATATTCGTTTAGCGTGCTGCCACGGGTGCATAGTAGCTCGTTGCTTTTGCATATAAACGGGGTGTTAAGATTGTTCAGAAAGTATGCGAGTGTGCAAAGAAAATATTTTGCTCGACTTTATCATTCTTACAACTTGGACATCTACTTATGTGAAATATAAAAACAAATGAATCAAGAGGATGTTTGAAACACAAAGTCAACTGATTGCAAAATTCGGACATTCTTGGATATTTTACTGCCTACTTACGAGTCAATAAACCCTTTACTTTTTCGTTTGTTTATTCCTAACAAGTTTCACACAAAGGTTAGTGTAGGTCTTTTGATTACTTCAAGGGAGCTTCTGGCGACAAATCTATACAGTTTCACTGGTTTTCATAGCGAAATTCGATTGAGTGGCGGACGGCGCCTAAAGACGCCTACCACAGTCCGCTAAACAAATATCAGTACAGCCGCACTATGATATGAATGTCCACTTTAATTATTCCACATATTGTATGCATGCATGTTTTTCTATCGTTGTATAGCATGCAGTGTTATAATGCATTTATCCATACTTCACCAATTTCACATTATATAGTCCACTAAAATCAATTCGCAAAATAATTTTAAGCAAACCCAAAAATTTAGTGACACATTTTCGGAGCATGTCTTTGTTCATTTGAAAATGTGACTGTTTGACCATCTTTCACGTTGAGAAACAACAATTGTTCTTTTATTAAGGCCCCGTCAGTTCAGAGCCAAGAATACCGTTTTCGAAAAATCAGTGTAAATAAACTACTACAGTTTATTCTTAAAAATTTTACATAGGAATTCTAAGGCTTTTCTACAGACACAAACAATATCCAAAACACGATTGAGCATTTTTGGCTCGATAGAAGTAATCACAAACATACCTCTAAATTTACCTTTTAAATACTTATCTCTGTGATAAAGCAACATAACTCCACCGAATTTAATCGTCTTGAGGAGCACTCTAAACTTTTTAGTTAATTGTTTAAGAGAAAATCTTGTTTTAAACAATAAATAAATAACTACTTGTTTATATGAGTAATACGAGTATTACGAGTATAGGCTAATAAGTTTCTTTACAAGACTATTATCATTTTTTTAAATATTTTGGCCTGGTTGAAAATGGCAACTCCTATAAATATGAAATTACTGAAATTACGAAGGGCGGATGTGGGCTAATTTTAGCACATTACTAAAGAATGCTTTTAAAGCGGTATCGAAGCAGTTTAAATGAAAATTGATTCTTCTATTAACACGTTCATATAGGAAGTGAGTATACGGCGATAATCGAAACTATAAATACTGCTTGGCAATGACAAATTACATTGAGCACAACGCGGCCGCGCGAAGGCACGATAACAGCGAAATCGCCAGTCGTACTGTTAATTAATGCCCACAAAACACTGCTTTTCCTTTCCTGTGTGTGTCGAATTACCATTACTTTACAAGAATTCACTAACTTGTAAGGAGTAGGTAGCACACACGGTGCAGTGAAACTAGGGTGTGAGTGGTTTTTTTAACTGCAAAGAATATTATTAAATAATACGGACTTCAAAATGCATTGAAGAAGAAGAAGTAGATACGTACATTTAACTTTTTCCGATTACTCCAAGACTATGCTGGATAGAAGAATAATAAAAAGCGTGATAAAATGTATCTATTAACTGGAGTTGTAAACATTCCACGCTAATACATTTTCGAACTTCCGTGTTTCTATTATTTCTACAGTAAAACCTACACAAAATCAGAAAAACAGCAACGCGCGTTCGCGTTTGTAAAAAAATACCATTAGCCTTACTCGCGGTAATGTACATTATATTTCATAACAGAACGAAAGGCCAAAAGACACCACTGTATACATTTTTGATACGTTAGGCAGAGCCCGCTCCCTAGATATTGTTTCCCTAGATGATACAACTACAACAATCATTTTCAAATAGAAAGGATTGTTTTAAATGTTTCTACTTTGAAAGTAGTATAGTTGCAGTATTTACTTATGTATTTATGTAAAAATTACATTTACAATAAGATTTCAATATTGAATTAGATTGAAAAAGGGTAAGCACTTTTAGTAATCTCTTGTTCTTTCTAGCATACTTATAGATACAGATACATTATCACGTCTTTATCCCTAACAGGGCAGAGAGAGCATTTTAGATTTTGCGGCTCTAAGCAGACAGAGCCCAGAGACGCAAGATACAAAGGCCACTTTTAGCGTTATAGTGAGTGAGAAGGATGGAAAGGATTCAAAATAGTGATGGGTTGCTAGCTGCCTCCTGACTATTAATATGATTAGTATTTTCACCCACTTCCTCGATTTTACGATCTGCGCGAGAAAAGAAGCAGCTGGTACGTTCTAAGTTTTCTCTTTTCTTCCAGACCAGTATGGAAGGATACTTATCATAGAAAATCTATTTCGCTTTTGTCGCAAAATTATTTGTTGTATATGTTATGGACCACGTGATTAATGCGGGCATTATTAATAATGTGCGAGCATTATGAATAATGTCTAGTTCTATCGGGCGAAGTGATTAACTACTATCTAAACTTCATTATTTATCACATTGCACGGTCATTATTATATTGCTAATTGATAATTGGGCAATTTGATAATAAAGCTAAATTTGACGTGGTGCGGGGAGGGAAGCACGCGTAAAACGCTTTGCCCAATCAGAGACCGTATTCAGCGTGCGGCTAGAGATGGGCATCTACCCGGTAAAAACCCGAGACTTGGGTAAATACCCATTTATACCTATTTTTACCCACCCGTTTTAAGTTAATACCGGGTATAAATTAAAATCAGATCAGCCAAATCTTTAAACTCTTACGGCTATTTCTTCTCCAAGACAAGCTCTTAGGCATCCTTGGGTGACCATTGACATGCATGTAATATTTGGAGAAGAGAAAGCGGGAAAGCGCACCCCGGGCTCCGAAGCAGCATAACTGAGGATGCAACCGGGAACGCGCTTCAATGAAAAAGAGATAAATTAAAATCAGATAATTTGATATTTCTGCTAAATAGAATTGGGTTTCCCATCAAGTAAATAACCGAAATTGCTAAATATGTTAAAATAAACTTTTCAAAAGAGTATTTACTATAAACATGTTGATGGATTTTTTCTTTCGACATGCTTTTATTCGTTTCCATGGAAAGTGAACAGACCCGTAAGATAAAATTTTTAGTTTAGTTTTAAATTTTATATGTTTTGTGTTACCTATATTTTTAATATGATTTTCTTTAAGTTTTAAATGCAAATACTATTGGATTCTTTATGTAGAAGTCCTTGCTTATTAATCCAAATAATTAGTCTGATTATTTAAATTGTTTAACATTTAGTTAGGTACCTAATTTTAAGTTAAATGACAATAATAATAAAAAAATAATACTTAATTAAATATGTTTTTATTACTCTGCCCAAAAGGACAATATGCCCGGTATAATGCCCGGTCAATTTGATTATTTGAATAATAATTATCAAATTGCACTCTCATATTGGGCATTTTTCATATTGACCGGGCATTATGTATAATCCCCAATTTATTTCTTGGTCCATAACATATATAATTCGTGCACTTTATTAGGTATATGTAAATATAAATGGCCACGGTAAGTAAGCTTTAAATTACGAGTAAGAATAGGTTATTTTGATAGGAAGAAAAAAAATATTTCATTAACTATTGACGTTGCTTAGAATGAAACAAAGCGTCAATAAAATTACAAAATATTTAGGGACAATAAGATTTGTAGGTAAACCCTACACTGTCTCTTCCATAGAGTTGATGCTTAATGGAGCAGGCATGGTCGTGTTTATACCACAGCGAGCGAATCTTTGATATCAAATTCTTTTAGAACCGACCGCACGTAGCCGCACATTCACTCATATTTTAGATAACGTTCGACTGTTTCTCTGCTCCCGCAAACGGCATGTGAATAAAAATACGAATATTTTACCGTTCCTGCGAGAAGGAAAAAGATACTGGAATTTACGATTGTTCATATTTTGTAGGCCAAGTTGTTTTTATTCAAAATTTGGTTTGTTATTCAGTCAATCAAAAAAGTATGGAACATTTTAGCAAATGGTAAAGAGCACACCTATATTATATTTGCAGACGTCATTATCAGCGAGATGCTTGAAAATAGAGTAGAGAGGCTTTTGCCTAACAACGAAAAGAAAATTTTCCCGAGTTGACAAATAGATACATTTGTAAACTTTTTTCTAGAATGAGTGAGGGAAGCCTTAGGCGTCTGCCTATGAGAAGGTAACGACATGGTCAAAGTAGTGGGTCGCATCTGGATGTGAACAACACGAAATCGGGATGGATGGCATAAAGAGGCCTAAGTATGCTTATCAGTAGGCGGAAGAATGGCTGAGATCATGATGGTAGAACTTCATTATTCAAAGTCATATACTGGCCTAAGGATCACTGTTCTTAAATAAACATTCCCTTGTCTAAAAAGTATGATCTGTGTATCTTTATATATACAGGGTGACTTTTTAAACACTGTCCAAAATTTGGAGCAAGTTTAGTCCATGATACTGAACTACTTTCTACAAAAAATGTTATTAAAAATCGATAAAATTTTTTCGTCCTCCCATACAAAATCCGTCTGTCTGAGCGCTGATTTGTATGAGAGGGCGAAAAATTTTTATCGATTTTTAATTATTTTTTTTTATAGAAAGTAGTTCAGTACCATGGACTGAACTTGCTCCAAAAATTTAGACAGTGTGTAAAAAGTCAGCCTGTATAAAGAAAACTCAGACCCTCAAAATCTATCCCAACACTTGTAAAACGTCCCATATTGGTGTCATTCGTCAGGGCATCCTGTAATTAATGTCAATGCGGACACAGCGGGTCCTAATGAATGGCTGGTGTAACGTGACGCAAAAACTGGCCCGTCATACAACACTGCGGAACCTTGTTGGTGCGAGTGTAAAGATGATTTTTCACTAAGTTTTTCAGAGAAAAAAAAATATTTTGGTGTCTACTTAATTGATATATATATATGTACTGTCGAGTTTACAAGTACTTGAAAGGGGTGACTGTATGAAAAAAGTATCCTAATTTTTATCTCGAAAAAAAAATTATTTCGCCCTCTGATAACGACTAAAATCACCCGATCTATTGAACTCGTTGTATGAAAAAGACGAGATTTTTTCCATTGACATTGGTTCCATAAGATAAGTTGTCATTTTGACGGACCGAGTAACCTTGCAAGTATATATTAGCGGTATACAAAGTGGAAGGGACATACCCGTAATAAATTGAACCACGGGCTATACTAGATCACTAAGTATAAAGAAATTAAAATAACAGCCAAAAAACAAAAAAAAAATTCACGACATTCCCACACAAATCGCCCGGGCGGCCGCCCGCTTTTGTATGGAAATGCCGAAATTTTTTTTTGTTCTTTGGCTGTTATTTTGATTTCATTATAATATAATGATCTAGTATAGACCGTGGTTCGATTTATTACGGGTATGTCCTTCCACGTTGTATTTACACTTGATATGGTGGAAAACCGAAGTCTTATTAGGGATATAGACATACGTATTTTTTCTTTCTCCGATTATCAAATAACAGCGCATTTAAATTCCGCATGACGTCACTATCAAGTATGGTTTTCCTTGACGGTGACGTCAATCACGCACTACGCGCTGTATCTTTGTGAATTTTCACTACTTTGTTAAACTAAAATATACAGGTCCATAATTTTTTGGATATTAACTGACAGACTAGATAAAATACAGACCCAGTCCACATTCATATTCATAAAGTCAATAGTTAAACTGTCTATTTCGGTCGGCGGTCGATTTAAAGTTGTGTATATAAGTCACAAATCCGTACTTGTCACAGCAAACCTCCCATACGGTGCGGTTCGTGCGGATAGTTGCCAGGTAAAAAAAAAAGCTACAAACAAGTTTTTTAGTTTTGCAAAACAAATTATAATACCTATCTTACTTATTCAACTCAGTTTTAAATGTACCTATACTGCGAAATTTTAGGCTATGAACTATCAATCCTAAAGGCAAATAAAATTAGCGCTCCGAACTAAAAATGCTTCACCATCTGGCCACTAAATACTTTTTACAGATAAAAATAAGCAAATAAAGTTATTTACGTTAAAAAAAATCACAAAACACTTTGACTAAAGCCTCTGTCACGAAAAATTGTGTAAGGTATAGTTAAAATTTATAACAATAGAGAACTTCGTGATGCTCTCAAGCTTTTTCAATTATAAAAAACCTTTCATATATATCATCACACATACATATTTGTCTAGCTGCCTTTCGCAGCATAAATGTACTCAATATAAAATGCAACATGCAGGTGCATCCATTCAGGTTCAGATCGCAGTAAGCATACACCGCTGAGCTATTGAGCTTCTAATGATAATAAATTTTCAACAAACCAGAAAAATAAATTCTAAAAAGTCCAGTGTAAAGGAGACCTAACCGACACAGTTTTCTTTTCTAGATGTCAAAATGATAGGCACATATTGGCCGACTATTGATTTTCGACGGATACGAGTGAAGCTGCAAATTTATTTTCGGTGAATCAACTTTATACGGACGGCATTTTTCAAAGTGCTTGGCGCCGAATGGCTGGCGTTCCTCATGTTTGATTGGATATTGAGCGATGCATTAAGCGGATGTGTAATTGGAATTGTTGCTGATATTTTTTATTTGCTTTTTATACTGCGTAAATTGCTTAATTTCCCACTATATATTTTCTATTACGCTTAATAATCATAGTCACACGTTTACTGATCAAGTATGTATTTAACGTCAATACTACATATCTGTAATATATATTTATGTATATTGATTATTTTTTATTCATTTATATGTATATATCTTTTTATAAGTAAAAAAGAGTTTATGTACATATTATTTATTATTATTTAAGTCGTATGGGGTGTATGTATACTGCTAACGTTTCACTACGTCGTTCCGAAGCGCTAGTAGTTTGTAGCTTTTGTATTAAAAATAATGACCTTCATTAAGTGATATATTTATCCTAAATAAAATAAAAGTTTTTCACTTTGACTTTGACTTTATTCTCTCCATCCGCCGGTTGTCTGGATGAATTCGCTTTTAGCGATAAGACCGCCCATTGTACATTTAATGTATTTTTAAATTTTTTGTTTTTTTATTTGGTGTAAAATAAAGTATTATTTACTTACCTATTTACTTGTAATCGTAATTGTCATTTGTAAAAGCATAAAATTAATTAATTGCTATGAACAAATACACTAAAATATGGTAAAAGAAATGTAAATAAAAGAAGTATAGAAAAAAATGTGTTTTAGTTCTTATCTTAGTATTTTTTTTTATTGGACAACCAGATGCAATGGAGAATGTCTCTAAAATAATATTCTTTTTGTTAAACTACGCGGCGAATTTCAGTTAAAGTTTAGTTTACTTAATCAAAACGAGTAATGAAAAAATATTTCAGCGCATTTTTATCTACAAAGTGTTTATAGGGAACTTTAAGTTTATTACCCCTTTTACTGCTTGAAAATTCAAAATGAATGCAATCAGGAAACACTAAAAAACAATTACAGGCGTGACCGTGATTAAGGTGATTTTTATTCGTCTGTTTCTTATCTTAATAGTGTGAGAAACAAAGTGGTTCTGTAGTCACGAGTGAGTCTATGTTTCCTGAACACTCCTCAAAATAACGAGACAGTGGAAGGATACTTTGCAAACGTTTTTAAATACCTACACTGCTTAAGTTAATTCGAATAGACAGATATAACAAAACGGACAATGATCAGGTGTAATGTATTTGTGGTTCAACTAATAATAAGAACGTCTGTACACTATTTAAGAAAGACACATTTTCTTCATCAATTATAGGATTAGGGATAGTTGTGGGAACGGAACCTTACCTTTATGTCAAAGAGCTGGAGAAGATAGAGAACAAAAGAAGAAACGCTACCGATAAGAGCGACGCTCCTAAATTATCGTAAATTAAAGCGTCGCTTTTTCGGGTACTTTTGAATTTCTAACAAACTTTATAAGCCAGGTACCTAAGCGTCTGCAACTTAGTATTTATTTTACGTAAAAATATTTGTATTTACATAGGAACAAATTGACACAGATCTGAAGAAACAATATTTCCTTATACAAAACCACCACCATATTTACGATGTCTGATCATTATAATTTAACTTCGCGATCAAGATGGGACATAAACTAATATGCCATAAATACGTAGTTACAAAAAATACTGAAGGTTAAAAAACTAGATTAATTCACTAGTGAACAATAAAAAATTATACAGGAATAAATAAATAAATATATAGGGATAAATCACACTGATTAAGCTAGCTCCAAAGTAAGTTTTAAACTTGTGTTATGGGATACTAACTTAACGATACTATATTTTATGATAAATAAATATATAGATAAACACCCAAGACCCAGAACTATTTGAAACATTTTCCAACTTGCCCTGGCTGGGGATCGAACCCAGAACCTCCGGATTAGCGGTCTAGCATGTTAAACATTACGCCACGGAGGTCGTCAAATAAAGCAGCCATTGAAGTGCTAATTCTGTACTCTTCATATTTACTGGCAGTGAGTTATTTAAAGACGGCAACCGCTGATATCTGCGGGCGCATCCATTACTCCAACAAGGGGGTACGAGTGTTCCATAAATTATAAGGAGGAATACTTATACTCTGATTTATATTGAGCTGTAAATTTTCGATTCCGTTTGAACTATTAGTTAGATTTGGCTTCGCTTGCTAATAATATGGAAATGGATTTGAACATTGGAAAATAAAATAAACTTACTGGTGCCGACTTCTTTTTTACATGTGGTAGTGGCCATATCTAGACTGCTTCCATGGTCCAGTGGTCAAGGTGTTTGTCTTGTGATCCGGAGGTCGTGGGTTCAAATCCCACTGGGAAGCATTCTTTGTGAAAAGTATTTTCTCTAGTTTGGTTAGGATATTGCAGGTTTGAATCACCTGATTACATATAGGCACGTTAAGCTGTGGGTCCCGAACGCCATCTAACATTTGTTTAAACTATCCTAGGATTGGTTTTGGTTTACCCTTTGGTTTGCAGAGGTCAGACGGCAGTCGCTCTGTGTAAAAAGCAGTAACCTCGTCAAATCACCTAGGTTGAGTAGCGAATCCCGGGCTCTGAAGCGTTACCGCTGAGAATGCAACCGGGAATACGCTCGGATGTTGATGAGTGGCCATAGTTGGTGCCAATTTGTAAGGGGTATAAAAAACATGCGTATAGAAAACCGCTCGACGTGGTCTAAACTTGGATGGGTGCGCCTAATACTGGCATTTTGAGTAGCTCTTCTGATCTTTATAAGAACGAAAAACCTTTGGTTTTACTAGCAGATATACTTAATTAGGTTCATTCCACACTTATCTTGATCTCTATTAACATCTATTTATTATTTATTATATGAATATTTAAAAACCATGAAATTACAAATAATATGAACATCTTTCTAAAAAGGTTTTATATATTAATCTGCTGGTGAAGAAGAATTATTAGAAATTATATAAATACAACGTAACTATTAACATCAAACTAAATAAATATTAAACAGGTATTATAACTTAATTATATAAAGAAAAAACTCAAATACGGACAGAGAGTAATAAAAAGCCCGCAGCTTTTTATCAAAGCTCTCCAATTTTTCCGTACACAGAAATTCATACAGAAAATGAATAGAATATTAAATTATGTTGGTCCGCATTTTGTAAAACTGACGAAGCTTCTTGTTAAGCTTTCAAGAACCTTTTAAGTTAATGAACAACTTAAAAAATATATATTGACTCTTACGTGAATTCTGACTAAGATATTAATATTAAAGGAATGAGAGTAGATGCCATTAATTAATCTTATTGAAGATAAAAACATTAAGTGGAAAGTTATTATACAGTCAAAACTTAATTAAGTTAATTAAATTTTGTCCATGGTTTCTTCGTGTCCAAAATAACACACTTTATTAACTGAATGGTTAATTTCTTGCATTGAAATCTATTACGCAAAAGGTTGTTATTATTATACTTATTCGAAAAATAATTTTTTATGCGAAAGTTTATTTGGATGTGTGGATGTATAGCTGTTTGTTCCGCTTTAACGCAAAAACGACTGAACGGTTTGTAATGAAATTTGGCCTGCTGATATCCTATTATCTGGATGAACATATAGGATACATTTTAGCCCGGAAATGTGATATTTCCTTGGGATTGTCAAATAATCTTTGATTACGCGGGCGACGCCAGCCACAGTTAGTTAATAAAAATATGTATGAATTAACTAATAGCATTATGGTTTTAAGATGCTAGTACTGATACAGACATTTACGGGAAAATTCGTTTATAAAATTTATGCAAGCACAGCTAGAAGTAGTAAATAATTTTGAAATGTTTATGCCCTTTAATTGATACCTTACGCAGTATGATAAGGATAAAAATGTAATAGTGACGTCGCGAGACGTATATAATTGGGATTGTTTATTTTTTAGCCCCTAATTTTTATTTTTTTTATATCAAAATATAGCGTACTTCAAGAAACTAATTTGAATAATTTGTCATATTACGGCTTTGTTATTTTTTTATGAATTATTATAAAAAATCATGTCAAAGACAAAGTCGCGCCTTAACAAAACAAATGGCCAAGCCCAATACATATTTAAAAAAATAAAATCACGCTTGTGTCATTATAGCCTTTGTCAGTGTCAAAGTCATTCAGTGAATTCAGTTGCCCATGATTGGTGGAAAGTTCTTTTTCTTAGTTATGATTGGCGGAAACGGTGACATTTGACGTTATTGTCAGAGACGGATGAATACTATAAAGGCGACTCGTATTTTTTAATGAAAGGACTCTTGTTTTAATTAAATGAAGGGAGCTTAAACCAATACAGCCGCAGATTTCAAAATAACGCTTTCCAAAAAAAAATAACAATGCCCATTACTACAACTAGATATAGTAAAGGATTTTAAATAAAAAAAAAACGTTCCCAGTTGCATCCTCAGCTGTGCTGCTTCGGAGCCCGGGGTGCGCTTTCCTGCTTTTTCTTCTTCAAATGTAACATGCATGTCAATGGTCACCCAAGAATATCAAAGACCTTGCAAAGTGAAAAGAAATAGCCAGAACAGTTAAAATGATTTGGCTATAGTTTTACGACTGGTCGCCTGCCTGACGTCAATCCTTTTTGAGAATGTACTTGTGCGAAAAGTTTTACAACTGGCCGCCGCCAGACGTTAACCCTTCTTGGGAATGCAATTGCAGCACGAGATGTTTGTGCCTAGTCCTTTAGCCGCCTCTTATGACATCCACAGGAAGAGATAGAGTGGTCCTATTTTAACCCGGAACCACATGGGTCAATTCTTTAATCACTTAGACGTCAATAAATAACATGTACAATTATTAACTGATTAACGAATACAAACATTGCTCACACACTTCCATTGAACAAGTTTAAATATGTTAAATTTTAAATTCAAAATGTTGAGTCTTGAATTTCAGGGCAATCATTTATCCCCTATATATTTTCTTTTTTGTAAACATAAGTGATAAATGTTAAGGTTCTTACTTTTATTTACTGATAAAATTTTAAATCTGTTATAACTCTAGATCAGTTAAGCAAAAATCTAAAAAATTTTTTTTAGTACCAATTTTAAACCCAGACAGCCTTACACCGCCATTTCTTTTACCCGGATCGTCTGACGTATTAAAAAATAATCTCATATGACACATAACACTATTTTTACAACTATGACCACAGACCTACCACTACTAGACTTGCAATGATATTGCTAGAAAGAGACTGTCAAATACAGTACAACGTGAGTGTGAAAGAAACGCTAATATGTTTTTTTATGTCTCTATCGGCGTGGCTGGCATACTGTCAAAATCTTGGCTAAAAAACCACAAAACGATCGAAGAAAGTTATTAATTTTAGGGATTTTATCATTTAAAAGGTGATTTAGGGTTTTATTTGAGCTTATTATATATAAGTTAATAACTATAGTGTGTTCTGTGACGTGTGCAAAATATGGGTGGAGGCAACAATCAAAGATAGAAAGAGATGCACTAAGGTGGCCACGCACTATGCAGGTCTAGTAGTGGTAGATCTGTGACTATGACGGTTATATGTGAATGACAGATCGTTAAATGTCGTCTGTCAGATGACAGTCAGACAACCAAGTCTCATATGACATTTTTTTAAAATAAATCAAGCGGTCTGGGCAAAACAAATGGTGGCGTAAGGCTGATATGGGTTTAAAATTGTGATTGAATATATTTTTATTTTTATTAATTAATTGACTGGCCAGAAAAATCTGGTATTTTTATGGTAACGAGGAATGTTATTTCTTACCACAGGAAAATATTCAAGCGTTTTCAAAATTTTCATCCCTTCCCTATTGTGAACTGATTTTGTTGATTCTTTTGTGTATGACATATGTATGTAATATGTATCTCTGTTTTTCTTATTCTGTTAAACGGTATGAATTTATATACGTATTTATGTTTTTATGTGTATCTATAGAAATGTATTATATGTGTATTATATAATTGTACATTATTTAAACTCTAAGTTATTTTATTATTTTTTACTTCATCTCCGTATTTTACTGTTTAATATCACTAAATTATTATTTCACATTACTCTCTTCATCACCACCTTTTATTTTTCAGCATAATTCCTGTCACCCAAAGGTAGCCTGTAAGAGCTTACTTGTTTCTTAAAAGTCATGTTGTTTATGAAACTCCATAGTTAATTTCATAATAAATTCTGTTGCAGGCCTTACCAACACAAGAAAGCCAGGCAAAAGACAGATAAAAAAAGAGTGTAAAGATTTAAAGGAGCCTCTCACCTTAGTCAGATCGTATTGCAAAAAATCATTAGTATAAAAAGTACCTAATAAAAATAAAAGTCTATTCTTTTATTCAGTTCACAATAAGAATGCCTTACAAAGTAAAAGGTTTATAAATAATTCATCAAAATTAGTTCAGAAATAGCTTTGCATATAAAGTTGTATAAACATGGACAACAGTAGTGCAGGTGCATGATATGCATTCGAAGTCAGCTGGATTATTTTAAATTTATTTATGGCCAGCTTTTTGCATTGTGCTATATGTTCTATTCAATGAGATGTATACCCATACCTACTTATTCGTTTAATTATTTCTATCAATATGAACTGCCAGTTATAATGATAAGTCCGGTTATTGCTTATTTATGCATGTTTATTTGTTTAAAATAATTGTCCAATCACGTTAAAAATTGCCTTTGAGTATTATAACACTAGGTTCTGTCTACTCCGTAACGAATAAAGACGTAATAAGGATGTTTGTTTTAATTAACTACTGAACAATAAAACTTGAGTATATTTTTATTGTGTTTTAGACATTTTACTCGTTTTTGATTTCAAAAATCAACTTCTAATTTTAAAAGAAATTTTGATTTTTATGCAAAGCAGTTTAACGAAACTTATACTGAAAAAATGAAATTGTTTATGACTATTCTTCATAAAATTTTGCTAATAATATTTTTTGCATTAACTCCGCCTGTTGTACTTGTTACATTTGTATGTATACGTGTGTACAATAAAGTATAAATATTCGTAGTAATAAAAATACACTGATGTCTTTCCTGACCCGTAAACTCCCAAAACCTTTAAAGAGATTTAATAAAAGTAGGTAAATGTGTTTTTCTTTATCCCGGAATAGGATACCAAGGGGTCACGCGAATGAATTCTCGGTCAAAACCTGGTGTTATTTATATGAGAAATTACTGATTAAAAGAAGGTTTACCATCAGTGCCAATTTGCATTTTAAATAATTTCATATTGTGATTCAATTTAGCGAGCGTTATTTATTTACGGCTCAAAACTAATTGAAAAACCCGACTTCATAACTTTTGTGCAGGTTTTAGGCAAAATTTTTATTTGTGTTCGTTTGTTTATAATATAAATGTAAAGTATGTTATCTCAAATAAGTACTTACATAAATAAATTCGAAAATCAATCATCTGAAAGTCATTATTTCATTTGCAAAGAAAAACAGTAATTCTGATTACACAGTCTACACAGCACTCAACAAGTTTTTCACTCGAGTCCCGCGATCTAATCGTTTACATGTATTTATTTGCTTTCACTCCCGCGCCTCCCAATAATTTCGCAAAGTCAAACACGACTCGATGTTTGCTTTAAGCAACACAAACTAAACTCGTGAAAACGATGGCAAAGTTGTGTGATAACGTGATACAGTCCTACTGAGAGTCTGAGTCCGCACTGAGTTGGTACTGCGTGATACAGCGCCCGACCGAGCGACTTCGAAACGACGCCGCGGCGATTCATGCGCGGATCACTGGGTAGGAGGAGTCTTCAACAAAACCACGCCTACCAAGGAGCTACACATTTCTTTTTCAATATGTGTAATTCAATTTCGCTTATGTCTTCGCTGGGAAAGTTGATGCCCCTTTGTCGTTCAACACGATGTTTTTATGTAAACTGTAATGTAGTTCGCGAACCGAGTCGGCCCGTGAAGCTACGCTCCGTGTGATTTTCCCTTCTCTTTTTGTTGGCAATTTCACGTGCTGTTGCTTTATATCTAGTGGAATAATAAGGAATTGGAACAACTTTGGAGTTTTTTAACTTGCAACTCGATATATATATGATTTTAGAATAATTTTGATTTAGAATTGGTCATCTGAATCTGCCTAATTATTTCTATTATAAACTGTGATTTAAGAAAAAAGGTATAAAAATTGAAAATTTTCAAAGTACACTGCTTTTCGGCTGTTTCAATGTCAAGTGTAAATTGTAGGAGCAATGTCCAGTATGCTAAGTCCAGTGTCCTGATAAATCCAGTCCCACAATGAGAAGTGTCATAAAACTCCAGTGTTAAAAGGTTAACTTCAAAATGTCAAGTGATAACATGACCAATTTTTTATATTTAGCAATTTAAGTCCCATAGTCGGGCAAAACCTGAAATGACCAATATAACAAATAAATAATTATTTTAAAAATCATTATCATCCAAGCGTATTCCCGGTTGCATCGTCAGCGGTTACGCTTGAGAGCCCGGGGTCCACTACCTTACCTAGGTGATTTGACGAGGTTACTGGTTCTCACACAGAGCGACTGTCGTCTGATCTCCGCAACCCAAAGGGTATACCAGAACCAATCTAAGGACAGGTACAAACGCTAGATGGCGTTCGCGACCAACAGCTTTACGTGCCTTCCGAAGCACGGAATCATCTTTCTTTTCGGATAATCAGGCATAATTATCAATTCATATATGAATGGTTTGACTCGCATTTGGCCGGTTAATTCTTATGGGATCTATATTCTAAAATGATGCAATATCATTAATTACTTGTATGAGTTTTATTTTTTCTATGATTTTTCAAAATTTTATGTTGATTGATCTCATGTCTACGAAAAAAGATCAAAAATTTATACCAAGTTCCTAGGAGTATTTTCTACGTAAATAATTCTATTAAAGTGTAATGAAGGTGGTTTATTAACAAAAGACAGTTATCTTCTTGTATATAACGTAATTTATTTTATCCTCTATGTTGTAAGTCTTCTGTATTTTGGCTTTTAAGCAATACGTCAAAATGACGGTACGTCACCAATACTGTGACTTTTATTCACGTCACCAGTTGAAGGTTTAAGATAGGTATTTATCATGTCAAATTTTACTACATTTTTTATTATTTATTTATTAGCAGTCCTCTCCTAGACTAAAGGCCCTTCCCAAAATTAAATTTTAATTTTTGGCATATTCTCCCTATGTATGTTTTTCTTGATGACTGTAAAAAAATACACATTTTTATCTATGTGTGTGAGATTTTTTAAGAACGACAAACATGAAATACTCTTTGGCAAATTCTATAAAGTAACTTTGAAGAGTTTATGGTGAATATAATTTTCACGGAGCTCTTACGGCCATTTTCCGGTTTCACAATCAGACCAGCTCTATGACGTCAGTTCCAGGAATTGGGTGAAAATGATCGGCTGGTCTGGTGACGGCAGACTAGAATACGAGTTACGAGTATCACTATCCCTTTCTTGTGGAGTGGGTGGTACCACCCATGGGTTTAGTCGTTGTGGGAGATAAATGTACCAAAGAACAGGCAGCGTCCAAAAACTTTACTATCTACAATCTACTGTGGTCACGAACCCGACGTCTGCTCAGCACGGTAATTTTAAAATAAATCAGGGAAAATTTGCCAAAAATTAAAATTTTATTTTGGGACTAGTCTAGCAGAGGACTGATAATAAATAAATATATAGGGACAAATCACACTGATTAATCTAGCCCCAAAGTAACTTTTCAACTTGTGTTAAGGGGTAACTCAATGATACTATATTTTATGATAAATACATATACAAATAAACACCCAAGACCTAGGACAATTTTAAAAAGGCCATTTTAGATCTAGATCTTCTGGATTAATAGTCTAGCGTATTATATATATATTCTATAGATATAAGCTGTAAAATGTGAAACTTAAAAACTTGAATACTTTTATACCAACTAAACCTACATTATGCAGCTGTTATACAGGTATACTATCACGTTTTTATCCCCAATGGGGTTGACAGAGACAAGGGCCGCATAAACCGAAGGTCACTCTTAGCGTGACGTTGGGCATGAAGGTGTTAAAGGGGAATCAAAATAGTTATCAGTTTCTCCGCATTGCCCATTGATATTATTGACATTGACATTTAAATAGTCTCCAACTACCTCGATATGATTTTGAGAATTGAATCTGTTGGTACATTCTACATTTTTAGGGGTTCCATACCCAAACGGTGTCACCAGGACCCTATTACTGAGACTCCGCTGCCTGTCCAACCTTCCGTCCGTCTGTCATAGGGCTTTCTTGAACCGTAAAATCTGGACACCTGAAATTTTCACCGATTATGTATTACTGTGACCACTAAAAAAAAAAACTAAATATAAGATAAAGTTAAAATTAAAGCTGATCGTCCTACAAGAAACAATTTTTTTACAGCGTATTAAACAATGCACGGTGCACGGAATCCTTCATGCACGAGTCCGGCTCGCACTTGACCGTTTTCTCTTTACTCCCAGGCCAGCATAAAAGCTTGCAAATGTCTTTAAATTAAAATTTCCGCAATATTCGGCCCTCATCTACAACGCAACCAAAACACGCCACCATCCGTCTGGCTGCAGGAATTCACTAAATTATAACAGTAAATTTAGCGGCAGTTTCATTTGCCTTACAAAGTGAATTATGCTTCGGTGTCTTAGTTCTGTCACCACGTAAGTTACTACGGTTCAAAATTAATACAGTGCCATAAGCCAGCGTTAATACCCCTGCGCCCTCAGACTCCTATTTACCGTATCAAATTTTAACAAAATATACACTCAATTCTACACCTTATAATGCTCGACCATAAAATCACTTTTGACTTAAACTTTTAACTGGCAGATGCGACGTTTTCGTCAAAATTCAATTCATTATTAAGTGAACACCTATTTGTTTGGTGTCGTATGTTACAAGATACTAATGACGACTGACATCAATTCTATAAATTAGATACGTGTACTCGTTTTGACAGTAAACAATTCACCTTAGTATAAACATATTGGTGCTCGGTTAGTAATAATAAGGAGATCAATGACTTCTATTTTCAGGTTCAGTAGAAAAGTGGTATTGAAATCTACTTTACACACTATTATGCCGGTAAAATCGGTTTTTGATGTCCTAATAGTAATTATTACATACTCGTATTTGTGGCATTTGGTGTGGAAACGTTTGGATTATGTGGCCCCAGGGCGAGGGCCTACTTCAAACAGATCACTCCGCGCCCGATCACCGCCGATGTTGACGAGAGGACTGGCTGTTTCTTTTCTTAACGAAATAGCATAGCTATGTAGAGAGAAAACGCAGCCAGCGTACTTGAGACAATGCTGCATACTCAAAATCTTTTTCTTAAGACTATAATTTAGAATAGGTTTTAGTTTAAGGTTTAGTTTGCAGTAAAATTTTGATTTCAATTGTATTTAACTATTCGTTTCTTAGTTAAAAAGAAGGTAGACGGTTTTTAATAATTCAACACACTTAATACAATACCTACACAGCCTCTATATCTAGTCTTATCTAGTCATAAAATGAATTAGTAAGGCTACGTTTTCAGAACCAAATGCCGATAAGCAAAGCAGGCCAATGGCAAACGGTTTGCGTTTTCTTTCAACAAATATGCGCAATACTCGTATTAATCATTATAAAAAAACAATATTGAAATGTTCCCACGTTCTCTACATATTATGTTCAGGTACATATTAAGTACGTTCAACGCACTTTTCCGAACAGGATTTGTATTATAACACAAACTCACTTCAAACGTAGAAGCATTCAATGGTAATATTCAATATTGATTAAGTTGCCTAAAATTCGCGACGAAACGTGTGCTACAACTTATACGATCGTAGGCAAGCTTGGCGTAGCGCATTGCAAATCGTAGCTCATTCGTAGCACTGTGATCACCCTTCAGTCTGTGTTATATCAACTAATACTTCTAGAGTTTCTCCTACTGAAAACTTCGAACACGCTAATGTTTATGTTATCTTTGGACTTACTGCCACTGTTCACTAACAGAACTTCCTCGTACCTAGTCGGTTACCTAAAGAATTATCTATAACATAGTAAATATTTCAGTCGTTTGGGGGTAAAACGTTGGGACCGTGGGAGCCTTCTGCACATAGTTTGTTTAAATTTACAGGTAAAAAGGTTGGTCGAGGTATCAGGTGACCAGGGGGCTAGTATTAATTTCTTCGCACAAAGAATAAGCATTGCCATCCAACGTAGCAATGCTGCCAGCCTTCTGGGCACCCTTTCGCAGGGGAAGGATTTGCGAGATATTTTTATTATAATATAAAATATGGTTATTTGGTATTGCCCGCATCGTCGTTGCAGTTAGGTATCCTATTTTGTAATTGTTAAGACAAATTTATATTAGGAAACAATGTCTTAATTATTTTTTTAAAACTATTATGTACGTGGTTCCACAACGTTGCAAGCTACAAGAATAAAACGAACATAAAAGAAGAAACATCGATTTGTATAGAAAATTAAGCCTAGATCACCACCGTCCCCAAGCAAAGTCCCCAAAAGGTTGTGTTATAAGAACTTACTTAATTTTAAAAAGCGGCCAAGTGCGAGTAGGTCTCGCCCATGAAGGGTTCCGTAGCAGCAAGTAAAATTTTACGATTTATGACGTATTAAAAAAACTACTTACTAGATCTCGTTCAAACCAATTTTCGGTGGAAGTTTGCATGGTAATGTACATTATATATTTTTTTTAGTTTTATCATTATCTTATTTTAGAAGTTACAGAGGGGGAGGGGGGGGACCAACATTTTACCACTTTGGAAGTATCTCTCGCGCAAACTATTCAGTTTAGAATTTTTTTTTTACTAGAAACTTCAATATCATTTTTGATTTTTATGATAAAATATTTTTTTTTGAGTTTCAGTTCTAAGTACCTATCCCCATACCTACTTAGAACTGAAACTCAAAAAATTTATTGTTTTTTTTTTCTATTTTTTGTGTAAAAATCTTAATGCGGTTCACAGAATACATCTACTTACCAAGTTTCAACAGTATAGTTCTTATAGTTTCGGAAAAAAGTGGCTGTGACATACGGACGGACAGACAGACAGACATGACGAATCTATAAGGGTTCCGTTTTTTGCCATTTGGCTACGGAACCCTAAAAATTCTATAATGAGAGCTAAGGATCTATTGTCACCATCAGATAGCAATCATCAACTATGTCACATCACTTTGGATGTTTTGAAAAAAGTTTCCAGAAAAACACTCTTTGAATTTCCTTATACTTTCACCAAAGCCTCCTCAAATGTTTTTAATCATCATTATTCTAAGCCTGTACATTATTCATTGTAATCTGTATATATGTACCGGAAACCGTTACTGACTGATTAATCTACCAACACACAGCTCAAACCACTGAACGGATTGCGCTGAAATTTGACAGGAAGATAGTTATTATGACGTTACTATACACAAATACATACGCCTTTATTTACGAGTGCTAAATGCCTCTCCTAATTTAATTATCAGTGAACTCATATAGGCTGTTAAAGAAAATAAATAAAAGAAGTCTTAATTAGGACTTCAACCCACACGCTTCTCTATTGTATAATAACACGGTATTGTTCCTGGGACAGTTTTTTTTTAATAAATAAATACATAAGGACAAATCATACTGATTGAGGTAGCCTCAAAGTAAGTTTTAAACTTGTGTTATTAGATATTAACTCAACGATACTATATTCTTTAATAAATATATATAGATAAACACCCAAGACCCCAGATCAATTTGAAATAGGGCCATTTACCAACATGCCGGGGATCGAACCCAGAACCTCCGGATTGGCGGACTAGCGTGTTACACCACGGAGGTCGTCAACCAGTTAGGTCATGTGATTAGCCCAAGAATACGTCATCAGTTGGGAAAGTATAATTTATAAAAAAATATTAAAAATTTAACAGATGAATTACACGATATAAGAAATACTTGTAGTTACATAACTTACGAGTAGTTAGTATTTTTTTTACATTCTTTATTATTTTTTATAGTCCTTAAATTAACTGAAAAGCACAATCAGTGTTAACACTTATCGTGTCATTCGTGAAGTAGTCTTGGGCCATTGGGGAAAGAGAATATCCTATATTCTTTTGCCATGCGCTTCTCAAAAGCCAGAGGCCAGCCTTCTTACATAGATTAGTTGGTATTTAGTGCGTTTTCCTCATAAACATATCTCGTTAACCGCATGCGAACTCTCATTTAGCAAAGTAGGAAAATATTATCCTTACATATTCACCCCTTGTCTTTCCTTCCATTCAATAAACCTTATTTATACCCAATTCAATTCAAACTTTTACCTTTTTCCACAAGGTAAAAAGTTTTCAAACAAATTTATTTCCGCATCTTGATTTTGCAAACTTTTGTCTAACTTACCGTATTGGTATATATTTTGGGGGCAAAGTAAGCGACAATCTGCATTATATTCTATTTGTCTTATGGTTTTATACCAAAATAAGAAAAGGTATGCTTTATCTATCATTAAATCATCTCGGTATGTTATCGCTCCGAAACTGTTTTTTTTTTCAATCCATATCAATAGTCAATCCATAGACAATTATCACGCTTTTTTCGCTCAGGGGTAGGAAGAGGCTATGTGCCTGATGGCTATGGCTGTCTCGCTCGCACAATCAAACATTTTTAAAAATTATTATTAAAAAATGAGTCTCATTTTTAAAAAAGTGTAACCATATTAGTGTTGATACTTATATCGTTGACATTTTAGACGTGTTTTTATATTATGTAGACATTGACTACATCGTAAATTAGATTTTTTTTATTTCTCAAATTACAATGCACTACTTCATTACAAAATATTATCTTCTATATTAAAAAGCATGTTATGGATAATTCATCCTAAAAATCATACAATACCTCATTGAATAAAACCAATCAACCGTTCTGCAGAAATCGTTTCACTCCGATAAGACCCCAGGGAGTAACTCTCTTACAGTGGATACGTTCTAGCTACAAAGTTTAAGTTAGTATTTTAAAGTTAAGTTTATGAAAGCACAATAAATTAAATTTTTGTTTTTTTATTGGATTTTTTACAAAAATTGTCAAAATTAGATGCAATCGGACCGAAAATACCATATGAAAATAACCATATTAATGTAAAAGTATTGTTTCTTCTTCATGTAAGTAATCATCATCATCAGGTCTTTTTTTGTTTTTCAATGGACCGTTTACAATTTTTGTAATAAAGTTGAATAAATAAAATAAGAAAAAAACGCCATCTAGTGACCTATTAAAAAGACATTTAGAGAAGTTTTATAATTAGGTAGGTAAGTTATATAGGTTCAGGTAGGTAATATAGGTTCAAATACTACATAAGTAAGTATTAAACATTTAGTTTGCTCCTACTTTGGTCTCACTTGTCTCGGCACCACCTTTCGATTGACCGTTTATATTTTTTTCTAATAAAGTTGAATACATAAAAAAAGAAAAAAGAAACGCCATCTAGTGAACAAATTATAAAACTTCTCTAAATATCTTTTTTTTCAGATTGCTGTTACTTATTTTATTTCAAAAATGTAAACGGTCAACCGAAATGTGGTGCAGAGACAAGTGAGCAAGCCAATAAGATCAATCAAAGAGAAATTGTAAAATGATTAAATCAAAAGAGTTGCCGCGAAAATCGTTACACCACACCAATAAGACTCAGGGGAGTTTCTTTCTGCAGAGCCGAGCCGCTGAAAAGTTGTCAGCAATTGTCGTTGGGGTATATTTTATTAAAAAACTTTTTTACTTTTAAACTATCACGTTCATGACTAAATTGATGCATACCCACATGCCTGTTTTATATCTTTGCACTGACGTTTTATATCGGGTTGCTCCGATGAATCAGCATGACAGAAGCAGTGATCTTAGGCCTCCTCCTGCTCGGTGCGATCTTCATCCTCTGTCAAGTTTATTATTCTCCGACTACCGTTACAACGCGACCGTATTCTGGTAAGAAACTCTTCCTTTCTTCAAAAATTCAAATTTCTGCGATTTAAAAAGAAAGATTACCTACATCATATTTTCACAAGTTCTACAAAACCTCATGTAACGCATCCATCGCGACATACTCATTCTGCACTTTTGTTGCCCAACATTCGGATATGATCACCGAATGAGTTAAGTCTGTTATTACTATTTTCAAATGATTCCCCAAGGAACGTGTGCTTCCGATTTTGTTTTTTACCGCTTAGTCGGTGTAGCTGCAAAGATCCCGAGATCACGTCGAGTTACTTCACCTCACTATGGAAAACGAACCGGCAAAGAGTTTAGTTTCTTTCTGCCTCAAAAGTCGCTTCAATAAACAAGGCCTCGAAAACGGCGATCATCCCGTTTTTGTTTTCTTTACCGCTGCGCAGGTCGAGCTGCAAAGTTCCCGGATTACGTCGACTTACTTCGCTGCACTATGGAAAACGAACCCGTAAAGAGTTGAGACCTTGTTTTATTGTTTTTGTTTTAATGCTTATTTTGGGAATTTTAAGAATCTGATGCTGAATAAATAATTAGGCTCAATGTTTCAGTGGGATTTTCAAATGCAATAGGCACGATGTTCATTACTTTGAATTCTTAAACGAGTGATCATTTATTTTACAGTCTGGAAATTATCTTTAGAGAGTGGTATTTAGTTGAGATTAATGCTCTGTTTAATGGCAGAACTTTTAATTGTAATAGACAATACGAACAAAGTTGTTAATTTCTAAAAATAATTGTATAATTCTTTTGCGGCATTACTACTATAAATTACTAAAAATTTGAAATAATTGGCTGACATAACTTTGGTTACTAGGAACTGAGCTAGGAACTTTCAAAAGTACAGATACAGAAAGACAGTATACGACGTGTAAGGGACGTTTGCGTAATAAATTGAACCACGGGCTATACTAGATCTATATACACTAAAGTATAGGTAATTAAATAAAAAACAAAATCAAAAAGCAAAAAAAGACATGGTTTTTAATCAAAACTGTGCAGCCGCCCAGGCAACTTGTATGAAAATATCAAATTATTTTTTTTGTTTTTTGACTGTTACTTTAATTTCTTATACTGAAGTGATCTAGTATATAGCCCGTGGTTAGAATCATTTCGCATAATATGTATCTTACACGTTGTATATAAGTAGGTATGTATATTATATGGATCTTTTGTGTCTGCAATAAAGAATATTATTATTATGTCGGTACGCTTTTCAGCCACGGTTCCATGGGGACCCGGTCCTTTGAGGCATTCATGGGGCCAAAACCAACATGAAGAGGCCATTTAGTACCTTTTTATCTAAAAAGTGAGATGACTGCATCTATGGTGATCTATCCCTTAATGTACCATTGAGATGCACTAACGGACAGTCCTCCATAGCTGCCAAATTATTATTATTATAATTATCTCAGTGATTTATTATAAACTGTAACCTCGAATCGTCGTTTCTACCACCAGTCTAGCTACTTTCAGCCATAGCTTGAGGGTGCCGAGATACTGGTCTAAGGGTTAGAAAAAACAGTTACACTTTTATACAGTTCGTAAAAATCAAGTTCGCTCCATTTTCGAAATTCTCATCTGGCTGTAAGTATAGTATATTTCCTCGAATCAAAATCGAAAAACAGCCACGGTCAATTGGTTGCTTTTTGTGATCGAAAGTTAATTATTGAGCCATGTTTGTTACGGTGGCGGCTGCTTCATTTAGCGGTGCATATAGGTAATTACACGATTGTTTGCCATTTTGCGATAATTAATGTTTGATTTGTACTAATTATCTTCTGATTATGTGATACGATAATATGTGTAATACGTTAAGCTTAACACGTTTTGAATTAATAACATCAAATGTACCTAACTTAGTAGGCATACGAGTATATCTATGTATTGTCTTTCTCTATCTAATTATTCCGCGTTGCCAGCTTAGAACAGGACTCCTCAATCTCTTTTAGTGGATATCGTAACAGTCGACTAAAAGACTAACATACACATCTTGGGCAACAATTGCTTTTCTAGAGGAGCAAGATGGTGCGGCTAGTTGTAAATTTTTTGTATTGGTTCCGTATTTGTCTTTAACGCTTATCCTTGATGAAAAAGAAGTGTAAACACACATGTAAAACAATCAAAACATGCTTCTACATTTTTTGTTTAGTTTACATGTGTGTATACAGACTTCTGGACCATTCCATATCCTTCTGTGAATGTTGTAAGAGGCGACTAAAGGAATAAATACATACATGCTTCAATTGCATTTCCAAGGAAGGTTAACGTCAGGCGGCGGCCAGTTGCAAATTTTTCGCAGAAATGCATTTCCAAAGAGAGTTGACGTCAGGCAGACGGCCAGTCGTAAAACTATAAAATCATTTCAACTATTTTGGCTATTTCTTCTCTACTTTGCAAGGTCTTTGGCATCTTTGGGTCACCATTGACATGCATATTATGTTTGGAGAAGAAAAGTGGAAAGGGCACCCCAGGCCCCGAAGCTGCACAACTGAAGATGCAACTGGGAACGCGATAAGATAAAGTGTGCAAGTGGACAAAATTGGTGTCAGAGTATTTGAGCATTTCACATAGTTTGACGACTGCCCTACATAGCATTATAACGACCGGGACCAATTGCTTAACGTGTCTTTCAAAGCACGGAGTAGCTCTAGATATTTTGTACCACTTGTGATCATCCATCTAATTGGCGACCACTCCCGGGGTAGCTTAAATGCGAAAGCACTAGCGATGTTTCTTATCCATCGAGCCACTAAGTTAGAAGCATTGAAAACCTTTTACATAATATTTTTCAAACATTCATAGGTTATGTTTTACAACCTTTTAAAATTTAAAGAATTCATCATCATCCGAGCGTATTCCCGGTTGCATCGTCAGCAGTTACGCTTCAGAGCCCGGGGTCTGCTACCCAGCCTAGGTGATTCGACGAGGTTATTGGTTTTACACAGAGCGACTGCCGTCTGACCCAACCCAAAGGGTATCCGTTGGCGTTCGTGACCAACGGCCTTACGTGCCTTCCGAAGCACGGAATCATCTTTCTTTTCGGATAATCAGGTGATTCAGGACCTGCAATATCCTAACCAGACTGGAAACAACTTTTTCACAAAGAATGCTTCCCAGTGAGATTTGAACCCTCGACCTCCGGATCACAAGGCAAACGCCTTGACCACTGGACCATGGAGGCAGTAAACCAACAAAAAAAAAATTAAAAATTAAAAGAACTACCACATATAAATAAATATAAATATGCAGGGACAAATCACACTGATTGAACTAGTCCCAAAGTAAGTTTTTTTAACTCATGTTATGGGATACTACATTTTATGATAAATATATATAGGTATATAAATAAACACCCAAGACCTGGGAGAAATTTAAAAAGGCCATTTTCTAATATTTTCTCTGGCTAGGGATCGAAATCAGAACCATTCGGATTAGTGAACTAGCATGTTAACCATTACCCCACGAAGGTCGTGAAAGGTCACCATTGTAAGGCATATAAATAAATCTTGTGTCACACAAATGGATCTAAAAATAAAGCGACAGAGTGGCAGACACGTTTCAAGACAGTGGACACGAAGGCTTCCAGGACAAACTTGGCACTGGACTACATTCGAGGAATTAAATTAAATCGTGTTTATTTTTGTTACAAACGATTATTTCGACTTGAATATATTGAAAAAGATTGCACTAAAGATGTAGATGTAGTATCAACTAAGAGACTCAAATTAAATGAAAAAGTTAGTAACATATTGATAAACGAGTAGTTATTTTAAAATATTTTTAAAACTTTTATCTAAAACAATGAAATAAAAAGTTTAAAGTGTTTCTCAAGACGAAAAAATTAAGCCCAAACTAGGTGGGGTAATGTTGTTTTATCACGGAAATGCCGTGGCCACCTTCCGGCTTCATCATGACATAAGGTATTGGTATAATAATATTGCATTGTCACAATACTTACTTATGTGTGTGATTGGAACAACTCAATTGGAAAATAAAGGGAACTGGATCTAATTTAGCTTGCAAGATTTGATTAAGGACACATAGACAACGGAACAGGTGAAACTAAATAAAAGCTTGTAAAAAATTTCAAATTGAGTTTCTAAAAAGCTCTACCTTCTATACTATGCTAAAAAGCTCTATTTTCTAGACTTAAAATCTACCTGTACCTACATTATATAGGTACTTATAGTATTGTTTCAAATTTAAAATAATCTATTAATTTTTATCTCCTCATCAAATTAATTTGCTAATTTCCCAAAAAAAAAACAGTTTTATAAGTATGGAGAGAATAAAACTTTTTCCTGCCTTTTTAACGGGAAAGGTCAGCGAGGGAGGGTTAAGCATTCTGGCCCATTAATCAATCAGTTCCGGCGAGACGCTAAGCTCCAATCGCCTTATAAAGATTATCACCTTTAATAACCTGCTTTGTTCTTATTAGCTAACATTTTTACTTTGATAGAGGATTTTACAAGAATCAGAAAGATTGATTGTTTTAACCAAGATTTATTAGGAGGTAAAAATGCACTTTACTGTTTTTTTATCACTGTTTATAAAAATAGTCATAAAATAGTTCCAGACTTATTTTTCAGAACTAAAACTTAAAGTGGTAGGATAAATAATATCCTTTCTAAGATGTTTGAAAGCGTGCGATGTGGCGAAAAACCGCGAAAAAAAGCGAGGCCGACTCGTACATTATGTGAGGTACGTAACCCTTCACCGTACAATGTTTCAAAATGCTTAAAAAAAACGTTTCTCGTATGACGACCTCGTTTAATTTATAACGTTATCTTAATTTTATGCATTTGTTATTTCAGCGGCCACAGTAATACATAATCTGTGAAAATGTCAAGTATCTATTACGGTTCAAGAGATTGAGTCCTATGACAGACGGACGGACTGACGAGCAGACAGCGACAAGCCTCAGTAATCAGGTCCCGTTGGCACCCTTTGGGTACGAAACCCAAAAAAAAGGACCGGAAAGGTGACAGCACAAAAGGAATGCGACAAGGTAAGAAGGAAACCTATCAAAAAGAAAAATGATTTTAAATATAATTATAAGGTTTCATAAACTGCACTCTTGTCATGAATGTTGTATGTTATAATGGATTAAAAATAACTATAGCGAAGGTTCTAGAACGACACCCACCCACAAGGTGGTCAGACGATCTGACCAAGGTCGCTGGAAAGCGCTGGACGCAGGCCGCTCTAGATCGGTCATTTTGGAAATCCTTGGGAGAGGTCTATGTCCATCAGTGGACGTTATGCGGCTGAAATGATGATGATGAATGTATCAAATAAGTTACCTACAAAAAAAATTCCATCCAACATTGATCCAAATCTGATTCAGAAGTGAAAAATTTACAACTGTCAACGCAGCGAGCTAAAACAAATGAATTGGCACAATACATCATATGGTTTCGTTGTAAAGCTATAAATAAAGCTAAATTCCGCACAACGATCGCAAAAACTCACCCCGTTTAGAATTACGACGTACGAGTATGAAATAAAATGTAAATTAAAGAAGTGCTTCGTATATTGTTATCTGTATGCTTCTTTCTCTTGTGTAATGTTTCCTCGAAAGGCTTTATTATTTTGTGCCATAGTTTTTAAGTCTCATTTGTGAATGGAGTTGTTTTAGATATTTTTGTTTTACTGCCCTATATCGTAGTAGGCTACGTTGAGTGTGACTAGCTTAAGAAAGAGTGATTATTAACTACAATTTGGTTTTAAAATTAAAGGTTTACGATCAATGGCAGTTTACATACATAAATACTATCACGTCTTTATCCCTAATGGGGCAGACAAAGCATTTGCAGATAGAGCCCAGGGCTCGGGCTTTACTATGATGGCTATCGCATATCGCATCGCCTATTAACACGATTCGAAGTTTCGCCTAGTCCCTCAATCGGCTTTTACGATCACGGTAAGAGAAGCAGCGGGTACATTCTCAGTATTTTCTTTTCTCCCAGACCAGCATGGAAGATATTTACATACCAGCTATGCGAAAACAAAACTTGTAATATTCGTAATAAATCTACTCAAAGCACCTACCGTTTGTTATTAGGAAAAAATTGAGCCTTGAATAGTCTACTAAACAAATATTAAATCAAATATATTTTTTATTTTCATTTCAATATCACTGATTTTCTCCATTTTTTAATCTCGTGTACAGTAATTTGAGACTTGGAAGAGCTTACCAGTGTTACTGCAGTGCGGATTGCGTTGGCAAAAACATGCATAATATATTAAAATCAACTTGTGTTTTGCTCTCATCCGTCTCATAATTTTATTTGTATGAAATGCTCGCTTGGAATTTTGTTCTCCGTATTTTTATGTTTATTTTCCACACTTTTAATGCTGACTGCATATGTTACTAGATGAAAAGTTAAAGTGTACGTGTGATTTACTGGCATCAGGCGTCTTGACTCGTCATCATCATAATTGCAATAATAGCAAAGCTCTTATGGGTAGAGTTTCATTTATTTTTTATCTCTTATTAGCCTGTTATTTTCATGTTTTATGCGTTAGTAAGCAGCAAATACTAGTGGCAGATTTTTCGAAATAATTAATGCCTAAAAACGTTTAATAGTTATGAATATGTAATTTTTTGACGACCACTGAGGCCTAGTGGTCATCATGCCAGGTCTGAGGTCCTAGGTTCAATTTTGGTCAGCTCAAGATGGGAAATTATCTTTTTCAGATTGTCCTGGGTCTTGGATGTTTATCTATACCTATACGCATTTATCATAAAATATTGTTGAGTTAGTATTCCATAACACAAGTTTCGAACTTACTTTGGGGATACCTCAATCTGTGTGATTTGTCGATATACTTATATTTATTTATTATCATTTGCTCTTTCACTACCATCATTTTGAGATTCCTAATATTTTGCGACAAAAAAGTCAAAATATTAACTAATGATATTTCCCCGTATCTATTGTGGATGTTTTTAATGCAAGAACTAGTGGGGTAAGTTATAAAATGAGCAGCAAAACTGAAATTGCAAGCATCAAGCCTCATGTGGAAAATTTCAATTTGTGAGCGAACATTTCTTCCGGGAAATAATGTAGGAAATAGATGAAAGTCAGTACTCTTTTTGCTGCCTTGACCGCCGCAAAAGCGTAAGTGGCACGTAAGTTACATTATTAGTTTTCAACTTGGAAAGTTTTGCCTCATCGCAGACGAGTCATTGGTTTGGCTATAAAATGTTGTCTCATAAATGCATTGAAAAATTCAAGCCATGATGTTAATTTTTCATGCAGATTAGCATGTTTTAGGCAGGCGATGAGACAAAATGAAACTTATGTAAGAAAAAAGGTGATGAACATGACTGAGTGGATAGGCAGAGGAAGACCAAAAAAAAAAAATATGCGGAATACATAAGAAATTATATGTACGGTCGTAGTAGATAAAAGTATGACTCGAGATAGAGAAAATTGGAAAGAAAAGACATTTTTCGCCGACCTCATACAAATAAATGGGAAATAATAAGGAAGAAGAAGATAAGGTTAGGCGTGTATAACTGCAAGATTTTTACAAAACTTACATACATAACTTGCCTTTTTCGTTTATGCAACAATATTAAGCAATTTTAATTATAATAAACTGGTCAAGTGCGAGTTAAACTCGTGTGAAGAGGGTTCCGTACTTCTCATAGGTTTTCCTGTAATATACAAGCAATGAACTATATTTTGTATTTTTTTCTGAATTTTAGGCTCAGTACCTAGTTTTGGAGATCAGGGGGGGGGGGGGGGGGGGGGAATGGTCAATTTTCGTCTTCTTTAATGAATAAAATCAAAACTATTCATGTTACAATAATAACAAAAATTTATTTGAGATCCACACGGGCCCTTCATTTGATATAATTATGACACAGTAAGGTTTACATTTTTTTTTTTTAATTTCCTAGTTTGTCCCCCGAAAATGACCCTTATTTAAAAAAACTATTTATTTACTTTGCCTATCTAAATTTCACCTGATTTGGTGCAGTAGATTCGGAGCAAATTGACTGTGACAGACGGACGGACCGACAGATGCACGAGTGATCCTGTAAGGGTTCCGTTTTTTATTTTTTTGTACGGAACCCTAAAAACAAAGCAAATTTCCCATACCGAGGACTTTTCTCATAAACTCTTTCTCCGGGAAGTTTCCCATGGCGTTGCCCGCGTTTTGAAAGACAAAACATAGCCTATGTTACTCGCTAATAATGAGGCTTTCTTTCTTTCTTTTGAGTTTATACACACAAACAATCAAATCATTTCTCTTAATAATATTAGGTAGGTAGTATAAATTGCAGCTTCATGGAGAAACGATAGTGTACAGTACAAGCAATGCAAATACTAAAGAGATAGAGAACGTGATTTGAATGTGTCGACATTTCGATCTCATAATAACGTAAGGAAGAAGAGTTTTTTTATGTTATAGGACGGCCCGACGAACAGTCGGGTAAGTGATCACCGCTGCCCATGGACAACTGCAACACCAGGGGTGTATCAAGAGTGTTACCGGCCTTTCAGGAAGATAAAGACTCGTTGAATGGCTGCGATTTGAACCATGTGACGGAACATTTTGCTAATCATATGCATTGTGCAGCATTTTGTGGCCTAAGCTGATGGCTCGTGTGCAACGATACCCGTTTTCGGCCCGCCGCCGTTCAAATTAGATGCTTAGGATCGATACCGTCTGTGTTTTTATTGAGAACTTGGTTTTGGTTCGGTGTAATTTAAAGTTTTAATCGCTGTTGTGTTGAAGACTTACACAACCTTTTCTTGCTTGATTAGTTGCTGTTTAGTTTACTATTCAAATGTATCACGAGCTATTTTAAGTTTTTCAGCCCGTCTTTGTCTTATGTAATTAAGAAATGTATAGAGTATTGTAGCCTATAATGTACACATTTTACTTTTCCAGCATGGTCATGTCCCACATATTTTTACCCGACTGTCAAAAAAGTTGATCGTTTCTTGTATGTATGTATATTTGTAAATTTCTTTAGTACCTTGTATCTTCCAAACAGCTGGATGGATTTTGACGGTTAAGGTATCGTTCGATTTGACTTAAAACTCCAAATGTCTTTGGATAGGTATTTGAAAAAAATAAACAAAATGGCGGATTTTTGCGCTAAATTGTAAGTCTCGATCTAGTATGTTATACTTACTTTTGTCTATTTGCTAATATTAAATCTTTATAAATCTAATACTTATTTATTTAAAAATAGCAATTAACAATTTATAAAAAAAAAATAGAACTTTAAAAGGGGTCGAAAAACCCAAGACAGTGGTTCAGGAAGTGAACGATACAACTTCTCTATCGAAAACTGGAGCTGCTGGCCCATACGAGGAGGTGGCCCGTCGCAATTAACTTGATTTATACCAAGCGTTTACTTATTCAGTACTACGGTTACTACGCCACGCGCACGCAAACTAGGGCTGTCAATCCCGCAGGGCTAATATGGAATCCCGTGGTAACGGGATCGAACATTTTATTTGAAAGTAATATGACATACTTAGTAGGTTTACCTTATACCTAAGCGAATAGCAAGGACTGTTTGAATTTTATAAAAAAATAATAGTGATTACAAAGGCCCATTATAGTGGTTTATCTGACACTTGCGTTAGTTAATTAGCACTTTTGAGAAAGTTACTACACCACTCACATAGATTTGCAGCATGGACAGAATCAATTTTTTTTTGGTAATTGCTTATACTAGGAATATTTTTAGTAAGAATATTTTGCCAAAAAATAGATGTCCATTTCATTGTTCACTTTGTAAAATTGTTTGCGATGTGATATTCTTTTCAATTTCATATAGCAGGTAAACAATTTTCTTAGCATTAAATATAATTTGACTTGAAGTGTAGTTTTAGCTGCCAGTAATTATTATCTGTAAACATACAAATAACAAAGTCAACAATGAAATAAATATAAATTTTTTGGCAACATATTCTTACATAAAATATTTTATTAAATATAGGACGAAAAGATATTTTTATGTTGTCAAATAAAAATATATTTCACGTATATTAAACGGGATTCTGTATTCATGATACCAAAGCAAGTGTACATAAAAATTGTACAAGATCTCGGTATTTCGGGATCTCTGCTTACCGAGATTGGAAGCCGCGTCGCAAATTTTTCCCTCCTGAAAAATAAGGACAACTACACAAACTACTTTAAACCTTATTCTTACTTATACTAAAACTACATTTTAACATAGAAGTTTTATATTTAAACCATCGCCAAAGAATCCACGTAAACTATCTCCATAGATATCCTACGGAGCATCTTTTAACATGCGACCGCTCTTAATATTTTATTTTGGATAACAAAGGCAGTTGAGTTATGAAGCCGCCTCAAAATTGCATAAGACAGTATGAATATGTTAATGAGGCACCGCGATGTCTATTTCGTGCGCTCTTCATTAAGATTAAATAGTTTAACACTTATGCTTAATTAAAAAACAAAGAGATAAATATTTTTAACTCGACTTTTTGTATTTTCTTGGTTTTTAGGGTTCCGTACCCAAAGGGTGCAAACGGGACCCTATTACTGAGACTCCGCTGTCTGTCCGTCTGTCCGTCTGTCACAGTGCTCTTGAACTTGATCTCTTGAACCGTAATAGCTAGACACTTAAAATTTCCAACAATTATGTATTACTGTGGCCGCTATAACAACAAATACTAAAAATATAAAAAAGTTAAAAATTAAAGGGGTCGTCATACAAAATGCGTGTTTTTTAGCGTTTTAAAACATTGTATGGAGGTACGGAACCCTTCATGTACGACTCCGACTCGCACTTGCCCGTTTTTTTGTGACATAAGGAAGATAGTCACTAGCCATGTATTATACAAGTATTACAAGTACTAAGAAGGATCACAGCCTGTGTTAATTTTTTTGTATTAATGAAAATTCAGCAACCTCGAGCACAATGTGGACAAACTCTAAAACTTGTCAGCCACTTTTATATTAATTTATTAAATCTTTATTGACCATAATGGTACAAAAGGTGGACTTAATTCTCTATCAGTCTGCCTTATAATGTTTCCTTGTCATTGTAATTTCGGCTGCAAGAAGAATTTCCAAAATTACGAGCTTACTTGCACTCCAGGTCGTATGAATGTTCTATAAACATAACCATGATAAGTCTAAGATTTATTCTTACTTACGCTTTGTCACATACTTTGATAGTGTAGTTTCTATGCTTTAAGCTAATAATTTAGCAGGATTTTTACAGAAAACAGAGATAGTTCAATTATTTTAAATTTGTAATTGTAATATTTTTTTTACTTCACCGTAGTTCTGAACTTTGTCTTTAGAGATGATAGGAGCGCCTGAGTTTTCTTATTTTCTTTTTATTTGACAGCGATAACCAAAAAACATCAAATTTGGAACAGAAAATAGAGGTTCTCAAACTCAGATTCTCAGAGCGAAGAGCTTTGTAGGGCCATTAAAAACGTGTAAGCGGCGCGCCTCTGGCGAATTTGTCAGGCGTCGTGAAATTAACACTGCGAACATAAGTCAGCGGCGGGCAGTGCTGCAATGCTCCCCCGGGACAATTTTATCGATGTCTCTTCTGCTATATTTTGAGTTCAACAAACTCTTCATGCTGAAATATTTAAAGGATTTTGCTCTTTTTTTTGGTCATTTCAATTATTTTGCTGACTGGTTTATATGGACAGTTACACGACAAAGTGTAATTTAAAAACCCTTTCCATAAGATGTATAACATAATATTTTTAATTAAATAATTGAAAAACAGATCATCATATTAAGACAGTCATAGGCTTATTATAGATAAAACAGATAATAAAGGTAAGCCGTAAATGCAATAAGTTTCAATTATATTTTCTATAAAACACACTAACCAAATGTCTTTATACTGGACCAGACAATAAGATTAAAGAGAAACAAAAAATACTAGTATACCGAATACAAAAATTATTATTATAAAAAGTCTAGAAAGGGCCTGGGGCCAAGTGGTTGGTGAAAATGATGATAATGATGGAAAGAAAAGTAGAAAGAAAATATTAACTTACCATAAACGCTATACAGTTTATATTTTTGACGTGTAACATCTTCCCTCTCGCTCTTCTAAAATCTGTGGAAGTGACATCGTGCAATGCGTCGGAAGTGTATAGTCTGTATAGTAGGTAAGTCAGGAAGCCGGGGAAGGGCGCGCTATTTGATTTGATCAATGAGGGCTGCTTTTTACCAAGGTAAGATCTCAGATGTAACACATCATATGCGACTACTGTTAAGCTCGTTGGTTTTCTACAACCTTTTATTTAGCTTTAACTGCCCTGTTGCTGTGTGTCCGTAATCAAATCTTGCACGCTAAATTAGACCCACTTCCCATTTTTTGATTGAGCTTAAACTTTATACATATAAGTAAGTTGGGTGACAATATTATGGTACCATCATGATTAGGTCGATCGTGATGAAGCCGAAAAGTGGCCACGGCATCTCTGTCATCATCAACAGGTCCTGTTTTTTTTAGTCTCCACTGCAGGAGCACGACCCTCTCCTTACTGCAGCAGTCAGAGGATTTGGCCTACACTCTCCACGCTGGCCAGACAGGTTGGAGAGGTCTCATTGATTTTTATAAGCTTTGTTTAGCTTTTGTTTTCTTAGTCGACGACATCCACAGGAAGACTTGGAGTGGTCCTATTCTACTCTGCCAGAAACCACACGGCTTCATTCGTATTGACGAGTACTTTAAACTTTTTAGTTCATTGTTTTAGATAAAAGCTTTTTAAAATCTATATTGAAAAATAAATAGAAAAAAAATCTTTAATTTATAAATTCGTCACTCGAGTACAACCTCCTAAATGCGCCCCGCCCTAAACTCATTTATATGAAGTAGCAATAATTGCAGCGACATCGCTGTAGACGCGATGTTAGAACAGCCATAAACGCTATGCAGCTTATTGCGATGCGGTACCCCGGATACTGGGAATATTTCCCCTTTTGTCCACTGAATTTAGCCCTGATGATGGTCAAGATAAGCCTTAGAATTCGGAGGCGGCGTATCAGCAATTCTTTTTTGCATTCTTTAGTTGGATAGCCAAATTAGACAAGTCTTTATTAATAGCAGGGTAGATAAAGTCTAGAACTATCTATGGGTCTTGGGCCACGTTTAACATGATAGTAGCGTGTAAACGGAAATTGAATCAAAATAATGACGAGACGTGATTCAAATAGGAACTTTTGCTCTACAAACATATAAAAATAATACTTCATTTTATAACCCAATTGTGAGGATGGCCCGTCAGTGTAATGAGATTTCGAATACTAACCCTGAATTTGATGTTTTTGATCCCAAACTTGCCTCATACACTAAAACTTTAAAGGGGATCTTGTATGATTAAATTGTGAAGTGTATACATATTTAATAGGTAAGGTTTTGTATATTTTTATTTTACTTGTTTTTTCTTGTAAGAACACCTCTTTTATTATTTCATGTACACACATGTTTTGGATTGCAACCAGTTTTAGTGTTTTTGTATGTTTCTTTCTGTGTTATTTTGTAATAGTTGTAATCTGTTTCGTGTGATAATAAAATAAAAAAAATAAAAATTATAAAGATTCTCGCCTATTCTTTGGTTTCTACTATTTGTGCGAGAAGAAAAGCAGCTGTTATGTTTTACATATTTTTTCCAAACTAGCATTAAAAGGAATAAAATTCCTCGTTTCATTGAACGACGACCAACCGACCGGAATCAAAGAGAGCACGCTTTTCCCGGGAATTCCTATCTTACACGGAACTAGTACTTATAAAACCTCTATCGCAGTTATTTCGGTTTTCACGGCAACATTTTCCGAGTAGGTAACTTTAAAGTTTGCTAGGCGATACACTGTGTTTATTTAAAGAAAAAAAAACTTTCGTTTTCCTTTTGAGGTCAGGTAGCCACTTAATGAGAAGCAATCACAAAAATTAGGTGTTTAAAACACGTATTATAGAAAATAATGCAAAAAGTTATGCAGGCATATACCCAGCAGTAGGCTATTGTTGGTTGATTACATGGTATATTAAAACATGGTATTCTCTCCCCGTGACAGCTGGATCACAGCTGGAATACGTCATCAGTTGGGAGTGTTGCCACTGCGTGATTGAATTACCCGGGCAAAATGCATATTTAACTAAAAAAACAATTATTAACTAATAATTCAAATTTAAATTTATTAAAATTTAAAAACATGAAGTTTAGTTAGTTAGTACTTTAATTTATATTTGTTTACTAAATGAGAAAGTACTTAAATTTACTGAAAAGAGCAATCAGCGGTACGCTTATCGTGACATTCGTGACGTAGCTTGGGCCATCTGGGTAAAAGAATAAGGCCTACACCAACCTTTGATTGTAACTTGTTAGGAATAAAGAATTATCCTCGTCTTGTTAACTTGTTCTTGGCTAAAAACGCAGAAGCGTCAAGCCATAATAAAAAAAAAACCTATATTCTTGTACCATGGTTGATTATAGTTTTTGTGACGTTACTAAAGAATACAATACCTTTACGTTTATCGGTTGGCTTTGTTTACCTTTTCTGTAAAATAAAAAAGAGTTCAAAAAATAATAACGCAGAATTTAATAAGTGTCGTAGGAATTAATGTACCTATATCTACTTACCAATAATAATAATAAGACCACGAAGTAGACCCAGGAAGCGCTGGAAAGATGAAGTCGAAGAAGACCTAAGGAAAATGGGAAAGTACACAGCATGGAGACAGGCCAGAAACAAACCGAAATGGCGACAAATCGTTGTGGAGGCTAAGACCCATAAAGGGTCGAAGCGCCGAAGAAAGTAAGTAAGTAAGTATACTTTTGAATACAAAGATACGAATCTTACAACTAAAAACAATTATTGAGTGAAAAATACTATAAGGTGTATAGAATGGAATAAATAAATAGTAAGGAAGAAGAAGAAGCAGATTCAAAATAATGCGGTAAAAATAAAAATCTGTCGATAGAAATCTACTCTTCTCACCGCATTACCGAACCAAACATCTGTAAAAACTTGGTTCATTTGGTCGAATGCAACTCGAATTTCAATACTTTTCTTTTCTCGAACTTTACTTGTTACCTACTTATTCCGCATTCCGATTCATCGGCATTCAACTTTGTAGTCATACTTTGTTCTTACTTTATTATGAAGTTGACGAACAAAGTCTTGTTTTGTTATTGACTGAGCAAGCGAAGCATGTCAGTTTCTAGATTGGCTTAAAATGCTTTTACCGTCTGCCTGTTCTCATCCCACAGGTCACCGTACAGGTCGCATTTTTCCACCGATTTTGACGAAAATTGGCACACAAATTCCTTAATTTATGATTTTTTTAATCGATCGCGATTTTTTATTGGCTGAGAAATAAAGAAAAAGGGGAAACTTGGCCGTTATTTATTGACAGATTCCAATTGCACAAAAAATTCCAAGGAAGGGAGAGGGAGGAGTGCAAAAGGAATATGTACGGAACCAAAACAATTTAAGTAAAACAATATTTCAACAAATTATAAAAATATTGTAAGTAAGAAAAGCGATAAGTAAGAGTTTTACATTGTTAATATGTACGGAACCGCTGAATTAAGTAGTGATTTATTTTAATTGAAGAAAAAAAAAAACGCGCACGAAATCTAAACATCAGATTTAGATGAGAAATCGTAAGAATGTACGGAACCGCATAAAATAAAATGAAAACTACTATTAAGTAAGTTAAAAAATACATATATAAAAGAAAAAAAAAATATGCGGAACCTGTGCAATGCAATCCCTTAGTCGGCTTTTACGACATCCATGGGGCGAAATGGAGTGGTACTATTCTTGATCCGGCAACCACACTAAACCTGGGGAAAGTGTCAGTTATTGCACGGTGAAGAGCTCGCGAGGTCTACTGGTCTCACAGAACCACTAGTGTGTTCGTACATACTACCTACACCTGGCGTTATATTTTTAAAGTCATCTAAAGGAATAGATCTGACATAGCAAGCAGATTAAAACTACTATCATTTAGTGATATCAGCATCACCGTCTTTAAGTACCTACCGAAGCATGGAGTTCAACTAAAGAAGCAAGTCAGTCAAAGTTTTAATCTAAATTTATTGTAGTATATCCATATGTTTGTAATTTACTTATATTATTAATTTATTTGTTATCTTTTTTTTTAATCGTAACTTGTTACTTGTGTTTTTTTTTCTGATGTTTTTAGGAAATTCCTGCTTATTTCGTATTTTCTTGTAATTTTTCTATATTTTTGCTATATGTTTATCTATATATGTATTTATAATAAAATATAGTATCGTTAAGTTAGTATCCCATAACACAAGTTTAGAACTTACTTTGGGGCTAGCTTAATCAGTGTGATTTTTCCCTATATATTTATATTTATTTATCTATTTTATTTTAAATTTATTAGATGTATTGTTTAAAAAAATAATAAAATAAAAACACCTTCAGTGGTACGGCTATGTCATAAAGAGGCCTAACGATCACATGACCAGGAAAGTGATGGATTTCAAGTCGTTCCCCAGACGCCCTGGCAGGGTTCGATTAACATTGATGTCTGTCGTGAACAAGGACCTGAAGAAAGCCAACACCGAACCAGTGACGACTCATGAGATCTCTTTGGAGAAGCAGGATTAGGAGAGCAAGTAAAAATGGGATAAGGACGGAGGAAGAAGAAGATTAATCCTATTCATACATCATATTTCAACTAACAACATCACAATTTAGTTTTTTTGAAAGATTTTATAAGTACCAATAATAATATTACAAATAGCAACGTTTGTACAAAATCAAGCCGCGTGGCACAATAAGTACTCGTAATACACCCTCTCAAGCAAAAAGTAGAAAATGCGAGACGATCCAAAAAATGCGCCGAGATTTCAGTTTAATGCAATAAAGTTCTTGCAAATTTAATATTGCGATGATGAGCTGGATTTGTTCCTCGGCTCGAACACGTCACTCCGCACTCCGTCGTTAGCCGGGAAATTTGCTTTATTATGAAGCGGAGGAAAACAATCGTATTTACCATGTTTTGTAAAACGGCTCTTGTTTGAGAATTATTTCCTTTTCATTGAATGGAGACCGAAGTTTTCTTTGAAACGAATAATATTTTAAGTAAGTATGTAATAGGATTAAAATATGCGAGTGTCATAAATGACTAGTCAACTTAGTTATTTTCCCTTTTCCGTTTTACGTCTGTTCTCATGACATCTGTCACTTTTTTTTTCTTTTTGCTCCTATAACAGGGAACGATACTTGCTCTTACATAGCATTTGTTTGTCTACAGTTATATTATGATAAGTTATTATTATGTTATGTATGTGTCTTTTTTTATTATTTATACTGTTTACTGTAATATTTTTAAAATTTCTTTCATTATACCAGTGAGTTGTATGGTGGGTTTGGTAGCCACTTTTTTTTTTAATATTTTTTTACAATTTTTTTTAAATATTTTTAAGTACTCATTCTCTTACTTATTATATTTTTATATTTTATACAAATCATATTATTATTATATTTAGTTTTATATATTTACTTTATTTATAACTATGGATGATATTGTGGATTTTGAAGATTGTTTTTTTTCTTGCTCGTCCTCATCTAGCTTTGCAAGTGCAAACGGTGATTTTTCGTCAGCGTCTGATATAACATTGCACGACTTCATAGCCTCTGCATTTTACAAGTTCCCCCACAACCTCAATCTAGCACACATTAACGCTCAAAGTGTTGCCGGCCATTATTCTGATCTGGTGGCGTCAATAAACAGTGCTCAGTTAGATGCCTTACTAATCTCGGAATCCTTTTTAAAACCTTCCCTTCTTTCTGCTCATTTTGCCCTACCGGGCTTTATATTGATTCACAATGACAGAGTAGGTAAACAGCGTGGGGGTGTTGCGGTTTATCTGCGTGATAATATTACCTATAAAATTATTAGTTCTTCTCCTTCAACTTATTCTGAATCTGCTGAACATCTCTTCCTAGAAATATCTGTCCACCATACCAAAATTCTTTTGGCAGTCTATTACAGTCCGAGCCTACGTATACTTCGATTCACTAGATACACTGCTTAGTGATTATTGTCCTATTTATGATCACATTATATTAATGGGCGATCTAAATACTTGCCTTATAAAAAATGACTCACGCACTCATAGACTTCAACATCTTCTCCACTCCTATAATCTTCATATCTTGCCTACTAGTGCTACTCATCATGTTCCTAACTGTGTACCTTCCCTTCTTGATCTTATGATTGTTTCTTCTCCCAGTCTTATCGCTGCACATGGCCAACTTTCAGCTCCATTCTCCCATCATGATTTAATATACCTATCGTACTGTATTCGCCCTCCCAAACGTGTTTACGTTGATTTTGTTGCTTGCTGTTTAGCAATATTCTGTACGTCGCAGCTTCAATAAAATATATTTAAAGGATTTTGATAGCGACTCGTCAAAAATTGATTGGATTCCGATCTATGCTGCGGACAATATTGACTCCAAAGTAGAACGTCTTAATGAGATTGTTCTCAAGCTGTTTGATAAGCATGCACCTCTTAAACGTAATCCTGCCCCGTGGCTTACACCTATTATTAAACAAGCAATGGCTCGTAGGGATGGCGCTGGTGCTCGTATGTGTAGAGATGCAAAGAGAAACTACTTTCATGACTCCCTTGCTGACCGTAGTCCAGCGGAGGTATGGAGGTTTTTGAAATCTGTTGGTGTCGGCAAATCTCCTTTGTTAACTGAAAGTAATATTGACTTAACTGAGATCAATAGGCATTTTTCACATCCGCCTGTTACCATTCCTCCGAGTCTCAAATCAGATACCCTGGCTAAGCTTTCTAGCTTGCCACGTCCTTCATTCCCCTAATTTTAATTTTCAGCTGTTTCCGAGGATGAAGTTAGGAAATGCTTTGCTCATATTTCCTCCAATGCTACAGGTAACAATATGTTGTCTGCAAAAATGATTCAGCTTCTTGTTCCTGTAATTCTTCCTGCTCTCACTCATATTTTTAACTTCTCACTATCCTGTGGGTCTTTTCTTACATCCTGGAAATCAGCTCAAGTCATTCCATTACCTAAAACTAGTAACCCTTCTTCTGTTTCTGACCTTAGGCCCATTTCTATTTTGCCCTATCTCTCAAAAATTCTTGAGCTAATTTCCCATAACAACTTTCTTATCATCTTACAATATCCTTAGTTCTCCTCTTCAACGTCCTGTACAATCCCTCATATCCTCCTTATTTGCGTGAACGGTTTTCTTTCGCACGTTCTGTCGACGCTCCTTGTAGATCTGCCCATAAATCCATCCTTCATTTCCCAACACATACTCGTAGCACCACTACCTATACTCACTCCTTTTCCGTGCAGGCAGTTAGGCTATGGAATCAGCTACCACCGAGGATTCGAGAGTCTAAAACCATAACGACGTTCAAGAAACGAGTAAAAGATCACTATCTGTATTTATCATCCTAATATATTTAGAAATATTAACATATGTATTTATTGTATATATGCTTTATGAATATATATTTATTTATGTAAGTATATTTATGTATGTTTATGTAGGTATGTATCTTGTCTATTTATTTATTTAGTTTTGTATTGTAGGTACACGCCAATTATCCCTTTTTTTTCCATTTCCTCTCGCGGGTCTACTGAAAGAAATTTCTTTACAAATAAGTAGCACCTAATTACTATGTTTTCCTTATTTTTTTTATGTGGATGTTTGTAAATTTCCAAGTGTACTTGAATAAATAAAATAAATAAATGACTGCGAAAGACACAGAGTATCTACCTATGTAGTAGATTTAGATATAGGTATGCCGTATAGTTTCCAGCCAAAAATAGGACCACTCCATCTCCATCGAGTGGATGTCGTTAGAGCTGACAGTGCAACATAACTTTGCAAAAAACTGATTTAATTGTTAAATCAAGCATGATGACTGAAAAAATATTTTTGGCCCATCGGTTAGATTAATTAAAAATATTGTACACTTATTTTTACTTTTCTCTGAGAAACAATAAATAACGAAGATACAGCGCATTTAAAATTCACATGACGTCACGCTTTTGTACGATTTTTACACATCGGTGACGTCACAAGCCCCCACTCTGGAACTTTGATACTCTGTATCTTTGTGAATTTTTACTTTTTTATTAAACTGAAACATATGGGTACATTTTTTTGAATAAGCTTACTATCGGACTAATTATAATAATACTTTTCTGACCCAGTCATCATCCCTAATTAACAGTCAAAAAAAGTTGTTTCTCTTTGTATCATTTTTTATCTGCCACAAAACACAAAATAAAATTATTATTTTGGGTTTTGCGGCAGATAGAGCTTAAGTTCATAAGACGCAAAGGCTACTTTTAAGGGGCTACATGAATTTTCCGGGGTCCAGTGCTGCCTCATTTGAAATAAATTATATTTAAAAGAAAACGGAGATATCTTTAAAAAAAATGTATTTGTGAAGCCCTAGATAACCCTTCCAACTATTTTAAGAATTACTGTTTATAGTTTAAAGTGAGAACGTTAAACTTTTCTACGCATTTTTGCGGAAAACGGCCACTTTTGGAAAAAACGTTAAAATTAGCTTAACGTTTTAACTTTAAACTGTAAACAGTATTTCATAAAATAGTTTGAAGTGTTATCTAGGGCTTTACAAACACAAAATTTTAAATGATATTTCGGTTTTCTTTTAAATAATTTATTTCAAATGGGGGCAGCACCTCAAAAAATTCATGTATGGCCTTAACGTGATAGTGGGCGAGAAGATGGAAAAAGGAATCAAAATAGTAATAGCCGAACCACCTATTAATATGATTTTGCATTTTCTCCCATTCCCTTGATCGGCTTTTACGATCTGCACGAGAAAAGAAGAAGCTGGTACTTAAAGTTAATAAGATTTTTCTTTTCTCCCAGACCAGTATGGGAGTGTAGACTTGTAAATAACATGTAGCTAAATAAGGCTAAGCTAAGTTGCTACTGATTAGTTTAATTTAGCTAATCTGTCTACAGATTGTTTAATTGAAAAATATCCAATTCAAAAAGAACAAGTTTATTATATATGAAATTAATAAATGAAAGAAAACCCTTAGTGTCGCCGTGAGTATAATAGGAAAATATTACTTAGCACGCAGATTTTCATAACTTTACGGCCATAATAAAAGTTTTGCATTATTCAGCAACACCTAATAAGAAGTTACGGCGAGAAAGATGCTAGGGCTTGCAGTATTATAACTGCGTTTTCTGGAAATTGATCTGTGATATAAATGTAAATTGTATGTTACTGGGCTTTAAACTGGCTAAGGCTTTAAGTCCGCCTTTTACAATTTTTGTAACAAAGTTGAATAAATAAAAATGGATTAATTTGGGATATGGATGAAAAACGCTGGATGCAGGCCGCTTCCGATCGGTCGTTTTGGAAATCCTTGGGGGAGGCCTATGTCCAGCAGTGGACTTCCTGTGGCTGATATGATGATGATGATGATGATGATGGATGAATGGTCGCATATACTTTTAATTTAGAACATAAGCAGACTGACTGGAAGAGATTTTATGCCATCAGTCCACCTTTGTATATTTTTTAATGATTTTTCTCTGTTTTTAGGGTTCCGTACAAAAAATGAAAAAACGGAACGCTTATAGGATCACTCGTGCGTCTGTCTGTCCGTCCGTCTGTCACAGCCAATTTGCTCTGAATCAACTGGACCGCATCAGGTGAAATTTAGTAGGATGGTGTAATCCTATGACCCAAACACATATGTGCAAAGTAAATAAATATTTTTTTAAAATAAGGGTCATTTTCGTGGCATAAATTAGGAAATTGAAAAAAAAAAGTTTTTCAAACCTTACTGTGTCATTTATCAAATGAAAGTTGTTATGAGGATCTAAAATATATTTTTGTTATAATAATAAAATAAATAGTTTTGATTTTATTCTCTCCGAAACTATTGAGTCTAAAATTTTGAAAAAAATACGAAATATAGTTCATTTCTTGTAGATTACAGGAAAACCTATAAGAATTCAATCAATTGTACGGAACCCTCTCCAAGCGAGTTTAACTCGCTTTTGTCCAGTTTTATTTGTAATTCCTTTTGTTTATGGTGCAATAAAGAGTATTTGTATTATACTGTTACCTAACCTAACTATTGTTTTCTTATTCTTATCTTAATATTGATCTACTGAAATAAATAAAAAAAAATACCTCAAAGTGATGTTAGGCCTTTCCCATATCGTATACTGTACTTGACTAATCGTGAAATATGTTATTTAAAAAATAATTTTGAATCCATCTACATAAACTATAATAAACTTCAACGTTGTCATAAAACACGAACCTTCAAGACGAAACCTCTGTGATGTAATTAGTAGTTGGCTGAAACTCAAACAGATGGCGCTTCGCAGCGAAGAACCAAAAGTAAAATTCACAGAACACCCAAGGCTGTACAGCGTAGATGCTTTATTTTATTTTAGATTACAACGTTTTCTCTAGAGGGCGTTAATACCAAGATGCTATAACAAAAATAAGTCAGATTACACTTTTTTAATAATAAGAAAAATGCCTTTTAAAGGTTGAAAAAAAGAGTTAGAAAACTAATGATAGCGCGGCAACAAATATTTTATTTTAATCTATGTTATAAGGTGGTAGCATAGTAAATTTAGATCCAGATTTTTTCTACTAAGGGTTGCTACACACTCGACTTCGTTGTTCCACAAATACTGTTGAACCGACAATGCCGACCTAAGTGTGTAGTAATAGCAACTCTTACTTTTCTGTCAACCTCATGTTTACAAATTGTTTTGTTATGCGTGCTAAAGGTCTCTTATCCAAAGATGTCGAAGACCGTAAGAAACCGAGGGCTGAGCTCTCAAGTAGCGCAGCCAATGATGCAACCAGGAACAGGCTTATGTAAGAGGTATAATTTTTTTATGTTATAGAACGGCAAACGAACAAGCAGGTCACCTGAAGGTAAGTGATTACCGCTGCCCACGGACAACTGCAACACCAGGGTGTTACCGGCCTTTCAGGGCCCTCCCCAGAGGAGGGAGGAGGGGGGGACTCCGGCTCTCTTACTCACCGAACGAAGTATACAACTTGTTAATGAAATAACGCAAAACCTCTCAGATGGCACCTCAGCCCATGAAACTGAACAACTTTTGTTATACAACTTTCACGAAACCAAAAAAATTATAATTTGTATTTTCATACATACTGATCAGCTGATCGAGTCAATTTGTATGAAAATCCGAATTTTATTTTTGGCATTTTGGGAATGTTGTAGAACAAAAGTTGTTCAGTTTCATGGACTGAGTTAAAACCTGAGAGGTTTTGCGTTATTTCATTAACTCGTTGTAGAAGCGGTAAAGCTACGACTCAGACGTCGGTTTTCTGTGAAAGTGTGGTACTTCCCCGGATGAGCCGGCCCATTCATGCTACTAGCAAAACTGAGTTTTGCCCGTAGCGTAGCTCTACCACAACTATTCACAAGAGACAAGATCCATCGTATTTTTAACAGTACTTAATATTAGTAAACATTAAAGCAATAAACTAAAATTAAGAGGATCAAATAAACTAAAATAGCGCAACTGCGTCGAGCAACTGCCGCGCAAGTGATTCATGTCTGCAGAATAGAAATAGTTGAGCAAAACGCAGTTTTATAAGCTGCTATTGTTTTATTTTGTGTTTTATTAATATTGAACTTTAACACGCAGTAATAGGAACTCGTTTTGTGCTCTTTCATGCTTGCAGCACGTATTTCATATACGAGTAGTTTGGAGTTCTTCGTACGGTCAGCTGGAAAATTGGTATGAATAACTTGGAAGCGGAAAAATATAAAGTATAAATTTGTTGAGTTGATTTTAAGAAATTCTGAACATATTACGTATAAGGAAGAACAGTTATTTTTCCAGGATGAATATTTTAAAGCAGGTTTAGTTCCTGACACTAATATTCCCTGAGTCAAAATATAAATAGTCAAATTTCTATTAAAAAAACAAAAAATAATTATAGGTATGTACTTAAATTAATTTGTTTCTTATAATCATTTAGAATAATAGTTTTCTAGTAATTTTCGATTAAAAAATAAACCACACAACTGATGTAAACCACCTGGAAAGTATATCCTTTTTTCACAGCTCCCATGCAACCAGAAATGCACATAACCTTGCCGCGTACAAACAAAGCGCATACCACTTGACTGCTACAGTAAAGAAGTGCTACGCATCGTAGCACCGCTACGAGTTACACAGCACTGTAAATATATATTGGCAAGAAGAGACAAACTTATTGAACTAAGATTGTAAGCACGGTAACCACTTACCATCCAGTGGACTTATCACAAAAATAGAATGCCATATCGCATTAGGTCCACCACTTATAATACTTTTTTGTGCAATAAATTTTTAAATTATAAATAAAAAGAAGATATTGCTATTTTTGCGGACAGTACGCCATGCCGCATACACGTGACAAGTCCGGGAAAGTTTCCTTGTCTTGTCGCTGCCGTGTTTGGCGGATTGGATTTGTTTCTGTATGCTAATACGATACGCGAGCACCAGACATCTCGGAATTAGCGGGTTTTTGAGAGGGTTAAGTGAGAACTAAAAAAACAACGAATAACTTATTTTTTGTGTTGCTTTTTGAAAACTTTCAAGTAGCGCATGGGTCTGTTGCTAACATTATTTGAAAGTCTTCAGAAAACATTGAACTAGAATAGAAAAAAAACTTTGACTTATTATGAGAGAAGATTAATATTTACACAAATATATATACGTTAAGTAATGCAGAAGTAATACAAAATTATAGGTATGTAGATACTTGTACATATTCGTGATCGCAAAAATGACTTCTAATTATATTATTTAGTTTATATTGAAGCTGATTAGCTAGATTTATTAAAAAAATTAATGCACTATTTAAAAAGGCAAAAAGTTGGTTCATATGTTACATACTATGAGTTATACAAGTAGTAAAACACCATTAATGTGTAATTTTTTTAATATTGCTTTTGGAGCCCCCATAAACCATTCTTAATTTAATAAAAACTTTTGTGTGGATCAACATCGTAATATTGTCATACAAACGTTCGCATTTGCGTTTGCGCGTAAAATAATTTATATACTTGTAGATATTTGTGGAAAACTAATTTATATACCTAAATATATCGCTTGTGGACAAAGCTTGTATAATTTGAGATTCGAATGCAAAACAGTCTTTGCTCCAATGGAATACAAAACACAATCGCAAAAATGGGTTCCACAGAGTTGCAATATTCAGAGGACGTCGACATAAGCGTGTAAATTGTTAAAGTTGGTAGCGGTTGCAATTTTCGCAGCTATATAAAATACTGTGAGGAACAATATCCGGCTGGTTTTAGAATATGGTTCGTGATAGATGCGTCCTCTGGTTTTCTGGCACGTTTCAGAGCCACGCTGCATATTGAGTTAGTTATGGATGATGACGTGTTTCTAATGCACCTGTGAAACGTTTTCAAAATATTCTAAGGATCTGAAGTTGTACCTATTTGAACAAACGAGCGAAGCTTCGAAAGTTTTGAGATTGGTCAAAAATGATTTTGTTCGTCTGTCTATCATTTTTCAACCAATTTTGATGGAAATTGGCACACAAGTTCTTTGATTTAGTAAAATTTTTTTGGCGACCACGATTTTTAATTGGGAGTGAAGTAGGGGGAAAGGAGGAACTTTGCTGTAGCGTTATTTATTTTCTGTAAAAATGCCTAAAGGTTTCTATGTAATTTTTTGAGAAATAAACTGTAGTAGTTTAATTACAGTAATTTTTCAAAAACACGCACAGTATTGTGACCTGTGAACTTATCGCGTCTTAAGCCTTTTACATTATGGGAAAAAAAACATAATAAGATGATAGCTTATATAGAAAAGTGAACATAACGGAAAAGATAAACTTGTTTACATTCCTATAATAGTTTCTACTATTATAGGAATGTAAACAAGTTTAGTTCACATTCCTATAATAGTTTCTACTATTATAGGAATGTGAACATTATGAACAGACGACTTTCTGAGACTATAAACATTTAAATACTCGTAGCAGACATTTTGAGATAGCTGACAAAATAGAAATGCTAACATTGTGAAAACGCAGACGTTTTAAAAATTTAACGTTTTTGGTAAATATATATTTCAGGCCTGAGCCTGTAAGACGTATCCAATTTGACAATTAAATCGATTCGTCTGACCTATAAGCCTTCAATTATATCATATTGTTTCACCGCAATATTAATAATCAGAATAAAAGATTACGTAGGTAAATTTTAATACCGTAGCGTATAACGGAACAAACAGTTCCCAAGCAAACGCAATTCATCGGGATTGAACTAATGTGAGAAACGGAGCGGATCCCGCCCCGTCCCAAACGAGCTCCAGGACTGTTTCCCCAAATCTGACAGCTGTACCTAATTCGGAACTGAGCGCTAAATAGTTTCCACAATTCTAGAACTTAGGCTGTGAATGCTAGGCGCAGTCGTGAACTGCACGATAAACAAATACTATTATATGCGAACTTGCACTGGATTAGTTACATATCGTTCATTTGACTCTTTTACATTTCGATTAAAATTTGGCTAAAATTTTAGGAGTGCTATCTGCCTATACTCCTTGGGAATGTATTGTTGCAAAAAGTTTTACAACCGTTCAGTTTTGGGGATAGAGCCTACCCGGCATCGGTTTTTCATATTATATATTATACACGTTATTTTCTGCAAATCGCATTTGGGGAAAAACAATATAATATGAAGATAATATCTAGAAAGTACAAGCTCTCGAAAAGTTACCAAATTATAGCATATAGACTAGCAAGCCTTACTATTTTGATTCATTTTTCCACATACATGCACGCCATCAAGCTGAAAGTGGCCTTTGGTTTAGTTCACAGTCTGTATATCTCTACAGTTAGTTACTTCAAAATATTATAACTTTATTTTTATCATAATCACGATAGACGGATGCCACATGAACACGATTTTTAGAGGTAGGTTACACTATAATTCTGGCATCAGTCTGGAATGACGTGACTGACGCCAGAATGATGGATGTTTTTCACGGTTACACGGTCAATCCAGAATAACAGCAGACTGATAAAACGTACGTGTATGGCAAAGATTTATAATGAACCTTATGTACATTGGTGTACGGTGTGTAGTAAAGTAACTAAAGTACGGTGATTGACGCGAGAATGATACGAGCGGGTTATGCGATCAGTATCCCATTAGTATTTCATCATTCAAAACAATTTTAATTTTCATCAGTCCGAACCATCAGTCTGTCATTCAGCGGGTTACACGATCATTCTGATCAGACTGATGGACTTGACTGATACCAGAATGATCGTATTGATCGTGTAACATACCTCTTAAGATTAAATTTGTAGTAGGTATTTAATTTTTTTAGTTTATTTTGCTGTATTATGCAAATTATTTTATCTTTCTTTTTAAATAAACTAGCTTGCCGGTTATGTATGTAAAAGTTTTCTTGTCTTTTAAATGCTTAATAACACGATAGACGTCTATAAAGACTACCAAAAAAATGATGAAACTAAATTAAAAAATTATACTTATTATAAATATAGGTTCCACTTCTAAGCAAATGTGACAGATGAAATACTCTGAACGAAACAAAAGACAACAAAATCCCCCATATTCTTCTCGTAAATTAATTACTTGACAAAATCCTTGTAGAATTAAATATGTTTCTTATACTTCGCCCACGATGTTCTGAAGTTCCTCGCACGTATATGCGATAGAAAGTAATATCAAAACGCGATGTAGGCTCATCTAATTTCGTAGGTGTCGTACGTTGGAACATATTAATGCAATTACCTGTTGAAAGGCTCGCCTAGTGCCCCGGGCTTCATTTTCAAAGGAGCAATACAGCGATACATCTATTATTATAGAGATGGAAGTAATATTGAGATGATTTTACATAGGTTGAAAGAAAATTTAAATGGAGAAAGAATGGTTATACTTTGTTTAAAACATAAGTAATTTTGTAAGATGCTAAAGTCTACAGAGGTAATATCAAAAGTAGTTTTTTTTATGAAGTGTTTCACAAATTGTTATTGCTAGCTATAATTGTGATTCATCAACAAATATACAAATATTTGTTACTTAGTAAAACGAGTATTCCATTATAAATTAAAAGAAACAATCAAAATTTGATTTATAAAAATAATACAGAATTGAAATGCAATTCAATTTGTCTTGTCTAAGTAGTTACAATCAAATAAAAACGTTAACATCAATTTTTGTCTAAGAAATAAAAATCAAACTGAGCTATTAGGTACTTTGATTGCACTTCTTACTAAATAAAAACAAAAGGTAATAAATAAACAAAAGTTGTTTCATCTTCTCTGAGCGATGTCTCTCAATAGTATTCCAAGAATTTGATCTTTGTAAAGATTTATTCAAAAATTAAATGACGTGTATTCGATTTCAGTCGTCTAGATTAAACCTGTTAAACGGTAATTCTCACCGGCGTTCCACCATACAAAATTACTGTTTTGATGTGTGATGAGGATTGTAATATATTAAATGGCACTGTAGTCGTAGATATTTGGTATAAGATATAGTAATGAACATCTTAAAAATGTAGTAAATTTAAAGAAGATTTCATTGCACGTATTATTTTGAGAGCATTAAATAGTTTTAACCAAAATAATACGACTTTAATTTCTAGGCTACTTCATTAGTTGCACTTCACCAAACCACACTTTCTAAATGCAAATGCTTGATTTACTGACTTATTTATTAAAATTACCGTTAATTTTCAATAGTACCATTAAAATTTGTCCAATGGTACTACTGCAACCGTTAAAGTCGCAGTAGTACCATTACGTCTAGTTGTGGTAGAGCTACGCTACCGGCAAAACTCAGTTTTGCTAGCAACATGAATGGGCCGGCTCGTCCGGGGAAGTACCACACTCTTACAGAAAATCGACGTCTGAGTAGTAGCTTCACCGCTTCTATGCTTATTTCGGTGAGTGAGAGAGCCGGAGCCAGTAGTTTCTTTATCAACATTTCCTAAGGAATGGGAGAGTGTATTATCGAAATAGTTCTGGGATGCTCTGGTGATTATTTTAGAATGGAACTAATGCGGTTAGGGCATAATATGCGTTTCAGTAGTTCTATTTAAATTTTTGAGGAGTTCTCTCAATTTCTCGAGGATTCTACAATTAAATCTTGACCTGGTGACATTTGGACAAATTAAAAATTAGGCGATTGGTTGCTTTTATGTAAATTTTTAATTCAGTTATTTGTGTAACAATTCAGATTTAAAGAATCTGGGACAGTAAATATTATTTCTTTTTTGAAAAATGTTAACTTTATTTTTGGAGATGGTGACATAAATAAATAGGTATACGTTTAACGTTGGGGATCATTTCCCCTTAAACCTGTTAATTAGGTTTCCGCCTTTATACTAAATTGTTTAAGTGTGTTTAACGGCCAATTTGAGCAACTTCGAGCTCATTTTCTATACATAAAGAGAAATTAGGTAATTTGTTTCTTGTCCTGTTTTATCTGAATCTTACACAAGAGTATTTACGCAAGGTATTTCGATTTATTATCTCAATCTTAGGCGAATAGGGGTCGAATTATAGGTACCTATTGTTTGAAAACAACTCATACATTTATTATTTGATTGTTGCGCTTATTTAGTAATATTTTACTATTGTTATCCTATAAGAGTAATACAAAAGAGTAATCAAATTATCCAAATGGAACTAAGTATTCATTATTCAGAAAAATACTGGTAGAATACTTTCTTTTGCTAAACAGTTTTGTAGAGGTGTATAGCATTATAGAAAAAGGCAGTCTTGTCTATTTTGGCTACTTTAAAATTTATTGGCCTAGATCTGTATCAGCGACTACGTAGATACCACCACTATATAGTGGTGAAATAATAAAATAGAATGGATATATTTGATCCATTTCCTTATAATGGGTCAGGAGTGGCGACGGGATGAAAGATAATTTTCATTTCCAATTTGTGTGAAAGCAAAACAAACATCCAAACATACCGTACATAAATTAATCCCTTCATAAAAAATATAATATACGATATATATTACACGATAATAGGATTTCTATACTTACTACACAAGAATGATTGTCATCAACATCACGGCTATAGCAATCAGCTCCAATCGAGAATATCGCAAATCAAGTTCAAAACGTATCGATTCCGGAGACACGCAGCGTGTTGTTGACATCGGCCGACATCGTCTGCAATGTGTCATAGGCTGCACATCCCATCACTATTTCTCGATTTATCCACAGATACCAGAAGTAATTGACCGCGCCGTCTTTGATGTATCGATTCTGTTATCGGATTGGATGGACGCAATAACAAACCGTTGATTGCTTCCAAGCGGACTTGGGAGATTGATTATTTTCTCGTTACTAGAAATCCCGCAGTTGTTTTCTCTGACATTGTCGCCTTTAACCTCATCTATGGCTTAGAGACGGAAATATAATTGAAGTTTATTAGGTACTAGCTTTATGACATTGCTTCGCGCCGGCAGGAGCATTTATACGTTAAAATCTTGTTGGAGACTGCTAAATGGTAGCAGATTTTGTCGACATGTCTCTATCTATCACTTAGAAAGTTAGAAAATATTTGTTTGTATTTACGAGTATGTAAATTGCGACGTTGAAATTAATATCAAAATGGTGCTAGCAGATTGTCACTATATCTGATTCCGGTTTTCCATACATTGTTAAGAGTGGTTTAGATCTACCCCGCCAAGGATAAAAATGTAATAATGTAATAATAAATATTTAATTTTATTTTTGAAATAGTTATTTAAGTTGTATTGTTGTTTTTTTTTAATGTTTTTTAAGTAATTTTTTAGTTTTAATTAGAATAATCCACCTTTAATTAATTAGTTTTATTTAATTTTAGTGTTGTTTATTTTCTTATTTATTATAATGTCAATAAACTAGTATTGAATTGTAAAAAAAAAATAGAATGTAGATTAATAAGATAGTAGTAAAAATAAATAAACGGGCAAGTGCGAGTCGGACACGTACATGAAGGGTTCCGTACCTCCGTACAATGTTTAAAAACACTGAAGAAACACGTTCCTTGTGTAAAGACCCCTTTAATTTTTAACTTTATCTTATCTTTAGTATTTGTTGTTATAGCGGCCAAAGTACTCCATAATCTGTGAAAATTTTAAGTATCTAGTTAATGCATTTATAAAGATCTAGTTAAAAACGCTGAAAAAACACGTTTTTTGTATGACGACCCACTTAAATTTTGAACCTTTTTTAATTTTAATATTTGTTGTTATAGCGGCCACAGTAATACATAATCGGTGAAAATTTCAAGTGTCTAATTATTATGGTTTAAGAGATAGAGCCCTGTGACAGACGGACAGACGGACAGACAGCGGAGTCTCAGTAATAGGGTCCCGTTTGCACCTTTTGGGTACGGAACCCTAAAAAGGAAATCAAAATAGTGATTCGTTGCAAGCCGTGTCGCCTATTGAAATGATTCAGATTCTCGCCCATTTATTTATTTATTTATTTAAAAAACTTTATTGTTCCACATTAAAAAAAAAATGGTACAATTGGCGGACTTAACGCTAAAAGCGTTCTCTCCCAGTCAACCATAGGGATAAACAGAAACAAATCATGTTGCGGCGCAAAAAACTAGATACAAAATAAAGTATTAAAATATGTGCATAATATAATATATGTCTACTACACAATATATAATATACATATAAAATATAACTCATAGAATATACCTACATACGTACATAAGACTATCTATAATACATATAACAAATAAATATATACAAACCTACAATATATATAAATAATGAATGATGATGGTGAAAAATAAAGAAAGATACTAACATCTATCAAAAAGATAAGAGTGCACTCTTCTCTTAAAAGAAAATTTTGTCGAAATATCTTTGATGTCAATGGGTAAAGCATTCCAGAGCCGTATAGCTTGTAAGTTAAAAGAGTTCGTCATAAAATTTGTGCGATGAGGAGGAACAGAAAGGAGAAGATTATCAGTAGAACGAAGTTGCCTATCATGCGTGTCAGAAAGAAATTTAAATTTACATCTAAGATACTCAGGGGAATTAGGATTCAGAAGAATTGAAAAGAGAGTGCAAAGAATTCGCACTTGTCTGCGTTCACGGATAGGAAGCCATTTAAGCTCAGAACGAAAAGATGATATATGATCATATTTGCGAAGGCAGAAAATGAAACGTATACAATTATGAACGAGACGGTCAAGCTTATTCAGTAAATCTACATTGAGATCAGGGTAACACACATCAGCATAATCAATGATGGGTAATATCAATGTATGGACTAATAAGAGCTTTGTTTTGAAAGGCAGGAAGTTCCTTAGACGATTAAGCTGTTGAAGAGCAACAGTAACAGAACGACTGACTTCAGCTACCTGAGTGGTCCAACTAAGTGTGGAATCAATTTGAAAGCCAAGATCCTTTACGGATTTACTGTAGGGGATAATACACTTGTTAAACATGACAGGTGCAACAGCATTAAAGTCAATCAGAGAAATTTGCCTTGTACTGCCTACAATTATAGCTTGGCATTTGGAGGGATTAACCTGAATTCCAAATTGATCGGACCAGGACAAGATAGCCGACAAAGCCAAGTTTACACTCGCTACACTAGGATCAAGGTCGTCAACTGATGATTGGGCATAAATTTGTAGGTCGTCAGCATAAAAATGGTAAGAACAGCCAAGGGAAGTGGAAAGTAAATTAATAAAAAGAGAGAAAAGCAACGGTGATAAGATACCCCCTTGAGGCACGCCATTAGACAGATCATTCCAGTCCGAGAAAACGCGGTCCATACGAACTGCCTGCTGGCGGTCACAGAGATATTCAGAAAACCAATCCAACACTGAAGACGAGAATTGAAGGTGCTCAAGGACAGCAAGCAGAATATCGTGGTCTACCATATTGAAAGCATTGGAGAAATCGATAAGAACTAAAATGGTGACCAACGTATTCTCCATGCCAAGTCGAATATCTTCGGTGACTTTAAGAAGAGCAGTGGCAGTACTGTGGCCAGGACGAAAACCAGATTGAAAAGGAGTAAGGAGGGAATTGGTAAAGATATAGGATGACACTTGAGCGTGAACTACGGCTTCTAGTATTTTGGAAAGAAAAGGAAGGATAGATATAGGTCTAAAATTATTCAAAAGGGCAGGAGTGGGGACTTTAGGAAGGGGTATGACAAACGCTTTCTTCCAAAGAGAAGGGAAGGTCCCGGTAACTAATGAGAAGTTTATGATGTGAGTAAGAATTGGGAGAATTACTGTTAAAATATTTGTTATCATTTCTCGACTCACATCATCACATCCAACTGCTTTGGATTTAATCGCTATAATTATTTTACGAATGTCGTCTTCAGTAGCTGGAGAAAATGTAAAAGGGTCAGTTGAAGGTTTGGCCATGGAAGATATTTTAGAAATAGTCGCTAACTTGACAGATGGATCTAGGGTATTTGTAGAAGAGAAGTGATTATTAAAATCATTAGGTGAAAATGAAGTGGAATAAGAATTTGTAGGATTTTTACTAAGATTATGAGTACGAAGAAACTTCCACATGTTAGCCGAAGAAGAGTTATTTAAATTGTCGCAGAAGTACTTGCGCTTGGCAGCCCTTACCGTATTGTTACACCGGTTTCGTGCCTTCTTGTATGCATCCCAGTGTATATCGCACCTGTCACGCTTAAATATACGAAAAGCACGATTCCTTCTGGTCATGGCCATTCTGACGCCCCTCGTGATCCATGGAGATGGAGGACGCTTGCATTTCATTGATTTAAGAGGAGCATGGACATCATATAAGGAAATCACCATGGAATTTAACTTAGTGACTTTTTCATCCAAAGTTGCTGCCTCAAATATAGGAGTAAAATCTAACTTAGCTGCATCACTCAGTAACTTGTCACGATCCACACCAGACATATTGCGCATCCAAATAACCCTAGGCTTAGCTTTAGGTCCCTTTAATCTATACGACATGTACAGAAGATCATGTCTTGAAAAAGCGGGTGCTGCAACTTGTCCATACTTTGCTATTAAATTAGGGGAGGAAGTAAGAATCAAATCAAGCCATGTGTCAGCAGTTTTTGGATTAAAATGAGTAGGCTCCAAAGGCAAAACAGAGAGATTGACTGACTTGAGTATATTAAGAAGCTTCTGAGAACGCGATTCTTCGCTATGAATAAGGTCAGTATTGAAATCACCCATTATTATGTGATGTGTGTAATCCGAACAAAGGGAGTCGAGAACAGACTCAATTTGAGCAAAATAATCAATACCAGGAGGACTGTATACGACTCCAAGAAGGACTTTAGTTCCATTGACAGGGATTTCCAAAAATATAAATTCAGCTGCACCTGAATACTCAGGAGGAGAAGTCAACAAGATTTTATATTGGATATGGCTACGGAGATATAATGCAACACCTCCGCAACCCGCACCTGTTCGATCATTACGTATCAATATATACCCAGGAATTGCATACAATGCTGAAGACAGGCACGGTTTAAGAAAACTCTCTGAGACCAGTATCGCATCAAAAAGACCTGAAGAAAAGGTATCCAATAAATCTGCATGATGAGCTGGTATGCTTTGAGCATTCAGGTGGCATACGTTAAAGTTATAAGATGTTCCAGACATAGTATTTGAAAGAAAAGTATCCAGCGTATCAACATCATGAAACGATTCATTACTGGAGACACAAGAGTGAAATGAATCATCATCATCAGACATCATACATTAAATAAATATATATAATTATAAATACAAATACAACTCCAAAAATATTTAAATAAAGTAAAAACATATCTGCATGTCCTGCCGGTTGCCGGAAAGAAAAAAAAACTAAGCAAAACGCAAAATTGACTACATTATGGCAAATAGGCTGGAGGCCAGAGATGAAAACAAAACGCAAATTTGTTATTATATATTTGTTGCCCATTCCTTTGATGGGCCCGTCTTGTTTGGGAGGAAAGGAAAAAAATAAAATTTACCGGCTGCTTCTCTTCTCTTTGCTATTTTTCTTTTAGTGAAAACTGAATCAAACTCACATTCATTTCTTTATTGCTGAAAAATTACGATCTTACGCCACTGTCATCACACATCAGTTTTTGGCGACTCCACCTATCACTACTCTGTGCCCTTCTCATCCAGGTAAAACCAGCGACTGGCTACGTCGAGACTACCTACCTAGTTACAAATATCAAAAAATATCCCTCATTTTACATTTCAAAGAGAGTTGTATAAATATCAAATGAGCGCATCCAAGGTTTTTCTAAAAAGCCTTTTTAACAATGGTCATTCACAAGCCGTGTGTGTTTATGGCCTTAAATCGGTATTGCTGTAAAAAAAAAACAAACATTAATGTAAAAATATTGTTGGTCAAGCGAGCGTCCGTCGGCCGCTAGCCGCTAGCCAAAGCTCATAAATAAACAGAACTGGATGCTCTGTCGAAAAGTTCGAAAAAACTCGTGGACGTAAAATTTACAGCCGGAATTCAGATGAGTTTTAATTAACTATGCTACGGACACAGTTGGCAGGGACCGATGGTAATTGTATTATTATAATGACACATTACGCAGCTGATCTGCATTGTTGAACGGGTGGGCTAATATCGAGTTTTTGTTTTACAGTCCACTTTATTTATTTTATTTTTAGGCTAGGTTTTAGTATAACACATTTAAAAAAAGTTAAATAATGGTACGAAATTAAAACATATTATAATTACCTAACCTAAACACCCACTGCGCATGAATAGTGCGCATAACGGGGCATGTTCCAAACTACTAGAGGTTAGAGCCGCAGAGAGAGAAATTTCTTGACAATGCGTTCCGTGTACAGGAGTACAGCCTTTGAAATCTGGCCCTTGACCCAGCCATCTAACGAGTTAGTCAAGATACGCTATAAGACTATTCGCTGATACGATTATCGGGACAATGATCGCCGAATCCACATTCCTCATAACAGTCACCTCATGGGCCAAGGTACTTGCTAAGCTTACTTCTCGGCCTTCACGAGGTTATCATCATATCATCATAGGGAATGGTAATGCCGACGAGTACTGTCTGGGGTATCACTCGATCTGTCAGCACGATATCAGGCTTATTGGTGACAATAGTCGTGTCCTTTTTACAGTTATTATTATGTGAATAATATTTCGATGTATGTAGATATGCATGAATTACCATACTAAATAATTAATAAATTATCTTTATCGTGTCAGCCGCTGAAAATCCACTACTATTTAGAGTTTTCCCAAAGGATTTCCAAAATGATCGATGGCAAGCGCAGCTGCAATCTTGCTTATTTGTCCACCTAGTAAGTGTATGTCCTACACTGCGAGTATAATTGTCAGGAATACCTTGCTTATCCGAAATATAGAATTCGTAATTTTGATAGCCCGAGTTCCAAAAATTCAAATTTCATTAGTACTTTGAAATAAAACTCCGATTATTAATAAACACGAAATTTATTTTACCTAATATTATAAACATGTAAGTACCTAGTAAGTACGAAGAACTAAATATCCGGTGTATGTTTATGTTTATGCCGAAAAACCAGTAATTCGCTTGTATAGTACGAAAGACTAATAAAATTTGGTATATTTAAACATCGGAATTTTATTTTACAAAATTATTAACTATTTAAAAAAAATATTCGAGTGGAGACAGAGCTTGTGACAGTCAGTAGGTTAGGTTATTGGTTTGCAATGACTAGTGAGCGAGCGAGCGAGCGACAGAAGTGACTAGCAGCTGTCAAAAGCCAATTTTGTAACAGTCAGTAGGTTATTTTATTAGTTTGCAGTAACCATAACAGTCAGTGAGCAAGCACAATAGGGTCAAAAATAAATTAATGATAAGAGAATAAAACGTCACAAAATAATGTCACTTGTCATTTATCATATCCATTTTGAACGTGATTTTAGATTAATAATGCAGAAAAACTGATATTAAGAGCGCTATTTAAGACGACCTCCGTGGCGTAATGGTTAACACGCTAGACCGCTAATCCGGAGGTTCTGGGTTCGATCCCCAGCCAGGGCAAGTTGAAAAATAGCCTTTTTCAAATTTTCCTGGGTCTTGAGTGTTTATCTATATATGTATTTATCATAAAATATAGTGTGGTTGAGTTAGTATCCCATAACACAAGTATAAAAAAAAAACTTACTTTGGGGCTAGCTTAATCAGTGTGATTTGTCCTTATATATTTATTTATTTGACTCCAAGAAATTATGACGTCACTCCGTGTGTTTTCATAGAAATCGCATAGAAAATATTCGTTTTGACGTTTAGAAAAAAAGTATTTATTTTAACTTGTTGGCAACTAGCGGATTATTCTATCATTCATATTTTTTAACACTTACTACTACACAAGTCACCTTGATTCTTTAGCATATATCGAAATGTTTGCATTTATTGGTTTTGCTCTTCAGGTTTTAGTTTATAACTTGTTTATTCAGTCCGAATTTTTAAACGCTTAGTACCTAGGCGTATTGAAAATTCGGACTAAAAACTGTATTTTGACATGCGGAATTCGTACCTACTTGTGATATTTAGAATTATTATCAATTTAGAGTTTTTATTCTTAGGAGTATTCAATTGAAGCTGAAGAATAAGTTACCTTTTCATCGTTATCATTAAAGCTGCAGGAAATTCACTCCATTTCCTAATGATTAATTGTTTTTAAGATCTCTTTATGCCTTCTTTAACCCTAGTTTAATTATAATTGTTGACTCTACGGCTTTAATTTTCTGAATATAAAACCTAAAAGTAATATCCACAAATCTAACGAACATGTTCGCAAAAAGCTATGTATTTGTTTGTTCGTTCAACTTATTTGCATACATAGCAAGCAACACGGCTTGTGGGGGAGGGGGGTGTGAAAATGGCAAAGTTCCCGAATAATGAAGACGAGTGAAGATGTCGGTAATCCGCCGCCGAGTGGAAACTTGCTACAGACCGCAACTTGGCTCGGCAGCTTCGCTGTTCCGATGAGACTCAGCCCGTGTGGTGTGTGTGTGTGGTCGTTTTTTTAATTAATTTCTTTCGACTATTGTTTTCTTTCTTAGTTTTTTTTTCATTAACACATTGTTGGACACGCTATGTATAGACATATACGTCTACGTCTATAGAGACGTAGATCAATTTGTTCTTTCTATTGTGTCTGGCTGAGTGTCCAGCATGTGTTAAGTGATACTTACAATAACAAAAACCTGAATAACTTATCATAAACGAATTGCGTGACTGTTGCTATTAAATATATTAAATAATGTTCGTATTTTTAGGGTTCCGTAGCCAAATGGCAAAAACCGGAACCCTTATAGATTCGTCATGTCTGTCTGCCGTATGTCACAGCCACTTTTTTCCGAAACTATAAGAACTATACTGTTAAAACTTGGTAAGTAGATGTATTCTAAATACCGCATTAAGATTTTCTCACAAATATAGAAAACAAATTTTGGGGGTTCCCCATACTTAGAACTAAAACTCAAAAATGTTTTTTTCATCAAACCTATACGTGTGGGATGTCTATGGATAGGTCTTCAAAAATGATATTGAGGTTTTAAATATATATATTTTTAAACCGAATAGTTTGCGCGAGAGATACTTCCAAAGTGGTAAAATGTTGGTCCCCCCCTGTAACTTCTAAAATAAGAGAATGATAAAACTAAAAAAAATATATGATGTACATTAACCATTCATACTTCCACCGAAAATTAGTTTGAACGAGATATAGTAAGTAGTTTTTTTTAATACGTCATAAATCATAAAATGTTACTTGCTGCTACGGAACCCTTAATGAGCGAGTCCGACTCGCACTTGGCCGCTTTTTTTTAAGTTTTACTGTGTTCTACCTTTTAAATTATCCTTTGTTAATGAATAAACAAAATCACACAATAAACTTTTATATACAATATAATCTATTTTATTTTTGATAACAGAATAATATGTCCTTAATTAATGATAAGTTGGATAATATTGTAGCATATATCGAATTGTGTTAATAATTTAGAATTAGAAGTTATTTTTTTTAATTATTTTGAGTAATACGGTAATATTTAATTTACTTACATAGAGGTACTTTATTTATATATACATAATTGATATTTGTTAAAATGAGAGGCCAGTATAACAAAAATAAATAATTAATTCGAAACCTTTTAGTCTGCATACAATCATGGTACCTATATATAATTTTAATTATTATAATAATAAGGATTAATTGTCTATTTATAAATGAATACAAAATTATGAGATATTATGAGATCATTTCTAAATTTGGTCTAATAATCATTTTCATTGTGATGGATTTAACTGTTTTATGACTTTGTTAAGCAGAATTGTCATTCAGGCTCTTAATAGTAGTGCAATATAAGATTATTGGTTTATTTATAAATCTTAAATCTATTTTACAACATATACACTTAATCAAAAAGACCGCCGCGAATCATACCTGCCGCAAAGGTGCCTATGACACTTGCGGCATCCCCCCGCTGAATCGCGAAGGATATGCGTTACACCAGGTGCGATTCGGCGCGGGAGTCATTATATTTATATTACATTGTGACAGTTGTTATACTCAATCTTCGCACCTTAACTTAAAATAGGTAACTACTTAATATTTACCTATTTACAATAAACACAATCGATATAACCTTCGATCAACTATACAACTAGATAGATAACGCGTTACTTACAAAATCAAAGCAAAATTTACTGTGAAATCAACCTTATTACACTAAATACAAAGTGTTTTTCTCCTTGACTGAACTAAACAAAATAAGAGCTCAACGCCGTGAGTGCGCTCTTATTTAACGAGCCTTATTTTTTGTGCCGACCCGATATCTAGTTGTTTTGCTAGTATTGTTGTATTCTAAGTATATAACGAGACAATTTATCTAGTTGAATTAGGTCTGAAATAGTTATGGTAAGCAGAGGAACTGGAAGTTAACACATTTTTTTATATATTAATTATTTTTTCATATTCATAAACCTCAGAGACTTTCAGTGGTTATCAAAACGGAAATAAATGGTCCTTTTGGTTTATGTTATTTCAATTTACTTATTATTTAGTTCGATTTATGTATTTTATGGCTCGTAGGTATATTAATTAATTAATTTAAAACGGTTGACTCCCGTAATATGGTCGAAAAAGGTCGACCAGGTTTCGATCAATTTAGACGATCATCTTCAGGGCGAGTGTCAGGAACGGCGACTCGACAATGTCGCTGTCCGCTCAGCACTGAGCGCTGCATTGCGCGTCGTCGCCGCCCGCCCTGCTACTTTTTCCCAGAATTTCAAAAAAACACATTACTTATATTCTACAATCCATTTACAAGGCTTTTATATACTAAACAATAACATTTTCATAGAAATGTTTATGCAAAAATATAAAAAGAAAATTCTAATCTTGAACTTAGGGCAAAGTCGAGTTTAGTAAAATATATTTTTCGCAATTTCTTTTCGGAGAATATAATTAGTATCATTGAGCAAACTTGCTTTGAAACTTCAAGTATCAGGTCTCTTCAAGTATTAGTCTCCACTGCAGGAGCATGACCCTAACTGTACTACCAGAGCCAAATATTAGCCAGCGCATTTGGCCTACACTCTCGACGCTGGCCAGACGGGTTGGAGACGTCTCACTGATGTTTATAAGCTTTATTTAGCTTGTGTTTCCTAAGTCGCCTTCTATAACATCCACGGGAAGACTTAAAATGGTCCTATTCTACTCTGCCGGGAACCACACAACTTTAAGGCCGTACCTGAATTTTCCGGGGTCCAGTGCTGCCCCTAATTAAAATAAATCATTTCAAAGAAAACGGAGACACCATCAAACATTTTGCTACTACCAATTCCTAGATAACCCTTCAAAGTATTTTATGAACTACTATTTACAGTTTAAAGTGAGAACTTTAAGCTTTACTACGCACATTTGCGAAAAACTGCCACTTTTGGTAAATGTGCGTAGTAAAGCATAAAATACTTTGAAGGGTTATCTAGGAATTGATAGTAGCAATTTTTAATGGTGTCTCCGTTTTCTTTGAAATTATTTATTTTAAATGAGGGCAGCACTGGACCCCGGAAAATTCAGGTATCACTTAACAAGAAACTTTTAGTATAATTTAATTAAAAAATAAATCAAATTAAAAATAATGATATCAGATAAAATCTATAGTGTAAGGTGAATAAGGGCGATAGAAGGTCAGTCGGAAGTAGCTCATCAATATCAATTTACGGTCCACTTCAAATTCTCCAATTAATCACTTCGGGCCCGATGGTTATTTTGCTACCATTTTGTAGCTATTAATTTAGTTAAGCATTTTGCTACCCAATCAAGTAGATAATTGTATTTTATAAAATATTAGCTTGTATGTAAGTTGCCTGCATACTTTTTTTTCGAATGTATGTTTTACTGCTGCGCAAAGATCTTTTTTTCTTTTTCTACCTACATATCTCTATCCTAAGCACCCGACTGCGCCATAAAAACGTTTATGTTTTACGACTGTATTTATGTAAGTATGTATGTATATTTCTGTGGCACGCTCGTTAGATGAGAGAGACACTGGGTGTATTCAAATTTAAAAAATCCAAATTTGTGGATTTTTGCCTCTAAATTATATAATAAAGGGTATAAAAATAAAGGATTTTATAGAAGTAAATTTAAATGTAATTTGGAATGACAAATACTAAAAAATTACATATAATCTTGCTCATCCAAGCTGTTATCGGTTGTATCCTATCCTAGGGATACTGCTGTTGTGTCACGTAGTTTGTTTTTTTTAAGTAATTGTTTTATTATGCTGTCGATTTATTCCTGCCTATGCTGCTGCATCTGTTGTGTCACTATGTATAATTTAAGAAGTACGTTCTTGTCGGTGGAATAGTTTCCATGTCTCCCTTTCTTGAGCCATCCTTTTGACCTCCCTATACGACACGGCGTCAACTTTCTCCTTTACTTGATCTATAAATTATCTTCTTGGTCTTCTCTCTCCTCTGTTGTGTTTGTATGTATCTAATTATCGAAAAAATGAACACATTTTTTACGGAGATATATCTCAAACGTCTTAGCATAGTGAAATGTGAAACTGACAAAGCTCTTGTTGCCAGTAGGCGACCAGTACTGTCATGAGTTTCTTTCGGCGATAATTTTGACGACCTCTGTGGCCTAGTGGTCATCATGTCAGGCTGTCTGTCACATTGGAGGTCCCGGGTTCGATCCACGGTCAGGTCAAAATGGAAATTAAACTTTGTCAGATTTTTCTGGGTCTTGGATGTTTATCTATATATGTATTTGTTATAAAATATAGTACCTATCGTTGGGGTAGTATCTCATAACACAAGTTTCGAACATACTTTGAGGCTAGCTCAATCTATGTGATTTGTCCGTATATATATAATTTATTATTTATATCCTTCTGGTACAATTCAAGGTGACCATCCAAGTACATTTGTCATGTGGAAAATATTATAATATCTAGCACGCGTATCATAAAATCTACGTCTTTTGAATCAGTTAATAATTTATAAGAACTGCATTGCTTCTAAATAAAGCGGACTCCAAGCTTTGAATCAACACAGCTGATGATGCAACCGTAAGTTATTGTTTATAACATAGAATATTAAGATAATAAAAAAATATCTGCTTTTCTTCGCCTACGAAAATTGTATCAGATATGAAGTGCAGATTTTTAATTAAATATTAGACTGTATCCATCAAAGTCATTGTTTTCCTTTTACTTTCGCCCTTTCATTTAGAATTTATTTATACTTATGTACCAAATTGAGCTAGAGAATTAGATAAAAAGTTAATGGTAATACTGCTCTTATTTATTCCATATAAGTGTTTGGATAACAATTTATAATTTCAATATAATAATTACAGATATGTTTGTTACTTGTCTACTAGATGCTTTATTAAATACAATACAAAAACTGCTATAACATCATACAATTTCAACATATTTTGTAATTTACTACTACTATTAATTTGGAATTCCTCCACTATATCGAATTTGTTAATTATTTTTCGAACTTTATTACTAAGTTTATTTTCAGTAGTCACAGTATTTATAATGAAGCCTATAGTTTTATTTTTATTTGTTACATTATCAATTTTGTGTATGATTTGGGGTTTTTCTGTTAAATCATTGATGGTTTCGTGGTCGTCTTCATCATCAGAGCGGTCTGCTGAACCAAATTGGTTATCAGGCCCTTCTATGGGGGTAGAGTATTTGTATTCTTCTTTCTTGTTTGATGGACTGGTGTTCTTGACCGTAGGCCCAGGAATTTCTATGACAAGGAAAAATATATTATTGTTATTACAGAGATAAGATGTGAATTACAGAAATATAATTATAAAGGTGTGTTCTTCACTCCACAATTTATAAAAAATCAAATAAAACTAACTACTTCTTAAAACAAACTTGAATTTTTGCAATTTGCCATAGATAAATTGTGACATAAAGGGAAAAATACCGGATCCTTGAGGGACAAGAGCAGATAGTGATACGGAACTACTTTTACACAATTTACTTTTTCATCATGATCTCATGAGAAAAGAAAAAACTGTGTCAGTTGTTCAATATCATGGACTGTATTCCTCCGGAATTATTACAGAGTTTTAAAACTAAGATACCAGTGTGTGTTACCAGTGATGATTTATGGCTCTGAAACGTGGTCCCTTATTATGGGTCTCATAAGAAGGCTCAAGGTAGCTCAACACGCTATGGAGGGGGCTATGCTTGGTGTTTCTCTACGTGATCGAATCAGAAATGAGGAAATTCGTAGGAGAACAAAAGTCACTGACATAGCCCAGCGGATTAGCTTGTTGAAGTGGCAGTGGGCGAGACACATAGCGCGACGAACCGATGGCCGATGGGGCAAAAAAGTTCTCGAATGGCGACCACGTACTGGCAAGCGAAGTGTAGGACACCCACCCACAAGGTGGTCAGACGACCTGACCAAGGTCGCTGGAAAGCGCTGGATGCAGGCCGCTCTAGATCGGTCATTTTGGAAAACCTTGGGAGAGGCCTATGTCCAGCAGTGGACGTTATGCGGCTGAAATGATGATGATAAAAACTAAGATACGAGTAGCAAAATACGGCCTGGACGCCATATTGCCCGGTTACCGGTACGGTAGCCATAGCGTTTTGAAATTGTTGTTTTACTGCGCGCTTTATTATCATTGCATTCGAAAGAAGATAATTACTTAAAATAAGCTTCAAGACTGACCAAAAATTTCTAAAATGACTTACTAGGCGCGGTCTGTCATTGTTCTTTGCCAAGCAATTTTTCAATGAGATAAACATTTGAGAATCTACTAAGAAAACGCACATATACCGCGCTAACTCTTACCCATGAGCCATACCATTCAAAACATTTTATTTCAAAAACCAAGTAATTGCTTAACATTTTTCTTGGATTTTTTTCTTTTTTCTTTTTACGATATATAAAATTATCAGTTAAAAACATCAAACCTCACTGTTATCAAACTTTTAATTTTCTCTAGAACGTTAAAGTATTACTCAAATTCTGTCTAATGCAGCTAACAGGGCGTACAATACACATACTTAGAGCTACTTAAAGGAGCTCTGTCAATAGCTGGGACTCAAAATTAACTCGGTCGCAAAGTCGCGTCTGTCTATACAAGCGGTAAGATGTAGCCTTAGCGGTTCCACGCTTGAAAAGTTTTATTGCTTGTACTCGTAAGATCTCTCATATGATGTATTCTTTTAAATTAAAATTCTTCTTTACTTTTATGTTGTAAATAATCTGACGAATAATAAGAAAGCAAGTTACATACTAAGGTAGGACAAATGTATTATTATTATATGTGTAAGCATCTCCACGGGTCCACGGGTCATTTCTGCCTAGTACTTTGGGAGGTTTGCATGGGGAAATAGCTCCAACTCATGGAAGCCCTTTGGTATAATAAGATGTGGCATATAATGCACCGTCCCAAATCCATTCTTAAATGTATTAATGAAGTTTACCTTCAACAAGTTTCAGTAGGAGAAGAATCTATTGCACTACAAAGTAAAGATTAATTCCGTTAGGGTGGTATGGCTTAAGATTGAGTGTATGTGTGTGTCAGTGCCTTTAACTACAAGACTGAATATCTGGGGAAAAAGGCGAGACTAAAATGTGCTGCATTAGTGTGCGTGTTGCATGTGTATGCACATAAGCATGTGTTGTCTGCCGCACAGAGGATTGAAAGCTTGAGATATGGATTGCCTCTATGGGTTATTGTTCTTTGTCGAAAGCTATTGTTCTTTGATTAACAGTATTTTTTTCCAAAGACAACGTGTTGTCTACACCATATCTACACGTCGTCTATGGAAAACATAACTTTCAAATTAGCCTTATTTTTTGCTTATTTCAGTAGAAGTTTCCCCTCTATGTACCTATAGGTACACAATCCTACCTCTATGAGTTGTACTAATGCTACCTCTATGAGTAGTACTATGTTATGTTGACGATTACAGTCGTAATAACTTACCATAAAGTCTGATAGTGCTGTCAACTTCTCCCAAGGAGTTCTTGGCCACGCACCGGTAGCCGCCCACGTCAGACAGCGTGAGACGTCGCACCGTCAACAACATGCTACTCTCGAACGAGCTCATCACGGTGTTCACCACCTCGTACTTGCTGGACGATATTACCATTTCATCTGTAGGAAATAAAACATATGATTGATTGAACCTTTGATTAAGTATATTATACAGAGTCTAACAAAATATACTGAAACTATTTTAGGTGTGGATTCAGTCCATGATACTGAACAACTTTCCCCAAGAAACATATATTGAAATAGGAAAATTAATTTCTAACTCCCCATACAAGTTGACCGATCAGCTGATCAGACTTTGTATGGAAAGCCAAAAATTATTTTTCATATTTCGATATATGTTCCTTGGGGAAAGTTGTTCAGTTTTACGACCTGAATTCACCCTTAAAATAGTTTCAGTATATTTTGTTAGACGTTATATGATCACTAGTGGCTCTGTGAGCTATATAGAGTTCGGTTGACAAAGTATTCCACATAATTAACAAACCTGCTTATAAAATTGCACGGAAATCGGCTGATAAATGCGACCTGTATATGAGAACAGCCGGACAGTCGGAAAGACATACGAAAGCATTTATTCCCAACGCTTCGCTTGCACGTGCTTGCACTTCGCGCACGCTTGGTCACAATTATGTACATGGTATTTATAGAGTTTTTTTTTATTCTGAGAATCTAAATCGCGAGAATAGACGCTATTGATGATTTATTGACTTCCCAGTATTTGCTTTCATACAGAGAGTACGTGTACGGTAAATAGGTACTTCAAGGGGCAACGTACTTAGGGGTACTACATATAGATATCTGGTCTGCTAGTTACTAAAATTAGTCCCATTACCGCGATTGATTTTTAATTGGTCCAGATATTTATTTGATTTATTTGTTTAGTTCTTTAAATAGAACAAAAATCCCTGCTGAAAATGTACCTATGGCTATTATCCCAGAGGATTCTTCAATAAAATAAACTAATACCAAACTCGTTACGGTTGCGAGTTTTCTATGGCCACCTTCTAACTCTACTACATTCTTTAACATAGCAGTAATTGACTGCCTCCGCGGTCTAGTGGTCAAGGCGTTTGCCTTGTGATCCGGAGGTCATGGGTTCAAATCCCACTGGGAAGCATACTTTGTGAAAAGTTGTTTCCAGTCTGTTTAGCATATTGCAGGCTTGAATCACCTGATTATCCGAAAAGAAAGATGATTCCGTGCTTCGGAAGGCACGTAAAGCCGTTAGTCCCGAACGCCATCTAGCGTTTGTACTTATCCTAGGATTGGTTCTGGTCTACCCTTTGGGTTGCAGAGGTCAGACGGCAGTCGCTATGTGTAAAAAACCAGTAACCTCGTCAATCACCTAGGTAAGGTAGCGGACCCCGGGCTCTGAAGCGTAACCGCTGACGATGCAACCGGGAATACGCTCGGATGATTAATTGAACACATGCTTATGCTAAAATTCATCTCATACAAAATCAATGAAGAGTCGGTCTTACTGAGCATATTTGATTACATACATATCACGATTTTATCCCCAATGGGGCTCACAGAGTATTTTAGGTTTGGCGACTCTAAGCATCAGATAGAGCCTAGGACCGCAAGACCTATAGGCCCCTTTTAGCGTGATGGTGGCCGTGGTGGAAAAAGAAATCAAAACAGTGACGGGTTGCTAGCCACATCACCTATTAAATACACTATCACGTGTTTATCCCTAACGGGGCAGACATAGCCTACGACAGTAAGGCCTAGGCCACTTTTAGCGTGATAGTGGGCATGAAGGTGGAAAAAGGAAACCATAAAAAAAATGTTAATGTAAGTTACATTTACATTTACACTATATAGAGTTTTTACAATATATGTATAGTACCTAATGCGCAGAACTAAATAAAATATCTAAAATCAAATATTTTTTTAAGTAATTGGGCCTTTGCAGGTATTCATGTACACAACATATACACTACAGCATAGTACACACAGATAGTACCTATATATTTAACTATGTCTTATCATATACCGGTCAATAGCTAGACTCACTGACTTAATTGTTTTATACCAATAAGCGAATGCAACTGTTAAAACATAATTTATTGTACACAATCAAGCTGTATTCAAAAAACCCTAGGAGAGGAGACCTGGCGTCCTGAAACACAGACGTTCAGTCTAGTTTAGGCACCAGTCTCTCACAATATTATTATTTAAATATCTGTACATTGTAAATTGTATATAGCTCATAAGAATATTGTGGTGTGAAAAATAATTTTATTATTATAACAGTGATGGGTTGCTAACCGCATCGTCTATTAATATGTTCGTATTTTCGATTTTACGATTATATTTAAAGTTCATTTGCTAAATTGGTGTGCATTTTGTAAAAGCCGATGCCGCTTTTGAAGCGCGCCGACCGCATGCCATCTAAATGAACGAATAGACTATACACACATACAAAGGGACAGGTGAAGCTAAATAAAATCATAAAATGGGCACTGCACTGCATTCGAAGAGATTACTGGTATAAAAATACACTAAACCCCATTGTCTTCAATAACACGAGTCGACACAGACTAAGCCTTCTATTTACACGAGCACCAGTGTTTTCCTAAGAAAGCCATTCGCTTTATCATTTGTGGACAACAGAGTCTTGGTTGAACCCAAGTGTCTGTTAGATGTTTTTTATATAAAAGCTGTTTTGAACTAGCCAGAGAAAGCTTACTAACCTGTAAGATTCTAAAAATAGTTTATAATACTTATTTAGTTGAAATTAAGGCGACGTGGGTTCACAAATTGCAATACTGTGCGTGTTTTTGCAAAATCCCTGTTATTAAACTACTACAGTTTATTCCTCAAAAAATTTACATAAATATCTTAAGGATTTTTTACAGATACTCACAATAGCCAAAACACGATTAAGCATTTTTGGGTCGATAGAAAAAAATGACAAACATTCCTCTAAATTTGCCTAAATTTGCCTTTATAATACGTATTACTATTTTATACAATCACCTTTTTATACTAAAATTATACCAAAAAATGTATTATCTAAATATCTATCCGTTTTGGCTACAGAAAAAATTATAATACAAAAAAAATAAAAAATAAAACACAGTGAAATATTCGTCGAGAGCGAAGGAAGGGTCGGAGCTGCGCTCGACGATATTTCGCAGTGTTTTATTTATTTCTTTTTTGTATTATATTTATAATTTTTTCTGTAGCCAAAACGGATAGATATTTTGATAATACATTTTTTGGTATAATTTTAGTATAAAAAGGTGATTGTATAAAATAGTAATACGTATTATAAAGGAAAATTTAGGCAAATTTAGAGGAATGTTTGTCATTTTTTTCTATCGTACCAAAAATGCTCAATTGTGTTTTGGCTATTGTGGGTGTCTGTAGAAAATCCTTAAGATTTTTATGTAAATTTTTTGAGGAATAAACTGTAGCAGTTTAATAACAGTGATTTTTCAAAAACACGCACAGTTTTGCAAATTGTGAACCCACGTCACCTTAAAAAAATGATTTAGGTGTGTATTCGTTTTGTTTTTAAGTTCAGAGAATTAAGTTTCTATATAACCTGTAACTGTGACCCAACCGCATACAATGACTACATCAGCAAAAGTTAAGGCTGATTTAGTTTATAAGCTATTTATTAATATACACACTCAATCTTTCATGACCAATAGCTTAATTTACTTGTAATAATATGATTGCTGTGAAAGATAAATTGCATAATATGTTATATGTGTTATCCATCATGGTTAAGGGAGATTTATTACGTGTAACAAATAAGTTTCGTACCAGTCTTTGGACTGCGCAAGATCGTGATTTTCCAAACAAAAGTAACGGAAACAATTACACACACATGGCAGTAAGACTTTGGAACGCGCTTTCTGACACTGTTAGAACTGCCACTAGTCGTGCTGGCTTTAAGGCCTTGTTGTTCAAGCATATGCCCGCTCAGTCCAACTAAGTGTAATACCTAAGTACTTAATTGCTGCATTTGTAATATACTTATGAGAAACTATTATCTGTTAGTAGTGTATTTTGTAGATGAATATATATAGTGTGTATCAATGTATGTATATTTATTTATATTGTTGAAGTATAGTAAGAATTAATAAAGTAGTTTATGTAGAAAGTAAATACGAGTATATATCTGAATGCTTATCAATATCTCTTTTGTACCCATTTTAAGTTTTCTAACAACCCAAAGGTTGGCTGTCAGATAATGCTTTTAGCATTAAGTCCGCTTATCGTGCTATACAAATTGTATTTTGTACAATAAAGTTTAAATAAATAAATATCACGTCTTTATCCCTAACGGGGCAGACAAAGCCTAGGGCAGTAAGGCCCAGGCCACTTTTAGCGTAATGGTGGGCATGAAGGTTTTAAAGAATAATATTAGTAATAATAATGCAATTAAATTATTTTATAGAGTTTTGAAAGGTATTTTTTTCACATAATTGGAGCTTTCCAAACTTTTAGGCAATATAATAGCTTATGTAAAAATGGGTAAAAAATGTGTGACGTCATCGGCATCAATTCTCAAGATATTTATAGGAAGATATGAGTTTTTAGGGTTCCGTACCCAAAGGGTGCAAACGGGACTCTATTACTGAGACTCTGCTGTCTGTCTGTCCGTCTGTCCGTCTGTCACAGGGCTCTATCTCTTGAACCGTAATAGCTAGACACTTAACATTTTCACCAATTATTTACTGTGGCCGATATAACAATAAATACTAAAAATAAAAAAGTAAAAAATTTAATGGGGTCGTCATACAGAAAACGTGTTTTTTCAGCGTTTTTAACTAGATCTTTATAATGGCATTAACTAGATGCTTAAAATTTATACAGATTATGTATTACTATGGTAGCTATAACAACAAATACTAAAAATAAGATAAAATTAAAAATTAAAGGGGGTCGCCATACAAGAAACATGGTTTTTTCAGCGTTTTAAAACATTGTACGGAGGTACGAAATGTACGAATCTGAGTCGCACTTGCCGTTTATTTATTTATTCGTCTTACTACCTTGTTTATCATTGAATTGAAAGTATGGAAAAATATTATTTTAGGTATCAAGAATTGAACTTGTAATAAAATATTTTGAATTAAACCATTTGTTTAACATTTATTTAAAACTGAATATAAATAATGTTCCATCCATTATACGATAAGGTGTTAGTGTTAAATATTGGAAAGTATTTAAACAACATTAATTTTAGTGCATGCCACAACTTCACAAGGAAGCGATAGCGGGGCCGCCGTCTTTCGTAATCTTAATTTCCATCGAAACTTTGTTTACCCAAGAGTGTTTCTTCGCCATTTCGACGTGCAAAACCTTCTTGGAAAATTACTCCCCTCCCATTTCATTATATCAAGAAATTTCATCTCAATTAATGTCTAAAATAATAGTGTAACACTCTTAATTACTCGAGTGAGGACTGCTTAATTAACACTTACATGTCAGCGGGGCTAACATAGATTGATGACAAACGAAAATGACGATACTGTTTGGCCTTTCGGGTTGATTTTGGCAATGTGAGAAAGCGCCAGTCACTCCGTACAAGTTCGACAAACAAAGGCAGCCACAATGTACAGCACGGATCATAACGCAGGCGTAAAACAAGTTGGGACCCTAATGCGTTTTAATAATTAGCACCCGATGCGGAGTGAAAATAATTGCCTCCCGTTTTTATCGTGCCAGACGGTATTTTTTCATTACAATACGACTTAAGTGAATATTTCCGGGCGTTAACGCCTCGTCTAAAAGTCTCTCTCTCTCTCTCATCCGAGCGTATTCCCGGTTGCATCCTCAGCGGTAACTCTTCAGAGTCCGGGTTCCGCTACCTAACCTAGATGATTTGGGTACTGGTTTTTACACATAGCGACTGCCGTCTGACCTCCACAACCCAAAGAGTAGACCAGAACCAATCCTAGGATAGGTTTAAACAACCGCTAGATGGTGTTTGGGACCCACAGCTTTGCGTGCCTTCCAAAGCAAGATATCATCAGTTTTATTTTCGGAAAATCAAGTGATTCAAGCATGCAATATCCTCCACTTCACTCAGTCCTAAGCATTCTTGGTTATAAGACCACGCACGCATATCATCCCTGATGACGTCAAGCCAGAATTTCTTGGGTCTACCACGTGTGCCGGGGCCAGGCGGAGGCGGCATAGCTTAGCTATACATTTGTTTTCTTCGTAACTTGCCGGTTCCCGCAAAACAAGACCGTACAAGCGTAGGCGGCTTTCTTACAGTCTGTTTGCTATGTCACGGACATTAAGGCTGCCGCGGTTGCGGGTATTTCTCATACGATCTCTCCGTGATACTCCGCGCAAGATTTGCACCTTCGTGACACGCAGTGTGTTTTAGGAAAAGAAACTGCGTGTGTTTCTGGTACCGCCTTTCTGTAACCACCTGTATTTTCCATCTTTTTATGCTTGAATATGGAAAAATAAGTTTGTTTTTAAATAAATTTATGAATGCGTAGGTGTATCAAAAATTTTAAGAGATTTTCAGCGATCTAATAATTATTCATAATAATAATGTTCGTTCAGCTTTATAAGTAATTCATAATAATCACTTCACAGCCACTTTTTATAATCCCACGGAGGATTTGCGTCCTTTGTTCGGTCAAATTAAAATATTTTAAATTGTATCAAACAATGTGCCGTGCATACAAATTAAATTGAAGAAATAAAAAATAAAGAGAAAATTCAAAACAAACAATCAAGAGAATTAAATTACACAAAATATTCAATTTCCGATTGGATTTAATAAATGTCTAAAACACGAATTAGTAAAAATAGGAACACAATAAATCACTCTGTTCGTATTATTTTTCATACAATACAATACTATTTATTCATATCGTTTACACTTTATTGTAAAATTTGTAAGCTTCATTTATAACAAAATAAACGAATTTGAATATATATTACACATAATTAAATATACTTACATCATCATCATCATCATTTCAGCCGCATAACGTTCACTGCTGGACATAGGCCTCTCCTAAGAATTTCCAAAATGACCATTTACTTACATAGGTATTACGAAATATTTTTAAATTTTTATAGATACTCGATCGGCCAATTTCTAAACATCGTATGGTGAATCGAAAAAAAATCCGTGTTATCTGTTCAATATCATGCCCTTAAAATATTATTTCGCCTTACTGCAACAACCAGTATATTTTTGACTAATAAGATGACTAATCCTTTGGTACAGTTAGCTTCATATTTAACATGACATTTTGAACTGCTTTGGTTTGCTCGTTTCTTTTCTTGGTTCTTTTATTATACCCTGCAAATCCTCGTTTGCACCGTACCGTACCTATTTCAGCAAATATTTAATAAATGTATTTATGATGGGAATAAAATTGAACACAAGTTGAAAAAAGGTTTGTTTGCTTGTTTATTAAGGCCGTAACTGAATTTTCCGGGGTCCAGTGCTGCCCCCATTTAAAATAAATCATTTCAAAGAAAACGGAGACATAATTTAAAATGTTGCTACTACCAAGCCTTAGATAACCCTTCAAAGTATAATTTGAACTACTGTTTACAGTTTAAAGTAAGAACGTTAAGCTTTACTACGCAAATTTGCGAAAAACGGCCACTTTTGGCAAATGTGCGTAGTAAAGCTAAACGTTCTCATTATAAACTGTAAACAGTAGTCCATAAAATACTTTGAAGGGTTATCTAGGGCTGGTAATAGCAAAATTTTAAATGATGTCTCAGTTTTCTTTGAAATGATTTATTTAAAAAGGGGGCAGCACTGGACATAAGAAACAGAAAAGTAAACATACAACGGCGGACTTGTCTCGTAAAGGGATCTCTTCCAGTCAACCGGCCAGTAATTGAGAAGAATTTTTACATAATATGCATTTGGGGCAGAAGTGTTAGGTACAATAATAATGACTAAAATAACAGAAAGATTCTGTACAAAAAATATGAGCATACATACAAAATTATAAACCTACACATTATGTGTATACAGGACGTTGTATGTGCTATGTAGATCCCTCGAAGACTTCAATATAAAAAACAATTTACAATATCTATGAATCACCGCACTAAAGTTTAACATTGACTCTGAAATATACAGGTATCAATGTTAGCCGCAGGTTCATACATAAAGTTACAACCCTTTTGAGGTCTGACGCTCCCTCTACATTTCAACATAAAAGAGACGTCATTCATATTGTCAGTAAGAGCGTTGTCAGCAGTACACCCAGAGAGATTCAAATAAAGTGGGTAATAGAGTGGAGAAGGCGGACAAAATCTTCATAGTAAATATTTATGTTATGTAAATATAGCTCGTTTTTTATATGACTTGTGGACTAATATCATGTATACAAATTGTTTTGTTTATAGATTAAAATTTTGTTCAAAAAGCGTGGGTCTTTCTATTTAGAGGTATACAGAGAACTCACCTAATGAGAAAAAATATCTTGCAGATCAATCAATTGACCTAGCTAATAAAACAAGTATGAAATAAGTACGATAGTAACTAGTAATGATCTTTTTACCTAAGATATTGAATTTTGAATCGATATATTGTCTGAATGATTATTAAGCTATTGCATAGCTTTTATCGCGAGCTTTGAGCGCGGCGACCGAATCAAGAAATTCCGTAACGAAAATAAAACCTAACACCCCCCACTCCGCCTACTCGGCAACCAGCGACCGGCACAGCGGCGCGACGTCGTTTCAGTTCGGCAGACTTCGGCACGGTGTTTATGTGTGTGCGACTAGACTTATAATTGCATAATTGATAAAAAATACCATGCAATAGACTTTACCGCGGCAGTCCCCGAGTGCCACACTTTTTGCATCCATCACTTGTACACGTTATTAGAACAGTTAAGTATAATGACATAAACTCGTTACACGTCATACGAAAACCAGCTTTGATTTCGATCTTTTAAATAGTGACGTGATGAAGTAATTCCTATTGGTAATTCTATCACACCATTGTTCAAATATCTCTGCCCACACCAATTTTCCACGCGCCTGACAAATAACGTACTTAGTATTTTCTCTGCGTCACGTAATCCCCGTTTCGGATGAGCGCCAAGCATAATGTGGAACTTAAATTTTCCAGAAGCTCAAAACTCGGTTCCCATTGAAAATTAACCCGTAAATTTCACGCGACAACTGCCGAGTGGAGAAGTTTGTAAAACCGCCGGCGGCTGTGCGCTAGGAGTGGAATACGGCGTAGCAGCTAGTATCGTTCTATCCAGCTCATTACAAGGGACCTATTCTTGAAATCAAGTCTGCAAAACGAATGCTTTTGCAAGTCAGGCCCAGAGTCACGGAGTATCATTTATATATAAATTGTAGCCAGGTTTAATTGCAAGTGCGAGTCGGACTCGTACATGAAGGGTTCCGTACCACCGAACAATGTTTTAAAACGCTGAAGAAACACGTTTCTTGTATGACGACCCCCTTTAATTTTTAACTTTTTTTATTTTCAGTTTTTGTTGTTATAGCGGCTATAGTAATACATAATCAGTGAAAATTTCAAGTGTCTAGCTATTACGGTTCAAGAGATAGACGGACAGACGGACAGACAGCGGAGTCTCAGTAATAGGTCCCGTTTGCACCCTTCGGGTACGGAACCCTAAAATAGACATTCAATGTAAAAAAAAATATTAGCACATATTGCTGACACAATAGAAATAACGATTGATTTACGTCTATAGACGTAGTGTATCCATAATCTTTTTCGTCTAAGCACGTTCCCGGTTGCATCCTCAGCTGTGCTGCTTCGGAGCCCGGGGTGCGCTTTCCTGCTTTTTCTTCTTGGCTATAGTTTTACGACCGGTCGCCTGCCTGACGTCAAACCACTTTGGGAATGTATTTGTGCGAAAAGTTTTACAACCGGCTGCCGCCCGACGTTAACCCTCCTTGGGAATGCAATTGTAGCACGAGATGTTAGTGCTAAGTCCTTTAGTCGCCTCTTACGACATCTACAGAAAGAGATGAAGGGGTCCTATTCTACTCTGCCGGGAACCACACGGCGAAGTAGTGTCCACAATGTCTTAACCTATTTCGTCCAACAGCTGAGCAAAGGTCTAGTCCCTAGCACAATAAAATGTATCTACCAATCTATTACTTTGAAATGACTTTTATTTCAATGAAAAAAGTATAACTGACCGGAATTTCCAAAAAAAGTTTTAGGCATTGGTAGAGAGCGCCCTTCGCGAATCCTCTTGACTAGTCATAGAAAGACTAGAGCGATTCAAAAATGGTTGCTTGTCAGCGCCAATAGTCTAAAAATTCATTCGACTGTCAGTTTCAGGAATAGGTTTCCAGCTCGTTTCCGGAGTAGGGCAACGCGAACAGCTGTTCTTACGGAAATATCAGATTTGTCATTGACGGATTAACTCTTCTCCACGCCGTGTGGACTTGACATACAAATGTATCTCAAGATACTAGTTAGCTGATACTATCGGTTATCCCTGACTATGCTTTATATTCGTATCTATGTAAAACTTCCCTAAAAAATATTCTACATCTTTTAAATCCGCGTCAAAATCTTTACTTTATCGTGTAGACAGATATTTATTCGCCACGTAAGCCTTCAATTTGCAAATAGCGAGGATGACTAATATTTCTCTATAGAATTGTATAAGAACAAAGTAAATACTCGTATAGGTACATACATACAGAATTACATACTATCACGCCTGTTTCTTATAAGAGTAGGCATAGACTATGGACCTCCACTTGCTACGATTCAAACAGACCTCTTTTACACTTTTACACTTGTTACGGGTACATCTTATATCTCCTTTTTTTAGAACGTCTGCAATCTGATCGCAGAAAGTTCGCCGAGGTCGACCCTGTCCTGCTCTTCCTCTCACACTTCTTAACATCCCTTTCTCTATTTTTGTCAATACGTCCTCTTTCACTCCACACCGATCGCTTATGACATCATTTCTTATTCGATCTTTTAAAGTAACACCACACATACTCCTTAGCGCTCGCATTTCAACTGCATTTATTCTACTTTCATGTTTTCTTTGCCATACCCAACTCTTACTACACTACCGTACATTAAAGTAGGTATTAGTACTCCTTTATGAACGGCAAATACAATATTAATGCTTATTCAAGGTATCATATGTAACGGACAGTTTCGCTAGTAAATCCTTTGTTTATGAACAAATACATTGCGTTTAACATGTTTCATGAATTCCGTGAACATGACCACAGAGGAATAAAATACAGCCTTTATTCAATTTTGTAATTGGATATTGTAAAAATATCGGATATTCCCCTTGCAATCTTATCTTGGTGTACTGTTCGTGTAAAATTAGGTATATACCTATATTTCAAAAGTAGTAGGAACATAAATTGGTCACACTGCATTACTCTTTAATTGAGTATTTGGTACTCAATAATGGTATAAAATAAAATAAAATAATGGTAATAAATTTTATTTTTTGACAACCTCCATGGTGTAACGGGTCAACACGCTAGACGGCCATTCCGGAGTTTCTGGGTTCGATTCCCAGCCAGGGCAAGTCGGAAAATTATCTTTTTCAAATTGTCCTGGGTCTTGGGTGTTTATATATACCTATATGTATTTATTATGAAAATATAGTATCATTGAGTTACTATCCCATAATACAAATTTAAACTTACTTTTGGGGCCTACTTACTAGCTCAATCATTGTGATTTGTCCTTATTTATTAATTTCTTTATTCCTTTTTAACCATTGAATACCAAATACTCAAATCTGTATAATCATATTAAGTGCAAGTAAGTTAATAACTAATTTCGATTTAGTCATGATTTGCATCGCTTCTATTTGTTGCACAAGTTAATCTAACCGCTGGATAGCGCACGTGTGGTTTTATTATGACTCTCCGCTAGTAATGTTTCTACTTTTCCACGTTATTGAACAAATTTGGTTTTATACGGCGGAAATACGAGCCAGTGTTCACGTGACAAATTCGAGTATTGCACACAGAAATTGATAATTCCTATGCACGTTGCAACTTCGGTTGGCATTCCTTCAAATTGAATGTACAAGAAGATTTTATTTCCTGTAGCAATATCAGGTTGTGTTAAGACTGCAGTCTTCGACCGTGGGAATTTTTGATTGAACACCCAAATCTATTTTTTCTATCACATACGTACACATACGCATTGCGCTGTATTGTAGATGCACCCTGGAGACGAATTTAGACGAATTCAGAAGCGCAGCGGGCGGTCATCCTCATCAGCGTTTTCGTCCCCATATTTATTTGAGAATTTCGGAGAACTTAAAATTTTTCTATCTTTTTACAAAAGACAAATTATTTTTATTTATTTATTGTACGTGTTTAAGCATGAATCAATCTTCATATATGTGTATTTTTTTATTTTTTTACTCAGTCTTATGCGCAAGAAATCCGACGACGTATTCGCATATATTTTCTTCAAATTTTAACCTTTTTAACTAAGTTTTTGAATGAATTAAAAAAAATTACTAAAATCTTCTAATTCACTTTTTAGGATTTTCCTTTGTGTTTGTTTCTCTGTAATTTATACACTGGTAAATTCAAAGTTTTTTCTTTTCTTCCAGACCAGCAAGACCATTGAATTAAACGGTACATTATAGCTCTTTGGAATTAAGGCGAAGATATAGGCAAATGGCCTTGAAGTGTGAAATAAATTGTTAACTCGTAAATATGGTGATAATTTCCATATTGCTCTACGTCATGCACTAGTTAGCCCTTTAAATTATTTTATGAACTGCCGTTAAAACTATTATTGGTGATCCGTCTAGCTTTAAAACTTGCCGTGGCCACTTTTGGCGGAGGCAAGTTTTAAAGCTAGACGGACTAATGTAAATACTTTCAACGGTGGTTTATAAAATAATTTAAAGGGCTATCTAGTGCATGACGAAGAGCAATATGGAAATTATCACCATATTTACGAGTTAACATTTATTTCACACTTCAAGGCCATTTGCCTATATCTTCGCCTTAATTCCAAAGAGCTATAATGTACCGTTTAATTCAATGGTCTTGCTGGTCTGGAAGAAAAGAAAAAACTTTGAATTAACCAGTGTATAAATTACAGAGAAACAAACACAAAGGAAAATCCATATTTACGAGTTAACAATTTATTTCAAATGAGGGCGCCACTTCAAGGTCATTTGCCTATATCTTCACATTAAACCATTTGTACTCGTAAGGTTGGACATATTATAGGTTACTTGTGGAGTCGCACAGCACGCATGCCCTTTGTATTTTTGGAAAGTTGTTGAGTATCAAAAACTGGGTGACATTACCTATACTTATACATAATGTAGTTCAACTTAAAGACGCAAAATAAAACGATTTATCAGAGTATCTCGTGTCTGTAAAGGATTTCATATGAAATTCACCGGGAAGCAAGGAAGATGGGGCCCTCACCTTATACGTGGCAATATGAATAAAATATGGATTCATCAGTTGAATAAACGAACATTTCGTGCTCGAATACCCTTGTATTCACACAGGGCGTATAATGATCACTTGGATATATTTGAGTTTATTTGAAAATCTGCAGAACATTGATTTGTTTACATAACTGGTGCCTAACATATTCTTTTGCGCTGGTATACCAGTACGTACTATTTGGTATTATTACAGACTCTCATACTGTACTCCGACTTTTAAAAATATAGATGTACTTACTGTATTAATAATGTACAGAAGGTAGATTTAAATACATGAGTTAAATGTATGCTGCTTTAATTTAGATTGCTCTATTTCTTTCCGATTTCCGATTGAGATGAAACTTTGTGTACTAAAGTAAATCCGATGACAATGCAATATTATTATAACCAGAAGCTGATCTGATGATGCAACCGGAAAGTGACTATAGGAACCCTGTGATAAAACGATGCAACCCCATCGAGTTTGGGCTTAGGTATATTTTGTTTTGACAAGTACTTAGATCTCCCGTATGGTTTCGTGTCCCCTGTATGGTTCCGGGTCAGAATAGGACCACTTCATCTCTTCCTGTCCACAGGAATCGACATCTCTTACGACATTGTCGACATCCATGTCGTAAGAGGCGGTTACAGGACTACAGCACAAACATCTCGTGCTACAATTGCATTCCATACATTCCCAAAGAGGGTTGAAGTCAGGCAGGTGGCCGTAAAATTACAGCCGAATCATTTTAACTGTTCCGGCAATTTCTTCTCCACTTCGCAAGGTCTCGGGCATCCTTAGGTGACTATTGACGTGCATGTTATATTTGGAGAAGAAAAAGCAGAATAGCGCACCCCGGGCTCCGAAGCAGCACAGCTGAGGATGCAACCGGGAACGTGCTTAGATGAAGAAGAAGAAGTACTTAGGTTTCACAATAAAAGCTTGTACGAAAAAATTATTTTACGGTACACGTTTACTCACTATATGACTCTACATTCATACTCGATAATGTGACAACCACGTCGGTTGGGTTGTTCGTCTAAACTGTAAGTTAGTAAATATGTCCAAGTTGCACGTTCGCCTACTTTAGCTTCTTGCCCAACTTGTAAGATAAGCAAGACGACGCCATATCAAAACAGACTACAAGACTGACCGCATGCCACTTCTAAATTCTACTCTATTTAACTATTAAAATACGTGCGATTTGTTATATTATATGAATCTTAGTTATTTTTGTTCCTCTGTTGGTGAATGTTATATTCTTTTGAGAAATAAAGAAGCTTTAACTTTAAATTACGCGATTAAACCATACAATATAAAATTGAAGCGTCTGTAAATATCTGATACAACAATAACAGTCTTTAAAGGTACCTACTGGTATCAAAATCAAAGTTTATTATTTTTTGTCTACCTCTATATGTTTGTCTGTTTGTTTGGGCTAATCTCCAAATATTTCACTGACAGATAGCTAATGTTATAATGAGTAACTTATGTTAAGGCTTCTTTTACACACGGTCCTGTTTACTGTCAATGGACAGTGGTGATCACTTATCGTCAGGTGACTTTTATACATATAAATATTTACAACAAGTTCAGTCTATTCCAATGATAACATGTTTCAAGAAATATTAAGCTGAAATACGAAAATAAAACCCCACTTTGATCCGATATTTTTTGTATGGGGTTGTTGTTATGTAAGGTTTGTATGGGTACAAATCAAAAAGTAACTAGCCTATTGCTAGTAAGAAACACTCTTCAGATTAGACACGCGTTTTTTTAATGACTTCTACAATCGGCGTGAGTGGAGAAGCAAATCGCACGGTTTTATATTCGTCAGGGTGGAATTTTCTAAACTTCATAAACTTTACACATATCTCGGCGTTCTAAGAAGAAAATAACTAGGACGAAATAGAAATAATAGAGAAGGCAATATCGCACATCCTTTGGAGATAAATTATAAAAGCATTGTCAGAGGTCGCAAGGAGCTGTAAACGCTTGAGCCACGTCCACTGAGACGGCAATAATGCGCATTGTCTTTGCCCACAATAGGTCTATTTCTTTAGACTCGACGCACTCGTAAATTAAAACTTGATATCTCATTACTTGCAAACCGGCCCGCCTACTTCCTGTTACCAAAAAAAAAAAAAATTTAAACACAAAGGCCTAAAGTAACGTTTTAAGTTCAACATTTTGGAGATGCATACCTACTGAGTCGGTGTTGCAAAAAAACTGATTATTGAAACCTAGCATTTAAGTGCAATATTTTAGAGAACAAAGAGTTTTGAGTACATACAATCTACTATCTTGCGATTGACGTGATTTTTTATTCAACATATAACTCAAACATAAAGTTTACTTTATTTGAATAAACAATCAACTCTAAGCCAAGAAATTAAGTAACATTTACCGTATTTAATAAATTTTTGTTAGTTGAAACAAAAAAATCTCTACCCCTCTTATTAATATTAGTTATACTTAAGTTATTATTTGTGAATGAGTTTTAGAAAAGAAAGCGTGATAAATGAAGTTATCTCAGTCTAAATCAAGAAAGACACAAATAATGTGTCAAATATCCGGCTTTCTGGCCTAGATTGAATGACAAAAGGGTAAGATTGCTATGTTGTGGAAACGTATAGATGATAAGTATCATTTTTTATCTAAAGAAAATATAAAACGATATTTATGTACCACAGGAAATATGCTTACTTCTGAAAAATAATTTCATACTAATAATCTTATTTAATCAATACAAAATTACAATTTCACATCGTTACATACATACATACTATCACGCCTGTTTTCCACAGGGGTAGGCAGAGACTATGGACCTCCACTTTCACATCGTTAGTAATAATAAGTTTGTACTAATGCACGATATTGATCGTAATGTTCCCAATAGGCTTGCAGCGTTTCCTCGCTGGTTAAAACGAGACTTATTCGCTGACCATAAAAGCTGCCAGTTCTAGATCACTACTTTCATAATCATCATATCGACCATATTTTCGATATATGAATTTGTCTAGTTTTCGTCTGACATCATATCGAACTGTATTTTAGAAGGAATATATTTTAATTACAAGACCACATTATGCAAATAAAGAAATTGAATCTAACTGTTCATCCCTTATCTAAACTACAGTTCCATAGTTCTCATATACCTAGGTACATGGAGTATTGGGGAACTAGCGCGTCTTCTGTTATTCATGAACCCGATAGCATAGCAATTGTAAGTGCTAAGTCTACTTTGTGCAAGTCAGCGTAGCGCTGCTTTTTCTCTCTACTCAATCAGAGAAGTCAACGTAGCGAGGTAAACAGAACCTGATGCTTATAACAAAACATGTCACACTTCACGTAGTTCACAAATACAACTACCAACAAGGATTTCGCCTTTGGGAATCCAGTGCCTTGGTTTCACAACGACTGGCGCGTCTTCTGTTATTCATGAACCCGATAGTGTTGCGATTTTAAGTGCTAAGTCTACTTTACTTTGTGGTGGCACTAGATGTGGGGTTGTGAAGGCATCGTAACAATCTTAGTGGTTTAATGAAAACTTAGTACAAGTCGTATGTTCAAAAGTTTTGAACAACAACTGGTGATCATTTTATAAAAATTAAAACACGATCCTGATTAAAAAGTGTAACAATCCTATGGTCTGGAAGAAAATAAAAAATTGCGTTCATTTTTAGTCGTACTTTTGCGCTTAAATTGAGCTTCAATTTTAAATAATATATAATACATAATAAAGTAGCCTAAGGAACTTACTTGAGTCTCGAACCCAATAGTTGATTGACTTCGGCGAAGATTCAACGTAGCACTCCAGAGTGACATCCGTGCCCAATGGCGCACCAACCAGCTGGTTTGGTACTTGAATCACTGGGTGAACTGTATAAAAAAATATTACTTTAATCTTTACATGTTACAAGACTAAAATAAATTTAAAAAAAACCTCTAAAATTTCTAGACTATTCAAGTCACTATTCAAACATAAAACAAAAAAATTGGAGCTAGGATGACACAGATAAACACATTGTCAAATAATTATAATACCCCTCTTTTGAATAATAAATGTCGCTAGAATGAAACGGACATTATGTTGTGACGAATTTAAAAAAAGAAAATATTTGTTTTTTTTTTTTAAAACACTTTTGAACGCAGTCTTGAAACACAAATGTCGCAAAAACTGCAAAGCTGAAGTGGAACTGGGCCCCCGCCCAGTTTGCTGAATTCGTTCCAAAAGATGGGCCAAATAGAGAGTATGTATGCATTTTTTAAATTTTTAATCGATAGTCCTCGTCGAGAAATAGCGGCAAAAAATAAATCAATGCCGAAAAACATGTATATGGCGTAGAAAAGAAATATTAAAAATAGCAAGTAGATTACAACAACTAAAATACGCCATTTTAAAATATGACGTCAAAGACTGCAATATCCGCTAGAGACAGAAGCTGTCAACGCATGTTTTTCTTTTTTGGGTACTTTCGATATTATCAGCCAGTGATGTTTGTTAAAACTCTATATAAAAGTACATACATTTCGAATGTCATCGATAGTCAAACTACATGGACGGACAGTTCTACCGAACGCACCCGAACTTGTCATTTCCCTTTTGTGAACTTTGTCGTCATTTCCCTTTTGTTTGTCAAAAGTTCCCGCGCAATATTTGCATATTTTCAATAATTTATTTCTAATCCAAATAAGATTCGGTAAGAAAAATAATTAACTAGGCGTGGTAACGTATTAATAGAAATTGTAAAATAAAAATATGAGCCGGATTGGTATTACATGCATAAACCTTATTGTCTACATTTTGGATTCCGGACGGGCGCAGGGTAGACAAGATGGCGGGACGACGTCGCTAATTTTATATGCGAGTTGCAGGAAATCGCAGACGACAGGGACGTGTGGAAAGATAAGGGGAGGCCTTTGCCCAGCAGTAGGACATAAGATCTACAGGCTAGTTAAAAAAAATGTTGCTAGTGGAAACTATCCTTCGATGTATAAAGTGTGCAGAAAATTACATGAAACTCATTTAAACTTATTGAGATTTTTACGTTCGTAATGCAATTAATCATATAATCATATTTTATGAAGAAAGTTATTGTTTTAATCAGTCAATTGCGCTGTAGTTTTGAAGAATGTCTGCAAAGTTATTACAAAACAAAAGATAAATCATGTTTCTTAATTGAAGAACAGCTACCATTACCGACGCTGATTAAAAGAAAATGGAGTTACGAATTTTAAAATCTATTTAAGGCTTTGCTACATACCAGCGATATTAACAATTCATAACAACGTAAATATTTCCTACTTAATATTATTGTGTTATTATTATTTTTTATTTATTGTTGCAAGTTATTGTGATATTCTTTTATGTTGCTTTGTAAATTTCTAGGATGAGAGTTATAGCAGTTACGTAAGACCTATGAATTTAAGAAGTGCATATAAAAACCATAATTTTGAAGATATGGATGGCTTCATAATTATTCTATGTACTTTTAAACATTACCGAAAAATAACAAAAATGAGTAAAAAAGACGCTAGACGCTTTATCAAAGTAACATGCGGAATTTAATTGATGACTATATCACAGCAGTATAGAGGTCATCGAGATTGCACGCGTAACACATATCAATATTAACAAAGTTAAATTTTGCACGAAATGGCGTTAGCTCGACTTGACGCGAAGACGCAAACAATCCTAACAGCCTGAAAATAATTAAAACCTAGAAAGCTACTCGGCGTCATTAAATAACACCATTAATAACAGGAAACCTCTGAAAGTTGGCAAGATAAACAACAATTACAGCGAATTTGCCGAGGACTATTTCGTCTCTGAATGAAGTTGCCGGAAAAGATGTCGCGGAAAATGTATATTTCGATTAGATGTTCCGTAAACTAGATTCCATGGGACATAAAAATGGAGTTTTTTAATGACATAGAAAAATAAGAGTAAATGATTGATTTATACAACCCTACAATGCTTGGAACAATATATAAATGCCCCTTACATTGACGACCTCAATGGCGGAATGGTTAACACGCTAGACCGCTAATCTGGAGGTCCTGGGTTCGATCCCCAGCCAGGGCAAGTTGGAAAATGACCTTTATCAAATTGTCCTGGGTCTTGGGTGTTTATCTATATATGTATTTATCATAAAATATAGTATCGTTGAGTTAGTATCCTATAACACAAGTTTAAAACTTACTTTGGGGCTAGCTTAATCAGTGTGATTTGTCCCTATATAATTTTTATTTATTTATTATTTATTTATTGTACTTGTACAATTGGAAGTGTAACTACTCACATGTGACTAATAAGTGAGTTTTAATCTCACTCGTTGCGAAATTTGTATCACTTTTTTAGGGTTCCATACAAAAAATGAAAAAACGGAACCCTTATAGGATTACTCGTGCGTCTGCCTGTCCGTCCGTCTGTCACAGCCAATTTGCTCCGAATCTACTAGACCGAATCAGGTGAAATTTGGTAGAATGTAATTTTATGACCTAAACACATATGTGCAAAGTAAATATCTTTTTAAAATAAGGGTCATTTACAGGGGCAAATTAGGAAATTAAAAAAAAAAATACTGTGTCATATATCAAATGAAAGGGCTCGTTATGAGGATCTCAAGTATATTTTTGTAAAATGAATAGTTTTATTTTTATTCATGAAAATAGACGAAAATTGACCATCCCCCCCCCCCTGATCTCCAAAACGACTGAGCCTAAAAATTTGAAAATAATACAAAATATAGTTCATTGCTTGTAGATTACAGGAAAACCTATAAAAATTCAATCAATTGTACGGAACACTCTCCACGCGTGTTTAACTCGCATTTGGCCGGTTTATTTTTAATTTTGAATAAATAGTGATAATTTCATGCTCCGAGGTTATAATAAATAATCAAGGGGTCGTCCAGACTTTTATCGCGAGTTCAAAGTTCGAGGAAAAGTACTAACTACATAACTTCTTCTTCTTTGTCTAAGCGCGTTCCCGGTTGCATCGTCAGCTGTGCTGCTTCGGAGCCCGGAGTACGCTTTCCCGCTTTACCTTAAGGCGAAGAGATAGGCAAATGACCTCGCTTGTTTTCACTCACACATGCACAACCTAATACGCACACTGAGTGTGCACACATAGAAACATGGCCAGCGCCATCTATCAAAAAACCGGAATTACATACAATGGACGGCAAGCAGATATCACTTTTCAAAAAGTTTTTTGCGCGTCGTTAGTTGTTACACACAGACTTATTCACGTTATAGATTCGCCCAAAATATTTTACAGAGATTATAAGATTGACTATTTTAGTCTATTTTTACGAGAATTTAATACAAATGTATATACCCATGTTTTGACGTAAAAACATTATTTGCTATTAAATTCAAACAACTTATTTGTTGCCAGAAATATATTGCTTTAAACAAAAAAATCCGAAACAATGAAATTCTAATTCTAATAGTAGGTACCTACTCCAAACAAACAATTTTTAGGGATCCGTAGCCAAATGGCAAAAAACGGAACCCTTATGGATTCGTCATGTCTGTCTGTCTGTCTGTCTGTCCGTCCGTATGTCACAGCCACTTTTTTCCAAAACTATAAGATCTATACTGTTGAAACTTGATAAGTAGATGTATTCTGTAAACCGCATTAAGATTTTTACACAAAAATAGAAAAAAAAACAATAAATTTTGGGGGGAACCCATACTTAGAACTGAAACTCAAAAATTTTTTTTATCAAACCCTTACGTGTGGAGTATCTATGGATAGCTCTTCAAAATTGATATTGAGGTTTCTAATATCATTTTTTTCTAAACTGAATAGTTTGCGCGAGAGACACTTCCAAAGTGGTAAAATGTGTGTGTATCCCCCCCGCCCCTGTAACTTCTAAAATAAAAGAATGATAAAACTAAAAAAATATATGATGTACATAACCATGCAAACTTCCACCAAAAATTGGTTTGAACGAGATCTGGTAAGTAGTTTTTTTTTATACGTCATAAATCGTAAACCGCAAATAACTTAAAAAAAATACACTATCATTAAAACATCGATCAAAGTTACAACGAACTACATGAACTTTTATATTATGTTACTTGCTGCTACGAAACCTTCATGGGCGAGTCTGACTTTCACTTGGCCGTTTTTTTTCGTGTTCCAACGGACCAAAAAACTATAAAAAAGTGGATCATTGTTATGAAGAGAGATCCACTAGCAAGCAAGAGTAGGTACTTTTTACTGTTGCGAAGATCATTTTGACATATTATAGTACTTATTTAGTATTAATTAAGTATGTACCTACCTACCTAAACGATCAATAGAAATAGGTTATATTATAGGTACCTATCTATCTCTTTTTCTCATTATTGCTAGATTTATCTAATTCAACCTGGTACAGCCTTTTAATAACCCATCGGCCATTGCTTAAAATCTAAAAGTAAACGTTTGGGTTATCTGAACGCCTATCTACCTACGTAGGTACATGCATAGTTCAGGAGACAACTGTATTTTAACCTGCAATAAATGTTACGATTAACTAATTTTCAGGGTTCCGTACCCATAAATATATAAAATACTGATTTATGGATAGTCCTTTTTCAAATCCATCTTTCAATTTGTTACTTATTATTACAGTTACCGAAACAATGCAAAAAACCAACAGTGTTGACCACTAACCACGATATTTGCGGGCGGACGGCGCGCGGCGGTGGCGTGCCGTATGGTCCGGAGTGACGTCATCACTACTTGGCTGGCAGACGCGTGTTTTTAAATCGGGTCCAATAAAATATTGAATATCTTCTGCATTTATGAACGGATTTCAAAAATTCAAAAAGTACCGTACTAAAAAAATCATGATGCATGCGAAACACTAGTCAAAATCTGTTTTCTGTTAATTTATTGATTCTCATTGATAAAGATATAAAATGCTGAAAAAATCTGACCACGAAAGTCACACCAGTAAAAAAAACAACCATTTCTGTTACTTTTCGCTACAATTAAATAGTCTTGTGCATTAAATATCAATCAATTAAGACCAGCACATGCTTTGCACAAGCGTTGAGTATTTACATGTTGCAAAAGTACTCACTTTGTTTCATTTTACATCAACTATCTTTATAAAAATACAATAGGGATGACCCCTATTGTATTTTTATAAATAATTAATACAGGGTATGTTGATAGTTGATGTTAAATGAAACACAGTAAATACTTTTCGAAACAATTTTTCAAAATAGAAATTAAAACATAATTCAACTTTTCTCTTACTATCTAAAGAATTTGTACGAAACAAAATAGATAAAAAATGGTTTCACATAAACATTATTATCTTATACGACGTATAAGGCTTTCTATGATGGTAATAATTTTACAATTCATTTAAAAACCTTTATTGTACATCAGCGATAGTTACACATAATAAAATAATTGATATTACAAATGGTGGACTTATCCCAGAAGGGATCTCTTCCAGTCAACCAGTAGGTAGGGCAGAGGATAGTTACAAATTTAGTAGGAAGGCAGAAGTACGTACAGAGCAATGAAAAAAAAAACAAGTATAATGATAAAGCTTAAACGCTACAAATACACTACATACATACCTAATGAATATGCTACATATAATATATAAATAAATATTTTATATTACTCAAGTCTAGATTTAAAGGAGCCTAATAATTGAGACATTTTATCTCCACTGGTAAAGCGTTCCATAAACGCGCAGCGAGCACAGCGAAGGACTTCGCGTAGGTCTGTGAGGAATGTGATCTGGGATCTGTAGAAGTGGTTCACTACGAACGACGACGGCTATCAAAAACTTTAAAGGAGAATTTTTCATGAAGATATACGTGTGAGCGAGGATTAAATAGAATGTTAAAGAGAAAGAAAAGAACGTGAGTGTGACGGTGTTGTCTGATAGATAAGCCGAGAGGCTATTGTACTCATACAAATTAACTTTAGTATTTACATAACATTAAATCTGTAAATTTCCATAATTGAACCAAAGTTAAAAATGTAAGTAGTAAAGAGGTAAAATGTAAGTAGTATAGGGTAAATAAAACTAGACAAGTTTACTCCTCTTTACTTTGTATATGGATATATCATATAGGCTTAACTTTTCCTATGAAATTAGGAAAGGTTTTAGATCTTACAATGCTTCATATTTTATCTCCAACACATACCAATACTTATCAACACATACCAATAACTACTAATACATACCAACACAAACCGTTCTCAAATTTTAAATGATATCTCCGTTTACTTTGAAATGATTTATTTTAAATGGGGGCAGCACTGGACCCCCAAAAAATTAGGTACGGCCTTCAGAAATTTTGAAAAACTTGGATACATATACACGTGTATTTAATATACACGTGTATTTTTTTTCCATGGATATCATCATTATGCCGAGGGAACAGATGAACACGTACCATACATGCATAGCGGCGAAACACATGCATGAACCTCTTTTTTCGTTCGACGTAGTCGGGTAAAAACAAAACGAATTTAATTATTTGGATTATTTATTGTAACAACTTCAGTAGGTATAATTTAAACAATGACGTCTCTGAATCGATATAACTCTATACATTCACGCAATGTAGGTACTGAGTCAAATCCTTTGGTTGTGTGCCGCGCGGTTAAAATCATAGAAAATCTAAAACATTGCAATTCAGATGAATGCATATCAGATTACTACTTACAAAATGAACATGAGTACCTACCTATTATACTTATTCTATTTGTTCAACTTTCCAGTGTGGTCCAGTCCTATTCCAACCCGGAACGGGTTAGAATAGGACTACTCCATGTCTCTTCCGTGGATGTCGTAAGAGGCAACTAAAGGACATCTCGTGCTACAATTGTATTCCTAAGCAGGGTTAACGTCGAGCAGCGGCCGGTTGTAAAACTTTTGGAACAAATACATTCTCAAAGAGGTTTGACGTCAGGCGGCCGCCCGGCCGGTCGTAAAACTAAAGTCAAATAATTTAAACTGTTCCGCCTATTTCTTCTCTTAACAGTGCCGGTTTTAGCTCTACCAGCGGCCTGGGTGAGTTCCCCCCCCCCCCTCCCCCCTCAAACTGCAATTTAGACTCTGAGTTAGGCTTCAATCTTATAGGATTTATTTCTGCCGACGGGGGGGAGGGGTGCAAGTACGATATAGAATTCTTAAAATTTGCCACTCCATTGTGAACGAAGGGAGGAAGGGCCCACCCCCTTCCTCCCTTCGTTTACAATATGCATACAAATAAGAGTTTAGGAGTTGCCGCCATTAACCAGCCGCTATTTATATATTTATTATTACCCCCCTTGCCCAAAAACGCCCCCTGTCACCCCTTTGTATCTGGTGCCCTGGGCGGTCGCCCAACCGCGCCCTACCCTAACGCCGCTACTGCAAGTTAAGCAACCCCGGGTGTGGTCCGTACTTGGATGGGTGACCACAAGTGATACAAAAATTTCTCGAGCTCCTCCGTGCTTCGGAAAGCACCTAAAAGCCGTTGGTCTCGGTTGTCATTGTATGGCAGTCGTCAAGCTATGTCTGATGCCTTAAGGCAGCTTGAAACATCTGACACCAGTGTTGGCCACTTACATACACGAAAAATAAACATTACCCATTTTTTTAAAATCAAATATACAACAGCTCGAAATTATCACATTGTGACTTTTTCCATCAAATATATCACAATACTCGTAGGTTAGGTAGCGAAACGTGCACGAGCTGGCAACAACGCCGCGTTTACAAACGCTGCACAGATCGGCAACGCCGCGCCGCCGAATGCTTTTGCGCCTGATAGTTTTTGCAAGCAAATATAGTTTTGACGTTTTCATGTTTTCAGTAGGCGTAAATTCTTTTATCTAAATTATTCAATTGTTTGATTACTTTTTCCAACTATTGGAATGTTGAATAATAGACACAAACTAAAGTCACAAATATATCCAGTATAGGTTTAAAATGGATTTGTAATAATGATAAAAAATTTGCCCAAAAAAAAACAGATCGACGCTTTTCAAATTATTTCTGGATGTGAATAGAAACTAAAAGCAAGCATTTTCAATCGTAAAGCAACACTTTAGGATATCCTATACAGTATATAAATATTTCAAAACTTCACGTTCTATATTTAAGCCAAAATATTTGCCCAAAATCACTTCGATTACACTGTTTCTCTTATGTCTTCACCTTAACTACATGATTTCTTATTCATAAAAATCCGGTACTTACAATGGACTTTGACTATAATCCGCTTGCTGATGGAGGGCGGTACGCCGTTGCTCGCGATGCACAGGTAGGCGCCCATATCCGATCGAGATATCTTTGTCAGGGTCAAAACTTCCTCCTGATAGGTCGACACTGTAGGAAAATGACACATTTACAAGATTGCGAGGGTAACCAAAGCTGAGCGGACTTTTAACGACTTAAAGGCCGAGACTACATTCCAGATGAGCGAGAATGTGATGTGTTTTGACAAAGATGTAACAAGACTGTTAAGACGGTTTCCTCCCTTGATTAAATTTTATTTATTAAATATTATATATACAAACACCATGATCCAAGTACCTTAGTATTTACTGAGGTCAAGAGTATTTAATAATAATTTTAAACAAGAAAAAAAGTTACTGACAAAGAAAATTAAAAGTTTGTTACTTGGGTCATAGTGTTTGTTATTTCATTGCTCTAACCATTGTAACACCTAATGACCACTATATAAATATACGCAACTAAACAAACAATTAATACTTTACCCTTAGTTTTTCCGCCTTGGGGATCCCTAATGACAATATCAGCGCCATCTTCCCTTTTCCACATAATCCGAGGGGTCGGCATACCTCGCGCTCGACAAGACAGTTTCGCAGTACCTCCTTCCGGTACCATCACGTCCCCAGACGAGGTTTCTTCTGGGATAAAGTCTGGCGGTACAACTACCTCTAAGTACCCCATCTAAAAATATACACTTAAAGTAATGCTTCGGCCTAGTGTACCTAAATACTTTTATCAAGAAACATATTATACAGGGTGTATTTGAAATCGTAGGCTCCCTTTTAAATATCCGCTATACTCATGATACAATGTAATTTGAGACTAATTTGATAGACACCATAAAAAAAACTAATCGTCATAAAACTTACGAAAAAAAAAATACTTATAATAGTATCCGTATAATTCCGTATAGTATGTACCTAACATTCGTTCCTACTTGAAATGAAAGCTTGAATTACTTACTATTTCCGACTGACTTAATCGGTTGCGTAACACCGCCCTTCCCCACTCGACTTTAAATCTTATCCACGCGCAACCTAAAGTCTGCTTTTGTATGCCGGCTGCCCGTGCCACAGCTTGTGAGTGTACCTACCAGCATTGGGGACATAGCACTCGCACAAGCGTGACGCGTGATGTTTTAATACTTTTTAATTACTCATTAATTACAGTATTGTTACCGTAAAAATTATCCTTTAAGTAAATATGTTAACAAGTTAAATTGATGTCAATAATTTCAAATGCTCCCTTTGTAGAATCATTAATTTGAATCAGCTGTATACCACCTCTCGCATTGTTATTTTGTTTTATGTTTTGCTAAGTTTCTAGGGAAAATTATTAACAATGAAGATTGACTGGACATGCACTCACATTCAGTATTTGAGAGGAGCAATAAGTAATGCCAGGAAATTTAAATTCAAATAGTCCATTTATGTAATCTAACCGGCTCAATTTGAATAACAGGTCTCTAACTATGAAATTGCCACTGTGCAGATTGACAATTTCATAGGTAATACCTATAATCTTGGTTGTCTGAGTCAACGTAAAGGAAAATCTGCAAAAACTACATAGTATTTTCGTGGTGATATCTGGGGGAAGGGTTCCATCTATCTGGCAGAATCTCGATGCTCCGAATTTTATTTGACATAACATACTTGGCAGAATCTTATTTGAAAGAACATTTCAAACGCATAAAAAATATCTAATATAATTTTTGTTTGGCCGAATATTTATATGTCCGAATGTTTAATAGCATACTTTTAAGATGTCAGAATTTCATTTAGTATAATAACCTTTTACATACATTAAGTTTAGCATAATTTGTTTAGAATAATGTTTAATTAGTGTTACTTTTTTTTGGTATAATTTCTTTTGATCTTCTAAGAAAACCATAATCGTTAAAATCTATACTATTGTTGGTCAACATAAAAAATAGCATTACGGGTTTACTCGGTTATGCTAAAAATATAGGTTAGGTTATGTTAGAACTGCGACCCCCCCAAGGTAGACAGCCTTTTCATACTATGATATTATTATTATCATCATAGCATTATCGTCGTTATGTTCGCTATGAAACAATTATATTCCACCAATTATCTGTGCCAGAAGAAAATTCTATCTTAGAAAAGATTCAGCTTTGAAATGACTATACGTATGAATTATATACCAAAAGGCGATTCTGACTGCAATCTTTCTGCGATATAATGATTCTACTTTTAGATTATTATGGAAATAAAATTTATGCTTTAAGATTATTCTGATTTTTAACATTATTGGTTTTGAATCTATAATAAATGAGTAGATGTCAAACTATTTTCTACGAAATGATGTTTCTGTACCGCTGGTATGCATAATAATAAGTTCTACTATAAAGGGAGGACCCCTAGGGGAATGGCATCAGTGCCCCTGCCAAGTCAAGCAAAAGTAAATAAAAAACAAAGGCAAAGCCGTGGTATTGCCAAGTGATTTTAATATACCTATGATTAGAAATGCTTGGTCGTACTTGGTTTATCTATATCATGTAATCTCGCAACTCTTGAGGTGGAAAAGACTGCAAGGCCAGAGTGATTATCAAGGTTATGTTTTTGAATGGGTTTTCTTTTTATTATTTATTTAAAATAAATATATAAATATTTTTTTGTAGGAGTATTATTACCACAAAAAACCGGTTTTATATTTTCTTAAAGTGTACTACATTTTCTTAAAATATACTGACATTTAAGTTATATTTTACCACAGAATTAATAAGAAAGCAACACTACTTCTTATTAATTGCAGGTTTTTCTATATTTTTAATACTTATTTTTTTGGTAGGGACTACAGATTAATTTATATTGTGTAGCAAGTTAGTAAGGAGGCACACATATTTTTTCGAAAATTCAACAATCATGGCGGTTTGGCGGTATACTCTATCTAGGTCCCAGCCAGTGCTGTCACCAGTGGCAATTTATGCCGTTATAATACTGCATATAAATTATACCACGATGCAATAATTTTGTTAAATTTCTAAAATATATTCTAAATAGTTTCATAGTCACTAGTGGCAGAGAAAATAGAAAACTTTTTTAAAACTTTGAGTAGCAACGGCGTCACACTGCAGCGACATCACAGCCAATTTGTCGCCAGCGGCGATTTATGCCGCTATCAGACGGCATATAAATTATATCGCGGTGCAATAAATTAGGTGCACCACACGAGAATCAAACTACTTCCTAAAACTGTTTGATGTTTATATTCACTAGTGACACAAAGAATAGAGACCTTTTAAAAAACGTAATTACAACGGCGTCACACTGCGTCGACGTCACACACAGCCAGTGCTGTCGCCAGTGGCGATTTATGCCGTTATCAGACGGCATATAAATTACACCGCGGTGCAATAATTTAGAGGCACCATGCACGAATCATTACCCGCTGTGTTTCCCTGCGTGCAGTTTAATTCACTTTATCTCCCCAATGCTTACCGTAATTGCAATTTAATTCGTTAATACTATTACTGACGTCTGGCTTGTTGACCTGTCTTAATGGGCAGTTGCAGGGAAGTAATAGATTTTAGAATTAAATGGAATAGAATTGTTTACGGGGTGGTTAATAATAGTGCATGTATTTTTGTAAAAATAATAATATGAAATAAAGATACTTAACATTTATAATAGAATGGAACCCAGGATAGAAAAAAATCAGGAGACGTTTTGACTGTAAATGAAAAATATTTTTTTTCTGTTTTATTTACTTTCTACGCGTAAGTTATAGCACAAAAATGCCATTCAGTTAGCAATGCTGCCATATTTTTATTTTGCGTGGAGCCACAATTAGTGATTTGGATATTACTTACATTTATTATTTTCTATTTTCTAATAGTTTCCAGTTACAAAAAAATATTGGTTGGCTGAAAGAAATCCCTCACTGGGGTAAGTTGGCCTTTGTGCATTTTCCTTTTCTATTGCATGCGTTTTGTTACTGTTTATTTATTAATTAAAAGTTCAAGAAAACGATGATTGCTTAACATACCTGACTTTTCATAGGGTCAGTATTGATTTGACACATGTATTGACCCTGATCTTCCTCTTGAACGTTCCTGATGTGTAAATTCCAGACGGATTGACCATTGTGGGAGACACCCACTCTATGGTTGTGTGTAATCACGTGCTCATATATGGCTTGTATGGCTTTTGTGTCTGCTTTGACCCAACCTACCTGTAAATGAGACACCTGAGTGAGTTTGAAAGATGGACACTTGAGCCTCGTTTGCTATGCGTCTGTCCTATTATAGTTTGGAATTTAATACATTTTTCTATTTACTGTCGGCAATTTATAACCTTAAATGAGTTTAAAAATTGCCGACAGTAAATAGATGCTCATAAAGACTTACGTATCTAGAAATGGTAGATAGACAGATATATAAATTATTTATTGTATCTTTATCACACTATAATAAATACGAGTACATAGAAAAAACTTAGCCTAATATATGCGTAAACTTAGATAGACGCTTACGTTTTAACGTAGAAATAGCTGAGCCGAGGGTTCATTATCATCATCAATGCTGCAATGGCAATTAAATTGGCAAGAAGGTAGACTAAATTATACAGAAAACAGACAGACAGACAGTTAGCTCACCTTTTCAAGCTCACTACCTATGTGGAAAATATACTCAAACCCATTGCCTTAGTTAATTCCCTTTACCCTAACTTTTGCGATTGTCTAGATTATTTTTTGCTACCCGAAAATTTATCCCAAAATCATATACTCTATATTTTACCCTGTAGGCTCAACACAATATAGAGTAGAGGTACTAATACTAATAACTTGATCCCTACCTGTATGCTTTGCTGCACCCTTTTCGCTTATATTCCATATGTGTAAATGGAATTTGGATTTAGGCATGTGTATATTGTTTCATACGTAATACTACTTACTCTGTAGCCTCCAAGGTTTTGAATGAGGCATCTAAACGTTGCATCTCTACCAATCGGTATTGTCAGATTTGTTATTGGCTCCACGAATTCTGGTTGAAAAGCTTCACCTGAAATTAAATAGTACTGTATTGGTTATGTATATATTTATTTATTTAATTGAATATACAATCCATCAGATTTTGTGTATTGAACAAAGCCCAGAATCTTCTTTTAATGAAACTCACCGATACAAAATACAAAAAAAATTATTTCACTCCAAAAGTTATAACATTTACGAAAAATGCATTAAAATAACTTAAAATTTAGAACTTGTGGAAATACCAAACTAAGCCGAAACCTGTATCTTGGGTCACCAAGTCTCTCTCATATATAAATGGGTAACTATAAGTGTGTATTATACCACTATTCCAGATCATTACTATGGTACCTACTGATTTGGAACAGTGACAATGTAAAAAAACCACTGTATTAGGTTGATTTTGCTAGCTTAATATCTCATACATTTTCGATTAATGTGCCTAAATTATACAAAAATACTCATAGCGAGTTCTAACTTTGTATAACGTCACCTATTTTTAACTGACTTCAAAAAAGGAGGACGTTATCAATTCGTCGGAATCTTTGCTTTATGTATGTTCCCCGATTACTCAAAACCGCCTAAACTGATTTGAAAAATTCTTTTTTTGTTAAAGGGGTTTCCAGGTGGTCCCATAGAAATTTTCTTTAAATTAGTTGTGTAATTTGTTTCTTAAACGAAAATAACTAGAAAAGATATGTCGTACAAGTATACAATTGTTTGAATATTCAGCTTTTCTGGCATAGAAGTCAGTTTATGTTTTGAAAAAAATATTAATAACTAGCTGATCCAGCGAACTTCGTTTCACCCATTCCCGTTCCTTTTTCCATATTTTCTTATTTTCACCGTTCAAACCTTCTCTGGACTACGACAAACATTTCAAAATCAAAATCAGCTAAATCGGCCCAGCCGTTCTCGAGTTTTAGCGAGACAAACAAACAGCAGTTGAGTTTGAGAGATAAAGATTATTAATCATACGAACAATGCTAGCAAACTATAATCTGTCTTCTGTGCTATAATACGGAATCATAATGAAGCGCAAAAAAAAACTTCATCTTGTTTTCCACCAATACCGTTACTGATGTTACTTTACGCCAATTGCTGGGCCAATCAGTTGCTGCTGTATGACACTACGTCATAGCGGACATTGGTCGACAGTTGACGCTGCGTCATTTTATATAATTTTCGTGGGGTCCGTTTTGCGCAATGACAATGATTTGTTACTCTTCTAAGGTATTAAAGTTTGCTGGTGCAATAGGTTTATGCGCTGTCTTCCAAAATATACCATATATCAATTAAAGGGTTTGGTTAAAACGGAATGGAATATTGAAACTTAGATATTTTTTTCCCTGTAATGGTTTTGAGCTACCACTTACAAAAGGATTTTATTTGTAACATTGCCATGGAGGTTTCCATAAAAATAAGAGATTAAAAAAAGTTATCAAATGAAGGAAAAATAATTTGTATAATTTTATATATTTTACTTCAGACACAAATACAAGTGTAATGGCGGACTTAGTCTATATAGCCTTATCTACCAGTCAACCAACCGTGCACATCACTATGTGGCGAATGACGCGTAGTGCAAAACTCGAATAAAAATATGGCTAAAAGAGAACTACTAATACTCGTATTATAGCTACATAGAAATAATACACACTTTTAAGTATTATCACAGGTATTATACTAAGATAACAATTAATTAATTATTCTTACCAACAAGCTTCGAATCCAGACCGAACATGAAGACAGCTAGCAAGCACATCGGCCACCAAGCTTCCTGCATATTTCCAGTCACGCCCATCCCTTACTCCGTGCCAAATCCCGTGATATCCATGAGTCTAAAAAGATAAATATTTTATGATAAGTAATGTAACTTCACGACAAATTCTCAAAAGATGCTGTTTAAACCTATCCTTTCTTTTAGAGTGTAAAAATAGTATACACTAGTTAAGACTAACTAGTTTTAACCTATAGAAACAACTGCAATGATGTGCTTTCCCAGAATCTTGTTTTATTACGAGTGTGGAACCTAATTTATCTAGAAACACGCTTGTACGATACGTCTAGTGTCCACATACAGAAAGCACAGATAATAGAAATCTCTATTCCTAGAGAGCACGTTTCGTCAAAAAATTTGTTGATAGAAAGCATTTACAAGGCCTTGAGTATCGCCGCCATGTTACTGATTTATCTGTATTTTGTAGCCTACATTTTGGGAAATGTTCTTGGCAGCTACATTATCGCTTAAAAATTTTACACATTTAATACAAAAAATTAAGTGCAGTTTTGCTTTGAATGTAATATAGAAGATATCATTTAAAGTATATAGGACTGCCTCCGTGGTCCTGTGGTCAAGGCGTTTGCCTTGCGATCCAGTGGGGGTCCAAATGCCACTGGGAAGCATACTTTGTGAAAAGTTCTTTCCGGTCTGTTTAGGATATTGCAGGCTTGAATCACCTGATTATCCGAAAAGAAAGATGATTCCGTGCTTCGGAAGGCACGTAAAGCTGTGAGTCCCGAACGCCATCTAGCGTTTGTTTAAAGCTATCCTAAGATTGGTTCTGGTCTACCCTTTGGGTTGCGTAGGTCAGACGGCAGTCACTCTGTGTAAAAACCAGTAACCATGTCAAATCACCTAGGTTAGGTGGCGGACCCCGGGCTCTAAAGCGTTACCGCTGGATGAGACCAGGAATACGCTCAGATGATGATGATATATCATTTAAAGTATACATTACCTTAAAAATCTTAACGAGACTATATAATGCGGCGGAAAGCGCCAGGTTCGAAGTGTAAGAGTTCATAAAGATTGTGATCAAATACAGAATACCTTGCGCGTCTTGATATATGGTAATGTGCCTTCATAAAAAACGTAATCAAGCACTGCCAATACTTACCTCAAATAGACTTATATGAGGGTACAAAAGTGTTAAATATAAACTGTGGTATTTTTGTAAAGATGGATAGAAGATAAGATTTTTAACAGAAATGAGCACGAAAAATAGAAGAATAACTCAGTTGTATATCATATATTCTTATTATTATAACTTTATATAATGACATACAACGCCTAGTAATGACTAGCCGTTGCGTGGTTAAAGAGTTACAGTTATGTGACAATTCATGGAAACCTCACATTTTTCCAGGATAAAAAGTCCTATAGGTAAGTTAAATAATAATCTATATACAAGCCAAATTTTATTCTAAACAGTTCAGCCGTATTTGCGTTTTAAAGCGGAATAAACATCCATACCTACATACATACAAACTTTCGCATGTGTATTATATTAGTAGGATTTTAAATTTAACTTTATCTGATGTTTACTACTGTAATACGCATAAACATTACGTAAGTATCTACTCAAATCATCTACTACACAAAATTGCAGGTTTTAGTTAGGTTTAAAATTACACGTATAATTTTGTTCATAAATAAATGTTAACTGATACAAACAAATTACGAAACAGTTACAAACATTCGATTTAAGCTCAGAATTACGAACCCGGATTTCCCCAAGGGAGCAAACCAGACTCCAAAAACGTTTACGATACTCGCTATGACCAAAAACGTTACAAATTCCAATATGTCGGTCGCCGTATCGAAATGGCCGCGCCGATGTGCCTTGAATTTTTCTCAAACATTATCGCTCTTCTGAGGAAAAGTAGTTACCGGTGTGCGATCGCGTCCGCAGTCATTTTCAATGCTGAATAACACCGTGACGTAACACAACGCGTCAGATACACACGTAATGTGACGTTGCATCATTATTGACTGATGGAATCGCAAAAATGACGCGCGGAAGGGACCGAAATAGCGTTCCTGTGTTCCGTGTCACATCCCCCTAATTGCGGTGAGAGTACATCAGTGGTGTTGTTAAAGTGGCTTTAGATAGCTGCAGTTAAGCACTGTTCATCGTCGCTTACTAATTTAATTGATTTTGTATATCTTAATGACTGACTTGATTTAGTTAATTAGAAAAGAAACTTGTTAAAAACAATCGACGTTAGTAAAGATGTTTGGTATTACAAACATAATAGAAGGCAAATTCGAAGCAAAAAAAGGAAGACCAAGAGCATTTATAGACTAAATATAGGAGAAAGTTGACGCGGTATTGTATCTTCCAGTGCCATCTTCAACGAAGGTCGGCAATCATCATTGCGATCTGCACTTTTGAGACGGCTGCTCGGAATAGGGATCGCGTACTCTTGTTGTGCCATTGGCTTAGATTTTTCAGCCACGATGTTCTCCTTCGTCCAGGCCTTCTTCTGCCTTTTGTCTGTATTTTATAGTGAGGTTAAAAGGATGGCTCAAGAGAGGGAGAAATGAAAACTACTCCACCGATATATTTGTTTAATTATAGATACCTAGATAGAATGACAGAAGAAAGAAGTGAACGGTAACAATAAAAATTATGCGAACCATCAGGCATTAGATGGCATTATGATATAAACAATTGTTGTACGTATTATTTGTATCCATCTAGCTCTAAAAGGCGTAACTGTTAAAACAACTAGGAAACTAGCCATGCTTTAAAAATTATCGTAACGATAGCAAAACTGCACTTATTTTTTAATGGAATGTGTCAGATTTTTATACAACAACAATTTAAATATTCAAAATTCAACTACTTAATACTAAAATCAATATATTCCAATTTAAACATTGGTATTAATCATTTTTCATATATCATTGGAGCTAGCTCAATCTGTGTGATTTGTCCCTATATAACTATTTATTTATTTATTAAAAACCTCAAAATGAAATACCATTAGCTGACGCTGGGTGCGTCGCACGTCCAGGTTCAGAGCAGACTCAGTTTATTTATTTATTTATCTTATCTTTATTGTCCATTAAATACAAATTATATAGAACAATAGGCGAGCTTAAAGCTAAATGCGTTGTCTACCAGGCAACCTTTGGGTTATACAGAAAGTCTAAATGTGGATTGCAAAATAAAGTTCCTAATAGGCAACAAATCACTCGGTTGTTGTATTACTATCCATATTATATCAATTTGTAGGGGACACACAGGAATGTCATCTTACGGGAGAGGATGAGCTTCCGTTCTGTACGTGAGTACTTTATTAACTCTGTGCCTATGTTTGGGTGAAGTTCTTTCCAAAGGGGTAGGCCAAGAACACGTAGGAGTAACCTTCGCAAATCTAATAAACGTTGGATAGAGTAATAAGTCGTGGACCCCCAAAAGACCTGATAGGAAATGGGAGAAGTCAAAGTTAAATAATAAAAAATTCCAAAAGTTTGTTTTAACAGAATAGTATTAGAGCTATTTTTATTTTGAAATACGAGCCGGAAATGTACAATCGACTCGTTTCTTCAAAAATACGCTAGAGGTCCAACTTGACGAATAAAACTCAATATCAGACGACCATGTATATTGTCTCAAGCCAAAGCCAAAAGATTACAAAGTCACAATTTTGTCTTATAGATAAACACAAAACAAACCATCCTCATAAAATATTCCCCTATTTTACTCTACAGTTTAATCACGTTGTCAAAACTTTTATAAATAAAAATGACAAAGATTTAAATTCACTGTTTATAACATACGATTATCAAAAATGTCACATTCGTATGACATGTAATCCAGTTGTCAATTAATTTGCCGACAGTACATGACATTGACAAAATACTTAACAAGCTGCAAAAATGGATATTTTTTGTGATGAAGTCTTTATACTGATAAAGCATTATATTTTTAAGCAACTTTAAAATAGGAGGAGCTTCTCAATTCGAATGTATCTATGTTTTTTTTTATGTATATGTCGCTGTTGGATAGTATAATCCGCTAACTGATCAAACCTCTAGCTGTTTGGCATTACAGCTAGGTTTTGTTAAACAACTGAAAATCGATTAGGATTGTCTAAGATTGCGCAACGTGTTACATTCATCTACACCGCTAACCACGTTTCTAAATGGCTAGCGGTTTTGTCAAACAGCAGCGGTAATCCACTGTTTGACGAAACCATTATACAATCCAACTGCATCACATGCATGATATGGATTTGATGTAGGGTTACCATAATGAAATATAACTGGGTGTCATTTTTTTATTTCCCAGAAAACTATTCCACGAATTTTATTGCTATGGATAACCTAGTAAACCTAACCCTAACCTAGTAAAATGGATAGAACTGACCGACCTGAACTGACCACGCTCACTTCGCTCACTCGCCACTTTACCACTTCGTAAGCATTCTAAATTAAATATAATTTCTTAAGACAGAAATGTTCAACAACTTCTCTAGCCGCATGGATGAATACAGATCGTTCATTCTATTCCGCGCATTAGGGTTGGCTGTTTAACAAAACCGAGCTGTAATACCAATATATATTATAGTCTTTTTAAGCAAAGTAAAATAGGAGATTTAACTACGCATTTACATAGAGAGAGAGAGAGTTACTAAGGGACGACGTATTCTGAAATTTTACTGTTATATACGTTGCGTTCTGAACAGAATTTAATTAATCTTATTTAAAGAACTCTTATTAGGTAACTTTCTCTACCCCTCTCTCTGACAATGTAAATATACATATCTCTAGGAGATAATTCACTCTGTGGCTTTGTGCTTTAGGTTTGTGAAATATACATATTCAATTAATTTCGTAGGTAAAGCAAATCTCAACATGAACATTGCACTAGAAATACCTTAACTCGACTAAGTTCTGTTTTGTATAAATGTTTAGATGCTGGCCGGTACGTTTCCGACGGGTCTAAACTTTAGAGGAACAACTATCTGGCAGAGTGGGCTAGGTTATGCATTCCCAGCTTCGAAATTATTTGTTCTGTTTGCAAAGTCAATCATTCCGCATCGATGTTTGTATAAGAAAATTTTAACCATCAAAGTAGCATTAATATTTAGGATTACCTACGAGATTTCCGGACTGCGTTCTATCGCCTTCAAAGTTCGAACAAGTGTAACAAACCTTCAAACCCATGTTTCAGTCTTATGAAACACCGCCTGTATGAAATGAGGTTTACAAAAAAATTTTTTTCGTACCTTTACATTTTTGAATTGTGAGGCCTCCTAGGTACTTAAGTTAAAAAAGATGACACTTGAAAGGTATAAGTATGAATCAAGTATGGAAGTATGAGAGGCAGATAGACAGAGGAGTTATAAAAGTATAGCTGGAGGAAACAGATCTGATAACGTTGAAGGTAGTAGAATAAAAAAATACCTATCAAGACAATTGTAATAAGCTTAAACTATATGAGGCTTATCATGATCAGACCAGCTTTGTGTTGTAATAAAATTTCATCTCAATAAGAAACCCATAACACAAGTTTAAAACTTACTTTGGGGCTAGCTTAATCAGTGTGATTTGTCCTTATATATTTATTAAGGAAAAAACAAAAACAAAAACCGGCAAGTGGCTCTAATTTAATTTGCAAATTTTAATCCAAAAACAAATAAACAAACAGGGCAAGCTTAATAAAAGATTTTTAGGGTTTCGTACCCAAAGGATGCCAAAGGGACCTTGTTACTAAGACTCCGCCGTCTGTCCGTCCGTCTCCCACAGGGCTCTACCATTTGAACTATAATAGCTAGATACTTTAAATTTTTACCGATTATGTTTTACTATGACCGCCATAACAATTTAAAATAAGACAAGGTTAAAAATTAAGGGTGGTCGTCGTACAAGAAACGTGTTAAAACATTGTACGGAGGTGCGGAGCTTTTACTGCCCTGGGCTTTGTCTGCCCCTTTAGGGTTATCCCTAAAGGGGCAGACAAAGGCCAGGGACGTGATAGTGTATCTGTATCTAAAACTCAGACTTTATCAACTTTACGTGTATACATCGTTTGCTTCAAATGAACGCAGTATATAGTGTTAGGAGCTTTAACGAAGCGTACCTTCAGTAATTAGCGGGATCCAAGAGGAGGTGTTAAACACCGAGTTATTTCCCTCCTGGCAAATATTTGACAACCTATTATATAGTACAAAGAAGGTGGCTGTTACGCGTTTGCAAGTAAACGATGTTGGTTTTTGTTAGGTATTTCCATAAACGCGATTGTAGGGGGATATAATGAAGACGCGTGGAAAATAATTTTATAAAGAGCCTTTAAAGTCATAGAAACACAATATAATTACACTAATTGAGCTAGCCCAAAGTAAGGGATACTAACTCAACGATACCATATTTTATAATAGGTATATAGGTATATAAGACCCAGGAAAAATTGATAAAAGCCATTTTCAGACTTGCCGTGGCTAGGGATCGAACCCAGAACCTCCTAGTGACGGACTAACATGTTAACCACGCCACGAAGGTCGTCAAAAATAAGATAGGTTGGCTAGAATAACAACATAGCATTTATTCTCATTAGTCCCTTTAGTGGTTCTTTTGGAGGAACTACTGAGCTTTTTTTGTCTTTGTAGCTCCTTCAAAGGTACTAAAGGAACTACTGAGACAATTTCTTCTCAGTAGTCCCTTTAGTGGTTTGTTTAGAGGAACTACTGAGTTTTTTTTGCCTCTGTAATTCCTTTAAAGGTACTAAAGGAACTACTGAGACCATTTCTTCTCAGTAGTCCCTTTAGTGGTTTGTTTAGAGGAACTACTGAGCTTTTTTTGCCTCTGTAATTCCTTCAAAGGTACTAAAGGAACTACTGAGACGATTTCTTCTCAGTAGTCCCTTTAGTGGTTTGTTTGGAGGAACTACTGACCTTTTTTGCCTCTGTAATTCCTTTAAAGGTACTAAAGGCACTACTGAGACCATTTCTTCTCAGTAGTCCCTTTAGTGCTTTGTTTAGAGGAACTACTGAGCTTTTTTTTGCCTCTGTAATTCCTTTAAAGGTACTAAAGGAACTACTGAGACCATTTCTTCTCAGTAGTCCCTTTAGTGGTCTGTTTAGAGGAACTACTGAGCTTTTTTTGTCTCTGTAATTCCTTTAAAGGTACTAAAGGAACTGCAGGCTGGCGACGAAATGAGGCTGACCTTGAATACGGTGAGCAGACGATCTAAGGGCATATGAAAAGAGCTGGCAAACTATCGCCACTGATAGAAGTTTGTAGAAAACTAGAGGAAAACGAGAGGATATATAAAAAAAAAAAAAAAAACTTTATTGTCCATCAAGTAAAAATTGCACAGAACTATAGTCCAAGTTAACGCTATAGCATTGTCTACCTGTGAACCTTTGGGTAATATAAAGAGTCTAATTGAGGGTCAATTAAATATGACTACTTAGCTAGATTTTTATAATATTGTCAAGAACAGTAGCGCCGATTCTTATGGAAGGAGAAATACCTTCTTACGGGGTAAACAGAGGTAATGGTCATAAACTCAAAACGAAACGTTTAGCAAGATTGTGGACTACCAAAAACCGGAATCAAAGACTATCTATTGCAATTATATTATTTTATAAAATGAACTATAATTCATTTAATATCGGCTTTGTACATAGTTTCTTTAAGTTTTGTTAAATATATAGCCTAAAATAAATATCAAGATATAAACTATTGAAAGTAAAGAAGTTTTAGTTGATTTATTGAAGTTTTTATGTTACCTATAAATACATTATGTTCTTGTCAAAAACCATTAACACCAACTGTTTTCTTGAATCGTTAATGCTTACTAACTAGTATCTACTCAATTACGTTTGCCTGGAAATCGTAAAATAATATAATATAAAACAAAAGGAAAGCGTTTAATTTAATAATGATAGTATTCTGATTGTCTTAAATAATCCATGCTAATATCATTTAATAAATCTTAATTGGTAATAGTACGTTATACAAATTGTAACATCTTTTTTGTGTCAAAAGTATCAGTGAACTATTTGTGGATTGTTAATATTGTAATAACTTTTATACTTGATAGGTAGTTATTATTTAAAAAGTACAAGAGACAATCATAACCTACACATAGCACAACAAAGAAAATGTTGGTTGTAACATTAAAATGATAAAAAATGATTACACCAACAGTTCACAAACAAAACGCAAAACAAGAACAGACGAAGCGGGAAAACTTTACGGCAGCGTCAAAAAGAAATGAGCACACTTATTTTACACGTGAAAGCGCTCAGCAAAATTGTGGCCAGTTACAAAAACAAACAAAAAAAATTGGTCAAATCCACAAATAAATAAACAAGTTTATCAAAAATTTATAAACAACTTACCTTCCGGGAAACTTGGAGGTAGGTTAACGAAAAAAGTTTCAAAAGTACGTTTACGTTGTGTAGTTTAACTCTATATTTCTATATACTTGTGTAGTTTTATATTTATTTTCGGCGATTCGAGAAAGTTTTTCGTGTTTTTTCGGGCAGCGTGGTAAGTTTCCGACAGTTCCCGAGAGAGCGCGCGGCATGCACGGCATGGGCGAGGGCCCGCTACACACTGAGGCGATTGTTCATTCAGAGCTGCTCCCCATCGTTATTCTTACGCAGATGTCCATATGATGAAGGCAGATATAGGCCGATAGGATTTGGCTGGCGTACATAATTTTCTAGTTGGTATTGGTGAAAAGTACAATGTAGTTATGTTGTTGGATTTTCCCTTTGACAAAAATATAAACGTACACTCATTGTCTTTATGTTTCACGGCGAAGACAGAGTTAAGAGTGGCTAGTTTAAAATGCTTTTTAAAAAAATAATAAGTTTAAAAATATAACAACTTGCAAGTATAATAAGCAACTTATTCTCAAGTTGGCCTACTCCCTTGATTAACTTTAACAATACCTAATTCACACATTAATCCCATTTATATGGGTAAAAAAAGTTCATACTTAATATAAAAAATAATATAAAAAAATATCAGATCTGAGATATTACATTCCACATTGTTGAAAAAAATTAAATATCACGATTTGATCATTGACCCAAATATTTATTTTGTTCTTTTTCTATATCAAAGAGAAATCGCGTAGTCTTTTTAACACGACATGCTAATGTCAGAAGTCTAAATGCCAATAAATATTTTGGAACTTATTAGAATAATAACATTGAATTTAAAATTTTTGAGAAGACAGCTGCATCATAAAACCATCAAACCAAACTGGGCTGACCTCGCCGGACCTACTTAAAAACTAACTTAATGAAATGGAGATAGAATAATTAGCCACTTTCCGCTAATTTCCAAAGTTATTAATTGAACCGCTAGAAAGGGACGTCATCTGCTCGCCTATGAAAGTCCCTCCATCTTATACTATACTGACTTAGTAGCCTAAGATCTCGCTGTAGGATTTCTTCTTATCACTTGATATTTGATCGAAATAATGTTGTAATTATACATAGATGTTTACTTTCGATACTTATTATAAAATATAGGTTTAAACTTTTGCGATTTGAATACATGATTTATTTATCTTTATTAACGGGTCTTGGCATGAAACTTGTTTGTTGGGTCAGACATACTGTCTGTTAGCGACCACAAAAGTTATAACTCATTAGAAACCAAGACCCAAGTGTATATTAACGGGACTTAGCAGGTTCGAGCTATGTCCCGTGAATATACATAAATACACATAAATTATTTTAATTTTATAATAATTTATGTATATAAACAGGACTTACCCCCCGCCCCGAGCACCCCGGTTGGTTTTTCTGTCTATGCTAATAATCATAAGTTTTAATCAGGATAAAGGCATGCAAGCTGTGTCAAATTTCGTTCCAATCCTGTTACCTATTTTAATGTACTAAATTCAGTTTACGAAGAAATATCAATCGTTAAGATTTATAATAATTAGTAAGATAGAATTGAGGTTCCCTGGCAAGTATGTCTGTTTTTATATACTAGATACATTTTGAAACTACTTTTTGACTACTGACCGGTAGAGCAACTCTCTGGGAAGGTTCACATGTGTAATACATTTCCGTGCAAAACTACGGCGGACCGCCATTTTATTGATTTTATTTTTATTACCACAAAAAATGTTGATACTAGCTTAGATATAAAATAAACGTACAAACTTTGCAGCGAGATCTCAGATTACATAACGTGTAATATGCTAAATGCCTCCACCCCATTGTGTCAGGACAAAAGCTCATTAGCGAATAAATTCATTCAAAGTATAGGCTGTGAAGCATTCAACCTTGTTTGATTTCCTGCTCAATCCGTATAGAACTGCACCTTAGGAATTCTATGAAGACGATTGGGACTGAATCTGTTCGCTATTGTGTAGAACTTTACAAGTAAATCTCAACAGGTTCCATGATTTGATATTTTTGCAGTAAAATCATACAGCCGAGCCGGTAAAATGAAAAATAATAGGAGCATTTCTAATAATCATACTCCTTTTTCTTTCCAGTTATATAACAATATCCTTGAATTAGATCATAAGGAAAAAATAATTATTAATTATAAAAAATATATTTGAAGAGTTAGGACGAAACTAGGGTTCGTGGCACCTTCATTTTTAGCAGACTGCCTTTAACTAGTAACCTTCTTCTTCTTAGCTCGTTCGTTCACGGTTGCATTCTCAGCTGTGTTGCTACGGAGCCCGAGTTGCGCTTTCCCGCTTTTTCTTTGCCTAATATAATATGCATGTCAATGGTCACCCAAGATACTGAAGACCTTGTGAAGTGGAGGAGAAATAGCCAAAACTGTTTAAATGATTCGATTACAGTTTTACGACCGGCCGCCTGCCTGACGTCAACCCTCTTCAGGAATGCATTTGTGCGAAAAGTTTTACAACCGCCCGCCGCCCGACATCGACCCTTCTTGGGAATGCAATTAAAGCACGAGTTGCTTGTGCTTATTCTTTTAGTCACCTCTTACGACATCCATAGAAAGAGATGGGGTGGTCCTTTTCTAGGCCGGAAGCACACGGCACCATAACCATTGAGATCCAGCAGAAGTGCTCGCACACATTGAAATCATTTGTTTCAGTCATATTTTTGTATTACAGTAAGGGAGAGCGAGAAATCCGTATAGCATCAGGCGATGCACGCGTGTAAGTGGACGTTTTATGCTCGAAATGATATTTTAGCTATTTTCTAAAAAAAATAAAACAATACTTCGTAGTAACATTAGTATGTACATATAGAATCCTACAAAAAATCCATAGTGTTCCCATACATTTTATTACAGTAATACTCGTTGAAAAAAATTTTTGAAGTAAGCACTATCCTGAAGAATACTTCGGTAGCATATATCCTGAAGAATAGCATATATTATTTTTTTTTTTTTCAATGTAGTGGAACTTATAGTTTTACGCAAAATAAAACTCTCGATTAGGTCATGTAGCCCCTTATAAAATAAATTTAAAATGAGGGCGCCACGGACCCCCTTAAGTATTTATGTAGCTTGGGGTAACGAAGTCCGGAGGATAAAATCTGGCTAACCTGAGCTGACTGATAACGGAAGCAACCCAATGACCCATTATATTTTTTTATTAATAAATAATTTACACCAAGTTATAAGTATGACTGTAGTAATTGTTACAAAACAAAGCACGGCACAGAAAGCACATTCTTTAAAAAATTCCGTGTGTTACGCGAGAAAAAGAAAAAACTAGGATTTAGTTGGCGGCGGCTTAGGAACGTTGTAGCCCTCGTGGAAATTTTTTGAATAGCTCCAAGGAGATTCCAGTTGAAATCTGCGATACTCCTGAGCAAATTCTACTGGCTCGTACACTAATTTCTTCAACTCATCGTCATACCGAACCTCCGTGTACCCAACGAGTGGGAAATCCTTTCTCAACGGATGACCTGTAAATCCGTAATCAGTCAATATCCTCCGCAAATCCGGATGATGAGTAAATATAATGCCGAACAAATCATATATTTCCCTTTCAAAATAATTACACACTTTCCACAGAGAATATGCTGAATGAACGGGTGTTAGTTCGTCCGTGTAAGTTTTCACTCTGACGCGTTCACCGTACCTCATGCTGAGTAAGCAGTAAACTACTTCGAATCTGAACTCCCTGCTTGGGACATCAATAGCGGTTGCTGCTGAGCACGCGTTGAAACACGCATTTTGATGATAGGCCAAGAAACTCTGTACTTGGAACATACCTTCCGGAGCTGCCAGTATCTCTAGTTCGTCATTGTGCTGCATTTGAACTTTTTGTACGTATTTTGGCATGCAGGCAGCGACGTATAGTCCAAACTCGTAAAGGCGCTGGCGCCGACAGTTGTCGTGTTGCCGAAGGGTGTGGCTTTCAGGTAGTATAGGTTTCAAGCAGAAGGGACTCCCAACTTGCATTTTGTCTTGCTGCATTATGGAACACGTCTGGAAATTTCTCTTGAAGAGACACGGCAAGATTTTTCTTGATAATGATGATATTAAATTCATTGTGATATAAAATTACAAGTAGGTATTATTGTAAATAATAAATTACTCGCAATACATAGGCGAACTAATGATAATATTTTGACGCAATATTTGACAATAGTTTTGATTCTTTGTCAATATTGTTTCTTTGCCAAAAAAGTCGTATACGAAAAGATTATTCTTAGTTAAAAATATTTAAAGCAAGTATTTATTTAAAAATATCTTTAAAATCAAGCTTTTATCTAAAACAAAGTTGAAAGTGCTCCTAAAGACGAATCAATTAAGCCCAAACTCGGTGGGTTTATGTTTTTTTTATCACAGAGATACCACCGCCATCTTCCGGCTTCATCACGAGATCAGGTCATTGGTACCATAATATTGCATTGTCACCCAACTTACATAAGTATGTCAAGGTCGAATAATAGGAAGAGGGTCTAATTTAGCTTGCAAGATTTGATTACGGACACACAGACAACGGGACAGGTGAAACAAATTAAAAGCTTAAGATTCTAGGTATGAAAAATACTTTTTCAAAACGTAAGGTTAAATGACAAAGTTTTTAAGATTTGAACCATTAAAGCCTAGCACAGCTCAAGAACAGGTCTGGGATGAAGTTCTCTGGCTAAAGTTTCGACATGTGTCCGCTAGGCTGGCGTGCTACAACTGCAAGTAGGTACTCTCTCGTAAATATTATATATGTATATATTTAAGTGACGAATTTTGGATCCCAAAAAAGATTGTCCTTTTCTTTTTCCGTGTCGTTCAAAAGCCAATACTGGTAATAACTTGAGCTAGTCTCAGTAGATTTACCAAGTTAGTCCTACCAAATACAATACGAGTACATTATCACGTCTATATCCTTAACGGGGTAAACAGCCGTAAGACCCAAATGTCACTTTAAAAGTGATGGTGGGCGTGAAGATACAGAAAGGGAATCAAAATAGTCCTATAAGTAGGAGAGCATACAGGAATTCATGATGTACTTGGGGTACTTTACCCATTACGCACTTGGGGAATATATGTGGGGAAATAATTTGATGGTGGATGAAGATGACATCGAGCAGAAAGAGGCCTAATATCACTAATTCAGTGCATACTGTACTGCAATACTGGCTAGTTTTTACCAGCAAATTAAATATTTAGAAGAATAGAATCTTACAATATAAAAACAATAACTTGCATAAGACATATCGATAAGTAATTTACGAAAACTAGCCAAGTCACATGTTGAGGTTTGTATAAATAAATTTTAAGACAGAACTTTACACCGTTGTCGGCGAAGTCGACAACTACACCATATCATATAATTGACCTTAGTACCTATTTTTACCCGAATGCGGCAAAGCCAAAAAGGAGGGTAGGTATATGTGTTTGACCTGTATGTTTGTCCCTATAATTACTTTTATGTTTTTGGTAGGATATAATTTTACCTTTGGTAAATAAATTGCTCACTTTGAACTTTCTTTTTATAAATATAATTTTCATATACCTATACTGGGTTAAAACGTTTTATAAAGGATTCATTCTATTTTTTATTTTCGTTTATAGTTTATAATTATTCATTTTCATAAAGTTTTTGAAACATTCAAGTATTTAATAATGTGTTTAAATTACGTATTTAATACTGTCTATTCTTGATTTTTACTGGTCTCTTTGCAAACTGTGACAAATATACATGCAATGAAAAAACCTCTAGTTGGTCATGATTTCAAATTAATGTAATTTTCCAATATTATAAAATATTAATATAGCAATGGATACAAAATATCAGCCGGAATCAAGATGCCGCTGGGGCTCCTATAAGAACTACCGCCTGATAGTGTGGGCTTGGATGATGAATGAAGTATCCACCGTGCACGCAACTGCTCACATGTCTCACTACGGGTTCTACCTCCATGTGGTACTATATGCTCTCAGCGCTATTTTAATTGGACTACCATTATTGTATTCAGAAGTATGTATCACACAGTATACGAATTGCAACAGCTTCACTATGTGGAACTATTTCCCGCTCTTGCGTGGGGTTGGATACAGTGCAGTCTTCTTAGTTATACTCAAAACGTTATACGTCATGGTCCTAGCAATTTGGTATATTGAATATGCTGTGTTGGCGGCCACTGACTCACCGCCGTGGTTTTCGTGTGATGACTTCAATGATAGCTATTGTATGGTGAAAAGGCTAAATATTTCAATCTTTCAACATTGTTTGGAAACACAATTTCTGTTTCAAGAAGACTGTGGTATGAGAACGGCAAGCTACTGCTTTTTCTACAGAGAAATTGGTAACAATAATACACTGAAGTCAACACGTTGCATGTATTCATGGAAACAGCTGATAACTAGCGGAGTGATTAGCGCAACGTTATTTTTATTTTCGCTAAAAAATGAAAAGTTTGTTCAAATATTTGTTAAAATTTTAGTTTGTTATATAACTGCTAGTGTGTTTATTCTTCTAATTGTATCTTTATCTACCAGCGGATCTTGGATGTCTACAAAAACGATCCTCGAAGTAATCGGGGAAAGTGATAATTTAAATGAATGCTTAAGGCCAGTTTCCTTAGGGTTTTTGTCCGTCGGTACTGGTTATGGTATGCTAAGTTACTTTACTAAAGACATCCCTTTTAGAAGTCATGCAATGATGACAGTTGTAAGTACTTTATTATTTTCAATGTGTATTACTTTTTTATTGGCGTTAGTTATCTTTAGTGGCATAAGAACAATGTCGTATTATCATGGAGAGGAGGAAAATATTATAGAATTTGCTGACAGCTATTTCTTTTTCCCATTAGCATCTGTATCCGAGATATTAATGTATTTTGATGAAATAACGGTGTGGTCGTTTATTTGGTATTCATCTATCTTTATGTGTCTCTATGTAAGTCTTTGGATGCAATATGTATATTTAAGAGATTTGTTGTTGGATAATATTTATTTTGCTAGCAAACATCACAACTTGATTAGCATTTTACTTTCTGTTTCAGTATCAGTTTTGTCCTGGCCTTTTTTGTGTTCAGATTTAACTTCTGCTATTAGTGATTCTTTAGAAGTTCTTCAAATTTGCAGTAATTTCCTTTTTTCAATTTCCTTATACTGGATCTATGGGTACAAAAAACACAGTATAGATATCGTATTTATGATTGGTATCAAATCCAGTTACTTCTGGCAAATATGCTGGATGTTGAATCCCATTTTATTAATTTTTATATTATGTACCAAACTGGATCATTGGGCTGACGGCGAGTTTGACGATTCTTTAGAAATATCTTCATTAAATGTGAGGTTCGATCAATTAATATTCTTGATTTGTTTGAGTATATATTTTGGTGTAGTGATAATTGGAACATTATATGAAATGTTTTTATACTGCAAACATGACAAAATCGTAAATATAGTATTTCCATCTGAAAATTGGGGCCCCATAGATACAACGTTGTACAGAAGCAGACAAATGTTTGTACCCGAAATTATGACCAGAGAATTTCTGTACCGACAAGTAAGAATACGTGGGCATAAAAAAAGTAGGAAAAATAGTAAAAAGTTAAAAAAAACGGAGGACAAGCAAGAAAAAGTGTCATTTGAAGTAGGTCAGTGGAGTGTTTTGACTTCTAATTGATATTTATTAGTTCAGGTGTTGAATAAAATATACAAGTATAATATTGTTCTTTTAATTTAATTATTATAAACTTGTTATTGTAATATTGTTATTTGTATTTATCTCCTTTTAAAAGCACGGGTCTTTTTAACCCAGTTCTTTGGGAAGATTGCGTGGGGATATAGATCCAACACGTAGAGGCCCTTCGGCGAAGTTGATGTTATGTGGCGCTCCCGCCAAAACCCATTCTTTGTAATACCAATGAAAGGTGTACCCTTGAATAGGTTTCAGGCAGGAGACAGGTAGATCAAAAGTCAGGAGAAAGATCTATTGCAAGCAAAAGGAAAGGTTTATGGGTTATGAAATGATGTTGGGATGGATTGATGCTGATGCTGCAGTAGAAACAGCAACTGCCGTAATCATTATTATTGACTGTTATAGGCAGATGGTGGCTTGCCGCCCACTAGATATGCCCCTCAAACGAGCTGACAATTATTGCCGGCAAAGGAGCAATACTGATGCAGGCGACTTAGGGGTGTTGAGAGGTGTGTTGTGCTTTCTCCGAAGTTACTCGCAGCGATATGCCCTAACACTTCTACCCCTGGAGCAACAGCTCTAACGACTCCTCTTTGCATGGCCAATTAAGGCAATGCAGAGCTGAGAGTCTTGCGAGCCCTCTTGGGTGTCCACCCAGACCGATGATGGCACGCCGGGGACGAGGGCTCTGACCGTCTCTCTGGAGCGCTCGGGTCCGTGTCGTTACTCACAAACTGCTCGCCACAAGTGCCTGATACTAATATTATTGTTATTATTATTTATAATTATGATTAAAATATAACTATTTATAACAGTATTTTATTTTTAAGTTTTTGAGAAAATGTTTGTAAGTAAACATTATTAACAGCAGTGTGCACAACAATAAAAGAAAGAATTATTAAACATACATGCATGAATACTCTTTGAATACATGACTAATCTGCCAAGTATTCCAAGAAGTACACTGTACAACCAAAACGGCAAAAATAAAAAGTCCTTACATATTAATCGCCCCAAAAATTACGCATTATATCAAACGTACCCATTTATCTTTTACAGTCTCATACATAACACAGAGCTCTGGCTGCACTTGATTCACTGTTTCCCGCCGCCCAACTCCAGATTGTGAGCCGCAACACCGCAACTTCCGTTTCCGGGGCGCATGCGCTGTTTGCGCCCGTGACGTCACACTACATCACTTCCGGGTGGCTGGGCTATGCAGCATTTAAAATAATATTCCATTTTGTGATGTGGCTAATTTGAACAATAGTTAGTGTGGTTAATGATTTCAGTTTTACCACTTGATTAGAAAGCTTTGACTATTATGAATGTAAATTTATTGTTCCGACAAAAACTAGTCTTCCGGGGCAGAAGAAATAGTTTTTATATATTTTTTTTATGTTCAAACAAAACAACACCAGGGGTGTAACAAGAGTGTTACCGACCTTTCAGGCCCTACTCAGAGGGAGGGAGGGGGGTCTCTCCAGCTCTCTCACTCACCAAACGAAGCATAGAAGCGGTGAAGCTACTACTAAGACGTCGATTTTCTGTAAGAGTGTGGCCGGGCCCATTCATGCTACTAGCAAAACTGAGTTTTACCGGTAGCGTGGCTCTACCACAACAAAATTATATAATATGTAAGAGTTCTGTTTTACAAACATATATATAGTTTTAGCTGTCCCGTTGTATGTGTCCGTAATCAAATCTTGCAAGCTAAATTAGACCCACTTTCCATTATTTGATAGAGCTGAAACTTTACAAACTTATGTAGGTAAGTTGGGTGAAAATGCAATATTATACGAGCAGTACTAATAGTTTTAAATTTTTTTGCGTCAAACATATGAAACTTTGATTTTTGTATACTAAATACGGATCTGATTATGATTTTTTGCTAGGAAGTCAGAATTGGAAGTATTTTCTTAACAAATTTCCAAATTTTACCAACATCACCCTTTTTCATTTTTTTTAAGTAAATAAACTTCTGTGCATATTATTTACTTTTATATTGTAAAATAAACGATCGCTTTTCTTAATCAAAATAAAATTTATGTATCTTTCTATCATTCTTATGTACATTATATGAAATTCAAGTTGCCATATGGCCCATAACATTTCCCATACTTTGAGCACCGTGCGCATTGTATGGCAATATACCGGCCACTACAAAAACGCGAATAACTCAAATTCGTAAAAGAATTGAGCTGTGGTCTAAATTAATTGTACAATGGAAGGCATGCAATATAATAAACTTGAATTAAAAAGCTCCAAAAAAAGTAATTGAATTTGTAGTAACATTTGTAAATTGGCGAAATTTACGATTTTTTTTTTCCATGAGATATTTTATAACTTAAGACGTCCTAAATTTTTTTTCACAACCAGATTAGTGTTTTTTGTACCAAATTTTATAAGAAACCGCTGCAAGTATGCGTAGAACAAAAACTTTGTAAATTACTGAACCTAATCACATGATGAAACTTCAAGGTGGCCATAGCATCTCTACTCTATAATAAAACAACATAACCCCACCGAGTTTGGGTTCAAATTGATTTGTCTTGATGAGCAATTATACTTTTTCGTTTATTGTTGTAGATAAAAGCTTGTTATTAAAAATATTTTAAAAAAAATTGTTTATGTAAGAGACGAATCTTTTACCTATAAAAATAAACATAAAACTTTGCTCACATCTTTATCAAAATCATTGATCTGCTATATATTTAAGCTTATAAAGAAAACGATTTTTTATTATTATTTAGTTTTTGTTTTTTTAGATTAAGGTTTGTAATATTTATTAAAGATTTCAATTGTTGAACTGAAATTACTAGACCATTTTATTTGCCCAAAGTAGGCCCAAAGTGCAAGTGATATTAACAAACAAGGCCAACAAAATATATTTTCCTGTCAAGCTTTTTAACTAAAATATTTTTGGTGTAAACTATCTCTGACGTCATACATAAGCTTTAAAATAATAAACCCATTTACCAAGAAAGAGGCTGGTATTAATTTTCATTTTCATCTAGCATAATCCACTTCCGCCGCCAACAGTACGCCCCGTTTAAATATTCAAAATGATACTGAGCGGTTTATGGTCAATGATAAAGAAATCTGAAGATCCTTCCACATGTTCCACTGGTTTGGGATAAAACGAAAAAACGTAAGATGTATCAGGTCTTCTTTTAGTGCAGATCCTAAAATCCGGTTGAGGAGATGGGTGAAAATTTGAAACATTATAGATGATGCGATCAAAATACGCCATCTAGTGACCTATTAAAAAAAAAGCTTTTTACACAGAGCGACTGCCGTCTGACCTACGTAACCCAAAGGGTAGACCAAAACTAATCCTAGGGATAGGGTACAAACGCTAGATGGAGTTCGGGACTAACAGCTTTACGTGCTTACACAAAGCACTGTTTTTTCTTTCTTTTCGGATAATCAGGTGATTCACCGTCAAGAAATTCCTCTATAGTGTGTATATAGTGACAGGAGATGTAAGGTAGTATGTTTCTAAATGCAATATTCTTCTTATCGAGCCGATAAGAAGAATATTGCATGGTGTCCCTAGCCTCATTAAGGACACGACAAAAGGTGGTACTACAGCTGAATTGTCATTTACCACCACCGCGTTGTACCGCACCGCATCGCAGTCACAAAGGCGGTTAACAGCGTGACGCAACCTAACTTGGTTTTCTCGACACCCCCCAACACCAGCCCAGAGTTGAGAGACTTCCACCCACCGGGTAGAGTCCTGGTCTGACTCAACAGGGGAGGTCTCTACCCGGTGGAGATTTCTTGCAGGTGGGACGTTGTTCTAGTCTTTGGAAACTTCAGTTTAGAAAATGTTTTATTTAGATGTGGGTATTATCTTGACGTTTAAACCATGTTGCAAATGCCGTAACATGGGTGGCTAATGCAATGCTGTTTAACGCAAATTCTTGTTTGATGAAATCTTCATCCACCGGTTTATTGTTATCCAGGATTTTATATTTACCAGGTTTGAAACGTTGGGAAAAAATAAATAGGTACGAGTATGTTCTAAGTTATTCTATGCATGCCACGAGGTAAGTATCTATTTTAAATATAACGTCATTATTTACGGAGCTCAAAACTTGGTGGAATCTTCCTTTCCGGTCGCAGGACGCGGCCGAGTCGGCCTCGAATTACTAATCCGAATGTTCTTTGAAAACGTTAATATTGCAGAATGCGGTTTTCTTTAGCCCGGTGTAAAATTCATTTTAGATTATAGCTGTAAAATTTGGGAAATGGATCTAAAATATAAACGTTTAATTTGTTGTATATGCCATCATCATCTGTAGCAACTTTCAACCGCCCATTGTTGGGCTAGAAGATGTTGTTTAAATCATAAAGATAAATTTTAGTTTTAGTTGACGATCTCCGTTGCGCTAGTCCGCTAATCGGTTCTATTTCCAGTCAGGGCAAGTTGGAAAATGGAGTTTTTCAAATTGTCTTGGGTCTTGAGTGTTTGCCAATATATGTATTTATCATAAAATATACCGTTCAGTTAGTAAGTATATACCTATATTAAAAAAAAAAGCTTTCTTTGAGACTAGCTCAGTTAGTTTGATTTTGCCTTATTTATGTTTATATTTTAACTGAGGATACATGGATGAATATTACGCAATAACACCATCGGTCACCTTTGGACGACAATAATTTTCATAATTTTTATCTATATTATTCTTTATCATAAATAAGCATAGTACATAATGATCTAAAATAGTAATAATCGTTTATTATTCTCTATCCCTTCCAGGTAAAGTATACTTATCTGCCCAAGTCAATTGAAAAAGTATTGTAAGTACTTAATTCAGTATTTTCAATCTTATACTTTTACTTATACACTTCAAAGAAAAAACACTATTCTTTCGTAGCAGAAATAATGCGCGAACATTATTTTCTCAAAAATATCAAGAATCATAATAAATCACTATCTTTTGAAGATGTAAAATAAATCATGGATATGAAAAATATTTTATCACTTTTAAAGAGTCCGCGGCACGGAGATTATAAATATTTTGCACAAGCTCCTTTCATCCTGCAATGGTCATGATTTGTAGTGGAATATTTAAATGAGAAAAATATTTATACGGGCTGTTGAATATACGTAGGTACCTACTTATATTTATTACTTCCTTTTTTAACAAAATAATTTTATAATCCCAATCTTCTAATCCTTATCTGTGCTAACGACAGAGGCATCGTCGTCGTGGCCACATACTGGTCAAAGTTAGTTCTCTCTTTCTTTGTGAAGTTATCACAAGACATAAACTTTAGAACATGAATAGGCATGATGACTCAAAAATTATTTTTGACCTATCAGTTAGATTATCAAAAAATATTGTACACATATTTTTTCTTTTCTCTGATAAACAATAAATGACAAAGATACAGCTCATTTTAATTTCGCATGACGTTACGCTTTTGTATGATTTTTACACATCGGTGACGTCACAAGCTCCCACTCTGGAACTTAGATACTCTGTATCGTTGTGAATTTTAATTTTTTTGATAAACTAAAAAATATGGGTACATTATGTTTGGATAATCTAACTAACGGACTAATTAGAATAATACTTTTCTGACCCAGTCATCATCCCTATAACACTACCTACCTTAAAAAGTTCCTGTTGATGGTTTACATGTTGAGACTAGTATTTTTAGCAAGATATATTATTAAAGTTTACTTTGCTTACAGTACACGGTTCCTATTCTTTTATCTTTTAAATGACACGCAAGCCACTTTGGTCTTTAAAACGACTGTATTACAAGATACTTTACCCTAACCCAATTTGACATATAGCGCAGTGGACTACACTAACGTTGGTTTATGTCTTCACGTTAGTATAGTATGTTATCACGCAAGGTATGCAAAAATAAAACTATTATCTTGTAAATAAAGATGCCTACACGTTTCTTGGGGTAAGAACCGCTAAAGAGGGTACGTTCACTTGGATAATATGACTCTAATTAAAGGATCATACCTAAAATTCTTATCATCATCTGATAACCTTAAATAGGTAAGGATAATGTAGTATATACCTATATTATATCCGTATTTAATGTTTGTATTGATTCTACATCCAATTAAACATCACCATCATCATTTTTAGCCCACATCAAGTCAATCTGGATAGGTCTCTCTTTTTTCGAGCCATTTTCTACGTGTTTCTGCCAGTCTCACTCTTTAGCTCTTCATGTAGATTATAAAAAAATATTGTATATATGTTTTTTTTGTCTGATTAGTAAAATTACGAAGTTACAGTGCATTATTCTGCATGACGTTAATTGCCCTGACTCCGAAACTTCGAGACGCTGTAGAAACTCGTCCCAGTAGTCTTACCAAGTTTGTCCTATCAGTACGACATTTGGGAATTTTAGTCCCAATAGATCTACCGGTTGGCTGTGTCGTAACAGTATTTTTGAGATTTTTTACTACTTGGATAAACCGAATAATATGGGTACAGTATTTTTGGGTAATCGAACTGACTGACTAAATAAAATAATATTTTTTGGAACCAGTCCACAACCTATAAAAGAAGCAAAACTGAACAATTACAATTATATTTAAATAGATTAAAACATTTGTTATATCAGTTACGTTAATAGTTAACAACAACATTTATTATAATAATTGAGCTACTAATTTGAATGCATGGATCATATGATAGGTGTGGAAATACCCGTATAAAGGGGTAATTTGTTAATGGAGTAGCCGCAAATCTGGCGTTATCTGATGCCACTGCGACCCGCCTTTTTGAAACTTTTTTTAAAATAATGTTGCGGCGTGGTTTGTTTAGTACCCTTCCGCGATAAGAACTCTTAAAAAGATATTAAGGGCTTTTAAAGAAATTGTCTCTGCGGTTTTCCTAAAGACCTCGATACGTTAACTTGGATAACCAAGTTTACAATATCTTTAAGCGGATTACTGATCCGGTCTTTAATAAAAATGATGAGTTTTTAATATTGTTTTTCGGGAATAAACTTCACTGGAAATTATGAATATTTAGTAGATAAATTCTTTGTTTTTAGGAAAGAAAAAGAATGCTTACGAATTTGGCTTTGAACCACATATCGATTTTAATAACCATATTACGTATTTATCCCTAATGGGGCAGACAGAGCTTTTTGGGTCTTAGTGGCTCTAAACAGAAAAGTCCAGGGCCGCAAGACTTAAAGGCCACTTTTAGCGTGACGGTGGATGTTAAAGTGGAAAAATGAATCAAAATAGTGGTAGCTAGCCGCATCGCTTATTAAATTGACTTAAATTTTCGCCCACGTACTCGATTGGTGGAAGAGAAGCAGGAGGCACATTCAATTTTTTTTCTTTTCTCCCAGATCAGCACGGAAGACATTTATTACTTATCTTATATATTCGTAATATTAATTTATTTGGTGTTACCTTGAAAGACCGAATAAGAAATGATGTTATAAGAGATCGGTGTGGAGTGAAAGAGGATGTAGTGACAAAAGTAGAACAAGGGATGTTAAGATGGTTTGGGCATTTAGAAAGGATGGATAAAATAGATTAATAAAAAATATTTATAAGGTAAGTGTGAAAGGAAGAGCGGTACAGGGTCGACCTCGGCGAACGTTCTGCGATCAGATTGCAGACGTTCTGAAAAAGGGAGAGACAAGAAGTACACGTAACCGAAGGGCATGCATGAAGAGGTTGATGAGTGTAGATGAAGCGAAAGAGGTCTGTCAAGATCGTAGCAAGTGGAGGTCCATAGTCTCTGCCTACCCCTGTGGGAAACAGGCGTGATAGTATGTATGTATTAATTTATTTTGTACATTGTAAAGTTTAACTGAAGGATTGTATTCAAGTTTGTAAGTAAGTATCAACAACCCTATTTTATCACAGCGATAAGTTAACACTCAAACAACAACGGTTCCAATTTTCATAAACGGTCAAAGATTTAACTCATTCACACGTTTCTCATAACTTGTCATCGCTTCATAATCGAAACGCAATGTGCGTTTTGTTTACGAGATCAACGCAAACAAACCCTTGACTGTTTATTTTGAAACACTTGTTCGGTGCGCCGCGTAACGGTTAAAAAGAAAAATAAACAAGTATCTCCGATTTATGATAACTGTCTCGTTTTTTGAATTGAATGAGAATTATGGGCAGTAGTGTAAAATGTAAACAATGATATCCGGTGAAGTTTTTAAAAAAACTGAAGTGGAGCTTGGGTTATATTAGGTATAGTATTGTAGTCCTTTTAAATAGTGTAATTTTAAGTAATAGAAACTTTTTTATTTGTTTATGGCCACAGTAAAAATCATTCTCAGGAAAATTAATATGAAATATCTTTTTACATATAGGTACGTATTTACTAAATATTAAATATTAAAATTGGTAATAATGTAAAAAATAAATTACAGTTACTCTAACAAACAATACATTTTTGTGGGTCAAATCTCGCAAGTTAAATTTGAGCCACTTTCCAATTTCTAATTGAGATGAAATTTTGTAAGCTTATGTAAATCAGATGACAATAAAATATTATTATAATTTTTGACTGCCTCCGCGGTCCAGTGGTCAAGGCGTTTGCTTTGTGATCCGGAGGTCATGGGTTCAAATCCCACTGGGAAGCATACTTTGTGAAAAGTTGTTTCCAGTCTGTTTAGGATATTGCAGGCTTGAATCACCTGATTATCCGAAAAGAAAGATGATTCCGTGCTTCGGAAGGCACGTAAAGCCGTTGGTCCCGAACGCCATCTAGCGTTTGTACCTATCCTAGGATTGGTTCTGGTCTACCGTTTGGGTTACGGAGGTCAGACGTCATCGCTCTGTGTAAAAACCAGTAACCTCGTCAAATCGCCTAGGTTAGGTAGCGGACCCGGGCTCTGAAGCGTAACCGCTGACGACGTAATCGGGAATACGCTCGGATGATGATGAATGAAATATTATTATAACAAGAAGCTGATCTGATGATAATAAAATAACGCAACCGCATAGAGTTTGGGCTTATTACAATTTATCATGATACCTAAGTACTTAGACCTGACAATAAAAGCTTGTACGAAACTTGTGATTATTCTTTCGAGAAACTTATCTTGGAATATTTTGTTGCACAAGACGCTTGTGCTTGGTCTTTAGCTGATAAAAGATAAGGTAATAAGATAATTATTTACCATCAATTTTCAATGTGAAAGAGCAAATAAATTCGCTGTTCATTTGAATCCCGCAAAGCGTTTTAGAAACACTTATTTCGTGTCAGCAATCGTGAACTCACCGGAAGCTTTTTCCTTCATCCACGGCGTAAAGTGCCCACTTATGCGGAATTCACGTCAATTTATACAAACGAGCCGACTCAACCAGTATCCAAAATGAACATTATCACGTGCTGAATGATAACTTTGATAAAAATATTGTTTCTAAGGCATAGCATTGCGCTTCAACATGCGGCGCAATGCGTCATATTTAACCGACTTCAAAAAAGGAGGAGGTTATCAATTCGACTGTATGTGTTTTTTATGTAGTTGGTTACGCGATATCTTCGCCAATTGTGAACCGATTTTGATGATTCTTTTTTTATTTGAAAGCCTTTACTGCCAAATTGGTTCCATTTTCATTTGGTAAAGATATGATGAAGAACTTTGGAGATATGGAAGAAAGTCCTAAAAAAATTTGAAGTCTATCTTTTTTAATAAGAATTTAATTATTATAGAACACTGCCGCGCCCCTCTTTCCAAATCTAGTGTGGGACCCATGGTGCTATAAATAGCTTTAAGCATATTGATAATGATTCATTATTTGATTTTATTGCAATAGATATATTTCTTAAATTTTTTGAAGAAAAGAGTGCAAATAGATGCAAATCATTAAAGTTTGTACAACATTTTATTTATTTTCACCTGTCCCGTTGTCTGTGTGTCCATAATCAAATCTTGCAAGCTAAATTAGACTCACTTCTTATTATTAGATCGAGTTGAAACTTTACATATCTACTTATGTTGTAACAAACAAAAAAATATTTTGATATCAGTAGCGACATCTACACTAACGTCTTCCAAAGAAAATACAATATTGGCTTGAAATTGACACGAGATGTCGCTAGTCGTCATTCATTCCTTTTAATTAAATAAGCATAAATAAAATATAAACAGACTTAAATAAATGTGAAACAATATATCTAAAGCTATAAATAACAAATTAACAAAATACATAAATATAAATTTTAAACTTAATATGTTTCATATACTCATCCGATTTTTGTAAGTCAAAAACCTTTCATCTAAGTCCGTAAAGAAAGAGTAGATAGAAAAATAAACAGGCTTTTGACAGCCATCTTTGGAGTGACATCGTCCGTCTTAAGCGTCTTGATTGAGATACACATACAACTTGTACTTGTACTTAAATTTAATTAAACAAAATCCAGATTGGACGATGAGGAGGAAGAAAAGGGGAAGATGTCATAAATAAATTTAATAGACCGATATAAATCGTAAGTAAAAAACCATGACACGAGTTGTCACATTGTCAATACAATGTAAAATTAAAATCCAAAATAATCAATAAATACATCTTTTGTTTTAGGGTTCTAAGATATAATTTAAATAATTTAATAAAATATTAAAAAGTGAGCGCAGTTAGTTTTTCGCAAATATAAAGGAACAGACTGCATATCCCACATCACTGATGGCTGACCTGATGGCATAACATCGAAAGGACCTTGGGAGACAACCTGGAAATCTAAGTACATCATTCGAAGGTCTACCTGTATAAACTACTTATAATGTTACTAAATTAACAAGGACAATTTAAGTAAGTGAATCTTTATTTGCCTATGTGAAGAATTGTATTTTGACAAGTGTTTCTCAAGAAATCTAACGTCAAGCAAGTGGTGAATCTGTCCCATTATGGTATGCATATATAATTAATAAAACACATCTGTTGCTCACAAATTGTAGTTTAATTGAGCAACCAACACACGCCACCTCATTCCCTGAATTGGTCTCATGTCTTTACTAGGTAGAGAGCCGGTTGTGACTTCTTGTAAATATTCAGCAAGTTAGAGGCCACAATATAGGTCTTGTCAATGCAATATTATGGTACCAATGACCCGATCTTATAATGAAGCCGGAAGATGGTCACAGAATCTCTGTGATAAATCAACATAACCTCAACGAGTTTGGGCTCAATTGATTCGTCTTGAGGAGCACTTTAAACTTTTTAGTTCATTGTTTAAGATAAAAGCTTTTTTAATACAATTTTAATAATAACTTGTTTATGATTAACACAACATTTTCTAATTAAGATAAAATACATATATTGAACTAAGCTAACTATAGAACAATGTAGACTACTATACTTTAAAAACGTGTAATATATATCTTTACTTTTAAAGCCAGTGTAAGCCGTGTGGTTCGCGGCAGAGTAGAATAGGTCCACTCCAAGTCTTCCTGTGGATGTCGTAGAAGGCGACTTAGGAAACACAAGCTGAACAAAGCTTATAAACATCAATGAGACCTCTCCAACCCGTCTGGCCAGCGTGGAGAGCGTAGGCCAAATCCTCTGACTGCTCTGGCTAATATATGGCTCTAGTAGTACAGAGAGGGTCGTGCTCCAGCAGTGGAGACTAAAAGACCTAATTATGATATGATGACAGTGTACAAACCAGCATGGAATAATCACTATTGTGTAGGTACATAAATGTAGATGTGCAGCCGAGAATGAAAAATATTTCAACTTAAGGGTCGTACATTCCAACAGTAAAACGTAACTGTAATAATAATATCTCAATCTATTTTACAAAACTAAAATAGCCAGTCACGATCTAAAAAATAGCTGTGAAAATACGAGCGACGAACCGTTGGCTCGGGAGCTGCCATGAATAATCCTTGCCGTCAACTCCACGCGAGCTCACTGCCCAATTAAAAACGTACTCTTTCCACGACTTTTAGCTTAGAATATTGTATAATAAGCCAATAAAAAACCCCACTTAACGCCCTGAGCGCAAACGGCTATGAAATATGCACTTTTCACCCTCATTATGGCAAATTGAAATTAAATTCTGGAGTTCCCCGCGACTCTTGAGTCTTGATGTTTGAATCTAAACTCGTGAGTTCAATATTGTATTAACAGTTACTATGACACATGATATAATAAAACAAGGTATTATCTTCCTGCCATGGCCCTACACTACGTCACGATTGTTACGATAAGTGTTTTTAAAGACAAAGATAAATTTGTTTGCCAAACATATGTGACATTCTGTTTCGTCCAATCATATTTACCATAACCGGTGTGCGAATTTAGTCAGAAACCGTTTCAGCCGTAAAAAGTATTACCACTGATGGTTCTGTTAGTAAATTTAAGGTCTTTGTCAATTAGTTAATAAATATAAAATACTAACTAAATTAACTATTTCGTATATCGTGATATTGAAATTTTAGTTCAAAATTGGTTTGTTAAGTATAAAAATTGAATTTGCTTGGGTAATTTAATCACACACAGTGGCAACACTACGCTTACTTATGACGTGACACAGTGGCAACTTATGACGTGTTCTTGGTCTAATTACGTGACCCCGTTGTCACGGGAAGAGAATACCTTGTTTTAACGCCTAATTAGGCTTTCCAATAATGTGTTATACACAGGAAGACCAGTCAAACAAAACAGATATCCATGCAACCTTTGTATAATTTATTTAATTTAGATAGAGTTTCATTTATAATACTAAAATGCCGGATGTGTACACGTCCATTCTGCGTAATAAACGCAACGGGTGCTGTTGTTTTAGTAGTAATTCCTGGTTGCACAAATATGAGAGCCTTAGAGCTATGTAATTAATTAATTGTAAATGGCTTTCTTAGAGTGTGTTAGTAGTTAACACTGGTGTCAGATTTGTGGAACTGCTGGCATCTGACGAGCTTAATTATTATTGTAGTTTATGTCAACAAAGTTATTATGGGTTTATATCTAAGTATATCTTCATTTAAGAGTCAACTCTTGTCGGTGTCATTGTATGGAGAAACGCACACAATAAGGATTTTTGGCACCGATAATAGAGTATAGTACGTTAAATATTATACTTAAATTCTGTGCTATTGGGTAAAATGAAGAAACTCTGAATCTTTAGACTAATGATATGCATTTGTTTGTAAGACTTGATTCAGTCTATTGTTTGTCTCATAAAACGCATCAAAAGTGTTTTATTTTGATGCATGTATATTTTCCTAGTACCTACCCAAGTATACTTACAATTTTCAATAACAATTCCAAGGCTAATATGTACAAAAGATAGGGTTATTGCCATTAATCAAAAGCTACCGTATATATTTATATCCAATATAAGAGACGATTAAATGCAGTTTAGCCGATAGCGCGGAAGTCAGATAGTCTGAGTTTGGCACGATCCCGTCAAATACAGGATACACCATACCTACACTATATAGTTGTTTATATATAAACTAGTGAATACCACGTGTATTGATCTCAATCAGAGATGATTAGATTTAATTCAGTAGGACCTAAGTCGAGAGTGCGGTAGTAAAGCAGTCTGCCTTTGACGTTAACTAAACATAGGTATCTTAGTTAACAAAATTCAGTTACGTATACAGTAAGATGATAGTAAATACGCTACTAACAACAGCTAACAAGCTGTTAATTTTTTTGTTTATTTTTCGTGTTTGTAAGTGGCTGTCACTAGTTTTAGATTTTTAAGCTGCCTTAATGTGTCTTGTTTATCTTCTTATCGTGTTCATGGCAAATATTGTTGGCTAAATTTATGTAGTAAAATTCTGGGCCAATACGGCCCAAAATTTTGCTCTTTGATCGTCTCTAGAGCAGGATTTGTGGACGTGGGGCATCCAGCAGATGTTCCAAGGACGGGATGCATCTAGAGGTACAGACGCAATTGTCGTCGTCGGAATACTTCCACTTCTTCTTAAGACGATGAACGGAGTCCAGTGCTGCCCCCAATAGAAATAAATTATTTGTAAGGAAACGGAGATATCATTTAAAATTTTAAGCTACTAAAACTTAGATAACCCTTCAAACTATTATATGAACCACTGTTTATAGTTTAAAGTGAGAACGTTAAGCTTTAGTTTACATTTTTGCGAAAAACGGCCACTTTTGGCAAAAACAACAAAGGGTTATCTAAGTTTTAGTAGCTTACAATTTTGCATGATATCTCCGTTTCCTTACAATTAATTTATTTCAAATGGGGGCAGCACTGGACTCCGTGTATCGTCTTAAGCTTCTGACATGTTCCGACGCTAACCCGAATTCTATTTAGCGTTTTCCAAGTGCCTGGTGGAAGCTTTTTGCTGTAAGAAAGTTACTGGAAAACTTCTTTTGTCACAACTCTGTAATTTTTTTCCAAAAAAAAATCCATGGCATTGTAGACATATTGAAAAAAAAAACATAGGGACATCCTTGTTTTCTGTTTTTTTCAGAATGTAATTATTAAAAGAGATATAAACCTCGATAAATTGGAATTTTCGACTCTGTTCAAATACCTAGCTGGAGATTTGATCAAATTATAACACTAGTACCGATGTTACGAGTACGTCTGAGAAAATTAAAAATATATCTCTGTATAAAAAAATAAGCGCCGCAGATTTATATTGCTCTCAAATTTAAAATATGTACTATTTTAGCTTATTAAATATTAAAGGCACCTCACCTTATAATATAAAAGATAAATAATGACTCCTGTGAGATGTAAAGGTTGTTGTTGGAAGGACGTTCTGTTACCTCATCAGTTACCACTCTTCCGGCCAACATAGGCAAGACGGAGACGAGGAAAAGGGGCCTCCCCTGGAAGCACTTAGGCCCGTAGGGTTGATTATCCCCAACAGCTTGCCAAAAGCTGCCTCCAGGTTTATTATTATTATCAAATTGCTTTCTGAAGCAGGAAGAAGCTCCGGATATTTTAATGCCACTTGTGGTTACCCATCCAGTGCAGACCACGTTCGAGGTTGCTTAACTTGCGAGACCGCAAATTATGCTTACACAAACCAAGCCACCGAAAGCCTAATTTAATCCATAAGATTTTTTTTTTTAAATTGGTTATCCATAAGATTTTCCTGAAATTAGTAAGTGCTAATAAGGATTGGGACACATCTGTCAGTACGGAACAGCACTTTCCTATGCTGCTTTTCATGGCCGGTGTTGAAGCGTTCTGTCACTCTCCCTCGCTCTAGCAACCACTTCTGAGCTACAGAAAAGGATAGCAGCTTAGAAAGGTGCTGTTCCGTACTGACAGATGTGTCCCAACCCCAAACCACTCAACAAATTATACAATTAATAGATTTATTGTGCCTCAAATTGGGATTTTTACTTTATACGGCACAAATAAAGGAGATTTTATTTCACGACTGTCAATTAATATCACGCTGTAGAGAATTTGCATACAATTCAATGCGGTTTTCATACCACGCCGATTGCTGGTGGCGATGAATTGTCGGATGTTTTTCATGTTTTCAGAGTAAGTATTTCGTATTTATTCCTAGTGGTATCCTTTTATTTTATTTTGTTTTTTTAAAGATACATATGAGAACCTACATTTGATAAACTATAAATGCATTGAATACTTAAACATTTAGAAATTATACAAACACAACTAACATAACTAACATCACTACATAGTATAAAACAAAGTCGCTTCCCGCTGTCTGTCCCTATGTATGATGATTTTTTAATAGAAAGGTTTATATGTATAATACATACCCATGCGAAGCCGGGGCGGGCCGCTAGTATGATATAAAAAATTGTTGAGAGCAATGACGGTCTTAGAAAATAAAATGGAATTGAATCTCAATAACGACTACAAGACAAAGAGATACCGCCAACCATCATTTTTATTATTTTAAAATTGAGTGAATGTGGAAACTACTTATGGGTCATCCGAACCCAGTGTATCTATATTTGCTTTGCGACATTGGAACAAATTCAAACTGAAGATACGTAAGACTATATGATTATATTTAATAAAATATCTTAATACTAAACTCTAAAAAATAAATTGGTAACGTGCATCGAAGTGACATAGGACACCCTGTGGGAGCAGTCAAAGGATTTGACTTATTTTTGGGGTTGTGGGTATGTACTCGTAAAATACAAATGCGAAAGCTTTTTGTAAGTATTAACCAAAATCGTAAATCGTTTGCGTTTATCTCAAAATTAACGATATATAAAGCATCTGTTGAATACAAACTTAATTTAATCAAGTCTTAACTTACAGAGAGGAAAGTCTCGAAAAGCACAAAACCAAAAAATGAAATAAAAAATAAAAAACACATAGGTATAATGTAAATATGTAAAAAGCTGCAATACTTAAACACATGTGGAATTGTGAGGAAATTCTTGTATGGTGATGAAACCCCAAATATTGTAGAAATTCAGCAATAATTAATAAACTTTCTGCTTTATCACTTGGCTCATGCCCGTTATATCAGCTAATCATCTGAGAAAAGAAAACTCTTTGAAATATAAAAACAAAAAACCAAAGACCACGATTCGCTTATTGGTAGGCCGATGATAATCGGAAATATCTTTTAGCCTTTTGAGAAGAATTCCCAAACTAAACCCATTTGTTCTTTGATTGACTTCTATGAACTGAGCGAGAGTAAAGAGCTGGTATATTCTTTTCTTTGCTCTACCCAGCATGGAAGACAAATAAATGACTGACTAAATTTATTCCAGAAGCGAGGGCGCGCCAAATCTATTTCACGCACATTACTTTCTAACTTATGAGTTATTACCGCTGTTAAACTCAGCACACATCAGTATATTTACTGACTTTTTGGTAATTTACGATGTTTTTGGTATTGCGATCGAAAAAAAAAAATAGAATAGATAAATTAATTTTTAGCTCTCACCTTAAGATAGTTGACGCAGTCTTTTAAATAATAATGTTTTCTACTGCGTGTAAATCTCTCTCTCATCTCTCTTATATTAAAGAAAATTTTGATGTTTGCAACAAAATTACATTAAAAGCACCAAGAACATAGTGCTATAAAATTAAAAATACAAAAGTAAATTACATGTCTTAATTTAAAATGAAACAATAGGGAGTAATCAAGTAATACTATATACTTAAATAAATATTTAGTTTTGTACGATAATCTAATAATCAGCTTCGAAATATAAAACAACAGATGTTGTTTCATATTTCGAAGAATGAATAGTCGATTCATGAAAACCTTTAAATTAACATAATTACAAATTTCAGCATGTTCCAGAACAGGCTTAACCAATCATAACCAGTTTTAAAAATGTCTTTATCTAATACCTGGTGACTGTACCCTCTACAGCAAACTACATATAAGGAAGAGTAACTTTAATTATCATCGTGCAAATCGGCCTCACAAAATTTATAAAGAACGACTATCGCAGCACTAATTTTTGGCTCATCAGGTACTAAGATCATTAAAAAATATTAGAAGATTAGTTTCGAGATCAGGTAGGAATGAGATGTGGAAGTGTAATGAGTCAAATGAAAAGGAATGTGTGAATGATTCGAAATTTTGAAATGAAATTAAGTTTGGAAAAGCGGACAGGATGAGTTAAAGAAATAGGTATGAAAACAAGAAAACAAGATGCAGCATGCAGATGGCATGCAGCCTCGTTGTAAATTATGCTTCCATAGCATTATAGTTCGCTGGCCGTCTAACTACAAGAGGTTGGTGATACCACCAAGTCGAGACTCCGAGGCGCCGCCGTTTCGGAGGAACGACCAGTCAATGGTATACTTGGGAAACACACACCGCGGTTTTATGATGTCAATATTTCCGAACTCACACGTATATTAAGCCACCGGTTTTCGCCCGGGTGGTCTATTATACAGGGTTATGGGTTATTGGATGCTATTCTCTCAAGGGGTTGTAGAGAGTAGTCTGACATTAACTTGACCCTACATTGTATTATTAAAAGATAATCATTAACGAGTAAATTAATGATTTATTTACTTTTAGAAATTTGTCGATGTTTAAATATTTATTTTAAAAAAAGTTACAATTATAAAACCCCTTGAGAGGATAGCATCTAATAACCATTAGCCCTGTAGTATAGTCATCCACACGACATACTGCATTATATAGAGGTTTATCATTCAAGATACAGTAATTATTTTAGTTTTATAAAACTGCACTTTTAAAATGGTCTCAATGAAGAAATTTAAAAATCAAACTTTGAAACTCCGTTGCACGTCGGTTGGACTCCTGAAAATAGTAAATATCAAGGGCTAGTTCCAAATTTACCACTAAATGGTTCTATTTAATGACAGCTAATATTTTAAGTCTTCCTTGCTTCTCTAAAAGAAAAGAAAAATCTTAGAGTGTACTTACCAGCTGATTCTCTTTCCGCGCAGATCATTAAAGCCGGTCAAGGGAATGGGCGAATTGCGAATCATGGCGGTGGCGGTGATGCGGCTTGAAATATTTTGATTCCTTTTTCCATCTTCTCACCCACCATCCCGCTAAAAGTCACCTTTGGGTTTTGCGGATTTGGCCTTTGTCTGCCGATCCGCAAGTCCCAAAATTCTCTGTCTTACCCATTAGAAATTAGGACGTGATAGTATAGGTATAATATAGTTTAAATATTTTAAGGGCGAATCCAGTCTATGATAAACACGACTTTCCATAAAAAAACCACGAAGAAACAAATACAAAGGCCGAAAACCCAAATCTCAAAATCACATAGTGTAATACAGTCACCGTGTACTGAACCTGAAATAACAGGTCAAAGTAGAAGAAGTACGCTCTCGATGGGGAAGCAAATGTTTCCATTCCACAGTGACTAATTCTTTTCTGGAGATCCTACGATCTCCAGAAAAGACGTATTCAAGTGAGTTCCATTTTAATATCTATTGAATTCAGGAAGCAAATAATTCAAGTAAAACGATGAAATGATAAATCCGCGGAAGAGAGCAAACAAAAATACAATAAATATTACCTTATAGCGTGTTAGAATAATCGCTTAAATGTATTATACATCATAATAAGTCTCGTAGTTACATTGGAATCATCCCGACCACCGACGCACTTTCCCTTAAAAAAGTCAACAATCGAAATCCGTCAATAAATAACGCTACAGCAAACTCCCCCCCCCCCCCCCCCCCCCCCGGACAAAAGCATTTTAAGGCCAATCTCAAAACAGAGACGCTTCGCTCGCTTTGCTCGGTCACTCAATTACGACGTCGTAATACTAATCTTTATCTCAATGTCATCATAGTGCCTATAATTTTCAGGCTTTTCTGCTCAACACATTCAATTAAAACTACGAACGTTATCAGAATGCTTGGTTGTGACATTATTAGCACGCCTGAGGACGTCAAGCTAGCGTAACACCACCACCTTATGCTGGGGCCCGGTTTTGTCAGAGATAAGCCGGAATAATCAAAACAAAGAAAAAATGCAAATGAAACTGACAAATAGAAAAAAACATAAATTGACTGTAACATACAAAATCAGAACCATTAATTTTATTAAAGAATTTCCATTAAACAACTTTCGTATCAGTCAGCTTCTATGTATCCCATATTTCTAGAAATAATGAAGTAATATGACCGAGGATTACTGCGTAGTAAGAAGCCTTTTTAATACGGATATTGATATAAGAGCTTAGTGTAATAATTGAGAACTTATAAGTCTTGAAGGAAATCTATCAAATAATGTGACTTCATTATAAGTAGTGCCTCATATCAGGCCGAGTGTACATACTCGATGTTCCAATAAAGTTTTGTCAGGGGATCTTTGCCGCACATAATAAAGTATTACAAAAGCCAAAGACCGTCATTGTTGCTGGTGCTTCAATCCCGGGCGGCGAGGGAGCGTTTGAACAGGCGAGTTGACTTGAATGGCAATACGGAGAGTACGGAGCTTCATTGCTGTTACTAAATATACTTGAAAAAATAACTTAGCAGTTATATTCTTGTATCAAAATAAATAAATTTAATTCTTATATCTAGTTATATTCTAATCGTGATTTTTAATTAAATAATTCTTTATTTCGTCTTTATCGTCTTACGTGACAATTCATTTTTTGGTTAACATAAATGATTTTGTTTTAATTCAACTTCTCACAATTTTTTAATGACAGGAGGGTTTAGATGGTTGTTAATTGATCACGATCAGCCGTTAAAGTTTGCTTGAAAATCGTTGCAATTTTTTTATGTATGGGCATGTGAAGAAATATTTTAACCCATCAGATAGATTACTAAAAGTATTGTACACGTATTTTTTTATTTTGTATGACTAAGTAAAACATTTTATTCTCAGACATTTACATTTCATGACGTGGCGTTCTTCCACAATTTTACAGTGTGGTGTTGTCACAAGCAAGTGATTTTTTACTAATTTGATAAACAAAAAATATGACTCCTTTTTTTTGGATTATCTTACAGACGGATTAAATATAATGATACATATCTGACCGAGTCTGCATCTAAAACAGAGTCTAATTTCAAGGAAATCGAACTACCATGTACGAGACATTGATACCCAGTTTTAGCTTTTGCTTACGGTATGCATCCAGTCAAAAAATAACATAATAAAAAACCTAAACCTGTCAACATGGCTTCGGTTTTGTTTAATAATTATGAGAAAAACATACTTATTTTTCTTTTATTTCTATGACTATGATATATTTTACATTTAAGACAAGTAGCAGTTCACACCTGAAGGATCAGACAAATAAATTTGACTCTATCGTAACAAAAGCAATTTAGAGTAGGTTTGCATTTTTGTATAAAAGTCTAAATAGTTGTCATTTTCTATTTATTCTAATTTTAACCTTTTATGCTATCCAAGGCAGTGAGGAGACCTTGCTATGCAGAGGCATGGCAAGGTCTCCTCACTGCATTCCAACTCTTGCGGTCAAGAGCTCTTCAGTCCAGTCTTCTTTATAAAAAGTTTCAATTTCTTCCCGCTACCTCTTTTTGGGTTAACCCGGTTTTCTTTATAGTCTGCATCGAAATATAATCTCTTTAGGGATTATTATTCGTAGATAGTCCGTTAAAACCACATACCATGGATCAAGATACACACAGCCTCTGTATGAATTTGCGTGTCGATCTAAAGTCAAATTGATTTCGTTTAGGATCGTCACTTTTAGTCCGTGTATGTTATATTTTACAGTAGAGAATGAATGTTCGAACTTATGAATTATCATTAGATCGAACATTCATTCTCTACTGTAAAATACCTAAATCTGCCGTATTAAGCCGTACAAACTTGTCGAAAACGTCGAAGGAAGTAAAGTTTCCTTCCGTTTGTAAGTGAATTTCTTCTTAACTAGTAGTTCGCCGCGAACTTAGGTCTCGCGATTTTTTATTATTATTTCAAAAACTACTGACCCGATTTTGATGCACAACGAACTTGAAAATTCTATTGATATTCCCTACATGCCTACCAAATTTCATCAAAATCGGACCATCGGTTCGGCAGTTATCGCGGAACATACATACATACAAACAATGGGTTTTCGCCCCAACTTGAATTATAGGCCTCGCTCGCTTCGCTCGCTCGGTCAAATATTTGTATGAAAATTGGCACGCCAGGTTTTTATACAAATTGAAGGACTTTCCTTATCTACTAGTATATACAGACCTGTGGGTAAAACATACATAAGGACATACTGATAATTCGCCTGTTTTCCACATGAGTAGGCAGAGACTACGGACCTCCACTTACAGCTTATCTCCTTTACTTTCTCGACCTCTTCATCTACACTAATTACTCTCTTTGTACAAAAAAGAGTTATCCTATCTTCCGATAAAACCTTTAGTCTATCCTACTCTTTAAAATATTAATACAGTCTACTCGACCAGTCGACTAATATGACGTGCAAGTAAGAAAATCACAGTGAACGCTGCATGAAGGGGACAGATAAGGTTTTATGAGCCCGCCACATCGTTTATGTGCGGGAACAGCGAATGTGCACCGCGTACGTTGTACAGAAAACCAATTATGTACCTATGGCTCCTCGTTTATTTATTTAGTTCTTTTAATTGGTCAAGTTAATGTTTGGCACTAGAATCAAAATTTATTAGGTACTTAGTATAAACATCCCGACGTCGGTCCCCTATAAGTAGAATATGTATGTCAAGAACTCAAGAAGAAGGTATACATACATTTTTATCCGTAAGCTTGCAGATATTTAGTATAATATATTTATGTATGAGTGCTTTTCCCTCCCTTTCTTTTCTCGAGCTATCTCTATCCACGTAAAAATCTTTAATTGAGAAATTGATAGATCATAAATCGTAAGTACATACAAGATATTTTAAAATTATCCAAAGGCAAACAAAGTTTCAGAAAGTACATTAGGTATATTGGGTGTTTCGCGTCAATTTTGCTCGATACAAACTCCATCCTAATAGTCCCCCATCCCCATTGTCCTGTCCTCGGACAGCGTGTGAGTGACCTGCGCATGACGGCGACTGTTCACAGAATGAACATTTCCTTTGTGATTATTATTTTGCTCGTTTATTATTCTGAATGCATTGGTAAATGAATTATAATTACGACTTAATTTTTTTCATCTTCAAGTAACGTGTAAGTATGTATTTAAGTATAATGTATATGTATGTTCATTAGAATTATTGTATAAAATAGTATGTTTACTATATTGACCACCCCGAACTCTTCCTTATCTTATTTCCCGTTATTTTTTTTCTAGATAAACGAGGTAGCCTGGAAGAAATTGCTTAGCGATTAGGCCTTGCGCATTTCTTCGTTTTTGAAATTATCTATATTTCAGTATTTATTTTTTGTGCAATAAAGGGTATGGTATTGTATAAGGAGCTTAGAAACCTAGTGGAATTATGCATTATCAGCGCTCTCGGAAACACTCTAGGGTGAATTGGTGACCCTAAGTGGCTTACAAATATCTCGAATTACTCCGTGCTTCAAAAGGAACGTTATTATCATTAATAGATAAGTAATTCCCCAAGCTATGTCAGATACCTTTAGGTAGCTTGAAAAGTATGACACCAGTGTTGACCATTTGCACACGAAAAACGAACAACCTCGATTCAAACTCCATCCTACTAATAATCCCCATTGTCCTGTGCTCGGGCCGGGAGTGAGTGACCTGTATATGACGTGGACTGTCCAGACAAAGCAAGTTTCCTTTATATTTATTATTTTCCTGAATATGTTGCTAATAAATTCTCACTAGGTTTTCTATTATGTTCGCTAATAAGTAGATCAGTCTTGGAATTATAATCTGTTTCAATCTTTTCAGTGATTTATTTTAAAACATTTTCGTTTGTAAATCATTGTTTGTTTGTTTGTAATAACTTTATTAAATAATAAAAAGATAAAAAAATATATATATAAATTTATCGTACTTAGAAAACACACAAATAAAGACGAAAACAACATATAGAGTAAATTGACAACGGTGGACTTATCCCATAATGGAATCTCTTCCAGTCAACAGGCGGATAAGTAGATAGGACAATTACTCACAACAAGGGTAGAAGTGTGTACATAGAATAAAAGAAAGCATAATTTATACGAATTTAAACTAATATATACATGCAAACTACCTACAAAATATATACATATTTCGGTACACCGAAATATGATCATACTTACGGAGACCGAAGATAAATCGTATGGCTAGATTTTGTAAACGCTCCAGATTATTTAGAAGTTTTTCGGTAGAATCAAGGTATGCTACGTCTGCACAGTCCAAGACGGGAATCAGTAGGGAGCAAGCTAATAAGACTTTTGTGCTCATAGGAAGAAAATGTTGGAGTCTCTTAAGGAATGCAGAGCAACAAATAACTTACGGCTCACCTCATTAATTTCCGGTGACCAAGAGAGCGTTTTGTCGAAGATCATTCCTAGGTTTTTGTTGTTTTTTAAAGGAATAATATTTCCGTCAAGAACAACATTAGGAATAGATGAAGAATTAAGTTTTGAAATGAAATGAGGACTACCAATAATAATTGCCTGAGATTTTTCGGCATTGACCATAAGACCATAACTACGCGACCATTCCGCAATAACGGCAAGATCAGAGTTGATGACACTTATAGCATTCTTAAGGTTATCGAAAGGAGCGGCTGAATATAACTGCAGATCTTCAGCATACAGATGAAACGAAGAAGAAAGAGAGGAGGTTATACCATCAATAAAAATAGAAAACAGAATAGGAGACAAAACTCCACCCTGAGAAACGCCCGCAGCCAGTTCACCCCAATCAGATTTGTGCTGATCCAACTTCACCAGCTGATGCCGTCCAAAAAGGTAAGAGCGAAACCATGTAAGATAAGATGAAGAGAAGTTTAAGAAGTAAAGAATACCGAAAAGAATCTCAAATCATGCCAATTATATTTTATAAAACTTAAACAATGTGGAAGGGGCATACCCGTAATAAATCGAACCACGGTCTATACAGGATTTTCATTACAATATAATGAAATTTAAAAAAAAGACAAAAAATATAAATATATTTCGGCATTTCCATACAAAAGTGTGCAGCCGCCTGGGCGATTTTTATGGGAATGTCGAATTTGTTTTGGTTTTTGACTGTTATTTTAATTAAATTATAATTTAGTGATCTAGTATGACTTGTGGTTCGATTTATTACGGGTTTGTATCTTTCACGTTGCATATGGTAGTTTTGCATATACGAGTAAGCTATAAAATATGTATACTTTTAAAAGAACTAAAAGAAATTAGGAATGTCATTAAACTGTCCCTTATACAAGTAGAAACAGCAAAGTTGAAATAAATTTACTTAAAAGTTAAACTTCATTTAGTCGATGATTTCGTCAAACTTTGAGGGAGCACTTAACTTTAATATTTAGTAAAATTACAGGTATTTTAGTCTGTATGGAATAATTAAGTTCGTTTGCAAATGTAGAGGTAAAATTTGCAAAGTTTGAACGCTTCAAACTTACGAAATATTTCACTCGTTGTTTTAACATCAAGGATTTTATTATGCCTGTAAATATGTTTAAACTTGTACCTAAATTAATTTCGATTTGCTATGCTATTCAAGTACTTTTGAAATAAGTTTATTAACTATATATTTTGTGAGTGTCGATCGACTATTTAAACCACTTTATTTTAGGTTTACAAAATGAATAAAAAGTGTGACTGTTTGTACTGTAGCTTTTTCATACGTACAGGGTATTCAGTGGCATAATTCGAATTTCATTTGCCAATATTTTAAAAAGTAAAAAAACTTAGGTCGGGAATTTTGACATAATTTCATTTGCGGATTTGTTTACTAAAATGACACAGTGGATGTGTGTGCGTTTGAGGTATATTTCATAGCCAAACGATACGTGCGATAGTTTTTTCCCAATAAATTGATAAGCCGATTCGGAAATATCGCCTGGGCGCCAAGATTGCCAAATGGCTAACATATTATATTAAAGTACTAACTATCAAATGTACTGTACTCTATGCCTTTTCTATTTAAAAGATAAAACAAAGTTCCCCAAGACAAATCTTCTTGGACAATACGGTATTTAAGTCAAAAAGTAAAAAACTAGTCAGAAAATACGGTGCCAACGTTTCCGGCAAATTACGCACTACAACAACGTACAAAATTTGAAAATGTTAAATTTAAATGTATTTTTATGGCAATTTTTTGTGTTTTTTAAGTGGTTAATAACACTATAGAATCTAATTGAGACACTTTTCAAAAATGGACAGTAAAACACCATTCGGCGTTGGTATGTATTTTCAATGGTAAATCTATCTATAAATATACGATAACGTATCTTTGTTCAGAATTTTAGGCATAAAGAGATAAATACAATTTTTATGTTTGTAAATGATCCAAAACTGTCAAGAAGTATTTGAGATATGTGGTTATTAAAGGGTGTCCAGTTCGCAATTCAGGGTGTAAACTACTGGTTTTCATTATAAAGATGATAGCTATACTCGTATTCACAGAGGAAAAAATATCTACTACGTCGAATACTAAATCAAGTAGATAAAGGTAGTAACTATGATTAAGATTTCTTTCGATAAACCGGTTTCATGATAATGATTTCTACTTATTTAATTTTTTGCATAGCCTGTTAGATATTAAAACAGCAATCCAAAGGTCTCATACTTTTTCTCTCGGATTTGCATAAAGAAGTTTGAAATAAGGCCCATTTTGATCCCTTTTAAACTTGTGAAAAATTTCTTCTTGGAACGCCTGCAGGCGTTACCGGTGCAAATTTAAAGTATGTATTACTAATGGTTCAAGAGCAAGTAGGCCTCAAAATAATGAATTATAAGATATTACTTTACCTTCTATTTTTATTTTTATATGCCTCATATGACTTATTAAAGCGCCATAACTTATACCGGTATAAATACGGCTCAGGACAGTTTTTCGTTAGATAGTTTGTTCGGATGGTATTTAGAATTTAATCCATCTTAGTTTTGTTTTTTTTTTATTAATCCGGTTAATACATTACAGGGATATTGAAGTGATAAATTTGCAATATGCAGTGTCATGGACCAGGATATTTATAGAATCGACTTGCACTAAACACTACATATCCTCCTGCGCTGCAGTTTTAAACACGGTGGGCTTTGCTACATTTTTGTTTCAATATACTAAGTAGCACAATTGTTCCCAAGTAAAAAGTGAGTGGGCGAGCATGGGAATTCCATTACTAGTTTAAAGTGGCATGTACACGGCTTTTGGTGCCTTGATATTTATAACAATAATTATAGTCTACACGTCAAGCACTTTCCCAAGAATACAACCACTGCAACCTGATTGATGCTGGATCCAGCTATATGTATTTTTTTTAAATTATAGAATGATTGTCCCCAAGTCTACAATGCCGCAAACTGTCAGAGGGCAAGCACGAGATTTCCATTACTGGCGTTGAAGTGACGCGTTCGCGGTTTTCGGCGCCGTAACCAGGATATTTTTCAATGGCCTGCATTGCAACCACTCTCTCGCAATCTGATTCATTCTAGATTCAGCTAAAGGTACTTTTTTACATTTTTATATGGTTATCTCCAAGTCTATAACGCCGCAAACCGTCAGCGGGCGAGCATGAGAATTCCATTACTGGCGTTGAAGTGACACGTTCGCGGCGGGCGCCGCTGACACCAGGATGTTCATGATAACGAGCGGGTTTATTTAAATCATATCCGTACTTGTTTACGATGCGAATGATTAATAACTACTTATAAATACGGTTTTATTTGTTAAATATTTTCTCAGTTGTTTAATCAAACAAGTTAAAAATAAACCAGCCAAGTGCGAGTTAAACTCGCGTGGAGGGGGTTCCGTACAATTTATTAAATTCTTATAAGTTTTCCTGTAATCTACAAGCAATGAACTATATTTTGCATTTTTTTCAAGATTTTAGGCTCAGTAGTTTCGGAGATCAGGGGGGGGGGGGGGAATGGTCAATTTTCGTCTCCTTTTATGAATAAAATCAAAACTATTCATTTTACAATATTAAAAAAATATATATTTGAGATCATGATATTATTAATAATACATAACAATAAATATTTGTATAACTTTTTACTCGTAACAATCTTGTTACGAGTAAAAAGTTATATAAATTTCCGGCGGCATAAATGCATTCCTTGGTACCTATCTATAGACGTTCCAAGTGACTTAAATATATTTTATAGAAAATTTGTAATTATTTATTCATTTATGCAATGTAATTTTATGGTTCTTAAATTTATAACGCTACTAGTAGTACTGGACAAATACTCATGTGGCGAAATAAATTGATTTACAAAGTAACACAATGTTTTTGACTACAAAATACGAAGATATTGATAAAACGCAACTTTTCTTTTAATTCTATCTTCAGAATACAAGTATAAGCACAAACTTAATTTAAACAGAACACGCTAAGAAAATTTAAAACGTAACAACTTCCGCACTAAATGTTTGAGGCTGATTGGATTTGTTTCGTCCTCTATTCAAGCCAATGCTCCAATCGCTGCTGTTCTATTCTCAAATGTTTTAGAACGTGTCTCTTCCATTTCCGGAATCCTGGGAAGTAGATAATTCCCAAACGGCCACTGTCAGTGTAGTGCCTAGCTAACATTACACTGGGAAACAATAATGAATATATTGTTTGTTGCATGTAATCAAATCAGTATTTCTAGTAGTAGACTTTTGTTTGCTGTTCTCAACCTGGTTTTGTTTTCTTTTAGTTAGCCAAAATTTGAAAAATTATATTATTTTGTATATTTTGAAGGAGTGTTATTTTAAAAGAATGAGTACTTTGCAGAATTTGCAGATACCATGTCATTCTTCTGAAAAGTATTCCAAGTCGTTTTCGGTTCTTGCCGCTCGGCTGTGGAATGCTCTTCCTGTTGACATTAAAATGGCTTCCTCTATTGGATCTTTTAAAAACCTACTGAGAATATACTATAAGCATTTAGTAGATTCATTAAGCGATTATGTGTTTATATTTAGTATATTATATATTTATTTTATACATATGCTTATATATAATATTATATACTCGTATGTATGTATATGTATTATATAAAAATATTTATTTATTTATAAATATGTCATATTATATCTTTTTTATTTGTTTTTATGTTTGTTTAGTATTTTAGATTTTATGATTTTAAGTTATTATTAGGATTTTCAAAATTTCTTTGTATTTATATTGACACTTCACCCATTCCAAAAATATGTAACCTTTTGAAGACTGGGTTGTTCTTGGGATAAGTCCGCCTTTGTACAAGTTATTTCTTTTTCCCTTTGTATTAAATAATGAAAATTTAAATTTAATTTTTGTGCAATAAAGAAATTAAACAAACAAACAAACTTAATAAACTATTAATTGAAACAAAAAGTCAATTTTAGGTTGCAAAATTAAGTTTCACTCTGTCTTCGAATCAAAGTTTGAGTCATGTTCCTGCCATCTTTTTAGGGGTCCGTGCCCGAAGGGTGCAAACGGGACCCTATTAATGAGACTCCGTTGTCTGTCTGTCCGTCTGTCACAGGGCTCTATCTCTTGAACCTTATTACTGTGGCCGCTATGACAAAAAATACTACAAATAAAAAAAAGTTGAAAATTATAGGGGGTCGTCATACATAAAAAGTGTTTTTTTCAGCGTTTTAAAACATTGTACGGTGGTACGGAACCCATCATGTACGAGTCCGACTCGCACTTGCCCGTTTATTTTGCAATGATACGTGAGGTTGAATTTGGCAAGCTATTTTCAATACAACAATTATAGTGCAAATAGTATGAGGAATTGTAGTCTTCAGCAAAATCTTCTAAATCTCCCTACTGACATTAAATTTACTAATGATTGAAACTGTGTAACAAAGAGCAAGATTTGTACTATATCATACTGTATTTTATAAAACGGAAATAATTAAAAAATAATAATAATAATGAGGACATCACTGAATGGAAATACTAAAAATTGTAGTTTTCTACAGCAGAATTCATAAAATTTGAGCTGTATGTATGTGTAGTGTGCATATTTTACTACCAGATTCGTATCTATTTTAAATACTGATTTATATTTTAAACAGCTTTTAGTTTGATTACTACATTAACCTTGTTGTCTGGTGTAACTGATAAAAAGTTGCATAAAAGAAAAATAGAAAAGATATGTTTTGCATTTATTGTCTTGTACAAAATAAAATCTATAAATAACAAAGTGCTTGTCATGCTTGGAATTGTTTTATAAAATATTTTTAGGGAACATCAATACAATTATATTTTTTCCATCTGTACTAGTTTAGAAGCATTGTCAATGCAGGTCACGAAGATTATAATGACAAACGTTTACGATAGTTACCTACTTATGACCTTTATTGAATAGCCGTTACTTAAAGTTACTAATCTCTCTCATATCATTTGATTTAACGTTTAATTTTAATTCAGGAGTCAACAATTATGAAACTTTAAAGTCTTGTCAACACCATGAAAACTATAAAAAATATATTTATGAGAACCTACAAACTTTTGTTTTTCAAAATCACCCAAAATTGTTTCGCAAAGAACTCTACAAGCCATTGACTGAGAACCGTTCACAATATGCACTTCTTTTTGCTCCTCTTCCTTTCATTTGTTTCTCGGTTTCTCGGTAAAGCACTCATTTATTGGAACCGGGATGAATTTTAACTCTTCTTTTTGGGAAGTAATTATTTTTTATCTCACAGCTGTGAGCGCTAATTGTGTTAAAGGAACAATCGCTGGAAAAGTAATTTCAATTTGCGTTTTCGTTAATTTCGTTTTGTATAAATATTAATTAGAAAACGGTAGGTACCTATTACAAGGTTAAAGGTTGTTTAGTTTCATATTTTAATTTTATTTTTATTTTCGTTTAATTGATAAGGCCTAATACTTGTTGTCTTAATACACACAACAAGGAGTTTTGATTTTTATTATTACTATTAATAAAATAATTTATTTAAAACGAGAACAGCTTTGTTGTTCATATATTATATAGGATGAAAGTAGGTCGTCATTAAAAATTTTGCTTGTTATATCTAAACAACAATACTTTGTATGACTTGAATTTTATTTGTATTGTCTTAATTCATTTTTAAAATACTGTTATTTTTGATAGGCCATGTTTTTGATTTTTATATAAATAATTTAATTTGTTATAGTTGAAACATTTTGTAGAAAATATGGTGTTTGTAATAACTTAAAAAAACGATAGAAATTTAAAAAAAGCAAATGAATTAGAGTACACGCATTAATCTCAAAAGCAAATCTTTGTTTCTCCCAGGGTCCAGCCGCAAAACTCCTATCGAAGCATTTCAATTAAATCTTGAAAGGTTTCTCTTGAAGAAATGCTTCTCGCTTAGACAAAGGACTTACAAAGCCGTTTCAGGTAATTAATCCTCTTGGAATTCTTTCAGATGTTGCCAGTCAGGAAAATAATCCGAAAGGCCGCAAACCTTGACAAAAGATCAAACAGCTCTTTCTTTGACAAGGATTCGTCTTGCTGACATTTCGACGGCACTTCGGATGTTATTTACTGGATGTATACTGCTTGACCAATATAATGATAAATAAAAGAGAAGGCTGCAAATTGACTTTTAAATTGGAGGTTTGTCGAGCCTTGTTTAATGAGATTTGTAGCGACAGTATTACTGAAATAGTCAAGTAAGGAAAGTAAAAAAAAAATACAGAACTATATATGGACAGACATACACAAAATTTTACTGTCATGCTCGTATAGCCGACCAGTGAATAAAATGCAAAACGCAACGGCAAATCTTTCCATTATAACTGCCAAAAAATGCCAGTGTGTGAGATTCAAACTTTTCCATACAATGACACCGACAGAGATAGTAAGGAAATAAAACAATCAGGGCTATAGTATCTCTGTTAATTTTAGAATAATAGTCACCTGACTTACAATAATGCTTTAAGGCCCCACCAGTTCAGAACCAAGAAAACTGTGAGTGTTTTTAAAAAAGCACTGTATCGTCGAGCACGGCTCCGGGCCTTTCTTCGCGCTTGACGAATATTTCACTGTGTTTTATTTATTTCTTTTTTGTATTATATTCATATTTTTTTCTGTAGCCAAAACGGATAGATATTTAGATAAAACACTTCTTGGTATAGCTTTTATATAAAAAAGTGATTGTATAAAATAGTAATATGTATTATAAAGGCAAATTTAGGCAAATTTAGAGGTATGTTTGTGATTTTTTTTTATCGAGCCAAAAATGCTCAATCGTGTTTTGGCTATTGTGGGTGTCTGTGGAAAATTCTTTGAATTTTTATGTAAATTTTTTGAGGAATAATTTGTAGTAGTTTAATAACAGTGATTTTTCAAAAACACGCACAGTATTGCAAATTGTGAACCCATGTCGCCTTAAATATACTTGGAAAATTTCGTACAAAATACATAAACCTTTATAAAACAATTATGAATATAAGATGAAGTTGTAATTTGTTTGAAATAGGTTATAGTAAACATGTAAAATTATGGTAATGATTGTCCCCATGTTGTAACGTTAAACTTCGAAGCTCTACTCTAAACGTGGCCAAGACACGCACTTGGCCATTTATTTTTATGTTTATAAAGCATTCATTGAAAGACGCCTATTCCCAGCAGTGTGAAGTTTCAAGGTTGCGAATGATTTTTTTTATTTATTCATCACAATGATGATACGCGATATTTTCATCAATTGTGATGTTGATGATTCTTTTTTGGTTTAAAAGCCTGTCAAATTGGTCTCACATTTGGTGCAGATATGACGAAGAACTTAAGAGATATTAAAAAGCCGTTTTTTTTGGAAAAGAAAAATTATCAGTATACCTGTCGTTAAGAGTTGCTCCACACCAGCAGATTTGCAGCTGTTAGGCGACTATTAGTTCTATTAGAAGTTGGTAATCTAGACACGCTCTGAAACTCGCAACTATCAGGATGAGTTATGAATATTCGTATACACTAATTTATGGTAATTCGCGTGGGCTGACTTGTTTTCCTGAATGTTGTTAACAGTTATGAGTCTTTTATTATTACGTCCGATATTTTACATTTAAATAACGTTATTATTTTTCGATTCGATTTCCAGCCAGGGCAAGTTGGAAAATGGCCTTTTTCAAATTGTCCTGGGTCTTGGGTGTTTATCTATATATGTATTTATCATAAAATATAGTATCGTTGAGCTAGTATCCTATACTTAACACAAGTTTAAAACTTACTTTGGGGCTAGCTTAATCAGTGTGATTTGTCCGTATATATTTATTTATTTATTTCATCATCATTAAGTTTTTTTTAATAGCTTTATATATATATATATATTTATTAATTTATTTGGATACTACAGAAATAATTAAGTAAAAAATAAAACTAACTAGAGAGACTAATAGTGTAAGGCTATTTATACCTATATATTGTTTCCTATGAAACATGTTGCGTTTTCAGCAGTGGAAGTGTTAAGACTAATGGTGAGACTTAAAAAAAATCAACATTTCCATGTAAATTAGCTAAATACTTTTTTATGAGAGGTTAAAATTTGATCTTAATCGTTTCCGAGACAGTAATTTGTATTAGTAGACGAGACACGAAATAAGAACTTCTTTCAGTTTTTTTTTAAATAAGTGTAAACTTTTGATTGTAAAAGGAATAGGAACTCATAGTGCTCATGTTTCTACATCTGTAAATTTGATAACGAGTTGTTATAGGCCCAAGCGTAAAAATTCATTTACCTGACCGACACTTTGCTAGGATTAAGCCACTTTGTGGCCAAAGCCTTGATCATAACCATTACTTTTGACTGTTACAGAAAAATATCTGCAAAACTGTTAACTGTATGAGCTTCTTTTCACTGACCCATTTAAAAATTGAAATATAACCGTTTATCATAAATTTCTGAACAGACAGGGAATTCTCTAATTGTGAAGTAATTACGGAATAAAAATCATTGTAATGTGATTTGTAAAGAGCTTGCTGATAGCTTTTATTCTTTTGTTCAATAACAAGTTTATTTGCCAAAAACCTCGGCTTTCAAGTGTTTATCCCCAATAACTTTTGAACGACTAAACCGATTTTCATTAAACATACATGATAGATAGATAAAAGATTTATTTTTGTTTTGTCTGCTACACAAATTATACAGTTGAAAAATTATTTTACATTAAATATCTTACCTAATAATATTACCTTAACCTAACATGCATCATGTGTGCCACAGAAGCACAAAAGGGCTACAGCTCAGCGAAATGTTGCTCGTGTTGAACAACCGCTACATAGCTAAGAACCATATTAACAGAGGCTTTTGATTAAAAAAACCGCATCGAAGTCGGTCTATTTGTTTAGGAGATACAATGCCATAGACAGACACATAGACACACAGACACACAAATACGTCAAACTTATGACACCCCTTTTTTTATTGGGGATTAAAAAAAATATTTTATGAAAGCAGACTCCAGGCAGACTAACATTCCAAATCATTTATAGAAATGTAATGTACATACATTGTAGGTATTTGATGTAGTAATAAAATTCAGATTGTCATTCAGATTCTGACATTCCGTCCGTGTGAGCACAACCGTACAGAAACCTAATAGTAATGTAAGCACTAACATAAACCTATTAACCACAAATGATTTGTTGTAACTGGGTTTATTTGTCGCCACTAACACTTCGTAATACTAACCATTGGCACGTTCACACTCATATACCTTTTAAACCAGAAAATGGATGGTACAGCGAAGTTATAAAAAGAAATACGACATTTCTCGTCTCTGTTTATTACCGTACATTAGTTATACTGCTTCCGTAGTGTCGTCTCGGCATGAAATGGGAACTAATGAGATTTTGATGTTTTTTTGACTGTGCTTTTATTTTCCTTGGTAGATGCTCAAGACCTCGGAGTGTCAGTAGGTGCAATATTATTTTAAGAGACCGTAAGGGTAATATCTTATTGTGCTCTCTCATTTTACGGTTCGTGAGATGCCGTTGAACTATTGAAAGTGTCTACAAAGTCATTACAAGTTATATTTTGAAATCTTTTAATAGTAGTCGAGCTGTGAGTTCAAAACTTAACTTTCATTTATGAACGTAAGGGATTTATTTTAAAGTTTTTCATGATGTCGTTGTAACATTATTAAAAGTTTCATTTTATTCGACTGTATTCAGCAAAAGTCACTAAATCAGATATATTTTCAACTGATCTGTGATTGCGTATTTATTGCTTATTTTTCAAGTCGTTTGTTTATTTAATGTTTATCATTCTTTAGTGCTTTTTAAACAATTATTGTCCAAGATCAATATACAAGTACAAATAGCCGAACTTCGTGGTAAAAATTATCAACTAATTCAGAGTTGATACATCGCTATTTTAAAAAGATACGAGATAAATGTACATTATGTTATAATTATCTTTTGTAATAAAGTACAAATAAGTTCATTAATCATGAACCATCAAACACTACTTAAATATCCTAAGAATCATGAAAACTATCTACAATCCCCTTAACTAACTGAAACTGTAACAAAACTTACAAATATTGGTGCAAGCGACCTACTCGCGAATTCAAAAGTATTGTGAGCCCGGAGCGGATCACACGAAATAACGCTGCTGGTAAATACCCATATTGTTTCTTCGTCTAGAACGCAACGTATGCTAGCTGACATAGTGTTAGAAAAGACTAGAGCGAAAAAACTTAGTTTTTTATATAGTTGTCTTAGTGATTATCGTAGTATTAAAAGACTTTGGGCATCAAGTTTCTTTTTAATATTTCATAAAAAACTTTTAACATTTACCTACTACGGCGATCCAGCCAAAGTCTGGAAATTTCTCAGGTCTTTAGGAGTTGGTAAATCAAACGATAACTGTAATTCCAACATTGACATCGATGGTTTGAATAACCACTTCACCACTTCTGTTGCAATTGATGCTAATACCAAGTCCAATACTCTCAATTCACTACTAAGTAGTTCAACTCCAACCCTTGATCCTTTTACTTTCTGTCCAATTGCCGATCGTGATGTTGAGAAAATTGTACGATCTATCTCTTCAAATGCTGTTGGCAGTGATTGCATTAGTCGTAATATGATCATCCCTATCCTTGATATACTTCTTCCTATCCTTACTCTTATTATTAACAACTCCTTATCCTCTGGTATTTTCCCAGACGCCTGGAAAGATGCTCATGTAACTCCTTTACCCAAAAAGAACAATCCTGGCTCATTTACTGATTTCCGCCCGATTTCCATTCTTCCCTTTCTTTCCAAAGTCCTTGAGAAAGCAGTTCAACTACAACTTAGTCATTTCCTTAACGTAAATGATCTGCTTAATCCTTTACAATCCGGCTTCCGTCCTGGTCATAGTACGACTACTGCCCTAATGAAAGTCACGGAGGATATTCGCTGGGGAATGGATAATAAGCTCATAACTGTTATATCTCTTCTAGACTTCAGCAATGCTTTTAATGCAGTAGATCTTGATATACTGTTAGGCATCCTGCATTCTCTCAACATATTTCCCTCGGCAGTGGAGTGGTTTCGATCTTACCTGTATGGTCGTCGGCAACGAGTTCGCATTGAGGATAAATATTCTTCTTAGTGCGAGGTGACTTGTGGCGTACCGCAGGGTGGCGTATTATCTCCTCTTTTATTTTCACTTTTTATTAATTCCATAACATCACAGCTTCAGTCCTCCTACCAACTTTATGCAGACGATTTGCAAATTTATTCACAGAGTAAATCCCATGATTTACTCCAGACAGATATGCATTCCAAGTCATGATTGATTGTGTCAATAGCAGATGCGAAGTTTTCCACATCGGCTTGTGAATAAATTTGCAAACCTCTCCTCCAAGTTAGAGGCAAGGCCTCCAAGTTAACCCAACCAAGTCCCAGGCCATTATTATTGGTAACCCCCGACTTACTATCAATATCGATATGTCACTCATGCCCCAGATAGTTTTTAATGGTGTTATAAGCCTGAGTAAGAAAGTTAAAAAATTGGGACTTATGATGGATAATAAACTAAATTGGGCACCGCAATCAGCTGAAGTCAGTAGAAAAATTTTCTGTGCTTTTAGTTCATTTAAGAGACTTAGAAAATTTCTGCCAATGCACACTAAAACTATGCTTGTAAACTCCCTTCTTCTTCCTTTCCTTGATTATGCCGATACATGTTACCTTAATATCACAGAGGAGCAACTTGACAAACTTGAGCGTCTCCAAAATATGTGCATTAAGTTCATCTACGGTCTTCGTAAGTACGACCATGTGTCTCAATTCCGCTCTGAACTCAAGTGGTTACCTATCAGACTTCGCCGAGATTGGCATACCCTTTCCTAGTTATATACCATACTCTTTTATCCCAAATCTCCTAGGTATTTAAGGGAACGCTTCGTTTTTTTCCGTGATGCAGTGTCACAAGGTCACAACTTACGTAGTGCTGAAAATCTACTTTTAAAAATGGCTACACACTCCACTGAATTTTATGCAAAATCATTCACGATCAAGGCAGTTCGACTCTGGAATGCACTACCACCGTCCATCCGGCGTGCTGAAACGCTAGCCAGCTTTAAATCTCAAGTGAAGTACCACTTTCTATCCTTATTATAATATGACTTTCTTTATTTCCACACTTACCTTGTTCGGATTTTCTTTTTTGTGTACATATTGATATAGGTATGTATGTATTTATGTATATATTTTATATTTGTATGTATGTATTGTATGTATCTTTATTAATTACACTTTTTTCTTCTTGCATATAACTTTGCACCTCACCTGTTTTCGTTAAACATCTCCAAGTACCTCGGTTGCCTGGAAGAGATTGCAGCTGCGATAAGGCCGCCTGTTGACATCTGTTTTCTTTAATCTATTACTCTGTATTATTATGTTTTGGTGCATAAAGATCTTAACTAACTACTAGTATACGATTTTCTACCAAAATGTCATTAAATTACACTTTGATGACATTCACATTCATTAGAATTTGAATGTTAAAATGCATGCCAAATTCAAAACAATTTGCCGTTATATCGTTGCGTAATATATAAAATAGCACCGTGTCACAGAAGACAGTCAGAGTATTACATACGGAACGGAATCTTTTAAGGTACGTGCACTATGCGTCTCCGTACCCCGACTCCACACCTCTCCCCTGTTATTGTGCTGCCGTGTGCCGATTTAGCTTTTATATTTAACGAATGTATTGATGAAGGCATATTTCCTAACTTAATGAAATTTAGTAAATCTATCCCCTTATTCAAAAAAGGAGAAAAAACAGACCCTGGCAACTACAGACCTATCTCTATTCTGCCAGTTTTGAGTAAGGTGTTCGAAAAGATAATACTCAATCAAATGCTACTTCACTTTAAGACCAATAATCTTTTCCATAGCCAACAATACGGCTTTACTGCTGGAAAATCGACTACCGATGCAGGAGTAGCACTTATTACTAATATCTACGACGCGTGGGAAAACAGAAATGATGCAATTGGATTATTTTGCGATCTTTCTAAAGCATTTGATTGCGTTGATCATCCAACACTTTTGCTCAAATTTCGTCAATACGGTTTTGATGATAAGTCAATTAAATTAATAGAATCTTACTTAACAGATAGGTTTCAAACTGTTGATATAAACGGAGTAAAATCACACGGGTCTAATGTGAAATGGGCGTACTCCAAGGTTCAATTCTAGGACCGTTCCTTTTCTTAGTTTATGTCAATGACTTGCCTTACATGGTTGAGAAAGAGGCTGACATGGTGCTGTTTGCTGATAACACCTCGCTAATATTTAAAATAGATCGACATAACAGTGATGCTAGCGCGGTGAACAGCACCTTATCTTTAATTTCTGATTGGTTTTCAGCCAATAACCTCATGTTAAATGCGAACAAGACCCAATGCATTCGATTCTCCCTTCCTAATGTGAACTAAGCCTGCGTTGACATACTAATTAATGGTCAGAAACTCGATCTGGTTGAAAGTACTACCTTTTTAGGAATCATAATTGATTCGAAACTTCAATGGGGCGCTCATATAACTAAACTTTCTAATAGGCTTAGCTCTGCGGCTTACGCTGTTAGGAGAATAAGACAATTGACAGATGTAGCAACTGCTAGACAAGTGTACTTTAGTTACTTTCACAGTCTAATGTCTTACGGGATACTTCTATGGGGGAGTGCAGCCGAGAGACTCACTGAGAGAATTATCCAAGGAAATAGGTATACTTAATTTTGCATCACAATTCATATTTGAAAATATAATGTAAGTGATTTTACAGATAGAAATTTACGTAATAAGAATGACTTAGTTAGCCCGTATTACAGGCTGAATACAGTCAGTAAGTCTTTTATGGGGAAGTGTATACTTTTTTATAATTAATTAAATTGCCAGAATTGGTCCTTGATATGCCAGACAGAAAATTAAAGCTTATGTAAAAATAGTACTTTGTGAGAAGGCTTATTATAGGACCGATGACTATCTTAAAGACAAAAAGGTCTGGCTTGAGCTTGGCGCGGGTCGCTCTTAAAGGTTTGTATACTTAGACATGTCATAATTTAGGTACATTGGTACGTACTAGATTTACAAATTGACATTATTTTAAATTTCGTAATTCTTATAATTCAATTTAATTATGACATAACAAACAATGTAATCTCAGTCCATCCATATAACTAATTTTAAGTTTTTAGTTTGTTAGTTGACGTCTTTGGAGAAAACGTCCAGTGCAGTTTGTTGCCGCTTCTTCTGCACTTGCGCCTAGGAAGCGGCGTAAACTTAGCTGTAAGTAACGATTTAACGTCAACATTTGTGCAAAAAAAAACAAAGTGACTATTATTAAGAGATATTATAAATATCCTATGATAATAAAGATATTTTGAATTGAATTGACTTGTGCCGCCGTGCACACGTCAATGGGTGTGTGTTCGCCCGCTCTCGCCCCTCGACAAGGCGAGCACGGGGAAGAGGTGCGGGGACGGGGAACGGGGAAGCGTATTGCGCTGGACCTTAGGAGATTCCGTTCTGTATGTAATACTCTTACTGTCGTCTGTAACCGTGTGACAAATGTAAAGAAATTATACTAAAGTGAAGAATCTAAAAAAGGAGTAGTTTATAGGACCTATTTATCTTAGCCAGAAGGTATTAAACGAGTGATAAGTGCTGATGAAGCGAAGGATGTTATATTGCAGCAGTCGTTTATAAACGAGCATGTACGTATGTGTAAAAATAATTATTTATATACTAATAAACTCGTATAAAAATTACACAGAAGCTGCGTTTATATTTTATTATGCAGTTCTAAATTATTTCTGTGTCTACATAAAGGAAAATGTTGAGCTGCACTTGAAACCAAACATACACGCCAGCGGGTTCTGTGTGCAACTGAATACCTTATGAATTGTAGCATCATTGTTTCCAGTAAATTAATTACCTAAACCTAAAAAGCATCTCTACAAAAGTTTTTATCTATTATTTATTTACTTATTTTTATTTGTTTATTTATCATTATTACTTACACTATCTTGACAGGTTTACCCAAGACAATAAATAGCAAAGTCACATGAATTTTATCTATTATTACTATCATAACACAAATAAAATAAAACTGCCCTTGTGAATTCCGTCAATGAACAGCTGAATAGGTCAATGTCTTCTGCTACCTTGTTTTATTTTTCACTCTATCGTTCTATACCTACTCTTTTTGTTCATCCTACTCCTGATAGCTCGTATTTTTGCGATATCCATACTAATGAAGATAACTTCTCTAAGCTACATTTTTAATAGGCTTCTTCTCATTTGTCACAATTTTTTTGCTGTGTCATTTTATAACTTAATTCATTAGGTGAAGGTGAAGTAGCGTGGCACCACGTGGCACTGTAAATTGGTTGCTAAAATGTTTTTTCGCGACAAACTTGCAAAAGTACTAATCAGTGTAAATGGAAATATAGTAAAGAGCCTCGTTTGCTATGATTTCTCGCTATCTCATTCATCCAGCGTAATACAGTAAGTTACATTGGCTCCTTTCAAGACTGAAAACAATAGCAAGTAATAATATTGATAAGCTTTCGACTCAATTGAACCAAACGCTTCAACCTGATTAGGTTTATTAGTCTAGGATAATCACCTCGTGAACAAAGAAACTAGTGTAACTGAATGATAGACTAATCAAGCAAATGTTTGATAATTATCTACATGTATGGGATCGGCTATGAACAATTCAGATAAGAAAAAATTCTTTAGAGTATTTCTATTGTTATTCTTTTTTGTAAAAAGTTAAGTAAGTTTTCTTTAGACTGCCGATAGTAACAACAATCCAATCTAAAAAAAAGCATATTTCTATGTTGATTTTTTTAAGATTTTCTGAAAATTTTTAGGGTAGTGTATCCAAAGGGTGCCAACGGGACCCTATTATTGTATTATTGAGACTCCGCAGTCTGTCCGTCAGTCCGTCCGTCTGGCACAGGGTTCTATACAAATACTAAAAATAAGATATGCTTAAAAATTAAAGGGGGTGGTCATACAAGAAGCGTCTTTTTTATAGCGTTTTAAAACATTGTATAAATCAATATATAAATTATAACACTTTACAAGTGCTTTTGCCCTTTTACTTTATCGTCTTCTAAAATTGACATGGGAAAGTTATCTTATATCAGTCAACAAAATGATTCCAGCTAAAACAAAAAATAACAAGGCCTTCAGTAATACAAGTTTTCCACAAAATAAACGAAAAGGACCCTCCACATTTACTCGCTGCACAGCAAATGAATTTATTTAGCGTCGGCGAAATTAAATACAAATATATTCATATTACACAAACAAATGTTTATAGTGATTCTGACTTTATCTCGGAAACCGCTGAGAGGGAAAATGAAACATTAGACAGTTTTTGTGGGTCTTACTCTCACAATGCTTATAATTTTGTGTTTTGTGTACTTATTCTATGTTTTTTTTTTCGCGTGCAAGTGGCTAATCCTGGTGTATTTTTTCCTAAAGGCATTTGACATAGCTTTACTGTCTCCGTAGTCCAGTTGTCAATACGTTTGCCTTGTGATCTGGAGGTCATGGGTTCAAATGCCACTTGGATGGATACCTACGTAGGTCACTATATAAGTTTTGAGACACGCAGAAAGTAGACAACATATAGTTACTATTTATATAATATTTTTTCACAATACTCTCTATCATTATCTATACAGATTTCCATCCGCCTAAACCAGTCTTGGAAACACTTATTTCAATCTTACTTAAACCTGTCAAAACATGTCAAAAATGGCTGATTTGTACGCAGTCACCACTTCTGCGGCACTTTAAAAAAGCTTGTCTTTTATCTTATCTTTTATGGTGGGAAATAAAAAGAAGTCACAAGGACCTAAGTTGGCTCTGTAATGTGGGTGAGGTAGGGTTTTACTACCAAATTCTTTAATAAACGCCTTTGTTCTGAGGGAAGAGTGTGAAGACGCGTTGTCGTGGTGCAGCATCATTCCGCGGCGCCCGGTCTTTGGTCGTCTCTCCTGCACAGCTTTGAAAACTTTTGGCAATGCGACTGTAGCGTACAATTATGAGTTAACTGACCTACAATTCTCTAGCATTGATGATGCAAGATGTCCACTCTGTAAAAAAAAACTGACCACAATTTTTTTTTCCAATGTTCTGCTGTCTTTGCAATTTTCTTGGCTACTGGCCATCTGGAAACACCTATACCGAGGAAGGCTTCTTAATTACCGGATCATATTGATATATCTATGTTTCGTCGCCAGTAATTATTTCAGAAATACTTCTTGATCTCCCATTTTCAAAACGTAGACGCATCTCACGGCACCAATCCACATGGGCTTTCTTTACCGTTTCGGAGAGCAAATGAGGTATACAACGACAACAAAGCTTCCTCATTCCAAGACGTTCATGTAATATGGTGTGAACACTAACCGAACTGATGCCTAAGATTTTCTCTATGTCTCTGTATGTAATTCGTGGGACATCTCGCACAAGCATTTCAGTATTCCACATATTTTCAGTAGTGACTGCTGTTCGGGGGCGTCCACTTCTCTCATCATCTTCAAGGCTGGTTTTCTCCTTTTAATTTTTTTAAACCATCTAAAAATGGTTGCCCGATAAGAAGCAGACTCACCTAAAGCTGATTTTAAACATTCTAAGCTTAAAACTTCAGATAAACTACATTGAAGCTGTGGGTCCCGAACGCCATCTAGCGTTTATTTAAACCTACTCTATGATTGATCAGACGGCAGTCGCTCTGTGTAAAAAACCAGTAAACTCGTCAAATCACCAAGGGTAGGTAGCGGACCCCGGGCTCTAAAGCGTTACCGCTGAGGATTCAACCGGGAATACGCTCGGTTGATGATGATGATGTGAAATTTCTTGATGACCTTCATCTAATAATGACAGTCAGGATCAACGACTTTAGATCATGGATCAAAAGCATCCTTAGCTGGGTTGCTTCGGAGCCAGGAGTCCGTTTTCTGTATGTTATTGTCTTTTTCTTGTTTAAATAAAGACTAATACTAATTTATTATCAACAGAAAACCGCGGTGTAAAATAAATACGAGTAATTATGTTTGTGCAAACAGATCTACGCTTTTATTAGCTGCAACATTGTTACCTGCTTTAATTATGAAGAAACTATCGCAAACAAACCAATTCACTCGCTACTTGTGGATTATTACTTCTACAGAAACTTGAAATTAGTATCATCTAGCTTAGTATTTATTAGATATACCTATGTCTTTTTTATCCAAATTTAGGTAACAAAAGGTTTAAAAGTCCATCTTTACACTAAGTATATAACTTAGTGTAAAGATGGACTTTTAAAGCCCGAGGTATTTTTCAGTCAGTCAACCATTTAATATGGGCGGTTAAAACATATGAAGTAGGTAGTACTATACTACGCTCCCTGGACTCCGAAGCAGCACAGCCGAGGATGCAACCGGGAACGCGCTTAGATGAAAAAGAAGTACTATTATAATTAGTACCCAGGGTTGAATAGTAGAAAAGCAGACGCTTGTACAACTTTAGGAATCTTAAAAGTATATAAAAACGGATATCTTTCATTCCCTATCCCCTTAACTTACTTATACGAAACATGTAATAAAGATGATAAATGACAACATTTCTGTCCCCAAATCTATCTTTAAAGACAAAGATTACACCCTATTGGAGTTGTCACGGAGTCCATACGCGATTCACAAGATCCATGGGAGAACATCGACTTTTGAATTATACATGAGATCTTTAGGGGAGCTCTAGACTGTAAAAGGTACCAAATTGATATTTATGAGGAGTTACCATCGGAAGGAATCGTTTTGAAAATACTAGAAATCGGCTGATTTTAAGATTTATTTATATATCTACTTGCTTCAAAGTCATACCACTCCTGGGCGATGATTTCCCTTTTTCTTTATATCCTTCTAAGCTACTGTCTTATGTAATCTTCGACAAACGTTTCTCGAGTTTACTTACTTGTAGATAATTTCTGCAGTTCTTATGTATGTATGTAGATTGTTGGTAGGTATGTGGTTTAGTAAATTTATTTGTAATGACTACGGGATGTAGGTACATAAGTAGGTAAATTTTCGTTAAAGTTAAAAATTTTGTATCGAGCAGTGTAGTTTGAAATTTTATAACTGTAATTTTTTTTCCTACATACAAACCTGAAAAATCTTCATAATTTATAAAAAAAATAAAAAATATATAGGCTCCATAGTTAACCTCTTTAAGCCTCGTATTCAGTAGGCAATACTTGCGCGATATATTGCACAACATGTTGCTTATCCTGTTGAAACTTAGCGCGGAACTTTTGTTTAGCAACGTTGTCTGACTACGCATTATCAATCGTTGTCAACATGTCGCCAGAGGAACTAGTATTGATTTCAGCGGTAGTGGCACAGAATAAATAATACTAACGTACAGAAGTCTCACTCAGCAAAGAAATTCAAAGAAATATCTACTCAATGTCGCTAGCGATATGGTTTAATTTAGCTCACGTCTGAACTCAGCACCTTTACGTAAAGATACCTAGACATCCATTGCAAGCCAATTTCATTTTTATTACTCTGGACAAACGATTCGTATAACTGAATTTACCACCCGGAGGGGCCGCCTGCGCGCATTGTAATAATGTGGGTACATTTTCGATATCTAAACGAGGAGTGACACAGGCATGGTAGTGGTTATAATTAAATCGAAAAATGTATCAAAACAAAGCCACGTTGGTGGGTAAGAAATTAATTAATGTGAGCTCTCGTTTGTTACATCACATTACGGACATTACTGCGCGTCACGTCTCCACCCGACAACATTTGATGCTCAACTGCATGTTGCACGGATACACATAAGTACACACAACAAGCCGCGCATCATGTTGCGCGTCAGCCGGCAACGTCGCGCGCTGTAGTGCAACGTTGCCGAACCGAACATGTTGAGCGTCACGTGTTGCACGCCAAATGTTGCCTTGTGGATACGAGGCTTTATTTACTTATATTTTCTTCCATGCTGGTCTGGGAGAAAAGAAAAAACATAGAATGCCTCTCTTCCTGCGTAGAATGGGCAAGAATGTAAATCATATCAATAGGCGATGCGGTTAGCAACCGATCAGGATTCCCGTTTTCCACCATCATGCCCACTCTAAAAGTGGCCTGGGCCTTGCCACCCTAGGTTCTGTCTACCCCGTTAGGAATAAAGACGTGAAAGTGTATCTGTATCTTCCGGCAAAATAGTTCAAATTCAGACACAGCTATGTCAAACAGCTAATTACAAGCAATATTAAAGAAAACTTAGTTATTTTAATTTATGATTATAAATAAAACAAAAAATTATGTAAATTATACATTATTTATTTATTAGACTAGAGATCACGCATTGCACTGACCATCACTATCGCTTACCAGGAATTAAGAGAACATTTTCACTAGCTACTTATTACTACTGATAACTGCTTACTGGTATCATCTTACAATATGTGCACTTTGCCTTGCACTCACAGCCTTATATTCTTAGGTACACAAACTAGGTATTAAAATTCATAATTGGGTAGTATCCAGGGTCAAAAATAAATTATTTTGAATTGGTATGAGAATAAAACGTCACAAAATAATGTCACTTGTCATTCATCATATCCATTTTGAACGTGATTTAATATTTATTAATGCCGAAAAACTGATATTAAGAGCGCTATTTGACTCCAAGAAACTATGACGTCACGCCGTGCGTTTTTCATAGAAATCCCATAGAAAATATTTGTTTTGTAGTTTAGAAAAAAGTATCTGTTTTGACTTGTTGGCAACTAGCGGATTGTCTTTAAATCTTTGATACTAAGTGCAATAAGTACTAAAATATTTGTATTTGTTCAAACTTTTACTTTTTACTATTTTGTTCATCTTTGATTTCTCAATTTTCAAAGTACAAAATTAAGTACTTACTTAACTAAATATTTACAACTTGCTATTACTTATTGTTTTTCTTCCCTTCTTTAATTCTTAATAAAATCTCAAAATTAAGTTTGTTTGTGAGTGTATATATCTAAACATTTCCAGTTTAAGACATTGCGATTTCTTCCATATTTTTCTTCTTTTTTTTTTCCTCTATATGTACGAGTATCATATCTGGAATCCACAGGACTAATAAAATAACCAAGAATAGGTTCTGTGCTGTAATGCATACGATGTAGCTCTCGGTGTAATCCCTAATCCAGCCTAGGAAATAACCAGCTGGAGGCACTATGATTCCCATGGTCAACATTCCCAGACCCACGGCGGCTGGCACCTGATCCATCCGGCAGTTTTCAGAGATGGCAATGTTTCTGGCAACAATGATCATACTTCTGCCAAACCCGTAGATACAAGACATCGCAATCAGTACCGTCAAGTCTGATTGGTATGCCAAAACTGAAAACAATAAAAAAAATTTTTGAATAAAAAAAAAGTTTAAAGAAATATTAGTTAAAAATTTTGGCAAAACTTATAGATATTAATAACAAAAAAATATTATATTGTTTTGTTATACCTCTACATTTCATATTGATTATGTAATCTGCTCGTAAATAGTCAAATATTCAGCCCGCAATAACAATTTATTTATAATTTTTTGGTTATAACTAACGTGAGACACAGACATTACTAATTAAGGCCGTACTTGAATTTTCCGGGGTCCAGTGCTGCCCCCATTTAAAATAAATCATTTCAAAGAAAACGGAGGCATTATTTAAAATTTTGCAACTACCAAGTCCTATTTAACCCTTTAAAGTATTTTATGAACTACTGTTTACAGTTTATAATGAGAACGTTAAGCTTTACTACGCACATTAGCCAAAAGTGGCCGTTTTTCGCAATTGTGCGTAGTAAAGCTTAACGTTCTCACTTTGTAAACAGTAGTTCATAGAATACTTTGAAGGGTTATCTAGGACTTGATAGTTGCAAAATTTTAAATTATGTCTCCGTTTTCTTTGAAATTATTTATTTTAAATGGGGGCAGCACTGGACCCCGGAAAATTCAGGTACGGCCTTAAGATAAGCGGGTCACTCACGTAAAAAGTCAGCTACTTTATTATTATTTTTTTACTTATTATTTTCGAGTAATTTGATATTTTGGTTTTATTTCAATATTTTTTAATTACACCTAGGTATTATATTTGAAATTTTGTTCCAGTGGTTCCAGGTAAGAATAGGCCCTCTCCATCTCTTCTTGTGAATGTTGTAAGAGGCGACTAAAGGACTAAGCATAAACATCTCGTACTACAATTGCATTCCAAAGGAGGGTTAAAGTCGGGCAGGCGGCTGGTCGTAAAACTGTAGCCAAATCATTTAAGGTGACGCACAGTATTGCAAATTGTGAACCCACGTCGCCTTAAACTGTTCTGGATATTTTTTCTCTACTCCGCAAGGTCTTTGGCATCCTTAGGTGACCATTAACATGCATGTTATATTTGGAGAAGAAAAAGCCGGGAATGAGCACCCCGTGCTCCGAAGCAGCACAGCTGAGGATGTAACCGGTAACGTGCTTAGATGAAGAAGATTATATTTGAAATTTTATTGTACAAAGCATTTATCATAACACCTTTTAAGTAATAAAAAAAATGACATTTTCACTTCATTAGAATTATCTTATTTTTAAATATCGTTTCGAACATGCGTGAGTATTAGGCACTTACTTTGTCTAGAAATAATGAGCCAAATGCAGGTCATGATGAGCATCCACCTGGCCTTGATCCTGAACTTATCCTGGAAGATCGGCAGGATGAGACGGCCGGCGATGTCGGCGGCTGCCACGGCTGACATACAAATCGCTGTCTTTTCCTTGTCAAACATCGCTTGTTTCTGCAAAATAAAAAATAAACTTCTTATAATTCTATACGAAATTACGGTTTGTAAGGAAATAATCCATAAGAAGAGTACATTCCCGGAAAATAAATGGAAATTAGTTAACAGTAGTGAGTTTCTGTGAACAGTATAAAAAAAGTGTTCTGATATTTATATGTATGATTACTGAGGGAAAATTTTATAAGTAAGTATAGTTAGGAGACAGATAAACAGACGTACAGGCAAACGCAAAAAACTACTTTAAATTATTTTTTGCAATATTTATTAATAAAGACCCAATTACTTACTTCCTTATTTATTCAACTCGCGCATTTTTTATTCAGGTGCATGTTTATGTCATATTAAGGACATCCCCATGCGTGAGCACATATGACGCATATTTGTTTACAGCGGGGATTTTTGCACTGCATTTCATTTGTAAGATTATCTCAGAAACGGGTCGATGAAATTTAGTATGTTGGGGTTTCGGGGCTGAAAAATCAATCTGGCTAGGTTTCTTTTTACATAACCTAGTTTTTTTCTTTTTTCCAGAACCTAGTCTTTTTTTTCTTTTCTACAGAACCTAATTTTTTGGTATTTTCATCGAGTGACGCTCAGTCGCCCAGTTAATTAGGATTATTGAGGATTACAAAAAAATATAATCAGAGCATAAAAACATGAGCCATCTTTCTTTACAATATCATGCAACGTCACGTGAACAAGAATTTAATTTACCTGCAATGTTTTATTTTTTAATATATTTGATGTAAATGGCATCCATACCTAATTCGTAGATGTCTCCTTCGTCATATCCAGTTGAAATGGCTAATATTTATTATATGAGTGTGGACCAATATGAGGCTACATTTACTCCTCTGTATATACATGTGTAAAACTTCAATACTTATTCTAAATACCTATATTACGTCTAAAAAAATATACTGAAACTATTTTAAGGGTGGACTCAGTCCATTATATTGAACAACTTTTCCCAAGGAACAATCGAATTATGAAAAATAAGTTTTTAGCTTTCCATACAAACTCGGATCAGCTGTTCGGTCAACTTGTATGGGAAACCAAAAATTATTTTTTATATTTTGATAGGTATATGTTCCTTGGAGAAAGTTGTTCAGTATCATGGACTGAATTCACCCTTAAAATAGTTTCAGTATACATATAGGTACCTATATATAGTTTACCTGCAGGAAAAGTGGGTACAGCATGCTGAAGTTCTGTATGGACGTGACAGCCATAGCAGTTCCGAATAAGATGTTCAAGAAACGAGGACTCGACAGCAGCGAAATGTCGAACAAAACGTAAATCTTGTGCAATATTCCCTGTTTTTTTGGCGGTTCCATTTTATCTACAAAAAAATGCTGATTACTTTCGTGTTTTTTCAACTTATGCGCTGTAAATGGTGTCTTGAATATATGATTTTGAACCATGAGTATAAAATTAAATTTTGTTTAAAATAATTTTTAAATTATTTAAATTTATAAATGACCATTATTATACCTTGCATACATATTAATACCTTTAGTATACATATGAATACCCACCCTTATTATACATTTTGTTTGGTTATGACATGACATACCTTCAATTTAAGTACATGCTGCCAGCATCTATACGAACAACTTTTACCAAAGAAATAATTCCGTAATTGCAAAAAAAAAAATCCCTGCTTTTATCTACATTATATATCGTTATTTTAAAAGTCGGAGTTCAGTATGACACTCAGCTGCTATACATTTATAAGCGGTAGGTTTGTAATTTACTATAGAGTAGCGAATTTTTTTTCGTGATTTCTGAATTATTCCCTTGGTAAGAGTTGTTCGTATAGATGACGGTAGCATGTCCTTAAATTATCGGTATGTCATGTCATGGTCTGTTGTAAAGGTGATATTCCATTGTATAATCTTGATACCATACAAGATTAGATATCGTACGAAATTTGGTGAATTTATACGTTGTAAACGTTTACTATAAGATCATTCCTAAAATCACAAAATGTCTGTGGTTTTCGACATTTCCTTACGACTATCAAAATAAATGTCCTGTACTAAATACGGTACTAAGAAAATTGCAATATTTGTTAATTTTCATTTCTAACCATTTTATTCCTAAATCTCATTTTCATGCTGGAGAAAAGAAAATACGTAGATAATACCAGCTGCTTCTCTTCCCGCGCGATTGTAAGAACCGATCGATAGAAAGGGCGAGAATCTGCATCATATTAATAGACGATGCGACTAGCAACCCTTTACTATTTTGACGCCCAAAATCACGCTAAGAGTAGCCTCGACTGTCTCCGTGGTCCAGTGGTCAAGTCGTCTGCTTTGTGATCCGGAGGTCGTGGGTTCAAATCCCACTGGGAAGCATTCTTTGTTAAAAGTAGTTTACAGTCTGGTTAGGATATTGCAGGCTTGAATCACCAGTTATCCAAAAAGAAAGATGATGCCGTGCTTCGGAAGGCACGTAAAGCTGTTGGTCCCGAACGCTATCTAGCGTTTGTACCTATCCTAGGATTGGTTCTGGTCTTATCTTTGGGTTGCGGAGGTCAGATGGCAGTTGCTTTGTGTAAAAACCAGTAACCTTGTCGAATCACCTAGGTTGGGTAGCGGACGGGTTTTGAAGCGTAACCGCTGACGATGCAACCGGGAATACGCTCGGATGATGATGAATCACGATAAGAGTAGCCTTTGGGTCTTGCAGCCCTCTACTCTGTCTACCCCGTTACGGATAAAGACGCGGTAGTGTATCATTCTGTATATCTAGAATAATCTAGATTCTTACTTGTTAAATATTTATTGCTGCAGTTAAAACAAAAAAGCTGTAAAGGTGATATTCCATTGTCATAAAACATTTTTGATATTATCAATATTGTGCCACACAGCTGTTGTAAACAGCGCAATCAAACATACTCTGAACTTTGATAAGAGATCTAAATATTCCCAACGTTTCATAATGGATTGTGTTATTTATTTCGTAATATCTTTACGTTACTTTAATTATTCATAAATTTTTGTGATGATTATTAATTATACTTTTTTTATCGAAGTCGTAAATTCACGTAACTACAAGGTGATATTTTGGCAATATCTAGTCAGCTGCATGATAATTATGAGTCATAACTATGTTATCCAATCTCGGTGTACTACCATTGTAGCAAATAAATTGTTTGTTCATTTGCTTTGCTTGCTTGTAATAACTTCGACTGGAAATACTTAAATTTTTATTTGGAAGATAAACCATAGCCTAGAATACCTACGTGATAGGTATAAACCGATTATGAAGACTAATTTTATACCCTTTATTGAAGGATCTTATGAAGTAATGGTAGGTACCAAACTTGGACTGACATACTATGTGTGTGTGTGTATTTTACAATCTAGACAATTCATCATTCACTTTGTAACAACTTTATGCAAAATTGTCGTTGCACAAATGTATGGAGAGCCAGCTAGGTCACTGAACACCTACCTGAAAATTTTTGGGTCGGTATCAATGCCTAATAAGTGAAACCGATAAATTTGTAGCCTTTCTATGGTACATTTGGATCAAAATATCGTAATAATATGGCCGACACCAATTATGTCAACTGACCTGACATTGACAGTAACTGCGAGTGACGGTTAAATCAGGTTGCGTACGTATCTGACTGAGGTATCTGAGGTACGTACGAGTATAGGCGCTATACTATGTCAGTATCGCCATTAGATTTTTAATGTATTTTGTACACTATCAAGATCAAGAAAAAACAAATATATGGTCGGTTTTTGATATTTTGTCTGATTTTTGGGAAAGTGTTCATGACCTGTTATGCAACATCCCCTTTATGTAAGACAATCAATTCAAACGTTTTATAAAACAGACAGCTAACTGGATCCCAATATTAAAAATTCTAAACCGATCATTAAACTGAACTTATCGAACCTCAAGGGAAGGCAACTCACTGATAAAATAAGTGAGATGAAAACTTATTGATGGCAGAAATAAAGTTTACCGCAGACAATTTTCAGCACGGATACTCACCAACACCATTTGCTTTGGACAATGCGAGTTTTTCACCATTCAGTTCTTTATGGCTCTCGGATTTCTTGTTCACTATGCTGAGATTTTCTTTGCCATTTCCGTTTAGAGTTGGCTCGGTAGCTCGCCTTCCATTATTTAATACTTCCGTGAACGTTTTGGAATCTTTTCTTATGACTATATTTTTGTGCTTATCTTCTAGTAAATGCAATTTTTCGTCTACTGGGACTTCTTCTACTACTTTCTTTAGGTGCCATTCTACTGGTTGAATAAGTAGAACTCCGCCAATCTAAAAAATATTTTATTGTTAAAAATTGTATAATTAGAATTTAAGACGATAAGTACCTTAAAATATCGTCGGAATATCATCTCTATCTCTTTCGATGTGTAAATATAGAAATCTTATTAGTTACTTTAGTAATATAAATAATATTTTTAATTAAAACAGAGCAGTCTTGCTTTGGTTTAGTGGAACATGGCCCATAGTCAATAGACAGGTATCGAGATTTTTTGATATTTAGTACAAAACTAATTCTTATTTAAACTGGTGTCGATTTTTGTAACGTACAAAAAACTAATAAAAAGCCTTTTATATTACTTTAAATACCTAATTTCCCATCACTTTTCTATTTAAGCGAGTTGCCTGGAAGAAATTGTTTAGTGATAAGACCGCTTTTTGCGCATTATATTATGAGTTGAGTAAAATACAATATAATATATATTCACTGCACACCTCTATCAAATAAACATGATTAACGTAAATAAACATATAATTACCCCATTAAGGCTCAAGCCGGACAGGATTAAACACGCTCCTTGGAAGCCATAGTGCTCTAAGAGGTATCTCACTAAATGAGGCATCAAAGTCTGTCCCACACCTGTTCCCACATTTGCCAAGCCCACCGCCCGGCTCTTCTTGAGATTGAAGTAGGCATTTATAGCCACAAACGACGAGTTCTGAATGAAACCTAACCCTAATCCTGAAAACGAATTAGCGTAAAATACATCGTACAAAAGTTACTTAATTACAAATTAGTAACAATTACAAAATGAACGTGACATATATTTTAAGGAAAATAGAGTGAAGATGGCATGAATTTGTACTATTTTAAGTCATGCAGATTTCAATAACTAAGTCCATCATAATAAAAAATATGTGGCGAAATTTTTCGTCACATATCTTTATTTAGATATTTTTTCTAGCATTGTAATCACATATACAGGGTCTAACAAAATATACTGAAACTACTTTTAGGGTGGATTCAGTCCATGTTACTGAACAACTTTCCTAAAGGAACGTATAGCGAAATATGAAAAATATTTTTTGGCATCCCATATAAATTGACCGATCAGCTGATCCGAGTTTGTATGGAAAGCCTAAAATTATTTTTCATATTTCGATATATGTTCCTTGGGGAAAGTTGTTCAGAATCACGGACTGAATTCACCCTTAAAATAGTTTTAGTATATTTTGTTAGACGTTATATAGATACACATATATATCTATGATTACATCATAATCAATAATTATTAAGTCCATGATTAAATCTCTTATAATTATGTAGCAGTTTTAAAACCATCAGTTTATGTAACTAGCAGCCGACAGAGAGATATTATGCGACTGTCTCCATTATTTTATTTTCTAAACTTCCTGGCCAATTAGTCCTATTACAAATTAAACTGCTAATCATTTAGTTCAGTTGTTTTAAGTACTAGTATAAAGACTACAATGGTAAAACTGAACAAGACATATCGGCCAATAAAAAGTTCTTAGTTTGCGGTGCATCTAAATATCTTACCTAATAAAACACCATAAGTAAGTGTCAAATGCACAATATTTGTTGAAAATCCACTTAAAAATATGCCCGACGTACATGAGACAGCGCCGATCACCGCCACCGTCCTTGGTGATGTTAATTTGATGATGGCGCCTGCGATAGGACCACCGAAGTTTGTGACGAACAACATTGTGCTCATTATTATTGCAGCGCCTTGAGTTCGATGACCCATCGCTTCTAATGCATCTCCGTACAATAAACTAAATAGAGACAGCATGGACTGATTGAATATCTGAAAAAAGATATTGATTTTCATTAATTTAGATCTTCATTAGCAATATTTTAGAAATTGAATCTTCCCCTTATGGGTAGTTTCCTAAGTCAAAAATAAATTATTTGGTACTGTTAAGAGAATAAAACGTCACAAAATAATGTCACTTGTCATTGATCACATCCATTTTAAACGTGATTTTAGATTTATTTATGACGTAAAGTTGATATTAAGAGCGCTATTTGACTCCAAAAAACTATGACGTCACAGTCCGATATTTTATACAAATCTCATAGAAAATATTTGTTTTGACTTTTAAACAAAAAATATCTGTTTTGACTTCTTGGCAACTAGCGGATTATTACGCACTAGTGCACTAGTGTGCAGGTTTCGACACGATGTCTTCCTTTACCGTAAGCAAGGAGTGGTAGTTGAAAATGACCGTTCATGAATACATAGTCAGAGGTACAAGTCACACCTAGTGAAGGTCTAACTCTTGCCTCACAGACCCGCCAGCGCTTTAAAACTCGTATACTTAGTCGAAGTTCGGGACTTACGTACGCTTTGATATAAACGAGTCTGACAGAATTCAGAAACGTTTTCAAGTCCTTTATTTTTCTGTTACGCCTCGAAATAAGTACCTACGTAATTTTTTCTGCCAAAATTGGACTGATTTTGCACATAGCTTTGACATTGGACATAATGGGCACATTACACTGAATACATGAACAGTCTGTTCCACAGTGAAACCGGTTTACTATTGTATAAAAACTGCTATGCATATTGACTATATTTAGTCGTGAAAGACAAATTGAAATGGTAATCATAAAAAATCGAGGTGACTAGAAATCGGGCTACTACGAGTACAGTTAGTTTTTTGTGTAAATTCGATGACCGCGATCGCTGCGAAGTCAGGCTGGTTATTATCAGCGAGATTGTTATAGTAATGTTTTAAAAAGCCAATGTTTATTTTGTACACCTAGATAAAATTTAAATTACAATTAAATATTTTGTTTTATGTTTTATTTACAAAAATTTTTTTTGTTTAATAAAATGTGAATTTTTTCTTCATTTCTTAGTATGTCGCGCAGGGAATTATAATTTTATCGTCGTAGCTAGGCTAGCGGGCCAGACTTAAAGAGTTCTAGCTTGGAAGCGGGTGCCACTAATTATTTTTTCTTATCGTACAGTCTAAAAGTAAGTATGTATTTTCTGAAGTTTTTGGCGGAAAGACAAGGGGTTCAATTGGGGTTTTCTTTAATTTATTTTGAAAATTCATTGATGGGCGTCTTTAGGCGCCGCGCTGTCTGCAACTTAATCGGCTATGAAAACCATTGGACTCGTATTGACGTCGGTTGGTCGCCTGAAGCTCCCTTGAAGCAATCAAAGCGACTCCTTCACACGTTTTCCATCCAAAGCAACAATGGACAAAAATCTGTGCAATGATGGCCCATCGTATAGAAGACCTTTGATTGTAACTTGTTAGGAATAAAGAAGCAACAAATTACGAAACTAAAGATAGGCTCTAAAGGATTTGTATTCGATGGCCAGAAAATATTTGAAAATATATATATCGTTTACTGATATGTCGACTGTTACCATAAATACATCAGCCTTCGGGTTAAGTTGCTATCTACAAAAGAAGATAATACAAAAAAATATCTTGTTGTTCACATAGCTTTATCTATACTCTCAAAGGTTTCAAAACATTGTGACGTACAATGTAATATTGTGTGAAGATTACAGCTAATACGGATTATTATTAGTTTATGCTTATTGGTTGTAGTAATTGGATTTGAAATGGCTTCATTTCTTTGTATTCTTATTTACAAAGTAAGTCTTCAAATTAGCGTAAGTTTTCTGTTAGTGTATTACCTACTTCCCTTTCCTATTAAGAGTTTTAAAAGTTATTATTATGACTCTATGATTATTTTATCTCATAGTCGGTGGTTATTCATTTCTTTTTCGAAGAAAAAAATAACTGAAATAGCTTGAGAAACCTAAAAGTCAGTACAGTACATCTTCAATCATGTCTAGGCAATAGTTACTCGTAAAAGAAAAAGAATAGCTAGTATACTTGAAAAAAATTATACAGACACTTTTACACGTCAATAAGATTTGTATACATTACATTTAATGTTTTTTTAAACATAAATTTATTAATAAAGAAAAGCTACCGATACTAGCGTTAAAAAGGACGGCTGAAAAGAAACGCCGAAAGAAACTCATTTACATAGTATTGGTCGCCTACTCGCCAGAAGGGTATATTAATAATATAATACCTTGTTGATACATGTAATACATAACATGTAATGCTTGCGAATGAGCAAACAAACATAAATAACGTGATAAGAAATACTAAGTAGTCAAAAAGCAAAGCCAAGCTGATCAGACCCAATTTGTGTAGGTGTGGTTAGCTGACATAGGTATACTCAATTTCACTGGTGTAAAATAGGAAAAAAAAATTCCATATCGTAATTGACTGATCTTTATTGAATCACAGACAAATTGAAACCTTTTTATCTTCAGATATTGTTATCCAAGTATCTGTTATGTTTCAATTACGGAGCGCTTTCAGCTTTTCGTAAGAGCCTAAGCAGACGCGACACTTTAGGCATTTGATAATTCCACCAATATTTATAAATAATGATACTTAAAGGTAAAAAGTTATGAAAATATTTTATTATGAACTAGATTATTGACCGAGTGAGGAAAGCGAACGAAGGTCATCGTTTCAGCTTCGGCAAAAATTCTTTCGTGTGTCCAAATTCCAGTTTTTCGGTTGTTCTCCCTTACAGGTCACATTTCGCAACAGATTCTCGTGAAATTTTGTGAGCAGATTCGATATTTATGGAAAAAATTTGAAAGTGGTTAAAATATGGGGGCTAAAAACGTAAAAAATATCAAATTTTAGCCATTTTGAAAAATATTCAAAAGTGTCATAATTTTTTTTGTTACCTTTATTATGACGCAACTTTTTTTGTTCGAACGCTAATAATAATAATAATAATAATAATATATTTATTTGCTGTAAAAGTGGTTACAATAGTTGTTAATTACAATTTTTAGATCACACTTCTAACCTGTCTAGGCATGCAAATGTCAATTAAGTTATCATTAATTTAATTATTTATTGTATTCATATCTTTCTATTCTATAATTATATTAGTATTTGGTCTAATTTGTTATTACTAATGTTTAAAAAATTGAATTAGTAATAAGTATTTTATAAGTAACAATTCTATGACCAAAGATATTCCTGTATCGAGTAGAAACCCTTCTCCAGCAGGAAACTACGCAGCCTGTTCTTAAAGACTGGCAACGGCAATACTTTGATATCCTCCGGCAGCCTGTTGTAGATACGAACAGCCATCCGACAGCTATTTTGGTCACATAAAGCTGTGGATACATTAGATAACACAAGCCTGTTGGGGTATCTGCCACGATAATTAGAAATTACCTCACAATTTCTTTGAAATAAATATGAGTGTACCTTTACAAAGTGACACATTTCATAAATGTAGATGGATGGTAGGGTCAACAATTTAAGTTTTATGAAATGCGGTCTACAGCTAGTTCTCTGAGGCAACTTACATAATGACCTTACACAGTTTTTCTGTGCCATAAACGCTCTGTCCAATTCTGTCGAATTTCCCCATACTACAATTCCATATCGTAATACAGACGCTACGTACCCATGATACGCTAACAAGGCTGTTTTAAGCTCTGTTATATTGACCAGTCTCCACAAAACAAAAAAAAAAATATTTAATTTACTACATACTTGATTGATATGAGATTTCCATGTTATGTTTTTGTCCAAAGTAACTCCCAGAAATTGTACATCATTACATTCATCAATAGTCTGTCCATTATGTTTTATTGTTAAATCTGCATTTTTATTATTCCTTTGATTATGAAATTGTACGTATTTGGTCTTTTTAGTGTTTATTTGTAAATTATTTTTGTCAAGCCAATTTATTATGTCATTTAACGTTTTATTTATGTCCGTATTATATGCGTCAATTGAATTTGATAAATTAGGTATCACCACAGAAAGATCGTCGGCAAATAACGTGCAGAAGTGTTCAGTAGCTTTTGGAAGATCATTAATGTATAGTAAAAACAATAAAGGACCTAGTATACTTCCTTGAGGCACGCCAATATTATTTAATTTCTCACCAGACATAAATGAAGTCTCATTTTGATTCTTATCCAGATTAGTCACTACTACTTGCTGCTTCCTATTTTCAAGGAAGGATTTAATCCAGCTATTAGCCTTCCCCCGAATTCCATACCTATCACATTTAGCAAGCAATATTTTATGTAAAACATAATTAAAAGCTTTTGTCATATCAATAAACAACGCCATAACTTCAGTACTATTGTCTACATGACTTAGCACCTCATTTACCAAATTGAACATGGCTAATACAGTTGATTTACCTTTCTGAAATCCATTCTGATTTATGTTTAATATATTGTACTTAGTTATAAATGTAATAAGCCTAAAATACATAGCTTTTTCAAAAATTTTTGATATGATAGACACCAAAGCTATCGGTCTATAATTTTCCAAACAGTTTGCATTATTATCTTTAGGAAGTGGTTTTATGACAGTTTTCTTCAGATTTTCTGGAAATTGTCCTTGTTCAAAAGACAAATTTATAAGAAAACTCAACACAGGTGCCAAAATATGTTTAGATTTCTTTATTACGTATGAAGATAAATTATCACTACCTATAGAATTTGTATTATTGAGCCCTGTTATTATTTTACCGATTTCATCACTGTCCGTGGGAAATAAGAATAAAGTTTCATTTACTGGTTTGCACAAATTCGTGGTGGTCTCTGCAATATTATTTTTTGTCTGTATGTCTGTAAAAAAGTCATTGAAAGCATTTGCTAAGTCAGTAGGATTAGTAATTACCTCACCATGTCGTACAATTTTATTTATAAATTTATTTTTAATGACATTATTATTTTTTATTAGATTCCAGGCTGCTTTATTTATATTAGTAGAATTATGTATATATTTCATATTTTTAATTTTTTGTGAGTAATTCATACATCTTTTGAGAATCGCTGAATAATTTCTGTATTTTATTTTACTATTTATATCCTTTTTTTTATAATACGTAAATCTCAGTGATCGTTTAGTCCTACATGACCTACTAATGCCTTTTGTCACCCATTTTTTACTTTTTTGATTAGTACTCACTTTTATTCTCTTAGTTGGAAAACATAAGTTGTAGAATAGGATTATGAGCTCATAGAAATTGTTGAATGCCTTGTTTGCATCGGTTTCACCATAAACTTCCGACCATGATAGGTTTGCAAGACATTCATTGAATTTTCTAATGTTTTCTTCACTAAAATCTCGTTTATATATAAAATAATATTTTATTTTATTTTCTTTTTTGTTTATTGGGAATTCCAAGGTTTGAGCCGTTTCGTGATCAGATAGGCCTAATTTATGTACTTGGGCAGTTGTATTAGTAATATTACTTACAATTAGGTCTAGGCAAGCTTTTTGTCTTGTTGGTTCAGTTATGTGAGAAGTGTAGTTATAGTTTTGCAGCAAAGCTAAAAAATCATCTCGAATATCATTATTTTTTAGTGTATCGATGTTGAAATCGCCAGTAATAATAATTTTTTTCTTGTATTTTGTCCTTAATTTAAATAGTAATTTGTCAAATCTATCCAAAAATATATAAGGATCCGTCAATTTATCTTTATTATTAAATGGTATTCTATACAGACAAATGAGTATACAGTCATGTGCCGTCAATTCTATACCACAACATTCGAAATACTTTTCAATAGATATATCTTTTAAATAATCTATCTTTTTATACTCTATGTTGTCCCTACATAATATACAAACGCCACCACGTTTTTTAGTCTTTCTAGAAAATGAATCTGCAAGAAAGAAGTCAGGAATTTTTAAGTTTGATTCATTTCCATTTAAGATAAAAGTTTCTGAGAGGCAGATTAAATCTATATCTTTATAGGTTTCCGATAGTTCCATTAGAGCGACTGTAAATAGATCTTGTTTAGACAGGATCCCTGCAACATTTTGATGCAACACTACTAATTTATTTTCCGCGAAAAAACTGTACACCATTCGCAACATCTTTCCTTTTATCTTTTGCATCCAATGGCATGTTCATATCCGTAACTGGCAAAAAGTAATCCAAAATAGTCCTTTCTTTAATAGTTTGCCTGTCAAGAAAACATTTCTTTTTAATAGGAAAATAATCCGTGATCTTTCTATTGTAGTTGAGGTTATGTTTTGTCATAGTATTGCCGCTTTGTGCCAAACAATTTTCCTTATGTAACTTGTATACATTCTTAATATATTTATTTTCATATTCTGTATAGTCTATTTCAATATTCAATTTACTAGATACATTTTCAATCAGTTCATTAATTATATACTTACTGTCAATATTTAAGAATTTACAATTAGGATAACTACTTGCTATCATATTTAATTCATAATTTAATTTGTCAACATTTAGATAACTGTTATATGGTACACTTAATACTATAATTTTAATATTTTTCAAAGTATTTAAAAGGTTACATATTTGTGACATAATCTTATAAGGATTTTTATCATGCGTACCTATAGATAATACAATAAAATCATTACTAGACAATTGAGCACCATAACAACTACTAATGATTTGTTCTGATGTGGCATAGGGTTTGATAAAAGCACTGACGTCATACTTATCATTCCATGTTCCAAGTCTTGTTTTTTTCACGTTTTCGGCTAATCCTCTTATCTCTTTTCCACCAAATATGTGTATTTTCCTTCTTGAGTCTTGTATATTTGGTTTCGTAGGTAAGGTTAACTGCTTATATTTTTCCGACTCTAGACTAGTGCCTTCCTCTTTATTTTCTATAGGTGTAGTTTTCCTTGACTGTTGCATTTGAAGTGAAATGTCCTGTGATAAGTCTAATTTGGTTTGATTCAAAATTTGTCCTTTTTCTTTTATTAATGACTTATTTTTTTTATTGCTAGAATTAGTGCAAATATGTGTCAGCTTTTTTAATTTTAATTCATAATCTTTAATTTTAGTTGTCAATGAAGAATTTTCAGAAAGAATATTACTTATTTCGTTGTCAGCTATTAATAACTTTTCTTTTAATAATTTATTTTCTGTCTCTAATTCTTCCATTTTATCCATGTACATAATTGGTATATCTGGGCAGCTTCTGTTTAATATATTGGAGACATCTTGGGTGTGTCCTCCCCGCTCTTCAGTTTCATCAGACAACGAATCAAAAGAGTTTGAGGTCTCCAAGTTGGGTGTGTACTTATTGTTCCGCAAAGTAACATTTTCATGCATCATTGCTGATGATTTATTTGTGGGCGTGGATGATAATGTTGCAGTTGCAGGACTTGAAGGTTTGCTTTGCTTTGCCTTACTTACACATCCAGCGCATTTCCAGTTTCTTTTATTTTCTATGGTCATAATACGAAACCTCCCAAATGCAACATTTGTGCAATCTACGTGTAATATATTTTGGCAAATTGAACAATCCAAATACCGTTTATTTTCTATCTTTGTAAAACATTTAGCACACTCCAATTTTTTTTTGTGTCCAGTTTGTGTATTTGTATCTTTAGATTTATTCATATTGTACTAATGTTCCAATTTCTGATAAGGCAGTATAAATCTTGATTACTCTTGCCTACTTTATTATTTGCATGTAAACGTTATTGTCTATGGATATCAAATTATGTCAATGTCAACTGATGTCATATGGTAATTGTCAAAATAAATATTATTGTCTGCATTAATTGTCCGATTGTGATTGTCTTCTCCAATAAAAACAATCTAATTGGTCAATATCTCTTAAAATCAAATGAAGAATATTCAAAAAATTTCGGTTAACAGCCCCCTTCAATGTTTTGTGTCCAATTTCCCACCAAAATGCAATATTAAAGTGAGTGAAAGTGTGATCGTACCTTGCCGGCGAGTTTCGAGGTTATGTTTTGTATGTCCTATTTTTAATTAGATGATTAAAAAAGCACGTTTATTGTACGACGATCCCCTTAAATGTTTTAAATTATTTTAATATTTGTTGTTATAGCGGCCACAGTAATACATAATCGGTGAAAATTTTAAGTGTCTGGCAGTTCAAAAGATAGAGCCCTGTGACAGACAGGCGGAGAGATGGACAGACAGCGGAGACTCAGTAGCAGGGTTCCTTTTGGGTACGAAACCCTAAAAATGAATGAATGCTGTAATAAGTAATCTATTACCAATTTCTAACACTGGACAATGTAGCGCTAAGGTGCAATTAGTCTCTTATAATAAAAGTATAATGTCTGCTCAGGTCCTAAGCTGATGAAGTCAATCGATGGTACTTACATTAGAAACTGCTGCTCCTATTAGGACCATCCACCCCCACCCTCCGTCGGGAGGTATTAATTTTGTAACTTTCTGATATTTTTGGGGCACCATTGCGCCTTTTTCTATCGACATCCGCGAATCCTTAACCATTTTGCATAATATTTATATTTGGTTCGTATATTTGTACCATATGTTGCTTTTTCTGACTTATCTGAAACAAAATAAAATGTAGGTTAATAAAGTGGGTAATTATTGAATCTTTGTTTTTACTTTTATACATTTTTACCAATAAAACTATTCATTTTACTTTTATATATATTAACCAGTAAAACTACTATGGGCTTGATATTTCTTCAGTATTAAACGACAGTCAATAATAAGTTATTGGTAAATAGTGAACGTTGTAAAATAGCGATATGACTAATAAAAAATAATTTTAGAAATCACCAATTGCCTAATACTTAAAAATATGTATCCATAATATATATATAAGTAACTTAAAGTACCTTATATTGGAAAAGTTGTTCTTATCTTTAACTTGGCTTTCTTTAAAAAAATTTACTTATAAAAATATAACTTTATACAACGTGTAATACATCCGTAATAAATCGAACCACGGGATATACTAGATGACTAAAGAAGAATAAAATTAAAACAGTAAAAAAAAAACAAAAGAAAATTCGACATTCTCATACATATTGACCGGGCTGCACACTTTTGTATGGAAATGCCCTTTTTTTTTTTTGGCTGTTATTTTAGTTTCGTTACACTATAATGATCTAGTATAGACCGTGGTTCGATTTATTACGGTTTATGTCTCTTCCACGTTGTATAATGATGTTAATATCAAATCAATTTCACTTATTACTACAATATTACTAATATCAAGTAGTGATGTAATTATGACCAAGTAGGGTGTGTCAACGAGTCACTGATAAGCCGGGTTCAGGATACGACCCACTTATCACAAGTCAGCTCCATGTGTAAAGACGGAAAAATATTTTTAAATTAACATAGCTACGAAAAATTGCTTGTTTGTGTTGATTTGCTATATTTCTTAATTTGTGTTGACTTATGGGATAATCTCGAGGGGTCGCGATACAACGTGGCAACGCGTCGCCATTTTGAATCCTTCTTCCATCTAGACGTTTATAGACGTTAGGACTCTGTCTACTTCGGTAGGGACTTGTTAGTGTGTAATTTTTTCCTTGAAGAAATAATAATAATAAATATTTTCGTATTTGAAATTAATAAAATATATATATATAAAATAGGTTATCAAATGAACATGACTATTTGTTTTTAAATAATCAAAGTCATGTCAAGTTAAAGTCAAAACCATTATTTTAATTCGATTTCATAAAAGTTGTTGACGTTAGATCATTTACTTACACCTAAGTTTAGTGTTGCTTCATAAGCGCAAGTGCAAAAGCGGCAAAACACTGCACTGCAGCATTTTCTTCAAGTATGTCAACTTACAACTAGACTGATATTAAAATTTGATATGTGGACTGTTGGCATGAAATTGAAATTATTGTCAACTAGCTTCCGCTCGCGGCTTCGCCCGCGTGGATGTCGGTTATCGCGACCAAAATCTATTTCCATCCTCATGATTCAAAGTATCTCCATGCCTAATTTTAGTCCAGCCGTTTCAGCTTGAAAAGGTAACAGATAGACAGACAGAGTTGTACCTGTGTGGTTCCGGGTTAGAATAGGACCACTCCATCTCTTCCTGTGGATGCCGTAAAAGGCGACTAAAGGACTAAGCACAAAAATCTCGTGCTACACTTGCATTCCCAAGGAGGGTTAACGTCGGGCGGCGGCCGGTTGTAAAACTTTTCGCACAAATACATTCCCAAAGAGGGTTGACGTCAGGCAGGCGGCCGGTCGTCAAACTAAAGCCAAATCATTTAAACTATTCCGGCTATTTCCTCTCCATTTTGCAAGATCTTTGGCATCCTTGGGTGACCATTGACATGCATGTTATATTTGGAAAAGAAAAAGCGGGAAAGCGCACCCCGGGCTCCGAAGCAGCAACTGGGAACGCGCTCAGACGAAGAAGAGACAGACTTTTGAAATTAATGTCAATTTGTAAATTTACTATGTACCGAATGTATTTAAATTATGTCATTTGTGATTGTACAAATCTTTAAGTTTTCAGAGGTCACGACCGGACTCTCAGTATATTGAATGAAAAAGTATTGCGTCATTGTCATTTATTCTGTAAAACAAAAGTGATAAGATCACTTGCTTTATAATAATATATCATACTGAACAAAGTCCATATATCCGTCTAACAGTATTTATTCAGGGTTATATTACACGGATAGCTGCAATTAGTTATGTATGTATTGAATGTCGAGTTTATATGAATAACTTCAAAACTTCAAAATAATATCATGGGTTTCTGGGGTGTTAAAGCAATCAAAGAAGTAGAAAACTATTATAATGCGGTTCATCTAGACAACTGGATAACCAAGAGTCGGCAGTTTTTGCCCTGAGGATAACCTTCGCTATCCAGTAGGGAAATGCTGCTATTAGGTAAGTTGCCTCGATTTGGAGCATTAGGTAAAATATTTTTTTTTAGATTAGTTTTAGTGTTTAGATATAATTTAGTTTAGTTATCGAATGTTTTATCAACTTCATCATCATCATGTGGTCTTATTTTTTTCATCTTATTTTAAAACAAATAAAAATAAGGTTCAGATTTTATTAGTTGCCAGTGACATTTTTACCTTAATGCTTGCTGCAGATGCTTTACTATCTTTCTACTTGACTGAAAATCACAACATTACTTAGTCAAAATATTATTATTCACAACGAAAATTGTGACCCTTTCTTAAAGTATGGCACTGCCGTAGTCGGGTAAAAAGAACAAATTCTTTATCCCTCTTGTAGTGAAATCACATTATTACGTCTTAACACTAAGGTATGTACTTATATCTACGTAGGAGATAAGATTAAGTACCAAATACTGCAAACTATATCGAGTACGTGGTCAAAGATCGGCCAATATTGTGTTGAGTTTGTTATAAGTAGTAAGATAAACATTTATGCTATTGTTAGACATTTTGTATGTGAACATAATATTGTTAGTAGTTGGGTATCTACTAGTGGTGGCAGGTATACTACTCTACTGCGTTCCCAAAGAGGCTTGACATCAGGCAGGCGGCCCGGCCGGTCGTAAAACTATAGCCAAATCGTCTGCGGCATCCTTGGGTGACCATTGACATACATACATGAGAAAAAAAAGCGAGAAAGCACACCCCAGACTCTGAAGTAGCACAGCTGAGGATGCAACCGTAACCGCACTACGATGGAGAAGAATATGATACAACTGCAGGATAATAGAAAACAACTCGGTTTAATAGATCAAATCATTATTGCGCCAAAACATTAAGGTCATTTATGATTCAAAACAATATAAACGTAAAACAGATATCAAAAGGCGGCTTTATCGCAGCTGCAATCTTTTCCAGGCAACCGAGGTATATACAAAACAGCGAATTAAGTACTTTTGAACTAGAGCTCAAACTAACTAAGAATATTTTGAGCAATCAAAATAAACTTAGATTAATATTTCCAAGTGCAGATTATCTAAACAAATAAGAAGTTAATAAATCGGTTATCCAATTAATCATCAAGTTATACGACCTAGAATAACCAAACCTATAAAAATTCAGGCTAGTTTGATTCAGGCTTAAAATATATTTTATATAATTATAAAATAAAGGTACTTAATTTACGTAGAAAAAAAAAATGTATACTAGGCTTTTACACTAAACGTTGACATTGAAATTCATTTATTTTTCATGTCAGGTACTCGATAAAAACATCATCTTAAACACCGCTTCCACTTCAAAATATAATCACAATCACTTTGACCGATATTTTTCCACTCCCTTATCTGTGACCTTCGATAAATATCAATGTTAGTCTTCAGAAATTTTTTTTACATGTAGAAGAATACAGAAAATAATATAAAATTCTCCATAATTTATGCATTATCAAAGGTATTTTTTTTAAGCGTACTAGAACGTGGAAGGGTATGCCCTTAATAAATCCCGACCGAACCACGGTCTATGCTAGATCATTATAGTATAATTAAATTAAAATAACAGCCAAAAAACATGAAAAACATTCGGCATTTCCATACAAAAGTGTGCCTGGGCGATTTGTATGCGAATGTCGAATTTTTGTTTGTTTTTACTGTTATCTTATATATAAAATTCTCGTGTCACAATGTTCGTTCCCGTACTCCTCCAAAACGGCTTGACCGATTCTCATGAAATTTTGTGAGTATATTGAGTAGGTCTGAGAATCGGCCAACATATATTTTTCATACCCCGAATCTACGCGGGCGAAGCCGCGGGCAAAAGCTAGTTTCATTATACTTTAGTGATCTAGTCTAGCCCATGGTTCGATTTATTACGGGTGTGTCCCTTCCACGTTGTGTCCTTGATAAATTTGAAATAAATTAAATTTAAGAACAAAAAAAAGACATTTAATTGTGAACATATTCTCCGTGTGGTGACGGCAGAATATGAGTATAATACAATTTGTTACCCTTTCCTCCCCCACGGGTATCGTAAGAGGCGACTAAGGGAGGTATATGTAATGGGGAACAGGCAGCAGCGTCCTCTGGGCAACTATACAACGTGCAATAAAAAGGGGGTATCAACCCAAAAGGGAGTTAACGTACTAACAACTTTTACTATGGCACCAAACCTAATATCGCGAAATGAAAATCTGCGGCTCCATACATTTTGGCACAGTAGATATTTAATTTTGTATGGAGCTGCAGATTATTTTTTTTCGATTTCAGAGATGGTCCTATAGTAAAAGTTGTTCACATTGATTAATTAGTACGTTTACTCCCTTTCGGGTTGATACCTCCTTGTTGTTACACGTTGTATACTATACTATATCTACTGCGATCACCAACCCGTATCCAGCGTGGTGATTAGGCATAGGCAAATCCGCCCTTTTGCCGCCAATGAAGGCTCAAGGTATCTCAACGCGCTATGGAGAGGGCTATGCTTTGTGTTTCTCTACGTGATCGAATCAGAAATGAGGAAATTCGTAGGAGAACAAAAGTCACGGACATAGCCCAGCGGATTAGCTCGTTGAAGTGGCAGTGGGCGGGACACATAGCGCGACGAACCGATGGCCGATGGGGCAAAAAGGTTCTCGAATGGCGACCACGTACTGGCAAGCGAAGCGTAGGACACCCACCCACAAGGTGGTCAGACGACCTGACCAAGGTCGCTGGAAACCGCTGGATGCAGGCCGCTCTACATCGGTCATTTTGGAAAACCTTGGGAGAGGCCTATGTCCAGCAGTGGACGTTATGCGGCTGAAATGATGATGATGATGATGATGAAATCCGCCCTTTATTGGAAGACACCTTTAGGCTTGAAACTGCTTGAACCCGCGATGGGTTCAGTCCGACTCTGTCACAAATCCTTCGTGCAATAGAGATAGCTGGGACCGTCGCGGCTCACGTTGTCTCTGTCATATGTAGAGTTTGTGACAAAGACAGACTAAACCCATCGCGGGCGTCCGCTTGACGTAGTTTCAAGCGTCCAGTAGAAACACAGAATAAGTACTAGTTGGTAGTAGACTGTTATAGGCTGATAAACTATGAGTATAAAAACTAATGTAAGGCCATGGAAGTTGATTGAAATGAACAGAATTTCGTCGGTGACGTCTTCTATTCATTTTGTTTCCATTTAAATAATAATGAGTGACAAATAGTATTGTGTTTTTTGTTGCCAAAGATACTCCGAGACCGGTTAGAATCTAAATAGATTCTAAAAAGTGAACCCTGCTCTGTTAAAATATATCTGTTTTGCATTAATATGAACAGAAATAAATATAAGTTTCATATAGAATCGTTGAGTTAGTATCAAAGTAAGTAAGTAGTAACACAAGTTGTTTAAAACTTACTTTGGGGCTAGCTTAATCAGTGTGATTTGTCCTTATATATTTATTTATATATTTTATCTATAGTAGATTTTTGATTATATTTCTAGTCGATAAAATCAAAGCATACTTTGAATTTTTGAGTTCCAGACGTTAGGTAGGTACATTTATTTACATTTTATATAAGTAAATACTAGTACCTATTAGTTTCCTAACATTCATTTTTGCTATTTCAATGCAATATTTACATTCGGAACTTACCGCGATGACTCTAGCGTCTATGACGCCATCATGGGTCTGCAGTGATCAACCAGTAATGTGAATAATAGTCATTGTGACAGCAAAAGTATAAAATCAGTTCAATCCAAAGGTTAACTTATGTTAGTCCTTGGACTCATATTATTATGAATTACATAATACCTATTACAAAATGATTCATGTAATAAATTATGTGTTTGTAAATATATAAATAACCTAACAAGTTTATTTAAATCAATTGATTGATAAAGCTATCTCATAGTAAGATAGCTATAACGTACTTAAACTACGAAACCATGTAATAATTTCCTCTTTACCTTTTTGAGTGTTGTTACTAAATTTAGTCGCGTTACGCATAATTAGAGTAACAAATCATCGGTACGTGTAACGTGGAGCGTGAATGTGAAAGCGCCCTAAATAACGTTGTTACCAGATACTGATATATGTCATTTAATAATACCGAGAAAGACACTTTTATACAAGTCTTAAATAAACAAGTTATTCTTATTTTAAAGGTTCCTTAGTTTCAAAGTTTCAAAAAGTTTCAACTCGATCGAATAGTGTGAAGTGGGTCTAACTGTAAAATTTGATTACGGACACATATCCAACGGGACAGGTGTAACTAAATAAAAGCTTGTAAAAATCGCGAATGCCTGATATTTTCAACAAGAAAGGTTACTCAGGATGATTTAAGGATTCCAACGATACCCCAAACATCTAAATGTGTTCGGGAAATTAAAAGTTATGGTGGAGTAAATAAACCCACAAACGAACATACATACATGAACTCAGAAAACTTCACATTTCTTTAATCGAGGCAGTCATGGCAATGAAGTAGAATAGGTACAGGCTATTAAAACCGATCGAGGTAATGGAAGAAGAATTGCACAAATCATGCCAATAAGCGATGCAACCTACCCGTCTCTTTTTTTATTTTCTTGCCGTCTAGTGCCTACTATCACGCTGTAAGAATATCGCCTTTGGATCTTGGGGCCCTAAGCTTTGCTTACTCCTGTAAAGGATGACCACGTTATTGGCATGTACTCGTATATAATAATGTTCTCTAATATCGAGAGTGCTGGTAGCTAAAACTAGTGTCAGATTTTTCGAGCTGCCTGACATAGCTACCGTAACGTCGTCTAGTAACAGTCATTATTGACCGAGCGAGCGAAGCGAGCGAAGCGTCTCAGTTTCGAGATTAGCCGAAAATTCTTTAGCCGTCTGTCTGTATGTCTGTCTGTTCTCGCCTACAGGTCGCATTTCTTAACCGATTCTCATAAAATTTTGTAAGCAGGTTCAACAACTAAATTTTTTTTTGTCGAGCCAGTTTTTCGAAATTTTCCAAAATGGCGGAAAAATGGGGGTTTAAAATTTTAAAACTGTCATACATCCGCCAAAATATTTTCAAAAATCTCATTACACTTTTTTGTTTCCATTATAAAAAGATTTTTTTTATTTGAACAACTTTTTTATCTAAACAAATTTTTTATACGTTATACTTGAACAGATTTAGGGTGACTTGCGAAGTCTAGCTGACTGAGCCGTGACGGATATACAATACCAATCTTCTTACAAAATATACTGAAACTATTTAAGGGTGAATTCAGTCAGAGTTACTGAACAACTTTCTTAAAAATGCACAAATCGCAGGGTTTGACATTGCCAAGGGTGGTTGTCGTTTTAGGAACTCGTGAGTTTGCAGCGGGATGTTCCTACGTTGCCTTCTCTCGTTCTCGCCGACTAGCGGACATAGTCCGGGAGCCATTTAATTTAGACCGCCTCACCAGAATAGGTACAATGAAACTTCTTCTTTTAAGAATAGAGGAGGAAAAGAGATTGAATAAGCTAGCAAATGTAAGGGGTGGGTAATGGGTTTAGTAAGGAGGGGTATACTTTAATGGGGCTTATGCATAAAGGATAGGCGGTAGGCCTGTCTACTTTCTTCCCAACAGTATAGTTTCAAAACCCACAAGTGGCTTTTGCTAAGCCAGGAAAACGATTAAAATATCGGTTATTCCATGGTTGTAAAGTTAGAAAGGCTCGCGAGGTCTACTGTTCTCACAGATCTACTAGTTTTATACTAGTGAACAGTGCAGGTTTCCTCACGATATTTTTTCTTTCACCGGAACCGAGTGGTGGAAGTTCAAAATGACCGTTCACGAGTCCAAACTCATAGAGGTACATACATGTCGCGCCTAATGAGGATTGACACGGATAGGGCCTAAACTACTTAAATTGGCTACCACCACAGACCATGGATCAAGATAGACACAATCTCTATAATGAATTTGCGTGTCTATCTGACGTCGTCTCGTCTCGTATTCATTTAGGATCGTTACTTTTAGCACAGAATAAATAATACTAACGTACAGAAGTCTCACTCACCAAAGAAATTCCAAGAAATATCTACTCAATGTGGCTAGCGATTTGGTTTAATTTAGCTCACGTCAGAACTCAGCACCTTTTCGTATAGATACCTAGATACCTAGACTCATATAACTGAATTTACCACCCCGAGGGGCCGCCTGCGCGCATAGTAATAATGTAGGTGCATTTTTGATACCTAAACGGGGAGTGACACAGGTCTGCTTTCAGTCCGTGTATGTCAATACATTAGATCGAACATTGAGCTCTTTACTGTAAAATACCTAAATCTGCCGTTTTGAGCCGTAGAAACTCGTCGAAAAACGTTGGAGGAAGTAATAAAAAATATTCCTTCCGTTTGTAAGTGAATTTCTTATTAAATATTGTATTGAGAAATGGCACGCCAGGATTTAATACAGATTGAAGGACTTTCTTTATCTAGTAGTATATACAGATCTGTGGCTAGCCCGGCTTACAATTTGTTACATTTTCACGTGTTACACATAATTAGCGCAACAAATAATCAATACGTGTAACGTCGAGCATGAACGTGAAAGCGCTGCCGTATCAAGTTACACTGTCGTAGAAACTGATATAGGTAACGATATCAGTCATAAAATATACGGAAATAGATAAGAATATGTATTGAATATTGTGATAATAAGAATACTAAGTGTATATTTCGGAATAATATTTTTGAAGTGAAAACTTCGTTAGCGGCGTTGTGCACTTTTTTTGTAATGGGTAAAAAATGTTAAACTCGCTTCAGGATACGTGTCCTGATCGAAAATCCGTAAGACGGATGGAGAGTAGACAGCCGGCGCGGCGTAGGAGAGGAAGTATCCCCCTCTCTTTCTACGGCGCGGCGAAAATGTATGCCTGCGCCTGCTGTTTCGTTTAGCTGAGAGATAAACTTTTTAATGTACTCGTAATATAAATTGTCATGTTTGTGTACGATAGCGCAATAAATAAATATTGTATTCTACCACATAAATTATAGTACTTTTATACTGATAATTAAAGCAATTCGTGCAAAATTATTCCCTAACCTTTCCAAAATATCAAAAATGCACAACGTTAATATTCAAGTTTTCATTTCTGCCGGCACTCCCGGAGTGCAACCCGTAATTTTTTTTCATTATATTTTCTTGAATTTTTAATTTACACGTTGAATTTCTTAGATTTTTTAACAAAACATTTATTTAAATCATCTGCAACTGATAAATTAATATTTTTGCTTTCAAAATATTTTATCTTAACATACCTACTCGTATTTCGCGGCTATTCCTTAATAACAAAATATTGTATGCACAGGACAAACACAATACACGGGATATGATTCACAGCGTCACGACGGGTGCCATTATCATAACAAAGACCTCAGCTAACTGTGACGGCGTTTAATGACGATACTTCATATATTGGTACGTAATAATGTCGTCAGATTTCTTAGGTATTGCAAAAAGTGAGAGTAATATTGAGTATACGAAAAAAAATGCTGCAATTATATTTATGAGACTGCAACAAACCTTTAACACCTTGACCATATCGGAAAGCAACATTTCTTTTCACTTAAAATCAGGCTCATTTCAATTATACTACATTTGGTTAGGTATTGAAATAAATGTAAACAATCTTGACATGTATCTTTATTGAAATATACACTTTTCAAATTAATTATTTAATTTATAAAATAATTAATTTATAATTTGCAAAGGTATTGATTTATAGTGTATAATTTAATAAAAAGATATGTTAAGATTGTGTACCTTTATTTAAATTCCTAACCAAATGGATTATATAGGCGTCTTATATTGAATTCCATAATACAATACATAATCAATTTTTATACAAATCCCAGTTGCAATACCAACACGTATTTTATTCTAACCAACAAAGAAATTTAACAAATATTGGTAATTTGTTTTATATTGTATTCCGCTATTCAACGCATGAAACCACGGTGTTTTATTAAACAATGTGTTATTTTATTAAATAAAGCGGATATTCACATAACTCTATTATATTATGCTACACTGTTCAAACAATGTAGGCACCGATAGAGTTGTTTAGTTGAGGTAATTTTTACAATGTGAATTGTGTAACTAATATAAAGTAGCGTCGTATAATGACATTATTTGTGTCCATCTATTAAAATCAATAATCAAATATTTATTCAGAGACCAGACTTTCAAAAGCCCTTTTGCAAGCAAAGACGATTCAGATTATTAAAAAAAGTACGCTTAAAACAACTAGTGTTTTGAAACTGAAACTGAGAAGAAACGCCGATGGTTAAGTATTAATTTTACAGACCTAATATCGTTTGAAGTAATATTAATGAAATTACGACTTCCGTGGCCTAGTGGTCATCATGCCAGGCTGTCACACCGGAGGTCCCGGGTTCGATCCCCGGTCAGGACAAGATGGAAAATGATCTTTTTCAGATTGACCTGGCTATTGGATGTTTATCTATTTATGTATTTGTTTTAAAAATATAGTATTGTTGAGTTAGTATCCCGTAACACAAGTCTCGAACTTACTTTGGGGCTAGCTCAATCTGTGTAATTTGTCCGTATTTCTCTTAGGAAACGCATTTCCAATTCTAAAAAAATTGAGCTTTGAAAAAACTTACAATGAACCATTTGTTTCTTCATCATCATCATCAGTTTCCTCGCCTTCTCCCTGTTTGGAGTCGGTTCTGTATGTCTCTCCATCGTTTTCTATCATTTATTATATCTGTACTAATCCCCCTGTCCATCATTTCCCGGTTAACACATTCCCCCCACGTCTTGTTTTTCGTTACACCTATATCCTAAAAGTCGGTCAAAGGAATGGGGCATAAACCGGATAATCCTTCTTTACAGGTCATGGGCAATCTGTAACTATTTTGACACTCATTTTCCATCTATTGCCCACCTATTTGTTAATGGTGGCCTTTTGAAGTTATAGCCCTTGGCATTGTCTATTTTTAACCCGCGGTAAAAAAGAGGAATGAGAGATGACGTGTATCTGTGTGTCTATCTAAGGGATATTGTAGCTCCTAAACGAAAATACCGATTTCGATGCAGTTTTTTTTTTTTAAATCCAAAGCCTTGTCTTTTAGATGGGTTTTTTATCTATGTTCGACGAAAATCGGTGCTGCCGTTTAAAAGTTATTGGGAATGAACGCCTTAGTCCGGATTTTTTTTAATTTGTGTGGGAAATAAACTTGCACAAAATATAAATACAATATCTACGGCCATATTCCGGTCATATAATATTAGCTTCCGTGTTTATCACATGGCTATAGGTAACAATAAATGTTCATACTCCACATCGATCCTAATAAAATGATAAGTAATTATTTACTTATTTCCGCATCCAATCAAATACCTGGTAATGTTTGGTTAAAGGTTTGCTTTAAAAAGAACAAAAATAACCTTCGAGTATAACGAGATAACCGATTCATAAATATCCGCTAATTAAACTAAAATATTCGAGGAACACGATAAAACTACAAAAAATTCCATACGATGACGTTTTGTGTGATAATATTACATAATATTATCTAGAATTACTCCTCAATTGGATCTTATTGTAATAAGAATAAAAAAATTTAAATAAAAAAAATTCAAACTTATCAATCTCAATTTCAACAGCATTTTTGTGTTACTTACATCATGTTAATTTTACATATCCCAAATCAAAAAAATAATTCAGTTTTAAATTTAGATTTTAATTTAGTTTCAATTGGATAAATATTGACTTATATAACTTTTATAACAAAATGTATAGTAAATAATTAAATATAACTATCCCTCAAGTATATAATCAATAAAGAAGCCAAGTTGCGAACTAATAATGCAATAAAAAAGATCACGGAAACAAAACACAAAAAAAGAAAAACTTACTTAGTTCATATTTTCAGTCACAAAACAACGATCGTAAGTCTTGCACTTATTCCTTTTCGCACACTACTCGTATGTCATTTAAAATTCAAATACACGTCTGTTAGCATTGACTTCCCAGCCATCAATGGACATTGACACGTACATTGAGTAAGCGCATCATACGATAAAAACTCGTAATTACATATAAGTTAGTGTTTTTATGGTAGGTATTGCAGAGCAGACCGCAGATATGGCTTTTGCGCGACCGAAAACAAGTTCCGGTGAATGATTCTGTAGAGGTGAGACGAAATTGCAGATCCAGTTTGAGGTAGATAGAGCATCAGGTCATAGACACTTCCAGCGTGATGGTTCTCCCACACTGCTGTTAAAAATGTTTACAAACATTTTCTAACAAAATAAAAATGCATTATAATATAAAAATACTATAAACTATTTTTATTTTTATTAAATTTTAATTATAAATAATAATACTTATAGCAACAATATTACAATTAATAAGTTATTTCATGTGAATTTTGAAAATGTTTACTAATGTTAATATACTAGTGTGTGAGCAACAGTAGATATTTAGGTGGGAAAAAGATATAACCAGTGCCTGATTGATGCTGGCCACGTAGCCTAATGACATTTTTCATTTAGATTTTCGTACATTTCCTCGATCAGTTTTTAAGATAATTATACTCCTGGAAACAGCACGCATTGTAAGAAGATTTCTCTCTCTGCGGCCCTAATCACCAGTAGCTTGGGCCTTGCCCCGTTGCCAGCAGGCAACTAGGTTAGACGTTTTATAAAATGTTTTATAGGTATTTAACTTTTAATAGATCACTAAATAGTATAAAATAAAGTAGCTTCCCGCTGTTTGTCTGTCCCTATGTATGCTTTGATCTTTAAAACTACGCAACGGATTTTGATGCGGTTTTTTTTAATAGATACAGTGATTCATGAGGAAGGTTTATATGTATAAAACATACCCGTGAGAAGCCGGGGCGGGCCGCTAGTATATTATAAAACCTGATTTAAGCAATAAGAGAAATAAATTGAATAATAATAATAAATCACTTTATTGCACCAAAGCACTTAAAAGTAACATTAAAAATATGTAGACTAGATGTACAATAGGCGGCCTTATCGCAATTCACGTTTTTTTTTCTATCAGATCAGCACGAAAGAAATTATTTATCGTAATTATTTGTCAGGTAAATAAAACGAATGTATTCTTTGCACCTAAAAACATTTACGTCCTCTTGATGAATGACGCTAAATGGGGCTTATAAGACATATGGTACTAGTCCTAGGCTCTATCTTCCTCGTTAGAGATAAAGACGTGATTCGTATGTATGTAACTAGAAAAAAACATTTCATCTTTGCTCACGTGTTTTGTCGCTCTAATTACAATTTACCGTCTTATTTCCCACACAGTCATTACATTAGTATTAGTGACGTCAGAGGCAACAGGTTGCTTCCACGTAATGCTCTTAGCACTTGTATAGTACTCATACGTAGGTGTACCTACTGTGAGAATTCGTGATAGTCGTATGTACAGGCCATGCGATTATGTTATTTTTTTTGTAAAGGTAAGTATTTATGTCAAATAATATACATATTTATAGATATAGAAAAGTTAAATACCCACCTACTACAAATTTAACATAAGGCAGTCATCATATGTCTTATTTTTTAAATAACTCTTAAATATTCTTTGTAAAACGAAAAACACGTTAAAAAACCAGAAACGGGAAAACCAGCATCATTGACCCGCCACATTTCTTACGTCCCCGCAGGACTCACTGTCTTGTTTCGGCTAGAAACAAGACAGTGAGTGCGTGGAAGCGGGAACAAAATTTAGACTATCAGCATCAGGCGCCCTCATAAGGAGTGATTGCATACACCGTGGATGTTATTGAAGTTATTTAGATATCAGAAAATAATGGTAGCCAAGCAGTTTGGGCACTGGCTTTGCGACTGTAAGGCACAAGTTCAATCCTCACTAGGCGCGACTTGTTCTAATCCCACTGGGAAGCATATTTTGTGAAAAGTTGTTTCAAGTCTGCTTAGGATATTGCAGGCTTGAATCACCTGATTATCCGAAAACAAATATGACTCCGTGCTTTGTGAGGCACGCAAAGCTGTAGGTCCCGAACGCCATCTAACGATTGTTTAAACCTATCCTAGGGTTGATTTTGGTCTACCCTTTGGGTTGCAGAGATCAGACGGCAGTTACTCTGTGTAAAAACCAGTAGACCCCGGGCTCTGAAGCGTTAACGCTGAAGATGCAACCGGGAATACGCTCGGATGATGGTGATGACGTCTGGTGAAGGAAAACATCGTGGCTGCACACTAGTGGCTACTAAGTTTACTAGTGAGTGAATTGGAGAAGGCAATGGCAAACTACTCCATTATCTCTGCCGTCGATCGTCGTCGAAATCGTCATTGTGTCCGTCTCTTTTCATACAATGGCACCGACAAAAGCCTGGAGAATGAATTTGGTAAAGTTTAGAGAAAGAAGCATTACCCGGCAAACAACTTGAGCACCGATTGATATACCCTTCTTGCTCTTTTTTATTCTCCCGCTAGTGCGAGAGAGCGAGAAGGGTATATCAATCGGTCTTTAAGTTGTTTGCCGGGTAAGTCCGATTGGGTCTTTTTTTCAAAATGTAATGTACAATAGGGAAGGGATGATAATTTTGTAAACGCTTGAATAATTTTCTGTGGTTAGGAATAACATTCCTCGTTACCATAAAAAAATATCAGATTTTTCTATGCAGTCAATTAATTATAAAAAATAAAAATATTTTAAATCCCAATTTTAAACCCATAGTCATTCTTACTCCGCCATTTCTTTAGCCCGGACCATCTGACGTATTAAAATAAATAATGTCATATGACACTTGACACTATTTTGACAACTATGACAGTTATATGTCATCTGTCATATGACAGTATCTCTATTTTCCCACAGTGGCAGTTAATTAGTCAAGTGTCATATGATTATTTTTAATACGTCAGAGGGTCCGGGCAAAAGAAATGGCGACGTAAGTCTGACTATGTGTTTAAAATTGGGATTCAAAATGTTTTTATTTTTTATAATTAATTGACTGGATAGAAAAGTCTGATATTTTTTTATGGTAACGAGGAATGTTATTCCTAACCACAGAAAAATATTCAAGCGTTTTCAAAATGTTCATCCCTTCCCTATTATCTAAATTTTTATCCTTTTACTTCCAAACAGTCTTTCTTCATTTATAACTAGCGGGTTATAACACTTATAACAACCGCCCCCTTTTTGCGCGGATATCATAATCAGCCCAGTAGTTAAAGATAAAGATAAATTTATTTGCCAAACACGTGTTAATAGATATTCACATTCCGTTTCGTCCAATCATGTTTGCCATCAAGTGCAAATTTATCGAGTATATTGTGTTTGTTTTCTGTCAAAACAACAAATATAATAATTATAGAAAATACAGTACAAAATAAAATGTATTTTTTGCTAACCCTATTGAACGTTTGTTTTGACTTTATCTTAATAATGGCCACAGTAATGGCTGTATCATTTACTACAAGTCAAAGTTGTAAAAAAGTTTAATTTTGTAGGTACAATGTAACGGAACTATGCGATTGCGTGTTCAACTCGCACTTGGATACATGTTCTTAATTTATAAATGGTTCGTCAAAATTTTCTTCGTCTTTTAACTAACAACAAAAACACGATGGTCTACTACCACTCATGTTTCGTTGTCAAGTTTTTTTTTAGCCTTTCAGGCCCATTTTAGTTGGGCACTCTCCCTCCCAACGTCTACCACTTAAGTAATGCAGCGTTAATCATTATCATCCGAGCGTATTTCCGGTCGCATCCTCAGCGGTAACGCTTTAGAGCCTTGGGTCCGCTACATAACCTAGGTGATTTGACGAGCTTAACCTCCACAACCCAAAGGGTCCAGAACCAATCCTACGATAGGCTTAAACAAACGCTAAATGGCATGGCGTTTGGGACCCACAGCTTTAAGTGCCTTCCGAAGCATGGAATGATCTTGCTTTTCGGATAATCAGGTGATTCAACCCTGCAATATCCTAACCAGACTGAAAACACTTTTTAGAAAATATGCTTCCCAGTGGGATTTGTATACACGACCTTGGGATCACAGGGCAAACGCCTTGACCACTGGATCACGGAGGCAGTCGTGCAGCGTCAGATGATGCAGCGTTAATATAATACGTTAATTCAATATAAGATAAATGTTCTCAAGTATACAATTTATAATATGTTAAATTCAACGTAGTTTGTTTCAAGTAGACGCTGGATAAGATAAATATTGTGATAAAAATGTTTTCAATACATATTCTTATCTCTTAAAATAATTGAATACTAACTTATTATTTTGTAGGGTCATTTGAATTCAAGGACTAACATAATGTGTACATTGATACTCTTATATCGAACTTTTTTTTATATACTGACGTAATAAAAACAAGAGCAGCACTACAACTAAATATAAGTAAAGTTTACTAACGGGAATTGTTTTATCTGTTTACTTATTTTCTGTATAATAGTAAAATATATAATATGTATAATAGTAAAATAAAATAAAGTAAAATGTATAATAGTAGGCAATAGAAAAACATAAAGATTATTTGCCGTCCATGACGCTGATTACATTTACCTAAAACAATGGAGAAATACGAAAAAAAAAAAAAAAAAATAGTTATTAACAAATTACGTAAGTAATAATAAAGCAGGGTTTAAACTAGTGTTATGGGATCATAACACTAGTTTAAAACCTACTTTATTATAACTTACGTAATTTGTCCTTACTTATTTATAATAATTATACCTGCAGCCCTGACTAACTGATACCAAGACAGCTGACATTTAGTACGTAATGGGTTCTCTTTGGCACCTGATTAATTTTTAATCCACTTATAAAAACAAAACATCAATATTCAGCTCTCAAACTCATTGTTTGATTAAAAACAATACCTTTGCCATATTGCTCACTTATTTTGTCTGTTATGAGCTTCTTTCTCATCCAGTAGCCTTATTTGGCACAAAATTTATAGATTACTAGCTGTCTAAAGGACAGTTAATTGACGAAAACGACTGAATGTATTAAAATTTTCATGAAGCTACATATAGGTATATTTCTTATCTGTATTACGAGTAACATATAGATTAGTTTTTATACAGAAAAAAGTTAAATTCCCATTAGATTGACAATTCATGAACAACCCTTTGATTACTCTGGCAATGCGACTTTAATATAATAATATGCTAGTTTCAAAGGGTGCAAACGGGACCCTATTGCTGAGACTCCGCTGTCTGTCCGTCTGTCACAGGGCTCTATCTCTTGAACCGTAATAGCTAGATACTTGAAATTTTCACCGATTATGTATTACTGTGGCCGCTATAACAACAAATACAGAAAATAAAAAAGTTAAAAATTAAATGGGGTCGTCATACAAGAAACGTGTTTTTTTCAGCGTTTTTAACTAGATCTTTATAATGGCATTAACTAAATACTTGAAATTTTCACAGATTATGTATTACTACGGCCGCTATAACAACAAATACTAAAAATAAAAAAAGTTAAAATTAAAGGGGGTCGTCATACAAAAAACGTGTATTTTTAGCGTTTTAAAACATTGTACGTTGGTACGGAACCCCTCATGTACGAGTCCGACTCGCACACTTGCCCGTTTATTAAAATGTCATACTTTTTGTAAAAAGAAAAACAATTTTAATGGGGTTTGTTTGAAACAGCTAATACTGATAGTATTATTCAATGAACGGACAGAGTGTGATAGTGATAATTAATTTCGTTCTTAATGAGCTGCTAACTGGCTGGTAGTGGGTACCTATTGGCACTGGGCCAAGTTTATGTGGCAACTTGAAAAAATAATTCCCTTCCTTCCGTTCAGACTATGCGATTGTATTCAATTGCTTCATATGTGTCTTAAAATAACTGAAATAAAAAAATAGTTCCTACGAGTATTAAATATAATATAACTTTTCAAGAAACTAGAAATACTGATGTAATCTAAAAAAATTAAAAAAACAGCCTAGTGTAAATGTGTCAAACCAAGCTGAAAAAACAAACGAAAGCAGAAAAAAACCTCTCGTGTCACCTCAGATATTTAAGCTTTCATTTCAGTGTTTTTATGTAGGTACAATATGTATGTTTATGTATGTGTATGTAAGTTTATGTATTTATATGTATTTATGTGTATGTATATACATACATATGTATGTATAAACATGCAAACTAACTACGAGATATATACATATCTCGTAGTCAGTTTGCATGTTTATATTAGTTTAAGTTCGTATAAATGATGATTCCTTTTATTCTATGTACTCGTACACACTTCTACCCTTCTTGTGAGTAATTGTCCTATCTACTTATTCGCCGGTTGACTGGAAGAGATTCCATTATGGGATAAGTCCGCCGTTGTCAATTTACTCTATATGTTGTTTTTGGCTTTAATTATGTGTTTTCTAAGTACAATTCAGTTATTACAAACAAACAAACAAACAAAAACCTTTCGATTGGTCACGGTTCGTTTACGTTTAAGAAACACCTTTATTTATTTTATAATATATTAGACAAATATAGTAAAGACCAGGATAGAGAATTGTGGAAGGAAAGAGGGGAGGCCTTTGCTCAGCAGTGGGATATAGATGGCTAGTAAAAAAAATATGTATTATAGGCACTATATAAGTATATACAATTAATCAACAGGAAAATATAAAAACTATGAATAAAACACAAAACTACTTACCAATAATTTGAATTTGTTTTAGATAATTTTATTAAATGCTTTATGTCAATAAATTCATAAATTATTCCATAAAAATACAATCACGTTTTCGTGAGCTAACTTCGTAGATAATATTTGAAGGTAATTGCTGGATAAATCCGAGTTTCTTGCCCGTGACCAGTTATCAGCTAATCAGATAAGATAGAAGGCAAACTTGGATACCGATGCTTGTATTAAATAGTTGCATAGAGATAGCGATACCAATATTGTATCAAAATCACGAACAAAGTATATGATCAAACAGTGCTAACTTTTCAAACTAGTATTTTCAGGTAATTTTTGAAGAAAATATAAACCATATTAGTCGTAATTCGTCGAAAATATAAATCATATCAAACGTAGTAGACGTTTGTATGGAAAATAAGGACTTCTCCTACAGTCACTTTGTCGTATATGAAAAAGTCTACGACATTTTACCTACATTTGTGTATTTTAAATATAATTTAAAAGTTCTGAGAGGTACGAAATTATGTGATCGCAGTTATTTCCGTAAAAACGTCCTACGTACTATACTCGTATTAGTCTGGCCATAAATACTGTTACAATTTAAAATAAACAAAATATTACATTTGTATTTGGAATCCGTTATTTTTATATGATTTTTCATTGTCTTTTCTTATTTTGGCGCCAATACATTGTACAATATTTTGCGATATTAAAATAGAGTGGGGTGATAAAGAAAACCGAATCGCTGTGATTGCATTACAAAAAGTAGGTATGGAGTCAAATGCAATCTTTAAAACTCTCCATACGCTTGGTATTAGTCAAATGTTTGTGTATTGGGCTATTAATAAGTACAATGAGACCTCCTCTGTTTGTGACATAAAAAGATCTGGCCGTCCACGTAGTGTTCGTATGAAAAAGGTGGTCAAAGCAGTAAGGGAAAGAATTCGAAGAAATCCTGTCCGAAAGCAAAATAATTTATCACGGGAGATGAAGATAGCACCTAGAACCATGTCGCGTATTTTAAAAGACGAAAGTATGTCAAAAAAAATATTTATGAGTATTTTCTACTTATAATAATTGTAAATACTAATGATTACTACTTACTAATCCACGTTATAATTATTTGTAACAAAGGCCCACCCAAATTCGACACTGCTTACAGCCTAGAAGCACACACAACTCCAAACATACAAGACGCTAATGGAAATCTCTGAGAATGGTTAGTGTTCTTCCAGAAAACTAATGTGGTTGACATTGATAGCTCACATTTAACAATTAGTTGAAATTTTGACATTATAGGAAAACCATACACAGTGTTTTTTTAACGCAACTAAACCTAACTACATAAAAGGACTGCAAAGTGTATTTCAGGGGTTTTGGGTGGTGGAGAGGTTATTAGGTATGTAGGTTTACATCACAGTTTACATTGTTTGTGGTGGGTGTTATTAGTTTTAAGCATTTCAGTTTTGCACATTTTTCCAAAATCATCTCATTTCAGCACCACCTGTTGGTTGACAACATAATGTAATATAGCCAGAAAAATAAAATTAACAGAATATACTAACTGCAAATGCGATACAGAATATTCGTTGTAAATGTGAACGAATCGATGTTACTAAGATAAACGTGGCAATTCCGAGCCAAGAGTCGTTTGCGAGACCGTACGGCTTACCAAGAAAGGGATGTACCGTGACACGGCCAAATTAACGAGGGCCTCCTTAACATAGGTATGCATTGCTAGCTACTACTGTTATACTACTAGTGACTGCATAGTGCCTCGAATTGTTTGAGCCTAACTCTAGGCACGCTTTCAGACGTATTTACAGATAACAGTTGCTTACGTAGTGCTAGTCGGTTTTTGTTATTCGAAATGGACTACCTATATAAAGTTTTACAAACAAGTTTTCTTCTTTGCTGGTCTGGGAGAAAAGAAAAAACCCAGAATATACCAGCTGCTTCTCTTCCAGTGCAGTTCGTAAAAGCCGATCGAGGGAATGGGCGAAAATTTGAATCAAATGAATAGGCGATGCGGTTAGCAACCCATCACTATTATGATTTCCCCCTTTTCACCTTCATGCCCATCATAACGCTAAAAATGGCCTGGACCTTACCGTCTCAGGATCTATCTGCCCCGTTAGGGATAAAGACGTAAAAGTGTATAGTGTTAGAAACAAGGATGTACACGGCAAAATTAACGAGTTCCCTCTAAACTCGGATGCATGTTAGTAGATTCTACTGTACTACTAGTAGGTACTTTGAATAGTTTGCGTTTAGTTTTTACTCGACTACGGCGAAGCCAAAAGGAGGGTTATGTATTTCGACGTTATGTGTGTATGTTCGTTCATCTTTTCCCTCGTATCTTCAAAGATATCCATGATACCTTGACAAATAAGGTATCGTCAGAATCGTCTTGGCTATCCGCTGGTTATAAGCTGTGTCACAGTAAATCCGCTGGTTATAAGCTGTGTCACAGTAAATCCGCTGGTTATAAGCTGTGTCACAGTAAATCCGCTGGTTATAAGCTGTGTCACAGTAAATCCGCTGGTTATAAGCTGTGTCACAGTAAATCCGCTGGTTATAAGCTGTGTCACAGTAAATCCGCTGGTTATAAGCTGTACCACAGTAAATCCGCTGATTATAAGCTGTGTCACAGTAAATCCGCTGGTTATAAGCTGTGTCACAGTAAATCCACTGTAGCGTCCTATATAGGTCATAAGGTTATGAACTAGAATCGTGTAGTAATATTAAATTAAAAGGCTTATAAGCATATTTCAAAAATATACACGTAGTTAGCTGTATTTTTCAGTATGATTTTTTACGTAGTAGGGTTTAAGTTTTTAAAACTATATTTTGTAACTATTAAATACCATCTTGCTTATAGTTGAAATGAATGTTATATTTAAACTCTTTGCAAGAAACGAACAACACTGCCAATTTAAGGAGGTCCTATTTAACTGGGAATTTACATTCTTAGAACATTCTACTGTATTTCTACCGACTGGATTTAGTGCCTCAAATAGTTTGAGTCTAACTCTAGGCATGCTCTTGTAATTAAAGGCAACAGTTGCTTTAGTTAATACAAATTAATGTTATATTAAATTTAAGGTCAAAATAAGTCGTGCAAATTACTTAAAGGAAATAACAGATTGGTAGAGGAGTCAAAATAGAAATGGAGACATTGCAGCCTTGTTTAGGTTTTTTATTTTTTTTATTTAATCTTTATTGTCCCTCAAATACAAATTGTACAGAACAATAGGCGAACTTAACGCTAAAAGCATTGTCTACCAGTCAACCTTTGGGTATATAACTATGTAACGTGTATAAGCTGACAATATAAGGCAGAGTTTGCATATTTCCAAGTTGTAACAAAAAAGAACAGCCATAATAGTAGTGGCGTAGCCGTGTGGTTCCCAGCAGAGAAGGATAGGACCACTCCAAGTCTTCCCGTGGATATCGTAGAAGGCGACTTAGGAAACACAAGCTAAACAAAGCTTATAACCATCAATGAGACCTCTCCAACTCGTCTGGACAGCGTGGAGAGTGTAGGCCAAATCCTCTAACTGCTGTATCTAAAATATGGCTCTGGTAGTACAGAGGGCGCTCCTGTAGTGGAGACTAAAAAATACTTTATGATTATGATTATAGTAGTGGCGTAGCGTAGCATAGTGTGGGCAGAAAGGGTGGCACTTTTAGGGGGTGGCAAAATTTCACAACAAATAATAATAAATTATGTCTTGGGGTCAGCTTCAGAAGGCAGTACTCCTGAACGCAGCCCACATTGTCAGGAGGTTTCTCTCTCTGCGGCTCTAACCGCCGGCACACCGCCGGTAATGGGCAGCCAGCAGGCAACAAGTTTAGGTCTTTTTTATTTTTTGTATTGTTTTACTTTTAATAGATATATTATAAAAGAAACAAAGTGAAGATTATCTTGTAAATATTGGAACCATTTTATTTGTAATTAATGTTACTATTATATTGTAGAACGTTTTTATTTGTAACCTGTATAGTACAATACACAATAATGATGACTGTTATTATCAAAATCTTTAGAATTAAATATTTTAACATTGAAATGCCTAAAATAAGAAAGCGGGGAAATTTTCTTAAACCCCTGGCAGCTAACAACCACGTGCTGATTTATCTGTTTGCTGTAATTACTCATGTTTTTGTTGGTTTTCCACGAAATCAAGGTTTTTCCTAATAGTAAATTGGCATTTTAGCTAGGAAGTCATCCTCATAATTGAATAACGGGTAAACCACAAGAATTGGATGAGGTTGTAACTCATCATATTCGAAGATAAATGTCAAGAAATTTAATGTCTTACCAACTTCGATCATATTTACCAATGAGTACTTATAAAATTGGAATTTGTTATCGAATTTCAAAATTGTATTTCTTGTGGCATGTATTCCTTTTGATGAATTGACCAAAATTTTCGAGCTGAAAAAGATTGCTACATTTATAAAAATAGTTTTTGGTTGTTGTAGGACAACATGCTGTTGCATAATAATATTTAGTGGAGTGCCGTAAGACATAAAAATCGTAAAAATTTTGGAAATCCGGGGCCAGTCGATGAATCTTTATAAAAACTTTTGAAATGTGCTATAACAGTTAATAGAAGAATGTTAAAAAAAAAACCCTATTTGCTAAAATAAATAATAGTATATTTTTCTTTAATTTTCATTTATTTTATTAGCATAAAGTTATATTTTTAAAATGATATATATATAAATCTCTCCATTTTCAAAATATAACTTTAATAAAATAAATGACAACTCCGAAATAATTATGTGAATTATTTTATATTTGGAATATAATGACCCAATTACAAAATAACAACTTATATTATGTAATAACTAAACTAAAACTAAATAACAAAAAAAAACTTAATACAACTTAAATACTAAAAATAAATTACTTAAAAAAATGCACAAGCATAATATAACATAACGAAAATAACAACATTAAAAATAACAAAGGCTGCACACTTTGGTATGGAAAGGCCATTTTTTTTTTAATTTGGCTGTTAATTTAATTTCATTATTACTATTATGACCTAGTATATACCGTGGTTCGATTTATTACGGGTATGTCCCTTCCACGTTGTATATATTTGGAAAACCCCAATAATAATAATGGTGTCACATTATTGCATTTTGTGAGTCATCGTTCATAGTGCACTTTATAGTGAATCAGAGCCGCTGTTTTATTTACACCTGGGGAGTTCTGACTTATGATAATAAAGTGTTACGTTTTAACAAAGTTAATTTGAATAGATATACCAAACTACTCGTTATTTATTTTGTATTATGTCCTTTTTTTGCAAATTAATAAATTACTACGAAGGAGATATCTACTTTGAAAGCAAACTTAACTCTGTTTTCATTTGAAGTATACTCGTAGCTGCTATGCAATATTATTAACGTTCATATGTATCTACCCATGTGGAGGCGACTAAAGGACTAAGCACAAACATCTCGTGCTACAATTGCATTCCCAAGGAGGGTTAAAGTCGGGCGGCGGCTGGTTGTAAAACTTTTCGTACAAATACATTTCCAAAGAGGGTTGACGTCAGGCAGACGGCCGGTTGTAAAACTATAGCCAAATCATTGAAAGTGTTTCGGCTATTTCTTCTCCATTTTACAAGGTCTTTGGAATCCTTGGGTAACCATTGACATGCATATTATATTTGGAGAAGAAAAAGCGGGAAAGCGCACCCCGAAGCAGCACAGCTGAGGATGCAACCGGGAATGCGCTTAGACGAAGAAGAAGTATCTAATAAGATTTGACTTTGAACAAACTAGCAGATTAGTAGTTTTTTAGAAATAACTAATTATAATAACACTATATTTTTTATCAACTTTGGAAAATCTTAATTGATAACGTCTAAAAGTACCTAATCTTGAACATTTCCTCAATTTCTAAAACAAAAACTTTTGCCAACGAGTTATGAGTTGCAAATTCTGTAGGAAATGAAAACTGGGTAACTTAAATTGAAATTATCTTTGATATCGATTAATTGATTTATTTGGTTTAAATATTTCATCCATAGCAAAACAGAATGTGTCCAAAATTAGTCTTATATGAAATTTAGTGGATATCACTGACGTCATTTATATTGAAAACAACAAAGCTATTGTTTATAATATCACAGAGTAATAATATACTGATAATATGGTTATAAACTATAAAAGTTGATGAGCTTAACATATGAGAAGTATTTATTAATACCTACATATTTTGATTACTCACATAAAAATAATATAGTTTTAATTTAATTTCAAAAGTAGGCCCAGAGGTTTCTGAGTTAAGGGGGGCAAAATGGTTAAATTTTGCTTATTTTCTTAAATAACTTCAAAAGTACCGATTAAAAAATTATGAAAAATAATATTGAAAATTTTCATAAAGATCTTTCATTAAATAGGCTACACGATATTGTTTACAAAACGTAATTTTATTTCTTATTGACCCCCATAAGTGGCCCCCATATTTGAAATTCATTTTTTTACGTTAAACCTAACGTCTTTTTTTGTAATATAATGTGTATCAAATTTCAACTCAATTGGTCTAGTACATAATTCCGTTGCAAATTGGCTGTGACAGACAGACAGACAGACAAGTACCTAAGTCATCCTATAAGGGTTCCGTTTTTACCTTTTGAGGTAAGAAATCCTAAAAACAGATTTGTGTTTTACTATAATTTTTTTTTACAGCGTATTTTTTGTGCAAGGCATTGAAATAGTATCATGGATGAAATAAATAACAAAAAACGCAGATTTATAATATTTGAACTGCCCAAATCTAGAAACATTGCATGAAATGTGCTCTCACTCTGCTGATGTTTTATTTATTTATTTAACTTTATTACAAAAAAAAATTACAGGTGGACTTAAGGCCTAGGGCCTTTTCTACCGGGTAACCTACAGGTGGTACTGATAAAAGCAAATTTTGGACGATTAGTACATTCAAATTAACTATTTGACCATTATTAAACATCTATTTAAGACATATATTCATAATTTTGTATGGTATATTTAAAGTTGTATATACCATACACAATGATGTACTTTCAGAAATGTTTCTTGTTTATACAAGTAGTGTATGGAATATTAATAATAAATAAATAAATTTAAATATTTAACAATATGTTTTTATTCATCGCTTTCATCTTGAATAAAATGCCCCCAATTAACCTAAATTAATTATTTTTAATTAACTTGTGCATTTTACTATACAAATTCAAAATGAATATGAAGTAACGACCAGTGCCAGCAGAATTGTTAACGTCAATTAATTGTAAAATATACATTGTAAGAAAAATCCGAATCACATTAAATTGAATAGATAAATTATGTCAAAAGTCATTAGTTCATTTATTACTGAATACCGTTTTACGCAGCTTTGCTTAGTATTAAGATCAGGATAATGTTTTACGTTTTAACGAATAGATGAGATTTTTGAATGATGATTGGATCATCTAAATTTTGTTCGTGTTAGGTGCCCCAATTATCAAGTACTTACTAATATCTCATTCATTCCTTTGTAAGGCATACAAAATGGTCCTGCAGGAGCTCAGCACAGAATTCGATTCACCTAATACCCCCTGATCCTGGACGGCGCACACAAATAGATGCATTCCGAAAAGCCTTGTGTAATTTGCAGTTGGTGATTGATGATAATCCACGGCGTCTGTGACCAAACAATGCAATTGTCTCGTTGCCAGAATAATGGGATTTTCACTTGTGCATTTGATAAATACAAAATTTCAATAGAAAATCTAATAGCAGATTGTGCTACAAGGCATAAAGGTAATATTTTTTAAGGTGAAGGCGCTACTTTGTATTTAGAGCGAAACGAAGGGTTACACAGTAGAATTATGAGCGTTTCTACGGTAAAATCGTGAGTGAATTCATGTATATCGCTCAAGATAAAAGTATTGGGTGCCCTTCGATTCGTTTAAAATGTTTGTTTCTAATTTCACTTCGCCGAACCTTATTGGCCTAAACTTGTAATGCAAAATTATTGTTTAGCCTAATTGATGTTTTTTCACAATAACAGTAAAGCCTAAAAATTGTTTAGCTCTAATTTTAGAATCTCTAATATTAGATGTCCTAAAATCGTTTTGCTTTTATTTCTTTACACGTAGCGATAAACTCGTATAACTATGTTTGAGACAACTATTTACGCTACTACAAAGATAGCGGAATTTAAAAAAAAATGCTTAAAAAAGGCTAAATGTTGTGCTATAAAAGTCAGTTACCGGCCAGCAAGCCGAGGCTGCGGTGGCGATAGTTCTATCCATTTTACTAGGCTAGGGCAAACCTATCGGTTAGGTTAGGTTAGAACTGCGACCAACACACGCACAAGCCGAGCGAGTTTGTTCGATAATATGAAACTGCGATGATACTTTTCAATTTCTTAAGAAAATAAATATATTAAAAATCGTGGAATAGTTTTCTGGGAAATGAAATTCGATGTCAAAAAAATCTGTATTCTAATGACACCCTTGCTGCATGCTTGATTTGGCGTTACAGTTTTGTGCCTAATCTTTTTGTGCGAAATAATAATTAGTAATTGTGAATATTAGGAGTATTTAATTATTGGGCCTAATGACTAATTTGGAAAGTAAATATACGGCGATAAAATCTTAGGGAAATCAAAAATAGGCCATAGTACATTAGAAATATTAAAAATTTACGAAAAAAAATTGTGCTAAAAGTTTGTGCACTAACCAAAATTAGGAACACAAAAAATTAGGGTAGCCAAAAGAGACCCAAATATTTCATTGAAGAACATACAGAATGATCATATACTCGTAGAAGAAAGAGCTTAGTGCAGAATTCCATTCACCTAATGCCCCCTAATCCTGGATGGTGCACACAAATGGATGCATTCTGAAAGGCCATGTGCAATTTGTGACCAAACTATGCACTTGTCTCGTTGTAAGAGTAATGGAATTTTCCCCATTTGTTTCGTAGGTTAACAAATTACAAACAAATAGACATGTTTAATTTTTGAAATAACTGATAAATTGTAATTGTCGTGTTACTGTGTCTGAAGCCCAGACTCCACCAGAAAATAAGGCTGTGTTGATGTAACAAACAATGCCATTTCATTATTGACTAATCGCAAGACTGCTACTGCTTGGCTCATTTAGAGCAAAGTTTAAGGTCCAGACTATGAAGTAAAGTAAAAAAATTGGTTGCCTGTAAAGTCGGTATACGGGCGAAAGTTTTACGTGACAACGACTTTGCCTTTCACTTTTTATGTCTGTCTCTCTCGCACGCGTGCCTCTCACTCGCTCTCATTGTGAGCGCATAACGTGAGCGGAGCGTAACGCAGTTTCTTGAAGTGTCACCCGGCTAACCAATTTATAAGACGTTGTCACGTCAAAAAATCTTAATGACAGCTGAGAGACTAAAATTATTATTATGTATCTAATACTTCATTCAGGAAGTCCTATTTTACTTATTCAAAAAAGATACAGAAAGGTTCTCTCAGAGCTTAGCACATTATCCGATTCACCTAATGCCCCAAGTCCTGGACGGCGCATACAAATGGATGCATTCCGAAAGGCCTTGTACAATTTGCAGTTAGTGATTGATGATAACCCGCGGCGTCTGTGACCAAACAATGCACTTGTCTCGTTGCGGGAGTAATGGATTTTTTACTTACACTATTGTTGTACGTGCATCTATGTTTGAATGTTTTCGTTTCTGTAAGAGAAGAAAAGTTAGACAATTATCTATCTCTTGGACATTTCCCTTTTTGGACATTATTCGAGAAAATCGTTAGTATGTTAAGTGATTTTACAGACAGCCGTTAAAAGAGTATTTAAAAAAATGTTAATAAAATTGTGGGACCTACCCGTTTGATTACTTACAATGAACAAGATATCAGGTGTAGTAGAAATGGACTCTATTGAGGATTAATTAACCTTACCTTAAAGTAAGTATGTTAAGTGGTTTTACAGTCAGCTTCTATATCGCCGTTTTTACTGTCTATTTGAAAAAAATTTGGATTCCTATGCCTTCGACCGACCGATATTTTTACTAGTGACTCCCGAATCACGTCGTCCAGTATTATCATGATGTTTCATAACTAAGTAATTATCTTCGTTCTAGCTTATCTTAATGTCTCCAATACTCAAGTAATGAATGAAACATAGGATTGCTGGTATCAGTTCACGGAAATACTGTAGCGGCTCCTTTTTTAGGGTTCCGTACCCAAAGGGTGCAAACGGGAACCTATTACTGTGACTCCGCTGTCTGTCCGTCTGTCTGTCCGTGTCTGTCTGTCCGTCTGTCACAGGGCTCTATCTCTTGAACCGTCATAGCTAGACACTTGAAATTTTCACCGATTATGTATTACTGTGGCTGCTATAACAAAAAATACTAAAAATAAAAAATAGTTGAAAATTAAAGGGGGTCGTCATACAAGAAACGTGTTTTTTTCAGCGTTTTTAACTTGATCTTTATAATGGCATTAACTAGATACTTGAAATTTTTACCAATTATGTATTACTATGACCACAATAACAACAAATACTAAAAATAAAATAAAGTTGAAAATTAAAGGGGGTCGTCATACAAGAAACGTGTTTCTTCAGCGTTTTAAAACATTGTACGGTGCTACGGAACCCTTCATGTACGAGTCCGACTCGCACTTGCCCGTTTATTTAAATTACCTACATAGCTAACCTTTGTTTTGCTCTATAGACTTGAATTTTAGGCATTTTGCTTCGTAGTCATTTTGATCAGAAAGGGTTCGCTGTAGAGGCTTTAAGTTTTAGTCTTTATAACTACAATGTACAATAACCCACACAAAAAATATTGAATACACAAAATTCAATGCTAGCTTCTACCCAGTTAGAGTCATAATACCTGCAATTGTGATCCCTGTATTACTAGTTCATTCCACTACGCTGCTCTATACAAATCTAGTTTCTATCCCCTAAGTCCATGCATGCGGCTTATTAACAGTTTGACTGGCTTACACGGAGGATTTACATATACAGAGGTGTGTGGTCGGTAATACCCACCCATTTCTTGAAAGGTACCCTTTAACCTTCGACGAAAAAAGGTGTGTTATAAGTTTGGCGTGTCTGTATGTCTGTGTATCTATATGTCTGTCTGTGCATCTGTGCAGAGCTACGCTCTTAAACGATTTCGATGCGTTTTTTTTTTCAATTTTCATAAATCTTGACAAACAAGGCTTTCACCTTGTTTGTCGAGATTGATGAAAATCCGTTCAGCTGTTCAAAAGTTATTGGAGGTAAACGCTTGAGAAACGGGGTTTTACGTAATTGGTCTGGCAAATAAGCTTTATGTACCTTATAAATAAATATTTGGTTTGATCTGTTTTGTTACAATGATCTATCACTTTTTATTGTTATATTTACAGTGTATCCTACATTCTGATTCTATAACTAATTTATCTTTTAGGCATACTTTTTTTGAAATTGCAGACTAGATCGGATTTTATATTTGTATTATTATTTTTTTCTTTTTGTGCTTGTTATCTGTTACGTGTGCTTATAAATATATTAACTAATTAAGCTTCATTTTGATTTCTTGTCAATTTATAATCTAATTTTTAATTAAATACTGCAAATAACTATAAAAACGTTGAAAAAAAACCATAAACCACAGAATTCTTGTTATAAATAACAAGTTTATAACATACTTGTTAGTGTTCGTTTTGACGGCGTAAATTTTTTCTGTTCTTTGTTTTTTTTTATAAAATTATGCTTTCCTTTGCTTTACTTACACCCGAAAGTACTCATACAAATAAACAACATCAAAAAACCGTGTTTTTACTTTAAAAAAATTGACAAATCTGGATAACACTTAAAAAACAGCATCAAGGCCGGCTCGTTTCGAAATGTTGCTAAATCTTGCAAAATCTTGCTTGACTATAGAGATAGATATGCAAGACGCGCTATAATGGGAATGTTCTCTCTATCTTAAACCATCTTACCTCCCGCAGCTGCTCTACATGCTGACTTGGATTTATTTAAAACCTCTCTACATTTTCTCGTTGGAAAAATTTACTTGTAATGTAGATAATATAGGTATGACAAAATATACCTCTACTGAAACTATTCTCAGGGTGAATTCGAAACATCGAAATATGAAAAATATTTTTGGCCTCCCATACAAGTTGACCGAACCTAACTCAGATCAGCTAGATCCAAGTTTGTATAGCAAGCAAAAAAATATTTTTGATATTTCGATAAGTATATGCTTCTTGGGGAAAGTTGTTTAGTATCATGGACTGCATTCACCCTTCAAAAATAGTTTCAGTATATTCTGTTTGACCCTGTTCATGTGAAAAATTATGTGAACAAAATTAATCCCACTAAAACTAATAGGTCTTGCAACGCAGTTTTTTTATTAGAATTGACATAGAAAATTCGGAAAAACCACGGCATAGGAAGTTATTCAACATTCCTAATCTTATATTCCCACATAAGTTATGTGGGAATATGCTATAATTATATTTTCGTACTTGCATGCTGCCTAGAACAAAAAAAAAATACTTTAAATGTACCAGCTGCTTTTTTTCCCGCGTTGATTACAGAAGCCGATCAAGGGAATGGGCGAAAATGCAAATCATGTTAATAGGCGATGCGGCTAGCAACCCAGCATTATTTTGATTAATGTTTCCACCTTCTCGTCCACCATCACGTTAAAAGCAGCCTTGATGTTAGCAACACACATTCGCGGGCCGGAATTGTCAATTCGGCAGTATTTATCGAACAACAAAGTCGACACGAAGCAATTCCCCGAACATTCATCTACATATATTCTATTTTACCGCCTGGCTGTGTAGATTCATCAGCCTGCTTATGTGTATAGCAAAGCAACCCATAGAATCGCAAGGCTCTAAATGCTCTATCTACCTCATCAGGAAGAAAACCGTGATACCTAATATGACTATGAATGATAATTATTCGTTTAAAAAATTAAAAGTACTATTTCGGAATGGTGCTCAATCTTGCAAAACGCGTCGGAAATATACTTTTGTCTTACACGCTCCTGTTTCCGGACGTACACTCCGCCCCTCGTTACGCCCCAGTGCTCACACACCGGAAACGACAAGGATTTATTTAAATGAAACATAGCTACACTTTTCCGGCTAGATATTATCATGTTATACAGCTACTTACATCAGTTAAGGTATTTAGATTTTATAATTTAGAAATGTCTCCTAAGATACTTGATTATAAATTTATTAATAGCAAATAAGTAGAAGTTAGAGGCCCTATTTTTTTTGTTAGCTTATGGGTCTAGTGTCCTCCTGCTGGGTAAATGCCTCCCCCTTATCCTCTGTAGATATGGGGAGGTATGGAAATACCTCCCCATATCTACAGATGTCTTATGCCATTCGTACATAAATTTATCAAAGTCGTCCCCCCATCTGTTCCTCGGCCTACCCTGCGTCCCTTTGGAAACCAGAATGTAGACAACCTGGCCTATCTTTCGGAGCGCATTCGGCACAAATTCCCCACCCAGTTCCAGTTTTTGCACAAACATAAGCAATGTGCTTTCTTGAGCGCTGTTCGGTGGTAACACAAGAGAAGAAAGGACAAGGCGCGTAAACACCTTGTCTGTAAGTTGCAAACCTAATATGCTACGCTTCATAGCTCGTTGACAAGCCTTAATTTTGGACTTTAGAGACATATATATGTTATTTAGATATACTCTGTATTAAAATGGATAAAAATAAGTTTGTAACATTAAAAGAGTTACATTTATCTCGTAGTGTTCCTAACACTAGCAAGGCGCGTCGGAAATGTTCTCTTTATCTTACACGCTCCTGTTTCCGGACGAACCCTCCGCCCTTCGTTCCGCCCCAGCGCTCACATACCGGCACCGACATAGATTTATCTGAATTAACCATTGCTCTAATTTTTTCTGACTAGATATTATCATGTTGTTAAGGTTTCTGAGAACAAGCTGTTATATTATACAGTGTTACTTTTTAAGGCCCCATCAGTACAAAGCCATACTGTGGGTGTTTTTGAAAACTCACTGTAAATAGAGTTTATTTTTCAAAAATTTTACATAAAAATCTTAAGGCTTTTTTACAGACACCCACAATATCCAAGATACGATTAAGCATTTTTGGCTTGATAGAAAAAAATCACAAACATACCTCTAAATTTGCCTAAATTTACCAGTAAAAAAGATATTACTAGTTTATACAATCACCTTTTTATATGAAAATTATACCTAAAAATGTATAATCTAAATTAACAGTTAATTTCATTACACAAAAAATTATAAATGTAATAAAAAAAAACTGAAATATTTGTCGAGAGCGAACAAAGGCCCGGTCCCGTGCGCGACGATATTTCACTGTGTTTTATTTATATTGTAGGATTTGATATTGTATTGTTTGGATATTGTAGGTAGCTGTAGAAAAGTCATAAAATTCCTGTGTAAGATTTTTGAGAAATAAACTGCAGTAGTTTAATTTACTGTGAACACCAGCAACGTTTATGAAACAAGTTCCTTAAAAACAATTGTCAAAAACAAAAAAAAAATTGGTTTTCATACAAATCAGCGCTTACCCAAATTTTGCATGGGAGGACAAAATTCTTTTTAAAGTAGTTCAGTATCAAAGACTCAACTTCCTCCAAAAACTTTGCCGCTGTTTAAAAAGTAACCCTGTATAAATATGTTTAGGGGTTTAAAATTTTGTTTTAATACTCAGTACTTATAATAGCAAAAGTAAATAAGTAATTATAAAAAAATTATATTAAAAAACAAGTTTTTCGCTAAAGCAATGAACTAAAAACTAACACACTCTAAAATGCTCGTCAAGACGAATCAATCAAGCCCAAACTCATGGGGTTATTATGTTTTTTCACAGAGATGCCCTGGCTACCTTCCGGCTTCAATTCAATTCAAAATATCTTTATTATCATAGGATATTTATAATATCTCTTAATAATAGTCACTTTGTTTTGTTTTGCACAAATGTTGACGTCAAATCGTTACTTAAAGCTAAGTTTACGCCGCTTCCTAGGCGCAAGTGCAGAAGAAGCGGCAACAAACTGCACTGCACGTTTTCTCCAAAGACGTCAACTAACAAACTAAAAACTTAAAATTAGTTATATAGATGGACAGAGATTACATTGTTTATTATGTCATAATTAAATTGAATTATAAGAATTACGAAATTTAAAATAATGTTAATTTGTAAATTTAGTATGTACCAATGTACCTAAATTATGACATGTCTAAGTATACAAACCTTTAAGAGGGACCCGCGCCAAGCTCAAGCCAGACCTTTTTGTCTTTAAGATAGTCATCGGTCCTATAATAAGCCTTCTCACAAAGTACTTTCTTTACATAAGCTTTGAATTTTCTGTCTGGCATATCAAGGACCGATTCTGACAATTTATTATAAAAAAGTATACACTTCCCCATAAAAGACTTACTGACTGTATTCAGCCTGTAATACGGGCTAACTAAGTCATTCTTATTCATTCTCTTCATTATGAAATCAGGTCATTGGTACCATAATATTGCATTGACACCCAACTTATGTCTAGTTTCAGCTCAATCGAATAATGGGAAGTGGGTCTAATTTAGCTTGCAAGATTTGATTACGGACACACAAACGGGACAGGTCAAACTAAATAAAAGCTTGTGAAGAGGACAACAAGATCTTGAAGAGAGTCTAGTATATATATATTTTATTTACTGCAAAGTATAACAAACTACAATAACAATTGTTTACAAAAAATAAGTAATGTGACTTAGTTTAGTAAACATTATTATTTGTCAGGATCATAAATAAAAATTTATAATAAGGTAAACAACAAATTTATTTCACGATCTTTTATATAAATATCTGTTTTTTTAACTAAGTGCAACACTTTTGATGTGTCAAAATTTTTATTGCCATTAAAAATTCGCAAACATTAAATCATGCAACGCCATGCTTTTTACGTTAGCATTTTCGCATTACGTAGTCAGTTTCACAAAGATCCGTTGCAGAAAATAATAATAGTACAGAAAGTTGTCAAAGCAGTTACATTCTGTGCAAAAATTTTGAGAAAAAGAAGTGCTATAATAATGACTTTTCTTAGACTTTGACATTAAATTTGGTTTGACGCAGTTATGCAATGATCTGTTAACTTGATCTTACTCGTAAATAATGAAGTTGATAAGTAGGTACTATGATTAGTCCTAAAAAGATAAACATACTACATAACCACTGTTTATCTATTACACAAAAAAATTACTTTGTTGAAAATAATACAAGAGGGCCCATAACACCTAATACCTACAAAAATTACCTTGCCCTGGCTAGTAGTTGACCTCCTCTGGAAAACGGACTTTTACGGTAATAATTACGTCAATTTGCAATAGAGAAAGCCATTAAAAGTGTGAGTGTAACAAGTTTTTTTGTTGAGCAAATTAAAAAAAACCCTAAATGTCAAGAACGCCATCTAGTGATGACTAGCGAAACTACCCATAATTCTACTACTCATAACTTTTAAACGGCTGGACCGATTTCATCAAACATGCTAAGAACCACCGCAAGGGAACTTGCTTTTACGTGAAAAAAAACCGCATTGAAATCGGTCCATCCGTTCGAGCGCTACGATGCCACAGACAGACAGACCGACCGACATTAGCGTCAAACTTATAACACCCCTCTTTTTTCTTCTTCGTCTAAGCGCATTCCTGGTTGCATCCTCAGCTGTGCTGCTTCGGAGCCCGGGGTGCGCTTTCCCGCTTTTTCTTCTCCAAATATAATATGTATGTCAATGGTCACCCAAGGGTGCCAAAGACCAAATAGAGAAGAAATAGCCGGAACACTTTCAATGATTTGGCTATAGTTTTACAACCGGCCGCCTGCCTGACGTCAACCCTCTTTGAGAATGTATTTGTGCGAAAAGTTTTACAACCGGCCGCCGCCCGACGTTACCCCTCCTTTGGATTGTAATTGTAGCACGAGATGTTTGTGCTTAGTCCTTTAGTCACCTCTTACGACATCCACAGGAAGAGATGGAGTGGTCCTATTCTAACCCAGAACCACAAGGGTGACTCCATTTTAACCCTCAACAAAAAAGAGGGGTGTCTCTCTTTTTTGTCGGGGGTTAAAATGGAGTCACACGATTGTTGATAATTCGTCATTAGTTGTAAGTAGTTTTTTGCACCCTTTCTATTTTGTACCAGTGGCTCTTTTGAGCCCATTGATGTGCAGACAGGTGCGCGACTAACTTTTTCAAAGACCAACTTGGTAGACAGACTGCCGCGACGTCTCGCTTTTCGTTTAGTTTTTACGGCGCGACTGTACACAATACTGAAGGATTCCTTTTTTTAAAGCGCATTTCAGTTTGGGCTTTGTATTACTTTTTTGTAATTTGAAGATTATAGTGCATGTATGAAATAAGCAACTATTTTTAATTTAATAAAATCATTTAATATGAATGTAATTAGGCGGCTAGCAAGCAACCCATCACTATTTTAATTCCTTTTTTTCTACCTTCTCACCTATTATGACGTTAAAAGTGGCCTTTGGGTCTTGCAGTTTCGGGTTCTGTCTATCCGCAAGATTCATAAGGCTTTGTCTACCCCATTAGGGATAAAGACGTGATAGTGTGTATGTATTAAACGTATCTTGTGGCCGGCCAAGGGATAGAAGACTTAATATTAATATGATAAACAATATATTAAAAATAGGACCCATATTTTTACAGTCCCGTAGCCAAATGGCAAAAAACGGAACCCTTATGGATTCGTCATGTCTGTCTGTCTGTCTGTCTGTCTGTCCGTCCGAATGTCACAGCCACTTTTTTCCGAAACTATACTTGGTGAAACTTGGTAAGTAGATGTATTCAGTGAACCGCATTAAGATTTTCACACAAAAGTAGAAAAAAAAACAATAAATTTTGGGGGTTCCCCATACTTAGATTAGAACTGAAACTCAATTTTTTTATTCCTCAAACCCATACGTGTAGGGTATCTATGGATAGGTCTTCAAAAATGATATTGAGGTTTTTAATTTTTTTTTTCTAAACTGAATAGTTTGCGCGAGAGACACTTCCAAAGTGGTAAAATGTGTCCCCCCCCCCCCCCTGTAACTTCTAAAATAAGATAATGATAAAACAAAAAAAAATATATGATGTACATTACCATGCAAACTTCCACAGAAAATTGGTTTGAACGAGATCTAGTAAGTAGTTTTTTTTAATACGTCGGGTCGGCACTATGTAAACTGGGTTTGCGCGGGCAACAAGTTTGTACAGAAAGCGTTTGATTTAAGTCAAATAATGTATACACATAGATAGAGGAAGAGTTGGGACAGTAGATGAAAAAAAGGATTTTTTAAAATATTTTGTAGTTTTCCTAAAAACGAGCATTGAATTTACCCAAAAACATGCAAAACGCACTTTGCGCGGGCAATAGTTATGGGTTAAGTAGAAAAGACCACTAAGAAAATTACATACCTAGTTATAGGTGAATAGACTAGCCAGTAGACGAAAATCGTATTTTTTTAATTTTCATTCAGAAAAAGTAAGATAATTGTAAAGAAACCTGAAAGAAATATTTTAGAAAATCTTGCTTCAAACTGGCTTGTTTTTCTGCGTAAAGAAATATTCTAACAAGGGATTGCATATATTTTTTAAAAATAAAGGCTATTTTGATACATTATTCTTAATATTTGCTTACAATGCAATCACGCAATAATAAAAAAAAAAATTTTAAAAATTGGATGTTTTGCAACGTTTTTGACAGAAATCTCTGAAATGGCGGCCATGATTCTTCCATACAAATTCAGTTGCCCGCCGGGCGTTCAGGAAGGAGGCCGTGTCGAATTTTTCAAAAAAATCCATTTTCGAATTACGTAAAATTGCATTACAGTCTAAAATATTTCAATAAAAAACTATGTACAAACTGCCAAATTATGTCATACTTTTGCTACACTATGGTACAGTTTTGACATTTTGTTGACGTTCAAGTAAAGATGTAATGCTATAGCAGATACGGCATCACATATTTTTTTTTTAATTTTATTGAAAATTAAGTCAATGAAAAAAATAATTTGGTTTAATTTATTACCTATATTTTTTAATTGGCGATTAGGGTGAAAATCGGATTGGAACTTTCTCGGGTCGCGGAATCATATTAACTGTTTTTCTAATAAAAGGTGCTGTGTAATTAGGGTTATACAATTATTTTGAGGGGTGATTCAGTCTCAAATTTTGAACAACTTTTCCCCATGAATATATATCAAAATACGAATTGACATTATGCGTAATATATCGAACCACAGGCTTACCTAGATCTATACTTGGCTAGGCAGGCAGGCTATAGTAGGCTATTTATCTACACTAATATTATAAAGAGGAAAGATTTGGTTGTTTGTTTGTTTGCACTACATGGCTCCGAAACTACTGGACCGATTTAAAAAAAACTTTCACCGTTGGAAAGGTACACTATCCCCGAGTGACATAGGCTTTGTGTGTACCAAGGGCGAAGCCGGGGTGGACTGCTAGTATAGTATAATGATATTAAATCAACACTCAAAAAACAAAAAAAAAATCTGCATTTTTATACAAAAGTGTGCAGCCGCCCGGGAAATTTGTATAGGAACCGATTTTTTCGGTGTTTTTACTGTTTTTAGGGTTTCGCTTGTCTGTCTGTCCGTAAGTCACAGCCAATTTGCTACGAAACTATTAGAATGATTTAGTACCTACACTTATGTAACTTAGTGACCTAAAGATAGACGTATAATGTAAATAAATTAAATTTAAAAAAGGGGGCCACTTATTGTGGGTAAATTAGACATTAAAAAAAAGTTTTGATAACAAAATCGTGTAACATATCAAATGAAAGAACTTTTTATGACAATTTTAAATATATTTATTTTTTATTATTTCTTAGATCGGTATTTTTAAGTTGTTTAAGAAAATAGGCGAAAATTTAACCCACCCTACTAAACTACTGGACCGATTCAGTTGAAATGTGGTGCACATAATGTAAATTTGTGACCCAAAGACGGAAGTAAAATGTAGGTAAATGAATAAATAAATAAAAAATGGGGCCACTTTATGGGAGATAAATGAGACATTAAAAAAAGGGTTTTGTGAACTATATCGCGTAAAATATCAAATGAAAGAGCATTTTATGATAATATTAAATAAATTTTTCTATATTTTTTAAGTTGGTGTTTTTGAAGTTATTTTTGAAAATAAATAATAAAAATACACTTATCTCCGAAACCACTGAACCCAATCTTTTGAAAAATGTACAGTTAATAGTTCTTTACGTATAGATTACGGGAAAACCTATTAGAAGATAAACAATAAAAGGGTGCAAGTGTGCTTACACACAAGATTTGGCAAAATGTAATATTTATGTAATATATGTATGGTAATGTAAAGACAAATCACACTAATTAAGCTAGCCCCAAAGTAAGTTTTAAACTTGTATTATGGGATACTAACTCAATGATACTATATTTTATGATAAATACATACATAGATAAACACCCAAGACCCAGGACAATTTGAAAAATACCATTTTCTATCTTGCCCCGGCTGGGGCTCGAACCCAGAACCTCCGGATTAGCGGTCTAGCGTGTTAACAATTACGCCACGGAGGTCAAATGGAAAGCAAACATTTTCTTTTCATATTTAATTATGTGTTCCTTAGGAAAAGTTGTTCAGTATCATGAACTGAATCCACCTTAAATTAGTTTTAGTACAGGGAGACGTTATATACTACTGCCGTGAATTTTTTTAAGTGTATGTGTGTGTATCATATACAACCGTTTAACTGACAGAGAGGGAAGACACATGATTCTAACAAAAATTTGCAATCAAAAACCAAATATTTCACAAACGGATTGCTAAAACGAAAAAGGGTGTTCATAATCTTACAATATTTTTGAAAGACCTATTCAACGACGTCTCACACCACACATTTTTTTTTCAAGTTTTTATTACCATATGTCCATGCCCATGCCCAATTACAGCTTTCTAGTACTACTAGTCTATGAGTAAAACTGGGGATAGATAGACAGACAGACATGACGAAATTATAAGGTTTTCTTGTTAACTACGGAACCCTAAAAAGCTGCGTGAAACTAAAAAGATTCTCTATTCTAAGGGTTCTTTGTCATTTGCGCTTTAACAAATTTCAAAATACGAGTATGTAATCAAAACCACTTGAGCAAATATTTCGCTCCACTTCGCATACGATAAATTCAAAAATTGATGGATGAATGACCGTGCTTTTACAGGTTAAGCAACTTCTAGCTTAGTCACAGTTAGGATGGGTGACCGTGCTTTCAATCTTAATGTTGTCCAAGTCAAATGTTGAGATTCTTATGAATAAATTTCAGTTTTCTCTACCTACATTACTTGGCAGCTATTTAAATTTCAATTGTTTTTCGAAATTTGAACTTGGCATTTTTACATTTATGTTTTTGATGGGATAAAATAAACACCCAAGAACCAGGACAAATTAAAAAAGGCCATTTACCAACTTGCCCTGGCTGGGAATCGAACCCAGAACCTCCGAGTGACGGACTAGCGTGTTAAGGAATCGCCACGGAGATCGACTAATAAATTGAAAACGTAATAAATTTTACGCAAGATTCGAATAACTATAACTTGGATTTTTTAGAAAGTGCTATATGAATTTCACATATATTTAAACTCGCTTTTTAAATAAACGTCTTGCATTCATGCACACTACTGTATTTTCGACTTTAGCCTTTTTCTACTGATAGCCTGTCTACTAAAATGTTAAGTACAATATAATGACGTCTGCCAAGGCCTTAATTCAAAAATAATAATTCAAACAAAATAATTCTTTGATTTGATTGATTTGAAAATTTTAATAAGTATCGCAGACTGGAAGTCTTGACGAAAAGAAACAAGTAAGCTTCTTCGTTACAATTTATGATTACCTACATCTATTGTCCCGTTTACACATTATTAACTCTATGTAATCTCATCTTGACATTTTTATCCCCCTAGCGGGAAAATTTTGCATATTTCAGAGCCAAATCCGACCACGTGGCTATGTGCATACAGTCCTTAAAACGCAATTTACCTTTAGGACTTTTATATTATGTTATTTGCTGCTACGGAACCCTTCATGGGCGAGTGCGACTCGCACTTGGGCGCTTTTTTTTTTCTTTAGTTCCTAAAGTCGGAGATGTTCATTATTTCACTAATTTCTAAGTATAGGGAATCTACAATTTCTATCCCTCCTTTGTCAAACTTTGTAAACGTACCTGTATACTGTGTAGGAAATGCACTTTCACGTCTTTGTTCATATACAGAGAAGACATAGTCATGTCATCATGTCTCTCAAAATAAAATGCTACGCCAAGCAATAAAGTGTAATTTTGAGAAGATACTAGTCAATGGCTCAATTAAAAGCATCCCTAGATTTCGTTTTAAAATAGTTTATCCAGTCTAGGTTTTTTTCCTTTCTTGCATTTGCAATACCTATAGAGACAAAAACTGTCTTGCGAACCTACCCAAAGATATATGAAATGGTTATATAGGTGCTATTAATAATTATATTTATGTTTACCTGTTCTCCAAAACACTGCTACATACAGCATCCATCGATTTAGCTCGTAACCACTGATGCTTTACAGAAGTTACCGCAACAAAGCGCCTGCTGAGACATCGGGCTTGTAACTGAACTACTTTTGTCAATTTGTTTATTGGCTCGAAATTGTTGGTAACGTAATAAGTAAGAAAACAGAACGATGTTTTAGATAAACAAATGATGAGATCAGGTTGTGTTTAATAAATACACGATAACAACACAAACAAATAAATTTTCGATCAGTTTCCATGATGCGTTCATTATTATACCGAAAATTATGATACAACTTTCGTTGTAATAAACATGGGAAACTAACACATTAAATTCTTGTGACCGACATTACTACAGAAAAGCAAAATTCTATAGGACCGATCTGGAGTAAATATCATTTTAAACAATTTTTTTTTTCAAATCTTTCTACGGTATGAATGACGAAGGTTTGAGTTAAAAATAAAAAAATCAACCGAATTGTAAACCTCCTTCTTTTTTTAAAGTCAGATAAAATACCTAGTCTATCTGTAAATTGACAGGCATACCCATATCAATTCAGTGTAAACAAACTTACTGTAATTGTATTCTTATCGTATTACGCGCTTGTTTTGCTTTCTAGTTTAAAGTCTAATCAATTGTATGATGTACTATAAACGGTGATTTATTACCGTCATAAATAACAGACGTGTTATTTAAGTAAGTATTTAATTGTGCACATTATTGACTTTTTACTAATTAATCCAGTAACTAGCCAAGCAATCGTAGTTTTATAGCAATTGTTGTTAAATAAAAATTCTCAAAAATAATAAAAAAAAGTACATATAGCTATGTGAACAAATGCGCCGCAGTTAGGAATACTCGTATATCGTGTAAAATGAATACAATTTAAACTTTATCTATGTAAGAAATTAATGATAATTTTTTTTACATCGCTTCTTTAAAGAGGTTACGTTGTTGTTGTTCTCTATGGTGGGTTAATTTTTGGAATTCTTTTGAGCATATTGTGTTTTAAAAAGATTATTCTTAACAACAAGTTTCAAACATTTAATTCAAACTTTTTCCAGCTGTTATCCTTTAGGTTTATCCTGGTAATACCAATAATGACCACAGTAGATTCTGTATTGCAAACAGATGACGCAGTAAATTACCCGTTTGAATTTCTTAATTCTCTAAATCCAGCTGGTCTCCCTCCACATAATCTGGTACACCAGTGATGTTGCTAAGAAACCTAAAACCTCCGAAATTATGCAACGGAACTAGACTACAAATAAAAGATCTCCATGGGGACATTGTCGAGGCTACTGTGCTCACTGGATGTGGTCAAGAAGAAACTGTTTTAATTCCTCGCATACAATTGATACTCTTAGAGTATCCATTTGAGTTCAAGAGATTGCAGTTTCCCCTTAAACTTAAAGTATGCTTCAAAATGACCATAAATAAAGCCCAAAGGCAGTCACTGACAGTCGCTGGGATAGATGAAAGGTCTGACTGTTTTTCACATGAACAGTTCTATGTGGCATGTTCCAGAGTGAGTTCTGCTAATAGTCTTATAATCCTTTCTCTCAATTCAGTAGTAGAAAATTAATTAAAAAATGTACATAGGTATCTTTTTTTCCACAATAACCTTTACGTAAAATCTGGATTGAGAAAATTAAAAAACTATACTTAAATAGAGGAAGGTTATCGGTTTTATTTTGCTTGGTTATTGAAAATAGGATTTAGTAAAACCGAAATTCACGCGAGCGAAGCCGCGGGCTAACAACTAGTCATCCATATACGAGTATATGTATATACTAAGTAGTACATTAGGAATGTCCCAAACATCACGACGATCGCACTGGTTCAGAGCAGGCACCAAGCCGTTAACTACAGTGTACACTCGCACTAATCACTTAAGTGGACGCATGCGGCTGACAGCGCCGAAATCCAAAGGAGATTCAAGATCGTCGCAAATTCTCGGCGAATTTAATGATTTTGAATTTATGAATTTAATTCTGACCGTATGACAACCTAAGCTGCACTATCTGTCAAAATTAGGTTAAAATATGTACTTAAGTAAAATAACTACTTGATTGTAAAATTAAAACTACAATCAGGTCACGAACAACCTTTATAATAACATAATATTTAATTTACTTTAAACCCATATCAATTTACGAGCAGATTAATAGTATTATCACAGTAACGTTTTAATATTTATTTATTTAAAATCTTTATTGTACATCAGCAATATTTACACACATAAAATTAAAAACACAATTGTACAAATGGTAGACTTATACCTGGGATTAAAGGGATCTTTTTTAATTTTATGCTTTAGGAAGGCAAATGAAGAAGCGGGTCACCTAATGGTAAGTGATCACTGCTGCCACTGACAATTGCAACACCAGGGGTATAACAAGAGCGTTACCGGCCTTTCAGGGCCCTCCCCAGAGGGGAGAGAGACTCCAGCTCTCTCACTCACAGAATGAAGAATAGAAGCGATGAAGCTACTCGTACTACTCAGACGTCGATTTTCTGTGTGAGTGTGATACTTCCCCGGACGAGCCGGCCCATTCATGCTACTAGCAAAACTGAGTTTTGCCGGTAGCATGGCTCTACCATAACTGAAATCTCTTCCAGTCGACCAGTAGGACAGAGGACAGTTACATATTTAATCGAAAAGCAGTTAAGATACAAAATTGACAACTGAATTCATTTAGCTATCCCATTGTATCAGTTTTCGAACGTGCCCATGCACAGCAAGCTCCAGTAATTGTAGTTCAATGAATAGGTCAACTAGAATCGCTGACGTCGCTGTAGTCAAGCTGCAGTACATTGTTGACACTATCGCTGAGCTGGCTTGTGTACTTCAGTTATTTATTGAATATATCTAGTCAATATGTAAATGGACGATGGAAGGCGACGTTCGAAATGATATGCTTGTGCAGAGTATACGTACATATTGTTATTATAGTTTATCTTTACTTTAATACTTTTATCGTACTTACGTAATTTGGTTTTTCATGCTGGTCTTAGCTGCAGATATTAAAAGCTGATTCAGGAAATAGGCGAAAATTTGTAGTATGTTAATAGGCGATGCGGTTAGCAACCCATCACTATTTTGATTTCTTTTTTCTAACATATCGTCCACCAACACGCTAAAAGTGGCCTTTGGTTCTTGCGGCCCTGAGCTCTGCCTTCTTGGAGCCGCAAAACCCAAAATTCTCTGTCTGCAAATGGCTAACAAGAAATGTGAATTTTATACATAAATTATTACGGGGCAAAAAAATAATAATAATAACTAGTATCTGGTATGTTATATTAATACAATTTTCAAAGATTTAAAATATAATGTATATGTATATAAATATTTGGCTTTTTGAGTGCCTACCTAGTAGCCAGGTTGAATACATCGAATTCTCAAAAAACTCAAAATTGAGATATTATCATTTTTATGGATTCGTCATGTCTGTCTGTCTGTCTGCCGTATGTCACACAGCCACTTTTTCCGAAACTATAAGAACTATACTGTTGAAACTTGGTAAGTAAGATGTATTCTGTAAACTGCATTAAGATTTTTACACAAAAATAGAAAAAAAACAATACATTTTAGGGGTTCCCCATACTTAGAACTGAAATTCAAAAAATTTTTTTTCGTCAAACCTATACCTTTGGGGTATCTATGGATAGGTCTTCAAAAATGATATTGAGGTTTCTATTATATACTTTTTCTAAACTGAATAGTTTGCGCGAGAGACACTTCCAAAGTGGTAAAATGTGTCCCCCCCCCCCCTGTAACTTCTAAAATAAGAGAATGATAAAACTAAAAAAATATATATGATGTACATTACCATGCAAACTTCCACCGAAAATTGGTTTGAACGAGATCTAGTAAGTAGTTTTTTTTAATACGTCATAAATCGTAAACCGCAATTTACCTTTAGAACTTTTATATTATGTTACTTGCTGCTACGGAACCCTTCACGAGCGAGTCCGACTCGCGCTTGGCCACTTTTATTTTATCGTAGTAACACAAACATGAATCAAAATTAAGAGAACAGTTTTTAATTATTCAAATGATAAATTTAAGGTAATATCAAAGTAACAGATATTTCTTTAATTAACAAAGATTCATTTTGTAAAAAGAATGATATCCTCCATAGCGCAAAACTTGTGCCTTTATCGTACCATGAACAAAGGGGTAATATTTCTTTACTTCGAAACTCTTTGGAACAAGTAACTACTCCATAGAATCTTCCGAAATGGCCAAGTCCATTGACGGCCAGAAAGGTGTGTACTTTCTGAAAACTTTTTTCAAGAAACTTTTAGCGGCACAAGTTTTTTTGAGAAAAATGTCCAGTGTTTATGCTTGTTCTTTTTTCTTTTTCAGCGACAAAATGTACAAAAATATCTTGTAGGATTCCGGAGGTAAATGACAAAGCTGGGATCCATACATTTTCCGTCTGTCATTTACATAAGAGCAGTGACGTACCTACTTATGTACCTTCCCCGTCATCTCATTGACATTCATTTAAAAATCTGTAATATGTCAAGAATGTCGAAGTAGTGGCATGCTAATAAAGTTAAAAATGAAAATTTAACAAAAATAGGGCTTACGTAAAGAAGTTTATGGTTTTTAATCGACTTCAAAAAGAAGGAGGTTCTCAATTAATCGGAATCTTTTATGTGTTTTTTACATAAAAATTTTTGAGTAATCGGGGAATATACACAATAATTATGTCCCCTAATACTCGAAGATGCATCTTTGAGTAACGGGGAATACGAGTATACATGCGTTCCCCCATTACTCGAAGACGCCTGGACCAATTTAAAAATTCTTTTTTTGTTTAAAATAGTATACCTTCCAGTTAGTCCCATAGAATTTTTATTAAAATCAGTTATGTAGTGTGGTGTTGAAGACGGTTTTTAGTTTTGAAAAATTATTACACTCATCTATTTCAGTGTGCGAATTATCAGACTATTGCTTTCCGGGATAATTATGATTATTTTTATTGTATCTGGCTGAGGCAAGAATTTTTTTTTTTAATTTTTTTTTTGCAACAAAACCCTCAGTAAACATAACGAATATTTTTTGGACAGTTTTTGAGATATAAAATTATAGAAACATATGGTGGAAATCCGTTTTAAACCAATATTTATTCTTTAAATGAAAACAAATATTTCGTACTGCTATCACTTATATTGCGAGAATGAAAAGTAAACGCGTAACTATAAAATAAATGTTTCTTAGAAATATCGTGATAACCATTGTCATTTGATAAACTTTTAGTTTTTTAACTATAGGTACAACTGATGTTACACTTTATGATTTTAGACTTTTACTATATATACCTATTGATAACATCTTACTGAGTTGATTTTATTTTGGACCAGATATTTCGACCATGGTAAATCTAATAAGTCCATTAGTTTTATTAATAGCCACTTTATCTTTACGAACGTGTTTGTAAAAAAAATAAAAATCTTACACTCCTCAATTTTTCAGACAAAAAACTGATGTGTTTTGACTTTTGATTGTAATTATTTACATAAAAACTTGAATCATTAAAAAAACAAGTAAATTTATACAATTAACAGTTCTATTAACAAAAGTAATGTATTACTATGTGAAAATATTTAGGTACCTACAACATTTTGATACCCGGATATTCCTTACACAATATTTAGATTAAAAACAATCTAATCAAAAAGGTCAATAAGACAAAACATTTTAATCTTTTCTTATCAACATTGAAAATTAAGTTCACACACTTTTTGAAGCGTAGTCACTTGCGTAATATTATCTACCGCTATCTCAGAGTAAGACTGGATTTGACCAAATTGCAGCAAGTTTACTCTAGAGTAAACTATTATTTAACCAAGAGTAAGACGATTTTGCATTTTATCAACCACTCAACTATGCAAATAAGGTTATACGCGAGTAAATAAGTCGCCGATTTTGGAGGTGAAATTATTTTATACTGAGAGTAACTATAGATGTCATTGTGAACTTTTTTTTTCCTAAACCGTCCCTGAACTATAACGAAAAATGGATTTATAAAGGACATACAGACAAAAATTCATTTTTATATACAACGTGGAAGGGACATACCCGTAATAAATTGAACTACGGTCTATAGTTACTGGATCATTATAGTATAATTAAATAAAAATAACAGCCGAAAGACAAAATAAAATTCGACATTCCCATACAAATCGCCCAGGTGGCTACACACTTTTGTATGGAAATGTCGAATTTTTTTTTGTTTTACGGCTGTTATTTTAATTTCATCATACTTTAGTGAGCCCGTAGCTAGTATAGCCCGTGGTTCGATTTATTACGGGTATGTCCCTTCCACTTTGTATATAGATATAGTTCAAATATTGAATTTTTATTTGAAATAGATTTATTAACCCACAAGAACAACAGGTAACAAAAATGTCTGGTTTTTTTAACTACATATTGAACGGAAGGCAGAGTTGTTAAATATTATTTATTTTCGTCAAAAATGCAACAACAGCAAAGTCTCTTTCCCCCTCTCTTTCTGCCCCTCTACAGCCTTACCTTACTAATTTTAAGTGCCAAGCGTAGAGGTAAAGTTTATAATGTGTTAAGGTACTGAAGCCCACTTCCTATATTTTCTTACTTCTCAAAATAGAAAACAACATATGCACCTGTCAATTTCCTATTGGTACAATAAAAAACCATGATTAATGAAGAAATAAAGTAAAATATCATATTTTTACAACGCAACCCCATGTAGTTGTATCTTGTACAAAAAATAACAAAAAACTTATTTCTCATTGATCGATTTGATTTTTCTACTACATAATATTATTACATATAAAATTGCCGTTCAGTATCAAAAAAGTGAAACAAGTTTTTTTTTAATGAAATTATTATTTAATCAATCGAAGTATGCGCCGTTGTTATCAATACACTTCCGCCATTTTATAGGCAGATCATTGATACCTTTGGAAAAAAAATCCTGGGAGCGAGAGTCTATGAACTGTTTGAAGGCGGTTTTGACTGCCTCATCAGATTTGAAATTTTTTCCTTGTAAAAAGTTATCCAAATTTTGAGAAAAGTGGTAATCGGTTGGGGCAAGATCTGGAGAGTATGGTGGGAGACGCAGAGGTTCTAGTCGCAGCTTCTCTAACTTGGCGATCGTTTGATGTGCAGTGTGTGGTCTAGCGTTATCCTGAAGGAGCAGTGGGCTAGAGCAATTCATCCGTCTCGGTTGTTTAATGGCGAGTTTTTCCATCATTGTTTGCAATTGTTGGCAATGCAAGTCTGCAGTAATCGTCTGGCCTGATCTCAAGACGCTGTAGTGGATAACACCAGCACTGGTCCACCAAACACTAACCAGAATCTTCTTTTTGGTCAGTTTTCGCTTAGGGCAAGGTTTTGCCGGTTCTCCAGGGTCAAGCCATTGTGATGATCGCTTCAGATTGTCGTACAGTACAGGATCCATTTCTCATAACAAGTCACGATACGGTTCAAAATCCCCTCATTATTGTGGCGATTAAGCAAAGAAAGGCAGCAAGCAACGCGTGTTTGTTGGTTTGCTTCAGTCAATTCGTGCGGTACCCACTTTTCAAGTTTTTTAATTTTTCCGATTTGGCGCAAGTGGATAAGTATCGCTTTGTCACTTACGCCGAAGGCTGCTGCTAATTCAGAAGTGGTTTGAGATGGATCCGCTTCCACTATCGCCTTCAATTCTTCGTTATTCACTTGAGTATCAGGTCGTCCACGATGCTCATTGTGTAAATCGAAATTTTCAGAACGGAAACGTTGAAACCAAAAACGCACCGTTCGTTCGTTAGCGGTGCCTGGTCCATACACGTCGTTAATTCTTCGAGTCGTTTCTGCAGCACTGGTGCCACGGCGGAACTCATATTCGTAAATACCGCGAATTTTCAATTTGTCCATAGTTGTTGTTATAGCAATTTTGAAACTCAAACAAATGATGTTAAAACAAATGAACTACGAATTTTAAAACAATATTTTTCGGGCTTTATTTCGAAATAAATTTGAATTTGGAATTTCTAATGAAACGCAAGATATTAGGTCCTTACATATGAAATTGCCGATTTTCAATACTGGCAACTTTAAAATCAAATATCTTGCGTTTCATTAGGAATTCCAAATTCAAATTTATTTCGAAATAAAGCCAGAAAAATATTGTTTTAAAATTCGTATTTCATTTGTTTTAACATCATTTGTTTGAGTTTCAACATTGCTATAACAACAACTATGGACAAATTGAAAATTCGCGGTATTTAGGAATACGAGTTCCACCGTGGCACCAGTGCTGCAGAAACGACTCGAAGAATTAACGACGTGTATGGACCAGGCACCGCTAACAAACGAACGGTGCATTTTTGGTTTCAACGTTTCCGTTCTGGAAATTTCGATTTACACAATGAGCCTCGTGGACGACCTGATACTCAAGTGAATAACGAAGAATTGAAGGCGATAGTGGAAGCGAATCCATCTCAAATCACTTTTGAATTAGCAGCAGCCTTCGTCGTAAGTGACAAAACGATACTTATCCACTTGCGCCAAATCGGAAAAATTAAAAAACTCGAAAAGTGGGTACCGCACGAATTTGCTTAATCGCCTAAATTTTTTTGGTTTTAAAGGGGATTTTGAACCGTATCGTGACTTGTGATGAGAAATGGATCCTGTACGACAATCGGAAGCGATCATCACAATGGCTTGACCCTGGAGAACCGGCAAAACCTTGCCCCAAGCGAAAACTGACCAAAAAGAAGATTCTGGTTAGTGTTTGGTGGACCAGTGCTGGTGTTATCCACTACAGCTTCTTGAGATCAGGCCAGACGATTACTGCAAACTTGCATTGCCAACAATTGCAAACAATGATGGAAAAGCTCGCCATTAAACAACCGAGACTGATGAACTGCTCTAGCCCACTGCTCCTTCAGGATAACGCTAGACCACACACTGCACATCAAACGATGGCCAAGTTAGAGGAGCTGCGACTGGAACCTCTGCGTCACCCACCATACTCTCCAGATCTTGCCCCAACCGATTACCACTTTTTTCAAATTTGGATAACTTTTTACAAGGAAAAAATTTCAAATCTGATTAGGCAGTCAAAACCGCCTTCAAACAGTTCATAGACTCTCGCTCCCAGGATTTTTTTTCCAAAGGTATCAATGATCTGCCTATAAAATGGCGGAAGTGTATCGATAACAACGGCGCATACTTCGATTGATTAAATAATAATTTCATTAAAAAAAACTTGTTTCACTTTTTTGATACTGAACGGCAATTTCATATGTAAGGACCTAATATCTAAGTAAAAATAGAAGACTAAAAATGTAATGAACGAGATCTAGGTACTAAATTTTTCTTAACTGCGTATCGACTCCAACTTTATTGGTGTCTTAAGAGAAATAGCGCAGTAAAAAATTCGTTACGCCCCGACTAGCATCCGAATTTCAACTCAAGATGCTTTCAATGCAAAACCGATGAACCGAATTCGGAGAGCAAACCGCATCTCACACAATGTTGGGTTTCATAACATTTCGTAAAATTATTGGAAAATCGAATGGTAAGAGCAGTTTTATTAACAAGGGATTTCTACGAAAAATGAAACTGATTTTGTACTATACCGTTAATAAAATAAATATCTGATCTGAAGAAAACATTTACAACCGAAATATTAAAAGAACTTTCGATTAGTCATTTTAAAATTTTTTGACCCAACGTCCAGTGAAGATGATGATTTAATCAGGTGTCTGAAATAAAACGCCTCCTTATCTCTAAGGCATTATCTTACGAGTAGGTATCAACTAAGTATGTAAAAGCATTTTATATTTTTAAAAATGTTTTGAAATAATATTAAAATATTAAGTTATAAAGTTTTTTGTGCCGTGTGGTTCCCGGCAGAGTAGAATAGAACCACTCCAAGTCTTCCCGTGAATGTCGTAGAAGGCGACTTAGGAAATACAAGCTAAACAAAGCTTATAAACCTCAATGAGACCTCTCCAACCCATCTAAACAGCGTGGAGGGTGTATCTCAAATCCTCTGACTGCTCTGGCTTAAAATATGGCTCTGGTAGTACAGAGAGGGTCGTGCTCCTGAAGTGGAGACTAAAAAAGACCTAATGATGATAGAGTTTTTTAATTTATTTTCTGATGTTTAATGAAAAGTGGCCCTTGTGCTTAAAATTCATTTGTACGTTACACGTTCGTCTTTGGGTCACCGACTTACATAGTAAATGTATCAAATTTAACTCAATCGGTCCAGTAGTTTCCGAGTAAGCTGGCTGTGACAGACACACGAGTGATCCTATAAGAGTTCCTTTATTTTCCTTTTTACGTACTGAACCCTCAAAAATTACATACAATGAGTCAATATACCTACATTGTGTTTTAGTAATGTAATGTAAATGTAACGCTGTAATGTAATTTGGATGATTTGCGAGGAAATTAAATATTGGTACTTCATATTGATATTTTATTCTTAAGTGACTAAGCATTGTACCTGATTAACCCAGATAAGCCTACCGTCCCGTATATAGGACAGTAAAAATAAAAAAATATTTTGATCTACCCACTTATATAATGGATAAAATTTATTGTAATACGTAGTAAGCAGGTTATTTGGTTTAGTAATAAAAATAAAAATCTTTAGTTTTCTTCTTTATTCTTGGATATATTTCAACCGAAAGTTCTCAGATTTGGTGAATTACAAACATGGCACATAAAAGGTATGTATATCAGATAGTGATTTATGATCTGTCCAGATATTTTGCATTTATTTTATTGCTAGAACCTTCTTAGTTATTTAGAAATTGATTGAGTGGATATATTATTGTATAAAATGGAAATAATTTGATATAAATAATGGTGGACTATATTTAGGACAGTAGGATAATACGGGGTATTTACGTTTTCAGATTACTAACTGCGCATGAAATAATTGATGCTTTAGAAACAGCATCAGATGATGACGAATGTGGCAGAGAAGTTACCATTTGTATTTTGCCACCTCCAGTGAATCCCGATTGTCCTACCGACGAAGATTCAGGGGAAGAAGATAATGTTACATTGAATAACTTACCAAGAAACATCTTACTTCAGCCTGCAGAATTGTCTGTTCGTGGGGAAGATCCCGACAATAATTCGGAGGAACCTACTACCCATCAAGCTAAACGTAAAAAAACTTACTCGTGGCGAAAAAAGGATTTAGAAACATCTTGGTCATCTGTAATATGGAATGACTTGCCAACAGTTTCTCAAAACAAAAGCCCAATTGAATGGTTCGAAAACTTTATGGATGAAGAGGTGATTTCTTTATTGGTTTCGGAAAGTAATAAAAATAAAAAAAAATGTACCTGGTGATATTACAATTGCAGAAATGAAGTGTTTTATCGGAGTTCTATTGGTTAGTGGTTATGCTTGGGTGCCGCGAAGGAGAATGTACTGGGAAAACTCCCTTGATACAAGAAATGAGTTGATTAGTTCTGCTATGACAAGGGACAGGTTTGATTTTATTTTTCGCCACCTCCATGTTAACGATGATTTAGATTTTAATGATAAATTCACCAAAATTCGTCCACTGTTACTTATGCTCAATAAAAAATTTTTAGCTTTCTCTCCAGTGGAAGAACATTATAGTGTTGATGTGGCTATGATTCCATATTATGGTAGACATGGTTGCAAGCAACATATCAAAGGAAAGCCGATTCGTTACGGGTTCAAATCATGGGTCGGTGCTACTCGTTTAGGGTATGTTTTATGGATGGAACCCTATCAAGACGCTACGACTATATGCGACCCAAAATATAAAGAATTAGGATTGGGTGCTAGTGTTGTACTGTCTTTTTGTGACGTATTGCAATCACGCGATTTAAATCTTCCTTACCATATAATATTTGATAATTTTTTTACTGGGACTCCGTTACTGGAGGAAATATCGAAAAAAGGGCTACACTGCACTAGAACTATTCGTGAAAATAGAACTTCTAAATGTCCTCTCATCTCATCTCAAGCTATGAAGAAGAAGGAACGAGGTTTTATAGATTTTAGAAGCACCCACGATTATAAATTTATAATTGTTAAAAGGCATGACAACAACATTTTTAGTATTGCTTCAAATTATGTGGGTGTTAACCCTATGCAATCCGCAAAACGGTTTTCACAAAGTGAAAAGCGAAATATAGCTATAGAAGAGCCAAATATTGTTGCTATTTATAATAAATATATGGGAGGAGTGGATCGCTCAGACGAAAACATTTCTCATTATCGTGTTGGTATTAGAGGCAAAAAATGGTATATGCCATTACTTACAGATATGGTGGATCTTTGCGAACATAACGCATGGCAATTATATTAAACAAATAATGGTAAACTTGATCATCTAGGTTTTCGTAGGAGGGTAGCCACAGCTTTAATTGAGTCAAATAGAAAAATTGGGAAAAAGGGACCCAGCCGACCACCTCAACATGAGCATGTTGATAGTAGAAAAGACCAAATAAATCATTTGGTGATTCCTCAGTCAAAACAAACAAGATGCCGTCAATGTCACTGTCAAAAAATGTTTGACTCGCTGTAAAAAATGTGATGTTGGCGTGTGTGTGAAGTGTTTTGTTACATATCATACCTAATATCTTACTTTTACTGGTGTATATTTTTGTCGGTTAACGATATATGGTGATGGAAACTTCATTTCTTGCATTTCTTTAAAATAAAGCAGCTGTTATGCATGATTTTCTATTTATTTTTATACAAGACCTTACTTACTACCTGTTAACCTACTGTCCTATATATAGGACGGTCATTTTCCAGAAACTTTTCCAGTGGAAATTTTTTTCAGCATTTTTCCTATTCTATTTTAACCTAAATAAAGTAAAAACAAGCATTAAAAAAAATAAAAATAATAAAAAATAGTTTTAGGCTTATCTGGGAACACGGATTAGGATTTAAAAGGATTAATAGACGATACCTACTTAACATATGTACCAATATGTATGAACGAGCCAGACGTCGTATTTCAATAGCCATCGATATCCCGAACAAAGACCAGGCTACGCTAAAGGACAATTACTGACATAAATAAGGAAAATTGAGGACACTACTGCTGTAAGACCCATTGCTCTTAAATACTCATTGGGTTATTGTACCTTGTACGATAACAAGGGGAGGGACGTGAGAGGTGCTTACTGCAAAATAAGGGGAGCACTTCCTTTAAGGCGGAATACGAAGAGAACTGCCGAAACTATTTCTGTTCACTAGAACTTTTTCCAATTCCAATTCCAAATTGAGGAAAAAATATTTTTACTCAAAAACATTAGTATTGTGATTCCAAAGGTGCCCCGCCCCGCCTTCTTCAATTTCGATACAAAAATTTGTTATTAAAATAATTCATAAAAACCTATAAAATCTACATTCCGCGTCAAAAGCATGCGGCGTGCTTTGCGGAACAGCCCGCACATCATCCCCGCAGAATTTGGGACGACAGGGCCTTAAGAGTAAGCCTTGTTTTGATGAGTGTACACATCACATTGACCATAAAATTTACCAGTGGGGTTAGTATGGTTATGGCGACAAATTTTTATCCTTGTTATTTGTTGCATTTAGCGTAATTTACCTTATTTAACATAGATAAACATTTGCGACAAAATAACTTTCAATCAAAAAACGTATTTTATCTCAAGCCTAACTCCCGTGCGAGCATAAGTCAATTTGCTTCCCCATACAAATCTTCTGGTCCGCTGAATAGCTTTAACCCCATAAAATAATACCTAGTTATTCATATTGACGGCCCGGACTTACAACTGATAATTCTTTTATCAACTTCTCAATCACAAGTAATTTGACTGAATCGCAGCTCAAGTTGCAGAAGCAAGTTGTAAGAGTCAAAAACTTAATCAGTGAAGAGAACTTTTAACGGCAAGAAGCAGTCTATATAAGTATGTGATAGTATGACTAAACCTCTTAGTAGTATTTGCAGCTCAGAATATTAAATATCTCGTATATGGTAAAATACAAAAATAATATAAAATAACGATCTTCTGCGTCGCCCCAAATTACCTGTATTTGCTATATCGTCGATTCAGTTTGGACAAATTTACGGCAGACATTGTCTATATAAGTATATGGTACTCATATCCAAGAGCCATTAAAACTTTTCTGTGCAAAATAATACATATACTCGGCGACTTACAATTTCTGCCCGATAGTTTTGCCAGGTGCCTTTTCATAAATGCACAAATTCTGTTACGTACTCAGATACGTAACCGTGAGGCCAACAATTGCAATTTAATGTACCTATGTATAATGTTGCGTTATTTAATCGATTTGAATTGATATAATTAAAAAACATGTAACGAATAATATATCTCTACGTTGCACTTATGAATTCTCGCATCATTAATTTTTAACTTTGGTTTTATTGTTTGCTTTTCGTGTCCAATTACTGCGCTCTGAAAAAATGCATTTAAATAAAAAAGCGCAACGGTAGATTTACTTAAAACAGTAACACTATTGTTATATTTACAATATTATTAAGCCCAACCACATTACAAACAATTGCAATAATTACTTGCTGTGATTAATACAAGCATATTAATACACTAGGGCGGTCTCAGATGGTCTTCGCTGGCCGTCAATTATCCGCAAAGCTGAGGATAACTCCATATTGCTGCAACGCGTAATGTACTGCAAATGACTTGACATTAGCGAGCCAGGTATATCCGACGATTAGTTTGGTCAATGGAGTGCGAATTAATTAGACTAATGTAAAGATATATTGTTAACAGCTATTATACATGTAACCTTCAGTTTTGGCATAATTATTCCTTCCATGAGACTACAAAAAAAAAGTTAAATATACCAGCTGTTTGTCACCTAGTCTGGAGCCTGACCAGCAATCTGCAGTTGCTTTATACGCGCATACTCAAGCGCTGAGCTATCAAGCTCCTCATAAGTATATCCTCTCCTCTGGTTCAAAACTGCGTTGTGAGGGCACCTGCGGGTGAATGCTGCCGGTTCAAGGTCACGTGCCCAGTTGAGAGGATATATATCTTTATATCTCTCAAAGTTAACAATCTATTGTGAGATATATACGATAATTACATAGCTGCCATCATTAAATTGATTGGGTCATTTACAATGCCTTCATCTCACGTACATTCTCGATTCATTTACCCTTATTAAACCTTGACGTAAACGATTTAATGTCTTAATTTACTGCACAAAGAGAAATTAAAGAGCCTGTTAAAAGCCTGACATGACAAAGTGCTCTTTCTATTATAACTTTTAAGTCCATAAGCCTCGCGTGCTGTAATTTTGCTAATTACTTCGTCGTAGTGTGAAAATAATTAAAATCAGGCTCCCCACTTGCGTTTCGCATCGTGCTTTATTATATTAGGCCTTTGTTGGGTAATTAGTTTCTTAGGCTATTGCAAATGGCACATGAAAGGTAAGATATTGGGGATAGTTTTAATTAAATTAATTAAAGCCTATTTGCACATAGCTCCTACTCACATACATAGGTACTCGTACAGCTAGCTCTTAATAACAGTAACTAGCGGTCCTCTTTGACTTCGTTCACGGTATGTGAAATTAATGGTACCTATAGCTGGGTAGGGACTTATACTGAACTGGTGTAAAATATCTTAGTTTTATTATTTTTTATAATGTGTTCAATAAATGTTTAATCGCAAATTACGAGTAAGATGGCAATTTTCGATGCACGGTAAATCTCAAAAGAGATTATGATGGCATTGTAAATAGATTAAACATTAATGTAATAAATGTATTGTGTGTAAATAAAAACAAAAAAACTGGGTTTCTTTCTGCTTTTTTCTAAGCAGTGGTCGTACCGAAACGCTGGTAGTTTATTTTTAGCTATTGCGCTAAAAATAATGAATTACATTAAATAATAAATGTTGACTTTAATTTAGATTTTGAAAAAAGGCAGGATATAAAATTAAACACATTTTAATATTATTCATACGTACCTAAGTAATTAGCTTGATTGTGAATTCGTGTGAAATTTCGCCATCCGAGTTATGAATGTTACAAACAAAGATAGGTACATCTAAACATTTTCCCTTGTCGATGGCTAATACAACATTTTCGAGTTTTATTTAATTTTTGCCAAAATTTGGAATCATTTGATATTGTTAGACGATTGTTTCAGCAAAATATTTTAAGACATAAAATTTAAAAAGAAAAAGATTAACAGTCGATTATTAATGAGGGTTTCTATGAAGGAACTCAAGACATCGAGATATTAAGTCTTACAAGTTTAAGACTCAGTCTCCAACTGGCATTAAATTCGTCTTTGTGCAATTTAACAACTGCACGAAGATAATTCACTAAAAGTAATTTCACAGTTAAGCTCTTTTCGAGTTTAGTGGGGCTTTTAACCAATTATCTAGTTGTATGCTACGTGGGAAAAGGAGTAAACTAATAATAGTTTATAATATATAAAAATAAAACAAATAATTGTTTTATTTTTATATAACTTACGCAAACTTTACAACACGTCCCAATTTTTCATTATTTGTTGTACAATGCGATACACAGAAAAAAATTAGGCCCTGGTATTTTTTTGATCACACTATATGACCTAGCCCCAAAGTCCACAAGTTTAATTTAAGCTTGTACGTGTATTATGGGATACTAACTTAACGATACTATATTTTATAATAAATATATATAGATACAGACACCCAAGACCCAGAACAATTTTAAAAAGGCCATTTTACAACTCGCCCTGGCTGAGATCGAACCCAGGACCTCCAAGTGACGGACTAGCGTATTAGCCAATACACCATGGACATGGAGGTAGTCAATTGCAGTCCATCAAGTGTAAAGGCTGTGCGTGTGTAGTGTAAAGCAATCCGACGCTAACTATATAAAACGCATATAGTCAAAAAGATATATTTTTGGAAAATGGAAAAATTTACATAGAGATATTTCTTTATCAAGAAAGATAGGACATTCGTCGGGTTAACTACTAACAGTTTTGGTGCATTACTTATTTTAAAGAACATAATCGATTACCCAAATAAATTTCTTAGAAGAAATAACAAAGAAGGAAAAACCGGAAAACTACAACATAACTGCGACATTGATAGATACTTTAAATATGTAACATTTATATTCAATAAAACTTGAACAGAATCGAACAAAGTTGTGTGTCTTCTAAAATTGATATTCAGTTGGCACTGTTTTGTGGGCGTGTGCCGAAACGTAAGCTGCTAGCGAGCTTAATACAACATGATATGACTTTGTCTTACGATGCGAATAATAATTGCTAAGTATATGTACTCTTAAAAAATACTTGATTAAAATTTCACAAATATATATGCTACTAGGAGCCTGCTATTTACACGGGCATGTATTAGACAAACCTTCCTCTGCAATCACTTTATATAATGATAAAAACGTACACACATGCATACAGAAAACATACGGCAGGGAGCGTCTTCGTTTTATAACCACTATGTATTGATGGAACCAAATACATTTCTTATAAAACGGTTGGTACATAACAACTCAAAAAGAAGAGTATTAATGACACTGTATTAGTTTATAAAGCTTTGTCGTAGATATCAACGCCGATTTCTGCAGCGTTAGCACGGGAATTTAAACCTAAGATTTATATATTTTTTTCCCTCTGTAAAATTATACATGACAATGTCATGACAAGATAATGAATCAAAACGTATTAAAATTTGTCGTTACAAGCAGGCAGTTTTTCAACAGTGTTTCTGGCTGCTAAGAAAATATAATAATTTGAAAATTTAAACACGTGTTCTGGTCACGTTCGTCTGATCACGTTAAATAAAAGAATTACATAAAAATGTTATAATTCATAAATAAAATATTGCGACCAAAGTGTATTAAAAATTATAAACATTATATGTTATTGAAATAAATGTGCGACGAATCTTTCCAACGCATGGCGTACAACATGAAAAAAATGGTCGAAATGTACTTTGTTGCTCAATTTTATACACAAGGGACAATCATAATGAGGTTGTTACCAATAGTAGAGCATTACTTCGGGAAATTATACCTCATGAAACTGTGTCTCTATTTGCAGTGTGTTTTTTTAAGGCCAGGGTATAAACCGCATACTATGTTAAAATGTTTTGTAAAATAAAGGTACTTTAAATTCGTAAAGAGTACGAGCACTATGCAGAGAAAAGTAGATATCTGTGACAAATAGATTCTACGTTATGAGTAGTCCCAGCTGAGTTTGCAGTCCTCACATTCAATAGATATGAGACTTTTCTTGCATCTAGGTATTGACATTTGACGTCAATGTTGAATGAAAATGATATATACTCATCATAGTATAGACCTAACTAACATTATAAATGCGAAAGTGAGTTTTTATATTTAAAATAAATAAATATATAGGGACAAATCACACTGATTAAGCTCGCTTCAAAGTAAGTAGTATTTGTTTTTTATTACCTCTTCACGCTTTATCTACAAAACCAATCTTCTTAAAATTTATACACATAGTTAGGAGTCCTGAGAAAGACATAGGGTACCTTTCATCCCGAAAAAATGTATCGTTCCCGTAGAATTTGGGATACGCGAGCGAAGCCGTGGGTAAAAGCTAGTATGTTATAAGTACAAAGTAAATTTATGTAAAATACTGTAATTAATTATTTTATTTGCATGTTTTGGTACAACAAAGTTATTACAAACAAACAAACAAATTAATACATACAAATACTTTATCCCTAATGGGGCAGACAAAGCATTTTGGGTCTTGCGGCATCAAGCAGACAAAGCCCAGGACTGCAAGATCCAAAGGCTACTTTTAGCCTGATGGTGGGTGAAAAGGTAGAAACGAATTAAAATAGTGATGGTTACTAGTCGCATCGCCTATCAATATGATTCGCATTTACACCCATTCTTCAATCGGCTTTAACGATCTGCGGGAGGAGAAGCAGCTGGTATATTCTTTGTACTTTTCTCCCAGACCAGCATGGAAGGTAATAAATTAATACCGTATAATAGAGTTAACATCAAAAACTTCACAACTCTGCTTCCTAGTTTGCCTTCTAGTGAAGATATCGTATATTTTACTATTATTTATTAGCTGTAGGTTTTCTTTTGTACTAAATAAAACAATGGAACATAAATAGTAAACTAAAACCAACTTAACAGCTTATGTAAAAGCTAATACTTGGCTTGTACATACAACAGTCGCAAAGCAAGATAATCAGGGAGAGATTAAATGCGTGTCAGGTAAGGGTCAGCCGCAAATACTCTGTCATACCTTCAAGTCCAGAGGTTTCGTATAAAAAATTTACAAAGCTCTGACTTTGTGTGTTTAGGTCATTTGCCTTTAAACGTGGTTCGACTCCTCAACCGTGGGTATTATTAATGCTACGTTCTTAAGCATTTGCTTTCATTTGCTGAATGAAGTACCTCTGTAATTTCACTGCGGTTTACGGTTTCGGCAACATCTTTTGTATTAAATATTACAAGTTGTTTTTTGTTAAAAGTAAAGGGTTTGATATAATTTATGGAATATTCTCAGATAATATGAAAGTATTATTTGTAGTACAGTTAAGTAGTACTTAGTATCATAATAAATATGCGAAGTTAAGGTATTTTTAACGCTATTGCCATCTAAAATCAAATTGTTAATTAAAACCCGCTTGCTCGTTTGAAATTTGTCGTTTAAGTTTGAATAGAAAAAAAAAAATTGTCATTATTAAAGCTAATGTCATTATTAACCCGATTTAACTAAAATGTACATTTCATTTTCATTATTTTTTGGCATATTGAATAACTGCTTTATTTATTTAAATTATGAATGAAGGTTCAAGTGAAATCCACTTCCTTCCATTATTCGTAATTATACAGATACAGATACATTATCACGTGTTAATCCCTAACGTACCCCGTTAGGGAGACAGTGACAGAGCCAAGGGCTGTACCTAAGACTCAGAAGTGTAGCATGATGGTGGGCGTGAAGGTAGAAAAAGGGAATCAAAATATTGATCGGTTGCTAGCCGCATCTCCTATTAATATGATACCGATTCTTGCCCATTCTCTCGATCGGCTTTAGCAGAAGGAGCAGCTGGTACTTTCTAAGTTTTTTCTTTTCACCCAGACCAGCATGGAAGCATTCGTAATTATCACAGCCATTAATTACTTACTCGAAGAAATCGACTTTCTAGCACACATACGAGTATAATATCAGTTGAGCATATTTTTTTTTATTTAAATAGAAAGTATTTAAAGTCAGATCACATAAAAGTTACTCCACGAATAACAACCGTAAATTAGAAACCCACAAATATGTAAAAGCGAGAATACAGTCATTGTCGAAATGATAAAAATCTCGTTCCGAGTTTGTGTACTCCATGTCGCATCCAACTCGTTTCCTAAAATTCAATTTTGGGAATTTGTTTCCTTCCGTCGAACGCCGCGCGGAATACTGATGCTCCCCAGCCCCAGCACAACCACGGCCACTTTTTATTTCAACAAAATAAAATATGTACGGGTGCACTTGACGTCTTAACTTATTACCTACTCTTTGTGAGATTCGAAGAAGTTTGTTAGGACAGAGACTAGGAAGTTACACCTCTTTTCGAAACAAAGCAAACTGTTAGGGCCCGTTCATATTACTTGGAGCATAGTAATCTTTCATGGTTGATTTTGACAGTACCTAGTAAGTAAGTAAGTAAATGCTTTATTTGTACCAACAAAGACACACAATACAATCAAAAACAATATATAAAAACAACGATATTAACACATACATGGTAGTCAGGCTGTTATTATGTGTTGCAGTAATACAAGTCGCATATTCTTTCTTTTGTATTAACAAAAGACTGGACATTAGTCCAGTTTTTGAAAATAATTAAGTTAATGTGATCTTATAAAATGTGGGTCTAATAACAAGTCAATATTTCAAGAAGTTGTTTACAGTTGTAATTAATACGTATGATAATATCTTTACGTTAAAATAACATATTGTACTTATTTTAGATCTTGCGTGAGAGTATAAATTCACGAATAATCTTGCAAACTTGTATTTAAAGCTGGAATTTCAAAAGAAATCTATCAAAGAAAATTTAGTCTCTAAGAAAAAAATATAATAATTACATCAACTTCTCGAAAGGGCCTATGTGTTGGCCTATGTTTTGGATCCACGCAAGCCTCTCAAAGGACCGGGGTGAAAAGACCCGTAAAAAAAGGCGATTTGTACTGTGGCTAGTATCGTTGTGATATTTTCATAGATATTAGTAGTTTATGTGAACGGGCCTTAGGAGCGGAGTTGTGCGATCCGAAACGACGTTACACTATTTAGAATTTAGCAACAGTCTCCAAAGCACTCTCTTTGTTTCAAGAAGAAATATTTACTGTAGTAGGTACATGTATTTCTCGCGAAAAGTTTTTATCAAAAGTAATTAGAAGAACAAGATAAAGTTTCGAAGCGTTGGTAATTCTCGAGTAAATTACTTCACAGAATTAGAAGACAAAATATAATTAAGGTACAAAATTAAGTGGGTGCTTAGAGGTATAAAAGTTTGGGAACTCTGAAAAATATAACCAATTTTCATCAAGTTTTAAAATATATATAATATTATACCTAAATAGATTAATAAGTAATTTTGCATAATTTTTATTTTGTCATTGTATTTGCAAACCTTCTCGTATAAAGTGGCGGTAAAAAGATACATTCAATTCCCGCTTTAAAAAAATGTTACTAAATTATTGTCGTTACGACTTGCGCGGTAATAATATAAGGATAGAATAGACGCGTACGTAAAGTAATAAAATATATCAAAACTACCGTTAAAATAAGTATCATAATAATCGTAATACAAACTAAAACAAATAATCTTTTTGTTTCTGTCTAAATAGGCAGAAATAAAATGAACACGGAAAAACATCTGAAATTACTTTTGACATGCTCTTCTCTGGAGTTTGAGTTAACTGGAAGAGATCCCTGATAAGGATAAGTCCACTTTTGACTTCTTTGCAAAGCGTAGGACACCCACGCACAAGGTGGTCAGATGACCTAACCAAGGCCGCTAGAAAGCCCTAAATGCAGGCTGCTTTAGATAGGCTTGGTTATTTTAGAAATTCTTGGACTTATGTCCACTTGGACTTTATGTGGCTGAAATCATGATGATGATAATGATGATAAATAAAAAAAGCGGCCAAGTGCGACTCAGTCGTCAGACTCGCACATGAAGGGTTCCGTAGCAGCAAGTAACATAAAGTTCTAAAGGTAAATTGCGGTTTATGATTTATGACGTATTAAAAAATAACTACCCATGATACCGAGACCGCTATAGTTTTATTTGAAAGTACATACTTTGAGGTATATACCACATTTTTTTCAGAATTATTTTAGTAATATTTCAAAAGTTACCCCACCGTAACTTTTGACACCTAAAATTTTAACTTTGTATTAAATTATCTCATGACTGGGAGGTTTGATCTACATAGTTTTAAAGCAGTTTTTGTTGCATTTTAAAAGAGCTTTTCAACGATACCCCACACGTTGGGGTTAGTCCAATTTAATTTTTAAAATTCACTTTTCGTTGTATGGGAGGAGGGCTGAAAAAAAACATATTTTCATAATTTTAAAAACCAACTTTTGGAACTTCAAACTTCATCTATCTCTCCACCAATTTTCGTGACAATCGGTGCAGTAGCGGCGGAGTACGAGCCCGGACGGACTATAAGAGAGAGAGACAGACATGACGAAACTATAAGGGTTCTTTGTGGACTACGGAACCCTAAAAAGGGGAATCATTGAATATGCGAAAAAAGTGACACTAGTTAGATTTCCTTGATTGACCACGAATCTTCAAGCGTTTTACACATATATTATTGAACTACTTAATGAGTCCTTTGTCTAAATATGCACTACTCCCTTTAACTGTACGGTCAGGTAATAAAATAGAAAAACACACTGGACCGAGACAGTGCACCGAGCCATTGAACTCGGAAGAAAACGGGAAATAGCCGCTATTATGGGCGGACACTGCCGACTGTAATGTATATGCGTGACGTAATGACTTACGTTTTCACATTAGTTTGAAAGAATATGCTATAGTTTTTCCTTTTTTTATGTTTGACAAAATCTGCCAGTCATCATCACAATCTTTTTTCTTTTAAATGATACTAGACGTATAATACAGGACTTAACAAAATATACTTAAACTATTTTATTAGTGGATTCAGTTCATGATACTGAACAATTTTAGGGAAAGATGTTATAGTTTATATACGAGTATTACATCGAAATATGAAAATGATTTTTGGCTTCCCATACAAGTTTTCTGATCAGCTGATCCGGATTTGTATGGAAGGCCAATAATTATTTTTTATATGTTGATATACCTAAATAAGTTCCTTGAGAAATTATCTACGATGAGCTTTATCTATAAGACTTATTTTATTTTTATTCAGCAGTTTCTGCTTGATTTGTAACAAACATGCGAACATCACAACTTCCAGATGTAAAGTATTAGTAGGAAAATAAATTATACACATACCTATAAAAAGTTAGATATGCTGTCTAGCAAAATAAATTCCAGACCATAAATAAGAGAAAGTTCACAAAGATTCAGATAGGTATAAATACAATAGAACGTTCTAATAATTCTATATCCTCACTAGGTGATTCATACAAAACTTTAGTGTTTCAAGTAGTCCTGCAAGTTTGAGTGCGAGCAATATCACAGGAGACAGGGTTATTGCGTTATAAAAGTACAAGATTCCCGGAGTGCACTCAAAATAGGTCACTTTAACTTCGGAACGATCCGCAAATACCGACCTACCACTGGGAAGTACATATATGTCCAATAAGTTTGTAACTGTTAAAGTTTCATATCGAAGTATGAAAACTGATATCAAAATTTATACTAAATGTTACGAGAAATTAAGAAGTTAACATGTACTTGTTTCCCGACTGCAAAATGAGGGTCATCTATGGTTTTTTACTGATTTTAAATATTTAAGAATTTATTTTTGTAAGTTAGTTTAAATTACTGATTTCATAATCTAGATAATGATTTTACTTTTTAATATAGGTTACTATATAGTTTTTAATAGTCTATATTAGTCCACTGCTGGACTAAGGGTCTCTCCCAAAAAAGGGGATGATTTGCCCATAATTACCACGCTGTAAAGTCGTTACACAGAAGACGCCTTTGCCCGTTCCATTTTACCTACCTATACTTAAATTAGTCCTATAAAATTATTTCCATCGATCGATATAAGTATATACTTTAACACTGATATAATGAATACAACTACAATACACTGATATAAAGTCAACGCAGCGTTATGACCCCAAAAAGCCGGTTAGATTAAAGGGACTGTGGCAGCGAAGCGTGGCCATTGCTTGAGCGACACAAGCAGGAACTGCGTGTCACGGAGATGCAAATGTTGCGCTGGATATGCGGAGTAACACAGAGAGATCGCGTGAGAAACACCCGCATCCGCAGCAGCCTTCATGTCCATGACATAACAGACACACTGCAAGAAAGCCTACGCTGGTACTGGCTCGGACTGGCTGGCTTATCGAACAGATGTATGAAGTATCATTTCTTCCCACTGGAGGAACGACGACACATAGGTAATGTAGCTTACCTGGCAGGTGTGTTGAATGGTAAAATTGATTGCCCTGAGCTTTTAGCAAAAATATTTATTAATACTCCGCAAACTCGCACTCAAACACAGCTTCTTCAAACATATTCTGCAAATTCTAATTATAGGCAAAAGGCTTTCCAGTCGAGAGCTTCTTGTAAGACTAATACGTTTTCTACAGATATTGCTTGTTTAGCAATAGCACAGGCCGGAATCTTCTAAGATACGCGCAATATGCGTCCCCGTTCCCCGTCCCCGCACCTCTCCCCCGTTTTCGCCTCGATGACTCACGTTGGCCGTCAAGAACCGGGGGAGAGGTGCGGGTGCGGGGAACGGGGACGCATATTGCGCGTACCTTAGGAGATTCCCTTCTGTTTACTCTTACTGTATTCTGTGGCAATAGTATATGTGCCATTAAACATAAGTTAACCAAACAATAATTCAGCCAATATACAAAATGTATATCATGGATACATATATGGATACTTACTTTTAGATAGATACTCACCTATAGGTAGTCACATCTGTAATGCGTCTAAATTAAAATGAACACCATTTTTTTTTAAATATACTCGTACCTCATAATATACTAAGTAAAAATATGTAAATGGCTACTTAGTGATGAGCTCAGCGATATTTATTTTTGTATTTGATGCTGTAAATCTTTCGAAAATAAATAAATAAAAATAAAATAAAACAAATGCAGCCATGCCGGCTTCGCCGGGGCCCGATAGTCGTGGTAGACTCAAGAAATGCTGGCTTGACGTCGTCAAGGATGATATGCGTGCCAATGGTCTTACAATCAAAGATGCTCAAGACCGTGTGAAGTGGATAAGGAAAAGCCGGAAAGCGGACCGGGCTTTGCAGCGTTGCAGCTGCGAATGCAACTGGGAATACGCTGAGATGAGAATGAGAGAGAGAGAGAGAACGCAGAGGAAGGCTCGCGCTACACTGAATTGGCAGCGAAGCGACGAGCAGTTTAACTAACAAGACATTATACATAAACTTTATACACAATGTCATAAGATACGCGGCATGGCGGTGGCTTGCGCCGGCTTGAGCAGTGGCACCCCGTTCATTCTATCTAGCGTTTTTATATCTTATGACATTGTATATAAAGTTTATAACGTCTTGTCATTAAACTGATCGTCACGTCGCTGCCAATTCAGTGTAACGCGAGCCTAGGACGCCTACTAAGTGGTTGGACGACGTCCTGTGCAAGGTTGCAGGAAAAAGCTGGATGCAGGCCGCTTCCAATTGATCGTTTCAAAAATCGTTGGGGGAAGCCTTTTTCCAGCAGTGGACTTCCTGTGGCTGATATGATGCATAACAACTGCTATCCTTAACAATGCATCTCGAAGCAATATACTCGAACATAATGTATTCGAGTGCAACTAGGTTCAGTCAATAGATACATAGTGGAATCGAAACGCTTCATCGAAACGCTCTTCAAATTCTATTAATAATACACATGCTAAAAGGAAAGCCTAGTTCTGGCTGAGTACGTTTCAGTGATAGCGCCGGAAATAGCTATTGTTTCTTATTTGAATATTGCATAGCTCCAGAATGTAATTTTGCAAGTATATACTTTTGTCCGTGTGGTTCCCGGCAGAGTAGAATAGGATCACTCCAAGTCTTCCCGTGGATGTCGTAGAAGGTGACTTAGGAAACACAAGCTAAACAAAGCTTATAAACATCAGTGAGACCTCTCCAACCCGTCTGGCCAGGGTGGAGAGTGTAGGCCAAATCCTCTGACTGCTCTGGCTAATATATGGCTCTGGTAGTACAGAGAGGGTCGTGCTCCTGCAGTGGAGACTAAAAAAGACCTGATGATGCTGATGATGATGATGATATTGTTGGCTTCCTTGATGCTCTGGGGGAAATCAAAAACTCCGAATGTACATATATTATCAGTTACTTCTCTAGCGTCGATCAAGAAAATGACGTCTGTATATGAAAATTGTGTTATGGGATATATATATACCAACTCAACGATACTATATTTTATAAAAAATATACATATAGGTATAGATAAACATCCAAGACCCAGATCAATCTGAAAAAGATCGTTTTCTATCTTGACCTGACCGGGAATCGAACCTGGGACCTCCCGTGTGACAGTTTGGCATGATGACCACTAGGCCACAGAGGTCGTCAAAATATGATTGAAGTGAAAAGCTTTATCAATCAAACAAAGCACTTGACAATAATTTGAACCTGTGTTCTAGTTTATTTAACCAAGTTTAAATTTCGTCCACGTGAATTTATAAACTAGACAATTATGTTTACCGTCAGCTTTCCAAGCATTAATTGCTTTAAATACATAATTATCTAACCCCTCGGTTGTCAACGGTCGTATGACGTAATGACGGATACCTTTTAATCGCTTTCTCCGAATTTATTCGCGTCATATTAAAATGACAATATCTCCAAAATTTTGACATATGAAGACTATTAATACCTCAGAACAATTATCCCATATCTCTGATTAATACATATACATTATCACGTATTTATCCCTAACGGTAGACAGAGGCCAGTGTCATAAGACTCAAAGGCCACATTCAGCGGGATAGAACAAAAACGGAAATCAAAATAGTGATGGGTACTAGCAGCATCGCAATGATGCCCATTCCCTCGATCGACTTTTACGATCTGCACGGGAAGAGAGCAGCTGGTACATTCTAAGTTTTTTATTTTCTCCCAAACCAGCATAAAAGAAATATAAGAAAAACTATTCAATAATTATTTCAAGAAATAGAAATAAAACAACATCTAGTTTGAATATCTGTAAGCATCTTAGGCATTTTAAATTTATACGAGTATTTTTAGGGTTTCGTACCCATCACAATCTTTTTAGGGTTCCGTACCCGAAGGGTGCAAACGGGACTCTATTACTGAGACTCCGCTGTCTGTCCGTCTGTCACAGGGCTCTATCTCTTGAACCGTAATAGCTAGACACTTGAAATTTTCACCGATTATGTATTACTGTGGCCGCTATAACAACAAATACTAAAAATAAAAAAAAAGTTAAAAATTAAAGGGGGTTGTCATACAAAAAACGTGTTTTTTAGCGTTTTTAACTAGATCTTTATAATGACATTAACTAGATACTGAAATTTTCACCGATTATGTATTACTATGACCACCGTAACAACAAATACTAAAAATAAGATAATGTTAAAAATTAAAGGGTCGTCATACAAGAAACGTGTTCCTTCAGCGTTTTAAAACATTGTACGGAGGTACGGAACCTTTCATGTACGAGTCCGACTCGCACTTGCCCGTTTATTTTAGTAGATATAAAGTGACCTGAAACAATACGCTGGTATAGTTTAAGTTGTTTGTTGTTTTTCGTGTGTGTAAGTGTAAGGCCAACACTGGTGTCAGATTTTGACGACTGAATTATGGATAAATGATTTTGATTTTTGCTTAACATGTATTATTATTTTTTAAATACTCGAACAAGTTTACTTTTTAAATGATTAATAAAAATATAGCAATATCTTTGTAAGTGTGTGTCTTTCTCTCTTATTTATTTCCTAATAATTTTGCAAAAATTAACATCTTATCGAATAAAAGAATACCTACATGAGGTCTTTTCAAAATTTTGCATAAGTTTTTAGTATAATAGCTTACAATTTTTTTTTTAATCTTTTGAAATTTGCGAATTTTATGTACATGGGTACTCGTAAGGAAATAATTATTTACTCAATATAACAAAAGTCTGACATTTATAGAATCTAGAATTATTCGAATCTGGAATTAATAGCATCTGACATTTGTAGAATCTGGCATTTATAGAATCTGGAATTTAACCTCGTCTGACATTTCTAGAATCTGACATTTATCGTCGAATCCCTTTTGATACCCTACTCGGCATGATTAGATTTATTTTATTTTTTAGTTCATTACTTTATGGTCTATAGAGAGGGCCATATTCAATTTACTGTGACGTCATATACCCTGTAACCAGCGGGTAAAAACTATTGTAGGACATTCTATCAACGAAGTTACTTTACGGCTTTACCTTCTCCGGATCAGTTTCATGGTACATGGTTAATAACATATAATATGTGTTACGTTTAGTCTAACACATACACAGCCATTACACTAAATCAAATACCAGTAAGCGGATGTCCACAGTTTGTAATTATAAAATAGATAAATTCAAAAACTACTAGATCTTTGGTAGTTTTGTTCATTTCAACTAAAGACTATGAATAATAATATTAGGAGTATAATTTAATTCAAAAAGATTTTTCTCTTATTTTTTGTTCAGTACCACGATTATTGGTGCTTAAATTTATCTTTTAGGAAATTTTATAATTATCTTGCCGATTTACTGGAGTTAAGAAGATTACTATCGATTCTTTGGTTAGCAAGATGAACAGATAAAGTATCTGATGACTTAAATCGGATTTATTTAATTATTTCATTTTGATACATCATAGAAATAATAAACCGCAAGTTAAGGCCGTACCTGAATTTTCCGGGGTCCAGTGCTGCCCCCATTTAAAATAAATCATTTTAAAGAAAACGGGGACATCATTTCAAATTTTGCTACTACCAAGTCCTAGATAACCCTTCAAAGTATTTTATAAACTACTGTTTACAGTTTAAAGTGAGAACGTTAAGCTTTACTACGCACATTTGCGAAAAACGGCCACCTTTGGCTAATGTGCGTAGTAAAGCTTAACGTTCTCACTTTAAACTGTAAACAGTAGTTTATAAAATACTTTGAAGGGTTATATGGGACTTGGTCCCAGACAGTTGGAGGTCTCCGTTTTCTTTGAAATTATTTATTCAAAATGGGGGCAGCACTGGACCCCGGAAAATTTAGGTACGGCCTTAAACTCGCGTAAAGAAGTTTTCGTACTTTTCGTAGGCTTTTCTGACTGCAATCTATCATTTTAGCTGCTTCTCATCCTGCGAGATCTTAGATGCCAATCGTGAGTGTTACTTAGTGAAAACTCAAATGTAAGGTACGGCTTTCAGCTTATCTTTATTTTGATTTCATTTTCTGTCTACCTACACGCCCATCATCCCGCTGAATGTGGCCTTTTGGGTCTCATCGCCTTAGGCTGTGTCTACCGTGTAAAGGTTAAGGGAGTCATAAGTATGTAAGTACTTCAAAAGAAGAATAAGGTACTTACTTACCTTCTTCTTCTTCTTAGCGCGTTTCAAGTTGCATCCTCAGCTGTGTTGCTTCAGAGCCCGGGGTGAGCTTTAACGCACAATATATGCATGTGAGCATTAGCTCACCTAAAGATGCCAAAGAACTTGCTAAATTGGAAATAAATAGCTGGAACAGTTTAAACGATTTGGCTATAGTTATTCAAGTGATCGCCTGCCTGGTCAACCCTCTTTGGAAATGCATTTGTATGAAAAAGTTTTACAATCGGCCGCCGCCCGACGGCAATCCTCCTTGGGATTGAAGTTGTACCACGAGATATTAAGCTTGGTCCTTTAGTCGCCTCTTACGATATCCACTCCGCAGGAAGAGATGGAACAGTCCTATTCTAGACCGGAAGCTACCCAGCCAAAGCTTCTCAAAGTAAAGCTACCAATATTTTGCAGTGAAAACAATTTCCCAGTCCCTAGATACATTATCAAGTTGTATATGCATGTTGTACACAAACAGAAAAGCGTCGTATGTATTTCTGCTGCAGCCTCAGATCCAATTTTAAAAACTTGTGCCGCGTTGTATCCTTTTCTGAATATCAATGTGCACGAGTTATGGTTGGTGTTGCCTAAGTATTATTTAGCATATGATAAGAAGTCAAATATTTTCCGGACTTATAATGCTACAGTAAAACTCTTCAGTTTACATAATAGTAAGAATTGGCTGGCAATCGAAATATTATGTATTGTAAAACAGATCTGTACCTCAATAATTAGGCTGGTAGGACACTACCCAAAAAAAAATATATTGCTTTAATGATTAATGTATGTATGTGAGTTTCTTTATTACGCGATGGCTAAAAAACCTGACCAGATTTGGACGTATAAAGTATCGTTAAAATCATTGCTCTTAGACAATTGAGAAGTCTGTTCAAATATTAATTTCCAAGCTGATTTTATTAAAGATTTAAGAAACAAAAAATTAAGAGTCTCTTGTAGGTATCTTGGTAATCATTATCATCATCATTTCAGCCGCATAAGGTCCACTGCTGGACATAGGCCTCTCCCAAGGATTTCCAAAATGACCGATCTAGAGCGGCCTGCGTCCAGCGCTTTCCAGCGACCTTGGTCATAAAGTCATCTTGGTAATAATTAAATACAATTCGTTATGGGCTGTTTTGTGTGCAAACGATAATGTTTCGATAAAGTATTTAATGTACATATGACAGTATTGTATTAGAATAAGCGTGAACAAAATGAATGCATGTGGAGAATGCTGATTGAATAAAATGAAAGTAAGCCACATTTATGAGCGATAGCGGTATTTCCAATTTGATAAATTTCTTGCACGATACGGGATTCATCACTCTCTTTTATTTAATTATATATTTTAAATTATTTTAAAATAACGTGTATTGTCTGCCTTATGTCACGCATACAACGCAGATCGTAAAAGTTGATATATAGTGGAAATGAACGTTAGTATTTTTCAAAACATTTATATCCTTACCTCTATATCAAGATGGTGAGTTGGTCTTAGTAGTTGTCGCTAAATAACTATGTCGGTGCTTCTAAGAAACTTGTAAAGTCTGAATAAAGTTTTAACCAACATCTACGAAAGAAAGAAATACCAAAATGTCGTAAAATCTACTTTGTAATTTAAACTGACTTTCAAAGCTCTACCTTTAAGTTAATTTTTTCAGTCTCAGTGCTTTGTCTTATTACAAAAACCTTCGTCATATAAGACTTAAGTGTTCAAATATTTACATCGTACCTCAAAATTAGTACGTCCACAGAAATTAGTTTGTCAAAGTCAAAATGTCGATTCACAAACACTTACAGAGAACAACATATTCTACAGATGATACACTATCAAATAGTTAACTAGTTTACTCCAAACTTTCTTTCAATAGACTTACGGGATTATTGAAAGTTTGTAATAGTTTCCGAATCTTTCCCAGTTCGATACGTGGCTTCGAACAAAGTTTTGCTTACGTAGAAAATTCTCTATGACGCCTATTAACCGCATTATTTTTGTAATATTTTACCGCCATGTTCATAAAAAATCTGCTTAGCAAAGAATCTAGCAATACTGCATAATTTAAGAGCACTGATTTTAATTTCAAATTAGTTATAAGTCTACACTCTTAGGCTCGACTCACATTGGGGCAGAGTTGAAGCGACGCAACGCCTCATGTAAGTATCCCAACTACAACGCGCGGTGACGTGCCTCGTCGTGCGATGTCGCTCAAATTAGCGCGTCCAGATCACAGTGCTTCAGTTCTGAGACTTTTGAACATTTTTGAATGGCGCTCATAATCGACAGGTAATTTATACCTTAATAATGGAACAAAAGAGTTGAATATACTATAGACGAAAAATATGACGCAACGTGACGCTTAGACTACGCCAGTGTGAGTTAAGCCCTAAAATTGGTAGATTTTACCCCTTAAGACTAATTTATATGGTCAGCTATTTGTTTTATGTTTAACAGCTTTGTGTAGTTACTTAATTTTTTAAGAAAGTATTATTCTTTAAAAGTCATTTATATAAATGTGCCTTTATTTACCATCTAAACTAAGCGAATTCCAGGTTAAATTTTTACTTGTGTTATTTCGGAGACCCGATTCTTTTTGTTTAATTTATTGTAACACAATAATTAGGTATGTACTATGAATCTTGCACTTTTTTTACATAAAATTAAAATAATATTAATATAGTACTTCTTATTATAGAGCTGCTCTATCGTTTAGTTTTACTACAGGTTACCTAGCGCTGTATAAACTCTAAAATCTCACGCACGAAAAATATGAGGCTTTCTATTTTTATAGAGATGAATTCTACGATCGCGACTGAGTAACAGCCTCTTAGGGATATACGCTTATCTTCGTAGAGAGACCTTAAAATTTACAGTTATAAAAGTAAATATAGACTTGAAAATATAATGTTGATCAATGACTGAAGTTAAAAGAGTGTTATTTCCAGCAGTGAGAGGTTAAAGGCTGGCGACTGATGACAAAAATGTGATCACAATAATGTTATTATGTACCATTGCGCTCTTGTTGGTAAAGTGCTTTCTGTATCTCTCCTTCGTCCGCTAAGTTCTTATATGTTTTTACATTCCTTGATTGATCTAGGTTATATTCTACATGATAAATTTCATTCTAAGCTGCTTTTGGGTGATTGAGTATCGAACGTAAAAATTTATTCTTATTCCAAACTGACGAATTTGATTTTGACATATTTTAAGAAAATCGTTAAACAATGGTTTAGTCTATTTAGGCTTGTGCCTGGCTTGCGTTGGGAATCTATAAGTGCACGGAGTATTTTAAAACAAAGAGCAAAGGATTTATAATATTAATAGGAAGTAGGATAAAACCTCTTTATAAAAAATTATTAAACCATAGATTGAGCAATCAATGAAGGAGAGGACTTATTGAGAGAGGACCAATTTTTTTCCTGTTACAAATTCAAAATTCACATGATGATCTGAATGGGATTCTTAGCATAAAGTTTGAGAGAAAGAGCACACAAGAAGATCAAAACTAGTTGACACGATGTGGTGTTTTGTTGTAAACTTTTCATATGCATATATGTAAGTATTGCTATATCCCTCTAAATACACATATAATATAATCGTATTTATAAATACAAAATGTACTAAAAAATCAAGAAGAAAGCAACACCTCCATCTAACGTGAGTTTTATTGAAATTAATGATACTTGAAACTTAGGTCTTATATATATAGGTAAGTAATAAGATATTTCATGCTACAATATTAAAAATATTGATATAAGATTTCACGTAGGTGCACTCAAAGAAATTCACGTTAAAACAAGAGATAGTAACGTAGAAAACATAAGTTTGTTTGCAACCTATCCTTTTGCATGTATGAGAAAAATACACTTGTCGTGCTTGTAAATGAAATCGCAGAAGCGGTAGTAACATAGTGGCTAAAGAGCGCAATTTAGAACCGAAAGATCCCGTGTTTGATCATGTAAAGTTATTTTCACCGATTACTATTACTACACTAATACTTCCGATGAAGGTAAACATTGTGAGGAAACTTGCACACCACACTATTGTGTACAAATGACCGTAAACATATATTGAGTGATATCAAATGCTCTTTGCCTATGAGCATTTGACGTCGCTCGGAAAATCTGACTCCAACACATACTATCACGCCAGTTTCCCACAAGGGCAGGCAGAGATTATGGACCTCCACTTACTTTGTAGCAAGTCAGGATCATTCCTGACAGACTTCTTTCGCTTTACCTACACTCGTCAATCTTCATAAAGGCCCTTCGGTTACGGGTACTTCTTACCTCTCCTTTTTTCTTTTTTAAAATGTCTGTTTATCCTTTCACATCTGACACCAATTTTAGCTATATTAACATACGCAATTAGAAGAAAACTGCTAAATGAATATAGACGTAAACAGTAACCAAGCAAGGGTTGAAGTGTAATGAAAACTGTTAAAATATTTTTAGAAAATATTAATTGAAATATATTTTTAAATATTGATATGCTCCAAGTCCATTACAGAATCTTAAACTTGTACAATGAACACTTTAAAAATATTATGTCATACGATATATCGTTTCGTATTATTTTGTTTACAACATTAAAAATAAGAAGTGCAACCAAATATAAGTACAATCACAACGCTAATAATAAGAAGAAGACTGAACATTACTGCAAAAAAGTATTACGTTGAATTCACTAAAAAGTTAAAATTAAATTTAATGCAGGTACCGCGCGTATGGATGTACGTACATTGTTCGAAAGAGCTCCTCAGCTAATTTCATAATTCCTCGTCGTCTGAACCGGTATTAATGCTGTCAAAAATAAGCATTGTTTTCATACGAGGTCGTAAGCTATTAGAGCTGTTTGTTGGTACTCGTACACTGGAAATTTAATGTTTTGTGAAGTAATTTGTCTGTGGTTCATGCTTTATTTCAAACAGTATAGAGTAGGTAGATTACTAGGCATAGAGTTTCTTTAGATATAATTTTTGTATATATAGTTTTACCTTTTGTATTATAATCGTTAGATTATTGTGCAATAAATATTAAATAAATAAATAAATATAGAATAAACAGTTTAAAATGCATGCTATCCCTGCTGCATCTACTACTCGTATCCTATCATTCGACGACTTTACGCCCTAAAGTTTTGGGATGCATAGACATACGTCGAATGATAGGGTTCATCATTGGTAATAGTAGGAACGAAGTTCATCAATAGCTGTAAATGTTTATTAATTAGCAATTAAAGAAATAGAATATTCATTCATTATTTATGAAAAAAAATTGTATTTGCTTTTATTTTATCGCCATATCGTATGTACAGTAGTAAATGTAAGATTTTATACGTTCAATTTTGACTGACTGAGTGAGCATCTCAGTTTTGAGCTATGTCCACAATGCTTTTGTCCGTCGGTCTGTTCCCGCCTACAGGTCGGTTTTTTTAACCAATTCTTACGAAAATTGGCATACATACAAGTTCCTAAATTCATATTTTTTTTATGGGGAAAAATAGAAGGAAAAAGGGGGGAAACGGACGGACGGATTTCAATCAAATTTGAAAGGCAAACTAAGAACTTTATTGTTTATGAGATGTTGTGAAAAAATTCTAAAGGAGGGAATGAAGGGAGAAAAGAGAAGAAGTGTGCTGTAGTGTTATGGGCGGATTTCACTGAAATGGCTTTGGTTTCATGGTTATAAGAGTTCGCGAGGTCTACTATTTTCATAGAACCACTAGTTTAAGCTTTAACTAGAACTGGTTTATTGGTAGGTATAGCATAATAATCATCCAGTGTACTACTGCAGTCAAAGCAATCAGTGCATCGGTATCAAACAAACAAACCAGCCCTTGTCAATCGCAGTCGCCACAATCTCTAAAAATCCATCCAACAATCGCTGACAACGACTTGGTGCTAATTGAATCACGTCGGTCTTCAGTGCATCATACGCGAGATCGATGTCTTTGTGTCTTCTGACACACGTCAGGCATACGTCCATCGTGCGATGTCAGTGTGTCCATTGCTGATAGTGTTCGCATTCAATTTCCGTTAGCGCTATACCAGTGCGGGACATGTATTTAATTTTGGGTAAATGGAATCTCGCTTCGTTATTGGTTGAAATTTTGTTTTGTGTCATTTGGTTTTTTCTTTGGGTTTTTAAAATAAATATTAATAAAAAATGAAAACAGTTTTTATAAGTTTCACACAAATTCTTACTTTCTTTCGTTTGATAATAAATGTAGGTAAGTAGAGTACAATATTTGATGTTAATGTGGCTTAATTAATTATGACGTTTATTATAAGATGAAAAGAAGGGGCAAAATATTTTTTCATTTTTTCAACACTTCATATTTAAAAATAATAACTGCTTTTTACAAAAAAAGTTCTTATGAATATTTCAAATGTAAAACAACACAATACAAAAATAGCTCGGCTAATAGGCATCATAGAAAAGTTTCTTCATAAGCAAAACTTTGTTTGAAGCCACGTATCAAACTGGGGAAGATTCGGAAACTATTATAAACTTTCAATAATCCCGTTAGCCAATTGAACAAAAGTTTGGAGTTAACTATTTGATAGTGTGTCATCTGTAGAATATACTATGTTGTTCTCAATAAGTTTCTGAATCGACATTTTGAATTAAACAAACAATACACGTAGGCGTACTATTAACAATACTTGTGATGTGAATGCTTCCATACAATTTCTATTTAAATTAGGTCATAGTTTTTGTGAAGATGATAAAAGAAAACTTTATAGATAGGTACTTTGAATGTCAGTTTAAATTACCTACAAACTTAATTTTATGACTTTAAGGGTTTATCTTTCTTCCAAAGATGTTAGTTGTCGAAGCTTAGGCCAAACTTTTCACATTGTCTAGATGAACCGATATAGCTTAACGATTGCTACTTAGCGATAACTGTAGGACCAACTATCCATCTTTAAAAAAGATCTCATAAAAAAACCTGGTTGCTAGCTCATCGGCTGTTTAAAAGGATCCCCAGGTTTACGTCCATTCCCTCGATCAGCTTCACGATCGGCGCGGGATGAGGCAGCTAGTAAAATTTATTGTTAGTCATGAAAAAAAAAATATTTAAAGAGAGCTAATGATCCCGTAACGTGTCGAAAATTTATCAATTTGGAAATGCCGCAATCATTCATAAATGTGGGCTACTTTGATTCAATCAGCATTCTCCACAAGTATTAATTTTGTTTACGTTTATTTCAGAACGATTCTGAAAAGTTTTTTTTAATGATTTTAAAAATATGTAAGTAGATAAAAATCGTTATCGAAAGAATAAGAGTAATTATGGTATACGACTTACATTACTTAAGTCCAAGAAAAGGCTTACAGTTGGCCCTGAGACACCTACAATGCACTCTTATTTTTTTCTTAAAAACTTTAAAAAGTACTTTACTTTTTTTAAATTTTCCTAAATGTTTAAGAAAAATTACTTTGTTAGGACATTGTTTTAATGTCTAACATTACTTAGACCGTTGAAAATTTCTAGGTCTATGGTTTTCATAGTAGGCAGGTATGTATAATCTCGATAAATTTATTTATGGGTCATTCTCAAATTCCGCGCAGGTAATCGTGACTAAAAATGATTAACTTTAAAAAAAATAAAAATACTTAAACATGACTTTTCTTTATATCAATGTCTTTTAAAACAATCAAATTTTTCTGTGTTACAGTCAGCCGCGATGATATAACTAATGATTTTTTAATTATTCCAGATTTTGTGGGTTAAGGTGTAAAAAAAATACAACTCTGTTATCATGACATTTTAACTTTTATTATCAAATTCAGTCTCAAATATTTTGACATTAATGTTAATTACAGTCTTTTATCTTTTAATAAAAATTAGAATTTTAACATTATTTTTACGTTTACCAATTTATTAATTTAAATTCCAAACAACTCTGTTACTAATTGAATTGTAACAGACATTAAATTCTACCTAAGTACTTTAAATGCTTATTTATTCACCGCGTACTATAAAATATGAAATATCGAACGTATTAATTAAAGTATTATAAGATTACCACATCATGTTACCATATTAATTACCTTTTTATAAAAATCTTCAATAAGTCATTTAATCTTTGGGACAGAATGGTAATTGGTAACAGAGTTGTATCACAGGAACATAGTTGTTCTTCTTTTGTTCTTTACTAGACTTGTACTTGGTTGAACTTGAGATCTTAATAATATAAACTTCAATATTAAAAACAATATATTTTATAACTGGTAAAATTATCAATCAGTAATTATCTCCATGAAAAAAATAATTTACCTGCGCGAAATTTGACAATGACCCTTATAAAACACAAAGGCGTTTACAAACCATAGGAATCCATTAGGTTGTTGTAAGCGTTCACTTAAATTAGGAATTTGCTTTGGATGACATATGTGTATACGTATGTCCAGGAGTTGACTATTTGCGGTTGAAAAATTCAGAACACATTTACAGATGGGTTAATAAAACAGCTGACTTACTTTTCCTTTTTACACTACGAGACAAAAGGCAATCAATTGCAGAGGCAATGTTAGTGTTGGTACCAATTTCCTTCGTCTAATAGAAGTCTCGGTTTGCTCTGGCGTACAAATAGTGCGATCGTTGCGTTGTAGGCAGTTTCCTATTACTGATCGCACACATATTTATATACTTACATGTATTTTTATAACTTTTACGCATTCAATTTTTTTATGAGTTAAGTACAAGGAGCTTTAAAATATATACCTACCTCTATTTGAGAAATATCTTTATATCTTTGATACGTTTTGTAAATGATATCTGCAAAAAGATAGATAGATAACTCTTCATAGTACAACAAAAAATATAACAAATTATAATTTTATACAAAGTGAGTACAATGGGCGGTCTTATCGTTTAAAGCGATCTCTTCCAGACAACTAGTGGATGGAGAGGACTGTGTAGAAATCTGCATGTCAATTTAGTTGGAAAAAATATATATTCTATTAATTAATTCTTTGATTGCACATGCACAGTAAACGAGAATTTAAAAAAAATACTGAAATAAATGAAGCAGCTCCGCTTTAGCATTCGTACTTTCATTTAACGCCAGTAATTACACCCATATATTAGTTCTGAACATAACTACCAACATGAAGTAAAAAAGGCACTCCGTGTGGCAATTTTCTATATGCAACAACGATTGTTATTCCAAACTCCGCAGCCCAGCTGGAAGGTATTAAAGCAATAAATATCCATTATGAACTTGCTTAATTTCGAATAGCACTATTTTACTATTTCACTAATTTAAGCTTAACGAGAATTGTGACCGAAAATTTTGAATCTGGCTAGGGGGCACGCTTTGAAGTTGTAATTGCTACTTTATTACAAACCTGGTGTAATTTCTAATTTCCCGTATTCTTGAGATTAGAATTTGCAAATAAATGAAAGTTTTAGGATCATGGAAATGGGAGAATCTTGTTTTGCAAAATTTTTATTCTTTTCATTCTGATCTACGTAATGATATTTTTTTAAAGACAAAAAAACCGACTTAAATACCTGAAAAGCTAATTATTCAAACAATTGTATACTTAGATGACACATTTCTCTAGTTATTTTCGTTTAAAAAATAAACCACATAACCGGTTTCAATAAAATTTATATGGAATCACTTGAAAAGTATACCCTTTCGTTTTTTCATTTTGTGTAACTATCGCTGATGTACAATAAAGTTTTTTAAATAAATAAATAAATGATTTCAGCCACAGTAAATCAATTATTGCTAGACATAGTCTTCTTCTATTAGAAATGCAAGCCACTTAAAATAGCTCATTTTTCAGGAATCAGGCTCAGGTTATTTACCTGAAAATTGGATATCCTATGCCTCGCTTAATGCACACAATATCAAGTGAGTTTTGAGTACTCAATATATCTCAGCAGCTGTCTAAGTGACAATATGTACAAGAATAACTGTTCTCCAGTCATCGTAAATGTGTTGATACCAGCTATCAAGCTCACTGCATGGCCAAATGCATTCCAATAAACGTGGCTATTGTGCTTCCGCATAGTTAGGTGAATCTCTGCCATGAATGCGGACATAGCACGCAACGTTGTGCCACCAACCTGATCAAATTGTAACATTGGTATCGATGTTACGTCTGAGACACGTAAAAAATGTATCACTGTATATAAAAATTAATAAGCGCCGCAGATTTATATAGCTTTTAAATTTAAAACATATACTGTTTAGCTTAGGTTCTGAAACCATTACAGTTAAAAGTAAAGTGAGTTTGTTGTTCTATATTTCCCATATAACTATCTATGTTAAAATTTTCGGCACATGAGTCTTCTAATTTTTAAATATACTATTGTAACATCATTTATATATACAATTTACTATAAACAAAAACTGTCTGTTGATAAAATCTTCATTTACTTCCTACTTGTTTAAAATTCAAATGTTACAACCACTAGTGAAACTATGCCAGTTGATATCAACAACACGTTCGCTATGACAAACGTTGATAGCAGCTATCAAGCGCACTGCATGGTCAGATGAATTCCAATAAACGTGGCTATTGTGCTTCCGCATAGCTGGGTGAATCGCTACGACGAATGCGGACATAACGAGCAGTACAGTCTATGCAACATGCAAATTGGTTGCACGCATGTTAATGTAGTTGACATTAAAATATCTCGATGACAATCGTAAATTAAATCATCCGAACTTAGTGGAATATATTCCAAGCAAAGCAATTTTTTCAATCATTACTAATTGTGTATGGAAAAAAACGGATTAAGCCAATGCAAATATTCAAGAAGGTTCACATAGAGTCGTATCACTAAATATCGCCAGATGTTGAAGTAGTTACGAGTACCTATTAGACAATGCCATAACGTACCACTCGCGGTCTTTTTAGGGTTCCGTACCCAAAGGGTGAAAACGGGACCCTATTACTGTGACTCCGCTGTTTGTCCGTCTGTCCGTCTGTCACAGGGATCTATCTCCTGAACCGTAATAGACACTTGAAATTTTTACCGATTATGTATTACTGTGGCCGCTATAACAACAAATACTAAAAATAAAAAAAGTTAAAAATTAAAGAGGGCGTCATACAAAAAACGTGATTTTTCAGCTATTTTAACTAGATCTTTATAATGGCATTAACTGGATGTGTGGTATAATGGCATTAACTTGAAATTTTCACAGATTATGTATTAAATTACTATGGCCGCTATAAGAAAAAATACTAAAAGTAAGACAAAGTTAAAAAATTAAAGATAAAAAAAGAAACGTTTTTTTTTAGGTATTACTGGGACAGACGCGGTTCAAGTGAAATGTGCAATTTGTGACAATTTGTGAGTGTAGTGTGTTTGCGTAAATTGTGCATTCAACAAGGCCGCCCTAAAACCTAGAACAAAACCTACTTACTGCCGTGAAGAAATCTGGTGAGGTCTTTCCAATTATTTATTTATTTATCTATCTATTTATAATTTGATTATTTGTATAGGCTGCCTATTTAGGTCATCAAAAACTGCAAATACCCTGTTTAAAACTTGGTTAGCTTTAAGACATCAAATTCAAGAGTGACGTAATAGTAAGTAAACATCCTAAATTCAGCATCTGAGAGATACATACTACAAGAGTCATCGACCGTGATCCTAAATACCCTTTTGTTTGAACGAGCTTCAAATTGTGGTTTCGAAGTCAAGACACTAGATTACCAGCCGAGCTGTAAAACAAAAAAAAAATCTAACAAAATCCGCAGGGAAACCAAAATAAAGAAAACAAACTTGAATATAGCAACAAAATACAATCATGTCTCGCATAAAAGAATCTTGAACTAGCACTACAAATGAAAACTGCATGATCTCGGTAAGAAGCATGTCACATATTGTACCTAATATACTAATCTTCCAAAATAATTTTTCTTCACTTCTTTGGATAAAACTTTTCGCCAAAAACATTTGTAATATAACTGTATAAATGTTTTACATAATATAAGAAAATTTAGTTCAAAGCCAGTTTTACATACTTTAGTAACCAATTTAAAAAGGGAAAATAAAAACAAGCACGTTATAGTAATCACTCCGGAGATTATCAAGTTATAAATCTACCCTCCCACCTAAGCCAAACAATACCCACGGCCTATAGTCCATTTAAAAACATTCTATGTCCTTTTACAACGAATCTTAAGCAGCAAAAATACATAAATTCTAAGAAAACTCCACATCTGCAGGCCACTGCCGATAACAATAAATATTCTTAAAACAACACAATCCCTAGACCCACACGTGCACACAATGGAAAAAAACCTTAACAAAGGAGTCCGAAAAAACTGTCAGTGACGGTAACTGCGTCTTTAGAGCTTCAGCAGATATGTAATGTGTTGGAGATATAACAGACATATGGGACCCACCAAAGTAAAAAATATATACAATATAACCATAAAAACTTCAACTACGAGCTCGTACAAGGGAGAGCCCACGTGACGGCCTACCAGAAAGTCATACTAGAGAAAATAAAAAAAAGCAAAACAGAACCTTGCGAATTCTAACAAGACAACCACTAATAACATCCCATTAGAATGGGACACTCTTAATGGAATTTTGAAAGAGTCCGCACATGAGGCCCTACGAAAACCAATCGCTAAAACAAAAAAAAGTAGAGTTGCACTAGCAAACCTATAAAAAACACTATTCAAAAAATCAAAAAACCCTCATAATCTAGCATTACAGCAAAAAGTAGCAAAAGCCCGCCGTGATCTTAAAAGAATCTGAAAGCAAGAGGAAGCGTACGACGCCAAATTTTTCTTCGAGGGACTCAGCAGTAAGCACGAATCGCTCCAAATGAAAATGCGCCCCATTTATACATGGGAAAACTCCCTTAATCACGACATACATCACTACACAAATAAAACAAAGATGGAATGGAGAGAAATAGCGGAAAACAGAACCTTAATGAAAAAAGAAGCCGAAAAGATTTATAATGCCCTAGAGTCAGATTCAGAAACCGACCTGGAATCAGAAGAACATACCTTGACCGCAGCATAAATCAATTCACCACCGACAGTAAACTAAACTAGGCGTTAGCTCAGAAATCGCAAAGGTTTTCCCGTCAAACAAAAAAGACAACCACAGCGAACCTTCTACCACCTATCATTAGTATTTAAGGAAAGTACTTTATATCAATACATAATACAAGATATACCTAAGTGCGCATATATGTAAAAAAAACAAAGAAGATTCCTCAGGACCGATAAAATATACAAAAAGATTAAGAAGAAAGCGTCAAAAGAATCAGGATTCCAAACGCTATCTCTGACGCTGTGGAGCAAGATGCAGCCAAAACCGCCCTGCGAAAGATGCATCAGGAAGAACAGAATACGCAGTCTATATCCCTTCCTTATAATATATTACACACCAAGTATAGTATCTATTACCTCATGTTTACTTGTTGCTGGAATACGGTAGACTCTAATTTCCCTTCACTTCCCCATTTCCCAGACTGCAACTCCCCACACACTCCATATCCTATATACGTGCTCACCTGGTTTCTCAAACCTGGTACAGGTCTGACGCGGTCTGACGTGGCTGCACTAGTAAAACGGAGACGATTAGTACCCATATTGGGCCGTTGCTGGAAGTGCAGTCACGCTCACTCCAAGGTGGACCCAGTTCCTACGCTCTTGCTGCGAAATGCAGGCTGGGTGGGCACAGAACTAAACTGAACTGAACTGAAAAAAGAAACGTTTTTTTTTAGCGTTTTTAACTCGGATCTTTATAATGGCATTAACTAGATACTTAAAATTTTCACTGATTATGTATTATTATAGCCGCTATAACAACTAATACTAAAAATAAGATAATGTTAAAAATTAAAGGGGGTCGTCATACAAGAAACGTGTTTTTTTTTCAGCGTTTTTAACTCGATCTTTATAATGGCATTAACTAGATACTTGAAAGTTTCACCGGTTATGTATTACTATAACTACTATAACAAAAAATACTAAAAATAAGATAAAATGTACGGAGGTACGGAAACCTGCATGTACGAGTCCGACACACACTTGCCCGTTTATTTTATTACCTTCCATTTAATACTCGCTCACCAGTACCGTAAGATACAAACATTATAAACGTGCGATAAAAATAACAGTAGTTACATAAGTACTTTTATACATAACTATTGTTTTTTTCATAACTTTTTTAATTTCCGACTATACAAACTAAATGTCCTTATGTAGGTTTTGTTTATTTGTTGATGAATAATATATCTAATTTATGTATCTTTGTGTATATAACGTCTAACAAAATATACTGAACTAGTTTAAGGGTGAATTCAGTACATGATAGTGAACAACTTTCCCCAAGGAACATATATCGAAATATGAATTTTTTTTTTGCTTTCCATACAAACTCTGATCACCTGATCGGCCAACTTGTATGGGAGGTTAAAAATATTTTTCATATTTCGATATGTCCCTTAGGAAAATTGTTTAGTATCAGGAACTGAATTTACCCTTAAAGTAGTTAGACCCTGTATTTTTGCAAACTAATTCGAAAATACATTTCTGCAGCCATTTTCTTCAGCCGTAAAACAAAGCTTTTCTGAATGACTTTATTCATAATAATATAATACCTAAAAATAGAGCCATAAGTCACAAGCTCGTTATGGTGCTTAGTATTGTAATAACTCACACGCTTAACCCAAGAATAACGTTGATTACCAATAAAGACGCTATTAGGCCGCAATTCTGGAGTCGCTATCGTGATGACACTGTCACTGATGAGCCACTGGTCTCAATGTCACGATAAATAGCCGGTAATACACTTAGGCTGGGACGAAGGCAGTAATAGGTTGGGGCGTAACGTGATTTGCTAGTTCCCTATTACATTAATGCTCCACAAGTATTCCTCCAACAAAGGAGGGCTCTTAATATAATATCGAAGGTAGGCGTCACGTCCCTATATGAAGCAGTGTGGAATTTAAATTTTGAATAACAATTTCGTACGTATTGCTTGTATAACTGGCCAGTGTTATCCTGTATATTTGTTTTGCTAATAATAAAGACTACTTAAAAAAAAACGTGTATTCCTTACGTTCTCTACATATCTATTTACAAGTTGAATACATAAAGTCTAATAAAATATACTGAAACTATTTTAACGGACAATTCAGTCCATGATACTAAACAACTTTCTGAAGGAAAATATATTGAAATATGAAAAGTTGTTTTTGGCTTTCCAAACAAACTCAGGTCAGCTGATCGGTAAACTTGTATAGGAAGCAAAAAATTATTTTTCATATTTTGATGTACGTTCCTTGTTGTTCAGTATCATGGACTGAATGTATCCTTAAAATAGGTTCAGTATATTTGTTTAGACCCTGTATAACTATGTATATGTCTTTCTATTTACGTTATTAAGTTAAACATATAAGACCTAATGACAGTGCGCAAAGTTTTAGAGTAGGGTTCACTCGATGATACAGGTTAGATTTTTCTAGAAATTGTTTTCGAATTGAACTTGACGGGTAACGCGAAAAGTTTTTTCGACTACTCACACAGACTCGTGGTCAGTGGATCAAGTGTATAAAATGCAAATAAAATCCAACTTTCTACGAGTATAACCCGAATCTGATATGGAAAGTTGGATTTTTATTTGCATTTCACAAAAATCTTTTCGGAGGCGGAATATTTCAGTACTTATAACCTCAAACAATATAGCCAAATTGTTTTTCTTCTTCATCTATAGCGCGTTCCTGGTTGCATCCTTAGTTGCGCTGCTTCGGAGCCCAGGGTGCACTTTCCCTCTTTTTCTTCTCCAATACGCATGCCAATGGGTGACCATTGACCCTCGGCAAGGATGCCAAAGACCTTTCGAAGAGGAGAACAAATAGCCAGAGCAGTTTAAACGATTTGGCTATCGTTTTACGACCGGCCGTCTGCCTGACGTCAACCCTCTTTGGGAATGCTAGAAAGAGATGGAGTGATCCTATTCTAGGCCGGAAGCCATACGGCACATAAATAAATATATAGGGACAAATCAAACTGATTAAGAATAGCACCAAAGTAAGTTATAAACTTGTGTTATGGAACACTAACTTTACGATACTATATTTTATGATAATACATAGATAGATAAAAACCCAAGACCCGGAACAATTTGAAAAAGGCCATTTTCCAACTTGCCCTGGCTGGGGATCGAACCCAGAACCTCCGGATTAGTGGCCTAGCGTGTTAACCATTACCCCACGGAGGTCGTCACGTAAAACAACACAGCCAAATTAACTAGTCGTTAAGCTAACAATACCATTTATTTCCATCCCGATTACGTCTTAAGACGATACACGATATCATACAATAGGTATCCCAGCAATATTACGACGATGCATGGAGTCCAGTGCTGCCCCCATTAGAAATAAATTATTTGTAAGGAAACGGAGATATCATTTAAGCTGAGCTAGTAAAACCTAGATAACTCTTCAAACTATTTTATGAACCTCTGTTTACAGTTTAAAGTGAGAACGTTAAGCTTTAGTTTGCATTTTTGCAAAAAACGCCCACTTTTGGCAAAACTGCAAACTAAAGCTTAACGTTCTCACTTTAAACTGTAAACAGAGGTTCATAAAATAGTTTGAAGGGTTATCTAGGTTTTACTAGCTCAAATTTTTTAAATAATATCTCCGTTTCCTTACAAATAATTTATTTCAAATGGGGGTAGTACTGGACTACGTGTATCGTCTTAACTAACTAATACATAATATACATCGGCTGTTTTTCTTGATCCGCTTTTCCTTAGAGACGGATTATAAGATCAGTCGGCCTTGCTGTTGATTTCTCAATTGCTGACGTATATCCAGATATGGCGAGGGAACGAAATGGTGAAAACAAGATGTTTTTACGTTTCACTTTATCTAATCCAATAAAATCTTAAAAATATTTTTTTTATATCGTTTTATAGCGTTTTAATCTTCACCTTCTGCACCAATTGGATTACGTCGTTTTCCAGAGTGAATAAGTCAAAATGAAAAAATAAAACTTTTTTGTACAAGTTTTTTAATAAAAGTACTTATGAAGACCTATTAACTTAGACCAAAAAAATAAAAGTTTTTGTCATTTCGTTATTGAGTCCCTATCACTACCTCCTGGCTCTATGATCAGACTAATTCTGTGACATCATAATATTGCATTGTCATTCTTTTTTTAACTAAATGTTTTAAAGATAACTGGTTAAAAAAATTAAGAATACCGGAACCGGAACCGACCCGAACCAGGCCTGTGACACTTCCCGTTTAGGTATCGAATATATACCTACATTATCACTAAGCGCGCGGCGGCCCCTCGGAGTGGTAAATTCAGTTATACGAATCGTTTGTCCAGCGTAATAAGAATTAAATTAGCCAGCAATGGATGTCTAGGTATCTAAACGAAATGGTGCTGAGTACTGACGTGAGCTAAATTAAACTATATAGCTAACCACATTGAGTTGATATTTCTTTGATTTCTTTTCTGAGTGAGACTTTTGTACGTGAGTACTAGTTCTTATTCTGTGCCCGAACATACATTTATACAGACATACAAACTGCTGCAAACTAGTTATCAAGTAACTACGAAAAGTAACAAAAACCAAATCTCGATACAAACTTAAGAGGGAAAGATGTTTAGCATCAATGGCTAAACATACCCTTAAAATATTTGCACTCAATTTCAACAGACCTTATATATTTATTATGTTACTCCATTAACATATTTCTCTATGCGATAATCAAGATATCTATAGTGTCAATATCAGACACGTTAGCAACACGCTTATATATGACTGACGGTCCTCTGAAGTGCTCTTACAGCGATGGGCAGGATGATATTATCACAAAATACTAAAAGTTCGAAGGTCCACAATATATAGAGTGATTTCGAACCTCTTAGCTACACTCAAGCACAGACTCAAGAAAGAATAAAAAATGCATGTTCTGTATGTGTCGTAATAAAAACCAAAGGTATCAGATGACATATGACTCTTCCTGTGGATGTCGTAAGGGGCGACTAAAGGACTAAGCACAAACATCTCGTGCTACAATTGCATTCCATAGGAGGGTTAACGTCGGGCGGCGGCCGGTTGTATAACTTTTCGCACACATTCCTAAAGAGGGTTGACGAAAGGCAGGCGGCAACCAGGAACGCGCATAGACGAAGAAGAAGATCAGATGACAATGCAATACCAAAAATCTCCCATTTGGATGTAACTAAACAGTCGCTACCGGGCTCGTGGCGGACGGTGGCTGGTGAGCGGAGAGGGCAACGGCCGCGCGTATAGTAAAGTCAGTAGTTTAACCATATATAAAAAAATCGGTAGAAAAAAGAATTTACAAAAGTCTTTTTTTCGGTTTAGGTTTCTATTAATGATTCTGATTATTTTAAATATAGGTAGCTGCAGGGTGCAAAATTAACATGTACTGTACCTTATCTTCAAGATATTAAAAAATTGAGAAACATATCATTAACATAGTTCAGTGCTGGAAAAAAGTCTTCCATAATTATTGTTTTTTTTCCTGCATCCGGCAATTGTCAATGATCTTACTAAGGTCTTCTCACTACTTAGTAGGTATTATCCTAACGCTGCGCTTCGGACCGGTCACTTTCTTTATTGTCCCAAAGGCCAAATCGAATGAAATATTTTTAAAATAATCTAAATGAAATTTAAACTAGTATTCGCCCATTGATAATAAGCATGATGACTGAAAAATTATTTTTGACCCATCGGTTAGATTATTAAAAAATAATGTACACGTATTTTTTCTTTTTTCTGAAAAACAATAAATGACGAAGATACAGCGCTTTTAAATATCGCATGACGTCACGCTTTCGTACGATTTTTACACATTGATGACGTCACAAGCCGTGGGGGCTTGTGACGTCTGGAGCTAAGATACTCTGTAGGTATTTTTGTGAATTTTTATTTTTTTGATAAACTGTAAAAACGGGTACATCCCTTTTGGATAATCTAACGAACTAATTAGAATGATACTTTTCTGACATCATCCCTATTCTTGATTTGTTTAGAACCGTTTATCTCGGAAAATACTTAATCGATTTGGCGATATAAAAAATATTGGTCTGAACTAAAGATAAACGTACATACATACGCAGGACGTGCCACAAATTTTTACGCTCCTAGAAAGATCATCGCCACACATTGAAGAAATGAAGTCTCTTCTTTTCTATCATTATTTTGATATTATGTTGAGACTAGCCAGATAAGAACCGTATTCTACATTAGCTACGTGTGAATATGATAAATGGAGACTGCATTAGATAAAGGAATTTTCGTAGAAAACAGTGTAACGAAAACTGAAATTTTTAAAATCTTAACTTATGTTTTAAATTAATTGTTCAGCTGGCGGTCGATGTTATCAATATCCAGACCAGACACGCAGGAGCGTGTCAAGCTAAGTTCAAGCTAGGAAGAGGCGAAGCACACCCGTGTGTACCATTTAGAGCCACTTCTGACCCTTTTGTTCAAAATCTATTTAACGTAAACACACTAATTGGTTTAACAGTTTAAAGAAAAATATAACACTTTCAAACTTAAATTAAAACAATTTCTTATTAATGCCTGTTATTAATAGTCTTTCAGATTTTTTAACTGATAAAATTTAAAACAATTTATTTAAGATGGTATAATTTAAATTCTTTACGATAGTATAAGCATTAACATATATTGTATATTAATGTAGAAAGTATTAGAATGTATTTTCTTCTACTACCTATTAATTTGTTAAGTGTAAAATGCTATGCCCTAACAGGGCCCATGTTACGTTACATGTGTGATAACTGTCATCTATTCGCTGTGTATGTACATGTGCATTATTATGAAAATAAATAAATACAGTCAAGATCTAAAGATGACTTAGAAATGTAATGTTTAGGTTCTTATCAATAAATTTCATGATTGTCAGGACTTTGCACCCATTCCGATTTCAATTCTTTTGTCAGTAAAGTCGACGATCACACAATGTTATATTTGGCTCCCATTTTCACATTTATTTTTTTGTGGTATTGTACTTATTTTAAATAAACCCAAATGGGGTCTCGGGCGGCGCGGCGGCTGGTTTACGCGTTTGTGGTTTTAAAGGTTTTTTTCGTTTTAAAAAGAATATTTACTCTTTATTGAATTCTTCTTATCTTATTCTAAGTTCAGTCTTACTAATATCTTCGTTAAACCAAAATTACATTTAGTCAACTATATATTCAGTCTCACTGAATACCTTTGCAGCTGCGCCTTGATTTCCTATGACTAATCTAATTTCAAATATCTAGCTTCATGTTCATATACCGGTTATCTCAGTCTCGATCAGTCTTTACACTTCGCAGCCACTAACGTAATTTTCCAAATCGACCAGCTCTCTGCTTTGAGTGCTCTTGAACAGCCAGCAAAAGCCGTATTATAGGTGTACAATATACTGGATAAAGATTTATATAACATTAGTAACTCAAGTATTAATAATTATGGTCTGTAAAATTTAAAATATATGCGCTAAGCTTAGACCATCTCCTAAATATTTATAAACAGTATATGTTATTGAAGGAAAAAGTAGCTAAGTACTTGTTGTACTAGGTAATTTTGGATTGATGACTATTGACAGAAAAATAAAATAATAAAAACAAAAGTGTATCAGATTTTCAGATACGTGTGAAAATTAGATCTCAATTATTTTACGATATGCGAATTATCTCAGTGTTCGTCAGTCTTTGCACTTCGCAGTTACTAACGTGATTTTCCAAATACGCCAGCTTTCGGCTTTGAGTGCTCTTGAAGCGCCAGTGAAAGCCATATATATCACAGATATAAACTCAGTGCAGATTCATAGAATGGGTGTAAATAAAAAAATCAAATTATCTACTGCATTAAAAATTCTTCTTCATCTAAGCGCGTTCCCAGTTGCATACTCAGCAATACTGCTTCGGAGCCCGGCGGTGCGCTTTCCCGTTTTTTCTTCTCCAAATATAACGTGCATGTCAATTGTCACCCAAGGATGCCAAAGACCTTGCCAAGTGGAGAAGAAAATGCCGGAACAGTTAAAATGATTTGGCTGTAATTTTGCAACCGGCCGCCTGCCTGACGTCAACCCTCTTCGGGAATGTATTTATGCGAAAAGTTTTACCGGTCATCGCCCGACGTTAACCCTCCTTGGGAATGCAATTGTAGCATGAGATGTTTGTGCTTAGTCCTTTAGTCGCCTCTTACGACATCCACAGGAAGAGATGGGGTGGTCCTATTCTAACCCGGAACCACACGGGTTACTACATTTAAAATATATGGTGCTAAGCTAACCATACCTAGATATGATGATTTTTAGGGTTCCGTACCCAAAGGGTGCAAACGGGACCCTATTACTGAGACTCCGCTGTCTGTCCGTCTGTCTGATCGTCTGTCCGTCTATCACATGGCTCTATCTCTTGAACCGTAATAGCTAGACACTTAAAATTTTCACAGATTATGTATTACTGTGGCCGCTATAACAACAAATACGAAAAATAAAATAAAGTTAAAAATTAAAGGGGGTCGTCATACAAAAAACGTGTTTTTTCAGCGTTTTTAACTAGATCTTTATAAGGGCATTAACTAGAAACTTAAAATTTTCACAAATTATGTATTACTATGACCGCTATAACAAAAAATAAGATAAAGTTAATAATTAAAGGGGGTCGTCATACAAGAAACGTGTTTATTCAGCGTTTTAAAACATTGTACGGAGGTACGGAACCCTTCTAGTACGAATCTGAATCGCACTTAGCCGTTTATTATAATATAGTTTCGTAGAAGGAAATCAACGGTACAGTTGGATTAACCACATCTGCAAGATAACAAAAAAATCAAACGTGTAACAATACAATGTTTTTGTTTAAATTCAACAAAAATGTACTGCTCTCATTTACTAAAACACATACGGGTCATCTCAGTCCCGGTCAGTCTTTGCACTTCGCAGCCACTAACGTAATTTACCAAATCGGCCAGATCTCGACTTTCAGTGCTCTTGAAGCGCCAGTTAAAGTCATATCACGGATGTACACACAGAGAAGATTTATACTCTTTATGCATTTCTAACATACACGGCAAATATGTATAAAGAAACATACAAAAATATTACGTAATGATTTAAATATCTTCATGGGTTTGTGTCTAATATGATCAACAACAATTTACGCAAACTTAAGACCATGAAACAAACAAAAGAGATACTCAGGTAATCGCCGATTGATGTCTACAGACAACAACAAAAAAATATAAATACTCGTAGTGTCCATACAAGATGTATTTACTCTCGATTATTGATAGCTAGCTTCATATTTAAACATATATGCGTCATCCTAGTCTCGGCCAGTCTTTGCACTTCGCAGCCACTAACGTGATTTCCCAAATCGGCCAGCTCGGCTTTGAGTGCTCTCCAAGTATACTCAGTGGCGATTCATGTCATGTAAAGCTGAAATTTAACAGGAATTATTAAAGGTAGGTAAGTGTGGCATCAAAATAAAATGTTTCTAAAAATTGATTTGACTTATACTTATGTACCTTAAATATTCGTTATTCATCATCTAACGTGTATTTAAATTTTAATTATGACTCGTATTTTTTCACCACTTGAAAGAATTTAGGTATACATATTTTGAAACATTAATGGGGTATAATAAACTAACCCCCTTATAGGTGTTAGTCACCTTTACAGGTCTTTCTATAAAGAAAGACACATACCTACTCGTCACAGTATAACCAAGCTTTAGATATAGCGGAAACCGATCTCGCAGTAGGTCAACGGGAAGATTCCGTGAGTGATATGTGTCAATCTAAGCCAAAGAATTGCTGCAGGCTTCGCATCAATCATTGCAGACTTTGGTTGAAACTCGTTCTATAAAACCTCCAGTATTTTTTTCTATTTGATAGTTTCTTGTTAGATTTCTCAGAACTTCCTTATAAGGAAAAAAGTATCTCGCTTACCACATCCTTAGGACATGGGGCGCAGTCATCATTTTTACGAGACACCTCTTTAATTCTATTTTTATGATAATCATAATCTTTTTTGATATGATGATAAGGTGTTGGATACGTAATCAATTGAAGGACTAGGCATAATCATTTCGTGCATCAATTACTTTCCAAGGCGGGTTGACAAAGAGCGGTAGCCGGTTCTTCTCAATTTATTCTTGGAAAAAGAAATAGCTGAAAATTGGTACCCGGGCTCCGAAATTGCATAGAGACTGTTGCAATCACGAACGTGTAAAGTTTAGAAGGGGGGAAATATAAACATATTTCTACATGTGCCTCGCAGCCAACTTTATGTAAAAGGTATACAAGGTCTAAAAAAATATATTGAAACTATTTGATACTGAAAAACTTTCCCCAAGGAACATATATCATAATATGAAATATCAGAGTTTGTATAGAAAGCTATTTTTTCATATTTCGATAATGTTCCTTGGGAAAAAAAAATCAGTATAATGTACTGAATATACTTTTAAAAAAAAAACGACGGGTTGCACTCCTGGAGTGCCGGCAGAAGTGAAAACTTGAATGTTGTGCATTTTTGATATTTTGGAATGGTAAGGGAATAATTTTGCTCGAATTGCTTTAATTATCAGTATAAAAGTACTATCGTTTATGTGGTAGAATACAATATTTATTTATTGCGCTATCGTACACAAACATGACAATTTATATTACATTAAAAAGTTTATCTTTCAACTAAACGAAACAGCAGGCGCAGGCATACATTTTCGCCGCGCCGTAGAAAGAGAGGGGGATACTTCCTCTCCTACGCCGCGCCGGCTGTCTACTCTCTATCCGTCTTACGAATTTTCGATCAGGACACGTGTCCTGACGCGAGTTTAACATTTTTTACCCATTACAAAAAAAGTGCACAACGCCGCTAACGAAGTTTTCACTTCAAAAAAACCTAGTTTCAGTACGAGTATATTTTGTTAGACGTTATATTTTAAACTTCGAGTTTTACTCTTATGTCAGTATTACAGCTCAATTGAATACATAAGCAATAGTGAAGTTGCATATACCAAAAGCTGTAAAAATAAAAGGTTATTTCAATTGTGCCGTATTTTTAGCGGGACATAAAGCGATAATAAAAAACAGTAATGAAGTGAATTAAGCCCGGCCCGCGGAGGTTGCTGAGGGGAGTCCAACTAAGATGGATGACGTCATTTTCCTCTTCATTAACCCATTTACTTGACTCGCAGCGCCAAAATAGTTCTTGAAGTCAACACGTTACTATGACCTCATTTTGTGATTATCTCTGGATATTTTTTTTTGCTATAGGTATGACGCCATAATTAATATAAGTATTTTATTTAACTTACAACGATCCTTCGTATGTACGTATACTTGTATGTACTAAGTAAATGCACAGATTAATAAATAGTTACATAAGATGTCCGTTATAAATATTGCGCACCACGTGATTTTTAATTGATGGCCAGCTGCATAAATAAATAAAAAAAAATAGAAGTTGTTTGGAATTATTATCATTTTTAAAATTATTAGATCAGATTTAGGATAGCTTCTTGTTGTCTCACCGTTTTGTAAATGGAATAGACAATTTTATTTTTATTTTATAAACAAAAACATTTCAAGTATTGAAAATTTATAATTTAGGATTTGTATAATTTATTTATTTAAACTTTATTGCACATAAAAAAAGTGTACAAATGGCGGACTTAACGCCTTATGGCGTTCTCTGCCAGTCAACCAGACAGAGTGTGTAAACAAAATTTAAAAGTATCTATAAATACCTACAAGAATAAATCAAGAATATACATAAATATTAATTTTAAAGAAATATATACCAATACAATAACTATAGATAAAATAAATATACAAAATATATAATTATGTAAATATAATACATAAAGAACTAATTATATATGTATGCGGATAGATAAATACATATATGGATGACTACTAATTACCGCGCAGGGACACGACGAGAAGAAGAGACTTTTTGGAGAAACCGTTTTTGAACCGCCCGTTTAAAAGCGTGACGACTAGGCGCTCGTCTAATAGAATCAGTAAGAGAATTCCAGAGAAGGATGGCTTGAATTTGAAAAGATTTATTCATAAATTCAGTGCGATGATGAGGGATGGATAATGTTAGAAGATTAGAAGAGTGAAGATTTCGCGAAATCGTAGAGCTGAGAAGAGAAAATTGAGATTTGAGATAAGCAGGGGAGTAAGGATTATTGAGGATAGCATAAAGCATGCATAGGATTTTTATGTTTCGACGCTGGGGGATAGGGAGCCAGGCCAACTGTGACCGAAAGGAGGAGATATGGTAATATTTACGAAGTTCGAAGATAAACCTGATGCAGTTGTAAGCTAGTTTGTCGAGTTTATGTAGAAGAAATTGATTTAAATTTATATAGCAAACGTCTGCATAATCGATTATAGGAATAATTAGGGATTGCGTCAAAGTTACTTTTGTTTTAAGCGGAAGAAAGTTCTTATATCTATAAAGACAGCGCAGTGTTCCTGTAACCTTGCGACTAACCTCAGCGACATGATTGGACCAACTAAGAGTAGAGTCAATATGCAGCCCCAGATCTTTGACACTGGAACAGAATGGTATGGTGACACCATTCAATTATATTGGAGTGACGGTTTCAATGTCAATGTTGTCAAGTTGTCGAGAGCTTCCCACAAGAATAGCTTGACATTTGCTAGGATATATAATATAGACTGCGAAGAAAAATATAAGGAAACCGTAATTCCCCAGCAATGGGACAGGGTAGGTTAAAAAAAATATGTAGGTATTGTGTAGTAAGCTTCTGTATCCGATATACAGTGTCCGGCCGTTAGGCCCTCGACGTACACGAATTTCAAAATTTGTTTGTCCCGTACGTTCTCGGCCGGGACGGTCCCGTTTTATTTTATTTTTTACAAAAATCTCGAGTGAGTACTGTTGAGTGCAGAAATGTTAAAAGAAAAAAATATTATCAAAATCACGTGTGTAACGTGTGTTAGATAGTTAATGTAAACATTTAGTTTCCGTGAAATAATGTAAATTCAAACTGTGCAGCAAAATTAAATAACATGAAAAACAGTAATTTCAGTTCGTGTATACATTTATTCATTATTTGGTGTTTTATGTACATACTTACCTATCTAAAATATAATGGTTGGTAAATATTTATATGTATGGCTCCATGTACGGTAAATATTTCCTTGAATTACGTGGGGCAGCAATCAAAGATACCATCGCAGAAAACGTTTCGTACATTTTTGATTCATTCAATGCCTTTATAGAAGCAAACACAATGATCCTGTTGTAATTTTCATTGTCATCACTTAGAATGTGTGTTTGAAATTTTTTGGGGATGATAACATTGCAAGGCTCCTCAAACTTTCTTTTGGGCACTTTTAATGCTCTGTTCCTGTAATCGTACAATGTTGTCTTGACGTCTGCTATTCATCAGCGGCGCAGCAGCAATACAGAATTCAATTTTGTAGTCACTTCTTTATTTATTTTGTCACTTTGATTCACAAATTTTACTGAACCAGTAAATTTCTGGCGTCTTTTACTAGTTCACGCCCACACACTTAACAATTGATTATTTCTTAGCAACATATAGCCATATCCCGCGTAATATAATAACGTTGTCCCTCCATTTTTGTCTTATAAATTCGTTATTCTAACGCTGTATCCCTTGGGAACCAGAAGGACCTTTACTCGTCATTTTGAAATGAAACACTGACTACTGAGCTTTCTTATTAATTGCAAATTTGCAATATTGGTTGATGTGTGAGTGTGAAAGAGATGGACTTAGATCCTGTACCTAAACATCCAAACTTGTATATTATTATCAATCCCGAGTTCAGCGACATATCTTTTCCCCTTTTCCGTGTGGTATTTATTTCGGTAACCTAGGTTTATATTTTTTGATCAGAATATTTAAGATTCTGTTTTGTTGTTTTTATGATATGGTACTTACCACATTATTAAAATTTATAATTAACACGGCACACGTATAAATAAAAATTAATTAATTAAATTTTTAAAACTATTCTATTGTCAGCAGTACTTACTCAAGATTTCATAAAAAAAAATCTTGTTTTACAACCGGGAGCGTCGTGGCCTAGGGCGTAGCGGACAAACAAATTTTGTAATTCGTGAGCGTCCCGGCCGAGCGCGTCGCGGAACGAGGGCCTAACGGCCGGACCATGTGTTTATTGAGAACCGATCCAACAGCGATTTTAATTTAGATTTCGCAAATTTGAAAGTTTTGGAAATCCACGGGGGAAGCCTATGTCCAGCAGTGGACTTCCTGTGGCTGATATGATGATGATGATGATGAATTGTAAAGTTTGTATTCTTTTATTATCTAAGATTACTAAGGATCAAAATAGTGATTCCCATCCATTTCGTCTTTTTGATAAGAATATTATCAAAAAGGCGATGGGCAACCCATCACTATTTTGATTCCATTTCAATCATCACGCCCACCATCACGTTTAAGGCCCCATCAGTTTAGAGCTACGAACAATAATTCTCTAGAATCGAGCGAAATATCGTCGAGCGCGGGTCCAGGCCTTTGTTCGCTCTCCACGAATATTTCACTGAGTTTTATTTATTATTTTTTTGTAGGTGTTTGTAGAAAAGCCTTAAGATTCTTATTTAAAATTTCCAAAATCCTCTTAATATAAATAATATATATAGGATAAAAACGTGATTGTATGTGTATATAAACAACAATAAACAAAGAACGTGCAAAAGTAAACATCATATGTATTCAACATTCTAACATTAACCTACTTTCTGTTTGTCTACGTAGAAAACAAAGGCAATTCTCAGAAACCAATAAGCTCAAGACAGTTATAATACGGGATGAAGAAAGTGGGCTAATTGAAAAGGTCAAGTGGTTTATTTTGTAAAAGCTTGGTTTTCTATCTATTTGAATTTCTTTTATTGTAAGTAATATAATATCACGTCTTTATGCCTTATGGGGCAGACAGAGCATTTTTGGGTCTTGCTGCTTTAAGCAGGCAGAGCCCGCAGGGCCGCAAGAACCAAAGCCCACTTTACTATTATGGGCGGGAATATAGAATAAACGGGCAAGTGCAAGTCAGACACGAACATGAATGGTTCCGTACCTCCGTACAATGTTTTAAAACGCGGAAGAAACACGTTTCTTATATAATGACCCCTTTAATTTTTAAATTTATCTTTTTTTAGTATTTGTTGTTATAGTGGTCATGGTAATACATAATCTCTGAAAATTTCAAGTAGGTATTTAGATAATGCCATTATAAAGATCGAGTTAAAAACGCTTTAACTTTGTCTTAGTTTTAGTATTTTTTTTGTTATAGCGGTCACAGTACTCGTAATACATAACCGGTGCAAATTTCAAGTGTCTAGCTATTACGGTTCAAGAGATAGAGACCAGACGGACAGACGGACAGACAGCGGAGTCTCAGTATTAGGGTCCCGTTTGCACCCTTTGGGTACCCTAAAAATTACTAAAAATAGTGATGGGTTACTTGCCGTATCGCCTATTTGATATGATTCTCATTTTCGCCTGTTCCCAATCGGCTACTACGATCTGCGCAGGAAGAGAAGCATCTGGTGCATTCTAAGTTTTTTCTTTTCTCCCAGACCTGCATGGAAGAGTGTCTTTTGTAAGTAAGACTTAAGAAATTAAAATACAGTAAGTAATTCTGTCCAACTTGTAGTACCTAGTAGATATTTGTAAAGAATAAGATACCTACATATTACACTTAAAAAAAAATTACAAAGTGACATCATTTGACTGTTTGGGAGAGAAACCAGCAACTTTTTGAATGAGCGAGGGTACAACTGATATTGAGGGAGCCCTCCGAATCCACTTGGGTAATTAATCTGTTGTATCAGGTGTATGTTTGTATGTTCAACAATAACTCGAATAAATTTGATTGTAGCTTCATGAAACTCGTAAGCAGGTAAATGACACTAAAGTATTAGTATAGTAAACGCCAACTATTCTGTTTCTCTTCTCCTAAAGGTTGCAGGGAGAGAATGCTTTAGCATTAAGTCTACCTATTGTAGCTTTTGGCTCAATAAAGTTTAAATAAATACATAAAGTTTGTACACGAGCTAAATCGCTCAACGGGTTACCAAGCTTTTGCGAGTTCACAGATTGAGACAAAATACTATTTTAAGTTAATCAAAATCTTACCAAGGCTTACATTAATTCTTCCTTACAGCCTAAAGTTTACTGCTGGACTAAAAGGCCTCTCCCAGTAAAAGGGATGATTTACCTATAATCACCACGCTACACAAAAAAAACAACCAATACATAATTTTTTGATTGCATCCAAGAGAGCAACATCGCACTTAAACATAAAGAATATCGTGAAAGCACGACAATGTGGAGTAAAGACCGTTCGGCCGCTTGGGGTTCGAGATAACGGAGATGTTAGCCGAATGTTCGGATTAATGCCTCCACTAACGCACAATATATCCAGCGTACAGAAGTGACGCCTTGACTCATCTTCGTTCAGACGACACGTGCCCGCTAAGCTTACACCACGCTCTTCAACTTCTTCTAACACGCTTTAAAATTTGTTGCATATAATTTGAGCTCTACCTACACAAAAATACCACTCAATTTGCATTTATCGTAGTCTAACCGCACACGCCTCGAATGCGCCATGCGCCGCCGCCTTGCTCACGTCTCGCGCTCGCCTTGCCTCGCATCGTGCACTGACTTTGCGCATGGCGAGCGCGGGTCAAAGGCGGGCATAATGCGTGTGCGGGTCCAGTACGTGGTCAGCGTGTGAACATCTGAACATGCCCGAAGGGTTTAGCTAGATTATATATATCTACTTAACCTGTTCAAAGAAATACTCGTACTGTGAAAACATAAGATAACCGGTCATGTATTTTGATTGCTTCTCAGTGACTTTTATTCATATAAAGTGTCAGTGGAATAAACTCAAATCTGTTCTATCATTCTAAGTACTTACTTTAAATTAAGGCAAAGAGCTAACAACCTGTTACTATTCGTTTTCTGCTTTATAGCTGCCTACCAACTTTGTGAAAAGCAGAGATCGAGAATAGCCTTTGGGTTTTGTCCACGTTATCTTTTTCTACACCGTTAGTTACAGATAAAGACGATTTCCTACATAAGTACTTGGGTAAGTTTTTTTCTGTCCCACCGTCTTCTCTGAAGCTGAGATTTTTGCCTTACAAAATAAAACAATATATTTCTAACATACTACACACTAGATTTCAGACACTTGCGGAGCTACAAAATACAACATTCACGAGTACACAAACATACTAATATAACCGTGGCCGTGCAATTGGGTAGTTTCCTAGGTCAAAAATAAATTATATTTTATTTATTTATTTTATTTTATTTTATTAGGAAGACCAACAGCTATCAATTTGACAATAGGTAATAGTAATAGATATTAGGAAGCCAATTACAGGTCCTCACAAATAGATACTGTATATGTTTACAATAAAAGTTGAACATAACTACACGCTACTTAAGTGATAAATTGTAACAGATGAAAATAAACCGTGTTAACAAATCAGTCATAGATAACATTAGTAGATTACTGGCAGCTCATAAATAAAGGGTATAAATACGCCTAATTAAAAAATAAAATTGGTATTTAGGAACCTTCATAGAAATATAACAAACATAAACAAAAGCATAAACAAAAGTCAGTCCTGTCAATATGCTACTGGAGCAGATATTCGTACAGCAACCGCTTAGCTGTCGCTATGCTTGTAGTGAATAAGTCTATGTCTACGGATTTAGAGATATTATTAAAGTTATGGCCTACGCGCAAGACAAACGAGTTTTTCCGATAGTTCGTTGAAGCTAATGGAACAAATATGAGGGGATTGAATCTAAGTGTTCTGGAGGGAGCATTAAACTATAATTTTGCTAAAAGTTCAGGAGAGTCAACGATACCAGAAGCTATCTTGAGTAAATAGACTAAATCGGCAACATCTCGACGAACCTTCAACGGGACCAGGTGATGCCTTTTACAAAGATCTAGATAGTTTTCAGGGTTATAATTAATTTTTTGACGAAAGCAAAGGTATTTAACAAATTTTTTTTTAATGTTTTCGATGCGATCAATGTATTGTTTGTACATGGGATTCCAAGCTTGTGAGGCATACTCCAGGTGAGTACGTACATAGGTACAATACAGTATTTTTACTGTTTTAAGATCTTTAAATGATGCCGCACATCTTAAAACAAAACCAAGAGCTTTGTAGGCCTTGGAGACTATTTTGTCCACATGTGTGTCGAATATTAATTTAGTATCATGATGTATTCCTAGATCACGAACTACTGTGGAACGCTGTAGGGGTTCTTGTTTGAGCACGTAACTAGTAGGTATTATATTTAATTTCCTTGTGAAGGTAACTACACAGCACTTAGAGGGATTGAGATCAAGACCATTGCGAGAACAATACTGCTCAAGACGAGAAATGTCGGCCTGAAGTGCAGATGCATCTGTTTGAGAAGATATAGTAGAGAATATCTTCATATCATCCGCAAAACATAGCAATTGAGATGAATGTAAACATTTTATAATATCATTAACCATGATGTTGAAGAGAAGGGGTCCGAGCAGCGAACCCTGGGGAACACCACTAGGGATGTCTACCCAACTAGAAATATAGTTTTTGACTACAACGGCCTGGGACCTATGGTCAATATAGGAAGAAAACCATCTAAGGAGATCCCCAGTGACTCCCATAGATGCAAGCCTATTCATAAGTACATTATGATCTATATGGTACTGTTAAGAGAATAAAATGTCACAAAATAATGTCACTTGTCATTGATTACATCCATTTTAAACGTGATTTTAGATTTATTAATGCAGAAAAACGGATATTAAGAGCGCTATTTGACTCCAAAAAACTATGACGTCACAGTCCGATATTTCATACAAATCTCATAGAAAATGTTTGTTTTGAAGTTTAGAAAAAACTGTCTGATTTGAATTGTTGGAAAGTAGCGGATTTGTGCAAGGCACTCAAAATATGTCAGTTCTATCAACTAGGCATTTTGTGACTAAAATGCTTTGGAGCTGCCGAGCCAGATAGCTCTCTGTGGATGCTTGATTGGCAATTGTTTAACACTGAAGAGACAGATGAACTGAACAGCGTGTTTGCTATTTTTAATGTAAGAAGAGGACTTTTGTAAAACTGACTCAAGACTTTCGCGGTCACAATGACTATTAGGTATAAACATCATCCAGGCCTATGTCCACTGCTGGACATAGGCCTCTCCTCTCAATGTTCGATTTCACATAGGTACTATAAGTAAAGGAGTTGCGAACGCATCACTACGAACAAATTCACTGTGTACTACGCATGCGCGAAACCGAACGTGTCCGAAGACTGAGCGATGCCGCCCGAAGCTACCGCCGCCGGCGCGCGGGCCACGGGTCGCGCCACGCCTGTCCTGGCAGTGCTCGGATCCAGCGTCTAGTAACAGGACGTGTAGAGATTATATCGGTACGCATGTTTCCACGCAAGTTTACTGAGTTTACGAGAATAAACTATTTACTCACATAAGTACTCTGTTTTTATTAGTGACTGTTCCGTGTCGTTTCTTAACAACTCAGAAGTGCGATGTACCATTCCCACAAGATTACTATTTAAATTGTGCTTAAAAATATTAAAAGGAATCGTGTTTTGTTTCGCTAGTGAGCCGCGAGTAAAATACCTATTTAGTTACTATGGGCGATAGTGATAGTGATAATAGTGATAGTAAAAGCCGCGAGTCAAGCGGCGACCGCGATGACCGGCTCCGTCGACGGTTATTGAAGGGGTTGGAGACTCGTCGACTAGCGAGACGATTACAGGAGCTTGAAAAACACGTATTTGGTTCCCGGAGCAGATCAGAGGATGCCGCCGATGTCAGTAATCATCAAGATGTCGGACAGAGGTATCAACAAGTCGGACAGAGGTCCGTCGTTAGTGACCAAAGTGCGCCAGGAGTGGCTTCCGACCCTGACTTGATTCACCAGTCGGGTCCCTTATTTGAATCAACGAGGTTGCCGGGCGCGCCACCGCGTGTGTTCACGGCGACGCTTGCTGCTCCGTTTGCGCCTGAGCGCGAGCGCGAAGTATGCGCCGGGGCGCCGCCGTTGTTGCTGCCGCCAATTGCTGGGAGCAGCGCTGCACCGCCTGCAGTACCTACTGCGGTGCCTCCAGGATTTATGGGTAGTACTGGACTATCGGGGTATGTTGATAATTCAATTAATATTCCGCCGCTTAGGTATGTCGGTCGCAGTGACCCTATACCTGAGTTCGACCCTAAGACATCTATGATTACTATGGATATATGGATACGTAAAGTAGAGGGAATAGCCAGTATGTACAGTTGGGACGAAAAGACCGTTATTTTTAATTGCTTGTCGAAGTTAAGAGGTTACGCGCGCCAGTGGTATGATCAGTTGCCTGTTAGTGACATGAGTACGTCATGGTCAAACTTTAAAACAAAACTTTTAACCGCCTTTCCGTCCCATAAAAGTAAACTAAGTATGATGCGTGATTTAGTGAATACTGTCAGGCAACCCGACAGTGATTATCTACACTTTTATTATGATAAGCTGGCGTTAGGGAACGCTTGCGGCATTCCGCCACCTTTAATAACTGAAGCAATAATTGGAACCATCGGTAGTGACCTTGTAGAGGTTGGCGCGGTGTCCGCGGGTTGTACCGACCCTAATAAGCTTTTGAATTACTTGTCATCGTTAAGAGCGACCACGCGTGTTACAAACCGACCTGTTCATTCTCGTCACGTAAGAAATGAAAATAATATCAGGTGCCATACTTGTAAAAAACGTGGACATACCGCAGCCCATTGTACGTATAAAATTCGAGATAAATTAACCTTAGCTTGTAGCTACTGTGGTAAAAGTGGTCATCAACAAAATAATTGTTTTTTAAAATCACGCAAATGTTCCTACTGTAACAAAATGGGACATATTAAAGAAGAATGTTTAAAGCTAAAAAGTCGTAGGTCGTCTGATACAACACAGTCGACACACAAAGTGTCTGTTATTCAGGACGCATCTGGTGCCTCAAAGTATTATGCGACGGCTAAGGTAAACGACATGCCGGTTCGAAGCTTTGTTGATTTTGGCAGTACTTGTATTACTTTTACGGAAAGTACCGCGAGACGGCTTAACTTAGATTTTGGGTCATGTAATGGCGTTAATGTAATCAAGGGTTTTGGTGGATCACAAGTAGAACCTTTAGGTGAGGTTTCAATCAAGTTAACCGTGGACGAAGCTACGTGCGATAACGTTAAGGCATACATCGTTCCTGATTTCGCACAGGACTTTGACCTAATTATCGGTCAACCTTTCACCGAATTTCATAATGTTTACGTAATTAAGACACCCACTTCTTTAAAAATATTTAATGCCAACTATTTACCCGAGTTACCAAATAACTGTGAGGATATAGATCGGGTTAGGCTGTGTGCACACGAGGCCATTCAATTACAACCCGGTGTCAATAAAATTGTGCTCACTTGCACTGACGCCTCAGGTCCGGTCTTACTAAATAAGACTGAGAATTTGAAGCCAAGGTCTGAATATGTTATACCGGAGTCTAGTACGGAGATCATTGAAGGTCAGTTAGTCATAAATGTGATTAATGAGGGGAATGAGGTGGTAACGATTCGAAATGGTGACTGCGTTGCGCGTGCGACTATAACAACTGATCGACAGACATACAAGGTAGGGGAGGGCTTAGACCCGTCTATTGAGGCTGCCATGAAGGATATCCTTGTGGAATTTTCGGATTGCTTTTCGGGTGACGAAAACAAAATTGGGAAATGCGCCGTTAAAATGAAAATCGAGCTGACAGACGATAAACCCATATACTACCGCCACTATAGAATGTCTCTTGAAGATCGTGAGATAGTACGTAAGATAGTATCTGAACTTTTGGAAAAGGGTATTATAGAGGTATCAAATTCACCCTACGCCAGCCCTGTCCTTCTTGTATCGAAAAAGACAGGAGAGAAGCGCATGTGCGTTGATTATCGCGCATTAAATAAAGTAACAAAGAAGGAGCGTTACCCGCTCCCATTGATACAAGATCAGCTAGACCGTTTATCAGGGCAACGTGTGTTCTCTTGTTTAGATGTCATGTCTGCTTATCATTGCGTACAAATTGAGGACAGTAGTAAACAATACACTGGGTTTATTACACCGGACGGACACTTTCAGTACACTAGGATGAGTTTTGGTTTGGCCAATGCCCCATCCGTCTTCCAACGGGCGATGGATGACGTGTTAGGACCGCTTAAGTTTCAATTTGCCACCGCTTATTTAGACGACGTTCTCGTATTTGCTGAGACCTATGCAGATGCGCTGAGTCGCCTGCGAGCTGTTTTAGAGAGAATTCGTGAGGCCAATATGACTCTTCGACTAGACAAATGCTCTTTTCTGGTATCTACTGTCGAATATTTGGGTCACGAGGTAAGTGGCGGCAAAGTAAGGCCTGCCCAACACAAATTGATTGCTGTACGCGACTTTAAGGCGCCTAAGAGTGTGCATCAGGCTAGACAGTTCCTAGGACTCGCCAGTTACTTTCGAAAGTATGTACACCGTTTTGCACTTATAGCACAACCTATCACATTACTTACAAAAAAGGATCAACCTTGGGTCTGGAGCCCAAGTCAACAAGAAGCTTTCGACAAATTAAAATCTATTTTAATTAGTCGCCCAGTATTGGCCCTGTTCAACCCAGAATATGAAACCCAGATACACACAGACGCTTCCAAAATTGGCCTTGGCGGAATTCTACTGCAGAAGCAACTTGACGGCTCTTGGAAACCCGTAGCTTATGCTAGTCGGCAAACTAACCCGGCTGAACAGAAATACCACAGCTACGAATTGGAGACCTTGGCAGTGGTCATGAGTCTGCAAAAGTTTAAAGTGTACATCAGCGGTATAAAGTTTAAAATCGTGACAGATTGCAATGCGTTGCGTTGGACGTGGACCAAGCGAGACTTAAACCCTCGTATCGCTAGGTGGTGGCTTGAAGTGCAAGGCTATGATTTTGACGTCGAATATCGAGCAGGCAAATCAATGGCTCACGTCGATGCATTGAGTCGTAACCCTATCGTCATGCGTTGCGTTGAGAGTGATTTAGTTGAAAGTTTGCAGATGAACGGCGACTCAATACAATCAACGATCGACCAGTTGAAGTATGAGCTGTCTAATGACAATACCCGTGGTTTGGCCCAAGATTATGTAATCGAAAATAATGTTTTGTTTAGAAAGGTTAACGGTGAGAATAAGGTTGTCGTGCCACGGGCGTCGCGTTGGTCACTCGTACAGACATTTCATGATAACAACGGTCACTTTAATTGCAATAAAACTTATGATGCCATGAAAATTAAGTACTGGTTTAGCGGCATGCGTCATTTTGTGCAAAAGTATGTCCGTGGTTGTATTTCCTGCCAGTATGCTAAGAAGCCTACAGGTCGCCAAGTTGGACTTTTGCATCCAATTGAAAAAATTGCTATCCCTTTCCACACGGTGCACGCGGATCACCTCGGTCCCTTTTGTAAAGGTTCAACAGGTAAAATGTATATCCTAGCCATAATTGATGCGTTTACTCGATATATTTGGATCGAGGCCGAGCTAGTATCCCACTAGCTGTGAGAAGGTATTACAAACGTTTGATCAGTTTATTAAGACATTCGGTCTTCCAACTCGCATCATTACGGACCGTGGTAAGGCATTCGATTGTCATAGTTTCAGAAAGTATTGTCTTGAGAGACAGATTAAACATGTAATGACGGCCGTAGCTAGTCCCAGAGCTAATGGACAGGTAGAACGCTTTAATCGCACCATACTGGATGCCCTAGTAACTTACATTGGAGATGGCGACCAAGGTGACTGGGAGCAATACTTGCCTAAGGTTCAGTTGGGTATAAATTCAAACATAAATAGCACAACAAATAAATCGCCGATGGAGCTACTGTATGGGTTCCGTCCACGCCTTTCGGGAGATATAGTTGTACCTACACGTACCGATATGAATGAAGCAAGAGAGGTTGCTGCCACCCGTTCACGAGAGGTGGCATGTCGTGCTAAAAAGCGTTTTGATAAGGCTAGACGGGTCGATAGGCCGTTTAAAGTAGGCGAGCTGGTGCTAGCTGAGCGCAAAATTATACGTAAGGGTCTCCGTAGTGGGAAATTAGTGCCTCGTTTTGACGGCCCCTACGTCATTGTGAAGATACTGCCTCACGACAGATACGTAATTAAGAAAACTAACACTCGTGATCGTCCTTACGAGAATGTTTTTGCGAGAGACAAATTGAAGCCTTTTCGTTCATCGAATGACGATTCAGATTAGTCGTTTAAATAGGTGAGGTGATCGATGTCATATTATGTCTCTCCAATCTAGCTTATTGTTACGATTTATTAGATTGTGTTGTGAGTTGATTTGAAGAACCTATCTTTTATTCTCTAATTTTAGAATTGAGATTGTACCGAGATCGGATTAAGAACCGGTCTTCCTTTGGTTCATTATATTACTTGATGCAAGAAATTGCTATCTATTGTTGATTGCGCATGGACAGATTGCTGTCATTAAACTGTATTTTGTATGATCGATCTTTCTTTGACTATCCTATCAACCTGGCCAGTCGTCCTTAAGAGGACGTGAGAATGGATATCATCATGAACCACCTTAAGAGGTCGGGAACTAAAATTTAAGATGCAAGGTCTCAGAGAAGATTGCATGCAGCCTTTAGGAGGGCGAGACATTTTGTGGAGTAAATCTAAAAGGTGTAGACCTTCAGAGGTGGACCATCTGTCATTGATTTGCAGTGCAGCCTGCTGCACGCACACTGGTCTTCAGAGACTAGTTGGCAACCTTAATAGGTTTATTTGATCACTTGAGGCTGAGTAGTCGCTGGCAGCCTTCAGAAGCTGATCTACTCAGTTATCGGATCTTGGAGTCGACTTTGGAGTCGCACCGTCTATCTTAAGGAACCGATTATGTACAACCTTAAGAGGTTGGGTAAGACCTTCAGAGGTCGTGTGATTTTCCCATTAAGACTGCGCGGGACGCTCAGCTGTCAGGAAGGCCGACTATAAGTAAAGGAGTTGCGAACGCATCACTACGAACAAATTCACTGTGTACTACGCATGCGCGAAACCGAACGTGTCCGAAGACTGAGCGATGCCGCCCGAAGCTACCGCCGCCGGCGCGCGGGCCACGGGTCGCGCCACGCCTGTCCTGGCAGTGCTCGGATCCAGCGTCTAGTAACAGGACGTGTAGAGATTATATCGGTACGCATGTTTCCACGCAAGTTTACTGAGTTTACGAGAATAAACTATTTACTCACATAAGTACTCTGTTTTTATTAGTGACTGTTCCGTGTCGTTTCTTAACAGTACTTACCTAAGATACACACAATAGTACCCTAAAAAGATATGCAGCCATCAGACATATTGGGTATTATTATATAAATAGATAAGAAAATCTGAAGAACGGAAGAGATGAATTTTTAAAAGGGAAAAATCACATCATTAAATAAACTCTTTGCAATAAATATAAAAGATGATGAAAAATGTAAGCTTATCATGAAATAACAACACCAAAATCCTAATCCTAACTAATATTATAAATGCGAAAGTGAGTTTGTATATTTGTTTGTTTGTTTGTTACCTCTTCACGTTTTATCTACTGAACCATCTTCTGAAAATTCGCATACACATAGTTAGGAGTACTGAGAAGGACATAGGGTACCTTTCATCCCGGAATAAAGTAATGTTCTCGTGGGCTACGCGAGCGAAGCCACGGGCAAAAGCTAGTTTAGTAATAAAAACAAAATATTTGAGCTCTAAACAAACAGAACATTTGTCGGAATTCCATTGATATGGAATGAAAATAAAGATTTTTAAGAAACGAAAGAAATTTTTATTGAGCAACCGTTTGTTCGGAACAAAAAATTACACAATAGTTACGTATCATGGAATATTTTAGATTTTGATTTCTCTAAGTAATTTTATACAATATGTATGTATATAGACCACATCTTCTATAAATATATAAAACCAAAAATCACTCACTCACTCATCACGAAAACTACTTAGCCAATGAATATGAAATTTGGCAGGAAGGTAGATTGTGACTAGGAAACGTCCGCTAAAAAAGGATTTTTGGAAATTCTACCCCTAGGGGGTAAAATAGGGGTTACCAATTTGTATAAAACTTCGTAATTTTTAAAGTAAGACACATGAAATGTTTATTGTATTTTAGTAGTTAGTAGAAAATAATAATGCATTTATTATATTCTGAAAATTACATCTCTATAAGGGTGAAATAGGGGTTGCAAGTTTGTATGAATCTTCGTCATTTTTAAAGCGAGACACATGACATTTTTGAATTAGTGGTTAGTAAAAAATAATATTAATCCATCAATTAAAAGATTTTAATAAAATGCAACCGCAGTTTAAAAAAAAAATCTAAATTGTGTAGTCTACGCGGGCAAATCTGCGGGCAAAAGCTAGTAAATATATAAATATAGCCTTTTTGCTTGTCTAAAAATATTTAGAAACAAATAAAAATTTTAAAACAGCAGAGTAGAATACAATGTGTCACCACCTCTTTTCTTTCCCACGGAAGTCGTAAGAAGCGACTAAGGTATAGGTAACAGGGTGCGGCAGCACCGTACTCCGCGGAACAACATTATACCATCTACTGCGATCACCCGTCTGCCCAGAGTAGTGATTACGGGCAAATCTTCTCTATATTGGAAGAGGCGTTTTGTCCAGCAGTGGACTGTTATAGGCTGATAAAGAAAGAAGAAGAAAAAGTTTAAAGTGTTCCTCAAGACGAATTAATTGAGCCCAAACTCAGTTGGGTTAAGTATATTGTTTTATCACAGAGATACCGTGGCTACCTCTCAGCTTCATCATGAGATCAGGTCATTGTTACCATAATACTGCATTGTCACCCAACTTACACAAGTATGTGAAGTTTCAGCTCAATCTAATAATGGGGAGTGGGTCTAATTTAGCTTGGAATTTGATTAAGGGACGGGACAAGTGAACCCAAAGTGAAGCTTGGACCAATAAGTATCTCTGGGTCAAACTAAATAAAAGCTTGTATAAAATAATCCGGCCAAGTGCGAGTTAAACTCGCGTGGAGAGGGTTCCGTACAATAAATTGAATTCTTATAGGTTTTCCTTTAATCTACAAGGAATGAAATATAATTTGTATTTTTTTCAAAATTTTAGGGAATGGTAAATTTTCATCTTCTTTCTTGAATAAAATCAAAATTATTTATTTTAAAATAACAACAAAAATATATTTGAGATCCTTATAATAAGCACTTTCATTTGATATATAACATAGTAAGTTTTGTAAAAAAATTTTTTAAATTTCCTAATCATTCCCCCGAAAATGACCCTTATTTTAAAATAATATTTATTTACTTTAGACATATGTATTTGGGTCACAGGATTACACCATCCTACCAAATTTTACCTGATTCGGTCCAGTAGATTCGGAGAAAATTGGCTGTGACAGACGGACGGACAGACACACGAGTGATCCTATAAGGGTTCCGTTTTTTCATTTTTTTGTACGGAACCCTAAAAACTATTGCCAGTGATCACCAATTTTTTGCGCTATGTTGTATTTTGATTCCTTTTTACACCTTCTCTCCCACCATCACGCTAAAAGTGGCTTTTGAGTTTTGCGACTCAGTCTGCTTAGAGCCGCAAGGCTCAAAATGATCTGTCTACCCCATTATAAATAAAGACGTGATAGTAGTCTGTATGTGACTGTATAATTTATAAAACTCACTAACTATAAAACTAATAACAATAGAGCATTCTAAAACTTTCGCACTGTAAACACATAACAATGTTACAACAGGATGTACTTTTTGTGCAATCATTACAAGGCACCATAATAAATATAACGGTCATATCAGTTTCAGTTATCGTCGATGCATTAAAGCACTTTGTGTTTTATTTTGACCTAGTTACGAGCCAATCATTTTCCAATCACCCGTTGTTTGTCAAAATTATACAGCACACAATTGATTTAAAATTTTTATATCACTATTTCTATATATATTTTTGTCTTTTGTATTCGTATCAACCGTGTGTATGTCTGTGTATGTCGTGGCTAGATCGTAGAATTGATCATTTCGTTATATGGCCGATCTTTAACTGATTTAATAAAATGAAATTTTTAATGATACGGAAAATACCAATGTAATAGGTTGGGGAAAAAGTCTTTTCGCATTTTATATGAAAATTCAAAACATTTTTTAATATAGTTTATTTACATTTAACTAAAGTATGTACTCGTAGGTACCATTTTGTTCGATAACTTTTTGCCATCTTATAGGTAGGGACATGATCCCATTGCTATAGAAATTTTGGGGCTTCTGATCAAAAAACTGCGTCAAGTAGTTTTGGCAGTCCTCTCGTGATGTTAACCTGACACTGCCTAAAGAATTCTGAAGAGACCGAAACAGGTAGAAATCTGAAGGTGCCAGGTCAGGACTATACGGCGGATGCATTAACACCTCCCAGCCAAACTCTCTTAATTTTTGCTGAGTGGTTAAAGATGTGTGAGGTCTAGCGTTATCATGATGAAAAACCACACCCCTTCTGTTGAATAATTCCGGCCGCTTTCTCTCAACTTCTTGCTTTTATCTTATCAGTTGTTCGCAGTAGAGTTCTGAATCGATGGTCCTGCCTGGTGGTAACAGCTCATAATGAATAATGCCCTTTCAATCCCACCACACACACAGCATCACCTTGTTGCGAGTTAACCCGGGTTTCGCCACAGTCTGTGAAGCCTGACCGGCATTTGACCATGACCTTTTTCGCACGTTCTTGTCGTACGTGATCCACTTTTCATCACCAGTTATCAATTATTTCAAAAATGGTTCGGTCTCATTACGTCGTAATAAAGAATCACAAATGAGTACACGATTCATTAGGTTTCTTTCAGAGAGCTCGTGAGGTACCCAAATATTGAGCTTTTTTGTGTACACATTTTTTTTCAAATGCGCCAAAACTGTTTTGTGGTCAATTCCCAGTTCTTCAGTTACGCCGTAACTACTGATATGCCGATCTTGCTCCACTTTTTCAAAAACAGCATCCATTTTATCCGTAACAGGGCGACCAGAGCGACGTGCATCTTTGACATCGAAATTTCCGGATTAAAAACGCTTAAGGTGAAGGGTTAGGCAAATGACCTTGAAGTGGCGCCCTCATTTGAAATAAATTGTTAACTCGTAAATATGGAGATAATTTTCATATTGCTCTTCGTCGCGCACTAGATAGCCCTTTAAATTATTTTATGAACCACCGTTAAAAGTATTTACATTAGTCCGTCTAGCTTTAAAACTTGTCTCCGCTAAAAGTGGCCACGGCAAGTTTTAAAGATAGACGGATCACCAATAATAGTTTCACCGGCAGTTCATAAAATAATTTAAAAGGATATCTAGTGCATGACGAAGAGCAATATGGAAATTATCACCATATTTACGAGTTAACATTCACACTTCAAGGCCATTTGCCTATATCTTCACCTTAAACCAAATTTGTGCTACCCTCACAGACACTGCACTAGGTCCATAAACATCGCAAATTTTTTTTGCGGCTTGCGTTGCATTTTTACCTTTTTGGTAGTAAAATTTTAAAATGTATCTAATTTCTTCATTAGATTCACTCATCTTGACGGTAAGAAAAACAAATGAAAATCACGCACATTCCTAATTTGAATTTGGAATTATCTTCTTTAAAATTTAAACTTTTAAATGATACCAAAACCAGCCAGGTACAAATAATATAGCCAAAGTGGTTTTATTACAAGTTCATACATACTATATGCAAAAAGACTTTTTCCCCAACCTAAAAACAAGTAGTTCGCCGCGAACTTAGACCTCGCGATTTTTTATTAATATTTCAAAAACTACTGAACCGATTTTGATGCCCAACGAACGAACGAAGGCATGTAGGAAATATCAATAGAATTTTCACTATTGATATTTCCTACATGCCTACCAAATTTCATCAAAATCGAACCATCGGTTCGGCAGTTATCGCGGAACCAACATACATACAAACAATGTGTTTTCGCCCCAACTTGAATTATAGCCAAATATTTATTTAATTATTGGAAAATCTTTGTTAACAATAACAATACTTCGAACTTTTAAAGAATTCAACTTTATTTACCTTAGCCTTCGTTTCTTTCATTTACTCTGTTCGATTATTGCAGAGCTTTATTAAAAACGACTCAATAAAAGGCTTTTTGTTTAAGTGATGTTTGATAGAGTTTTTATTTCAGGTATTTTATTAAAATTTGCTTGTTAATGAGTCAACTTTCAATCTAAAAGTGACTTTATACTAGATATAGTAACAGTTTTCCATCTTTTTTCAGGCCTATGTATCTGGAAAACCTCACCTATACCACGTTATTTCTTTGACAGTCCACTGCTGGACTAAAAACCTCTCCAAATCTATGGAGAATTTGTCCATAATCACCAAGCTGGGAAGACGTTGGTGATTACAGTAAATGCAAAGAACTTGTTGCACAGAGGACGCTATTGTTCTTTATTAACTATTTATTCAACCGACAGGTGATTCCATGCCACAACTATGCCTCCCCTAGTCGCTTTTTACGAAACCTGTAGGAGAACAAAGGGTGGTGACAATTGTATTCTACTCTGCTGTCACCACGCAGCTATCTCATAACTACATTTAGTTATCGTATTGTATCGTACATAGACGACTGTGGCTGCCAAAAAAAAATATTAGTATTATAATATTTTTTTTAACAGCCACAGTCATCTATCAAAATATCAAGTGTTCAGCTATTATGGTTCAAGAGATAGAGCCCTGGGACAGACTGACGGCGGAGCGGAGTCTTAGTAATAGGGTCCCGTTGGCACCCTTTAGGTACGAATCTGTAAAAATTGGATAGTTGGTAAATGTAGTAAATGTTGGTAGATACAGATATGCTTTCAAACGTTTTGTGAGGTCACTACCATATTGTAATAAGAATTGTTACTATTAGTATTTCGAAAATAAATAACTCAAGAATACTTTTCAGTCCTTTTTTTCAGTGATGATAATTACAACAGATAATAAATAAAACTTCAATATAATAGTGCAATAAGCAGCATAGCAAATATACCCAGCAAGACTACGTTCAAAGATAATGCTCAGGCAATTCTACCACGGTCTATGGCCGATATCGCTAATCCGATTCCAAGTCGCAGCGGCTCGTCCACTCGGAACATCCGTACAAAGAAGTTCCATTAACTGGCAAAAACCCTTGGAACGTTTTACCTTAACGCCTTCCGAGCCGGCGAAAAAACTTTCCTAGTAGAACATAGCTGACTATTATTTGAGCCTGTTCAAATATTTTATGCTTTTGTATGGAGTGCGATTAAGACTAAAGAGTTAATATATGACAAAAAAAATGTATAGGGACCAATCACACTGATTGAACTAGCTCCAAAGTAAGTTTCAATTTGTGTTATGGGACACTAACTCAACGATGCTATATTTATTATTAAATATGTACAAATATAAACTATTTAGTTATAATAATACTCGCCGCGATTTTGTTGAATTATAACGCCACTTTACTATGTTATAACTCGTGGAACGGTTTTTGGTGCCATAGCCGCTGAACACGGTTTTTTCTTTACAGGCTGGTTTTTCTTGGTCCAAACTTGTCTACGAACATTGATGAATGGTTTACTCGATTCGCTTCGTTACCAGTGCCAACGAGGCACGGCACTGGCAGGGTCGCCATATGATGAGACTTGAAGGGGTGTTGAAATAATACTCTTTGTAGGTTGGAGACGAACTGACTTTATTATCAAAGAACAGGGTTTATATACTTATTTTATAAGTAGTACATAGATCGTTGTCTTTGTCTAGGCGGCTAGGTGGTCTTAGATGATAGATCTCTTACAACGGATAGTATTACAAGGAAGTATCCTCTTCATAGGAAATGATCTTGGTGTCCTATGTTGGACTAGATTCAAATAGGTCAATGAGGAGAGTGTTTGTTGTACTCTTCGCACATACACCACATGTCAATATTTAGGTATGTGGTAAATTGTTATGGTATGTGGAGTATGTGTCCCATAATACAAGTTTAAACTTACTTTTTTTAAATAATTTTACGGCTCTGGATACAAATCCTTTATAGCCTATCTTTAATTTTGTTGTTTATTCCTAATTCTAACCTAACCTAATCCTAACAAGTTACAATTAAAGGTTGTAGGCCTTTGACTGCTTCAAGGGAGCTTCTGGCGACAAATCTATACGAGTCCACTGGTTTTCATAGACGATTGAGTGGCGGACGACGCCCGAAGACGCCCGACATAGTCCACAAAACAAATATCACTAAGGCCATAGTCATAGTACGACTGTCCACTTTAACTATTTCACACATTGTTCATTAGCATGGGCACTCCAAACAACACCAATTTCATATTATAAAGTCCACTAAAATCAACCCCAACCGAACCCCTTGACTTCCCGCCAAAAACTGTCTTTAAACTTACTTTGGGGCTAGTTCAATCAGTGTGATTTGTCCTTATCTATTTATTTATTATCAATAAAAATAATATTTTTATTCGATGCATATCTACACAGTTGAACAGACCATTGTAAAAATTAAATTATAGAGATGTCTAGGTATGATTTTTTTGTAGACTTAAATCCAGGCAAAAGCCAGAAAATTATAAAATTGAAGTCATTTATGAGCGATCGTTGTAGAGAGCTGCCGTGCTGCGATTTTAGGATAATGTGGATAATCCCAAACGCTTAAAATGAAGCCGCGAGGATCCGCTCAGCCGACTACAAAATTATTCATTACTTTTATGATTAGGTATATTATTATTACCACGGTAAATAAATACAGTTGTTGAAATTAGTAATATTTTGTTTTTTTGTTTAGCGTGTGTCTAAGTGGCCAAGACTGGTTTTAGATTTTTCAAGCTGTCGAATGGCATCTGACATAGCTCGATGATTGCCATTCAATGTTTTTTTTTTCGAATGGTTTTCCAAAATATGCAGCAAAGTTAGAGGGTGATTATAAGGCTTGCGATCCTACGCTATCTATCGCCTTCGTGTATTTTCCGTACGCCACCCTCAATGGACAAGATTTAGCAAGAGTCAGCAAGGTGGGACATTGACTGTATATCCTCGCAGGAACATACAATAATGAAAATAAGTAATAGATTTTTCTGGTAACTTTTGATGAAGCATGTAGCGGATTTAATAAACCAGCACTTCTAATAATGAAGCCTACCTCTGTTACATTTTTAAATTTTTGATAGATTCATTCAATTTCGTTTTCATACCCAACTTTTATATTCGGGGATTATTCTTACCTCTTTTGAGGCTATACTAGTACATACAGTAACTTTCAGTTTTTATAAAGTAATGGAAGTCTGCCCCTCGCAGGCCCTATAACATAAAATAAAACTTCACAACATAAAACTTACCAGATGACACGGAGCACTGCACAAATTCAACACGGTTTTTTATTCTCGTCTTTAGATCTTTTATTACTGCCTTATTGCTTGTGGAGGGGCGGCAGTCAACAAGAGGTTATTATGTTGAGACTGGCGAAAAATGAGCGAGCAACTTGCATTCGCATTGGTGTCACGGAACGCCTAAAGAAAAGTGACTTTTTTGCTGCACTGGCTTCAGAAATATAAAAAGTTTTGATAAGTACTCAACTTAAATATGAGTTGGAATTTCTTTGCATTATTTTGGATGTCAGTAACCTAATGTAACGGAGAATATCTATTGTCTATGTTTTTGGATTCATTACAGCTGTGTCTAAAAAATTATAAAAGATAATTTAGTCGAATGAAGTTCTTTCTTTTTTTAATTAATTTATCATAAACTTGTGATTCTAATATTTATTGAAAATCAAACCATCTAGTGCCCATTACGATACTAAAAAAAAATAACAACAAAAAGAGATTGTGAAAAGTGTTCTTCATCAGTTTCTGAATACAAATGCTTGATTTATTGACAAAAACATTAAAATAACTATACAGGGTGACTTTTTAAACACCAGACAAAATTTTGGAGGGAGTAATGCTATCTATAAAAAAAGTTATTAAAAATCAATAAAAAAAAATTGTCCTCCCATACAAAATCCGTTTGGCTGAGTGTCAATTTGTATGGGAAGGCGAATTTTTATTTAAGTTTTTTGTTAATTGTTTTTATGGAAATTAGTTCAGTATCACGGACTGAAAAATTTGTTCCAAATTTGCTCCAAAAATTTGGCTGGTAGTTAAAAAGTCATATAATATTTGAGGAATTCCCTCGATTCCCGTAGATTACCTTGGAGTCGCTTAAAAACAATGAAACGAAACAGTTAAAATTACATTTTCATTTAGGTAAATTATAATATGTAGGTATTTATTGTACATTCTATTCAGCCAATATTTCCACATAAAATTAAATTATGTTCAATAATACAAAGGGAATCTGTAAACCGAATGGCATTGGAAAAGATTCGAAGTGACCTAATTTGAGTTTTCAAATATCGACGTATTGTAACAAAAACCAATAAACAGCGAGTTATTTGTTGGTTTAAAAGCATTGTGTGGCAAAAAAGATCCTCTGTGTTATGGCATAATGCGTATAAAGGTACATTTGGAGCGGATTTATGAAGGAGGCCTCGGTTGGTTTATGATGACAATGCCACGCCGAGCGCCGGGAGCATCACCTCATTTCCTCACAGAAAGTTATAAAAACATATTGAAAATGAGATTCCCGCAGTGGAAGACCTACTGAGTGTTATCTTGTTTTGTGATTTGCTTGTTTTTATGTGCGCTCGCGGGAAAATAAACGTGTTTTAGAGAGAAACCTTAACAATTCGAACTTCGAGCTTCCATTTGCCTCTAATTTCCTGTGGCTTGTTTAACACGCCTTTTGATGTTATTTTTTCTTTTGGATATTTTTTATGTTTGAGCTCCAAGCATAAGTAATTACAGGTTTATTAGACTTCCTCAATTCAGAATATTATATTTAATTAGTCTTATTCTCATTAAAACAACCTATCTCGGGCTACCTGGTTATGTATTGCATATTATTACGGAAACCGTCCCGGAGAAATGTTCCACATATTAGTGAAAATCATGGCATCCAAATTGGTTAATTGGTACAGACAGACAGATAAAGAAATATACGCGCCATCGTTATCATTTTCATAATTTAAACCGCATGACGTCCACTGCTGGTCATAGAGACTTTTCTCAAGGATTTCAAAAATAACCGGTCTAAAGCGTCCTGTTGTAGGTATCCTAAGCTTTGCTTGCCAGAACGTGGTCGCCATGAAATAACCTTTTTCGAGAGTGACTACTTTCGTGGCGTAGTGGTTAATACGCCAGTCCGCCATTCTGGAGTTTCTGGGTTCAATCCCCAGCCGGGGCAAGTTAGAAAATAACCTATTTCAAATTGTCCTGTGTCTTTGTATTATTGACCCACTGCCACTTCAATGGGTTAATCCGCTGAACTATGTGAGTGAATATTGTTCTCCTACGTATTTCCTAATTTCTGATTCGATCATGTAGACAAACTCCGAGCATAACTCTCTCTATATTCCATTGAGCGACATTGAGCCTTCTTATAAGACCTATAAGATTTAAATATAAAGGGATATTATCATGATCATCATCAGGTCTAAGAGAGAGATATATATTGAAGCCCTGAGTCTGCGAGTCAGGTGCGCGCGGGCTTGGCGCGGGGCGCCTCTGATGGAAGAAACAGGAACTAGGGGTAAGATTTTTTTTAATTTAAATAATTTTTTGACTCTGAAAATGCACGTGTCCATTGTCCAATACAATGAATACTGAAACTAATAAATATCAAAGCATAATCTTTATTTTTCTTGGCTATTGTTAAACCAGTTCTTCTTTTTCCTTATTGGTATTTTAATATATTTAAAGAAAAAAAAATTTCTTCTAGCCTGTTGGTGTTATGTCCCACGGCTGGGAAAATATACGTAATGTTAATTAATTAGAGTTTCTAAAGCCATCTGTAGACACGTGAAAATGTCGTATAATTTAGTTAACAAGTTTGTTACTCGCCTTACGTGCCATTTAGCAAAGCTCGCTTTACCAGGCGTGGATCTAATTATAACACGTAAGAGGTGAACTTACTTATATTTTGGTCTTTTAATACAAGTTCGTGTGCGAAAATTTTCTGTGCAGCTCATTTACCTAATTAAAAATTTTGCGAGTCCCATTCTGCAGAATTAAAAGGAGTTTAATCGCTAAATTTAACAAAATAATTTAGAAATTTTCTTAAGAGGAAACAAGAACAGTAAAGTTCGTTCATATTACATGCTGATCTGTAACAAAAGAGAAAAAGTTAAATTGTACCAGCTGCTTGTCTTCCCGTGCAGATTTTAAAAGCCGATCGAGGGAATGGGCGATGCGTTTAGCAACCCAGAAATGTTCAGTAAAGTTCGTTAGAATTCGTGTTGATTAGACTAATCTCATAAAAATAAATGACCATAAAAGTTTGATAAAAGCATTTGAGATGTTAACAGATATTTCAAACTACTTATCGCATCTGACAAAACTTCGTGACTGCAGCATAAGAGGTCATCCATTAATTACGTCACAGCGATGAGGATAGTCATGCCAAATGTATCAGAACTCGGACAGTAAAGGGATTGCAAAAAGCATAAAAAGTGAGGGCGAGAGGTTTGAAAAGTAAATATATGTATGACCCCTTATGCGGCAGTTGTGAAGATGTGTCAGATGCTTTTTAAGTAAACTCAGTAAACTCAACTTTTTAAGTAAGTAGTTTGAAATATCTGTTAACATTTCAAACTGTTTTGTCAAATTATTATGGTCTTTAAGATTAGTCTTATAAACATGAAATCGAACGAAATTTACTGAACATTTCTGGGTCGCTAAACGCATCGCTTATTAAAATTATTCACACTTTCGCCCATTCCTTCGATCGGCTTTTACGATCTGCACGGGAAGACAAGCCGCTGGTACATTCTAAGTTTTTCTCTTTTCCCACAGACCAGCATAAAAGAAACAATTATGGGTACCAAGCACAACATTGTTGAGGTATCTGTTCGCATTTAAATTGACCTGACAATGATTGACGCATGAACAAAATATAATGGCTCACGCACAGCAGATACCAACAGATATCGATTTCAGTGAGGTTTCATACACGTAAACCGAAAAGAGTGGGTCTAAAATAATAGGTTTCCATTCAAGGCCCTACATGAATTTTCCGGGGTCCAGTGCTGCTCCCATATGAAATAAATCATTTCAAAGGAAACGGAGATATCATTTAAAATTTTGTCTTTGTGAAGCCCTAGATAACCCTTCAAACTATTTTATGAACTACTGTTTACAGTTAAAAGTGAGAACGTTCAGCTATTTTACGCATTTTTGCCAAAAGTAGCCTTTTTCCGCAAAAAATGCGTAGAAAAGCTTGCAAAATATACGAACATGTACTTTTTTTATCTCATCTATTTGAAAAACGATGTTTCATCCCTAATTTGAAAACTGAACACGAATATAGAATCAAAACTAAATCAGTCCAGCATAAAAGAAGAATTTAGTTTTAAAGCAATAAAATATAGGCAGAGGCGTCGTCATTTTTTAAAATTGGAAAACAACATGTTTTTCATGGATGACAGTAGGTCTTAATTCTTTGGATCCCTTGCTTCAAAAAGAAATATTTGATTCAAATAGTAATTTTATTATTCAAGTTTATGATTATTTTTTAATGTAAATAATTTCATAATTACCCAGATAGTGAATAAGTATGAAGTCTACGTAAAAATATAATTACGCACAAATATTAACGAAATAATTCTAATGACTAGAAAATTTATAAGAAGTGGTGGTCCTCGAATTTTTTAGTAATAAAAATACTAAAGAAAGGATAGTAACTGTGTGAATTGTCCCTATATATTTATTTATTGTTTAACTGCCTGTTAAACTCTGATTAGGTATATATAGGTGTACTAAGTACTTTTCTTTATAGGTATATATTTGCATTTTTTTCTCATATATGGAGATGAAAAGTAGAATATGATACTCGGTGTTTGGTTAAATCTTACCTCGGGCGATATACATGAATCCCTCGCTTCACTCAGGATTTAAAGTAGCGCCCTACCTTTAACACAATCTGCTATGAGATTCAAAGGCTGAGACACCGTGTGTTTTGGAAACCAATAGGATTCTTCTTTTTCGTCTAAGCGCATTTCCGGTTGTATCCTCAGCTGTGCTGCTTCGGATCCCGGGGTGTGTTTTTCCGCTTTTTCTTCTCCAAATATAATATGCATTGTCAATAGTCACCCAAACAGGCCAAAGACCTTGTAAAATAGAGAAGAAATAGCCGGAACACTTTCAATGATTTGGCAATAGTTTTACAACCTGGTCGCCTGCCTGACGTCAACCCTCTTTGGTAATGTATTTGTGCGAAAAGTTTTACAACCGGCCGCTGCCCGACGTTAACCCTCCTTGGGAATGCAATTGTAGCACGAGATGTTTATGCTTAGTCCTTTAGTCGCCTCTTACGACATCCACAGGAAGAGATGGAGTGGTCCTATTCTAACCCGGAACCACACGGGTAAGGAAACCAATAGGATACTTATGTCACTAAACATCTACATTAACTCTATCTTTTTTGATGTGTCATTAACTGTTTTAAAACACAATACATCCTCGCTTAGCTTATATATGAATTATTCGTATTAGTCACTGCCGGTGAAAACTGGCAGTGGCGTTTGATCAAAACAACTTCCAAAAATAATAAAAATAATGAATTATATTCAAATAATTACAAGTATTTATAGTCAAATCAGCTTCTAATAATTTATAAAACTAATTTATTAATAACATGATGATCTAGCGATGTAAGATCCTTAGTGATATTGCCAAAAGGTTCCACTGCATAATCTGATCCTTTATATCAAAACTTACTTCTTTTGGATAATTACATGCTCGTTCTTACTAAATAATAGTAGATTACTGCACCGAGCACAAAGTGAGTCATTATTGCACGAGTGCATTATTTACTCACTTCAGCAAGGTGCGTAATCTACTTTTCTTTCAACTTCTTATATTCTTTGAGTATAAAATACAAATTATAAACAAAACTAACTTAACTTACTTATTTTACCCGGAACTTTTGCGGTTAAAGGTTATTAATAATATCATTTGCAGCTGTTTATATGCTCTCTATAGTTGAATTTGTCGTGCAAATCGAATTTATCACTTTCGCTGTCATTTTCCATTTTAAAAATATTTTCTTTTGTAAAATAATTTTACTTAAAAACTTTTACAATGGTACAGAATGCACGATTTTAGTTTTTTTATCAAGGTCTTTTTTCGTCGGCCATTTTTTTTTTCAGCCAGTATATTTTTAATTGAATGCATACATTTTTATTAAAACTTAAACATCTGTGCCTGGCATCTATGGTTAATTAAAAAGTAAAACAGTGCAATAATGAAAAATTAAAAAGTAAAACAGTGCAATAATGAGAAATTAAAAAGTAAAACAGTGCAACAATGAGATTTCATACAACCATTATTGCACTGTTTTGGTTTGATGCAATAAGCACTCACTTTGTGATCGGTTTTTTAGTGATTAATGATAAAATTACTGCGTAGTTGGAAGAAAATACCTTTAAAGGTGTAATACAATACTTTTTCCGTTTTTTTTTTCTTCTTTAACTAAGTATTATGTAAAACCCTAGAACATGCCTCAGAGCAAAAATATATAAGATTTAAGTACATATCCTGAACATTTCTTTAATATATCATTTTGTTTGTAACTAACGTCATATTTTGTTTGTCGGCTTTTAAAGATACAAATTACAGTTTGCTTCTAATTTCAAAGTCCATTATGAACAAGATTTCATTTTGTTAATTCACTTTAATTCGTAATTAAAATGGTAATTTATAATAAAGTAACACACTGACACTAAGCTCAAATATTCAGCGCTCTAGCCCGCTTTCGTTAATTAAGTAGATTCATCACACTATTTATTTTTTGATTCATTAATTTTTAATGCTACATTAACAAATTATTTATTTGCACTTAGTCATGAAAAGATCACAAGGGTACTAACGATTGCCTATGGTTTTGCTGGATCTCTATTTATTCTCAGAAAATAATTTATTATAATATAGCATCATAATATAATCTTATTTTAATTCTCATAATATGAATTACACATAATATATATTTATTTAATTTACATACACGTATTCCATCTATAGGTCCACAAATTTGCTAAGCGTAGCCTTTGGTTCTTGTGAGCCTTTACACTATCTACCACGATAGATATAAATATTAGACCTCAACTTTTGTCAGATGCCTTTACGCAGCTTAGAAAATCTGACGATAGTATAAGTTACTTGCACACACGAAAAACATACAAACCTCAAGTTTCTAAATTCTATGAAAATATTAAATAGATCGTACTAAAATTCTTCACCCTTCATATATGAAGGTGACGGCTGGGTTGACCACATAAGGAATTAAGAAGAAAGTTCACACGCATCTTTCTTTAAAATTTTCGCAGCAGAATTAGTCATTATCTTAAAACATTTATAGTATATATATATGTATGTATATTTATATAAGTATTTATATGTATTAAGTGTATTATATGAATGTATTTAAGTATACTTGTAAATAGTAAATTATTAAGTACATCTTTAAAGCACCTATCGCAATTTAATAATTTCTGTTTTTCCTAAAGGTTGACTGGTAGAGAATGCATTAGCGTTAAGTTCACCTTTTGTACCATTTTGGTCAATAAAGATTTTAATAAATAAATAAATTAACAAATACAATTGATGCGAAAAAGTGCCTACGAGTGTTTACTTTTAATTTTTAAAATATATCTATGTACCTAGTATGTTAGTTTTTTACATTTATCGTAAATACATACCTATTATTTAAAAGGGCATATTGCTCTTTAAAATAAAGGCAGGAGACTTAACTTTCACATCATTTGACGTACCTACACAAAAATATAGAGTAAAGTTTCGTTGTAATTTGTAATGTTTCAGGCTATTCTAATACAAAATTTATTTTCAATATAGTCACAACAATCTACGAAACCGGAAGGAAAAACTCGTTCAATACAATCAAAATCAAGATGAGAAAATACGGCATACGCCAATTAGGGATGTCACACTCGAGCTAAAAGGGCCCAAGACAAAGCTGTTACGTTATCCGTGCGAAAGCCAAGTTGTTGTCTCAGGGTTGTACAGGCAAAGATTGTCTCGTCAGGAGCGAGGGCTCAGTTGTTCGCGCCCCGCGACTCGGGGTGGACGTTACGCCCTGCGGTACCATAGCTCGCACTCACCGGTACTTCTACGTAAAGTTTGACATCGAAAATAAACTATGACGGTGTTTTCAGCATGTTAAAAAAATAGTTTTTATTCGTTCCGTGCCATCAAGATACGGTTACATGGAATATCATTGCGCGTGAAAACTTTTTTATAAAGATTCGTAAGTATTTTTTTATTTGTATTTATGAATACCGTGTTTTATTTTTCAGTTTTGAGAACCTATCAATGGATATTTTTCTATAACATAACCGATTTACTATGTATTTTTAAACTTTAACAAAATTTCACATTTCAGGCTTTTGTTGAAAAATTAAAACAGTTCATCGCATAGATTGGCAGATCTATAAACAGAATAGTCGACCTAATTTTCAGTTTGCGACACACAATTGATAGAAAATGATTATGATATAAATAAACTGGGACCGGTCCCAGTAAACCCTTAGTTAGTTTTGAACTTGTCCCATGTCTTAAACAAAGTGGTCCCAATTCCCTATTAATGAATGTGAAAACGGGTAAATGGTCCCTGGGACAAACTTCCTGTTGGACGATTTTCAAGTCTCCTCAAACAAAGAGTATTCTGTAAAATAGTTTATATAATTAGTAATATCCATAACAAATAAAATGAATCAGTTCACAATCCGTTAACGAATAGTATTGTAAACTGCAAGTTTAAAAATAAATTACCAGTAAAGAACAATTACATTAAAAGCAAATCATCTCCGTGTCTACACAAACAAATTGAAACGTAGGTATCTATACATTTTACGGAACTCATAACAAAGAAAATTACTCCAATGATGTGTACTTGGGCTCTCTCGATTTATTCCGGCCTCCTTTGTTTCCTACCCCAGCGTCTCGTCAAGTCGCTTTACGTTGCCAGTTACTGAAGATGAAAGGAAAAATAATTAGTTGTGATAATACACCGCTTTGATGACAGCCCTAAGTGTCTTATTTTCCTTGTCATTGAAATTAGGGTCAACAAAGAAGTTTGACTTTGAAACAATAATTCGAGTCAGTAAATGATCGTTATGATTCATGTTTATTCATTCAAGGCTAACAAGGCTAATTAATAATATTATTATTATAACTAATAATTATACTTAATAATATTATATTATTGAATAAAAGCCTTTATTAAAGACGGCTTTTATTTTCTCAATAAATTTAAAATTTGTGAAAAATAAACTCGGGAAATTAAAATTTGATTTAAATTCTCCAATAATTATTTTAACTATATCAATAGGCAATGCGGCTACGAGCAACTTGCTATTTTGATCTTTTTTAGGGTTCCGTGCCCAAAGGGTGCAAACGGGACCCTATTACTGAGACTCCGCTGTCTGTCCGTCGGTCCGTCTGTCTGTCTGTCCGTCAGTCACAGGGCTCTATCTCTTGAACCGTAATAGCTAGACACTTGAAATTTCACCGATTATGTATTACTGTGGCGGATATAATAACAAATACTAAAAATAAAAAATAGTTAAAAATTAAAGGGGGTCGTCATACAAGAAACGTGTTTTTTCAGCGTTTTTAACTTGATCTTCATAATGGCATTAACTAGATACTTGAAATTTTCACCAATTATTTATGTTTTACTATGACCACAATAACAACAAATACTAAAAATAAAATAAAGTTAAAAATTAAAAGGGGACGTCATACAAAAAACGTGTTTTTTAGCGTTTTAAAACATTGTACGGTGGTACGGAACCCTTCATGTATGAGTCCGACTCGCACTTGCCCGTTTATTTATTTTTATGAGAACACGCACGCACACCCCAATGTGGCCCTTTGGTCTTATGGCCCTAAAACTTGTTTACCCTGTAAGAAATAAAACGTGAATAATACTTATTAATTTCGTCTTTTTCATCCTAAAATTATATTACTACTGGTCCCAATAATATTTGTATAAAACCTTAAATGTTGTCATTGCTAATAATTTGGACCTATTCTGAATGTATTCTATTATATTATATGGATGGCATATTTATTTTATATGTTATTTAAGTTAAGCATATTCTATCGCAATAGGTTACCCTGTAAAGATAGATAATAATAGAAATAAATAAATATTTTGTATTGTATTGTAATGTACATTCTTAGCGCAGCACATAAAATCAAAGATAATTAAAAAACTCGTTCGATATTTCAATTAATCAGATGGATACAAAGCAACGTCAAATTTTAAACTCTTTCTTAGCATTGGGAGTTAAAAAGATAGACCACACACGTTATAATACAATGTTTCATTGTTTCAATCGTTTCAATATAACTTTGGCTAGTGATTAACGTGTAAAGGGCCTTTGTGGGCTATTTACTAAATAAACTATTTGAGTTGAGCTTGTTCCAATAACAAATGAGAAAGTTTCGGCGTTCGCCCTCGCTAATTACCTAAGCCAACCTAAACAATGTTATTCTGGTTATGTGTTCCATTAGATTTTAGTGAAATATTACATATTGTACTAGCAGATTTTGCAACGGGATTCACCCTTCCACGACTTTTTTTCTGATTTATTAGGTGTTATACCTAATGTCAGAATATTAATTGTTCGAATTGAAATCGGACACGAAAATTTCATGTTTCTTTCCTATCCTTACCGCTTATATTGTTTTTAGTAATAAAATATCCAGTAATAGAAAACAAATTGAGCGGTATGAAATCGGTAAAATATTAATGAATTAAATAGAGTGCAAAGTGCTTTTCGGGCAAGAGTTCAAAAATTTACATTTAGGATAAATGTACTAACATAAATCGCCTCCCGATGTCTCAAGTATCCGCATCTGTGGCCCTAACCCTGTTTTGCCGTTAAAAACAAACAAACACCATTTTTTGTCTTATATTTTCTGAAATAAGTGTGTAAGTTCTACCAAAACTACTGATTTTATTGTGCTTATTTTCTCGATGGTAGATGTTTTTTTTAGTTTCGATAATGTATTCGTTATTTTTCGTAGTACCATGTGTATTATGCAGGGGTGAACTAGGTGTATTTTTATAGCGTAATATTATTTTTTACTTTTATCAATGATTTCTCCATTCTACATTCAGTTTGGGTACTTAAGTGCAATAACGTGAATATCCCATCACACAAAGCGTCAAAATCATCAGTATCATCATCATATCAGCCACAGAAAGTTCACTGCTGGACATAGGCCTCCCGATTGAAAGCGGCACGCATCCAGCGTTTCCCTACAATGTTGCGCAGGTCATCCGACCATCTAGTAGATGGATCTCCTACGACGCATTTTCCGGCACGTGATCGCCATTCGAGAACCTTTCCGCCCCATTGGCGGTCCAGTCGGCGCCCTTATTTTTTAGACTTATTAGCCAAACTAAGACAAATGTAGGTTAAGTCTAGTATCGGTAGCTTTTCTTTTTAAAATAATAATAATTATAACTTCTCCAAAGGGCCTCTACGTGTTGAATCTAGATCTGTATCCACGCAAGCCTCCCAAAAGACCGGGATGAAAATACCCGTGAATCCAAAGGAGATACAATAATAATAATAATTTGAAGATCATTGTCTTGATAGTCGTATCGGCAAACGGTCTTATAGCGAAGAGTCTTGACCAACATCTTGAGACTCTCTCGCTAGATGGCTGGGTCAAGCGTCAGATTCAGAAGGCAGTACTCCTGGACACGGCACGTATTGTCAGGAGATTTCTTTCTCTGCGGCCCTAACCGTCGGTAGCTTGGGCCTTGCCCCGCTGCCAGCGGGCAGCTAGGTTAGGTTTTTGTAAATGTTTATATTTTGTAGTATATTTTATATTTAACTTAAGTATTCAAATAAATAAAGAGAATAATAATTTAAATATAAATAAACATTGTACTCTAATATACACTAAACACGTGTCAAAGTGCCTGCAAAGGTTTAATTTCTGAATAAATAATAGATACTTTTTTCTCTACATTATTGTAGAGACCTATCTATTAAACTGTGAATACTGTAAATAGTTTTAGATATGTGCAAGCAAAAGAAATGCACATGTCACGGTCAGGACACATCTGTACGTTGTAAGGGTTTGCAAACAAAGCACCGTTTGCAACGCTCGTATACATTTTAAAATAGCTCGTATACGTTTGTTTTACTTTTTTATTTCTGGATTTATCGTTCTAATTCAATTCTTTTCTATTGGACGGTTAATATTGATAGTGTAGTTTTTTACCATAAACGATACGTTTAGGTATAAAAATTATCCATTACTTAGATAAGCAGCATCCTACACAAACACATTGCATAACAATTAGTTGATAAGTAGGATGTATGAAAGGATGTAGGTAGGTACATAGTTTAATGTCAGCATAAAATAGTCATGTTTCTCTCTTTCTCTATTATTTCATTTAATATCTCGTATTTCTCTGCCAAAACTGTAGTTAATGTATCATTAGTCGCATGTGTATCACATACAAGGTCGTTCACTTTTTGTTGGTAGTAACTTTTAGCCCCAAAACTTTTCGCCAGCGTTTAGTAATTACTTACAGATCAATTGTAGATGTTTTCACAAAAATACTTCAGTAACAAAGTTACTAAATGATTTTGCGAGTGGGAAGGTTAGCGCCATTTGCAAGAAATTTTATGCTTGAAATTTTGATCTTAGATTGATAATTTTGATGTATTGTTTGTTTTTGTTGCTTTTGTAATATAGAGACTAGAGCCTGATCAAAAGTCTGGCAAAGAGTTTACTTCTAATACGGATATAATAGCCTCATTTACATTAGGTATTTATCATTTACATTTAGTTATTTATAACATCCTTGATTACTAGGTTGACTTATGTTAGTTACTATACTAAAAATACCGAAAACAGTAACATAACTCCTAGGAAAACCCAATTAATACATCATTAGTCGCATGTTTATTACACACAAGTTTGTTCACTTTTTGTTGGTAGTTACTTTTAGCTATCCGTAGTTCGCAGTCACGGGCGGCCCCAAAAGTTTTGGCCAGCGTTCAGTAATTACTTACAGATCAATTGTGGATGTTTATTCCCAAATTTCCCAAAAACACTTCACTAACAAAGTTGCTAACTGGTTTTAGAAAGGTTAGTGTACCGCATCATATTTTATGTTTAGAATTATTTGATTAAGGCGAATGCTACCCAAAAAATCAAATGTATTTATGACGCGTTTTGCCTGCAAACAAAACCATTTATTAGATATCAAAAACTAAAAATTCGCCATATGGTTTGCATGATACTTAAAGTTAAAAATATTTATTTGTCGCTGGTGTAAGCCAAAACACGATTAATACGGATTGCCTCTATAGAAAGAAATTTAAAAGTTACCTCTTATTCTTTGAATGACTGAATGACTAAATACTGCAAAATGCCTACGGAGAATCAGTTTTATACAATAATTATGAATATTGACATTAGAAATGTCTTTTCGTTCGCTCCAGTGTAGGCTCCGATTTCACGAAAAAGTGCGATCCTCTTATGTATCGGAGTTGTAGATTTGATATTTAAAAAAAAAGTGAGAGCTGTAAGATGCAAAAATAATTATTCGAGAAAGTTAAAAACAAAAAAAGTGATGGCCGAAATAGTAAAAAATAATTATTATTTTTTCCGAAATTTTGATTTTGGCGCTCGATATTGTAGAAACGAAAAATGATATCAAAAATTTAAGATAATTTCCCCTGGACAATTCAATTTGAGCCTAAAACAAAGACGATCGGGTTAATATTTGCCCTGTAGCCTTTTGAAAAAAGTCAAAAAGTCAGAACAACATTTATTCGAATCCGTAGATTCATTTCCAATGTGCTCTATAGTCGTGTGAGGCACGAAATCTGTGAATTTTTTACTAAACATTTTTCGATGTCTATATTATTTAATACTTTATGAACAAGTGGAATATCTTTTTTATAAAACAAAAGTTTATATCTTAACACATTGCTGGACACTAAGCCAGACACAATAGAAATAAAAATTGATTTACGTCTATAGACGTAGTGTGTCCTACAATGTGTTCAAAATATAAATTTATTAAATATCGCGTTTATTTCACGGCAAAACAGCTCCATGGTCAGTCTGCCGCTGCGCCCTTTTCGCCTTATGCCTTATTATTTATGTGTCAATTCGTGTATTGAGTATTATAGCATCAACTGTAGCTTATATAGTTTAAAGGTCGGTTAAAAAAGAGTCGGTTAAACCGATTATTAGATTTGATATTTTTAAGTGGAAAACACTAGTCATTTTATTTGAGCATTTAATAAGATTTTATAGCATTGCAAGAACTGTAAAAAAAAAATGACAATATCTTCATTGGAAGTCAATAAATTAATTTTTCTTTAGGTATCCAGGTTTTTAATACAAACAAACACGAGATACGTAGATAAGAATTTTATTCATCGACTTAAACCTATTAATTGACATTAGTGTTGGCCATTTTCTCACCGAACAACAAACCTATTGAATGGTAAAACTTTAATTTATTGAAAACACGGAAAATAAAGACGTTTTATCCCAATACACATTCTTTTTATTGTTATACAAATGATTTAATACGACATTTATCATCATCGTCATCATCATTATCATCAGGTCTTTTTTAGTCTCCATTGCAGGAGCACGACCCTCTCTGCACTACCATACTCTACTACTACTCACCAGCCAGGTCTGCAGTTCCGTGTTGGGGTATAATAGAGGTATGTGACAAGTTTTCAACTTGCCTCAAATACCTACCCAAAAATTTGTGCCAGCTCTTGATCTAATAGGTTAGATCGTATGCCGCGAGTTTAACACAGATGAAAGGCATGTAGAATTTTATTTTTTGATTTTCTGAACTTCTGTTTGCAATGTTTCAAATAAAATGGATCATATTGCTATTTTGTGTTATTTATTACTCTTTATTGTTCCAAACTTATTGCTATTTTTCTATATACCAATACTTCATTATATTATATTAAGAACTTATGGGTGCCCCTTGTTTCACAGACTGAAATTTCATAGAATTTCGATTCACAGAAAATTTTTCATAGAATATTTAATTCTTATATTTTAATTTCAAATATTATTGTTTCAAAGACTATTTACTTTAATAAAACACAATTTATAGAAACACAGTTCAATGAATTTGAGAATCTCATATTTTCATTTAACAAACTAATCAAACAGTAGAATATTTCTTTAAAGAATATTGTTTGTTCGGTATAATCTTTCATGGAATTTTATTTTACTGAAAATTATTATTTAAGGAAGTATTAAGTGAAAACATTGTTTAATCAAATTAAATACCATATAATAAGTTAGAATACATTATAAATCGCTACCACAATATAGGTTAGTGCAAACTTATAGGTTAGGTTAGGTTAGAACTGCGACCAACACACGCACGAGCCGAGCGATCGAAGCGAACATGCCGCGGGAGCGGCCGGCGAGTGCTGGGAAAGTTTTATCCATTTTTCTAGAATAGGGCATACTTATAGGTTATAAATATTATATTAACTAAACTTATTAAAATAATAATATTTAATTTGATATTCTGATATTAGAAACATCGCAAAAGTAAATGTTATTTGTAATAAAATTCTATGATTTCAAATTATTTATAACAAACATTCTAATTATTGATTTTCTGTGCAACGAAAATCGATTAATAAAAATTCTTTATACTGAGTAACCTACATATTGATTATTCTATGACATGATAATCTTGAAACGAAAATCTGTTAAACTTTTGTCGGTATAAGAAAGTACACCCAGAACTTATACATAAAACATAACTTTACTAACATACTATACTCGTATAATGTATATCAGAATAAATATCTTCTTATAAATTACGTACTATTATACCTACATATACAGGCTGACTTTTTAACCACCAGCCAAATTTTTGGAGCAAGTTTAGTCCATGATACTGAACTACTTTCCAAAAAAACAATTACCGAAAAACTAAAATAAAAATTCGTCTTTCTCTCAGCCAAACGGATTGTGCATGGAAGGACAAAAAATTTTTGTAGATTTTTAATAACTTTTTTTATAGAAAGTAGTTCAGTATCATGAACTTGCTTCAAAAATTTGGATGGAATTTGCTGGTAGATAAAAAGTCAGCCTGTATGTGATTTTGTTTGGGGTACCTCAATATGTTCCTATATTATTAATTTATATAATGTACTAAAAATTGTAAAATTGTAAAAATCTCTTTGCCTATTTGAAAAAGATGAGCGTTGAAATAGATGCAGCTGGTACATTTAACTTTTTTTCTTATGAACCATAATTTGGTTGCCAATCATGAAAGACAACATAATATTTCCTTTGATAAATATGATAGGCAAAATTTAACAAAATCAGCAATCAATAAGACTAGTCTTACAGAACGTCGTATCAGGCACGTAGAGTCATTAACGGCAGTGTTGTTGTCCGAACTTATTATCGCTTAATTTATGGCCACACATTACCGCTTAAGGCGCCATTAACCCCCAGCTAAGTCCGGGGAATAAATAAACCGGCAAAGTTCACATGATGAACACCCCTAGACATTCCGAGCCTCCAGATTAAATACAGCCTTCGCACGTGCTATCGTTAATTTGTCTCTGGTAGACCATAAACATTTTATGGCTGTCGTAGACTGAATTAGTTTTAGCGCCATTTTTTATTTTTATTTTTTAAAGATCTAGATAAAGTTAAAAAAGGTTTCTTCTTTGCTGGTCTGGGAGAAAAGAAAAAACATAGAATGTACCAGCTGCTTCTCTTCCCGTGCAGATCGTAAAAGTCGATCGAGGGAATGGGCGAGAATCTGAATCATATGAATAGGCGATGCGGTTAGCAACCCATTACTATTATGATTTCCCTTTTCCACCTTCATGCCCACCATTACGCTAAAAGTGGCCTGGGCTTTACCGCCCTTGGCTCTGTCTACCCCGTTAGGGATAAAGACGTGATAGTGTAGATAAAGTTAAAATATTTTAAAGGTACCTTCTTTACAAGAGATATTTTTATTACATGGTAATATTAAGTAAAATATTTAATTTTGATACTAATCTAGAAGAAAATAAAAATCGTATTGGTAATAATAATAATAATAATAACGGCGTCGGGACGTGACGACCCCATCGCCCACTGGATTTCCAGTGTAGTCAGTCAACGCAGGGCAGCTTGTGGCGAGCTGTTGGTGAGTGGCGACACCACGCACCCTACCTCCAGGGAGACCATACACACATGCGCTTACACACACACATACACACAGCTACACACCCCCCGCCTCTGTCTTGCCTTAACCGGCCGGCCAGAGTGGAGTCGCAAGAGCAGAACATACGCTCCAGGGTGGAAGTGTATTGCACGTAATGGCGTAATAACGGGGAAACCCGCTCTCGGGGGTAAGCCCCGTGATGGTGAAACCAGAGCCGCACCTCTCGACACCCTAAGCTGCTCACATTGTGTTGCGCCCTGGCCGCATCTTCGTGGCTAGTTAGGGTGCCCACAGGCAGTGTAGCCAACGAGCAGCAAGTCACCATCTACCAGGCTTAAATTGTTGTGAGAGATTTTTAGGTAGATTTCCGTATCTCACTCCATAACCCAGTTATCCGGTCCACTAACATCCCATCCACATAGCCCAAACCAAGTAAATCCCTCCCTGGCAATAGTTCAGCAGCTATGGTGGACTGTCCGTTAGTGCATCTCAATGGTATATTAAGGGATAGACCTCCATAGATGCAGCCATCTCACTTTTTAGATAAAAAGGTACTAAAAGGACCGGGTCCCCATGGACCCGTGGCTGAAAAGCGTACCGACATAATCTATACTATAATATTATAAAGCGGAAGAGTTTGTTTGTTTGTTTGTTTGTTTGTTTGTTTGTTTGTTTGTTTGTTTGTTTGAACGCGCTAATCTCAGGAACTAATGGTCCGATTTGAAAAATTCTTTTTTTGTTGGGTAGTCCATTTATAGAGGAAGGCTTTAGGCTATATAACATTCCGACAACCACGCGAACGAAGTCGCGGGCACAGCTAGTAATAAAATAAATCTTTATTAGGAGCAAATACAAGGCCATTTAAAAACATCATGTACGATGATACCTGCAGTAGTTTACAAATGAATGGTAAATGGTAAATCGCCAGCTTCTTCTGCGTAGATCAAAGGAGCCGACTATGAAAGGAAACTTCCATGGAATTCTTTTCAAAACGTAGGCGATGTTATAACAAATACTTATCATATTTATTTTTCTGAGGTTTGATGACGAAATTGAATAATTTTTTTGACATTCAAAACGATTAAATTTTGTTATAAATACTCGTAACTTCTACTGTACCGTGGAAGTACGCATTGCCAGCGTTTTCGCTAGTTCAACAACCCCGGATGTGGTCCGCACTTGGATGGGTGTCGATATACCACAAGTGGCACAAAAATTCTTGAGCTCGTCCGTGCTTCGGAAGGCTCGTTAAGCCGTTGGTCTCGGCTGTCAACTCTAGGCATCTTGAAAAATCTGACACCAGTGTTGGCCACTTACACATACTACTTAACTAATTTCCCATCACTTTTTCTATTTAAGCGAGGTTGCCTGGAATAAATTACTTAGCGATAACGCCGTCTTTTGCATATTTCCTAGTTTTTAAGATAAATTTTCTGTATTTTGTTTGTGCAATAAAGAGTACTGTATTGTATTATATTCATCTAACTAAAACTAAACTAAAATCTAAATTTAAAACTATGCTAAATTATTATTTTTGAAAGTATGATTTGTATCTTGCTGTCTATAAGAAAGGAAAAAGAGACCAGATTCGTATCTGTAAAATCTCTAGTATTCTTAGAGTACAATCTCTTCTACTATCATAATACCTCAGGGATCCCTGAGGTACTAAGAGTACCTCAGGGATCTGTTCTTTCCGCAACGCTATTTCTGCTTCACATTAACGATCTGCTAAAGCCCGGTATTTTTGGGTATGCAGACGATAGCACCGTTACGGAAAGATATTTTTCTAGTGCAAGGGCAAAAAAACCGGAAATAGACGAACTAAGAGCCGTGCTCCATACCAATCTTACTCTGCAAGCTGTCTCCGATTGGGGTGATGCCAACCTTGTGAGATTCAATGCCTCTAAGACACAGGCGTGTCTCTTCTCTGCTAAAAAGAGCCCTTTCAACTTGGCTCCCACTTTCCGGGGTGTGCCTGTTCCTATCACCCGTCATCTCGAACTTCTCGGTATCGATCTCTCATCAAATCTTAACTTCGGTAGCTATATTGAGTCCAGGGCGAAGACGGCTTCTAAAAAACTGGGCATCCTCTCCAAGGTCCAACGGTATTTTACCCCTGACCAACTGTTGAGCCTTTACACAGCTCAAGTCCGCTCATGTATGGAGTATTGCTCCCACCTATGGGATGGATCTGCCCGCTATCAGCTCGAAGCCCTGGAAGCTATCGACAGACGTGCCAGAAGACTCGTTGGTGATGAGTTGCTTACGGCAGGACGGCTCCACAGCCTCGATCATCGCCGACTGGTAGCAAGTCTGTGTGTCTTCTACAGGTTGCACTTCGGGGAGTGTGCGCAGGAATTACATAATTTAATTCCCCCTGCACCATTCCACCATCGGACAACACGACGTGGACAGGGATTCCACCCATTTGTGGTCGATATTCCTCCTCATCGTACCTCTCGATTCGCCTCCTCCTTCATTGTGCGAACCGCTAAGGTGTGGAATTCCCTCCCTGCGTCGATGTTTCCCCATACATATAATTTAGGGATTTTCAAGGCAAGAGTGAACAGGCATTTTTTGAGTCTGCGTGATACACCTTAGACCTCATCTTAGCTTCCCATCAGGCTAGATAGAGGTCAAACGCACTCAAATTTCTAATAAAAAAAAAAAAAAAAAAAAAAATAGTAGAGATTTTGTAAAATATCAATTAATTTACAAAATCATATAAACAGCGTAGTTTTAAAGTTACTTTATTAGACATACTCGTAAGTTCTTAATCAAATTAATCTCTATAGTTATTCCAAAACGGAGTCCATTTTAATCCAATAAACGAAAGCAAACAAATAGCAACAAAAGATAAACGATTCAGTATTATAGTGAGTTGGGCATTCGCCCGCGTAACCCGATTTCTTTAGGAAGTTAGGTACACAAAGTAAAAAGGCCGCCTTTACTACCTCGACCTAATAAGTATTGATGACAATCGAATCAGATTTATCGGCCAATAAAATCCCGTGTAATCACATGTAAATAAATTGGGGGTATTTATTGTCCCATATGTATGAATTGTGTCTGTTTATTGTCGATTGGTTTGGTTCATAAGCAGAGTCCGTAATATTGGTAAAATGGCTACATATGTACGAGCAATACTGGTAAAATGATCACAAATTACACAGAGGCAACAATTGTGAGGAATATACCTTTATAGGAGACTTCGTATACCTGAAACTTTATTTTAAACACAAAACTGGTCAAGTGCGTGTCGGACTCGCGCACGAAGGGTTCCGTACAATGGTACGGAACCCTTCGTGCGCATATAGATAATGATCTATACAACATTAGATACTTTATTTAATATCGAGCAAAAAAACTACAAAAGAAATCACGTTTGTTGTATGGGAGCCGCCTTAAATATTTATTTTATTTTATTTTTAGTATTTTTTGTAGCCATGTAGGAAGGAAACACAAGCTAAACAAAGCTTATAAACATCAATGAGACCTCTCCAACCTGTCTAGCCAGCATGGAGAGTGTAAGCTAAATAAAAATAATATAAATAAACGGGCAAGTGCGAGTCGAACTCGTACAAGAAGGGTTCCGTACCTCCGTACAATGTTTTAAAACGCTGAAGAAACACATTTTTTGTATGAGGACCCCTTTAATTTTTAACTTTTTTTATTTTTAGTATTTGTTGTTATAGCGGCCACAGTAATACATAATCGGTGAAAATTTCAAGTATCTAGCTATTACGGTTCAAGAGATAGAGCCCTGTGACAGACGGACAGATAGACGGACAGACAGACGGACAGACGGACAGACAGCGGAGTCTCAGTAATAGGGTCCTGTTTGCACCCTTTGGGTACGGAACCCTAAAAAGTATGACTCTGTTAGTTAGACTAAATAAAAAGACCTGATGATGATGATGACGAGTATTTGTTGTTATAGCGGCAACAGATACCTATACATCATCTGTAAAGGTTCAACTGTCTAGCTATCACGGTTCATGAGATACTGCCTGGTGACGGACAAACAGACGGACAGTGAAGTCTTAGTAATAGGGTCACTTTTTACCCTTTAGATACGGAACCCTAAAAATCATCAAACGCTCAAATCGGCTGAGGTCAAAAATTTTATACCCTAACAGCATTATGTAAAAATCTATCTTTTAGCTGCTTTCTAAGTATTTATTTACTTTTTTATATTAAAGACTAGGAGTAAGAAGAAAACATCGGCATGTGTCAGAGTCGTGAAGTGACAACAAAAATGTATGTTTATAACAAATGTGATATGACTTATTAATAGGGTTTGTTAAGGAAATTAGGTCAAGAAATAAAAATTATAAAATTTGAAAATTTCAGTATCCCCTGAACTTAAGTGATACAACTGTTATATACATAAGAACCATGTCGATCTTGAACCGCATTATAATCGGACCAGTCGTTGAGAGTGCGATGCCACAGACATAGGTACATGTCAAACTTATAACAAACCTCTTTTTGCGTCGGGGGTAAATAATAAATACAGTCCACGTCGAGAGTATTACAGCTGGTCTTAGTTAAGTAACTGAAGGAATCAATTCACATGAATGTATTTAGAAGCAAATTGCTTAGGTACATCTATGGTCGCTAAATATCAAAGTAGCGCTAGGCGATAATATATTATTATGGTTTGGCTTGTAGTACAACAGATTGTAAGACGTTTATAGACTTGGCTTACAAACCATATATTACCGAGCGTGCCTTCCGGTGGCGTCTTGTGACCAGGGTAGTTGCTACACGAATAATAGTTAATGCAACGCGATAGTTTAAAAGTATTTACGAATAATAGTGTCAGGGGAATCTGGTTAGTACAAGTCCACGCTAATTTAACATTACATGGATCACTGAAATGGTGTTCTGTAGTCTAAGTTAAATAAAAAGAATCAATAAATGTCTAAATAATTCTTGGTGTTAGTAAAATTAAGCAGAATAAACGGGCAAGTGCGAGTCGAACTCGTACATAAAGGTACCTCCGTACAATGTTTTAAAACGCTGAAAACCACGTTTTTTGTATCACGACCCCTTTTAAGTTTTAACTTTATCTTATTTTTAGTATTTGTTATAGCTTGTTATAGCGGCTATATTAACCCTTTAATGCGCCAGTTTTTATTTTTTATTGAATTAAATATATATTGTCTTTTTTACGCTATATTTCACTGGAAAAATATAAAAACAATATATTTTTTAATTTACATGGTATTTTAGACCAAAAATAGAGTGTTGCAAATTTACAACACGGTGCATATCTGTATATCATCAGTTAGTTACCCCATGAAGGCACAATAAAAAAGAAAATTATTTAGGTTGCGTCATGGTATTGACGAAAACAATTATTTTTTTACTATAACATAGAAAATCCCACACTTTTCACACATCGTCTGAGTGTACCCTTTACTAGAAGGATACTTGCAGCTTCCTCTATCAAACCACATCGGCCAATAAACAACATTATCTTAACGAACGTCTTTACTGGGTGCTGTTTGTCCAGGATCTTTCTTCTTCTTTATTTTTAGGATTTTCTTCTCCAATGAAGGAAATCCAAGAAATAAAGAAGGTAATTTCTGAGGTCAATTTTACTTATGAAAAAAGGAAAATTAGAAATTTGTTTTTGTGCTGAATACATACTTATTTGCTTTAATGGACAATTATATTTGTATGAAGGCATTGGAAAAATAAGTAAAGAACTTGTAAGGTGGTCTAAATCCATGATTTCTTGAGGATTTTATATGCTACCAGCAAATTTTAAACAGCTTCGAGGTACTTCTACTTGTATGTTACCTTTCTTCCACAAAAGTTTACGATTTACCCTGTGTCTTTTTCTTGGCGTACTACAAGACGCAGATTCATCTATCAAGGGTAGATCAGCAGAATTTTGTTCTTCTTCTTCTAGAAGCGGTGGATCTGGATCTTCAGCATCACCATCTCTTCTTCATCCAAAATTTTGTTTTCAAGATCTCGTGAAATAGATTCAAGATTTTCATAAAATCTGGCTTCAACGTTATTTTCACTACCTACCAATATCCTCAAATAAGCTTCTTTCTGAGTATCAGACAACACATTTTTGTTGGATATCCTACTTAGCCAGAAACGCAAATTGCAGTCTATTTTATTTAAATTTTTTAAACTTTTTTAAAATTATTTTTGCAAATAGCCATACAATTTTTAAAATTGAATATATTATGCATACGTGTGATTTATTTCAAAGCCTTACCTCGATGTTTTAAGTAAATATTGACCACTAAACTTTTAATAAAATCGACACTCGGTATGTTTAGCAAAACTACCCGCAAAAACTATTTATTTGACAAGTAAATGTTCAAATTGTGTTGCCAATTTGTTTATTGGGTATTCTACTAATATTCTAAAACACTCAAAAACATTTAAAATAATTACTTAGGGTTATATGATGAAAAAATTGAGTGTTGCAAATTTACAACACGACGCATTTAAGGGTATACCTATAATCGGTGAAAAATTCAAGTATCTTCTTAATGCCATTATAAATATCTAGTTAAATACGCTGAAAAAACGCGTTTTTTGTATGACGACCTCCTTTAATTTTTATTTTTTTTCTTATTTTTAGTATTTGTTGTTATATCGGTCACAGGAATACATAAATCGGTAAAAATTTCAAGAGATAGAGCCCTTTAACAGACGGACAGACAGACAGACAAACAGACAGACAGACCGACAGACAGCTTAGTCTCAGTAATAGGGCCCCGTTTGGAAGGGATGGGTGTCATTGAACACCTGGTGGAAAGTTCCTTACTGAATAATTATGTTTTGTAAAGAAATTATTAACTTCCAAACCCCATCTTGGATTCCAAAAAGCCGTCAATTGTCAGTCAATTTGCATGCAGTTGAGTATCGGCGTGGCGGCCATCTTGGATTTATGGAAAAAAATGGCTCCATTGGTTAGCCTATGTTACGTCACAGCACAGAATAAATAATACTAACGTACATAAGTCTCACTCAGCAAAGACATTCAAAGAAATATCTACTCAATGTGGCTAGCGATATGGTTTAATTTAGCTCACGTTAGAACTTAGCACCTTTCGTACCTAGACATCCATTGCAAGCAAATTTCATTCTTATTACTCTGAACAAACGATTCGTATAACTGAATTTACCACTCCGAGGGGCCACCGCGCGCTTAGTGATAATGTAGGTACATTTTCGATACCTAAACGGAGAGTGACACAGGCCTGGTCACAGTAATTTCAGTATGGCGCCGTCTATAGGCTATACAAGTTTTAAACAAAAAAAAACTCGTATTATACCTAATCAAAATATAAATAAATATTTTTTCCGTACTCGGGTTTTAATTTTTTTAAACTTATATCTTGTTTTAAACACAGTTCTCAACCCATCATTTAAACGACTGAGAACAAATTTTTTTTTTCATTTGACTGTTTCAAGAGATACTGTATAATTAAAATCAACTAATTGATAAACTTACATTTGTTTTACATGTCAGTATTACCTATTTATTTATTTAAGTCTTAAAATAAAAACAACTTTTAAATATTAAGCTTCTAAAATCCTTCAAATTCACTTTGAAAAAAAAAAAGGTTTCTTCTCTAAATTCTACCGACAGGCCTCGCATAACATACCGTATTTGACATAGTTCTATTTAGTTAGTCCGTCCATTTCAACAAACAAAAGTAAGTTTTGCAACAAAGACATTAAGTTTGCTTTTACAAAATTGAAGAGACGTGCGGAAAATTAAATGCTGCTTCACAAATTTGGACTGTAGTATAAAGATTTAAGTTTCAAATTTGCTAGAACGGGTTGTTTCAATAAAAAGAGGGGTCACGTGGAAACTGTAGATTTTGTTGTTTGGGTAATACAGTAGGGTTTGGCCCGGCAAAGGTGCGCCAGGAAGATTACCTAGACATGCACACGACGATAAGCGCACAGTCGTTATAGAGGTTGTCGTAGACCCTTAAAATATAAACATCGTCCAGATGTCACAGATAAGCGGCGAGAGCTTTTTGCCTTAATGGCATATTACTTCAGAGTGTGTTGCGTGCCGTCCTCCGTGACTTATTGAATGGAAAATTTCTCACGATCTGATAAAGGGCTGTAACTAATTTTTATTTAATCGTTGTTTTAATCATTGCGTTAATCATAAATGTTGATTAGTAATTTAGTGTAAAGTGACTTTTATTTTTTAATCTACACTTCTGTAGTACATAGTATTTTTTTTTAATAAATTTAAAATTTTGCAACTATCAAGTCCTAGATAACCCTTCAAAGTATTTTATGAACTACTGTTTACAGTTAATAATGAGAACGTTAGGCTTTACTACGCACATCAGCCAAAAGTGGCCGTTTTTCGCAAATGTGCGTAGTAAAGCTTAACGTTCTCACTATAAACTGTAAACAGTAGTTCATAAAATACTTTGAAGGGTTATCTAGGACTTGATAGTTGCAAAATTTTAAATGATGTCTCCGTTTTCTTTGAAATGATTTATTTTAAATGGGGGCAGCACTGGACCCCGGAAAATTTAGGTACGGCCTTAATATGTGTTAATACTGGAAAAATAAAACAATTTATTTAGAAAATGGATACTAGTAGATTGTCATCAACTAGTGTCCATTTCCAGAAAACTTTCTTACTTGAATTTTTAGAGGCTATCTAATAAAAGGACAAACTTTTCGTTTGTATTCTAAACTTCTTCTTCTTGACTTGTTCTGACTTTAATGCGGGTTGGCACAGTATGTGATTTCTTTGATACTGTTAACTATTATTTCCAAAATATACATAAATATACAGGCGTGATAGCATGTATATATACATGCTATCACGCCTGTTTCCCACAGTGGTAGTCAGAGACTATGGATCTCCACTTACTACGATCCTGACAGACCTCTTTCGCTTTATCTACACTCATCAACCACTTCATACCTTCAATTGACGACCTCCGTGGCGTAATGGTTAACACGCTAGACCGCTAATCCAGGGGTTCTGGGTTCGATCCCCAGCCAGGGCAAGTTGGAAAATGGCCTTTTTAAATTGTCCTGGGTCTTGGGTGTTTATCTATATATGTATTTATCATAAAATATAGTATCGTTGAGTTAGTATCCCATAACACAAGTTTAAAACTTACTTTAGGGCTAGCTTAATCAGTGTGATTTGTCCTTATATATTAATTAGGTCCTTACATATGAAATTGCCGTTCAGTATCAAAAAAGTGAAACAAGTTTTTTTTAATGAAATTATTATTTAATCAATCGAAGTATGCGCCGTTGTTATCGATACACTTCCGCCATTTTATAGGCAGATCATTGATACCTTTGGAAAAAAAATCCTGGGAGCGAGAGTCTATGAACTGTTTGAAGGCGGTTTTGACTGGTTTACTGGTACTTTATTTCTGGTTACATCCAATCATTGATAAAAGCGGCTGGCCCACGCTTTTAGATTTTGTTAATTCCTTTGGTTTTATAACAATTTGAGTAGATGGAAACAGTTACCCAACTTCTACACTTTTTATTTCTTTTTGAATAGTCAACGGAAAGAACAAACTAATACGCATATATTTTATATAGGTAGGTAAGTCGTATTAAGCAAAACCCGACTCTCCTGTATGCTTTAATTCTATTTGATATTATCTTTATTTGAATATTAAATACGTGTGGAATATGTTATTGAAATTAACCTAATTGAATATGTAGGATTGAAAGGCCTTTTGAAAATGTAAATGAATGTAATATTTCCGGTAATTGTTATTTCCAAATTCGTTGTAATGCGAGAGTGGATTTGTATTGATTTTCTGTTTCTTAGGATAGGTAATTAAGAAAATACGAGAATTTAATATTTAACGTAAAGTCATCTGAAGTTTTCGGGAAGTTAAGGGGTTCAGTTGCGGTTTGCTCTAATTTATTTGGCAAATTGATTCTAGTTGATTTTAGATTGGTACAGTTTTGTGTAATACATGTTCATACTTATGAACAATATGTAAAATAGTCATAGTAGGGCTGTAGAGATTCTTTTTGAAGCGGTCTGTGGTGGTCGTATTAAAGCGCAGTCCACCACTCAATTTGTGCCAAAAACCAGTGGACTCGTATAGATTATCGCCAAAAGCTCCCTTGAAGCAATCAAAGCACCTACACCACCTTTTGATTTAAACTTGTTAGAAATAAAGAAACGAAAAACTAAAGATAGTCTCTAAAGGACTCGTATCCAGTGCTGTAAATTAATTAATAATTTAAATAATTAATAAATTAATAATTAATTCCTAAAAATGTAATCTGAATTTTTTATGTATTAACAAATAATATTTTATATGGATAGCACGATATTTAAACTTGCCAACTTCAGAATAATGGATATTAATGTTATATAGTTACGACCAACGCTCGGGATGGTACCTGTTCCAAAGGATATCCATTGCTATTCAGAGAAGCAACACAGCTAGCGTAATGAGTGCCTTTGAACCAGGACAATCTGGGATTGGAAGTTTTGAATACCTAAGTAAGAGTTTTTCTGTTTTTCTATTTCATTGTTGTTAATTGTTTCGTGTTGAGAGTCAAGCTATCCTGTGTATGTTGGTATTATGTCCTGCTACTATTGGGCAAAGACCTCCCCCTGGATTATCCACTTATCTCTGTCCGATGCAAGCTTTTCCCGTCCAGACAAAAACTTATCTAGATCATCTCGCCACCTGATTCTGAACCTACCTTTACCCCGCCTGCCTGCTGGTAACCAAAATGTAAATGAATTTTCCCCATCTTTCTAGCCGCTTTTGACTGACATGTCCCGCCCAGCTCCATTTCAGCTCGGCAGTTTTTACATCTACGTAAGTATTTTCCTATTAAATATGATTTTACAAATACATAGTAAGTTTTGAACCAAAATATTTATTTTGAAAATTTTTGAATAATATTGCGACACAACTGGGATTCGAACCCTTGCGTCTTTAGTCTGTACCATTAGTGCACTACCAATAGTGTTACCGTGACTCCCAATATTTTCAATTTAGATATTGTTACGAGCATTTTACTGTTATTTAATTCAGTAAATAAATATTATTTTTAAATATTGCTGCCAATTAATAATGGCATTGTCAGGTAGACTGATAGTTTTGTTAATAATTACCTCAATCGGATTTACGTGCTAATAAATGTTGTGGTTACAATTCGGTCGCATTATAATGCAGCCGAACAATTTTAAGTGTAAAAACAATGTTTTAAAATGTCATATTACGCCTGTAAATTAATGGATATTGATTCATTTTATACAACAACGCTTTATTTATTTGCGTTCAGCTTAGAATATTTACCTGTGGGAATACCCGCGTTGTCATAAACAATCCCGCGGGAACCTTACATTTTTTCTAGAATAAAAGTATTTATATGTGCTTATCCAGATAATAAACTATTCATAATGCGAAATTATGGAAATAAAAAGCGTGGAAAATGGGTAACTGTTTCCTTCTATTATATAATGAAATCCTTAGCATGCTTCTCTAATTTGATTGAAATCCGTCGATAAATAACGCTACAGCAAACTCCTATTTTCACACAAATAAAAAAATCGCAATCGACAATAAAATTAAATAAATCAAGGCACTTGTGTGCTAATTTTCATTAAAATCGGTTGATAAACGCGACCTGTAGGGCTGTAGGCGAGAACAGACAGACAAAAACATTTTTTGAGACACCTCGCTCGCTTGCTCAATTAAATCAGCCTTGATTTAGGTAGGTATACGAGTATACCGAAGAGCAAAAAAGCATTGTTATGTCATTCTGTTAGGGAGGGGACATTTGTCCGTGCCAGGCGTAATGAACAGTTTTCGTTGTCACAAAATTTTATTTTTCTTTGGTGAAACGAAGCTCATGTTATTTTTGCCATCCATCATACACGCCGTAATAATTTATACTATGCGATAATAACGAGCAAAGTTCGGAGCATATTTTTGTATAACTTTCAAGGTTATTGCACGCCTTAAAAGCGAAGCGCATGAGGTACTGCTCTACTCTCGCCTTACAAAAATCAAGTGATTTTTTTAACTAAATGTGTCTCTATTTATTTTCTATCGCACTTGTACAATAATATTTACACATAAATGTCAAGAAAAACACTAGTTTCAACACTTATGACATTTTTAAAAGACATTTTGCCTTTTAAATAAATAAAAACAATGTTTAATAAAATCGTTTTGTGGACGTCCGTGTGTCTGTATGTATGGAAACTGGCGTGGTCACGATAACTCCCGAAAAACTTATCTGATCAAGTCCATTTTTTTTTTATACGCTTCAGTATTATCCAAAACTAAGTCCTTTCGAAGATCACGGTCTAATTCAATGTAGTTTAATCGTAATTTTTCAAACTTTTTTTTTGTTCTGCAGTGTTTTTGAGCAATCTTTTATTTTTTTGCCATTTATTATTATACCATAGGTAGTATAAACAAAATACTCTAATCTCAATATTACATATCTAATGTGCCACCTGCCACGTACTAGTCTTACATTATTTGTCATTTTAAGAAATATAGTTTTTAGAAATTGCGCAAAAGGCAAAAGGAATTATTTAACTCACATTTCCAAGTTCCCAAAACTCGTATTTTCCGTAGAAACCTAACACTATGATCAAATAAATTATTACCCAGCAGTACTAAATATCTCAATGTAGCAATATTTCCATAGGAAAATTCATGTTATAAATGAAATATGATACCGTATTGAATAAGTCTTGACAAAGAATACCCTCGACTTGCACGGGTTTGTCTACTAATTAGGTTTGCCTAATGAATACAGGGTGGGTTCATCCGTAGTTGTCTGGATAATTAACAGCTAAGATAGGAAATATTAATATTTATAAGCTTCGGGCGCCAAGAACAAATTTTCGTTACGTTTTAACTGGTAGGAAGGAGCGATATGAATTTTGCATGTTGATAACTAGTTATCCGCTCATTTTAATTTAGGGTAAATACACTTCGTTTATCTTCTTTGCACATAAGTAGGCACGTAAAATAGTCTGAGTGCCTTCAATATATATCTGTTTCAAAGCTAACATTAAGTTTTATATTAGAAAACAGGTTGTCTGACCACCTTGTACCCACAAGATGGTTGGTCGACCGCCCACTGCCACTTCAACAAGCAAATCCGCTGGGCTATGTCAGTGATTTTTTTTTCTCCTACGAATTTCCTCTTTTCTGATTCAATCACGTAGAGAAACATCGAGCATAGTCCTCTATAGTAAAAATTAATTGTTATGTAGAATAAAATTTCCATACTTACAGCTGCATGAAATTTCACAACACAAAAATTGTAAATAAAGTTATGAAACTTAACGATACTCGTACATTTGCACATTTAATGTGTTGAATCAAATTTTATTTTTATCGCGTCAACAAAAACATATCGTTTTATGTCCAAATTTAAATTTCAGTGTTCCGGGGGTAAGCTTCGGGCTGTAATAAGGCGATGGTTTTATTACACTGGGCCCTTCTAATAAGCGGACAGTCAGTGTTTGTTCACAAACAATCTCATCCTATTCCGTAATTTTACACCTATATCCAGCTAACGAAACAATATTACGGGAGCTTAATAGCTTGGAAAAAGATACAAGCGACATTAACCTAAAATGTTTTAGTACACGTTTTGATTTGCAACAATTATTTTATCGATGTTAGTACACATTATTTTTGGGATACAAAAGTACCTTTCACGCGTCAACTCGTGAACGGGTGCCGCCAGTAGGGACTGGTCAGCTCCGTTTTTTTAAGACTACTCAGTGTAACTTATTTTTGTAAATTGGATTTGGCACTCAAGCAAGCTTTACATATTATGTTGTGATAACATTGTATTAGGCATAATATCTTTGTAAACTGACAAAGCCCTTCTGGCACGTAGGCGACCAATACTGTGTCACTGTGTAACTGAGTTTCTTTTGGCGTTCCTTCTCAGCAGTGGTCGTTGCGAAACGCTAGTATCGGTAGCTTTTGAACAAAGAAAAGAATAATTTAGATATAAATAAACATAACACGTAATGTACACTATAATTATTGACGTGTAAAAGTGCCTGCAAAGGCAATAATTACTGAATAAATATTTGATTTTAATGATTTTCACTACGTAAATTTCCGATGTTTATAACTTCAATTCCCATAATCGTATAGATGATGGTACCTCAAGAAATCTCGTCGTTTTTGACCAAGCGAGCAAAGCGACTCGATTCCGAGATTGGCTCAAAATTATTTTGTCCGTCTGTGTATTCTCGCCTACAGGTCACATTTTTCCTACCAATTTTGAAGAAAATTGGCACACAAGTTCCTTGATTTATTTAAAATTTTTAGTCGATCGATTCGAATCGTGATTTATGATTTTGGGAAAAATAGACGAGATATAGATAGTAGATATAGATATTGTTATTTATCGACGGATTTTAATCAAATTTGAGAAGCACACTAAGGAATTCATTAATTTATTTATACTTTATTGTACACACATACATGTTTAGAGTACAACAGGCGGACTTAATGCTAAAAGCATTCTCTAACAGTCAAACCTTTGGGTCGATTGGAGAGTTCATTCTATATAAGTTGTTGTGCAAACCGCTAAGATGGGGAATTCCCTCCCTGCGTCGATGTTTCCCCATACGTATGATTTAGGGATTTTCAATGCAGGAGTGAATAGGCATTTTTTTAGTCTGCGTGTAACACCTTAATCCTCATCTTAGCTTTCCATCAGGCTAGATAGAGGTCAAAGGCACTCAAATCTCTAGTAAAAAAAAAACCAAAAGGGGGGATCGTATTGGCAAATACAAGCACCTGAAATTCGATTTAAAAAAATTGTACCTTCTTCGTTAATTTCGTTGCGCAAATTACTTTTAGGCTTTGTTAAGTGAGGGAAAAAGGGAAACTGTGGGTTATTACATAGTTTTTAGGGCTAGCGAGGTCTACTGTTCTCACAGAACCACTATTATTAGATAGATACGTGTTCAGCTAACCGGAAAATTTGTACTACTACTCGTAGACGAGCTGAGTCATCTCCTTAATTCAACAGAAAAAAGATGGTGGTACATTTATACCCAGTATAAAAAGTCTAACAATAAACTAATTTTAAATTTATTTTTATTAACGACTAAAAGCTTTAGTACATTTTTAATATGTTATTAAACACATTATCTTAGTAGCCTAGAAAAAGTCTTTAGTGCAGAACGTTCGCTTCATCGCGGAAATTACTGGTAATTTAGATACATTTTGTATGGACACTAACGCGCCATAAATTCACATCATTACTTCCCGGGCCTTATAGCGAGCTCTTTGGTCAATGATTTTTAAAAACCCAATATCCGTTGAATCTTTGGTTCGAACCAAATATTTACTAAGTTGCTTTTTTATCAGTATCATCTGTAGGGGTACATAATAAAACTGTATTCTATATTTAGTAGTTTAACATTTTTACGTAATTTATTGTTAGTTAGCTATACTTATACTTTTTATGAGTAGATATTTTTTGTATAAGTAAGGTTCACACCGAGACGAGACGTGGCGCGACGTAGCGCACTCTTTGGAAGAAATATGGAACTTGTTGACTAGGCAAAAAGAGTGAGATTTCAGTGAGAGCCCGCTGCGCCGCACGACGGAGCGCGGCATAGCGGGCTGTCGCTGACATTAGTATATTTTTGTCTAGTAAACAAGGTCTATATTTCTTCTAAAGTGCGCGCCACGTAGCGTCGCGTCGCGTCTTGGTGTAAACTGACCTTAAGTTTGAATTATATACAAAGAACGAACAAATATAAGGGGTCTGACAACCTTCATACTTTGAAGCGTACTTCGATTTTTAGTTTAAATGTCATGTGGAAACAAAAAAAACATTTTGTCATGATGATATGGCACTACTAGTTCGAAAGAGGGTAGTTTTGTAGTGATGCCGCTTAATTTTGGAAAGATGACGGTATAGCGTTCATTTTCTATGAACAGACAAGCGCCATCTCTGATTTTTCGTGGATACCGTCACCCTAAGTACCCAGCATACTTTGTATGGCTATTAGTAGAGACAACTAGAAATAATACATGATTTGGGTTTTCTAGCAGAGTACGCTTTTTTGTATGGGGTTGTCAGTTCTCTTGTACGAGTATTTATTTGACCATGATTAAATATACGTGTTTTTTAACAAGTTTGGTCTATTTCCATAATTATTCTTTTAAAAAAAACTATGATAAATTATTTTAAAAAAATATTTGCAGCAAGTTAATTTCATGATGTTGAATTACATTATTATTATTTATTTACAAAAATATAATTATTTACATCGAAATGGGATGAGCAAAAACCATTCCAGGTTTATACGCACATCCATCTCGCAATACAAATTTTTACACACAAAATACACATGCACATAACTACACGAAAATTACAATTTAATACAAAATTATGATTCAATGAAAACTCAATAAATATAACTACCTATTTAAGGCAACACCAACTGCAATGCATGTCTGGCGAGATATTAAAATAAAATAAAACATTTAATTTTTCTGGCAAAAACGTTTATTAATGATCAGCAATAATATGTCTGTTGTAAGTATAGATATTCATTCTGATATGATGAAGTATGTATATATTGTATATTATACAGTAATATTTTATGATGTATATTGTATTACTTTTTTGCGCCGCATAATTTTTTCTGATATCCCCATGGTTGGGTAGGACTGGTAGGACTGGGAGAAAATGCTCGTAATTTGTTAAATGTATATTTTTACTCTGAAACAAATAAGTTTGATAAATAAATAAGTATATACTCGTATAAGAAGAAAATGAAATATTCCAACATATTTTATTCGTAGCTCAGATAGATATCTTTTTCTCATTAAGACAGAAGCGCTGCGCTAGTAAACTTCGAGTCACTGCATTTGGGCAATTTGCTAAATTAATTTCTTATGATCCGAAGAGAAACTTCGCGTCTCCAATCGCGAGATACTACGAGTATTAGACCGTGGCCATCTTTATTTGGTAACTTTGATTAGTCAACTAATTTTATCTTAAATCATCAACCTATTTTAGTATTCTTTTCTTCTTTTCATTTCATTTATTAGTCCAGAGCTGGAAGTCCTAATACCTATTCTTTTCTTCTTTTACAGTATTTATTAGTCTAAAGGCCACTTTTAATAGAGGGACGATTTACCTGTTTTTACCATACGGAGAAGAATCCGCTAGTTTGCAACAAGTCAAATCAGATTAAGAATATTTTTTATTTGATTTGTATGAAATATCGGGCTGAGACGTCATAATTTCTTGGAGTTAAATAGCGCTCTTAATATCAGTTCTTTCCGCATTCATAAATCTAATATTACGTTAAAAATGAATGTGATCAACAAGAACATTATTTTGTGATTTTAATTTCTTATCTTTTGATTTTATATATTAATTTTTTTTAACCCAGTTCATATCCCTATTGGGAAAAGTATACATATTTGTTGGCTATAGTCATTTCACATTGAACTCGAAACTTCATAAATTCAAATTAAAAGCTCTCTTACAAACTGATGCAACCAACTGACAGAAAAATTAATAACATTATACATTTTATTTGGCACAATTTGTAGGGGGAAATCATTGTAGGTAAATTCCTCAATATTCATTGCAACAAAGTCTTCTTCAACATCATAAAAAGTTTGGCAATCGTATTCAAGAACCCACATATTAATGTCGCAACTAATGAAGCTGAATAAATGACGTACGCGAGTGACTCGTTACGAAAGTTACGCGAATTCGCCTCTCAGCGACAGGTAATAAAATCTGCCAAAGTGTTGCCAACATCGCGGTAAAGATCCAACAAATTACGAGCATGAGTAAATGAAATGCGGTATTAGCATCTAGCTCGGCGTATATTATAACTACATTATCCGCTTAATATTCATGAGTGACAAACTTCGCCTAAGTGAAGTGAAACTGACGATTCCCGCGACTTATCCACCGCAACGAGTTTGCCGCATGAATATGTAACCCGATAAACGTCTCCTCAATGCACTTTGACACTGATCATTTAATCGCGAATACAAAATACTGTACTAAAAATCAATGAGGGACAGCTTACGGCTCGAATTATGGCGCCATCTTATATCCGGAGATGTACGCCTATAATGTCTTACAGATTACCCAAAGGTTCAGATTAAGCTTTCTCGCAAGGACTCGAGTGCTATCGGCTAAATAAAAATCAATATCTGAATCGGTTGCGAGTTTCTTCTTCACAATCCATTTGCTCTAAGAACGTAGTACTTTCTCAAAGGGATTCTTCGGCCCTTATTTCGAGATCCTTTAGGACCACACTTGAGGAACGGCGTTCTGCCTTTAGGACCCCGCTTCCGCCCCTCCGAGAAATGCCCGAGATAAGAGAGACGTTTTGGCGCCATTCATGTTTATGGCAGGCCAAATGGCCCTAGAATACTGCGTACTTATTATAAACAAGTACCTACACACAATATATTTAAAGGGGCTCAGCGCGAGATTGAAAAATGTCATTTGGTTGTGCGCTCTCGATGAAATGCGTTCGTCATAACAACTCAAAGATGATATGAAAGAAAGTTAACGAGGTTGAAATAGAACCTTGGCTTCTTTAATTACCTACGCAACTTCTTTCAAGTTTCTTGAGTTTCGTACTTAATTATATACGACTTTCCGTAACAACGTTTCGCTATGAAACTTCGTTATGCCAGTATTACGGGAATTTCTTTTCTGTAACGATCTGAACATTAATAGGTAGGGTCGTGAGCACTAACAATTTCTTCAGATATTCCTTTGTTATTTGTAGGTGTAAAGGACGGGTCGGGAATGGAATTACTTTATTTTACAAAATGTAGTCACCGTAAAATTTTATGGAGCTCGTTTGTGAGTGGCGTGATCATTACTGGCCTACGTACACGAAGGCAAGCGTACGTAGCGCGATACGTCGCAGTCGCTTGGGGCCCTGGGCCGCCTTCCAAGTCGTTGATTTCAATTACCACCCACTGTTATCGTTATATTAAGTCTCATTACGGGTAATTTCTTCAATTTTCTGTAACAGTGTATTTACTTGTCTGAGACAAATCGGTATTTATTGCTAATAACAGTACGTTGAACAAAATTAATTGATTTGGCTGATAATGATGAATGAAATTCAAAGTATTTTATCGATTTTATATTTACTTACGTAAAAGGTAAACGTTCATATTGTCCTATACTTATGTTTGCCGTTTAAGGTTCGATTTAAAGGACTGAAATTATATCTACAATATTCTATATGAAGATATCTGGCCAAATCCTTTATAGGTAAGGTTATCAAATACTAGGAAACCGGACAAAGGATTCTTGATTCACGATATTGGTAGGTACCGGATATAGATATAAACGTATGTACTCAATTGATTCGATCTAGGAGTATAGCTACCCATGCTCAGTTTAGAATCAAAACGATAAAACTTAATTAAATCGCTTACAACTAAATGTTTTTAAAAGTAAAATTATTTTATGTTTTAAAAATACCAATTTGTAAATTTATTTCGTAAAATCTCTACATTTGCCTCATAACTCTAATAAGTACCGTACATATGTAGTTGAAGATTAAACCAAAAACACGCTGAGACGAAAAAGAGAGATATACTTTTACAGCTGTAGAACATATATTTTTAATATATTATACGTTATTACTCGTAGGTAAACACTGCCCGCACCCGTAAGCTCCAACTGAAACAAACAAGCTACGAGTACATTGAATATGTCAGAAACACACAAAAAGTGGAAATTGGAATATAGAGGTGAAACCCTGGACTCGCAGTTCACCCGTGTCCGCTGGGGCACTTGCCAAACAAAGTTTTTGTTTTCTGGTAATTCTCATTTTTTGTTTTATTGCCCCAAAGCTCAAGAGATTTATGGGTAGCCACTTTGCATTAATTTCGCATTCATTACAGATCTCTTGAATTTTCGGTGGAATTTTTTGCGTCTATCGAGTGTGAATTACAGAGGAATTATGTATATTTTGTATTCGAGTTGCGTGCAAAATATTGTTATAAATTAAGTTGTTCTGAAGGATATAATGGGGCAGTCCGGTGTTGTACTGTAAATTTCTTTGCGCATTTGCACGTAATAAACAGAGGAATAAGATTAATGACTACCAGCCTGTAGCCATTGTTGAGTCGCCTTGGAGATCATCTATTAGATTGGATTAAAAGCCTATTTTTATCTTCTAAGGAGATATATCTTGTAAGTGCCTGGAAGAAACATGAATTACTTAATTCAGGATTTTTTTTGAGTTTGTATATAAATCTTGGTAGCATAAATATTCAATCAAATACATAAAAAATAGTACCCTTTACGGATTTGACTATTACTTTGAAGCTTTCCATGAACTGTCACGCGTAAGTTGGTCACTTAAAACCGATGAAAGAGATTTGGTATTTTCTAAGTTATGTTCTTGTGCCAATGCACAAGTAATACAATTATTACTTGCATAATTTGATGCATTTTTTCAATTTTGCAGTTTCACTTTTTATTTTGAAATATCTTGTTTGTACATTCAAAATATTATAGTTACCAAAAAAAAAACAAACTATTATGTGTCTCGTCGAACCCGACCAGCTGAAGGTGCACGGCTTCTAAGCCGCCATCAATAAAATGAAAAGTATTGTAGTCTGTCGATGACGCGTGTTTCAATATAACCCTTCGAATATGTATGTAGACAGCATCGACGTACAGGGAAGGGACTGGGAAGCCGTCTCGGCCATCGCCCCGTGCCTTAATATTCCATTTGTAAAGGGTACGCCGTCATTCGTTTTTAGTTGTAATTTAACGAATCTCAAACCATACGCACTAGGCGTATAAGAAGTTATACGCCTAGTGCTTTCGACAGTTTATACCTAAGCGAAGACCATAGTTGTATGAAATTTGGTAAACATAATTAAAAATGCCTTGGTTTGAATTACAATACAGTAACTATAATTCAAGATTTGAAAGTATATAATATAATCAAAGAATTCAAGCAACACCGCAAAGTGTAATGAAATAACTTTCTTCATTGTTTGAAAATTAAATTTGTATGATAAAATGTAAGCTGCCATATATTCAAAAAGAGAGCCATGTTTAGATAGCTGGTCTATATAATCTATGCCAATGGTATAAACATAGGTCCAAATATACTACTTTTGTTTTTTTTTTGGCTGGAAGTCAAGGGGTTCGGTTGGGATTTTCTCTAAATTATTTAGCAAATTGATTTTAGTGGACTTGGTGGACTATAATATGAAATTGGTGTTGTTTGGTGTTATAAATGCTCATGCTCATGAACAATATGTAAAATAGTTAAAGTGGACAGTCATAGTACAGCTGTAGTGATATTTGTTTCGCAGACTGTGTATACGGACATAAAAACCGGCTATAAAAACCAGTGGACTCGTATAGTTTTGTCGCCAGAAGCTCCCTTAAAGCAATCAAAGGCCTACACCAACCATTGATTGTAACTTGTTAGGAAAAAATAATTTCCCACGTTTTATTAACTTGTTCCTGGCTAATAGGCAGTACCGTCAAGCCATTAATAAAAAATAAAAAAAATACTACTATTAATCAGAAAATGTGAATGACTAACTGCATACCTATTTATATTTCTTTCTAAAATACTATAAACCTACAATACCATTGACTCGCTCACTGACTGATTGACATAGTTGTTTTGCCCTGTTCCAGGGTGACAGGGGTAATTATTGATATATAGTTGTGTAGAGGGTGCTCCAGTGAGTATTAGAAAAATCTGACATTTTGAAGATCACCAGAACCTGACATGGAAGGGGTACGGCCTGCGGAAATAGTTGGGGTTAGGGGCGTGATTTTTTTTTCAAAATGTAGGGAATTATAAGCAATTTTTTTTTATTTTTTTTATTAGAAATTTGAGTGCGTTTGATCTCTATCTAGCCTGATGGGAAGCTAAGATGAGGTCTAAGGTGTATCACGCAGACTCAAAAAATGCCTGTTCACTCTTGCCTTGAAAATCCCTAAATTATATGTATGGGGAAACATCGACGCAGGGAGGGAATTCCACACCTTAGCGGTTCGCACAATGAAGGAGGAGGCGAATCGAGAGGTACGATGAGGAGGAATATCGACCACAAATGGGTGGAATCCCTGTCCACGTCGTGTTGTCCGATGGTGGAATGGTGCAGGGGGAATTAAATTATGTAATTCCTGCGCACACTCCCCGAAGTGCAACCTGTAGAAGACACACAGACTTGCTACCAGTCGGCGATGTTCGAGGCTGTGGAGCCGTCCTGCCGTAAGCAACTCATCACCAACGAGTCTTCTGGCACGTCTGTCGATAGCTTCCAGGGCTTCGAGCTGATAGCGGGCAGATCCATCCCATAGGTGGGAGCAATACTCCATACATGAGCGGACTTGAGCTGTGTAAAGGCTCAACAGTTGGTCAGGGGTAAAATATCGTTGGACCTTGGAGAGGATGCCCAGTTTTTTAGAAGCCGTCTTAGCCCTGGACTCAATATAGCTACCGAAGTTAAGATTTGATGAGAGATCGATACCGAGAAGTTCGAGATGACGGGTGATAGGAACAGGCACACCCCGGAAAGTGGGAGCCAAGTTGAGAGGGCTCTTTTTAGCAGAGAAGAGACACGCCTGTGTCTTAGAGGCATTGAATCTCACAAGGTTGGCATCACCCCAATCGGAGACAGCTTGCAGAGTAAGATTGGTATGGAGCACCATTGCCTCTCTTAGTTCGTCTATTTCCGGTTTTTTTGCCCTTGCACTAGAAAAATATCTTTCCGTAACGGTGCTATCGTCTGCATACCCAAAAATACCGGGCTTTAGCAGATCGTTAATGTGAAGCAGAAATAGCGTTGCGGAAAGAACAGATCCCTGAGGTACTCCAGCATTAATTGCCAATAGGTCAGACGAGCAGCCGTCAAGAGTTACTCGAATAAACCGTTCCCTCAGGAAATCGGAAATCCAAGCACAAAGGGTGGAAGGGATACCGTAAGCGGAAAGCTTCGCTATAAGAGCGTCATGCCATACCCTGTCAAATGCCTTTGAAATGTCAAGTGAGACAGCAAGTGCCTCACCGTATTTTTCAAGGGCTTCACCCCAAAGATGTGTAGCGTACACAAGAAGATCCCCAGTAGATCGGTTCTGGCGAAATCCGTATTGCCGGTCACTGAGGAGATCATTGTCCTCAAGGTACGCAAGTAAGCGCTTGTTAATAACACGCTCCATTACCTTACACAGAATGGAGGTGATTGCAATTGGGCGATAGTTTGAAGGGTCGGCACGTCTACCCTTCTTAGGTACGGGTTGAACATTGGCGAGCTTCCACATTTTTGGGACGATTCCGGACCGAAGAGATAGACGAAACAGGCGCGTCAGAACAGGAGACAACTCGGGTGCGCAATTCCTTAAGACAATAGCAGGAATACCGTCGGGACCACTGGCCTTATTCACATCTAAGTTGCGTAGAGTCTTGAGAACCTCCTTTTGATGAATGCGGACTTCAGGCATTTTACATCCACAAGGAGGTAACTGGGGCGGTGTTTGATTGCTAGCATCTAGACGTGAGTTTTCGGCAAACAGTGAAGCTAGTAAATTAGCTTTTTCTAAAGCCGTGTGTGCCAGTGTACCGTCAGGTTTCTGCAAAGGAGGAAGTGAGGAGCGGCAAAAGTTAGCTTCAACGCACTTAGCCAGAGACCAAAATGCTTTACTACCGGATGGGTACGAAGCAAGTTTGGCACCAACTCTGCCTATGTGGTCGAAGCGAGCCTTTTTAAGCGTTTTTTTGCAGGACTTGGCCGCAAAGTTAAAGGCTTTCTTCTTTTTACGCGTATCCGGAGCTCTGCGCTTACGAGCGTCAGCCCAAGCCTGGTATGCTGACTGTTTAATAGCCTCAGCTTTTAAACAGTCAGCATTGAACCAGGGTTCAGCTTTGATGCCAGAGGGTCGATCAGAAAATGGAATATAATACTCCATCGCCTGACCGAGAACCTCAGCAACGGCACTTGCACAGCTCGACGGATCGCCAGAAGAAAAGCAGGCTTGCAGCCAAGGGTAAGAAGCAAGGAAATGTCGCATCTCTTCCCAATCTGCTGACTTGTACCGCCAAACCCGTCTATTGCCTCTAGGGCTGGAGTCAGGTGGAGGACATATGAGGACGGACTTTACCAGACAGTGGTCAGAACTCCCAAGAGGGGCTGAAACAGACACGTGATATCGGTCTGGTTCAGTCGTCAGCAGAAGGTCCAAGCAATTAGCTATGTGATTCTCAACGTCGGGTATCCTAGTCGCCTGGTCGACCAGCTGGGAAAGGTTCGAAGACAAGGCAAACTTGTACGCCTCTCTACCAGCATGGTCAGTTTTCTGGTATGGGAACAACCATTGTTCGTGGTGAGCATTAAAGTCCCCCAGAAAAACGATTTGCGCGGTAGGATACCTTTGCTGAGTCACATCAACAGCCTCACTTAGGTGACGAAAAAGCCTCGTTGTCTCCTGGTCACCGCTATGCGATCGGTAGACACCGACATAGACAATTTGTTCTGTGCCGGTGTCCACAAGCAGCCAGATTGAAGAAGAAGAGGGATCTTCCAAGTTACGGAGACGCTTACAGCAGATGTCATCACGCACATAGAAACAAAGCCCTGCCTTAAAGCGGAAATTGTGCTCCAGGACATATCCTGGGTAATTCAAGTAGGATGTATCAGCAGGGGTAGTAATTTGCGTCTCCGTAAGCAAGAGCAGATGCGGCCTTACAGTCTCAAGATGGTGGTGGACTGGGACGAGATTAGAGTGCAGACCTCGAATGTTAGTGAGGTGCACTTTTAGCGAGAGGCCGTGTATCCGCTGTTGATTCCTCAACTTTTTGTTTCTTTTATTCATTATTGTTTTTATTTTTGGGGCAAGAGGGAAAAAAGGCGAAGAGTGGCAGTTACGCGAGGCATCAGCCAGCCCCCTCCAGAAGTCACAGTACTGTTGCGCGGTAGGATATGACTAGTGCGGAGACCGCGGGGACGCCCGGACCCCCCCAAGGCCGCCTGTCGAGGCCTCTCGCCCGGTTGCCAACCGGCCCGACAGGGCCAACCTTAGGATTATGCGCGCGATGGCGGAGCAGCCTTTCACAGAAGGCTAGTCTGCAATTGGGCTCCCAACTATCGGCGGGCGGCCAGCGAAAAAACCGTTGCTCCGGATCCCGCTGCCCTCCGAAACTAGGCACCCCGCGCAACAACACTGTGAGTCTGAATTCGGTACATTGGCAGATGCAAAACTGCGTAGACCCACTCCTCGAACGGCTACTCAGGGAATGCAGGATGGAACGCGCGAACGCTTGGCACCCTGATTTTTTCACTGAGGGTGGTGACCAGCCGCGGCCTAAGCCTACCACCGGAGAGGGTGTCACTCTTTAGCACCACCCGGGGGTCACGTGTAGGGTCTCGAGGGTAAAGCCTACGGACGCGAGTGACAATCGACCCCCAAAATTTGATAACAGTCATTTTTTTTTGATTTTTTTCAAAATTCATGATGGCCGCCATACAAGGACAAATTCCGAGTGTGTACCGCGAGGCCGCAGGCCGAGCTGCGTGGCAAGGTAGCCCGAGCCCCTCCTGATCTCCCCCCCCCCCCCTAAAATCTACCCCGCCCTCCAAAATTCAAAATTCAAAATATCTTTATTATCATAGGATATTTATAATATCTCTTAATAATAGTCACTTTGTTTTGTTTTGCACAAATGTTGACGTCAAATCGTTACTTAAAGCTAAGTTTACGCCGCTTCCTAGGCGCAAGTGCAGAAGTAACGGCAACAAACTGCACTGCACGTTTTCTCCAAAGACGTCAACTAACAAACTAAATACTTATATAATTAGTTATATAGATGGACAGAGATTACATTGTTTATTATGTCATAATTAAATTGAATTATAAGAATTACGAAATTTAAAATAATGTCAATTTGTAAATTTAGTATGTACCAATGTACCTAAATTATGACATGTCTAAGTATACAAACCTTTAAGAGGGACCCGCGCCAAGCTCAAGCCAGACCTTTTTGTCTTTAAGATAGCCATCGATCCTATAATAAGCCTTCTCACAAAGTACTTTCTTTACATAAGCTTTGAATTTTCTGTCTGGCATATCAAGGACCGATTCTGACAATTTATTATAAAAAAGTATACACTTCCCCATAAAAGACTTACTGACTGTATTCAGCCTGTAATACGGGCTAACTAAGTCATTCTTATTACGTAAATTTCTATCTGTAAAATCACTTACTTTATTGGACATGGAAATATTTTTCCTTACATACATTATACTTTCCAATATGAATTGTGATGCAAAAGTAAGTATACCTATTTCCTTGAATAATTCCCTCAGTGAGTCTCTCGATCCTAAACCGTAAATGGCACGAATTGCTCTTTTTTGTAAAAGAAAAATAGTCTGAATGTCGGCTGCTCCATAGAAGTATCCCGTAAGACATTAGACTGTGAAAGTAACTAAAGTACACTTGTCTAGCAGTTGCTACATCTGTCAATTGTCTTATTCTCCTAACAGCGTAAGACGCAGAACTAAGCCTATTAGAAAGTTTAGTTATATGAGCGCCCCATTGAAGTTTCGAATCAATTGTGATTCCTAAAAAGGTAGTACTTTCAACCAGATCGAGTTTCTGACCATTAATTAGTATGTCAACGCAGGCTTGATTCACATTAGGAAGAGAGAATCGAATGCATTGGGTCATGTTCGCATTTAACATGAGGTTATTGGCCGAAAACCAATCAGAAATTAAAAATAAGGTGCTGTTCACCGCGCTAGCATTACTGTTATGTCGATCTATTTTAAATATTAGCGAGGTGTCATCAGCAAACAGCACCATGTCAGCCTTTTTCTCAACCATGTAAGGCAAGTCATTGACATAAACTAAGAAAAGGAACGGTCCTAGAATTGAACCTTGGGGTACGCACATTTTCACATTAGACCCGTGTGATTTTACGCCGTTTATATCAACAGTTTGACCTCGAAGTGTCTAAGCACAGCCTGAGGCCGAAGGCCGAAGGCTGAGCTAGCGGAGGACCGCGAGGCCGAGCTGCGTGGCGAGGCCGTAGGATGAGCCACTCCCAACAAGCGAGCTGAGCGTTTTTTTTTTAAATTTTCCAAGCTGGCCGCCAATAGTCGACTGCTTCCTATTTTACTGAAATTCAGTATGTAAGGGTTTTTTAGATCGCGGAATCCAAATCTGACAATTGTTTTTTTGGAATTCAAGCTGGCGTCTGGATTTTAGAATTTTAACTTAACTTCATTCATAACGTCCTCCTATCAAAGGGGTCTGAAATTTTGTACTCTGGGGTAAAGCACCCCGCGGAACTTAAAACTGCAAACAAATTTTATATCAAGATGGCCGTCCACACATTTTTTGATGTTTTCTTTTATGACTGCAGGTTACCAATATTTCTTTTCTATTTTTCGTATCTCAAACTTAATAAATTCGAGTAGAATACACATTAACATAGTTTGCAGTAAAACATCCGAGTAGTCCACGACATTTACTCGGCAGCGACCGCACATAGCTTTAGAGAACCATTAATGAAGATTAATTGTAGACTGAGGAACGCATACACTATGTTACGGTTTATTGAGCTTGTTGTAGAAACATATTATGAATTACAAATTCAAATAATTTTGCTAAATATACTTACATCCAAATATATGAATCACAAGTGGAGACCTAAGCTGACACTATACTTAGATGAGCAATGATTTTTCTAAGTAAATATTTATCTTATTTTTCATTGTCATAAACAGGAATAAATATTTTTCTTTCGAATTCCACACAATATTGCCTTAATTGATTCCTAAAATGATATGCCGAAGATACTCAAGGATGGCGAAAATCGTGTGAAATAAAGAAAAAATACGATTTTCTGTAGGTTAAGCTTGTTAGGAATGTAGTTGTAGTATATTTGCGCTTTTTATAACAAATTATATAAGTGCAACTTGGATACTTAGTAGAAGACAGCAGTGTATTGATATAAAAAGTTATATCACAAAGTTAGTATTATGTCAAAATTCTGAAATATTGCGATCATTCTGCTTGAAAGAAAAAACACTTTGTAAATAGTTACTTGTAAACATATTTCCGTAAATAAGTTTTAATATTTTTTCTCTACATTACCACCAGCAGTTTTCAACTTTTAGCAGCGCTAATTAAAATATAAGTTTCCATTACCTAGTTAGGTACTTTGTTGGTTTACACACAAAATGAAAATGGAATTGGTTCAAAGGCTGAAACAAAGCATATTTTGCATTTGGGAACAAATATTTTTGTTTGTTAGAGCGAGATGGGTTCTCGAATACTATGCGTGTTTTTGAAAAGTTACTGTAATTAAACAACTTTAGTTTATTTTCTCAAAAAATTTACACATAATAAATCTTAGGCTTTTCTACAGACATCCACAATATCCAAAACACGAGGAACATTTTTGACTCAAATTTTTGGCAAAAATGCTCAATCGTGTTTTGGATATTAAGAAAAGCCTGAAGCTGTAGTAAACCTTAAACTGTAGTTGTTTAATCACAGTAATTTTTCAAAAACGCACCGTATTGCCAGCTGTGAACCACCTCTATAATACATAGCTTGATGTGGGAATTGTTTTTGTTAATTCGCCAAAGAAGATGCAAAATATTTTCATAATTATTTATAAATTCTTACTTTAAAATTTGATTTTTATATGTTCACTCAGCTTATACCTACATTTCCATTTTTATAAATATGGTTTGAAATCTTATTTATTTTGAAAAAAAAGACGTATTAGTAGTTATTTCATATTTCAAATATTTCATCTGCAATTATTGTACACAGGCGTATATAAAATGAACAAGACACGATTATTCTGTCCTCTAAAATGTTAAGAAACCCAATTCATATGGCTATATGACATCCCATCGAGCCAGATCGCGCAGCGCCCGTTGTTCCTGGCTTATCGCTAGCGTCGTCAAATGCCATTGTCCCCGAATAGTAGTAATCTAGTCGGGACGCTCCTAACGACGTTTTGATTAAAACAAACTACGAATATAACCCCTCCCTACGTTCAATTATTTCGTTGCTTCTCTAAATAAAGTTAAGAAAAAATTTACTATAATTGTCGAGTAAGAAACTCATTTATTTACATTAAAAAGTATTGTTATTCTGCTGATAACTTTACTGGTGACTCATCGTAAAACTGCGTTATAAAAATATTTTTATTGTCTTTCCAAATAGCTCAGCATAAACTGGGTCCGAAAAATTGTATTTTATTTAGCCCGTCATATAGATTATCCAAAAATAAAGGACCCATATTTTTTTGTTTATCAAAGTAGTAAAAATTTACAAAGATACAGGGCGTCGAAATTATAGAGTGGGTGATTGACGTCACCATCAAGTGAAAATCATGCTTGATCGTGACGTCATGCGGAATTTAAATGCGCCGTATCTTTGTAATTATTTGCTTATCAGAAAAAAGAAAAAAATACTTATACAATAGTTTTTTAATAATCTACCCAATGGGCTAAAAATATTTTTTTAGTAAAAATCCGTAATATACTGGTGACAATTCATCGAAAAACTTCGTTAAATAAATAATTTAAGTATGAACATTCGAATTTTTTTAAGATTATATTGAAGGTATCTACATATATTCTTCTGACTTACAAAATGTTAACAAACGGTAGCAATTTTAACAATTCGGGCGACACTACATCCCATCGAGCCAGATCGCGCAGCGCCCGTTGTTCCTGGCTTATCGCTAGCGTCGTCAAATGCCATTGTCCCCGAATAGTAGTAATCTAGTCGGGACGCTCCTAACGACTCTTTGATTAGAACTAACTACTAACACAATTTCCCGTTGCGTTGAAACGTTACTAACTCGTTATATTCTTAATTGTTATTTAGTAATTTACTTATTTCATAGTTTTATACATATTTTATCTAGTCTAGTCATATTTATTCCAGTCTTTACGAATTGGATAGATACATTCCAAAAAATTTAAATAAGACTTAATAAAAAAATTACCATGCCAGAAGAATCTTTACCATATACTGCATCTTGAATTCTTGAAAAATCTACCCTTAATCTACCTTTATAAAACTGGATATTTAAATCACTTTGTTACGTTTCAAAATATCTTTATTTATAGACTTTAATCAAACTAAAAATACCTAAGCAAATATAATATTTGTGATATTTTTTTTTATATATGAGCCAACCATGATCATGAATACACGTACACTGGATAAAATCCTCAAAACATACTCACATACTCATACCCGACCAAAGTCCTGATGTGGGGAAAAGATTCCCCTTTAGCACGCGAACCATTTTTATAGTCAGTAAGATCCTAAATAATATCGCGCATCGCAGTCTTATTACCATTTCCATTTAATAACGTGTCGGTTTTTCTGCTACCTAATATTTTGTTGTATAAGCAAAATGTAATTTAATATTTTAGCAAAGGCTTCTCTGATTTTGTGTAAGATTTAGTACAAAAGTCTTTCAAAACTCAATTGACTTATAATTTTAAATTGTAGTCGATGCGTTTATTTCGACAAACATTTTTTATCTATCCACTTATTTCTTTTACATTCTGAATTAGCTATTAGCTTTTTATTTGTAAAGGAGAACGACTATTACGATAATCCAAAAAATACATATAGTGATTTATGTATATTTCTAAACTTTTATTCGTGGATTTATACTACCTATTATAAACAGTAGCTATAAGTATCTTGTTGAATTGACACGAAGCTGAATTTAATTGTAAATTTTAATCCATTGTCAATTAAAGTTATTAATTGTTGCAAGTTAATTCATGTCAGGGCCTTGTAGGTCCTTGATTTTGTGAATTAATATCCTATGTAAAGTCTCAAAGATTCATGAATAATTTTAAATTGAAGACTTTAAAACGAAAACGTGGTATTCTGTGCACAAAAAGTTCATAGATTCGGGTTGTTGACTAAAGTAAATACTTACTTAAATTCCATCCATGCTCCCAGCAATAATATCTAATCCACTTAAACGCTCCGAGCCTCGAAATCCAATTCATTATGGATCTTATAGCATTGCAATCCTACAAAACCATACCAGCCGATAAACTGAAACATTGTTGCAAATGCGAAGGTTGAAATCACTTGTAAGCGTCGCACGGCTCAAAATCATTTATCTAAAAGCGGCTCCCTTCCGCCATCAAAACTAAATCAAGTAGGGCGAGGAACATAAACCGACCGCCCTTGCAGTAAGATAAAATGTGAAGGGAAGTTTGATTCACTATTGCGACACCACACGTAGGGATACGGACCGCCTCTCAGCCCTCCGTAACGACGTCTTCATACAAGGATATCTCTCTATTTGACTACGACTCATATCTTGGAGTCGAGGGCACTTAGTGGCACATTATTGGAAAACTCCAACCTACTTTTATAAGACGAACTTTTATTCAGTTTACTGTGTTTGCATCACTTCAAAGGTAAAATTATACTGATCCGATACACTATCACGTCTTTATCCCCAATGGGGCAGACAGAGCAGAGCAGAGCATTTTGGGTCTTGCGGCTCTAAAAAGACAGAGCCCAGGGCCGCAATACCTGCATACCGCTTTTAGCGTGAGCGAGAAGGTGGAAAACGGAATTAAAATAGTAATGGGTTGCTAGCCGCATCGCCTATTATAACACGATAAGCATTTTCTCCCATTTCCTCGATCAGCTTTTACGATCTGCGTGGGAAGAGAGAGCATCTGGTATATTCTAAGTTTTTTCTTTTCTCCGAGACTGCATTGGATAATAACAAGCAAAATAAGATCAATATTAATTTACTTTTAAAACACTCCCACGCCTGATATTAATCTAAAATGTCTTTAATTTTGTTGAGACGTTTAGAATTTAATATTGTCTAAGTTATCTTAGGGTGACGATGACGAATCCCACAACAATTAAGCCTTTCTTAGTTCTTAGATAGGCAATGGGGACTTAATTATCTGTGACTTTTTGTTTTAAAGAGTCGGCCCTAATTAATATAAGTTTGCAACGACAGGAGACTTTAACCGTAAAACTTTATAATGATACTTAGGATTGTATCTGTTACTAACGATATTAGGAATTTCACTTGTAAGCGTTTTGGTTATTTCTTAATTACTTAATCCGCTATTAGTTTTTTAATTAGAGTTAGCGGCACGGGAATAAGGCTTTGAAAAAAGCCATTTGTGGAGGTCTTAGCGGGCAAATATCGTCGGCGAGGTGGAGGTTCATCTTGAGATAAGCGGCGGAGCGAGGCGGTCGGCATCTGGCTCGGTAATTAAGCGCATCTGCCTACGCTCAATTTTGAAACGCGCGGATGAGAGTTGCCCCGCGCCTTCGGTCCATTCAGGGGTAGCAAATTGCTAAACTTTCAATTAAAGAGTTGTTATTCAAACCGCTCCCGGTTCCTCAACGGAATTATATTTTATTTCACAACGAAAACTCTAATAGCTACTTGTTTCAACACTTCCGAGTTTTACAATTTCCCAAACCGTTTCGGAATTAATATTTTGGATGCATTGAATGTTTTACGATATTTATATTAATGGATTGTTGCTACGTATAAGTCGTTATTTTAAACATAATAGTATCGTTTTGTGGAACGGTGCCACGTTTTGTAAATAACATTTTATTAGCTCCTCATCCTTGATCGATTTGAACGTTTATGGCTTGGTGTACGGAAATATTTATAACTTACTCTTCTGAAAATAAATAAGTAATGAGGATCGGAATTCTACACGATTACATCCTATTACATTACATACGCGGAACAATTTGAACCAATCATATGGATTAATTATTATTTAATTGCTTTACTAGCAATTAAATAATAATAACTTGATGACAAAAACGATGTATTTTTCTAATTGATTGGCTTCAAAATGTGTTGATTGAGGGCTTTTTCAGACGAGTGACAGTATGCCCGCGACACCTGTCGCCGACCTGTGTCGCGTGACGGTCGCTGACTATCGCCGATGGTCACCTCCGGTCACCGACTGTCACCGACAGGTGTCATGACCATACTATCGCACGTCTATTAGAGCCCAAAACTTACCAAAAACTTATTCTCATTTTCTCACTCATTTTGTCCGCAATTTTAGATATGTGATATAATGTTTGGTGCATTGAAGACCTTTGTCTTCAAACAATAAAAGGTAGTTTACCTCAAACTGTAAACTCACGAACCCCCTAACTCGGCAATCCCTTATTTGCCAAGTAGCTCCGACCAAATAGTGATCTTTGGACTAACATATATACACAGGCAACTCCGGATTGTTCAAGTAGCTTGCTTCGTTCGATCGTATAAAAAATGTGGCTTGAACATGGCTTGAACTATTTAATATTTTATCCAAAATAAGGGAGTACTTTCAAAATAATACATCACTTTCCAATCCATCAGTGTCGATTTATTATGGGCGGTCAATAGTAGTAACTAAAACAAGTTATTTAGGGTGAATGTCCTTCATAGTGTTTGTTTAATGGGCGCGCGTCACTTTAGCCAGTAGTTCCTGCTGAACGGTAAACTCGCGGTGTATTATTTGAATTGCCGATATACGTTCGAACAATAACCATAAAAGAGCTTTAAAAGTTATTTGAGAATCCCACGAGAGCATCAGAGTTTTTCACAACAAAAAGTTAATCTACGTTATCAAATCATCAGCTTGCCTTTCATTCCAGTTTGGTAGAAAATCGAAACAAACATTCATACATTATGACTAAAGAAAACAGACATACGTCTTAAAAAGTTTAACTTTGACTTTATATTCATAAAAAAAATCTGCTACATAAGTCAAGTAAGTATGATACCAATATGAGTAGTGCAGAGACATTTTTATGCAACTGAGAAATAACAATGCTTCTTAAATAAGTAGCGTTATGTAACCTGACAATCGTAGCGCGGCCAAATATATATTCTGAGGCGCGGCGCACTTTTAATTTTCTGCCTTTATACACGCCGTAGCCGCTGCGGCGAAAAGTGTAAACGCTCTTATGGAGGGCAGATTTTTAATGAATACGGGGCAGCCATGTTATAAAATAATTACACAATAAATTACAGAATTAATCCCTTATCACGTCTGGGATTAGTACGGAGACACTGTGATGCAAGGTGTTTTATTCTAAACCCTTTACCATAGAGTCCAAAGATGGATCATGATAGTTCGAACACAGTAAAAAGGACGTACTGGCCGGAAATAAAAAAATCGTTAAATTTTTAATAATAATGTAATTTATTGTAAATTAAAATCAATTAAAAAAATATTACTATCTATACGTATCTTATTTTACCACTAAAATCTATTTATTTGTCTGATTACTAAATATAATTTATGTGACAAAAATGAAGTAGTTACCTAATTACTTTATCTGAAAACAGAACGCAGCATTGTTGTTATTGAACTTTGACGTAGTTCTGTATTTAAATTGACTGACTTAACCTGTAAACGATTTTTATGTGAAGTTATTTAACTAAAACGCTAAAGTTACACAACAAAAAAGTTAGGTGATTTATTTGAAAACAAACATGTTACGAGAACTGTTGTTCGAGTTAATTTTGTATTTCAATTAATTTGGATGAGACCACAAAACAACACAGTATGTGGGCTTCGACCCAACCGTGACCGTTCCTGATAGGTATTTCATTTGTTTTGTCATATTTATTTACCTAGTTTGTTTATTTATCTTCCCGTTTCAAAACAATTAATTCTCAAAATTTCAAGTTGAATAACAGGGCTTAGAGTCCAATGTTGCTCCATGACAAAACCTTCTTGTTATTATTTAAACAATAATCTACTTTATTATTACATAACAACCCGATCGACCAATGGCGTGTTAATACGAGTAGTCTACAAACCATTTGTACGAACGAACTATATATGGTATTTGGTTAAAAAAAAATATTTATGCCCACCATAACGCTACAAGTGGCTTGGGCCTTACCGCCTTAAGGTACTATTCCGCACCCAGCTGCCGACTGCAACTGCCGACAGCACGTGCAGCGGCTACATGCAGTCAGAGTGGGTTGGACCAGGCATGTTTTCTATACAAACTGAGATACTTGGATGTGCCCCGCGCTCCGCGATGGTGCGCGGTGCAGTGGGATCACCGCCATAACTACGAAATTGAGATGGGTACACGTGTCTACAATATCTACAAAACGGGGTGTGTTTGCTACGAAATGGACATGAGACTACTACGTGGCAGCTACGAAATGTCTACGTACGACTACGAAACAGCTACGAAATTGTTATTGATACTACGAGACATACATGTTTTATACTAGGTAAATTCGTTAAGGTGACGTGGGTTCACAATTTGCAATACCGTGCGTGTTTTTGAAAAATCACTGTTATAAAACTACAATAGTTTATACCTCAAAAAATTTACATTAAAATCTTAAGGATTTTCTACAGACACCCAGAATAGCCAGCATTTTTGGCTTGATAGAAAAAAATCAAAAACATACCTTTAAATTTGCCTTTATAATACGTATTACTATTTTATGCAACCACCTTTTTATATGAAAATTATACCAAAAAATGTATTATCTAAATATCTAAATTATCTATCTGTTTTGGCTACAGAAAAAAATATAAATATAATACAAAAAAAATAATAATGAAAACACAGTGAAATATTCGTATTTATAATTTTTTTGTAGCCAAAACGGATAGATATTTGATAATACATTTTTTGGTATAATTTTCATATAAAAACGTGATTGTATAAAATAGTAATACGTATTATAAAGGCAAATTTAGAGGTATGTTTGTGATTTTTTTCTATCGAGCCAAAAATGCCCAATCGTGTTTTGGCTATTGTGGGTCTGTAGAAAATCCTTAAGATTTTTATGTATTTTTTTTGAGGAGTAAACTACTACAGTTCAATAACAGTCATTTTTCAAAAACACGCACAGTATTGCAAATTGTGAACCCACGTCGCCTTAAGGCTCACACAAAGACTAGCTATGGCTATGATACGCAATGGCTATTAAATAAAATCAATGGCGTAGAATTTTTTTTGCACATTTATAATTAATAAATAATTAATCGTTCTCTGGCGCGTGTCTGTCTGTACTCGATGAATTGTTAAATTAGTGGGCCGATTTTGTTACAGTTTTCATTGACAATTCGAGAATTTTACTTGAAAGTTTTATATGTATAATATTTACGGGTGCAAAGACGGGGCGCGCCGCTAATTAATAATATAAAGATAAAAAGTAATTTATTTTCTGCATAAAACCGTACAAGGAACAAAACTGAATTATAGTAAACAATTTCCAACACCGATTGAAGGAGACTGGAGACTGTTGGAGGCAGAGCCTTTGTCACAATTCTCCAGTGCTCCCGCTCTGGATATGGCACATGTAAAAGTTGTGTTACATTACATCTAAAAGGTGATTTTCCAGCAAAATGTTGATTACTTATTTACAAACTAATTACATACATTGTACGCTTATAGGAAAATACAGTACATTAAACACTTGTAATGGAGCTAAATATAAAATAAAAAATAAACTAGCAATAGAACTAAAAACTAAGACAAAAACCAAAAAGAAAAGAAAAGAAAAAGCTACGTCGGGTATGCCCAAAAGCGATGGCTGTTGAGTATTATTGATTTAGTAGGTATAGTGTATGTGTTGAGAATATTTTGCCACTTTTATTTTTAAAGGTCAGTTATTGGGAGAATGTACTCGGGGACAAGGGATATTAAGTAGTTGTTAAAGCTTATTTTAGGAGGAGGAGTAAATTTTCGATTTCATTGTAGTTGAGGGTTTGAAGATATTTTGTTACTAATAATTTACAAGAGTAGGTAGAGAGTGGTAAGATATTAAGTTAAGCCTGGATGTTATTATAAAAAAATGGTTCCAAAAAACAGAAAAAATGGTGGGAAAAATCAGTCCTGAATGTAGAGGAAGAAGCCACGAGACGGTTGCGTCTCAACACATTGGGTATAGGTACATAAGTGTCATTAGAAATGTTTTCTTAAAAATGTTTTTATTTTTTTGCAGTGTAAACTGAGTGCGTGGCGCTTTCGGCTCGATGTGCGTCCGGAGTGCGAGGAGGGAGCATGCTGGTGCCCCTCTTAATACTTAGCACCGCCCTCGCGGCAGCAAACACCGGGAAACACGGTATGTATATTACCATGCTTATTATAGGGTTCAGTTTACACCGACACAACTTTGATTCTTAGGGCACAAACACATTTGCGAATACTAAACGTCCGTTAATTTGATCGTTAAGGGAATCAATATTGATCTATATGGCAGTGCCCTTATTAGTCGATTGATATCTCTATACTGATTTGCAGACCGATCAAACTATCGAATGATTAAAAATAACAAGTTTACGTGTGTGCATCATGAAACCTTTTGTACATATCGCAGTTGGATTGTAAAATTCGCTGTTTGACATAGCAGTTTGGCAATACAGCTCGGTTTTGTATAACAGCAGAGTAATATTTAACGTTTTAGTAAAGTTATTTAACTTTAATACGCAGAACTGCATAAATAATTTGTATTTAGCAATGCCACGGCTAGAGTTCATATATAACTGCGTAAAATTAAACTTAAGTTTTTCATTTTAATTCTGAATTTCGCCACTTGTCTAAATGCTATCAGTGTCATCGTAAAAATAACAATGGCGTCTGATAAAGAAAGTTCTTTAATAAAACTGGTAAATAACACAATTCTATTAACGTTTCGCTCTGGAATTCAAAGTAGCAACCTCGCCTTAAAAATATTACCTTTACGCCTTGTTGCTACAAGGCGTAAAGGTAATAAGGTAACAATCTACTATACATTCCGTGGTACAAACAAAAGCAACCAGAGGCACAGGGAATAAAAGTACTGTGTAAATATACCTAACAAGATTTATAGGTGATGACAGCATATTTTAGGTACGAGTACTTACTTCAACTATACATGTAATATTAAAAACAGCATGTAAAAGAAAATAATGAGGAAAGAGTATTTACACACGCATTGAGCACTTGCAATTTTATATACATTTGTTCTAATTCTCTGACAGTAAAACCTTTATTGTAATGTTTTTATTAAAATATGTTTATCTATAATATACATCGTGGAAGGGACATACCCGTAATAATGAGCACCACGGTGTATACTAGATTATTATGGTGTAATGAAATTAAAATAACAGCCAAAGAACAAAAAATATCGCCATTTCCATACAAAAGTGTGCAGTCGCTCAGCCGATTTGTATGGGAATGTCATTTTTTGTTTGTTTTTTGACTTTTATTTTAATTTTATTATACTTCAGTGATCTAGTATAGCCCGTGGTTTGATTTATTACGGGTATGTCCCTTCCACGTTGTATATATCAGTAAACTCGCTATATGAATATTTATACAGGTCGATTTTGAACTCCCTAGCTAAATTGAAATCAGAATCATTAATAGAACACAAAACAACGGTTTTGTGTTCTATTATTGGTACTGATAGTTTTTCAAAATCAAAAAATCTCCCAAAATTCTAATGGGTTACCTACATACTTTACTACATGGGCGGCCGTTGCCCTTCCCGCTCACCGGTCACCACCCACCACGAGCGGTAGGGCATCTTCTATATCTTAGCCCGTTCCACCTAATTATTCCGAGGACCATACAAAATTGAGAAGAAATAGCCGGAAAAGTTTAAACGATTTGGTTAAAGTTTTAAGACCGGCCGCCAGCCCCACGTCAACCCTCATTGGAAATAAATTTGTGCAAACAATTTCACCACCGGCCGCCGCGCTAAGTCAACCCTCCTTAGGAATGCAGTTGTAGCAGGAGATTTTTGTGCTTTGTTTGTCCTTTAGGCGACCCTTACGACATCCACAGTCCACAGGAAGAGATGGAGTGGTCCTATTCTATACAACAGGTAACAAAAAGGGAGTATCAACCCGAAAGGGAGTAAACGTACTAATCAATGTGAATAAAAAAAAATCTGCAGCTCCATGCAAAATAAAATACCTATCGAGCCAAAATGGTATGGAGCTGCAGTTTTTTTTTCGCGATTTCAGGGATGGTCTTATAGTAAAGGTTGTTCACATTGGTTAGTACGTTAACTCTCTATTGGGTTGATACCCCCTTTTTGTTACACGTTGTATAGACCGGCAGCCCAAGGCTAAGAATATTTTAAAAAGTAACTAAGATTTTTATTTTAAACAAGTCTTTATACTGTTACTACAACATGGTAGAAGCTTAAGTTTGCATACTGTTCCTTAGAATGGCAACACACAACAAACTATCCGATTACCCTGCCTCTCGACGTAGTCTGAGCTAAACGTCAAGTGTGCAACACTCAAGAAAACGACTCTCACAGCGTTGCATACTAAACGTCACATTATACCAATATATGCATGTACTTGTAATGTGCATTTAGTAGAAACCCTAGTTAGCCCTTACTTTAAAATTTTTGGAAAGTTATAGTAAATAGAGTACGTTGTGGTTCTCTGAGAACAGTAGACCTCTTATAACCATGCAATAACCAACACTTTCCCATTTCTCGTAGCTAGCAAAGATATTTTAGTGAAATCCGTCCATATATAACGCTACAGCAAACTTCCCCCCTTTCCCCCCTCCAGTCCCCCCCGAGTTTTTTTTGCAACATCTTGTGTAGAATTAAGTCCGCTTGTGTGCCTCCCAAATTTGATTGAAATCCGTCATTAAATAGCGTTACAGCAAGGTTCCCCCCTTTTCCCCCTATTTCTTTTGACGTGACAACGTCTAATAACTCGATACTACGGACTGCATGCACGAAAAAGTTGACGTCATTGTCCCGTTACGCTCATTGTCAAGCGAGAGCGCGGCACGAACGAGAGAGCGAATGTTTGACGGTGTCACGTCAAACTACCGTCCGTAAACCGACTTTACAGACAACCAATTTTTTTTACATAAAACAACATTGCAATGCAGTAAGTAAAACTACAGACAGCGATCCTTAAAATGAATGTGTGTACTACCAACTTTCAACATAACGCAAGCGATTACTTCTAACTACTGACGCTCTACAGTCTCTGAACGTGAAGAGCTCACATTGCACTTGTATCACAGGTACTTACTCAGGTAAACGACTTTCAGCATCTCACTTAACAATATCTCGGATGCTTACATATACTTTCTTCTATGAATCTTTATTCATAGACATATTAAAGTAAAAATAACGTTATAAAACTTTTTTTAAACTAATTAATTTTAAACTATGAATATAAAATTAGATATGTTTACTCATCAAACAATATAACCTTAGAGGCTGGCGGCATTCCTGTGTTGAATGACCAGTGAAATGAAATTTACCAAATTAACTTCCCACTAAATATTATAAATTTGAAAGTTCGTGAGTTGGAGTGTGGATGTTTCTTACTTAATTACTTAAAATGGTTAAACTGTTTATAGTAAAATTTTAAACGTATAGCTTAATACTTAAACACACATTTAACACGTAAATATAATACTTTTATCCCGAAAAATATAGATGTTCCTGTGGAATTGTCTAATAACTGGTATTTAATAAAAATTACAAATTTATATTTGCTTTCGTATAGTTAAGTACCCAACACTGGTGTTAGATTTTAAACTGCCTAAAGCTTGACAGCCGGGATAAATGGCTTAACGTGACCGAGCCACCGAGATACAAATTAATTGACAGATAGTTAAAAGTTAGAGTCTAACTGGAATAGAAATGGTCAATGTAAATGGTATATCAATCACCGTAACAATCAATGTACTTACCTATTTTTTGCATGCTGAAAACGGCTAAGTGTACGATCCTGTTTAATGTATTCCATCTATTGTACGACACTTATGCAAATAAAAATTCATTTTATTTCATTTTATTTCAATCATAAAAAAAGAGGGTGCAGACAATATCTTTTTCAAATATTGTTTACCCGCCTTTATATTTATTTATTCACCATTTGTACACAGGAAATGTATACAGATATTTTTTTAAATACAGAGAATACATAAAATAAAAGTTGTACAAAGGCACTTCTTATATAAAAAAATCCAGTAGGCCTGTGTGTGGCATACAGGCGTTTTCATAGATAATAATTATTGGTTTATATAGCATAACAATGCTTGGACTTAATTTAGATACTCTTAATAATTAAAATCTCATGAGCTTATCGCTATGTTTACTAAACAGCGAGAAGAACTGTAGAAATATATTTCTATTAAAAATCCTTCTAAGAGAAGCTCAATATTAAAAGTATATTTTTCCAATTATTGTAGTAACCTCGTACTATCGATCGCTAGTTTTTGTGCTTGAACCATTTACATAATTTATACAGTGTCTTACGTATTAATCAGAGTCAATCTAGGAAGCCTCACTGGATAGAGGGTTGAGGTGAAATTAAGCAATTTATAAAGGTCAACAGACTATCGTGCGCATAATACGGTACGGTAACAGAACGTAAAGGGTAGATAGGAGAATTACGAGTATATCTATATAATTTACGTAAAACTGTCAAAACTGCTTTAAAGATATGTAGTTAGTAGTTACCTTGTATCTCTGCCAAAAATCGACATTGTGTGCGTCTATTTCTATTGAATGACACCGTCAAGAGCCTGGCTCTTAAATGTCATTATGTGCGTCTATTTCCATACAATAAAACCTTCAAGAGCGGTGCTCCTTAATGTCATTGTGTGCGTCTATTTCCATACAATCACACCATCAAGAGCCTGACTTTTAAATGTCATTGTGTGCGTCTATTTCCATACAATGACACCATCAAGAGCCTGACTTTTAAATGTCATTGTGTGCGTCTATTTCCATACAATGACACCACCAAGAGCCTGACTTTTAAATGTCATTGTGTGCGTCTATTTCCATACAATGACACCATCAAGAGCCTGACTTTTAAATGTCATTGTGTGCGTCTATTTCCATACAATGACACCATCAAGAGCCGGCCTTTTAAATGTCAATGTGTGCGAGTTTCCATACAATGACACCAATAAAAACCTGGCTCTTAAGTGTCATTATGTGCGTCTATTTCTATACAATTACACCGTCAAGAGCTACGTCACATCATGATAAACAATCCCGTACATTGCTCGCAAATGGGTTGGTTAGTTATCACAAGTAACATACAATATCTCATCGTATACAAACAGCTCCTCTAAACAAATGGTTCCAGTTATCAAAAGGCGGTTGGACAAAAATAAAATCATAATTTGTCGTCATCCTAATAGATAATAATGTACATCAACATATTTCACTTCATTAAGTAAATATATGGTTTTTGCGAAATATACGAATAAAACTACTTTTTTTTATCTTTTGAAAATGCCATGTGAATGTCTTCTTCTCCGATAACGTCACGCAAAACTAAACATGGTGTTTTGATGGACTTTATGCGCCTATTACCTGTGTGACATCATCTGGAAGTCATCTAACAAATACCGCCGCCATGACAGAAATAGCGATTTTGGCGCAGTTGTGAAAATATAAAGTTCAACATTGATTTTTATTGATAATGCAATAGGATCTCCCGGAAATGTTAATGTATTGTACTTATTACAAATTAAACAATTATTTATAACAAAACCGTAATGTATTGCATTAAGCTATAGCCACTGGTATGACTCTCCATTAATTCAGAGTAACATATACCTACTACTACTACAAACGAAACAATTTATCTGTACACACGTCGATGTGTGAGTGTTATACTTAGGGTCGCACCGCAGAATTATTTTAATACTTACCTACTAACGAGTTCGACATATTTACGATTATATTTTTCCATACCGGAAGATTTGCGAACACTATGACGTAAAAAATATTCTGTTTTATATAAATTAAATGTTACAGGAAAGTCGGAAACAGCTACATAATATCACTTCATAAATATTTTTCATTATGTCCATTGTCCATTTCACCATTAGTTCACTTTACTGATTATTATTGAGTCATTTATAATGTAACGCACTAATTTCACTAATTCACTATTGTAATATAGTAATTTGCATATTCGGCATAATTTGCATATATAAAACTATACGGTAATTATATTAATAAATTCATAAAAAATAAACAAATGTTTATCACGCTTGATGATGATGACAAATTGACACGCACAGCATGTCAAGTAGCAATCCGGTAATGTTACAATCTCGCTCTTGTGTATCTCCCGCCAATGCGAGAGAGCGAGAAGGGTATATAATCAAGATGGTTGCTGGGTATAACGTGAAATTATATTGTTGCTTTGCTTACCTGTTTTCATCATTTGGAAATGTATGAAATATACGTTCTTTAGAGTATTGGGTGGATAAACAATTATTATACGCGCATCTTCTCACCATAATGGTTACTATTGGTTGACAGTTCTCAAGACAACACACGTCGCGTATTGCGTGCGGCTAGTAATTAAACCCTGGTTTGGAGCTGTCAAAGCTCACAAAGTGCGGGGGAGAGGTGCGGGAATGCCAATTTGCGGGAGACGCTGTGAGAGACCATTCTGTTTGACTCTTATGTATTCTGTGCTATAGCTTCCAGTCTACAATAGGACCACTCCATCTCTTCCTGTAGATGTCGTAAGAGGCGACTAAAGAACTAATATCATATTTCAGCCATTTCACGCTACAAAAAACATCTCGGGCTACAACCGCATTCCCAAGGATGGTTGACGTCGGGTAGGCGACTGACACCAAACAGTATTTTTCTTCGTTAGTCTTTGTGTGAGTAATGTGATAAGACAGAGTAGCCACAAACACACAAACAAGCACCAATCACAAGTGAAGCGGAATTGCAGATTAGTGTCTCCGAGGAAGTGTAGATCAGGCGCGTGTTTGCTCTGAGGGGATCACACTGACATAACACGTGTTCTAACCACTGCGCACATTACGAGCGTAAGCGGGCGCGGATGTTTTCATCCGAACTAAGTAGTGGCTCTGTAAGCTTTAGAGCTCGCGTGTCTGTCTTTGCATAGCCCCTTACATACTGACCCCTTGAAGTTAGGGCGAAAAATTTGTTCGGAAAAAAAAGTTGTATTAATAAGGGTAACAAAAAGTTCGTTTGTTTGTAATAACTTTATTGTACTTATAAAACACATAATTAAAGACAAAAACAACATAGAGAGTAAATTGACAACGGCGGACTTATCCCATAGGTAATGGAATCTCTTCCAGTCAAAAAAGTTTTATGACACATTTGAATATTTTTCGAAATGGCTGAAATATGATATTTTGCGTCTTCTACCATCATATTTTCACCTGACGTATTTGGGACAACTAACAAAAAAAATTGGGAAAATAAAAAAAATACATGAACATTGATCTTTCTTTCGTTCTTTCACGAGAATTAATTGAGAAAAGCGACTTGAGTCAAGAACAACCGGAAAAAGGGAATTCGGACGCACGAAAAAAAATTTGCCGAAGCGAACTTCGAGATGCAATGTCTTTGTTTTTCTGTTCATTTATTTATACTGAAATTAAAACATTGATTCAAAGACGAATTAAAAATAGCGAGCTATGGAGCCTCATTCATCATACTTGTATATGTATTTCGATAAATAAATTAAATAAACGTGCCAATAGTTAAAAAGAAATATTAAAAAAGCGGCAAAGTGCGAGTCGGACTCGCCCATGAAGGGTTCCGTAGCAGTAAGTAACATAATATAAAAGTTCTAAAGGTAAATTGCGGTTTACGATTTATGACGTATTCAAAAATAACTATCTATGATACCAAGACCGCTATAGTTTTAATTGAAAGTACATACTTTGACGTATATACCACATTTTTTTTCAGAATTATTTTAGTAATATTTCAAAAGTTACGGTGGGGAGACACCTTAAAATTTTACTTTGTATTAGATTATCTCAAGACTAGGGGGTTTGATCTACATAGTTTCAAAGCAGTTTTTGTTGCATTTTAAAAGTTTGCAGCGTCAGCGCGTTTACACCGCGCGGCGCTTGCACTCAAAAAATTACACAGTTCACGTTCACGTTTACGTCCGCGACGGTCCGCGAGTTGCGTGTGCTCATATATCAAAATTTTTAAATCATTGTATCAATTTATCAGTTATCAATATAATGAATGAATGAATGAAAAACTCTTTATTGCACCTAAAAAATAAATTAAAAATAAAAAATTAACAAAACACAAATATATATACATAGGTACAATGGGCGGTCTTATCGCTGACAGCGATCTCTTCCAGACAACCAGTGGATGGAGGGAAATGTAAGCACGTGAAAAAGAAACGGTGGCGCAAAGAAAACGATAAAATGAGATTAATAGTTACATAAATAAGGCTACTTTTAAATTAGCATATATCAATACACTACACGTATAGGTATTCTATAATATACTTACACATAAAAACTACGTATTTATAATACAATATATCTACATATATAGGTATAATTAATATAGTATACATAAATATATATATATACATAAATATACATACAATATACGTCTTTCTATCAGAACCTTCTATCATTTACTATCATTCTATCACTATATGTTTTGGTAACACACCATACAGTGCGTAGAACAGAAGAATTTGATAAGCCAAATTCTATTCGGACTATATGATATTCTTCATATAGAACAAATAATTATTTAACAAAAAAACCCGACTGCGTGATATGACAGCAGTAGGTATATAGGTATACCTACTATCCTAGGGGATGCAACCGGGAATACGCTCGGATGATGTTATTTTTTATTATTTCTCATTCCAAATTACATTTAAACATATATATTTTAAACTCGACAGATAATTAAAAAAAAATAAGACATAATTTGGCGCTAAAAATCGGCTATTTTGTTTTTTTTTTACTTTTGATATACCCAGTGTCACTCTCAAAATTGGGATAAATTTAACGACACCTCTCATGCTTATCCATCAAGCCGTTTATGCTGGAGAGCTTAAAATATACATAAAATACATACATACCTCTTTCTGGCGCAGTCGGGTAAAAAGTAACATTTTCCGCTCTCGCCTCTGACCATTTCCTTTGCGGAGGAATGGCTACACTACGTGTCTGTGTACAGACATTGCGACGGATTTAGCGTAATTTTCGGGGAACGAGGAAAACGTCGAAAAAATGGGGATTTAACAGCTGAGCTTCTTTATTCCTATTACTAGCTTTTGTGCCTGGCTTCCGTAAACCCTGCATACATTTAATTTTATTAAGATATACAGGGTTACTTTTAAAACACCGGCATAATTTTTGAAGCAGGTTCGGTCCATGAAGTACTTTCCATAAAAACAATTAACGAAAAACAAAAAAAAAATCGGCTTTCCATAAAAATCGGCGCTCAGCCAAATGGATCTTGTATGGGAGGATGAAACTTTTTATCGATTTTCGATAATTGTTTTTATGGAAAGTAGTTCAGTATCACGAATTGAACTCGCTCCAAAAACGTTGCCGCGGTATTTAAAAAGTAATTCTGTATACACATGGTAGATAGAAAGGGTGTTTTTTTTCTTCTAAAAATACTAATATAAGGAAATATGAAGATTATTTGGAAATCACTACATAGTATAAAACAAAGTCGCTTCCCACTGTCTGTCCCTATGTATGCTTAGATCTTTAAAACTACGCAACGGATTTTGATGCGGTTTTTTTTAATAGATAAAGTGATTCATGAGAAAGGTTTATATGTATAATACATACCCGTGCGAAGCCGGGGCGGGCCGCTAGTGAAAAATAAAACATAATAGCTAGATAGCTAAACATAATACCTAGCTAGGTATATTTTTACGTATTATTTATCACTGTTTTCCCTTCTTATAATTTTGTTTGAAAAAATCCAAACACAGTGAAACGAAAAAATCTACAAACAATAGTTGCTCATGTCCGCTTCCTTTTCATTAAATGTTTAATAAGCAATGTGACTATTGCGACACGACTGTTAATAGGAAAAACTTTACATACAAATATTTTCCAAAGAATTATCTATATATTAGTAAAAATAAATTTATACTTACAATCTTTGAAATGAGTTAGGAAAACCGCGTGAGGGATGAGATGAAAAAGTAAAGTATGAAAAAGTGAACAGAGCTCGGTAAGGTTTATGCAAATTTAACGCCAAAATTTTTTAACTTACTAACTCTCCTAACAACGCCGAAGTTTGACTGTTTGAATCTCGAGAAGGTTGGTGAATCATCTGTAGGATTATTAAACAAAATAACCACATTATTTTTATTTAACAACTTTAAACGACTTAGTAGATCAATTTGAAAATTATGGGAACCTTTGGGCCAGGGACGATTCGGGGCGGATTAATTAGACTGACTATTTTGACGAAGCATGTTGTGGATACTTTTGTACACTTTTGACGAAGCTTGTTGCTGATTTATTTTTGTATGTAACTATTAATTTTATGGGTTTTCTCTTAATTATTATATAAATATAATGCTATTTGAAAACGTTTGGGATCAAAACACCAAAAAAAATCTGTTTTAACTTGTAACCCAACTGAGAATATCACTGAAAACAAATCGAACATTGTAAGTTAAAATAACTAATTTGAATATGTTCTTGTTCATGACATTTTTATGATTCAATCATACAATTCTCTGTTCTCTGTCTGTGGTAGTTTTCCTTATAGGCATAAGTTGTAAGTACGTTTTTGCAGGTTACTGAATATGTCCTATAATAATTGCCATGAAGTTGAATGAACAATTATTGTTCATTCAACTACGTGGCAATTCAGCTAAAATGTGTAATTCTATTATTAACCGTGCTCTTGGTTCCCAAGGTACAGGTAGTCTAGTCTGGAAATCACAGTAAAGTCTTTCAATTTTCCAATATTGGTAATAATTCTTTTTGTTTTCTTATATGAAACGACATCGTATTAGAATTACAAAGACGTTTCTATTTTCGGTGGAATACTAACGAGCCTAAAATACTCGGAGACACTTTGATTACAGCGGAGTATAGTGAGAATACGTAATGCCTCTATTTGGGTGCCCACAGTTGCGACGTTGCCAAACCCAGAGCACAGAATACATAAGAGTCAAACAGAATGGTATCTCACAGCGTCTCCTGCAAATTGGCGTCCCCGCACCTCTCCCCCGCACTTTGTGAGCTTTGACGGCTCCAAACCAGGGTTTAATTACTAGCCGCACGCAATACGCGACGTGTGTTGTCTTGAGAACTGTCAACCAATAGTAACCATCATGGTGAGAAGGTGCGTGTATAATAATTGTTTATCCACCCAATACTCTAAAGAACGTATATTTCATACATTTCGAAATGATGAAAACAGGTAAGCAAAGCAACAATATAATTTCACGTTATTACCCAGCAACCATCTTGATATATATACCCTTCTCGCTCTCTCGCATTGGCGGGAGATACACAAGAGCGAGATTGTAACATTACCGGATTGCTAATAAGCAATCCGGTAATGTTACATATGACAATGACAACTTGACATGCTGTTTGTAAGCGTGATAAACATTTGTTTATTTTTATTGAATTTATTCATATAATTACCGTATAGTTTTGCGCCGAATATGCAAATTACATATAACAATAGTGAATTCGTGAAATTAGTGCATTACATTATAAATGACTCAATAATAATCAGTAAAGTGAACTATAGGTGAAATGGACAATGGACATAATGAAAAATATTTGTGAAGTGATATTACGTAGCTGTTTCCGACTTTTCTGTAACATTTAATGCATATAAAACAGAATATTTTTTACGTCATAGTGTTCGCAAATCTTCCGGTATGGAAAAATATAATCGTAAATATGTCGAACTAGTTAGTAGGTAGGTGTTAAAATAATTCTGCGTTGCGACCCTAAGTATAACACTCACACATCGACGTGTGTACAGATAAATTGTTTCGTTTGTAGTAGTAGTAGGTATATATGTTACGCTGAATCAATGGAGAGTCATACCAGTGCCCAGAGTACAGACCGAGATCAGTAGATCCAGAGAAACACAGGCTTGTGGTCGATGGTAATAAAAGGTGCAATTTAGGCACTCCGTACAAACGTGGTTTTGTTCTGTTTTGATAGTTCCTGAATAATCAATCGTGGCTTTTGATCAATAAATAAAAAATACTTTGCAAGCAGAATATAGATTTTTGGTAGCTATTCGTATGTATGTTTTCGCTTCATAATTTTATTATAATTTCCAAAGCATACAATTCTTGCTGATCTGGCAGAAAAGAAACAACATAGAAGAAACTCTTCCTGCGCAGATCGTAAAAGCCAATCGAGGAAATGGGCGAGAATCTGAATCATATCAATAGGCGATGTGGTCAGCAACCCATCACTATAATGATTTCCTTTTTTCACCTTCATGCCCACCATACACGATTGTGGCTCTAAGCTCTGTCTACACGGTTACGTATTGAGACGTGATAATGTATCCAAAAGTTTACTTGTAGACTTTTTTGATTGATAGGGTCGCATAACAATGCGCAACTAGTATGTTAATTGTGACCCAAGGCATTTTTTGACATTAGTGACTTGTATAGGTATACTAGCTGACCCGGCAAACGTTGTTTTGCCATATAAAGACTACCCCTAACATTTAGGGGGATGAAAAATAGATGTTGGCCGATTCTCATAGATATCGGATAAGCACAAAAAATTTCATCAAAATCGGTCAAGCCGTTTCGGAGGAGTATGGCAACGAAAACTGTGACACGAGAATTTTATATATTAGATAAAAGTAATTTCTGTATTTTAAATTTGAGGAAATTTATGCCTTATTTTATTTTTTCCAATTTCACTGTTGAATTCTAATTACAAATATTATAGATGAATGAATTGCTGAACACAAGTCGCACATTCGTCAATTTGTGCACGTCGATGTCAACCAATTAACGCCGCCAATGACTGATAGTGAGCGATCAAATCAGCAAACGCGCAATTAGCAACCTGTGTTCGTGCTTGCACTCGATGGTGGTGAGTTAGGTATATAGGTATAAGCTTAAATAGCTACTCTCTAAATTTTTTTTCATCTCATCTATTTGAAAAACAATGTTTTTAACCCAAAATGTTTGGGACTAAAGTCAGTGGTAATTCTCGCGGGATAATAAAGCGAAAAAGAATATGTCTTGGGACGTATTCAGTTTTCAAACTGTTTTACAGTTTGAACTAAAACGAATGGAGTAGAAACAAAAATAATGTTGGCAGTAGGTGTACAACAAAAAAAGAAGAATTTAGTTTAAAAAAAATGGTATAAGGAGAGATATTGGAGGTACATTCCAAGTCCAAGCTCTTAGGGAATAAACGTCGTATTTTTTTAAATTGGAATGCTTATCTGCGTAAACACGTTCTACAAGGATGAATGTAGTTAAAACATTATTATGGCCTTCGCTTCTCTTCGGAAAAAAACACAATTTTTAAAAATATCAATAAATTATCTTGCTTCAATGTAATATATTATTAAAAACCAATAAAATTGCGCAATTTTTGTCTTTGATATAAATAGTAATTTAAATAGGAACTATTAGGTTACTTTTACTTAATATACTTTTTTAAACGTGAGTAATTTTTTAATGAGGCCGATAGTAAATAACTATGAAGTTTATGTATAATATGAATATTTAAAAATATAAAGAAATAACACACAAGGAAAAAGTAATGAATGAATGAATTTGAAATTGGTGTTGTTTGGTGTTATAAATGCTCATGCTCATGAACAATAATGTGAAATAGTTAAAGTGGACAGTCATAGTACGGCTGTAGTGATATTTGTTTCGCGGACTGTGTGGGCGTCTTCGGGCGTCGTCCGCCACTCAATCGGCTATGAAAACCAGTGGACTCGTATACATTTGTCGCCAGAAGCTCCCTTAAAGCAATCAAAGGCCTACAATAACCTTTGATTGTAACTTGTTAGGAAAAAAGAATTTCCCACGTTTTATTAACTCCTTCCTGGTTCCTGGCTAAATAGGCAGTAGCGTCAAGCCAGAAATTAAAAAAAAAATGGTGTCATATTTTTTTAAATAGGACTACAACACATTTTACGTGGACTGTAGGTAAAAAATTTTTGGTCGGAATCCTTCGTTTCAATCTGGATTCAAAATAGCGCCCTCGCCTGAAGAAAAAACTTTAAATGTAATATTTTTAAAAATATTACATTTTAAGTTTTTTCTTTTCTCGCAGACTAGCATGGAAGCAGTTTTAACACATAGACCTTTTTTACTTCGTTTTGCATAGTTCACAGCAGACTTCGTGCATCTTACAGCGGTAATAGAGGCAAAATTGTAATGAATCTTAATACTAAGCATGCTAAACTCCGTGAATATCTATTTGTAACATCCCCTGTAACTAAGTTTTTGTGCTAGCAAAGTATCTAACGTGTTTTCAAGTCTCAGCCAACCGTTAACATAAACGTAATTAATTTCTACATAAAAGACAATGAAAGAGGCCAAATCCCTCATAGAGATAGTTTTTATTTATTATTTTGCCCTGAAAATGAAGGTGATTATTGTTGACAATAGAATATTGATTGAATAGGTATATATGAATACTCAACGTAATTTTATTTCGCTTGACAACTAATAATGCAATGAACTGTTAAATGATAAGCAGTTATGATAGGTATGGAACATAATGCGACAGTGAGCTGTATTTATTATAAGCAGGCTAGATAGGCTAGATTAGTAAATAATCATAGTAAGCTTCACATCAATTTTTATATTCGTTAGAAGTTATATAACGTGTAACAAAATATACTGAAAGTATTATAAGGGTAGATTCAGTCCATTATACTGAACTTTTCCCAAGAAACATTGGCGAAATATGAATTGTCTTTTTGCTTTTGTTAGAAATACCAGATCAGCTGATAGGTACGTTCCTTGGGAAAAGTTGTTCAGTATAATGGACTGAATTCAGCCTTAAAATAGTTTCAGTTATTTTGTTAGGCTGTGTATACAGGGTAACTTTTAAATAACTGGCAACATTTTTGGAGCAAGTTCAGTCCATGATAGTGAACTATATACATGATACGAACTATAAAAAAGTTAATAAAAATCGATAAACATTTTTCGTCCTCCCATAAAAATCAGCGCTCAGCCAAACGGATTTTGTATGGAAGGACAAAATTTTTTTATCGATTTTTAATAACTTTTTTTTATAGAAAGTATTTCAGTATCATATACTGAACTCGCTCCAAAAATGTTGCCAGTTCATTAAAAGTTACCCTGTATTGTATAGTTAACGCTTTGTAATAAAGGCAATGATTTAAATTCCATAAGTCATATTATTAGACGATAGGGAACAATAAAAAGTTACAAAACGGTAACTACGTGACTAAAATTTTCCTTTCGTTTAACATCAAACAATTATTCCTATAAAGCAAATTAACTAGGTTAAGTTTTAACAAGAATATTTTCGCTTCTCTTACTTTAACGGCAAAACCAATTAGAAACCTGTTTTTGTATCTAATCAGAAGCTATGTTAATTTTTTTTAATAAATATTCCATTATAAATTAATTGAAGTAAGTTTTGAGGTGTTCCGAAACAGGTTACGGTTACATGTGTTACCGACACGTAAGAGAAGTAGCGCCGTATGAATTTAAACGCCCCAATATAAATATTGTAAGACCATTGAGAGATATAATAAATATCCTATTATAATGAAGATATTTTGAATTTTGAATTTGAATTTTGTACACAGATTAATGTATAAGTATTGTATCAAAGTATACTATTCAGACGTGGTCGTTTTTTCCGAAACGAGACGCGAATACGCTATTACAAAAAATAACGGTCTTAAATATAATACAACATGTTTGAACACGCATTGACTTTGCTTGAATTAAGTCGTAGTTATAATAAGGATAGTTTCACTACTGTTACGTTTCCGGCTAAAACAATAGAAATCTATTTCTGTATCCAATCAATGCGAAGTTCGATAAAATGGAGCATTACAAAGCTACTGAAAATAAGAAATATCCAGTGAGCATTGCCTTTGTGAACTTAGAACTGAATCCCAGGAGGTTTATGTCTTTTCGGATCAGGCGGCTTACCGGAGGACGCGCGGGGAAACTCCTTTCGCTCATAAATATTTACTTTATGAAATAACGCGCTCGAGCTTGGCTTAGTCTCACACAGAGACTGTGCCCAGGTGATAACTGCAAAAACACAATATTTCTATGGGAAAATGTATTTATTCATATTATATTCGCTATCATCTCTAAAACCTCAGATTTTTTTACGAAAACTTGGTTACGTATGTCATTCTAACGACAAAAACTATGTTCATAAACTTGTCTTAAATTAAAGATTGGAAATAAACAATTCGAAAACTTTTAGATGTTAGGTAAGGTTAGCTGAATAATGTTGGTCCATGGTTACATCATCAGATTGAGCGTAATTTATGTAGATATAATCGATGAAATTCATTATTTTCAGAAGCCATTTCAGAGTTTTATATATTGTTTGTGGGAAATGTCGATTTTTTTATTTAGTTATTTGGTATATTCATTTTTAATATACACCGTATTTATTTTATTTGATAAAGTAGAGTTATTATTACAAGACAGTAGCATCAAAAAGTGAATAGGTACTAATAGACAACAGTTTTTGTTGTGCCAATTATTATAAGCATTCACAACATAATAAATCATGTACATGGAGTTAGCTGCTACCACAGTAATAAATAAAATAATAAGATAATAAATAGGACGTCAATATCTTGTTTAGCCAGTGATACCCTCATTTTGAAATAAATTAGTTTTTCGATAACGAAGATTAAAATATATAGGTAATGCAGAAGTCGTTACCCTAGTCAGAATTAGACTTTCCCATAGGTACAAACGTAGTCTATTATTTATTTTTTAACGACATGTCAGATTTCGGCAAAATTTTGTTATTTTAAAGAAATTGATATATTTAGACATATGACTGGTTTTTACCGTCAAAATATGAACTTGAAAGAGAATATAGTATATCATATTTGACCATTAGTATGGAAAACTTCTACACCCTTATATTTCTTTCAAGTTCCTATTTTAAATGTCGAAACTAGTTATATGCTCTAGATAAGTATAAGCAATTTCTTTGAAATTACATAAATCTTGCCGAAATCAGACATGTCATTTCAAAATAAAAGCTAGACTACAAATTTACGTTCAAATCAGTTCTGAAAATATCAATTCTGTTATAAGTCAACTGAACGCATCCTTGTCCAACATTTACTCCTGGTCTGAGGATTTTGGTATTAAACTCAATGAGTCAAAGTGTCAGGCAGTATTAATTGGTAGTTCTGGACAACTAGCAAAGATTGATACGAGTTCTGTTCCTGCAGTTGTGTTAAATAATACAAACATCTCGCTTAGCCAGTCTGTCAAAAATCTGGGCCTTATAATGGACTCTACGTTTAGCTGGAGGGATCAGGTGACTGAGATCAGCAGAAAGGTTACTTACTCTCTTCAGTCCTTAAATCGTTTTAGAAAATTTCTTCCCGTAAAAACTAAAATAACTTTAATACAATCTCTTATTCTCCCTATAATTGAATATGCTGATGGTTATCCTAAACTAAACTCAGATCTTCTCAATAAGCTAGATCGTCTTATTAATAATTGTATCCGCTTTATTTTCTGTCTTCGTAAATACGATCACATTTCTTCTTTTCGATCTAAGCTCAACTGGCTTCCTGTTCGTCAGCGTCGACGACTAAAGAATCCTCTCTCTCCCCTATATGAAAAACAAATTTAGCTATCAGTCCAAAAGCCATGACCGTGAGCTTCGCTCCAGTCATACTCTTCGTCTCCATTTTCCATTATTACGTTCAAATTTTATGTCTAACTCTTTTACTGTTCAAGTTACGCGACTTTGGAATGCCTTACCCAAAGACATCAAAAGTATCTCAAATAGGTTCCTTTTTATGAGAAAAGTCCACACGCACCTTTATGCCAATTTGTTGCAGCAGAACTAATCATTAACATAAATTGTTTTGTATTTTATATTTATTTATTTATTTAAACTTTATTGCACATCAAAAAGTGTACAAATGGCGGACTTAACGCCTTATGGCGTTCTCTGCCAGTCAACCATTGGACCAAGTAGAGAAATAATTTGGGTGGTGCGACAGAGTGTGTAAACAAAATTTAAAAGTATCTATAAATACCTACAAGAATAAATCAAGAATATACATAAGTATTAATTTTAAATAAATATATACCAATACAATAACTATAGATAAAATAAATATACAAAATATATAATTATGTAAATAAAATAAGATAAAGAACTAATTATATATGTATGCGGATAGATAAATACATATATGGATGACTACTAATTACCGCGCAGGGACACGACGAGAAGAAGAGACTTCTTGGAGAAACCGTTTTTGAACCGCCCGTTTAAAAGCGTGACGACTAGGCGCTCGTCTAATAGAATCAGGAAGAGAATTCCAGAGAAGGAAGGCTTGAATTTGAAAAGATTTGTTCATAAATTCAGTGCGATGATGAGGGATGGATAATATAATGGATGTTTATATTATGTATGTATGTATGTATGTATGTATGTATGTATGTATGTATGTATGTATGTATGTATGTATGTATGTATGTATGTATGTATGTATGTATGTATGTATGTGTATATATTGTATATGTAGATATGTGTATAGTGTGTGTAGAAATACATACTTATCTTTAAGCGCCTATCGCTAATTTTGATTTTTCAGTTTTTCCTAAAGGCTGACTGGTAGAGAATGCATTAGCATTAAGTCCACCTTTTGTACCAATGTGGTCAATAAAGATTTAATAAATAAATAAATATTTTGTAAGGAAAAGTCTCTAAGGGTAAGAGTAAGGGGACTCTTTATCTCCATTTACAAGAAAATAATTATTTTTCGTATGGGCAGTATTTTCATTCATATCCAGCCTTAAGGCGGTACCTGAATTTTCCGGGGTTCATCATTTTAAAGAAAACGGAGACATCTTTAAAATTTTGCTACTACCAAGTCCTAGATAACCCTTCAAACTATTTTGTGAACTACTGTTAACAGTTTATAATGAGAACGGTAAACCTTACAACGCACATTTGCCAAAAGTGGCCGTTTTTCGCAAATGTGCGTAGTAAAGCTTAACGTTCACACTATTAACTGTAAACAGTAGTTCATAAAATACTTTGAAATATTATTTGAAATAATCTAGGGCTTGGTAGTAGCAAAATTTTATGTGATGTCTCCGTTTTCTTCGAAATGATTTATTTTAAACTGGGGCAGCACTGGACCCCGGAAAATTCAGATACGTTCTAAAGCAAATAAATTTAAAACCCCATTTTTGCATTGTTTGCTCAGCTGACCAACGTAACATAAAAATACGTAATTTCCTCCAACATTTTTCGAAGACGTGTTTGGTATGCAATATCATAAAACGTGTACGTATACATATACGTACTTTATTTTTGTTGGACCACATGTGCAAAATATCGTTTTAAGAAATTGAAAGAATAATAAATCAATCTCTCCACCGCACTTTGGTAATAGACGCCGTACTCGTATTTTCACCCTCGCAATTTTTTTGAGTACGTAATCTTTTCAAGTAATGTCTCGGAAGTGTAGATAGTATAGGGTGGCACTTGACAATGCGTCTAACCAAATATAGGGAAGCATTATAGCAATAGATATGGGAATGGACACATTAGGGCTACAATGATGTATTCAAAACCACTCAACGGGAAACCTTTTTCTGGTAAGGCGTTCCATAAAACCAATGTTTATCAGGGGACAACTAAACTGCCTAGATGTAAAAAATACTCTGTTAGTTTGTTTTAAAAATATGTCGTTATGAAATCAGAACCAAAACCTTCATGAAAAGCCTGAATTTATCAAAAAGTTAATTTCTGGATTTATTAAGTAATACATGTATTTATGTCAAAATTATATCGTATATTTTTATCTTATACCTATTTTTACACATAACATAAAGACAGCATGGAAAGCTACACTATAGTGTAGTAAGTAGTTGTAAGTACCTATATATTATAAGAGTAAGTTATGAGTTAAGAGAGTCCTAATAAAGTCGTCTTTCAATACAGTCGCCTCCTACATGACATGGCGACCCTGCCAGGAACAAAATTTGCACAAAAATACGAATACAATTACTTGCTAAAAATTAAACTCTTAACAATTAATACAAGAGTAATCGACGCTGCTATCTACTATAACCATACTCTATGGAGTATTGTCAAACAGTTCACAACCGGAATTAACATTCGCAGTAGTAATCGACATCTTTTTAAGGTTTCCTTATCCAAAGGTCCGTACCAAATCTTCTTTGCTAGTCTAGGAGAAAAGAAAAAACATAGAATGTACCAGCTGCTTCTCTTTCCGTGCAGATCGTAAAAGCCGATCGAGAGAATGGGCGAGAATCTGAATCATATGAATAGGCGATGTGGTTAGCAACCCATCACTATTATGATGTCCCTTTTCCACCTTCATGCCCACCATTACGCTAAAAGTTGCCTGGGCTTTACCACCCTAGGCTCTGTCTACCCAGTTAGGGATAAAGACGTGATAATGTATTATCGTACCCGAAGGGTGCCAACGGGACCCTATTACTGATACTCCGATGTTTTTCCGTCTGTCCGTTCGTCTGTTACACAGGGCTCTATATCTTGAACCGTAATAGCTAGACACTTGAAATTTTTAACGATTAATTATTACTGAAGCTGGTATAACAACAAATACTAAAAATAAGATAAAGTTAAATATGAAAGGGAGTCGTCATACAAAAAACGTGTTTTTCGAGCGTTTTAAAACATTGTATTAAGGTATTTATTTTCCCTTTATGTACGAGCCCGACTCGCACCTGACTGGTTTTTATATTTTAAGCAGTACATCCTTTTCTTGTTCAAGAGAGTTGAAACGCTGACCATTACTGTACAATAAAACAGTTTAGGCTATTGTATAAATAGCAGGAGAAATCACGGAATTCTATCATTTATAAATTCTTATAGGGTTTTTAGGCATTCAAGATGCAGTGGTATTTTTTTTATTTCTTGTTTCATTTAGATATAATTATATTTATACTAGCTGACCCGGCGAACTTTGTTTTGCCCGTTCCCGTTCTTTTTTCATGTTTTCTCACCGTTTAATACTTTCCTGGACTACGACAAACATTTCAAAACCAAAATCAGCTAAATCGGCCCAGCCGTTCTCGAGTTCTAACGAGGCAAACGAACAGCAATTGATTTTTATAGAAATAGAGATCAAAAAGAAATAAATATAAGAAAGAACTACTTTCTAAAAATTTTACAATATGCAAACACCTAGATGTAAGTTTATAAAAATACAATCCCAGATGTTTCACGCAAAATAAAACACAATACCTACCTACAAACTAGTAAGCGCTAAACTTTCAATACTCGCTTCGATTATACGAGTAGCATGTTTTGAAACGGCGGAAAAACTTTCAGCCATCACCGGCGACAAGTCATTGTTTGCAAAATATTGGATGCACTCTGTAATTTATAGCGATAGGTGTATTTGCATTCGATCTCCAATTTAAGTGCCTTTTCACGCCACGTTAACGCAGACTGGATGGATGAGCATTAAAACGCTTTTTATATTTTTTCGTTAGATTTATACGCTCGGAGGCGAATGGCTCTGGGCACAATCTCTGGCTTTGTTTTATAGTGATATTGGTGAGGATAAACATATAATGCTACTCGTAAAAGAGCCATCACCTACCTGAACGACTGGTTCTATCTGTCTAAAACCTTAGCGCATTTCACGGTTACATGTGAGATGATTCGAATGCCGATGTCTATTTTCCGCCTCTTTCTTTTCCACTTCGCATGGTCTTAAGAATCATTTAATGTGGCACTACTGGTTCATTGGCGCAAAAAGCTATCTAAAGCGCTCTAGCTAAAGCGCGTGCTGTAATAGCATGACCTTTTACTGTTTTTTTCTTTTTTCCTTTGGTCGCCTTTTACGACACGGAACCACACGAGTACAAAATCCAAGCTGCTATCTACTATAACCATACTCTATGGAGTATTTTCAAACAGTTCACAACCGGAATTAACATTCGCAGAGTGGAAATAATTAACCAATTATGATCCTACGTTGCGTTGTATTCATCTGTTGTATTGGAGGTATCGACGTGTGAAATACTGCACTGTACATTACTGCACTACAATGGCCATCGCGTCGACCATCACTCGTGAAAAGTTACTCCTATTTAGGGCTTTCAATCCCGCAGGACTTTGAAAAATCTCCGTATAGGCGGGATTACAACTAAAAACGTATTAATCATGCCTGTTTCGACTAGTATTTTCGATCTATAAAGTAACTGATACGAAACTTTACGTATTAGTTAATGAAATTAAAATCTTATATTTTGATGTAACAAGAAGTTTGGTCCATTGTAAACTCGCAAACCCAAAATCGGGTTTAGGTTCGCGAGTTTAAAGTTCTGGGCGAAGGTAGTTCGGACTTAAAAAACTATTGGCGACATCTACACGCCTTTCATGAAGCTCCAATCAAAGATACTCGAATGATTGTCGTACAAACAAGCATACCCACATACATCGATACGAGAACAAACGCCGGATTGTTTTAGTAGACTAGACTGAGAACTTCGCTCGCTTTGTTCGTTCGTTGTGAACTTGTGATATATAAGTTAATCATTTTGATGTACCCATTTTATATTATGTAGGTATATTAAATATTTTATGAATTGTTCTGACATAAACGATGCAATTGAGAAATTTAATGTCTTTATCTTCTATGCAAGGTGGTGTGTTTATTTACATGAGAAATATATTTTTGGTAGATAAGTTTATCCGTTTTCAATTTCGGTTTATACCACTACTATAGCAACTATGGCTCGGTTAAAAGGTAAATTCCGCGGAATCCCACACTTTGTGTGACAGTGAGGGTATAAACTGTGCGGGATTCCAATGTTCCCGGGATCACAGTATACTAAGCTTGGAAGCCCTACTCCAATTAGTAGAAATCGATGACGCGCGAACTAGCCGCGCGAGTGAGTTTGACAACCGCCTGTCAGTTTAAAATTCAATATGCGTTATAGGACAATTCAGATGCGGTTATTTTAAACAGCTTCGGAATATTGATGGCCGTTGTTGATTTATATTGTAATTTTTCGATACTCGTATGTTTCGTAACTGTGCACCGCAGTTAATCATTGTTATAATCTGAGTTGATGACGTAACGATTGAATTGGAAATAGGAATCTGTTGTTGCTAATGCAGAATAGTAATCGTGTTTTGGCTTCCACCATTGACTGATAAATATTTTTAACTTTCAGTATCATGCAAAACTTATGGCGAATTCTTACTTTTTGAAAGGGAATAAATGTTTGCAGGCAAAACGCGTCAAAAATTTAATTTGGGTAGTAAAAGGGAGTAAAACAACGATTTTACTCGTTACGTTAGTATCAACATTTAACTTATATAATATATGTTTCTTAAGTGAGTCTATGAAGTATAAATTACTTTCAATACATCTTTTCCCCTACGTTTGTAAAGAATTCTGAGCGGATGTTTTCGTAAGAATTTCAAAACAAACACCATTATTTTACCATGGTAATCTTATATTCTCGGATGTCGGAAAGCTTTGAGATATTAACGGTTCTAAAGCAATCTTGGTAACGATCGTGAGTTAATTACGCGTGAAATGGAAGTAAACCTTAGAAATTAATTTCAGTTGAAAAAAATTGAAAATATATTATAATTAAATAAACGGAAAAGTGCGAGTCGGACTCGTACAATGTTTAAAAACGCCGAAGAAACACGTTTTTTGTATGGCGACCCCCTTTAATTTATTTCTTCTCTTTATCTTATTTTAGTATTTGTTTGTATGGTGGTCATAGTGACCACATAATCGATACATAATCGGTTAAAATTTCAAGTATCTAGTTAATGCCATTATAAAGATCGAGTTAAAAACGCTGAAAAAAACACGTTTCTTGTATGACGGCCCCTTAAATTTTTAACTTTCATCTTATTTTTAGTATTTGTTGTTATAGCGGCCATAATAATACATAATCTATGAAAATTTCAAGTATCTAGTTAATGCCATTATAAAGATCGAGTAAAAAACGCTGAAAAACACGTTTTATGTATGACGACCCCCTTTAATTTTTACCTTTTTTTTATTTTCAGTATTTGTTGTTATAGCGGCTACAGTTACACAAATTCGGTAAAAAATTCAAGTGTCTAGCTTTTACGGTTTAAGAGATAGTGCCCTGTGACAGACGGACAGACGGACAGACAGACGAACAGACGGACAGACAGCGGAGTCTCAGTAATAGGGTCCCGTGTACACCCGTTGGGTACGGAACCCTAAAAATTATTAGTCTGGTCTGGCAGAAAAGAAAAATCTTAACATACGAACTGCTTCTCTTCCCGCGCAGGTTGTAAAAGCCAACCTGGGAATGGGTGAAATGGATGAAAGAATCATGTTGATAGGCGATGCGGCTAGAAAACCATCACTATTTTTATTTATTTTTCCACGCTAAAAGTGACCTTTGATTCTTGCGGCCTATGTCTGCTCCATTCGGGATAAAGACGTGGTAGTTTATGTATTTATGTACCGTATGTAATTTTCTTTTTTCTAAAATAGTAAATCTTTTCTAGAGAAGATTGTTTTTATGCAAATATATTTTTTTTATACTATAATATACTTCCAATCCACGTAAAAGACGAAATCTTGGCTTAACATAAATAGCAGGTACCTATAAAAAAATAATAGTGAAGTAGGTGTCCATTTTTATAAGGTAATTTTAAGATACAAATATTTCAATACGCAAGCTCACTCCTCGATTTTTTTTATTACTTATAAAATGGGATTTACTTTTCGCATAAACAATACCTAGTATACATTGACTTTTTTGGTTTAAAAGAAACTTAATAACATTGCTACGCACACTGCGTTTTTTTACACATTTTATTTTGCGAAGCAAATATAATTTTCGCTGCCACATTAAAGCATAAACAGTGATTGTACAACCGAAACAAGTGAACCGTCAAATGCGGGGAATCTTCATAAAAAAGAAACTCTAACGCCTTTCTTCATAATAATGTAACGTCTGTTTTCTTTGGTCTTTTTATCACTTACTCCGAGATTACAATTTTATATCCACATCAAGATACATAAGTTCAGCTGTAATTTTCCATCTTTTTGTGTTGGTCTAGGAGCAAAGGAAAATATACCAGCGGCTTTTCCTCAACAAAGATCATAGAAATCAAGTAAAAAAAGACCTAGAGAGTTTTCCTTGAATTGGGCATCGTCTATATGGCTTATAGGACAGCTACTGGCTTTTATTTTTGGTTTCCGTTTTATTTCTTTATGTAGAATGCTGAGCCAGTATTACGAGTACCCATAATGATCGCAAGACTCAAAGGCTACGCAAATGCCAATGCGGTATTTGCAAAAATTTTGAATTTAAATTTTAAATTATATCGTTTTAAACAATTCTTTATTGCGTAATAAGCACAACACATTAAGACGATGCATGGAGTCCAGTGCTGCCCCCATATGAAATAAATTATTTGTAAGGAAACGGAGATATCATTTAAAATTTTGATTTAGTAAAACCTAGATAACTCTTCAAACTATTTTATGAACCACTGTTTACAAGTGAGAACTAGTGTTGCGAAAAACGGCCACTTTTGTCAAAAATGCAAACTAAAGCTTAACGTTCTCACTTTAAACTGTAAACAGTGGTTCTATAATAGTTTGAAGGGTTATCTAGGTTTTACTAGATCAAAATTTTAATTGATAACTCCGTTTCCTTTCAAATGATTTATTTCAAATGCAGCACTGGACTCCATGCATCGTCTTAATATTTCTAGGATACCTATTGTATGATAAAAAAAAAAAATTTTGAAGTATGAGTTTCCACAACTGCGCCAAAAATGCTAATTTCTGTCACGGCGGTGGTTATTTGTCAGATGTCGTCACACACAGTTGACACAGGTAATACTCACATACATAAAGTCCAACAAAACAGCACGTTAATTTTTATGTGACGTCATCGAGGTAGATGCTATTCACAGAGCGTTTTCGTCTTACTCCCTTATCTTATATAATGATAACAAATTATGATTTATTTAAGTGTTGTCCAATAGCTTATTGGCTCTATCGTTTTATTATAAGAAATGAGTCATACTAATTTATCTATATATATTTTTGAAAGTAATAGTATTAATCCCACCAAATAATTCTCCAAATATAACATGCATGTCAATGGTCACCCAAGGATGCCAAAGACCTTGCAAAATGGAGAAGAAATAGCTGGAACAGTTTAAATGATATGGCTACAATTTTACGACCGGCCGCCTGCCTGACGTCAACCCACTTTTCGAATGTATTTGTGCGAAAAGTTTTACGAGCGGCCGCCGCCCGTAGTTAACCCTCCTTAGGAATGCAATTGTAGCACGAGATGTATATGCTAAGTCATTTAGTCGCCTTCTACGACATCCACAGGAAGAGATGGAGTGGTCCTATTCCAAACCGGAACCACACGGGTACAACACAACAACATACCTATAACATTCTTGTAAATTTAAAACACAATTACATTTTTTTTTCTGCTACCACCAATGGCTACCACAATGTCTATTATTAAATATATGCCATTTAATTAGTCGAATTATTTACAAAAAGCGAATAACTTATGATCTACTAGCTGATGCTTATGGCAGTTTTGACCATCCTACGGGAACCTCGTTTTCCCGGGACAAAAAGTATCCTATGCGTTAATCCAGGTAATAAGTACATGTCAAATTTCATTCCAATCCATTCAGCTATTTTAGCGTTAAAGCGCAATAAACATCGAGACATCCATACAAGCTTTCGTATTTGACCTGGCTATGTTATCTTTTTAAGGTTATATTAATTTACTCGTAATTATACGATGTTAAATCAATGTCTCTGAACTCTACGACGCGTTTGCAATTTTTTTTTTATTCAGGTTTAGCATAATGTACTGAACTGAGGGTAAAAATACATGTACGTACATTATTTCAAATGTAAGTAAAACCCTATAATTTATTGTGGTTACAATACAGCCTGTGCTTATATAATAAATCATTACAAAATAAAAAGTTTATCAGAACCCCGCTTGTGTCACCTTCAATGAATGTTAGACTAAGTCATTTCAAATAGATAATACACAATTTACCAATAATCCTAAACTAACAACAAACAGATAAATCACTCCCGTAATATTTTATAGGGTTCAATCAAAGAGCTATTCGTCACATCACTAATAACATACAAGAACGCGCACAAATTGTTGTTATTATTGCGTAATTGCACCACACTCAGACTAATATTAGAGAAAATGTATTTTCTTTGTATACGTGGCAACCAGAAACATACCAATAAAAGGAATGTCAATAATTATGCCGGGCATTTCGAATAACGACCGGGTACGGACGCGACTGCTATGCGATTTTCCTCAATTTTCATTTGTTTTTTTTAACAGGTTCGTAATAACTGGCCGGAAAGGCTGTTATTATAGTATTTAGTGAATGAATAACGAATGTTTGTTTATGAAAATTAAGTAAACTGGTATGTGTCGAATAAGTAGTTTATATACGTTTTCCATACCTTTACAATGTCTAATGAATTTTATTATAATAAAGCTTTTGTGATGAAGAATTACTGTCCTAATATATTAACTAATATAGTAATATACTATATAAAATAAACTAAATATAGTTATAAGTTACACAAGTACTACAAATAATAAAAATATAAGTAATTGGCCTTTTGGAAATTAGTACTATGATCATCGGCTCTGTCTATTATACTCGTATTTATGTAAAACTGAATACTTAAATTCACATTTTATTTGTCTATAGAAGAAATAACCTGTGTAATGCAACACTTAACTACTAAAGTTTCATATTTAATAAATTGATTTGTACTTATATACAATGTGTTAATGAACTAATGCAAAACCTCGCAGATGGTACCTCAGCCCATAAAACTGAACAATTTTTTTTTCTGAAAATCCATAAAATCCAGAAAAAAAACGAATTTATTTTTTGCATTTTGGGAATGTTGTAGAACAAAAGTTGTTCAATTCCATGGGCTGAGGTACCATCTGAAAGGTTTTGCTTTAGTTCATTACCACGTTGTATAAAACAAATATTTAAGTTACCCTAGAAAATATATTTTGCATAACAAACGTAAGATTTTCATAATAAAAATATGAAGAAGTAGCGATTACCTCTGACACTAATTAAAACTTTGAGCGGTGGAAACTCAAAGATATGCCTCCTGGCGCGGCTCGCTTCGCTTTCATTGCGCAGCTTACCATCGTTTACGTTTATTACCAATGAAAAAGTCTTCACTTATTCATTGCGTTTACGTGCTAGCCATGTGGTTCCCGGCAGAGTAAAATAGGACCACTCCAAGTCCGTGGATATCGT